>CM035845.1:183052629-185657583 GCA_020510985.1 Pholidichthys leucotaenia | reverse complement strand
CACCAATGAGAACAAACTTCAAACACACAAGTTTCCTTTTCCTTTTGGTTCTTGGGATAAAACTTTGAATTGGGTTTAAATTTAGATTGTTCCGGATAATTCGGATTGATTTAAAGTCAATTTGGAAGCTCTGTTTGATTATAAATCAGCTTAATAGATTTGCTCTGCTTTAATCCGAGTGTGCATTCATGCAAGAAATGCAACTCCTATAGTTGACCACAGGATGGAGGCAGTTGTCTCTGCCCTCCCAGGGGGAGGAGACGCTGGTGACGTCGCTCTGGGCGGGTCTACCGGTCTCACTCAAAATGGCGGCTAGGGTGACTCCCTCTTAGCGCCTTCAAGATGGCGTCTGCACGCTTACTCTGCTCATGCGCAGTTTTTCGTGCACGCCTTTCGGTCACGCGCGCGACTGTGCGCGTTCACGTGACACGTGATGCGGCGCGACTCTCAGCGACAACGCCACGCCTTGCTTTCCAAAATGAGAGTTTAATCTCCAACTTTCACAAATAATGTTACCCCTTTAATTTCGGGTATAGCTTAGCGCTACTTTCCCCAGCGGTTTATTCAGTGACCAGATCAAACCGCGTCCAGTTTAATCTGACGTCACCACGCTTGGGTAATTAAATTACAGAACTGGCCAGTTTAATTACTCCTTTCGGGATAATCGCCGAAAGGTTAAACTGGCGAGAGACAGGACGGTTTTCTTCGCGTTTCTGTCGCTCTAGGCCTTTGTTTCTTAATCCAGCATATAATAATACTGTTTAAACTTCTTTGCATGCATCAAAAACTGTTGACTTTTTAGTGGGCGAATCACTCACCCCCCCTTTGCAGCTATCAGCCACCAGTGGGGGTTAGGTAAACAAACACAGCAGATACACACAGGCAGGAGGAGAGATGCAGGCCTCAGTCTCAAACAAACACACAGACTCGCCAAATAGTGGATCAATATTTGCAGGAACAAATTATGATTTCAATGAATTTTCCTTTTGCATATACGTTTCCCAATTACAGAGGCCTCACAAACGGGTCACCATTAATAATGTAGGATGAAGAGCCTATAAAATTATTTGTCATAAGGTACAGGAATTATTTATTTTATTTAATAGTGGGTGTGAAAGGGGGGCGGAGTTGAACCATCACTTCTACACCAGCTAAATTAAATAAAAGCACTCGTAAAAGGGGCACCAGTCCTAACGGACAATAAAATTAACTTTAGTTTTAATTAATTTTGTACCTTAAATTGCTTAATGAATCAGTCTCAAAGTTTCAGTGAGTTTTTGTCCTGCCGTGATTAGGAAACCTGTATATGCGAAAGAAAAACGCTTCAACTGCTCTTATTCACTCGTTTATTAAAATCATTCAGGTTACATGACATGGCGTTCAAATGATGAATAAACAGATTCAGATGATGACAGCGTAAAATATCACATCAACTGATATTGAGTTCCTGAACATAAAATCCAGCGTTACACCTCTGCAGAACCAAGGAGTACTAGACTTATGTTTCAACAGTAAATGAGACTGGAATGTTTTAACAAAACATTGCAATTTTATGAGGAAAATTCATAAGCTAATTATCTAAAAATGACTCCTGAATTAATCTACAAAATTTAAGGGCAGTTACTTAAAAATGACTGAAAGTTTTCATTCAGTTTACAGTTCTATCCTGTGGCTGAGACTAATTGAGCCCTGAAATACGGGCAATATTCAATTGTAATTTAATTGTTAGGACATCACGTTTTAACCCAGAAATAGGAGAAATAAGTCTCACTCACACACGGCCGTAGGTCCAAATCCCGCTGGTCGGTACCGCTGGGTTTTTTTTTAAGCTCGGACGTCGGGAGGAAGCGGCTGCTTTCCTCACTCACAGCCGTGGAAGCGATAACTCAGCTGGGGGCCCTTCAAAGAGACATTTGCAGCCGTGGGTGGTTTTGTCTCAGGGCGGCGTGAAAAGTCCTTGGGAAAAGAATCCAAATTTGGGGTCTCTTGTAGCGGGATAGACCAAAAAAAAAACTGAAGGAAAATCTTCTCAGTCTCTTCACTTTAAACTAGGCAAATTAAAGGTCCACTTTAATGGCGTGAAAAGTCATTAAAAAAAAAGTGTTAGAAAAACATTTACTAGGATAAGAATGGCTTCTGAGGTGAAGGAAAAAGTTTGAGAATTTGATTCTCTAAAAAGGGACGAGCTCTAAAGAAAAATGGTTTCTCCTCAGTTTCCAGAATATAAGAAAAGATTTGACAAACACACAGAATAAAATAAAACTTCACAGGGCCTTGAAACGGTGGAATAAAATCTTCTTCTGAGATCTAGATTACTATTCTGCTTCTTTAATCTGAATTTAGTTCCTAATCTTTCTCAAAATCTCTTTCTTCTTTCTGTGTTTCTAGTTCTTAATTCTATTTCTAGCTAATCTTCCTGCCTGTTGTCTGATCTCTGACTTTTTTAAAAACTCTTAACTGTGCTGTGACTCAACTGTTAACCCTGTTTTTTCTCTGTCTTTTTTTCATGTGTACTCAAATCTAACTTCTGTCTTTTAAAGTTACCTGGCCGGGTCGTAAAACTGATGAGGTCAGTCGTCAAACGACCAATCTACTCTTTCAGAATCAGTTTGAAATGGCTGTTATCCAATGTGAAAACATTTCTTTGTTTGAGAGCAGCCAACCAAATGGAGACACCATCCCATGAATTTTCAGAGGGAAAAATCAACAGTCAGTTCTTATAAGATAAATGCTCAATATAAAATCTAACTAAATTAAATGACTTGGCTAATATATGGTGATCATGCATTTATACCATTACTCCAATAACACTCATGAATATAACATTTCTTATACATAATTATAATACATGCATTCACATTTAGATCAAGATTAGAACAGCAGAACATGCAGCAAACCATGGTTGGTGATAAGGGGGATGATTTTCAGTGTCCTTAGGATCCAGGATAAGCTGAAAGAAACTTAATATTTAGAACAAATTAAAAGTCATCCTACGTACTGAAAACACATTCCGTAGGTATCCGCTAGGAGGTACTGTTGAGCTGTAGATGATTTCCTTAGTATCTGGCGAAGGCCTGGACAGCATAGGCTATAAAACTGTCAGATTAAGTGGTTTATGACTCTTTTAAAAACATTGGTTTCCTGTGAAAAGGTACGTTATCAAATGCAGTGTTCATGTTGAGAGGTCTGGTCTCCTGAGTTTTATGTTCCTTTGAGCCTTTAAAAGCAAACTCTGATCCTTACAATCTCTGCAAGCAATTGTTTACATTGGGGTCCTGGGAAAGCAAGCATCTTTGGTCAGGTCTGGAAGAAGCCTGCATGAGTCAGCAAAAAGCCAGTGATATTCCTGAGAAGGCAGAAAGGTGATATTCCTGTGTAATGAATAAATTGAAATTCCTGTAAACTGGAGAGAAGTGATCTTGTCTTGGTTTTGAGGAGGACGATGATGCTACACCCTTAATAATGCAACAATGGCAATGATTGCAAGCTTTCTGTCTGTCTTCCAGGTAAGAATCCTTTTCTCATCTGACATGTTATTTCTCTGAGTCCTGAGCAGCACCTTAATCAACTGAAACTCTGCTTGGTGTGGTTGAAAAACTCAGCATGAGCCCAAAAGTCATTTTCCACTTCCTGCTGGATAAGGAGAGAACAATCAATTATATCCTGAAAGTCACTTTGCCTTTGCCTGTAATTGAGGTGAGTGCTGCCGAGAGGCTGGATGTAAGGTTAGGCCAGGGGTCGGGAACCTTTTTGGCTGAGAGAGCCATGAACACCACATATTTTAAATGTAATTCCGTGAGAGCCATGCAATATGTTTAAAACTAAAAATACAAGTAAATGTGTGCATTTTATGTAATTTCAACACTTTTAAAGTACAATAAGTCTCTGAATTCTTTTTAATAACATTGTTATGCTGTTGCTAATCAATGATGAGTATTTCTTACCATTAATGCGACTTCTGGTGCTGCATGGTTTTGCTGATGGCTTTGTAGTCTGGTTGATACGTGGTGAGGTTAAGCTTCATGCAGGCGTTGAGACTTCCATCCGTTAAACGTGATTGTAGGTTGGTCTTAATGTTCTTTAGATGTGAGAAAGACTGCTCACATGCATATGTAGAGCCAAACATTGTCAGTACAGCAATACTCACACGCTGCAGTGTGTGGTATGTGACGGGAAGCGCATTCCAAGTTTTGACAATCAGCTGGTCTGCGGGTTGAAGTTTTTTCATTTCTGCCCACTTGAGTTGGCTCGCCAACTCTGCTTGCTGTCGTGCAAGTCTTTCCAAATCTTTATTCAGTGACTTGAACTTATTCACCCACATGTCTGAGGCCTTCAGGTCAGCAGCTTGTAGCTCAAAATCTCTGACGGAGACACCGGGGATGTAACTTAGGTCAGCGCTGTCCACTGCGCACTCGTGTGGATGGGTGATGAACTTAAAAAGACGAGTGTGCTCGCGAAATTCTCCAAAGCGCGCTTTGAATGACTGCAGGAGATTAGATGTGAAGCCTGTTAGCTGCTGAAGATCAAGATGTTGAGCAGGGTCACTTGTTGTGCATGCATCTTTAAACTCTCCCAGTTTTTCAAAGTGTAGTAAACGACCTGTTTCAATGTCAGCGATGAAGAGTTCTAGCTTGTTTTCAAATGCAAACACTGCTTGTTGCAGGGATAAGATTGTATTTCCAACGCCTTGCATTTTCACATTGAGCTGGTTTAGATGTTCAGTCATGTCCACGAGATAGTAGAACTTCAGGAGCCACTCAGTGTCAGCTAACTCGGGATGCTCGACATTTTTCATTTTAAGAAAAGTCCGGATTTCGCTCAGACAAGCCGCAAAACGGCTGAGCACCTTCCCCCTTGACAACCAACGCACGTTGCTGTGCAGAAGCAGACCAGGATAATTATTCCCAACTTCATCCAGCAGTGTTTTAAACTGGCGATCATTTAGTAGTAGATAGTAGTAGATTAGTTTATTTGACAGGGACAGTGCAATAAACATAGACAATTAATCAAAGACAATCAATCTGATGTGTTGCACATAGAGTGTATAGCTATTAGCTAATTTGCAACTCTTGTCCCTGGATGGGCTTTAGAAAAAAGAATCAAGATAAAAAATATACACAATAACCACATACATCAATGCAGAAAAATTATAAATACACAATTATAAATATTATAAATATAATAAATACACAAATATAACAGCCTGACTCACATTTAACATAAATATTATATATATTATAAATACACAAATATAACAGCCTGACTCACATTTAACACATATAACATAACTCACATTTGCCTATTTCAGGCCTTCCTCCCTCCGTCACTCACTATAAACAAACACATTTATTCCTTCCCTTCATTCACTCTCACTTTGCAGACAAATAATTCATACATGAGTACATTCTTGTTTATTTTTCAGCCAGTTTTTAACATTTTTAGTGAATGTTTTAAAGTCCGTTATTATTTTAATTTCATTTGGCATTGTGTTCCAGATGTGACTGCCCTTTATAGAGAAAGCTGTTTGTCCAAATGTGGTTCTGCGGTGGAATATTTTACAGTTATTGTTAACAGAACTCCTGGTGGCTCTGCTGCTGTCCTGTCTTTGGACGAAACCAGCAAGTGGCTCGGGTGCTGATTTATGGAAACATTTGAACGTTAATTTCAGAAGACAGAGGTCAATGAAGCTCTCAAAACTCAATAGGTTGTATTTTTTTAAAACATTACAGTGATGCCACCTAATGGGCTTTTTGTCCAAGATTTTTAGGGTTTGATTATATAATGAACCTATATGTCTTATTGTGGAAGGGGCTGCTTGAGCCCAGACTGTGAAACAGTATGATATATGAGAAAAAACCATAGAATGCATATACAGTGCAGCTGCTTCGTAAGGTATGTAATATCTAATTAATTTAAAGCAGTTCAGATTTTTTTTTACTGTTTTTGAAATTTTCTTTATATGAAGATTAAATTTGAGTTGAGGATCTAGTACAATGCCAAGGTATTTGAATTCTGTAGCTAAACTGATGTCATGATCATGTATATTAACTTTAAAATGTTGCAGGTTACATTTTTTGATTGAAAAGCACATTGAGACTGTTTTCTGAAGGTTCAGCAATAGATGGTTCTTGAGGAGCCACTCTTGGACATCAACCATACTTGTAGACAGTACATCTGCAGCCTGTGCTGGAGTCTTGGCAGCTGTGTAAATAACTGCATCATCTGCATAAAGTTGGCATGTTGCAGCTGAGCAGTGTAACGGCAAGTCATTAATAAAAATGCTGAAAAGTAAAGGACCAAGAATGGACCCTTGTGGGATACCCATGCGGTTGTTTAAAAATGAGGATTTATCCTGGTGAACTTTTACACACTGTTCTCTATTCTGGAGATAAGATGCAAACCATTCTAATGTATTTGGGGAGAAGTTAAAAGATACCATTTTGGATAAAAGCAAACTGTGGTTTACAGTATCGAAAGCCTTTTTGAGATCTAGAAAAACAGCTCCTACCACATTACCCCTGTCCAAGGACTGTTTGACGTTTTCAATAAAGCTCGGGCAACAATAAAGTTGACCACCCGAACGACCAGCGACATCACCTCACCAAGCTGCTCGCCACACATCTGAGCACAAAGCGCCTCCTGATGTAGGATGCAGTGAAAACTTAGGATGCGTCTCTTTTCATGTTCACGAAGAAGCGCTACGAATCCTCTGTTTTTCCCCACCATGCACGGAGCACCATCAGTGCACACCGAAACAAGTTTATCCATCGGTAGATTTTTTTCTTTAGCGAACTCAGTGAAGGACTTGAATAAATCCTCCCCTCTTGTTGTCCCTTTCATAGGCAAAACAGCAAGACTTTCCTCATGTAGTGTGTCACCGACAACATACCTTGCAATCACGCTGAACTGGGATAAATTGCTTATGTCTGTTGACTCATCCAAAGCGAGAGAAAAAAACGGTGCCGCATTTATGTCCTTCACTTGCGTTGCTTCAGTTTGATTTGACATCATGATGGTATGATCGTGAACAGTTCTTGCCTACAGAAGCATGTCTTTTATCCGTTTAATTATCTTGTCTTTATCCGAAAAGTCGTCAAAGAGTTCATTGGCAACATCAAGCATGAATGCTTTGGCATACTCCCCATCTGTAAATGGCTTTCCGTTTCTCACAATTGCTAAAGCGCCAGCAAAGCTAGCCGAATTCCAGTCACCTTGTTGGGTCCAAACACGGAGTTGCTGCTGACTAGTTTGCACTCTTGATAGTAGCTCTTGACATGCTTTCTTCCTGCTGTCCCCCGCAGGATATTTCAATGCAAATGTAGTATGGCGTGTGTCGAAGTGCCACTTTATATTTGACCGTTTCATAGATGCAATTTTATCATTGCATATTAGACACACTGCAGAACCTGCTCTCTCCACAAAGGCAAATTCCTCTGTCCATTCCTGCTGAAAAGTACGATACTCCTCGTCTCTTATTCTTTTAGCCATCTTCTCAAAAGGGTTTCTAAAATTAGTTAGCTGACAACGTGATTAAAACGAGGGAAGTTTACTCATGACAAGCCGCTGTGCGGACCCTTTTGCACATGCGCACATCGGTCGCTGATCTGGATCAGTATTGGCTGAGCCTGGAGTACCCGGATGTGCAGCGGCTTTTGGGATATTCAAATTCAAATTCAAACGTTTATTTCAAACTCAAGGTTCATATTAAATGCAGAAATGAAACGAGTAGAAAATAAATAAATAAATGCTTAAATTCAGCGGGCCGTCTCGTGTGATCTGAGCTCGTAATGGCCGATGATTCTAAAACTATGCGATCTGGATCAATATTGGCTGAGCCTGGAGTACCCAGATGTGCAGCGGCTTCCGGGATATTCAAATTTAAATTCAAACGTTTATTTCAAACTCAGGGTTCATATTAAATGCAGAACTGAAACGAGTAGAAAATAAATAAATAAATGCTTAAATTCAGCGGGCCGTCTCATGTGATCTGAGCTCGTAATGGCCGATGATTCTAAAACTATGCGATCTGGATCAATATTGGCTGAGCCTGGAGTACCCGGATGTGCAGCGGCTTTTGGGATATTCAAATTCAGATTCAAACGTTTATTTCAAACTCAGGGTTCATATTAAATGCAGAACTGAAACAAGTAGAAAATAAATAAATAAATGCTTAAATTCAGCGGGCCGTCTCGTGTGATCTGAGCTCGTAATGGCCGCAACCTGGCTCAAACCTGTAGCCTTGTTGGACGAATTCTTCCTCAGAGTCCGACAATTCAGCCATAATAGAATAAAAACACTCACAACAGCACATGCCTGCAGTCGTATTTGCATATTTCTCTGGTGGTATATGGCTGGCAATAATTATTTAACCAAATAACAAATACTTTTGAATGCGTTTAGACGAGCACCACAGGTACCCTTTAAAGATTTGTCTGCAAGCCAGATGCAGCCATCAAAAGAGCCACATCTGGCTCGCGAGCCATAGGTTCCCGACCCCTGGGTTAGGCCATTGATGCCATGAGTCATTGCAGGTTTAAGCACAAAAAGAAACAGCACAAAGTAGTTCAGTCATAGATGGAACAGGCTGTTTTATTTTTCTGCTTGTTCTCCACAACATCCATCATCAGCAGTCACAGATTAGAGAAGGATTTTTTCTTAAATTGAATTTATGAAGTTATGTATTTATTTATTTAGGTACTGTAGCTTGATATTGCTTCTTCTGGTTTTCATTTCACTCCAGTACCAAGATATATTCCCCATGTACAGTGGTGTGAAAAAGTGTTTGCCCCTTCCTGATTTCTCATTTTATTGTATGTTTGTCACACTTAAATGTTTCAGATCATCAAACAAATTTAAATATTAGACAAAGATAACACAAGTAAACACAAAATGCAGTTTTTAAATGAGGATGTTTATTAAGGAAAAAAAATCCAATCCTACATGGCCCTGTGTGAAAAAGTGATTGCCCCCTAAACCTAACTGGTTGGGCCACCCTTAGCAGCAATAACTGCCACTCTGGAGTGGCCTGTCCAGACTCGGAATTAGAGGTTGCAATAGAAGAAGGCTAGTGGCTAATATCATCAAGCGAGCCAAGGCAGCATCGAGATGGCTGTGACTGAAGTGCTGCGAGCGCTGAAACAACCCATCGGGCACGATGGAAACACCTTAAAGCAATGGTGGTCAAACTCATGGGGCCGAGGGAGCTGCTTCAGGATGCTGGGGTCAGCTGTCAAGCCACCTGGAGGTGTTGTGGGCTAACTGATGAAACACCGATGAAGGAGGGTACCCACCTGATGACCCAAAGAAAGCACCATGGGCCCCTGCCACAAGGCTCAGTCACTTTACTTGCAAAGCATAAGTGCTGGCCATCATCATCAAGAACATGGCTGGGAGCCTACCCAGCTATTGAGGTGAGAGTGATGGATTCATTGCATTATAGACCAATCAAGCATTTGCGATTACTGGCAATAAGTCTTTTACAGTGCTGTGGAGGCCCACTCATCTTTGCAGAATTGTTGTAATTCAGCCACATTGGAGGGTTTTCGAGCATGAACCGCATTTTTAAGGTCATGCCACAGCATCTGAATCGGATTCAGGTCAGGACTTTGACAAGTCCACTCCAAAGTCTTCATTTTGTTTTTCTTAAGCCATTCAGAGGTGGACTTGCTGGTCTGTTTTGGATCATTGTCATGCTGCAGAACCCAAGTGCGCTTCAGCTTGAGGTCACGAACAGATTGCCAGACATTATTCTTCAGGATTTTTTGGTAGACAGCAAAATTTGTGGTTCCATTTACCACAGCAATTCTTCCAGGTCCTGAAGTAACAAAACAGCCCCAGACCATCACTTTTGTGTTGCTCGAACAACAAACCCTGGATCAACCCTGAGATACAAACACTTCTGAGAGAGAAGAAGAGGAGCTTCAGGTCAGGGAATAGGGAGATGCTGAAGTCCATTCAGAGGGAGCTGAGGAGGAAGATCAGAGAAGGCAAGCACAGCTTCAGGAAGAAGATGGAGGACAAGCTGCAACAGAGCGACATCGGCGGGGTCTGGAGAAACCTTAAAACCATCTCTGGGCTCCAGAATACCTCCCCCCAGGCCACGGGGGGCAGGGAGTGGACGAACAATCGCCCATCACGCCCATCACGCCCTCCCCCCCATCACGGGGGGGAGGGCGACTGGTCTGGTAGGATACCTAGTATGGTCTGGTGGGATACCTTGGTATCCCCAAAATGCCTTGGGGATACCAAGGCATTCCAAGGCCAACTGGGAGACATAGTCTCTCCAGCGAGTCCTGGGTCTGTCCCGGGGTCTCCTCCCAGTGGGACATGCCCAAAACACCTCAAGTGGGAGGCATCCAAGAGGCATCCTGATCAGATGCCTATACCACCTCAATTGGCTCCTTTCAATGTGGAGGAGCAGTGGATCTACTCTGAGCCTCTCCCGGATGACTGAATTCCTCACCCTGTCTCTAAGGGTGAGTCCAGCAATCCTACGAAGAAAGGTCATTTCATGAACATCTGAAGAAACTACTAGTAGTGAGGAATACAGCTAGGCAGGAAAACCTAGTGTAACACAAGGTCGAAGAAGAAGAAATACTCAAAGGCTCAGAGTGAACTACAGAAGTACACCAGAGAGATGAAGTCCAACTGGTGGGATGAAAAAGCAGAGGAACTTCAAACTGCAGCAGACAGGAAGGACATGAAAACATTCTTCACAGGTTTGAGAGAAATCTACGGCCCTAAACCAAGAGGACTGATCCAACTAAAGGCTATGGATGGTGAAACGGTTTTGCAGGAGAAAGACAAGATCCTGGACAGATTTGCAGACCGCTTTGACCAACTACTAAACAACCCTGGAGATCTCACTGAAGAGGCTAAAGCTCTAGTGCAGTGACCAGCTGTATCAAGTCTGGATGAACCACCAAATCTTGATGAACTAATGGCAGCTATCAGAACAACACAGGATGGTAAAGCTCCAGGAAGGGATGGAATTCCTGCAGAAGTGTAGAAATTTGGTGGTGTTCAGCTGACCAACTGCCTGCACAAGCTCATCCAAGAGATATGGGATGCCCAGAAAGTACCTCAAGACTAGAAGGATGCAAGTATTGTGCCTTTGTTTAAGAAAGGTGACAGGAAAGATTGTGGAAATTACCGAGGTACGGTATATCACTGCTAGCAACTGTTGGTAAGATTCTCTCACGTGTAGTACTGAACAGACTCAATGAACACACCTCGCAGACTGTAATACAGGAAACCCAGTGCGGCTTTAGAAGTGGAAGAAGCACAATGGACATGATTTTCTGCTTGAAACAGGATCAAGAAAAGTGTATCAAACAGAACATGCAGCTTTATGTACAGTCTTCATAGACTTCAGTAAAAACTTCAATTCTGTTTTGCGACAAGGACTTCGGCAGGTACTCAAGAAATATGGCTGTACAGAGAAGTTTGTCAGCCTGATTGAGGCACTCCATACAGGTATGCAAGCAAACGTGGCAATGAGTGGTTCAGTATCTAAAGACTTTTCAGTAAGCAACGGGGTGAAACAAGGGTGTGTGCTGGCGCCTACACTCTTCCGGCTGTATCTGGCAGCCATGCTTGAGGTGGCCTTCAAAAACACTTCAGAAGGAGTATGGAGTTTTTGCATATGACGTCAGGGGGTGTGCCGCACTGGCCAGTTAGAGTGTGCCGCCATATTGGATGGCAAGAAACGGCAGCAGCAGGGTGAAACAAACCACATAGCTCATGTGTATCTACAAACTCCGCAAAATGGTGTACTCCTGTTGTTCCCCCTGATAAGGGGATAAGCGGGGAATTAAATGGCCGGTGTGAAATGCAAAAAAAAAAAAAAAAAGTTGGATTTTTGAATAATTACCTTCACTGACAGTTTTACCCTCGGCCGGGGGATCGCGGGGATCATGAGACCGTGGGCTCGATCCCAGCCCCTGACCAACAGTGAGCTGTGTGGAGTTTGCATGTTCTCCCCGTGTTGCGTGGGTTTACTCCGGGATTTCTCCGGTTTCCTCCCGCATACCAAAAACATGTAGGTTTAGGGCGCTCGCGCACGCAGCGGACGGTGGCTTGTCACCAGACTGCAAACCAAATCTACCTACGGGTACAAATAAGTAACAAAAAAAAAAAAACAACTTTGTGGTTTGGGGGCACCTCTCTGCTTGCTACGATGCACACATGAAAGGGGAGAAAACTATTGTACATGTGCATAAAATCAGGTACGTTTTAACGCGGCGCGCCGTGGAGAGCCTTTAAAAAAAAAAAAAAAACACGCAGCGCGCTTCACTCACCTCCGAGTGAGGAGCTGCTGTTGTTTTCCGACTCGTTCACCAGCCAAGACTTCACATCATCCACATCCCTTTCCGCTGACACGTTTTCCGATATTTTTTCCTCCTGCTCCCCTTCGTCTTTGAAAGATATCATCTCATCGTTTGCCCCCAAATCATCCCCGCTGAGCAGATTACTGGCAGTCATTGTTCTGCTAATTGCTCCAGCTGTTACCCCACACCCACCACCTCCGTTCAACTGAGGCATTTCGGCACACCAGAGGAGCGCACGGGAGCAAGATTAAAAACACTTGTCTGCTGTTATGACTGCTGACAATGACTCCACTGAATATGACACAGACATCGCAGACACAGTGTCAGAGGCCATAGTGTCAGTTGTTGAAGAGGATGATAGGATGTTATTATGTCAGATTGTGACTGTGTGTTCTCCTCACTCATTCTGATCGCTAAACAGTACAAGTTACGCCTGGGTTGTCACAGTGCAACTGCTGCTCTTGCCATCCAAGATGGCGGCACCTACGGCGTGTTTATGTTTACCCCAGTGAGTCACGTGAATTTTACGAGCCTACGCAAAAACTCCATACATTCAAACAAGGAAAGAAGCAGACTGTCATGGGTAGCCCTCGCGGGCCGTTAATGAGACACTATAGGCCAACCGGTGAGTTTGCATATTTATTAACATAGGTAAAAGATGACAAAATAAACCACCACGTGGGGCGAAAACGCGAATGTACACTACAGCACAGACACAGTAATGAATAAACTCGGGCTAAGGAATAAACTTACAGACTCGGAGAATCACAGGGTGACTGGAGTCGGGGTTAGGGACTCCAGCCGAACGGCTGGCGGGACCAGGTTGCCGAACAAAGAATGCAGTCCGTCGGGTGGCCGACCCAGAATGCCAAACCAGCAAAGCAGTCTCCCGGGAAGCTGATCCGCGTCATTAGGCCACCAGGACCGAAGGGGAGAACTCGGAGGCGGCCTCCCTACCGAGAGGGATAGCAAGGGGAAGCCGAGCCGAAAACGGGGAATTCCAGTGGCACCCGCTGGAGGAAAAAAGAGATCGGGGAAAGGATGAGGGACCAGTCCGGCGTTGAATGGCAGAGGATCTGCAGCTCCTTCTCCGAACTTCATTCGAACTGGTGCTGAGCCCTTGCTGGACCCTGATTGGGACAGTGCTGCACCCACAACGGACCCCGACTGGGCTGGAACAGCGCCCACGACAGACCCTGATTGGGTCAAAGTTGCACCCACGACGGACCCCAACTGGGCCGGCACAGCACCAGGGATGACCTCCCTCCAAACACGAACCTGGAACTTCCAGGACTGCGACGGGAACCAACTCGTCACCAGTGACCCTGGGAGAAGGCTCAGAAGAACAAAGAGTCCCTGGGTCAGGATCACCGGCAGCGGCAGAGCCAGGCGAGACAAGCTCGGCTGCAGCGGTCGGCTGCACCCGGCTCATTTCCCCGAGAGACAGGCAATGATGCTCAAGAATGGAAAAGAGAAAGACAAAATAGAGCACTTGCCTGATCTCAGGCTCTACTGCCGTCCAGGACTCTGACGATCCAGGTTCCACGAGCTGGAGGTCCACTCCTGGTTCCCACTTGACTGCGTCGGGCTTCGCAGCCGGCATGATAATCCTCACAATCTGGGGATTCTCTGGTGCTGAAGTCCATGCCGAAGGCCCGCACGGCGGGGTGGCAGGGGATCCGTAGCCTGCTGAGTCGAACTGCCCCTCCACAGAGACCCAGGGACGCTTAATCTTCGGCGCAGGCTCCAACCAGCAGTCCGCTCTCCTCCTCTGCCCGTGACGTGGCTGCAGGGCTGGTACCAGGCTCTCCAGGGCCGCAGGCTCTTTCTTCGTCCGGCGGTGTATTCCTGGCACCAGGGGACGCTCAGGCGAAGAAGACACAGAGAATGCAGGTTCACAATTAGTAACTGCAACAGGTGGAAGAAGCTCGGTTAACTGTGAGCCCTGAACTCCACCCCCAGGAGTCAGACAAGGCAATTCACACAATGAAGGAAAAGAATGAAAAAGCACTTGCCTGCTCCGCTGAGGGCCGATGGGAGCTGCTGCAGCGGGCTTGGTTCTCTCCTTCTCCCTCTGGATGGTGACGGAGGGCCCCCCGGGAAGATGAGGAGGAGCCGCTCGCACAGGATCCGGAACGGGGACAGCCGGAGTTAGACTCGTGGAGCTCACCGCTGGCTGGGAGGCAGAGTTCCAGCAGCTCCCTGGAACTGGATCTGGACGGGGATCTCGCTAAGGCATCTTACAAGCATAATGACAACGTCTACTGGCAGAGGGCGGGGCAAAGGTGAGGTTAGGGAAACGCCGCTCCTGTGCAGAGACAGAGGCGAGCAGGTCAGCGTACTCGGGATAATCATGGAGTTCGGGACTGATCTCCATCAGTCTGACTGCCGCCGTCACATGCTTCATAATTTCAGTTGGATGGGAGGCAGAACGAGCCACAGACACATGGTCCTGGATGATCACCGCTGTCCACTGAGTCTCCTGTGGGGGAATCCCGGCTGATGTCCTCCTCCGCTGTGGGAGGGAACGGCACTTGGGTGACGAAGACTCTTGGGCTGGACGGGTGACAGGAACTGGATCCCGAGGCGAGGAGCAGGGATGCCTCACCTTCAGCTTCCTGCCAGAGTTTCCCTCCAGTCCACGGATCTTCTCCCGGAGTGCCGAGATTTCCGCCATCTTCTTCCTAATTTCGGTGTGGTCCGCATAGCAAGGATGACGGTTAATAGCTGCCTCTGTGAGGTCCATGTACCAGCGTGGACCGCCGGGGGTGGGATCGCTACGAGCATGTGAGAGGATTCCATCTATCTCGATTAGGGCTATAACTAGCTTGTAGCCCAAGCTCATAGCGTAGCCCTTGCTTGGCGACGCCATCTCCCAGCACACTGGTACGCAGAAAAGGAAAAACTTCAAGCCCAAATAATGCAAACTCACGGTGACCAGCGTCTCGTTTTGGCTGCGACCTACTGTCATGGGTGGCCCTCGCGGGCCATTAATGAGATACTATAGGCCAACCGGTGAGTTGCATATTTATTAACAAAGGTAAAAGATGACAAAATAAACCGCCACATGGGGCGAAAATGCGAACATAGACTACAGCACAGACACAGTAATGAATAAACTCAGGCTAAGGAATAAACTTACAGAGACTCGGAGAATCACAGGGTGACTGGAGCCGGAGTTAGGGACTCCAGCCGAACGTTGTATGGATGCAACGTTAAGCGAGGTCGCAGCCAGGAGTAACCTCAGTTGCTCCCTTAAATAAGGCACAGACATTAATCCGGCAATGAGAAACTACACTACCGTTCAAAAGTTTGGGGTCACTTAGAAATTTCCTTATTTTTGAAAGAAAACCACTTTTTTTCAATGAAGATAACTTTAAACTAATCAGAAATACACTCTATACATTGCTAATGTGGTAAATGACTATTCTAGCTGCAAATGTCTGGTTTTTGGCGCAATATCTACATAGGTGTATAGAGGTTTTTCAGTCACGTGACCCGCGCGCCCAGCGATGCAGCCGGCGGCCATACTGCCGGTCAAGCACGACACCCGCCAGGCTTGTTTACATAACAAAGATCGTGAGTGTTGCAAACTTCTGAGTCTTCTGGAAGTGTGGGACAGGTTAGCTGGTAGTTTATCACTATTTATCATGTCTGAACGTGAAGGAGGTCTGAGTGAACAGACCAAACACCTCTCTGGCATCGAATTGAAGCGGTATCAGGATAAAATAGCCATTCTAGGAGGCTGTGATCCTTACACTGCACCTGGCGTGTTGTTCTCCCCCATCACAGCTGAGGATGTCACACTGCCAGACTTTGAGTTCAGTGACTTGATGATTTACCTGATCGTGCACCCTTCACCATACAGTCTGGAGAATTTTGAGGCTCACAAGACCAAGCGAGACTCACAAGCGAGTGTACTCTGTGGGAGTCCAGCCTTTCCTGTCTATTGCAGCAATCCACATGTTTCTACGGTCAGGCTCTTGACTCAGTGCAGGAATCCTGTAGAAGTTCACATTCTCTGGGCTGCACGGTGGCGCAGTGGTTTAGCACTGCGGCAGCACAGTTTACCCTCGGCCGGGGGATCGCGGGGATCATGAGATCGTGGGTTCGATCCCGACCCCGACCAACAGTGAGCTGTGTGGAGTTTGCATGTTCTCCCCGTGTTGCGTGGGTTTACTTCAGGATTTCTCCGGTTTCCTCCCGCATACCAAAAACATGTAGGTTTAGGGCGCTCGCGCACGCAGCGACCGGCAGCTGGTGGCTTGTCACCAGACTGCAAACCAAATCTACCTACGGGTACAAATAAGTAACAAAAAAAAAAAAATTCTCCTTCTGTCCACGCCTATTATGGCGGTGAACAGCACAACACGTGTCCGGCATGACAACAACGACAAAAACGGCGATGACAGGGCTTAGAAAACGTGTGAAAGTGGTTTGTTTACACAAGCTTGTGTACTATGCCCGCCAGCGCTTGACCGGCAGCATGGCGGAGCCGGCCTGTGACCTAGATCCGTGACGTCACATGAAAATCCCCTATAGAGGCCCATTTCCAGCAACGATCACTCCAGTGTTCTAATGGTACAATGTGTTTGCTCATTGCGTCAGAAGGCGAATGGATGATTAGAAAACCCTTGTGCAATCATGTTAGGGCTGCAATGCTGCAATTGCTGCAAATGGAGGATTCTTTGACGAAAGCAAGGTTTGAAGGAAAAAATTATTATTTCAAATACAAATCATTATTTCTAACCTTGTCAATGTCTTGACTATATTTTCTATTCATTTTACAACTCATGGTGGTAAATAAAAGTGTGACTTTTCATGGAAAACACAAAATTGTCTGAGGTGACCCCAAACTTTTGAGCGGTAGTGTAGATATGCAATCTTTAGTGACGAAATTTGCAAGAGCAGCTAGCCAATTCAGCCTCCAAATCAACATCAAGAAGACAGAGTGCCTTTATCAACCACCAAAGTTCCAGTTATCAACATCACTACCAGAAGAAATCAGCATTGGTACAGAGCCACTAGTCAAGTGCAAGACTTTCAAGTATCTAGGGAGTACTGTTTCAGACAATGCTAGGCTGGAAGATGAACTATCTCTCAGAATGGGAAGCGCGAGCGCTGTGTTTGGAAACTTGAGGGAGAGACTGTGGAACACTCGATATGTGTCTATCCATGTGAAATGCAAAGTGAACAGTACTGGCTACTCTATTGTACAGTGCTGAAACTTGGACTGTCTACAGAGTGCAGGTAAAGAAACGCCACGCATACATGATGAGACACTTTCAAGCCATAATGAACATTTCATGGAAAGACAAGATAACCAACATAGAAGTGTTGAAACGAGCTGGTCTACCATTAATGGAGGACATGCTAATACAGATGAACCTGAGATGGCTCGGACATGTTGAGAGGATGGACCAACAGCGTCTCCCTCGGCAGTTACTCTACTCACAGTTATGCAAGGGCAAACACAATCAGGATAGACCAAGGCTCAGATTTTATAGACACTGTAAAAAGAAACTTGAAGAAGTTGGATATAGACAGGAGTTCCTGGCAGCAAAAGGCTAAGGACAGAGCTGTGTGGAGGAAAATGATCAGACCTAAATGAAACAGTCATTGTTGCCCATGACAGACTGCTATGACGATGATGATGATGATCCGCGATCTTGTTCTTTTGGTCATTACCCAAAGTTCATGACCATAAGTGAGGGTAGGAATGTAGATTGACTGGTAAATTGACAGCTTTGCCTTAGAGCTTAGCTCTCTCTTCACCACAGCAGACCAGTACAACGTCCGCATCACTGTAGATGCTGCCCCGATCCGTCTGTCAATCTCTCACTCCATTCTCCCCTCACTTGTGAATAAGACCCCAAGATACTTAAACTCCTCCACTTGGGGCAGGAGCTTGTCCCCAACCCGGAGAGGACAATTCACCTTTTTTCCAGTTGAGGACCATACACACACGTAACAAAATTAAGTGTTTTCCAGTGCAGTCATTGTTTATATACATGCCGCTTCAACTGTTGAGTACATTTTGTGGGTCATACTGAGTCGCCCAGTGGCTTGTTTGTTGTTAGCTTGTCAGTGATTTAGCTTTGGTTTCATTAGTTTTCATGCACTTTGCTCACTTTTTCTTAGTATATTCAAATCAAATCAAATCAACCATTATTGTTATATTGCTGTACATACAACTGTAGTGCAGGCAAGATGAAATTGCGTTTCTCTCGGCATCCATATAAGTAAAAGAACATGATTTAAGACACACTCACACATATCTTCACCCCCCACCCCACCACATCCATTCACACATCCCTGAGACATACTTGAAAAACTAACCAGAACTATAGTATACAAATAATATACATAATGTTCGTAGGTGCAGTAGTATGTATGAGAGATTCCAGATCAACTGTTCAGCATCCTAACAGCTTGTGGAAGGAAGCTGTTAATCAGTCTGGTGGTTCTGCCTCTGATGCTCCAGAATCGTTTGCCAGATGGCAGAAGTTCAAAGTGTTTATGCAGGGGGTGAGAACGGTCCTTGACAATGTTCAGTGCTCTGCTCCTACAACGGTTCTGAAAAAGTTCTTGGACAGAGGGGAGGGAGACTCCAATTACCCTCTCAGCTCCCTTATCTATCCTCTGCAGGGCTTTTTTGTCTAACATACTGCAGCTGGAGTACCATGTAGCAATGCAGTACGTCAGAACACTCTCCATCACACCTCTGTAGAAGGTCCTGAGGATGCAGATGGGGAGAGAGGCCTGTTTGAGTTTCCTCAAGAAGTGCAGTCTCTGCTGGGCCCGCTTCCTGATCCCCAAGGAATTCTTGCTCCGGGTCAGGTCCTGCGAGATCTACACTCCGAGGAACTTGATGTTCTCCACTCTGTCCACTAAACAGCCGCCGATGCTGAGGGGGACGTGTTCAGGCTGTGACCGCCGGAAGTCGATAATCATCTCCTTCGTTTTGTCCACATTGAGCACCAGATTATTCTCCCTGCACCAGCCCTCCAGGTCTCTCACTTCTTCCCTGTACATTGATTCCTCATCCCTCTGAATAAGTCCCACCACCGTGGTGTCATCTGCAAACTTAATAATCTGGTTCCCCTCGTGTCTGGATACACAGTCATGTGTTAGAAGTGTAAACAACAGTGGACTGAGTACGCAGCCTTGAGGGGATCCGGTGCTCAGCGTGACAGAGTTGGAGATGTTGTTTCCAACCCGGACAGACTGAGGTCTCTCAGTCATGAAATCCAGGATCCAGAGACATGTGGCAGTGTTCAGACCAAGAAGGAGTAATTTCTCCATCAGTCTCTGTGGAATAATGGTGTTGAATGCTGAACTGAAATCAATGTACAGGAGTCTGGCGTAGGTGTCTTTCTGATCCAGGTGGGTGATGACAGAGTGCAAGGTGGTGACTATAGCATCCTCCATGGAGCGGTTTGAACGATATGCAAACTGGAGCAGGTCATGTGATGCAGGGAGGCAGGCTGTGATGTGTGGTTTGACAAGCCGTTCAAAACACTTCATCACAATTGGTGTCAGTGCAACAGGACGATAGTAATTCAGACAGGATACAACTGGTTTCTTTGCCACCGGTACTATGATAGAGGTCTTGAAGCATCTGGGAACAATGGCCTGACTCAGGGAGATGTTATAAATGTCAGTCAGTACATCCGCCAACTCGCTCGCGCAGTCTCGGAGCACACATTCCGAGATGTTGTCCGGACCTGCAGCTTTACGTGGGTTGACCCTGGTTAGGGTCCTCCATGTGTCCGCTGTGTTGATGGTAAAAGCTGGTCCGTCCGATGGTGGGGATGGGCCAGCCCTCCCTCTGATTGTCAGGTTTGATGCTTCAAAACGTGCAAAGAAGTCATTGAGCCTGTCTGGAAGCGAAGCGTCGTCATCATCGACCCCCTGCCTAGACTTTTAGCTCGTCAGTGTCCAAACTCCCTGCCACATCTGCTTGGTGTTCCTAGTGTCACAGAGGTGTCCCTGGATTTTCTCCACATAGGCGCGCTTCGCCGTCTTAATTCCCTTTGAGAGCGCAGACCTGGCTGAGCGGAGGGCGATCCTGTCCTTCGCTCTGAAGGCTGCATCTCTGGCTGTAAGCAGCGAGCGCACCTCTGCGGTCATCCAGAGCTTATGGTTTCCCCACACCGTGATGGTCTTCACTGTAGTGACATCCTCTGTGCACTTCGCGATGTAGCTGGTGACCGTTTCAGCATACTCCTTCACATCTGTCTTGTCTTCCTGGGAGGCTGCTATTTTGAAGACCTCCCAGTCTGTGTGCAGAAAACAGTCTGTCAGTACAGAGGTTGCACTCTCTGGCCAAATCCTGATTTGTTTCACTACTGGCCTGCTGCGCTTCAGTAAGGGTTTGTAGGCAGGCACCAGCATCACGGATATGTGGTCAGAAAGGCCGAGTTGGGGGCAAGGCATTGCCTTATACGCATCTGTGTTTGTGTACACTAAGTCCAACATATTCTCTCCTCTGGTCTTAAAGTCTACACATTGTTTAAACTTGGGGAGCACAGTCTTTAAGCTGATGTGGTTAAAATACCCCGCAACCACCACAAAACTGTCCGGGTGTGAAGTTTGGATTTCGCTAATAGCATCGTGCAGTTCCCCGAGTGCCTTCTTAGCATTAGCGTTAGCGTTAGCGCTCGGTGCTATGTAAACAGCAGCTACAAACACGTTGCTGAATTCCCTCAGCAGATAATATGGCCGACAATTTACAATAAGGAACTCCGCCAACGGAGAGCAGTGTTTAGATACTAATGTGGCGTTAACGCACCAGTTCTTGTTAACATAGATGCATAGCCCACCCCCACAGCTCTTACCGGAGCTTGCCGTTTCTCTGTCTGCTCGGAACACCGACGTACCTTCTAGTTGAATGGCCTCGTCAGGGATGTTGTTGTGGAGCCATGTCTCCGTGAACGCAAGCACACTTCAGTCCCTCCACTCTCTCCGGGTTTCTCTCAGCAGACGCAGCTCGTCCAGCTTGTTGTTGAGGGAGCGGACGTTAGAGAGAAGGAGCGACGATGTGGAGGAACAAAATAAGTTTAGGCGTGACACGGCGTGACACGGCGAGCTGAAGGTTTAAGAGTTTTATTCCTCCATCATCATGAGACACACTGCAGCACTGTGTGCTGTGTGTGCACTCTGATGAGGCATGTAAAGTCAGCTCTTTTATACAGTGATACAGACAGAGAATGCATGGCACATTAGCATATCAATTGTCATCTAATACACATCGGTCAATATACATGATTAGCATGACATTGGTTGGCTCGAGGACGCATGCATACAGTCCCATCTGACTGCTTCCTGTGGTTCCCTGTCCGCATGTCAGTTGTCCTCTGCTTCGTCCAGCCCTGCTGCTGGGTGTGAAGAAAGCTCCAGAAGAATGTCCCAGAGGAATGTCTCCCTGCTGTGTTTAGTGTCACCACACCAGGCCCCCCGAACACCCAGAAAGGGATGTGACACCCCCCCCCCCCCCCCCATCGTTTGGGCTCAAGTTGACACCAGTGGATGCTGTAGCGGGGGGGGGGGGGGTGCGGGGGTTGCCGCTCCGGTCGAACTGCCTGCTGGTGAGGAGAGTTGGAAAAGCCGGTGGTTGTGGGGAAAAAAAAAATTTAGTCTCTGAATCCTCGTGTGGGCCCAGTCCTGCAAGGATGTGGGGAAGGCAAACAGGGAAGGCGAGGAAGGCGAACGGCCACATCATCATTTTCAGATGAAACCAAGAGTCCATGACCACAAAGGTATTATAGCTGATTATTTGAGACAATAAAGACAACTATGGCTTGTCTATTTTGCTGAAAACAGGCGTGAAATGTCTATGGCTGGATGCTTATAAGGGCAGGACTTCTGGTTTAGGATTGGTTTGGATTTTTAGGACTGTTTCTTCTTAAACAGAGCCTCCCATCAAAACACAGTAATACAATTCATACATATAAGAAGTCATTGATATTAATTTTAATTTAAAGATTACTAAAACACAGCTGAAGCAGAGTGATACATACATACATTTTCTCATTAAACACATTTCTGATGGAGCCATTGACCTGAGATTTTCACCAGGTATCAGTAACAACCCAAGTAATCCATACATACTGTACAAAGAAATCAAAGTAACTGTGTTCACAAAATAAGTTATATTTAATAAAGTGGAATACGTTTTGAACACGTTTGATGAAATTAATTTAATATTTAGTAGAAAAAAATTTGTTGGTAATAACAGCTTCCAGACACCTCCTGAATGGAGAAACTAGGCAAAGGCATTGCTCAGAAATGATTTTAGCCCATTCTTCTACAGCAGGGGTGTCCAGTCATGTGCCATGGAGGGCCAAGACCCTGCAGGCTTTACCTCCAACCAATGTCTTCAACAGCAGAATCCACTGAATTTCTTCCCACTGATTGCTGATCAGTGAAAATACCTGCTGAAGAGACCGGGTAGAAGAGAAAGCCTGCAGGGTCTTGGCCCTCCATGGCACATGATTGGACACTCCTGTTCTCCATAAATGGTCTTCAAATCTTGAAGATTCCATGGACGTCTTCTATGAACTTTGATCTTCAGTTCGTTCCATAGATGCTCAATTGGATTCAGGTCAGGTGACTGACTGGGAAATTCTAGCAGCTTTATTTTCCTTCTCTGGAGCCAGTTGAGAGTTTCCTTTGCTGTTTGTTTGGGATCATTGTCTTGCTGTCCATCCTCATTTCATCTTCAGTATCTTAGCAGATGGCAGCAGGTTCTTATCAAGGATGTCTCCGTACACTTGTTGATTCATCTTTCCTACAATTATATGAAGTCTTCCTCTACCATGTGCTAAAAAACATCCCCACACCATGATCCGATGTGCAGTGCCATTTCTTCTCCAAACATGCTGTGTGTTGTGACATCCAAAAAGTTCGATTTTGGTCTCATCTGACCAGAGTATATTCTCCCAGTATTTTACTGGCTTGCCCAAATGCTGTGCAGCAAACTTTAAACCAGCTTCAACATGCTTTTTTTTTTTCAACAATGGAGTCTTGCGAGATGAGCGGGCATAGAGCTCATGTTGGTTGAGTGCATTACTTTTGTTTTCTTTGAAACAGCAGTACATGCTAACTCCTGGTCTTTCTGGAGCTCTCCACTAGTGGTCTTTGGCTCTTGGATAACTGTTCTGATAATTCTTTTGTCAGAAATCTTGTGAGGAGCTCCTGGTCATGGCTGGTTTATGGTAAAATGATGTTCTTTCCACTTCCGAATGATGGCTCCAACAGTGCTCACTGGAACATTCAGCAGTTTAGAAACGCACCTGTAACCAATGCCATCATTATGTTTTGCAACAATAAGGCTGCGAAGGTCTAGAGCAGGGGTGTCCAGTTATGTGCTATGGAGGGCCAAGACCCTGCAGGTTTTCTCTTCTACCCAATCTCTTCAGCAGGTGTTTTCACTGATCAGCAATCAGTGGGAAGAAGTTCAGTGAAATCTCCTGTTGAAGACACTGGATGGAGGTAAAGCCCATAGGGTCTTGGCCCTCCATGGCACATGATTGGACACCTCTAGTCTAGAGAGAGCGCTTTGCTTCTACCCATCATGAGTTCTTTATGGTGTGACAATCTGATTTTCACAGAGCTTTTTAAAGGCTGTCACTCAGGACTTAACTAGCTGAAATTAATTTGCACTGATGGAGGATGGGATGGCTTCCTAAATTCTGATGGATTTCAGCTGGGTTTTTGGCTTTTTATGCCTTTTTGCACCTCTTTCTATTCATGTGTTACTTATTCCCTGTGTCATTCCACTTTATTAAATATAACTTGTTTTGTGAATACAGTTACCTTGATTTATTTGTATGTATGGATTGCTTGGGTTGTTACCGATATCTGGTGAAAATCTCAGTTCAATGACTCCATTAGAAATATGTTTAATGAGAAAAATGTTGACATTGTGGAAAGCGTGAAAAGATGAGGCTGAATTTATTTCTCATTTCAGGTTTATTAACATTCACGTGTCTCCAACATCCTCTCAAACAGAAAAGAGAACCATCCTCCCACATCTCCCCTTTTTATACCTGGGACATCAAAGTACAGAGTCACATTGTCATTTAATCCCCAGACCCAATACATCACCCCCCAGGTCTTCTCTTCTCCACCTAAAACCCTGGTGGTCAGGAAGTCTTTTCAAGGCCATTTCTAAAGACACATTTCACCCCCTCCTGTTATCCTCAGGAGGCCCAGACTTATTGTTCCTTCTAAGACGTGAGGTAACAGTAATATACATATGCAGCCTAAGCATCTCAAATATGTGTGCCACAACATGTTCAATACTTATTTTCCCTGCTGTATAATATATTACTATATAACTCCACTCCTGGAGAATTGCTCAGGAGGAACTAACCTTTGTATAATGTCTTTTTTGACTTTCAGATATGTTTTTTTTTTGTTGTTGTTTGTTTGGTTTTTTGTTGTTGTTGTTTTGTTTTGTTTTGCTTTTTGTCCTAGCCTGTTTAATAACATTTTGGTACACTTAAACTGGAAAGAGGTGAAAAGCTGAATATATTAGTGGTGTTCTTCCTGAAGTGGATGAATCACTGCTCTGTTTCACTTAACCTGTTGAATCCCAGAGAGAGAGCGAGAGAGAGAGAGAGAGAGAGAGAGAGAGAGAGAGAGAGAGAGAGAGAGACTCCACACACTCCTCCAAGCTCCGCCCCTCCCACATGGGAGCGACAGGGCTCCGCTCCTGAAGAGATTCATTCAAAGGAGCCTCTAACATTGACGGAGGCTGGACTCCTCAGACCGTTTTGCCCTACACTGGTGCATTTATTGGTGACGTACGAGCCGGTGAACCAACAGGTAGCGGACAGGTGAGGCCCATGAGCGTGACTGTCAGTGTATTTAAAGAAAAAAAAAAAACACCTTTCGTACAGCGGGTCTTTGTGTGTCACATGACAGTGACTGCACATTAATGTAGACACTTCTGTACTTTAAGTAATAGTAATGGGTTTTTTTTCTGTGATTTCTATATTGTAGCTATTTATGTGTTTAATGTATTTTACTGTGTTTCTGTATTCAAAATATTTCTGTTTTATAATGCTTGTATAGACAGTTAAAAACTGGGCTTGAATTCAGTATTTGCAAAAAAATAACTTTCACACTTTCATAAGTAGTAAATGTTTTGTCAGTAGTTTAGTGACAAGTGCACATCAAATAAAGACAATGTTTGTTCAGTTAGTTGCTGCATTAGAACCCATCTTGTTGATTTAAGTTTACAAGCTACACAAAACACAATCACTATATTTATTTCTCTGTTTCCCATGTATTGCAAATATGAAAATTCTGAAGTTATATGAAATTCATAAACAGAAGATTAAAAGCATTGCCTTTTTGTATATTTCAACTAGTTTTATATATCTAAACCTGAAGTATATTAGTAAGTTAAATTCCCTTTGGGGTATTTCTTGTTTTTCTGAGTCCATTAGTCTTAAAAGTGTGCAAAAATGTTGTTGCGTGAGAGTGAAAATAAAGAAGGGGTACTTTGAAAACTTGTTCATTAAGCTGTTTTTGTGCATTTGTATCCTTTATCAAATAAATGCATAATTACAGGCAGGGCAGGTGTTGACTGTATAATCCTGCTGTAGTGTGGACGCTGCCATCCACTTGAGTTAGAATGATTTTAGTTTAGTTTAGTTTATTGGTTTATTTGTCAGGGACCATGTACAGAAAAAAAACAAACATTAAACACAGTAAAGATGCACTGTACCAGATTATAGCATTCTCACTAATTTCCATCTGTAGTCCCTTAGGCAGGCAGGAAGATTTTAAAAGAAAACAGTATATATAGAAAGCAATTCAGGTCGAGTTTCAGAAACTGTTGACCCTGAAACAAGCAGGAAGTACACTACCGTTCAAAAGTTTGGGGTCACTTAGAAATTTCCTTATTTTTGAAAGAAAAGCACTGTTTTATTTAATGAAGATAACTTTAAACTAATCAGAAATACACTCTAATATCTAATATACATTGCTAATGTGGCAAATGACTATTCTAGCTGCAAATGTCTGGTTTTTGGTGCAATATCTACATAGGTGTATAGAGGCCCATTTCCAGCAACTATCACTCCAGTGTTCTAATGGTACAATGTGTTTGCTCATTGCATCAGAAGGCTAATGGATGATTAGAAAACCCTTGTGCAATCATGTTAGCACAGCTGAAAACAGTTTAGCTGGTTAGAGAAGCTATAAAACTGACCTTCCTTTGAGCAGGTTGAGTATCTGGAAAAAATTATTATTTCAAAAACAAATCATTATTTCTAACCTTGTCAATGTCTTGACTATATTTTCTATTCATTTTACAACTCATGGTGGTAAATAAGTGTGACTTTTCATGGAAAACACAAAATAATTGTCTGGGTGACCCCAACCTTTTGAACGGTAGTGTAAGTTTAAAAAGTAAAAAGATAAGAGAGAACACATAAAAACAATTTAAGAGTACAATTTCAAATCAAATAAAAACTATAATTTTATCATTATAGTTATTTTTATAGTGATTGGTATGGACAGCCCTTTACATTCCCTAGTAAATGCAAGAAAATATGTTCATCATGTTTTTAAGAAGCCATCTCTACTGTCATTCAGTTTAGACAGCCAGTCATGTACAGTAGAACAAAATAACCTTTCTCCTATCTACAATGTTATTCACATGTAGAATCAGCAGGGTCGCTGCCATGCAAGGCGCAGCCACGAACAACTTCTCCTTCCCCCCATTCTATTATGCTGAGCACCAAGCTAGAAGGTACCATTTTTATATGGTCTTTGATATGACCCAGCCAGGACTTGAACCCCCAACCTCCTGGTTGTGGGGCAGATGCTTTATCAACTAGGGCACCACTCCAGTAGACAGTTGAAATGCAGATTCACAGATTAATCGCCATTTTAAGTATAATTAAGATTTAATTTTGGATATACAAATTTAAGACTTTTTAAAGAACTTTTTTCTGTTATCGTCAACTAATGTGTTACTTGACATCATTGATTGTAGAACAAATGTGTCCAAGAGACACGAGATTGGAAACAACTGTAGGCATTTTTTTTTTTTTTTACATTATGTATTGCCTCTGATAGGGCTCAAGGTTCAAAATTGGCAGATTTGCCCCTTTAAAAATTTTGGCATAATAAATTTTCACAAGAACATATGACTTAACATCTTGACAGTAGTGTGTTTTAGTTTGCACAGATATACTGAAGCATCTTTAACAATTCACAGACCAGAAATTTTAACCGTAGCATACTGTATAAAAAATTATGCTAACTTTAAAATAAGTTAGATACCAGAGATAATGACCTACAGTTAAAAAACCTTCATAGGACAAACTAGTGCAACGTCCTGATGAATTCCACACATTAGGCTCTGACAAATGAATAGCATTCTTGAACAGACACACCATAACAGCCAGTAATAACTGCAGGGCCAACAGTCATGTTGACTAACGAGGGTAGGAGCAGGGTTTTGAGAATCGCCCTGTGGTTGGCTTCAGGCTGCAGTGTGTCAAGTCCTGTAAAAAGTTTTTGAAAATCCCAAAAGTTTTGGACATGAAGAATATTAGAGATTAATGGTTTAAATCAACCCACAGAGTAGGCTGTAATTTTTGGATTGCCAATATCAGTAAGCACTTGGATTCCCTTGATGATGATGATGCCCATCTGGCAAACAGTAAACGCAGATCATGCTGGTCATTTTGAGGTCCTCAGGCACTCTGGTTTATGTCGTTATCTTTATGATATACAAACAGTAATCAGTTCAAACTGTCCCGTATATTTTTGAAAGATAAAAATAAATTTGATAGAAGTTATGCAATTTGATACAGATAATAAAGCTTCTGTGAAGACCAATTTGAAAACTAGACAGTTGTACCATAATTGTAATTTGAAATTTTGTCAATTACACAAGCCGTCAGGTCCATTTGCTTCCAACTTTTTATTTGTATTTTGAATTTGTGTAAAAAAAAATAGAAAATCCTGAAATTTAAAAAAAAAAATAAATCTTGACATCACACTAAAATGTTATTGATTACTAAAGGTATTTTCCCATATCTACTTCCATTATCTTTGAGAGAGTGCAGAAATTTCCCCAGCAGAAATCTACAACACATTTCAAGTAGCACCAAAACAATCTAGTTTGATTTACAAAAGTACAAGTGATAGGAAAAATATAGCTTTGATTTTGAAGTGATCTGTCCCTTTAAGAAAAGATGGTAGTAGCTACATTTCAAGTGTAGTATGGGAAGGTTTTAATTCAATCATTAATCCACAATATATTCCTGTAAACCTTTCACAAAAAATTACTGAACAATGAAGACTTTCTGTCAATTCAAATTCCAAAGTAAACAAAACAGTGAGACACCCAACAAATTCAGAGGATAATAAGAGGATAATTTTGATTTATAATGTAAAATCTCGATTTATAATGATCCTATAATAGTTGACCTGCTGAGTCATAATGTACAGCCTTCATTATCAAAAACAACAACGGCCAAGGGCAAAGGCAGTTCACAGATACAGAACTCAGTGGTTGTTTAGCCTCTTGATGAAGCAGCTTCATCTCACTTTGTACAAATAGGAACAATTCAACCTTTAATTGTAATTTTTTTTTTTTTTAGAGAAAAATAAACCGTTATGGGCATCCCTACATTTAACCCTAAGCAAATCACTTTTTTGCCAATAAAATAGCACAGATTCTTCTTCTGTTGGCCCCAGCTAAAACCACCCCAATGTGGTTATCCTTTGTTTGATTTGGAGGTGCTGCTGAGTTAAGAGTGATTTGGACTGGCTCTAGTGGGGGGCCTCAGTCGGATCCCTGTGGCTTACCTGTGGACCTGAGAATGCTGTTATGTGTTAACTGCTCTGTGCTCTTACTGTGCTGTATTTGTCAGTATCATAGAAATAATTAACTGTCGGAGTTTTGGTTAGTTAATCCTGGGTAGGGAAGTTGGGTTAGGCTTGTGTATGTATCACATCACACTGCACACACTATTAGATTATTAGAGTGAAGGGTGCTGCCTTTGGTTGTTTGTCTTTATTTTTATGTTAGCCACACAAAATTAAATTGAAAGGCTTTCAGTTTTATATAATTGATTTACTCTGACAGCAACCATAGAGCCCATAACCCATCCCAAACAGCTGATGGTTATCTCTTTTTGCTCTGCAATACATAACTGGATCATATACTATTTTTATTTGTTTTTTAATGATGCTCTTTAACTACAAGCTGGAGCATAAGACTTCCTACAACATTTGATGAGATTAGATGATACAGAGCAGGTAATCTAAGATCATTCACCTTTACAGAAGCATTTGAAGGCGCACTGGACAAAACTAGCTACAGCTAATATGTAGGAGAGTGTAAAAATGTCTTAAATTTCTTTAAAATTTTCTCACCAGAAGAGTTAATAGAAACTCAGTCACTGTAACCCGCTCCTGTGCTGCTCCTGAAATTACAGTTTAACATTTAACAAAGTTACCATTTGATGAACACTGCAGTGGACAAAGAGCACATTTTTGTGCTTTAATGAGTTACAGTTCCAAAGACACATTTGCACCTCCATGATGATTCTTAAGTATTATTTAATCTCTAACAGATTAGTGACATACAGATCAGGGATTGGGTAATAGTCCAGAAAAAACACACCTGCTGTAATAAATCCACCCAGCCACACTCTTTCTCTGCCACAGGTCACGCTGCAGGGATGTCCTCACTCCTCTTCCTCCCCTTCCTCCTGGCACCTGCTTTGATGCTGGAGTTTCGATACCACAGCAACCATGAAATGGAGCAGTACCTCATCCAGACCAGTGCCTCCAACCCTGACATTACACATCTGTACAGCATTGGCCGCTCTGTCAGAGGTAACACACGCAAACAGATTTTGGGCCATCTTATAGAGTTGAGAATAAATTTGACATTGTTAAACTTTAATAAGAGGTGAAAACTGGTGTTACATGATCATAATTGATCAGACTGTGTGATCTGATTAAAGGAATTGTGCCGTGTTTTTGGTCAGACATGTTTTCTCTACATCACAGCTTGAATTTTTTTATGTTAAATGCCAAGTTTAAACTTCTATTGTGTCCAAGATTATATTAATTTAGTTAATTAAAGAGTCAGAAATATAGTCATGCCTCACATAATTTAACTCTTTAAACCATCACATCATTAAGAGGATGGACTCAGGCAAAGCTATTTGTATATACTCATTTCATTTTAATAGTCTGCAACACTTAACCAGTTTTGTTTTTAGTAAGGCCTGTGAACAATAAGAAGCAGTATACCTCAGTGGTTTTAGCGGGCAAGCCCACCATAATCATGACATAAACGTTTGTTTTCAATAACAATTCTCTTCTAATTGGTAACAGTTTGTATACACGAGAATGCACTCAAAGTTCAAAGAGGAGTCCCTCCTTTCTTAAAGAAGCCCAACATTATTTGATATTTGCTTTTGGTGACAAGTCAATATCAGGCCTTCTAAAGATTGTTTCCTCATCTTGATCGTCTTTTGTGGCAACAACCAGCAGCTGTTGCCACAAAAGCATCTTCCTCAGTATAAAAGGTGGAATAGTAGAATATCCTCCTACAGACCATAAAACAGTAGAATTACCTGTACTGTATACATATGATTTTGAACTCACTTGAACTATGGTTTTATTTAACCTTCGACTAATTTTTTGTAGTCATAAAAAATACACTAATTTATTAAGTGGACCAGTAAAGGTCCCTTTACACAACACAGAGATCATTGACAGTTTTGGCCAAGTTTTTTGGTGTTTAGGATCGTTTGGAAGATCCTTGTCTGTTTTGGACTGAGTCAAAACTTTGAGGAGACCGTGGCAACTGTGGAGCTTTCTGAAGATCATTGATGGACCAAAAATTTGCCGGATCAATCAACAATCTCTCTATGATCTCTACCCCTGTGTAAAGGGGGTATGACTGACTGGCCAATCAGATGTCCTTCTTCCTTCTCCGTGTTTAACTCATTTGACCTAATAACTCCTCTGATTCAAGTGAAAACTAAAGATTCAAGATTCAAAGATTTTATTTGTCAATACTACTATACGTACAGGACATACAGGAGAATTGAAATGGCATTTCTTTCTGTCTTCAGTGGTGTGCACAATATAAAACAAGAAAAAGGAATAAGTCTGGAAAAAACAACAACAGCAGTCTATGTACAGTAATGCTACCCGTAGTGCAAATGATCACAAAAACAGGAGGTTCATTTTTACACATTCGATTGTTTCAGTTGTTCACAGTCGTGTACCTTATTTAAATCACACGTTTTCCTAATGCCCCTTCATACAGTGGTGGAGATCGCTGAGAGATTGTTGAGTGATAAAAAAAATGGCCAGATCCCGCAACGATCTTTCAATGATCTTTCAATGATCTTCAGGGATCTCCTTGGTCATCAAAGTTTTGATTCAGTCCAAAGCAATCTCAATGATCACCAAAGGGAAGTGATCGCTCAACGAACTCTTAATGATCGCTCAAGGAGCACTCAACAATCTGGAATTTCCCCATTGTGGGACTAATAAAGGCTTGTCTTATCTTAACAATCTCATCGATCTCCCAATTATCTCTTACTGATCTTTCAATGGTCTCTTACTGATCTTTCAGTGAGCGCCAAAGTTTTTCACCCCGAAGGTAGAGATGGCTAAGAGGTCAGTGAGGGATCGCTGACCCCTGTATCTCACGGAGCCGCGAATACTGGCGAGCATGGCTATTTTGGGATTTCGTCAGGGTTCATCAGGGTTTGTAAAAGGTTGTCAAACAGGTTGCAAACAGTTTTTAAGGTCCCAAACAATTTTTCTTGTGGCCAAAAAAATTTGAACATCTTTGAATTTTTTTTTTGGCAAATGTATTTTTCCACAAACAGTTACAAATGTTTACAATGTAGTCACAAAAGTTTGCAAAATAAATGTAAATGTTTGCAAATGGTTGTAACTTATGTCACTACAGTTCTTTTTGGTTCATCAAGTAATGAATACAAAACTAGATGGTCTGACTGACAGTGTGGGGTTTTATTATATGAATAACTTTGTCTGAACAAAATCTACATGCCTCCCGCTATTGCAAGTGGGAATGAATGTGGGGGTGTCCTAAAAAAGATGGGGGTGTCCTAATTTATTCCTCACTATTTGTTTAGAATTACATTTTACAGAAAATTTGAGAAAAGTCTTTAATTCCTTTTTAATTGTTTAGTTGTATTACATGAATCTCCCAGTATTTTTAACATTGATATTAAATATCCATATGTCCAAATATGTTAAAAAAACACACAGGCTCGGGGTGTCCTAATTTTTTTCACATGACTGTAAATATGTGTGTTTTATGTTTTTTAAAGTCTGAAATATGTTAACCTTCCTGTTGTCCTCATATTCTGTATACACCCCGTGTCCTCCGGGTCAAAATGACCCGTCTTCACTAAACCCCCAATATAAGCAGCTTAATTGAATTTTAAAGCAAGAAATTTCTTTGTGTCTGTGTGTGTGCGTGTCTGCCACGTTTATAGGACATCATAGGATGCCTATGATCTCTGCCTGATCATCATAGGACGTCCTATGAACTCAGGCATCATAGGACTCGCGATGCCGTCATAAAGATATGATGTCTATATGACTTCACATAGACATACTGTATGTGTTTTTATGATGTCATATAGACCATCACTCAAGATGAGAGACTAATTAGTCTTTATGATGTCATATGGCTCATAGATAAATGTGTCTTTATGATGTCATGATGTCATAATAGACCATCACTTGCGATGCCTAGACTAATGTGTCTTTATGATGTTATTGGTGCTCAAGATGAAGAAACTAAGCAAGAAACTGCAAGTTTGTCTGTCACACGTCTTGCTGGTCTTGACTCACAACCGTGAGTCAAATCATAGCAGTCTTGAGTAGGTGTGAAAGACTTTGAGTGGCATTGTGGCTCAGAAAATTGGCCTTCCACTCTCTGCATCCCATAGACTAGCTGCAGCCTCACCTCGGGACATGTATACACCTGCTAAGATTAGCAGCCCTAAGTAGGCCTGCAGGTCAGTCTCATCCATCTTTTTCCAGCTATCTCCATATTTGCGAAAACCCTCCAAATTTGTCATCTCCAGGATTATTTTTTGTATTGCTGGTGTGATGAACAGGTAGAATGTAGAGGCAATGTCATGGGCATGAGAAACGGCATACCTTGTGGGTCCTGGGGTCATCTTTATGACATTTTGTTCTGCCTCCCTGCCGTGTTGGTCATATGCTGCTGAGGACCATGTTATTTTGCCGTTTTTTGAAAGGAAAGTCTCTCTTTCAGCTTCAGGTTTTTCTTCTTCTTCTGAAGATGAATCATCATGCTCTGGGTTGTATTCCTCTCCATCTTCTTCTTCTGATACATCCTCCACTTCCTCTTCTGAATCAGAGTTGTCTTGCTGGACATCTGAAAAAATCAGCTCTATAGCCTGTTCGACGGTATAACGCGCACTCATGGCTTCAGCACAGAGAGAATTTGGGGTACTGTCATCTGCAGCACCTTTATAACCTCTGGAAATCCACCTGTCTTGTCTTGTTTACGTCTGCTACTGATTGATCTGAGATCGATCAAAGGCACTGCAGTCCACGAGAAGGCCACCTGTCTTGTCTTGTTTACGTCTGCTATTGTGTTGTTTACATCTGCTACTGATTGATCTGAGACAGAACTAAAACATTCTCACATTTTGTGGTGTGTAACTCAGTGACCGTGATTTCAACTCAATTTGACTGTCGGGTCATTTTGACCCGAAGACGACCTTTGTAACTTTTTTGTACAGCTTACATGGAAATGTGAATAAAGGCAACAATTCACTTATCCTAATATTGGGGTCAATCTAGGAAAAGTCATAAAATTTTAAGTTGAAAAAATATTGTTTAGGGGGATTTTTTTTTTGGTTTTTAACACAGTAGCAGGTCATTTTGACATGAGGACAACAGGAAGGTTAAGATAAAACACAGATGATTTCAGAGCATTTATTGCTTGGACTGCCACCCACCGTCATTTAGAACAGAGCTGATCACGGCTATGACCATATAATGAATTAAGTCCATATTAGGAGTGGCTTTAATTTCCTGGGATGTTTTCACAGTCTGTGCTTTTTTAATTTTGTTGTTCTCTTCCTCCTAATATTACATTATATATCCTGATCTGGGAGAGACAACAAGAGAAAAGAGGGAGAGGAATCACCATTTATTTCACCAGATAGCAACAAACGAATATAAATGGAGGAAAAACTCTGAACAAACTCTGAGCCTGAGCCTCCGTGAAAAAAAGCTCACTGTCTGTTGACACATCTGTTAGTAGGCCCATGTCCATTCCAGGTAGGAAGCGGTACTACAAAGACAGTATTTTGTAAATACAAATTGATTTAGTATACATGTAAACAAATGAAATTACCCTTTTGAAAAAAGAATTACACAACATAACGAAAATAATTTTTTTGTAAGTTGTCTGTGTTTTTTTCAACTGATTTAAGACAGTTTTGCACCGCTGAATCCGAAAATGACATCCGTTTCTCTCGATCAGGTCAGGTTTTATGCTAAGTTGTAAGCAGTTGTACAGCAGTTGTACAGTTGTACTGTAAATTGAATAGTAGACATTGATAAAGGTAAGTACATGTAAATTGAATGTTACATCACCATTGTTCAAAATTCAGAGAATTTCAAGAAATAAATTTTTTTTTTGCATCATATAAAGCGAAAATACCAGTACATGTAAACAAAAACGTAAAAAACATGTGGCCATAGTTCAAAAAGTTGACCTGACTGAGCAAAACCAATGTGATTTTTGGATTCAGCACATCAAAATTGTCCTAAATCAGCTAAAAAAACTTAGACAATAAATTTGTTGTTGACCAGTGTTATAGTCTAAACAGTGCAACCACCCGACGCTGGCTGCTCTCTTTCAGCACCACACCTCTGGTCTCTGTGAGACTGTTTAGGCCTGCATCATCTACAGGTAGAGTAATTGTAAAGGATCTAGACTTTTATTATAGTTCCAAACATGATCATAAAGTAAAAGAAAGCCAAACATAATAATAATATCAGTCCAATAAATCTGAATAGAATTGAAAGAAACAGTAGCTCTCCCGATGAGGGTCACACGCCATCTCCAGATGAAGGTAGGACTCCCTATATTTACATGCCAAGTTCTAAAAAATATAGTGTATCCCATATTTAGCCTAAGAGTGTGTGGTTTATCTTTGCATTTTGCAGTGTGGAGCTCATATATTTTTTTAATTTAACATTTATTTAACCAGGTAGGTCAGTTGAGAACCAATTCTCATTTCTAGTGATGACCTGGCCAAGAGGCAGCATAAAAAAGGGCAAACAAAAAGAAATACATACAAAACAAACAATGCAATATCATACCACTTAAAACAGATTGCACTGTGATATATAAAAATAGTGAACATAACTAAAACTAAAAACAAGTACAAGAGTCACAGATTATTTCCCTTACCAAATTTTTAAAGGATGAGAATGGTATAAAAGAACTAAGTGTGGTTTATATTAATCATATATTCCATACCTACATATGTATAGACATATTAGAATGTTTAGTGATTGCATATGTGGAATGACCTCACGCCTCAGAACAGGACAAGAGGTCTCAACCGCCAGCGAGGATCAAGGAGCAGATAGAGTCGCAGCGGTGGAGACCAGATCGATCTCCCTGACCACCCAGGGTCAGGTGGAGGAGACGGAGGACAATGGAGGGGGGATTAGGTTAATGCGGGATGTCAGCTTTGATATGCAGTCTTTTGTTGTGTGTAGGTATAAGTATGTAGGTCTGACTGTGCTCGACCTCTGATTCTGCTTCTGCACCGAGATGAGACTTGTTAGAGGAGTGAAGCTGATATTAAACTTTGATTTATAAAATCACATCGCTTCGTTATTTCAAGCTCTTCTACACTGAGCTTTAGTTTCTGTTGCAAATGATTCCAGTCGTCTGCAGCAGAAAACCAAAAAGATGAACGACCAAAAGTAATGTGAACTTTGGGAACAAGCAGACTAATGTAGCTGCTCATGTTATGGAAATTGAGTAATGAGCAAAGATATGACAGAGTTTTGTCAATTAAGGTTTTAAAAATTAACAGAAACCAGTGTGTCTGATGGCAAGAGTGAAGAGAGGGCCACTTTACCGGAGAATACAAGCTGCAGTGGTGAGTGCTGAAAGGAGCTTCGGTAACAAAGCGAATAGCAGCGTGGTAAATGGTGTCAAGTTTATGGAGAAGTGTTTTAGCAGCTGATCTATAAATTACATCACCATAATCTATGATTGGGAGGACTGTCATTTTAACCAAAAGATGTTTAGCAGATTGTGTTAAAAAGGACTTATTATGATAGAGAAAGCATATTCTAGATTTAACTTTAAAGAGCAGAGTATTAATGTGTGTTTCAAATGAAAGTGAGTAGTCTAGTCAGATGCCTAAATACTTATAAGAGTCAACAAACTGAATCTCAGACCTGTTCAATGAAAGAATTTTACTAGGACACTCAATTTGTGGAGAAGTTCTACTGAAGATTATACATTTTGTTTTGCTTGTGTTCAGTGTTGAATGAAGATCAAGAAAAGCATGTTGAATGTTGGTGAAGCTAGTTTGCAGTGCAGATAGGGCAGTGTTGAGAGACGAGCTGGAAGAGTAGACAATAGCATCATCGGCATACAAGCGAATATGGAAGTTAGCTATAGCATGGGTTATGTTGTTGATGTAAATGTTGAATAACATTGGACCGAGTATAGAGCCTTGGGGGACACCTTGGCGAAGGGGCAGTGGATCTGAGAGAAGATCCTCCACCATCACTGACTGCATACATCTGGAACAGTAACTCCTGAACCAAGTTACACAGCTCTCTGAGAGACCAATAGATTGTAACCTTTCCAGAAGAATGGAATGATCTACAGAATCAAATGCCTTACCCAGATCAGCAAATACAGCAGCACAGTATTCTTTCTTGTCGATGGTGCATACAATGTAATTTACAACCTTGAGTGTGGCGGAGATGCAACTATGCCCTGATCTAAAACCAGACTGTAAGAGGTTAAATAAAAGATGCAGTCCCTATGTTTCACCACAAGATGGAGGCAGTTTTCGTCTGCACTCCTGGAAGAGGAAACCCAATGTAGTCACTCGGGGAGTCCAGGATTTCTACTCAAAATGGCGGCTACAGGGAACTTGCCTTAAGTGGACTCAAGATGGCGTTGCTCGGCTGATCTACACATGCGCAGTTTTTGTGCATAGCTTGTCGGTTGCGCGCGCGACTGTGAGCGTGCATGTGACATGTGGATGCGGGCGCGAGTTTATCGATAAAACCATGCCTTGCTTTTCAAAAGCGGGAGAGCTTCAATCTCCCTAAAACTTTATTCAAACTAGTTTTGAACTAACGGGATGCAAACAGGATTGCTTCGCTGTTCGGTCCCAGGCCTATTTTAATTATTCAGCGTGTAATCACGCTTCTCAAGCATGCATTAGCCAACAACAAGTAACTGAGCAGAGTGGGTGAAGCGTCCCCCCCCCCCCCCGGCGATCAGCGCACACACACACACACACACACACACACACACACACACAGCAGTAGAGTTCAGGGAGCGAGATTCCCCCCTCCCCTTCGTGACACAGAGACACACAGACAATGGCTTGCAGGAGTCAGCCCTGCAGACAAACGCACCGTTTTTTGTTTAAAAGTTATAAGTTGACCAAACCACACAGCTTATGCCTTAATTTTTCATCCTGAGTGTGTTTCAAGTTGGACCAGCCTCTCATGGGCAGCACCATAAACTGTAACAATATATGAGTTAATAATTATGATCAGGTATAAAAATTATTTAATTTATATTAATGTCTTGGAACCTGAGATGAATTCTTGATTCATACACACAGGAAAAATTGATAACACTCGTGTAGGGGCACCAGCTTCCTTTTAGGAAGCAATTCACTCTTTAATTTTACCTTATACCTGTTTAATCACTCAATAAATTAATTAATAATCAGTCTCAAAATTTTAGTGAATTCGATACTGGGGACTTAAACCAGACTCAGAATGAAATAAATTCCCAACAACTTCTCTCATTTTCACATATTTATTAAATGAAATGATGATTACCAGACATCGCAATGATTTTATTAACCATAAAATTAAACTCGTAAATGGTAGATTAACAATGTCAACATTTGCAGTACCAGGGTTAACTGTGAAATGAATTTAGATCAGTTTGAGTTAACAGATTGTGGAAGACAACGCAAATTTATGGGGAAAGTTTTACTAATTATATGAAAAGTTCTGGATTACTCTTAAGAAAATGAAAACAGGATTTTAATGAAAAGAAAGGTTATATTACTTGGTCTTTAATTTTGCATCTGATTAGATATCAAATTATTATCGAACCTCAGACGTTTCATTCAGCAGATGAATTAAAATTGCCGCTCACGTGATTCCTTGGTGATTCCTTGTCGGCATCGTCCTCAGCCAAAGATTTCGTGGATGTTAGGGAAAATATCTGCCCACAGATATTTCAGGGTCCACAGTTCGACCTTTATAGTCAAGCGGTCAACAAGGCTGGATTTTGACTGTATGACTCACAGTTGTATCAAAACAAGATGTATCGAAGTTGTATCGAAACAAGATGGTGACGATGTTTCTTCGGGGTTTGGTAAAGAGGCTGCGTGTCCTTCTTTCTTCTTCATTGGCAAACGGCTTCCCAAAGGAATTCAATAATAATTAAATATATCTAATCTGATCTCAAGTCAAAGAGTTTCGGGCTTTAGATAAAAGAGCTTCTGGTGTGGGATTGGTCAATAAAAATGTTATAAAAATAAAGTACAGATTAAAATTTAAATTAAAATTAAAAATGGTTTTACAGAAAGTTTAACAGAAAAAGTGATAGAAATAAACGTCTAGGATTGGAGTTTAACTCCTGATTAGAATTTGAACTCAGAGAGGAAGAATTCCTAGGCATTTAAAGAAAAAAACATTAAAATATAAAGAGGTTACAACAAAACATGATACTTCAGGCCCTGTGATAGTAGAAAAAAGACATGTGGGATAAGTCGCTTTGTTCTCCAGTAGTTCTCTGCTGTGTAGAGACTTTGAAGACAATAGAAGTGAAAAGCTGAAAGAGAGATCTGGTGAAAAACGCACCTGTCCCTGCTCTCAGCAATCAGATCACCAGGAGAATTGCGTGAGTAGTTAAACTGCGCTCTCCCCCCACATCAGCTCTACCTCTGTGGTTAAATATGATTATTTTTAGAGCAAGAAGCCCCCGTTTACTGTCCACAGCTGTGCAAATTTAACTTTTCGTATGACAGAGAAAAAGTGATGAAACTTTTTGTTGCTGTAAAGAGCAAATAAAACTTCTTCTGAGGTGAACTTTCATTTACCTGTGATTATCTATGATATCTGTGATATGCAACTTTTTCATGGAAGTAAAACCTCTAATTATGTATTTTTAATGTGCTGGTCCAGGGTTGTCAAACATGTTGCCCGCAGGCAATTATCTGAATTTACAACTTTCTTTCTAGTAAATTTCTAACTTTTTCTACTGATTAGAATTGTTCATGTAAATGTGAGACATTTTTCTCCTTAAGATGAGACTTTTTTCCTCATCAGTTTTCTTTTTCTTCTTTTTTCTGGTGAAAACAGGTAGTGTCGATTTAGATTAAATCCATTAGCAACTACTAATGACCTCGTACAGCCCTGAGCGGGTGTCCCTATTCATAGGGGTAATTTTCAACCTCTATCAAGGGTCAAGGGGTAGCAGTAGGAAAAGGGGAAGGGGTAGGGATACAAATGAGAAATGGGACAGACCCCAAATCTACCTGTACTTTACTGTCATATTGCAAATATTTGTCTAGACTGTTATACAGCATTTACTGCTGTTAATAAATAATTCAAGTGTTTCTCTTGCTATTTCTATGTACGTACAGTAAGAGTCATTTACATTTAAAATGATTGTAAATTTAGTTCAAGTAAATTTTAGCATGTGATACTCAAATGTGATCATGTTAAACATAATTTTCCAACCACAAAATTGTGGCTAGTGAAAAGGCTGAGGGGCTAGTGACTTTGGAATGTCACTAACCACAGTGGTCGGTGAGCCAAAAATGTAATGTCAAGCCATATATATATATATATATACGTATATACTGTATATGTATATATATACACTCACCGGCCACTTTATTAGGTACACCTGTCCAACTGCTCGTTAACACTTAATTTCTAATCAGCCAATCACATGGCGGCAACTCAGTGCATTTAGGCATGTAGACATGGTCAAGACAATCTCCTGCAGTTCAAACCGAGCATCAGTATGGGGAAGAAAGGTGATTTGAGTGACTTTGAACGTGGCATGGTTGTTGGTGCCAGAAGGGCTGGTCTGAGTATTTCAGAAACTGCTGATCTACTGGGATTTTCACGCACAACCATCTCTAGGGTTTACAGAGAATGGTCCGAAAAAGAAAAAATATCCAGTGAGCGGCAGTTCTGTGGGCGGAAATGCCTTGTTGATGCCAGAGGTCAGAGGAGAATGGCCAGACTGGTTCGAGCTGATAGAAAGGCAACAGTGACTCAAATAACCACCCGTTACAACCAAGGTAGGCAGAAGAGCATCTCTGAACGCACAGTACGTCGAACTTTGAGGCAGATGGGCTACAGCAGCAGAAGACCACGCCGGGTGCCACTCCTTTCAGCTAAGAACAGGAAACTGAGGCTACAATTTGCACAAGCTCATCGAAATTGGACAATAGAAGATTGGAAAAACGTTGCCTGGTCTGATGAGTCTCGATTTCTGCTGCGACATTCGGATGGTAGGGTCAGAATTTGGCGTCAACAACATGAAAGCATGGTTCCATCCTGCCTTGTATCAATGGTTCAGGCTGGTGGTGGTGGTGTAATGGTGTGGGGAATATTTTCTTGGCACTCTTTGGGCCCCTTGGTACCAATTGAGCATCGTTGCAACGCTACAGCCTACCTGAGTATTGTTGCTGACCATGTCCATCCCTTTATGACCACAATGTACCCAACTTCTGATGGCTACTTTCAGCAGGATAATGCGCCATGTCATAAAGCTGGAATCATCTCAGACTGGTTTCTTGAACATGACAATGAGTTCACTGTACTCAAATGGCCTCCACAGTCACCAGATCTCAATCCAATAGAGCATCTTTGGGATGTGGTGGAACGGGAGATTCGCATCATGGATGTGCAGCCGACAAATCTGCGCCAACTGTGTGATGCCATCATGTCAATATGGACCAAACTCTCTGAGGAATGCTTCCAGCACCTTGTTGAATCTATGCCACGAAGAATTGAGGCCGTTCTGAAGGCAAAAGGGGGTCCAACCCGTTACTAGCATGGTGTACCTAATAAAGTGGCCGGTGAGTGTATATATATATATATATATATATATATTCTTCTTTCGGCTGTTCCCTTTAGGGGTTGCCACAAAGGATCATCTGCCTCCATCTCACTCTATCCCTTGCATCTTCCTCTGTAACACCAACCTTCTCCATGTCCTCCTTCACTACATCCATGAATCTTCTATGTGGTCTTCCTCTTTTACTCCTGTCTGGCAGCTCCATCTTCAACATCCTTTGTCCAATAGATCCACTATCCTTCCTCTGCACATGTCCAAACCATCTCAGCCTTGCCTCTCTTACTTTGTCTCCAAACCAAACCGCTTAACCAGAGCTGTCCCTCTGATATACTCATTTCTAATCTTGGCCCTCACTCCCAGTGAAAATCTTAGCATCTTCAACTCTGCCACTTCCAGCTCCATCTCTTGTCTTTTTTTATCAGCACCACCATCTCCAAACCATACATCATAGCAGGTCTCACTACCGTCTTGCACATCTTCCCTTTTACTCTTGCTGCTACCCTTCTGTAACAAATCACCCCTGACACCCGTCTCCACCCACTCCACCCTGCCTGTACTCTCTTCTTTACCTTTTTTTGTGCATTTTCCATTGCTTTGGAGGGTTGATCCCAGGTTTTTAAACCCATCTACTTTCACGACCTCTGCTCCTTCCATCTTTACCGTTACACCTACCTCCTTCTCATTTATACTCATGTATTCTGTCTTGCTTCTACTGAATTTCATTCCTCTTCTCTCCAGAGCATACCTCCACCTCTCCAGGTTCTCTTCCACCTGCTCCCTACGCTCACTACAGATCACAATGTTGTCTGCAAACATCATGGTCCATGGAGACTCCTGCCTGACCTCATCTGTCAGCCTGTCCATCATCATGGCAAACAAGAAGGGGCTCCGAGCTGATCCCTGATGTAACCCCACCCCCACTTTGAACCTATCTGCATACAGCAGGGAAAATATGTATTGAACACACCAATATTTTTCTCATTAAACATATTTCTAATGGATACATTGACCTCAGATTTTTACCAGATATCAGTAACTACCCAAGTAATCCACACATACAAAGAAATCAAGGCAACTGTGTTGACAAAACAAGTTATATTTAATAAAGTGGAATGACACAGGGAATAAGTATTGAACACGCTTGGTGAAATTCATTTAATATTTAGTAGAAAATTTAGTGTTCAGTTATTGGACTTCTGTGATAACCACAGTTTGTCCATAACGAACACCATGTTCAACCATAAGGGTGTCCATATGTGCACCTGGCACCAGGACAGCCTAGGTCGCAGGTCAATGGTCGATTTTGTTATCGTGTCATCAGACCTGCAGTCGTATGTCTTGGACACTTGGGTAAAGAGAGGTGCAGAGCTGTCAACTGATCACAACCTGATGGTGAGTTGGATCCGATGGTAGGGGAGGATGCCATTCAGACCTGGTAGACCCAAACGTATAATGAGGGTGTGCTGGGAACATCTCGCTGAGGCCCCTGTCCGGGAGGTTTTCAACTCCCACCTCCAGAAGAACTTCAACTACATTCCGAGGGAGTCTGGCGACATGGAGTCTGAATGGGCCATGTTCTCCACCTCCACTGTTGAAGCGTCTGCCCAGAGCTGCAGCCGCAAGGTCGTCGGGGCATCTCATGGGTCATTAAGCTGAAGAAGGAGTCCTATCAAGCTTGGTTGGCTTGTGGGACTCCCGAAGCAGCTGAGGTGTACCGGCAGGCCCAGCAGAGTGCAGCTCAGGTGGTTGCTAAAGCAAAAACTCGGGTTTAGGAGGAGTTCGGTGAGGCCATAGAACAAGACTTTCGGTCGGCCTCGAAGAGATTCTGGCGGCTCAGGAGGGGGAAGCAGCTCCCTGTCCACACTGTGTATGGTGCGGATGGGGCACTGCCTACTTCGACTGGGGATATCATCAGACGGTAGAAGGAATACTTCGAGGATCTCCTCAATCCCACTGACACCCCTTCCACAGAGGAAGTAGGGCTTGTGGACGACTCGCCTATCACAGGGGCTGAGGCCGCCAAGGTGGTTAAAAATCTCTTTGGTGGCTGGGCCCCAGGGGTGGACGAGATTCGCCCTGAGTACCTCAAGGCCCTGGATGTTGTAGGGCTGTCATGGTTGACACGCCTCTGCAACATTGCGTGGAGGTCAGGGGCAGTGCCTTTGGCATGGCAAACCGGGGTGGTGGTTCCTCTTTTCAAAAAAGGGGACCGGAGGGTGTGCTCCAACTTTAGAGGGATCACACTCCTCAGCCTCCCTGGGAAGGTCTATGCCAAGGTACTGGAGAGGCGAGTCCAGCCGTTGGTTGAACCTCAGATTTAGGAGAACAATGTGGTTTTCGTTCTGGCCATGGCACATCGGACCAGCTCTTTACCCTCTCAAGAATCCTTGAGGGTTTGTGGAAGTTTTCCCAACCAATTTGCATGTGTTTTGTAGACTTGGAGAAGGCATTTGACCGCGTCTTTTGTGGTTTTTTGTGGGGGGTGCTTCGGGAATATGGGGTATTGGGCTTGTTGTTTCGAGCTATTGTCTCTGTACAACCGTTGTTAGAGTTTGGTTCGTATTGCCAAACACTTGGTTGGACTCATTCCCAGTGAGAGTTGGACTCTGCCAGGGCTGCCCTTTGTCACCGATCCTGTTCATAATTTTTATGGACAGGATTTCTAGGTGCAGCCAGGGAACGGAGGGTGTCATGCTTGGTGACCACAGGATCTCATCTCTGTTGTTTGCAGATAATGTTGTCCTGCTGGTTTCATCCAGCAAGGACCTACAGGTCTTATTGGGATGGTTTGCCGCTGAGTGTGAAGCGGCTGGGCTGAGAATCAGTGCCTCCAAGTCCGAGTCCATGGTCCTCAGCCAGAAAAAGGTGGATTGTCCTCTCCAGGTTGGGGACAAGTTCCTGCCCCAAGTGAAGGAGTTTAAGTATATTAGGGTCTTATTCACGAGTGAGGGGAGAATGGAGCGAGAGATTGACAGACGGATCGGAGCAGTATCTGCAGTGATGCGGATGTTGTACCGGTCTGGTGTGGTGAAGAGGGAGCTAAGCTCTAAGGCAAATCTGTCGATTTACCAGTCAATCTACGTTCCTACCCTCACCTATGGTCACGAGCTTTGTGTAATGACCGAAAGAACAAGATCACGGATACAAGCGGCTGAAATGAGCTTTCTTTGTAAGATTGCTGGACTCACCCTCAGAGATAGGGTGAGGAGCTCAGTCATCCGGGAGAGGCTCAGAGTAGAACCGCTGCTCCTCCACATTGAAAGGAGCCAGTTGAGGTGGTATGGGCATCTGATCAGGATGCCTCCTGGACGCTTCCCACTTGAGGTGTTTCAGGCATGTCCCTCTGGGAGGAGACTCCGGGGCAGACCCAGGATTCACTGGAGAGACTATGTCTCCCAGCTGGTCTTGGTATCCTCTCTGAATAGCTGAAGCAGGTGGCTGGGGAGAGGAAAGTCTGGGCTTCTCTGCTTGAACTGCTGCCTCCGCAACCCAGACCTCCAGAAAAGCGGTAGAAGATGGATGGATGGATGGATGGATAGATGGATTTAGTAGAAGAGCTTTTGTTGGTAATAACAGCTTCCAGATGCCTCCTGTATGGAGAAACTAGGCACAGGCATTGATCAGGAATGATTTTAGCCCATTCTTCTACACAAACTGTCTTCAAATCTTGAAGGTTCCGTGGGTGTCTTCTATGAATTCTGATCTTCAGTTCGTTCCATAGATTTTCAAATGGATTCAGGTCAGGTGACTAACTGGACCATTCTAGCAGCTTTATTTTCCTCCTCTGGAGCCAGTTGAGAGATTCATTGGCTGTGTGTTTGGGATCATCATCATCATCAACATCATCCTAGGTGCACAACCGAGAGGTTTCGCAGGTCCTTCCTACCTACGGCTGTCAGACTGTACAACCAAAGTAGGGCTGCTCACAGAGATAGCAAAAAGATGTGACGACCTAATAGTATTGAATGCAAAAGACGCAATAGACTTACACAATGGTCCCCTCCAGTATACAACTAGGAAAATACCGGTCGCTATGGAGGGTGAGAATATGTATGGGTACATAATCATACCATGTAGGATAACTAAGTAGACGGTTGTGCTGCTTCATTCCATCTAGCTACAATGCTCCGCACTGTGTGTGTTTATATATTTACATATTTATTCCATCTAGCTACAATGCTCCGCACTGTGTGTTTATATACTCATATATCTATCCCATCTAGCTACAATGCTCCTCACTGTGTGTATATATATATATATATATATATACTGTATATATATATATATATATATATATTGTGGCAACCTGGGGAGTGCATAATGGTTTACCACCTTAGACAGGAACAAAGGACGCGAAGTTAACCTTTTGTGTGTGAGAAGTTTCTAGATGCCCTAGTAAGATAACAGGGAGGTGTCAAGGATGAATGGACTGACTGCAGTCAGACAGGGAGATTATCTTTTTTGTGTGAGAAGAGTCTAGACGGGGATTATCTTTTGTGTGTGAGAAGAGTCTAGAAGGATGTCATGTTATTTAAGGAAAGAGTTCCTACTTGTATGCCATTCTGTCTATGCTCCTTGTGTGAGTCGTGTAATAAACCGCTTGAACCAAATCAGCCTCATTATTTACACGCTCCACACTGGTGACCCAAGACGAATCATGGAATACGACGGAAGATCCCCGGAGCCAACCTCGACTGGAACCCCCAGCTTCGCGTGCGCTGTAGCGATCAATCTACCTGATTTTTGGCAGCACAACCCGCGCTCCTGGTTCCACCTGAGGCGCAGTTCGCCCTCCAAGGGATATCGGCGGATGATACAAAATTCCACTATGTGGTCGCAGCGCTCGATGCCAGCACGGCTCAGCACATCGAGAGCCTGCTCGATCAGCCACCAGCCGACGGCAAATCTGACGCGCTGAAGGCTGCCCTCATCCAGCACTACATGCTCTCGGATGGTGAGAGAGCAGAGAGGCTTCTGACGCGGACCGAGTTGGGAGACGGTTCCGCCGTGGACATGATGAAGAAGATGCTGAGGTTAAAGGGCACGGACGACGACCACTTCATCTTCACCCACATTTTCCTCAGGAACCTTCTGACAGCGGCGAGAGCGGCCCTGGCCAATTCGTCGTTGCTGGCCAAACGGGACTATCGTGCGCTAGCCCAAGAGGCAGACCGGATCATCAAGGCTTTCGTGACCATTGCGGCAGCAACGGAGCCTGGCACGTCGACACGAGGAGGCGAGGAGCCGCCGACGGCAGCAGCAGAACCACCGACGGCAGCAGCAGCGGGGGCCAAGGAACATGGAGGTGACACGCTTTGCTTCTACCATCACCGCTTTGCAGAGAGGGCACGCAAATGTATACCACTGTGCCAGTTCAAGCGCTCGGGAAACGCCAAGACCGGGGGTCGGTAGCAGCCGCGACCCTCGGGGAGGAGAACAAGCTGCTCTATTTGACAGACGCACGCTCGGGGAGGCATTTCCTCGTGGACACCGGCGCACAGAGGAGTTTCATCCGGCCGACCTACGCTGACTGGCTGGCAGGAACCAGCGGCCCCGAGATGGCAGCAGCAAACGGCTCAGACATTAAGACCTTTAGTGAGAGGACTCTGCTCTTGTCTCTACACGGTCGTACATTTGAATGGACTTTTGTTGTAGCAGCATTGGATTACCATATACTGGGGGCTGATTTTCTATGTGCATATGGGTTGTTGGTAGATATCGCTAACAGGCGCCTGGTTAATGCACTGTCTTTTGACTCTCTCCCTTGTACAGCTCGAGTGGCCCGGCCAACAGCACAAGCCAACGTCACAGCAGCATGCGGTAAGTTCCACACACTGCTCGCTCAGTTCCCAGCACTCACAGTCCCAACGTTTTTAGCAGCTATCGCTAAACATGGGGTGGAGCATTTTATCACCAACACCGGGGCACCCGTTTTTGCAAGACCTCGGTGCTTGGACGCAGCTAAACTGGCCATAGCGCGCGAGGAGTTCACTAACCTAGAGAGGTTAGGCATCATCAGGCGCTCAAACAGCCCATGGGCTTCCCCGCTACACATGGTCCCTAAAGCTGAAGGTTCGTGGCGACCTTGCAGCGATTTCTGCAGGTTAAACAACGCTACAGCGCATGACCACTACCCAATTCCCCACATTCAGGATCTTTCCTCTCACCTCGCAGGAGCGCGCATTTTTTCTAAGATAGATTTGGTCCGTGGTTACCACCAAGTCCCAGTGCGCGCTGAGGACATACCCAAAACAGCGGTAATAATTCCGTTTGGTTTATTTGAGTTCTTGCGCATGCCGTTTGGGCTTAAAGGGGCAGCACAGACGTTCCAACGCATGATGGATGCAGTGCTGCGCGATCTCCCTTTCGTGTTCGTCTACCTGGACGATATCTTGGTAGCCAGCGCGTCCGAAGACGAACACGAATCCCACCTCACGACGGTTTTCCGTAGGTTGGAAGAGCACGGTTTAATAATCAACCCAGCGAAATGTCAGTTCGGGGTGACGGGGATTGATTTTTTAGGGCACCGCGTCTCTCCCGAAGGAGCGGTTCCGCTGCCTGACAAAGTGCGCGCAGTGACAGATTTTCCCCGACCACAAACGGTCAGGGCGCTACAAGAATTTTTGGGAATGGTGAACTTTTATAACCGTTTCCTTCCCCGAGCAGCACAGCTCATGCAGCCATTGTACGCTGCGCTCAAAAAACAGAAACCCGCGAATAAGGTCGAATGGACCCCGGAACGAGAGCAGGCGTTCTCGGAAGTTAAAGCAACCCTGGCAAACGCTGCATTGTTGGCACATCCAGACCCAACTTCCCACATAGCCCTCACCACTGATGCCTCAGATGTGGCCATAGGGGCTGTCGTGGAGCAGCGCGTCGCTGGGGCTTGGCAGCTGCTTGCCTTTTTCAGCAGAACCTTGCGCGACAATGAACGTAAATACAGCGCGTTCAACAGAGAGTTGCTGGCTCTCCACCTGGCCATTCGCCATTTCCAGTTCTGGCTGGAAGGGTGCAATTTTACTGCGTTCGTTGACCATAAGCCACTAACATTCGCGATGGCCAAAGTTTCAGAGCCTTGGTCGGGCCGGCAGCAGAGGCAGCTGGCCGCAATCTCAGAGTTTACTACCGATATTCAGCATGTGTCGGGCAAACTGAATGTAGTGGCAGACTGCCTCTCGCGCGCCGTTATGGCCCCGGTCTGTGTAGGGTTGGATTACGCAGCCATGGCCGCGGAGCAGGCTAGTGACGCAGACGTGCGCGCGCTCCAGTCTGGACCAATGGGGTTAAGGCTGGAGAAGAGGACGCTGCTTAACGGCATTCCCCCTTAATCTGCGATGTCTCCACGGGACGCCCACGGCCTGTGGTTCCGGCCGCGTGGCGCCGCCGCGTGTTTGATTCAGTTCACTCTTTGGCACACCCAGGGGTGCACGCGTCGGTCAAAATGGTAGGAGAGAAATATGTGTGGCCGGGCCTTCGCAAACAAGTGAAAGAGTGGGCGGCAGCCTGCGTGGCGTGCCAACGAGCCAAGGTTCACAGACACACGAAGGCTCCTTTGGAGCCGTTTCACATCCCGGCTAAGAGGTTCGACCATGTCCACATGGACCTCGTAGGCCCCCTTCCGCCATCACAGGGGTACACGCATCTCCTGACAATGGTGGACTGCACCACGCGCTGGCCAGAAGCGGTTCCTCTGGCAGCAACCACGGCCGAGGTGGTGGCGCGCGCGTTTTTAACAGCATGGGTGGCGCGTTTTGGAGTTCCGTCGGACATTACGTCCGACAGAGGCTCTCAATTTGTTTCTGAACTCTGGTCAACCATGGCCCGCAGCCTAGGTGTTTCAATTCACCGCACAACCGCGTACAACCCGCAGGCTAATGGGTTATGCGAACGTTTTCATAGGTCGTTAAAAGCGGCTCTGAGGGCTTCACTGACAGATACAAATTGGGTAGACAGGCTACCATGGGTTTTATTAGGGTTACGTTCTGCGCCTAAAGAGGATCTGGAAGCTTCCCCGGCAGAACTCGTTTTTGCACAACCACTCCGGCTGCCTGGGGAGTTTCTGCCAGATAATCCTGCGCCGGGCAGCTCCCCGTCTCAGCTGCTGCAGTGTTGCATAGACTCAAGCACGCTGCCGGGCCCTGCCCACCACAGTTTTCCGCGCGTTTTTGTGCCTAAAGCTTTGAAAAATGCAGAGTTCGTGTTTGTCAGACACGACGCCCACCGCCCCCCACTGCGCCCACCTTATGATGGACCGTTTAGAGTGCTGGAAACAGGGGATAAGCATTTTTTGCTAAACTTGGGGGGTAGGAGGGAAAAAATTGGCATAGACAGACTCAAACCTGCTTTCGTTGTGGCTGACAAGCAAGTGCTGTTGGCGAGGGCCCCTCGGCGTGGAAGACCCCCACGGGGCGCTTCCCAGAGAAAAGATTCTCCAGAGCACCCACACGGACAGTCAAAAAGTTTTCACCCCCAGACATCAGCCCCCCAGCATGGCAGCGCCACGGAGGCAGCGAATCCTGGCTACAGCAGATACGGCAGAAGACTGAAGCCCAAGCAGCATGCGGACTGATGTTAATGGTTTTATCACAGCAGGTGGACTGTTACCCTTTTGTCCTATCTAAGTTGCTGGGGGGGAGTGGCAACCTGGGGAGTGCATAATGGTTTACCACCTTAGACAGGAACAAAGGACGCGAAGTTAACCTTTTGTGTGTGAGAAGTTTCTAGATGCCCTAGTAAGATAACAAGGAGGTGTCAAGGATGAATGGACTGACTGCAGTCGGACGGGGAGATTATCTTTTGTGTGTGAGAAGAGTCTAGACGGGGATTATCTTTTGTGTGTGAGAAGAGTCTAGAAGGATGTTATGTTATTTAAGGGAAGAGTTCCTACTTGTATGCCATTCTGTCTATGCTCCTTGTGTGAGTCGTGTAATAAACCGCTTGAACCAAATCAGCCTCATTATTTACACGCTCCACAATATATATATATATACAGTATATATATATATATATATATATAGGTACATATGTATACTTGCTGTTCTTGTTTTTTTTCTCTTGCCTTCTGATTGTTGCTCTGAGTGTTGCTATCCCTGTGCTGTTGCAATCCTGGAATTTCCCCATTGTGGGACTAATAAAGGCTTATCTTATCATTGTCTTGCTGAAATGTCCACCCTCATTTCATCTTCAGCATCTTGACAGATGGCAACAGGCTGTTATCAAGGATGTTTCTGTAAATTTGTCTATTCATCTTTCCTTCAATTATATGAAGTCTGCCTGTACCATGTGCTGAAAAACACCCCACACTGTTATGACCCGAGCACCGGCTCTGATGGTGCTCGGGCTAAGTTATGTTTCGCTGCCAGCCTTGACAGTTGCGGGCTGTATTCTGGCCTCACCGGGCTCTTATTGTGAAAGTGCTCGGTGGGGCTTCCGCCTGTCAACGGTCGGTCAGCTGATTGTGATTATCGTCGTTAGTGCTTCGCCTTCTTAAGCCCGGCACTGGCAGCGGTAAGACGCAGCAGTGTCAGTCGTTCTTCGTCTGAGCTACAGATGCCTTGGACTGTTACCTACCTCATCTGCCTGTGGTTGACCGTCGCTTCCCCAGGACCAGTAAGGGAGCTGTTAGCCTTACCCCTCCCGGTGTGGGTAGACCTCTGTGTGTCTCTGCCTCAGCAGCCTGTGTAGCCATTACTCCAACAACCTTGCCTGTGTATGACCGTCTCCTCTATGGACCTGTAAGAGAGCTGTTTAGCCTTACGCCTCCGGATGTGTGTAGACTTATGTGTCATTGCCCCTGCATCTTGTGTTGTTACTTTTCACCGTAATAAAACTCACTGAAAACTCACTGGTGACTGTGTGGCGTCTTATGGTGGCTCGCGAGAGCCACCACATGACAGTACACTGCTGCCAAAACGGCGTTTACAGTGAAGCCAACCCGAGACGCAATTCACCAGTGGGTTCGAGTTTTTGGACATTTGCTTTTTCCTGTCTGGGTACTGTGTATGTGAAGAATGCCGTCGCGGAGGGGCCGCGTTTGGAGTCCGAGCCGCGAGCTGACAGGTGTGCTGGAAGTCGTGGATGAGCTGCTCATCTCCGCTTCCCTGCTGGATTATGACCACAGCATACACTGGTACCTGGACGCCGCCGAAGATATTCTTTGTCATCTCTCTCCCCGCTACGCCAACCACCCGGAAGTCGACGCGAGGAGGGAAGACATCGCCGCGCAACGCGAAATATACCTGATGATGGAGGAGGAACGCGGCATGAAGCAGGAGAAGAGGCATTCCTGCTCTTTGCCTATGGATCCCGATCCTGTCCTCGATCCGTTTCGGGAGTTCGCACCGTCTGGGGGCCGGCGAAGGCGTCGGCGCCACGGCCAGGCGCATCTTCGGCAAGCTCCTGCTCCGGATCCAGTTCCGGGCCGCCGGGATGACCCCCTCAATCAGCCAGCTGCTGTGAGTGAGCTGAGTCCTGTGCCGGTGGGTTCCGTCCATGGGTCCTTTTCTACCACCCAGCGAGCGAGGGAAGGAGCAATGTCCGCTACAGCTGATACCATCTTTCCTCCGGGAGACAGGCAAGTCCAATTTCACTGTCCTATTTTTCATAGTGATCTGTCTTGTCTGACTCCTGGGGGTGAAGCTCGGGGTTCACAGCTCCCTGAGTTTCTTTCCCCAGCTGTAGCCATTTGTATTAAACCTGCTGCCTCTGTGTCTCCTCCTGCTGAGCGGTCCTCGGCGTTAGTCCCACGCCGTCGAACGAGGGGGAGGCCTGTGGCTCTGGGAAATATCCCGGCCCTGCAGCCTTGTTTTGGACAGAGGAGGGGAACGGACTGCGGTGAGGAGCCAGAGCCGACGAGAGAGCGTCCCCAGGGTTCCTCAGGGATGCAGCCCGAGTCAGCAGGTCCGGGGTCCTCTGCCCCCACGCCAAACGGGTTATTGGCGTGGACGCCAGCGCGAGAGGATCCAGCTGCAGAGACCATCAGGCCGGCTGTGGAACCCGACGCAGCCAAGTGGGAGCCCGACAACGAGTGTCTTCTTGAACCTGGATTGGCGAAGTCCTGGACGGCTCCAGAGCCCGAGTGCAGGCAAGTGCTCTTCCTTGTTTTCCTGTATGGTGTGTTAGAGCATTTTTGCCTGCCTCATGGGGAGGCGAGTGAGGGGCAGCCGTCCGCTGCACCCGAGCTCGTCTCGCTGGGCTCTGGCGCTGCTGGTGGAACTGATCCCGGTCCTCTCCTGTTTTCTGAGCACCTCCACAGCGTTACCGGTCCGGAGCCAGTCAAGGTCATGGGACTGGGGGTTCCAGGTTCGGAGATGGAGGTCGTCGCCGGTGCCGTCCTGACCCAGTCGGGGTCCGACGCGTGGGCCGAGGTGACCCAGTCGGGGTCCGACGTGGGTGCAGCGATGACCCAATCGGGGTCCGACGAGGTCCAGTGGGGGTCCAGTGCAGGTGCGGCTGTGACCCAATCAGGATTCGAGGGGGTCCAAGTTTTTGGTTGTCCCCCTCTCAGGAGCCACCAGCTGGGGGCCGTTAGAGGGTTTTGTTTGGCAGATCGGCACTCTCCTGTCTTGTCGTCTTCAGGCAGGCGGCTGCATGCATTTCCTCCACGGTCCTGGTGGTTGTGGGATGCGGGTCGGCCACCCGAGGAACTGCTTCGCGCGTTCGGCGTCTTGGGTTGGCCACCCAATAAACTATGTTTGCTACGGGGTGACCTGGTTCGGCCACCAGAGGACTTGTTTCTGGGGGCCTGGGACTGGGGTAGGCCACCTGATCATGTACTGTGTTGTGGGACTATCTGTGGGCCCATACGGTGCGTAGTCATGTCAAGTACGTTTAGCAATTTTTTTTTGTTGTTGTTTCACATAGTCAAGTCAAGTTAAAGCAATTTTAGATTGCCTCATGTTTCCTTTTTTTTTTTTTGGAAAGCCACAGTTTAGTCATAGTCAAGCTAAGTCAGGCAATTTTAGATTCCCTCATGTTTCTTTTTTTTTTGTAGGCCATAGTTTAGTCATAGTTAAGTCAAGCCAGAGCAATTTTAGATTGCTCCATGTTTCTTTTTTTGTAAGCCACAGTCTATTTATAGCAAAGTTATGTCAGAGCAATTTTAGATTGCCTCATGTTTTTTTTTTTTTGAAAGCCACGGTCTAGTCATAGCCAAGTTATGTTAAAGCAATTTTAGTTTGCTCCATGTGTGTTTGTATGTATTTCTTGTTTTGTTTGTGTTTAGGTTGCCTCATGTGTTTTTTGAAAGTCACAGTCTAGTCATAGTCACGTTATACCAAGCAATTTTAGATTGCTCCATGTGTGTTTCCATGTATTTTTTGTTCTATAGTTATCGTGCGTTTCCATGTATTTCTTGTTTCATCGTTATCGTGTGTTTCCAGGTATTTCTTGTTCCTTAGTTATCATGTATTTAGGTTGTTTGGGAGTATGATTTTGGCATGTTAAGTTTGGGTTTTTGAAGAGATCCTTACTTTGAGTTCTTTACCACGTGGGAGTATGTACTTTGGAATTAGACGGGTTGTCTGTTGTCCCTGTGGGAAGACGTTCGGTGTCAGGTACTTATGCTCTTTTTGGTTTTGTATCCCTTATTATTATTTTTGGTCATGTCTTGTTTTTTCTGGTTTCGTCATGGTTCTGGGGGAAATTGATGTATTCTTTTTCCTTTTGGTTTAAGGTCTTGTTCATGGGTTGGTTCTCTCCCTCCACATCTGTCCCCCAACCTCCCACCCTCGGGGGGGGGGGGCAGGGTGGTTCCTTGGGGCGTTCGGAGTCCGCCCGTGGAGGGAGGGTACTGTTATGACCCGAGCACCGGTTCTGATGGCGCTCGGGCTAAGTTATGTTTCGCTGCCGGCCTTGACAGTTGCGGGCTGTATTCTGGCCTCACCGGGCTCTTATTATGAAAGTGCTCGGTGGGGCTTCCGCCTGTCAACGGTCGGTCAGCTGATTGTGATTATCGTCGTTAGTGCTTCGCCTTCTTAAGCCCGGCACTGGCGGTGGTAAGACGCAGCAGTGTCAGTCGTTCTTCATCTGAGCTACGGATGCCTTGGACTAAAACTCACTGAAAACTCACTGGTGACTGTGTGGCGTCTTATGGTGGCTCGCGAGAGCCACCACATGACACACACCACACTGTAAAACCAAATTAGTTCACAGAACTCAAAACTTATGTGGAAACCTATTACCTAATAAATTTTAAGTAAATGCAGTTTTTTTTAGTAATCTGAAATTAAAAAATTTAAAACAACATGCTGAAAATGTATTTTTTAAGTATAGTTTACTCAAAAAAAATTTCATTTACTTAAAATTTATGAGGTAATCAGTTTCCACATACGTTTTGAGTCCTGTAAACTATTCGGTTTTACAGTGTAACTGTTCTGATAATTCTTTTGACCCCTCTGTCAGAAATATTGCAAGGAGCTCCTGGTCATGGCCGGTTTATGGTAAAATTATGTCCTTTCCACTTCTGAATGATAGCTCCAACAACGCTCACTGGAACATTCAGCAATTGCAAAACATTTCAGCAGAAATGCGCCTGTAACCAATGCCATCATTATGTTTTGGAACAATAAGGTGGCAAAGGTCTAGAGAGCTCTGCTTCTACCCAACATGAGTTCTTTGCGGTTTTTAAAGGCTATCAGTCAGGACTTAACCAGCAGAACTTAATTTGCACTGTTGGGGGATGGGATGGCTTCTTAAATTCTGTTGGATTTCAGCTGGGTTTTTGGCTTTCTATGCCTTTTTGCACCTCTTTTTCTCCAATACTTTTTTCCCTGTGCCATTCTCTTTTATTAAATATAACTTGTTTTGTGAACACAGTTGCCTTGTTTTTTTTTTTTTTTTGGTATGTGTGGATTATTTGGGTTGTTATTGATATCTCATCAAAATCTCAGCTCAATGGCTCCATCAGAAATATGTTTAATGAGAAAAATGTTGACGTGTTAAATACGTATTTTCCCCACTGCATCCACCTTATTCCTGGGGGCGGCGCTGTAGGAACAATTATGGGCGGGACTTCTGGTTTCGGCTGAGGTAGTGTTAAATCAGTCAGCAAGAGTGGAGTAGCAGGGGCATTTAAAATAGCGTTTTTAAAAGTTTTTGAAATTCATTTTAATGTATAGTCCACACAGGTGTTTTGCACTCAAGTGGCAGCTAATTTCAGCACTTGCAGTTTTTGTATTTTTGGAATGTTTTGGCATAGTACTGGTACTTGTTGCTGGTGTTCGTGGTTGTGCCATAGACTGTATAAATGGAGGCTTCTTTGTTGCTCTGACTAGATACTACGTCCGCTCTGAGGTAAATCTGATTATGTCCAACATATTTTAACAAAATGCAGCCGACTTTATTGCGGTGGAGACATTGATATATTGTATATGTGACCCATGCTGGCAAAATGAGTCGGAATGCGCTCCACATCATTACGAGCTACGGGCACGAGAAGTCATAAATCATGACTCTTTCTTTGTTTGCTAGTGGCAAGTCCTGGGAAAACCCTTGTGAGTGCCTGGTATCGTACTTTCTAAAAATACATATGTTTTTGCGGAAGACGTACCTCCCAACCAATTGAGCGCAAGTTTTCAACCTAGTCAAAATATAAACAAATCAGGTCCGTTTTTGTGTACTTCCTACAATTTAAATATCATTTTGAAGGTCTTTCAATACAGAATATGGACAAAACGTTACCTCAGTTTTGATCATTTCCTCAAAGTAACTCATTTTGCCAGCACGGGTTACATATCTCAGAGCTTTTATTTGTTTACAGCGTTAGCCTCTTAGCAGCGGCACTAACAAATGGAGCTACTGTCTGCCAGTGTCATGAACTGGGGTGGACTTCCAGTCCAGTTCCATGGCATGGTGGCTGCCTTGTCTTGCCTTGTTCGTAGTTTTCTGCTGTTTGGTTTTGTTTCGCCGAGGTCATTGCTTGGACTGACCCGGACTGCTCCAGCCTTGTGAGTACTATCACCTTCACCCCTGCCGTCCAGTCCCGTCTGGAGGTTCTTTCCTGGGCTCTCTCTTCCTTTCCCTCACTGCAGGTCCACCTGCCTGTGCTTTGGAGCATTTCCTTCCCATTAGTACTCACCAGTGTTCCGTAGAGCGTCCTGGAGGTAATCCCTGTATATCCTGTGCTTCTCATCTGTTGTTTTGGACTATTACATCACATTCTGTCAATAAATATGCACAATTTACTCCTGCACATGGGTTTTCATTCCCTATCCTCCGCACGCTGCATAAAAGTGCATGGGAATTCATAACAGAATGATCTGACCAGTCTAAAACCCAGCAGAGTAGCTGTGCGTAATTTTTCCTTTCATTTTTATGTCTGCTTTTTCCGCCCTTCTGAGTGACGCCATGGAGGTCTGAATTGACCAGGAGCTGAGCACTCTGGAGCTCCTGGAGGACGCTTGCTCATGGATACAGGAGCCGTGTTCTCTGGGGGATGTTCGACTGGCTCAGGATACTGCTGAGGAGGTAATGAGGTTGTATCCCAACCTTGGGTCTTTCCCGGGGGTGGACAACCTGCTATCTACCATCTTCTCCCAGCCATATGTGGAGCCGGAGAGGTACTCTCCGACACCAGAGCCGTCACAGCCACGGAAGAAGCACTTGCGACGGAGGAAGCCTCCCTCCTCCCGCAGCTCTTCCACTCCAGCTTTATCTCCCAGGCCTGGGTCCGCTCAACCCACGCGTGAGATGGAGGAGGAATGCAGACTGGTGATACTGGCAGATATCGACCACCTGATGGAGGAGGAATGCCTAATGGAGGAGAGACGCAGACGGGCTATACTGGCGGATATAAACTGCCTCTTGGAGAAGGAGAGAAAGCTAGCCAAGCCGTTTTTTTCCTCCTGCTGCCTCGCCAGCAGCCACCTCACCCTTAGCCTTTACATCCACCAAGGGTGAGGAGGCAGTTTTTAATTCAGACTTCTCCCCCTTTGTGCCCGTTTAGGGGGGCTACTCCACCATCTGCTAAGGAGCCCAGGCACATGTTGGACGCTTTTTTCTCCCCTTTCTAGAGCAATCTTGCCTGGATCTTGGTAAGGAGAGCCAGGTGCAGCCAGCCACTGCACCTGAGATTGCCTCGCCGGGCTCCGTCGCTGCCGGCCACCCTAACCTTTTTCCCTCTCCAATTTCTCCTGAGCCTTCACCTAGGGGTGCTGGAGAGGATCCACCACCGCCAGGAGTCTCCATGGAGTCGGTCCAACCTACCCGTGACGACGGAGGTCCAGCTTCCTGGGCGGAGGTCGACGCGGGAGGTCCACCTCAACTCGAGACCTCCGTGGGTGCAGCGCCTCCCCAGCCTGATGAGCCACTGTGACTTGGATCATCGGAGTCCTGGACGGCGGTGGAGCCTGAGTTCAGGCAAGCGTGCTCTATAATTTCTCTCCCACCAGTTTCTCAGCAATCTTGTCTGACTCTTGGTGAAGAGAGCCAGGTGCAGCTAGCTGCTGCACACAGGCTCGCCTCGCCGGGCTTAGCCGCTGCCGGCGACCCTGACCCTATACCTCTCTCCACTGTGTCTGAGCTCTCTCCTTCAGCCACCGAAGACCCAGGTTCATCGCCCGAGGTCGCAGACAGCCCGGCTTCCCTCGCTGGGGAGGTCACTGCGGGAGCAATGAGGTCCCTGACGGGGACCACTGCAGGTGCAATGATGCTGCAACTGGAGCCCACCGTGGGGGTATGAAGCTCCAGCCCGGAGCCACTGTGAGTGCAACCATGGCCCAGTTGGGGTCCACCACGGGTGCTGTTATGTCCCAGACTGGACCCTCGTGGGTGCTACTAAGCTCTAGCCTGGAGCCACCGCGGGTGCAGCTTTGGCCCAACCGGGGTCCACCAAGGATGCATCGTTGGCCCAGCCAGGGTCCATCGCAGGTGCCACTAAGCTCCAGCCTGGAGCCTCCGTGGGTGCAGCCATGTCCCGGACTGGGACCACAGCGGGTGGGGTGGGGGGGGGGCTCCTTCCTCGTCATTGTTTAATGATGCCGGGGCGCCCCTTCCTTGTCTTCCCCTTCCTGCGTTGAGTCTTCCCGTGGGGAGGCGACCTCCCGAGCCGCCTCTCTTGAGCTGGTGTCTCAAGGACCCAGGCTGCCCGCCTGGTGAACTGTGCCGTAGGGGCAGGTGGCCCAGTTTCCCTGGTCGGCCACCTGACCCGCTCGTCCAGGCAGTTCGACTGGTCCTGGATTTGGACAGACCACCCGACCGACCTCCCTTCATCACCCCATGGGCCTGGGACTTTGGTCTTGGGGGGGGGGCAGGGGTATTGTTCTAGGTTTTGGGGTTGGGAGGTGCACTGTGTTTTCTGTATTATTCTTATTAGTTCCGTCCTCACCTGTTCCCCCACCCCCACCCTGGTTTGTTGTGATAGTTCTCCAGGGTGGGGGGGGTCCTTTTTCTTTCTGATGTTACTGGGGTGTCTGGTGCCCACCCCTTGAGGGGGAGGCTCTGTTATGAACTGGGGTGGACTTCCAGCTCAGTTCCATGGCATGGTGGCTGCCTTGTCTTTAAGTATATTTTGTATCCTCTATTTGCAGTCAGGCACCTCCTTGGGAGCCTTGAGGTCTTCTCGGCTCCCTGACAGCTCACAGCCATGCCCCCTCTTCTGCCAGTTATACCAGCTGTGTGTCATGATCATTTGTGTTCTTTCCTTTGTTCATTCACACACCTGTTTCCACCTACACACCGGCAACCATTCATTGATTAAGTTTTGTATTATTTAAGCTCTAGGGTTCCTATGATGTTTTCCGAATCATTGAACTACTCAGTGTTTGTTCTGCATCGTGCATGGCTAGATGCCCAGCCTGCTGTTCTGCACCGCATCACTCTGCATGGCGTTTGTAGTTTTCTGCTGTTTGGTTTTGTTTCGCCGGGGTCATCGCTTGGACTGACCCGGACTGCTCCAGCCTTGTGAGTACTATCACCTTCGCCCCTGCCATCCAGTCCCATCTGGAGGTTCTTTCCTGGGCTCTCTCTTCCTTTCCCCCGCTGCAGGTCTGCCTGTCTGTGCTTTGGAGCATTTCCTTCCAGATAATATGCACCAGTGTTCTGTAGAGTGTCCTGGAGGTAATCCCTGTATATCCTGTGCTTCTCATCTGTTGTTTTGGACTATTATATCACGTTTTGTCAATAAATATGCACAACTTACTTCTGCACATGGGTTTTTATTCCCTATCCTCCTCACGCTGCATAAAAGCGCACGGGAATTCATAACAGCCAGGCCACTTTTTAAGGTCATCTTCCTATCCCTACATAGTCGTGGGAAGTGGTATGATTATATCACTGTTTATGAGGCACAAAAGGCCATGTTCCCGCATTTCTTATACCAAAGTCATTGTTTTTTAAAAAGGAAAAGTGTCCCGTTTCAGTGACAACCATAACTTCTAAACTAGTACCGGAAGTTGCGACCACAATTCACGCAAGGCATCATGGGGCCTAGGAATGAGGAGTATTTATATATACCTCTTTGGTCACCCAAGAAACTCTCAATGATCTCTCAGTGATCTTTCTTGGTCTCTCAGTAATCTCTGAAGGATCTTTCACAGATCTCTATAGATTGCTATGAACATCGCTCAACAATCTTCCAAATACTTGCACAGAAATGGCTTTTTCAAGGCTTTCGATCGCTGAGAGAACGGCCCAGTTTTTGATCCCTCAGTTGTCACCCAATAATCTCCGTCGTTATAAAGGGGCCCTTACTCTGTTGCTCCGTTTTGCCCCTATGAATTGCTGCAGCAGTGTGTTTTTCAGTTTGTTGTTTTGGTTTCTTCAAATTGACAGACAGCTGTTTTTGAAGCTTCAGAGCTGGTCTTTGGTGGCGTAGGAGTTTCCATATCAACACCTACATACAGTATACTGTAGCTATACACAACCCTCAGCAAGTCAAGACACATGCACACAGAGGACAGAAAAACACAGTAATGTGTGAAGTAAGGTGTAGTCAGCACAACAACCTGAAGCGCTCAGTCAGAGGTGACACACATATACTGAATACACGAATACGTTGGATGTTGGCCAGCTGGTGCCCCAGATTAGCCCCAATTACCTGTGTGTGTGTGTGTGTGTATGCGCGCGTGCACGAGCAAGAGAGAGGGAGGGAGCAAGCAAGCGAGAGAGCAAGAGAGAGAGAGATTTTCTACTGTAGATTAAGCTGTCCCCAGATTAAATTAACCACAGTTTACAGTCTCGACATATGATCCAACAGCAGACACAGTCAGTCAGTCAGTGGCCTGGTTACCACGGTGACTGACATCTGATGCCTTAGCAATTAACCTGGTCCCCATGCTGTGCATATGTGTTTACATTTAAAACTGAAACATATAAACAGCCTCTTCAAACACCGTTTAGTTGCTTTTAAGTGTTATACTGCATAAATGACAAAGGCACCAGTACATCCCATTCTTAATCTACAGCCAATTAAGAAAAGTGTCCAAATAGCTTCACATGCAATTTATTTATATGACAAAAAGACATTTTGTTTAAAATTAAACCTAGGAGGTCCAAGTACTTCTTGCCCTAAACCTAATCTACCTAATCTGCTTAGCCGGCTGTAGTTCAGGAGGTGAAACAATGAGCATGGTAGGAGGTCATTAGATACTAACTCCCTTGGTCTGCATTAGTTCCAAGTCTTGAAGATATGGTGAAATACAACAAAAAATTACAGGAAAAAATCTGTGACTATTCATTTGTCTAAAAAAAGTGTAGAATTTTACATTTACATCTCCTGATCATCTCTGTGTTGAATATGAATAAGAGCTGAATTTATGGGTATTGTTGGTGCAAAATTGTGGAACTCTGGCTTTGGAGATGGAGCTATGAAATATGTAAAGATGCAGATCTATAATAAATTTAAATGGCTCTGTTGAAAGTTTTACATACACTTGTTACACTCCAACAACTTGCACCTAAATGGAATTGTGAGCTTTCCAATGCTTGTTGGTGCAACGTTGGTGCTGAGATGTAGAAAAAGTCTGATTTTCCTTATAAATGAGGGTATACGTTTACACCATAAAATGAGAAATAAGGTCAGAAGCTTAGTAATCCAGTAGAGACTTTGAGCAGAATCGAAAGAAGTTGTTTGAGTAGTTTTGGGCATCCAACTAGCGTGGCGACTAGATGTCTCCCAGATGGCATGTTTCAGACTCATCCCACCAGAAAGAAGCCTCACAAAAGACCCAGGACAGGCTGGGACAGATTTTGTGCCAGATTAACTAACACACTGCACCAGTGCAAAACCCTCTTTTGGCATTAAAAAACTACTGTCGAGATTTACTAAAGTTAGCGCTGGAAAGACATGGACAAAGTTAATTTTGCACCTGGCCTCATTGCATTTGTGTTTGTAGAAGTTGTCATGTCAAAGCCACACAAATTTGGGGGAGGAGAGCATTTAAATGACTGATGCGAGGTGATTTTCTAAGGTATGCAGCTGTCGATTTCCTGCTAATTGCACTATTTGACTCCCAAAAAAGCATGTCCAAACTCAAATCTGACATGGCTGTGATAGTTGGTGCCAGGAGGCGACACTGCTGAGATCAGAGGGCACATAGCGGAAGAGAGAGAAACTTCTCTCTGCGTGTTACCTTATTTGGCATGACAGAAGAAGAATACAAACATACAGGCCGAAACAGTCTCACAGAGATGTGTGGTGCTGAACAACAGCTGGCAGCAGTTGAACATCTAGTCACTAGATGTTCAGGAGGCTAATTTCATGTGTGTACATATACTAAATTAATTTGTATTCACAAAATAATGTCTGTGTAGTAGCCCTTCCCACCTGGAGTGGACATAGGTCCACTAACAGAGTATCAGTGTCAGTGGACAGTGACACTCGGAGTTGGGAGCTTTCCTCTTCAACCCAATCATCATCACTGAAGTCTGTAGCCTCTTCATCCAACAGACTTCCCCTTGCTCAGTTCTTGGAAAAGTTCCAAAGCCTCTTCCACATTGTAGATTTTCTCCATATTTCCGTATTTGTTTCTTTTTGCTATCTGGTGTATAAAATGGTGATTCCTTTCTGTCATCTTCCCTCTAGTTCTCTCCCCCAGATCAGGATACACAGTGTAATAATTAGGAGGAAAACAACAGGAAGATTTTATTTTATTTTTTTTTTTAAAAAAAAGCACAGACCCACAAAAACATCCCCAAAAATTGAAACATCGTTGTAACTCCTTTTATGGGCATAATTCTTTATATGGCTATAGCCGCAATCAGCCATGGTCACATGACCATAGTTGTTGTAGTACCTTCTTACATGGGCAAAAATAACAGCTGTGACCAGGGGGTATTCCAAAAAACAGGGTTAACATAGCCTGAAATAAACCCTTGACTCAGGGTTATAAGTGAGCCTGTCAGAACTTACTTCAAGTTTCTGGTTCCAGAACTCTGGTTATGACTCTGTTTGATCAACTCAGAGTTGACCTCGAGACGTGCACATTCATGACAAGCCTACTAAGACAGCATGTGTTGAACACAGAGACCATGAGCAGTGGAGGAAAAGAGACATAATTATTTCTCTGAGGAAGAGTTACAATCACTCTTGGAATCAAATGACGAGTGGGGGGAAAGAAGCACAATCAAGAAGAAAAAACAGTGACATCAGCCAGAGATATAGGAAGCTGAACTGCTGACTGCATGAAGTGAGTTTTTTGGATTGGCGAAGTGATGAAGACTCTTAGTGACATAGGTAGAGTGCTGGACTCTGGTGTGAGAAGCTGTGAGTTTGAGCCCCAGCTTGAACATCCTTTGGGTCAAATTTGTTTTCTATAAAAAAAATAAATATTTGGAATAATGTGACAAATCGAGTGCATTGCAAGGCAGTAGGCTATTTTACAACCTTAATTTAATTTAACTCAGATTAAACATGAAGCCTCTAAATTGAATGATTTGGCCTCTCTTCCTCCTCATAATTTAAAAATTAAGTGTGGTTTGTTAAATATTAGGTCTCTAACTCCCAAGTCTCTGCTAGTCCATGATCTGTTAATTGATCATCAGATTGATTTAATATCCCTTACAGAGCACTTGGTTAGGGCAAGAGGATTATGTTGGTTTAAATGAATCAACTCCCTCTGGTTATTTAAACTGTCAAAATCCCAGAAGTTCTGGTCGTGGAGGAGTAGCAACAATTTACCATTCCAAATTACTAGTTAATGTAAAGCAAAAAACACGTTATCATTCCTTTGACGGCCTGGTCCTCAGTATTGGGCATTTTAGCAATTTTAGGCTAAACCCAGTTTTATTTGCCATAGTTTATTGTCCTCCATCAACCTACTCAGAGTTTTTATCCAAATTTGCCGAATTCTTAGCTGATTTAGTGCTGAAATCAGATTTTAATATACAGTACATGTAGATGTAGATAGTGACTGCCTTAATATGGCATTTAATTCAATATTAGACTCGATGAGGTTTTCTCAGAAAGTAGGAAATTCTACCCATTATCTCCACCATACGTTGGACCTTGTTCTGACTTATGGCATAGAAATAGAAAATCTGGTAGTGTCTCCTCACAACCCTGTACTGTCAAACCATTGTCTGTTTACCTTTGATTTTACTATTTCTGACTATTTGGCTCCTAAAGAAAAATATTACTACAGTAGATGCCTCTCAGATGATGTTGTTACCAAATTTATGCAGATTGTTTCCTCTATGCCATGTGTCAACACAACGGAAATAAGCTATAGACAGCTTGCTCCTTCTGCAATTGATAGCATGGTAGATAGTGTTACAGCTTCTCTGCATCAGACTCTAGACTTGGTGGCCCCTTTAAAAATGAAAAAGTCTAATCAGAGATTTCTAACCCCTTGGTTCAACACAGAAACTTGTAGCTTAAAACAGAAGACCCATCAATTAGAAAGAAAATGGCGCTCCACTAATTTAGAAATAATCTATTTAGCTTGAAGAAATCATTTTTTAATTTATAAAAAATATCGTAGAAAAGCTAGAACGAGTTATTATTCTGCATTAATAGATGAGAACAAGAATAATCCTAGGTTTCTTTTCAACACTGTAGCCAGGCTGACAAAGAGTCAGGACTCTGTCAATCCTAGCATTCCCTTAGAGCTTACTAGTCAGGATTTTAGGAACTTTTTCAATAATAAAATTTCATCTATCAGGGATAAAATCAATCAGATTCTTCCCACCGTTAACTTAAATACAGTAACTACTATATAACTACTATACTTTATATGTCTATATATTTATTCCATCTAGCTGCAATGCTCCGCGTCGTGTGTCTATATATTTTATATTTATGTTTATATGTACATATGTATACTTGCTGCTCTTGTTTTTTTTGTTTGTTTGTTTTTTTGTTTTTTTCTTGCCTTCTGATTGTTGCTCTGAGTGTTGCTATCCCTGTGCTGTTGCAATCCTGGAATTTCCCCATTATGGGACTAATAAAGGCTTATCTTATCTTATCGTACTACAACTCCTTCAATTGATATCTGTTTGGATGAGTTTACTCCAATTGACCTGTTAGAGTTAGACAAAATAATTTCCTCATCCAAGCCTTCAACTTGTCTTTTAGACCCTATTCCTACCAGGTTATTTAAAGAAGTCTTCCCACTTATTGGTAGCTTTATTCTTCAAATAATCAGATCTTCATTAACTTTAGGCTATGTACCGCAGGCTTTTAAAATGGCTGTAATTAAACCCTCACTCAAAAAGCCAACTCTGGATCCAGGAGGTTTAGCTAACTATAGACCAATATCTAATGTCCCTTTCATTTCAAAAATCTTAGAGTTGTTGCTACACAATTATAAAGTTGAATTGAATTGAATTGAAAGACAGATCTTGATCAAAATAATTCCAAGGTTCCTCACAGAGCTATTAAGAGAAAAAGTAACCGCATCCAAACTGAAAGTTTGATTTGGAAAGGTATTTCTAAGGTTTTTTGGACCAACAAGAATGACTTCAGTCTTATCTGAATTTAATAGCAGAAAATTACAAGTCATCCAAGCTTTGATTTCCTTAAGACAGGCTTCTAACTTGGCTAATTGATTACTATCATCAGGCTTCATTGACAGGTATAATTGTGTGTCATCTGCATAACAATGAAAATGTATACAGTGCTTTCTAATAATGTTGCCTAACGGAAGCATATATAAACTAAAAAGAGTAGGACCTAGCACAGATCCCTGTGGAACTCCATGACTAAGCTTTGAGTTGAAAGAAAACACATTATTTACATGAACAGACTGGAACCTATCAGATAAATAAGATCTAAACCACTGCAACAAAGTTCCATTAAGTCCAACATAGTGTTCTAATCTATCAAGTAGAATATTATGATCGATAGTATCAAAAGCTGCACTAAGGTCTAAAAGGACAAGTACAGAAACCAGTCCATTATCAGACGTGATGAGGAGGTCGTTAGTGACCTTCGCTAAGGCTGTTTCAGTACTATGATGGATTCTAAACCCAGAATGAAACTCTTCAAGTAAACCATTTCCCTGCAGGTGGTCAAATAATTGCGTAGCAACAACTCTTTCTAAGATTTTTGAAATGAAAGGGAAATTAGAGATTGGTCTATAGTTAGCTAAAGCTCCTGGATCTAGCATTGGCTTTTTGAGTAAGGGTTTAATTACAGCCATTTTAAAAGCCTGCGGTACATGGCCTAAAGTTAATGAAGAATTGATTATATGAAGAATAAAGCTACCAATAAGTGGGAAGACTTCTTTAAATAACCTAGTAGGAATAGGGTCTAAAAGACAAGTTGAAGGTTTGGATGAGGAAACTATTTTGTCTAACTCACAAAGGTCAATTGGAGTAAACTCATCAAGACAGACATCAATTGAAGGAGTTGTAGTAGTTACAGTATTTAAGTTAACTGTGGGAAGAATCTGATTGATTTTATCTCTGATGGATGAAATTTTATTATTGAAAAAGTTCATAAAGTCCTGACTAGTAAGCTCTAAGGGAATGCTAGGATTGACAGAGTCCTGATTCTTTGTCAACCTGGCTACAGTGCTGAAAAGAAACCTGGGATTATTCTTGTTGTCTTCTATTAATGCAGAATAATAACTCGTTCTAGCTTTTCTAAGAGATTTTTTATAAATTAAAAAATGATTTCTCCAAGCTAAATAGATTTCATCTAAATTAGTGGAGCGCCATTTTCTTTCTAATTGACGAGTCTTCTGTTTTAAGCTACGAGTTTCTGTGTTGAACCAAGGAGTTAGAAATCTCTGATTAGACTTTTTCTTTTTTAAGGGGGCCACCAAGTCTACAGTATGATGCAGAGAAGCTGTAACACTATCCACCATGTTATCAATTACAGAAGGAGCAAGCTGTCTATAGCTTATTTCCGTTGTGTTGACACATGGCATAGAGGAAACAATCTGCATAAATTTGGTAACAGCATCATCTGAGAGGCATCTACTGTAATAATATTTTTCTTTAGGAGCCAAATAGTCAGAAATAGTAAAATCAAAGGTTAACAGACAATGGTCTGAGAGTACAGGGTTATGAGGAGACACTACAAGATTTTCTATTTCTATGTCATATGTCAGAACAAGGTCCAATGTATGGTGGAGGTAATGAGTAGAATTTCCTACTTTATGAGAAAACCCAATTGAGTCTAATATTGAATTAAATGCCACATTAAGGCAGTCACTATCTACATCCACATGTATATTAAAGTCCCCTACTATAATTATTCTATCAGATTTCAGCACTAAATCAGCTAAGAAATCAGCAAATTTGGATAAAAATTCTGAGTAGGTTGATGGGGGAAGATAAACTATGGCAAATAAAATTAGGTTTAACCTAAAATTGCTAAAGTGCCCAATACTGAGGACCAGGCCCTCAAAGGAATTATAACATTTCTTTGCTTTACATTAACTAGTAATTTGGAATGGTAAATTGTTGCTACTCCTACTCCACGACCAGAACTTCTGTGATTTTGACAGTTTAAATAACCAGAGGGAGTTGATTTATTTTAAACCAACATAATCCTCTTGCCCTAACCAAGTCTCTGTAAGGGATATTAAATCAATCTGATTATCAATTAACAGATCATGGACTAACAGAGACTTGGGAGTTAGAGACCTAATATTTAATAAACCGCATTTAATTTTTAAATTATGAAGAGGTACAGAGGCCAAATCATTCAATTTAGAGGCTTTATGTTTAATTTGAGTTTTACCAATATTTTGCTTAATCACTTTGGGATGCTTATATATTATAATTTTTATTTACTTTGGAGGGAGCAGACAATGATTCTCTGATGGGGAAGACAGGGGCTAAGTTGAGGGGTGGCGGATGAAGAGGAGCTGCAGAGAGGCATGTAGGACTGCAACTCTGCTTCCTGGTCCCAACTCTGAGTAGTCAAGGTTTTGGAAATTTGGATAAAAAAGATGCCAGATTGTTAGATAAAAGAGACGCACCATCCAAAGTGGGATGAATGCTGTCTCGTCTCATAAGACCAGGTTTTCCCCAAAATGAGCTCCAATTGTCTATGTAGCCCATGTCATTTGCAGGACACCACACAGTGGAGGACACAGTGCAGGACACCACACTCTTTCAATTCACATATTAAATTCCTTTCTAAGACTGCCTTCTGTCATTTGCGTAATATTGCCAAGAGTAGGAGCATCTTGTCTCAGAGTAATGCTGAGAAACTGATCCATGCTTTTGTTAGCTCTAGATTAGTTTATTGTAACTCTTTATTATTAGGTTGTCCTAAAACATCTTTAAAAAGTCTTCATTTGATCCAAAATGCTGCAGCAAGAGTTTTAACAGGTACTAGAAAGAGAGATCATATCTCTCCGGTTCTGGCCTCCCTTCATTGGCTTCCCATAGAGTTTAGAATTACAGCCGTGGACAAAATTGTTGGTTCCCCTCTGTTAATGAAAGAAAAACCCACAATGGTCACAGAAATAACTTGAATCTGACAAAAGTGGTAATAGATAAAAATTCTGTGAAAATTAACCAATGAAAATCAGACAATGCTCTTGAATTGTGGTTCAACAGAATTACTTTAAAAAACAAACTCATGAAACAGGCCTGGACAAAAATGATGGTACCCCTAGAAAAGATTGAAAATAATGTGACCACAGGGACATGTTCAACCAAGATGTGTCCTCTAATTAACATCACAGGTGTCTACAAACTTGTAATCAGTCAGTCGGCCTATTTAAAGGGTGACAAGTAGTCACTGTGCTGTTTGGTGACATGGTGTGTACCACACTAAACATGGACCAGAGGAAACAAAGGAGAGAGTTGTCTCAGGAGATTAGAAAGAAAATTATAGACAAGCGTGTTAAAGGTAAAGACTATAAGACCATCTCCAAGCAGCTTGATGTTCCTGTGACTACAGTTGCATATGTTATTCAGATATTTAAGGTCCACGGGACTGTAGCCAACCTCCCTGGACGTGGCCACAGGAGGAGACGGATAATACGAATGGTAGCAAAAGGGCCCAGAACAACCTCTAAACACATTCATGGTGAACTCCAAGGTCAAGGTACATCAGTGTCAGATCGAACCATCCGTCATTGTTTGAGCCAAAGTGGACTTCATGGGGGACAACCAAGGAGGACACTACTGTTGAAAACAAATCATAAAAAAGCCAGACTGGAATTTGCCAAACTGCATGTTGACAAGCCACAAAGCTTCTGGGAGAATATCCTATGGACAAACAAGACAAAACTGGAACTTTTTGGCAAGGCACATCAGCTCTATGTTCACAGACGTAAAAATGAAGCATACCAAGAAAAGAACACTGTCCCTACTGTGAAACATGGAGGAGGTTCTGTTATGTTCTGGGGCTGCTTTGCTGCATCTGGCACAGGGTGTCTTCAATCTGTGCAGGGTACAATGAAATCTCAAGACTATCAGGGTATTCTAGAGAGAAATGTGCTGCCCAGTGTCAAACAGCTTGGTGTCAGTCGCAGATCATGGGTTTTGCAACAGGATAATGACCCAAAACACACAGCTTAAAACACCCAAGAATGGCTAACAGCGAAACATTGGACTATTCTAAAGTGGCCTTCTATGAGCCCTGATCTAAATCCTATTGAACATCTGTGGAAGGAGCTGAAACATGCCGTCTGGAGAAGGCACCCTTAAAACCTGAGACAACTGGAGCAATTTGCTCATGAGGAGCTCATGAGGAGGAGAATGGATTTAAAGCCTATGTATGGAAATTATGAACACAGGATTGCAAGAGATGAAAAAATTCTATGCTCTGAGTGATCTGTGTCTATCAGACCTTGAATTCGATGCCCTGTTGTCTATTTTCCTCCTGGATTAAGACAAAACAGAAGATTGTGCTTCTCTTTCATAAACATACTGGCTCTGCATCTGAACTCTCAAGGACATGTGACTGGCTCAGGAAATTTCCATCTGCCATGCCTCAAGGACATGCTTCCGAGTTTCAGACACTAAGACGTAGTGCCGTCACAGGCCCGTGGCAATAAGAGAGATCCGTCGCTACCAGAAATCCACGGAGCTGCTCATCCGTAAGCTGCCCGTCCAGCGCCTGGTGAGGGAGATCGCTCAGGACTTCAAGACCGTCCTGCGCTTCCTGAGCTCCGCCGTCATGGCTCTGCAGGAGACCAGCGAGGCCCACCTGGTGGGTCTCTTCTTCGCCAAGAGGGTCACCATCATGCCCAAAGACTTCCAGCTGGCCCGCCGCATCCACGGAGAGAGAGCTTAGACTTTCTGCTGCACATTCACCAACCAACCATAATGCTCCACACTGTGTGTCTATATATATACATTTATAGTAATATGTACATATGTTTACTAGATGTTCTTGTTTATTCTTGCCTTCTGATTGTTGCTCTGAGTGTTGCTATCCCTGTGCTGTTGCAATCCTGGAATTTCCCCATTGTGGGACTAATAAAGGCTTATCTTATCTTATCTTATAACATCTCGGCTGGGAGAGATTTTGCTGCCTCCAGTAACTGATAAACACCCACCTGTATTCAACATACACGAACACACTGACTCATATACTGAATTACACCCATCCATTCACTGATCCTCTCTGACTTTTGGTCTTTTGGTTTTTTGTGGTTGATTGTTGCTCTGTGCTATTGAGAGATTTTTTTTCATTGTAATCATAATCTGCTTAAATATTCATAAGCTGTATTCTGATAACGAAGTTTTTTTTTCTCTCCTCCCCCCTTGTGTCGTTCCCTCCCCTCCCCTCCCTTTCTTATCTATCTCTGTTTGATGAGGCGCCTATTATGGCTGCCGTGTCGTTGTGTCGCGCGCACGTGCACCAATGTCAAGTCAAATTCCTTGTGTGTTTTTTACATGCTTGGCAATAAAGTTTATTCTGATTCTGATTCTGATTCAGGAGTGGGCCAAAATACCTGCTGAGAGGTGCAGAAGTCTCATTGACAGTTACAGAAATTGTTTGATTGCAGTGATTGCCTCAAAAGGTTGTGCAACAAAATATTAAGTTAAGGGTACTGTGGCGGGTTGGTGTAACCCCCACAACAGACTAAGGACAGACAGCTCGCTACTCCCGGTTTTTTCCGCTGCACTACTGAGATGTAATGTGCCATACATGCATTGTGATGTTACTGTGCCATTCATTCATTGTGTTCATGCGTCCTGTCCTTACTGTGACCTAGAGACTGAGATCAATATGTAGATGTGCCTTGTAACCTCTTTGTCCTGCAGCTGGAGCAGAGGCCAGCAATCTGCCTATTGTGATGTATGTCTCTCAAATGCAAATGTCTCATGCCTGTTCTGCAGTCTCTTTGATCATACCCACTGCTGGGAATGCTCTTTTATGTATTGTTGTAGTTGGGTATATATACTGCACTGTAATCCATGCTCAACCTCTCTCTCTCACTCTGCAACTGCTGTTGACACACACACGCTGTGTCTCTTTGCTGGAGAGCCTCCGAGCCGCCCATTGGGCGTGCTTCGTGATGGCGGTATGATTTAATAAACCTGCTTAAAACCTTCACCAGCGCTGCTTTATTTCATGCCGCCGCACTGGTGACCCCGATAGAAAGCACACGTTTTGTGCGACGCAACCTTCTGGTCTGGACAGTTACGCTGGTGACCCCGAGAATGCACACGCTTTGTGCAACGCAACCTTCTGGTCTGGACGGCCACGCTGGCGACCCGACGCTGACAAAAACACGCTGCCAGCGAACACAGCAGCCTGACGCAAACGATCTGTCCTCCCTTCTGCTTCAGGGAGACCTCGACGCAGAGCCAACACAGGTGAGCTACTCTCCGGACATCACCCACGACCGGGAAAAACGCAGAAAACGTCATGGTGCGCCCCTCGCCTGAGATAGGGACGTCCCCGCTGGACCAGCCGAGGGACACAGAACGTTTTCTCCCTCTCACCGCTACTCCTCCCTCTCAGCGATCCTACTCATCTACCCGAGCCTGAGGAACAAAGATCATCTATCTCCCCTCAGCGCTCCAACGCACCATGACTAATCTGCAGCCACAGCTCATCATAGATGTTTATCGGCGCTGACTGCACCGATCTCCACCAAGATTCCTGACCCTGGTTCTCCTCTCCAGCTGGCCCACCCATCACGGAACCCCGGCGCACGCACTGGGGAGTTACGAGGACAGTGCATCACGCACGGGACAATAACGGCTCCAGAGACCGCCATCGTCCTCCACAGCTGCACATGCCCGAGAAAAACGGCCGATCGCCACCCTCGGAACCTTCAGGGCTGCCCGCACACCTGAAGCACGCTCGCAGCTCGCCCACAGGATTCACTAATGGTCTCAGCCACGGCGCACAAGGGATTCAGCCGTCAGCTTTTCCCACACGCCAAGTCCGTCTGCTTTTGTTCCTTTTTTTTTTCTTACAGCCGCTCCTGCTTTTCTTCATGGCCACGAGAGGAGTCAGAGACTAATTTTTCTTCTTGTGATCTCCGCAAGTTCAACGGGACAGCCCCTCGACATCGCGGAACAACAAGCAATTTTTGCGCGGCCAGGACGATTTCACTGCTCCCGGCCGGCACTTATCACCACCCCCCCCCCGCCTGCACAGAGCTTCTCTGCTTGCTGCCCAAGCTGCATGATCGAGACCTCGGCCGCCTGCCGAGCCCTCTGGGAGGGAGCGTGTGGCGGGTTGGTGTAACCCCCACAACAGACTAAGGACAGACAGCTCGCTACTCCCGGTTTTTTCCGCTGCACTACTGAGATGTAATGTGCCATACATGCATTGTGATGTTAATGTGCCATTCATTCATTGTGTTCATGCGTCCTGTCCTTACTGTGACCTAGAGACTGAGATCAATATGTAGATGTGCCTTGTAACCTCTTTGTCCTGCAGCTGGAGCAGAGGCCAGCAATCTGCCTATTGTGATGTATGTCTCTCAAATGCAAATGTCTCATGCCTGTTCTGCAGTCTCTTTGATCATACCCACTGCTGGGAATGCTCTTTTATGTATTGTTGTAGTTGGGTATATATACTGCACTGTAATCCATGCTCAACCTCTCTCTCTCACTCTGCAGCTGCTGTTGACACACACACTCTGTGTCTCTTTGCTGGAGAGCCTCCGAGCCGCCCATTGGGCGTGCTTCGTGACGGCGGTATGATTTAATAAACCTGCTTAAAACCTTCACCAACGCTGCTTTATTTCTTGCCGCCGCAGTACCATCATTTTTGTCCAGGCCTGTTTCATGAGTTTGTTTTATAAAATAATTCTATTGAACCACAATTCAAAAGCACTGTCTGATTTTCATTGGTTAATTTTCGTAGAATTTTTATTTATTACCACTTTTGTCAGATTGAAGTTATTTCTGTGACCATTATGGGTTTTTCTTTCATTAACAGAGGGGTACCAACAATTTTGTCCACGTGTGTAAGTTTAAAATCCTTCTTTTTACTTACAAAGCTCTAAACTATCAGGCCCCTTTTTATTTAAAAGATCTGATACTACCGTACTATTCTAACAGAGCACTATGCTCCCAAAATGCAGGATTACTTGTAATACCTAGAATCTCCAAAAGTACACTTGGAGGCAGAGCCTTCAGTTATCAAGCTTCTCTCCTGTGGAACCAGCTGCCAATCTGGATTCAGGAGTCAGAATCAATCTCTGTTTTTAAGAATAGGGTTAAATCCTTCCTTTTTGATATAGCCTACAATTAGGGAGGGATCATGTGTCTCTGAACCCTCCCTTAGTTATGCTGCTAATAGGTTTAGACAGCCGGGGGACCTTCAATAATGCACTGGGCTTCACTCCTTTCTTCACTCTCAATGATTTTTTTTTTTTTTTCTGGTCTTTAACATCTGTTTGTTCTCTCCCATAGACTGAGTCCCCCTCGTGCTGTTTGCTCTCTACATGTCTGCTCTTTTCATCTTCTCTATCCGCCCCCCCCCCCCAGCCAGTCGCAGCAGATGACTGCCCCTCCTTGAGCCTGGTTCTGCTGGAGGTTTCTTCCTGTTAAAAGGGAGTTTTTTCCTCTCCACCGTCGCCAAGACATGCTCACAGGGGATCGCCTGATTGCTGGGGTTTTTCTGCAACTGTGGGGGTTTCCCCTACAGTTGAAAGTGCTATGAGATGACTGTTGTTGGGAAATGGCGCTATATAAATAAAGTTGAATTGAATAATCATTACATTCAGATGTAATGGCTTTTGTTATCCACCTTATTCCTGGGGGTGCTGCTGTAGGAACGATTATGGGCGGAGCTTCCGGTTTTGGTTGACGTAGTGTTAAATCAGTCAGTAATCGTGGAGTAGCAGGGGCATTTAAAATAGTGTTTTTAAACGTTTTTCAAATTGATTTTAATATATAGTCCACATACATGTTTTGCACTCAAGTGGCAGCAAATTTCAGCTGTTCTAGTTTTTGTATTTTTTGAATATTTTGGCATAGTTCTGGTACTTGTTGCTGGTGTTCGTGGTTGTGCCATAGACTATAAATGGAGGCTTCTCACCACAGACAACATCCAAGCACAGTGTTATGGTGTACATCTGCTCTAAGGTAAATTTGATTATGTCCAACATATTTTAACAAAATGCAGCCAACTTTACTGCGGTGGAGACATGCTGGCAAAATTCAGAATGTGCACCGCATCATTACAAGCTACAGGCAACGAGAAGTCATAAATCATGACTCTCTGTTTGGTAGCGGCAAGTCCCAGGAAAACCCCATGAGTGCCTGGCATCACTGGAAAGCTTAGAAATCGTACTTTCTAAAAATACCTATGTTTTGCGGAAGACATAACTCTTGACGGATCAAACACAAGTTTTCAACCTAGCCAAAATATGAACAAATCATCTTTTTTTCAGGTCAGTTTTTGCGTACTTCCATCCATCCATCCATCCATCCATCTTCTACCGCTTTTCCGGAGGTCCGGGTCGCGGAGGCAGCAGTTCAAGCAGAGAAGCCCAGACTTCCCTCTCCCCAGCCACCTGCTCCAGCTCTTCAGAGGGGATACCAAGGCGTTCCCAGACCAGCTGGGAGACATAGTCTCTCCAGTGAATCCTGGGTCTGCCCCGGGGTCCCCTCCCAGTGGGACGTGTCTGAAACACCTCAAGTGGGAGGCGTCCAGGAGGCATCCTAATCAGATGCCCATACCACCTCAACTGACCCCTTTCAATGTGGAGGAGCAGCGGTTCTACTCTGAGCCTCTCCCGGATGACTGAGCTCCTCACCCTATCTCTGAGGGTGAGTCCAGCAATCCTACGGAGAAAGCTCATTTCAGCCGCTTGTATCCGCGATCTCGTTCTTTCGGTCATTACCCAAAGCTCGTGACCATAGGTGAGAGTAGGAACGTAGATTGACTGGTAAATTGACAGCTTTGCCTTAGAACTAAGCTCCCTCTTCACCACAACAGACCGGTACAACGTCCGCATCACTGCAGATGCTGCTCCAATCCGTCTGTCGATCTCTCGATCCATTTTCCCCTCACTCGTGAACAAGACCCCAAGATACTTAAACTCCTCCACTTGGGGCAGGAGCCTGTCCCCAACCCGGAGAGGACAATCCACCTTTTTCCGGCTGAGGACCATGGACTCGGACTTGGAGGTGCTGATTCTCATCCCAGCCGCTTCACACTCAGCGGCAAACCGTCCCAGCAAGAGCTGTAGGTCATTGCTGGATGAAGCCAACAGGACAACATCATCTGCAAACAACAGAGATGAGATCCTGTGGTCACCAAGCATGACACCCTCCATTCCCTGGCTGCGCCTAGAAATCCTGTCCATAAAAATTATGAACAGGATCGGTGACAAAGGGCAGCCCTGGCGGAGTCCAACTCTCACTGGGAATGACTCCGACCGAGTGTTGGCAATACGAACCAAACTCTCACAACGGAGAGACCGAATAGCTCGTAACAACAAGCCCGATACCCCATACTCCCGAAGCACCCCCCACAAAAATCCACGAGGGACGCGGTCAAATGCCTTCTCCAAGTCCACAAAACACATGTAAACTGGTTGGGCAAACTCCCACGAACCCTCAAGAATTCTCGAGAGGGTAAAGAGCTGGTCCGATGTGCCACGGCCAGGACGAAAACCACATTGCTCCTCCTGAATCCAAGGTTCGACCAACGGCCGGACTCTCCTCTCCAGTACCTTGGCATAGACCTTCCCAGGGAGGCTGAGGAGTGTGATCCCTCTTAAGTTGGAGCATACCCTCCGGTCCCCTTTTTTGAAGAGAGGAACCACCACCCCGGTTTGCCATGCCAAAGGCACTGCCCCCAACCTCCACGCAATGTTGCAGAGGCGTGTCAACCATGACAACCCAACAACATCCAGGGCCTTGAGGTACTCAGGGCGAATCTCGTCCACCCCCGGGGCCCGGCCACCAAGGAGATTTTTAACCACCTTGGCGACCTCAGCCCCTGTGATAGGCGAGTCATCCCCTTCGTCCCCAAACCCTGCTTCCTCTGTGGAAGGCGTATCAGTGGGATTGAGGAGATCCTCGAAGTATTCCTTCCAACGCCCGACGATATCCCCAGTTGAAGTCAACAGTGTCCCATCCGCACCATATACAGTGTGGACGGGGAGCTGCTTTCCCCTCCTGAGCCGCCGAACAGTTTGCCAGAATCTCTTTGAAGCCGACCGAAAGTCTGGTTCCATGGCCTCACCGAACTCCTCCCATGCCCGGGTTTTTGCTTCAGCAACCACCCGAGCTGCACTCCGCTTGGCCTGCCGGTACACCTCAGCTGCTTCGGGAGTCCCACAAGCCAACCAAGCTTGATAGGACTCCTTCTTCAACTTAATGGCTCCCCTCACCACTGGTGTCCACCACTTGGTTCGGGGGTTGCCACCACGAGATGCACCGACCACCTTGCGGCCACAGCTCTGGGCCGCCGCTTCAACAACAGAGGTGGAGAACATGGCCCATTCAGACTCCATGTCTCCAGACTCCCTCGGAATGTGGTTGACACCAACTCCTGCACCTCCAGCCACCAGTCTGTCAAGTTGATCAAGTTTGCGGACGACACCACCCTCATCGGGCTCATCTCCAACGGCGACGAGTCCGCCTACAGGAGAGAGGTGGCCCAGCTGGCGTCCTGGTGCAGCAATAACAACCTGCAGCTGAACGCTCTGAAGACAGTGGAGATGATTGTAGACTTCAGGAAAGTCACTACTCCTCTGTCCCCCCTCACCCTCTCAGGCTCTCCCATCACCACTGCTGATTCCTTCCGCTTCCTAGGCACTACCATCACCAGGGACCTCAAATGGGAGCTGACCATCAGCTCACTCATCAAAAAAGCCCAGCAGAGGATGTTCTTCCTGCGGCAGCTGAGGAAGCTCAAGCTACCCACCAAGATGTTAGTGCAGTTCTACACAGCCATCATCGAGTCCATCCTCACCACCTCTATAACCGTGTGGTACGCAGGAGCCACTGCCAGGGACAGACTAAGGCTGCAGCGCGTCGTGCGCACTGCTGAGAAGGTGATCGGCTGCAAGCTCCCATCTCTCCAGGATCTGTACATCTCCAGGACCCGGAGGCGTGCTGGCCGGATCATAGCCGATCCCTCACACCCTGGTCATGTACTGTTTGCCCCCCTCCCCTCTGGTAGAAGACTTCGGTCCATCCAGACTAAAACCTCCCGTCACATGAACAGCTTCTTCCCCTCTGCCATTAGACTGCTGAACACTAAGTGACTCTCGTGCACCATGTACAGCAGCTCAACCAGACTCATGTCAATCATCACTGTTTTCTTCCTGCATTACCGACTGCACTATATAGTTCTCCACAGTATCTGCTGCTGGCTAATATATATTTTAACTGTTGACCAGTATCACTTAATCTTATCCTACACTTTATTACATGTATAGTTTATTTCTCTTATCTTATCATGTTTAATGTTGCAGCATTGTACCGAGACAAATTCCTAGTTTGTGTACTACATGAACAATGGCAATAAACCTGATTCTGATTCTGATTCTGATTCTGATTCTGATTCTGAAGTTCTTCCGGAAGTGGGAGTTGAAGACCTCCCGGACAGGGGCCTCAGCCAGACCAAAAGCCAGTTTAGAAAGCTTGGGATCAGTCCGCCAAGGTCTCCGCCTTTGACCGCCACCTAATCCACATAGCACCGGACCCCCATGATCCCTCCTGCAGGTGGTGAACCCACTGGAGGGCGGACCCATGTAACTCCTTCGGGCTGAGCCCGGCCGGGTCCCATGGGTGGAAACCCGGCCACCAGACGCTAGCCTTCGAGCCCCTCCCCCAGGCCTGGCTCCAGGGTGGGGCCCCGGTAACCCCATACCGGGCGGGGTACACTGAATCCTTGATATACAATTTATCATGAGAGTCTGTTGGATCGTTCTTAGTCTGGCCCTTCACCCAGGACCAGTTTGTCTTGGGAGACCCTATCAGAGGCAAATTGCCCCCGGACAACATAGCTCCTGGGATCACTGGGGCACGCAAACCCCCCCACCACGATAAGGTGACGATCCATGAGGAGGTTTTTGCGTACTTCCTACAAATTAAATATCATTTTGAAGGTCTTTCAATACAGAGTATAGAAATAACGTTACATCAGTTTTGAAAATGTCCTGAAAGTGACAGGTCATTTGTTTACAGCGTTAGCATCTTAGCAGCGGCGCTAACTGATGGAGCTACTGTGTACGAGGCCACTTTTTAAGGTCATCTTCCCATCCCTCGATAGTCGTGGGAAGTGGTTTGATTATATTACTGTTTTGAGGTGCAAGAGGCCGTGTTCCTGCATTTCTGATGCTGAAGTCATTGTGTTTTAACAAGGAAAAGTGTCTTGTTTCGGTGACAACCATATGTTCTAAACTAGTACCGGAAGTTGCTACCATATTTCACGTAAGGCATCATGGGGTCTAGGAATAAAGTGGATAAAGATTTTTTTCATGTAAATTTGTACCTTTTTCATAAATTTGCAGCTTTTTGTGTAAATTTGAGAGCCTTTTTTCTTGTAATTTTGCTATTTTTTATATTAAATATGCAGTTTTTCCATGTAATTTGAAATAATTTTCCCAAAGATATTTGTTGCAGATTTCTTTGTAAATATACTGTATATTTTTTGTTCATAAATTTGCAATTTTTGTTACATGAAATTGAAGGGGTTTTTTTTATATATTTCTAAATTTATTCATGTAATTTTGTGACCTTTTTTGGAAATGTAGTAAATCAGAATTAACATAGTTAAAATTGAGCAGTTTGGCTGAACGAGCAAATATTGAAATACCAAATTTGAAAAATGAATCCCACTGTCATGAACAGATATCCAGATAAGAAAATATTTGGGTACTGCCCTGGTAAAATGTCAGAAAGTCTGTTAATTCCATCCTTCATTGTTTATTTGGTGAAGCTCTGTTTAGACTTTTTAACTTTCCCCACATACCTAGATAATCAAATTATACAGTATGGATTTTAATTTTTTTTCCATATTGCAATTACAATAAGGGTTTACTACACAAGCCTTGCTGTTGTGTTAATTTATACAAACCTTTTAAAGGGGTTTTTCTATTCAACCCATTTCCCTCACAAGCTTCTTTTTTCATTGAATGAATTTGGGCTTTTTATTTTAACTTTTTTATAATTTTATCACCTTCACAGTCCAATATGGTGTCCTTATCTTGTAATCTAAACTTAGTTTAGTTTTTTCCCTTTTTGACATATTATCCTTCATTAGGCAAAAGGCCGCAAACAGCTCAGACATTAAGACTTTTGGTGAGAGGACACTGACTGTATCCCTGCACGGCCGTACGTACCAGTGGACATTCGTCATAGCAGCATGCAGTTTTCCAATCTTAGGCGCTGATTTTTTGTGTGCACATGGACTACTAGTCGATGTTGCTGGCAGACACCTGATTAATGCAGTGTCTTTTGATTCTCTCCCCTGTACAGCTCGAGGAGCCGGGCCAACAACGCTAGCCAACGTCACAGCTCCAGGTGGTAAGTTCCACACACTGCTCACCCAGTTCCCAGCACTCACAGTCTAAACGTTTTCGGCGGCCATCACTAAACACAGGGTGGAGCACTTTATTACCACCACCGGGCCACCCGTTTTCGCACAACCTCGGCGCCTGGACACAGCTAAACTGGCCATAGCGCGTGAGGAGTTTGCCAACTTGGAAAGGCTGGGCATCATCAGACGATCAAACAGCCCATGGGCATCCCCACTACATATGGTCCCTAAGGCCGAGGGATCATGGTGACCTTGCGGAGATTTCAGCAGATTAAACAAGCCACATCGTACAACCGCTATCCGATCCCCCCAATTCAGGATTTTCCATTCACCTCTCTGGGGCATGTATTTTTTCTAAGATAGACCTGATCCGTGGTTACCACCAGGTCCCGGTGCGCTCGGAGGACATACCTAAAATGGCAGTAATAACCCCGTTTGGTCTGTTTGAGTTTTTATGCATGCCTTTTGGGTTAAAAGGCGCGGCACAGACATTCCAACGCATGATGGATGTGGTGTTGCGCGATGTGCCGTTTGTGTTCGTCTACCTGGATGACATCCTGGTGGCCAGTGCATCCAAGGACGAACTCGTAACCCACCTCAGGACGGTTTTCCAGAGGTTAGAGGAGCACCGGTTAATAATCAACCCGGCGAAATGCCAGTTTAGCGTGACGGGGGTTGATTTTTTGGGACACCGCATCTCACAAGAGGGGGCGATACCCTTGCCGGACAAGGTGCGCGCAGTGGCGAATTTTCCCCGGCCTCAGACTGTTAGGGCGCTGCAGGAGTTTTTGGGGATGGTTAACTTTTATAGCAGCCCAGCTCATGCAGCCTTTGTACACCGCACTCAAGAAACGGAAACCGGCGGTCAAAGTCTACTGGACTCCTGAGTGGGAGCAGGCGTTCTCTGAGGTTAAAACAGCCCTGGCAAACGCCGCACTGTTGGCGCACCCGGACCCGGCGGCTCGGATAGCGCTCACTACCGACTCCTCGAACGTGACCATAGGGCCGTCGTGGAGCAATGCATCTCCGGTTCTTGGCAGCCGCTTGCCTTTTTTAGCAGGGCTTTGTGTGACAGTGAGCATAAATACAGCGTGTTCGACAGAGAGTTACTGGCTCTCCACCTGCCCATACGCCACTTCCGGTTCTGGCTGGAAGGGCGCACCTTCACTGCGTTCGTGGACCACAAGCCGCTAACGTACCCTATGGCCAAGGTTTCGGAACCATGGTCGGGCCGGCAGCAGAGACAGCTGGCCACGATCTCGGAGTTTATGACCGATATTCAGCATGTGGCCGGTAAACTTAACGTAGTGGCGGACTGCCTCTCGTGTGCCTTAGTCTATGTAGGGATAGATTACACAGCCATGGCCGCGGGGCAGATTGGCGATGTGGACGTGTGCGCGCTCCAGTCTGGACCAACAGGGTTAAGACTGGAGAGCAGGGTACTGCAAGACGGCCCCCCCCCCAGTCTGTGACGTCTTCACAGGACGCCTGCACCCGGTGGTCCCACGCGCTTTTGAGTCCGTTCACTCCCTGGCGCACCCAGGAGTGCACGCGTCAGTCAAAATGGTGGGAGCGAAGTTTGTCTGGCCGAGCCTGTGCAAACAGGTGAAAGAGTGGGCTGCGGCCTGCGTAGCGTGCCAACAAGCCAAAGTGCACAGGCGCACAAAGGCCCCTTTGGAGCCGTTCCATATCCCGGCTAAGAGGTTCGACCACGTTCACGTGGACCTTTTGGGCCCCCTCCCACCATCGCAGGGGTTCACGCACCTCCTGACAGTGGTGGACCGCACCACACAATGGCCAGAAGCAGTCCCACTAGCTTCCTCTGCGTCCGCAGATGTGGCACGTGCTTTTTTGACAACATGGGTGGCCGCTTCGGACATCACGTCCGATCGGGTCCCTCAGTTTGTTTCAGACCTCTGGTCCACGATGGCCCGGAGCCTGGGAGTCGCAATGCTCGCATGACCGCGTACAGCCCACAGGCCAATGGGTTATGCGAGCGTTTCCATAGGTCACTGAAAGCAGCACTCAGGGCTTCACTTACGGATGCAAATTGGGTGGACCGGTTGCTGTGGGTTCTACTAGGGTTGCGTTCCACACCGAAAGAGGATTTGGAGGCTTCCCCAGCAGAGCTTGTTTTTTCTCAGCCACTGCGGCTCCCCGGGGAACTTTTACCAGATAACCCCGCGCCGAACACCCATCCGTCCCCGCGTTCACGGCATAGCACAGACACAGGGACGTTACCTGGCCCGGCCCACCACTGTTTTCCCCACGCTTTTGTGCCAAAAACCTTGAAGGACGCGGCGTTCGTGTTGTGTCAGGCACGATGCCCACCGACCCCCATTGTGCCCACCCTACGATGGCCCGTTTAGAGTGCTGGAACCCGCGTACAAACATTTTGTGTTAGACTTGGGGGTTGCCAGGAGAAAATCTGTATAGACAGGCTTAAGCCCGCCTTTGTGGTGGCAGACGAGCAGGTGGAGTTGGCTCGAGCTCCTCGGCGTGGAAGACCCCCCCCCCCCCCCCCCGGAGAACTCCCCAGGTAAATGACTCATCAGAGCAGTCACACGAGCATGCTGAATGTTCCCCCCCACCCCATTGTCCACCCACAGACGGATGCACCCCCAGGAACCCCCCACCGGCACAGCAGAGCTTTGGAGCTGAAGACCCCTCGTTACAGCAGCTATGGGCAGAGGCTGAAGCCGAGAGGACGTGAGGGTTAAAACTCAGTCTGAGACTCTGGGGGGGGGGACCCATGCTGTGGTATTCATCTCAGACTGGAAGGAAGGGAGATGCAGTAATTGCCCCTGCTACAGAATGTAATGCTTTCTGATTCTGAGAGATGTCAGAGAGGGAATAAAGTTCATCTGCTCTGAATGCTTGGCCTGGTCATTCCTCTCTCCACAAAGGTATGTTTTATTAAAGGTGATTTTGAGTGATTATCTGATTCTCTGCATTCACACTTTTGTTTGTGGATGTGGTTCCTCTTAAATTTGAATACTCTAAAGGTACCCTGAACATAACCTTGTCAGGAGCAGGTTATGTTCACAGCCTTTGTTACCATAGTTACAAACACTTTAACTTTTTGGAACCGAAAACTTAGACTTACCACAAACTCTGAGTTAACTTACCCAGGTAAGCCACTAATCCTGGGGCGCGTTCAGTTGATGAAACAGTTTGTAACTGTTCGGAACTGTTTGTTAGTTTCCGTAACTGAATGACACAGTCGCTGTGAACCGTTTTCTCTTTGGCCAAACTCTTTTGGAGGTGACTCGCGTAGCAAACAAAGATGGTGGCTAGGTAAGATAGTTTGCGATATTCTTTTGGTTTCTTTTATTTTCAGAGCAATTTCATCAGTTTAAGAGTAGAGGTTATGTCATTTTGTAAGTGAAACAATATCACACATAAAATATTGTTTTTGGTGGGGGGTATATCGGAGAATTCCTAGGTAATATGAAGCTGAAGTAGGCTACAGTCTACGCCGTAGTTACTATGGTCCTCTACCGGCTGACAGAGGACCATAGATCTACACAACGGGAGCCGAACAGAAAAATCGTTCGCCAAGAACTGCCCGTTTATTTAGGTCAGTTTGCCTTGCAAACTATATACGGCAAACTGTTTTGTCAACTGAACGCAAGGCTGATTTCTGGAATACCCCCTGCTGTGGTCTAAATGTCAGCAGTCTCTGCTGTGACAGTCCAAGGAATAATTCTCCAAAATTGTGTCTCTAATTTTATAATGTCCCAGACTTCAGAATGCATAAAATACACATATCTAGGAAAAGTCATGACTGGGAAACAGGTAGATTCTGTTCAAACAAAGTTATTCACATAATAAAACCACAGCAGTGCGCGCTCAAGACATACCCAAAACAGCGGTAATAACTCCTTTCGGGCTTTTTGAGTTTTTGCACATGCCTTTTGGTCTCAAGGGAGCGACGCAGACGTTCCAACGCATGATGGACACGGTCCTACGCAACCTCCCTTTCGTGTTTGTCTATCTGGACGACATTTTGGTAGCCAGCACGTCCGAAGACGAACACGAAAGCCACCTCACAGCAGTTTTCCGGAGGTTGGCAGAACACAGGTTAATAATTAACCCAGTGAAGTGTCAGTTTGGGGTGGCGCAGATTGATTTTTTGGGGCATCGCGTTTCGCCAGAAGGAGCGGTCCGTCTGCCCGATAAAGTGCGCGCAATAACAAATTTTCCGCAACCTCAAACAGTCAAAGCATTACAGGAGTTTTTGGGAATGGTTAATTTTTATAACCGTTTCCTCCCCAGCGCAGCGCAGCTCATGCAACCATTGTACGCTGCATTAAAAAAACAAAAACCCACGAATAAAATCGAATGGTCTCCTGAGCGGGAGCGCGCATTCTCTCAAGTCAAATCAGCCCTGTCAAATACTGCTTTGTTGGCACACCCAGTTCCAATGGCCCGCATGGCGCTCACCACTGACGCGTCTGATTTAGCCGTAGGGGCGGTCATTGAACAGTATGTAGCTGGGGCCTGGCAACCACTCGCGTTTTTCAGCAAAACCTTGCGCGATAGCGAGCGAAAATACAGCGCATTCGACAGGGAGCTGTTGGCTCTGCACTTGGCCATCCGCCACTTCCAGTTCTGGCTGGAAGGACACCGTTTCACCGCGTTCGTGGACCACAAACCGCTGACTTTCGCGATGGCCAAGATTTCGGAACCTTGGTCGGGCCGGCAGCAGAGACAGCTGGCCGCGATATCGGAGTTTACCACCGATATCCAGCATGTGGCAGGTAAATATAATGTAGTGGCAGACTGCCTCTCACGTGCTGTAGCGGCCCCAGGCCCCGTGGGGGCAAACTCTGCAGCCATGGCCGCGGGCCAGGGTAGCGACGCGGAAGTGCGCGCAGCCCCAGTCCGCGTAGGGTTAGATTATGCAGCCATGGCCGCGGAGCAGATTAGCGATGTGGACGTGCGCGCGCTCCAGTCTGGACCAACAGGGTTAAGGCTGGAGGACAGGGTGCTGCAAGTTGGTATGCCCCCCCTAATCTGCGATATCTCCACTGGACGGCCGCGTCTGGTGGTACCAGCTGCGTGGCGCCGCCGCGTTTTTGACTAGATCCATTCTCTGGTGCACCCAGGGGTGCGCGCATCGGTCAAAATGGTAGGAGAGAAATGTGTATGGCCGGGGTTGAGCAAACAGGTCAAGGAATGGGCGACAGCCTGCGTAGCTTGTCAGCGAGCCAAAATACACAAACACACTAGAGCTCCTTTGGAGCCATTTCACATCCCGGCTAAACGCTTTGATCATGTGCATGTCGACTTGGTGGGCCCCCTTCCGTCGTCACAGGGGTGCACACACCTTTTGACAATGGTGGACCACACCACACGTTGGCCGAAAGTGGTCCCACTGGCATCAACCACAGCCGAGGAGGTGGCGCGCGCGTTTTTAACAGCTTGGGTAGCGCACTTTGGAGTTCCGTCGGACATAACGTCCGACAGAGGTCCTCAATTTGTTTCCAAGCTCTGGTCATCGATGGCCCGCAGCCTGGGGATAACGATCCACCGCACTACCGCGTACAACCCCCAGGCTAACGGTTTATGCGAACGTTTCCATAGGTCATTGAAAGCAGCCCTCAGAGCGTCGCTTACGGATACAAATTGGGTAGACAGGCTTCCGTGGGTTTTATTGGGGTTGCGTTCTGCACCTAAGGAGGATTTGCAAGCCTCCCCAGCTGAGTTAGTTTTTGCACAGCCTCTCCGGCTGCCCGGGGAATTTCTCCCCGATAATCCTGCGCCAAATTGCCCCCCCGCTCAGCGGTTGCAGAGCGACACGGGATCAAACACGCTTCCTGGCCCGGTTCATCACAGCTTCCCTTGCGTTTTTGTGCCGAAAGCTTTAAAAAATGCGGAGTTTGTTTTTGTCAGACATGATACCCATCGCCCAAACTTGCGGCCGCCATACGATGGACCGTTTATGGTGCTGGAAACAGGAGAGAAGCATTTTTTGCTAGATTTGGGAGACAGAAAGGAGGTAATTGGTATAAACAGACTCAAACCCGCTTTTGTTTTGGCGGATGAAGCAGTGCAGTTGGCAAGGGCCCCCCGTCGCGGCAGACCCCCTAGAGGGCATTCTCCAGAACACCCACAGAGATTGACTCACAGTTCTAATCCACAGGCAACAGTTCCACAGCAGGGGGACACTGCAAAAGCAGTAAAGCCGGCTTACAGCAAATACGGCAGATGACTTAGACCTAGGCAACATGGATTGATATGTAGTAATGTTATTATGTCATGCATCTCTGGTTCTGATTGTTCCATCTTAGACATTTGGAGGGGGTCATGTGGGCACATATGTTGGTTGCATATGCTCCACAAATATATTGCTGTGTGTTTATTGTGTGCTGCACGTCTCAGGGAACAAAGGGACTGAGCCTCCGAGAGATAACAGGAGAGTGTGAGATTTGGCCTTTGTTTCAAGGAGAGGACCTGGAGAGATTTCCGGACCACCAGAGACTAAAGGATGATGGTGTGAAGATCAGAAGGGTTACATTGTGACAGGGATTAAGTACCATGTGACTGTATGTTTGATTAAACACCATGTGACTGCAGGTTTGATGTCCGGGGTATAAAAGACAGATGTGATGATTATCCATCCTCTTTTTCTGCTTTGAAATTGTTGGAGTATGTGATTGTGAATAAAGCTGAACCTGAGGAATAAACTCAGTCTCATCCTTCCGCACATCCTCCACAGTTGGTCAAATAATCAATTATTCATGAGTAGTCCTTTTTAAATACAATGCAAATACTTCATTTTTACAAATTAAACAAAAGAGTCTGCCTTGTGAAATGAAAATCAAAATCCTGAAATATGACAAACAAAAATAAACTATTGTTAGTATGTTTTGCATTCAAACAAAAACTTAAAAACTCCTACATTATGCTCCTCTGATTGCAAGCAACTGGCTGCACCTGTGTACCTGTATTGCCAGTTAAGTACCCGCTTCCTTATCAGGTGCGCTTGTGTGCAATTTTGTGCTGCTCTTGGTGGATGGGTGGTCATTATTGAAATGAAGTGACTGCATCTACGGTCATAATTTTGCGTGTTGTTAATAGATTACTGGCAAAAAATGGCCACAACTAATTTGCGCTGCCTTAGTAAATCTGTCCCTGTGTTGGGTAAAGCCTTGGTGTAACCTCAGGTAAGCCGGAGGTTGAAGAGAAGGAGCAGTAGCTGTATACTTACACTGCTGCCCTTATGGCACAGACCCTGTGTCATGGTCCGAGCACTGACTCTGTCCGCGCTCGGGTTGTCCGGTAGTTCCCCGTTCTCTTCTCAGGAGTACCATAAGGCCGTCAGGGCTTTTATTCTGACAGCGTCTCGGTGGGGCTTCCAGCTGTCAAAGCCGAGTCACTTTGTGACAGCTGTTCAGCATTTCTCCGGATTACATCCTCCTTTATTGATTGGTGTGTCATGGGTATTTAAAGAAGCAACTGAGGCTTACTCCTCGCTGCGACCTCGTCAAACATTCCCTCGTCCAACCTCCGTCCTAGATTCACGATTTGTGCCTTGCTCAGTAAGTGTATTCATGGAGAGTCTGTTCTTCCTTTTCCATAGTCGTAGTCATAGTTAGAATGTGTTTTGCCCCTCGTGGCTCATTATTTTGTCATTTGTCTTTTGTTAATAAATTATGCAAACTCATCGGCTGGCATTCGGTGTCTTATTGATGGCTCGTGAGGGCCATCGTTGACACCCTGGGTAGTAAACCAGTAGAAAATGGATAGGTTGTGATGTTAAAGGTGTCCCTTTAGCATGTTTTCCAAAGTAGCATCTACTTCCTGAATCATAGATCAAGAATGGTCTGTCACACATGGTGCCTCTTATTTGCATAAAGTAGCCTAGTAACTCAGTGTAAATAATGAAAGGCAACCTAAAAACCTGATTTCTGGAAACCCAGCTTTACCACACTGCAATGCATGGTTGGTTACATAGAAGTTGACTGGGAAGCGTGAAAATGACATGTACCATTAGTTATGCAGCTAGAACCTGCTGTGGGGCCTTCCGTGATGCTTTAAGCACCTCCTTTCCTCTTCCAATACTGCATTTACAGACTATATGTCCCATTGTACGTAAAAATGTGTGTCATATCTGTCTACTCCACCAGGTCAGCAGCTGCGGGTGTTGGCTCTGGGCATCTATCCTCACCATCACACAGTTGGCATCCCTGAGTTCAAATATGTGGCCAACATGCATGGAAATGAGGTAGGTGAACAGACAGTGGGACCTCTCCCTGCCTACAGGAAGCAAGACTATAAGGGAGACTAAAGAGATCAACAAAAACCATTCAGAGTTGGACACACTCCGTACACTCCTTTGTGTGCAGATGGCAGACTGTGCAGTTGTATTGCAATGTCTGGGCAGGATAGTTGGAGCAAAGCGTGTGTACTTGTTAGAAAAGCTTCATATGTTTACCCAAGAAATAGCATTTTCTCAGTATAGTTATTTATTAATAAGAGATAACATTCCCTGTGGAGCTCTACTGGTTACTACTGTATCCTTCCAGAGACCAAAGTCATGCTTGGTAAGACAGCATTTTTTAATGGTTTTAATTGTCTCTTATTTAAAAAAAAAAAATGTTCAGGAAAGAGAATAAGGCACAAACTCAATGTGGCAAGGAGTTGGATTCACTATAAATGGTCTGTAAAAACAAAAAAGCTCTATTTAAATAACAGTCACTCAACTCCCTCATGGCCAGTTTAGAATTGCACATTAACCTAAGCAGCATGTTTATGAACTATAGAAAAAAATCCATGTAGATGATATGAGAACATGAAGAACAATCGCCAAAGACTGGGAGGGTTGATATTGGAAGCCGTTACAGATATGAGGACAGAGTACTAAACATTGCATTTCTGTGAAGCCCTAAAAATATCCAGTCCTAAGATCCATCCATCCATCCATCCATCCATCCATTTTCTTGATTGATAGTCCATGGTTGCTTTGGGACTGAATCCTACCCAACCTTTGTGATTTCACATGGAGGCATACATGCCTGACGACACATTATAGAGAAGACATGTAGAGACAGATTTCACTTCCAGTTGATGTAAGAGATTCAAACTGTCAGACTTGAGTTTGAGAAAACTGAGTCTGCTGTAGGGCACCTTAATGATGCAATAAAACCATGATTTAGATTACAATAAAAACGTGTTGTGAATGTGCATGCATGTACATTAAAAATAGCCCAGTGGAAACCCGGGGAGTTTGGCAAGTGGTTGCTAAAGTGACTGTGGATCGTGTGTGTGTGCTCGTGTGTGCGTGCGTGCACATATCAATGGAAATGTCCTTTTATAGACAAGTCACGCTCGGACACAAACTTAAACTCAAACAGCGTCAGCAGAGTGTGTCAGGCCTTTTCTCTGAATCCACTCACACACACTGTTGCAGCAGGAAGCTCAATGGGAAAGTTTAAAAGATATCGTGTTACAGTCATTGTCTACAGTGTGTGCTTTTGTTACAAATAAAACAAGAAAAACTTTGTGCTTGGAGTTTGTTTAGGCTGACAAACAGATGAAGTCACTGTCTTTTGGTTTTAGTGGAACAAAAACAGTGAAAGCTCTGATCAGGCATACTGCCAAGCTGAATTTACTTTGTTTATACAGCTTTGACTTGAATTCCACTATTTTTGTGTGCTTCAAAATATTAAGAAATATACAGCTGTGGGCAAAATTGTTGGTACCCCTCTGTTAATGAAAGAAAAGCCCACAATGGTCACAGAAATAACTTGAATCTGACAAAACTGGTAATAAATAAAAATTCTATGAAAATTAACCAATGAAAATTAGACAATGCTTTTAAATTGTGGTTCAACAGAATTATTTTAAAAAACAAACTCATGAAACAGGCCTGGACAAAAATGATGGTACCCTTAACTAAATATTTTGTTGCACAACCTTTTGAGGCAATCACTGCAATCAAACAATTTCTGTAACTGTCAATGAGACTTCTGCACCTCTCAGCAGGTATTTTGGCCCACAACTTATGAGCAAACTGCTCCAGTTGTCTCAGGTTTGAAGGGTGCCTTCTCCAGACGGCATGTTTCAGCTCCTTCCACAGATGTTCAATAGGATTTAGATCAGGGCTCATAGAAGGCCACTTCAGAGTAGTCCAATGTTTTGCTCTTAGCCATTCTTGGGTGTTTTTAGCTGTGTGTTTTGGGTCATTATCCTGTTGCAAGACCCATGACCTGCGACTGAGACCAAGCTGTCTGACACTGGGCAGCACATTTCTCTCTAGAATACCTTGATAGTCTTGAGATTTCATTGTACCCTGCACATATTCAAGACACCCTGTGCCAGATGCAGCAAAGCAGCCCCAGAACATAACAGAACCTCCTCCATGTTTCACAGTAGGGACAGTGTTCTTTTCTTGGTATGCTTCATTTTTATCTCCGCCAAGGAGGTTATGTTTTCATCGGCGTTGGTTTGTCTTTCTGTCTGTCTGTCTGTCTGTCTGTTTGTTTGTTTGTTTGTTAGCAAGATAACTCAAAAAGTTATGGATGGATTTTCATGAAATTTTCACAGATTGTCAGAAATGGGGTATCCTACAGATGATTAGATTTTGGTGGTGATCCGGATCACCGTCCAGAAGAAAACCGCCATTACAGAAAATGCCATTTTCGTGAATAACTACTGAACCACTAATCCTATCATTGTCAATCCAATTGCTAGTCATATGTTTTCATGGTCAAGAAATCTGAAAACGTACACACAAACACTGTATTTTGGTGGTGATCCGGATCACCGTCCAGAAGAAAACCGCCATTACGGAAAATGCCATTTTCGTGAATAACTACTGAACCACTAATTCTATCATTGTCAATCCAATTGCTAGTCATATGTTTTCTTGGTCAAGGAATCTGAAAACGTACACACAAACACTGTATGGGGGGAACTGTGGCGCTTGGCGGAGGTCTGCGCTCTCCGAGTGCTTTTCTAGTTGCGTCTGTGAACATAGTGCTGTTGTGCCTTGGCAAAAAGTTCTAGTTTTGTCTTATTTGTCCATAGGACATTCTCCCAGAAGCTTTGTGGCTTGGCAACATGCAGTCTGGCAAATTCCAGTCTGGCTTTTTTATGATTTGTTTTCAACAGTGGTGTCCTCCTTGGTCGTCTCCCATCAAGTCCACTTTGGCTCACACATTGACGGATGGTGCGATCTGACACTGATGTACCTTGACCTTGGAGTTCACCATGAATGTGTTTAGAGGTTGTTCTGGGCTCTTTTGTTACCATTCGTATTATCCATCTCTTCCATTTTTCCTCCTGCAGCCACGTCCAGGGAGGTTGGCTACAGTCCCGTGGATCTTAAATATCTGAATAATATGTGCAACTGTAGTCACAGGAACATCAAGCTGCTTGGAGATTATCTTATAGCCTTTACCTTAAACATGCTTGTCTACAATTTTCTTTTTAATCTCCTGAGACAACTCTCTCCTTTGCTTCCTCTGGTCCATGTTTAGCGTGGTACACACCATGTCACCAAACAGCACAGTGACTACTTGTCACCCTTTAAATAGGCCGACTGACTGATTACAAGTTTGTAGACACCTGTGATGTTAATTACAGGACAGATCTTGGTTGAACATGTCCCTATGGTCACATTATTTTCAATCTTTTCTAGGGATACTATCATTTTTGTCCAGGCCTGTTTCATGAGTTTGCTTTTTAAAATAATTCGGTTGAACCACAATTCAAAAACATTGTCCCCATGTCTGCGTGGGTTTACTCCGGGATTTCTCCGGTTTCCTCCCACATGCCAAAAACATGCAAGTTAGGTTAATTGGCATCAAAACTGGGGATTCTAAATTGTCCTTAGGTATGACTGTGAGAGTGAATGGTTGTCTGTCTCTCTGTGTTGGCCCTGCGATGGACTGGCAGTCTATCCAGGGTGGACCCTGCCTCTCACCCAAATGATGCTGGGATAGGCTCCAGCCCCCCCCCCCCCCCGCCGCAACCCAAAAAGGATTAAGCAGAAGAAGATGAATGAATGTCTGACTTTCATTGGTTAATTTTCATAGAATTTTTATTTATTACCACTTTTGTCAGATTCAAGTTATTTCTGTGACCATTGTGGGTTTTTTTTTTCATTAACAGAGGGGTACCAACAGTTTTGTCCATGTGTGTACATCATGTTTTATATTTGAAAAGGGGCATCGTTTTGTTTTTCCACAATTGAGAAGATGATAGGATATTTTCAAGTTTCATTAATTATACTATATGATTTTAATGCTATATTATTCTATTTTATATTATAATTGTATCTGGTGCATATAAAAATCCAATGTCTGGGTCACTGTGGTATTTTTTCATTGTCTCAGAGCTTGAAAAGACTGTCTGTTTTCAGAGCAAGATTAGGATGAGCAAGATTGTGAATAATAACGAAAGTTTCATTGTTTTATCATACCAAGCTGTACTGTATTGTCAGGATGACCAGATCATGTCAGAATGTTCAATGCTGACCACAGATAAAGAAGGAGTCACTTGGAGAGTTGGCTCCTGCCAGTCTAGCTTAGATAAGAGACCGAGGTATAAAAAATCAACGTCCTTGGACACATGTTAGGGAGTTGGTGCTGTGAAGCTCTGAGGCGAGTGTATGCTGTACTGATTTCCTCCTTTCTGATCAGAAGGAGAATAGATGACTATGGGTGTAAACTGTGAGGTTTTTTTTTTTATTTTGTTATTTTGTCCCTATTCGCATGGTTCAATTAGAGCGATCAACTCTGCTTCAGGTGTCCGCTCAATCTTGTCCACCTGTACCATTGTTTTTTTGTTTTTTACATTTACATACAAGTATTAACTTTTTATTAAATCACTGCTAATCACTGCTAATCTACTGACACATAGAACGACAAATACATACACTATTTCATCTTAATTTATGGCTAATCACCATCACTGATTCATTTTTTCTCTTTTATGACTTAATTAGATGATTGATTTCTTTTTTGAAATAAAAGATAATATCCTCACATGCTCCCCAGGAAATGAAACATTCCAGCGGCGCTCGGGAGTGGCAGTGAGGCCGATGGCGGACTTTCCTCATTAAAAAGCGAGTTAGGATCTTTTGCAATACAATGCTTTAGCATGAAATGCACCAGAACTTGGCGAGCTGCCCAATGAGGTTTTAGAAGCCATAGTGTTTCATCTCTGATGCTTTTTGAGCATCATAGGGGGGAATGATAGGATATTTTCAAGTTTCATTAATTATTCTATATGATTTTAATGCTATATTATTCTATTTTATATTATAATTGTATCTGGTGCATATAAAAATCCAATGTCTGGGTCACTGTGGTATTTTTTCATTGTCTCAGAGCTTGAAAAGACTGTTTTCAGAGCAAGATTAGGATGAGCAAGATTGTGAATAATGACGAAAGTTTCATTGTTTTATCATACCAAGCTGTACTGTATTGTCAGGATGACCAGATCATGTCAGAATGTTCATTGCTGACCACAGATAAAGAGGAGTCACTTGGAGAGTTGGCTCCTGCCAGTCTAGCTTAGATAAGAGACCGAGGTATAAAATATCAACATCCTTGGACACATGTTAGGGAGTTGGTGCTGTGAAGCTCTGAGGCGAGTGTATGCTGTACTGATTTCCTCCTTTCTGATCAGAAGGAGAATAGATGACTCAGAACTTGGAAAAACCGCCTATTGATTATTGTTTCAGCCTCAGTCAATTCATTTTTGTTCTAACAGAAGACAACTTAGGGAGAGCCTCTGCACACACAAGGAAAACATGCAGCAAAAGCGCTATGTATGGTAAAATACTTGGGTGAAGGATAAGGCAAGATGACTGGACAAACACAGCTTTATTGAGTGGTGTTAAACACCAGTTACACAGCAGGCACCTGGCAGAGGGCACCAGTCTAAGAGGCCGTAATATGGATGCCCTCCGCCTTATATAGGGCGGTGCAGTGACGTGATAGGAAGTGCACGTCACTACACCGCACTTCGCAATAATGAGCCAAAACACTATATAACATCCTCCCCCCCTTTTGAAAAGTCCAAAACCACATACACAATTGAAACCTCCTTCAAATTTGGGACCCGAATCACGCACTAACAAACGAAAAACAATCTACTAAAATGGCCTAACACATTCACACAAAACAACCTAAAATAGGGCTGACGGGTGGACTACAGCCCGCATGGCATGGTGGATTATTCTGCTACCCAATAAACTAAAGAAAGTCCATACATAACTAAAATCACACGCCGTGCTCCTAAACTAAACAAAATACACAAAATAATCCCTTATCACAACATATACACACCATAACTCAAGAACTATAAACACATAATTATTTACAGTACTGTTCTTTGGGAAGGAGGAGTAGAACCGGCATGGGGCCAGGGCAGCCCCTCAGCAAGCGTGCTCCTGGAAGCAGCAGACCTTCGGGACGATGGCTGATTTTCCGGACAATGGAGCCTCGCTTCTTCACCACCAACTCTGGCTCTCGTCCAGCCTCGCCACCTGGAGCCTATTCTCGGACACACCGAAGCTGATTGGCATGCCAAGCCAATGGCCAAGCCATCGGACAACCTGAAGTATGCTGCGCCCAGCTTAGCCACTATGCACAGTGTTCGAATATCCCGCGACATGACCCCAACAACCATAGAAAAGCTGAAAGCAGCCGACCCTCCCAATCACACCGATATGCCCCCTATGAAAAGAGAATGGGGGATCCTGCTTCAAATGCTCCAAGAGTGCAGAAAGTGCCACAGGGGGGTCAGCAAGGGTCACGGAGCCATCAGAGAGCACACACTCCTGTGGTCAGAAAGGACAGTAACAGACATGGCTGGTGAAGCACAGACGACTGAATGCAGAGCACAATATTGGAAGCATATGCCATGAAATGCAATATCTTGTGTGTAATCAGTAGGCAATATCTTGTGTGTAATCAGTTGAGTTTAGTGTGTTCCACGTCTGTTAGGTGGGTTTCTTGTAAAAATATTATTTCTGCTTTGTCTTTTTTCATTTTGCGTAGAATCTTGGATCTTTTAACTGGATTCAGGATCCCTTTTACATTATATGAGGCTATTTTGTTTACACCATTTCTCCATTGTATTTTCTTATTTAGTATAACAGTGTGGTGGCCCTCTTTTTTGCTACTCAGAAACTGAAAGAACATTAAGAACATAAAGAACATTAAGAACACAGTGTACGAAACTTTAAAACAAAAAACTGTCAAAAAAACTTTGTGAGCTGGGGTCTCTTTAAAGACCCTGTAAGAGCCCTGATGGAGTGTAGGCTCTGAGAGAAATTCCTCAAACTCTGTTACGTGTTGAGGGCCCTCTCTTACCCCTGTAAGTTGTCCCATGTTTTTAACGTGAATTTCAGATCCCAATCCGAATTTGTAATGATTTTTTTTTTTTTTTTTATGCCTATACCCTATGAGGTATAAGCATAAATATCATAGGTATAGGCATAAATATAAGGTTGTCATAGCCAGGAGCGGCACTGGGGTTAAGCTCCCAGTGCTCATAAAATGCCCCTTATGGCGTGCGTCTCGAAAAGCCTCTGACAACTAAGTCCAACTCCTAGCTTGCCCGTGTGGTTTAGTCTCTAAGCCCGGCGGAACTGCTTTTACTAATAGGAGAAGGGGCGAGGGCGGATCTCTGGCGCCTTAAAACCAGATGCTTCGGGTAGATGGTGGCTCGTCAACCTGGGAAGGTAGCCCATCTAGGGGAAGGTAAACCCTGATTTCAAACCTCTGCTGCCTTGCGGCATACCCGGTCACGGGAAAGGCTTCGGGAGTCAACCCTGAGGAAAAATCCGGAGAAGGAGCCCCTAAGGCAGTTCTATGTTGTGCTCAACATCGTTCTGGCAGCTCCTGCAACGGCGCTGGTGCCAAACTGTAGCAGCCCTGCTGTTCCTTTGGATTCATCAGTGACGTGGAGAGGGGGGACATGCTGCATGGGCAACATCTTGTCCTCCATATCTTCCTGCCCAGGCTTGAATCCTACCAACGCCCAACGCTGGAAGGTAGAACACCGGATCACTGGAGAGGACACTCCAGCTTCGCCTTTGGCATAGACAAAACACGGGGAATGACAGTTACCGGTTATAAGCCACTGCTCAATTGGCGTAGAGCGTGGCGCCAGGGGTTGTTCCCGACGGTGGGAGGGATCATCAGATCTCACTGGACAGCTACCGCCCGCCTCAAGCTGGGCAGCCCCCAGCCAATAAGGTGTTGTCCCGCCACAGCTTGCTTTCCTCATTGGGTGCATGGGGATAAGGAGAAATCCAAACAGCAGGCTGAGAACCTTCGCACCAGGCAAGACAATAAAACAAAAGAGACCAACTCTAAAACTGGGAACTTGGAACGTCCGCACTATGATGACAGGACTCGCTGCTAACCTCAAGGACATCAACGACACCAGGAAGACTGCCATCATCAATAATGAGCTGAAGAGACTGGGAGTGGATATCGCCACTCTCCAGGAAACACGGTTAGCTGATGCAGGCACACTGAGAGAGAAGGACTACACGTTCTACTGGCAGGGAAAGGGCAGTGACGAACACAGGGAACACGGAGTGGGCTTCGCAGTGAAGAACACTTTGCTGAAGATGGTGGAACCGGGCAGCACTGGCTCTGCACGACTCCTCACCCTCCGCCTGAACACCACTGAAGGCCCAGTCACCCTCGTCAGTGTGTATGCCCCAACACAGACAGCCACACCAGAGGCAAAAGACGAGTTCTACGAGAATCTCGCAACAACTGTCAGGATCATCCCCAACTCTGAACAACTCATTCTCCTTGGAGACTTCAATGTCAGAGTGGGTGCTGACCACGACTCCTGGCCCTCCTGTCTTGGACCTTTTGGCGTGGGCAGAATGAACGACAACGGACAGCGGCTGCTCGAGTTCTGTACATATCACGATCTGTGCATCACAAACTCGTTCTTCAAGACCAAGCCCCAACACAAGGTTTCCTGGCAACATCCACGCTCAAAGCACTGGCACCAGCTAGACTTGATCCTGACCAGGCGCACCTCACTGAAGAACGTGCTAATCACCCGTTCGTTCCAGAGTGCAGATTGCGACACAGACCATTCATTGGTGTGTTGCAAGGTCAAGCTGCAGCTGAAGAAATTCCATCATGCTAGACAACCTGGAAAGGCACGGATTGACACCAGCAAGATGGCCCAACCAGAACTTGTTGAGCAGTTTGCCTCCACCTTTGAGAAGGAACTTGGTGTACCACAAGGAGGAGAATCTGCAAAGCAGAAGTGGGAAGAGCTGCGAAACACCATCTACCGCACAGCCTTGGCTACCTTTGGGAGGAAGACCTCGAAGTCACAGGACTGGTTTGATGCCAAGTTGACCGAGATGACCCCCGTCATTGAAGCCAAGCGCTCAGCACTTGCTGAGTACAAGAAGTACCCAAACGAGAAGAATCTCCAGATTCTCAGGGCTGCGAGAAGCAAAGTTCAGCAGACTGCTCGGCGCTGTGCCAACAAGTACTGGACTCAGCTTAGCCAAGACATTCAAACCGCTGCCATAACAGGGAACATCCGTGGTATGTACGATGGCATCAAGAAAGCACTTGGTCCGGCTCAGAGCAAGATGGCCCCCCTCAAATCTTCCACTGGGGAGATGATCACAGAGAAGAACAAGCAGATGGAGAGATGGGCGGAACACTACTCCGACCTCTACTCTAAGACAGAACACCGTGACACCGTCAGCCCTTGATGCCATCGACTGCCTGCCATCCATGGACGAACTTGACGCCGAGCCAACCATTGATGAACTCAGTAAGGCCATTGATAGCTTGGCCGCTGGCAAGGCACCCGGCAACGACGGCATACCCCCTGACCTGATCAAGCACTGCAAGACCGCCCTACTGCTGCCATTGCATGACGTCCTCTGCCAGTGCTGGAAGGAAGGTGCCGTACCACAGGACATGAGGGACGCCAAGATCATCACCCTCTACAAAAACAAAGGGGAGAGAAGCGACTGCAACAACTACAGGGGCATTTCCCTCCTCAGCGTTGTTGGCAAAGTCTACGCACGAGTTGTTCTCGTTCGTCTACAGAAGCTTGCCAAACGTGTCTACCCCGAGTCTCAGTGTGGCTTCCGCGCTGAGCGATCGACGGTAGACATGATATTCTCCATCCGCCAACTCCAGGAGAAATGCAGAGAACAGAACATGCCTCTGTACGTCGCCTTCATCGACCTCACCAAAGCGTTCGATCTGGTCAGCAGAGAGGGCCTTTTCAAGATCCTGCCAAAGATAGGATGCCCACCAAAGTTGCAAAGCCTCATCGAATCGTTTCACACCAACATGCAGGGGATAGTGCAGCACGATGGCAACGTCTCAGAGCCATTCAACATACGCAGCGGAGTGAAACAGGGCTGTGTACTTGCGCCAACCCTCTTTGGGATTTTCTTTGAGATTTTCAACCTCGCCCGCCTGAAAGCCAGAACCAAAGTACGCGAGGCTCTAATCAGAGACATGCTGTTCGCAGACGACGCTGCAGTCGCAACCCACACACAGCAGGAGCTTCAGACCCTGATGGACCGCTTCTCCCAGGCATGCAAGGACTTTGGGCTTACCATCAGCCTGAAGAAGACTAACGTCTTGGCGCAAGGCACGGAAGCACCACCAACCATCACCATTGATGACTACAAGCTGGAGGTTGTGAATCAGTTCACGTACCTGGGGTCAACGATCAGCAACAACCTCTCCCTTGATACAGAGATCAACAAGAGGATTGGAAAATCAGCCTTCACACTCGCTCGCCTCACCACATGAGTGTGGGAGAATCCCAAACTCTCTGTCAAGACGAAGATGGCAGTGTACAACGCCTGCGTCATCAGCACACTGCTCTATGGGAGTGAGACGTGGACAACATACGCCCGGCAGGAAAAGAGACTGAACTCCTTCCACTTGCGCTGCATTCGCCACATCCTGGACATATCCTGGCAGGACAAAGTGCCCAACACAGAAGTTCTGTCCCGCGCCGGCCTTCCCTCAGAATCAGAATCAGAATCAGAATCAGCTTTATTGCCAAGTATATTTACAAGTAAACACACGAGGAATTTGACTTGACATTGGACGCGCACGTTAGGCGCATCCAATGACGCGTCGCCATACAAGGAGCCTGTCAACAGTGGAGGTAAAGAGGGGAGGGGAGGGGGAGGAAAACACAATAGGAGAGAGAAAAAACATAGTAATCAGAATAAACACTCGTATATGAGCCAAATTTTGACTACACAGAAAAAAACCCTCATGCATTAGCAGACAATAGATACAATCACACAGCAGAGGGAGGGAGAGCAGTGTGTGTATATTTGTATGTCATTGTGTAGTGTGAGTGTAACAGTTGTTAGTGGGCAGCAGAGGGCGCCTCCAGGCAGTGGATAGATGTTATAATCATGTGACTTATAAACAAGACCAGAGATCAGAGTCTGTCTCTCTTTTCCTCTTCCTTGCAGAAGGCACATGGGCATTGTCCTCGAGAGACCAATCCGCTGACGACAACAACTGATTGTTGATGTATGGGTAGACATAAGCCACTTCTCTGGCGTTATCTTATCGAGGAGGAATGTAAACAAGGGTACCAAAACACAAGGTCAAATCTGCACAGTGCACTCAGAGAATAAAAAAATTTCTCTCTCTTCGATTCTGTGCTTCAATTTCATACAGGCTTGAATCATACTTTAGATCATTCTCTGGAGAGCACTCAGCGATCCACAGATGTTATCCACCTACCGAAACATAGGTAAAACATGTCCAGAGAGTTCGTTCTCTCTTCAATGCATGCCAGGTAGTAAATTCCATGTTAATCCTGCCGCTGACAGTCAGTGCTCCCCCCAGCTGGACGAATTGTTGAATTTGTTAAGGGAGCTACGCCGGGGTCCGCATTTGATTAGCTCACCCAGATAATTTCGATACACTAGGAAAACTCCAGGGGCCAGAACAGAAGATCCTGTGATCAGTTCAATCTCAGTCGAATCACACAGACACATGAGTTCCAATGCCATGAGTCTCCCTTGGGTTCCCCCTGACCCGCTTCTTCTTTTAAAGGTGACAATCGCATATAAGCCGCTTTCCAGATCCATAATTTCCATTTGGATTAAGATTCAGCCAGGAGAAGAGTGACATTGCAAGCTGGGATCAGAAGGGAGAGGATTAGGAGGGAGAGGGAAGAAAAGCGTCTGCTCTGTCTCATGTTCACTCTACTCAGGCAGCGCAGGCTCCGCTGGCTAGGCCACGTTCACCGTATGGAGGATGGCAGAATCCCCAAAGACGTCCTCTATGGAGAACTGGCAACTGGCAGGAGAGACGTTGGCCGCCCACAGCTGCGCTTTAGAGACGTCTGCAAGAGAGACATGAAGGCCCTGGATATCAACACAGAGCGCTGGGAGGACCTTGCAACGGACCGCTCCAAATGGAGAGGCACCCTGACCAGACAGCTCAAGGCGGGTGAAGAGAGACTGACTGCTGCAGCAGATGAAAAAAGGACCCGCAGGAAGAACCGCCACAGACCCAGCAGCACGGAGACCACCCACAAGTGTGACCTGTGTGACAGGGACTGTCATTCGCGCATCGGCCTGTTCAGCCACAGGCAGTGCTGTTCCAGCAGAGTAGACATTTAGGATTCTCTTCCATGGTCATCATAGACCGACGGAGGCCGACGAATCAGTAAGCCAATCACAGAAGCCAAAAAGCCTATGGGGAGAGATAGCTAGTCAATCACAATTGGGTGTAAAGTTGTTATAAAAGCTATGTCTGCAAACCCCGAAATGTTCATTTTCGGCGGACTTCAAGACCCCAACCATCTCATGGCAGAAGACTGAAGAGGAGACCGCTGTTAAGAAGATGAACCAAATGCCATCTCACCTCTTCATTTTTTAAGAACTGTTTTATTCTTCTGCTGGAAAAAGGGAAAAATCAACAATTGAGAGAAGAGCAGAAGAGGAAGTGGAGCCCCCCCCCCCCTTCCCACTGACGGCTTCCCCCGCTTGCTGCCTCACATACCACGGGTCCCGCTGATAGGAGAGAGGGAGTCGGAGCATCAAGAATTCTTTCCCCGGGCCATCCGCTTCTAAACCCCCTCTCCTCTTCCCATTCTCACCGAGGAGGGAACCATCAAGGGGGATGACCAGCCATTAATCTTCCTTTTTCTCTCCCCAAAAAAGCTTCTTTAGACATATATCCTCAAATTAGCCAGGTGTTTTTTACCAGGCTTTGTTATTCAAAGGGTTTCAATTATTTTGGGGTTTTGGTTTGTTTTTTGTTTTTTTTTTGTTTTTTTTTGGATTGGTTTTATTTTGATTATTTTGACTGATTTTTGATGATTTTGAATTTTTCTATTTTTGGATGATTCTATTTTTGGATGAATTGACTGTTTTTACACAAGTACAATCCTTTTAGATCAAGGTTTTTCAATCAATTTGGGTTTTGGGAGTTTTTAAAACTTTTTGATGGGTTTTCGATTTTGATTTTCTTTTTCTGATTTTGGATTGATTCTGAATCTTATTATTTTTTATTTAATTGACTGCTTTATACAAGTATAACCTTTTTGGCTGCACTTTGCAAAACTTTCAATAAATTCTACAGCATATTAACCTCTTGCACTCTGTTGTACCGCGGGCGGGCAAGTCTCTGCATCCCAGAGAGCACGAGGGCGCTCTCGTGCGCCCTCGTGCGCTCTAGGACGCACGATGGAGCTGTGTAAGCTGCATTTCCGTTCTTCCACTGCAGACACAGCCGCGAACAGATTAGATCATCTGATTGACCTCTCATTCGACTAATAAGAGCCTTGAATTGGGTTTCTGAAACCTTGAAGAACCAATGACTGAAAACCTAGCAAGAAGGACCCGCCTACCAACGCTGTGAATGCAGCGAGCCAATTGAAGCACAGAAATTCGCAAGCTGTTTTTTGTAAGGCTGGATGAAGACAGACTGCTGCAGCAGATGAAAAAAGGACACGCAGGAAGAACCGTCACAGACCCAGCAGCACGGAGACCATCCACAAGTGCAACCTGTGTGACAGCGACTGCCATTCGCGCATCGGCATGTTTGGCCACAGGCGGTGCTTATTTTGTTTTTGTTCCAGCAGAGTAGACGTTATGATTTTCTTCCATGGTCATCATAGACCGACGGAGGCCGACGACGAAGGCTGAGTGACACACACGCGTTCGCCAGTCTTTTTTTAATTACTACTGTTATTTGTTTTGAAAAATCGTTTGCCAAAAACCGCAATCATGGAAGCGCAAAACTGCAATAATGGAATTATGTTTTGATCGGGTCGCGACACCAGCGTTGCGTTCGTCTGACAATGAGGAAGAAGTTCGCCAGCTCCGCTTCTGCTGTGAAGAGGTAAGTGTTCTAAGCTAAATTATTCTTTATCCCTGAAAATTGTAATCAAAATGACTTTTGACCGATCGGTAAATTACAGCTGTGCGTCATCACTGCATGACGGACCGTGGCGCAACGGGCGATGTCCGTCCTCTGTAGCGAGGGGGGGGCAGCCCCCCCCCCACACACACACACAGCCCTTAGTGTCACCTTTCATTAGAGCCCAAGATGAAGCTTCTATATTGAATCATTCAAAAGTTACAGACGTTTTTCCAAACTGTGCCATTTGGCACAATTTGGCACAGTTCAAAAACGCCTGGGAACTACCTGAGGAAAAAGCTGTGTAATATATTCATTTTTTGTGGTATTGTTACAAAATTTGGACCTCAGCTGGATAACACTTGGTTCTACATTTCTGTTGCATTTTCCAGCCCGGATCTGAAGCTGTGTGTTATTTGCAAGCATTTGTATCCGAAAAAACACCAAGGCCAAATTTATTTTCTTCAAGTTCACTATGTTTAGATGACTGTAACTCAGTGGCCGGAGCACTTAGAGAGATTATGACTGTTTTGCCAAAAAATTCAAAGTGTTTTCTTTTAAATGAGACCAACCCCATGAAGATGCTGCAAAGGGTTGAAGAACAGCTTTCGATTTACTTTGGGCATGTTATTTTTTGGCGTTTTTAGGGAAATTGACCGGAGTGCAAGGGGTTAAAAGACAGCATGGGAGTCTGTGAGTTCACTGATTCAGTGTCCATCTTTCCTGGTTTTTCAAGAAGATATTTGGCTACAAGAGGTGTTACATTTTTATGAGTTTTTAAAGGTTACTCTGTAAAGGTGTTTTTAAAACAAGCCTCCTATAGATCAATTTTTCCTGATCTTAAACATCCACCTAGATTAACAAAGAGCAATAAGACCATGAGGAGCTGTCGTAAATATCAGGAGGTATTTTGAGCTGCTGATGAGAGGATGGACCATGATGACGATGACTGGACAGGTCACTCAGTCAGTGCTCTGGGTACAGCTAAGCGGAGGTCACCTGGTAGATGGAGACAGTGGAGCTGGGTTAATCCTCAAAAGTCACCAAGTACTCACACACGTACAGTATGTGACAGAATTTCCTGTGAGGAAAATTCCTCCAGGAACTGCAGCTGGTGTACCTAACCTCAAATTTGGGGTACAAGATCAAAGGGTCTTCGACACAGGCATATCAGGAGGGTTGGCTGCTTTCAGCTTTTCTACGGTTGTTGGGGTCATATCGCGGGATACTCGAACAGCAGACACCCTTGATGTTTAACTGGCTGTCGTCTGGCCCATCTTTGTTGTGGACGTTCTTCACCCCGAACCTAAACCAAGTTCAAAACCCTCAGTGGGGCCTGGCTTGGCCTGAAGTGGTGCTGCTGAGCATGCGGTTCCTCCATGCTCATTAGTCTGGCCCTGACCTCTTCTAAAACCATCATAGCACCCACCATTGTAGCTGTAGACCCTCCATCCCCCTGCGGCCAAGCTCCGGAGGCATCTGGGGCTAGCACATTGGTGTCACTCGCCAGCACAAGTGCCTCGCCACCACGCTCAGTACCCCCTCTACCGTTTCCCAAGCGCCGGCACTGAGACCCTCCTGTGTCAAACCTGAGTGAAGCTGGTCCTGCTTGACTGCTGTGGTGTTCAATAGCTCTTCATCCCACACAATGTCCTCATCAACCACTGGAACCGGAGGGTTCCATTGACCACAACCTGACCATTCGTTCCCAGCATTGCCTTTTATGGCAAAACCCAGTCCATAAAACAAATCACAGTCCATGATGTTATCGCCTCGGGCTGTCACGTGGAACGTGAAGTCAATCATCTTCGCAGACTTGTACCGGACCGTTAACTCCAAAGTCCCAACCGTGCACAGCCTGCCACCTCCATAACCATACAGCAGTGCTGGGTTACTTCTAATCCTGTAGTGGGGGAAAAACTTCTTCACCATGGCCCAATTCAGCAGCGACCCCTCCACTCCTGTGTTCAGCACCAGCGGCACCTCCACATCTCACCGTCCAATTCCACTGTGCAAAACATGTACCCGTTTGTGCTGGGGGACACCATATGGATAGTCATCGGGGGCAGGCAGAGTGGTTTCTTCCGTGGGCTTTCCGGTTCAGATACATGGCACACTCTAGCATAATGGTTCAAGTGTCCACATCTGCTACAATGTGCTCCCCTAGCCGGGCAGTCCTTAGCCTTATTGCAGTGCATTGCGGACCCACAACCCTTGCACAGGTGGCACCGTTGGCTTCCGTAGTATCGCCGTCCAAGCTATCCTTGCTATCCAAGTCTGCAACATTTGCCACGGCAGGAGGCTCCGGGGACTGCTGTGATTGGTGCCAGGTTAGCTCCGAAGCTAGCTTGTCTGCCTTTTCCAGCTGGAGAGCTAATTCGACAGCTCTGGCTAATGTTAGTCTCTGGGCACTGTGAGTAGCCTAGCGCGCAATGCGGTGCTGCATGTGTGCTCTGTGAGCTGGCCACATACCATTTCATCTCCCAACGGCCCAAAGCGACACTCGCTAGCTAGCTGCTTCAAGTCAGCGACAAACTGACAAATAGGCTCACCTACCTGCTGATGTCACTGCCAAAAACGAGTCCTCTGGACAGTCACGCTATCTGGGGTGTGAAAATGGTTGGCTAGCAGCTCCACAACATCCTCAAAAGAGTCCGAAGCGCCAAGTGTGCGCAGGACTCGCTGGCCCTCAATACCCAGGCTGTGAACAAGTAGCGCACGTGCTCTAGCTTGTCGAGCTTACCCAGGTCCAGCGCGGTGATGTATGTCTGGAAAGCCTCAAACCACATGGGCCAAGGCATCGGCAGTTCACCCGGGAGCTCGAGAAAGGGGCGAAGTGGTGTGATACACACCTCCATGAGTTAATCCTCGATTGCCAAATGTTATGTATGGTAAAATACCTTGAATGAAGGATGAGGCAAGATGACTGGACGGACACAGCTTTATTGAGTGGTGTTGAACAGCGGTTACACAGCAGGCACCTGGCAGAGGGCACTAGTCTAAGAGGCCGCAATATGGACACCGTCCGCCGTATATAGGGTGGTGCAGTGACGTGACAGGAAGTCCACGTCACTACACCGCACTTCACAATAGTGTGCCAAAACACTATATAACAAAAACTGAGAGCAAAAACAGAGAAAAACAAATAGGAGAAATTAAGTTGAGGGCTTTGTGAATAATTTATGGGCTGATGTATGGATAAACATACATGATAAGAGAATATTTTACTATTTTTATAAATATTGCTCTGGTTTTTAAAACAGTATTGACTAGCCTACAGGAGCATTAGTCTAATTTTAATTTGACATTTTTCTCAATTTTTACATGTTTAACATTTAAAAATCCACAACAGGTGCTTCGGCCCCAGTTTTATAGCCTTTAAGTATTTTGTGTAAAGCTTTACAAAATATTTGCGAGTGAACAATCTGACTTTTTTCTACTTTTTCACCGCACAAAAATCAAATGTTTTGTTTACCTTAGCTACGGGCAGACAAACAACCACTAGGCAGTGGTGGCCTAAAGGTTAGGGATGTGGACTGGTGAACAGAGGGTTGCATGTTCAATCCCTGGACCGGCAGGATCAGATCTGGTTGGGACAGATAACATAGCAGTGTTTGCCCCACCGTCCTAAACCCCACTGTGGTGCCCTTGAGCAAGGCCCTTAACCCCAACTGCTCCAGTGGAGCTGCTCAGTGACCACAGGTCAGTCTGTGGTTGTACTGGGCAGCTTCCAGGTGTGAATGTGTAACTGTGTGAATGTGAACAGGGCGTCCTTGAAAAGAGAGGTTGCCTCTCAATGGAACTACCCTGTATAAATAACGGTAAAATAAATAAAAAATAAAAGGTTGTCGATTTCACACACTGCCATGTCTCAGACCCAGCCATTTACAAACTGGTTGTAAGCTTCTAGACCTTTGTAGGATCTTAGTTGTTTCAGAGTGTAAGCACTGGTACTGTACAGTAATAAATTAAAGCTGTCTGGATAGGTGATGCTAGCCCACTTCTACATGTCTTTTGACCAGTTTTGCTTTGGAATGAGATGGGGGCCTACTTCTCTGAGTTGTTTGACTGTTTTGATCATTTCTGAGAAATGATTGGCTTGATTTGCTCAAGCAAATTTGGTCTTTATGTTGTGTTAATAACACATTGTGGTGTGCTGTGTTAATGTCTCTGCAGGCTGGATAACTTACCTTTCTAGCTGACTAAATCACAAACCTCCTTAGTTCATCTGCTTGGTGAGAAATAGCCACAGAGTGAAGTGGTGATATGATATATTAATGAAAAAACATTAGTCCTGTTGGAATAAATGTGTTAATCACCACAATTGATTAATAATCAAATAAAATAAGTTAAGAATAATGGTGATTAATCACAGGTGACCCGATTAAGGCCCATCTACATTCAGCAGCTGCATTAACCTCCGTTGATGCTGCTAAGAGAGAAGGATGGGGAAAAAAAAAAACCAAAAAAACATTTTATATCTTTCCACATTTTTTGGTTTGGGAAAATCTAGCATGAATTATATCCTCTAAAACTGTCAGTGAAGTACCTCTTTTACACCATTTGAACAATAACTGAGCTTATTTTACGTATATCAGGAACATGAATGTAGCAGCAGCAGGATGAACAAAGGGGGAGGGAGAGAGAGACAGCACTGATGACTAGAGAGAGAGAGAGAGAGAGTTTGAGTTTTAAAAAATGGCTTGTACAATTCAAAAATGTAAGAACACCAATATCATGCCCCCAAGTGTCTCACATTGGAAAAGTGCAAACATAAGTCATCCCCCTCCCCCACACAACACAAAGTATTCCTTGCAGTCCACCCAGTCCACATTGCCAGTGGCAGTAGTCCGAGTCTTCCTTGTAGTCCGTGCAAAGACGAGCCACAGGCCTCCAGTTGTAAAGCAAGGTCAAGTCCCCTTCCTCCGGCAGCAGAGATAGCGCTGTGCGCCCGCAGCCAGTTCCGTTGTACGTCCCAGAGACATTTTCCTCATCTCAGATGGATTGTAGTCCTTAGACCATGCGGGATTTTCAAGCAAGTCATCTTTGCAGCAGGCTCGTCCTGATTGTAGAAAGAAAACGATGGGGCATCCATGCCCTGCAGGCGAGTAAACCGTGTCCTTGTAGTCGGGGCAAAGAAGAGCCACAGGCCTCCCATTTTCAAACCAGGCCAAGTCCTTGCTGCGCGTCGGCAGGAGACCGGTAAAGATCCAGTTCAGTGACAGTCAATTACAGTCAATTAGAAACATCATATAAAAGTCTGATCGAACAATATCCCAAAAATGTGTAAAACAGGCAGAGGAACGACCGCCATTTATTCCTCCTGTCGGGGGCGCTTGACCCCTGTTCCCCCTGCTGCTTTACGCAGGGCTGTGAGGTGTTTCTTGATGCGAAAATGTTTCCTTTCATCCAGGAGGTCAAGACCAACCTACCTTCTTAGCACATTAACAGACTTAATGAATTTATCAGTGTCACTGAAGTAGTCAGTGACTTCAATGGCCTTGTTATAGGTTTCATCCAGAAAAGCATTTATTTCTTCCAGTGAATACAAACTCGTGTTTGTACTTCATTTTGCCTCAATAGACTCAGTATTAGACACAGTGTCGGGATCAGATTCCATTTCCTCATCAGCACAACTCAGCTGACTGCTTGGTTCATCTGGGCCAGTGGATTCATCATGGGCCACATTTTCCTGGACACCACCCACAGCAGCTGACTGTCGCTGCTCCGTTTCCTGCTCTGAAACGGTAGCAGCCTCCGGAAGCACAGCCGCTGATGTCACACAGCGAGATTCTGACGCGCTCAGGAGAGAGAGAGAGAGAGAGAGGTGACATAGGAGGCACACCATGACCAGGTAACAATAGTCAAAACTTGCTTGCTTGATTTCCATCAGTGCTGAAATGCTTGTATCCGCTCACTATGCAAACATGCTTCCGGTACAGTACGCAGTGCATAACACAAAAACATTGTGCACTACTGTGCTGCTACACTGGCTGCGCTTAGCGCATGCATACATTATGCAGTGCATGCATACATGACCTCTGCAAGTAGTACCGTGTTGTGCAGTATACATCTGGTTTTGACCTATCTTGCACAAGTTTTTGCAACACTGCTTCTTATCGAGAAAAAAAAGCTGTAAGTTGACAAGTCAGTTATGTCTTCCAAATCACTAATCATTCAGTTTGTATTCACCGATCATGAGGAGAAAGGGAGAAGGAAACACACTGTGAAATGCAAATTTTGCAAAGTACTCTGAAGTTGGCCTCTGAAATAATGTGGTGACTCGGACTCAGACTCGGCCTTGGAATGTGGTGACTTGGACTCCATCTTTGCCTTGGAATGTGGTGACTCGACTACAACACTGGCATTTATGTTGCTATGTTGAATTTTTTTTTTTTTTAAACTGATGTTTCCTCATCCCACCAGAGATACCCTTTGAGTGGCCAAGCTTCTTCTGTTACAGCATAAACATGTTGCATAGCTATATGTATTTTTTTGTCTGATAAAATATTAGCCATCAGCTTTTATTTGGTTTCATCCAAAGTAAATCATAAGTTACTCCATTACTGCCAAGTGTAGGCACCTTTAGTACACTATTTGGAGTTTTGCACATATTCAAAACTCTCATTAATATAGTTGGTACACGGTACTGTCTAACAACACAGTAAGGAGCATGTCATGTAGAAGTGTAATGTTCAACCTTCCACATGCTTTTGGCCCTAAAGTGAATTTTCTGGCAAAATTTTCTATGCAAGCATCACTTATTTGTGGCTCATGTCAGGAAACAGCACTGTTTAGTGAAGCTCAGAAACAACATCCAGTTTACATTTACTGTGCAGCAGAAACACAAAAATCTCTGATGTATGGAAGTCTCTGTCATCAGTGCCCATATGTAAAAGCAGACAAACACTCATCTCCTCCTGACAGAGGGGCACTCTGTCAGGAGCAGGAAGATAGTTTGAAACTGATCAGTTCTCTTGTTGAGTAATGTCAAACCAAACAAATCTTTCAGGGCTTAAACTCAGAGCTCTCAAATTGCTGCCTTCATCCATTGTGTGATCTCCAACAACACATTTCCCCCTGGAATTCTGATCTGATAATTATGTAGATACACTACCAGTCAAAAGTATGGACACACCTACACATTCATTTTGAATGAATTGATTTGTCCAAACTTTTGACTGGTAGCTGTATATTCAAATCAAATCAAATCAAATCAAACTTTATTGTCATATTGCTGTACATACAACTGTAGTGCAGGCAAGATGAAATTGCGTTTCTCTCGGCATCCATATAAGAAGCAGCATGATTTAAGACACATTCCCACATAGCTCCCCCCCACCCCCACCCCCCCCATCCATTCACACATCCCTGAGACATACTTGGGGAAAAAAAAGAATAACTAACTATAATATACAAAATGTCCGTAGGTGCAGTAGTATGTATGAGAGATTCCGGGTCAACTGTTCAGCATCCTGACAGCTTGTGGAAGGAAGCTGTTGATCAGTCTGGTGGTTCTGCCTCTGATGCTCCGGAATCGTTTACCAGATGGAAGAAGTTCAAAGTGTTTATGCAGAGGGTGAGAACGGTCCTTGACAATGTTTAGTGCCCTGCTCCTACAACGGTTCCGAAAAAGTTCTTGGACAGAGGGGAGGGAGACTCCAATTACCCTCTCCGCCCCCTTGACTATCCTCTGCAGGGCTTTTTTGTCTGACATACTGCAGCTGGAGTACCATGTAGCAATGCAGTACGTCAGAACACTCTCCACCACACCTCTGTAGAAGGTCCTGAGGATGCAGATGGGGAGAGAGGCCTGTTTGAGTTTCCTCAAGAAGTGCAGTCTCTGCTGTGCCCGCTTCCTGATCTCCAAGGAATTCTTGCTCCAGGTCAGGTCCTGCGAGATCTGCACTCCGAGGAACTTGATGTTCTCTACTCTCTCCACTAAACGGCCGCCGATGCTGAGGGGGGCGTGCTCAGGCTGCGACCGCCGGAAGTCGATAATCATCTCCTTCGTTTTGTCCACGTTGAGCACCAGATTGTTCTCCCTGCACCAGCCCTCCAGGTCTCTCACTTCTTCCCTGTACATTGATTCCTCATCCCTCTGGATAAGACCCACCACCGTGGTGTCATCTGCAAACTTAATAATCTGGTTCCCCTCGTGTCTGGATACACAGTCATGTGTTAGAAGTGTAAACAACAGTGGACTGAGTACACAGCCTTGAGGGGATCCGGTACTCAGCGTGATAGACTTGGAGATGTTGTTTCCAACCCGGACAGACTGAGGTCTCTCAGTCAGAAAATCCAGGATCCAGAGACATGTGGCGGTGTTCAGACCGAGAAGGAGTAATTTCTCCATCAGTCTCTGGGGAATAATGGTGTTGAATGCTGAACTGAAATCAATGTACAGGAGTCTGGTGTAGGTGTCTTTCTGGTCCAGGTGGGTGATGACAGAGTGTAGGGTGGTGACTATAGCATCCTCCGTGGAGCGGTTTGAACGATATGCAAACTGGAGCGGGTCGTGTGATACAGGGAGGCAGGCTGTAATGTGTGGTTTGACAAGCCGCTCAAAACACTTCATCACAATTGGTGTCAGTGCAACAGGACGATAGTCATTCAAACAGGACACCACTGGTTTCTTTGCCACCGGTACAATGATAGAGGTCTTGAAGCATCTGGGAACGATGGCCTGACTCAGGGAGATGTTATAAATGTCAGTCAGGACATCCACCAACTCGCTCGAGCAGTCTCGGAGCACACGTCCCGGAATGTTGTCTGGACCTACAGCTTTGCGTGGGTTGACTCTGGTTAGGGTCCTCCGTGTGTCCGCTGTGTTGATGGTAAAAGCTGGTCCGACCGATGGTGGGGGAGGGCCAGCCCTCCCTCTGATTGTCGAGTTTGATGCTTCAAAATGTGCAAAGAAGTCGTTAAGCCTGTCTGGAAGTGAAGCGTTGTCATCATCGACCCCCTGCCTAGGCTTAAAGCCCGTCAGTGTCCAAACTCCCTGCCACATCTGCTTGGTGTTCCTAGTGTCACAGAGGTGTCCCTGGATTTTCTCCGCATAGGCACGCTTTGCCGCCTTAATTCCCTTAGAAAGCGCAGACCTGGCTGAGCGGAGGGCGATCCTGTCCTTCGCTCTGAAGGCTGCATCTCTGGCTGTGAGCAGCGAGCGCACCTCTGCAGTCATCCAGGGCTTATGATTACCCCGCATAGTGATGGTCTTCACTGTAGTGAAATCCTCTGTGCACTTCGCGATGTAGCTGGTGACCGAATCAGCATACTCCTCCACATCTGTCCTGTCTTCCTGGAAGGCTGCTATTTTGAAGACCTTCCAGTCTGTGTGCTGAAAACAGTCTTTCAGTGCAGAGGTTGCACTCTCTGGCCAAATCCTGATTTGTTTCACTGCTGGCCTGCTGCGCTTCAATAAAGGTTTGTAGGCAGGCACCAGCATCACGGATATGTGATCAGAACGGCCGAGATGGGGGCAGGGTATCGCTTTATATGCATCTGTGTTTGTGTACACTAAGTCCAACATATTCTCTCCTCTGGTCTTAAAGTCTACACATTGTTTAAACTTGGGGAGCACAGTCTTTAGGCTGGTGTGGTTAAAATCCCCCGCAACCACCACAAAACTGTCCGGGTGTGAAGTTTGGATTTCACTGATTGCATTGTGCAGTTCCCCGAGTGCCTTCTTAGCATTAGCTTTAGCGTTAGCGCTCAGCACTATGTAAACACCGACTACAAACACGTTGCTGAATTCCCTAGGCAGATAATAAGGCCGACAATTTACAATAAGGAACTCCGCCAACAGAGAGCAGTGTTTAGACACTAACGTGGCATTAACGCACCAGTTCTTGTTAACATAGATGCATAGCCCACCCCCCCGGCTCTTACCGGAGCTTGCCGTTTCCCTGTCGGCACGGAACATCGCCATATCTTCCAGTTGAATGGCCTCGTCAGGAATGTTGTCGTGGAGCCATGTCTCGGTGAAAACAAACACACAGCAGTCCCTCCACTCCCTCCGGGTTTCTCTCAGCAGACGCAGTTCGTCCACCTTGCTTTCGAGGGCGCGGACGTTTGAGAGAAGAAGCGACGGTACCGCTGGTCTGGAGGGGTTAGCCTTTAGCCTAGCATGGATCCCTGCCCTTTTTCCTCGCTTTTTCCTGCGTTCCCTCCGCTTCCGCTTCCTCCTCTCACGGGTAGCTTCCAGCGGGGACTCCGCCAGAATTCCGTGCTGGCATAGGATGTCCAAATCACAACCGATCGCCGCGATTCTTGCAGCGTGCAGTACCTTGATGTTTAATAAGGTCTCACGGTTGTAAGTTTTACAGAATGTACGTCTGGGATGATCACAACACTCAAAACTCTCACACTCGCTGATGCCAAGAGGGGCCGCTGCGTCCGAGCGTGCTGCCGCCATCTTATAAAAAAAAAAAAAAAAAAAAAAAATTACTATTGATTTATACTCTTGACTAAAAATACTATTGACTATAGTAGTGGCTTTCTCCATGATCATTGGTAGATTAGAGCAATACTAGTGGCATGTCAGTGCAAATGACCATGACAAGAAGACTTTATTGTTACAAAATTTCTTCTGTGGTTCTATGACTTATTTTTTTGTGCAAAAGTTTAACAGCTAATGAGGATGTATTTTATGGTTGGGTTTTTCTAGTATTTCACATGGTGTAGTAGTTATCACTTTAATTAATTAATTAATTAATTAATTAATTAATTAATTAAATCACCCTTATTGTCATTCAACCGTACAACCGATCATGTACAGTAGAACGAGATTGTGTTTTTTACCTATCTACAGTGCAAATCACACACACCCCAAGTGTAGAATCAGAGGGCCGCTGCCATGCAAGGCACCGCCACAGAGTTCCCTCCTCCATTCCAATATTGCTGAGCACCAAGCTGGATGGCAGGAAGTTCCACTTTTATATGGTCTTCGGCATGATCCGGCCGGGATTTGAGCCCCTGCCTCCCGGGTGTGGGGCGGATGCTCTACCAACTGAGCCACCACTCCGGTAACACCACTTAGGGTGTTAGGAATTATATAGTTGGCACAGGTGTAGATAGGTGGGCTAATCAGGACTGAGCAATGAGATCAGTTGATTTTCGCCACCCATGTACAGTAGCAGTCAAAAGTTTGGACACATGTGCTCATACAAAATGATCGTGTAGTAGTGGGTAGTGTATGTATATACCTATGTTATACATATGTTCTTCAGAGAATCTTGATTATGAAGCCACAGACTTGTTTTTGTGGTTACCATGTATGGTTGTGGAGAGAAATTTGATGTTTACCGTGACAGAATTGCATACTTCAAAATTTGATCAAAGCATTAATGATCATCAAAGCATGAATTCCCTTTACTTTTATAATTACTGACTTTTCTTATCTGCATTGAGGTTCATATGTTTAGTTCTGAGTGTTATTGGGTAGACTCTCGTGAATTTTTGCACTGAGATTTGTTTTCTCTAGAGGATGAATGCAAATTACTTTGATGATCTTCTAACCTTTTCTGTGGTCATTGTGTTTGCTTGGTTTGGGAGAATATTTTTGATGTATTTTCAATAAATCCAATTCCTCAGAGGATGAATTATGAATTATGATTGAATTATAATCCTCTGACTTTTCTTAAAAGTGACACCATGATGTTCCATTTTGTCATCAAACTCTCAGTCTCATGAAATGTTTTCAGAGTTGATACAACTTATGAAGTGAAGTTTTCATACAAATCATAAATATATGTACTAAGACTTGTCCCTGCAATCAAAGAGAATTATTTCTAAATATATACTGTATATATCTATAACATCTTTGAAATAATAAAGATAATAAGATAATAATTTGGTTCTTGTGAATCCAAATTTAGTAACAATGAATACATACACTATATGAGGATGAAAGATATTCAAACTTCATTTGCGTTTTGATTGCATTGCAGGAACCATGTACTGTACCTTGTATAACACAGGAAGTATGGGCTCAACCCAAACTGGATGACCCAGATATAGCCTGATGCTCTGTGACTTAGTGAGGAAACAAGCTGATGGTTTTTTTAGCAGTCTGATTTCAAAACATGAATCACCACTAAAATATCTAACAACAATTAAAAGACAACGCCTGTTGATTCCTGAAATGAATACGATATTCTTTCAAAAATTATGAGTTTTTTCTTAAGACACTGAGTGTTTATGTTGGTGTGGGCGAGAGAGAAATAGTCCATATGTCTCCCAAAGAAACTCAGCTGCAAACTGTACAAATGCTCTTCTGTCTTTGACTGTTGTTTCTGAGACTATTTCAAGTGACCTTTTGATCCAAGTGAGGCCCTCCTTATCTTTATCATGATACTGAACTTGGGCTTACATCTGCTAATGTACAGCAATATAAACAAGACTGGAGGACACTGGATAGAAACAATTGAATAATCGGGTGCTGACATCCACCAAACCATTTTGGGTCTCTATGGCTTTGCACAACATTGGCTTGTATCATACATGATAAATAGACTGAATCCTCTTCAGTCTATTTACGCACAACTTTTTCCAAATTATCGTTCAACAAAAGTTGTGTCACTATTTAGCAGTTGGCTATTACCGCTTTATTATAGGCAGAACACAGCATTTGATTTGAGCAGGTAACATATATTTTAAATAAACAATAAACAGGAGAGATCCATTTATTTATTTATTTATTATAATAAGGAAAACTCCTGATAGTATTGGACTTATTCTTTATATAAAAGCGTGTAAACGGGTTTGTGTGAGACAGTTTAGATGAGTGATGGAGGACAGCTGAGTGATGGCTGTTGGCAGAACTAGTCCTGACGTGTGCAGCAGCTCTCTATACACACCTTTTCACCTTTCCCAACCTTCTCTTTGTTACTCCCGAGGCTCTTATTCATTCACAAAGTTTTTTTCCACCTCTTCCTACTCTCTCTCGCTACCTACCTAAGCTGTCAATCTCAGGAAAAAAGGAGCCTCTGACTCGTCTCTGGATTGTATTTCTATTCCTCGCTGACTCACAGCATAACTTCCTCCCCCATAGGTTTCATCGGGAGAGAACATGCAGGTTCATCATTTGGAAAACAAAGAAAATGTTGGCCAGAAATTAAGAATGGGTGTGTGATGTCACCCGATGGAAAAACCACAAGAAATTGTGGAAAAAGTGTTCTGCCTGTCTGTGCTTAGTAGTGAGCAATGAATGCAGCTGAGCTGGAGTTTTTGAGAGGGTTGCTGTTATTTTTTTTAATTTATTTATTCAGATAAAAATGACACTGAATATGGTATTCAAACACAGGAAATGTAAATATACATATAAAATGTCATACAAAATCCAGGATGACACATGAAAGTGAAAACACTTATTTCCAATGTGGTCCTTTCAATCACATTATTATTCATCTGAATATCATGCAAGGTTAGAATGGGGAAGTTTTGCTGTGTTATCAAATGCAACAACCGCTCTTGGCGTGGAAAAAGATTGATAATGGTGTACGCTTTTTTAACTTTCCGACTTGGAAGAAAAGTGGAGCTAATCGGGTGTCTGAGCTAAAAAAAGAGGTATGGGATGGAATGGATTGCAGTAGTCAGAAGGAAAGACATCAGCTCCGACAATATTCCTGTAGTTGTGATTTAAAAAATATTTAGAAGTGCAGAAAGATGTCCCCTCTTCAGAGCAGCTGTCTTGTGCACTGTGCACTTTGGCTGCACCTCAGCCATGGCTCTCAGTCATTTCTCAAAAATGTGTAAAAACACACAGGGCAAAATCAAATAATTTCCCCACATCATCTCTGCTATTCCAAATTTCTCTTGCTAATCTGGAGCAGTGTTTTTTCGTTTGTTTTAATGGGAGGTTTTCAGTGTTGCTGATTTTCTTTGATTTTTCTGAAGCTGTGATTACTTGTTGCCTTTATTACGTATGGATTTAATATCAGCTGGGGACTGAAATCCATAGAATGTTTGGTATTGTTAAATTAAGCAGGTTCTCCTCTTTCAGGTGACTGTAAAAGCGTCACTGCCCTGATTTAGTATGTTTTTAAAGCAGTTAATTATACCAGTAATTTTTTTTCGGTGCGCTAGCATGAGCGTTGGGCTTACTGTATCTCTTAAGGCCCTGTCACACCTTGACGATTTAGGCAGCGTTTGCCAAACGTATAAAAATTAGCCTAAAACACTGGCATACACAGAAATTTTCACTTTTGTCCATATGTATCTTGTATCCATAACAACCTGGATATATACATAACATATTGGTAACTTACAGTGGTGTGAAAAAGTGTTTACCCCCTTCCTGATTTCTCATGTTTTTGTATGTTTGTCACACTTAAATGTTTCAGATCATCAAACAAATTTAAATATTAGACAAAGATAACACAAGCAAACACAAAATGCAGTTTTTAAATGAAGGTGTTTATTATTAAGGGTAAAAAAAAAATCCAAACCTACATGGCCCTGTGTGGAAAAAGTGATTGCCCCCCTGTAAAAACATAAATTAACTGTGGTTTATCACATCTTTGGAAAGCTGAGTTCAATTTCTCTAGCCACACCCAGGCCCGATTACTGCCACACCTGTTCTCAATAAAGAAGTCACTTAAAAAGGACCTGCCTAACAAAGTGAAGTAGACTAAAAGATCCTCAAAAGCTAGACATCATGCTGCAATTCAGAGAAACTCAGGAACAAATGAGAAAAAAAGTAATTGAGATCTATCAGTCTGGAAAAGGTTTTAAAGCCATTTCTAAAGCTTTGGGACTCCAGTGAACCATAGTGAGAGCCATTATCCACAAATGGCAAAACCCTTGAACAGTGGTGAACCTTCCTAAGAGTGGCCGGCGAATCAAAATTACCGCAAGAGCGCAGCAACAACTCATCCAAGAGATCACGAAAGACCCCACAACAACATCCAAAGAACCGCAGGCCTCATTTGCCTCAATTAAAGTCAGTGTTCATGACTCCACCATAAGAAAGAGACTGGGCAAAAGTGGCCTGCATGGCACAGTTCCAAGAAAAAAAAACACTGCTGAGCAAAAAGATCATAAAGGCTTGTCTCAGTTTTGCCAGAAAACATCTTGATGATCCCCAAGACTTTTGGGAAAATACTCTGTGGACTGACAAGACAAAAGTTGAACTTTTTGGAAGGTGTGTGTCCCATTACATCCGGTGTAAAACTAACACACCATTTCAGAAAATGAACATCATACCAACAGTAAAATATGGTGGTAGTGTGATGGTCTGGGGCTGTTTTGCTGCTTCAGGACCTGGAAGACTTGCTATGGTAAATGGAACCATGAATTCTACTGTCTACCAAAAAATCCTGAAGGAGAATGTCCGGTCATGAGTTTGAGACCTCAAGCTGAAGCGCACTTGGGTTCTGCAGCAAGACAATGATCCAAAACACACCAGCAAGTCCACTTCCGAAGGGCTTAAGAAAAACAAAATGAAGAGTTTGGAGTGCCCTAGTCAAAGTCCTGACCTGAATCCGATTGAGATGCTGTAGCATGACCTTAAAATGTGGTTCATGCTCAAAAACCCTCCAATGTGGCTGAATTACAACAATTCTGCAAAGATGAGTGGGCCAAAAGTCCTGCACAGTGCTGTAAAAGACTCATTGCCAGTTATCGCAAATGCTTGATTGCAGTTGTTGCTGCTAAGAGTGGCCATGTACAGTGGGGCAAAAAAGTATTTAGTCAGCCACCTATTGTGCAAGTTCTCCCACTTAAAAGGTGAGAGAGGTCTCCAATTTTCATCATAGGTATACCTCAACTATGAGAGACAAAATGAGAAAAAAAAATCCAGAAAATCACATTGTCTGATTTTTAAAGAATTTATTTACAAATTATGGTGGAAAATAAATATTTGGTCACCTGCAAACAAGCAAGATTTCTGGCTCTCACAGACCTGTAACTTCTTCTTTAAGAGGCTCCTCTGTCCTCCACTCGTTACCTGTATTAATGGCGCCTGTTTGAACTCATTATCAGTATAAAAGACACCTGTCCACAACCTCAAACAGTCAGACTCCAAGCTCCACTATGGCCAAGACCAAAGAGCTGTCAAAGGACACCAAAAACAAAATTGTAGACCTGCACCAGGCTGGGAAGACTGAATCTCCAACAGGTAAACAGCTTGGTGTGAAAAAATCAACTGTGGGAGCAATTATTAGAAAATGGAAGACATACAAGACCACTGATAATCTCCCTCGATCTGGGGCTCCACGCAAGATCTCACCCCGTGGGGCCAAAATGATCACAAGAACGGTGAGCAAAAATCCCAGAACCACACAGGGGGACCTAGTGAATGACCTGCAGAGAGCTGGGACCAAAGTAACAAAGGCTACCATCAGTAACACACTACGCCACCAGGGACTCAAATCCTGCAGTGCCAGACGTGTCCCCCTGCTTAAGCCAGTACATGTCCAGGCCCGTCTGAAGTTTGCTAGAGAGCATTTGGATGATCCAGAAGAGGATTGGGAGAATGTCATATGGTCAGATGAAACCAAAATAGAACTTTTTGGTAAAAACTCAACTTGTCATGTTTGGAGGAGAAAGAACACTATACCTACTGTGAAGCATGGGGGTGGAAACATCGTGCTTTGGGGCTGTTTTTCTGCAAAGGGACCAGGACGACTGATCCGTGTAAAGGAAAGAATGAATGGGGCCATGTATCGTGAGATTTTGAGTGAAAACCTCATTCCATCAGCAAGGGCATTGAAGATGAAACGTGGCTGGGTCTTTCAGCATGACAATGATCCCAAACATACCGCCCGAGCAACGAAGGAGTGGCTTTGTAAGAAGCATTTCAAGGTCCTGGAGTGGCCTAGCCAGTCTCCAGATCTCAACCCCATAGAAAATCTTTGGAGGGAGTTGAAAGTCCGTGTTGCCCAGCGACAGCCCCAAAACATCACTGCTTGAGAGGAGATCTGCATGGAGGAATGGGCCAAAATACCAGCAACAGTGTGTGAAAACCTTGTGAAGACTTACAGAAAACGTTTGACCTCTGTCATTGCCAACAACAATGGGTATATAACAAAGTATTGAGATGAACTTTTGTTATTGACCAAATACTTATTTTTCACCATAATTTGCAAATAAATTCTTTAAAAATCAGACAATGTGATTTTCTGGATTTTTTTTTCTCATTTTGTCTTTCATAGTTGAGGTATACCTATGATGAAAATTGGAGACCTCTCTCATCTTTTAAGTGGGAGAACGTGCACAATTGGTGGCTGACTAAATACTTTTTTACTAAATACTTTTTTATGTTTGGATTTTTCTCCCTTAATAATGAACACCTTCATTTAAAAACTGCATTTTGTGTTTACTTGTGTTATCTTTGTCTAATATTTAAATTTGTTTGATGATCTGAAACATTTAAGTGTGACTAACATACAAAAAAAATGAGAAATCAGGAAGGGGGCAAACACTTTTTCGCACCACTGTATATAGAATATTTCTATAACTTATAAATAACTTAAACCAACGAATGCTTAGTGTGTTGCCGACATTCACAGCTTATGCATAACAATAGTCTAACTTATGCATAGCTACCCTAACTTCTGCATAGCACAGTCATGCCAAACTGCACGTTGACTTCCCGATCCACGAATCCTAGGTGTGCGAGAGATCATCTCTGTTCAACCGAGATGATTCTACCCTCCAAAGACCACAGCGGGGGGTGTGACCACCCTAGCAGAGCTGTCAAATCTGTCAGGTCAGTCACGCCTAAAACACCTGATGTGACACTTCAGGAACATCAGATAACAGTTGTCACAACCTGGCTCAAAGGCACACTAACTGATGATGATTTTAAAAAAAACTTTATTTTCAATAAAGTGGAAAAAAAAGATAATGCATGGAGTGTGCTTTTGCCGGGAGGCGCAGCCAACAGCAAAGTGTGATTTATCACGGATAACAGTTGAGCTCTGCGCTTCAGCTGATTGGATCCTCCTCCTCCGATGTTCTGACATTTTGGCATATCTATCAGAACAGCACTGGACAGCTGATGGTACAGAGTGCAGTCAAAGGTAAAAAAAAAACCCATGGGGGGGAGGGCTAAACAGTGACATGGATCTTTATCCTGTAACTTGAAAGTGCTCAGACACATCCTCGACAGATCCCATTATATGAACAAGTACATGTGTTTAACTCTCTGTGTGTGTATGCACTGCAGGCAGCAGCTGAGCTCTGTACGGGTTTTTCCTGTGAACCAACGCTGCAAATCCGCCATTATAGGGTAGCTGTAAGTTAGAAACCCGTTCAATAAGTTGCACACAGGTTCAAAGTGTGTTACTCATATGTTAGAAATAAGTTTTGGGGTGTTTAATGTCCTGTTGATAATAATGTGTATATACTGTACTTATCAAGCATCATATGATAAATTTGAACATAAATCCAACATTTCACTGCTGGGACTTAGAAATGTCTGTAGTTGCGGAGACACATGCTAGTGCAGAAAACTTTGTAGAAACAATGACTGCTTACTTTTGTGTTAAAGGACGGTTTTCTGGTCATTCACCTGGAATGTTTGAGGCAGCTGGACCCATCTATTTTTTTTTCCACAATATCTTTATTGAACCTTTTTTTTTTTAACAAACATGATACAAACAATCAAACACTAACACTAAAGTACTACAAAAAAAAAATGCACTAAAAACACCAACAACCACCAACAAAATCAAGTCTTCAACAATGCTCCTCTGTTTAGTCTAGACAATCCAATACATAAGTATACATATTATGTTCACCAGTTTGGAATTTACAAGGTCCACACACATCATTCACCTTCTTCTTCAAGAGTTATGTTTAAATTTTTTACATAATCAATAAAAGGTCTCCATATATTCTCAAACACAATTTCCTTTGATTTCAGTATATATGTTATTCTTTCTAATGGAAGGTTTGTTAACATCTGTCTTAACCACTGAGTCACATCTGGTCTATGAGTCTTTTTCCATAATAGTGCAATACATTTTTTGGCATTAAGCAAACTGAGGTCTATGAATGTTCTTTCACTTTTATTAAAATTATGTTTTTCTGGGTACAGACCCAACAAAAACAGTTTAGGATTCAATATGATTTGTTTTGAGATTATTTTTTCAATTGTTACCCTCACCTCTTCCCAAAACATTCTTATTAATCTACATTCCCATAAACAATGAAATAGGGTTCCTTTACTTTCCATGCATTTTGTGCATGTATCTGGTATATTTTTGTTATATCTATTTAATTCCTCCGGTGTAACATACATCCGCATTAACCATTTGAAATGTATCAATTTAAGGCGTGCATTTATTGATTTGGTTTGAGCTTCTGTACAAGCCAATTCCCATTGTTCCTCTGAAATTTCAGTTTGCAGATCTTCTTTCCAGTAGTTTAATCTTTTCAGTGAATTTTCACTTGAAGATAGTGTCAATGAGTTATAAAACTCTGAAATAATACCCTTTCTTTTACTATCTTTCATCATCATTTTTTCCAAGGATGAATAAATAGGTCGAGTGAGAGCTTTATTTTGATTTGATCGAATAAAGTTTCTAAGTTGAAGATATTTAAAAAAATGTGTTCTATTGAGATTAAATTTGATCCTCAGCTCTTCAAAAGACATTATGTTATCTGCACATGGCAAATATAATGGACCCATCTATTGGTTAATTGAACATGAGCCTCTAATGATTTGTAGTTTTTAAATTGCTCATGGGTTTATGCGCTCACCCCACAAACCAGGTGGGCAAACACATCTGACTGCATGACTCGAGGCAGTGGTCTATTTCTTCTGCTCATACAGATCGGTCCTGTTTATTTCTTAAATTTTTTAGAGGTAGCACTCTTTTGATTCCTTATTCAGCTTCTCTGAATAAGGAATTTGAATTTTCTGTTTGTTCCGTTCCATTGCAGGTATGTCTGTTCACGTTAGTAGTTGCCTAGACTACAGGTAAACAAAGAAGCCAGACCATAACGATGGCAACAACGGCCCAGAGTGAAGCATGGCGTGACGTCAATGCCCATTCTCTATAGGAAAAAAAAAGTGTGAAACTGGGCAACAGTGGAGGAATGCATGTGTTTTTCTGCTCCAAATTATCTCTAGACAAATCAGCATTTCTTTACAGTTTAATCAAATTTATTACATGCATCCATATATTTTCTATGGGATATTTGTGTCATGGTTCAATTCACTCTCCTTGCCTCCTGATGAGAGAGGTTGTGCAACAGCGAAGTTAAAAACGGAGCAGATTGTGTATGCTCACCTGGACCACTATAATTTGAGGGTTTAGGTCACAGACTTCTCTTCGCCCAGTCACTACCTTCAGTTGTTCTGGGTCCTTCTTCTTGAGTGGACGCAGTTGTTCCAAAGCCAACCGTGAGACATCATCTTTCAGGTGTTGTGGGTATGCCAGCTGCTTGGACATCACTGAATCTTTTTAACCTGGAGTCTTCTAGAAGGCATAGTAGACAGATAAACTGGGTCCATGTAACTGCAGACACTGCCTGTTCATCTTCCCCTCACTGAGTTGCGATCTTATCATAGCTAATGGTTTTCATGCTACTGTATGCATCCAGTTAGGGGTAAAACGGTCCTATGTAAGGGCCATCTTATGGGGTATCCACACCAAGAACTTTAATGATACCTAAAGGTGTATTGTTTTAAAATTTTTCTAAACCAGACGGATGGCAGAATCCACACTATAGCAATGACAATAACAATAGTAAGAGACAACATTTTGGGGTTTACTTTCAGAGTGATTTCATGAAGAACAGAAACACTGACAGCCAGTCACAATACCTCACCATGATATGATGTGACAGGCAAGAAAAAAACAACACAGAACTGTAATTTCACCTGAGACATACTGCCAAATGGCCTTTGGCGCTTTTGTGATGTTCTGACAGTTGTTAGAATACCATCAAATTGATGCTGACTCATACAAAAATAAGACTAAAATATGTCTTCAAAAGACAAGAGTTCTCACACAGTGTATTAGTGTCTCCAAACTCATTTTATCTTCGAATAATCTTGTGAATCTACACCCTTCACCCACTCACTTCTCTTAAAAAAAACATGCAGCCTTTATATTAGGGGTGGTAATGGCTCAGGACCAAGTTATCTAATAACTGGACAGTTGGCGGTTCAAATCCCACTTCCCCCACCCTGCTGTTGTGTCCTTGGACAAGAAACTTTACCCACCTTGCCTCCAGTGTGTTCATGACACTGGTGTATAAATGTTCAGTAGTGGTCAAAGAGGCTGTTGGCACGGGTTGGTAGCCCATTTCCATCAGTCTGCCCCAGGACAACTGTGGCTACAGAAGTAGCTTACCACTACCATTGTCTGTGGAGTGAATGAATAATGGACTTATTGTAAAACATCTTTGGGTGTCATGAAAAGTGCTATAAAAATGTAATCTGTTATTATTATTATTATTGTATCAGTTATGTGTTTGAGCAGCCAATGTAACTTTTCCAGGTTTTTTCCTGTGCGTCATGAAATGGTAAACCCATCCTTGCTCTCTCATTGGCCAGCCTAGCTGCCTGTGTGCAAACAAGATGAGCTGGAAGCCAAAGGTGTTAGCTTCAAAGCTAACAGTGCTACTTGGGAGTTAGCTTACCAAGCACAGTTTATATTGTTATTTTCTTTCGATTTCAGTCACTTTATTAATCCCAGAGGGAAATTCAAGGGCATCCACCTGGATGAGGCAGCCACGGTGCAGCACCTATCCCTTCACCATTCACACACACATTCACACCTAGGGTCACATTAGAGTCTCCAGTTAAGCTAATAATTAGACATCCTTGCTTCCACCTGGTTCACTAATCCATAACCAGTAATATATTTCACATCATTCTGGCTTGTTTTGTTATATTTTCATTGTGATGCTACATCGAACTGTTAGCATTAGCTTGATTTGGCAGTCGGAGTTGGTCAGTCTAACCACATTTTAGCTCACCTCAGCGGGGAGAGGCTCACTGACAGGCCACCTGGCATTAGTGTAACTGTCTATCCGGCTGGTTTTGATTGCTTTTTTCCTATAAATTGTATTCACACCCCCACCCCCACCCCCACTGGAATCCTTGTTCATCTAATAACACTTGACCATATACGTTGTTCTCAGACGTTATTTTAGCTTAGTTAATTTCTCTAACCAAAACCAATGGCAGCTAGCTGAGGGTAGCAATTTAGCAACACATTCATGAATGTTTCTGTCCTTACTGTACTCCAGAGACAGGTCCTATCTTATCGACTACTGAAACCATACATCCCTGTCCACCAATGATAGATTTTTTTCATTCATCCTTTGAGAAAAATTAGCGTTAGTTGGCTCAGGCTTGCTACTTGAACTCTGAGCTAGCCAGCTAAGATTAGCAATAGTGACATAAAAGGGAGGGCGGAGTTAAATGTGGCTCTTAGACATTTAAAGAGACATGCACTGAAACTCGCCCTTTTGAGAAGGGCTGCAAAAGATGATTCACAGTGATGCTGCAATAATTAAATAATGAAAGTAATTTTGACCAAAATATGTCATAAACATTTCATTAAGACCTGTGGGAGTTGCCAAAATGTGGGGAAAGTGCAATGAATGGGACATTTCAATGTATAGTTCTGTACATTTTAACTAACCTGTATTTGTTTTTGTGCGTAGGTTCTTGGCCGGGAGTTGCTGCTCCAGCTAATTGAGGAGCTTATACGTGGTTACCGCAGCAATGAAACATGGTCACTGCAGCTGCTGAATAGCACCCGAATCCACATTATGCCAACGATGAACCCTGATGGCTTCAACATGGCAGACACACAGTGCCAACATGGCCAGGGCAGGTATAAACAACTCACACGGACTAAATATACACTAATCAGTTTTGCTTTTTTATCTCCTTTTATTTAAAGTCATGTTTTGATTTCACATCTCATTTACTGTTTGGTTTAGCTGATTAATTTCCCCGCACACTGCCTTCTCTGAACCATGGCATCAGGCAGGCTCAAATTCAAACTGAGCTGATAAACCTAATGGAAGATGAAAACCATATATTTCCTTCAAGTGTTGAAGAATTTCAGAAATAGAGCTAAAAGAAAGTCAATGTTAATCTCTACAGAGTTGATTGTGTTGCTTTTTTGTGGGCTACATACATGTAAACAGGAAACAATTTTTTTAAGAACCTTGGAAAAGAAACCCACAAGCACAAACTAAAAACTGAAGTTGACTTGGATACTGAACTTGTACAAGAGAACAAATGAGCAATTGTTCCAGACTCAAAGGTTTATTTGTGGTTCGCTCATGTAATATGTATGACTGACTCCTGGGGAAAATATCTTTCTATTTAGCTGCTAAATGCTCTGCTCTGTTCAGCAGCTTATCTTTCTGCCATTTGCTATTTATCAGATCATGTTTAGTGACTTTTTACTAAACAAGATGGTGAGTTACAGATGCCTGTAGCCAACTGGGGAATAACTGTGCTCCTAATTATCAGTTCCCACATTTTAATTGTTAAAGTAGCTTTGTGTCTTACATTTGCAATCACAACCATTCAACCTCTATTGTATTTTACATTTATTGGCAAAATTTTAACATTTTCAGGTTTTTACAATAAACATATTACACAAGAACAGTTTCAATGGTTAAATAAAACTAATATTACAAGGATTTTATCCAAATCAACACTAAATCTTACTTTCAATGGCTACTGCAGTCTCAAAATTATTCAACCTCCTGAATAGAATTTCTCATAAGGGCGCACATTTGCAAATCAGGTGTGGCCTCAAGCACACCTGATGCAACCAATCAAGGGCTTCATTAGTTGCATCAGGTGTGCTTGAGACAGAACCTGGTCTGTTGACGGTGACGTTTGATTGCATGTTAGAAATGACTGCATGGCTAAGTCAAGAATTGTCCAAAAAGTTTAGAGATGAGATCATTACCCTTGTACAAACAAGGAAAAGGATACAAAAAGATAGTACAGGCACTGAACGTTCCTAGAGATGCATTTGAAAGCAAACAGTCATGTGAAAAAATTAGGACACCCTATGAAAGCCTGTGTTTGTTTTGTTTTTGTTTTTTTTACATATTTAGACAATGGATATTTAATATCAATTTTAACAACACTGGGAGATTTAAGTAATATAACTAAACATTTAAAACTGAAGAAAAGACTTTTTAATTTTTTTTTTTGTAAAATGTAATTCAAAATTGTTGTTAGAGGACTAACAACAGCTAGGGCCAACCTGTCCCATGGCATCAAGGAGGCAAAACAACAGTACAGCAAGAACATATCCGGCCACTTCAGCAACACCAGAGATGCACGTTCTCTGTGGCGTGGCATACAGACCCTCACCAACTACAAACCTCCACCTCAGACCTGTGTGAGTGACGTCACGCTGCTTAACAACTTGAATGACTTCTTTGGCCGCATTGAAGCACAAAACAGCACATCAGCACAGAAGACCACTCCTCCCCCAGATGAGTAGGCTATAAGTCTGAATCCGGCTAGCGTGAAGAAGACCCCCTCCAGGACCAACCCACGCAAGGCAGCTGGACTAGACAACATACCAGGTTGCATTCTGAAGGACTGTGTGGAAGAGCTCAAGAATGTCCTGGCCATCATCTTCAACATCTTCCTGACTCAAGCTGTTGTCCCCACCTGCTTCAAAAGTACTATCATAATACCAGTCCCAAAGAAGCCCATCGCATCCAGCTACAACGATTACCTGGTCATGCAGAACATCAAGTCCACCCTCCCACAACCCATCCCAGTTTGCATACAGGTCAAATAGGTCCACAGAAGATCAAATCAAATCAAATCAAACTTTATTGTCATATTGCTGTACATACAACTGTAGTGCAGGCAAGATGAAATTGTGTTTCTCTCGGCATCCATATAAGAAGCAGCATGATTTAAGACACATTCCCACATAGCTCCCCCCCACCCCCACCCCCCATCCATTCACACATTCCTGAGACATACTTGGGGAAAAAAAAAAAGAATAACTAACTATAATATACAAAATGTCCGTAGGTGCAGTAGTGTGTATGAGAGATTCCGGGTCAACTGTTCAGCATTCTGACAGCTTGTGGAAGGAAGCTGTTGATCAGTCTGGTGGTTCTGCCTCCGATGCTCCGGAATCGTTTACCAGATGGAAGAAGTTCAAAGTGTTTATGTAGAGGGTGAGAACGGTCCTTGACAATGTTTAGTGCCCTGCTCCTACAACGGTTCTGAAAAAGTTCTTGGACAGAGGGGAGGGAGACTCCAATTACCCTCTCCGCCCCCTTGACTATCCTCTGCAGGGCTTTTTTGTCTGACATACTGCAGCTGGAGTACCATGTAGCAATGCAGTACGTCAGAACACTCTCCACCACACCTCTGTAGAAGGTCCTGAGGATGCAGATGGGGAGAGAGGCCTGTTTGAGTTTCCTCAAGAAGTGCAGTCTCTGCTGAGCCCGCTTCCTGATCTCCAAGGAATTCTTGCTCCAGGTCAGGTCCTGCGAGATCTGCACTCCGAGGAACTTGATGTTCTCCACTCTCTCCACTAAACGGCCGCCGATGCTGAGGGGGGCGTGCTCAGGCTGCGACCGCCGGAAGTCGATAATCATCTCCTTCGTTTTGTCCACGTTGAGCATCAGATTGTTCTCCCTGCACCAGCCCTCCAGGTCTCTCACTTCTTCCCTGTACATTGATTCCTCATCCCTCTGGATAAGTCCCACCACCGTGGTGTCATCTGCAAACTTAATAATCTGGTTCCCCTCGTGTCTGGATACACAGTCATGTGTTAGAAGTGTAAACAACAGTGGACTGAGTACACAGCCTTGAGGGGATCCGGTACTCAGCGTGACAGACTTGGAGATGTTGTTTCCAACCCGGACAGACTGAGGTCTCTCAGTCAGAAAATCCAGGATCCAGAGACATGTGGCGGTGTTCAGACCGAGAAGGAGTAATTTCTCCATCAGTCTCTGGGGAATAATGGTGTTGAATGCTGAACTGAAATCAATGTACAGGAGTCTGGCGTAGGTGTCTTTCTGGTCCAGGTGGGTGATGACAGAGTGTAAGGTGGTGACTATAGCATCCTCCGTGGAGCGGTTTGAACGATATGCAAACTGGAGCGGGTCATGTGATGCAGGGAGGCAGGCTGTAATGTGTGGTTTGACAAGCCGCTCAAAACACTTCATCACAATTGGTGTCAGTGCAACAGGACGATAGTCATTCAAACAGGACACCACTGGTTTCTTTGCCACCGGTACAATGATAGAGGTCTTGAAGCATCTGGGAACGATGGCCTGACTCAGGGAGATGTTATAAATGTCAGTCAGGACATCCGCCAACTCGCTCGCGCAGTCACGGAGCACACGTCCCGGAATGTTGTCTGGACCTGCAGCTTTGCGTGGGTTGACTCTGGTTAGGGTCCTCCGTGTGTCCGCTGTGTTGATGGTAAAAGCTGGTCCGACCGATGGTGGGGGAGGGCCAGCCCTCCCTCTGATTGTCGAGTTTGATGCTTCAAAACGTGCAAAGAAGTCGTTAAGCCTGTCTGGAAGCAAAGCGTCGTCATCATCGACCCCCTGCCTAGGCTTAAAGCCCGTCAGTGTCCGAACTCCCTGCCACATCTGCTTAGTGTTCCTAGTGTCACAGAGGTGTCCCTGGATTTTCTCCACATAGGCGCGCTTTGCCGCCTTAATTCCCTTAGAAAGCGCAGACCTGGCTGAGCGGAGGGCGATCCTGTCCTTCGCTCTGAAGGCTGCATCTCTGGCTGTGAGCAGCGAGCGCACCTCTGCAGTCATCCAGGGCTTATGATTACCCCGTATAGTGATGGTCTTCACTGTAGTGAAATCCTCTGTGCACTTCGCGATGTAGCTGGTGACCGAATCAGCATACTCCTCCACATCTGTCCTGTCTTCCTGGGAGGCTGCTATTTTGAAGATCTTCCAGTCTGTGTGCTGAAAACAGTCTTTCAGTGCAGGGGTTGCACTCTCTGGCCAAATCCTGATTTGTTTCACTGCTGGCCTGCTGCGCTTCAATAAAGGTTTGTAGGCAGGCACCAGCATCATGGATATGTGATCAGAACGGCCGAGATGGGGGCGGGGTATCGCTTTATATGCATCGGTGTTTGTGTACACTAAGTCCAACATATTCTCTCCTCTGGTCTTAAAGTCTACACATTGTTTAAACTTGGGGAGCACAGTCTTTAGGCTGGTGTGGTTAAAATCCCCCGCAACCACCACAAAACTGTCCGGGTGTGAAGTTTGGATTTCACTGATTGCATTGTGCAGTTCCCCGAGTGCCTTCTTAGCATTAGCTTTAGCGTTAGCACTCGGCGCTATGTAAACACCGACTACAAACACGTTGCTGAATTCCCTAGGCAGATAATAAGGCCGACAATTTACAATAAGGAACTCCGCCAATGGAGAGCAGTGTTTAGACACTAATGTGGCATTAACGCACCAGTTCTTGTTAACATAGATGCATAGCCCACCCCCCACCCCCGGCTCTTACCGGAGCTCGCCGTTTCCCTGTCGGCACAGAACATTGCCATATCTTCCAGTTGAATGGCCTCGTCAGGAATGTTGTCGTGGAGCCATGTCTCGGTGAAAACAAACACACAGCAGTCCCTCCACTCTCTCCGGGTTTCTCTCAGCAGACACAGTTCGTCCACCTAGCTTTCGAGGGCGCGGACGTTTGAGAGAAGAAGCGACGGTACCGCTGGTCTGGAGGCCAGTGATCAATGCTAGGCCTTTAGCCTAGCATGGATCCCGGCCCTTTTTCCTCGCTTTTTCCTGCGTTCCCTCCACTTCCGCTTCCTCCTCTCACGGGTAGCTTCCAGCGGGGACTCCGCCAGAATTCCGTGCTGGCGTAGAATGTCCAAATCACAACCGATCGCCGCGATTCTTGCAGCGTGCAGTACCTTAATGTTTAATAAGGTCTCACGGTTGTAAGTTTTACAGAATGTACATCTGGGATGATCACAACACTCAAAACTCTCACACTCGCTGATGCCAAGAGGGGCCGCTGCGTCCGAGCGCGCTGCCGCCATCTTATAAAAAAAAAAAAAAAAAAATCACTATTGATTTATACTATTGACTAAAAATACTATTGACTATAGTAGTGGCTTTCTCCATGATCATTGGTAGATTAGAGCAATACTAGTGGCATGTCAGTGCCATCTAGATGGCGGCAGATGCCGCCATCTAGATGCCATCACTGCTGCTCTCCATCCAGCCCTCACCCACCTGGACTCAAAGAACTCCTGTGTGGAAATGCTGTTCTTGGACTTCAGTTCAGCATTCAACACAATCACGCCCCAGCACCTAATACAAAAGCTCAGACACTTGGGACTCAAAATCTCTCTCTGTAACTGGGTGCTGGACTTTCTCACAGGGAGGCCACAGAACGTGTGGGTCGGCAGCAGCACCTCCAAGACCATCACACTGAGCAAAGGGGCCCCACAAGGGTGCGTGCTCAGCCCGCTGCTCTTCACCCTGCTGACCCATGACTGTGTACCAGCCTACAGCACCAACCACATCAAGTTTGTGGACAACATGACGGTGGTGGGCCTCATCACAAACAATAAAGAGGGCCAACTACAGAAATGAGGTGAGCCAACTGGTCCAGTGGTGTAAAGACAATAATCTCTTCCTGAATGTGGGAAAAACCAAGGAGATTGTGGTCAACTTTAGGATAGGACACACACAGCATCCCCCTCTGATCATCGCTGTAGCAGCTGTGGAGAGGGTGAGCAGCACACGTTCCTGAGGGTGCACATCTCTGAGGACCTCTTCTGGTCCAAAGACACCACATCACTGGCCAAGAAGACTCAAACTTGCCTCCATTTCCTCTGCAAGCTGAGGAGAGCATGAGTCCCACCCCCAATCATGTGCTCATTCTACCAGTGCACCATTGAGAGCATCCTCACCAGCTGCATCATGTTGTGGTATGGAAGCTGCCCCGCCTCCTTCTGGAAGACACTACAACACACAGTGAAAGCAGCCAGGAAGATCATCAGTGCCCCTCTGCCCCCCCCCCCCCAGACATCTACCGCACCCGCCTCACCCGCAGAGCCATCAACATTGCAGGCAACACCTCCCACCCGTCACATTGCCTCTTCAGCCCTCTGCCCTCGGGGAAAAGATACTGGAGCCTCTGGGCCTACTCCACAAGACTGCTAAACAGCTTTGTTCACCAGGCCATCAGGACCCTGAACTCTGCCCACTCCCCACCCCCAGACTGTAACACACTCACCCACACAATAACTACCTTAGCTGTTTGCACGGAAAGACTTGGCACACCAACAGTAATGCATCTGCTGCTGTATGTCTCTGCACTTTACTGCAACCATTTGCACAAATGCCATATCTGCTGCTGTCTGTCTGTTATTGAAATATTGATCATGTGCAGTCCAATCTGTCACTGTCTGCACCTACACTACCGCATTGAACTTGCAGTTGTGGCTATTAGGGTTTCACTTTTTCTGTATATAGGATTGCTGGGTTTTATCTTTTATCTTCATTTGCACAACAGGTAGCATTACTGTACAAGACTGCTGTTGTTGTTCTTCATCTTTATTCCTTCTTTTGTTATATATTCTTCACACCACTAAGAGAGAGAATGGCTTTTCAGTTCTCCTGTATGTCCTGTACGTATAAAAGTATTGACAAATAAAAATCTTTGAAATTTATGAGACTGGGAGAAAAAGTCACAAACTAATGAGGGAGTGAGGGGGAAGTGTCATGTGCGGATCAGCCCCGCACATGATTCGTGGCTGTATCTTCCTGATTTATTGTTAATTGGTTCAAGCTGGCAGGTTGTTAGATCCCTGAGTTGCGACTCCTTGTCAGTCTACAGCCACGCCCCTTTCTATCTCTCTGCCAGACACTCACCAGCTGTCTGCCATCATTCCTTTGTGTTTCCACACATGCACACACACTCACATTCATCCTTACTCACATGCTCTGACACTCACTCATGCACCTGCTTAATCACACTCCTGCGTCCACTTGACATCATTAGCTCTTGGGTATTTATGTTGGTCAGTGGATGCACTCAGTGTGGCGGCAATAGTCAACTGTTGATGTCCAGGCTCACTCCTGTTGGTTTCTCCTCTACCCGGACTTTGTATGGAGTTGTGTTTCCAGAGCCAGTTGCTCTGACCCCACATGTAAGTCCTCCCTTTCATTATGTAGCCTTCCTTCTCTGCTCTGCCCTGGGAGCGCGTGGGCTTGCCAGTGGAGTTTGTAGCTGGCCATCCAGCTCTCCTCATCCTGAACAGTATTAGCTGGACATTTTGTGTATTTTGTGTTTTCCCTTCCTGTTTAATAAGCACGTCAACTTCACCCGCATTTGGACTCGCACTAATTCATTTGTTCGCTGCACACTTATGCAGCGGACATGACAGGAAGTCCAGAATTTAAATAATGGAGGAAAAAAATGTGCAAATTTACAAGATGGGAGCAAAAGATGCAAAATTTTGAGACATGGTAAAAAAAAAAGGCACAAACTTTGGAGGGGGTCACAAATTTATAAGGGGTCAGACAAAATAGTATTACTGGAGGGTCATATCTGACATGGCTCCCCAAATCAGGAGCCAAGTCCTGTCATTTGGAAATCAAGAACTGATTACTGAAATAAACCTATAAATTACTGAAAACACACCTATAAATATCTGGGCATGTGTACCTGGACAGTAACTCGGAGTGGTCTGCTAACATGGAGGCGCTCTACAGGAAGGGACAGAGTAGATTGTTTTTTTTCTGTGGAGACTTGGGTCTTTTGATGTCTGCAGGGAGATGTTGACTGTGTTTTATCAGACTGTGGTGGCGAGTGTCATTTTTTTATGCAGCTGTTTGTTGGGGAGGCAACATGAATGAATGAATGAATGAATCTTTATTTCAGATAGATTAAAAGTAAAGATTAAAAAGAAACAGAATAATATAACAAAGGGGAAAAAATCCAACAAGGTCAAATTAAACAATAACTCCTCTGATTATACAGTTCAACATAAGTTATCCAAAATGGGTGATGGCTGAAGCCGCAGCTTATATTGCCCACCCATATTCCATCCAAGAATTCAAAAGAAAAACAAAACAAGAGCGATTACAATTCGGAATAAGGCTAAGACAAAATGTGACAAAAAAAACTAAGCCACAACACAGACTGGATATGACAATCCTTATGTGATTTTACATGTCATCTTGTATATATGTTTGGAGTATTTCTTCCTTTAGTTTTTGTTTAAATTGTCCAAGCGTTGTACATGATTTTAATTCAGGTCCAAAATCATTCCATAATCTTACTCCTTGCACTAAAACACAGTGTTGCTTGGTGGTAGTTCTCACTGAAGGTTTTTGAAATATACATGTTCCTCTGAAATGGTATTGTTTCTCCCTTATTTGGAACAACTTTTGGATATTTGCGGGCAGTGATAGATTCTTCACTTTAAACATTATTACTGCAGTTTTAAAGCCAACCAGATCTTTCAACTTGAGAGCTTTTAATTTAAGAAAAAATGGGTTTGTTGGTTCCCTGTAAGCAGCTTTGTTTATTATTCGAATAGCTCTCTTCTGAAGCATAAAGACTGGATATGTTTGTTTTATATGTATTTCCCCATACTTCAGTACAATATGTCATGTATGGGAGTATTAATGAATGATACAAAGTGTATAATGTGGGTTGATTCAGCAAATATTTCACTCTGTGTAGTATTGCGATTGATTTAGATATTTTACCTTTAGTATAATTAATATGTGACTTCCAACACAGTTTATTATCATTTATTACTCCAAGAAATTTAGTTTCAGATACCCTTTCAATCTCTACACCATTTACACTGAGTTTAGATACTAAGTTGTTGTGATGGTTGTTAAAAACTATAAATTTTGTCTTACTTAAATTGAGCGTTAACTTGTTTGAATCAAACCACAGTTTAAGCTTTCCTAATTCCTTTCCGAGTGTATCCAAAAGTTGTTCCAAATTGTTTCCACTGCATAATAGATTAGTGTCATCGGCAAACAATATTAAATCCATTTTTTCCGAGACTTTACATATATCATTTATATACATATTGAATAACAATGGCCCCAAAACTGAACCCTGTGGAACTCCAAAAGTAACCTTCAGTAACTGTGAGTTTTTGTTACCAACACATATACATACTGGTATCTATTCTTTAAGTAACTACTTAACCAGGACAGTGCTATCCCCCTAATACAACAATTTTGTAGTTTCTTTAATAATAAATTGTGATCCACTGTATCAAATGCTTTTTTAAGATCCAGGAATACCCCCAACTGAATACTTTTTATTTTCAACTACAGTTGATATTTTTTCTATAAATTCCATTAGAGCAAATGCAGTTGTCCTCTTGTGTCTGAACCCATATTGCTGCTCACACAATAAATTATTCTTCATTATGAAGTTGTCAATTCTCTCACAGAATATTTTTTCAAGTATCTTGGAAAATTGCGGCAATAGTGAAATTGGTCTATAGTTTGAAAGTTCCCCTCTGTCACCCGTCTTGTATATCGGAATTACTTTAGCTATTTTCATTGCATTGGGAAATATACCTGTTTGGAGAGACAGGTTACAAATATACGTCAGTGGTTTCACTAAGCATTCAATAATAGTTTTGACTAAGAGCATGTCAATACCATCACAGTCCGCAGATGTCTTACTTTTAAACGTTTTAACAATTTCAATGACCTCTCTCTCATCTGTGTTCTTTATGAAAATGGAGTCTTTTATAGCAGTGTTTTTGCTTATTGTATCACCCATAGGTGTCGTGATGGGTATTTCTCGAGCCAAATTAGGACCAATGTTAACAAAAAAGTTATCAAATTCATCTGCAGGTGAAACTGCATTCACACTCTGAGTCATATTATTTTTTGAAAAATTGATTGGGTAGCTTGTATTTCTGTTTTTATTTCCAAGAATATTGTTAAGTATTGTCCATGTATTTTTAATATTGTCTCTGTTTTTCTCCAGTTCTTTACTGTAATAGTCTCTTTTACTACATCTCATTATACTGTATATGTTAACTTATTTTTGTATGTTTTATACCACTGCTCTGCTTCTTTTGTCCTTTTCTTTAGAAAAGCTTTTATATAATAAATTTTTCTTTTTACACGCCTTTTGTAATCCTTTGGTTAACCATGGCTTATCGACAAATTTATCTTTAAGCTTTTTCTTTACTAATGGACAATTTTTTTCCTAAAGAATGGTTACAATGTTCATAAATGTGTCATAGGCTTCATTTACATCTGATACATAGACTTTTGTCCAGTCCTGCTTCAACAAGTCTTCTTTAAAAGAACTGATTGCATTTTATGATTTGTATCTGAACGATTTTAAAAAAATTTTCTGTATTGGCCTCCGTGTGGCCACGGATAAGTGCAAAGGTTAGCAAATAGTCACTTATATCATTTATCAATAATCCACTTTCTATTTTCTTATCAATAATATTAACAAACAAGTTGTCAATAAGTGTAGCAATGTGAACTGTGATTCTACTGGGATGTGTTATTGTGGGATATAGACTCATACTGTACATAGAATTCATGAACTCTGTAATTACATTTTGTTGTTACGGATTTAGTAAATCAGTATTGAAATCTCCACAAATTACTACCATTTTCTTACTAGTAATATTATTGTACAGCTCAACTAATTTATCTCTGAATGTCTCAATGCAAGTTTCCGGCATTCTATATATACAACTTATAATTAGATTTTTTGTTTTATCTTGGTCAATCTCAATGGTAACACATTCTAAAATCCTTGGTAGTGCAAAGGACATTCCATTTACAAGTTTACACCTATACAGGTAATCAATATACAGTGCAACACCACCACCCTTTTTTTGAGATCTGTTAATATGAAACATCTGATATCCCTCTATTACCATCAGGGGAGCCTGCTCTCCATTAAGCCAAGTTTCAGAGACTGCGATGGCTGTAAATTTTCTGTCTAGCCGTTTTAAATAGTCCTGAATCTGTGGAAAGTTTTTAAGACTTCTGCTGTTGAAGTTTATTATTGATAGTTTACCATCTAGTTGCACTTGACTTTTAAATTGCTTTTCTGTGTAATATTCACAATGATTATGAATATTATTGAAAAAGTGGTTATCAGGATCAATATCATTCTCCATCTCTTGTAGTTTATGTTCAGCATAATGGCATATTTTCAGAATTTGAATTTCCTCACTCTGTGTCAAATGACTTCCTCCAGCTGGGGATAATTGATGTCTACTCAAGTCAGTCATAAGTTTGTTTGTTTTGCTTATTTTTTTTTTAAGTACATTGACATGGTATGTCAGAAGAACTATTCTTGCCGTGTGTGGATATGGATTATCATAGTCTCTTAATTTTCTTAATCAGTATTCATCTATATTTATTTAAGTCAGTAATCTCTCTGATTATTATACTCTTTGCTTCCTCAGGTGTTCCATTTAGTTTGATCCAAACTCTACAATTTCTTATCCATGTTGCCTGTATCTTGTTTTGTCTTTTCAGCATCCGTGCTTGCCGTGCTATTTCAGCATTAGTTTTTGTTAGATGTTCATTTAGGTAAACTTCTGTTCCCCGTAGCTTTCTGGCCTGCTTCAGTATGTCATTCTTTACCCTTCTGTTCACAAAGCGCATCACAATTGATTTCTTTGTTTTATTATCTTTCCTGGGTAAAGCATGACAGGCTGAAATTGCATTTGCTTCGACCTTTATATTTCTACTATCAAGGAACTGAAGCACCTGGTTTTCCAGGGAGACTGATTTGCCCAGGGGAGCCTCCTCACCTCTCATTCCTGCTGTAGCATGAGCATATGATTGATATTTAATGTCTAGTCCACTTATAATTAGATCATCCATACGAGAATATTGTTCAAGATCCTCGACGCGTCGCTCCAAGTCTGCAATTTTTTTCTTCTGACAAGAAGTTCAGAGATTTTTTGATCTCTTCCATTTCCTCCTTCTTTGGTGGCATTTTTACTGACCTGTGGATAGTAAAACAATCTCTGCTGGTGTCACCAGTATCCGATCCGACCGACCTCGAATCCAGCTGGGCCTCAGCTAGCCCCCTCCACTGCTAGTCCCGCAGCTTACCGCCGCCATAACAGCAAGGGACACCAGATGACTGGCTAGGCTGGTCAAGAAGGCTGGCTTGGTGGTGGGGAGGAAATTCGATCCGCTGGGGGTTGTGGTGGATAGGTGGATGAGGGACAAGTTGCTGGTTATAACAAACAATGCCAACCACCCCCTTCATTACATCTTGGTAGGACAGAGAAGTGGCCGTAGTGAGCGGCTGATCTCGCTGCACTCGCGGACTGAGCAGTACAGGAGATTCTTTGTTCCAACAGCCATCAGGATGTTTAACAGTATCCTGGAAGGCAGAGATCCTTGATTCCCCCCCCCCCCCCATCACCACCATGTGGATACATGCATGTGTGTGCATATAGAATGCCTGCCAGGTTGTCTGGAATGGACTAAATGTAATATATGCTGTTGCGCAATATTTTATCTTATTTGAGATATTTTAGGTGATATATTGTTAATGATGTTTTGTTGTATGTATTGGGTGTCATGAGATATCAGAATTTCCCCATGGGGTTTAAGAAGAGTATGGGGATTAAGATAAGCCTTTATTAGTCCCACAATGGGGAAATTCCAGATTGAGGGAGAAGGGCCTTCGTCAGTGAGGTGACCAAGAACCCGATGGTCGCTCTGTCAGAGCTCCAGCGTTGCTCTGAGAATAGAAGAGAACCTTCCAGAAGGACAACCATCTCTGCAGCAATCCACCAATCAGGCCTGTATGGTACAGTGTCCAGACGGAAGCCACTCCTTAGTAAAAGGCATATGGGACCCAGCCTGGAGTTTGCCAAAAGGCACCTGAAGGACTCTTAGACCATGAGAAACAAAATTCTCTGGTCTGATGAGACAAAGATTGAACTCTTTAGTGTGAATGCTAGGTGTCATGTTTTGAGGAAACCAGGCACCGTTCATAACCACACCAATGTTGGTAGCAGCATCATGCTGTGGGGATGTTTTTTTAGCGGCAGGAACTGGGAGACTAGTCAGGATAGAGGGAAAGATGAATGCAGCAATGTACAGAGACATCCTGGATGAAAACCTGCTCCAGAGAGCTCTTGCCCTCAGACTGGGGCGATGATTCATCTTTCTTAAGAAAAATTAAGAAAAATAAGATTAAGAAAAATATCTATCTAAATTTACTTTTGAGCTCAAGTGATGTATTCACTTGAAAAGCACTTGTTAACATTTCCACTCTGGTGCACAGATCAGAGGGTCTACACACTCGCACACATCATCTTTCACATGCAAATAGTTTTGTGATTTGGTGCTAATATGAAAATATTGATGACAGAGAAATGAAAGCTGTCACAGAGAAGGGGGATGTTGTCTGACTGTGGGTGGGGGGACCAGATCACACACTGGAAGCCAGCATGTTTGTTTTATAAAGAATAAACAAAGAAACGCTCCAACGCCCAAAAAACTTTGATTGGCAGGAAACCAGAAGCACAGTGTAGATCTCTATCACAGTCAAAGTTAAATCCTGTCTGTTTACAGGAGACTCTTGTGTATGTTTGTGCGGCTTTTGTGGTGACATAATTCTGTTCACACAGTCTCATGGTGATTAACCACTCGGAAACATATCGCGCGTGTGCGTGCGTGCGTGCGTGCGTGTGTGTGTGTGTGTGTGGTCTACTTGGGGTCACCACTTTCCAAACCTTATAAGGAAACAGCTCAGTGAAAATGATAAAATGGAATAGATTTAGTTTTCACTTGTGTCTTATTCCTCAGATGGGGTGTCAAAAGAATCACTGGCACATTTTCAACTAAGAACCGTATTGTTATTTCTAAGGCCTTAACTCTCCTTCATTCATCTTATTTTTAAAGAGCAGAAGTTCAGCTCATTCTACGGCTTATTCGGTGTTCTACACGGGTAGAGTGTAGAGTCAGACATGTCAGAGATAATTTTTTTTTAATTTTATTTCTATAGGTGCCAGTGCATGGTAATTATTAGTTGTAGGGGCGATTTTTTTTTCTTTTTTTTTTTTTTTGTGGCTAATTCCTGTCCCGCCCTTTCTTAATTCTGATTGGCTGCTTAGAAAGGTCTGACATTGACGAGCTCAGCTGTAGTCTGAAAAGTCAAACTTTTTTCAGCTCTGAGCGCCCTGAGCGCCGCAACAAAAAGCGGCCACCATTGAGAGTGTTTCAGTGCTGAGGGCGCTCAGCGCTGTAGACGCTGGACTACATAGAGACTTTTTTGTGGTTAATTCCTATAGCAAGCAAGATTCAAATATACATCACTTACTCAGTCCTGTATGTAAAACATTAAAGTTTGTCTTTTTTTTTTTCTCAGATGGGTTTAGATTGGAGTGGTGGACTAGTAGTGGAGCATCCACCCCATAGCTGGGAGGTTGTAGATTCAAGCACCAGCTGGATCATACCAAAGATCATATAAAAATGATACTTCCCATCTTCTAACTTGGTGCTCAGTACAGTTGATTTTCAATTCAATTCAGCTTTATTTATATAGCGCCACATCATAACAGAAGTCATCTCATAGCGCTACAAAATGCAGAGAAAACCCCACAATTTCAGAAAGACCCAGCAATCAGACGATCCCCTGTGAGCAAGCACTTAAGCGACGGTGGAGAGGAAAAACTCCCATTTAACAGGAAGAAACCTCTAGCAGAACCAGGCTCAGGGAGGGGCAGTCATCTGCTGTGACTGGCTGGGGGTGAGGGGATAGAGAGGATGAAGAGGACAGATATAAAACAGAAGCGGGGTTGAGAGACACAAAATCCCTCCCTAATTGTAGGCTATATTAAAAAGGAAGGATTTTACCCTGTTCTTAAAAACAGAGACCGAGTTTGACTCCCGGACCCAGAGTGGTAACTGGTTCCACAGAGAAGGAGCTTGATAGCAGAAGGTTCTGCCTCCCAGTGTACTTTTGGAGATTCTGGGCATTACAAGTAATCCAGCATTTTGGGAGTGTAGTGCTCTATTAGGATGGTAAGGTAATATCAGGTCTTTTATATATAAGGGGGCCTGATTATTAAGAGCTTTGAAAGTGAGAAGAAGGATTTTAAACTTAATTCTAAACTCTATGGGAAGCCAGTGAAGGGAGGACAGAACCGGGGAGATATGATCTCTTTTTCTAGAACCAGTTAGAACTCTTGCAGCAGCATTTTGGATCAACTGAAGATTTTTTAACGATATTTTAGGACAACCCGATTATAAGATAATAAGGAGTTACAATAATCTAATCGAGAGCTGATAAAGGCATGGATCAGTTTCTCAGCATCATTCAGAGACAAGATGCTCCTAATCTTGGCAATATTGTGCAGATGATAGAAGGCAGTCTTAGAAACAAATTTAATATGTGAATTAAAGGACAGATCTTGATCAAAAATAACTCCAAGGTTCCTCACAGAACTATTCAGAGTGAGAGTGGTGGCATCTAAATTAAGAACATGATTTGGAAAGGGATTTCTAAGGTGTTTTGGGCCAACAAGAATGACTTCAGTCTTATCTGAGTTTGATAGCAGAAAATTACAAGTCATCCAGGCTTTGATATCCTTAAGACAGGCATCTAACTTAGCTAATTGATTACAATCATCGGGCTTCATTGACAGGTAGAGTTGTGTGTCGTCTGCGTAACAATGAAAATGTATACAGTGCTTTCGAATGGTATTGCCTAACAGAAGCATATATAAACTAAAAAGAGTAGGGCCTAACACAGATCCCTGTGGAACTCCGTGACTGAGCTTGGAGTTGGAAGAAAATTCATCATTGATGTGAACAAACTGAAATCTATCGGACAAATAAGATCAAAACCACTGCAGCGGAGTTCCATTTGTTCTAACATAGTGTTCTAATCTATCAAGTAGAATGGCATGATCGATAGTGTCAAAGGCTGCACTAAGATCTAAAAGGACAAGAACAGAAACAAGTCCATTATCAGATGCAATAAGGAGGTCATTAGTGACCTTCACTAAGGCAGTTTCAGTGCTGTGATGAACTCTGAACCCAGATTGAAACTCCTCAAACAAACCAACTCCCTTCAAGTGGTCAAACAATTGCATGGCAACAACTCTTTCCAAGATTTTTGAAATGAAAGGCAGATTAGAGATTGGTCGATAGTTAGCCAAAACTCCTGGATCGAGCGTTGGCTTTTTGAGTAAGGGTTTAATTACAGCAGTTTTAAAAGCCAGTGGTATATAACCCAGAGTTAAAGAAGAATTAATTACAGTATATGAAGAATGCGGCTACCAATAACTGGGAAGACAATTTTAAATAACCTTGTAGGAATAGGGTCCAAAAGGCAAGATGAAGGCTTAGATAAGGAGATTATTTTATCCATCTCTAAGAGGTCGATTGGAGTAAATGTATCTAAACAGATATCAGTTGAGGGAGTTGTAGTAGTTAATGTACTTGAGTTTACGGTAGGAAGAATCTGACGGATTTTATCTCTAATCGATAAAATTTTATGATTGAAAAAGTTCAGAAAGTCCTGACTAGAAAGCTCAGGAGGGATGCAAGGATTGACCGAGTCCTGACTCTTTGTCAGCCTGGCTATAGTGTTGAAAAGAAACCTGAGGTTTTTCTTATTCACATCTATTAATGCAGAATAATAACTTGATCTAGCTTTTCTAAGAGATTTTTTATAAATTAAGAGATGATTTCTCCACGCTAAATAGAATTCATCTAAATTAGTAGAATGCCATTTCCTTTCCAATTGACGAGTCTTCTGTTTTAAGCTACGAGTTTCTGAGTAAAACCAAGGGGTTAGAAATCTCTGGTTAGACTTTTTCTTTTTTAAAGGGGCTACCAAACCTAGAGTCCAATGCAGAGAGGCTGTAACAGTATCTACCATGCTATCAATTACGAAAGGAGCAGGCTCTCCATCTTTTATTTCCGTTGTGTTGACCCATGGTATAGAGGAGACAATCTGCAAAAATTTGGTAACAACATCATCTGAAAGACATCTCTGCTGTAGTCGTATTTTTCTTTAGGAGCCAAATAATCAGAAATGGTGAAATCAAAGGTTAACAGACAATGGTCTGACAGTACAGGATTATGAGGAGACACTACCAGATTTTCTATATCTATACCATAAGTCAAAACAAGGTCCAATGTGTGGTGGAGATAATGGGTAGAATTTTCTACTTTCTGGGAAAACCTCATTGAGTCTAAAATTGAATTGAATGCCTTATTAAGACAGTCACTGTCTATATCAACATGTATATTATAGTCCCCTACAATAATTATTCTATCTGATTTCAGCACTAAATCAGCTAAACATTCAGCAAATTCGGGTAGAAACTCTGAGTAAGCCGAGGGAGGACGGTAAACTATGGCAAAGAGAATTGGGTTCAAGCCAGGATAGCCAACATGCCCCACACTGAGGACCAGGCCCTCAGAGGAATTAAAACATGATTTTTGCTTGACATTAACTAGTAATTTAGAATGGAAAATTGCCGCCACTCCACCTCCACGACCAGAACCTCTGGGGTTATGACAGTTTAACCCCTTGCACTCTGGTCAGTTTCCCTAAAAACGCCTAAAAATAACATACCCAAAGTAAGTATCACTAAGTATCACTAAGATGGCGCCCACAGTGGTCGCCATGGTGTTTCGCTGTGCTTTTTTTTGTTTGTTTTTGATCGTCAATTGTGTGTCTGCCTGCTCTTACACCCATGAAGAGCTACTAAATATCAGGACTTTCACTCCCACGGACCTACTCCCAGTTTTTTTGGCTCCTGCCGCCAATCTGGTTCACTTTTTAGTCCAAAAAGTGAGACGGCGAAAGAGAGGAAGACGAGTGGGCGCCCTGGTGCGGCTTCGCAGGAGAGGCACGCGCACGGCTTTGCCTGGGATCTTTCTGTCCAACGTCAACTCACTTTATAACAAAGTAGATGAACTGAGACTGCTGATGCGATTTAAGGACCTCTCCACCTCGTGTGCCCTCTGCTTCACTGAGACCTGGCTCAAGGAAAAAACACCGGACAGCGCGCTCCTCCTCGAGGGATTTCAGCTGTTTCGTGCAGACCGTGACACGGGGCTCTCTGGCAAGACCACAGGCGGAGGAGTCTGCTTCTACATCAACAGCAGCTGGTGCTCCGATGTAACTGTGATCTCCCAACACTGTTCTCCTGCTCTGGAATATTTATTCATCAACTGCAAGCCATTTTATTCCCCGCGTGAGTTTGCTTCATTCATCCTGGCCGATGTTTGTCCCGCCCGACGCGGACATGCGCGAGGCTCAGCGCGCGCTCGCGGATCACATTCAGCAAGCGGAGCGGACTTTCCCGGACTCTCTGGTTATTGTGGTTGGCGACTTTAACCAGAGCAACCTGAGCCACGAACTCCCCCGGTACAAACAGTTTATTAAATGCCCCACCAGAGGAGAGAACACGCTGGATCACTGTTACACTACAGTTAAGGACGCGTATCGTGCTGTTCCCCGCGCTGCGCTCGGACTATCTGATCACGTGATGGTCCACCTGATTCCCACATACAGACAGAGACTGAAGCTCACAAAACCTGTTGTGAGCACAAACATTTTTTTTTTTTGTACTTATTTTGTACCTGTAGGTAGATTTGTTTTGCAGTCTGGTGACAATCCACCAGCTGCCGGTCGCTGCGTGTGCAAGCGCACCATATCCCTAACCTGCATGTTTTTAGCATGTGGGAGGAAACCGGAAAAATCCCGGAGTAAACCCACGCAACACGGGGAGAACATGCAAACTCCACACAGATCACTATTGGCCGGGGGCAGGGATCGAACCCACGATCTCATGATCCCCGCGATCCCCCGGCCGAGGGTAAAACTGTGCTGCCGCAGTGCTAACCACTGTGCCACCGTGCAGCCTAACATGGAGAATTACGCACCAGGATAACGGCTAATCCATACAGGCCGGCAGTTTTTTACCATCATATTGGCCAACGTGCACTCCCTGGATTGTAAAATGGATTACATCAGACTGTGGAGAGCTTCCCAGCGTAGTGTGAGGAACTGCTGTGTGTTGCTTTTTAGGGAGACGTGGCTGAGTCATAACATTTTGGACGCTGTGATTCAGCAGGAAGGGTTAACTCTCCACAGAGCAGACAGGACAGCTGCGTCAGGTAAGCAAAGAGGCAGGGGGCTGGCTGTTTACATTAATAACTCGTGGTGCCAGGATGCAAATGTGATCACCGTTCATTGTACACCTAACATTGAGTACATGACTGTGAAATTCAGATCGTTTTATCTGCCGCGGGAGTTGGCGGCTGTCTTGATTGTAGTAGTCTATGTTGCTGCAAGTGCCAATGTGAGTGGGGCTATGAGTGACTTGCATCACAACATCAGTTTGCTGCAGACAACTCACCCAGATGCTTTTATCATCATTGCGAGTGATTTTAACCAGGCGAGCCTCAAGTCTGTTTTACCTAAATTCTATCATCACGTGAACTGTGCTACTAGGGGCAATAATACACTAGATCATGTGTATCTCTCTGGTAGTCCATCGATTCGATGATGACCATCTTCTTTATTTGTGAGTTTGCTGGTGTTTGAATAGTCCGATCCTGGATCTGCAGATTCGGTTACAGACCGGGCATGTGAAGGAGGTGCTGGGGGGAGCAGGGGGGACTTGGCGAGCATGCCTCTTTGCACGCTTTGCTGTCCGGTGTTGTGTGCGCTGTTCCTCCATATAATCCACTCCCTGTGAGGAGTGGAAGCGCCAGATGTCTCGGCAGGAAGCGAGTTCCTCCAGTGAAGAGGGGTTGATCTGACATCTCTTCAGGATGGACTTCATTTGATCTTTGAAGCGCTTCTTCTGCCCACCAGCGCTGCGTTGGCCACGGTGTAACTGACCATACAGGATTCTGCGTGGGAGTCTGTGGCTGGGCATCCGGATGACATGCCCCAACCACCTGAGTTGATGCTGGGCCATGATGGACTCCACGCTACAGCTGCCAGCTCTCTCCAGCACTTCTGTGTGCGGCACTCTGTCCTTCCAAGTGATGCCATGGATCTTCTGGAGACATCTTATATGGAAGGTCTCCAAGCTTCTCAGATGGCGGCTGTAAATAGTCCATGCCTCACATCCATATAGTAAGGTGGTGATACATACAGCTCTGTAGACCAGCACTTTGGTGTGGAGTTTGAGATTGCTGTTCTGAAGAACCCTTCTCCTTAGACGACCAAAAGATGCTGATGCTTGCTTGAGGCGGTTCTGGATCTCGTCATCCATTGAGCAGGTGTCAGACATTATGCTTCCCAGGTATTTGAATGTGGGCACTGTGAGCAGCTGTTGCCCTGCTGATGTGAGGGTTATTGGGTTTTGTGGGGGGTCAGTACTGGACTGACAGAGTACCTCTGTCTTCTGGGTGTTGATTGTCAGTCCCATTCTGGTGTATGCAGTTACAGCTGCCGAGAGGATGTTTTGTAGAGCGTCTGGTGTATGAGCAACCAGGGCACAGTCATCGGCGTACTGTAGCTCAATGATGGTCTCTGATGTCAGTTTGGAAGTTGCCTGTAGCCTCCTGCTGTTAAACAAGTTACCATCAAGCCTGAAGTCAATGGTAACTCCAGCTTGTTTCTCCACCCTCCTACGTAGCAGAGTTGTTACACAGACAAGGAAGATGTTGAAGAGAACTGGGGCCAGCACACAGCCTTGCCTCACTCCGGTTTGCACTCCAAAAGGTTCTGAGCTGTGCCTTCCCACTACCACTCGATCATGTGTATACACACTCGATCATGTGTATACAAACATCAGGAACTGCTACAGAGCGGCCGCTCTCCCCCACATTGGAAACTCTGATCGCCTAGCTGTTAGGCTTGTGCCTGTATACAAGCTAATCGTGAAACAAATCAAACCTGTTGTCAGAAAAGTGAGACTGTGGCCCCAGGAGGCTATTGCAACATTACAAGACTGCTTTGAGAACACACAGTAGGAGATTGTTAGAGAAGCTGCAACAAAGAACGGAGTCATTGATCTTCAGGAATATGCAGTCTGTCATGGGGTATACAAATAAATGCATAGATGATGTAACTGTTATCAAAAGCATCAAGAAATGAGCAAATCAGAAGCCCTGGCTGAATGGAGAGGTGGGCTCCATGCTTAGGGTGCGGAATTCAGCTTTTACATCAGGAGACACTGCTGCATACAGGCTGGCAATACAAAAGCTGTCCCGAGGCATCCGCGAGGCCAAGAGACTGTATGGGAAGAAGCTAAACAACCACTTTATGAACAATAAACATTCACAGCGATTGTGGCAAGGTTTTAATACAATTGCTGAAAAAAGCCCCCTCCCCCACAGGCCAGTCACAAGGATCTCACACTCCCAGACAGGCTCAATGACTTTTATGCACATTTTGAAGTTGGAAATGGCAGCAATAATGATGAGGTACAGACACCTCTATCATCATCATCATCATCCACTGAGTAGGCATTTCAGGTGACAGCCGCCCAGGTTAGGAGAGTCTTTGCCAGGGTTAATTCACGCAAAGCAGCAGGACCTGACAACATTCCTGGGTGTCTGGTGAGGGAGTGTGCTGAACAGCTGAAAGATGTCTTTGCAGACATCTTTAACACCTCCCTCTCTCAGGGTGCTGTGCCCACCTGCCTGAAGAGTGCTATCATAAACCCCGAGCCAAAGAAACCAAACCCTGACTGCCTTAATGGTTTTTGTCCTGTGGCATTAACACCAATAGTGATGAAATGTTGGGAACGGCTTGTTTTGCAGCACATTAAGGCCCAGCTCCCTCCAGAGTTGGACCCCCCTGCAGTTTGCATATAGAGCTAATCGCTCAACCAAAGACACCATCTCCTCTGTACTTCACCTCACCCTATTACATCTGGAGGAGAGGAATACCTATGATTGACTTCTCTTCTGCATTTAATACCATTATTCCAGGGCAGTTGGTGGAAAAACTACGGTTGCTGGGGGTGGACCTTAGCACGTGTGGCTGGATTCTCAACTTCCTGATGCAGAGGCAGCAGCGAGTCAAGGTGGACAGTTCTATCTCAAACATCAGAACAGTTTTGGGGAACCCATGCTGGGATATTCATCTCAGACTGGAAGGAAAGGAGAGGCAGTAAATTCCTCTGCCAGAAGAGCATGGGGGATTAAGCAACTGGGGTCAATAGGAATTGTGATGGGACAATGTATTGTGATGCAAGACCCCAGGCAACAGGAATAAGCTGCTGTGGGGACAATAGGAATTGTGATGCGTAAATGTATTGTGATGCAGGACCTCAGGCATGCAGGGGGAGTGAGTGTTGTGATATAAAGGAGAGACCCTGCAGCATGAGTCCATTGCTGTTTCTGAGACTGAGAAATGTGAGAGAGTGAATAAAGATCATCTGCTATGAATGCCTGGCCTGTTTATTGTGCTCTCCACACTGGTGACCCTTGACGAATAATAGAACATGAGGCAAACACCCCGGAGACGGCCTGGTCGGGAATCCCCAGCAACGCGGCAAACACCCCAGAGACGGCCCGGATGGGAAGCCCCAGCAACACGTGTGCTGTTTCGGTCAAACTACCAAATTTTTGGCTGCACGACCCGAAGTCTTGGTTCCTCCACAACGAGGCCCAGTTCGCGCTCCAGGGAATAACGGCAGATGACACCAGATATTACTATGTGGTTGCAGCGCTGGACGCTCGCACGATTCAGCAAGTAGCAAGCCTGCTCCAACAGCCCCCAGCCCGCAACAAATATGGGGCTCTCAAAGCCGCGCTGACCCAGCGCTACACGCTCTCGGACTGCGAGAGAGCAGAGAGGCTCCTGACGCGCTCCGAGTTAGGAGATGGGTCGGCAGTCGAACTGATGGAGAAGATGTTGGCGTTGATGGGCACAGACGACAGGCATTTTCTGTTTGCCCGCTTTTTCCTCCGGAACCTCCCAACGGTGGCCAGAGCGGTCCTTGCCAACTCGCCGTTGCTGGCCGCGCGTGACTACCGTACGCTAGCCCAGGAGGCAGATCGGATCATCATCACCACCAGGGCCCTCACAGGGAATGCAGTGGAGTGGGAACCCAATAAGACAGCCAGGGGAAGCGAGGAGCCAGCGATGGTAGCGGCAGCGGGGGCCAGGAAGCGCCAGAGAGACACGATCTGCTCCTACCACCACCGTTTTGGAGAGGACGCGCGCCAATGCATGCCACCGTGCCAATTCAAATGTTCAGGAAAACGCCAAGACCGGCAGTTGGTAGCAGCCGTGACTGCCGGTGAAGCAAGCAAGCTGCTCTACGTGATAGACTCGCGCTCGGGGAGACGGTTCCTCGTGGACTCCGGCTCCCAAAAGAGCCTCATCCTACCGTCTTACGCTGACCGGCTAGCAGGTGCTAGCAGCCCTGAGCTGACGGCCGCAAACGGCTCGGACATTAAGACTTTTGGTGAAAAGACACTGACTGTATTCCTACACGGGCGTATGTACGAGTGGGCATTTGTCATAGCGGCATGCAGTTTCCCAATCTTAGACGCTGATTTTTTGTGTGCACACGGACTACTAGTCGATGTTGCTAACATACGCCTGATTAATGCAGTGTCTTTTGATTCCCTCCCCTGTACAGCTCGAGGAGCCGGGCCAACAATGCTAGCCAACGTCACAGCTCCAGGTGGTAAGGTCCACACACTGCTCACCCAGTTCCCAGCACTCACAGTCCAAACGTTTTTGGCGGCCATCACTAAATGTGGGGTGGAGCACTTTATTACCACCACCGGGCCGTCCATTTTTGCACGACCTTGGTGCCTGGACACAGCTAAGCTGGCCATAGCGTGCGAGGAGTTTGCCAACTTGGAAAGGTTGGGCATCATCAGGCGCTCAAACAGCCCATGGGCATCCCCACTACATATATGGTCCCTAAGGCCGAGGGATCATGCGACCGTGCGGAGATTTCCGCAGATTAAACAACGCCACAGCGCACAACCGCTACCCGATTCCCCATATTCAGGATTTTTGCGTTCACCTCGCCGGGGCACGTATTTTTTCTAAGATAGACCTGGTCCGTGGTTATCACCAGGTCCTGGTGCGCACAGAGGACATACCCAAAATGGCAGTAATAACCCTGTTTGGTCTGTTTGAGTTTTTACGCATACCCTTCGGATTAAAAGGCACGGCACAGACATTACAACGCATGATGGATGCGGTGTTGCGCGATCTGCCGTTTGTGTTCGTCTACCTGAATGACATCCTGGTGGCCAGCGCGTCTGAGGACGAACACGTAACCCACCTCAGGACAGTTTTCCGGAGGTTAGAGGAGCACGGGTTAATGATCAACCCGGCGAAATGCCAGTTCTGCATGACGGGGATCGATTTTTGGGGGCACCGCATCTCACCGGAGGGAGCGATACCCTTGCTGGACAAGGTGCGCACGGTGGCGAATTTTCCCCAGCCTCAGACGGTCAGGGCGCTGCAAGAGTTTTTGGGGATGGTTAACTTTTATAACCGTTTCCTCCCCCACGCAGCCCAGCTCATGCAGCCATTGTACGCCGCACTCAAGAAATGGAAACCGGTGGACAGAGTCGACTGGACTCCTGAGCAGGAGCAGGCAATCTCTGAGGTTAAAACAGCCCTGGCAAACGCTGCACTGTTGGCACACCCGGACCTGGCGGCTCAGATAGCGCTCACTACCGACGCCTTGGACGTGGCCATAGGGGCCGTCATGGAGCAATGCGTTGCCGGTTCTTGGCAGCCGCTCGCTTTTTTTTAGCAGGTCTTTGCGCGACAGTGAGCGTAAATACAGCGCATTTGACAGAGAGTTGCTGGCTCTCCACTTGGCCATACGCCACTTCCAGTTCTGGCTGGAAGGGCGCAGCTTCACTGCATTCGTGGACCACAAGCCGCTAACGTACGCGATGGCCAAGGTTTTGGAACCATGGTCGGGCCGGCAGCAGAGACAGCTGGCCGCGATCTCGGAGTTTACGACCGATATTCAGCATGTGGCCTGTAAACTGAATGTGGTGGCGGACTGCCTCTCACGCGCAGTAGTGGCCCCAGTCTGCGTAGGGATAGATTACACAGCCATGGCCGCAGAGCAGATTGGCGATGCGGACGTGTGCGCACTCCATTCTGGACCAACAGGGTTAAGGCTGGAGAGCAGAGTACTGCAAGACGGGGAGCCCCCTAATCTGTAACATCTCCACAGGACGCTCATGCCCAGTGGTCCCAGGCGCTTGGCGCTGCCGCGTGTTTGAGTCCGCTCACGCCCTGGCGCACCCAGGAGTGTGTGCGTCAGTCAAAATGGTGGGAGCGAAGTTCGTATGGCCAAGCCTGCGCAAACAGGTGAAAGAGTGGGCTGCAGCCTGCATAGCGTGCCAACGAGCCAAAGTGCACAGGCACACAAAGGCCCCTTTGGAGCCATTTCGTATCCCGGCTAAGAGGTTCGAACATGTTCACATGGACCTCGTGAGCCCCCTCCCGCCATCGCAGGGGTTCACGCACCTTCTGACAGTGGTGGACTGCACCACACAATGGCCAGAAGCAGTCCCACTGGCTTCCACCGCGTCCACAGATGTGGCACGTGCCTTTTTAACAACATGGGTGGCACGTTTTGGCATCCCTTCGGACATCACGTCCGATCGGGGCCCTTAGTTTGTTTCCGACCTCTGGTCCACTATGGCCCATAGCCTGGGTGTCGTAATTCATCGCACAACTGCGTACAACCCACAGGCCAATGGGTTATGTGAGTGTTTCCATAGGTCACTGAAAGCAGCGCTCAGGGCTTTGCTTACAGATGCAAATTGGGTGGACCAGTTGCCGTGAGTTCTGTTAGGGTTGCGTTCCACACCAAAAGAGGATTTGGAGGCATCCCCAGCAAAGTTGTTTTTTTTCTCAGCCGCTACGGCTCCACCGGGGAATTTTTACCAGATAGTTAGTTAGTTAATCCCTTCACACCTGAAGGTGTATATGGGCGGCGCCTATCTCCGTTTCTCTGACCCTAGGCCACACAGCTACTGTAAGTAGTGAAAGCTACAGCGGGGGGTCAGTCCTCTGGTAGCTCTGTGTGTAACTTTACTTTCCCCATTCCATTATGCGGAGCACCACGCTAGAAGGCAGAAAGCACCATTTTTATATGGTCTTTGGTATGACCCGGCCGGGATTTGAACCCCTGCCTCCCGGGTGTGGGGCGGATGCTCTACCAACTAAGCCACCACTCCGGTGGTGGCTCAGTTTACCAGATAACCCCGTGCCAAACAACCATCCGTCCCCACGTTCACGGCATAGCGCAGATGCAGGCACGCTACCTGGCCCAGCCTACCACTGTTTTCCACGCACTTTTGTGCCAAAAACTTTGAAGAACGCGGCATTCGTTTTTGTCAGGCACGATGCCCACCGCCCCCCATTGCGCCCACCCTACGATGGCCCGTTTAGAGTGCTGGAACCAGGGGACAAACATTTTGTGTTAGACTTGGGGCTTCGCCAGGAGAAAATCTGTATAGACAGGCTTAAGCCCACCTTTGTGGTGGCAGACGAGCAGTTGATGTTGGCTCGAGCTTCTCGGCGTGGAAAACCCCCACTGAGAACTCCCCAGGTAAACGATTCATCAGAGCAGTCACACGAGCAGGCTGAATGCCCTCCCCCCTCGCCATTGTCCACCTACAGCCGGACACACCCCCAGGAACCCCCCACCGACACAGCAGCACTGCGGAGCCGAAGTCCCCTCGTTACAGCAGATATGGGAGGAGGCTGAAGCCAAAAGGACGCGAGCGTTAACGCTCAGTCTGAGACTCTGGAGGGGGGGGGGGTATGGGGAACCCATGCTGGGATATTCATCTCAGACTGGAAGGAAAGGAGAGGCAGTAAATTCCTCTGCCGGAAGAGCATGGGGGATTAAGCAACTGGGGTCAATAGGAATTGTGATGGGAGAATGTATTGTGATGCAAGACCCCAGGCAACAGGAATAAGCTGCTGTGGGGACAATAGGAATTGTGATGCTTAAATGTATTGTGATGCAGGACCTCAGGCATGCAGGGGGAGTGAGTGTTGTGATATAAAGGAGAGACCCTGCAGCATGATTCCATTGCTGTTTCTGAGACTGAGAAATGTGAGAGAGTGAATAAAGATCGTCTGCTATGAATGCCTGGCCTGTTTATTGCTCTCTCCAAACTGTGAGTACAGGATCTCCTCAGGGCTGTGTCTTGAGCCCCCTGCTGTTTAGACTGCTCATTCACGACTGTACTGCCACATTCAGCACCAATCACATCATTAAGTTTGCTGATGATATGACGGTAGTTGGTCTGATTAATGAAAACAATGAGTCTGCATACAGAAGGGAGGTGGACCAGCTAACAACATGGTGCAGATTACATAATCTTCACCTTAATGTGGAGAAGACTAAGGAGATGGTGATCGACTGCAGGAAGGTGAGCAAGTACCATCACACACTGCTGTCTATTGGGGGCACTTTTGTGGAGAGGGTGAACAATGTTAAGTTTCTGGGGATTTACCTGGCAGATGACATGACCTTTAACACCAACACCACAGTCATTATTAAAAAGGCTCATCAGCGACTCTACCTTCTCCGGCGGCTAAAAAAGGCAGGTCTTCCTACTCAGTTCCGCATCAGTTTTTACAGAGGCACCCTTGAATCTGTCCTTTCATATGGCCTGACTACCCGGTTTGGGAATTGCACAGCTTTAGAGAAGCACCAGCTGAATAGGGATGTAAAAACAGCTAGTAAGATTACACTGGTCAACACCAAATTTATTGTCTAAGTTTTTTTAGCTGATTTAGGACAATTTTGATGTGCTGAATCCAAAAATCACATTGGTTTTGCTCAATCAGGTCAACTTTTTGAACTATGGCCACATGTTTTCTTACGTTTTTGTTTACATGTACGGATATTTTCACTTTATATGATGCAAAATTCTTTTTTATTTCTTGAAATTCTCTGAATTTTGAACAATGATCATGTAAAATTCATTTTACATGTACTTACCTTTCTCAATGTCTACTATTCATTTTACAGTACAACTATACAACTGCTGTACAACTGCTTATAACAACATAAAAACCTGACCTGATCGAGAGAAACGGATGTCATTTTCGGATTCAGCAGTGCAAAATTGTCTGAAATCAGTTGAAAAAACAGACAACTTACAAAAAAATTATTTTTATTATGTTGTGTTATTGGTGTTCCCCTCCTCTCCTTGGAGAAGATTTACAATAAATGCTGTGCTAACAGGGCTGTTAACATCACTAAAGACTGCTACCATCCTTCCCACAGTTTGCTTTCTCTTCTGCCTTCAGGGAAGAGGTACAGGTGTCTTCAGGCCAGGACATCCAGAATGTTGAACAGTTTTTTCCACATGCAGTCAGGGTTATAAATGGACTGTGCCCTATTCCCCTGCCAGTTGCTTTTCCTCCCCCTCACCTCTGCTAAACTTTTGTATGTATTCTGTTAGATTGGTCTGACCATAGTGTTTTAACTGATATTTTATTGTTGTATTTTATTTTATTTGCTGTTGTTTTTCAACTTATTCTCTATGTATATTGTGATACTGTGTTATGCTGGGGGATCATAATTTCGTTTTTTATGTGCATGCACATACTAAATGACAATAAAGAAATCTTGAAAAGATCGATTGATGCATCTAGGGATCACTGAGTCAATCTTTTGTCCTACCCCTAGTGCTCAGCATAATAGAATGGTGAAAAGAAAGTTGGTTACCCAGTCACATGCAAGAGCACAAGCCAGTGTACACTTTGTGCTGGTTCCAAACCCGGAAAACAGGGAGGGTTGCGTCAGGAAGGACATCCAGCATAAAATCTCTGCCAATTAAATATGCAGACCCATGATGCACTGTGGCAACCCCCAATATGTATAGAGGAAGCAGCCGAAAGATTTGTGTGTGTGTGTGTGTTTGATTTTCAAACTTTTGTCCATATTTACACAATATTAAGAAATCAAAAATACTCTTAAAAGGAAAATGGGAGACTGATGGAGAGAAGTTTCAATAGTCCCACCACAAAAGGCCAAACAAAACTGTAAAAGAATAGCACATCCTTCCCAGCACAAGTTGGTTGAAAAAATGTTGAAAAGACGGCTTTTTCCACCATGTTTAAAAAAAAAAAAAAAAGTCTTGATTTAGTTGAAAAGTGAAAGATAAAAAAAGGTCTTCATTTAGACGTCTCTGTATGGTCTAAATTTGGTTCAAAGATAAATGATGAAAAGCCATCTATTTCAGGTTTTGGGGGAAAAACTGTCACAAAGATACATGTTACTAAGTTTGGTTACACCAGCGTCATTCATTTTCAGATCCTTTTTAGATTGCAGGAGGCCTATCCCAGCATCTTTGGGTGAGAGATAAGTACATCCTGGACCAATCACCAGTCCACCATCTGGTATTCCCAGCAGTTTCCCATCCAAATACTAACTAAGCTAGACCTTGCTTGGCTTTGAAATCAGATAAGATCAAGGGTCTCTGGGGGCACCTGGAGCCTGATGTGTGAACATCAATAAAGGGACACAACACAAAGAAATTTGCAAAACACACTTGTATTCAAACAGTGCTTTTTCATTGTACAGTACAATAGCACTATCACTGGTTTCAAATTGTTCCAGATATTAATTAACAACCAATATGTCAAACTTTTTTTTTTTTTTTTTTAAAAAGAAAAGCTGTTAAAAAGGTGTAAAATTGTACCTGACTTTTGAGAAACAGACCCCCACCACAATCTTCAAATGCCAAAAACTATTTTGAGGATAAATTTGGGCCAAATCCTGTGGACTAAACAGCTCAGTTATTGGATTATTTTTGGTTATTATGGTTAGGCACAGCTCAATTTTCAATGTCTAATTTTAGATTAAATATGGTCCTATTAGATAGGCCAAACACAGCCCAATTTTCAACATCTATTTGTGGGCTAAATTAAGACTTTGACCGATGGACCTGGTTTAGCCCAAAACCCATCTAAATTACAGCTGCACCAGTGTGTTACTGGAAGATTTTGCTCTACATCACAGCCAGCACTGTCTGCTGCCCCAGTCCAGTCTAGACGCCACTCAGCTGCACTCAAAAGACTTTCTGTTTTACAGGTTTAAGATACACAGAAAATCTTCCACTACCATGCTGAGAATAAGATTTTTAACTGGGTTAAGGAAAGGACTGTATGATGGAAGGGATACATTTATGAAACGATGCTTGATGCTGAACCACTCCCCTACTTTCACCATCATGAAAGCTAACATTGTCTGAAACCACAACAAAGTCAGGACCCTCTTCCCACTCATGATCCTGCTGCTCTTTACAAACAAAGTGAAGACCACCCAGAAATGTTAAAGAGAAGTCAGTGATAGTTGTTGCTCTTGGACTTCCTTTACCTTGTACTTCCTCTCTTCTTCCATCTCTGGGGCTTCTTCCTTATTTTCTCTCTGATCCCATTCATTGTTAATGATCAATAAATACAAGTAGTTTAATCACATAATTTGAAAAAAAAATGTGTTTTCGGTTTTGATTTGCTGTATCTAAATGATGGAATTTAACTTTTGTCACCTGGCACTATTTTGCAACTTGTGTGCATTACATTGAAAAATTATAGAGGGAGAGAAAATGTATGTAGAGTTTTGCAAAAAATGTGTACAGAGTTGCACATTCTGTCTTACTATATCAACAGTTAAAGATTAAACCAAATAAGAGATTAAAACATCTGGTTGTGAAACTGCAATTACAATTAATTCAACAATAATATAAAATAAACACTATTAAAAAGTGACATAAAACCAATAACACTTAAAAAGCAACACTTTTAAAACCATTTTTTGTAGCAACATGGGCAGCACGGTGGTGCAGTGGTTAGCACTGTTGCCTTACAGCTAGAAGGTTCCTGCTTCGAATCCCCAGGTTGGCAGGGGTTGGAACCTTTCTGTGTGGAGTTTGCATGTTCTCTCTGTGCTGCGTTGGTTTACTCCGGGGGCTCCTGTTTCCTCCCACAATCCAAAGACATGCATGTTAGGTTAATTGGCTGTTCTAAATTGTCCCTAGATATGTTTCCTATAGGCCCTTAGAATAGAGGGTTAGTATTAGTGAAAGCGCTTTGAGTGGTCTTTGTGACTAGAAAAGCGCTATATAAGTGCAGGTTAGTTAGTTAGTTAGCAAGCTCCAGCAGAGGGCACACTAATTTTAACTTCTCTATTGGTTGTTCTGTGTATCTGAGAATTCATCTGAGACACTCTATCTCACAGCTTCTGTTTAAATAAAGATGCACTACTCACTTCCTGGACTCAGAGGATTGTGGGAAGTGGTCTTCAACATGTGTGCCCTGACCAAGGAAGCTATAGGAAGCAACAGCACACTTTAGAGCAGGGGTGGGTAAGCTTTTTAGCTCAGGGGCCACATTGAGTTTAAAATTTGACAGAAGGGCCGGGCCATTGTCAGAGTGTTTGTGTGAACTAAAATAAAGTGCATGTAAAAGCCATTGTCTAAAAGTGAAAGAAAACTTGCCTTCAGTTTCAGTGGGAACAGTGTTGTTGGTCACCCTTTTTTGCCAGTGCGTCAAAGTTTGGTGTCAGTTTGGTTGTGGCAGTTCTCAGGACAGATCTGAGGTGTTCATCAGTTAGCTGGGATCTGTGGGGAGCTTTGTTGATGTTCACGCTGAAGGTCTGCTCACACACGTAGGTAGAGCCAAACATCAGCATCCTCTGTGCCATCATCCGAATGTTTGGAAACTTGGCTTCACTAAGTGAAGCACAAAACTCATCCAGTCTAAGGGAGCTGAGCTTCTCCTTTAAGACAGAGTCACACTGAAGATCGATCAGTTCCAATTGCGTATCCTGCGGTGCTGTTTCAGAGTCTTGTGACAGGGGACATGACATAAGCTGAAGTGACTTGTCAATGTTTTCAAAATCAGAGAACCGACGGCAGAATTCTCCATGCAGATTGTCCAGTGATCTGCTGTACTTCTTCACATGTTGAGGGGCCTCTTTAAGTGTCCCGAGTGTGGGAAAATGAGTGAAGGCTTTGTTTGACATTTGCTTTGAGAATAAAGTCAGTTTGGCTTTGAAGACTGTCACATTCATGTACATGTCGTGCACAAACGGATCTTTCCTTTGTCTCGTTACGTTCAGCTCATTCATGTGTGCCAATATTTCCACAGCAGAAGCAAAATCACAAAGTCAATCTGTGTCACTCAGCTCAGGAAAATCGTTGGCTTTCCCATTTAACTCCAAAAATGAGCTAATCTCCCCTTTGAGTTCCCACACTCATTGACATATTTTCCCCGGACTTAACCAGTGGACATGAGAGTGGTAAAGCAAGTCCTGATGATCAGCATCAGTTTCCTCAAGGAACTTAATAAACTGACAATGCTGAAGGCCTCTCGCTCGGATGAAGTTAATGAGTTTTATGACTGGTTTCACAACGTGATCAAGCTTCAGCATGAACCTGCAGGGCTTCCTGATGAATTATGCAGTGAATTACATCCAGCTCAGGGTTTTCTTCTTTCATCTTATGGATTCTTTTCAACAGTCCAACATTTTTCTCTGTTAAGTTTGCCGATCCAGCCGTGGTGACATTGACAAGTTTACTCCAAGGTAGCTTCAGCCTCTCAATGACACCAGACACCCTGCCATACAAGTCCTCCCCTGTGGAGAAAGGCGTGCTGGCTTTTGCTAATTTGAATGTCAGCAAATAACTTGCCTTGGTGCTTGACGCTTGAATTGTAGCTTGTCGAAGAAAAATATTTTGCTGAGTCTGTAAATTGGCCGCCAACCTCTGAGCAGTAGTCACCCATCCTGGCATTGATTGGTCGCTAGCGTAGTTAGCATGCTTGGTGGAAAAGTGGCAGCTGAGCTATCCACTCCTGAGTGTGAGTGTCGGCACTCACTGTCAACTTTTCTTTTCTTTGGTCCACTCATTGTTGAGCTGGTTTTATACTTTTCATGTCTACAATGCATCTACCTATGCTAAGGCCAGCGGTCAAGTGACTGCATGTTTCATTAGCGTCTAGTCTACTGCTCGGTCAAACGTTTAATGCACACGCATAACCATCATCTGCAGTTTTATCCCAGCCCAATTGGTGGCCGGATTAAAAAGCCCACGGGCCAGCCGTAGTTTGCCCATGCCTGCTTTAGATGATACATGAATACCTCATCAATTCTCTGAGATGTTGAGTAAACAGAAAGACAAACTCAGATTTCAGACAATTTGTTGGCAGTAAATGTTTACCTTTAATGTAAAACTAAGGCTGAAATCAGAGGACATTTCTTCTTAAAATTAAATTTGTACCTCACAGTCTGAAAAGTGGAGCCAACATGAGTTCTTTGAATCTTTCTAAGGGCCGCCAGGGAGCCAATAATAGCACTGTTTCCCCTATAGGAACTAGGAACTGATCTTCAGGAACTCCACCTGTAGTGTGTGTCTCCACCACAGGAGTCTCTCCCATACAAGAGTTTTCAGGAACTAGTAGGAGCTGAAATAAGTCCCTGGTCAGGGTTAGGTACTTTTGAGCAGCCCCAAAATGGTGTTGGGTGGGGCTTGGGATTGACTTGGCGCTGATTGGATATATATTACTAGGCAAAAGTTTGGACAGACTTGCACATTCATTTTCAATGGGTAAATGTGTCTAATTAGACTGGTGCTGTAAGTCAGCATTACATCATTAAACAAAACAAAAGCCAACAAGAAGTCCCAAAAATCCATCAGGAAAAAAATTCTACTGGATTTTTTTTTTTAGTATGTTAGCAATGCAGTTCACCACTAAGTTTTCCCTTTTTCATGTTTTCCTCACACTGTCTTATTTACAAAATAACCCCACTTTTTATGAGCTGTGATAACTTTATATCATCCCAAATGCTAGTTTCAAGTCTGACTCAATATTATATTTGTTTTGCCTTATTTCACAGAAAAACAGACACTAAAGCCAACTATGTTTTTGTTTATGTCAGTAGTCTCCATTATTTTCTCAGTCAGATCCACCCCAATGTCCCGCCTCAAAAAACCATGGAAATATTTTCCAGTGAAGGCTTCAAATTTGAATAAAACACTCATTTATACAGACGTGGACAAAATTGTTGGTACCCCTCTGTTAATGAAAGAAAAACCCACAATGGTCACAGAAATAACTTGAATCTGACAAAAGTAGTAATAAATAAAAATTCTATGAAAATTAACCAATGAAAATCAGACAATGCTTTTGAATTGTGGTTCAACAGAATTATTTTAAAAAACTAAACTCATGAAACAGGCCTGGACAAAAATGATGGTACCCCTAGACAAGATTGAAAATAATGTGACCATAGGGACATGTTCAACCAAGATGTGTCCTCTAATTAACATCACAGGTGTCTACAAACTTGTAATCAGTCAGTCGGCCTATTTAAAGGGTGACAAGTAATCACTGTGTTGTTTGTTAACATGGTGTGTACCACACTGAACATGGACCAGAGGAAGCAAAGGAGAGAGCTGTCTCAGGAGATTAGAAAGAAAATTATAGACAAGCATGTTAAAGGAAAAGGCTATAAGACCATCTCCAAGCAGCTTGATGTTCCTGTGACTACAGTTGCACATATTATTCAGAAATTTAAGATCCACGGGACTGTAGCCAACCTCCCTGGACGTGGCTGCAGGAGGAGACGGATAATACGAATGGTAACAAAAGAGCCCAGAACAACCTCTAAACACATTCATGGTGAACTCCAAGGTCAAGGTATATCAGTGTCAGATCGCACCATCCATCGTTGTTTGAGCCAAAGTGGACTTAATGGGAGACGATCAAGGAGGACACCACTGTTGAAAACAAATCATAAAAAAGCCAGACTGGAATTTGCCAAACTGCATGTTGACAAGCCACAAAGCTTCTGGGAGAATGTCCTATGGACAGACGAGACAAAACTGGAACTTTTTGGCAAGGCACATCAACTCTATGTTCACAGATGCAAAAATGAAGCATACCATGAAAAGAACACTGTCCCTACTGTGAAACATGGAGGAGGTTTTGTTATGTTCTGGGACTGCTTTGCTGCATCTGGCACAGGGTGTCTTGAATCTGTGCAGGGTACAATGAAATCTCAAGACTATCAAGGTATTCTAGAGAGAAATGTGCTGCCCAGTGTCAGACAGCTTGGTCTCAGTCGCAGGTCATGGGTCTTGCAACAGGGTAATGACCCAAAACACAGCTAAAAACACCCAAGAATGGCTAAGAGCGAAGCATTGGACTATTCTAAAGTGGCCTTCTATGAGCCCTGATCTAAATCCTATTGAACATCTGTAGAAGGAGCTGAAACATGCCATCTGGAGAAGCAGTTTGCTCATGAGGAGTGGGCCAAAATACCTGCTGAGAGGTGCAGAAGTCTCATTAACAGTTACAGAAATGGTTTGATTGCAGTGATTGCCTCAAAAGGTTGTGCAACAAAATATTAAGTTAAGGGTACCATCATTTTTGTCCAGGCCTGTTTCATGAGGGGTTTTTTTTTAAAATAAGTCTATTGAACCACAATTCAAAAGCATTGTCTGATTTTCATTGGTTAATTTTCATAGAATTTTTATTTATTACCACTTTTGTCAGATTCAAGTTATTTCTGTGACCATTGTGGGTTTTTCTTTCATTAACAGAGGGGTACCAACAATTTTGTCCATGTCTGTATACAGTCATTGTCTGAAAGGCTACATATGAATAAAGTTTGACTGATCTGTATGTTTTTGTCTCCATCAGGACAAATTACAACGGCATCGACCTTAACAGGAACTTTCCTGATGCTTTCGTTGGTCAACAAAGCCAATCACAGCTTAGCGAGGACAAAAGAGAAGCTGAGGTTGGTCCTGTGGTCTGTGGTGTGTGTTTGTCAGATGAAGCTGGGAATCATTTGTGTTACACACTGGTTCATCATATAATGGAAACTGGAAATATGATTTCTTTACAATAAACATAATTAAAGAAGACCTGTTTGTTTTTTGCAAATCTGTACGGGTATCAGACCGCCCCCCCCCCCAGGGCTGTAATACATTCTGTATGATTGTACATAATAAGCGCCATGCCAAGGTGTGACGACGTATTTGTTTAGAAAGCTTAGAAAGTGTTAAAATCCTTTGTTTTTAGTTCTTTACAGCCCTTTAGCTTACATCATTTGTGTAACCTGTCCCAAAAGATGCTAACAATGCCCCCTTGTAGTCGCAGAATAAGGTGGTCACAGAATTTGGGATGACACTGACCCCAGTTACATGGTCACAATAAACCGACTACTGGGAGTAAACTGATAATGGCAATAATCAGTTTTCTTGTGTTTACATGCACTGAATAAATGGATTATTGGAGGGTAAACCACTTGAGTTAACCTTTTAACTCTCCACGGTTTCACGCGCCCCTAGTGGCACAGCACCACAACTGCACTGTCAACTGAGTCTTGACATCCCTTTAACTCCCCAGCTGTACCAGCACTTGTACTGATCGTGCCAGTTCAGAAAGTGGCAGGCACGCGTTAGAGGACTCATGGCTGACACGGAATACAGCAAAGAAGAAGAAATCTTCAATATTCTTCTTCCTTTTCTTGATTTGAGGTCACAAGACCAATATGGTCAGCATGATCGTCATGGATCGTCACAGAAAACTGCATCTTACAGGAAAAATAGCCACGTAAAACAAACAGAATTCACGTGGGATAATCATAAGAGTTTGTAAAATGGTAAATGATATTCACTTATATAGCGCTTTTATTCTCATCTCTTGATGACCAAAGCGCTTTACAGATCCTGCTATCCACCCATTCACACACAGATGGTGGCATGCTGCCTAACATGGCGCTTCCAGACCCACCAGGAGCAATTGGGGTGAAGTGTCTTGCCCAGAGACACAACGGCAGGATATCTGGGGAGAGCGGGATTCAACCCGCCAACCATGTGGTTATTGGACGACCTGCTCTACCTCCTGAGCCACTGCCATGTAGATGTGGTAGAGAGCTTAAATGACCGACAAAACGCAAAACAACGACCACGATGTGCGAAATCAGACCGACCACGCAAGCCCCCACCACCACCACCACCACCGATAAGGGACAAAGTTTTTTTTTACATTGTACTGATTTTCTGGTTCATATACTTTGAAGATAAGATAAAAACATACCCCTGTAGACAAAACGGTGTCAACAAAACTAACCATTCTTTCTGTAAATATGTCCAAAGTTCACTTTTGACTGAGTTATGTAATTTTTATAGCTGCTGTGACATTATGCAAATTAGATGCGTAAATTTATTACTATCAGAAACTTTGGATCATATTCTACATCTTTCTAATTGACAGTAAGCCATTATCTCTTGCAACTTTCAAGTTATAGCCTTGGAAATCTGAACTATTTTCTTGACAAAAAATCATTACCACTCTTGACCACTAGGGGTTATGTCACCATACCACGACTGGGACAGTTAATGTGTTAATGACCCCGGTTACATGGCCTTTATCGGATTATTCTGTTTACATTGCCACTTGAATAATTGGATAACTCCAGAAATTCAATTATAACTGGTTTATTCGTGTACATGTAAACTTGGTCATTGTAAAAGTCCATAAAAAAATACTCACATCCTGATTTGGTTCTGGATGCTTATGATAACTTCTAGATCAGGGTGAAAAAAATTCACTGAGAAACTGAATCACTACACTTCAATTACCATTTATGAGCGCTTCATTAAAAATCAGATACGTTTTTTTAGTTTTACAATTGTTACCCAAGCAATAACTGGAAAAACAAACTCATTAATTCATTTTCTTAACCATTTAATCTTTTGTTTGTTTCTATGGTAATTTTGCACTTCCCATTTAAGAAAATGGTTGAGTGTGACATGCAAATTAAATCTGACCAAAAACTCTGAAATGACTCCTCAGACAATTTTGCTAAACTTCGTTTATGTTCAGGAGACAGAAACCATGTCTACTTGCACGAATGGGTTCAAACCTGAAGATGGAGTTGTAATTGTAATCAGCAGGTGACTTTGTTGTGTGTTTCAGGTTAGAGCTGTGATGGGCTGGTTGAAGACTGAGAGTTTTGTCCTCTCTGCCAACCTTCATGGGGGAGCGATGGTAGCCAGTTACCCTTATGATAATAGCAACGGAGGTAAACATATGTGTACAGTTTCTGCTATTACACCAAGTCATTTCAGCATGATCAGTCAAACTTCTTGTTTTCTTTGCTTCAGTCACTCATGAATCTAAAATGAAAAAATAATCAAATATGAATAATGAAAGAATATTGAATAAGCACTGTGTTCTCCTGTCAGAGTTTATTACTTTAATAGCATCACAAGATGGAAGATACCGTTGGACAATCTGATCATTCTGGGAGGTTGGTCAGCAGCCCTGGGAGAGGAAACATACTCACAGATACACAAAACTCTCTCCTTGTGTGTGTGCTTTGACTTTTTCAACAGGCAGTGAGCTGGTGGGTGGGGCCAGTGTCACCCCCGATGACGACGTGTTTGTTCACCTGTCCAAGGTGTACGCTCAAAACCATGCCTCCATGCACCAGGGGGACATCTGTAAGGACAGCAGGCCATTCCCAGAGGGCATCACCAATGGATACCAGTGGTACGCTCTGGCAGGTCAGTCACATGGCACACAAGACAGGATAGCTTTAGGAACAGTTACTGAATAAGGCAACTTAATGAGGAGCCGGGAGATGTTTATCAGTCTCACTGCCTCCTCTGGTTTCCTGCTGGAGGAACTTGATCACTGGAACCTGATCGGGTCTGAGGGAGCTGTAGACAAGAGGATGGACTCAGTGGGTATTTTGTGTGTGTTCAGGTGGGATGCAGGACTACAACTACGTGTGGGCCCAGTGTTTGGAGATCACCCTGGAGCTTTCCTGCTGCAAATTTCCTCCAGTCGAAGAACTTCCTGCGCTGTGGATAGACAATAAAAAGGCTCTGCTGGCCTTCATCCAGCAGGTTCACCTGGGTCAGTACCTGCCTGACTGAAACTGAACCAGAATCAATAATTGCCTAATTCCATAAAATGTGTACCTTTGAATACAGGAATCAAAGGCCGTGTATTTGATGGCTCGGGGGTGCCGGTGCAGAATGCAGTGGTGGAGGTCAAAGGTCGCAAAAACATGTGTCCGTTCAGAACAGACAAACACGGAGAATACTACAGACTGCTGCTGCCTGGACGCTACAGCTTCACTGTAAATACACACACCGTTGTATTCATCACTGCCATTTTGAAATCTTAAATTTAGCCTTAAGGTGCGTTCACACCAAACGTCAACGGGCAAATTTTTTGGGCTGCGCGATTATGTTATAACTCAATGTAAATGTGCAAATAAACATGAATTCAGCATCTGAGTGAGATGCAAACAGGCGAAGTTGCCTTTATAAGTTCTGCAGCAGTGTTCAGCCTACTGTGGAAATCCCCAAAATAACGTCATGCTTTAGGTTTACATTATCCAATGGAGAGCTCACTTGAACAGCTAAGCATTTTCACAAAAAATAAATCTTACTCTGTTTTTATATGACAGCCGACAGCTTTATTTACGTGGAAAATTATGTTTTAAATTTGATCGGATCAAAAGATAATTTTACTCTCGCCATTCATTTCAATGGGGATTTTTTCTGATTTAAGGTCCCATATGCAGAAGTAGAGAGGGCGTGACTTAGGCTCTCTATAAGTTATGAGTTTATAAGAAAAAAAACTTGCAAATTGGTGAGAAAATGAGAAATTTATGAGAAAATTAAAAAAAAAACTTATACAATTGAGCAGCTTTTGTAAAGTTGCTATTTTGTTCTTGTAAATTTGTGAATTTATTCTGGTAAATAAATGGATTTTTTTTTCTTGGAAATTAGTTTTTTCCCACTGATTTGGAAATTGTTTTGTTTTTCTCTCACAAATTTGCAACTGTAAAAAAAAACCCAGAAAACTCTGATTATGAGAATACAGTATTTGACAATCATACATATCCTTGTACCATTCCTACCATTTTGCCTGTGTTGCTCATTAACATGTCTGCCATTCTCGCCATAATTGACAGGTGACGTACCCAGGCCACAAGGTTTTGACAGAAACTCTCGACGTCCCTTACGGCCCGGATAATTACTCTGCCAAGATACATGACTTCCATTTACGAGGTCTCGCCACAGAATCTAGCCAAGAAGCCCAAGCTAATGACACCATTAACTGTAGCAGCACCTTGCAGCGGGAGGTGGGTGGAGCTATGACTGGACCAGCATGGAGTGGGTTGGCTTTGGGGGTCAGCCTGGTGATGGTGCTGCGATCCCTGATTGACTGAAGAAAACCAAACTCCCTGATGGTAAACTGAAGGGGTCAGTTAAACTTCCCATCAGCAGGGGGTCACGGGATCAGTTCTTATCTCTGAGACCGAACCAAACAGCAACATGAAAAGAGAAACAAAACAAAGGGGTTTTGATTTTCCCCTCTGCTGGCTTTGTTACACCTGAAAAACAAACCGGAGGCAAACAGACAAACCACAGTGGAGCCTGAAGTTCAACTCAGAGTAAAAAGAGATGCAGCAACACTGACAGACCTTAAAAAAGGAAGAGATTAGATATAATTTTGAAGACATTTCACAGAATGCGTCATACAAGTTTATACACGGTGCAGGATGATGCATGTCGCTTTTTTTAATGCTTCTAATTTATTGTGATGTCTGTCCACATGTAAAAGGTAAACTATCCTTTAGAAACTTTGGTACAGCTTCAACAGGGTGTTCCATCAGTAACAGAAACATCAAGTGCATTTGAATAGTGAAATTTTCCTGTGCTGGGATTACAAGCACGAGGAAACTGGAAACGACAGACATAAACCAAGGAGGGGACAGGAGGGACATGCCCCCTTATCTTCACATACAGTGGTGTGAAAAAGTGTTTGCCCATTTCCTGATTTCTCTTTTTTTTTTGTATGTTTTTCACACTTAAATGTTTCAGATCATCAAACAAATTTAAATATTAGACAAAGATAACACAAACACACAATGCAGTTTTTGATTGAAGGTGTTTATTATTAAGGGGGAAAAAAATCAAAAACCACATGGTCCTGTGTGAAAAAGTGATTGCCCCCTTAACCTAATAACTGGTTGGGCCACCCTTAGCAGCAACAACTGCAATCAAGCGTTTGCGATAACTGGCAATAAGTCTTTTACAGCGTTGTGGAGGAATTTTGGCCCTCTCATCTTTGCAGAATTGTTGTAATTCAGTCACACTGAAGGGTTTTCCAGCATGAACCACCTTTTAAGGTCATGCCACAGCATCTCAGTCGAATTCAGGTCAGGACTTTGACTAGGCCACTCCCAAGTCTTCATTTTGTTTTTCTTAAGCCATTCAGCAGTGGACTTGCTGGTCTGTTTTGGATCATTGTCCTGCTGCAGAACCCAAGTGTGCTTCAGCTTGAGGTCATGAACAGATGGCCGGACATTCTCCTTCAGGACTTTTTGGTGGACAGCAGAATTCATGGTTCCATTTACCACACCAAGTCTTCCAGGTCCTGAAGCAGCAAAACAGCCCCAGACCATATTTTGCTGTTGGTATGATGTTCCTTTTCTGAAATGCTGTGTTACTTTCACACCGGATGTAATGAGGAACACACTTTCCAAAAAGTTCAACTTTTGTCTCATCAGTCCACAGAGTATTTTCCCAAAAGTCTTGGGGATCATCAAGATGTTTTCTGGCAAAACTAAGACAAGCCTTTATGTTCTTTTTGCTCAGCAGTGGTTTTTGTCTTGGAACTCTGCTATGCACCATTTTTGCCCAGTCTCTTTCTTATGGTGGAGTCATGAACACTGACCTTAACTGAGGCAAGTGAGGCCTGCAGTTCTTTGGATGTTGTTGTGAGGTCTTTCGTGATCTCTTGGATGAGTCGTCGCTGCAGTCTTGCCGTAATTTTGGTCCGCCGGCCACTCTTGGAAAGATTCACCACTGTTCCAGGGTTTTGCCATTTGTGGATAATGGCTCTCACTATGGTTCGCTGGAGTCCCAAAGCTTTAGAAATGGCTTTGTAACCTTTTCCAGACTGATAGATCTCAATTACTTTTTTTCTCATTTGTTCCTGAATTTCTGTGAATTGCAGCATGATGTCCAGCGTTTGAGGATCTTTTGGTCTACTTCACTTTGTCAGGCAGGTTCTATTTAAGTGATTTCTTGATTGAGAACAGGTGTGGCAGTAATCAGCCCTGGGTGTGGCTAGAGAAATCAAACTCAGCTTTTCAAAGATGTGATAAACCACAGTTAATCTGTTTTTTACAGGGGGGGGGCAATCATTTTTTCACACAGGGCCATGTAGGTTTGGATGTTTTTTTTACCCTTAATAATAAACACCTTCATTTAAAAACTGCATTTTGTGTTTACTTGTGTTATCTTTGTCTAATATTTAAATTTATTTGATCTGAAACATTTAAGGGTGACAAACACAAAAAATGAGAAATCAGGAAGGGGGCAAACACTTTTTCACACCACTGTATACTGTATATCATATAAATTCATGTGTTATTTTGCACAGCTGAACTGTTTGAACAAACAACAATCTCTATACAGGTATAGGCTATAGAAGTGACAAGGATCATTTTTGCTGCTGCTATGATTGTTATTCAAAATTCAGATACACTGGTACAACCCTTAATACACCCTTTACACAAAGGTGGAGATCATTGAGCAGTTATGGTGAAACTGAGGCCTTATGAAACAGTGAGCAACTTTGAGACAATTGCTTCATGATCAACACAGTGTTATGAAACATTTAATAGAGTGCCTTCTGCTGACTGACTGTCAGAACTGCATCTGAGTGGAAAACCTGAAAAAAATCTCAATACTTTTTTTTGAGCATTTGGTCATCCGAGGTCTATTCAAAATTGGATGGCAGGAACGAACAATACAAAGAAAACAAAAAAAATAATTACCTCTCAAACTTCCCGCGAATCCTCAAGTCACGTGATGTGACTGACATAATCTCTCAACAAGCTCTCAAGGAGTAGTGTATGATCTCATCAATCTCCTCATGATCTTGCAGTGATCTCTGGCACAGTCTTTCAATGAACTCTGTTGGCCTTTGAGAAATCATTAGGAGATCAATGAGATTGTTGAGTGGTCAAGAAGTGCTCAATAATAATATTAATGCATCAGATTTATATAGCGCTTTTCATAGACACTCAAAGGTGCTTTACAAAGGATACATTATTCATTCACTCCACAGACAATGGTAGTGGTAAGCTAGTACTGTAGTCACAGCTGCCCTGGGGCAGACTGAAGGAAACATGGCTGCCAATCCGTGCCAACGGGCCTCTCTGAAAACTACCAAACATTTATACCCAGTGTCATGGACACTGGAGGCAAGATGGGTAAAGTGTCTTGTTCAAGGACACAACAGCAGGGCAGAGCGGGATTCGAACTGCCAGCCCTCTGGTTTTTAGACAACCCGCTCTACCTCCTGAGCCACTGTCACCCACATTTCCCTCCTCCGGTCCATTTTTGCTGAGTACCAAGCTGGACAGCAGGAAGCTCCATTTTTATATGGTCAGCCTATTATAACTTAAAGAACATAGCGAGGATTAAAGGTCTGATGTCTCAGCAGGATCTAGAAAAAACTTGTCCATGCATTTATCTTCAGTAAACTGGACTACTGTAATGCTGTCCTCACAGGTCTCCCTAAAAAGTCGATCAGACAGCTGCAGTTGGTTCAGAACACTGCAGCTCGAGTCCTTACTAAGACCAAGAAAGTAGGGGTGGGAGGGAGGGACCTCGCGATTCGATTCAGATCACGATTCGATCCTATCACGATTCAACAATAATCACGATCGCAAGATAATCGAGTATCATGATCCCATATATTTCAAATTTTTTCACCTTATTCAACCTCAAATCATGTCCCAAAGTAAAACTGTTGACATCTCTCTCATATAATAAAGTATTCTCAGGGATTCATTTTCCACAGAGATGGGAGATACGTCTCTAAACACAGGGGTGCTGGTGGACGATACTGTTTGGAATAGACTCCCACTCCAGATACGTTTATCTGACTCTGTGGACTCTTAAAAAGCAGCTGAAAACTTTTTTGTTTAAGGAGGCTTTCTGTTGTATTTCAACTGCTTTTTAATGGTAAGTCTGATATTTTAAAACTATTTTAATCTTGTGTTTTAACTTGTTTTTTGTATTTTTAAAATTATTTTTATCTATCAACACCCTTTTATTCTGTTTTATTGTGCAGTGCTCTGTGACTATGTCTCTGAAAAGTGCTTCATAAATAAACTTGATGCTCTGAGAAAAAGCTTCATGCCGGTGTCTCTTAAGCTTAGCCGTTGCTAATGCTGCTCCAAGAGGCGTGCTGGCCCACCACATTCCGAGTGTTTTTTTCTTTTTTTGTGCATCGTTTGTGGGTTGTGTGTCATGTCAAGGTCTTTCCTTCCATCTTTGTTATAAAATCCAAATAAGGCCCAATATTTGAGCCAACTTTGAGCTAACTGCTCCCTAACTTTTGCTGGCTGCAAATCATGAGACAAGCTGTGACTTCACTTGACTGGGTGTTTGCTTTGTGCCATCTAGAGAACTGAAAATACTATTGATTAACTGATAACCCAAAAGTATATGTGTGTGCGTTTTTTTTAAATAAAATATCGATCCGTGCCTTTATAGATTGATGCACTGTCACCAGTGCCAAATATCGCGATCCATCACTGAATCAATCTTTTTTCCTACCCCTACAAGAAAGTGGATCATAAAACTCCAGTTCTCAGATCTTTACACATGCTTCCTGTCTGTCAAAGAATAGATTTCAAAATTCTGCTGTTGGTTTATAAAGCTCTGAATGGTTTAGGGCCAAAATATTTCAGATCTGCTGATCCATTACGAACCGTGCTGGGCAAGTTACTAAAAAATAAACTAAAAAATAGTAACTACTTACAGTTACTAGTTACTTCTTTTCAAAAGAAACTGAGTTACCAGTTACTGCATGATTAAAGTAACTAGTTACTTGGAAAAGTAACTCTCACGTTACTTTTAAATGCATACTTAAATCATCCTGCACACAGAGCAAGCTCAACGGCCCCTTGTTCTCATCAGAAAAAAAGAAGAAAAAGAAAACTGATGAAAAAAAAAGTCTCATCTTGCAGGGAAAAAATTCTTAGGTTTACACAAACTATTGTAATCAGTAGAAAGTCAGAAATTTATGAGAAATAAAGCTATAAATTCACAGAGAAAATGTTGGACTCCCTGGTGGGCTGTTTTGGGCCCATGAGCCATATGTTTGACACTCTTGGACCAGCTCATTAAAAATGCATATTTAGAGGATTTACTCCCATGAAATAGTTGCATATCACAACAGCATGTAAATGAATAAGATAAAACCGAAAGCACAGATAAATGAAAGTTCACTTTAAGCTGTTCTCTACTGCAACAAATCAGTCACTTTTTCTCTGTGTGGTAAGAAAACATTTACACAACTGCGGACATTAAATGCAGCTTCTTGCTCTAAAAATACTTATGTTTAACTACAGAGGTTGGAGCTGTTGGGGGCTACTCACCACTCGGACAACAGGTGATACGGTCTCAATATGAGAAGTCACCACTGCCACAGCATTTCTTCCAACCAGGTTGCGGTGTGAGCAGGACAGGAAACCAACCTGTGGAGGAGACTGACAGCTGCAGTTTATCAGTTTATATTTATTTGCGCTAAAAATGTCTATCCATATTAATAAAACAAGTAATGCGAGTAACGCATCTGATCACACGTCAGTAACTGTAACGCATTACTGGATTTTTAAACAGTAATTTCGTTACACAGCACGTTACTGCAAAAGTAGTGGCGTTACAGTAACGCGTTACTCCCAACACTGATTACGAACCACCCAGAGCCCTCAGATCATCAGGGTCAGGCCTACTATCTGTGCCCAGAGTTAGAACCAAACATGGTGAGACAGCGTTTAGTATTTATGCCTCTTACATATGGAACAAATGCCCAGAAAGCATCAGAGCAGCTGAAACTCTCAGTTGCTTTAAATCCAGGTTAAAAACTCTCCTATTTGCCACAGCCTTCCAGTAGAACGATCGTTAATCTCCTACAATCCACTGTAACTTTTATTTCTTGTATTTTTTCTCTTATTTTATTTTAACTTGTTTTTGTTTCTCTTTATTTTACTTTTAAATTCTTATGTATTCCTTTTGCAACTTCCTGTAATGCTTTAATGTAAAGCACTTTAAATTGTTTTGTACATGAAATGTGCTATACAAATAAACTTGTCTTTCCTTTTGCATGACCCAGCCAGGACTTGAACCCCGACCTCCTGGTTGTGGGGCAGATACTCTACCTCTAGGCTACCACTACAGTAAAGGAGTGTTCAACAATCTCATCAATCTCCCAATGATCCCTCAAAAATCTTTCAATGAGTGCCAAATTTTCCACCTTGAAGGTAGAGATGGCTGAGAGATCAATGAGGAATCACTGAGCATTTGATGAAAGGCCAATAGAGTTCACAGAAAGACTGCGCTGGAGATCATTAAAAGATCATTGGGAGTCTGAGATCATTGAGTGCTCCTTGAGTGTTCATCGAGAGATTGTTTTCCTTTGATGATCATTGAGTCAAAACTTTGAGGAGACTGTGAATATCACCGAAAGATCATTGAGAAATCTTGGTGATTGCTGCGAGATCACTGAAAGACCATTGGGTGATCTGGCCATTTTTTCATCATTCAGCCATCTCCACCCCTGTGTAAAGGGGAAAGAAGAGCGCTAGAAACCTCTCAACCACTCAACAGCCTAGTTGGTTGCCAAGAAACTCTGTGATTCCTTAGTGATTTCTCCTGGTCTCTCAGAGATCTCTCGAAGATCTTTTAAAGATCTCTATAGATCGACATGAAAGTTGACGAAAGTTGAATTTTTGATCTCTCTAAACATTTACACAGGAGCAGCTTTTTTCAGGCTTTAGGAGATCATTTAGAGATCAGGACAGTTTTTGATCTTTCAATGGTAACCCAACAAGCTCTTTGCTGTGTAAAGGGGCCCTAAGTTATTTACACATAAAATGTCTAGTCAGTACAGTGGAAAATAAGAGTTTCCTCTATGTGCATTTTCAAAAAGTTGTCTTGTCCCTCAACATTTCCCTTTCAGAAAATGTTTTGTTTCCTGCCCAGTGAAATAAACTATTCTCCCATGCTGGAGGCAGATATGAATGACAAAGGTAATCCCTCTGCTTTTCTGAAAGAAGTCTCTCATTGGTTTGCTTAATGGCGGAAAAATCCACTTTGCATTTGGTGTGAAGTCACCACAGGGACGTCTCGCGTGCAGACGTGTCATGCAGTGTGGCAGGAACAGGCAGATTTTCAGTCTGGATCTCCTGAAAACACAGACGGGAGTTTGTGGTTTTTAACAAGGTCACAGGAGGTAAAAGCTCCGCTGAGGGTTTTGGTCTTCCCTGCTGAGATGTTCCAGCATGTGATTGCCTGATACTGTCATTTTTTAACTGTAGCTTTATATGTGTGCAGGGGTACTTTAAATTTAGCACTTGGGGGGGGGCAGAAGGCTGTTTTTAGAAAGGCCTTACATAAAATGGAGAAAAGTTACAGCAGCCAAGTGTGGCGATGACAGCGACACGAGCTGTGAAACTGATTGTTGATGGTGACGCCATGCATTGATGAGTTTGATTTATTACGCTGGAGGGTCAAACAGTCTCCAGACGTGTTCAGGCAGGAAACTGTTCTTATTCACTGGATGCTAGTAAGCTACGTGGTTAGAAATTCTGAAGTGAAAGCCTGTTTATGTTTTTTTCTTCACCTTCATGATTGATTAGGAAAATAATTAATTCTTTAGCAGCTGCTATTTCTGCTCCAGCACCTCTAACATTTGAAAAGATGTATTTAAATTACTGGAAAACTCATTTTATTGACACCCATGACTAATAAATGAACTGCAGCCTATCCTGCATGTTCACACAGGTCACAACTTCAGCTGCATTTGACAGAGAATCTGAACTAGCTTTAGTTGCCTTGGAATTTCTCAGAGCGGCTTGAATTAAAGACACTGGATTTGTAGCATCTGAAGACCTGGAAACAGTGAAGGGCCCTCAATGCAGAATGCATGGCCTTGGAATCACTGTGATTGTCCCGGCCCACCCTCACCTGAGCCGACCCACTGCAGCTCAATGACTGAGACTCAAACGTGTGGCCTCTGTGAGGTGACGCCAATACAATATCTGTGCTCGCGATATATTTATGGACAGCATAGATGTGGATCAAGGTCAGAGCTGCTCCAGTAACTGAACAGATATGTTCAGTTTTAACAACAATTACATCATCACCAGGGACACAAACTCCATCCCTCTGCAGATTCACTTTATTTTGCCAAACATCTTTGTTAGCTGCTGTTTAAAATCTCTGTGCCATGTTTTGGCTGCAGGCTTCAGTCACAGCTCACACACCAGACCTTTCCACACATTCTCTTTTTCTTCTCGTTTCTTTTCATAAAAAAAAAGCTCGTGTTTTTGTGAAACATACTGTGGACTTCACCAACTATTTTAATGGTTCTGATAATAAAATGTTAACTATATATTAAAAAAAGTCCTAATTATTGTCTGTGGCGAGGTTTGTATTATCATGCGAGTGCTCATCTGTGAACCCTCATTTTAGACGTCAAGGTATAAGATACAAAGTCTGAGAAAAAAAAGGAAGGTTGCTTTTTATTAATTATTGTGTTTTTTCTTGTATTTCTTCACCTTTGTTAGATCTTACATATTCTATAAACTAGTGCATCTGAAAAAAAATTAGAACAAGTCAATAATTTCATTTAGAGTTGAGACAAAATCATCAAAATGTAAAACAAAAAAGGCTTGAAATGGTTAATTTTATGTTTGAAGAATATAGTCAAAATTTTACTTTTTAAATTAAAACTGATTCACAATATTCTAAAATGGGGATGCACGATAGTGATAAAATTTGGCTCAATCTGTCCGTCTCTATGGAGAGCTATCATAGTTATTGTTTCAGTGTGTTTTGATGTAGAGAAACTTCCATACATATTCAAACTGTTACTGCTGTTTTTGTCTTGTCCTCAACGTGCTTACATACATTGTGGCCGACAGCATGAAAGTGACACTCTGCTAAAAATCAAGGTTTTTTTAACATGTTTTTTTATGACTTACAAGACCTAACAAGAGGAAATCACTCAAATGTGTCATATCTCTGTTTTTTTTTTTTGGGGGGGGGGGTTGCTGTAATGTTTCACTTAAGCCCTGCCCCCTGCAAAAAGCCGAATTGAAACAGAACGTTTTTGGTGATGTTTTTTCAAAGTGTTGAGCCAGTCAGGACACTGGCCTAACTGATGTTATCCTCCAGGCTAGTTTGCATTTTTTAACAAACTACTTTGCAAATTTGACCTAAAGTAAGATGGGTTTTACCATTAAACTGCTTTTAAGGATCGATGCCATTTCAGTCATTATCCTGGGCCACCGTGCATAGAACTGGGCATATCCTTCAACCAGTAAGTCTTTTTATCCCAGGATTTATTCTGATAATGTAGTGCTAGCCACTGTTAGCCTTGTGGCACTGTTGCCATGGTGGCAAGATGGCGCCTGTGACTGGTACAGCCTCTGCTTCTCTTTCGCTGCTGGCGTTTTTATTCCTACTATGTCTATCTGAAGCCATTTCAACATACCCCTCTGAGCTACATTGTGATTATACAATGCTGATGCAAATTAAGGCATCTATGGAACAACACAGTGCGAAGTGGGGCCGATGCTTCTTTGCGCCACCATTTGTTTGTGCTGACCTGTCACTTGGGAGTCTACTGCTGCTGCCTCCGCTGCGTAGAAGGCCACGGAGGCATGGATCCCAAGCCGGCGTCCAGGTGAGGCTGAGGCACACCAGCTGCCTAAACCGAGAGGGATACACGAGTTGTTTGTGTCCCATCCACGTGCAAACACCTGAGGAGGACACAAACCCCACACCACTGCTCCGGTATGACCTGTTCTACCGTCGCCTTCACTCCCGGAGAATTTCTACTCCACGATACCACTCTTTGACAGCTGTCAACATTCAGTCAGCTGGGCGTGACACTGCACCGCCGTCACGGATTAAGATGGCTCTGTTGAACACTCGCTCCATCTCAAACAAACTGTTTTTCCTGAACGACTTGATTGGGAAAGAAAACCTGGATTTTCTATTTCTGACTGAAACGTGGCAACGACAGGATGAATTCATTCACCTGAAGGAGACCTGCCCTATAGGGTGCGCCTTCACTGCGACCCCTTGCCTGAGTGGACGCGAAGGTGGCCTGGCCGTCATTTACCACAACCGCTTCAAATGCCGGTCTGTGAACTCTGAGCGTTTCTTGTCATTTGAGCTTCAGATATCGAAGATAAGTGCCTCAACTCCTTTTTATTATGTTTTAATCTACCGCCCACCCAGCCCAGCTGGTGTGTTTTTATCGGAATTCTCAGACTTTTTATCTTCCATTATTAAACTAGAAAGAGTTTTAATTTTAGGTGATTTTAATATACACGTAAATGATACGTTTTCTAATGCTGCTGCAGACTTTTTAACTATTACAGAGGCTCACAATTTCAGGCAGCACATCTCCGGCTCTACACATAATAAGGGGTGCTCCTTGGACCTTGTCTTTTCACTGGGACTGAGTTTGGACAATGTTAAAGTGGAGGATGTTTGTGTCAGTGATCATTGCTGTGTTTTCTTTGAGCTGTCAATTAATGTGGAACAGCAGGAATGTAAAACATTAAGACAGAGGTGCATTATTAACCAGCAGGCCATGAATAGATTTATTTCAGCTTTTGACACTTGCAGGCTGTGAGGATGTAAATTCTATGGTGGATTGCTTTAACCAACAGTGCCAATTGGTGCTTGATTAAGTGACTCCTATTAAATGTAGCTACAGTATACGTCTCCTAAGAAACCATGCCCTTGGTTAAATGAAGAGATCTGTATTCTCAGGAGAAGTTGTTGGAAGGTGGAACGTTTGTGGAAGGCCACCAAGCTTGAGGTGCACAGACTCCACCTCAAAGACCTCATAGCCTCACTAAATGATATGATGAAGGATTCAAGAACAAACTACTTTGCTCAGCTTATATCCTTAAACAAGGGAAATCCCAGGTTTTTGTTTGACACCATTAACTCCATTGTCTCACCTGATTTAGCCATGGTTCCTGTTTATTCTAATGCTGAATGTAATGACTTCGCAAATTTTATGGTGAATAAGGTGAATGATATTAGAGCAAGCACTACACCATCTGCTGAGGACCTTGGCCTGAATCAGGCCCCTTCTAACATGTGGTCCTTATTCACTCCAGTCACGCTACTGGATGTAAAATGGTCTTCGGGCCTCTATGAAGCCCTTTTCAAGCCCCTTAGATATCCTCCCAACATCACTACTTTTCAAAATATTTGACTCTATTGGGCCTTTAATTGTCAAAATCATTAATTGGTCACTTTTATCAGGCACTGTTCCCAGTTCTTTTAAACAAGCAGGGGTTGAACCCAAATTAAAGAAACAAAACTTAGACCCTACAGAACTGAACAATTATAGTGTGGGGAACCCACTCAGTTGTTACTCAGTAGTCTTCCCTCAGACTGAAGTGGCAGATCAAAGGTGGGGAGTGTGGGGAGTGATATGTTAATGCAGCACCCCAGGTAGCAGAGAAGTGTTAGTGCTGTTGTGGAGGAACGAATAAGTTCAGGCGAGACGCTACGAGCTGGAAGGTTTCAAGAGTTTTATTCCTCCATCATCGTGAGACACACTGTAGAGCTGTGCACTGTGCTCTGTGTGTGTGTTCTTTTTCAAGGCATGTAAAGTCAGCTCTTTCATACAGACAACAGAGAATGCATGGCACATTTACATATTGATATACAGTGGGGTAAAAAAGTATTTAGTCAGCCACCAATTGTGCAAGTTCTCCCACTTAAAAGATGAGAGAGGTCTCCAATTTTCATCATAGGTATACCTCAACTATGAGAGACAAAATAAGAAAAAAAAAAATCCAGAAAATCACATTGAAGGATTTTTAATGAATTAATTGGTAAGTTCCTCGGTAGAATAAGTATTTGGTCAATAACAAAAGTTCATCTCAATACTTTGTTATATACCCTTTGTTGGCAATGACAGAGGTCAAACGTTTTCTATAAGTCTTCACAAGGTTTTCACACACCGTTGCTGATATTTTGGCCCATTCCTCCATGCAGATCTCCTCTAGAGCAGTGATGTTTTGGGGCTGTCACTGGGCAACACAGACTTTCAACTCCCTCCAAAGATTTTCTGTGGGGTTGAGATCTGGAGACTGGCTAGGCCACTCCAGGACCTTGAAATGCTTCTTACGAAGCCACTCCTTCGTTGCCCGGGCGGTGTGTTTGGGATCATTGTCATGCTGAAAGACCCAGCCACGTTTCATCTTCAATGCCCTTGCTGGTGGAAGGAGGCTTTCACTCAAAATCTCACGATACATGGCCCCATTCATTCTTTCCTTTACACGGATCAGTCATCCTGGTCCCTTTGCAGAAAAACAGCCCCAAAGTATGATGTTTCCACCCCCATGCTTCACAGTAGGTATGGTGTTCTTTCTCCTCCAAACACAACAAGTTGAGTTTTTACCAAAAAGTTCTATTTTGGTTTCATCTGACCATATGACATTCTCCCAATCCTCTTCTGGATCATCCAAATGCTCTCTAGCAAACTTCAGACGGGCCTGGACATGTACTGGCTTAAGCAGGGGGACACGTCTGGCACTGCAGGATTTGAGTCCCTGGCGACGTAGTGTGTTTCTGATGTAGCCTTTGTTACTTTGGTCCCAGCTCTCTGCAGGTCATTCACTAGGTCCCCCCGTGTGGTTCTGGGATTTTTGCTCACCGTTCTCGTGACAATTTTGACCTCACGGGGTGAGATCTTGCGTGGAGCCCCAGATCGGGGGAGATTATCAGTGGTCTTGTATGTCTTCCATTTTCTAATAATTGCTCCCACAGTTGATTTCTTCACACCAAGCTGCTTACCTATTGCAGATTCAGTCTTCCCAGCCTGGTGCGGGTCTACAATTTTGTTTCTGGTGTCCTTTGACAGCTCTTTGGTCTTGGCCATAGTGGAGTTTGGAGTCCGACTGTTTGAGGTTGTGGACAGGTGTCTTTTATACTGATAACGAGTTCAAACAGGTGCCATTAATACAGGTAATGAGTGAAGGACAGAGGATCCTCTTAAAGAAGAAGTTACAGGTCTGTGAGAGCCAGAAATCTTGCTTGTTTGTAGGTGACCAAATACTTATTTTACTGAGGAATTTACCAATTAATTCATTAAAAATCCTTCAATGTGATTTTCTGGATTTTTTTTTCTCATTTTGTCTCTCATAGTTGAGGTATACCTATGATGAAAATTGGAGACCTCTCTCATCTTTTAAGTGGGAGAACTTGCACAATTGGTGGCTGACTAAATACTTTTTTGCTCCACTGTACATATCAGTCAATACTTATCAATCGAGTGATTAACTGGTGCCGGACTTCCTCCCCTTAATCTGGGGATGTATAACAATAGTCATTGCTCTGGTTGTCCCCCTAGGGGCTCTCTGTCCGTATGCAAATTGTTTTGCTTCTTTTTTTTTTATTTTTTGATTTTGTATACTTTATTGATCCCCAGAGGGGAAATTGAGGGCATCCACCTGGATGGATGAAGCAGCCACGGTACGGCGCTGTCCCTTAACCATTCACACACACATTCACACCTAGGGCCACTTTAGAGTCTCCAATTAACTTAACCTGTGTGGCGGTTTGGGAAAACCCCCACAAACAGACTAAGGACAGACAACTCGCTACTCCTGGTTTTTTCCGCTACACTACTGTGATAATGTCACCTTTCATGTATTGTGTTCATGCGTCCTGTCCTTACAGTGACCTAGAGACTCAGATCAATATGTAGATGTGCCTGTTAACCCCTTTGTTCTGCACCTAGAGCACACTCTAGCAAATCTGCCTATTGTGATGTATGCCTCTCAAATGCAAATGCCATACTCCCTGCTGTGAATGCCTTTCATGCATTGTTTGTAACTGGTATTTAAGCTGACTGAAATCCATGCTCTCTCTCACTCTCAACCTCTGCTGTAGGACACACACGTGTCCGCCTCTCCTCTCCTTCTCTGAGAGCCAGAGGATCCCGCTCCGGCCTGCACACACTTGGGCTGGAGAGGGGATCCCGTGACGGTGGTATGATATAATAAACTCTACTTAAAACCTCCAACAACGCCGCTTTATTTCATGCCGCCGCACTGGTGACCCGACGCTGAAACGAACACGCTGCCAGCGAACGCAACACCCGGCGGTAATTCTCCGACGACCAGTGAACGCAGCAGCCTGACTGATCTGCCCTCCCTCCTGCTCCAGGGAGACCGCAACGCGGAGTTTCCAGGCGAAACTCCACGGAGAACACCCACGACCGGGAAAGCTGAGCAACATTTCATGGTGAGATCTGCACGCCTAGATCGGTACATCCACGCTGGACCGGCCGCGCTCACAGCTCCTCCACTCGAGAGCGCATGTACCTCGTCCTTTCTCCGCGACGGCGACTCCCATGGCCGACGGAGCACACGTGGACCTGAACGCACCATGACCGAGCGAGGAACAAGAGCATCTACTTTCCTCGCACCGCTCCAACGCACCACGACCGAACGACGCAACAGACAACAGGGATGATCTCCAGCAAGCTCCCTGACCCTGGTTCTCCTCTCCAGCGGCCCACCCACGCACGGGACCCCGGCACACGCACCGGGGAGTTACGAGGACGGCGCACACCACGCACGGGACAAATACGGCTTTTCTGACCGCCTTCCTTCCGCTGCGCACTGGCCCTTCAGGCTTGCTCGTGTACCTGAGGCACGCAGCTTGCTCACTGGATTTTAAGGTCTTAGCCACGGCACACAAGGGGAATTCAGCTGTCTGCGGTTCCCGAGGCTTTAGGGTTACGCCTGAACCTTAAGTCAACACGCCAGTCCCTCTGCCCTCATCACAGCCGCCACGCAGCCTCGTCTTTTCTTCATGGCCGCTATTAATCCTTGCAGGACTTAATCGCGAGAGGAGCCAGTGACTAATTTTTCTTCTTGTGGACCTCTGCACGTTCAACGGGACCAGCCCTTCGACATCGCGGACCCACAAGCAATTTTTGCGCGGCCTGGACGTTTTCATCGTCTCCGGCCGGCTTTTATTACCCCCACCCCCCTCCACCCCCTCCTGCACAGAGCTTTTCCCTGCTCGCTGCCCAAGCTGCACTATCGAGGTCTCGACCACCTGCCGAGCCCTCTGGGGGGGAGCTGTGGCGGTTTGGGAAAACCCCCACAAACAGACTAAGGACAGACAACTCGCTACTCCTGGTTTTTTCCGCTACACTACTGTGATAATGTCACCTTTCATGTATTGTGTTCATGCGTCCTGTCCTTACGGTGACCTAGAGACTCAGATCAATATGTAGATGTGCCTGTTAACCCCTTTGTTCTGCACCTAGAGCACAGTCTAGCAAATCTGCCTATTGTGATGTATGCCTCTCAAATGCAAATGCCATACTCCCTGCTGTGAATGCCTTTCATGCATTGTTTGTAACTGGTATTTAAGCTGACTGAAATCCATGCTCTCTCTCACTCTCAACCTCTGCTGTAGGACACACACGTGTCCGCCTCTCCTCTCCTTCTCTGAGAGCCAGAGGATCCCGCTCCGGCCTGCACACACTTGGGCTGGAGAGGGGATCCTGTGACGGTGGTATGATATAATAAACTCTACTTAAAACCTCCAACAACGCCGCTTTATTTCATGCCGCCGCACCTGCATGTTTTTGGCATGTGGGAGGAAACTGGAGAAATCCCGGAGTAAACCCACGCAGATACGGGGAGAACATGCAAACTCCACACGGATCACTGTTGGTCAGGGGCTGGGATCGAACCAGGGATCCCATGGCCAAGGGTGAGTTGATGTGCTGGTACAGTGCTAACCACTGCGCCACCGCACCACCCACACTTGCCGCCTATCTGAGTGTGAAGGCTGAATGTCCATGTAGATTGTGGTGGGTAACCACAGGGCTCCCCCCAGAGCACTCAGCAGGGGTTGTGACCCCCCCCCCCTTCCCCCCGTCGTTTGGCTCCAGCTCTGGTAGAACTGTCGTAAGTCCGTGGTGGGGACGGGGGACTCCGCTGTGCTCCGCTCCGAGTTCCAGCACGTTGAACGGCCGTGGATCGTGGGCGTACGGGCCAGTGTGTTTAGTATGTAATGGAACCAGACAGTGATCGGCCGGCTTTAGGGAGTGAGGCGTGGGTAAAGCTCTGTGCAGGAGGAGGGGGAGGGGGTGGGAGTAAGCGAGTGCCGGCCCGGGACGTCAAAGGTGTCTGGGCCGCGCAAAAATTGCGTGTGGATCCGCAATGGTGAGGGACTTTCCCCGCAAACCTGACGGAGCTCCACAGCGGCTGTGAAAAAAACATTTTGTCTGACTCCTCCCGTGGCTCGATCCAACGAGGATGTAGGGAAAGTGAGCGGCCAAATTCCCCGAGGATGCGTAGTGGCTGTGATAAACTGAAGCTGTGTCAGAGACTCTGCACTTTTGGTTTTAGGTGCGGGAAGCAGCCCTAAAGTCATCGGGGAAAGCAATCGGCTAAATTCCCGATGTGTGCCACGGCTGAGAAACCCATACAAAGTCCTGTGTGCGGGCTGCACGTCTGCTTCAGGTGTGTGAGCAGCCCTAAAGGTTCCGAGGATGGTGATCGGTCGTGTTTCTCGGGCATGTGCAGCGGCGGAGGACGCTGTATTAGTCTGTGGAGCCGGTTAGTCCGTCTTGCGTGGCGCGCGCCTGGCGCAGTGACCAGTGCTGTCCTCGTAATCCTGCAGTGTGCGCGCGTGGCTTCTGTGTGCAGAAGGTCCGTTGTCGAGAGGTGAGTCAGGGTCAGGGATCTTGGTGGAAATCAACGCAGTCGGCGCCGATGGTCTTCCCTGTTCAGGCTGTTTTTGTGCGTTGCTCGTGTCACTGATCCTCGTGTGTCTCGGTCCTAGCGCCGCGCTCTCCATCCGGCCCTGGAGGTCGCCATCGTGGAGACAGGACAAGGCGCGCGCGCTCCCATGTGGATGCAGAGGTTGCAGGCATTCTCTGGTCCTCTGGGTTCCACAGCGCAGTAAGAGGGAGCAGACGGTCATTCTCCCTCGTCAGGTCACCAGTGTGGAGGGAAGAGATCAGGCGAGGGTCGCACCATGACGCGTTCTGGGGCTTTCCCGGTCGGGGTCATCTCCGGGGTGTTAGCCTCGTGTTCCATTCTTCATCAAGGGTCACCAGTGTAGAGAAACGAATAAGTTCAGGCGAGACGCTACGAGCTGGAAGGTTTCAGAGTTTTATTCCTCCATCATCATGAGACACACTGTAGCGCTGTGCTGTGTGTGTGTGTTCTTTTTCAAGGCATGTAAAGTCAGCTCTTTTCTACAGACAAGAGAGAATGCATGGCACATTTATATATTGATATACATATCAGTCAATACATATCAATCGAGTGATTAACTGGCGCCGGAAATCCTCTCCTTAATCATGGGATGTATAACAATAGTCACTGTTCTGGTTGTCCCCCTAGGGGCTCTCTGTCCATATGCAAATTGTTCTGCTTCTTGCCACCTAGCTGAGTGTGAAGGCTGAATGTCCATGTAGATTGTGGTGGGTAACCACACTGTGATATAAAAGAGAGTGCTTGCAACCTGGTGGGAAGTTGTCTGATTCTGGTGAATGTGAGAGAGAGTGGAATAAAGTTTCATCTGCTCGGAAAAGTTCGGCATAGTTATTTCTCTTCACACTGGTGACCCTTGACGCACAATGGAACGCGAGGCGAACACCCCGGAGACGACCCGGACAGGAAGTGCCAGCAACGCGTGTGTCGTTTCGTTCAAGCTCCCAGACTTTTGGCTACACGACCTGAAGTCTTGGTTCCTTCACACCGAGGCCCAGTTTGCGCTCCGGGAAATAACGGCAGATGACACTAGATATTACTACGTGGTTGCAGCGCTGGACGCACGCACAACTCAGCAGATGGCGAGCCTGCTCCAACAGCCCCCAGCCCGCGACAAATACGGTGCTCCCAAAACTGCGCTGACCCGGCGCTACACGGTCTCTTGGACTGTGAGAGAGCGGAGAGGCTCCTGACGTGCTTCGAGTTAGGAGACAGGTCGGCTGTCGAATTGATGGAGAAGATGTTGGCGTTGATGGGCACAGATGACGGGCATTTCCTCTTTGCCCACCTTTTCTTCTGGAACCTTCCGACAGCGGCCAGAGCGGTCCTTGTCAATTCGCCACTGCTTGCCGCACGCAACAACCAGGCGCAACTACCGGCCGCTAGCCCAGCAGACAGATTGGATCATCCTCACTACCAGAACCCTCACAGTGAATGCAGCGGTGTCGAAACCCAGCGAGATGGCCAGCGGAGGCGAGAAGCCAGCGATGGTAGCTGCAGCAGGGGCCAAGAAGCACCGGAGAGACACGCTCTGTTTCTACCACCACCGTTTTGGAGAGGACGCACGGGGATGCGTGCCACCGTGCCAATTCAAGTGTTCGGGAATTGCCGGGACTGGCATTCGGTAGCAGCTGCGACCGACGGTGAAGCAAGCAAGCTGCTCTATGTGACAGACTCACGCTCAGAGAGATGGTTCCTCATGGACTCCGGCTCCCAAAAGAGTCTCATCCTGCCGTCCTACGTCAACCGGCTGGTGGGAACTAGCGGCCCCGAGCTGACAGCCGCAAACGACTCAGACATTAAGACTTTTGGAGAGAGGACACTGACTGTATCTGTCGTGGTCTGACCGCCGATTTCGTCCACGCTCAGGTCATGCAGTATTTTCCTCCCATCTGGTGTGTGTGTTCCCTGTGGCTCTCCGAGCTTTTATTGTGACAGCGCTCAGAGGGGCTTCCAGCTGTCAGAGCTGAGCCGTATGACAGCTGAATTGCATTATTAATTGCCTCATCAGCTGTTCCATCCTGAGCCCTATTTAAGGGAGCAGCTGAGGGCTAAACCTCGCTGCAGTCTCGTCAAACATTCCGTCGTCCAACCGCCGTGCTGGTTTCTCCTTTCTCAGTAAGTGTTTTCATTGTGAGTCTGCTCTTCCTTTGCCATAGTCTGAGTTATAGTTATAGTGTGTTTTAGCCCCCCGTGGCTCATTATTTTGTTGTTATCCTTCCTTTAATAAACTGTGCAAACTCACCGGTGGCCTATAGCGTCTCATTAACGGCTCATGAGAGCCAACCATGACAGTAGACTGCAGCCAGAACGAGACGCCGGTCACTGTGAGTTCTGCCTAAATTGGACTTGTGTTTTTCCCTGTCTGGGTACCTGTGTGCTGGGAGAGTATGTCGTCACTCAGGGGCCATGCTTGGAGGCCTTCAGAGCGCAGAGCGCAGTAATCGTGTGTTTTTAGATGGTTTTAATTCAGACACAGAGCTGGCTAATGCTCTTAATTGTTTTTATGGTCGTTTTGACTCCTTTGATTTTAGCACTGAAACCCAAGATTTGAAACAGAAACTCAAAGACAATCAGCACTTTAATATTGAGGTGCAGGATGTTAAAAGGGAGTTCTGCGCTGTAAAAGTGAACAAAAGTCAGGGCCCTGATAATATATGTGGGCGCTTGGTAAAGTCCTGCGCACATGAACTGAGTCCTATATTTCATTGCATTTTCAATAAGTCCTTACAGACATAACATGTGCCTAAGATCTGGAAAGAAGCCGTGGTTGTTCCCGTTCCAAAATCCAGCTGTCCTAAAACGGTAAACGACTTTAGACCAGTTGCTTTGACTTCAATTTTAATGAAAATTTTTGAAAAACTGGTCAGATGTGAGGTCCTAAAGCAGACTGAGCATGCATTGGATCCTCTGCCGTTTGCCTATAGGCTTCACAGAGGAGTGGAGGATGCCACTGTCACTCTGTTTAACATGCTTTTTAAACATCTGGATTTTAATGGGACACACGCCAGGCTTTTATTTGTGGACTTTTCCTCCACCTTTAATACAATCCAACCTCATATTTTAGTTGAAAGGCTCCTGCAACAATTTGATTTGAGCAATAATCTGGTAGGTTGGATTCTGGATTTCTTAACCAGCAGGACGCAGAGAGTAAGGGTCAATGGTACATTGTCTGACCTAAAGTGCTCTTCTACTGGCTCTCCTCAGGGGTGTGTGTTGTCACCACTACTCTTCATTCTGTACACAAACATGTGTCGGAGCAGACATGACAACAGACACATTATAAAGTATGCTGATGACTCAGTTATTGTCAGTCTCCTCCAGGATGGTGAGAGTGGCCACGGCCCAGTAGTTGATGATTTTTTTCACTGGTGTGAGAATTCCTACCTGCAGCTGAATACGACAAAAACTAAAGACATGATTATTGACTTTAGGAGGAAAACTCCCAGGCACAAAGTCACCGTACTAAAAGGCCAGACCACCGAATGTGTACAATCCTACAAATATCTTGGGACGATTATTGATAGTAATTTAAAGTTTGAAGAGAACTGTGAAAGGGTGTGCAAAAAGGGTCAGCAACATTCGCATTGCTTGAGAAAACTTGCACGCTTCCAAATTGACCGAACCATAATGACAATGTTTTATCGGACTTTTATTGAATCTGTTTTATCCTTTTCTTTAGTGTAATGGTTTGGTCAGATAAAACTGAAACAGAGGAAATCCTTGGATCAGGTAGTTAGATGGTCCAGTCGTTTGCTTGGTGAGTCACAGCTGAGCCTGACATCCCTGTACACCAGACAAGTACAGAGGATTGCTACCTCCATTTTAAATGATGACTCCCGCCCTTTGCACTGCAACTTTCAGCTTCTTCCCTCAAGACGGAGGTTTGCTGTCCCAAAAAGTAAAACCCAGCGCTACAAAAACCGCTTTGTTCCTGCTGCTGTCAAAGAGTTGAACAAGTTGTAACAATATGCACATAATTAAGGTACCTATTTATTAACTCCATTTTATATTTACTTACTTTTGTAGGATGTTATTTGGGTTCTAAATATTTTATTGGGTTTTAGACCTTTGAGTTTTTAACCTCTTTGACTAGTTTTTAACTTTTTAATATGACCCTTCTCTCTTACCTCTGGTTTTTCTCTCATCTCTTTGTCTTTATACCCTGATTGATGGAGCCTTGAGTATTTTTATCATGTTTATAGTCAGCTTCATGTGTGCCTGTGTTTGTGTCTATGTTAAATGTAATTGTGGCTTGTAAATATGGATGTCACCAGACTGCAAAACAAATCTACCTACGGGTACAAATAAAGTAACCTGAACCCGAATCTGAACCTGGGCTACGAGCTGGTGGAGGCCCTTGACTATATTGATGGAACCCTCTTCACCGCTGGCCTTTATGACACTCCCAGTGATGTATGCTGGCACCTGGACCTCGCTGAGGCAATCATTAACCTTCGTTACTACTCCACTCACCCTGAAGTCACGGCGAGGAAGGCAGACATCTCTGCTCACCGGGAGAGACTCCGTGGGCTGGAGGGAAACTCCGGCAGGAAGCCGAAGAGAAGGCACCCTTGCTCCTCGCTTCGGGATCCCGTTCCTGACCCGATTCCAGTCCAGGAGTTTGCACCGCCCAGGAGTGATCCCCTAAGGAGTGAGACGTCAGTCGGGATTCCCCCGGAGAAGTTACAGCTGACAGCTGCTTCCATCTGGGACTGAGTGGCTGCAGCTCGCTCCGCCACCCACCCCACGCAGATCATTAAGCATGTGACGGCGGCGGTCAGGCTGGTGGAGAGGAATCCTGAGCTGTGCAATTATCCAGAGTACGCCAACCTGCTCGCCTCTGTTTCCGCGCAGGAGCGGCGTTCCACTAACCTCTCCTTGGCCTCACCCTCTGCCGGTACCCGTCATTACACTGCCACCAGTAAGCCTCAGCGAGAACACCGTCCGGATCCAGTTCCGGGTTGTCGGAAGAACTGTACCTCCCAGTCAGCTGCTTCTTATGCGTCTCGTCAGGAGGGAATTCCCTCATCCTCTCCCCCCGGGTCATCTGTCCCTGCTGTCCCGTCAGCTCCTTGTGCCCGGATCGCCTTGGCTGTCATCCCCTCCTCCTCGACGTCTTCCCCGGCTGCTGTGAGTGCCACGAGTCCTGCTTCAGCGAAGCCCCCCATCGGTCCATCGCGAGCGGCTCCTCCCCATCCTCCCAGGGGGCCCTCCGTCACCATCCAGCGGGGAAAGGAAGGAACTAAGTCCACTGCAGCGTGTTCTATCGAGCCTCTGCGGATCAGGCAAGTGACTTTTCATTCTGTTCCCTCTTTAGGTGAACTGCCTTGCTTGATTACTGGGGGTGGAGTTCGGGGTTCACAGTCTCCTGAGCTTCTTCCACCTGCTGCAGTAACTAGTAATGGACCTGCTACCTTTGTGTCTCCTTCCCCTGAGCATTCCATGGTGCCAGGCCTACGCCGCCGGACGAGGAGGGAGCCTGCGGCCCTGGAGAGCCTGGTTCCAGCCCCGTAGCCACGTCACAGGCAGAGGAGGAGAGCGGACTGTAAGTTGGAGCCTGCGCCGACGACGAAGCGTCCCCGGGTCTCCACGGAGGAGCGGTCCGACTCAGCAGGTCGAGGATCTCCTGCCACCACGCCGTACGGGTCGTCGGCGTGGTCGTCAGCGTTGGAGGGTCCTCAGGCTGTGAGAACCATCATGCCGGCTGCGGGGCCCGCCGTAGCCGAGTGGGAGCCAGAGGATGTCCTTCTGCCTTCGGAACCCGGATCATCGAAGTCCTGGACGGTGACAGAACTTGAGATCAGGCAAGTGCTCAATTTTGTCTTTCTCCTATCAATTCTAGAGCATTTTTGCCTGTCTCTCGGGGAGATGAGCCGGGTGCAGCCGTGCGCAGCATCCGAGCTCGTCTCGCTGGGCTCTGTCGCTACCGGTGATCCTGATCCCGGTTCTTCTTCTTCTCCTGAGCCTTCTCCCAGGGTCACCGGTGCGGAGTCAATCCCGGTCGCTGTGCTGGAGGTTCCGGGTTCGGGTTTGGAGGTCGTCCCTGGTGCTGCGCCGACCCAGTCGGGGTCCATCGCGGGTGCAGCATTGACCCAATCAGGGTCCATCGCGGGTGCGGTATTGACCCAATCGGGGTCCATCGTGGGTGCAACGTTGACCCAGTCAGGGTCCGTCGTGGGTGCTGCTCCGGCCCAATCAGGGTCCATCGCGGGTGCGGTATTGACCCAATCGGGGTCCGTCGTGGGTGCCACGCTGACCCAGTCGGGGTCCGTCATGGACACTGCTCTGACCCAGTGGGGTCCGTCGTGGGTGCGGCACGGTTCCGCTGGGGACCCGAGCGGGCGCAGCGCCGGTTCAGTTTGAGGTCGGTAAAGGAGCTGCAGATCCGCTGCCGTCTGACGCTGGACTGGTCTTTCATCCTTCCCCCAATCCTTCTCCACCGGGTGCCATTGGGGTTCCCCGTATTTGGCTCGGCTCTCCCTCGCTATCCCCCTCTCCAGGGAGGCCGTCTTCGATTTTTCCCCTGCAGTCCTGGTGGCTGAGTGACACGGGTCAGCCGCCTGGAGGACTGCCTCGCCCGTTTGGCGTTGTGGGTCGGCCACCCGACCAACTAGACCTTCTGCTTGGCGACCTGGTCCGGCCGCCAGAGGTCCTGTTTCTCCGGGCCTGGGACTGGGGTAGGCCGCCTGAACTTTTCCTTTTCCCCGGCCAGCTATCTGGACGCTGGACGCAGATAGACCACCTGAACTGATTGTTGTCTCACTGGACTCTGCCTGCAGTCATCCCTGTTTTGTTTTCTTCTTTCCACCGAAATATTAGGGTCGCTCTGATATTTTGTCATTTGCATTATCTTGGTCTATATATTCACCGCTATTTAGCATGGTTTTTTTTTCCTCTCCCCTCCCCTGTCTGAGGGATGATTTGTGACTGCCACGTTGTGTCTTTTTGGGCCTGTGTATTTTGGTTATAGGCCTTCTCCTGTTATTTGCATTTTTTGTCCCGTCTGTTGTGCCATCCGTGCATTATGGAGTATTGTGTTTTGTTTTGTTTTTCCATGCTCTGTAATTGCTTCATGTTTATTTTCTGTGCTCTCCCTTGTCACTCTCTGTTCCGGTTCCTCGTCTTGATGTTATTTTTTTGTTTTTTTTTTCTGGTTCTCACTCTCCAGGTCTTTCCCCCATCCTCCCACCCTGGGTGGAGGTGGGGGGGCTTGGGTGTCACACGGCGCCCAGAGTGCGCTGTTCGGGGGGGAGTACTGTCGTGGTCTGAGCGCCGATTTCGTCCGCGCTCGGGTCATGCAGTATTTTCCTCCCATCTGGTGTGTGTGTTCCCTGTGGCTCTCCGAGCTTTTATTGTGACAGCGCTCAGAGGGGCTTCCGGCTGTCAGAGCTGAGCCCTCTGACAGCTGAATTACATTATTAATTGCCTCATCAGCTGTTCCATCCTGAGCCCTATTTAAGGGAGCAGCTGAGGGCTAAACCTCTCTGCAGTCTTGTCAAACATTCCGTCGTCCAACCTCCGTGCTGGTTTCTCATTTCTCAGTAAGTGTTTTCATTGTGAGTCTGTTCTTCCTTTGCCATAGTCTGAGTTATAGTTATAGTGTGTTTTAGCCCCCCGTGGCTCATTATTTTGTCGTTATCCTTCCTTTAATAAACTGTGCAAACTCACCGGTGGCCTATAGCGTCTCATTAACGGCTCATGAGAGCCAGCCATGACAGTATCCTTGCATGGCCGTACATACCAATGGACATTCGTCATAGTGGCATGCAGCTTCCCCATTTTATGCGCTGATTTTTTGTGTGCACACGGACTACTAGTCAATGTTGCTAACAGACGCCTGATTAATGCAATGTCTTTTGATTCTCTCCCCTGTAAAAGGTGGGGAGTGTGGGGAGTGATATGTTAATGCAGCACCCCAGGTAGCAGAGAAGTGTCGCCTAGCTGAGTGTGAAGGCTGAATGTCCATGTAGATTGTGGTGGGTATCCACACTGTGATATAAAAGAGAGTGCTTGCAACCTGGTGGGAAGTTGTCTGATCCTGGTGAATGTGAGAGAGAGTGGAATAAAGTTTCATCTGCTCGGAAAAGTTCGGCCTGGTTATTTCTCTCCACAACAGGCCAATTTCAAAGCTTCCCTTCTTATCCAAAATGCTTGAGAAGGTAGTAGCGGAGCAATTAACTCCATTCATAGAGATAAATAAAATCTTAGAGACCTTCCAGTCTGGTTTCCGCAAAATGCATTCCACTGAGACAGTGCTAATTCAAGTCTCCAGTGACATCATAATAGCAGCAGATTCTGGTCAGTACTCGGTCCTGGTGTTGTTGGATCTCACCGCTGCTTTTGACACGGTGGACCACAATATATTGATTAATAGGATGAAGGACACATTTGGAATTTCAGGATTAGTTCTGAAATGGTTCTCATCTTAGTTAACTGACAGAGGGTTTTGTTTAATGAGAAGATGTCAGAGGTTAAAGGACTTTCCTGTGGGGTTCCTCAAGGCTCAATTCTGGGCCCTACTCTGTTTTTATTGTATTTAACCCCACTTGGCCAGATTATTAGTCAGTTTAAGGGTGTTTCTTACCATTTTTATGCAGACGACATTCAGCTTTACTGCTCTTTTAAAGAAAATGAGCAGAACATTTTATCAAACTTAATCTCTTGCCTGTCTGCCATTAACAAATGGTTAAACAATAACTTCCAAAAATTAAATCTTAACAAGACAGAAACACTGATCATCACTTCACTCAGTAAAATTCCTCTGATAAAGCAACGCTTAGGTCACCTAGGCTCTTCTGTCCAGCCCAGCCTGCGTAACCTGGCTGTTGTTTTTGACAATGCTATTGTGACAGAGATCATCCTGCGCAGTTCGCCCCACACGGGACACGAACCCGCGACCTCTCAGTCAACTAACACAGTTCGAGCATGGGAGACACAGCACGATCGCGCTGAGCTAAAGGTCCGACCGATAGCTCAGCGCTACCGAGACTGTATGAGGCTTTGGGAGGGAGGTTTACTAACGTTCTACGCCGAACAGTACTAGTTGGCATCCGTTACACTCTCCCCCTTAAACCTCACTCCCATGCCGGGTTCACGGCACCATTGTGACAGAGATCATCCTGCGCAGTTCGCCCCACACGGGACACGAACCCGCGACCTCTCAGTCAACTAACACAGTTCGAGCATGGGAGACACAGCACGATCGCGCTGAGCTAAAGGTCCGACCGATAGCTCAGCGCTACCGAGACTGTATGAGGCTTTGGGAGGGAGGTTTACTAACGTTCTACGCCGAACAGTACTAGTTGGCATCCGTTACACTATGTCACTGGACTGCCATGGTCGGCAACTAGTCTGAAATTGCTTTTTTCGTCTGAGGAATATAGCAAAACTTAGACCTATGGTCTCAACACCTGAACTGGAAATGATCATTCATGTTTTTATCTCATCTCGCTTAGATAATTGTAATGCCCTTTTTATGTGTTTTAATAAAACTGCTGTTGCCCGCCTTCAGACTGTGCAAAATGCAGCAGCTCTGCTTTTAACCCGGACAAAGAAAAGGGAACACATTTCCCCAGTCTTATTGTCCCTTCATTGATTGCCAGTTGCTTTTAGATTTCATTTTAAGATTTTAATTTTGACTTTTAGAGCTCTTAATGGCCAAGCCCCTTCATACATCTCAGCCCTCTTGACTCCTTATGCCACGACACGATCACTAAGATCCTCAGACCAGAGACTCCTGGTGGTCCCTCGGACCAAATTCAGAACCCGTGGAGATCGATCTTTCCAGGCCGCTGCACCACGGCTTTGGAATGCTCTTCCCCTGTCCTTACGCTGCCTTGAGTCTTTTGACTCTTTTAAGGAGGAGTTAAAAACTCATTTGTTTAGACAGGCTTTTAGCTCTCATTGAATGGCTTTTATTTCTTCACTGTTTTCTCTTTTTATCCCTATTAATATGTATATTTCATCTTACTTCCACTGATTTTAATTTCTGGGTGTTTGTAAATTTTAACTTGCTGTGAAGCATTTTGTGATATGTATCTGTGAAAAGTGCTATACAAATAAACTTTGCTTGCTTGCTTGATATGTGGTTGGGCCTAGTAATCACCAATTCTGGCATTTTCCTCCAAAGAGGACAGCACAGGGTATCCACCATATTAACTGAGATTCCAAACCAAAGGGAGCGAACAGTCTTCAGTTCAAAAGGAACTGAGAACTGTGCAGGGAAGACGTAAACAACAGTACATCACTTCATTGGAAGTTGACAAGGTTACCCTTAAGCCATTGTGCCTCAAATACGAGTCAAACACACTATTGCTGCTAATGTTATTAACAAGCTAAACTGATGTTGGTTATTGTTTATATCAACTGATAGTAATAAAAATATATTTGTATGAATATTTTATTTAAGAAATATAAATTATCCACCATAGTATCAGTATGTGTCCATGGTTAACGTGGTCACTCACGGAGGAGGGAGCCGACGGTTACAGTGTGTTTCAAATGGAGACATTTTGTGAAGGGTAGTTAAGTTAACTGATATTCCCTGAGAACGGACCAGGGAGTAGGGAATACAGTTGAAGTACACTGGCTCAGAACGCAGCTTAAGACAATGAAAGGGGGTTTTTTTTGTTGTTGAAAAAAAGGGCAAAAGATACCATTTTAAATGATGTAGCTTTGTTTTTATCCACCTTATTCCTGGGGGTGCCGCTGTAGGAACGATTATGGGCGGGACTTCTGGTTTCGGCTGAGGTAGTGTTAAATCAGTCAGCAAGAGTGGAGTAGCAGGGGCATTTCAAATAGCATTTTTAAAAGTTTTTGAAATTCATTTTAATGTATAGTCCACATATGTGTTTTGCACTCAAGGGGCAGCTAATTTTAGCAGTTGTAGTTTTTAGTATCTTTTGAATGTTTTGGCATAGTTCTGGTACTTGTTACTGGTGTTTGTCGTTGTGCCATAGACTGTATAAATGGAGGCTTCTTCGTGGCACTGACTAGGCTCTACGTCTGCTCTGAGGTAAATCTGATTATGTCCAACATCCATCCATCCATCTTCTTCCACTTAATCCTTTTTGAGTCACCGGGGGGGGGGGGGCCTAACCCAGCATCTTTGGGTGAGAGGCAGGGTACACCCTGGACAGATCGCCAGTCCATCACAGGGCCAACACAGAGACAGACAACCATTCACTCTCACAGTCACACCTAAGGATAATTTAGAATCCCCAGTTTGATACCAATTAACCTAACTTGCATGTTTTTGGCTTGTGGGAGGAAACCGGAGAAATCCAGGAGTATACCCACGCAGACACGGGGAGAACATGTAAACTCCACACAGATCACTGTTGGTCAGGGGCTGGGATTGAACCCAGGATCCCCCGACCAAAATGCAGCCGACTTTATTGCAGTAGAGACACTGATATATGTGATCCGTGCTGGCAAAATGAGTCGGAATGCACACGGCGTCATTACGAACTAGAGGCACAAGAAGTCATAAATCATGATTCTTTCTTTGTTTGCTAGTGGCAAGTCCCGGGAAAACCCCCATGAGTGCTTGGTATCAATGTAAAGCTTCAAAATTGCACTTTCTAAAAATACAAGTTTTTGCGGAAGATGTAACTCCCGACCGATCAAACGTGAGTTTTAAACCTAGCCAAAATATAAACAAATTGGCTTTTTCTGAGTTCATTTTTGTGCACTTCCTACAAATTAAATATCATTTGGAAGGTTTTTCAATACAGAATATGGAAAAAACTTTACCTCAGTTTTGATAATTTCCTCAAAGTGACTCATTTTGCCAGCACGGGTCACATATCTCAGAGTTTTTATTTGTTTACAGCGTTAGCATATTAGCAGTGGCGCGAACAAATGGAGCTACTGTCTGCCAAGCCACTTTTTAAGGTCATCTTCCTTTCCCTAGATAGTCATGGGAAGTGGTATGATTATATTACTGTTTTTGAGGAGCAAAAGGCCATGTTCTCGCAATTCTGGTTCCGAAGTCATTGTGTTTTAACAAGGAAAAGTGCCCCATTTCAGTGACAACCATACGTTCTAAACTAGTGCCAGAAGTTGTTGCCATAATCCACGCAAGGCATCATGGTGGGGCCTAGGAATAAGGTGGATAGGGGATTTATATCCACCAGAGTGCGTCTTTAAGTTAATCAAATGAGAGTACTGAGGTGAAGTGTGGCAGTCAGGAACATTCTAAGATTATTTTTTTTTAATTTAATGTATTGCAAACAAAAACAAACATTAAAAAATCTGAGTCCTTCCTTTGAATGAAAAAGTCAATTTTTTCCTATAGCAGCTATGCTTTGAGGAAATGCAAACATGCAGACACTTTTTATAGTATGTGTGTGGGGGTGGTGGGGGCACTTAAAAACCCAGAATTCCCAGAATTCCTTTATTTGGCAAATTGCTGTTTTTAGTTAATGATGGCTGTACAACTGAATCAATTAATCCATCAATCAATCAGTCAGTCAATCAATGACTTTATTTCAGGCACAGGTCCATATACTGTATATAAAATTAAAAACATAATAATAATAAAGGCATTACAACAACAAAAATTAAAACACATACAGGTAACTATTCCAGTGCTTCCAAAGGCAGGACATATATCTTGGATCACCGAGCGTAGGCCGAGTTAACATCATTATAATCACTTTAACAGACTCAATTAATCATCACATAAATTTATGCATATAATTCCTCAAGACAGCACGAAAAGTAGGAACATTATTTGTAACAAACATACGCACTTGTCCATCTTGGCATCTTGGGATTTTGAGTAATATTCTGAATGCATCATTAAATGCCACCTGTAGCTTCTTCAGTTTTGCCTTATATAACTGCACCACAGTTGGGCAGTATACAGTGGAGTGCAGGAAATGAATACAAAACACAGAAAATGAGCATTAAAAAAAGCTCTAAAGGGCATTTTTGTTGTGGATTTGGAGTTTTTCCAGATGAAAGTAAGAAAAAATAAGTCCTTTTGACGGGTAAAGGGAGCCTTTAATAAACTTTTTGGTTTTTCATTTGCACAGCGACGTTATCAGACATAGACACACTTTAAATCAGTCCATCCAATGGTAAGTAGGTCTGTCATCTGACATTTACATGAGGTCATATTTTCCACTGAGGACACCAGTGAAATGATAAGACAGAACATATGCTTCACATTATAGTTCTAAACAAATAAGTAGAAATAATATTTTTGTTCACGAGATTATCATCCATCCATCCATCCATCTTCTTCTGCTTAATCTTTTTTGGGTTGCAGGAGGGCTGGAGCCTATCCCAGCATCTTTGGGCGAGAGGCAGGGTTCACCCTGGACAGATCAGTAGTCCATCACAGGGCCAACACAGAGAGACAGACAACCATTCACTCTCACAGTCATACCTAAGGATAATTTAGAATCCCCAGTTGTTGCCAATTAACCTAACTTGCATGTTTTTGGCATGTGGGAGGAATCCGGAGAAATCCAGGAGTAAACCCACGCAGACACGGGGAGAACATGCAAACTCCACACAGATTATCAGCCTACTAATAGCGCATGTAGAGCTAAATGTAGGACAACATCGCCACCATGTGTTTCTAGATGAAAAATACAAAACACTGATGCTGCATGAAGAACTGTCAGGCCAGCATCATCTATTCCTCTTTATACAAACTGTATCTACATACATTGAACACATTCATATTCATACCTTTCAGTACACTTGAACATTTTTTTTCAAACAGCAGCTGAACATGAGTTTTTTCTTTGACTTTAAGATAAGATAAGATAAGATAAGATAAGCCTTTATTAGTCCCACAATTGGAAAATTCCAGGATTGCAACAGCACAGGGATAGCAACACTCAGAGCAATAATTAAGAAGATATGGCAGATATAAATAAGAGCAGTGGATATACATTTATACCCATAAATATATATACAAAGTGCGGAGCATTGTAGCAAGATGGAATAAACAACATAACCGTCTACTTAGTTATCCTACATAGTATGAATATGTACCCATACATATTGTCACCCTCCGTAGCAACCGATACTGTCCTAGCTGTATATACTGGAGGGGACCAGCCCTGCTTAGATTATACAGTCTGACAGCCGTAGGTAGGAAGGACCTGCGAAACCTCTCAGTTGTGCACCTAGGATGATGTAGTCTGCAGCTAAATGAGCTCCTCAGTGCATTCAGTATGTCCTGCATAGGGTGGGACTCGAACTCCAGCAGAGATGACAGTTTAGCCACCATCCTTCTCTCTCCTATCTCCACTGGGTCAGGGCGCTGCCCCAGGACAGAGCTAGCTTTCTTGATCAGTTTGTTCAGTCTCTTCCTATTGGCTGCTGTAATGCCACTGCCCCAGCAGACCACTCCAAAAGTGATGGCTGATGCCACCACCTTGTCGTAGAATGTCTTCAGCAGCGCCCCTTGTACACCAAAAGACCTGAGTCTCCTCAGTAGGAACAGCCTGCGCTGTCCCTTCTTGTAGAGTGTGTCGGTATTGTGTGACCAGTCTACTTTATTGTTCAAATGAACACCCAGGTACTTGTAGGATGTCACCATCTCGATGTTTGTTCCCTGTATGTTTACTGGTGCTGTGAGGGGTTGTCCTTGCCTGCGGCAGTCCACCACCAGCTCCTTAGTTTTCCTCGTATTGATCTGGAGGCAGTTCCTATGGCACCAGTCCACGAAGTCCTGGATAAGTCCTCTGTACTCAGCTTCATCTCCGTTGGAGAGGCCGACGATTGCAGAGTCGTCAGAGAACTTCTGTAGATGGCAGTGTGTTGTGTTGTGTGAGAAGTCCGCAGTATAAAGGGTGAACAGGAAGGGAGCCAAAACCGTTCCCTGGGGGGCCCCCGAGCTACCAATGATCGTGTCGGACACACAGTCCCGGGTTCTCACAAACTGTGACCGGTTAGTGAGGTAGTCCAGGATCCATGATGGCAGGTGCTGGTCCACCCCTGCACACAGCAGCTTGTCCTTCAGGATCATCAGTTGGATGGTGTTGAAAGCACTGGAGAAGTCAAAGAACATGATCCTCACCGCATTCCCGGACTTCTCCAGGTGGGACAGAGAACAGTGAAGGAGGAAGATCACTGCATCCTCCACCCCAATGCCATGCACTGGTATAGTCCGGTCCCTTAGGGGAAGGATTGTGCAAATTCTTCTAAAAGCATGAAACTTTCCACACCTATAGATTTTGACCTGCTGATTTCAAATCTGCCGGGCGCCAGAGCCAAATCTCAATGGGGTCGGCCATATTGGACAATTCAAAATGACCGCCACCCGAAAACCTGTTTTCGCATTTCTCTTGAACAAACAGTCACACAATTACAAATAGACACACTTTTTCAAGGTTTTTGACCTCAAGGAATTCAAATCTGACATATGTTTTTCAGTAAAATCAATATTGGTCGCCATATTGCAAGATTCAATATGGCCGCCAGTCAAAATTGAACTCTGCATAACTTTCACACTTCTTGACATAAAATGACAAAAACTCTTTTCATAGGTTTTTGGCATCAAAGATTTCAAATTTGAACTTACTTTTGACAAAAAAACAAGGGTAACGGGGCTCAAGTTACCCGGAAGGCCTACAGATCGCACGGGACTGAAATGACACTAGATGAACGATTGGGCTAGGTGTAGGGCAACCGAGCCTAGTTGTATCCCATACCAGAATGTGCACTTTACTTGTATTTCATCAAGGTGGTAAAAGGGTAGCCCCTCGGCCTTGATCAGTTGTTTTCACTTTGTTGTATACTGGATCTATTTAGTCATAGCAGGTATATCTAGTGATTACTTGTAGCAAGTATGGAGTCTATAAATTGGAAGCTGTGCTGTCTATGTCAGGAGGAAAAAGATGAGCGATTGCAGTCTCCAAAAGAAGAGGGTCTAGCTTCAATTGAGAAAGATCTCAATGGGTTTAAGGCCATTGGCGTTGTACCTTTATGCATGAAAGTGTCATGGGCTCAACTTGATGAGGGCCAAGGCATTGCTGTGACACTCAAAACAAACAAGGCAAAATATCACAAACTCTGTAGAAGCTACTGCAGTTCCTCTCGCTTGAAAAGAATTGCTGAAAAGGGGGATGTGGATGATCAAATTTCACCAAAGAAACTGCGGTCCAGCAATCCAATGCCTTCTGATCTGCAGAAATCCTCCTTCTGCATCATATGTGAGGGACACGAAGGTAAGAACCTTCATAAAGTTGCCACAGACAATGTAGACAAAAACTTGAAAAGCTGGGCTCAGAGCACAAAAAACTTCAAGCTTCTAGGAAAGCTGATTGCCCAAGCAGCAGATGCCCACGCAGGTGACACTTTCTATCACCTGCCATGTTACCTGCACTTAAGGGACTCAGCTCGTGCTAAGGAACACAAGGCATCTGCAGGTCCTTCTGTCCCACAATTCAACCCGGTTGCTATTGCACAAATTGTGGCTTTGGTTGAAGACTCTGAAGATGTCTTCAAGCTGTCTGCATTGAGGCAGTTTTACAGGACACTCATGGAGGAACAAGGAACTCCATGTGCAGATATAAGGGAACCACATGCCACACGGTTCAAAGAGTACCTTCTGCAGCTGCTTCCTGAGTGTACAGACTTCTTTCAGGGCAAGGAGGTGTATATCTCCAGCAACAAGAAGGTTGGTGATCTTCTAGCTGACGCACATAAGAACCAGATGGGGCAGGATGATTCGCCTATGGATGATTCGCAGGATGATTCGCCTATCACAGGGGCTGAGGTCGCCAAGGTGGTTAAAAATCTCCTTGGTGGCCGGCCCCCAGGGGTGGACGAGATTCGCCCTGAGTACCTCAAGGCCCTGGATGTTGTTGGGTTGTCATGGTTGACACGCCTCTGCAACATTGCCTGGAGGTCGGGGGCAGTGCCTTTAGCATGGCAAACCGGGGTGGTGGTTCCTCTCTTTAAAAAAGGGGACCGGAGGGTGTGCTCCAACTTTAGAGGGATCACACTCCTCAGCCTCCCTGGGAAGGTCTATGCCAAGGTACTGGAGAGGAGAGTCCGGCCATTGGTCGAACCTCGGATTCAGGAGGAGCAATGTGGTTTTCGTCCTGGCCGTGGCACATCGGACCAGCTCTTTACCCTCTCGAGAATTCTCGAGGGTTCGTGGGAGTTTGCCCAACCAGTTTACATGTGTTTTGTGGACTTGGAGAAGGCATTTGACCGAGTCCCTCGTGGATTTTTGTGGGGGGTGCTTCGGGAGTATGGGGTATCGGGCTTGTTGTTACGAGCTATTCGGTCTCTGTACGACCGTTGTGAGAGTTTGGTTCGTATTGCCAACACTCGGTCGGAGTCATTCCCAGTGAGAGTTGGACTCCGCCAGGGCTGCCCTTTGTCACCGATCCTGTTCATAATTTTTATGGACAGGATTTCTAGGCGCAGCCAGGGAATGGAGGGTGTCATGCTTGGTGACCACAGGATCTCATCTCTGTTGTTTGCAGATGATGTTGTCCTGTTGGCTTCATCCAGCAATGACCTACAGCTCTTGCTGGGACGGTTTGCCACTGAGTGTGAAGCGGCTGGGATGAGAATCAGCACCTCCAAGTCCGAGTCCATGGTCCTCAGCCGGAAAAAGGTGGATTGTCCTCTCCGGGTTGGGGACAGGCTCCTGCCCCAAGTGGAGGAGTTTAAGTATCTTGGGGTCTTGTTCACGAGTGAGGGGAGAATGGAGCGAGAGATCGACAGACGGATTGGAGCAGCATCTGCAGTGATGCGGATGTTGTACCGGTCTGTTGTGGTGAAGAGGGAGCTTAGTTCTAAGGCAAAGCTGTCGATTTATCAGTCAATCTACGTTCCTACTCTTACCTATGGTCACGAGCTTTGGGTAATGACCGAAAGAACGAGATCGCGGATACAAGCGGCTGAAATGAGCTTTCTCCGTAGGATTGCTGGACTCACCCTCAGAGATAGGGTGAGGAGCTCAGTCATCCGGGAGAGGCTCAGAGTAGAACCGCTGCTCCTCCACATTGAAAGGAGTCAGTTGAGGTGGTATGGGCATCTGATTAGGATGCCTCCTGGACGCCTCCCACTTGAGGTGTTTCAGGCACGTCCCACTGGAAGGAGACCCCAGGGCAGACCCAGGACTCAGTGGAGAGACTATGTCTCCCAGCTGGTCTGGGAGTGCCTTGGTATCCCCTCTGAAGAGCTGGAGCAGGTGGCTGGGGAGAGGGAAGTCTGGGCTTCTCTGCTTGAACTGCTACCTCCGCGACCCGGACCTCCGGAAAAGCGGTAGAAGATGGATGGATGGATGGATGGGGCAGGATGATGCCTTGCTATTGATGCGTGCAGCAGTGAAGCTTAGGAAATTCTGTCTTGAACAGCAAGAACCATTTACTGGTTCTTTTGCTTCTGATGCCCTAACATCTCCTGTTCCTGGACAGCTTAGAAGTTTCATCAACATCCTGCTTCAAGGTCCCTCAGTCTTGCACGAAGGTGACAAAGACTTGCAGGAGCAGGTACATGGCAGGGCAAGGGTCACAAGTGCTATTGCCCAACAAATCATATACAATGCACGAATTGGGTCACACCATGCCACAAAGACCAGCAACATTCGTCACAGCAAGGACCGGGAAACGCCATTCCCATTGTACCTGGGTCTCAAACTACATGGTGAGGGCAGGCAGAAGAAGTAGATAAATAATGCCAATGCCTTTGGCCTGTCTGTGTCTTACAAGCGTGTGTTGGAAGTGAAGCGATCCATGGCACGAGCAGCAGTCAAACAGTTTGTTCAGGATGGGGTTGTACTGCCTACAAATATCCGAAAAGGTGTCTTTGTGACTTTTGATGTTGACAACTTGGATAGCAACAACCAGGGTAACTTTTCCCAGGATGAGTTCCATGGGACAGCTATCAGTGTGACAAACCATCTTTCTCATGACAATCATGGAGTTGAACGACCTCCCATCCAGCTTGACCTGACGGACAACTCTATCCCCAAACTTCCTGACACTTACGCAGTAGTACAGCCGGCTGTGTTGCCAAACAATGATTTGTATGTACCACGTACACCAGATCTCAGTTGTCGGCCATCTCACAATCTGGTTCATGGTGCCAGAGTGAAGGATGAGTCCTGGATGGTGCATGTGTCCAATCAGCTTCAACAGGAGACATTACCAGACACTGAAATCATCACCTGGTCAGGCTATAACGTTAGTATGCTAGAGTTAAGACCTACACTGTTTTAAACTGTTCACTTATAAGATTACTTTAAAGATTTTATGATCATGCTACAGTTCTATACATTGTGTCAGAGTTTATGAGATATTCACTGTGTCACATTTTATGATACTGTGACACTGGCGTGACAGAGCACATATAGGCATGTCAATATTTCACATTTCTGACTATCAATCTAGCAATTCCGTGAGACCTTAGGCAAATGCAAGTTGATATTTAATAAGAAAATTTTACCAAGGCCACAAATTTAATTCAATGGTCTCAAAATATATTTTAAAACAGGCAATATTCTGAGGTAATGTGTCATCTATTATCAAAGTTTCGGGTAGTTGAAATTTGACAGTCGGCCATTTTGAATTTTCAAATACAGCGACCCCTGCACTAAATACTGGAAAAAGGATTCCAGATTTGAAATCCTTGGGCACAAAAACCCCAGAAAAGTGCTTTTGTTTGCAAATGTGTCACTTTTTTTAGCGGAGATATGGATAAATCATTTTCTTGACGGCGGCAATTTTGAATTGTCCAATATGGCGGCCCCATTGAGAATTCGCTCTGGCGCCCGGCAGAATTGGATTCAGCACATCAAAAACTACTAGTGTACCAAATTTCATGCTTTTAGACAAATCTGCACGATCCTTTTTAAAATCCCCCCTAAGGGACCGGACTAGTAGGCGAACTGGAGTGGATCCATCGCTGGTCCCACCAGGGGGCAGAGGTGAGCAAGGAGCAGTCTCTCCAGGGTCTTCATCATATGGGACGTCAGGGCCACTGGTCTATAGCTGTTCAGGTCTTTGGGGCGGGAGGTCTTTGGTTCAGGTACCACACAAGATGTTTTTCACAACTGTGGTACCCTCTCCAGCTTCAGGCTCAGGTTGAAGATGAGCTCCACAATCCCACACAGCTGATCTGCACAGGACTTGAGGAGCTTTGCGCTGATGCCATCCGGTCCCGACGCCTTCCTCGCCTTGATCTTTCTCAGCTCCGTCCTCACCTGGGTCTTAGTGAGGGTCATGTTGGGGGGCTGTGTGTTGAGAGTGGGGGGGTGTTGGTGGAGTGGGGTGTGGGCAGCAGGACTCGATGTCTTTAGAGGCAGCAGTGGTTGTTGTGCAGTCGGGGGGGAGGGCGGGTGGTCAAACCTATTAAAAAACAGGTTCAGATTGTTCGCCCACTCCCTGCCCCCCATGGCCTGGGAGGAGGTATTCTGGAGCCCAGAGATGGTTTTAAGGTTTCTCCAGACCCCACCGATGTCGCTCTGTTGCAGCTTGTCCTCCATCTTCTTCCTGAAGCTGTCCTTGCCTTCTCTGATCTTCCTCCTCAGCTCCCTCTGTACGGACTTCACCATCTCCCTGTTCCCCGACCTGAAGATCCTCTTCTTCTCTCCCAGAAGTGTTTTTATCTCAGGGTTGATCCAGGGTTTGTTGTTCGAGCAACACCGTATGGTCTTGGTGGGAACGGTGTTGTCCACACAGAAGCTGATGTAGTCCATGATGGTGTGAGTGAGGCCATCGATGTCCTCACCATGTGGATCGCAGAGCTGCTCCCAGTCAGTGGTTTCAAAGCAGTCCTTTAGAGCGTCCATTGCCTCCTCAGACCATAACTTCACTGTGCGCTTGACCGGAGGTTGTCTGTGCACTAGGGGTTTGTACACCGGCAGGAGATGAACCAAGTTGTGATCTGATCTCCCGAGTGGGGGGAGTTGTGATGAGGTGTATGCCTCCTTAGTGTTTGCGTAGAATAAGTTCAGTGTTTTATTGTCTCTAGTGTGGCATGTGACATACTGGGTGAATGTGGGTAGAATGGGAGACAGTGAAATATGGTTGAAATCGCCTGAGATGAGGAGAAGAGCATCTGGGTGTTCTGTCTGCAGCCTGCCAGTTACTGAGTGGATGACGTCACGCACTGTCCCAGCGTTCGCCGTCGGATTTGCATAAATAACAATGCAGATCACGTGTGAGTATTCCCTCGGGAGATAGGTAGGCTGCATGCTAACAGCTAGCAACTCGATGTCTTTGCTACAGTGCTGTTCCTTAACCGTGATATGTCCCGGTCTGCACCAGTTGTTATTGACGTACATCATCACCCCACCGCCCCTTGCCTTTCCACTGTCTGGTGTTCGGTCTTCCCGTATTGCGTGGAAACCCTCCAGTTCAATGTTAGCATCTGCTGCTAGTCCTGTTAGCCACGTCTCTGAGAATAGGAATAGGCTACACTCCCGGTATATGCTATCGTAGCGGGAGATAGCCGCTAGTTCATCTGTCTTTCCGAGTATCGATCGTACATTCCTCATAATGACAGATGGGAGGGCGGGTCTGTACCTTATATTCCTTGCCCGCCGTCTTACACCAGCACGACACCCACGTTGTTTTCGTCTTAATTCTCCCGGTATGTCGAGTTTTTTCGTTAGCATCATGGGCCGGTTGAGTGCTAACAGTTGGTCCCTGTTATACTGCCTCCTGCCAGAAACAGTGGCTCCGTCCGCTGACTCAGGAGACATTTGGTCGATCTATGTGTTTGGATGGAATAAAGGTGACGCTGTATCATAAAGACTGGCAAGAGAGCCAGATAGTAACAGAAATAGGCAGAAATTGATCCGCTGTTGCAAAAAGCAGCCTACTCGTGTGGCGCCGGAAGTGTAAAAATACTGACTTTAAACCCCTTCATCCTGGCATCAATATAAATGACCCTCATCTGATTGGGTAATAGTAACGGCTGGACCCGTCTGCAACTCACTCAGACGTCTATTTGCATGTTTACACTGAGTTATCATGTAATCTCGCCACACAAAAAATTTGCCTGTTCGTGTTTGGTCTGAACACACCCACTGTCCTGCAACGTGACATGTTACCACTTCTGTTATAGAAAAGTGAAGCTGGACTTCCTGGATTCTGGTTGTGGCACGTTGTACTTTCTGAGCCAGAGTCTGCACAGCATTGATTGTGAAACAGAACCTAGCACTAGGGTTGCCAACTTTCTCACAGCTAAAGAAGGGACAGAGGGTTTTAACTATTGCTCAGTGCCACAATGTTGTGGACATTAGTGCTGTCATAATACTGGGATTTTTTTTTACCTTGATAATAACTTAAAAAATACTGATATTCAATGTAATGTTTAATACTACAAGGAAAAAAATACCACACTGTATACCTAGAAATTTCAGATTTTACAGAATACAGAATCTCAGTTTAAAAATGTGTAATAGCTGCGGCGGATGATAAAATATAAGCAGCAATGATGAGTTTTAAGTTGGTTTTATTATATCATACCGCCGTCACGAGCTCCGCTCCCGGCGCCATGCATGCGCGCCGGGAGCGAGCCCAAACGGCTCTCGGAGAAGAAGGACACAAGGTCTGTGTCCTGCAGCAGCAGTTGCAGAATCAGAATGAGAGAGTTTGCGTTACAGAGTTGCAGCATATATACCCAACTACAACAATACATCAAAGAGCATTCCCCAGCAGTTGGTATGATCAAAGGGACTGCAGAACAAGCATGAGATATTTGCATTTGAAAGACCTACATAACAATAGGCAGATTTGCTAGCCTCTGCTCCAGGTGTAGGACAAAGAGGTTACAAGGCACATCTACATATTGATCTCAGCCTCTAGGTCACAGTAAGGACAGGACGCATGAACACTATACATGAATGGCACATTACATCACAATACATGAATGGCACATTGCATCACGATACATGAATGGCACATTACATCACAATACATGCATGGCACATTACATCACAATACATGCATGGCACATTACATCACAATACATGAATGGCACATTACATCTCAGTAGTGCAGCGGGAAAAACCAAGAGAAGAGAGCTGACTGTCCTGTGTGTTGTGGGGGGGTTGAATCAACCCGCCACACGCTCCCCCCCAGAGGGCATGGCAGGGGGCCGAGACCTCGATAATCCATCTATGGGAGCGAGCTGTAGGAGAAGCTCGCTGCAGGTGGAGGGGGAGGGAGGGGAGGGGTAGTAAGTGCCGGCAGGGGCGGTAAAATCGTCCGAGCCGCGCAAAAATTGCTTGCTGCTCCGCGACGTCAAGGGGCTGTCCCGTTGCGCGTGCGGAGATCACAAGAAGAAAAATTTGTCTCTGACTCCTCTTGTGGCCATGAAGAAAAGCAGGAGTGGCTGTAAGAAAAAAAAATAAAAGCAGAGGGACTGGCGTGTTGACTTTAGGGCAGGCGCAACTCTAAAGCCTCGGGAACCGCAGACAGCTGAATTCCCCTTGTGTGCCGTGGCTAAGACCATAAAATCCAGTGAGCAAGCTGCGGGCCTCAGGTGTACAAGCAAGCCTGAAGGGCCAGTGTGCAGCAGAAGGAAGGCGGTCAGTGAAGCCGTTATTGTCCCGTGCGTGGTGTGCCGTCCTCGTAACTCCCCAGTGCGCGCGCGGAGGTTCCATGCGTGGGTGGGCCGCTGGAGTGGCGAGTCAGGGTGCAGAATCTTGGTGGAGATCGGCGCAGACGGCGCCAGTAAAATCCAGGTTTGGGCTGTGGCTGCAGCTTGGCCATGGTGCGTTGGAACGGTGGGAGGAAATAGACGATCTTTTGTCCCTCAGGCTCGTGCAGATGCGTTGGAGCGGTGGGAGGGAATAGACGATCTTTGGCACCGCTCGGCCGTGGTGCGTTCAGGTCCACGTGTTGCGTTCTCCGCCGGCCATGGAGGACGCCGTCATGGAGAGGGGACGAGGTGCCTGCGCTCTCGTGTGGAGGAACTGCGAGCGCGGCCGGTCCAGCGTGGATGAGCAGATCTCAGACGTGCAGATCTCATCATGAAGAACGGGTCACCAGCGCAGCTGTCCAGATCAGGAGGTTACTTTGCACAAAACGTGTGCATGTTCGCGGTAACCAGTGAAGCATTCACTGGCAGCGTGTTCTTTTCTGCCTTCAGGTCATGGTGCGTTGGGGCGGCGAGAGGGAGGAGACGTCTTGTGTCCCTCGGCCGGTTCAGCGTGGATGTCCAGACCAGAAGGCTGCGTCGCACAAAACGTGTGCGTCTTCGGGGTCACCAGTGTGGCGGATGATAAAATAAAGGCGATGCTGCAGGTTTTAAGTAGAGTTTTATTATATCATACCGCCGTCACGAGCTCTGCTCCCGGCGCCGTGCATGCACACCGGGAGCGAGCCCAAGCGGCTCTCGGAGAAGAAGGACACAAGGTCTGTGTCCTGCAGCAGCAGTTGCAGAATCAGAATGAGAGAGTTTGCGTTACAGAGTTGCAGCATATATACCCAACTACAACAATACATCAAAGAGCATTCCCCAGCAGTTGGTATGATCAAAGGGACTGCAGAACAGGCATGAGATATTTGCATTTGAAAGACCTACATAACAATAGGCAGATTTGCTAGCCTCTGCTCCAGGTGTAGGACAAAGAGGTTACAAGGCACATCTACATATTGATCTCAGCCTCTAGGTCACAGTAAGGACAGGATGCATGAACACTATACATGAATGGCACATTACATCACAATACATGAATGGCACATTGCATCACGATACATGAATGGCACATTACATCACAATACATGCATGGCACATTACATCACAATACATGCATGGCACATTACATCACAATACATGAATGGCACATTACATCTCAGTAGTGCAGCGGGAAAAACCAAGAGAAGAGAGCTGACTGTCCTGTGTGTTGTGGGGGGGTTGAATCAACCCGCCACAATAGCTATGTTTTTAATAATGGATTGCAGTTATATAGCACTTTTCATGACACCCAAAGACGCTTTACAATGAGTCAATTATTTATTCACTCCACAGACAATGATAGTGGTAAACTACCTCTGTAGCCACTGCTGTCCTGGGGCAGACTGACAGAAACACGGCTGCCAATCCAGGCCAACGGCCTCTCCGACCACCACTGAATATTTATTCACATACAGTGGTGGACCCTCGGGGCCAGCAAAGCCTTCTCTGCTGGCCTAAACACTATCAGAATTACATTTATAACCTACTTTCTTATATTTGTTCCATGAGGATGTATTAAATTATTCCCAATAGTCTATTCTCTTCATTTTGTAGCTTTTCTCTTGGTTGCACTCCTTTCCGCAGTGTAATGCATGTTAGAGTTTTTTTGTCCAATCATATTTCAGCCATCTGTGTTGCCAAGGTCAAGCAAATCTGCCTTGGGCCTTCAGGAAGTAACAGTATGGCTCTGTAGGTTAAATTAACTGTTAAACTTATCCTGTTGCTTTAACCAATCAGATGTCTTCTGTACGTCCAGGGGTATAGAAGGCATAGCAGGCATTCGAGAACGTCGGCATTTTCACATCTTTTGACTGGATGGTTAGACTCCTCCACCCACATTGCAGCGGATCCTAGCTAGCAAAACGCCAGTGCAAGGACTCGCTTAAGCAGCTACAATATACTGTGTCTGTTTAAATATAATAGCTGTTTTTCCACCCACAATGGCTGACAGGGGAGAGGAAAATGATTTTGTCGCTGATATTTTAAAAATTCAATTTTCCTGACGGACTTTTCAAGAAAAGCTGGTCTTTGTAAAGAGAGGTCAGCCAACCCCAAAGCTAGCAAGCCCGTCTCAGTCGGGGAAAGGGTTTGTCCGTCACTTCCATATTAGCAACAAGCGGTATCCTTGGATTACAGGCTCCGAGGAGTGCTGCAAATTATCTTGCTGGGAATGCCTGTTGTTTGCAAATGATCGAGTAGATACTTGGAGCCAGACAGGGTTTGCAAACTTGAGGTGTCTACTGTCACACCTTGATGATTTAGGCAGCGTTCGCCAAACATATAAAAATTCATTTAAAACGCTGGGATACACCAAAATTTTCACTTTTGGCCGAGTGCATCACATATCCATAACGACTTGGACATATACATAATGTATTAGTAACTTATATAGAATATTTCCATAACTTATAAGTAAGTTAATCCAACTAATGCTTAGCATGTTGCCGACATTCACAACTTATGCACAACAATAGTCTAACTTCTGTATAGCGCAGTCATTCCAAACTGCCGTTGTCTCCCAATCCATGAATCCTAGGTGTGCGAGAGATCATCTCTGTTCAACTGAGATGATTCTCCCATCCAGAAACCACGCTTGAGTGGGGGGGGGGGGACCAACCTGGCAGACCTGTCAAATCTGTCAGGTCACTCACACATGTCAGATGACAATTGTCACAACCTGGCTCAAAGGCACACAAACTGATGGCGATAAAAAAAAAGTTTGTTTTCAATAAAGTGAAAAAAAACAAGAATAATGCATGGAGTATGCTTTTACTGGGAGGCGCAGCCAACAGCAAAGTAAACAGCTGCCCTCTGCACTTCAAGAGATCAGCTGATTGGATCTTCCTCCTCTGGTGTTCTGACATTTTGGCATATCTATCAGAACAACACTGGACAGCTGATGATACAGACCCGTCACAGGTTAAAAAAAAAAAACATGGGGGAGGGCGAAACAGCAATTTGGATCTTTAAATCCTGCAGCTTGAAAGTGCTCAGATACATCCCAAACAGGTCCGTTATATGAACAAGAAGGTGTGTTTAGCTCTCTGTGTGTGTGTGTGTGTGTGTGTGTGTGTGTGTGTGTGTGTGTGTGTGTGTGTGTGTGTGTGTGTGTGTGTGTGTGTGTGTGCGCTTAAATTATTCAAAGTCAAAAATCAGGCAGAATATTGGATTTAGGTACATTTATTATAAAAAGAAATAAAAGAAATGAAAAGAAAAGTTACAGTTCAAATTAAACCTCAAATAGCCATTTTTGAGGGAGAGATTACAAAGCGTGGCCTTCAGCACACACTGAATCTCTGGCGCATTCATTGTCTAGTTGTGGTATTTATGGGTAAGAGAAAGGAGGGGGAGGAGGAGAAAGGGGGAGAGAAAGACACCTCAGAGACCGTTCAAATGCCTTATCACAGTCCTGGTATTCTAGCAGGTCAGTATGACATGAGAGCTTATCCAGGATGATAAGCAAATGAAGAAACGTCACAGACATCCTGGAGACAGGGTGTCTATAAACCTAATCTACACAAGCTAGGAGTTCCTGTGCATTCCTGGAACATTACGTAAGCCGGGCATGTCAAAGAGATTATCAATGTAGCTTAGATCATCCTTTACGCTTGTACTGACCCTCAGTCTCTGAATCCTCTGAAGGCCAATAATTGCTCACAGAAACATGCCAAGAATATATCAGACATATAATATGAAAGAATAATATAAAGGAATATATGAACTTATCCTACATGGAATGCACACATAAATATTAAACATGGCACATGAAAGGCATGAATAATAATACATTAATAACAATAATAATGTGGACAATATGGAATTTTTCTATCATATTCCCCCTTGATGCTTAATAAAGCATCATAACTAAAAGAAAAATAAAGTGGCAGTAAAATAAAGTGAATGAAATAATATAAGGATACGTGTAAGAATTTACATGTTGTTATGTGTTTTTGCAGGTTAAAAACCTGTGTAGAATATGTCATTAAGAGTGAACATGTGAAATATGATCAAAATTAATCTTAGACTGTGTCAAATAAGAATGTAGAAAATAATATGAAGATCCTCAAAACAGCCTTAAATTATATTGCAACCTTCATACGCCTTAAGTTAGTATTACCCCTTTCACCATCCTCATCATCTGCAGCAGTTGTATGAAGACATATCGCTAAGCTTACAATAACCAGCCTCATCATCATATTAAGGACTCACACAAGAAAAGTCTGAAGTTATCACAATAAAAATCATTACCACGTTCATGATGAGACTTCTCCACGAAGAGAAACACTAACTTAATCAGTTTTGTTATCATTGCCTGCAAAGCAATTTATTTAGCGAATGCAAAGTCCTTAAGCCAAGCAGTTGCCTCCTGGTTTGCTGTATGGAGGGTGTGTAATCCTCCTTCCAGTCTTTGGAGCGGGCAAGCCTCTATGATGTGTTCCATTGTTTGCTCCTCTCCACATGCGCACAGTGGGCTAGGGCTACTGCCCCATCTGTGAAGGCTGGCCAAGCAGGGGCCATGTCCAGTCCTGAAGCGATTGAGTGTAGAGCACTGTCTCCTTGGAAGGTTGGTGCCCGGGACCTGTTGGTTGGGGTTTATCACCAGCTGTTTGTTTGGGACCTCCTTGGTCTCCCATTCCTCTTGCCAAGCTGTCTGGATGGTAAAGTCAGCTGGGGGAGGGTTTTTCCAAATCGGCCGTCTGGATGAAAGTCGGGCAGTGGGTGGGGTGTAGATATCTGCATGGATTGGTAAGTGAGGAAAATCTTTAACTTTTTGGAGCATCCTTTGAGTTAATGCTGCTCGCCGGATGTGTGGAGGGGCTATGTTTGACAGTACAGAAAGCCAGGGGAGTGGTGTTGAGTGGATTGTTCCAGTTATAGTTCTCATGGTTGAGTTGAGCTGGGTGTCTACATGGTGTGTGTAAGATGACCTGGACCAGACAGGGGCACAATATTCTGCTACAGAGTATGAAAGGGCCAGTGCTGAGGTGCGCAGGGTGGAGACTGCCGCCCCCCATTTTGCACCAGCGAGCTTGCAGAGCAGGTTGTTTCATACCTTCACCTTAGCAGCCGTCCCCTTTGGATGTTCCTTGAAGGATAAGGTCCTATCAAGGGTCACTCCAAGATAAGTTGGATTTGGGGCATGCTTAAGCTTGAGTCCGCTCAGGTGGATGTTTAGTTCTCTGGCAGCTTTTGCATTGTGGAGATGGAATACACTGGAGACGGTTTTTGCTGGGCTTGGTTTTAGGCGCCAGATTTTGCAGAACTGGTCCAGTTTGGCAAGATCTTCCGTGAGCACCCGTTCCAGTGGTTCAAAGTCTGGTGCTTGGAATGCCAAACAGATGTCGTCTGCATAGATGAATTTGCGGGATTTTGTAGTAGGCAGGTCGTTTATGTAGAGGTTGAACAGAGTTGGAGCTAGAACTGAGCCTTGTGGAAGTCCGTTTTTCTGCATTCTCCATGCACTTGTGTTCTGACTGAGGTGGACTCTGAACCTTCGGTTGGTCAGCAGGGTTTTTATAATTGCTGTGGCCCAAGCAGGGATCGCCTTTATAAGTTTCAGGAGGAGGCCTTTGTGCCAGATCGTATCATAGGCGGCTGTAAGATCGAGAAACACAGCCCCTGTCTTCAGTCTGCTCTCGAAGCCATTTTCGATGAAGGTGGTTAGGGCCAGTACTTGTTCTCCTGTACTGCGGTCCTTGCGGAAACCTGCTTGATCCACACTTAGAATATCCTCTATTTCTGGGGAAATGTGTTGCAGTATTAGGCGCTCCATGATTTTGTAAGGAACGCTGAGTAGGGAGATTGGGCGGTAGCTTGCTGGTAGTTTGTGGTCTTTGCCAGGTTTTGGGATGGCAATGACCTTTGCTGTCTGCCATTTCTTTGGGATCGAGTTTGTTTGTATGATCCTTGTGTAGAATTGTGTCAACCAGGTTAGGGCTCGGGGGCCAAGATTTTTCATGAATTCTGGGAAGATGTTATCGTATCCTGCTGCCTTTCCACATTTCAGGCCCTGTAGGACTTTCTCCTGTTCAGCAGCCTCGAAGGGTTCAGAGTTCGTTTCCTCTACAGGCATTTTTTGGTGTTTTTTTTAGCTCAGTTGTAACTGCTCTTCTGGTGTCTTTGTCTTGGGGTGCTTTGGCGATAGTCAGTAGGTGGGATGCAACTTGGTTGGGTGTGATGGATGCTCGGCTTTGGCTAGGGGGCTTTTGTGCAGCTCCTAGGCGACGGATGAAGCTCCAACATTTCCTACTAGAGTGGGTAAAGCTCCAGTCAGCAACTGTCTCCTCCCATTTCTTTCGCCGGGCTGTATTTAGCGATTCAATGAGATGGTCTGCTATCTCTGGGTCCCCTGATGTTTGATAGGATTGTAGGAGGGCAGCACTTTCTCCGTCCAAACATGGGACATAGAGGGGTTGGTAGCCTCGTGGGATTGCAGTATGGGCAGCCTTGAAGATTGCGCTGCAGAAGCGGTTGTATGCTTCATCTACAGTGATGGTGTGGAGTGGGATGGTAACAATGCTCCGGTCCAGAGTTTCACTGAATTTCTTCCAGTTGGCTTTGCGGAAGTTCCAGCGCATTTTCCTTGGGCTGTATATGACTGGAAGTTGTAGGCCAATGTGTACAAGCAGGGGCCGGTGTTGGCTGTGTGGAAAATCATCAAGAATGAGGATCTGTGTAGGATATGGCTCCCCATTCAAAGAGCTGACCCAACACAGGTCAGGAGAATAGTCCTTCTTCCACCTAGCAGAGTGGAAGGTTCCTCTTTGTTTGGGGTCGTATATCAAAGCGAGGTCATTTTTGGATGCCCAGTCTGAAAGTGCCTCCCCATCACTATCCACTGCTGGGTACCCCCAGTCAGGGTGATGGCTGTTAAAGTCCCCCACATAGATGGCAGGGTGGGATAGGGTGGGTAAGACCTGCAGATCCCAGTTGGCATTAGGGGGCTTGTACACATTAACAATATGGAAGCCACCAATGATTATGGTGTCTGAGAAATGTGTTGTTATCAGATGATTTGCTTCAACTATATCAGAACGCACATAGGTGGCATGTCCATGTTTAGCATGTAGAACATAGCACAGGAGGTCAAAGCCTTTGATGGTGAAGCGGCCAGCTTCCTCTGTGCCAATATGAGTCTCTTGGAGGCAGATTACATCAATCGAATGTTGGAAGGCGAGGACTTCGATAAGGCTTCGCTTGGCTGCAGATAGGCCTTCAACGTTTAGTTGTAATATGCGAAGGGCAGATCCTACCACAAAGTGCTCTTGGGGCTGTTTGCTTTCGGCTTTAGGACTGTGACTAGGATTCTTCTTTGACTTGGCACAGAGGCGTCGTCTCTTCGAATTTAGTCTGCTGGTAGGATCATTAGCTTCCCCAGGCGAGCCCGGGTACTGGCGGAGGGCGCGACGAGAACACTGATCCATTGCCCCCCAATGAAGCTATGTGTATCTGAAGTATTAATATGACCATTTGCTTCATTTTCATAGAAATACAACAATAACCTCCTGTAATAGGGCACACACCCTTACAGGTGGCAATTAGTTAACCAAGAACCATTCTATCCTTTGTTATAATTTTGTAAATAATTGTAGCCTATAACTAAGTGTTTTAATCCCTAAGGTGTTCGTATCCACTCCCACTCAAAGAAACGGTGAACAAAAAACCTCACTCCTTTACTTTCCATCTGAAATCACATTCATGCTCCAAAAATGGCTTCATGTGGTAGAAAAGCATCTCTCTTCACCCTGCCCACCTGCCTTGCCGACATGATGAGGGTACGTTCAGTTGCCAGAACGGGGTACACAAGCCTGCCGAGTGTCCTGGCCAGGTGTGAATATGCCCAGTGACTCAATGACCTTTGACAATGTAGATCCTTGGTATAACACTTGCTCGCTTCGTTGGTCAAGCAGGGTAGCAGTACAGGGGAGAGACGCACTGTAAGCCGTTGCACACTTAGAGAGTGTTAAGCTGCTGGAAAGGGACATCACCACTTCAAAAAGAGGAGTTTCCTGATGAAATTAACCTTGCATTCACAGAGTAAGGAGTGTCATCATGTTTCTGATCAGTGGAGTGACAAGTATGATTCAAAGTGAAGTTTCCTGTTATTTCTGTATATAGCCTCTCTTAAGAAACCACACAGCCTGTGGTTGCTGCATCATTTTAGCAATAAAAGATAATTTGTCCAACTGTTAGTATTATTAAGGAGTAAACATAACAATTCTCTACAGTGTATAGGCAATGGAACAACTTAATAACAACCAACACTAAGTATTGCTACGAGGATGATAAGGTAACAACACTAACCGCACTTTTCTTTCCCTTGTATTTTTGCCTCGTCATGATAAACAAGCAGCCTGTTTTTCTATAGGTCGTTGCTGGACGCCAGCGCCATCAGCTGACACTTGCACAGAGAAACAGTTAAACAGTCATTTGTTGCTTTTCTCTTTTTTAAATAAGTATGCAATGTATATTAAACAGTCTCTTGATGAGGGCTTCAAGTAGGGTAAAACGTTAGGTGCACCCAAGTGCCACATCCTTCATTTTCCGCGGCTGTTTAGGTCAGCAGGATAACCTTTGTGCTGTCCTTGCCAGGGAATTTTGGTCCAGTTTCCTTTGATGACCAGATCCCCTGGTTTGCCCAAAAGATGGGTGCACCTCCCACGATTCCTTCGTTACATCGTCCCTCCTGGGAAGGGCAGTATGGATAACATTGCTGTCAGTTGTCATTCTTTGCATGTAATCAACCAGAAACCCTTCCTCATCACCTAAGTTAAATGGCTTCAATAATAGGGTTTGCCATTCACAATTTCCCTATTTTTCTTATTTGTGTATTATGCTAATAATGTAGATTATTGATGGTAGGCTAAATGGTTTCCTAGGTAAATGTTTGGTACTAATAATTTAGGAACTGTACTTAAATGTGACATGATTTGATTTACAAAGTGTATTCCATTAAATGTTTTCCATTATCTAAGTAAATCATTTCAGCTATTTTAAACCTTGATATTGTTTCCGTGCTGCCATAGCAGTATTCAGATTAGTGCAGGGGATGTCACCATGGGTTGAGATGCCGTCTCGGCACTGAGCCCATGTTTTCCCTCATCCCTGCCTCCCATTGAGCAGCGTCTCAGCTGGCCCCCAGCTGGCAGCATTATGGACGGCTGGGGCCAATTAGTCTTCATCAGCTGGGGCGCTGCCAATGAGGATAAATAGGAGCAGCCTCGATGACTCGGGGCTGCGACATAAGCACTGCTAGGCTGAAGCCCCTTCGTCTGGTGTCAGCCTCAACTCCCCTTGCAGCATTCCTGTGTTTGTATCCCGCTGTGAGGATGTACGTCTTGCTACCCCCACGTCCGGTACGAGCTGCTTACCTCTGCGCTGTGCAACCTGTGAGTGTACCTCTGCATGAGTATCTGTGCTCTCCTCATCCCTTCCCCTTTACCCTGAATAAAATATCACGACTCACTGGCTTGCCCCTGGCTCTGATTGCCCGGCTCCCTAGAGCCGGATATGACAGTATGTCGCAGCCAGAAGAGCTACCGGCGGCCGTGAGTCGCTGTGGAAATGTACCTTTCTGTCCGGGTGTCAGCGCTGCTAGCATGCCGTTTCCCAGGAGTCACTTCCGGCGCCAGGGCGACGAGCTGAGGTCCGTCTCGGAGGCTGTCGACGGGACGTTCTTCACCCTGCACGACGCCTCCAAAGCGAGACGCTGGCATCCGGGCCGTGCTGAGGAACTCCTGGACTGTCACCCTCACTCTCTGTACCATCTGGAGGACAGTGCCAGGATAGACGTTGCAGGTACACAGCGAGAGAAGCTCCACGGGGTGGATGGAAATCCCGGCAGGGAGTCGAAGTGGGCGACGTCTTTCCCCGCTTCGGAGTCCCGTTCCTGCCGCCATTCCAGTCCGGGAGTTCGCGCCAACCAGAGGACTTCCCCCGACCTGCGCCACGTCACTCGGGATTCCCTTCTAGGAGCCGCAGCTGACAGCAGTTATGTCCGGGGTCGAGTGGCTGTCGCGAGCTCTACTGTGTTTCCTGTCACCACCTTCAGGCATGTGGCGGCGGCAGTGAGATTGATGGTGAGGACTTCAGGGCTACGAAGCTTTCCCGTGCTCGACGCCTTCCTCGTCTCGATCTCCGATCTGGAGCGGCGAATCCTGGGTTTCCCCCTCGCTTCGTCCCCTGGGAGTAGTCGTCATCACATCGCCGAGTCACCTCTGCACGAACCTCGTCCGGATCCAGTTCTGGGTCATCGTCAGGACCGTTCCTCCCACGCAGCTGTCATCCCTTCGCCTCGTCAGTGTGGAGATCCTACAGCCTCGTCCCCTGAGCCTCGTTCCCCCGCTGTCATTCCTGGACATTCGGGCTGGCTCACCCCGGCTGTTTCCCCCTCCTCCTCGACGCGCTTCCTGACCGCTGTGTGTGCCTGGAATCCCGGCCTGGTGAGCTCTCTGCTGGAGACAACGCGAGCGATCCTCAGACGAATTCCCGGGGGGTCCTCCGTTATCGCCGGGCGGGGAGAGGAAGAAGCAGATTCCACTACAGCAGGCGATACTCAACCTCCAGGGGGCAGGCAAGTCATTGTTTTTTCACACCTGCTTAATGATTTGCTCTGTCACATCCCTGGAGGAGAAGTTCAGGGTTCGCAGCTCCCTGAACTCTCCCCACCTGCTGTAACCTGTTTTCCTAATCCCGCATCCTCTGTGTCTCTCTCCGCCGAGCGGTCCCCGGCTCCGGGTCAACGTGGTGGGATATGGAGAGGGCCTGTGGTTCCGCAGCTACATTGCGGACGGAGGAGGGGGACTGACTGCTGCGTGGAGTCTACGCTGACGACTGAGCGTCCCTGGGTCTCCACGGAGGAGCGGTTCGGTCCAGCGGGACGAGATTCTTCTGGCTTCACGCCGAGTGGGTCGTCGGCGGGGTTACCTGAGCTGGAGGGATCTCAAGCTGCGCTGACCATCGTGCTGGCTGCGGGGCCCGACGCGGCTAGATGGGAGCCTGACAACGACCTCCTGACGACGGATCCTGGATCTTCGCAGTCCTGGACGGCGTCAGAACCCGAGATCAGGCGAGTGCTCTCCTTTCTTTTCTCTCTTTTTATCTTTGAGCACCTCAGCCTATCTCCAGGGGAGACGAGCAGGGTGCAGCCGCCCGCTGCGTCTGAGCTCGTCTCGCCGGGTTCTGGCGCTGCCGGTGATCCTGATCCCGGTTCTGTTTTCTCTTCTGAGCCTTCTTCCAGGGTCACCGGCGAGGAGTTGCTGTTCCTCGTGGTGCTGGAGGGTCCGGGTTCAACGTTGGAGGTCGGTTCTGGTGCAGTGTCCAACGTGGGTTCGCCTGAGGCCCGATCGGGGTCCGACGTGGGTGCTGCCCCAGTGTTGTCCAGGTCCGGTGAGGAGGTGGCCGTTTCCCTGAGGCCCGCCGCCCTCGTCATCGGCTCTCCCCTGAGCCTCTTCCACCGGGATCCGCTCTGACCCTTCGTCCGTCTCAACGGTCCTGGTGGTTGAGTGATGCGGGTCGACGACCCGACCCGCAAAACTTTCGGTTCGGCGATCTGGTTTCCCCCCACTGGTCTGTGTTTGCCTTTGGGCGGCCTGGTTCGGCAGCCGTTGGACTGGATTCCTGGGATCTGGGTCCAGAGTTCGCCGTCCGAACATTTCTCTTCCCCTGATTCGCCAGCTGGACAATGGGCGGGGAGATCTCCGGAGCCATCTCGGCTATTTTTGGACTCTGCCTGCCATACACCTCGGGTGTCACTTTTTCTTTTATCGTTATTAAGGTCACTTGGGTGTAATGTCTGTCCTGTTGGTGGATGTGTATTTATAGTGCTGTGCGTTTTCCTTCCCTCGTACCCAGCATTTTATTTTTTGTACCATGTTTTTAGTCTCGTTTTTGCATTGTAGAGTTATGTTTTGTTCCCTTTCAGACCATACTCTGCAGTTGCCCATTCATTCCAGTCACTTTCATTTCTTTAGGTGACTGTGGGTATTTATATATTCATGTGTGTGGGTTTTTCTTTGCCTGCACTCAGTATTTCTTTTTTATGCCCTGTTGGTTCATTATAGAGTCATGTGCCTTGTTTTCCGTAACACCATGCTCTGTAATTGTCCATTTGTTCCAGTCACCCTCACTTTTCTTGGTGACTGTGTGTATGTACTTATATTGGTGCTGTGTATTGTGTTTTCCCTTTATTTGACCATACTCAGCATTTTTTGCCCTGTACCTTTTTGGTGGTTCTTTTTTTTTTTTCTTGCTCTGGGTCACGCATGGTTGGTACTCTCTGGGTAGTATGTAACCGGCGTGCTGACCCAGTTCTTCTCCCCATCTGTACCTGGGTTAATTGTTCTGTTGTCAGTATTGTATTTGGGTTTTTCTTTCCCGCTACCCTACATTGCCCCATTGGTGTTGTCCTTCCCTTGGCTTCTTCCCCTCCGGTCCGCCTCCCTTCCTCCCACCCTAGGTGGGGGGGGGGGGGGGCTGGGATGTTCCTGGTCGTTCAGGAGCCCGACCTTGAGGGAGGGGCTCTGTCACCATGGGTTGAGATGCCGTCTCGGCACTGAGCCCATGTTTTCCCTCATCCCTGCCTCCCATTGAGCAGCGTCTCAGCTGGCCCCCAGCTGGCAGCATTATGGACGGCTGGGGCCAATTAGTCTTCATCAGCTGGGGCGCTGCCAATGAGGATAAATAGGAGCAGCCTCGATGACTCGGGGCTGCGACATAAGCACTGCTAGGCTGAAGCCCCTTCGTCTGGTGTCAGCCTCAACTCCCCTTGCAGCATTCCTGTGTTTGTATCCCGCTGTGAGGATGTACGTCTTGCTACCCCCACGTCCGGTACGAGCTGCTTACCTCTGCGCTGTGCAACCTGTGAGTGTACCTCTGCATGAGTATCTGTGCTCTCCTCATCCCTTCCCCTTTACCCTGAATAAAATATCACGACTCACTGGCTTGCCCCTGGCTCTGATTGCCCGGCTCCCTAGAGCCGGATATGACAGGGGAAAGCCTTTGTATATTCAATAAGTATGTCAATAATTTCTAAACATTTTTTTTTTTACCTTCACTCTTATTTCGCTCAATGAAATCCATGCAAAGGTTTTGAAAAGACTAAGTTTATGCAGGGAAGATCAAATTATTTTTGCTTTGAGCTCCCTAAAGCATTGTTCTCTTAATTGAGTAAGAATCTGTATTGTCTTTGTAGTAGATTCTAAATTAAGTCCCACAGTAATCCTAAATTCAGCATAAATTGGACTTTCCTTAGACATTTGGAACTTTTCTAATAAATTTGTATGGTTTTCTTCTTCCTTATCAGTTTACCTTGTTTATTATACACATGATATTTCTTTTTACAATAATCTGTAAATATTTTCCAGCACATGATTTTCTTAAATGCCTGAAAATCTATTGATGTAAATTTTAACTTCTCCTATTGAATGTTGTGATTTCATTACCAAGCAGTTGCAGCTATATTTTTCTCTACACTATTGATCATTTATTGAGAATTTTTATGTATTATCTATTTTTCTGAGGATTTTTGCTAATTATTTTTCTGCTAATTAATTTCTGTGGTACCCCCCCCCCCCTTTGATGCATGGAGATGCTCATGCATCAAAGTTACAGGGTATTTGCTTGATGGGTAGTGTCTTTTTACTAGAAGAAGGAAATGTTTTGTGCTAGTTATATGTGTTACGCAGTTAATTTAGATGAAAATTTGTGAATAGTGTAGCTCCTTCAAAATGAGGTTTCAGTAATCATGGCTTCTTTTATGCGTGTCGTCGCTTGACCTAGTTTATAAATTCCATTTAGGAAGAAGCAATATAGCTGTCTGTACAGATTAAATGAAATTTAGCTTCTATTGTAACCATTCTGAGTTAGTCATTAAGACCACATCTGTCTGACCTGTTGAACACAGACAGGTTGAATTTGTGTAAGTGAATCCTTGTGAAAGGTTGTGTCACGCTCCTTCAGTCAATGGAAAGGTGGACATATTGCCTAATTAGAATTTGGCTTAATTTTGTACAAGGAATGCCTTATTTTATACTGTGTAGTCCCAAGGCCTGACTCGGCCGAGGCCAAGCACCGGGAGCACGGGCCAGGTCTGTAGCAGTCATTGTCATACAACACAAGTATTCCTTAATATTGTCACATTTCTGAAATGTGATACTGTCATACCATTATGTGGTGAGTGGCATCATTGCAAGGTTGGAGATTGCAATGTGTCAGATGTATCCTGCAGTGTGGAGTCATATAAACACTACATTTTTAAAGTCAAACTCATTTAAATTGATATGCGTTATGTCAGTGTCATTTGTTCTACTTAGCTTCGGCAATGCTTGTCAACTGTGAGATCCTCCGTGAGGTCCTTCCCCCATCACGCCACCACTGTGCCCCAGCCACTGAGCGTGATGACCATGTTGATGCCTGTCACACACTGTCCGGCATCCTCCCATCTCCCACAAAGCTCAAATCTCGGTGTCATCCTGTAAAAAAAATTTTGGGGAAGCCTTAAGGCTACCCCAGTCCGCAGGTCAGGATTTATATCAACAGGAGTGCAAATTTTATCACACCATAAATTGATTTTGCTAGTGTTCCAGTTATCATCATTAGTTTGTGTCCCTTAAATTTGACATTGTTTATCCCACTGTTTATTATAATGTTTAATGTTAAGAAATACAAGTGAATTATTGATTTTATTATTGTGTTACATATTGCACGCGGTCACCAAGAATTTATTAAACTGAAAGCTAATAGTGATGTTATGATTCCTTTTTTTTTTCACCTTGTTGATTTGGCAAATCTAAATCCTGTTGAAAGCTAAAGATTTTGTGAATGCTTAACTTTTCCTGTTGAAAAATGAAAACATGAACAGGAATGGAGAATAACAGAAAAAAATCTTTAAATTACACCTAAAGCTTCCACAATTTGAATAATGTGATTTTGCTATTCACAATAAGCATTTTCCCAAAATTCAGTGAACCAGTAAATGTTTTACCAATTGACATGGGTCCACATTACTTTAAGATCACTTTTTAATAAAACAGTGTCATATATTAGAAGCCTTAAATCAATGCAGCATTTAAAATTAGCAATTGTTGCTTGTAACTTAAAAGATTAAAATGTGTAGTTACACACGTGAGTAACTGCAAACTGCAGGCCTAATCTCTTTCTTGAGTGGCTGAGGTCATAGAGCAGCACTCTGTGTCCAGGAATTTATTGCACAGGAAAAAAAAATGACATTCTGAGCCTGGACATGCTTGTAAGGTCAGAATGGTTGATACTCCAATCTGTTGTTTTTTTTTTCCTAAATCCTGCAATCCTTCAGACCTTGTGCCTTCTTCTTTACCTTTTTTTACATGGACAGTGAAAGGCTCAAAATGTAAATAAGCACACAGTCATTTATTAAAAAGTGAGTTTAGTATTACTGAAACAAAACAACAATATGACATAGAAGTACCAAGACCTCTGTTTGATAGTCAGTAATCTCTGGCAAATCCTATGCACAAACATAAGAAATCAACCTCTTCTATGCTTTGAATCATGTAATATAAGGTGTACATAAAGCCTTCAGTAATTGGGCATTATTAAGTGGCAGCATTATATCATAATGGTCAGTTAATTTTATCATTGTCATGCTGGTAGCATTGACCAACATGCATGCAATTGTACTTAACTTAGTGGCTTAGCCGTCTTTGGTGTCGACGAGAGGAGCGCGGACAGTGGCGAGGCAACGTTGTTTTGCTGGGTCCCAAAGGCTGTTTTTTGGCGAGAGCAGGGAACAGAGGGAAGGAAGACCCCTTTGAGATTGTTACTCCTTCGTCATTTTTCCCTGTAAAGTTCACTGTTATGCCTCAGTCAGAGATAATGCAATTGAGTCAATAAAAAATCACTAATCACTGATACATCAAAAAATTGAATAAAAATAGCTAAATGTTTTTCATTTTCTAAAGAAAAACTGGAGGAAATGAAAATACTGGCTTTAAAAATATGTAAATAGTTTACCACGTACGCAGCATTAGATTCAAAACCCGCAAAATGAGATTGAAAAAGGAAAACCCACAAAAGGAAACTGTAAAAACCCCAAAGCTTTGCAAAAATACCCATATATAGATTTTTTTCTCATTCACTCCTCTGTCACACAGTTCAGCAGCTACACTGCCTATTTTTTTTCCCAAGCAACCACACTCACACACACACACACACACACACAGGGCCCACACAGAAATACTCCTCTCTCTGTTATCCACACAAGGTCACAGCTAGACAAAACACATACACACAAAGCAGTGCGAAAATTACTTCAATTAATCTCCAAAACTGGTAACTTTAGCGGCGAACATGCACATCTGGCAACCACACACTCTCGCTGCAGCGTGAAGGTCCTTCTAATTTTTTTACACTGCCGTGAAAACACAACACAAGTCAACTCCTCTTGCTCAAAATTACTATTTTCAAACACCCATAATTTTAAACATTCCTCAGGAGGATAACAATTAATTAACCAACTCTTTTATGTGCCACAAATACTAGAAAAAAAATCACATCCAACAATTTTACAGCTCCGTGCAACCTACTCCTTCCGCCTTCACGGAGAACTCCATCTCTCTCACACCGGAGCAGATTTCACAAGACACAGAAACAAAAACAGACCAAGTGCAGTAACTTTTATCCAGCACTACAACAAAACTTTAAAAATAAAAATCTACCGGTATTTTTCAGTGGTCACCTGACCTCCCACGGTTTGCCGAGAGCTCGCCATAGTGGGGGAACCAGCAATTTCAACAAATCCTGCTTCCACCCCCCGGTATTTAGCAATAAAGCCACCGCGGCAAGGTACGACTCTTCCCTGAATTTTTTCAGCGGTCATGTGACCTCCCACGGTATGCTGAGAGCTTACCGTGGGGGGGGGGGCAGTGATTTCAACAAATCCTGCCTCCACTTCCCCCCCCCCAGGTTTTTTTTGCAGTAAAGCCACCGTGGCGAGGCACGAATCTTCCCTGAACAATTACAGCTCACCGCATCTTCTCGTATCTTGCAATGATTTTACTTCAAAGCTCACCATTGTGGAATAACGTATCTTGCCGTAATTCCTTGCTTGCAACTTCCGAACCTTCCCCTAGCCGACACAAAGTTTCGAGAGCAACAAATCCTACTTCCAGCGATTTAGTGCAATGAGAAACTTAACCAGGCTTTGCGGTGTCAAAGCAGTCCGGGCCAAAACCATATCACATCATACGCGTAAACTCACTGGGACTCGAACCCAATGTCCATAAACTTAACAACAAATGTACTTACATCCAAGCCACCAGCAGGATTCTCAGATCCGTCACCCAGTCAGTTCCAGCGCCCCGGTTCGAATTGCCTTCACTGCAGTAACTCTGAGTCTTGTACCCAGCCTGGGAAGATCTTTCATCAGCTGTGCACTCACTGAAATCGGGCAGAGGCAGTGGAAAGACGAAGATATGTGGATCCGCTGTTCAGAGCGCCAAAATGTTAGAATAATTCTGAGCTTAAATTATTCAAAGTCAAAAATCAGGCAGAATATTGGATTTAGGTACATTTATTATAAAAAAAATAAAAGAAATGAAAAGAAAAGAAAAATTACAGTTCAAATTAAACCTCAAATGGCCATTTTTGAGGGAGAGATTACAAAGCATGGCCTTCAGCACACATCAAATCTCTGGAGCATTCATTCTCTAGTTGTGGTATTTATGGGTAAGAGAAAGGAGGGGGAGGAGGAGAAAGGGGGAGAGAAAGACACCTCAGAGACCATTCAAATGCCTTATCACAGTCCTGGTATTCTAGCAGGTCAGTATGACATGAGAGCTTATCCTGTCTGATGAGCGTGAAGAAACGTCAAGAAACGTCACAGACATCCTGGAGACAGGGTGTCTATGAACCTAATCTACACAAGCTAGGAGTTCCTGTGCATTCCTGGAACATTACGTAAGCCAGGCATGTCAAAGAGATTATCAATGTAGCTTAGATCATCCTTTACGCTTGTACTGACCCTCAGTCTCTGAATTTTCTGAAGGCCAACAACTGTTCACAGAAACATGCCAAGAATACATCAGACATATAATATAATATGAAACAATAATATAAAGGAATATATGAACTTATTCTACATGGAATGCACATGTAAACATTAAACATGGCACATGAAAGGCATGAATAATAATACATTATTAATAACAATAATAATGTGGATAATATGGAATTTTTCTATCACTGTGTGTGTGTGTGTGTGTGTGTGTGCGCGCGGGTGCGTGCGCTGCAGGCAACAGCAGAGCTCTATATGGGTTTTTCCTGTGAACCAACGCTGCAAACACGCCATTATATTATTATCTCTGATATCAATATACCACTGTCACTTTAGTCACCCGGTGAGTTTTCAGTTTTATTCCTCTACTGCCTAACTGTGAATTGGTGTATGTGTCTTAGCATCCATTAGTATTAGGATTGAGTTACTGTGTTAGTGTGTCATGACCAATTAGAATTGCTGTTTCTGTACCTTTTAACTTGGCATTCGTTTGGAGACCAAAGTAAGAATTTCATTGCTCAGGAAATGTAGCATTTCTTAACTGTGCACATGATAATAAAGCCTTTGAATCTTGAATTATAGTGTAGCTGTAAGTTAGAAATCCATTCAATAAGTTGCACATAGGTTCAAAGAGCGTTACTCATGTTAGAAATAATTTTTGGGTACGCTAGACATTAATCTCGACATACTTCGACTTTTGAGTAAGTACGAGTCACTGACAAGTAACGTGTGAATGAATGCATAACTTCCCTACAACCTTTCCTCCGCAAATGCGGGAAATATCAAGGAAGGAGAGTTAATGCACAGTTGGCAGATAACTTTACTTAAAATAAACAAAAAAAAAATTCCGGCAATAGATAATTCTAGTTAAAATTAGAAAAAAAAATATCTGCCAACAAAAGTAAGATTAAATTGCTTAAAACAAATAAAAACTTCAGTAAAGCAAGTAAAATCTAACAAAAAACTGCACAAAAAAAACCCATTCTTGTCTTGTCAAAATCATCTTGTGAGAGAAAACAAGCATAAAGCCTTGATTTAGGATATTTTATCTTACTGAGATTTCTCTTTTTACAGTGTGACAGATACTGCCTTTGGCATAAAATTACATCAGTGAGGCATTCCTGATTCAAACAATGCACAGTGTTAGATATAGATATATTGGCAGACAGGCAGCACGGACGTGAGGACGCAGGCAGGGTGATGTCATCACGCTGTGACTACTTTGGGGGATTGTTGGCGGGAGTCATCCTCTTTGGCACCTCGCCTTCAAGCCGACCACAGCCTGTAGCAGCTTAGCGTTAGCCTGTTAGCTGCTAACCCCTGACACGTGTAACATCTTTATGTCTTGTAATAAAGTTTGGGTTCAGTGCAACTCCTGCCTCCGCTGTCCTATTTCTAGACATAACAATTGGTGACAAGGAGAAAATTTGGTTTTATTGCATAATATTAATCATTTTCCCCAAAAATGGGGCAGCACGGTGGTGCAGTGGTTAGCACTGTTGCCTTACAGCTAGAAGGTTCCTGGTTCAAATCCCCAGGTTGGCAGGGGTTGGAACCTTTCTGTGTGGAGTTTGCATGTTCTCCCTGTGCTGTGTGGGTTTACTCCGGGGGCTCCGGTTTCCTCCCACAATCCAAAGACATGCATGTTAGGTTAATTGGCTGTTCTAAATTGTCCCTAGATATCTGTTTCCTATAGGCCCTTAGAATAGAGGGTTAGTATTAGTGAAAGCGCTTTGAGTGGTCTTTGTGATTAGAAAAGCACTATATAAGTACAGGTTAGTTAGTTAGTTAGTTAGAGGCGTCTCTAACACCACCCCCGCCATTCCTCATGACCCCAGGCGAGCCGCCCATTCCATGGCCCCATTGATTCAAATTATTCCACAACTATTGGGCAGCAGTGGACCTAGGAAGACATGGTAAAATAAGAATGTGAACCATTCTTCTTCAGTGCCTGGGCGCCGAGGGCCAGTGTATATTTGACACCTCGGGAAAAGCAGACTCATATGAGGAGTGCATCGCAATGCTGGCAGGACACTTCACACCACCCGACGGTGTATTGGCAAGGAGTGTTCATTTCTACCAGCACCATCAGTGGGCGAGTGAGTTGACCCAACAGTTCGTCGCGGACCTCAGTGGTCTGGCGAGCACATGTGAGTTTGGCAGTTTGGAGGACGAGATGGTGTGGGACCAACTAGCGGTGTACACCAACAGCCCGTGACTGCGGACAGAGCTGATCAGGGCACCCAATAACCTGCCACTGGCAAGGGCGGTGTAGTTGGCATTCCAGGTGGAGGCTGCTGACAAGTTGGAACCACAACTGGTTGAGCCACAGCACCAAGCTCCATCAGTGCAAGCAGTTGAGCCGAAAGAAGAGGAATCCAGCCACTCTGTATCCTTCTCGGAGGATGCCAAACTATGGGCCTTGGGATGTCAGGAATGTGGCAGCTGTGGCTACCAGACACCCCAACAGGGAGCGTGTTCCTGCCCAGCCAGGGGGTAGCGATACAGACACTGTGGTAAACTCAACCACTTCGCCAAGATGTGCCAGGACGATGTCAGGACGGACATGTGACCAGCCACCCAGCCCGAAAAACCCACTAATGACCACCATCTGTGCTGTGAACTCCGGAGGCTCGGTGTACACGTGGTGCACGGTAAAGGTGGACGACGTTGATTTGCCATTGCTGATGGACACCGCCGCCATGAGGTCAGTGCTGAATTGGGTTTTAGTTAAGAGATTCTTCCCTAACAGTCTTATTGGGAAGAATCCAGCGGAGTTACTATATAGCACCGCTTTCAATCTTTTTTCCGGACATTTTGACCAAGCTAATTACTTCTTACCTCTCACTGGCACTTGCATAGTCACATGTCAAAACTAGAAAAGCACTCAGAGAGCACATACCTCAGCCAAGCCTCCTTCCATCTCTCATTGATCACCTCCAAAATGTAATGGGTTTGTGTGTAGGCCTCTAGCTACTTGTGGTGAAAATTGCATCAAAGTCTGTCCATTGGTTTTTGGAATATTGTTGCTAACACACTGTGAGAAGATAAGAGCCTTGGCTGAGGCATGCATTCTCAGATCATCACTAAAATGCAATGGATTCATCTGTAGCCCAAGAACCACCTCTGGTGAAAATTACATCCAAATCCATCCAGTAGTTTTTGTGTAATCCTGCTGCACAAATACAAACAAAGCCCTTGATGGAGGTATACACTCTCAGATCATCACCAAAATCTAATCATCTGTTTCCCATGCCATTATCAATCAATCAATCAAAGACTTTATTCCAGACTCAAGGTCCATCAAAAAAAAGTAAAAAGTAAAAAAGTAAAAACAAGACAGTTGAAACAATCAAAAAGTTACAAAAAACACTAAGACACAACTGCTAAGAGAAGTACAAAGACAGTAAAGACTTTAAAAAGACTTAAAAAGACAACTGTACCAGTGCCTTCTAAACTGTGACTGACAGCGAATAGAACTGAGCTTAATGCTAGACATGACTTGAATGATTTCATTTCTAGATACATCAAGCCGACAGATGAATTTATACATAAGATTCCTTATTACTGCATGCAGAGTATTTACACGTGATGAGACAAATAACTCGGAAGCACTGCACCATCGAGGCTTTTTAAGTAAAATTCTTAAGGCATCATTGTAGGCAACCTGTAATTTCTGCATACTTTGTTTCCTATAATTTATCCATAAATGAGCAGTGTATAAAGGTGTACAATAGGTTTTAAAAAGAACCAGTTTCACCTCATCTGAACAAAAACCAAATCTGCGTGCAAGAATATTTGCTTGCATGTAGATTTTGCAGCGTTGTCTGAAAATATCATCATCATCAGTCATTCTATCATTAATAAAATGTCCCAGATATTTAATTTTATCCCTGACAATTAATTCCCTGCCTGCCAATTCAAAGACAGGGAATTTCATTAACAAATCTTCTTTAGTGCAGCAAATCAGCACACAACTCTTATTTGTATTATATTTTATGTCATTTTCCTCTCCATAAGCACTACACACTCTTAGTAACTCCTGAAGACCAGCACTACTTGGACTGAGAATAACTAGATCATCAGCATACATAAAATGATTCACTAACTTATTCCCTATTAAACACCCAGTTTTACAGGCATTCAGTTGCTTTGACAACTCATCCATGTAAAGATTAAATAGAATAGGGGACAGTATACTGCCCTGTCTGACACCACTGCTCACACCAAATGGGGATGAATGACTCTTCCCCCATTTCACCAGCATCTTCTGATGTGCGTACCAGTAAATCAGGATACGTACTAAGTACTTGGGAACCCCCCTGTCAATCATTTTCCTAAACAATATCCTGTGATTAACACGATCAAACGCCTTGGAGGCGTCAATAAAACACAGAAAAACTGAAGAATTTTGATTTCTGTACTTATTTATAATTTCTTTTAAAGCATATATGCACAGATCTGTTCCATGATGGGGTTTGAATCCAAATTGATGATCAGTAGATTTGATGAATACATTTAATTTTTCAAACATGATTTTTTCCAGTACTTTAGATATTATATTGGCTATAGCTATGGGCCTGTAATTATCCAGGCTACACAGCTTGCCAGCTTTATCTTTAATGACTGGTACCAACACAACAGACAATAAAGATTCTGGTAACATCCCATGAATCATGAAGCTGGTGAAACAGATTGCAAGAAGAGGAGCAATTCTTGAGCTAGCATATTTAAGATGCTCAGCAGAAATACAGTCTAAACCACTCGCTTTGTTATCTGATAGCTCTCTAATGGCTTTGGTCACTGCATGAGTGTCAATCAGGAGCAAATCGTCCCTTTCTACTTTCCCTACCTTATAAGTTTCATCCTTAGTTGAATTAAATAATGAGTAAAAGTGTTGCCGCCAAAGATCCACAATATTTTCTGTACCTGAAATGCCTTCCAAAGTACAGGGCAAAGACGTTTTACTGTTACTAATCCGTCTAAGCTCCTTCCAAAAATCTGTGACATTCTTATCTAACAATTTCTTGGCCAAGGAATTACTTCTCATTAGCTGCTCATTTTTAGAAATATGACGAATAGCATACTTAAACTTTGCATTTGTACATTTCTTCATCTCAAATTCTGGCCCTTGTCTGGGTCTCCCAGCCACCACCCATGCTTTATATGCTTCCCGAGCTTCAGAATAAGGCACAGCTACGGCCTCATTCCAGCCAGGTCTAACATTATGTGTTTTACGTATTTTCTTATAATAAGGCTTGCTGTCCTTATACAGGGAGTTAACTATAGCATTGTACAAACTACAAAGGTCTTTCTTATGCTCAACAATGCTACAGTTCACATCGCTGCACATTACAGCATCTCTAGGAAGACATATTTTACTCAAGGATTTATCTGTATGAACACAATATTCTACAATTTCTTCCTCAGAAAGAGTGTCCCAGTCTAATTTTCCCACCTTATCCTGACTGACATTTTGACAAAGTGCAGGTAGACAGTCAACATTAATTATCATCTCAAAAGGTATATGATCAGACATTGCTAACCCATAATAAATACTCATGCCACCCAAAGAAGCATGTGCATCACCAGTGCTGATGCAATGATCTCGCCAGGACGTAGTGTGCCAAGCCTCACTTATATAGGTATAACTATCAGGAGGCATTAGTACCTTACTTGACAAGATTAAGTTGTTCTCATAACAAAAATGATACATATGTTTTGCAAATAAGGAGTCAGTGTCAGATATGTCTGCATTCAAGTCCCCCATAATAAAAATACAAGTATTATTATAGTCTTGCATATAAGAATTAATAAAGGCAAGCTTATTTAAATATTCATCCTCATTCTGTTGACACTCAAATGGCGTATATACATTAATAATAAGGAATTCCTTATCATTACAATTAAACTGCACACCAATACACCAATCTACACCAAGTCGGACCGCTTTTATCAAGGAGTCCAGCTTCTTTCTCCAGAGGATAGCCACCCCTCCAGGTATCCTCCCCCTGATAATCCCCTTGCTGAGGTCAGTTGTAGACTCCCCAGCACCATGGAAATCAGGGTTAAGACAGTTCAAACGTTCCAAGTCTTGTTCTGAAAGAAACGTCTCCTGAAGGCACAAAATATCACAATTGTTCAATAAATTGTCAATAACTAACCGGCGAGCTTTCTCCCCAGCACTTTGCCCCAATTTAAGGCCACGACAGTTGTAAGACATGACCTTAATACCCATCAAAAAAGGAGGAAGAGTTAAGAAAGATCACCATCATGCGTGGGTGCCCGCATATTCTCCACAGCAGCCGCTCCACTAGCTCCAGCCCTCCCAGCCCCCCGGGGCTCATAATATCGCTGCACCAATGCGCCCTCTGGCCAGAGCTCTGGCTGGTACATGTCCCCCACCTCAGAGCATTCCGCCGTTACTTTAAACGAGCTAACCCTGCCGTTCCCAGTGAGGATTTTCTGACAGAAAACTTCTCGTCCAAGCTTATCTTTAAGATATGCAGATAAAGTGTCAGCTTCCAAATCACGATGAAAACAGGTAGCAAACACACTCACCGTCTTAGTCCGAACTGTTTTAATATTACCAGAGCCCGTACCCACAACAGGGGCCGCGTTGCTGGCTTTATTCCTGCGGCTGTTTGAAGCAGAGGATGGCTTGGGTTTATCCGCAGCGCGCTCAGATCGTCTTCGTCCCTTTTTCACTACTTGACTCCATGTTGGAGATCCTGGTGAAGAGGCTACTGTTCCAGAATTTTCTCTGGTTATAGGCTGATCCACCGGGTCCGAATTCACATCCAAAGCCTTCTCTCCAGCGGTCAAGTGAGATTCCCGTGTATCTCCAGGTCTTGAGTCGATCATCGGGCAGGCCCCCTCCTCCGCTCCGACATCAGTGGGGCTGACAGGCCCTCCCAGGGCGGGCGCCTCCTTATCCACGGCCCGTGCGGCAGACTGCTCCAGGCCACTTACACGATGGGCAATATCCGAGGTTATCGTGCGTAGATCTTCACTGGAGCTAGTCTGTAACAGCATGGTTTGTTTCATGGCACAAACCTCTGCACGTAACTGCTCCATTCTCCTCAGTAGGCTTGAGCAGTCCAGGCTGGAAAATGTAACCAGCGGCAAATCATCCAGGTAATGAGAGACAAATCTAGGTAGTTTTTCACCACATTCATTCATCACCTTAAGGCAACTCTTTAAATTATTTACATCTTTCTGGGCCCCCTTGTGTGTAACACACCTTTGTGTAGTGGGGCAGAGCTCAAACAGGACTTTTTTCGAGGCCTCAATCCACTCAGAGTCAAAAGTATTTGAGGCCAATAAGACGATCTCATCCTGACTCAGAGTCTTAATTTTCACTGCAAGGAAATTTAGCAGCTCATCCTCAACAATTATTTTCCCCTCAGTAGTTTTATATACTTCAGGTTTTAAACAAGACCGTTTTACCTCAGGGGCCTCCACAGAGCCATTCCAGCCAGGACGCGTGGATTCCACCATCTTGTGCCAGCTTGTTTCACCATCCTTTTAATCCACTTTGTGACCAGAAACGGAATCAGAACCTTCTCCGGTCAGCTTAGTTGTCTCACAAATATTCCTCACATTTGCTGGTGTCCAACAGAAGACTTTAGAGCAGTTTTACCAGGAAGTCTCAGTTCAGGTCTCAGAGCTCCTCAAAGCACCTCTGGTCTCGTCGCCATCTTGCGGCGTCCCTCATTACACACCTTTCCTGAAAATTTCACTAAAATCTGTTCTTGTGGTGCTCATATGTGGGTTCCATATGCTTCACATGTGAATTACTGTATGCTTGTTGTATGCTTCACGTCTCAGAGGAACAAAAGGGACTGAACCTCCTAGGGGTAACAGGAGGATGTGAAGTCTGGCCTTTTGTAGGCGAAGAGACGGCCGTGAGGGATTTCCTGACCACCAGGACTTTAGGTGGAGACGAGGAGACCTGGTGGGGGATGCATTGTGATTTGGGATTAAAAGACAATGTGAATGTGTGCTTTGATGTCCTGGGGTATTTAAGGGACAGAATGTGGGGGATTCCTCTCTCTGTCTGCTTTTGAATGTTGGAGAATGTGATTGTGAATAAAACTGGTCTTGAGAAATAAACTCAGCCTCATCTTTCCACACATCTCCATATTCTTAACTTTTTGAGTTATGTTGGTAACAGACAAACCAACCAACAAACCAACCAACGCCACTGAAAACATTACCTCCTTCCTTGGTGGAGGTAACAATTCCTCTGATAGGCTGTTGTTACATGGTACCCATGTGAGGCACTTGTAAATTAGACCAATCAGCAGCCATACATGAATATCAAGTGATGGACATAGAATTTGACCGATTAACAACAATGTAATCTTTTTCATTGGCCCATGATAGGCCCTGATCTTCATAGGCCCCTGGGCTTCAGCCCAGCCTAGCCCATTCACTAAGGCAGCCTTGAATATACAGGACAATGCACATCCCGCTCGGGACAAACATATTTAACCCAATAAATGAGCTAAATGTGTCCCAGCAAAATAGATAATTTTGCTCTTGCCTTTCATGTCAATGGAGAATTTTTTTCGATTTAAGGTCCCATATGCACTGATCTGTATAAAAAAACCTGGATAGCTCATGCCCCATTAGCAAGAACAGAGCCGAGTGGAGTCAGGTGGGCCACTAATCTCTATAGAAAAACTGGATGAATCATTGGCCGCCAGAAGTGAAGCCCCTGGCTGGCCACTTTTATTTCAGTAACTTTCCCAAAAATCAACAGATTTTGAACTTCTTGGTATGGAGACACAGCTTATAATCTTGCGGAACTGGTGAACTATAGAAATTGAGTTGACATTATGTTTAGCGGCCGTCGATTTGGATGTACTAGTGTTTTGGGTGTACTAATATGGCAGCCAGGTGGCTTCACTTCTTGCGGCCAATGATCCATGTAGTTTCTGTATAGAGATCAGTGGGGCAGGCGCAGTAACCAGGAAACGGGGTGTGGATGGGTCTTGTAAACAAACAAACTATCACGCTTGTGATTTGTGGGGAGCTGGGATAGCTGTCACAAAAGCAAGCCCAATTAAGCAACTACACGTTTAAAAACAAACCCACAACCCGCGACTAACAAGATTTGCAAGCTGTTGTGTATGGGATTTGGGTGTCTGGGATGCCGTGCCCACCCACAGGATGACGTCAGGTGGGCACGGCCCACTTTGTATATAGTTGAGTGTTCTCTATAATAAAGCTGAGTTGGATGTCCCTCAAGAAGCTCTCCGGCTCGTGTCATTTCCCGATATAACATTTGGTGACAAGGTAAATCTGTGTTATCCTGAGTTATCCGCATTATGACTGGCGCCTAGCGGCTGCCCCGGCCTTGGATGCGCTCTGCAGAGCGTGCCCAAATGCCAAGTCACGTTTCGTTACCTTGTATTCATACATGTGTAATGACAATAAAGTTGAATCTCATCTCATCTCTTATGGATAACGCGTGCGAGGACGCTTTCAAGGTTTCCAGGAGATGAGGCAAATCCATCCTTAGCCAGCGTACGGGCAAGTCCCTTACGTCGTTTCTGACGAGGCTTCGTAGCCGGGTTAAGAAGTGCAGGTTTGGGATTTTGGAGAATGACATGGTGAGGGATAAATTGGCCCATGGCACCAGCGATGCCATGACACTGTTGAGCGCTAAGGTGCTGCCGTCATTGGAGGAGGTGCTGGCCTTGGTGGAGCAGAGACAGTCCGTGATCCAGCGTGAACTAGTGGCTAAGGCTAGCGTGGGGCCGACCACATGCGATTTCCCACCAAGAGCAGAGGTTTGCGAGCTAACTGGGCAACAAGACGCGGTAACGGCACAGCGGAGCACCGAGACCGTGAGTGCTGGGAACGACGGCCAGCAGCTGGTGTCGGAGGACGTGACCGGTGAGGGTGACGTCGAGAGCCCCGGAGGTGAGCAGCGACAGCCACTTGTGGAAGCTATGCAGCATTTGAGCAAGGCCAGGCAGGCTGACAGTCCCGGGGAGGAGCAGTAACAGCCGCTTGTGGAAGCTATGCAGCAGGCGAGCGAGGTCAGGCAGGCTGACGTCCCCGGAGGTGAGCGACAGCCGAATACAGAGACTACACGATAAGACACGTGGAACGAGGGAGTCGAGAGGTGCGTCGGGGTGTCTGGACCGGAGAACGATGCCAGTGAGGACAACGTTATGAGCCCCGAAAGTGAACGACAAGAGCCGGACACAGTGACAGCGCAGCAGAGCACCGATACCGAGAGCGCTGAATGCAGCTGTGAGGAGCCCAGGTCGGTGAGCAGGCCCAACGAGGGTGATGGTGGTTGTCCTGGAGGTGAACAGGAGTCAATTACGGAGGCTACACAACATGACACATGGAACGAGGGAGTCGAAAGCTGCGTCAAGGTGCCTGGACCGGAGAACGATGCCGGTGAGGATGACGCTGTGAACCAAGAAGGTGAGCGGCAACGGCCGGACACGGTGGCAGCGTGTAGCACCGAGGAGTGGGCTTCAGCGGTCCCTGGAGCACGACCATGGGGGGTCGAAGTGTTCGAGACCAAGAGAGCAGAGCGGGACAATTTGGCACAGTTCGGGACACAAGCTGGTCTGGTGAGCTGGGTGTTAATGGTGACTGGTGTGATGATAACCCAGCGAGGGTTGACCCTGGTGCCGGTGACTGCGGTACCCTTGGTGTGGGTACCAGAAAGCACTGCGGGGTCCCTGTGAAGAGGACTGCCGAAACTGGAGGACATGTGAGTGGAGCGGGAAAAATTGGCGCGGTCCTGCAGAGCGCCAAACGCCATCGTCAGGATTTAGAGTTTGGACCGGGTCGGCGGGACAGCACGACACAGGAAGGAGGTCCTGAGACAACGTGGCAGGCATGGGAGACCGGTTTGGGTTTCCCTGCGGGTCGACGGCGGGGTTCGGCCCAGAAAAGAAAAAACAGTTTGGAAGGCTGGAGAAAGGTTGGCCAGAGAGGGATGTTTCGACCCTGGGGGGCGGTAGCGGCCGGACTTGAGAATGCCGTGGGGATGCACAGGCCCTCCGTGGCTGTATAGAAGATGGTGGCTACCCAGAGATGTTGGGGTTACCCAAAATTTTATTTTTCTGATGTGAATGTCTATATGTGTATGTGAATGAATATACAGTATGCTATTTCACCATTTGGTGCCCCGGTAAATTTGTTTAAAAAAAAAAAAAGAAGGGAAAAGAGAACGTGAGTGCAGGAGGCATGCTGAATTGTGTAGTTGCGAGCCTAAATTGAGTGTTTGCATGATAATTTTATTGGCCTGTGTGGTGTTATGCCTGTTTTAGCACTGAGTTTCAGAGTGTTTTATTTAATTGGTATTTATATATTAGATTTTGTAGTCAGAGAGGTGGTGGTTCAGTAAGTAATTGAGTGCATGGTGAAGTTGAGCCCACCTGGTTTATTTGACCTATTTAATTGAATGACCCAACGTAATTTTGTTTTGAATGCCCATTGTCGGGTGGGAGCTGGGGTGGGGGCCGCCAATAGTGTATGTTTTGTGATTTTATGTATTGTGGTGTGTATATATAGCATTGTTATGGGGATTATTTTAGAGTTCGAAACACAGCCTTATTTTATTTTGTTTTGTTGTTCTCTTTTAGTGGCAAAATAACCTGCTCAGCCATGTAGGAGGGCGCTGACAGTCTACCCGGCCCCCCAGCCTTAGTTGTGTGAAAGGATAGGAGTTTATTTATTTTTGTACATATGTTCTTCCCTTTTAGTGTGTGAATCGAGTGACAAATTAGGGTAGGTTGTTTGTGTGCCTGACATTTTTTTTAAAGGGGGGGAAATGTTGTGTTATGGGATTTGGGTGTCTGGGATGCCGTGCCCACCCACAGGATGACGTCAGGCAGGCACAGCCCACTCTGTATATAGTTGAGTGTTCTGTATAATAAAGCTGAGCTGGATGTCCCTCAAGAAGCTTTCCGTCTTGTGTCATTTCCCGATATAACACAAGCCACTTTAGAAAAAAACAAGCCCAAAGTCGCTTATAATAAGCGGACTTTGGTGTGTGGTGGTGGTGTGTATATATTTGTATTTAAGTGGGTATGTATATATGTGTAGGGTGTATACAGTATATGTCTACATATATGTAATAATGTTTGTATATTTTGTGTATGTGAATGTATGCATGTATATACTGTCTGTAGAGTCTGTAGAGTATATAAAAAAACCAACAGTTTTGGCTCCCTTCCTGTTCACCCTTTATACTGCGGACTTCTCACACAACACAACACACTGCCATCTACAGGAGTTCTCTGATGACTCTGCGATCGTCGGCCTCATCTCCAACAGAGATGAAGCTGAGAACAGAGGACTTATCCAGGACCTCGTGGACTGGTGCCATCGAAACTACCTCCAGATCAACGCGAGGAAAACTAAGGAGCTGGTGGTGGACTGCCGCAGGCAAGGACAACCCCTCACAGCACCAGTAAACATACAGGGAACAGACATTGAGATGGTGACATCCTACAAGTACCTGGGTGTTCATCTGAACAATAAAGTGGACTGGTCACACAATACCGACACACTCTACAAGAAGGGACAGCGCAGGCTGTACCTACTGAGGAGGCTCAGGTCTTTTGGTGTACAAGGGGTGCTGCTGAAGACATTCTACAACACGGTGGTGGCATCAGCCATCACTTTTGGAGTGGTCTGCTGGGGCAACGGCATTACAGCAGCCAATAGGATGAGACTGAACAAACTAATCAAGAAAGCTAGCTCTGTCCTGGGGCAGCGCCTTGACCCAGTGGAGGAGATAGGAGAGAGAAGGATAGTGGCTAAACTGTCATCTGCACGGTGGCGCAGTGGTTTAGCACTGTGGCAGCACAGTTTTACCCTCGGCCGGGGGACCACGGGGATCATGAGATCGTGGGTTCGATCCCAGCCCCCGACCAACAGTGAGCTGTGTGGAGTTTGCATGTTCTCCCCGTGTTGCGCGGGTTTACTCCGGGATTTCTCCGGTTTCCTCCCGCATACCAAAACATGTAGGTTTAGGGCGCTCGCGCACGCAGCGACCAGCAGCCGGTGGCTTGTCACCAGACTGCAAACCATGTCTACCTACGGGTACAAATAAGTAACAAAAAAAAAAAAAAAAAAAAAAAAAAAATCTCTGCTGAAGTCCAAGTCCCACCCTATGCGGGACATACTGAACACACTGAGGAGCTCATTTAGCAGTAGACTACATCATCCTAGGTGCACGACCAAGAGGTTTCGTAGGTCCTTCCTACCTACGGCTGTCAGACTGTATAAACTAAGCAGGGCTGCTTGCAGAGATAGCAGAAAAAATGTGACAACCTAATAGTATTGAATGCAAAAGACACAACAGACTTACACAAATGGTCCCCTCCAGCATACAACGAGGACAATATCAGTCGCTACAGAGGGTGACAATATGTATGGGTACATATTCATACCATGTAGGGTAACTAAATAGACGGTTATGCTGTTTATTCCATCTAGCTACAATGCTCTGCACTGTGTATATATATTTATATATTTATGTGTACATATGTATATTCACTGCTCTTATTTTCTTATCTTCTTAATTATTGCTCTGAGTGTTGCTGTCCATGTGCTGTTGCAATCCTGGAATTTCCCCATTGTGGGACTAATAAAGGCTTATCTTATCTTATCTTATCTTATCTTATCTTAGAGGATGTGTATATATGTGTATATTATGCATGTATGTAGATAGATTTGTATGTCAATATCTGTGTATGTAGGGATATATGTAGTTACATGTAAGTGGGTATTTCGGGTTGCACTTCAGGAGGAATAATTAATCTGATGGGATGGTAAACGGGTAGGATCTAAATAAGTTTAACTTCTTCCTACTCCTTTTCGGACGACAGTACACGGTGTTTTGGCATGGGCTAAAATTTATCATTTTTCTTTCATTTTTGTTTTGTATCGCACGTTCAAAAAAAATGTTCTAAACTAAACTAGACTTGGCAAGTATGGCAACTGTTTGTGTTACCCCGAAATTAAAATGTGCATGCAGCTGTCATGCCATGAATGCCTGTTATTTAATTAACAGGTACAGACCTTTTCTGACAACTGCTCAAAATTTTATTGATCTATACTTTGTGATAATTTAAAAATTAATGCATGCTGAAGCTGCTAATATCAAGTCCATATCATTCCAGTGCAGTGCAATGAATGCCAAAAAAACCCAAAAACAACTATTTGATATCTTTCTTAAATCATTAAGCCTTAGGAATGTAATGGGATTGTATAATAAAATATTTGTCATAAGGTACAGGAATTATTTATTTTATTTAATAGTGGGTGTGAAAGGGGGCGGAGTTAAACCATCACTTCTACACCTGCTAAATTAAATAAAAGCACTCGTAAAAGGGGCACCAGTCACAATGGACAATAATATTAACTTTAATTTTAATTAATTTTGTACCTTCAATTACTTAATGAATCAGTCTCAAAGTTTCAGTGAGTTCTTTTCCTGCCGTGATTAGGAAACAGATATATGCGAAAGGAAAATACTTCAACTTCTCTCATTCACCCTTTTATTAAACTCATTCAGGTTACATGGCATGGCATTCAAATGATGGATAAACAGATTCAAATGATAACAGTGTACCATATCACATCAACTGATATTGGATTCCTGAACATAAAATCCAGTGTTACACCTCTGTAGAACCAAGGAGGAACCAGACTTATATTTCAATGGTAAATGAGGTTGAAATGTCTAACAAAACAACGCAATTTTATGGGGAAAATTCATAAGCTAATTATCTAAAAATGACTTCTGAATTAATCTACAAAAATTAAGGGCAGTTACTTAAAAATGACTAAGAGAATTCCTTCAGTTTACAGCTTTACCCTGTGGCTGAGAGACTAGTTGAGCCCTGAAATACGGGCTATATTCAATTGTAATTTAATTGTTCGGACATCACGTTTAACCCAGCAGATAGTAAAATGAGCCTCACTCACAAGACAGCTGAAGGTCCACGTGTTCAGCGGGTCGATACCGGCCGAGTTTAGGGTCGGGACATCAGGAGGAAGCAGCTGCTGCAATGCTCCCTCACAGCCATCAGAAGTGTTGGCCCAGCCGGGGGCTCGTTCAGGACGAGGGCAGCAGAGTAATCGTCCCTGAGCGGCGTGAAAAAGTGCTTGGAAACAAGTCCAGCCGAATCGGTGAAGTCTCTTGTAGCGGGATATACCCCAAAACTGAAGGAACCACTTCCCAGTCAGGCAGGTATGAGGCCGAAAAGAGAGTCCAAAAACAGTCTCTGTTCACTTTAAATTAGGAAAATTAAAGGTCTACTTTAACGGCGTGAAAAGTCATAAAAAAAATGAGAAAAACATTTACTAGGATAAGAATGGCTTCTGAGGTGAAGGAAAAAATTTGAGAATTTGATTCTCTGAAAAAGCGAGCTCTAAAGAAAAGGTGATTTCTCCTCAGTAACCAGAAAAACTAACGCAGGATTTGACAAACTTCACAAAGAACAATTTAGATAAAATAAAACTACACAGAACCTTGAAACGGTGGAATAAAATCTTCCTCTGAGATCTAGATTACTATTCTGCTTCTTTAATCTTAACTTAGTTCCTAATCTTTCTCAAAATCTCTTTCTTTCTTCTTTTCTGTGTTTCTAATTCTACATCTGTGTGTTTTTTTTCTGAATCTTCTTCGATCTTCTCTTGTTCTCTCTTACATAACTGCAACTTAACTTTAACTTACTTCTGTGTGTTTCTTTTTCTGAATCTTTTTCTCTCTAACTGCAGAGCAGCTTCAGCTACTTTTAAATTACCCCGCCTGGTCATAAACTAGGCTAGGCATCCGCTAGGAGGTACTGTTGAGCTGTAGATGATTTCTTTTAGGTTCTTTTAGGTTTCTTTTGGTTCCAAGGTTGTCATAGCCAGGAGCAGCACTGGGATTAAGCTCCCAGTGCTCATAAAATGCTCCTTATGGCGTGCGTCTCGAAAAGCCTCTGACAACTAAGTCCAACTCCTAGCCTGCCCGTGTGGTTTAGTCTCTAAACCCGGCGGAACTGCTTTTACTAATAGGAGAAGGGGCGAGGGCGGATCTCTGGCGCCTTAAAACCAGATGCTTCGGGTAGATGGTGGCTCGTCAACCTGGGAAGGTAGCCCATCTAGGGGAAGGTAAACCCTGATTTCAAACCTCTGCTGCCTTGCGGCATACCCGGTCACGGGAAAGGCTTCGGGAGTCAACCCTGAGGAAAAATCCGGAGTCGGAGCCCCTAAGGCAGTTCTATGTTGTGCTCAACATCGTTCTGGCAGCTCCTGCAACGGCGCTGGTGCCAAACTGTAGCAGCCCTGCTGTTCCTTTGGATTCATCAGTGACGTGGAGAGGGGGGACATGCTGCATGGGCAACATCTTGTCCTCCATATCTTCCTGCCCAGGCTTGAATCCTACCAACGCCCAACGCTGGAAGGTAGAACACCGGATCACTGGAGAGGACACTCCAGCTTCGCCTTTGGCGTAGACAAAACACGGGGAATGATAGTTTCCGGTTATAAGCCACTGCTCAATTGGCGTAGAGCGTGGCGCCAGGGGTTGTTCCCGACGGTGGGAGGGATCATCAGATCTCACTGGACAGCTACCGCCCGCCTCAAGCTGGGCAGCTCCCAGCCAATAAGGTGTTGTCCCGCCACAGCTTGCTTTCCTCATTGGGTGCATGGGGATAAGGAGAAATCCAAACAGCAGGCTGAGAACCTTCGCACCAGGCAAGACAATAAAACAAAAGAGACCAACTCTAAAACTGGGAACTTGGAACGTCCGCACTATGATGACAGGACTCGCTGCTAACCTAAAGGACATCAACGACACCAGGAAGACTGCCATCATCAATAATGAGCTGAAGAGACTGGGAGTGGATATCACCACTCTCCAGGAAACACGGTTAGCTGATGCAGGCACACTGAGAGAGAAGGACTACACGTTCTACTGGCAGGGAAAGGGCAGTGACGAACACAGGGAACACGGAGTGGGCTTCGCAGTGAAGAACACTTTGCTGAAGATGGTGGAACCGGGCAGCACTGGCTCTGCACGACTCCTCACCCTCCGCCTGAACACCACTCAAGGCCCAGTCACCCTCGTCAGTGTGTATGCCCCAACACAGACAGCCACATCAGAGGCAAAAGACGAGTTTTACGAGAATCTCACAACAACTGTCAGGATCATCCCCAACTCTGAACAACTCATTCTCCTTGGAGACTTCAATGCCAGAGTGGGTGCTGACTACGACTCCTGGCCCTCCTGTCTTGGACCTTTTGGCGTGGGCAGAATGAACAACAACGGACAGGGGCTGCTCGAGTTCTGCACATATCACGATCTGTGCATCACAAACTCGTTCTTCAAGACCAAGCCCCAACACAAGGTTTCCTGGCAACATCCGCGCTCAAAGCACTGGCACCAGCTAGACTTGATCCTGACCAGGCGCACCTCACTGAAGAACGTGCTAATCACCCGTTCGTTCCAGAGTGCAGATTGCGACACAGACCATTCATTGGTGTGTTGCAAGGTCAAGCTGCAGCTGAAGAAATTCCATCGTGCTAGACAACCTGCAAAGGCACGGATTGACACCAGCAAGATGGCCCAACCAGAACTTGTTGAGCAGTTTGCCTCCACCTTTGAGAAGGAACTTGGTGTACCACAAGGAGGAGAATCTGCAAAGCAGAAGTGGGAAGAGCTGCGAAACACCATCTACCGCACAGCCTTGGCTACCTTTGGGAGGAAGACCTCGAAGTCACAGGACTGGTTTGATGCCAAGTTGACCAAGATGACCCCCGTCATTGAAGCCAAGCACTCAGCACTTGCTGAGTACAAGAAGTACCCAAACGAGAAGAATCTCCAGATTCTCAGGGCTGCGAGAAGCAAAGTTCAGCAGACTGCTCGGCACTGTGCCAACGAGTACTGGACTCAGCTCAGCCAAGACATTCAAACCACTGCCATAACAGGGAACATCCGTGGTATGTACGATGGCATCAACAAAGCACTTGGTCCGGCTCAGAGCAAGACGGCCCCCCTCAAATCTTCCACTGGGGAGATGATCACAGAGAAGAACAAGCAGATGGAGAGATGGGTGGAACACTACTCCGACCTCTACTCTAGACAGAACACCGTGACACCGTCAGCCCTTGATGCCATCGACTGCCTGCCATCCATGGACGAACTTGACGCCGAGCCAACCATCGACGAACTCAGTAAGGCCATTGATAGCTTGGCTGCTGGCAAGGCACCCGGCAACGACGGCATACCCCCTGACCTGATCAAGCACTGCAAGACCGCCCTACTGCTGCCATTGCATGACGTCCTCTGCCAGTGCTGGAAGGAAGGTGCCGTACCACAGGACATGAGGGACGCCAAGATCATCACCCTCTACAAAAACAAAGGGGAGAGAAGCGACTGCAACAACTACAGGGGCATTTCCCTCCTCAGCGTTGTTGGCAAAGTCTACGCACGAGTTGTTCTCGTTCGTCTACAGAAGCTTGCCGAACGTGTCTACCCCGAGTCTCAGTGTGGCTTCCGCGCTGAGCGATCGACGGTAGACATGATATTCTCCATCCGCCAACTCCAGGAGAAATGCAGAGAACAGAACATGCCTCTGTACGTCGCCTTCATCGACCTCACCAAAGCGTTCGATCTGGTCAGCAGAGAGGGCCTTTTCAAGATCCTGCCAAAGATAGGATGCCCACCAAAGTTGCAAAGCCTCATCGAATCGTTTCACACCAACATGCAGGGGATAGTGCAGCATGATGGCAACGTCTCAGAGCCATTCAACATACGCAGCGGAGTGAAACAGGGCTGTGTACTTGCGCCAACCCTCTTTGGGATTTTCTTTGCTATGCTCCTGAGGCATACCTTCAGCACAGCAACAGAGGGAATCTACCTGCACACAAGATCTGATGGCAGGCTTTTCAACCTCGCCCGCCTGAAAGCCAGAACCAAAGTACGCAAGGCTCTAATCAGAGACATGCTGTTCGCAGCCGACGCTGCAGTCACAACCCACACACAGCAGGAGCTTCAGACCCTGATGGACCGCTTCTCCCAGGCATGCAAGGACTTCGGGCTTACCATCAGCCTGAAGAGGACTAACGTCTTGGCGCAAGGCACGGAAGCACCACCAACCATCACCATTGATGACTACAAGCTGGAGGTCGTGAATCAGTTCACGTACCTGGGGTCCACGATCAGCAACAACCTCTCCCTTGATACAGAGATCAACAAGAGGATTGGAAAATCAGCCTTCACACTCGCTCGCCTCACCACACGAGTGTGGGAGAATCCCAAACTCTCTGTCAAGACGAAGATGGCAGTGTACAACGCCTGCGTCATCAGCACACTGCTCTATGGGAGTAAGACGTGGACGACATACGCCCGGCAGGAAAAGAGACTGAACTCCTTCCACTTGCGCTGCATTCGCCACATCCTGGACATATCCTGGCAGGACAAAGTGCCCAACACAGAAGTTATGTCCCGCGCCGGCCTTCCCTCCATGTTCACTCTACTCAGGCAGCGCAGGCTCCGCTGGCTAGGCCACGTTCACCGTATGGAGGATGGCAGAATCCCCAAAGACGTCCTCTATGGAGAACTGGCAACTGGCAGGAGAGATATTGGCCGCCCACAGCTGCACTTTAGAGACGTCTGCAAGAGAGACATGAAGGCCCTGGATATCAACACAGAGCGCTGGGAGGACCTTGCAACGGACCGCTCCAAATGGAGAGGCACCCTGACCAGACAGCTCAAGGCGGGTGAAGAGAGACTGACTGCTGCAGCAGATGAAAAAAGGACCCGCAAGAAGAACCGCCACAGACCCAGCAGCACGGAGACCACCCACAAGTGTGACCTGTGTGACAGGGACTGTCATTCGCGCATCGGCCTGTTCAGCCACAGGCGGTGCTGTTCCAGCAGAGTAGACGTTTAGGATTCTCTTCCATGGTCATCATAGACCGACGGAGGCCGCCGACCATCTGGAAGGAAATCTGGAAAACATCAAAAGGTTATAAACCTGTCTGATTAAGCTGTTCATGACCCTTTTAAGAGCATTGGTTTCCTGTAAAGGAGGATGTTATCCAAATGCAGTGTTCACGTTGGAGGTCTGGTCTCCCGGGTTTTATGTTCCTTTGAGCCTTTAAAAGCAAATTCTGATCCTTACAATCTCTGCAAGAAGCAACTGTTTACATTGGGGTCCTGGGAAAACATCTTTGGTTCAGGCTGGGATGAGTGTAGTCACTATGAAAGCCAGTGATATTCCTGTAGAATGCAGAAGAGTGGTATTCCTGTAGAAGGAATAAAGTGAAATTCCTGTAAAATGGAGAGAAGTGATCTTCTGTCTTGGTTTGAGGAGACGATGATGCTACAGATCCTCCCTTTGTAGTAATGGTGAGCATCGGTCACCGTTGGTACACACCCATGGCAGCTTCGTCTCCTTTGCAACACTTGACCTAAATACTGGGTTAAAAGGTTTTTGTGATGTCCATACATACTAGCATGCAAACAGTATCTATTACTAAGTACAGATCTTTGACTTTGGTTTACTGGAAGGACTTCCATGAATTTCCAAAAATAATTTGAATATGGACAAATGTAGATTATAAAATTTGATTGGAGTAGTAAGCTAAGGCATATGTCTTGAAATGACTCAAAAATTCTGGTTACAAAAAATAAGGAGATACAAAGTGCGTAGTCTTACATACCTGAGGTAGGAATTTTGGTTTACGAGGAAATAGCTACTATAATTGTTCAAAAATAGTTTGAATTGGGCACAAAAATCAAAATGGAGTGCAGGAACTATATATATAAATATATGTTTATATATAAGCATGCATATAACTTCAAAAATTCTAAAAAAAAAAAAAAAATTAAAGATCTAAACAAAGAATGCAAAACAAAAATTTATTGCTTATTTGAGGTACATGTTTAGGTTAAGCAATATTGGTGTAATTCAAGGAGGTTCAAATTGAATTGGTTTAGCTGGACTAAACCATGGTTCCACAGAGGTCTGACTCAGATGGCGTTTGAGACCTTTGTTCTGGAAGACTGAGCGAACATGGAAAGTCATCATTGTTCTTTGAGTGGCAATGAGGAATAACTTTGTGACATCTGAAACAGGGGCAAGAAGCGGTGAAGGCAGGCTCATTGTCAAAGTGTTAGCTGGAAATCTAATATTTCTAGCTACCTTTCGAAGAAACACAGGCATTAGATGTGGGTGAGCATGGTCACCCTCAAACATGAAGAGTGACAAGTCCAAGACCTTGTTGAATTTGAACGAGGCTTTGGAGCAAACATTCATAACCAACACAGTATCTTGCAAAGTTTTGGTAATGGTTGATGGTTCAACTATCTGGCATTTCAGTGTAGCGGTGTTGACTGATTTAACAGTAGACGTGTTAAGGCTAGCAAGGGGCCCTAATGATGAGGCCATGGTTGAGAATCTACCTAAGGATTGTTGACTTCTTGCCTGGGCTCTGTCCAGTTCTAACTGGGCAAAAGTAGGTGAGAGTGCTAGGTGGAGGGCTAAACTGAAAAACAGGAGGGCCATCGTCCTGGCAAACGAATAGAAGTGGGTCATTTTAATCTTGAGCTTCTTGACGGTTTTCCTTTTCTTGAGTTACCTGAGTGATAGGTGGAAGTTATTCTCAGAGGTGGAACAACTTTGTTAGAGACTGAGCTCTAGGCTATTAGTGTTTTAACACCTTTAGAGGGTTTTGTGATTATTGACTAAAGCTAGTGATATTGGAGGTTTTGTGTGCACTATTTTGAAATAGTAACTTGATGACACTGAATGAAATTTTTCAGGATCTTTTGAAGTTAGATTTTAAGGAAGTCAGTTAGTTTGGGTTAACTTTCCTGTTTGAAGGTTTAATGCAGTTACCTGATTGAGGAAGAGAAATGCGACCGAGCGTGCCTGAGGCTGATAGTCAGCTAACAGTTATCTATCGGGCGCAAACAAGATTTTAGGTTTGTTTACTGACTTAATGGAACAGTGTTGTCCCCGACGAGTCCCATGGGGTTTTTGTAAGCTTTGATTTGATTACGATGGACCCATTTGGAGATGGGGTCCTGGCGACCTTTGCTTATTTTGATTTGGTAAACGACCGGAGAGAGTTTATCTGTGATCGTGTGTGGACCTGTCCACCTGGGGACGAACTTCCGAGCGAGTTTTCCTGCTCGTGCATTGGTCTGTCCTGTCTGAGGAATGAAAGCATAATAGAAAACCTTGTCTCCCACTTGGAGTTTGTCATGTGAGGCTTTCTGATCGTAGTAGGCTTTGCGTCCTTCAGCTGATCGGTCCAAATGTTTTTGGGCAAAGGCAAAAGTCTGTTGGAGATGTTTGGTCAGGTCAGTCATGTACTGGTGAGTAGTGTAAGCTGTGGCAACACTGGCTTCTCCAGGTTGGTAGAGTAAATGCAGGGGCAAAGTCATTTGCCGGCCTGTCATCATTTCAAAAGGTGACATCCCCGTAGCTTCATGGGGTGTGGCTCGGATGGCCATTAAGACCAGCGGGAGTTTTACATCCCAGTCTTTTTGGTGTGGTGAAACATTCTTCTTCAGTATGTTGATCACGGTTTGGTGGGTTCTTTCAACCTGTCCGGAGGATTGTGGGTGGTGGCTAATATGGAAGTTAGCTTTAACTCCCAAGGTTTCCCACAGTTGTTGCATGACTTCGGCAGTGAAATGAGTGCCGCGGTCGGAGTTGATTCGGTTTGGCAGACCAAATCTAGAGAATACATGGTTCATCAACAAGTAGGCCATGGTTTCTGCCATGTTATTAGGAGCAGGCAGGCACTCGACCCATTTGGTGAAAGCACATGTGACTGTGAGGAAGTATTTGTTTCCTCTGGCTGACCGTAGAAGGGGACCTACCCAGTCAATTTGGAGGTCAGACCATGGAAATGAAATGCCTCTTTTCTGTAGGGGTGCTCGATGAATTGGGTTTTTTGGTTGAAACTGGCAACGTACGAGACATCCCTTGATGTAGTCCGCTACATCCTTTCACATGTATGGCCAATATGCCACTTGTTTGAGCGTGTTGTATGTCGCTTTGATGCCTTTGTGTCCTGCAGTTGGGAGATTGTGGGCATGAACAATCATCACCCCCCTCTGGTTACGAGGGACCACAAGCGCAGGCGCAGGGAGTTCATCGGAAACATGAACTAGAATGCCATTTCGCAGCTGCAAGGACGATCGTGCGGCAAAAAGTGGTTTGAAATCTAGAGTGTCAACGAGATCCGAGTCAGATGGTGCATTGAGTACAGGATCCGAGAGATATTGTATCATTTTATGGATCGCAGGGTCAAGGGTTTGAAGAGAGATAAGGTCAGCGTCAGTGAAAACAGGGTCAACCGCAAGGGGACCTGTGGTTTGTGTCGCGTCTTGGGCCCTGTTAGTCTGGGCCCTAGTGACTGCGCAGACTGTAGGGGTGGGTGGGTGGGACTGTGAAGTCAGCACCTGAGCAGAATCAAAGGACCAGGGCATGCCTTGTATGGCTCCTTGTTTTGCAAGTGAGTCCGAATCAGAATCAGAATCAGAAAAAGATTTATTGCCAAGTACATTAACAGAACACTGATAACATACGAGAGAATTTGACTTGACACAGTAATGACCTGCATTTCCGTGCCGCGGCACATCTAAAACGCGCCTATCAGCAGGAGGATACAGGTAGCATAAGGATAATACAATGGGAAGGAGCAAAAAAATCATTGATTCAAAATACTGGTTACAATTAATCAATATTAAGAGTTCAAGGAAAAAAAAAGCTCTCAATGCACATACATTCGCTACACAGGATTTCACGAGACACAAGAGAGCAGTGTATATCTTTATTCAGTTCATGGATCAATGTGTGTGCGGTGTTGAGCAGTGTTGATGATAATAAGAGAGACCCAAGGACCCTTGGCAGGAGATGTTTTGTCTGGCTGGCGCTCAGTCCTTATCTGGCGCTGTGCAGCTGGGCTGTCCAAGGCCTTGTGCTCATGATTTTGAAAAAAAAAAAAACACAGTCTGCAGACAGCCAGGAGGAATTTTCATGGGGAATGAGCCAAATAGGACTGATCACAGAGAAGGCTTATATTTCTTCTGTAGATTCAGTACATCCCTTCAGTCATTGCGGAGCTTTAAATCCGTCGTGGAAAGACCTGAGCGAAATCATGATATAATCCACCTTACGAGACAGTTCTCCAGTAGTCGCTATCAGGGTCTTCTCCAGTTTTTCAATTTGATGGATGCACCTCGCCTGGTCAGCATTTTGATAGGTTGAATCCATCTTCAGCAATTTGCAGTAAACCAGGACGATTCCAGTCCCAATCAGAAAAATCCTGATCACCAATATTACGAAGATAAACAAATCTTCAATATCTTCGATAGAGAGATTAGAGAGACACAGCATTTTCCAATTAACTGTGTCACGTAAATAGCCCGCTGGAGCCGTTCCAGCGGGGCAGACAGCTTCCCCCGGAGCACTTTTCCTTGTTGAAAAAATAGTGTCAATTGTGTTCAAAGCCCAGCTTATTAACTCCATAATTTCTTTTCGGCGGTCGCAGTTAGACGCAGACAGACAACAGCAAGCTGTTAGTCTGGGCCCTAGTGACTGCGCAGACTGTAGGGGTGGGTGGGTGGGACTGTGAAGTCAGCACCTGAGCAGAATCAAAGGACCAGGGCATGCCTTGTATGGCTCCTTGTTTTGCAAGTGAGTCCACAAGGTCATTCCATTCTTTGTCCTGACCTGGCGTGCGTGAGTGACCTCTGACCTTTTTCCAGTACACCTGGAGGTTGTTGGAGGTGACCAGGTGATCACATGCCTTGAAAAGGTCTTGATGTTTAACCGGTTTGCGGTTGGAGGTTAGAAAACCTTTGGCCTTCCAGAGTGCCAAATGACAAGTGAAACTGAGGCGTGCATAGTTGGAGTCAGTGCAGATGACCAATGTGCGAATGCCATGGTCTACGGCAAGTTACAGTGTAATGAGCACACCTGCGATTTCCGCATACTAGGATGATTGGGAACCCAGTTGAAAGTTGTGGGGTTCACAAGACTGATTGTTCAACCATGCCACACCCACACCAGCACGAATGTGAGTTTCATGGTGAAAAGAACAACCATCGACATAGGCGGTGACCATATCTTGACAGATGTTCTGGTCAAAGTAGTGATGGTTTGGGTCTTCAGTGACTGTAGGTGGCTCTGCACGAATGGATGGTCCTGGAGTGTCCTCAGAGCACCGTTGGCAGGCAGCCAAGTCTGTGCCGAGAGGGCTTCTCAACTTTTGTGCGTAGCGGACCTCCACATCAAAGCTTTGTAGAGCCATCAACCAGGAGGCTATTCTGGCATTTGTTACAATGCCTTGTCTGATGCGTTGACTGTTAAGGAAGACCACTGGTTGGTGGTGAGTCTCAACTGTGATTCTCTGGACTCCCACATAGTTGGAGAAATGTTTGACTGCCCATACAGTGGCCAGAAGGGCTTTTTCGCAGTCCGAGTATTTCAGTTCCGGACCAGAGAGGGTTTTGCTGGCATAGGCCACAACTCATTTGTCGTGGTCGTAGATTTGGTATAATCCAGCACTTAAGCAGTTGGCAGAGAACCCCACTTGTAAGAAGAATGGCTGGTCGCAGTTGGGATAGGCCAAACATGGTGCTGTGCAAAACTTTTGCTTCAACGCTAGCATAGCCTGTTCTTGAGCCTCAGACCAAATGAAAGGGGTGTCCTTTCATAGGAGGTCTGTAAGGGGTTTTGCCAAGTCTGCATAATCCTCAATAAACTGACGTGAGTAGTTGCATACCCCTAGGAAGCTCTGGAGTTCGGAGATGTTGGTAGGGGCTTTGATGTTTAGCACACCTTGAATTTGTGCCGTTTGTGGTAGGACCCCTTTTGATCCTACCAAGAGACCAACATAGTTGACTTTGGTTTTGCACCATTGGCATTTGGAGAGAGAAATTTTGGCTCCTGCTCGCGTGAGCTGGCCAAGGACATGGTCGATTTCAGTGAGGTGGGTGTCCAGAGTTGGACTCCGAATGAGAATGTCGTCAACATAGATGAGGTTACCTCTGTCTCGGACGTCTGGACATGCTTTGTTCAAGAAAATGTTGAACTCTGCAGGAGAGTTAGCATAACCGAAAGGGCAACGGGTGAATGTGTATTGGCGATTCGCGAACGTGAAGGCCAGTTTGTGTTGGTCTTCAGCTTGGACAGGAATAGTCCAAAAACCAGAAGCAATGTCCAGTGTTGAGAAGTATTTGGCATCTTTTACTCTAGGGAGTTCTTGCTCCAGTTGAGTCATAGGCCACCTAGAGAGAGGAACTTGAGTGTTCAATTTCCTGTAATCAATGGTGAGTCTCCACTTACCATTGGGCTTTAGGACAGGCCATAAGGGAGCCGAGTAGGTACTGTTGCATGGCCTGATTATGCCACGGTCCAGTAGGTCATCGATTATTTCTTGTACTGGGCCGTACGAGGCCAAGGGAATCTTGTACTGCCTGACGTAGGTGGGAGGAGCGTCAGGTGGTGTAGGAATGCGTACTGAGTGGATTGTGGTCAGTCCACAGACCAAGGAGTCTTTGGAGAAGGATTGTTCATACTTAAGAAGAACCTGGTGAAGTTTTTCACGTTCTTCGTCAGAGGTTAGGGCATCAGCATCAGCTACCACCTGTGCAATCTCTTCAGCGATAGTGAGGACTGATTTTGGTGGAGCATTGCTGGGATTGTCATTGGTCTGCTGATTAGACTCTGATGGAAGGAGCTCAATGGCTTGGACAAGCATTTGGTCATTGTTGGTCAAGTCGATTCGTCCCACTGACTCTTTGTCAGGGGTTGGCATTGACACAAGAGCGATGGCCTTAGAAGGCTTAGTGTAAATGACTGTAGGTTCAAGAGAGTCGGCCCAAAGAGAATCAGGGAGGCCGCCTAGCACAGGAACAGTCAGTTCAAAATCGTGGAAATCTGTGGTGGTGAGCCAGCCGAGAGGCGTGGCCTTGGGCAAGACGATGGTCTCTGCCGTGGAGTTGTTTACCAGTAACGTGGTGGCTCTGTATTCTAGGCTTAGAAGGGGCGTGGCCTCCAGAGTTAAGCCTAGATCGTCAAGCAAAGGAGCCGGTTGGAAAAATGCTTGTGGATGCATAAGTTTCTGTCCGGTCTGAATGCATAGTTGGACCGTGTAGCACGTGACATTAGCAGGTATGAGACAATGTTGAGTGCTCAGTACCTGGCAGGCCTCAGGGATGGTCTGGCCTGACTTTAGAGTGTCAAGATCTGGTTTAGAGTGAGCATCTCGAACTGGGGTGAGAGACCATAAAACATTGTTTATGGTATCAACCTGGGTTCCGAGTCTCACAAGAAGATCACTGCCGATGTAGACTGCATGTGGTAGGTCGGGAACGACCAAGAAGGGATGCATTAGCAGTCTGTGGTTCCACTGAAGGTGGAGGGCGCAGATACTTGTGGCGACCAATGTTTTGTTTGATTTGGTCCCAGCAGGGAGACGAAAAGACTTGTTAGTGACCATAAGGTCAGAGTATTTCTCATGTAGAGAGTCGAAAAGTGTCTGTCTGATTGCGGATTTATCAGCCCAGAGAGCCAGTACCACGTCTTCTACGTGGGAGCTTTGGATAACTAGTCCTTTGACTACTTGGGGGCAGTACTCTTCATTAGCTGCCCCTGATTTTAGGGTGCAAAGGAATGAACTGTGTTCATTTAAGGTTGGGTTGTCAGAAGTGGTGACATGAGAAGGGGTGCCTGTTTCAGCCTGGTCCCCAAGGTCACCTTCTGTCAAACTTTGTTGGGTCAGCAGTGCGAGTGGGTTGACTCCTGGAACATCCAAGGTGTCAAGAGTGTAGCACTGTGATCCGGTTGCTTCAGGTAGAGTCGTTGGAAGAGGTTGTCGAACTTGAGTCCATAGCTTGAGATTCTTGAAGTCTATCAGAGGCTCAAAGCGATTAAGTAGATCCTTGCCTATCAGCAATGGAATTGAGTTGAGATTGGACACATAGACCGGATGGATCAAGGTCATGGGCCCAATGGAGATTTTTATCAATGACATGTGTGACACAGTCGTGTTTGAGGGTGCATAAGGTTGAATAGCTAAGGAGCAAGGTCTTAGTTTCAAGTCTTTGTGCGCATGGTTAGCAGTGACACGTAGGTGTTCAAAAAGGTCACGTGACATGAGTGTGATGTCCGCTGCGGTGTCCAGTAGGGCTTCGTGCATCATCACATCTTCCAGGGTCAATGAAAGGAAAAATTTTCGTGCAACCCCCCTCTCGGTCAAATCACACAGGAATTCTTGGACCGGTTGTTCAACGCAGATTAAAGAGTCGCCGGTAGTATGTCTGTGGGGGCTCTAAGCGACCCTGTTTCACAGCTAGGGCTGTTGCTAGCCCTGACTGTAAGCAGTCGTCAGAGAACTCCTTTTTGATGGCTTCATAGAGTTTCCGGTGGTTCATCTTGATGTCAAATGGTTGCCGATCTATAAATTTTGATACCGACCTGTTGGATGTCAACTTGATCAAATAAATGCGATCGTCAACTGTAGCATCAGGGTATTTACGCAAGTAGTAGTCAATGTCTTGCAAATAAGCCCTGGTATCAGGTGACCTGCTGGTTGAGGGGTCAAATCTTGTGACGTGGCGAGCAATTTTATCGAGATCTCCATCAGATGGAATTTGCAAATGTCTTTCGCATTGCTGTTCGGATCTGAACGGGTCAGATAAGTGTGCGCTGGGGGAGTCCCCATCCCATGAGGGGATGCCCCCCTTTGTCGAGGGAACTGGCCTGTTCATGGCTTCTGGTCTCAGATCCCTTTGTTTCCGGTGGTCTTCCAGCTCTTCTTTGACATCCTGAAGACCTTGTTGTGCTTCTCGTAGGAGCAGTTTACATTTCCCATAATCAGAGTTTGTTTCGTCCAATTGACCTTCAACTTCCTTGAGTTGATTCTCTTTGTGAAGCAAGGCAGTTTTCAATTCCTCATTTTCTTGCTGAAGTGAGGTATTGTCGTCTTCTAGTCGTTGCTTTTCTTCTTCTGCTTGTTCCAGATTTAGCAACGTCCGATCAAGCGTAGCTTGGGTGTCTTCTTTCTCTATGCGAGCTTGTTCCTGCTTTTTCACAAGAGATTTGTTCTCTTCCTGAAGAGAAAGGATGGTTGTTTGTTGTTTCACCAGTTCCTTTTCAGCGTAGAGTACTTTGGTTTCAGCTCATTTTAGCCTTGCAACTAATGCTAGTGCAAACTTCCCTAACACACCGGGGATTTCCTTTGCTTTCGGTGGGTTAGTTTCACATTCATCTAAACGTTTTTTCTTGATTTGCTTCAAATCTTTTGGTGGAGTATCCTGAACATGTTTGGAGAGACCGGGTATAAGGTCGGAAGCCAACTCTTCCAATGTTACTTGAAGGTCATTTAATTCATCAAGTGGACTCGACATGTTTGACCGTTTGTATAACACTTAGCTTGAAATCAATTTGCTGATTATAGCTAAAGTTGTGAGTCAAGAGTTAACCTTGAGTGTTGTTTTACAGTGAGGGTAATTACAAGCTTCTTTTTGGAGTTTGTTTCAACTTCCAGGCTTGTAAGAGGGAAAGCAAATATTTTGGAATTCTTTAGAAATGTGGAATACATGTTAATTTATTTGTTGACACTGTATTTTGATTTGTATTTCACAAGACAAACACAACAACCAAAAAAAACTTTGTGTGGATTGATTTCTTTCAGTTCAGTTATCAAATTGTAGTTTTGGAATAGTCCTCAACTAGGTTGTGAATTTTTGTTGAATCTCACTTGAAAGTAATGATTTTATTTACAAAAGAAAAAAAAGCAACAAAAATAGAAAAGGTTAAATGCTTTAAGGCTTTAGGGTTACAGTATAAGTCTTCACTTTGTTTTAAAGTTAGAATTGGCTTTGTTTTATTTGTTAAAGCTTATCTTCATTTAAAGGCTTTTAAATGTTTTAATATTTATAAGTTAGGAAACAAATGAATTGTCTTTGCATATTGTCACTAAGGCTTCCTTAGGATTAAAGTTAACGATTATTTAAAAAGAGAAGAAAAAAAATGTTTTACAGACTAGTCAAAGTTTTCACCTTTTGACTTATTTCAAATCCTGGTGAGAAATAGTGAGTTGGTTAAATGTTTTCCTTCTCCTGAGGAGGAAACATGAATCAAAAGCAACACACTGACTGTAAATAAGCTAAAGCTTTCAAGTGTTAATTGCTGAATGTGGTTTCCTAATTTTGGAAAATTTTTGGTTAAATGTTTAGTAAATCATTAAATCCTTTACCAACATGCACAAGATTAACATTAACTTGAATCTAAATGAACATTGTCATTTATTTGAGTCCCTAAGTTGAATGGCTTCCTGTGAAAGAAATCACACAAAGTGATCTTTAAAAACAAAACACATATATATAGCTTCAAAAGTTTGCAGACTTTCAGTGTAATATGTGTAAATATATGCTTTTAACTAAAAAGATTAAAATATGTGGTTAACATATGTGAGTAAATACAAAGTCTATGTTTTATGTTCTTTCACTGTGTATATATGCAGTTGAAAGCTCTTCCACCAATGAGGACAAACTTCAAACCCACAAGTTTCTCTTTCCTTTTTGTTTTTGGGATAAAACTTTGAATTGGGTTTAAATTTAGGTTGTTCATTCGGATTGATTTAAAGTTAATTTGGAAGCTCTGTTTGATTATAAATCAGCTTAATAGATTTGCTCTGCTTTAATCCGAGTGTGCATTCATGCTAGAAATGCAACTCCTATAGTTGACCACAAGATGGAGGCAGTTATCTCTGCCCTCCCAGGAGGAGGAGACACTGGTGACGTCGCTCTGGGCGGGTCTACTGGTCTCACTCAAAATGGCGGCTAGGGTAACTCCCTCTTAGCGCCTTCAAAATGGCGTCTGCACGCTTGCTCTGCTCATGCGCAGTTTTTCGTGCATGCCTTCCGGTCACGCGCGCGACTGTGCGTGTTCTCATGACACGTGATGTGGGCGCCGAGTCTTATCGACAACACCACGCCTTGCTTTTCAAAATGAGAGTTTAATCTCCAATTTGCACAAATAATGTTACCCCTTTAATTCCGGGTATAGTTTTTAGTAGCGCTACTTCCCCAACGGTTTATTCAGTGACCAGATCAAACCGCGTCCAGCTTAATCTGACGTCACCATGCTTGGGTAATTACAGAACTGGCCAGTTTAATTAATCCTTTTGGGATAATCGCCAGAAGGTTAAACTGGCGAGGGACAGGACGGTTTTCTTCACGTTTCTGTCACTCTAGGCCTTTATTTTTCTTAATCCAGCATATAATACTGCTTAAAACTTGCATGCATCAACACAGCTGTTTCGTTCCTGAGACAGTGGGTGACTCACGCACCCCCCTTTTGCTGCTATCAGCAACCAGACGCCTCAGCGGGAGGCTAAGTAAACAAACACAACAGACACAGACAGAGGGAGCCACAGGCCTCAGCCTCTCTCTCAAACAACACACAGGCTCACCAAATAAAGTGGATCAATATTTGCAGAAAAAAAAATACAGCTTATGTCTCAATGATTTTCCTTTTGCATATACATTTCCCAATTACACAGGCCTCACACGGGGCACCATTATATATACTGTAATGGGATTGTATAATAAAATATTTGTCATGAGGTACAGGAATTATTTATTTTATTTAATAGTGGGTGTGAAAGGGGGCGGAGTTAAACCGTCACTTCTACACCCGCTAAATTGAATAAAAGCACTCGTAAAAGGGGCAACAGTCACAATGGACAATAATATTAACTTTAATTTTAATTAATTTTGTACCTTGTGGCCGCACATGGCCAAAACATAATGAGCAGCATCTTAGATAAGAACAAAGGGCAGAGTTTCCTTGGAGATAGCAGGAAGCTGTGAAAGTGTGATCTTTTGTGTGTCAGAGACTGCTAGGAGGATCCTTTGTGTGCCAGAGACTGCGAGGGGGATGTTAAGGGATTAAGGAAGTGCATGCAATGTGATCTTTGATGTGAATGCAATGTGACCTTTGATATGTAGAAGGACCTGGGTATTTAAGAGAAGAGTTCTGTCTGAGTTGTCCTCTTTTCTACTATGCGCATGTGTGAGATGTGTAATAAACTGCCTGAGACAAACTTACCTCATCATTTACACACTCCACACTGGTGACCCAAGACCAAGCATGCAACACGAAGAGAACTCCCCGGAGCCAGCCTCGTTGGGAGCCCCCAGCCAAGCGTATGCCGTTACAATCCAGCTACCGGATTTTTGGCAGCACAATCCGCGCTCCTGGTTCCACCTGGTTGAGGCGCAGTTCGTCCTCCGGGGGATATCGGTGGATGACACGAAATTCTACCATGTGGTTGCAAAGCTCGACACCCACACGGCTCAGCATGTGGAGAGCCTGCTGGATCAGCCACCAGCCAGCGACAAATACGGCGCGTTGAAGGCCGCACTCATCCAGCACTACACACTCTCGGTTGAGGAGAGAGCAGAGAGACTCCTGATGCGGACCGGGTTAGGAGATTGCACGGCTATTGACCTGATGGAGCGGATGCTGAGATTGAAGGGCTCGGACGACGACCACTTCATTTTTATCCACCTCTTCCTCCGGAACCTTCCGTCAGCGACGAGAGCGGCCCTGGCCAGTTCGCCGTTGCTGGCCAAGCGGGACTACCGTGCGCTGGCCCGGGAGGCACACCGGATCATGATGGCCAGCAGAGAGCTGGCGACTACGGCAGCAGCGACGGAGCTCGGCAAGGAGACAAGGAGATGGCAAGGAGACGGAGACGGCAAGGAGCCATCGACGGCGGTAGCAGAACCACCGACGACGGCGGCGGCGGGGGCCAAGGAACGCGGAAGAGACACCCTTTGTTTCTACCACCGCCGTTTTGCAGAGAGGGCACGCAAATTTATACCACCGTGCCAGTTCAAGCGCTCGGGAAACGCCAAGACCGGGGGTCGTAGCAGCTGCGGCCCTCGGGGAGGAGAACAAGCTGCTCTACTTGACGGACGCACGCTCGGGGAGGCATTTCCTCGTGGACACGGGTGCCCAGTTGAGTTTCATCATGCCGTCCAATGCCGACCGGCTGGCAGGATCCAGCGGCCCCGAGATGGCAGCAGCAAACGGCTCGGAGATTAAGACCTTTGGTGAGAGGACTCTACTTCTGTCTCTACACGGCCGTGCATTTGAGTGGACTTTTGTCATAGCAGCATTGAATTTCAATATATTGGGGGCTGATTTTTTGTGCTCACATGGTTTGTTGGTTGATCTCGCTAACAGGTGCCTGGTTAATGCACTGTCTTTTGATTCTATCCCCTGTACAGCTCAAGCGTCCCGGCCAACAGCACAAGCCAGCGTCACAGCTGCAAGCGGTAAGTTCCACACACTGCTCACTCAGTTCCCAGCACTCACGGTCCCGACATTTTCAGCAGCCGTCGCTAAACACGGGGTGGAACATTTTATTACCACCACCGGGCCACCCGTTTTTGCAAAACCTCGGCGCTTGGACGCAGCTAAACTGGCCATAGCGCGCGAGGAGTTCGCCAACCTGGAGAGGTTGGGCATCATCAGGCGTTCAAACAGCCCATGGGCTTCCCCGCTACACATGGTCCCTAAAGCTGACAGTTTGTGGCGACCTTGCTGGGATTTCCGCAGGTTGAACAGCACCACAGCGCACGACCGCTACCCAATTCCCCACATCCAAGATTTTTCCGTTCATTTGGCAGGAGCGCGCGTTTTTTCTAAAATAGACTTGGTCCGCGGTTACCACCAAGTCCCAGTGCGCGCTGAGGACATACCCAAAACAGCGGTGATAACTCCGTTTGGTCTGTCTGAGTTTTTGTGCATGCCATTCGGGCTTAAAGGGGCTGCACAGACGTTCCAACGCATGATGGATGCGGTGCTGCGCGATCTCCCTTTCGTATTCGTCTACCTGGACGATATTTTGGTAGCCAGTGCGTCCAAAGACGAACACGAAAGCCACCTCGCGGCGGTTTTCCGGAGGTTGGGAGAGCACGGTTTAATAATCAGCCCAGCAAAGTGTCAATTCAGGGTGACGCAGATTGATTTTTTGGGGCACCACGTCTCTCTCGAAGGAGCGGTTCCGCTGCCTGACAAAGTGCGCGTGGTAGCAGATTTTCCCTGACCACAAACGGTCAGGGCGTTACAGGAGTTTTTGGGAATGGTGAATTTTTATAACCATTTCCTCCCCCGCGCAGCGCAGCTCATGCAACCACTGTACGCCACGCTCAAAAAACAGAAACCCGCGAATAAGATCAAATGGTCCCCGAAGTGAGAGCGGGCATTCTCAGAAGTCAAGGCAACCCTGGCAAACACTGCGTTGTTGGCACATCCAGACCCAATGGCCCGCATAGCGCTCACTACTGATGCGTCAGATGTGGCCATAGGGGCGGTCGTGGAGCAGCGTGTAGCCGGGGTTTGGCAGCCGCTCGCCTTTTTCAGCAGGACTTTTGATAGTGAACGTAAATACAGCGCGTTTGACAGGGAATTGCTGGCTCTCCACTTGGCTATTCGCCACATCCAGTTCTGGCTGGAAGGGCGCTGTTTCACTGCGTTCGTTGACCACAAGCCACTAACATTCGCGATGGCCAAGGTTTCAGAACCGTGGTCGGGCCGGCAGCAGAGACAGCTGGCCGCAATCTCAGAGTTTACTACCGATATTCAGCATGTGTCGGGTAAACTGAATGTAGTGGCAGACTGCCTCTCACGTGCCGTGGCGGCCCCGGTCCGCGTGGGGATAGATTACTCAGCCATGGCCGCGGAGCAGGTTAGTGACGCGGATGTGCACGCGCTCCAGTCTGGACCAACAGGGTTAAGGCTGGAGAGCAGGGTGCTGCAAGACGGTATGCCCCCCCTAATCTGCGATGTCTCCACTGGGCGACCATGTCCTGTGGTACCGGCCGCGTGGCGCCACCGCGTTTTTGACTCGTTTTTGACTTCATTCTTTAGCGCACCCGGGAGTGCGCGCGTCGATCAAGATGGTAGGAGACAAATTTGTGTGGCCGAGCCTTCGCAAACAAGTGAAAGAGTGAGCAGCAGCCTGCATGGCGTGCCAACAAGCCAAAGTACACAGACACACGAGAGCTCCCTTGGAGCCGTTTCACATCCCGGCTAAGCGGTTCAACCATGTTCACGTGGACCTCGTGGGCCCCCTCCCACCATCACAGGGGTGCATGCACCTTCTGACAATGGTGGACCACACCACGCGATGGCCGGAGGTGGTTCCACTGGCGTCAACCACAGCCGAGGAGGTGGCGCGCGCGTTTTTAACAGCATGGGTGGCGCGTTTTGGAGTCCCGTCGGACATTACGTCCGACAGAGGCCCTCAATTTGTTTCCGAACTTTGGTCAGCAATGGCCCGCAGCCTGGGTGTCACAATTCACCGCACAACTGCGTACAATCCACAGGCTAATGGGTTATGCGAACGTTTTCATAGGTCATTGAAAGCGGCTCTCAGGGCGTCACTGACGGATGCAAATTGGGTAGACAAGCTACCGTGGGTTTTATTGGGGTTGCGTTCTGCGCCTAAAGAAGACTTGGAAGCATCCCCGGCTGAACTCGTTTTTGCGCAGCCACTTCGGCTGCCCGGGGAGTTTCTCCCGGATAATCCTGCGCCGGGCAGCTCCCCGTCTCAGCTGTTGCAGCGTAGCATTGACACAGGCACGCTGCCGGGCCCCATTCACCACAGTTTTCCACGCGTTTTTGTGCCTAAAACTTTGAAAAACGCGCATCGCCCCCCCACTGCGACCACCTTATGATGGACCGTTCAGAGTGCTGGAAACAGGGGACAAGCATTTTTTGCTAGATTTGGGGGGTAGGAGGGAAAAGGTTGGCATAAACAGACTCAAACCCGCTTTTGTGGTGGCGGACGAGCAAGTGCTGTTGGCGAGGGCCCCTCGGCATGGAAGACCCCCACGGGGAGCTTCCCATAGTAAAATTTCCCCAGAACACCCGCAGGGACAGACAAAAGGTTTTCACCCCCAGACAGCAGCTCCCCAGCATGACAGTGCCGCAGAGGCGGTGAATCTTGGTTACAGCAGATACGGGAGAAGACTGAAGCCCAAGCAGCATGTGGATTGATGTGTAATGATTCTGTCACTGCATACAGACTGTTATTCTTTTGTTCGATCCAATATGCTTGGGGGGGGGGGGGGGGTGGCCGCACATGGCCAAAACATAATGAGCAGCATCTTAGATAAGAACAAAGGGCAGAGTTTCCTTGGAGATAACAGGAAGCTGTGAAAGTGTGATCTTTTGTGTGTCAGAGACTGCTAGGAGGATCCTTTGTGTGCCAGAGACTGCGAGGGGGATGTTAAGGGATTAAGGAAGTGCATGCAATGTGATCTTTGATGTGAATGCAATGTGACCTTTGATATGTAGAAGGACCTGGGTATTTAAGAGAAGAGTTCTGTCTGAGTTGTCCTCTTTTCTACTATGCTCATGTGTGAGATGTGTAATAAACTGCCTGAGACAAACTTGCCTCATCATTTACACACTCCACAACCTTCAATTACTTAATGAATCAGTCTCAAAGTTTCAGTGAGTTCTTTTCCTGCCGTGATTAGGAAACAGATATATGCGAAAGGAAAACACTTCAACTTCTCTCATTCACCCTTTTATTAAACTCATTCAGGTTACATGGCATGGCATTCGAATGATGGATAAACAGATTCAAATGATTACAGTGTACAATATCACATCAACTGATATTGGATTCCTGAACATAAAATCCAGCGTTACACCTCTGTAGAACCAAGGAGGAACCAGACTTATGTTTCAACGGTAAATGAGGCTGAAATGTCTAACAAAACAATGCAATTTTATGGGGAAAATTCATAAGCTAATTATCTAAAAATGACTTCTGAATTAATCTACAAAAATTAAGGGCAGTTACTTAAAAATGACTAAGAGAATTCCTTCAGTTTACAGCTTTACCCTGTGGCTGAGAGACTAGTTGAGCCCTGAAATACGGGCTATATTCAATTGTAATTTAATTGTTCGGACATCACGTTTAACCCAGCAGATAGTAAAATGAGCCTCACTCACAAGATAGCTGAAGGTCCACGTGTTCAGCGGGTCGATACCGGTCGAGTTTAGGGTCGGGACATCGGGAGGAAGCGGCTGCTACAATGCTCCCTCACAGCCATCAGAAGTGTTGGCCCAGCTGTGGGCTCGTTCAGGACGAGGACAGCAGAGTAATCGTCCCCGAGCGGCATGAAAAAGTCCTTGGAAACGAGTCCAGCTGAATCGGTGAAGTCTCTTGTAGCAGGATATACCCAAAAACTGAAGGAACCACTTCCCAGTCAGGCAGGTATGAGGCCAGAAAGAGAGTCCAAAAACAGTCTCTGTTCACTTTAAATTAGGAAAATTAAAGGTCCACTTTAACGGTGTGAAAAGTCATAAAAAAATGAGAAAAACATTTACTAGGATAAGAATGGCTTCTGAGGTGAAGAAAAAAGTTTGAGAATTTGATTCTCTGAAAAAGCGAGCTCTAAAGAAAAGGTGATTTCTCCTCAGTAACCAGAAAAACTAACACAGGATTTGACAAACTTCACAAAGAACAATTTAATTAACTAACCTGCACTTATATAGCGCTTTTCTAGTCACAAAGACCACTCAAAGCGCTTTCATTAATACTAACCCTCTATTCTAAGGGCCTATAGGAAACAGATATCTAGGGACAATTTAGAACAGCCAATTAACCTAACATGCATGTTTTTGGCATGTGGGAGGAAACCGGAGAAATCCCGGAGTAAACCCACGCAACACGGGGAGAACATGCAAACTCCACACAGATCACTGTTGGTCGGGGGCTGGGATCGAACCCACGATCCCACGATCCCCACAATCCCCCGGCCAAGGGTAAACTGTGCTGCCGCAGTGCTAACCACTGCGCCACCGTGCAGCCCCCATTTAGATAAAATAAAACTACACTGAACCTTGAAACGGTGGAATAAAATCTTCCTCTGAGATCTAGATTACTATTCTGCTTCTTTAATCTTAACTTAGTTCCTAATCTTTCTCAAAATCTCTTTCTTTCTTCTTTTCTGTGTTTCTAATTCTACATCTGTGTTTTTTTCTGAATCTTCTTCGAACTTCTCTTGTTCTCTCTTACATAACTGCAACTTAACTTTAACTTATATCTGTGTGTTTCTTTTTCTGAATCTTTTTCTCTCTAACTGCAGAGCAGCTTCAGCTACTTTTAAATTACCCCGCCTGGTCATAAACTGGCGATGTCGATCGCAAGACTGACCAATCGACTTTATCAAAAGCAGTTTGAAATGGCTGCCATCCAATGTGAGAACATTTCTTTGTTTGAGAGCAGCAAATCAAACGAAGACACCATCCCATGAAATTGCAGAGAAAAATCAACACTCAGTTCTTATGAAATTAGGTGCTCAATATAAGATCTAACTAAATTAAATGACTTGGCTAATATTTGGTGATCATGCATTTATACCATTACTCTAATATTACATTTGTTTGAATAACACTCATGAATATAACATTTCTTATACATAATTATAATGCATACATTCATATTTAGATCAAAGCTTAATGTAGTACAGCAAACCATGGTTGGTGATAAAAAGGGATGATTTTCAGCGTTCTTGGGATCCAGGGGAGAAGAGGATAAGCTGAAAGAAACTTAATGTTTAGAACAAATTAAAAAGTCATCCTACATATTGAAACACATTTTGTAGGCATCCGCTAGGAGGTACTGTTGAGCTGTAGATGATTTCTTTTAGGTCCATGGTATCTGGAAGGAAATCTGGAAAACATCAAAAGGTTATAAACCTGTCCGATTAAGCTGTTTATGACCCTTTTAAGAGCATTGGTTTCCTGTAAAGGAGGATGTTATCCAAATGCAGTGTTCACATTGGAGGTCTGGTCTCCCGAGTTTTATGTTCCTTTGAGCCTTTAAAAGCAAATTCTGATCCTTACAATCTCTGCAAGAAGCAACTGTTTACATTGGGGTCCTGGGAAAACATCTTTGGTTCAGGCCAGGATGAGTGTAGTCACTATGAAAGCCAGTGATATTCCTGTAGAATGCAGAAGAGTGGTATTCCTGTAGAAGGAATAAAGTGAAATTCCTATAAAATGGAGAGAAGTGATCTTCTGTCTTGGTTTGAGGAGACGATGATGCTACAGGAAGCAAATGTTATGTATGGTAAAATACCTTGGATGAAGGCAAGATGGCTGGATGAACACAGCTTTATTGATGATGGAGAACAGCGGTAACACTGTAGGCACCTGGCAGAGGGCACCGGTCAAAGACGCCGCAATATGGATGCCCCTCCGCCTTATATAGGGCGGTGCAGTGACGCGACGGGAAGTGCACGTCACTACACCACACTTCACAATAATGTGCCAAACACTATACAACCCCCCCCCCCAAAAAAAAGTCCAAAACCATACATACAATTGAAACCCCCCCACAAATTCGGGACCCGAATCATGCACTAAACTAACGAGAAACAATGCACTAAAATGGCCTAACGCATTCACACAAAATAACCTAAAATAGCGCTGATGGGTGGACTACCACGAAGCCCACACGGCGGGGTGGATTATTCTGCCACCCATATCTAAAGAAAAAGTCCATACATAAACTAAAATTGCACACCGTGCTCCTAAACAAAATACACAAAATTATCCCCTAATACAACACATGTATATCAGAACACAAGAACTATAAACACTAGTCGGTCACACTACACCTGCGCCACTGCCGCGCAGGTGTAGTGTGATCGACTACTGATCGGAGGGTCATGGGTTCGATTCCCACTCTGTCTGCTATCCGCTTGTCAAAGTGTCCTTGAGCAAGACATTGAACCCCCAGTTGCTCCTGGTGGTCTGGTTAGCACCTGTGTGTATGGCAGCTCTGCCGCCATCAGTGTGTGAATGTGTGTGTGAATGGGTGGATTGCAGGATCTGTAAAGCGCTTTGGTCATCCTAGATGAGAAGAAAAGCGATATATAAGTGAACGCCATTTACCAAATTATTTACAGCACTGTTCCTTGGGTAGGAGAAGTGGAACTGGCATGGGGGAGCCCAGGGCAGCCCCTCAGCAAGCGCGCCCCTGGAAGCAGCAGACCCCCGGGATGACGGCCAATCTTCCGGACGATGGAGCCTTGCTTCTTCACCACCGATTATGGCCCTCGTCCAGCCACGTCACCTGGAGCCTCTTCCTGGACACGCCAAAGCTGATTGGCATGCCTCGCTGAGCCATCAGACAACCTGAAGTGCGCTGTGCCCAGCTTAGCCACTATGCGCAGACACCCTGGATGTTTAACTGGCTGTCCTCTGGCCCATCTTCGCCATGGACGTTCTGAACCTGAACCAAATCCAAAACCCTCAGCGGGGCCTGGCTTGGCCTGAAGAGGTACTGCTGAGCATGTGGTTTCTCCATGCTTGTCAGTCTGACCCCGACCTCTTCTAAAACTGCCGTAGTGTTCACCATCGTAGCTGCAGACCCTCCATCCCCCTGCAGCCAAGCTCCGGAGGCATCTGGGGCTAGCACATCGATGTCACTCACCGGCACAGGCTCTTCACCGCCACACTTGGTGCTGTTATAATAAACAGTGAAGATTAGTTAGTTGGATATTACACAAAGTGCTCTCACACACACCACACCAGACACACACAAGCTCACACACACACATGCACACAAGTTGCACACACATGCATACACACAAAAGCTCTAGTCTCCGTTTCCTGCTTCCATATATGGGCATGGGGTTGCGTGGACTAAACAACAGGATGCCATAAAGGACTAAAGAGGAGACATCTGCTGAGAGGGACCAAAAAGAGGAGACATCTGGAGCCATTGCAGCGCTGAGACGAAGGATGTGGGAGCTATTTGGACCTGAGAAAACCGGTTTGGACCAATTTGGACAATGGACATGTACTGTTGGAGAGTTGCTGGGAAGCTCTGAAGTTATATGTAGGAGGGGATTCCTTTATTCGGGGTCTTGGACCAGGTTGAGCTGCTGAGACCCAAGGCCATGTTTGACTACCTGCATGATTCAATAGAAGTTAACTCTCTGAGTGTGACTGTTGTCGAATTGTGACATAACCCCTAGTGGTCAAGAGTGGTAAATATTTTTTGTCAATAAAATAGTTCAGATTTCCAAGGCTATAACTTGAAAGTGGTAAGAGATAACGGCTTACTGTTAATTAGAAAGATGTAAAATATGATCCAAAGTTTCAGACAGGAATAAATTTATACATCTGATTTGCATAATTTCATGGCAGCTCTTTAAATTCCATAACTCAGTCAAAACTGGACTTTGGACATATTTACACAAAGAATGGTTCAGTTTTTTGACACCGTTGTCTCTTCAGGGGTATGTTGTTATCTTATCTTCAAAGTATATGAAACAGAAAATCAGTACAATGAAAAAAAAACAAAGAAATTCATCACTTACTGGCGGCTAACGGGACTCACTCGCTGCCGTGGTCGTCATTTTGCGTTCTGTCTGTCATTTACGCTCTCACAACTTCATATATACAAAGTGTGTTGTTCACACTCTCAGCCAAAAGAATATAAAGGTTGAAAAGAATATTGCAAACACCAAATGTCATTTACACAAGTGAAGGCGCAAACATGGCAAAGGACATGTTCACAGGTGAACTTAATGATTGTTGTGCAATTGCGGAAACAGACATGAAAGCTGTTCCAAGTCCTCAAGCAAATGAAATTGAATATCCAAATTTGAATCTTTTTTGTGATGGATGTCGCTACAGGAAAACAGAAGGATCTTTGAGTGCTTCATATGCAGTTGTAAAATATGATGAAGAGACAGGTGCATTTCAAACTGTAGAGGCAGGAATGGTAGACCAGCCTGCCTCTGCTCAAAAAGCTGAAATTGTAGCCCTCACTAAAGCATGTCAATATGCAAAACAACAAGAGGCAAACATATACAGTGGGGCAAAAAAGTATTTAGTCAGCCACCAATTGTGCAAGTTCTCCCACTTAAAAGATGAGAGAGGTCTCCAATTTTCATCATAGGTATACCTCAACTATGAGAGACAAAATGAGAAAAAAAAATCCAGAAAATCACATTGTCTGATTTTTAAAGAATTTATTTGCAACTTATGGTAGAAAATAAGTATTTGGTCACCTACAAACAAGCAAGATTTCTGGCTCTCACAGACCTGTAACTTCTTCTTTAAGAGGCTCCTCTGTCCTCCACTCGTTACCTGTATTAATGGCACCTGTTTGAACTCGTTATCAGTATAAAAGACACCTGTCCACAACCTCAAACAGTCAGACTCCAAACTCCACTATGGCCAAGACCAAAGAGCTGTCAAAGGACACCAGAAACAAAATTGTAGACCTGCACCAGGCTGGGAAGACTGAATCTGCAATAGGTAAGCAGTTTGGTGTGAAGAAATCAGCTGTGGGAGCAATTATTAGAAAATGGAAGACATACAAGACCACTGATAATCTCCCTCAATCTGGGGCTCCACGCAAGATCTCACCCCGTGGGGTCAAAATGATCACGAGAACGGTGAGCAAAAATCCCAGAACCACACAGGGGGGACCTAGTGAATGACCTGCAGAGAGCTGGGACCAAAGTAACAAAGGCTACCATCAGTAACACATTACGCCACCAGGGACTCAAATCCTGCAGTGCCAGACGTGTCCCCCTGCTTAAGCCAGTACATGTCCAGGCCCGTCTGAAGTTTGCTAGAGAGCATTTGGATGATCCAGAAGAGGATTGGGAGAATGCCATATGGTCAGATGAAACCAAAATAGAACTTTTTGGTAAAAACTCAACTTCATGCTTTGGGGCTGCTTTTCTGCAAAGGGACCAGGACGACTGATCCGTGTAAAGAAAAGAATGAATGGGGCCATGTATCGTGAGATTTTGAGTGAAAACCTCCTTCCATCAGCAAGGGCATTGAAGATGAAACATGGCTGGGTCTTTCAGCATGACAATGATCCCAAACACACTGCCCAGGCAACGAAGGAGTGGCTTCGTAAGAAGCATTTCAAGGTCCTGGAGTAATCTAGGCAGTCTCCAGATCTCAACCCCATAGAAAATCTTTGGAGGGAGTTGAAAGTCTGTGTTGCCCAGCGACAGCCCCAAAACATCACTGCTCTAGAGGAGATCTGCATGGAGGAATGGGACAAAATACCAGCAACAGTGTGTGAAAACCTTGTCAAGACTTACAGAAAACGTTTGACCCCTGTCATTGCCAACAAAGGGTATATAACAAAGTATTGAGATGAACTTTTTTTATTGACCAAATAGTTATTTTACACCATAATTTGCAAATAAATTCTTTAAAAATCAGACAATGGGATTTTCTGGATTTTTTTTTTCTCATTTTGTCTCTCATAGTTGAGGTATACCTATGATGAAAATTGGAGACCTCTCTTATCTTTTAAGTGGGAGAAGTTGCACAATTGGTGGCTGACTAAATACTTTTTTACCCCACTGTACACTGATTCAGCTTATGCTCATTAGGCTGCACATGTTGATTTTCCGCATTGGAAAAGGAAGGGATTCCTCACTTCAATTAACACACCAATTAGACACCTCACTGAAATGGTTGAGCTGTTGGAGGCCATGGGTCAACCAAAGAGGGTGGCAATTTTGAAGTGCAAAGGACATCAAAAAGGAAATGCTATTTTAGCCAAAGAAAATGGATAGAGATAGGAGCAAAGGAGGATGAAGGATGAAGAAGGTTTGTGGAGGATGAACAAGGTTTGTGGAGATTAGTTGATGGAAGGTTAGTAGCCCCGGCTAATGTGTTGTTGTTGTTGTTGTTGTTGTTGTGTAGAGAAGCATACTTGAAGGACCATGTCTCAAAAACAAAAATCTCTGCTTTAACTGAAGCACATTGGTGGCATTCACATTTGGTTGAGGCTGCAGAACTAGTTGTTTCTGAATGTGAAGCATGCCAGAAGTTCAATCACAAACACACGTTAAAGGCTTCTATGGGTGCTTTTCCAGCCTCTGAAGGGCCATGGAAAGACATTGTGATTAACTTTACAGACATGGGCCCAGAAAACAGGTGCAGAGGCTACAGATACCTGTTGGTGTGTGTGGACACATTTTCAAGATGGGTTGAGGCTCAAGCATGTAAAACAGAAAGTGCAAAGGAAGTGATTAAATGGCTGACAGAGGAAGTGATTCCTAGGCATGGTTTTCCAAGAGTGATCAGGTCAGACAATGGCAGACATTTTGCAAAAAAAATGTTTGAAGGAAATTGAATGTGCCTTATGCTTAAGCATAAGTTTGGATCTGTGGTGCATCCATCCTCTCAAGGGCTAGTTGAGAGAGCAAATGGTACACTGAAAAGAATGGTAGCCAAACAACGGATGGGGACAGGCATGACATGGGTTGATGCACTGCCATTAGCGCTGATAGCACTGCGCTCTACCTCCAACACGACGCTCTGCCTGACTCCTCATGAGCTGCTAACAGGGAGAAAGATGCCAGGACCATTTGTTGATTCACCTTTGACTTCTAGAATTAGTCAAGCTGTAGAACTGTCACAGTACATCAAGAGTCTAAAGAAAATATCTGAAGCTCTCTCAACAGGTTCCGGACATTCTCAACAAGGAGACACCGCCCCATTGGAACCTTGTAACTGGGTGTGGCAAAATGTAGTGAGACCACATTGGGACTCACCTAAGTGGCAAGGACCTTTTAAAGTCATAAAATCCACTCCTCATGCAGTACAAGTGTGGAAAAAAGTAAAACTCAGCAACTGGATTTATGTGACTCATTGTGCCAGAGCTGTTGAGCCAAATCGACCTCTTCTGCAGACTGTTGCTGAGATAGTCAGTGCAAATAGCAGTGATGTCACCTATACTGATTAACTGTGCCCAGATGGCAGTATTACATGTGCTATAGAAGCCTTAGAAGGCCTTAAAACAGAATTCGGACAAAATATTGCTTATGATCCTGATGCTTTTACTGCATGGCTGCAGTCTATCTTTGAACATTGGGCAGGAGTAGTACGTTCAGTCATTCTGATTATAGTCATCTCACTAGCAGTGATACTCATAGTGGGCTGCTGCTGTATTCTATCTCTGCGAATGCTGCTGGAAAGATGTATAGTTACGACACTGTCCAAAGAGCCAGCCCAAAGGATGATGGCTCAAGTCCACTCCCAAGAGGAGTCCAGGTCTCTTCTCCACGACAGTGACCATTATGAATCTGGGAATGACAGTGATGAAAGAGAGGCCATTGTTTGAAGTGTATATTTTGTGTCTTTCTGCTATCCACTGTTCTGTCCACTGTACACACATCCAACACCACACTCATACATATAAATCTACATGAAAAGGGGGCGTGCTGAAGGCACCCTCCTGCGGTGGTCCATGTGCTAGTAACCTCTAGTCCCTTGTTACATCTTTTGCTTTTTTACAGGTATCACCAAAACATTGTGCTATTTGTGGTCATGTAGTCAGAATAGATGTGAAGGTTTAAAGATCTGTTGTACAGCAGGTCTTCAGGCCCGGATACAGCATACAAGGACAGAAATATCTTCTGACTTGAAATGCTTTGCTTTGCTCATTTATCACCTGAGCAAGCAAAGAGTATAATGATCAGAGATGCTACTGACTTAGATAAATACAGATGAACACTGATTAAGAAAATTATGAGTCAATGATAATCCATATTCATACACACGATAAGAATAGTTCTTTTGATACACCATGCCTAAGTACTTTAAAAAAAATAAGTAAAATAAACAAAAACTTATGACCGACTCGAGTAGACATCAATTATCCCCAGTTGGAGGAAGTCATTTGACACAGAATGAGGAAACTCAAACTCTGAAAACATACCATTATGCTGAACATAAACCACAAGAGATGGAGAATGATATTGATCCTGATAACCACTTTTTCAATAATATTCATAACCACTGTGAATACTACACTGAAAAACAATTCAAAAGTCAAGTGCAATTAGATGGTAAACTGTCAATAATACACTTCAATAGCAGAAGTCTTAACAAAAACTTTCCACAGATTCAGGACTATTTAAAACAGCTAGACAGAAAATTCACAGCTATTGCAGTCTCTGAAACCTGGCTTAATGAAGAACTGGCTCCCCTGATGGCAATAGAGGGATATCAGATGTTTTATATTAACAGATCTCAAAAAAAGGGTGGTGGTGTTGCACTGTATATTGATGACCTGTATAGGTGTAAGCTTGTAAATGAAATGTCCTCAGCACTACCAGGGATTTTGGAATGTGTTACTGTTGAGATTGACCTAGACAAAACAAAAAATCTATTCATAAGCTGCATATATAGAATGCCGGGAACTTGCATTGAGACATTCAGAGATAAATTAGTCGAGCTGTACAATAATATTACTAGTAAGAAAATGGTAGCAATTTGTGGAGATTTCAATATTGATTTACTGAATCCACATCAACAAAATGTAGTTACAGAGTTCATGAACTCTATGTACAGCATGAGTCTATATCCCACAATAACACATCCCAGTAGAATCACAGTTCACTCTGCTACACTTATTGACAACCTGTTTGTCAATGTTTTCGATAAGAAAATAGAAAGTGGATTATTGATAAATGATATAAGTGACCACTTGCCAACCTTTGCACTTATCCATGGCCACACGGGGCCCAACGCAGAAAAAATTTCAAAATCGTTCAGACACAAATCACCAAATGCAATCAGTTCTCTTAAAGAGGACTTGCTGAAGCAAGACTGGACAGAAGTCTATGTATCAGATGTAAATGAAGCCTATGACACATTTATAAACATTGTAACCACTCTTTATGAAAAAAGCTGCCCATTAGTAAAAAAAAAAAGCTTAAACACAAATTTGCTGATAAGCCATGGTTAACCAAAGGACTACAAAAGGCGTGTAAAAAGAAAAATTTATTATATAAAGCTTTCCTAAAGAAAAGAAGAAAAGAAGCAGAGCAGCGGTATAAAACATACAAAAATAAGTTAACATATATAATAAGATGTAGTAAAAGAGATTATTACAGTAAAGAACTGATGAAAAACAAAGACAATATTAAAAATACACGGACAATACTCAACAGTATCCTTGGAAATAAAAGCAGAAATACAAGCTACCCAACTAATATTCCAAAAAATAATAAAACAACTCAGAGTGTGAATATAGCTTCACCTGCAGATGAATTTAATAATTTTTACAAAATTGTGGTATTAGAGGGGTAGCACTGTCCTGGTTAAGTAGTTATTTAAAGAATAGATATCAGTATGTATGTGTTAGCAACAAAAACTCAGAGTTGCTGAAGGTCACCTGTGGAGTCCCACAGGGTTCAGTTTTGGGACCATTATTATTCAATATGTATATAAACAATATATGTAAAGTTTCAGAAAAAATGGACTTAATATTGTTTGCCGATGACACTAATCTGCTATGCAGTGGAAACAATTTGGAACAACTTCTGGATACACTCGGAAAGGAATTAGGAAAGCTTAAACTGTGGTTTGATTCAAACAAATTAACGCTCAATTTAAGTAAGACAAAATTTATAGTCTTTAACAACCATCACAACAACCCAGTACCCAAACTCAGTGTAAATGGTGTAGAGATTGAAAGGGTATCTGAAACTAAATTTCTTGGAGTAATAATTGATAACAAACTGTGTTGGAAGTCACATATTAATTATATTAAAGGTAAAGTATCCAAATCAATTGCAATATTACACAGAGTGAAATATTTGCTGAATCAACCCACACTATACACCTTGTATCATTCATTAATACTCCCATACATGACATATTGTAATGAAGTATGGGGAAATACATATAAAACAAACATATATCCACTCTTTATGCTTCAAAAGAGAGCTATTAGAATAATAAATAAAGCAGCTTACAGGGAACCAACAAACCCACTTTTTCTTAAACAAAAAACTCTCAAGTTGAAAGATCTGGTTGACTTTAAAACCGCAATAATAATGTTCAAAGTGAAGAATTTATCACTGCCCGCAAATATCCAAAAGTTGTTCCAAACAAGGGAGAAACGATATCACTTCAGAGGAACATGTATATTTCAAAAGCCTACAGTGAGAACAACCACCAAGCAACACTGTATTTCAGTGCAAGGAGTCAGATTATGGAACGATTTTGGACCTGAATTAAAATCATGTACAACGCTTGGACAATTTAAACAAAATTAAAGGAAGAAATACTCCAAACATATTTACAAGACGACATGTAAACTCACATAAGGATTGACATATCCAGCCTGTGTTGTGTTGTAGCTTAGTTTTTTTTTTTTCTCTCTCTGTGACATTTTGTCTTAGATTTGTTTTGAATAATAACTGCTTAACTTAGCTTAGCTTAGTTTTCTTTTTTTTTTTTTTTTCTTCTCTCAGTCACATTTTGTCTTAGCTTTGTTTTAAATTGTAATCGCTCTTGTCTTGTTTTCTCTTTTTTCTCTTTTGAATTCTTGGATGGAATATGAGTGGGCAACATAAGCTGCGGCTTCAGCCATCACCCATTTTGGATAACTCACGTGGAATTGTATAGTAGAAGGAGTCCTTGTCTAATTTGACCTTGTTGTTATATTATACAGTTTCTTTTAACCTGTACTGTACTATCCGAAAAATAAATAAATTCATTCATTCATCATTTATCCATTTTGCTGTGTTTATTTCATTGATAAAAGTTTTTGTTAAAGGCCACCAGGCAGTGGGGCTGGCATGAGAATTTTTACCTGTAAATATGCATCAATGAATATTTAGATAAGTTAGGGTGTTACATTGTCACACAATGTGCTTTCTGCTGTATGAAGTCTTTGAGCTGCTACATGCTCACATAGCAGGAAGTGGCTTAGTTAACACACACACACACACACACACACACACACACACACACACATCCAACAGCTCTGCAATGAAGAAATGCTTTCTTGCAAACATTTAGGGAATTTTCCCTGGGTCATGGGGTGGTCATGGGTTGTGTTAAGGAACTGAAAGAAGACAGTTTGAGAATAACAGGAAGCATCTGACTGCAGCCAGCCAGCCACTGGAAGACAAAGGAGCATCTGATGAAGAAGCCAGGTTATGACCGGCTCAACAAGAAGATAGGCATTGTGTGAGGTTGCTGAGACCGCCTCAGAATCAAAGCTATATGTACCCTTTTCTATTCTTTTTCGGGGTCTTCTGCTTTTCAGGTTGCGCTGGGACGGAGACCCGCGGCTGTGTTACTCTCTGCATGATTCAATAAAAAGATAAGTTGTGGAATAGCTCATCTCATGTGATTGTAATCCTCTGATGTAATTTTTAAATGGTTTTGTGCTGTCTAATTTTGAACACACTTTTACAGAAAAAGGACAAAAAAATTAACACTACTGGAACAAACTTGTAAGAAATATAACCGTGACAAAGGAACAAACACTCACCTTACATGCTGACAGATGTGGACACATTCCTCTAAGCATTTGTTTTTAAATTTTGATCATGATAGCCTTTTAGCATCCGATCAAACAATACTGAATTATCTTATACAGCGAGTATCAGCCTCTCCTCCGCCATCACAACCATTGTCTTCTTCCAGTATGTCCCGTCCTTCCTTAATTCTGATTGGCTGCTTAGAAAGGTCTGACATTGACGAGCTCAGCTGCAGTCTGAAAAGTTGAACTTTTTTCAACGCTGAGCACACTGAGCGCCGCGCCAAAAAACAGCCACTGCTCAAAGCGTTTCAGCACCAAGGGCACTCAGTGCTGTAAACACTGGACTACATAGAGAATGAATAGAAAACCGTCATCCAGAGCAGAAAAAATGCATTTGGTGGACACGCAGCTTTACTGATGTTGGGGAACAGCGGTAACACAGTAGGCACCTGGCAGAGGGAACCGGTCAAAGAGGCCACAATATGCACACCCTCTGCCTTATATAGGGCGGTGCAGTGACGTGACGGGAAGTGCACATCACTACATCGCACTTCACAATAATGTGCCAAACACTATACAACAGCAAACTGTTACTATTTTTTTTAATTGTTTTAATTTATGCAGCCTTGCATCCGGTGACATATATAAATGTCAGATCTGTGATATTCATACAAGTGAAAACATATCTGGTGCTGTTGTGTCTGTCCTGTGTCTGTACCACTGATCACGCCAACAGCAGTATTGCCAGGTTTCACAAGAGAAACAAGTGACCAGCTCTATGGAAACAAGCCCAACAAGCAACTTACCACATTGCAAAAGAGTGGCTGCTTGATAACATATCTAGATTTATTTTTGTTTGCAGTGAATTGACTGTAAACACAGTCGGCATTGAATAACGGAATTTTAAAAACTCTAATTAAAGGAAAATACATATGCATTCTGCATAAGCAACAGCAAATTTATAGTAAACACAGTCAACATAAAAACTCTGAATAAACTGTATTTTTAAACTATGATCAAAAAAAAAAAGACCTGTGCATCCTGCATAAGTAACAGCACTAAATACGATTACAGTTTAGTGATGTCGGATGATGGGAGCTGTTGTCCGCTAGTAATTTAAAGGTGCAAGAGATAGGATTCTGACTTCCCGGGCAGTAGCTGTAGGATGCAGTGTTGACTCATTATAATCTCATACCAGTTGCCAGGTAGAGAGATAAACAGCACTTCCTTGAAGCTAACATCAATATACTGCAGACTGCTAACATCTCAGACCTTTGGTTATTATGAGCCAGACAGCATGCCAAGTGAGGACTCTTGTGGTATAGAATCGTGAATTTAACATAATCCTCTCTGATGCGCATCTCTGGTAAACATTTTTAAATAACTGTCATATAGTGTTATTGACAGTAATGCTGATGTAGCACATCTGTGATCAAACCAGATAGCTCTCTAGTTTTGACAGCGTAATTATGCCAACACTTTAGATCAGATTGTAAGGACTTTGACTGCTGTTAGTTGTTCTGTGGTTGTTGTAAATATGCTAAATCACACTTTTATGGTCTGTTTAAGTTCATCCGTTTTAGCTATGAATGCTGAAAAAAAAAAAAATACGGTTGTTGCTATTAAGCTCCAGGAGTCATTTATGTCAGTTCCAGTTCATTTTAGGTTGTAAATGTGTTGTTTTTACAGTTTTAACATATATAAATAAATGTTGTGAAACATTGGATGCCTGAATTCATTTGTGCCCTTTAGAAGATGAAATCTATTGTTTATTCAGTGTGACAGATTCACAGAGTAATGGTTTATCTCACCTCTGCAAAACTAAAGCATTTTCAACCTTTTTATAATGCAGTGATAAACACGAACCTAAAATACACTGTACATATTAGATTTCTACATAACGTAATCAATAATCCTTAGTGAAGTTGGAAATAATTTATGGTGGAATATTAATCTTTTTTCAAATAATATTGTGTAAAAACAGAACTGCGTCTCCAAAAATTAGTACATCACCATTCAGATCTATATCAAATAACTCAGACATATTCATCCAAATTGTCATGAGCCTGAGCTCTAATTTCCCCTCTGAGCTCAGACTCAATTTATTTTCTAAGATCTGTATTGTGGGTGACACACATTGTGGGCTCACGTTTCCACAGAGACAGGACTGCATGTGTATTGAGGGTGTCACGTCTGCAAGGACAAAGGACTCGAATCTGCAGAAGATAACAAGGAGGTGTGAGATTTGTCTCTTTGTCCCACAGAAGATGCCCCGGAGAGATTTCCGGAGAGATTTTCTTTTGGCCTCAAGGGGGCCGCGCAGACTTTCCAACGCATGATGGATGCAGTTTTACGCGACCTTCCTTTCGTGTTCGTTTATTTGGACGATATTTTGGTAGCCAGCGCGTCCGAGGGCGAGCAGGAAAAACACCTCACAGCAGTTTTTCGGAGGCTGGCAGAGCACGGGTTAATAGTTAACCCAGCGAAGTGCCAGTTTGGGGTGGCGCAGATTGATTTTTTGGGACATCGCGTTTCGGCAGAAGGAGCGGTTCCTCTTCCAAATAAAGTGCATGCCATAACGGATTTTCCGCAACCTCAAACGGTCAAGGCGCTTCAGGAGTTTCTAGGGATGGTTAATTTTTACAACCGGTTCCTCCCAAGCGCAGCACGACTCATGCAGCCATTGTACACCGCGTTAAAAAAACAAAAGCCCGCAAATAAAGTTGAATGGTCTCCGGAGCGGGAGCGCGCTTTTGCCCAGGTCAAATCAGCCCTGGCAAACGCAGTTTTGTTAGCGCACCCAGTTCCAACGGCCCGTATGGCGCTCACCACTGATGCTTCCGATGTAGCAGTGGGGGCGGTAGTTGAACAGTTTGTGGCAGGTACCTGGCAACCCCTCGCGTTTTTCAGCAGGACTTTGCGCGATAGTGAGCGTAAATACAGTGCGTTTGACAGGGAGCTTTTGGCCCTACACTTGGCCATCCGTCATTTTCAGTTCTGGTTAGAGGGGCGACGTTTCACCGCGTTTGTGGATCATAAACCGCTAACGTTTGCGATGGCCAAAATTTCAGAACCCTGGTCAGGCCGACAACAAAGGCAACTAGCCGCAATATCGGAGTTCACTACTGATATTCAGCATGTCGCGGGTAAACACAATGTTGTGGCAGACTGCCTCTCGCGCGCGGTAGCACCACCAAGCCCCATAGGGGCAGACTCTGTAGCCATGGCCGCGGGCCCGGGCAGCGACGCGGGAGCACGCGCAGCCCCGGTCTGTGTTGGGTTAGATTATGCAGCCATGGCTGCGGAGCAGGTTAACGACGCGGACGTGCGCGCGCTCCAGTCTGGACCAACAGGGTTAAGGCTGGAGCACAGGGAGCAACAAAGTGGTATGCCCCCACTAATCTGCGATGTCTCCACGGGACGACCCCGCCCCGTGGTGCCAGCCGCGTGGCGTCTCCGCGTTTTTGACTCGGTCCATTCTCTCGCGCACCCGGGGGTGCGCGCATCGATTAAGTTGGTGGGGGAGAAATTTGTTTGGCCCGGGTTGCGCAAACAGGTCAAGGAATGGGCGGCAGCCTGCGTAGCGTGTCAGCGAGCCAAAATACACAGACACACTAAGGCCCCGTCGGAACCTTTTCACATCCCCGCTAAGCGTTTTGATCACGTGCATGTTGACTTGGTGGGCCCGCTCCCATTATCACACGGGCACACACATCTTTTGACGATGGTGGATCGCACCACGCGTTGGCCAGAGGCGATCCCTCTGACATCAACCACAGCGGAAGAAGTTGCGCGAGCATTTTTAGCAGCGTGGGTTGCGCGTTTCGGTGTACCATCGGACATAATGTCCGACAGGGGTCCCCAGTTTATTTCCGAACTATGGTCATCGATGGCCCGCAGCTTGGGGGTGAAGATTCATCGCACTACCGCGTATAACCCCCAGGCTAATGGTTTATGCGAACGCTTTCACAGGTCATTGAAAGCAGCCCTCAGAGCATTGCTGACGGATACAAATTGGGTGGACAAACTTCCATGGGTTTTATTGGGGTTGCGCTCTGCACCTAAGGAAGATTTGCATGCTTCCCCGGCTGAATTAGTTTTTGCACAACCTCTCCGTTTGCCGGGGGAATTTCTCCCCGATAATCCCGCACCAAATGGCCCCCCTGCTCAGCCGTGGCAGAGCGACTCGGGAGCAAACACGCTTCCTGGCCCGGTCCATCACAGTTTACCACACGTTTTTGTGCCAAAGGCTTTAAAAAATGCAGAGTTTGTTTTTGTTAAACATGATGCTCAGCGTCCGAGTTTGCGGCCGTTTTATGACGGACCGTTCCAAGTGCTGGAGACCGGGCAGAAGCATTTTCTGCTAGATTTAGGGGGCAGAAGGGAGTTGATTTGCATAAACAGGCTCAAACCCGCCTTTGTTTTGGCTGATGAGGAAGTGCAGCTCGCGAGGCCCCCCCGCCGTGGCAGGCCGCCGAGAGGACATTCTCCAAAATCTTCACAGAAAGGTGCTAACAGCTTTAATCCACAGGTGCAGAGAAATGTTGCAGGTGCAGCCAAGCCAGGTTGCAGCAGATTCGGCAGAAAGTTAAGACCTAGGCAGTTGGTGGATTGATTAGCGATGTATGGAGTGTTTTGTGTTTTTCTTTTTTTTATGCCATGCAGGTTTTGCCTTACTAGACATTTGGGGGGGGTAGTGTGGGCGACACACATTGTGGGCTCACGTTTCCACAGAGACAGGACTGCACGTGTATTGAGGGTGTCACGTCTGCAAGGACAAAGGACTCGAATCTGCAGAAGATAACAAGGAGGTGTGAGATTTGTCTCTTTGTCCCACAGAAGATGCCCCGGAGAGATTTCCGGTTCATCAGGAAATGAGAGACAATGGTGAAGATTCAAAGGGATGCTTTGTGACTGTATGTTTACTGAAAACACCATGTGACTTGAATTCTGATGCTGGAAACATATAAAAGGGTGATGAGATATGATTATTTCTCTTTCCTGCTTTGAGAATGCTAGAAGCTGTGTTCTGTCAATAAAGCTGGTTTACGACTAAACTCAGCCTCATCATTTGAGCACATCTTCTACAGTATGTCTGTTATTATTATGTTGCCAGTTCTTTGTATATATTTTGGTTTGCTGACACTCAGAGCCCCTCCTCTTGCCCAGACACTCCCACCTACTACTCACACTGTCTCCCTGCCTTTTAAAGCTGTGAGTAGCTGATCAATCTGGTTACCTGCTCACTCAGCTGCCCACACCTGCAGCTCATTTGTGTCCCATGTATTTAAAGGCCAAATGTCATGTAACAGGGTACTTTAAATGTCTTGAAACTAGATATAAAAGGGAACCGGTCCGTTCGGGTCTTGGTGCATATGCTTCAGTAACGCCGGAATATTCGTTAATTTAAAACTGCCGCGCTTGGCCTGATGTTCCTACTCACGGCCCCTGGAATTGCCTGGGGAAGAAGGCGGAAGTGACGAAATAGATTGTACCCTAGTTTGATGCTTGGGGTATTTCGATTGATTGTTTATATGGAGACTGGAAGATTGAAGTGAGCAACAAGAAAGAAAAAATTGGATATTTCACCCATACCTTAAAACGGGGCTATCAGGGACAGCTGGGCAATAAGGGACATTTCTCTGGGAAATGTTTTCATACCTGTCAAGTGAGACGTTTTCGCCGTATTTTAATACCGTAAAACGCGGCTATAAGGGACGGCGGAGTAATAAGGGACACTTTTCTGGGAAATGTTTTAAATGTAATTTGTGTTGTTATTGTCAAATATTTTAAGGATTCATGGATATTTGACAATAACAACACAACTCAGCGTCCGGCGCAAAATAAAAAAAAAGCTGAATTCTGTATTTGTAAGGCGATTCCTCTCTGTTCCGCAGCCGCAGCACAGCTGAAAGTGTTAAACCATTATCCTAATGACTTCTCATTGTAGTGAGAATAGCTCCCGCTGAGCGATCTGCCCGCCGCGGCCATCAGACTAATGATTGAGTCCACACTTCTCAATGTAGTGCAAATAGCTCAGGCTGAGCCATCTGCCAGCACCCTAGCTGTGGGGGATCACACACACGACGTGCTCCTCAACACACTCAATTTTTTTTCCCGTATATTTTTCTTTTGGGCATACAGAAATGGCAATACGTTCATTTTTGCTAAAATTGCATTTTCCCCGTATTTTCCTTAAAATATTTGACAATAACAACACGAATTACATTTAAAACATTTCCCAGAAAAGTGTCCCTTATTACTCCGCCGTCCCTTATAGCCGTGTTTTACGGTATTAAAATACGGCGAAAACGTCTCACTTGACAGGTATGAAAACATTTCCCAGAAAAGTGTCCCTTATTACTCCGCCGTCCCTTATAGCCGCGTTTTACGGTATTAAAATACGGCGAAAACGTCTCACTTGACAGGTATGCGCCTCCATTTTCATATTGATCTGGTCAATTTCTTGACAGCAGCGGCTCTCCTCCACTGTAATAATAATGGCTTCCGAAAAATCAATATTTATGGGGCGCCCTCGACAGACCCCCTTCGGCTTCCCAATTCTGGAGGCGATTAATGTCCAGTTCAATGGCATTTTCCACTGGTTCTGCTCTCTGGTCATCGTCGGAACTGTTGTCATCAGACAAAGCATCTGATTCCGTCTCGGACGGCTCGAACCTGTAAGGTTCTATGCCTCTGTCACTGTCTGAACCACTGACAAAAAAAAAGACAAAAAAAAGACAAAACTAAACTAATTTGTTCACAATCGCTGTCACTTTCCGTCATGATTGTCCAATGTTGATAAGTGTGAATGTGGATAGGCAGGGCAGCCAGGGTACAACTTGTGACGTCAAAAACATGGGCGTGGTCTGGACTAGCTGTCACAAGCCAGCGAGCAAGGTGGGGCCTTCACCTGGTGTATTTTGTGCAATTATGTAAATACAGGTGGGTGATATGGTCTCCGGTATGAATATTTGGTTTAAGCTATGTGTATTTTATCTAAATTCGTTGTCATTTAGAAAAAAAAATTACGTGACATTTGGCCTTTAAGCCTTGTCTATTCATTGTTTCATTGCGGCACTATTGTATGTTCTGTTCACTCCTTGCATTACTCCACGTTCGCAGAGCGATGCTGGCTCTGGAACACAGACTGTAAGTTTTTCCTTATTTGTATTTTTGTAAGTTTTGCACAGTTTCTGTTTTTTTGCTCTTCTGTTAATAAATGTCACAACACAATTCAGCACCTAGGTCTGTCTCTCTCTGCCCCAAGGGGTGTTCACGAGAGAATGGTGCTGCCAAGTTAAAGACTCAGCTGTTGTGTTGTGCATTTTTTCCTTTTTGTGCTTTTTCCTTTTTTCCCTCATATGTGCGGCAGAGCAGTCATTTTTTCTGCAGGTGAACCAGACCGGAGGAGGAGGAAATGGAGTCAGGATGAGCTGGAGTTCGTCTCCATGATCAAGGACATGGCGAACGGGGCTTAGAGCTGCTCATCCAGCAAGGATGAGAGGCTGTGCTGGGATGGAGTTGCCAACTTGCTGGAGGTCAAACCCAGCGTGCGCTTCCATCCTCAGGTTATAAGACTCTCCCTTCGTCCACTCCCGCCCATGCCATCTGTCTCCTCCTCGCCTGCTCCATCAGCTCCATGGTGGCAACGTTGTCCCACTCCGGCTCGCTGGAGGAATTCCCCCGCCTCTTTGGCAGCCGTTTCCCTGACACTGAGCCCGACAATTCCCGCAGCAGTTCCTCTCTCTCCTCCTTCTTCGCCGACTGTTCCATCAGCCCAATCTCCTTCCGTCACTGCTGCTATCTCCGTCCCCTCAACGTATCCTCCTGCTGCCGAGAGGTCTTCCCGGTTTTCCCTGGCTACGCCCACCTCCGTGTCTACAGGGGCGGCTCCCCCACAATCCACAGAGAGACCCAGGCTCACCATAGACACGGAGAGGGATGACTGTCCACCAGCTGCAGTGGATAACATCGCACACCGGGATGACAGGCAAGTTTCATTTTATTCTATGGCACTTTATGATGATATCCCTTGCCTGATTCCCGGTAGGAGGCTCAGGAAAGTTCCCTGACCTCTCCGCACCTGCTGCATCAACTAATTTTTCACCTGCTCTCTCCGTGTCTTCTCCTGTTATTTCTGAGTGTCTACCAGTTCCGGAACTGAGCCGCCGGACGATGGAGGAGCCTGTGGCCCTGAAGGACCCAACTCCAGTGCCAGTGCGGAGCCACCATGCCGGGCGAGCTACCAGCGTGGACCTTGTCGTCTGGGGAAATTAGGACTGCAATCACCATCATGCCTGCTGTGGAGGCTGCCGCAGCAGACGTTGAAACCAAGTTGGACCTCCAGAGGGCCAAGCCCAAAGTGACGTCATTGCCTGGATCGTTGGAGTCCTGGACGGCGGTGAAGCTTGAGCTCAGCCAAGTGCTCTTCTTTGTTTTTCTCTTCTCTGTTTTAGAGCAATCTTGCCTGACTCTTGGTGAGGAGAGCCGGGTGCAGCCACCCGCTGCACCTGAGCTCGCTTCACAGGGCTCTGCCGCTGCCAGTGACCCTGAACCCATCTCTCTGTCTCCTCTGAGCCTTTTCCCAGGGTCACCGGAGATGTTCCAGCACAGCAAGAGGCCTCTGTGGGTCCAGGTTCGCCACCTGAGGTCGCCACAAGTCCAGCTTCTCCCACAGTGGAGGTCTCCGTGGGTGCAGCCTCAGCCCAGGCCAGGTCCACTGTGGGTGCAGCCTCCTCTCTGCCTGAGGCTGTCACCTGGGTCCCTCCTTGGATCGAGTCTCCATGGGTGCTGCATCCCAGTCAGGGACCATCGTGGGTGCTGCACCCCAGCTTGGAACCAAAATGGGTGCTGCGTTCCTGTGTGAGCCTGCCATGGGCACTACGCTCCAGCCCAGGATCCACCGCAGGTGCTGCTGAGCTCCAGCCCGGAGCCACCGCAGGTGTAGCGTTGCTCCAGCCAGGAGCCACCGCAGGTGCAGCGTTGCTCCAGCCTGGAGCCACCGAGGGTGCAGCATTGTTCTAGCCCAGAGCCACTAAGGGTGCTGCAGTGCTCCAGCCCACAGTCACCATGGGTGCTGCAGTGCTCCAGTCTGGAACCACCGAGGGCATTTGGGCCTCCTCTCCTTTACCTGGCACCATTGTGGTTCTCCCACCGCCACTGAACATCACCGTGGGTCCTCCCATGGGAAGGCCACCTCCTGGGTCACCCCTACAGTTCTGATGGCTAAAGAACTCAGGCCGGCCGCCTGACTCATATCACCTTGTCATCTGGCTGGCCTGGGACTTTGGTCGGCCAACTGAACAGCTGGGTTCTTTGGCCTAGGGGGCCTAGGGGGCCCAGGGGCCCAGTGTTGTGCAGGTGCGGGTCATGAGCGGGGTTGTATTTTCCCTCTGTAGCCTGTTTCCATCACCTCCCTCCTGGGGTGATTTTTTGCTATTCCCTTTTATTTGGGGGGGGGGTCCGTTTGGTGTTGCTTGGGGGTGTCTGGAATCCACCATTTGAGGGGTGGGCTCTGTCATGAGTCTGAGCTCTAATTTCCCCTCTGAGCTCAGACTCAATTTATTTTCTAAGTTCTGTATATCTGTTATTATTATGTTGCCAGTTCTTTGTATATATTTTGGTTTGCAGACACTCAGAGCCCCTCCTCTTGCCCAGACACTCCCACCTACTACTCACACTGTATCCCTGCCTTTTCAAGCTGTGAGTAGTTGATTAATCTGGTTACCTGCTCACTCAGCTGCCCACACCTGTGGCTCATTTGTGTGCCATGTATTTAAGCCTTGTCTGTTCATTGTTTCATTGCGGCACCATTGTATGCTCTCCTGTTCACTCCTTGCATTACTCCACGTTCACAGAGCAATGCCGGCTCTGGAACACAGACTAAGTTTTTCCTTATTTGCATTTTTGTAAGTTTTGCACAGTTTCTGGGGTTTTTTTGTTCTTCTGTTAATAAATGTCACAACACAATTCAGCGCCTAGGTCTGTCTCTCTCCACCCCAAGTGGCATTCATGACACACAAATTTCAAACAAAAAGAGAATCTTAAAATGGCTAAATTTATGTGTGATTATTGTAAAATATGAAAGTTGTACTTTTTAGATTTGAGTTATTTCTAAAAAAATAAATTCACCACAATATTTAACTTTTGGAGGTGGATGAGTAGAATGTTAAAGAAAATCTACCTCAAATCAAGTCAGTCAACATATAACCAACAGGAATTTATTTGGGGAAAAATATTTATTAAAAAATAACCAGTCCAGATGCAGGGTCCATGGGGCATATCTGGGAGAGCAATAGAAAAGTTAATTAAATCAGGTTTAGGACACTCTGGAAAGCTTTCGTTGTCCCCATAGTCAGTGTTGACCTTTTTTACTATAGTCAGTTACAATTTGTTGATATAAAAAAGGACAGTCTCTAAGAAAGTGTCATCATAGATATAGGAGGAAATATAGAATATTAATAAATATGAATATGATCAGGTATGAATTATTTAATTTATATTGATGTATTGGAATCTGAGATCAAATCTCATTTCATATACATCAGAAAAGTTAATAACACTCGTAGGGGCACCAGCTTCTATCTTTAAGAAGCAATTTAATCTTTAATTTCACTTTATACCTGTTTAATCACTCAGTAAATTAATTAGTAATCAGTCTCAAAAATTTTCCGTGAATTCGATACCTGTGCTTGAACAGACTCAGAATGAAATAAATTCTCAACAACTCCTCTCATTTTTACAGATTTATTAAACGAAATGATTAACAGACATTGCAGTAATTTCATTAATCATAGAATCAATCTTGTAAATGATAGATTAACAATGTCAATATTTTCGGAACTAGGGTTAAACTGAGAAACCAATTTCTCTCAGTTTGTGTTAACAGATTATGGAAACAATGCAAATTTATGGAGAAAGTTTACGAATTATATGAAAAGTCCTTGATTCATCTTAAGAAATAAAAACGGAATTTTAATGAAAAGAAGAGTTATGTTAAGGGCTTCTTAATTTGCATCTGATTAGATACACAAATTATGACCGAACCTCAGACGTTTAATTCAGCAGATGAATTAAAGTTTTGCAGCTCACGTGATCCTCGTTCGATGATGGTTCTGTCATCGTCCTCAGCCCAAGATTTCGTGGACGTTAATATCTGCCCGCAGATATTTTCAGGGTCCACATTTCGACCTTTAAATTCAAGCGGTCGAAGAGGCTGGATTCTGGGCTGTGACCCACAATTGAAACTGGGTTTGGAGCCAGATGATGATGCTTCTTCAGCGCGTTGATTCCTCAGCTGCATGAGCCTCCAGAGGTCTTCGATAATAATTAGATCTAATCAGATCTCAAATTAAAAAAAAAAAACTTTCGGACTTTAGATAAAAATTATAGCTTCTGGTGGGTGCTTGGTCAAGAAAAATATAAAAATAAAGTCAAGATTAAAGTTTACATTAAAATTAAACAAACGGTGGTTTTACAGAAAGTTTAACAAAGAAAAAGAGATAAGTAAAAATTGGAGTTTAACTCCGATTAAGAATTGAGCTCAAAGAAATAGGAATTCCTAGGCATTTAAGAGAAAAAGGAAAACATTAAGATACAAAGTTACATAAACAAATTACAAGTTATCTGCTCTGTGTTCAGAAAAGTGACACGTGGTCGAGTCTTTGTTCAGACGGTCCTTTGTTCTTCCTTGCTGTGTGTAGACAATGGAGAAGATGAATTAGAGGCAAGAAGGGGCGAAGAGAAAAAGAGGAAAAGAGCAGCCGAAAAGAGGCTGGAGCGAAGAGTCTTTCGCCTTTTATAAGTTCTGTTCAGCTTTGCGGGCTTCCGGGATCGATCGGAATCTCAGCCAATGAGAGTCCTTCGTGGGAGGCCCGATGAACTTTCCATCCAATGAACAAACAGTCTATTGTCTGGAGCTCTGGGATGAAGAATTGCTGTCATGCCGAGATTGGCTGCTGGAGTCACATGGTTTTAGAGGCAAAACTTTGATACATACTGGAAGTTAATATTTCCCCTTATTTTTTTTATTTTTTTTTATGTATTAAAAAAATTAATACTTATGTATTAAACTAAGATAACTTTAGTGATTAGTATAAATTATAAGCAGTGCTTCTAAATCAACATGCAGGAATAAACAATCATTTAAACATTTTTAACATGCATATATATAAAATCACAGATTAATGCATTTCACACATATTATTGATTTTCCACATTAAAGACATCAGAGTCCATTTGCCTTTCATAGTCCTAAAAAGAAGAAGGTTTAGAATTGAGTTTGTAATAATGTACTTTAAAATTCACTGGTTAAATCCAGCATTTCCCAGAGTTTAAGGAAATGTTATTGAGTTGTGGGTCTGTGTGGCCAGGTCTGTTGCATGTTTTATGGGGGCAATAAAAGCAAAGCCGGACATTGGGGAAATTCCTTAGGTTGGTTTTAACAAAAGAAAGGGGATTTCAGCTGTGGCCTGGGGGGAGAAAATCCATTTCTTTGTGTTACTCCTGGATGAAACAAAATGTCTTTAAGCAGAAGAATAATTGTTGCTGAGCCAAAGTGAGATGATGCTACAGTCCCCCCTCTGGTATCAATGGTGACGTTGATTCAGCGTTGATAGCAATCCTAGGCATCAAATCCCAATTTGGCGAGGCTTGATCCAAATGCTGAACTAAAGTTCTGATGTCGATAAGTCTTAAGCTTGTGAACAGTATCTATTCCAAAGTGTAGGTCCTTAAATTTGGTTTTCTGAAAAACTTCTGGAAATTTCAAAAATAATTTTGGGCATAACCAAATATAAACATTGTATAATTGTCTAGGATATACTAAAATTCTGTATAAGCCTGTAAAGACTTAAAAATTCTGGGTACAAAAAAGTGAACTAGAAGTATGTGGGTTTTGACATACTTGATATAAATGTTTTGGGTTTGCTGAAAAATATCTATTCAAAGTTTCAAAAACTGTTTAAATGTACATAAAATCTAAATAAAGTATAAAGGATTATTTGTATATACGCAAGCATGTATCCAAAAATCTTAGTCAAAAGCAAAAATAAAATTCTTTCATACTTGAGGTAGATTCAGACTAATCAATATTGAGGTGACTCAAGGAGGTTCAAATTGAATTTGTTTAGTTAGACTAAACCATGGTTCCACAGATGTCCAAATCATAGGGTGTTTGAGGCTTTTGTTCAGAAAAACTGAGTGGGCATAGGATGTCGTTATCATTCTTTAGATGGCAATGAGAAGTAAATTTGGATTTACTGCAAAAAGTATATGATGAGAGAGCATATTCATTGCTAAAGCGTTATCTGAAAAGCTAATGTTTCTAGCTACTTCTGAGAGTAACAGACATTGGCTGTGTGTGAGCATAGTCAACCTTTAACACAAAGGGCAAAGAGTTCAAGACCTTGTTGAGTTTGACTGAAGCTTCGGAGCAAGCATTCAAAACCAACACAGTGTCTTGTAAGATTTTGGTAACCATTTGTGGTTCGACAACCTGGCGTTTCGGTTTAGCGGTGTTGACCGAGTTAACAGTGGGCATGCTAAGGTTAACTAGAGGCTCTAACGATGAGGCTGTTATCAAGAATCCACCCGAGGATCTTTGACCTTTCGTTTTGGCTTGGCCCAATTCTGACTGGGTAACAGTGGGTGTGATTGCTAGGCAGATAGCTAAACTGATAAACAGGAGGGCCATCATCTCGGCAAACATAAAAGTGAGTGGTTTTGGATCTTAATCTTCTTGTTGATCTTTCTTTAGATACCTGGTTGGCAAATGAAAATTCCTCAGAGGTGGGGTGATTTCCTTAGATGGATGCACTTTATTGATCCCAAAACTGGGAAATTACAGAATAGAGCTTAAGAGATTGAACTCTAAACCTTGTGCTTGTTTTTCACCTTTGATGGAAGTTTTAAGATTATTAGCTCAAGCTAATGGTGTTGAATGTCTTGTGTATACTATTTGGTAATAGTAAGTTGATTGAAGTTTATTAGATTTTACAGAGGTCTTTGAAATGAGTTTAAGGGGTAATTTGGTTTTAATATACCCTTTCCTTTCCTGGGGGTTTGGATGCAATTAACTGATTGGAGAAATTTGACTGAGTGTACCTGAGGCTAGTAGTTAGCTACAGTTATTTCTCAGACGTAGGTTTGATTTTAATCTTATTTATGGACTTACTTTGACAGTGTTGTACCCGACAAGTCCCATGGGGTTTTGGTAAAGGTTACTCTGATTTTGGTGAGCCCATTTGAAAATTAGGTCCTGGGTTTGGCACTTGGGTGGCCAAAGTTTGTTGTTGACAATGTGTGGATTCATCCACTCAGGCAGGAGTTTAGGAGTGATTTTCCTTTCCTGTAAATTTATTTCGGGTGTCTGCGGTACGAATGTGGGGTGGAAGATCTTGTCCCCCCTTCGCAGTTCATCATGCAAGAGTTTTTGATCATTGTACGCTTTCTGTCGTTTGGCAAATCGGTCCGAATGTTTTTGAAATACAGCCTTGGGAGCTTTGTATGTCGTTTTGACGCTTTTGTGCTCTGCAGCTGGAATGTTATAGGCATTGGCAGTCATCACCCCCCTCTGGTTTCGAGGGACTCTGAGCGGTGGCGATGATGGTTCGTCGGAAGCATGAACAGGAGTGCCATTGTATAGCTGCAGAGAAGATTGTGTCACATGAAGTGGTTTCAGGTTTGGTATGTCATAGGGTTTAGATGCAGGCAGCGCATGTACCGTTTTATCCGACCGGTGTTTGACGGTTTTATGGATCATTTGGTTGCAAGGTTGAGTGACTGTGCGCCTTGCGTTTGCAAAAGTTGGGTTCTTTGTCACAAAAACTTGAGGTTTCAGAGGGTCTAGAGAGCCGGTTGGTGGGGCTCTTGTGACCATGTAGGCCTCATGGGTGGGTGGGTGGGTTTCAAAATGTGACACCACCATTGAATCATGGGTATCAAGGGTTTCAAGGGGGCCGTTTGGGGTTTTCTGCTCCGCCATTGAGTTTTCAAGGTCATTTGATTCCTTGGTGTGACCTTTTATTTGAAAGTAACTTTTGACTTCTTTAGGACAGTACTCACCTTGGTTTTGGTGGTCGCTTTCACTCGGTTGCAGTTGTTCCAACAGTGCTAGTTGTATGAGACTTGGGGTGTCCGAAGTGTTCAGAACAAAGCAATGTGATTCAGTTGTCCTTGTTGGGTCAAATGGGTGAGGGTGTTGCATTTGAGCCCATAGTTTGAGGTTCTTGAAATCAATCAGTGGCTCAAAACGGTTCAGTAGGTCTTTGCCAACAAGCAATGGAATGGCGTCCAGTTTGGACACGTAGACCGGATGTGTCAAAGTCATGGGTCCAATGGACATGTTTAGTAGTGATACGCCCAACAGGGTTGTTTTAGTGAGCGCATATGGTCGCACGGCTAATGAACAGGGTTCCAGTTTCAAATGTTTGTTAGCGCGGTTAGCGGCTACGCGTAGTTTGTCAAAAAGGGTGTGTGACATGAGAGTGATGTCAGCAGCGGTGTCTAAAACAGCGTCCTGACACACCATGTCTTCAAGGGTCAGTGGAAGGTAGAATTTCCGTGCCACCCCCCTCTCGTTTAAATCGCATAGGAATTGTGGAACCGGTGGTTCGACACAGAGTTGCAAAATGTCATTAGAGGAGTGGTCTGTGACCTGTGGTTGGGCTGCCATAACAGCACTGGACTGCGTTGAGTCCTTTGGTCCTTCCTCATTTCCATGAGGGATTTTCTTCTTGCATTTCCTTCGTTTGGAACGCTTGTTTTGAGTTGGCACAGCTGATATAGCTAGAATGTTGGCAGTTTTATTCTCTTTGTAGCTTTGAATCTCTGCTAGGAGGTGCTGGACAATTTCAATATCTTCTCTACTGAAAGTAGAAGTTTCTTCTTCCTTCCAAAGTTTGTGATAGGTCTCTGCTTCTGAGCTTCTGTGATGGGATGGAGACCATTTGTCGCGGTTACGCGTGTCTTCGTATTGGTATCTGTCATCATGGTAGTCCATATCGCGTTCTCGTGACCTATCCCATGGATATGGTCTACGACGATAGTCGGGTTTTCGCAAAGTTGGTCCAAAGTGATATCCAGAGGACCTGGTGTGGTTTTGACCTTGATGAGGTCGGTTGGAAAAATGCTTCGGCTGTTGATGTACTCGCGGTGTAAGAGGTGGAGTAGAGCGAGGGGCTCCTTCCAACTCCAAGGTGTTAGATGCATCGCTAATAGCTAGCACTGTAGCAGGTTTAGCGTGCTTGTTGCGACTTTGTTGCTGTTTTTGGAACGCATAGTGTGCAAACTCTCTCAGCTGACTTATTGAGTTTGACCTTGGGTTAGCTGTAACTCCCAGGTAATGGCTCACAGTGGGATGGAGGTTTTGGATGAAGAGGGTCTTGAAATTGTGGTCTTCTTCCATCCCTGGTGTATTTTGAGATCCAAAATATGCAAGTAGGAGTCTCTGGTAGTAGTCTTGTGTTGGCTCTGAGCGTCCTTGCTTCACGGCTAGGGCTGCGGTTAGCCCTGCGTGTAGGCAGTCGTCAGAGAACTCCTTTTCGATGGCTTCGCGGAGCAGCATGTAGTTTGCTTTGATGTTTGTCGGCTGTCTGTCTATGAATTTTGATACTGACCTGTTAGATGTTAGCTTAATCAGATAGATGCAATCGTCAATCATAGCATCAGGATACTTACGCAGGTAGTAATCAATGTCCTGTAAATAGACTTTGGCATCAGGTGAACCCGTAGGTCCTGGATCAAATTTGGTGATATTTCGCGCGATCTTGTCAAGGTCACGGTCTGAAGGGGCACACGCACGCTGTCCACGCGGTCGTCCGTATTCGAAATGGGAATCAGGTGAGGGAGCGCGGTGGATGTCCCGGTGTTCATGTCTTTCCTTTAGGAGCAGTTGACATTCCTTGTAGTCCTTCTTCACATTTTCAAGTTGACCTTCAACTCTTCTGAGTTCCTTCTTTGTGTCCTGAAGGGCATCTTCAAGTTCATTCTTGTCTTGGTGAAGCACGTCGTTGTTATCTATCAACCGTTTATTTTCTGACACTGCACGGTCCAAATCTTGTAATGCTTCATCCAGTTGGTTTTGAGTTTTGTCATTCTCCTCTTGAGATTGTTCCAAATTTTCTTTCAGTGTTTCATTCTCTTCTTGGAGAGATAAGATCGTTGTTTGTTGATTTGCTAGCTCCTTCTCGGCTACCTTTAATCTTGCGACTAATGTTAGCGCAAACTTACCTAACACACTGGTGAGGCCCTTGCCTTCTGGTGGTTTTTCAGTGTGTTCATTCAAAAGTTCTTCAGTGACTTGCTTCAATTCTTCGGGCTGTGTTTCCTTGACCCGTGTTGTGAAGCTAGAAATTAAATTAGAAGTCCATGCTTCCAATGTTGTTTGAAGGTCATTCAGTTTGGTAAATCGGTCAGTTGTCTGTTGACTCGTCATGTTTGACCGTTGTTGTTATTTAGCTTTTTTTTTTTTTTAAAAATCAACTTGTTGATTATTCTTAAATTTGTTCAACAAGGTTTAACCTTGAGTGTTTTATTTTACAACCGTGATAGTTGAAAGTTCCTTTAGAATTTGTTTCAACTTGTAGGATGGGAAATAGAATTTTGAAATTATTTAGAAATGTAGTGATGCTTCAATTAATTCGTTCATTGAAACTATGTTGATAAATAAAGTTGAATTGAAATTGGATTGAATTTGTTTCACAAAACAAAACAGGAATTTCAATTGTGTGGATTGACTTCTTTCCTTTGATTTTCAAGTCTAGTATTGGAATTTGTCATCAATAACTAGCTTTGGAATTTTGCAGAATGTCACTTTGAAAGTGAGGATTTTATTTACAAAAGAAATACAAAAACAAAAGTGGCTAAATGCTTTAAAGATTTAAAATTATAAGTTTCCACTTTCTTTTAAAGTTGGGGCTTTCCTTTGGTCTTATTTGTTAAAGCCTATTTTCCTTTGAAGCATTAAATGTTTAAAAAATATTTACAAATTAGAAACAAGTGAATTGTTTGAGTATTTGATATCCAAGGAGTTCTTAGGATTGAAGACAATAGTGATCTGTCTTGATTGTCATCTATAAATTTCTTATTTACAGAATAATCAATGTTTGCACCTTTTTGACTTTTCTTTTAAATCCTGGGAAAAATTTGAAAATTATGCCAGTTAGTTAAATGTTTTTCTTTTCCTGTAGATAAAGCATGAATCAGAAATGATACAATGAGTTTAAGTAACACCTAGAGCTTCTCTGAAGTGTTGATTGCTTAATGTGGTTTCCTAAATTTTGAGAAAGAGGAAAAATTATAAATATTCACTAAGTCTGTAAATTTGTCAAAATGCACAGGATTAATCCTACTTTAATGTTACTCTTGAGTAAACATCATCATTAGAATCCTTAAACTAAACTGGGTTTCTGTGGGAAGGGAATCACACCATATCACATTTAAAACAGTAAAATAAGCACACATATAGCTTCAAAGTTTGCAACTTTTTACTTAAAAGTATGTAAATATGTTTGCTTTTAGCTTACAAGATTGTAATATGTGGTTACATAAGTGATTAAATACAATAGAGGTGTTTGTATATGTTCCTGCTATAGGTATCTATGCAGTGAGATACCACTGAGAAAAACTTTCAGAAGCCAACAGGTCCTTTTCCTTTTATTCTTGGCATAAAAGTTTGGATTAGTGTTAAATTTAGTTTATTCCGAATAATATGAATTGCTTTGAAGTTACTTTGAAGACTTAATTTGGTTATAAATCGTCTTTAAAGATTAGAAGTTTAAATAAAAATTGCAATCCCTATGTTTCACCACAAGATGGAGGCAGTTTTCGTCTGCACTTTCAGAAGAGGAAACCCAATGACGTCACTCAAGGATCTCTACTCAAAATGGCGGCTACAGGGAACTTGCTTTACCTAGACTTAAGATGGCGTTGCTTGGCCAATCTACACATGCGCAGTTTTTTCATGCACAGCTTGACGGTCGCGTGCGCGACTGAGCGTGCACGTGCCACGTGGATGCAGCTCAAGCTTCAGTCCATAAAACCACGCCTTGCTTTCCAAAGGCGGGAAAACTTTGGTCTCCCTAAACTTTATTCAACAAGTTTGTACAATGGTTAATTCAATTAAATCCACCAAGGGTTTGCTTCGCCTGCAGGGTGTTGAAGTAATGGGGAAAACAAATAGGATTTCTTCGCTATTTTGTTCCCCGGCCTATTTTAATTATTCAGCGTGTAATCACGCTTCTTAAGCATGCATTGAACAACAAAAAAAAAAAAAACTGACTAGAGTGCAGTGGGGTCTCTTCACCCCCACACTTCTCTTGGTCAGCTCACACACACACAGCAGTAATCAGGGGGCAAATTCACCCCCTCCCCCTTGTGACACAGAGACAAAGACAATAGACTTGCTGCAGACAATGAATCACCTTTGAGTTAAAATTTGACCAAAATCACACACAGCTTATATATTAATTTTTCATTCTGAGTGTCAAGTTCAACCAGGCCTCACACGAGGCACAAAAATATATAGGAGGAAATATAGAATATTAATAAATATGAATATGATCAGGTATGAATTATTTAATTTATATTGATGTATTGGAATCTGAGATCAAATCTCATTTCATATACATCAGAAAAGTTAATAACACTCGTAGGGGCACCAGCTTCTATCTTTAAGAAGCAATTTAATCTTTAATTTCACTTTATACCTGTTTAATCACTCAGTAAATTAATCAGTAATCACTCTCAAAAATTTTCCGTGAATTCAATACCTGTGCTTGAACAGACTCAGAATGAAATAAATTCTCAACAACTCCTCTCATTTTTACAGATTTATTAAACGAAATGATTAACAGACATTGCAGTAATTTCATTAATCATAGAATCAATCTTGTAAATGATAGATTAACAATGTCAATATTTTCGGAACTATGGTTAAACTGAGAAACCAATTTCTATCAGTTTGTGTTAACAGATTATGGAAACAATGCAAATTTATGGAGAAAGTTTACGGATTATATGAAAAGTCCTTGATTCATCTTAAGAAATAAAAACAGAATTTTAATGAAAAGAAGAGTTATGTTAAGGGCTTCTTAATTTGCATCTGATTGGATACACAAATTATGACCGAACCTCAGACGTTTAATTCAGCAGATGAATTAAAGTTTTGCAGCTCACGTGATCCTCGTTCGATGATGGTTCTGTCGTCATCCTCAGCCCAAGATTTCGTGGACGTTAATATCTGCCCGCAGATATTTTCAGGGTCCACATTTCGACCTTTAAATTCAAGCGGTCGAAGAGGCTGGATTCTGGGCTGTGACCCACAGTTGAAACTGGGTTTGGAGCCAGATGATGACGCTTCTTCAGCGCGTTGATTCCTCAGCTGCACGAGCCTCCAGAGGTCTTCGATAATAATTAGATCTAATCAGATCTCAAATTAAAAAAAAAAAACTTTCGGACTTTAGATAAAAATTATAGCTTCTGGTGGGTGCTTGGTCAAGAAAAATATAAAAATAAAGTCAAGATTAAAGTTTACATTAAAATTAAACAAACGGTGGTTTTACAGAAAGTTTAACAAAGAAAAAGAGATAAGTAAAAATTGGAGTTTAACTCCGATTAAGAATTGAGCTCAAAGAAATAGGAATTCCTAGGCATTTAAGAGAAAAAGGAAAACATTAAGATACAAAGTTACATAAACAAATTACGAGTTATCTGCTCTGTGTTCAGAAAAGCGACACGTGGTCGAGTCTTTGTTCAGACGGTCCTTTGTTCTTCCTTGCTGTGTGTAGACAATGGAGAAGATGAATTAGAGGCGAGAAGGGGCGAAGAGAAAAAGAGGAAAAGAGCAGCCGAAAAGAGGCTGGAGCGAAGACTCTTTCGCCTTTTATAAGTTCTGTTCAGCTTCGCGGGCTTCCGGGATCGATCGGAATCTCAGCCAATGAGAGTCCTTCGTGGGAGGCCCGATGAACTTTCCATCCAATGAACAAACAGTCTATTGTCTGGAGCTCTGGGATGAAGAATTGCTGTCATGCCGAGATTGGCTGCTGGAGTCACATGGTTTTAGAGGCAAAACTTTGATACATACTGGAAGTTAATATTTCCCCTTATGTATTAAACTAAGATAACTTTAGTGATTAGTATAAATTATAAGCAGTGCTTCTAAATCAACATGCAGGAATAAACATTCATTTAAACATTTTTAACATGCATATATATAAAATCACAGATTAATGCATTTCACACATATTATTGATTTTCCACATTAAAGACATCAGAGTCCATTTGCCTTTCATAGTCCTAAAAAGAAGAAGGTTTAGAATTGAGTTTGTAATAATGTACTTTAAAATTCACTGGTTAAATCCAGCATTTCCCAGAGTTTAAGGAAATGTTATTGAGTTGTGGGTCTGTGTGGCCAGGTCTGTTGCATATTTTATGGGGGCAATAAAAGCAAAGCCGGACATTGGGGAAATTCCTTAGGTTGGTTTTAACAAAAGAAAGGGGATTTCAGCTGTGGCCTGGGGGGGAGAAAATCCATTTCTTTGTGTTACTCCTGGATGAAACAAAATGTCTTTAAGCAGAAGAATAATTGTTGCTGAGCCAAAGTGAGATGATGCTACATAGACTAACAGCATTAAAACATGACAGGATGTGAACTATGTTATAATAAATAAATAGTGAAGATTAGCTAATTAGATATCACACAAAGTGGTTCCAAGGTTGTCATAGCCAAGAGCGGCACTGGGGTTAAGCTCCCAGTGCTCATAAAATGCTCCTTACGGTGTGCATCTCGAAAAACCTCTGACAACTAAGTCCAACTCCTAGCCTGTCCATGTGGTTTAGTCTCTAAGCCCGGCGGAACTGCTTTTACTAATAGGAGAAGGGGCGAGGGCGGATCTCTGGTGCCTTAACCTCTTGCGCTCCGTTGTACCGCGGACGGGCAAGTCTCTGCGTCCTAGAGTGCACGAGGGCGCACGAGAGCGCCCTCGTGTGCTCTAGGACGCATGATGGAGATTGTGATGTAGGTGGTGTATGGCGTCCAAGCGCGCACTGAAAATAAAAGCTGCGGACACAGCCGCGAACAGATTAGTTCATCTGATTGACCTCTCATTTGACTAATAAGAGCCTTGAACTGGGTTTCTGAAACCTTGAAGAACCAATGAATGAAAACTTAGCCAGAAGGACCCACCTCCCAACGCTGTGAATGCAGTGAGCCAATTGAAGCAGAGAAGTTCGCGAGCTGTTTTTTTTAAGGCTGGGTGAAGACTGGCTGCTGCAGCGGATCAAAAAAGGACCCGCAGGAAGAACCCCACAGACCCAGCAGCACGGAGACCATCCACAAATGCAACCTGTGTGACAGGGAGTGCCATTCGCGGATCGGCATGTTCGGCCACAGGCGGTGCTTATTTTGTTTTGGTTCCAGCAGAGTAGACGTTATGATTTCTTCCATGGTCATAGACCGACGGAGGCTGAGTGACACACACGCCTTCGCCAGTCTTTTTTTTTTTCCACAATATCTTTATTGAACCTTTTTTTTTTTTAACAAACATGATACAAACAAACACTAACACTAAAGTACTACAAAAAAAAAAATGCACTAAAAACACCAACAACCACCAACAAAATCAAATCTTCAACAATGCTCCTCTGTTTAGTCTAGACAATCCAATACATAAGTATACATATTATGTTCACCAGTTTGGAATTTACAAGGTCCACACACATCATTCACCTTCTTCTTCAAGAGTTATGTTTAAATTTTTTACATAATCAATAAAAGGTCTCCATATATTCTCAAACACAATTTCCTTTGATTTTAGTATATATGTTATTCTTTCTAATGGAAGGTTTGTTAACATCTGTCTTAACCACTGAGTCACATCTGGTCTATGAGTCTTTTTCCATAATAGTGCAATACATTTTTTGGCATTAAGCAAACTGAGGTCTATGAATGTTCTTTCACTTTTATTAAAATTATGCTTTTCTGGGTACAGACCCAACAAAAACAGTTTAGGATTCAATATGATTTGTTTTGAGATTATTTTTTCAATTGTTACCCTCACCTCTTCCCAAAACATTCTTATTAATCTACATTCCCATAAACAATGAAATAGGGTTCCTTTACTTTCCATGCATTTTGTGCATGTATCTGGTATATTTTTGTTATATCTATTTAACTCCTCCGGTGTAACATACATCCGCATTAACCATTTGAAATGTATCAATTTAAGGCGTGCATTTATTGATTTGGTTTGAGCTTCTGTACAAGCCAATTCCCATTGTTCCTCTGAAATTTCAATTTGCAGATCTTCTTTCCAGTAGTTTAATCTTTTCAGTGAATTTTCACTTGAAGATAGTGTCAATGAGTTATAAAACTCTGAAATAATACCCTTTCTTTTACTATCTTTCATCATCATTTTTTCCAAGGATGAATAAATAGGTCGAGTGAGAGCTTTATTTTGATTTGATCGAATAAAGTTTCTAAGTTGAAGATATTTAAAAAAATGTGTTCTATTGAGATTAAATTTGATCCTCAGCTCTTCAAAAGACATTATGTTGTCTGCACATGGCAAATATAAATCCTGAATCTTTTGTATCCCTTTTAAATTCCATACTTTAAATACAGCGTCCGCTCTCCCTGGTTTAAAATATTGATTACCCCATATTGGACTAAATTGTGACAATAACTGTGGTTCTTTTAAATAGTTTTTAGCTTCACACCATATTTTGATCATATGCTTTACAAATGGATTTTTAACTTGTTTTTGTAATTTTTTTGCCGAATCTGAGTATATGAATATGGGAAGAGGTAAAGGTAAATTGTATGATTCCATTTCAGTCCAGTGAGGGAGATCATTTGATGAAAAATAATATGTCATAGACCTCAGTTGTGCCGACCAATAATACAACATAAAATTTGGACATTTCAGACCTCCACGATCAAATGGTAAATATAATAAAGACAAACGTAATCTAGCCCTCCTGTTGTTCCATATAAATTCCACTAACTTTTTTTTTATTCTTGAGAATAGATCTAAAGGTGGTGATAAGGGAATGTATTGAAATAAATAAAGTATTTTAGGTAAAATATTACTTTTAAGTATATTGATTCTCCCGATCATCGACATTGGTAGTGACATCCATCTCTGAGTTAACTCACTGATATCTGACATTAAGGCTTCATAGTTGACACTGGCGACTGATTCTAGCTTAGGCATAATTTGGATTCCTAAATATTTAAACTGATTTACAACACTGAATTGATTTACCTCAGGGGCTGGGTAATTTCTCTGGGTCTCATTTAGCATTAATATTGAAGATTTAGTTTTATTTATTTTATATCCTGATATTTCCCCAAAATTCTTTATTAAATTCAACAAGGTTGGAATTGATTTTTTTAGATTCGACATAAACAAAATTATATCATCGGCGTACAGGGAGATTTTATGTTCTGTTGGTCCAACTTTAATTCCATATATTTGTGAATGTAAACGTATCGCTATCGCTAAAGGTTCAATTGCCATAGTAAACAGTAAAGGTGAAAGTGGACAGCCTTGTCGACATCCTCTATTGATTTTTATTGGTTTTGAAATATTGTTATTTGTTAGGATTTCTGCTGTAGCATTATTGTATATTATTTGAACCCATTTTATGAAATTATTTCCAAGTCCAAACCTTTGTAGGACTTCAAAAAGAAAGGGCCATTCAACTCTATCAAAGGCCTTTTCGGCGTCCAATGATAGGAGAGCTGTATCCCGTGCTTCTTTATTAAAATAAATAATATTAAATAGTCTTCTTACATTATGGAAGCCTTGTCTACCCTTTATAAAGCCATTCTGATCTCGATTAATAATATTTGGTAAAATTTCTTGTATTCGTCTTGCTAAAATTTTACAGATTATCTTAAGGTCGGCGTTTAATAGGCTTATTGGTCTCATATTTTCACATTTATTAGAGGGCTTACCTGGTTTTGGCAGCAGTATAATTAAGGCATTATTTATGTATGATGGTAAATTATTATTTTGAAATGCTTCTAAAACCATTTCCAAAAAAGGTTTTATTAATTTATTCTTAAATTTTTTATAAAGGTCAACTGGAAGACCATCTGGTCCTGCACTTTTTCCTGATTTCATATTATCAATGGCTAGCCCAACTTCTTCTTGACTAATTTTAGACTCCAATATCTCCCTGTTTTCATTTGGAATACACGGTATAGATAGTTCGTTCAAAAACCCATTTAGTTTTGTTAAATCAGGTTCATTTTTGGTATCATATAATTTTTCATAGTAATCTCTAAAGGCTCTATTAATTTCTAAAGGATCTATAACTACCTGTCCGTTACTTATAATACTGGTAATTGGTGTTTTAATTTCCAATTGTTTAATCTGCCATGCTAATAATTTTCCTGATTTTTCACCTTGTTCATAAAAAGATTGTTTCAATCTTAGTAGACTCGAGGCAGCTCTATTCGCTGATTTTTTGTCGTATTCAGCTCTCAAAATCAGTAATTCATTCTCCAACCTTGGGTCACTTCCTGCATACACTTTTTCCTGAAGATTTTTTATTTTATGTTCCAATTTAGCTCTCTCCTCTCGAGTCTTCTTAGATTTTGATCCTGTATAACTAATAATATGTCCCCTAATAAAAGCTTTGAAAGCCTCCCACTTTACACCTGCTGATGTTTGTGTAGTATTGATGTCAAAGAACTCGTCTATCTGTTTTTCTATATACTTGACAAATTCCTCATCCTGAAGCCATTTATGCTGAAATTGCCATCTACCTGATTCCTTTGTCAATTTTTTATCTACATATATTAGACAACAGGGTGCATGATCAGAGATCACGATGTTATCATAAAAGCAGTTTTGAATCTTGGACCTTAATTCTGTGGAAATCAAAAAATAATCAATACGTGAGAATGTCTTGTAGGTACTGGAATAACAAGAATAGGCTTTAACTTGTGGTTTCATTTCTCTCCATATATCTAACAATCTCAATTCTTTCATAAAATGATTAATAGTCATCCTACATCCAATGTGCGTACAATCCAGTCCTGTTGATCTATCCACACCTGGATTCAATGTACAATTAAAATCCCCTGCTATTATATGTTGCCCTGTAAGTGATGATAAGATGAGAAATAAATTAGCAAAGAACTTCTGATCATCTATATTGGGACCATATAAGTTCACAAGATTTATATTTTCTAATAGCAAAGAACCTTGAATGATTACATATCTTCCAAATTTGTCTCCAATTACATTTTTCACTTGAAAAGGAACTGATTTATGTATGAGAGTCATAACTCCCCTGGCTCGGGATGAAAATGAAGAGGTGAATACACTTCCCTGCCATCTACTCCTAATTCTTTTAACATCCTCCTCTATCAGATGAGTTTCTTGTAAAAACACAATTCTTGAACCCATGTCCTTTATTTTATTCATAACTTGTTTAAGTTTTTTTAAATTTTGTAGACCTCTGCAATTCCATGAAGTTAAATTAAGATTAACACTTTGGTCCATGATCAATAGAGAGTTTAGGATTACCTTGCAGTGTAAACATGCTCATACAGAGAAGCAAAAACATGAGTGGTTGAACATTCATCCTACAAACTACACACAAACAAATTTCCCCTTCCCACACTTGTGGCAAACCCCCCAAAATCAAAAGAAAAATTCTGTCTCCCGATATAGCCATCGACCGTTCCACACCCACGGGGAACAGCCTAAGCCACTCCTTCTTCATCCTCCCAATCACCCTAACTCTACTGCTTTTAATGACGTAACATTAACTCTCCTCTGTAGTTTTCCAACTTAACTCCAAAATTTTTAACAACTTTGTACATCATAGTTTTTTTTTTGTTTGTTTGTTTTGTTTTTGTTTTGTTTTTTTAATATATAATACAATCTATATTTTGTAAACTTACTATTTACTTCAAGTCAGTCAGATGCCTGTGCAAATGCTTAATTATTCTACCTTATATTTTGTTCATGCTTAGCTCCCACCAGTCTCTTCTTCTTCTTTGATCTTCTTGATGAACTCCTGCGCCTCCTCTGGGGTCTTGAAGATGTGGGTTCTGCCCTCATACGTGGTCAGCAGTCTCGCAGGATAGATTACACCATGACGAATCCCAAGGTTGCGCAGCTCCTTACGTACGGGATCAAACTGCTTCCTCAATTGCTGGATTCCTGTGGCCAAATCTGGGTAGAACCGCACCTGCTGGTCCTGGTGTTTAATCTCTCCTTTAGCACGTGCAGCGTTGAAGATCTTCATCCTGTCTCTGTTGCTAAGAAACTTCATAATTAAGGTCCTCGGCGGTCCCTTATCTCTCCGTGGGCCAATACGATGTGCATTTTCCAGAACCACTGCTGATTGCAACTCCTCGCTGCCCAGCACCTCCGGAATCCACTTTTCCAGAAAGGAACATACGTCCCGACCTTCTGATTCCTCTGGAAGACCCACCAGCCTCAAATTATTCTGTCTCGACCGAGATTCCAAATCCAAAATATTATCTTCCAGAGATTTATTTTTTTTTTCCAAAGTGCGCACCTTTAATTGAAGACGGGTGACGTCATCTTCAGCACTAGCGAGACGGAGCTCCATCTGCGCCGTTCGTTCTACACAGTCACCCAATTCCTTTCTTATTCCTTCCAACGCTGTCATAATCCCATCAAATCTAGAGGAAAAGTCCGCTCTCATTGAACTCATGGCTGCCATCAGCGCATCTGCGCCATTCCCCGCAGAAATCGCAGCGTTGCCAGCCTCCTCCGCCATATATGGAGTTTTGTTTGCTGCGTCACAGACCTGAAAGTCCGTTAATTTGGACTGTTTCGGCGGCTCGCTTTTTCCTTTTCCTGGTTTTCCAGCCTTAGGCTTCGCCGACATATCCTCGCCCAAATGCTGGGATACGTTCTGTCCCAAATGAGAGAGTTATTTGCCGATTTTTTTTTCCAGGAGCAGAGCAGAGCGAGACACGTCCGTCCTACGTGGCAGCCATAACCGGAAGTCCGCCAGTCTTTTTTTAATTACTACTGTTATTTGTTTTGAAAAATCGTTCGCCAAAAACCGCAATCATGGAAGCACAAAACCGCAATAATGGAATTATGTTTTGACCGGGATCCACGAGCGGACCAGCGTCGCGTTCGTCTGACAATGGGGAAGAGAAGTTCGCCAGGACGCTGCTGTGAAGAGGTAAGGTGTTATAAGCTAAATTATTATTTATCCCTGAAAATTGTAATCAAAAAATGACTTTTGACCGATCGGTAAATTACAACTGTGCGGCGCACAAAGTACGAAGTGCGTGCGCCGCGATAAACGGTTCATTTGCCGTGTTCGGACCGTGAACGCCACCCCCCCCTGCTCCTCTTCTGTAGCGGGGGGGGGGAGCCGCGGTGACTGCGCAGCGGTCGCCACATAGCCATATGAGTCTATTCCGTCATGTAGCGATGGCCGATGGCCGTCCTCTGTAGCGAGGGGGGGGGACAAAGCCCCCCCCCACACACACACACACAGTAGCGGGGGGGGGAAGCCGCGGTGACAGTGCTGCTGTGGCCACACCGCCACATCCGAGTGTAATCCATCATGTAGCGACGGCCGATCTCCGTCCTCTGTAGCGAGGGGGGGGAACAACCCCACACACACACACACACAGCCCTGAGTGTCACCTTTCATTAGAGCCCAAAATGAAGCTTCTACATTGAATCATTCAAAAGTTACAGACATTTTTCCAAACTGTGCCATTTAGCACAATTTGGCACAGTTCCAAAACGCGTGGGAACTACCTGAGGAAAAAGCTGTGTAATATATTCATTTTTTGTGGTATTGTTACAAAATTTGGACCTCAGCTGGATAACACTTGGTTCTACATTTCTGTTGCATTTTCCAGCCCGGATCTGAAGCTGTGTGTTATTTGCAAGCATTTGTATCCAAAAAAACACCCAGGCCAAATTTATTTTCTTCAAGTTCAGTATGTTTAGATGACTGTAACTCAGTGGCCGGAGCACTTAGAGAGATTATGACTGTTTTGCCAAAAAATTCAAAGTGTTTTCTTTTAAATGAGACCAACCCCATGAAGATGCTGCAAAGGGTTGAAGAACAGCTTTCGATTTACTTTGGGTACATTATTTTTTGGCGTTTTTAGGAAAATTGACCGGAGTGCAAGGGGTTAAAACCAGATGCTTCGGGTAGATGGTGGCTCGTCAACCTGGGAAGGTAGCCCATCTAGGGAAAGGTAAACCCTGATTTCAAACCTCCACTGCCTTGCGGCACACCCAGTCACAGGAAAGGCTTCGTGAGTCAACCCTGAGGAAAAATCCGGAGTCGGAGCCCCTAAGACAGTTCTCTGTTGTGCTCAACATCATTCTGGCAGCTCCTGCGACGGCGCTGGTGCCAAACTATAGCAGCCCTGCTGTTCCTTTGGACTCATCAGTGACGTGGAGAGGGGGGACATGCTGCATGGGTAACATCTTGTCCTCCATATCTTCCTGCCCAGGCTTGAATCCTACCAATGCCCAACGCTGGAAGGTAGAACACCGGTGCGCATCGGCCTGTTCAGCCACAGGCGGTGCTGTTCCAGCAGAGTAGGCGTTTAGGATTCTCTTCCATGGTCATCATAGACCGACGGAGGCCGACGAAAGTGACTGCATACACATATCTCTTAAACCCACACATACACCATTCACACATAAAGATCAGTTGCTTACACACAAACTACACACACATAGTACACATTCATACTACACACACATATAAGTTTAACAGGAAAGTGTCATATTGATAGAAAGGTCAGCTCACGTGCAGGGTGCCACACCAGAGAAAACTCACACCACACAGAGAAGCTATGCTTAGACAGTTTATTAATTTCAAAATAAGGAGCACTGTTATGGAAAATGTCACTCACCAGAGGAAGACTCAGCCTGTGGGGAGAGACGTGAGCTGATTAATAAGAGATGGGAGGTAGAGAAGTGTTGAAGACAAATCTGCCACTTACGTGTGCTGAGCACAGAGCCCGACAGAGAGACCCAGAAGGAATAGACGAACCAGCAGGATGGAGTTGGCAGGGAGTAAGAAAGGGAAAGAGCTGGGTGGTGTCTGACCAGGTGGAGACAGGTAGCTGAGGCGGGGTGAGGATGATGGAGCAGGTGAGCGCACAACAGTCCCCGGAGACGCACCGTGCAGATGGCAGCAACCTGGGAAGAAGAGCGAGGAGAGGAATTAGGTAAAGATCTTCTAAATATCATTTTAATTTACTTGCTAGTTTACTCAGGCAGTATACCCAACGAACCAGTGCTGAAGCCTTCGCTTGATGGTTCTTTTATGCGCTGGCGAGGAAGAAGCAGCAGGTGTGTCCACACACGCAGGTGTATTGATGGCCTGCGGAGTCGGGGAATTTTTAACACGAAGAGGGGGCGCACGCTCACCTGAACATGACAGTGCCCCCCCTCAAGGGGAGCCTCCTGGCGGTTCACTGGGGTTGTCAGGATGGGCTTGGAGAAAGGGCCGGACCATCCCCTTGTCATGGAAGTGGGACTTGGGGATCCACGACCTTTCTTCAGGGCCGTAGTCCTTCCAGTGGACTAGATATTGGAAGCCTCGGCCCCAGCGGTGAACATCCAGAATTCTCTGGACGGTGTAGGTGGTCTGGCCGTTGAGAATCCAAGGAGGAGGAGGCAGTTTGGGGGGGGGGGCAGAGAGGACTGGCAGAGAGGGGTTTAATCCGTGAGACGTGAAACATCGGGTGGATATGGAGAGTCTGTGGGAGCTCTAGGCGGACCATGGCGTTGTTGACTATCTGGTATCTGGTATCTGGTCCACCAATAGCCAAACACGCTGCCCGACCACACACTTGGGAGCTGGGATCCGCTTCCAGTCCACATACTGGCGGTTACACTCCGTAGAGCCGAGGAGGGCAGTTAGGGTGGCTCTCCAGAGCCGGCGGCAGCGGCATGCGTGAGCCCCCACGGACAGCACAGCAACTTCCCTCTCCGCCATGGGCAATGGGGGGGGGGGGGTAATACCCTATGGAGGCCTCAAAGGGTGTGAGTCCCATGGCAGCAAAGACAGCTGAGTTGTGGCCATATTCCACCCAAGTCAGATGGGTGCTCCATGTAGAAGGCTTTTCAGATGCTACACATCTGAAAGTGGCCTCCAGGGACTGGTTGGTACGCTAACGGTGGACAAAGGTGAGGATGACGGTTTTGCCTTGTGAAGGGGGAAGTCCTGTAACAAAATCCTAAGCAATGTGGGACAAAGGTTGACTGGGGATAGGTAAAGGGTGAAGCAGGCCAGCAGGAGGTGAGGAGTTGGATTTATTGCAAGCGCAGGTCTGGCATTCTTTCACATAATCTTAGACATCCCTCCACAGGGTGGGCCACTAGAACACTCGTCGGATAAGGTCTATAGTCCGGGACATCCTGGGGTGACAGGGGAAGTGGCTGGAGTGGCCCCACTGGATGATGTCACTGCGGAGGGCAGCCAGGACAAACAGATGATCACTTGCCCCCCCACCAGTTCGGGTTCCAGGGACTGGGCCTGTCGGACCCTCTGCTCAGTCTCCCAGGTAAGGGCTCCGAGGATGCACGAAGGTGACACAATAGGCTGGGAAATGGACGGGGGGGGGGGGCTGGATGGTCTGAGCTGAATGAATTGTCGGGAGAGAGCGTCCGGTTTGATGTGACGTGAGCCAGACCTGTATGTGATGGTGAAATTGAATCTAAGGAAGAATAAGGCCCAGTGGGCCTGCCTGGCGTTGAGTCAGCGGGCCGACCGGAGGTATTCTAAATTCTTGTGGTCGGTCAACATGACTATAGGATGGACTGCTCCCTCCAACCAGTGCCGCCACTCCTCTAGAGCCAACTTAATGGCTAGGAGCTCTCGATCCCCTACGTCGTAGTTCCTCTCGGCTGGGGTGAGCCACCAAGAGAAATATGTGCATGGGTGGAGCTTTTGGTCGGAGGTCAAGCACTGCAAAAGGACAGTGCCCACCCCCGAGTCAGAAGCATCCACCTCCAGGGTGAACCAGAGCTGAGGTTCGACCTGGGCCAAGATGGGCGTATTAGAGAACAGGCTCTTTAATTTGGAAAAAGCCTGTTCGGCTGCCTAGGACCAGAGAAATGGCACCTTAACCGAGGTCAGCTGCATGAGAGGCTATGCTACCCCACAGTAGTTCCTGATGAACCTGCGATAAAAATTTGCAAACCCCAAAAAGCGCTGGAGCTCCTTGCGGGAGTGAGGTATAGGCCAATCCAGCACAGCCTTCACCTTGGCTGGGTCAGCTTTCAGTTCCCCCTCCGCTACAATAAATCCCAGGAAGGAAGTGGAGCAGATGGAAAACTCACACTTTTCGGCCTTCACATAAAGTTGGTTCTCCAGGAGCCATTGTAACACGGCCCTGACATGGACTTTGTGTTCCTCTGGTGTGCGGGAAAAAATTAGGATATCATCTAAATAGACAAAGACAAATTGATTCACCATATGATGGAGGATGTCATTAATGAGGCGTTGGAAGACGGCGGGGGCGCTGGTGAGTCCAAAAGGCATTACTAGATACTTAAACTGCCCCAAGTGTGTTTTAAAAGCCGTCATCCATTCGTCCCCCTCGCGAATACGGACTAGGTGATACGCATTGCATAGGTCTAGTTTGGAAAACACCCGCGCGTGCTGAAGGAGCTTGAATGCGGAGTTGTCATGGAGGCACCATCCAGAGTCCACCGCGACGACCCGAAATTCCACTGAGTAGTTGGCTGCAGACAGACCTCCCTCCCGGAGAGACAAGAGGCGGCTCATTATATTACCCTCACTCTCTGTTCGGTCAAAGGTGCGGGAAAATTCGGTGACAAATCGATCAAATGTGTAGCTGGGACCCTCCAGGCTGTCGAGGACAGACCAGACCCAACTCAGGGCTCGGTCACGCAGCAGGAGGGTCATGAAATAAATTTTGGAGATCTTGTCCAGGTACTCCCCGCCCACCTGGCCCAGGTAAAGCCAAACATGGCAAAGGAAGTCCTTGCATTTCCCCACCTCTCCTGCGTATGGGGCAGGTGAGGGAACGGAAGTAGTTCAGCATACGATGGAAGAAACAGGGGCAGCAGGTGGACAGGAAGGTCCAGAGCGAGACATAACGGTCAAATGCTTGGTGACCGTGCTCAGCTGCTGTGTAATTGTTTGCAGCTGTTGCGTGAGCACGGCCACCTGCCTCTCTGTGGCGTTGAGGCGGTGAAGAGCAGAGTGTTCCGCTGATGCAGCCCCCACTGAGCTCACATTCTGGCTGGCTCTGTCATATTGATGAAAAGGTCAGCTCATGTGCAGGGTGCCACACCAGAGAAAAATCACACGACACAGAGAAGCTACGTTTAAACTTATTAACTTCAAAATAAGAGCACTGTTACGGAAAATGTCACTCCCCAGAGGAAGACTCAGCCTGTGGGGAGACACAAGAGCTAATTAATAAGAGATGGGAGGTAGGGAAGTGGTGACGACAACTCTGCCACTTACATGTGCTGAGCAGAGAGCCCAACAGAGACCCCCAGAAGGAATAGACAAACCAGCAGGATTGAGCTGGCAGGGAGTAGGAAAGGGAAGGAGCTGGTGGTGTCTGACTGGGTGGAGACAGGTAGCTGAGGCGGGATGAGGATGATGGAGCAGGTGAGCGCACAACGATCCCTGGAGACGCACCGCGCAGATGGCAGCAACCTGAGAAGAAAAGAGAGGAGAGGAATTGGGTAAAAAAAAATCCTCTGAATATAATTTTAATTCGCTTGCTAGTTTTTTCTCAGGTAGTATACCCAACGAGCCAGCGCTGAAGCCTTCGCTTGATGGTCCTTTTATGTGCTGGCGAGGAAGAAGCGGCAGGTGCGTCCACTCACGCAGGTGTAATAATTGCCTGCAGAGTCGGGAAATTTTTAACAGGAAGGAGGGGGCATGCGCTCACTTGAACATGACAAAGTATTTGTTCTTGTTTCAATATATGGGCAATTGTAAGGCTGAAGAGAAAACATGGACGCTGAGAGGAAGTCATAAAGCCATAAAGGCAGGAACAGGAGAAAGAAGACATCTGGACAGGATGGAAGTCATAGAAAGAGCTCACCTACTTTGAAATAACTGACATTCAATTCAATTCAATTCAATTCAACTTTATTTATATAGCGCCATTTCACAACAACAGTCATCTCATAGCACTATCAACTGTAGGGGGGACCCCCACAGTTGCAGAAAGACCCCAGCAATCAGGGTTCACAACATGTGTTGTTGGAGGGTGGTTGGGATCCGCCCACCCACTCAGAAGCTATATGTAGAAGGGACTTCCTTTGCTCAGGGTCTTCCCAGGACAGAGCTGGGAGAATCCGTGGCCATGTTGACTCCTTGCGTGTTTCAATAAAGTTAAGCTGAGAAATAGTATTTCTTCTGTGATTATTGGTTGATTAACTGAAAAGATTCTGCTAACTGCCCAGAAAATTAATTTTTACAACTACTAGACAGTTTTAGGACTACAGCAGTGCTGCAAAGAGTTTGCTTCATCTACATAATGTGAATTACAATATACTGTAGGTGAAGGAAAGACCAGGTACAGAAATGGAATTATTTTGTATAAGTGTGTTGTGGGAGGAGGGAGGAGACCCCGGGGCAGATCCAGGACATGTTAAAGAGACTATGTCTCCCAGCGGGACTGAGAACGTCTTGGTGTCCTCTCTGAAGACCTGGAGGAGGTGGCTGGGGAGAGGGAAGTCTGGGCTTCTCTGATTAGACTGCTGCCTCCAAAACCTGGACCCCCAGAAAAGCCGTAGAAGATGGATGGATGGCTGTGTTGTATATTCATTCCTGCTTCAAGACTGGACCTGATTAAAGAAGAGGAACAACACCTTTTCTAATTACACATTCTTGGAACTCCAAGGGCACAGGCAAGTTGTGGTTTAAATAAAAATGGAAAGTCCAAGACATTTTAGCTGCCAAATTTTGACTGTAGTCTTGAGAAGTTATTCAAAAAAGAAAGGAACAAATATCTGTTGCATCTACTTTTGGCAAAATAATCCATAAATATGAGTGGTTTGACCAGATGACTCAATAAATATTAAAACAAAAAAACATTCATTAACAATTCAAAAACAGTTAAAAAAAAATCTCCTAAACAAACATGTTTAAAAATTCAAAATAAAGGATTTGGCTTTATACATTACTGTGTGTAAAATGTTTTGATAAGACTAAACATACATTGGTGTGCCACCGACTGTCTTTCTTACTGGATGGTCCCTGTGGTGGTTGTTGTCCTGAGCTGCTAATGGAGTTCAGGCCTCATACACAGGTGGGGTCGAGGAGAAGCTTCTGCTGACATCATCAGAATGTGGGATGGATGGATGGATGGATGGATAGATAGATAGAAAGATAGGCTTTATTGATCCCAAACTGGGAAATTACAGTGTAACAGCCGCATGACAGTAGACAACCAAACGACAGAAGCACACATGACAGACAAAGGGATTACCCATGGAAAGTAAAACTAACACTACTATAAAAACCTATAAACATCATAGCTGAATATATGGAAATATATGGAGACCCATATAAACACATGAATCATACCCGCTGCACAATGCAGGACTATCAGGAGCAGAGTGAAAAGTTAAATACCAGTTAGACTGTAAGGTGCAGTATGGCAGCATAGTTATGACCAGAATACAACATCATAGTGAGTTATTGTACAGTGAAAAGACATGCGGCAGGAAAGATTTCCTGTACCTGGCCATTCGACAGTGAAGCTGTAGTAGTCTGTTTGAGAAAGTGCTCCGCTGTCTGTCCAGTGTGTCGTGGAGAGGGTGATCAGGATTGTCCATGATGGATCACAGTTTATTTAGTGTTCTCTCCACCACTGTCTCAAAGGTCTCTGGCCTGGGACCAATTACAGAGCCAGCCCTCTTGATAATTTTGTCAAGTCTGTTGGTGTGTCTGGCCCTGATACTGCTACCCCAACAGACAGCAGCAAAGAAGACGGCGCTGGCGACAGTGGTCTGGTAGAAAAGCTCCAGCATCCTGCTGCACATGTTGAAGGATCTCAACTTCCTCGGGAAGTAGAGTCTGCTCATCCCCTTCTTGTGCATAGCATCGGTGTTGGATCTCCAGTCTAGCCCGTTGCTGATCCTGACACCCAGATATTTGTAGTCCTCAACCACCCCCACATCCTCCCTCCTAATCTGCAATGGCTGAGAAGGAGTCCTCTTCTTCCTGAAGTCAATCACCATCTCCCTGGTCTTGCTGACATTCAGCCTCAGGTGATTCTGCTCTGTCCACTCTACAAATCTGTCTACCAGTGCCCTGTACTCCCCCTACTCTCCCCCTCTTACACACCCCACAACAGCTGAGTCATCAGAGAATTTCTGCAGGTGGCATGACTCAGTGTTGTACTGAAAGTCAGTGGTGTATAAGGTGAAGAAAAAAGGAGAGCGCACAGTCCCCTGTGGAGCTCCCGTATCACTAACCACCACTTGAGACAAGACACTGCCCAGCCGGAAAAACTGTGGCCTGCCTGTCAGGTAGTCAGTAATCCAGGAGATCACAGAGCTGTCGACCCCCATCACTCGCAGCTTGTCACCCAGCAGCAGTGGCTGGTTGGCGTTAAAGGCACTGGAGAAATAAAAAAATGTGATTCTCACAGTGTCTCCTCCGCCATCCAGGTGCAGATGGGCTCATTGCAGCAGATAGATGACAGCATCTTCAACTCCTAAATGGGGCTGATATGCAAACTGCAGAGGGTCCAGCCATGTCTTCACCTGTGGCCTCAGGTTGGCTAAGACCAGTCTCTCCAGGACCTTCATCACATGAGATGTGAGGGCAACTGGTCGATAGTCATTCAGGTCCGATGGAGATGACTTCTTGGGGACAGGAACCAGGCAGGATGTCTTCCACAGCACCAGTACTCTCTCCAGACTCAGGCTCAGGTTGTACAGGTGTTTCAGTACCAAAGCTAACTGGTTGGCACAGGTCCTCAGGATCCTGGCGGAGATGCCATCAAGGCCTGCCGCCTTCTGCTGACGGAGTCTCTCCAGCTGTTTCTTAACCTGGTCTGTAGTCACAGTGATGTGAGGGAGGGGGCTGGTGTCGCCCGAGGAGGAGGAGAGGGGTGAGGGGTGAGATGGAGAGAGGTGCTGCACAAGAGGGTGGGAGGGGAGGGGTGTGTGGGGATCTGGCTGTGTTGCTGGGGTGACAGACTGTGAGTTGAACCTATTATAAAACAGATTCAGTTCATCAGCTCTCTCCTGGCTCCCAGATGTCTGCTTGACATCTGCACCCAGTTATTTGTTTCATTCCCACCCACACATCTTTAGCATTGTTTTGCCTGAGTTTATTCTCCAACTTCCTCCTATAATTGTCCTTGCAACTCCTCAGCATCTCTCTCAGCTCATGCCGCACTCCCCTCAGCTTCTCCTCATCTCCGGACCTATAAGCTCTCTTCTTTTTGTTCAGAAGTGCTTTCAGGTCCCCTGTGACCCATGGTCTGTTGTTGGAGAAGCAGTATACGGTCTGAGCTGGCATGGTCTTGTCTTCACAGAATCTGATGTATTCTGTGATGCAGTCGGTCATATTGTGTATATCCACCCCATGTGGTTCACAGAGTACGCCCCAGTCTGTAATCTCGAAGCAGTCCTGCAGTGCATCAGCAGCCTCCTGTGTCCACCTCCTCACAGTCCGTGTATAAGTAGGCTGCCTTTGCACAAGAGGAAAGTACTTGGGTGTTAACATGACCATGCAGTGATCCAATTTGCCAATGGGGGGTGGAGCTTTGGCAATATATGCATCCCTGACATTGGTATACAGTAAGTCCAGTGTTTTGTTTTCTCTGGTGGGACAGTCAACAAACTGGTGAAAGTTTGGTAATGTTTTTCCCAGTCAGACATGATTAAAATCACCTATGATGGCCAGAAATGTGTCCGGGTGCTTCTCCAGTAATGTGGTCATAGTGGAGCTGATGACATCACAGGCCACCGCTGCATCAGCTGACGGAGGGACGTAGACGATAATTATAATAAATTAAAATAAGGTTGCATACTCACAACTATCAGTTCAATGTCCGGGCTGCAGCGCCTTTCCTTCACATAGATGTGTCCAGGATTACACCACTTTTCATTTACAAGAAGTGTCACTCCTCCTCCCCTCTTTTCCCTGCTACTTATCACAGCTCTGTTCCCCCACATAGTCTTGAAGCCAGGTATCGCTACGTTAACATCAGGGATCTGTGAGTGTAACCACGTCTCTATGAAACACATGATACTACACTCACGATATTCCTTTGGCGTCCTGACCAGCGCTGTAAGCTCATCTGTTTTGTTTCCGAGCGATCGCACATTCCCGGTGATGACCACTGGTACAGTCTGACATACTGTCGGCCCAGGAAACACGCACGCAGGCTCAGGTAGATTTGATAAGCTTTATTAACAACAGGGTGAATGTATGGATGCGTGTGTGAGGGATTAGTGTGTGATGTGGGTGGAGGATGCAAGCCAGGACAGAGCAGCACGTCGTGCGGCCAGACAACCCTATGGGAGAGAGGGGAAAAGGGATTAGCTAGGCAACCACACGGGAACGTGATCAAGAGCTGTGCTTACTTGCAGAGATGCGCTGGCTGGCGTTGGCAGGTCCCAAGCCTGGGAGACAACGTCCTGCTATGCGTCCAGGAGAAGCGGCGAGGCAGAGGAGCGGCGGAGCGATGGGAGGTGAGTCCGCCACCGGGTTATCCCCCTGTGCACAGGGGAGGCTGAGAGAAGAAGGTGAGAGGGCAATAGTGACAGCTTACGTGTCCGTTAGCGTAGTTCAGCAGGCCTGATGAGAAGGAAGCTGCTGGGAGATTCCGATGTTGGGAGACAGATGGCTCCAGGCTGCAGCTCAGGGCAGGATGGAATAAATAGCTGCGCGCTAACGAGGAGCAGGTGTGCGCGCAGCTGAGGTGGAAGCCCATGAGCCGCGGGTGATGACAGTACTCCCCCCCTACCAGCACCTCCTGGCGCTGGCTTACCTGGGTGTGTCCAGTAAAACTCTGCGATGAGGTCTGGATCCAACACCCACGAAGAGCGCACCCAGGATCTCTGCTCTGGCCCATAGCCCTCCCAATCCACCAGATATTGCAGCCCGCGACCCCGACGCCGGGAGTCCAGAATGGCTGTAACACCCCACGCCGGGTCACCATCGACCATCCTAGGCGCGGGAGGAGACCTAGGAGGAGAGCAGAGTGAATTGGAAACAACAGGCTTAATCTTGGAGACGTGGAAAGTGGGACACACACGGAGGGAGGGGGGGAGGGCCAAACGCACAGCCACCGGGTTGATGATTTTGGAGACCACGAAGGGGCCGAGAAATCTCGGGGCCAGTTTCTTCTTTTCTCCCTTCAGGTTGATGTCTTGAGACAACAGCCACACCCGCTGACCCACCTGGTAAGTAGGAGCTGGTCTCCTGTGGCGATTGGCGGTGGAACTGTTGCACGCCGCTATGCGTAAAAGCGCATCCTTAGTTTTGGCCCAAACCCTCCGGCAGCGCCTGATGTGCGCCTGGACGAAGGGGACGGCTAGCTCACTCTCCTGCTCAAGGAACACAGGGGGGTTATACCCCAAGGATGCTTCAAAGGGCGACACTCCAGTTGCCGTGGACTGGGCCGAATTATGGGCGTATTCCACCCAGGTCAGGTAGGAGCTCCAGGACGAAGGATTGGAGGATGTTACGCAGCGCAGAGCGGCTTCCAACTCCTGGTTCGTGCGCTCGCACTGCCCGTTGGATTGGGGGTGGTGACCCGAGGAGAGACTCACCGTGGCCCCTAAGGCGCTGCAAAAACTCCTCCAGACCTGGGAGACGAACTGCGGCCCTCGATCCGAGACCACGTCCAGCGGGATACTATGCAGTCTGACGACATGCTGGACAAGTAGATCGGCCGTCTCGCGTGCTGAAGGGAGACCCTGAAGGGGCACAAAATGGGCGACCTTGGAGAATCTGTCCACAATTGTCAGGACCGTGTCATAGTTGTTAGAGACTGGTAGACCAATGACGAAATCAAGGGCGATGTGTGACCAGGGCCTGCCCGGGACCGGCAGGGGCTGGAGTAGACCCGCAGGTGGAGAGTTCTGGGCCTTACCGGTAGCGCACTGGGGGCAATCCCGGACATAGTTGGTAACGTCTTTATGGAGACCCGGCCACCAGAACGAGCGCTGCAACCAACTCACCAGGCGGGTAATGCCGGGGTGACAAGCGAGTCTGGAGGTGTGGGCCCAATGGATCACCTCACCCCGAACTGCAGATGGAACAAAGAGCCTCCCCTCCGGCCCCCCGCCAGGATCCGGTTCCGTCTTCAGAGCGTCCAGGATCTTGTTCTTAATGGGCCAGGCGATCACTCCTACGACGCACGATTTGGGCAGGACGGTATGGCCGGGTTCTTCTGGTCCTTCGGGGGCAAACTGTCTGGAGAGGGGGTCGGGCAGCCCATTCTTCGAGCCTGGACGGTACGTGATGGTGAAGTTAAAACGAGCAAAAAATAGAGACCAGCGCGCCTGGCGGGCATTCAGGCGCCTCGCTGACCTCAGGTACTCGAGATTTTTGTGGTCCGTCCAGACCACAAAGGGTTGGGCTGCCCCCTCCAACCAGTGACGCCATTCCTCTAGCGCAAGCTTGACAGCGAGAAGCTCCCCGTCGCCGACGTCATAGTTGCGCTCTGCCGCCGTCAGCCGTCGGGAGAAGAAGGCGCAGGGACGCTTGACTCCATCCACCGGCGAGTGCTGAGAAAGCACCGCCTCCACCCCCGTGTCAGACGCATCAACCTCCACTAAGCACTGAAACGCAGGATCGACCTGGGTCAGGACCCGGGAGGACGAGAATTCCGCCTGGAGGGTCTTGAAGGCGGTGGCCGCTTCCTCGGACCACTGGAAAGGCACCTTCGATGACGTGAGGCGGGTCACGGGGGAGACGATGGCGCCGAAATTAGGGATAAAGCGCCGGTAGAAATTTGCGAAGCCAATAAACTGCTGCACCTGCTTCCTGGACGTGGGCGTGGGCCACTCGACCACTGCTTTAACCTCCGCGGGGTCGGGGAGGATCTGGTTATGCGAAATGACGAACCCCAGGAAGGAGGTGGTATGGGCGTAGAACTCGCATTTCTCGGCTTTAATGAACAGCCGGTTCTCCAGCAGTCGTTGCAGGACCCGCCTCACATGGGCCTGGTGTTCATCCCGTGCCTTGGAGAAGATGAGTATATCATCCAGATATACGAAGACGAACACTCCCAGAAAGTCCCGGAGGACGTCGTTGATAAGACGTTGGAAGACGGCAGGTGCGTTGGTGAGCCCAAACGGCATCACGAGATACTCGAAGTGGCCGCTGGGCGTCCTAAAGTCCGTCTTCCACTCGTCTCCCTCCCGGATCCTAACGAGATGGTAAGCGCTGCAGAGGTCAAGCTTGGTGAACCAGGTCGCCCCCTGGAGGGAGTGGAAGGCAGTGTCCATGAGGGGCACTGTGTAACGGTCCTTAATGGTGATGTCGTTCAGGGCTCGGAAGTCGATACAGGGGCGTAGGGACCCATCCTTCTGTCCCACGAAGAAAAATCCCGCGCCAAGTGGAGACGAAGAGGGGCGGATGATCCCAGCGCTGAGTGACTCCTTAATGTACTTGTCCATTGCTTCTCGCTCCGGTGCAGAGAGGCTGTACAGATGGCCTGACGGCAAGGGGGCCCCCGGGCGGATGTTGATCGCGCAGTCGTAGGGTCGATGCGGGGGAAGAGGCAAGGCTCTGGACTTACTGAACGCCGCCCCCAAGTCGTGGAATTCCTGCGGCACCAAGATCAGGTCCAGAGGTTCGGAGACGGGTGCCGAGGGCGGAGAGGACGGCGCGCAGGGCGCCGACTGGAGGCAGGTGCCCAAACAGAAGGTGCTCCAGGACAGAACGCTGCCGGTCCTCCAATCCAGGACAGGGTTGTGCAGCCGCAGCCAGGGGTAACAAAGGATGACACGGTCCGACAAGGAGGGCAGGACATAAAGGGACAAATCCTCCCGGTGGTTGCCAGAGACGATGATGGGGACTGGCTTCGTGCGGTGTGTAACAGTCCCCAGGGGAGAACGGGAGAGAGTGACCAAGTTTAGGGGGTTAGGAAGTGGTTGACATGGTATGCCCAAACGGGTTGCCTGCCTTTTAGAAATAAAGCTCTAAAAGCCATGGCAGAACCGTAAGGGCAGTGTACAAGAGAATAGGGAGTTAGACCGGTTAGAGTCCGCGAGGCCCCCTATAGTGACTCGCGGACCTCCCCATTTGGCTTAACCGGGCACAGCTCCACGGGATGCTGGTCATCTCCGCAATACATGCAGAGACCCCATTCCCGCCGGCATTGTCTCTCCGCTAGAGGGAGCCTAGTGCGCCCGATGGCCATGGCCTCTGGTTCGTCGGCGGACTCCGGAGCCAGTAACGCCAGAGGGCGCGACTGAGCCGGACGGAGGGAAGCTCCACGTAAGCGGCCGGCAGGCTTCCGCTCCGCAGCCCGCTCACGTAGCCTGTTGTCCAGGCTGATCGTGAGCGAGATTAGCTCAGAGAGTCGCCCCGGGAGGTCCCGGCCAGCTAGCTCATCCCTCAGACCAGAGTTGAGGCTACAGAGGAAAATGCTGCAGAGAGATGCCTCTCCCCAGCCCACCTCCTCCGCTGCCACCCGGAAGTCGACCGCGTATTCCGCCGCTGACCGACCTCCCTGTTGGAGACTGAGAAGCCGGTCAGCGAGGACGCTGTCGAGACGGGAATGGTCGAAGACCTGTAGAAAGTCCCGCACGAACCGGTCATACGAGAGGTTAGCGTAGCTGGACCTCGTCATTACGGCATAAGCCCAAGCTAACGCTCGCCCCTTGAAAAGATTGGCCATGTAACCGATTCGGCTATGGTCTGAGGGGAAATCCCCGGGGACGCGCAGAAACACTGACTCACATTGCAGGATAAACCCCTTCGCTCCACCAAGTTTCCCGTTGAAGCGAGCGGGGGTTGGGATGGGCGTGAGATGGGTTGGCGCCCCCAAGCCAGGCTGGCCAGCCGAGGAGACAGCCGGAGCCACGGCACCAAGAGGACCCGGAGGGAAGGACCGTGGAGGATCCAGGCGGTCTAACCGGTCAGTAATTAATGTTAATTGATTTAATATCACCTGCTGTTGGTGAGCTATCATATCCACCCGAGCCTCGAGGGTGGAAAAACGGCGTGCGAGCCCGCTGTCCGCTGGGCCGCTTTGCTGGAGCCGTACTGACATATTGTCGGCCCAGGAAACACGCACGCAGGCTCAGGTAGATTTGATAAGCTTTATTAACAACAGGGTGAATGTATGGATGCGTGTGTGAGGGATTAGTGTGTGATGTGGGTGGAGGATGCAAGCCAGGACAGAGCAGCACGTCGTGCGGCCAGACAACCCTATGGGAGAGAGGAGAAAAGGGATTAGCTAGGCAACCACACGGGAACATGATCAAGAGCTGTGCTTACTTGCAGAGATGCGGTGGCTGGCGTTGGCAGGTCCCAAGCCTGGGAGACAACGTCCTGCTGTGCGTCCGGGAGAAGCGGTGAGGCAGAGGAGCGGCGGAGCGATGGGAGGTGAGTCCGCCGCCGGGTTATCCACCTGTACACAGGGGAGGCTGAGAGAAGAAGGTGAGAGGACAATAGTGACAGCTTACATGTCCGTTAGCGTAGTTCAGCAGGCCTGATGAGAAGGAAGCTGCTGGGAGATTCCGATGTTGGGAGACAGACGGCTCCAGGCTGCAGCTCAGGGCAGGATGGAATAAATAGCTGCGCGCTAACGAGGAGCAGGTGTGCGCGCAGCTGAGGTGGAAGCCCGTGAGCCGCGGGTGATGACACAGCCGGCTTATGCTTCCTCCTCCTCTTCCTCCTCACCTTAGTTCCAGCCCTTCACCCGTGGTGTCTCCTCTTTAGCTCATCCGGGATGAGGGGCTTTGCGCCGGGCAGCAGCACTGGCCTCCTCAGCGCAATCAGCTGGTCGCGTGTGTAAACAATGCGTCCCCCCCACTCCTCCCCCTGTTGATCTCCATTGCCCGAGGAAGAGAAAAACTAAGAGAAAGACAGGGCTAAAATTAAAAAAAAAAAAAAAAACTTGGTCCAGCCTTAATCCAAATCTTCCTACCGAGCCCTGGTTAATAAGGCTACGGTCACACTGCAGGTTTTAATGCCCAGTTCCGATTTTTTTTGCACAAATGTGACCCACATCTAATTTTTTAATGACTGTCTGAACAACACAGATCCAATTTTTTCACATCAGACCCGGGCCACTCTCATATGTGGTCCTAATTCCGAATTGTATCCGATATTTTCCAAAGCGACCTCTGTCTGAACGGTCATGTCGCATTTCATCTGACTTTTTCCTCATTGAAGTGAGGCAGACGCTACAATTCTACGGTGGCTGATGCCGCAGGCATGGGAGACAGCTGATTTGTGCTCTCTTTTTAATCAGTCTCCTTCCCTTTATCACTGGATTGTAATTTTTATTGGCTCAGACTGCACAATAACTTCAAAATTGAGGGTGGGGGCCATCGGGGCTGAAGCCATAGACATTACATGTGCACAGTAATGGCACATTTATAAAAAAAAAAAAGTGGTCATCTGGCATGTAGAAGAATAAAGGTGGTCTCATTTATTTTGTGCATAAACATTTCTGAATGTTTTTTTTTTAACATTTATTTTGCTGCGCTGCATCAAAGGTGAAGAAGTTCTGTCCCCTCAGTTGTTCAGTGCTCATATTTACTTCCTCAAACACAGCGCGGTGTCTGACGTTGTGTTTTCTTCTGCGCATGCAGGTCCCTTCATAGCTGGAGACCGTCCATACTCCAGTCTGATGGGGGTCGCATTTAAATTATAATGTGAATGTGACACAAAAAAATCGGATCTCAGCAAAAAATTGGAATTGAGCATCAAGACCTGCAGTGTGAACATAGCCTAAGAGACACACTATATACAGGAATAAGCAGATAGAAACACAAAGAAACGAGAGTTGCTGCCGGTACGGCTGCCCTGCCTCTGGCACCATTAAAAAAAAAAAAATCTATGAGAACACAGTCATATTCATAGTCCTCTTTGTGCCTTTTTACATGTAAAAACTATTCAATTCAACTTTATTTATATAGCGCCATTTCACAACAACAGTCATCTCATAGCACTTTCAACTGTAGGGAAAACCCCCACAATTGCAGAAAGACTCCAGCAATCAGGTGATCCCCTATGAGCAAGCGCTTGGCGACGGTGGAGAGGAAAAACTCCCTTTTAACAGGAAGAAACCTCCAGCAGAACCAGGCTCAGGGAGGGGCAGTCATCTGCTGTGACTGGCTGGGGGGTGAGGGGATAGAGAAGATGAAAAGAACAGACATGTAGAGAGCAAACAGCACGATGGGGACTCAATCTATGGGAGAGAACAAACAGATGTTAATGACCAGCAAAAAAAAAAAAAAAAAAATTTCATTGAAAGTGAAGAAAGGAGTGAAGCCCAGTGCAATTATTGGAGGTCCCCCGGCTGTCTAAACCTAGTAGCAGCATAACTAAGGGAGGGTTCAGAAACACATGATCCCTCCCTAATTGTAGGCTATATCAAAAAGGAAGGTTTTAACCCTATTCTTAAAAACAGAGATCAAGTCTGACTCCCGAATCCAGATTGGCAGCTGGTTCCACAAGAGAGGAGCTTGATAACTGAAGGCTCTGCCCCCCATTGTACCTTTGGAGATTCTAGGTATTACAAGTAATCCAGCATTTTGGGAGCGTAGTGCTCTGTTAGGACAACAGGGTAATATCAGATCTTTTAAATAAAAAGGGGCCTGATTGTTTAGAGCTTTAAAAGTGAGAAGAAGGATTTTAAACTTAATTCTAAACTCTATGGGAAGCCAATGAAGGGGGGCCAGAACTGGAGAGATATGATCTCTCTTTCTAGTACCTGTTAAAAGGAACTCTGATTATATTGGCATGTTAGCTCTATATGCTTTATTTTTATGTTACTAAAGCCTGTTTTCCACTAGCCCAGCACACCTCGGTACGGCTCGATTCACTTCAGTACGGCTCGGAATGCTTCTGTCTCCATTAGCACGGTGTTGTGCTTGTGCTGTGATGGTTTGTGTTAGGAGGTTTTAGAAGCGGGGCAGCGGCAGATTCTCAGCGAGGCGGGGCCACACTCCCGTGATGTTATGCACCCGACTGAGTCCTTATTTACATGAGACAAAAAAGGATCCAAGGATTATTGCCTTGCTCGCTCTGTGGTTTTATCTCACAATTAATTTTATCTCATAATTAAGCTGCAACAACACAAGTCACTTTTGTTTTGAATTAACTGCCAAATGACCTAGAAATAATGAGCTGAAACTTGTTTTTATTCGTATTAAATAATGAGACGGTGGCACACTGGCCAACACCAAATTGTATTATTTTTTACATCCTAGGGCATTTTGGATGTACTGAATTCAAAAAATTCATGTTTTTCACCTTCAGGTCAACGTTTGGAACAACAGTATTATTATTTTCCGTTTAGATGATGCTACACTCCTTCTAAAGTATTGTAAATCTCTGAATTTGGAATGCCGATAGAACATTCAATTTACATATACTTGTACCTACTTTGACTTGGTGCTAATTTTTTATGATATTTCAATAAAAAGAACAGAAAGCTTACAAAAAGATTTCTTTTTTGGTCTAGTTAAAAATTACATTACCTTTACAATGGTTGACCCCTGACAGGAAGATCAGCATCATTTTGATCAGACTAGGCAATGGAATTTCTATGTAATTATACTGTTTTATAATTCAGTGTTATAACAGACAAACCACACTTTCCAAAACAATTCCATTTTATTATATACAAAATATTAAAATAAAAAAAAATAATTTGCAACACAACATGAAGGTTAATCGACATTTTATACACGCCGACCACTGAGTGCTGAGGCTCGGTAGAATGAAGGCGTCTCTGCCAGCTCTGGGTCAGGAAGGCTCGGTTGAATTAATCCGTGCGGGCTGTCGCGGCGGACGCGTGGGATGATTCTACAAGGAAAATGCACACAATAAAATACAGCACGAAAGTGCAATATATACAGAAAAGACAATAGTTTTTAACAAGAATACATAAGCTTATTTCAGCGTATTGTTCACAAGAATAATTAAAATAAAAGCTTTAGTCCGCAGTGTGCTGCAATAAAGCAGCGATCCATCCACAAATGAACAGCTTTTTTATTGCATAAATAAACTGAGCGTCTTACCGAATATATTTGCGAAAAAACGCACAATAAAAAAAAATTAAAACTCACCGTTAAAGGACTCCGATGTCGAGACCTCCCGGTATATTTTTTCATTCCGGGCGGCTCCATCTAACTCGCGCTGGATACGTTCGTCTGACAATGCAGTGAAGCAGACACTGCACCTCCTTATTGGTCCATGGAACACCCTTATTACGCGAAGCCATTTTTGATAGAGAATAAATGAAAATAGCACAGCAATACACTGAAAAGAAACCGCCAACAGTGGTTGCGTGCTGAGTAAAGACGGTCGTGAAGATTCTTTTTTTTTTTTTTTTTTTCAAAAACTTTATTGAGAAGGTTGTGAAGATTTGGTAGATGAGGAGGAGGAGAGGGGCGGTTCCAACCTGACCAGTCAGCGCCGGTTACAACCTGACCAATCAGCGGCGACCAGTCTGTTAACGTCACAACACGGCACAGCTCAGCACTGCTGTACCCTGCCCTGCAGCGGGGCTGAGAATCGCGGCTGTTAAACCGTGTTGGGGCTTGTGGAAAAGCGTACAAAGCGTGCTGAGCCGTCCCGTGTCGCGGTAAAGCGTGCTAGTGGAAAAGGCCCTTTACATAACTATAATATAATTTTTTTGAAAATAATTCCCACTTTTATACATTTTTAAAAACTTTATTACGATGTAAATCACCATTATTGTTTACGTCGCTTTGCATTCTGGGTAGTGATGTAGAAGGGTTGCAGCCGTTTTTTCTGTCTTATACAAGCCAAGAAGCGAAGCTACGAACTACTGCCATTTGTCAGTGAAAATGCCACATTGCGCGGCTTTTGGATGTAATTTCCAATCAAAGGGAAATAAAGAGAGAGGGGTGAGCCTCCATAGCTTTCCTAAAGAGGGAAAGTGGAGGAAAAAGTGGGGCGGCAGCGGCTCAGCAGGTAGAGCAGGTCGTCTAATAACCCGATGGTTGGCGGTTCGCATCACACTCTCCCCAGATATCCTGCCGTTGTGTCCCTGGGCAAGACACTTCACCCGCTTTGCCTCCAGTGCCCATAACACTGGGTATGAATGTGTAAAAATGTTTAAATGCTCGGTGGTGGCCGGAGAGGCTGTTGGCGCGGATTGGCAGCCACATTTCCCTCACTCTGAGTCTGTGATCACGCGCTGTAGCACATGCCTGATTGTTGCGTAGCAACAACTCTTTCTAAGATTTTTGAAATGAAAGGGAGATTAGAGATTGTTCTATAGTTAGCTAAAACTCCTGGATCCAGCGTTGGCTTTTTGAGTAAGGGTTTAATTACAGCCATTTTAAAAGCCTGCGGTACGTGGCCTAAAGTTAATGAAGAATTGATTATTTGAAGAATAAAGCTACCAATAAGTGGGAAGACTTCTTTAAATAACCTGGAAGGAATAGGGTCTAAAAGACAAGTTGAAGGCTTGGATGAGGAAACTGTTTTGTCTAACTCTAAAGGTCAATTGGGGTAAACTGATCCAAACAGATGTCAATTGAAGGAGTTGTAGTAGTTAGTGTATTTAACGGTGGGAAGAATCTGACTGATTTTATCTCTGATAGATGAAATTTTATTATTGAAAAAGTTCATAAAGTCCTACCAACTACATCATACTCACCTAAAGGTCAGATATTGATGTTCTGTCCTGAACCCCCACTGGTCCACACATCAGTGAGGGCTTCAGAAGCTGTTGACCCTCTCTCCAGTCACTGTTTGGTGGCACTCTTTTCTGCTGTATCATGATGACATTGTTCAAACACCCATCTGTGCTTATTCACCTAATGATGGAGAAAGTCCTCACAGAGGGTGAAAAAATCCATCCATCTTCTTCCGCTTAATCCTTTTTGGGTCGCGGGGGGGTGGGGTGGGGGGGGCTGGAGCCTATCCCAGCATCTTTGAGTGAGAGGCAGGGTACACCCTGGACAGATCGCCAGTCCATCGCAGGGCCAACACAGAGAGACAGACAACCATTCATTCTCACATTCATACCTAAGGACAATTTAGAATCCCCAGTTTGATGCCAATTAACCTAACATGCATAAAATGTTGTGGTTTATTACTTGATAGTCAAAAATCTGACATAAATTTCTACATATATGTAATTACAGCCACTTCAAGTACTCAAGAAGTCCTGTGGCTAATGCTGTGCAGTGTGGCGGGTTGACTCAACCCCCTCACAACACACAGGACAGCCAGCTCTTTTCTCTTGGTTTTCCCCGCTGCACTACTGAGATGTAATGTGCCATTCATGTGTTGTGATGCAATGTGCCCTGCATGTATTGTGATGCAATGTGCCATGCATGTATCGTGACGTAATGTGCCATTCATGTATAGTGTTAATGCGTCCTGTCCTTGCTGTGACCTAGAGACAGTTCAATATGTAGATGTGCCTTGTAACCTCTTTGTTTCGCAAGCTGAGCAGAGGCTGCATCTGCCTATTGTTATGTAGGTCTTACAAATGCAAATGTCTCATGCCTGTTCTGCAGTCCCTTTGATCAGACCAACTGCTGTGAATCTGCTTTGATGTATTGTTTGAGTTGGGTACAAATACTGCACAGGTTCTGTAACTCATCCTCTCTCTGACTCACTTCAACTGCTGCTGCAGACACGCACTTTGTGTCTCTTCTCTGAGAGCCTGAGGATCCCGCTCCAGCCTGCACACACTTGGGCCGGAGCGGGGATCCTGTGACGGCGGTGTGATTTAATAAACTCTACTTAAAACCTACAGCATCGCTGCTTATTATTTTTTATCATCCGCCGCATGCAGTAACATTTGTTAGTAAGAAAATAAACCTATTTATATTATTATTTATTAAGACCTGTTTATTCTACTATTAGAACTTGAACTATTTTTAACCTCAATTTCCACCATGGTGATCAATAAAGTTACATTACATTACATTATTATCTTAAACTGTAACAACACTGATTAGAAAATTACGAGCCAATGATAATCCATACTCATACACACGATAAGAATAGTTCTTTGATACACCATGCCAAAGTACTTTAATAAAAATAACCAAAACAAACAAAAACTTATGACCGACTCAAGTAGACATCAATTATCCCCAGTTGGAGGAAGTCATTTGACACAGAATGAGGAAACTCAAACTCTGAAAACATACCATTATGCTGAACATAAACCACAAGAGATGGAGAATGATATTGATCCTGATAACCACTTTTTCAACAATATTCATAACCACTGTGAATACTACACTGAAAAACAATTCAAAAGTCAAATGCAATTAGATGGTAAACTATCAATAATACACTTCAATAGCAGAAGTCTTAACAAAAACTTTCCACAGATTCAGGACTATTTAAAACAGCTAGACAGAAAATTCACAGCTATTGCAGTCTCTGAAACTTGGCTTAACAAAGAGCAGGCTCCCCTGATGGCAATAGAGGGATACCAGATGTTTTATATTAACAGAACTCAAAAAAAGGGTGGTGGTGTTGCACTGTATATTGATGACCTGTACAGGTGTAAGCTTGTAAATGAAATGTCCTTAGCACTACCAGGGATTTTGGAATGTGTTACTGTTGAGATTGACCTAGACAAAACAAAAAATCTAATCATAAGCTGCATATATAGAACACCGGGAACTTGCATTGAGACATTCACAGATAAATTAGTCGAGCTGTACAATAATATTACTAGTAAGAAAATGGTAGCAATTTGTGGAGATTTCAATATTGACTTACTGAATCCTCATCAACAAAATGTAGTTACAGAGTTCATGAACTCTATGTACAGCATGAGTCTATATCCCACAATAACACATCCCAGTAGAATCACAGTTCACTCTGCTACACTTATTGACAACCTGTTTGTCAATGTTTTCGATAAGAAAATAGAAAGTGGATTATTGATAAATGATATAAGTGACCACTTGCCAACCTTTGCACTTATCCATGGCCACACGGGGCCCAACGCAGAAAAAACTTCAAAATCGTTCAGACACAAATCACCAAATGCAATCAGTTCTCTTAAAGAGGACTTGCTGAAGCAAGACTGGACAGAAGTCTATGTATCAGATGTAAATGAAGCCTATGACACATTTATAAACATTGTAACCACTCTTTATGAAAAAAACTGCCCATTAGTAATAAAAAAGCTTAAACACAAATTTGCTAATAAGCCATGGTTAACCAAAGGACTACAAAAGGCGTGTAAAAAGAAAAATTCATTATATAAAGCTTTCCTAAAGAAAAGAACAAAAGAAGCAGAGCAGCGGTATAAAACATACAAAAATAAGTTAACATATATAATAAGATGTAGTAAAAGAGACTATTACAATAAAGAACTGGAGAAAAACAGAGACAATATTAAAAATACATGGACAATACTCAACAGTATCCTTGGAAATAAAAGCAGAAATACAAGCTACCCAACTAATATTCCAAAAAATAATAAAACGACTCAGAGTGTGAATATCGCTTCACCTGCAGATGAATTTAATAATTTTTTTGTTAACATTGGACCTAAACTGGCCCGAGAAATACCCACTACGGTGCCAACAGGTGATACAATATGCAATAACACTGCTGTAAAAGACTCCATCTTCATAAAGAACACAGACGAAAGAGAGGTCATTGAAATTGTTAAATCGTTCAAAAGTAAAACATCTACTGACTGTGATGGTATCGACATGCTACTAGTCAAAACTGTTATCGAATGCATAGTAAAACCACTGACGTATATCTGCAACCTGTCTCTCCAATCAGGTATATTTCCCAATGCAATGAAAATAGCTAAAGTAATTCCGATATACAAGATGGGCGACAGAGGGGAACTCTCAAACTATAGACCAATTTCACTATTACCACAATTTTCCAAGATACTTGAAAAAATATTCTATGAGAGAATTGACAACTTCATACTGAAGAATGATTTATTATGTGAGCAGCAATATGGGTTCAGACACAAGAGGACAACTGCATATGCCCTAATGGAATTTACAGAAAAAATATTAACAGCCATTGAAAATAAAGAGTATTCAGTTGGAGTATTCCTAGATCTTAAAAAAGCATTTGATACAGTAGATCATAATTTATTATTAAAGAAACTACAAAATTCTGGTATTAGAGGTGTAGCACTGTCCTGGTTAAGTAGTTACTTAAAGAATAGATATCAGTATGTATGTGTTAGCAACAAAAACTCAGAGTTGCTGAAGGTCACCTGTGGAGTCCCACAGGGTTCAGTTTTGGGACCATTATTATTCAATATGTATATAAACGATATATGTAAAGTCTCAGAAAAAATGGACTTAATATTGCTTGCCGATGACACTAATCTGCTATGCAGTGGAAACAATTTGGAACAACTTCTGGATACACTCGGGAAGGAATTAGGAAAGCTTAAACTGTGGTTTGATTCAAACAAATTAACACTCAATTTAAGTAAGACAAAATTTATAGTCTTTAACAACCATCACAACAACCCAGTACCCAAACTCAGTGTAAATGGTGTAGAGATTGAAAGGGTATCTGAAACCAAATTCCTTGGAGTAATAATTGATAACAAACTGTGTTGGAAGTCACATATTAATTATATTAAAGGTAAAGTATCCAAATCAATTGCAATATTACACAGAGTGAAATATTTGCTGAATCAACCCACACTATACACCTTGTATCATTCATTAATACTCCCATACATGACATATTGCAATGAAGTATGGGGAAATACATGTAAAACAAACATATATCCACTCTTTATGCTTCAAAAGAGAGCTATTAGAATAATAAACAAAGCAGCTTACAGGGAACCAACAAACCCACTTTTTCTTAAACAAAAAACTCTCAAGTTGAAAGATCTGGTTGACTTTAAAACCGCAATAATAATGTTCAAAGTGAAGAATTTATCACTGCCTGCAAATATCCAAAAGTTGTTCCAAACAAGGGAGAAACGATATCACTTCAGAGGAACATGTATATTTCAAAAGCCTACAGTGAGAACAACCACCAAGCAACACTGTATTTCAGTGCAAGGAGTCAGATTATGGAACAATTATGGACCTGAATTAAAATCATGTACAACGCTTGGACAATTTAAACAAAAACTAAAGGAAGAAATACTCCAAACATATTTACAAGACGACATGTAAACTCACATAAGGATTGACATTTCCAGCCTGTGTTGTGTTGTAGCTTAGTTTTTTTTTTTTTTTTTTTTTTTTTTCTCTCTGTGACATTCTGTCTTAGATTTGTCTTGAATAGTAACTGCTTAACTTAGCTTAGCTTAGTTTTCTTTTTTTTTTTTCTCTCAGTCACACTTTGTCTTAGCTTTGTTCTAAATTGTAATCACTCTTGTCTTGTTTACTCTTTTTTCTTTGAATTCTTGGATGGAATATGGGTGGGCAATATAAGCTGCGGCTTCAGCCATCACCCATTTCGGATAACTCACGTGGAATTGTTTAGTAGAAGGAGTCTTTGTCTAATTTGACCTTGTTGTTATATTATACAGTTTCTTTAACCTGTACTGTATTATCCGAAATAAATAAATAAATTCAAAATTCAAATTCAACAATAAACAACTAACTTTTTTCACTGTACACCAAATTATAAGACTGAGCAGCTGCACATCAAAGCTGATAAAAAAAACTTTATGTAAAACATGACTGCTGCACAATTAGTACGTGTTGTTACATTCATAGATGCAAATGTTGGTCATATCATGAACCTGTCATACACGTCAGCTTGGTAAGCAGCAGTTAGTGGGGTGTATTCCACATCATATATTGGCTGATATCATACACTCATAATAATATGAACATGTCAGAAATAAAATTTAGTTGGTTAGATAGACTTTGGACTGCCCCCCCCCCCCCCGCACCCCTAACCACCAGATTAGCAGCAGAAGATGATGAGTTGTTAGTTAGCATCAAAGCTAGCACTGGTTACCTTACATGTCAGAAGAAAAGTGGTCACCTCTGCATGACTTTTCAGCCCATTGCGACTCTTCAGCAGACATTAGCCATCAAAAGCAGAATCCATATTTATCCTGCTCCTTTGTTGTGCAATACTAGAGAACGATTGGGAAACTGACGTCTGCCTTGAGACTCAGGTATTTAGCTGAATAATTCACTACCTGGCAACCCAACAACCCAAAACGAGATGATGGCACATAACATCAAGCTAGCGTTGCTATTGGCTGTGACATCCTCACTAGACTTCCATGTTTGTCTTCCTCCAGCTGCTGGATGTAAATATTTATATTATTGTCAACCTGCCAAAAATTACAATTTTTTTTCATCAATATACTGTAACGTGCTGCTCGACATGGCAATGTCCCACCGGGAGATTCGAACTCACGCCTCCCGTTCCGGAGTCCCGCACCCTACCTGTGTCGCCAATAGGGTCAACCCACTTGGCAAGCCAAGTAGGGTGCTCATATTGAGTTCGCTACACTACTCCCCTCTGGTTCTCGACATCGTCCCGATGTCAGCGCCCCATTACTGCTTTGGACAGGAGATCCCACTTCTGACACCAATGTAACGTGCTGCTCGACATGGCAATGTCCCACCGGGAGATTCGAACTCACGCCTCCCGCTCCGGAGTCCCGCACTCTACCTGTGTCGCCAATAGGGTCAACCCACTTGGCAAGCCAAGTAGGGTGCTCATATTGAGTTCGCTACAATACTAATTTTTAGAAGAACATTAAGACTTACATTGTGCACGTTTCTAAGCACTGTTGATGTATTTTTTTTAATCTTTGTTTTCATGAAAATGTTATCTATTGCACCTTTAAACAAAAACTCAATATTACATGGCAGCCGACAACTTTAATTACATGGAAAATTAGCTTTTTAAATTGACAAACATCATATGTGTAACTTGTGGCAAAATTTGATCGAGATCAAAAGATAATTTTGCTCTTGCCATTCATTTTATTGTAGAATTTTTTTTCAATTTAAGGTCTCATATGCACTGAACTGTATTTAAAAAAAAAAAAAAAAACTTGAATAGCTCACACCCCATTAGTGAGTACAGAGCTGAGTGGAGTTGGATGGATGTATCACTGGCCACCGGAAGCCCCTGGCCGGTCACTTCTACCTCAGTAACTTCCCCAAAAATTAATAGATTTTAAACTTCTTGGTACGGAGACACAGTTTATAATCTTGCACAACCAAGCTGGGAGAGCTGTCACACAGACAGCAAAGCAAGCCCAAATAAGCAACAACACATTAAAAAACAAGCCCAGAAACCTGTAACTGACTAGATTTGCAAGCGACTTTAGAAAAAAAGAAGCCTAAAGCTGCTTATAATAAGCGGACTTGGCAACTATGACAACAGCCCTTTTTAGTTTCTGGTGCATGATCTACTCATTGCTGTTGAAGCCCCAGATTTAGCTGTGCTTATTTGAGAGGAGCCTCACACCACGAACAGCAGCAAGCAAGTACTAGAACTATGCAAAAACATTCAAAAATATAAAAACTACAAGTGCTGAAATTAGCTGCCACTTGACTGCAAAACACGTATGTGGACTATATGTTAAAACGAATTTGAAGCACTTTTAAAAATGCTATTTTAAATGCCCCACTATGTTATGTATGGTGAAATACCTCTGAAAGGATGAGGCCAGATGACTGGACGAACTCAGCTTTATTGAACAGTGGAATCACAACGGACATACGGCAGACACCAGTGTTAGAATAATATAAATAGTGACGATTAGTTAGATAATACACAAAGTGCTCTCTCTCTCATACACACACACACACACACACACTACAAACATATATATATACACACACACACACATCAAAAAAAATGCATTAGCTCTACACACACATATGCACACGCATACATGCACACCCACGAAATCTCTAGTCTCTGTTTCCTGCCTCCACAATTAGGCATGGGGGTTGCATAGATAAACAGGATATAAATACCATAAATGGACTAAAAGGAACCATAAAGAGACACATCTGGAGCTGCTGAGAGGAAGGATGTGGAAGAGGACAGTTTGAACCAATAGACATGTATTGTTGGAGAGTGGTTGGGATCCGCCCACCCACTCAGAAGCTATATGTAGTAGGGACTTCTTTTGTTCTGGGTCTTTTCCAGGAGAGGGGGCTGGAAAGATCCATGGCCATGTGAATCCCTGCGTGGTTCAATAAAGTTAAGCTGAGAAATAATATTTTCTTCTGTGATCATTAGTTGGTTAAATGAAAAGGTTCTGCTAACTGTCCAGAAAATTAATTTTTACACCAGGCAGAGGGCACCGGTCGAAGAGACCATGTAATGGATGCTCTCTGCTATTTTTGGGGTAGTACAGTGGTGAAACAGGAAGTGGCCGCCACTACACCGCATTTCACAATAAAGGTGTTAAACCCCAACACCACATTTCCTCCCCCCCCCTTTGAAAGTCCAAAACCACTCATTCAATTAAAACCCACCCCAATTTGGGACCCGTAACACGCACTAACAAAACGAAAACTGATGTCTCTAAATGGCCCAACACATTCACACAACAAAACCTAAAACAGGGTGGACGGGTGGACTGCCGTCCTGCCCACACTGCAAGGTGGATTATTCTGCCACCTGTTAAACTAAAGAAAAGTCCATTAATCAACTAAAATCATTGCCGTGTTCCTAACCTAATAAAAAAGCACACAAGACAATACCATTTTACCACATACATAAACATATGAACAACAGAACTATTTAACAAAATTTACAGCACTGTCCCTTGGGCAGGAAGAGTAGAACTGGCATGGGGGTGCCCAGGGCAGCCCCTCAGCAGAGGCGCCTCTGGAAGCATCAGGCCCCCGGGACAATGGGTGGTCTTCCGAACAAAAGTGCCTCTCCTCTTCACCACCAACTCCCACTCTCGTCCAGTATCATCACCAGAAGCCTCTTCCCGGACACACCGAAGCTGATTGGCATGCCTGGCCTAGCCATCAGACAGCGGGAAGTATGCTGCGCCCAGTTTATCTACTATGCACAGCCACTCCTGATGTTTCACTGGCTGTCATCTGGCCCATCTTTGCCGTGGACGTTCCTCTCCTCGAACCCGGGCCAAGTCCATAACCCTAAGAGGAGCTCAGCTTAGCTTGACGTGGTGCTGCTCAGCATGCGGTTTTCCCATGCTAGTCGGTCTGGCCCCATCCTCTTCTGAAGCCATCATAGCAGTCGCTATCATAGCTGCAGATCCTTCATCCCTCTGCGGCCAAGCTCCAGAGGAATCTGTGGCTAGCATATCGGCGTCACTTGCCAGTGCAGGCACCTCGCCATCATCCTCGGTACCCCCCTCAACCATTTCCCGAGCACCGGCACTGAGACCCTCCTGCACCAAACCTGAGTGAGCCTGGTCCTACTTAACCACTGTGGTGTCCATTCGTCTTTCGTTCCACACAACGTCATCATCAACCACCGGAACTGAAGGGTTCCACTGGCCACAGCCCGACCACTCTGTCATGAGCTCGCCCGTGCACTTTTCCTAGCGCACGGCGAGGGGAAAAAAGGACGAGGATTTAAATGCTGGGTTTCACCACACACACATTTATTAACACAACAGTGAACATACAGAGACAAGACAGCTCAGGTACACTAAGAGTTCTCAAGGCCGCCCAACACACACAGTGGAAGCATACAGCGGTGGACAGCGCACAGACAGATACTCACAGTGCGGGAGCAGGCCGAGTCGTCACAGCGAATATCACGAGCACACACACAGTCCTTAGTGACGTGATGGTGGACAGGGAAACAACCATCCAATGCGTACAATGATCCAGCGGCGTCTGTGTAGCGAAGAGCTCCTTTAATACAGATGCCGCTGGCATGACAAATAAGGAACACCTGGGCGAGCACGGGAAAGATGATTACCGGGGCGAACAGCTGGCTGTCAGAAAGAGGGGGGCGTACCCGGACAGGCCAGAGTGGCAGCTACAGGCAAGAGCAGAAACGGTGCACAGAAATGAAAACAAGAAATCAAAACACAACTCCACATAATAAACCCACTACCTGAGCCACCAGGATTGATCAGAACCGAGCCCACAGGAAACACGGGCTCGGTTCATGACACACTCCTCCCCAGTGTCATCTTTGATAATGAAATCCAGTTCATAAAACAAGTCACAGCACGTGATGTTGTCACCTCGGGCCATCACGTGGTACGTGAAGTCAGCCATCGTCGCAGACTTGTACCGAACTGTTAACTCCAACGTTCCAACTGTGCACAGCCTACCACCTCTGTAACCATAAAGCGGCACTGTGTTACCTCTTACTCTGTAAGTAAACCCTGTTTTCCCAGGGCAGACTTTCTGCTGGCAGCACTGGTTTCCATACTGTCGCAAGCTATCTGAGTCAGCAACTAATGCCGCAGTGGGAGGCTCCGGCGGCTGCTGTGACTGGCACCAATTTAGCTCCAAAGCTAGCTTGTCTGCAGCCTCCAATTGGAGAGCTACAACAGCCCTGGCTAACATTAGGCCACTCGGCGCCATGAGTTGCCTAGCCCACATAGCAGCACTGCTCGTGTGCTCCACAAGCTGGTCATGTACCAATTCATCCTCCAGCGGCCCAAAACAACACTCACTAGCTAACTGCCTCAAGACAGTGACAAACTGGTGTATAGGCTCACCCACACATTGATGTCACTGACGAAAGCGAATCCTCTGGACAGTCACACTATCCGGGGCATGAAAGTCGCTTGCTAGCAGATTGATGACATCCTCAAAAGAATCCGAAGCCCTGATGGAGCACAGGACATGCTGGCCCTCAATCCCGAGGTTGTGAACAAGCAGCGCATGTGCTCTTAACTCGTCGAGCTTACCCAGGTCAAGTGCGGTGATGTAGGTCTGGAAAGCTTCAAACCATCTCGGCCACGGAATAGGTGGCTCCCCCGGGAGCTTGAGGAAGGGACGAAGTGGTGAAATACACGCCTCCATTAGTTAATCCTCGATCGCCAAATGTTATGTATGGTAAAATACCTCTGAAAGGATGAGGCTAGGTGACTGGACAAACTCAGCTTTATTGAACAGTGGAACCACAATGGACACATGGCAGACACCAGGCAGAGAGCACCGGTCGAAGAGATTACATATATATAATATTTATATTTATATTTATAGGGCGGTGCAGTGGAAGAACAGGAAGTGGCCGCCACAACACCGCACTTCACAGTAAAGGTGTTAAACCCCAACACCACACACTACTCCACTCTTGCTGACTGATTTAACACTACTTAAGCCGAAACCAGAAGTTGTACCCATAATTGTTTCTACAGCAGCACTGTCAGGAATAAGGTGGATAATGTTGGACATTTCAATATGGGAGCCAACTGGGATTGTGTGTTGGAACCAGCCTTAAGAGGAAAATAAAGGAAGGGCACTTTATTTTTCAGTCCTGGATTTTGTTGTTTGCCCTTGATAATGCAGCAATGGCAATGATTGCAAGCTTTCTGTCTGTCTTCCAGGTAAGAATCCTTTTCTCATCTGACGTGTTATTACTCTGAGTCCTGAGCAGCACCTTAATCAACTGAAACTCTGCTTGGTGTGGTTGAAAAACTCAGCATGAGCCCAAAAGTCATTTTCCACTTCCTGCTGGATAAGGAGAGAACAATCAATTATATCCTGAAAGTCACTTTGCTTTTGCCTGTAATTGAGGTGAGTGCTGCCAAGAGGCTGGATGTAAGGTTAGGCCATTGATGGCATGAGTCATTGCAGGTTTAAGCACAAAAAGAAACAACACAAAGTAGTTCAGTCATAGATGGAACAGGCTGTTTTATTTTTCTGCTTGTTCTCCACAACATCCATCATCAGCAGTCACAGATGAGAGAAGGATTTTTTTTCTTAAATTGAATTTATGAAGTTATGTATTTATTTATTTAGGTACTGTAGCTTGATATTGCTTCTTCTGGTTTTCATTTCACTCCAGTACCAAGATATATTCCCCATGTACAGTGGTGTGAAAAAGTGTTTGCCCCTTCCTGATTTCTCATTTTATTGTATGTTTGTCACACTTAAATGTTTCAGATTGTCAAACAAATTTAAATATTAGACAAAGATAACACAAGTAAACACAAAATGCAGTTTTTAAATGAGGATGTTTATTAAGGAAAAAAAATCCAATCCTACATGGCCCTGTGTGAAAAAGTAATTGCCCCCTAAACCTAACTGGTTGGGCCACCCTTAGCAGCAACAACTGCCACTCTGGAGTGGCCTGTCCAGACTCGGAATTAGAGGTTGCAATAGAAGAAGGCTAGTGGTTAATATCACCAAGCGAGCCGAGGCAGCATCGAAATGGCTGTGACTGAAGTGCTGCAAGCGCTGAAACAACCCATCGGGCATGATGGAAACACCTTAAAGCAGTGGTGGTCGAACCCATGGGGTCGAGGGAGCTGCTTCAGGATGCTGGGGTCAGCTGTCAAGCCACCTGGAGGTGTTGTGGGCTAACTGATGAAACACCCATGAAGGAGGGTACCCACCTGATGACCCAAATAAAGCACCATGGGCCCCTGCCACAAGGCTCAGTCACTTTACTTGCAAAGCATAAGTGCTGGCCATCATCCTCAAGAACATGGCTGGGAGCCTACCCAGCTATTGAGGTGAGAGCGATGAATTCATTGCATTATAGACCAATCAAGCATTTGCGATTACTGGCAATGAGTCTTTTACAGTGCTGTGGAGGCCCACTCATCTTTGCAGAATTGTTGTAATTCAGCCACATTGGAGGGTTTTCGAGCATGAACCGCCTTTTTAAGGTCATGCCACAGCATCTCAATCGGATTCAGGTCAGGACTTTGACAAGTCCACTCCAAAGTCTTCATTTTGTTTTTTCTTAAGCCATTCAGAGGTGGACTTGCTGGTCTGTTTTGGATCATTGTCATGCTGTAGAACCCAAGTGCGCTTCAGCTTGAGGTCACGAACAGATTGCCGGACATTATTCTTCAGGATTTTTTGGTAGACAGCAAAATTTGTGGTTCCATTTACCACAGCAATTCTTCCAGGTCCTGAAGTAACAAAACAGCCCCAGACCATCACACTACCACCACCACATTTTACTGTTGGTATAATGTTCCTTTTCTGAAAAGCTGTGTTACTTTTACGCCGGATGTAATGGGACACACACTTTCCAAAAGGTTCAGCCTTTTTCTCGTCACTCCTCACAGTATTTTCCCAAAAGTCTTGGGGATCATCAAGATGTTTTCTGGCAAAAGTGAGACTAGCCTTTATGTTCTTTTTGCTCAGCAGTGGTTTTCATCTTGGTACTCTGCTATGCAAGCCATTTTTGCCCAGTCTCTTTATTATGGTGGAGTCATGAACACTGACCTTAACTGAGGCAAGTGAGGCCTGCAGCTCTTTGGATGTTGTTGTGGGGTCTTTTGTGACCTCTTGGATGAGTTATCGCTGCTCTTTTGGGGTAATTTTGGTCAGCTGGCCACTCCTGGGAAGGTTCACCACTGTACCATGTTTTCGCCATTTGTGGATAATGACTCTCACTGTGGTTTGCTGGAGTCCCAAAGCTTTAGAAATGGCTTTATAACCTTTTCCAGACTGGTAGATCTCAATTGCTTTGTTTCTCATTTGTTCCAGAATTTCTTTGGATCACAGCATGATATCTAGCTTTGAGGATATTTTGGTCTACTTCTCTTTGTCAGGCAAGTCTTATTTAAGTGTTTTCTTGTTTGGGAACAGGTGTGGCAGTAATCAGGCCTGGGCTTGGCTACAGAAATTGAACTCAGCTTTCCAAAGATGTGATAAACCAGTTAATTTATGTTTTAATGAGGGGGGGGGGATCAGTTTTTCACACAGGGCCATGTAGGTTTGGATTTTTTTTTTACCCTTAATAATAAACACCTTCATTTAAAAACTGCATTTTGTGTTTACCTCTGTTATCTTTGTGTAATATTTAAATTTGTTTGACGATCTGAAACATTTAAGCGTCACAAACATACAAAAAATGAGAAATCAGGAAAGGGGCAAACACTTTTTCACACCACTGTATATAAGACTACATCATCAAGCAGAAAACAATACAAATGTAATGTGCAGTGTGATGTCACTTTGTTACTTTCTGTGTATCTCCATGGGCAGTAAAGTCCTTTCCTTGTGGGGTTTTTTTTTTAGTCTAGCTGTTCTTGTCTCATTGAGGGTCTTTTATATTACTTTTTGGGTAGTAGTAGTAGTAGATTTAGATTAGTTTATTTGACAGGGATTTTATGTCATGTACTTTTCATGTTTGATGTCATTTTGGAGTGTGGATCCTATTTGATGTGCTTTGGTGTCTCATTTTTGCCCATTTTTTTTATCTTGTGTTTGACGGGCTTATCACTAGGTTTTGTGTTTGGCCTTGTTTAGCATGGAAGGATGTGAAAGTATGGAAAAAAGCAAAAAAAAATAATAATTTCCCTTTTATTTCACTGCACATAGTATGAACCACATATATTTTATGTTTTGTCTAGTCGACTTCGTTTGATTAATATTCCTCCATTCCTCCATTTCAGGCTTGTAACATGTCAAAAAGTTGAGCTGTAAAAGCGTTTGTCACTTTGTAATGTGTTCATTCCTTCCCACATTCTTTTTATAGTCTTTCTGACACTGGCGGTACCAAGTGATGAAGCATTTCTGGTGTCATTTTGTCCCATTGTTCCTCAAAACATTTTTAAAGATGTACAACAGTATGGGGTGGTTGTTATTTTTTTTGGTTTCAAAATTCCCCAGGCATTCTCTGTTGGGGACATATCAGGATGGCAGACAGCCAGTATCTGTATCATCTTCTTCCACAGTGTGACTTTGCAATGTGTGCAGAATGTTTTGCATTATCTTGTTGATACATGCATGGATGCCATCTTAAAGTGTTGCTCTAAAATCCTAAAATCGCAGTATCCTTCGCTGCATTAATGCTGCCATCACCGGTGCATAAATGACCTTTTCCAAGGGCACTGACACAACCCCATAGTATGACAGACTCTGGCTTTTGGATTTGTTGCTGATAACAATCCAGATGGTCGATTTCATGAAGCACCCAGCAGGTATTTCTTTGAAAAAGACCTGAAATACTGATTCATCTGACCTCATTACCCACTTCCGATGTCTGATGAGCCATCCCAGATGCCTCCAAGCCCAGACACTGTAATATCACAGTTTGGGATCAATAAAGTACATCCATCCATCCATCCATCCATTTATTTATGTGGCATAGTATATTGTAATGCTTGCCAGTGTAATCCCTTGCCCATGTGGTTATATCAGCTGTTGATGAATGACAGTTCTTGATGCAGTGCCATCTGAGGGATTGGAGATCATTGGTGTACCAAATCGTGATTGCAATCATCTCTCACATCAGTGGTTTGAAATCATGTCAGTACCTAACTTTTTTTTTTTATCTCATTACTAACCCCTAAGGTACCCCCGTCCCAACTTTTTTTGTAATGCATTGTAAGTAACATGCCCTTTTTCTATATCCTGACAGAGATCTTCAAGGGTTAATGAAATGTCTGTGACAAGCTTTGGTCAAAACACCCGAGGGATTAAATGCTGCAGCACCATTTTCCACTAAGTTTAAGTAGCCTCTCTCAAAACAATCCTTTTCAGTGTATTTTACTTTAAATGCTAATGAGTCCAAGTTTAATGACACTCCCTCTTCCATCACTTCTGAGATCTGGGGTTGATGGTATATTGATGCTAAAGTTAACTGGTTAGTCAGTGGCTCTGGTAGCAAACTCATCCCCCCAAAATTGGCTGAATATGAGAATATAAAAGCCGAAATAAAGTATTATCTGGGACTAGTTGTGCAGTTTGAGTGGTCAATGGCATTTATTGGTTCATGTGATACAATAAGCAGAAATTATCCTGAATGAGTGAATGATTAACTCTGCTAAAAGCAGCTAGCCATTGAAGGTGGAGAAGTCATCCTGGGAAGAGTACAAAAAGCTATTGTAAAATAAGCTATAATAACTTTTAGGAATAAGATGTATGAATAGGAATGAGGTGTCGGTGGTTGATTCAGCTGGGATCACTGGGGCACATAGATTATACAGAAAACTAGAAAAAAAAAAAAAGACTGGCCATTATCTTTCAATGCTTGCAAGCCCCAATCCTCTTATTTTCATTGAGGTAACATTGAAGATCATTCTGAAAACAATGAAAAGCACACCATATTGTCTGCAATGAAATACAAGTCAAAATAAATTTAATTATCACTTTTTCCCCCCTACCATTACAACTTTATCTGTAGTATTTCATGCTTTTTAACGTTATAGTGTCTCAATCTGCTTCTCTCTATACCAGATTTACCACTGGATTTTTTTTCTGTCACTGCAGGTTTTGAGACTTTTTTCAGCTTTGTTGTGTCATGGTCATTCTGGTTCACCTTTAGGTCATTACATTTATAATAAATACAGTATGTTGCTGTGTATGTACAGATTTGTTTGGGGCCTCTTTGTGGTGTTTTTATGTCTTGTAGTGGTTTTGTGCATGACTCGTGCTTTTGGGGTCTCACTTTGGCTATACAGTATTCATACAATTTGGTTGGTTTTGTGGGCATGCTAGGTGTTTTTAAAACTCATTTTGTTTTTATGGTTTTGTGTTGTGATTTCATGCCACTTTTTGTTTTGGGGATCATTGTTGAACTCATTTGGGACAGTTGGACAGGGTTTGTATACATTCTGGGTCTGTTATTTTTTTTTATTTCTCCATTTTTTAATATCTCTCACTTACACTCTCAGACTGGCAAATTTCTTTGTAGAAATGCTCAGATGTGTTCTGGTGTTCCCTCCTTATTAGTCATGGTTACATGGGCAAAATTTCTTCAATCTGATTACAATTCAGATCAGAACTTTACTGTTTACATGGATCCTGAAAAAGCTGATCCGATTAGGACATACGTTTGAATGGACTAAATCATTTTGACATGCGCACGTCGACATTTTGACATTCCGAAAATAGTAGAAGAAGAAGCAACTTCCGGTGTAAATAAACCCCGCTTCGTGTCTCTTTTTGAAATAGACCTGTATTGTGTTATTCAGACTGTACTTTTGCTTCTGCTGGTCTCTGTAATGACGCTACAAGTACATACTTCTGCATATGATGAACAGAGAGAGACAGCAGGACGATACAGACCAGTTTTCTTCTTCTTCTTTTAGATTTGATTGGCGGTTGACAACCAGCTTACAGGTGCATTCTTTTTTTTTCCTTCTTTTAGATTTGATTGGCTGTTGGCAACCAGCTTACAGGTCCATTACCGCCACGTACTTTACTCTATATCGTCACTGCCACATACTTCACTTTAAAACACTCTTCTTCTTCTAGATCTGATTGCCAGCTGGAAACCAGCTCACCATTGTATCTGTTTTTCCTCATAACTTTGTGATGTTTTCCTCTTATAGCTTTGTGACATTTTCCTCATAGCTTTGTGACATTTTCCTCATAGCTTTGTCCAGACCAGTTTTGTTTTGCTCCTGTTATGTCTTCCGCTAGCTGCTGTAAAGGCTGAAATACATCACACCGACATGTGGCTGACGTACAGACATGCGCAGTAAACATATTTTCGGAAGAAGTGTTTATATGGGCACCAATCGGAATAACAATCGGTATAACCCACCCGTCTCAGTCAGAATGAAATTTTGATCCGAATGAGTGTGATCGGGTCAGAATATTCAGATTGCCGTGTTTACATGAAGCATTTTTATTCTGATCAGGCTTTTAATCCAGTTACTTGTGTCCATGTAAACATGGCTATTGACTGATTTTTTTTTCGCTTTATATTTTGGAATATTATAACTGAACGTTGGATATACATGTGACTCTAGAAAGATAAAGTTACAATTATTTCTAGAGGTAGATCACAGATTCAATCTGTCACTGATTGACTTGTCATAATTATTACAGCAACTTCTGATAATTTCAGTATAATTTTGTGCATCTTTGCATTGGTCTTGGGATTCATTTCATGTTGTTGGTATCTAGGAATTTTAAGCTTTTCTGTTATAATATTGCATGTCTTATTGTGACCTCATCCAGTTGGACCAATCTAATGCATCTGTCAATGCTCAACTGTGTCTCCAGCTTTTGGATAAATAAGTTCATCTGTCAGTACTTACTGGTAATCACAGTTCAACCCCATTTGAACAGAAGTCCACCAATTAAATCCATTGTACCTGACTTTGCTCTACTTCCTTCAAATTATGAAGCAGCACACATACACACTCAGGGCTCTCCTCCCTCAACAGCAGGGGTGAATACACTTTGTTTCTCCCTCCCTCCCGTCACTTGCAGTCATTTAAACCCTCCCTCCTCATTGAGAGCCTCAGATGATAGAAACAAGAGCACAACGAGAGAGAGAAAACTCTTGCTCTTCTTGTCCTGTTTTTTTTTTTTCTTTTTCCCACTTGTTTTCTAGGGGGTCTCAGAAATGGGATGTGGAAATTCCTCACCAACCAAAAACATCACCAACAACAACAACAGCAGCAGCAGCAGCAGCAGCAGCAGCAGCAAAAAGAGTTCAGGAGGTGAGGAATCTGAAATGTTCATCAGACCAACTGTTCATTTACTCTTTTGGAACCAATTAATTTCTGATGTTGGGTTTTAGCAAAGGCTAATCTGTACAGATTTAATAAGATAAAACCCAAGTAAACACCAAACTCTTTAATCTTAAAGTTAAAAAAAAACAACAACAGGTAAAATGCCTCTTGATGTAAGGAAGGAACTGACCTTCACATACACTGTGTAGTTCATATGGTTTTTAGTTGTTATTTATTAGTTATTGTCTAGTTATGGATGTGTGATTGCGTTACTCAGCAATTTTTGTGCTTCTTTTTCTGGGCTTTGTAACTTGTGACACTTTAGTGTTTCATTTAGGTTATTTTAGGGTAGTTGACTTTGTTTTCTGGTTATTCTGACTTTGACTGGCGCCTAGCGGCTGCCCCGGCCTTGGATGCGCTCTGCAGAGCGCGCCCAAATGCCAAGTCACGTTTCGTTACCTACATGTGTAATGACAATAAAGTTGAATCTCAATCTCAATCTCATTACAGGACTTGAGGTCTTTAAAAATATTAGGATTTTATGGCTCCTATTTTTGTTGATTCTTGCATAACTCTGGCACTTTGTTGGAATTTTGATGGCTTAGTGCACAACTGTGGTAGTTTAGAATGACCGTTTTTCAACTTTAAAACTGAAGCTGTACACTTTGACACTTTCTAACTTCATTTCTAAATGGCCTTTTAACCTACTACCTTTTTTATGTTTAGTTGAGAATATAAAGATAATCTAGATGTTTTGGTGAACCCTGCTTCTAGTTTGATCTAAAAAAAAAAAAATTCTTAAAAGCTTATTCCGGAAAAGCCAAAAGCAGCATATACAATGATGTGGCGTTCATTGTCAGTTTGTCCATCCACGTTTCACGGGAATCACTACTCCTCCCAGGCAATTGCCCAGATACTTGCCAAACTCACTCACAATAATCCTCAGGTGGGTCTGTATGAAGGTTGTGCTCTTGGTCAAGTTCAAAGGTCAGGAGATCTGGGCAATTATGTAATTTCCCAAAAATCACTACTCCTCTTAGGCAATTGCTTCAGTGCTCAACAAACTCACACTCAGTGATCTTCAGGTGGGTCTTGTTATGTATGGAAAATACCTTGGCCAAGGAAGGGGCAAGATGAGTTAGCGAACACAGCTCTATTGAAGATGAAGGACAGCAGCATACAGCATGGCACGTAGTGTGGGCATCGAGCATAAGAGAGCCTAAGATGGTGGCCTGTGTTAAAATTAATTTTCTGGACATTAAGCAGAATCTTTTCATTTAACAAACCAATGATCACAGAAGAAAAAAATATTTCTCAGCTTAACTTTATTGAACCATGCAGGAGTCAACATGGCCACGGATCACCCCCAGCTCTGTTTTCTGGGGAGGCCCCCAACAAAGGAAATCCCTCCTACATATAGCTTCTGAGTTGGTGGGCGTTACTTTCCAGCAATTCATGTCCATTGTTTCAAAGTAGGTGAGCTCTTTTTATGACTTCCATCCTGTCCAGCTGTCTTATTCTTCTCCTTTCGGTTACTGGCAGATAGCGAACAATTGAAAGTTGCATACCGCCACCTACTGTACAAGAGTGTGTAACATTATGTCATCTGAGCCCAACCGCTAAATTCTATGACTTAATCCTGTGTTATTTAAAAAAAGAGAAAAGAGCCCTTCTCGTGATTCTTAGTGCCTCTCCATCTACATCTGTTCCCAGAATGTCAGTTAAATCCCATTCCCTATCGGCCTCTCAAACTTCATTTTTCATTCCCTCTCTTTCATTTCCATACTTGTGATAGGGTAATAAGATGTGCTCGACATTTTCTTTTCCTCCACATTCTCTACATTTGTCACTTTCGTTTTTCCCCATGGTAAATAAAGTGCCATTTAAACCTGTATGATGCAGTCTGAGTCTTGCCATGATGATGTCTTCCCTCCTGTTTGTCGTTTTATAATTCTTTAGTGCAATAGATTTTTGTATTTTGTAATACAATCTACCTTTATGATCTTCATCCCATCTTTTTTGCCATAGCTTAATTCCTTTTTTCTTGATTACTGCTTTCCCTTCACCTTTTCCAAGAGGCAATGGTATAGTTATTTCTTTCCCAAGTGCACTTTTTGCTAATTTGAAGGCACAGTCATTCCCTTTCAACCCTTTGTGTGCAGGAACCCAACAAAACTGAACTTCTCCACCACCCTTGTGTACCCTAAATAAACTGTGATATAGCTCAATCACCAAGTCTTCCCTTGTAGATTTTAGTGTCTGTATGGTTTTTAAAGCTGCAAGTGAATCTGTGCACACCACCACCCGGTCCGGTCTGACCTCCTCCACCTACTGCAAACCAATAATTATTGCCACCATCTCTGCTGTAAACACAGATGTATTGTTGGAGAGTCTTTTTGAGATGGTCACTTTAAACTCTGGAATGTATACTCCAACTCCAGCGGAGCCCTCTTTGTTCTTTGAACCATCAGCTGTAAGTAGTTATAGTAATTGTTCCTGAGGTAAATGCCTGTTTTAACACCAACATCACTCATATGCCAATCCTTTTTCCTCATTAGCAGACTAATGCCTACTTCTTTTCCCAGAAACAACCAAGGGGGACCATTACTCACTGGAGTGGTGTTAGCTATATCAATAGTGTCTAGTCCATACATTCTGGCTTTTCTTTCAATTGTCCACCCAAACCCATGTCCATGGAAGTTAGAATATTCCCAGCAGTCTTGTAGTGTTTTTTTTTTAAATATTCGCTTCCTCACTTCCTTTCAGCTTGACCCAGTATGATAATGCAAGTTTATCTCTTCTCAAATCCATTGGCATTTCTCCTGCTTCTATTAAAACTGCATTGTTTGGTGTTGTTTTGACGGCTCCAATGCACAGGTGAAGCGCTCTATGCTGCATTCTGTCTATTTTTTTCCAGTCGTTTTTGCTGCTGCTCCATAAATCATGCATCCATAGTCTATTGTCGATCTCATTAGTGCTCTGTAAATGTCAATGAAAGCCTTTTTATCTGCACCCCATTCGTGTCCAGCTACAGCTTTTATGAGATCAATTACATTTTTGCACTTTGTCTCCAGATTTTCAATATGAACTCTCCATGTGTATGCACTATCAAACTACAATCCCAGATATCTGAACTCACTCACTTTCTCTATTGGTTGATTATATAATGTTAATGGTTCTGTAGCAGTTCTGCATTTTTTTGTGAAAATCATATAGCAGGTTTTACTCTTTGAAAATTTAAATCCCCACTCATATAACCACTTTTCCACTTTCTCCATTGCTTTCCTGATGTTTTTGAACACAAATGCACTAATGCAGGTTAGGTTAATTGGAGACTCTAAAGTGGCCCTAGGTGTGAATGTGTGTGTGAATGGTTAAGGGATAGCGCCGTATCGTGGCTGCTTCATCCATCCAGGTGGTGGATGTGTCATAACCCGAGTGTCGGTTCTGGCCACACTCGGGTCTCATATCTTTTTGTTCCCTGGCTTTGGCAGCTGAGGGTTCCTTCCAGCTCCTCGGGCTCTTATTGTGAAGGCGCCCGGGGGAGCTCCCTGCTGTCAAAGTCAGCTGCTGCTCTGCTGTCATTAGCAGCAGCTGTGCCGCGTTGGGGTCATTAGCCGCCAGAGATATAAGCGGGTGCTAAATGTCCTCCAGCGCGGCAGTCTCTGTTATATCCTGTTATATCCTGTTATGTTCAGCCACGTTCCGTCGTGCTCCTGTTATTCTCAGGTATGTTCCTTTGAGACTTCACTCTCACTGTTGTCCGTCTGGCGCATCGGGTGTCCCCCGGCTCAGACATCACCCAGCCATTGTATGTGTTCTGTGAGTGTTCTGCCTTATCCTTAATAAATTACCACTGCAAACTCACTGGTGACTGAGGCGTCTTGTGACGGTCCGTGAGGGCCGTTGTGACAGTAGACTGCCGCCCGCTGCGTCCGAGCTTATCTCACCGGGTTCTGGCGCTGCCGGTGATCCTGATCCCGGGTTTTCTCTCTCTTTCGAGCCTTCTCCCAGGGTCGCCGGCGAGGGGCTGCTTTCGCCTGCTGTGCCAGAGGTTCCGGTTTCGGGGTTGGAGGTCGAGTTTGGTGCCACGCCGACCCAGTCGGGGTCCGTCGCGGGTTTGGTTCCGGAGGCCCAATCGGGGTCCACCGTGGGTTTGGTTCCGGAGGCCCAATCGGGGTCCACCGTGGGTGCTGCACCAGCAGGTCCTAGGTTCGGTGAGGGAGCTGCAGATCCCCAGCCACCGGATGCTGGACAGGCTCGTTTTCTTCTTCACTCTCATCTCCATTGTCATCCTCCTCGTCTCCCTGAGGCGCGCTGCCCATGTTCACCTGGGGCCGTTGGGGTTCCGATTGCTTCGCCCGGTTCTCCTTCATCTCTCCCCTTTTCAGCGGAACCGCCGGCTACTTTGACTCAACGGTTCTGGTGGGCTAGCGATGCGGGTCGGCTGCCCGAAAGACTGTCTCGCCAATTTGGCTCTCTGGGTCGGCCTCCCGACATTTTGGACTCCCTGTGTGGCGACCTGGTCCGGCCGCCTGAGATTCTCTGCTTCCGAGCATGGGACCGGGGTAGGCCGCCCGAACTGTTCTTTCTCCCCCTGCCTGTTTTGTGGCCTCCTGTTGCCAGTCGGCCCCCCCAAACTTTCTGGGTCAGAACTACACTCCTCCCGGGGTTTCTGTGAGACTGTTGGGGGGGGGGGGGGGGGTTTGATCTGTGATTTTTGTGGTTCACTCCTTTCTTGTTCCAATGTTTGGTGGTCCTTTCCCTCCACCTTATGTCAATTCGTTGTTTGCCCATATATATATATATATATATTGCCTGTGGTTTTGTTACCCACGTTTTAGGGATTATGGTTTTTGTTTTTTTGTTTTTTTTTTCTCTATAGCCTTGTTGGTTGTTTCTCTCCCTCCTGCCAGCGCCCCATCCACCCACCCTAGGGGGGTGGGGGGTGGGGGGCTTGGGTGGTACTCTGGCCGCTCAGAGCTCGGCCTTGAGGGGGAGGTACTGTCATAACCCGAGTGTCGGTTCTGGCCACACTCGGGTCTCATATCTTTTTGTTCCCTGGCTTTGGCAGCTGAGGGTTCCTTCCAGCTCCTCGGGCTCTTATTGTGAAGGCGCCCGGGGGAGCTCCCTGCTGTCAAAGTCAGCTGCTGCTCTGCTGTCATTAGCAGCAGCTGTGCCGCGTTGGGGTCATTAGCCGCCAGAGATATAAGCGGGTGCTAAATGTCCTCCAGCGCGGCAGTCTCTGTTATATCCTGTTATATCCTGTTATGTTCAGCCACGTTCCGTCGTGCTCCTGTTATTCTCAGGTATGTTCCTTTGAGACTTCACTCTCACTGTTGTCCGTCTGGCGCATCGGGTGTCCCCCGGCTCAGACATCACCCAGCCATTGTATGTGTTCTGTGAGTGTTCTGCCTTATCCTTAATAAATTACCACTGCAAACTCACTGGTGACTGAGGCGTCTTGTGACGGTCCGTGAGGGCCGTTGTGACAGTAGACTGCCGCCCGCTGCGTCCGAGCTTATCTCACCGGGTTCTGGCGCTGCCGGTGATCCTGATCCCGGGTTTTCTCTCTCTTTCGAGCCTTCTCCCAGGGTCGCCGGCGAGGGGCTGCTTTCGCCTGCTGTGCCAGAGGTTCCGGTTTCGGGGTTGGAGGTCGAGTTTGGTGCCACGCCGACCCAGTCGGGGTCCGTCGCGGGTTTGGTTCCGGAGGCCCAATCGGGGTCCACCGTGGGTTTGGTTCCGGAGGCCCAATCGGGGTCCACCGTGGGTGCTGCACCAGCAGGTCCTAGGTTCGGTGAGGGAGCTGCAGATCCCCAGCCACCGGATGCTGGACAGGCTCGTTTTCTTCTTCACTCTCATCTCCATTGTCATCCTCCTCGTCTCCCTGAGGCGCGCTGCCCATGTTCACCTGGGGCCGTTGGGGTTCCGATTGCTTCGCCCGGTTCTCCTTCATCTCTCCCCTTTTCAGCGGAACCGCCGGCTACTTTGACTCAACGGTTCTGGTGGGCTAGCGATGCGGGTCGGCTGCCCGAAAGACTGTCTCGCCAATTTGGCTCTCTGGGTCGGCCTCCCGACATTTTGGACTCCCTGTGTGGCGACCTGGTCCGGCCGCCTGAGATTCTCTGCTTCCGAGCATGGGACCGGGGTAGGCCGCCCGAACTGTTCTTTCTCCCCCTGCCTGTTTTGTGGCCTCCTGTTGCCAGTCGGCCCCCCCAAACTTTCTGGGTCAGAACTACACTCCTCCCGGGGTTTCTGTGAGACTGTTGGGGGGGGGGGGGGGGGTTTGATCTGTGATTTTTGTGGTTCACTCCTTTCTTGTTCCAATGTTTGGTGGTCCTTTCCCTCCACCTTATGTCAATTCGTTGTTTGCCCATATATATATATATATATTGCCTGTGGTTTTGTTACCCACGTTTTAGGGATTATGGTTTTTGTTTTTTTGTTTTTTTTTTCTCTATAGCCTTGTTGGTTGTTTCTCTCCCTCCTGCCAGCGCCCCATCCACCCACCCTAGGGGGGTGGGGGGTGGGGGGCTTGGGTGGTACTCTGGCCGCTCAGAGCTCGGCCTTGAGGGGGAGGTACTGTCATAACCCGAGTGTCGGTTCTGGCCACACTCGGGTCTCATATCTTTTTGTTCCCTGGCTTTGGCAGCTGAGGGTTCCTTCCAGCTCCTCGGGCTCTTATTGTGAAGGCGCCCGGGGGAGCTCCCTGCTGTCAAAGTCAGCTGCTGCTCTGCTGTCATTAGCAGCAGCTGTGCCGCGTTGGGGTCATTAGCCGCCAGAGATATAAGCGGGTGCTAAATGTCCTCCAGCGCGGCAGTCTCTGTTATATCCTGTTATATCCTGTTATGTTCAGCCACGTTCCGTCGTGCTCCTGTTATTCTCAGGTATGTTCCTTTGAGACTTCACTCTCACTGTTGTCCGTCTGGCGCATCGGGTGTCCCCCGGCTCAGACATCACCCAGCCATTGTATGTGTTCTGTGAGTGTTCTGCCTTATCCTTAATAAATTACCACTGCAAACTCACTGGTGACTGAGGCGTCTTGTGACGGTCCGTGAGGGCCGTTGTGACAGTAGACTGCCGCCCGCTGCGTCCGAGCTTATCTCACCGGGTTCTGGCGCTGCCGGTGATCCTGATCCCGGGTTTTCTCTCTCTTTCGAGCCTTCTCCCAGGGTCGCCGGCGAGGGGCTGCTTTCGCCTGCTGTGCCAGAGGTTCCGGTTTCGGGGTTGGAGGTCGAGTTTGGTGCCACGCCGACCCAGTCGGGGTCCGTCGCGGGTTTGGTTCCGGAGGCCCAATCGGGGTCCACCGTGGGTTTGGTTCCGGAGGCCCAATCGGGGTCCACCGTGGGTGCTGCACCAGCAGGTCCTAGGTTCGGTGAGGGAGCTGCAGATCCCCAGCCACCGGATGCTGGACAGGCTCGTTTTCTTCTTCACTCTCATCTCCATTGTCATCCTCCTCGTCTCCCTGAGGCGCGCTGCCCATGTTCACCTGGGGCCGTTGGGGTTCCGATTGCTTCGCCCGGTTCTCCTTCATCTCTCCCCTTTTCAGCGGAACCGCCGGCTACTTTGACTCAACGGTTCTGGTGGGCTAGCGATGCGGGTCGGCTGCCCGAAAGACTGTCTCGCCAATTTGGCTCTCTGGGTCGGCCTCCCGACATTTTGGACTCCCTGTGTGGCGACCTGGTCCGGCCGCCTGAGATTCTCTGCTTCCGAGCATGGGACCGGGGTAGGCCGCCCGAACTGTTCTTTCTCCCCCTGCCTGTTTTGTGGCCTCCTGTTGCCAGTCGGCCCCCCCAAACTTTCTGGGTCAGAACTACACTCCTCCCGGGGTTTCTGTGAGACTGTTGGGGGGGGGGGGGGTTTGATCTGTGATTTTTGTGGTTCACTCCTTTCTTGTTCCAATGTTTGGTGGTCCTTTCCCTCCACCTTATGTCAATTCGTTGTTTGCCCATATATATATATATATATTGCCTGTGGTTTTGTTACCCACGTTTTAGGGATTATGGTTTTTGTTTTTTTGTTTTTTTTTTTCTCTATAGCCTTGTTGGTTGTTTCTCTCCCTCCTGCCAGCGCCCCATCCACCCACCCTAGGGGGGTGGGGGGGGGCTTGGGTGGTACTCTGGCCGCTCAGAGCTCGGCCTTGAGGGGGAGGTACTGTCATAACCCGAGTGTCGGTTCTGGCCACACTCGGGTCTCATATCTTTTTGTTCCCTGGCTTTGGCAGCTGAGGGTTCCTTCCAGCTCCTCGGGCTCTTATTGTGAAGGCGCCCGGGGGAGCTCCCTGCTGTCAAAGTCAGCTGCTGCTCTGCTGTCATTAGCAGCAGCTGTGCCGCGTTGGGGTCATTAGCCGCCAGAGATATAAGCGGGTGCTAAATGTCCTCCAGCGCGGCAGTCTCTGTTATATCCTGTTATATCCTGTTATGTTCAGCCACGTTCCGTCGTGCTCCTGTTATTCTCAGGTATGTTCCTTTGAGACTTCACTCTCACTGTTGTCATAGTGTCATAAGCCTTTTCAATATCTAGATAAACTATAACCATTACTTGTTTCATTATGAAAGTCTTTTCAATATCATTACTTACCCTAACTAGCACATCCACTGTGGATCTTTGTCTTCTAAAACCATTCTGATAGTTGTTTATTAATCATCTTGCTCTCAATCAGCTCGCCTACCAGCATGACATTGGGGTGGAGGATGCAGTGATCTTCCTCCTTCACCATTCTCTGTCCCACCTGGAGAAGCCCGGGAATGTGGTGAGGATCATGTTCTTTGACTTCTCCATTGCTTTCAACACCATTCAACCGATGATCCTGAAGGACAAGCTGCTGTGCACAGGGGTGGACCAGCACCTGTCATCATGGATCCTGGACTACCTCACTAACCGGCCACAGTTTGTGAGAACCCGAGATTGTGTGTCTGACACAATCATCGGTAGCACGGGGGCCCCCCAGGGAACGGTTTTGGCTCCCTTCCTGTTCACCCTTTATACTGCGGACTTCTCACACAACACAACACACTGCCATCTACAGAAGTTCTCTGACGACTCTGCGATCGTCGGCCTCATCTCCAATGGAGATGAAGCTGAGTACAGAGGACTTATCCAGGACTCCGTGGACTGGTGCCATCGGAACTGCCTCCAGATCAATGCGAGGAAAACTAAGGAGCTGGTGGTGGACTGCCGCAGGCAAGGACAACCCCTCACAGCACCAGTGAACATACAGGGAACAGACATTGAGATGGTGACATCCTACAAGTACCTTGGTGTTCATCTGAACAATAAAGTAGACTGGTCACACAATACCGACGCACTCTACAAGAAGGGACAGTTGTTCCTACTGAGGAGGTTCAGGTCTTTTGGTGTACAAGGGGCGCTGCTGAAGACATTCTACAACACGGTGGTGGCATCAGCCATCACTTTTGGAGTGGTCTGCTGGGGCAACGGCATTACAGCAGCCGATAGGAAGAGACTAAACAAACTGATCAAGAAAGCTAGCTCTGTCCTGGGGCAACGCCTTGACCCAGTGGAGGAGATAGGAGAGAGAAGGATGGTGGCTAAATTGTCATCTCTGCTGGAGTCTGAGTCCCACCCTATGCAGGAAATATTGAACGCACTGAGGAGCTCATTTAGCAGTAGACTACATCATCCTAGGTGCGCAACCGAGAGGTTTCGCAGGTCCTTCCCACCTACGGCTGTCAGACTGTACTGTATAACCTAAGCAGGGCTGCTCGCAGAGATAGCAAAAAACGTGACGACCTAGTAGTATTGAATGCAAAAGACGCAACAGACTTACACAAATAGTCCCCTCCAGTATACAGCTAGGACAATATCAGTCGCTACGGAGGGTGACAATATGTATGGGTACATATTCATACTATGTAGGATAACTAAGTAGACGGTTATGCTGTTTATTCCATCTTATTACAATGCTCCGCACTTTGTATATATATTTATATATTTATGTGTACGTATGTATATCCACTGCTCTTATTTATATTTTTCGTATCTTCTTAATTATTGCTCTGAGTGTTGCTATCCCTGTGCTGTTGCAATCCTGGAATTTCCCCATTGTAGGACTAATAAAGGCTTATCTTATCTTATCTTCTCTTATCTTTGTTCTAGTACATATGAGAGCCTGTAAACTAACACCTTCTCCATTCATTTCCCTAAGTGTGACATTAATGCTATTGGCCTGTAGTTGCCTGGATGCGCTGGATCTTTCCCTAGCTTATTAAATGGTAAAATTACAGCCTTTTTCCACCCTCTTGGGATAACCTCGTCCTTCCATATTCTGTTAAACAATTTCAGCACCAGTTCCATTGATTGTATAGGCAACTGCCGGAACATAGCATACCTTAACTGATCATATGCTGGAGCTGTGTATCCACTGTCTTGCAAAGCTCTCTTAAGCTGTGACATTGTGAGCTTGAGGTCTAACGCAGTTGTATCTTCTTTCACTTCCTTTTTTAAGTTTGCATTTTTTCTGAGTTTATACTCCCTGAAAATATCTGCTGTTAACTTCCTACATGGGTTGTAATAATTAATCAGCTTAATATTTCCTTGTCCATTTGGCCTACATATTTCAATAATATTATACTCTATATCCTCAGGGGAGGGAATCACCCTATATGCCAGGCCATCTTTAATGAAAGTGGCACATCCTCCTCCATTTACATTATTAATTTTATCCTGTCTGATTGAACTATATCCTGGAATAACAAAATCTAAGTGAGACTGAAGCCATGTCTCCTGTACACACATTACCTCTGGATCAACTTGTAGTTCGTAAAGACACTTCTTGAGTTCTTGTCCATTTGCTATAAAACTCCTCGCATTCCACTGTAGTATGTGTAGTACCATAATTCAGATATTAAGTTTCAACATGTGCATGCTTCCCAGTTTGAGCTGTCTCCTGTTCCTGCCTTTATGGCTTTATGACTTCCTCTCAGTGTCCATGTTTTCTCTTCAGCCTTACACATGCCCATATATGGAAACAAGAACAAAGATTTTTTTCCTGTGACGCTAATCTTCACTGTTTATATTATTCTAACAATTTTCATCTCTTGACTCCATTTTATGGAGTCAATAACTATAATAAACAGGTATCAGACACCTGATGTTATGCTTATATGTAATGAGTGAAAAACCTATAAACAGTATACTGTATACTTTCATGAGTAATCACTGTAACGCAATTTGTTTTCTGTCTTCATTCTTTGAGCATTTATACAGGAAAAATTCTCACCTTGTTTCTCTTCCTTTGACATTCATAGAAATGAGTTTTCATTTACAAACATTCAGTATTATAATTTCAGTATCAAAAATAAAAACTTAAAAAACTTCCAATAAATGTATTTACACAAATTTCACCTGTTACATCATGTTTTAATCATTATAAGCATATTGTCAATACAAGCATTTTTTCTTGCAGAGACACTGGTAGGCATGATATTAAGCCTGACTATCCTCATCACATGAATCCTTGTCGCTCTCCTCCTGCTGAGCTAATATGAGATACTGGTGTGCACCATCAGTATGTACTGTTTTTCCATTAAGGCCTCCACAACAGGGAATGCAGCAACATAAGGATGGCAATACCAATCATAAGGGATAATAAATATTATGGGGGGTTTTTTGTTTGTTTTTTTATCACTCCTGCCCACCGACCAAAGAAGTATTGTAGCCAGGCAGTGAAGACATCAGGTTCATACCTAGTATCTTGGCCAAAACTCAGTCCTAAGGATATTCTTTCCAACCCCTGTCCAAGGAAATAGTGCAAGTGTGACCTTTTGGCCGATGCGCCAATGTTTAAATTCAACTGATATATTCGCTGCTCAGACTGTATCATGTGGTTTGTATTCCATGTCCCTCTTTCAATGCCCTGACTGTCTGACTTAATCCAGATACATCATGATAGTGTGGTCAGTCAGTCATACAGGGTCGTAGACACCTCCCAGTTAGGCAGATGTGAGTAGATCCTATGCCCACAGAGCCACCATCCTCCATTTAGTTCAAAGGTGTTGTTCTGCCCTGGCCCCATTGACACTGAGACTACAACTGCAGAGGATGGCTTGGAGGATCTGTTTGAAATGTTCCTAAGTCCTGAGCAGGAGAAATTTGTTTTATTTGTCCTACTAGCAAGAAACTCTACATATCCCCACCAATAGTTAGTTGTGAATACTGTTCTACATATCTTGGTGTGTGTTTGAATATAGTGTTATTGCTTCACAGTTAGGATTAGGATGAATAGTAGACCATGCCTATGCTCTCTAAGGGGTAAAGTATATTTACTCCAACATAATATTGTCCAGATTAAGAGTCATTGGGTCCTGTGTGACTGAACACATCAGCCCAGTTATATGGAGAAGTGCACATGTACTTATGACTGTTTTCATACATCACAGACTCAGATTCATAGTGCATGGAGTGGTCACAATTATATAAATCACAATAGTTATAGTAGACTACACAAGCTTTATCTTCAGTGCACGTTATGGTGGGTGGTGTCCCTTTATCCTTAATGTCAATGTTTATTGATTTGTCAGTTACCTTTTAAAATAGCTACTGAGCTGCACAACAACCATATCAGGAGGACTACAACAAGGATAAGCACAAGGAACATACATGTGAGCCATTCAAAAAACTGGAATCTACATCAGTAATATCTGGGGGGTCTTTCATTGTTAGCCATTTTGAGTGTATTCTACCTGCTGTGGACTCTTAATTTCTTCACCAAGGTTTGAGACAATCAGGTCAGCTAAAATACCTGACTCCCTTTGTAGCCCCAGACTTCCTCCACAACAGCAACACTCTATGGCTTTCCCCCATACCTTCTATGGTTTGTTTTGATAATAATTTACAGTGTGTAAGGTGTGCCCAAGTGTCTCTGCCTTGTGCTTTTACAGATGTTGGAATTGACAATATTACCTTATATGGCCCTTGCCAGAGGGCTTCAGCCCAGGTCTTCTTTTAACTGTCTCTGTAAGTACTTGGTTTCCGGGTTTTATGGTGTTGATACCTCCAGTGTGTTCTTTCCTAGGAAGAATAGCATGAACAGAATCTTTTGAGTCAACATTTTTAACATGTAATGTGCTAAACCAGATCTCTTCATCTTCTGAGTTGAATGGTCTAAGAGGGAGTACTAATTAAAGCTTTTCATATAAATTTCAAATGGAGATAAACCTTCTTTTGTAGGCATTTTTCTCATATAAAATAGTAACAAAGGTAAACTAGAAAAGCACTCGGAGAGCGCAGACCTCCGCCAAGCGCCGCAGTTCTGGCCATACAGTGTTGAGATTCCTTGATCATGAAAACATATGAGAAGCAGTGGTTCAGTAGTTATTCACGAAAATGGCATTTTCCGTAATGGCGGCCACAGTTCCTCCCATACAGTGTTTGTGTGTACGTTTTCAGATTCCTTGACCATGAAAACATATGACTAGCAATTGGATTGACAATGATAGGATTAGTGGTTGAGTAGTTATTCTGGAAAATGGCATTTTCCATAATGGCGGCCACAGTTCCTCCCATACAGTGTTTGTGTGTGCATTTTCAGATTCCTTGACCATGAAAACATATGAGTAGCAATTGGATTGACAATGATAGGATTAGTGGTTCAGTAGTTATTCACGAAAATGGCATTTTCCGTAATGGCGGCCACAGTTCCCCCCATACAGTGTTTGTGTGTACGTTTTCAGATTCCTTGACCATGAAAACATATGACAAGCAATTGGATTGCCAATGATAGGATTAGTGGTTGAGTAGTTATTGAGGAAAATGGCATTTTCCGTAATGGCGGTTTAGCGCTACAGTTCCCCGCATACAGTGTTTGTGTGTATGTTTTGACATTCCTTGACCATGAAAACATATGACAAGCAATTGGATTGACAATGATAAGATTAGTGGTTCAGTAGTTATTCACGAAAATGGCATTTTGCGTAATGGCAGTTTAGCGCTACAGTTCCCCCCATACAGTGTTTGTGTGTACGTTTTCAGATTCCTTGACCATGAAAACATATGACTAGCAATTGGATTGACAATGATAGGATTAGTGGTTCAGTAGTTATTCTTGAAAATGGCCTTTTCGGTAATGGCGGCCACAGTTCCCCCCATACAGTGTTTGTGTGTACGTTTTCAGATTCCTTGACGATGAAAACATATGACTAGCAATTGGATTGACAATGATAGGATTAGTGGTTCAGTAGTTATTCACGAAAATGGCATTTTGTGTAATGGCGGTTTTCTTGTGGACGGTGATCGGGATCACCACCAAAATGTAATCACCTGTAGGATACCCCATTTCTGACAATCTGTGAAAATTTCATGAAAATCCGTCCATAACTTCTTGAGTTATCTTGCTAACAGACAAACAAACAGACAGACAAACAAACAAACAGACAAACCAACGCCGATGATCACATAACCTCCCCCTTTGGCGGAGGTAACAATAAATCCAATTCTGTCCTGTCTCTGCCATTGTTTCCTTAATCTTTCTGTAATGGTCCAGTTATGTCATTCCACAAATCCTGCAGACTGTGGGTGATATGCTGCATGGTGTTTCAAATCATTATTCAACACTTTCCCTAAATGTGAAATAATCAGTAACCATATCCACTATAACTAAACAATATCTCTTCCCTTCACATTTGGCTAGCTCAATGAAGTCCATGTAAATGTTCTAAAATGGTTATTGATAATGGAAAACTACCCTTCTCTGGTCTTGGCATTGCCCTGGGCATTATTTTGTGCACAAATTATACATTATTGGCAAAATTTTCAAAATTTTCAAACCCATAGGCTGTGATAACTAATAACAAATATCACCATCCCTCCCTTGAACACATGACAAAGTCTATGTGTTCAAGTAGTAACATAGTGAATTAATTTTTGTGGGAGGATGGGTTTACCCTTTGGTCAGGTATAAATTTGGGAACCTTGATTAAACACAGCACCTTTATTTAATCACCTATAGTCTCCAGTCTGCAGAGATATGTTTTGTTACCTCCGCCAAGGAGGTTATGTTTTTACCGGGGTTTGTTTGTCTGTCTGTTACCAACATAACTCAAAAAGTTATGAACGGATTTTGACGAAATTTTCAGGACAAGTCCGAAATGGGACAAGGAAGAAATGATTAGATTTTGGGAGTGATCCAGATCACCGTCTGGATCCAGGAATTTTTTAAAGGATTCTTTATCATTGCGAAATAGCGCCATTTTTAGCATATGTGTATATAACTCCACAATAAATGGTCAGGACACTTGCCAAAAAAAATACAGGATAAGATCCCAATAGGTTCTAGGAAATGTCAAAGACTGATCCGGATCCTGCAAAAAATCCGGATACTGTGGTCCAGAACAGGAAATAATAGGGGATCTTCGGAATTTTCATCACTGTAAGGTAACAAATTAAGATATAAACATACAGCAATCACCAAAATATAGCCAAGACACTGAGGAATCAGTAGTGTGCCAATGGATTTGCTGTATCTTCAAAAGCTATGGAGCTATAGCCACAAGAAAACCGCCATTACCGAAAAAGTGATTTTTGTCAATAACTACTGAACTAATAAAGATATCAATGTCAATCCAATTGCTAAAGGTATGTTTTGATGGTCAAGAAATCTGAAAATATAGATAAAATAAATGTAGCACTATTATATTTGGGGAAAATCCCAATATTACGGGGAACTGAGGTACTTGGCGGAGGTCTGCACTCTCCGAGTGCTTTTCTAGTTTTAAATACATGTGCACCCTTAAAAAGCCTATTTTTAAACCATATTTCTGAATCTTTATTGTGTTTTTATAATAAAATCACTCTAACAAGGTGCTTAATGGCAACATTCACAACAGGTGTTTGATCCATGAATCAGCCAATAATTTTTCTGGTTCAGTTAAAATTGGTATTTAAACAGTTCTCTTCATCATGCTGTTCATATTTCAACATCATGAGACCAAGACAGCACCTAACAATTGATCAACAGTACCTCACCATTGCAAGGCTTCAAACAGGATGTTCTCAAATGGAAGTGGCCACTGAGCTTAGAGTGTCACAGAGTGTTATTAGCAGGTTGCAACAGAGATACAGAGAGACTGGAAGAGTCACAGGAAGGCGTAGAAGTGGATGTCCTTTGGCCACATCCCGCGCTGATGACTACTCCATTGTGAACAGTGCCCTGTGGAACCGGATGATGAATGCCGCTCAACTCCAGGCACATTTAAGGGAGGTGAGAGGCACCCAAGTGTCACATCAGACCATTCAAAACTGTTTACATCAGCGTGGTCTGTGCGCTAGACAACCTACAAGGGTACCTGACCATACCACCAGGCACAGGCATCATCGTCTTGCCTTGGCCAGGTAGCATTTACGCTAGACAAGGGACCAGTGGGCCTCAGTACTGTTCTCTGATGAAAGTCAATTCACGTTGAGCAGAAATGATGACCATCAATGATGTTGGAGACGTCAAGGAGAGCGCTATGCATCAGCCACTGTTGTCACTAGACAAGCCTTTGGTGGTGATGTTACAGTCTGGGCAGGTGTGTCTAGTCAATACAGAACTGCCTTACACCTGGACAAGGGACCAGTGGGCCTCAGTGCTGTTCTCTGAAAGTCGATTCATGTTGAGCAGAAATGATGGCCGCCAACGATGTTGGAGATGTCAAGGAAAGCACTATGCATCAGCCACTGTTGTCACTAGACCAGCTTTTGGTGGTGTTACAATCTTCACAGATGTGTCTAGTCAATACAGAACTGCCCTACACCTTGTGAATGGTACAGTGACAAGCTGATACTACCCAAATAACATCATTAATCCTGTCATTATGCCCCTACATGAACAACACAGGCCGAATTTCATCTTCATGGACAACAATGCTCCAGCTCATCAAGGTCGCATCATTAGGGAACGGCTGCTGAAGGCTGGGGTACCTCAAATGGAGTGGCCTGCACTTTCTCCAGACCTGAATCCCATAGAAAACCTATTGGGTCAACTGAGTCGCCGTGTAGAGGCTTGTAACCCTGCACCCCACAACCTCAATGACCTAAGAGCCGCCCTTCAAGTAGAGTGGAACGCCACGCCTCGGCAGACAAAAAGTCAACTTGTGAACAGCATGAGACATCATTGTCAAACTGTAATTGATGCTCAAGGGCACATAAGTTATTGAGACATTGACATTTTTTGTTGTGGTATACCCACCACTGTTGTTAGCTTTTGTTTCAACACATTGTTTGAGATGAGGAAATCAGCATGCATGCTTCTACTTAAATGCCCTACTTTCATGACATAATATTACTGTAGCATGAACTTTTTAAATTTTCCATCAATTTCACCTGAAAGCTAAACATCCCTAACTTTTTGTGAGTAGTGTACTGGCGATCTGTCCAGGGTGTGCCCTGCCTCTCACCCAAAGATGCTAGGATAGGCTCTACCCCCCCACGACCCAAAAAAGGATTAAGTGGAAGACGATGGATGGATGGATGGTATGTTGCTCCCAGGCCATCTGCTGAAAGTTTCAAAGGCATTGCTTATCATTGTATGCTGACACAAAATTGTATTTTTCTGTTTAACCCAATAACCTCAACAGCCTCTCCCACCTCAGTTACTGCTTTACAGCAATTAACAACTGGATGTTTTCCATCTTCCTCTGCCTTAATCCCTACAAAACAGAGGTGCTTGTACTTGCACCTGAAATCTTCTGAGGTGGTTAGCAAGCGTATCGGCCCCCTCAGCAATAATATTAAATCATCTGCTAAGGACCTTGGAGTCGCTTTCTACAAAAAGCTGAACTTTGAATCTCACATTTCTAAACTCATTCAGTCATGTTTCTTCCCTTTAAGAAAAATTCGCAAACTCAAAACTTTTACTGTCCCCTAGCAATCTTGAACTGTACTTGTACACACTTTTTCTTGATTATTGCAACTCACTTTTCACATGCATTTCTCAGTCCTCTATCGTCGGCCTCCGTCGGTCTATGAAGACCATGGAAGAGAATCCTAAACGTCTACTCTGCTGGAACAGCACCGCCTGTGGCTGAACAGGCCGATGCTCGAATGGCAGTCCCTGTCACACAGGTCGCACTTGTGGGTGGTCTCCGTGCTGCTGGGTCTGTGGCGGTTCTTCCTGCGGGTCCTTTTTTCATCTGCAGCAGCAGTCAGTCTCTCTTCACCCGCCTTGAGCTGTCTGGTCAGGGTGCCTCTCCATTTGGAGCGGTCCGTTGCAAGGTCCTCCCAGCGCTCTGTGTTGATCTCCAGGGCCTTCATGTCTCTCCTGCAGACGTCTCTAAAGCGCAGCTGTGGGCGGCCAACGTCTCTCTTGCCAGTTGCCAGTTCTCCATAGAGGACGTCTTTGGGGATTCTGCCATCCTCCATACGGTGAACGTGGCCTAGCCAGCGGAGCCTGCACTGTCTGAGTAGAGTGAACATGGAGGGAAGGCCGGCGCGGGACAGAACTTCTGTGTTGGGCACTTTGTCCTGCCAGGATATGTCCAGGATGTGGCGAATGCAGCGCAAGTGGAAGGAGTTCAGTCTCTTTTCCTGCCGGGCGTATGTTGTCCACGTCTCACTCCCATAGAGCAGTGTGCTGATGACGCAGGCGTTGTACACTGCCATCTTCGTCTTGACAGAGAGTTTGGGATTCTCCCACACTCGTGTGGTGAGGCGAGCGAGTGTGAAGGCTGATTTTCCAATCCTCTTGTTGATCTCTGTATCAAGGGAGAGGTTGTTGCTGATCGTGGACCCCAGGTACGTGAACTGATTCACGACCTCCAGCTCGTAGTCGTCAATGGTGATGGTTGGTGGTGCTTCCGTGCCTTGCGCCAAGACGTTAGTCTTCTTCAGGCTGATGGTAAGCCCGAAGTCCTTGCATGCCTGGGAGAAGCGGTCCATAAGGGTCTGAAGCTCCTGCTGTGTGTGGGTTGCGATTGCAGCGTCGTCTGCGAACGGCATGTCTCTGATTAGAGCCTCGCGTACTTTGGTTCTGGCTTTCAGGCGGGCGAGGTTGAAAAGCCTGCCGTCAGATCTTGTGTGCAGGTAGATTCCCTCTGTTGCTGTGCTGAAGGCATGCCTCAGGAGCATAGCAAAGAAAATCCCAAAGAGGGCTGGCGCAAGTACACAGCCCTGTTTCACTCCGCTGCGTATGTTGAAAGGCTCTGAGACGTTGCCATCGTGCTGCACTATCCCCTGCATGTTGGTGTGAAACGATTCAATGAGGCTTTGCAACTTTGGTGGGCATCCTATCTTTGGCAGGATCTTGAAAAGGCCCTCTCTGCTGACCAGATCAAACGCTTTGGTGAGGTCGATGAAGGCGACGTACAGGGGCATGTTCTGTTCTCTGCATTTCTCCTGGAGTTGGCGGATGGAGAATATCATGTCTACCGTCGATCGCTCAGCGCGGAAGCCACACTGAGACTCGGGGTAGACACGTTCGGCAAGCTTCTGTAGACGAACGAGAACAACTCATGCGTAGACCTTGCCAACAACGCTGAGGAGGGAGATGCCCCTGTAGTTGTTGCAGTCGCTTCTCTCCCCTTTGTTTTTGTAGAGGGTGATGATCTTGGCGTCCCTCATGTCCTGTGGTACGGCACCTTCCTTCCAACACTGGCAGAGGACGTCATGCAATGGCAGCAGTAGGGCGGTCTTGCAGTGCTTGATCAGGTCGGGGGGTATGCCGTCGTTGCCGGGTGCCTTGCCAGCGGCCAAGCTATCAATGGCCTTGCTGAGTTCGTCGATGGTTGGCTCGGCGTCAAGTTCGTCCATGGATAGCAGGCAGTCGATGGCATCAAGGGCTGACGGTGTCACGGTGTTCTGTCTGGAGTAGAGGTCGGAGTAGTGTTCCACCCATCTCTCCATCTGCTTGTTCTTTTCTGTGATCATCTCCCCAGTGGAGGATTTGAGGGGGGCCGTCTTGCTCTGAGCCGGACCAAGTGCTTTCTTGATGCCATCGTACATACCACGGATGTTCCCTGTTATGGCAGTGGTTTGAATGTCTTGGCTGAGCTGAGTCCAGTACTCGTTGGCACAGCGCCGAGCAGTCTGCTGAACTTTGCTTCTCGCAGCCCTGAGAATCTGGAGATTCTTCTCGTTTGGGTACTTCTTGTACTCAGCAAGTGCTGAGCGCTTGGCTTCAATGACGGGGGTCATCTCGGTCAACTTGGCATCAAACCAGTCCTGTGACTTCGAGGTCTTCCTCCCAAAGGTAGCCAAGGCTGTGCGGTGGATGGTGTTTCGCAGCTCTTCCCACTTCTGCTTTGCAGATTCTCCTTCTTGTGGTACACCAAGTTCCTTCTCAAAGGTGGAGGCAAACTGCTCAACAAGTTCTGGTTGAGCCATCTTGCTGGTGTCAATCCATGCCTTTCCAGGTTGTCTAGCACGATGGAATTTCTTCAGCTGCAGCTTGACCTTGCAACACACCAATGAATGGTCTGTGTCGCAATCTGCACTCTGGAACGAACGGGTGATTAGCACGTTCTTCAGTGAGGTGCGCCTGGTCAGGATCAAGTCCAGCTGGTGCCAGTGCTTTGAGCGTGGATGTTGCCAGGAAACCTTGTGTTGGGGCTTGGTCTTGAAGAACGAGTTTGTGATGCACAGATCGTGATATGTGCAGAACTCGAGCAGCCGCTGTCCGTTGTCATTCATTCTGCCCACGCCAAAAGGTCCAAGACAGGAGGGCCAGGAGTCGTGGTCAGCACCCACTCTGGCATTGAAGTCTCCAAGGAGAATGAGTTGTTCAGAGTTGGGGATGATCCTGACAGTTGTTGCGAGATTCTCGTAGAACTCGTCTTTTGCCTCTGGTGTGGCTGTCAGTGTTGGGGCATACACACTGACAAGGGTGACTGGGCCTTGAGTGATGTTCAGGCGGAGGGTGGGGAGTCGAGCAGAGCCAGTGCTGCTCGGTTCCACCATCTTCAGCAAGGTGTTCTTCACTGCAAAGCCCACTCCATGTTCCCTGTGTTCGTCACTGCCCTTTCCCTGCCAGTAGAACGTGTAGTCCTTCTCTCTCAGTGTGCCTGCGTCAGCCAACCGTGTTTCCTGGAGAATGGCGATATCCACTCCCAGTCTCTTCAGCTCATTATTGATGATGGCAGTCTTCCTGGTGTCGTTGATGTCCTTGAGGTTAGTAGCGAGTCCTGTCATCATAGTGCGGACGTTCCAAGTTCCCAGTTTTAGAGTTGGTCTCTTTTGTTTTATTGTCTTGCCTGGTGCGAAAGTTCTCAGCCTGCTGTTCGGATTTCTCCTCATCCCCATGCACCCAATGAGGAAAGCAAGCTGTGGCGGGACATCACCTTATTGGCTGGGGGCTTCCCAGCTTGAGGCGGGCGGTAGCTGTCCAGTGAGATCTGATGATCCCTCCCACCGTCGGGAATAACCCCTGGCGCCGAGCTCTACGCCAATTGAGCGGTGGCTTATAACCGGTAACTGTCATTCCCCGTGTTTTGTCTACGCCAAAGGCGAAGCTGGAGTGTCCTCTCCAGTGATCCGGTGTTCTACCTTCCAGCGTTGGGCGTTGGTAGGATTCAAGCCTGGGCAGGAAGATATGGAGGATAAGATGTTGCCCATGCAGCATGTCCCCCCTCTCCACGTCACTGATGAATCCAAAGGAACAGCAGGGCTGCTACAGTTTGGCACCAGCGCCGTTGCAGGAGCTGCCAGAACGATGTTGAGCACAACATAGAACTGCCTTAGGGGCTCCGACTCCGGATTTTTCCTCAGGGTTGACTCCCGAAGCCTTTCCCGTGACCGGGTATGCCGCAAGGCAGCGGAGGTTTGAAATCAGGGTTTACCTTCCCCTAGATGGGCTACCTTCCCAGGTTGACGAGCTACCATCTACCCGAAGCATCTGGTTTTAAGGCTCCAGAGATCCGCCCTTGCCCCTTCTCCTATTAGTAAAAGCAGTTCCGCCGGGCTTAGAGACTAAACCACACGGGCAGGCTAGGAGTTGGACTTAGTTGTCAGAAGCTTTTCGAGACGCACGCCATAAAGAGCATTTTATGAGCACTGGGAGCTTAACCCCAGTGCCACTTCTGGCTATGACAACCTTGGAACCTCAGTCCTCTATAGCTCACGTTTAAAGGGCCTATATCATGCTATTTTAAGCCTTTCAGAGTAAACTATATGCATGTATGTGATAGTATATTACCTTTGGTACACTGGAGAATGAATTTCTTATGAAATATGAGTTATTTTCGCGAGCCCGGAAGTAAGATGCCTCGATCTCTGAGGCTCTGCCTCTCCTTCTTGTGGCTGCCGCCCATTTCATGACGTAACCCCTGAGCCGACTGCTGCAGCGTGTCACTGGGTTCCGCCCACGAAAACAAGGAAGGCTGAACAAACTCCTAAATCTCTCACAGTCAAAGACACATTTACGCCACTTAGAAGACATTGTCTTACGTAAAAAGCAAACAGTTGTTGTCACTGAGCAGATTAGGTGCGAGAGGAACTACTTCTTCACAGCGTCAATGCTAAAGTGAAAGAGTTTTGCCGATCACCGCTCCGTTAGCTGCGCGGAGAAAGTGGGTGTGTGCGTTAGCCTGGGGGCGTTGCTGGCAGCACAGGCACTTCCTGAAGTGGGCGGCTCACCCACGTTCATACGTATGAACGTGGGGACCCAGTCATAATCAGGGACAGGGCGGAGCAGCAGCTCAGAGAGCAGGGTTGAAGAGGAATATTCAGAGGTGCATGAATGGAGCAAAATACCACTTTGGGGGTGTTTTTGGTGAGGAATTAACATTATAACATGCTTAAAAGCTCAAAAAAGTTGATTTTGCATGATATAGTCCCTTTAACTGGTAAAGAACACAGCAGCTAGGTTGCTAACTGTAATGCACCTGTAAGCTGGTTGCCAACCACCAATCAAATCAAAAAGAAGAACCAGTTGGTACACACACATCGCTCCTGTCTTGCCTCCCTTCACTGGCTCCCAGTAAAACTGAAATTTCTTTTTTATTTAAACTGCTCAAAATTCACTTTTTTAGGTTAGCATTTCCTTAATCTTTCACCACTTATTTTTGGAGGAAAAATGTAAGTAGGAATGTATGTTTGTATGTGTGTTTGTATGTTTTGTAATTTCAAGTGAATTTCTTGTTAGAAATTTGTTAGTTCTTGTTTCTGTTGTTTGTGTGTCTGTCCGTGCGTCACGATCATAGCACATCATAGGACGGCCTATGATGTCTGCATGATGTCCTACGATGAGCCTATGATATCAGGCAACATAGGACTTGCAATGTTGTCATATAGACAATAGGACTGGCTACCTATGATGTAGGCATGATGTCCTATGATGCCTGCCTTGATGTCTTTATGATGTCATATAGACCATCACTCAACAAAGAACAGATACTCATCACCCGATTACGAATAGGACACAGCACTTTAAACCACACCCATTCAAAGCAGTAAATCCTGAAATCTTACTCATCACCCAAATAGGACTGGCTACCTATGATGTAGGCATGATGACCTATGATGCCTGCCAACACAGACATGAAGAAAAGAGGATGATGCCTTTGCAAACTTTCATAAACGTTCATTAACGGTGTGGAAGTCACTCCTGGCTTTGGGGAGATGGAATGCTCCCTCTCCTATTGCTTTTGTCGACTGAGGGTCTCCCCCTATCTGTCCTGGGTAGGAGGAAAGGAGGCGATCTGGCACGGCTTCCCATCCGTCTCCCCCACCATGAAGCAAGCCCACTCTCAGCAACCTCTGGTGGGGGCTGACGGGTGGCTATCGGGTAGTTTACTGGGCTGGCAGACATCATAGGCCATCCTATGATGTACTATGATCGTGACACACGGACACACACACAAACTGACAGATTTCTTGGCATCGTAGGTGAGGTCTATCCTGTGATTCCAGGTGGCAAACTGGAAGACATTGTCAGGTGGGTGTATGAAGACATGCAAGTCAATGTTTCAAATCCAAGATGGTTATGTGAGCATGTCATATTATGCCCGACGAACTCTGAAGTTGACACAGTCAATGAGTACATGACAAAGATTTTCCCAGGAAAGGAACATGTTTGCAACAGTGTTGACACTGTAGACTCTTGAGGGTATCATACATACCCAACTGAGTTTCTAAATACAATCTGCCCATCTGGAATGCTTCCTCATTGCATCACTTTAAAGGTGGGAATGGTGATCACGTTACTGTGAAACTTTGACCAACAAAACAGACATTGCAATGGCCCAAGATACATCATTGAACAAATACAGACTCACCTGTTGGTTGCAATATCTGTGATTGGTGTCAATGCTGGACGCACTCTCCTGATTCCACGAATCACACTCACACCATCTGACAACATGTTTCCATTCACCTTGCAACGTAAACAGTTTCCAGTAACACCCTGCTTTGCCATAACTGTGAATAAGTCACAGGGCCAGTCTTTACAGCATGTTGGTGTTTTCTGCACAAGAGATTTCTTCAGCCATGGCCAATTCTACGTTGCCGCGAGCAGAGTTGGCAGATCAAGCAGTCTTTGTACTCTTGCTCAAGATGAAGAAACTAAGAAAAAGAGTCGCTTTCTGAGCAATGTTGTTTTTAAAGAGGTGCTGACACAGTAAAAATGTGTAACCTTGAAGAATGGCAGTCTACACTACAAATGTGTAAAATTCCAAGCAAAGCACTGATTTTCTCTGGGTGCCCCGGTTTCTTGGTTTCTACAGGCATGCACGGGTCTTCCTGAACAGGGTCAAAAGCCACTTTTTGCTCATATCTATTTTCATGATCCTGTCCATGAACTGGAATTACGATGCACCTACCCCTCAATCAGTGGTCTGAATGAAGAAGAAGAAGAAGCAGAAGAAGAAGAAGAAGAAGAAGAAGAAGAAGAAGAAGAAGAAGAAGAAAAAGAAGACCCACCAGATGGAGAGCAATACAGTGAAGAGAACTGCTGCACGTCACAAAAGATGCCGTGAAGATGAAACACCTCAGGTTTGAGCAGTACGCCACAGCCATGACTATGAACAACATAGCCGTCTGAGACAGAAGGAGACCCTTCAGCAACGGGCATGCAGAAATACTGGCTTATACTTGGTTTCTACAGGCATGGACGGGTATGCACAAGTGTGTACTAGTAATAATGATGATGATGATAATAATAATAATTATTATTATTATTATTATTATTATTGTTGTTGTTGTTGTTGTTGCTGTTGTTGCTGTTGTTGCTGTTGTTATAGTGTGCCATATTACCAACATTTGAATATCTGTTATATATTAATAAACAAGTTAAATGAGAAGCTAATTCTATCAGGGAAATTTGTGATTGTGCAGCTGGAAAATTGCCGGCTCGAACCATTTCATCTTCAGGGTGTTTCTGTGCAGTTTGCGTGCGCTCCATTTGGATGCCTCAATTTATTCCCCACAATCCAAAGATACATTTATTATGTTAATTGACAACAAAATTGCATACATAGCTGTGAGAGTCTGTGGTTATTTGTTTCACCACTCGCCCTATGATAGATTAATATATGGACTCAAAAATTCTGCCACAGAATACTGACAAATAGACTGATTGAGCCTCTGTTTCACCATAGAGAATTAAAATCTCACTTGTAAATCTGACCTATTAACACATTCTGAAAAAATAAAACTATACTGATGAGAAAGTATAGTGCCATATGCACGCAAATGCATCTGCACACTTGTAAAACTTGATTGAGGGCACAGTTTTTCAGAGCAATGCAGTCATTTGTCCAATTTTATTGATTCTGCTGTGGCACCTTTTAGTTGGCATACAATCCCCCACCCCCACCCCACTTCTGGCTTGGCCTGTTAAAATGAGCTACAAGCATCAAAATGGCCTGTGGCCAGACAAAATCTTCATGAAGAATAGACAAGTAGCAAAGGTCCAAGCCATTACAATATCACACACTGACTTTGCTTAATAGTTGAAGCTGAACACTAAAAAAATTCAGTAATAAAATGAAAACACTGACAAGAACTTGAATGGGTGTGCAGGGCAGACAATAAAAGAAATGCATATTTTGTGCCAAGGATCATTTTGCTAATGTGGTAAGTCCTCAGTAAGAATAAAACATTCGTAACATGCATTCCCATCAAAGGTTCAGTTCACATCAACAGGCTTTGAAGGTCAATTAGCTGCAAGCAACGATCAGCAGGTTTTGTTTTGTTTTTTTTTGGACTTATTTTGTACCCGTAGGTAGATTTGTTCTGCAGTCCGGTGACAAGCCACCAGCTTGCCAGATCGCCACCAGCGATCAGCAGGTTCCAACCAGATGTAGACTTCAAAGTCTCGTAATGTTTAGTAACAGCGTTTAAAATTTAAAATGTTCTTCACATCAGTTTTTCAAGTACTGTGTCACTTTCTTGTTCCACTAAACACAACCCCAGTCCCAGCATTCAACACCAGGGCACTATGTTGTTGGTGGCTTAAGTTGTGCCCTGTGATTCACTATTACCGTTTTTGCTCCCCATACACTTTTAGTGGAGAAAAATAAGAAGAATCAGAAGAAAAAGAACTAGAAGAAGAAGAATCAAAACAATGACAATAGGTTTACCACAGCACAGCTGTTTGGAACCCTAACAAGTCCTCCAAATGATACAGTTATTGTCATCTCAATTTCCTGCCCTCCAAATATGACAACGCACTAAAAGTAGAGCTTCCGCACAGAGAGGGGTTCGTGTCCAGCAGCACACTTTTTCTGACTTTCATTTTTGCCTTACTTCTACGTGAGCTCCAGATTACAGTAGTTAGGGTGTACCACCAAAAACAATGAAAAAGGTTAGGGGAGGGTGAGGAACTAAACCTCTCACACATTAAAACTCTCACCTCTCACCCAAATCACATTTCCCTTTCCACCATTTCACATCATACAGTTATTTTCACCAGAAGAGTTTACTTTTTACCTCCACCAAGGAGGTTATGTTTTTACCGGGGTTTGTTTGTCTGTTTGTCTGTCTGTTTGTTACCAACATAACTCAAAAAGTTATGAATGGATTTTGACAAAATTTTCAGGACAAGTCCGAAATGGGACAAGGAAGAAATGATTAGATTTTGAGCGTAATCCAGGTCACCGTCTGGATCCAGGAATTTTTTAAATGATTCTTTATCATTGCGAGATAGGACCATTTTTAGCATATGTGTATATAACTCCACAATAAATGGTCAGGACACTTGCCAAAAAAAATACAGGATAAGATCCCAATAGGTTCTAGGAAATATCAAAGACTGATGCGGATCCTGCAAAAAATCCAGATACTGTGATCCAGAACAGGAAATAATAGGGGATCTTTGGAATTTTCATCACTGTAAGGCAGTCCTTCTCAAATAGTGGGGCGCGCCCCTGCGATGCGATGCCAGGGGGGGCGCGTATGACCCCAGGGAACAGGCTTTGCTTTTGCCGTGTAAAGTGTAATTGCACATCCACGGCAGCAGGTGGTGCAGTGGCGCTCTCATTGTCAAAGTCTGTGCGGGAGTTTAAAACTTTTTAAATTGCTGTCAAACCCCTTGAGAGACACCATGGAGAAATATTTAACAGTAACGAAAAGAAAGGCGGAGAGCGACACAGGTAAAGAGACAAATGAAAGTCTCCCAAAAGCTAAGACGAGGAAATATGACGAAGCTTATCTAGCGCTTGGCTTCACTCTGACTACGGTGGGAGACGAGGAAAGACCGGTGTGTTCACTGTGTCTGAAAATGTTTGCAGCGGACAGCATGAAGCCAAATAAATTAAGACGTCACCTACAGACATTACATCCTCAACACATTGATAAGCCGCTTGAATTTTTTCAGCGAAAATGTGCGGAGTACGGCCAGCAATCATCCCGCTTTGTGAACGCTACATCAGTAAACCAGCGAGCACTTTTAGCATCATTTAAAGTGGCGCACCAAATTGCGTAGTGCAAAAAAACCCACACAATTGTTAAATATATTGGTGCTCCTGTGTTAATGTTCCAGATCAATTTACATTTAATATTATTTATTGATTGAATTATTTTTCTCAGCATCAAATGGTTCAGTTGGTCAAAAATGTTTCTAGTTTAAATAAGGATTGACATATTTTTTGTTTCAGGCACTTTGATGCACTTTAAGTTTTTTTTTTCTGTTTTAGACTATAACAGGGTTTCTGTGTGGCATAATAAAGTTAATATTTGTTGAAAGTTGATTTATATTGCTTTTTTCTTTTGTTAATGTTAAAAAGGATACAATTTTAGGTATACTTATACAATTTTTATAGATAATGATCTTATTTATAGTCACCGCGGCGAGTGGGGGGGGGGGCGCAAAATATTTTCTCTTTCCTAGGGGGGGCTTTGCAAAAAATAATTGAGAAGCACTGCTGTAAGGTAACAAATTAAGATATAAACATACAACAAACATCAAGATATAGCCAAGACACTGAGGAATCAGTGTGCCAGTGGATTTGTTGTATCTTCAAAAGCTATGGAGCTATATCCACAAGAAAACCACCATTACCGAAAAAGTGATTTTTGTCAATAACTACTGAACTAATAAAGATATCAATGTCAATCCAATTGCTAAAGGTATGTTTTGATGGTCAAGGAATCTGAAAATATAGATAAAATAAATGTAGCACTATTATATTTGGGGAAAATCCCAATATTATGGGGAAGTGAGGTACTTGGCAGAGGTCTGCGCTCTCCGAGTGCTTTTCTAGTTTACATATTTCTTCATCAGGAGATACCAGCAATATGTCATAGTGTGGCGGTAAAGATTTATAAGCAGCGAACTGAGGGTTTTAAGTAGGTTTATTAAATCATACCGCCATCATAGGAACTCGCTCCAGCCCTTGTGCAGGCAGGCTGGAGCGGGTCCTCAGGCTCTCAGCAGCAGTAGTCAGAAGCAGTGGTAAGAGTGAGAGAGTGAGCTACAGAGCAATGCAGCTTTTATACCCAACTACAGACAATACATGAAAGGCATGGGACATTTACATCACAGTAAGAGCAGGAAGCATGAACACAATGCATGAATGGCACATTAACATCACAGCACTGAGCAGGAAAAAGCTAGACGAAGCGAGGCTGCCTGTTGACATTAATACACACATTTTTCACTGTAATGTTAATCGCTCTACCCGAGCACTCTGATTGTCCCAGTCTGTTGTGGGGGTAATCCACACTACTCCCCCCCCCCAGAGGGCTCAGCAGGCGGCTGAGGCCTCGATAGTCCGGCTTTGGCAGCGAGCAGGGAAAGCTCTGTCCAGGCGGAGGTGGAGGGGGGGGGGTAGCAAGTGCCGGCCCGGGACGGCGAAATTGTCTGGGCCGCGCAAAAATTGCTTGCGGATCCGCGATGTTGAGGGGCTGTCCCGTTGAGCGTGCGGAGGTCCGCAGCAGCTGTAAGAAGAAAAATTAGTCACTGACTCCTCTCGCGGTTAAGTCCTGCGAGGATTAACAGTGGCCATGAAGAAAAACAGGAGCGGCGAGGCTGCGTAGTGGCTGTAAGAAAAAAAAAAACAAAAGCAAAGGAACTTGGCGTGTTGACTTTAGGTGCGGGCGCAACCCTAAAGCCCTCGGGGACCGCAGACTGCTGAATTCCCTTTGTGCGCCGTGGCTAAGACCATTAGAAAATCCTGTGAGCAAGCTGCATGCGTGCCTCAGGTGTGCAAGCAGCCCTGGAGGTTCTGTGTGCAGCGGCCAAGGACGATGGCGGTCTGTGGAGCCGTTATTGTCCCGTGCGTGGTGCACCGTCCTCGTAACCCCCCGGTGCGTGTGCAGGGGTTCCGTGCATGGGTGGGCCCGCTGGAGAGGCGAGTCAGAGTCAGGGAGCTTGCTGGAGATCAGCGTAGTCGGCGCCAATAATCATCCCTGTTCAGTGTGTTGCTGTAGATTGGTCATGGTGCGTTCAGGTCCACGTGCTGCGTTCTCCGTCGGCCCTGGAGGTTGCCGTCATGGAGAGAGGACGAGGTGCGTGCGCTCTCGTGTGGAGGAGCTGTGAGAGTGGCCGGTCCCAGCGTGGATGTGCAGATCTCACCATGAAGCTTTCTGCAGCTTTCCCGGTCGTGGGTGATCTCTGGAGAGTTTCGCCTGGTGGTGGCTCTGCGTCGAGGTCTCCCTGTAGCAGAAAGGAGAGCAGATCATTTGCGCCAGGCTGCTGCGTTCGCTTGTCGTCGGAGAATCACCGCCGGGTGCTGCGTTCGTTGTCGTCGGGTCACCAGCATGGCTGTCCAGACCAGAAGGTTGCGTTGAACAAAGCGTGTGCTTTCTTCTGGGTCACCCGCGTGGCTGTCCAGACCAGAAGGTTGCGTTGCACAAAGCGTGTGCATTCTCGGGGTCACCAATGTGGTGGTAAAGAATTATAAGCAGCGAACTGAGGGTTTTAAGTAGGTTTATTAAATCATACCGCCATCATAAGAACTCGCTCCAGCCCTTGTGCAGGCAGGCTGGAGCGGGTCCTCAGGCTCTCAGCAGCAGTAGTCAGAAGCAGTGGTAAGAGTGAGAGAGTGAGCTACAGAGCAATGCAGCTTTTATACCCAACTACAGACAATACATGAAAGGCATGGGACATTTACATCACAGTAAGAGCAGGAAGCATGAACACAATGCATGAATGGCACATTAACATCACAGTACTGAGCAGGAAAAAGCTAGACGAAGCGAGGCTGCCTGTTGTAGTAGATTAGTTTATTTGACAGGGACAGTGCAATAAACATAGACAATTAATCAAAGACAATCAATCTGATGTGTTGCACATAGAGTGTATAGCTGTTAGCTAATTTGCAACTCTTGTCCCTGGATGGGCTTTAGAAAAAAGAATCAAGTATAGATGGGAAAAAAAATAAATAAATAAAATATACACAATAACCACATACATCAATGCAGAAAAATTATAAATACACAATTATAAATATTATAAATATTATAAATACTCAAATATAACAGCCTGACTCACATTTAACATAAATATTATAAATATTATAAATACACAAATATAACAGCCTGACTCACATTTAACACATATAACATAACTCACATTTGCCTATTTCAGGCCTTCCTCCCTCCGTCACTCACTATAAACAAACACATTTATTCCTTCCCTTCATTCACTCTCACTTTGCAGACAATTAATTCATACATGAGTACATTCTTGTTTATTTTTCAGCCAGTTTTTAACATTTTTAGTGAATGTTTTAAAGTCCGTTATTATTTTAATTTCATTTGGCATTGTGTTCCAGATGTGACTGCCCTTTATAGAGAAAGCTGTTTGTCCAAATGTGGTTCTGCGGTGGAATATTTTACAGTTATTGTTAACAGAACTCCTGGTGGCTCTGCTGCTGTCCTGTCTTTGGACGAAACCAGCAAGTGGCTCGGGTGCTGATTTATGGAAACATTTGAACGTTAATTTCAGAAGACAGAGGTCAATGAAGCTCTCAAAACTCAATAGGTTGTATTTTTTTAAAACATTACAGTGATGCCACCTAATGGGCTTTTTGTCCAAGATTTTTAGGGTTTGATTATATAATGAACCTATATGTCTTATTGTGGAAGGGGCTGCTTGAGCCCAGACTGTCAAACAGTATGATATATGAGAAAAAACCATAGAATGCATATACAGTGCAGCTGCTTCGTAAGGTATGTAATATCTAATTAATTTAAAGCAGTTCAGATTTTTTTTTACTGTTTTTGAAATTTTCTTTATATGAAGATTAAATTTGAGTTGAGGATCTAGTACAATGCCAAGGTATTTGAATTCTGTAGCTAAACTGATGTCATGATCATGTATATTAACTTTAAAATGTTGCAGGTTACATTTTTTGATTGAAAAGCACATTGAGACTGTTTTCTGAAGGTTCAGCAATAGATGGTTCTTGAGGAGCCACTCTTGGACATCAACCATACTTGTAGACAGTACATCTGCAGCCTGTGCTGGAGTCTTGGCAGCTGTGTAAATAACTGCATCATCTGCATAAAGTTGGCATGTTGCAGCTGAGCAGTGTAACGGCAAGTCATTAATAAAAATGCTGAAAAGTAAAGGACCAAGAATGGACCCTTGTGGGATACCCATGCGGTTGTTTAAAAATGAGGATTTATCCTGGTGAACTTTTACACACTGTTCTCTATTCTGGAGATAAGATGCAAACCATTCTAATGTATTTGGGGAGAAGTTAAAAGATACCATTTTGGATAAAAGCAAACTGTGGTTTACAGTATCGAAAGCCTTTTTGAGATCTAGAAAAACAGCTCCTACCACATTACCCCTGTCCAAGGACTGTTTGACGTTTTCAATAAGGCAACAATTTGCTGTTTCTGTTGAGTATCCTGGTCTAAAACCAAATTGATGTGGATGAAGAAGTTGACTGTCTTGTAAGTAGTCTATCAGCTGTGTAGCTACAACTTTTTCAAGAACCTTAGATAGGACTGGTAAGATAGAGATTGGGCGGTAATTGCATATATCGTCTTTACTGCCTGATTTATGAACTGGTATGACGACAGCTTTTTTCCAGCCAGATGGAAATGTACTAGACCTAATGGAGAGATTAATGAGATGGGTCAGTGGTTTGATTAATATTTTGCTGTGCATTTTGAGAAAGGAGGTGCTCATATTGTAGATATCATTAGTTTTTGAGTTTGACAGTGTTTTAACAATACCAGCAATTAACTTCTCATTTACTTCATCGATGTGAAAAGTATCTGTTGGAAGTATGGAATTTGTGTTGTTGAGCACATTTGGCAGCACAAAAATTTTTGTTAAGTCTTCCACAGAGCCCACAAAGTGTGAATTAAATTCATTTGCCAAAGTAGCCTTGTCACTGACGGTCTTGCCATTGATTCTAAGTTCCTTTACCCCCTTCTGATCGTTTTTTTTATTAGTTAAGTTATTTAAATGCCTCCATAGGGAACTGTTGTTACCCTTTGCATGATCTATCAGTTTATTGTAATAAGATATTTTTGATTTTCACAGCTCATGTACCACTTTATTTCTTAAACTTTTGTACACAAGGTGATCATTTTGTAGTTTGGAGGTTAGTGATGTTTTCAGTGCATAGTCTCGCCTCTTCATAAGTTTTCTTATTTCATTATTTAACCATGGTAGGCTAATCTTCTGTTGTCTACTTTTAATTTGCTTTGAAAATTTTTCTATAGACTTTGTGATTGTTGCAGTTATAAAATTACAACAATCATCTACTTCACATGTTGACATGAGCTGCTCCCAATTTTGATTCTCTAAGTAATGTTCAAACTCCTCATTTTTTGATTTGGGGATAATAAAATTTGATTTGTCAATATCGACTCCTCCAAAATACTGTAGTCGCTTTTTAGTAAGTTTCCTGACAGCAAGAACCATGTTATGATCTGAGAGACCAGTTACAAGATTATAGGTTCTGGTTATTCGTTCTGGTTTATTAGTAAATACCATGTCAATAAGTGTTCTGGATTGTTTGGTTATCCTGGTGGGTCCTTTGATGATTCGCTGGTAATTAAATTTAGTCATGAGGCTTTTCAGTTTTTGTTTGTCTTTTTTATCAGACCAGTTGATATTAAAGTCACCATGAATTATTGTTTCTCTGTTCTTCTCAAGTTGTTTAACCAGATCACTTAATTCATTATAAAAGGAAGAGTTGTGTGATGGTGGGTTGTACACTACTGCAATGTTGAAATTCATTACCGGAGAGAGACATACATTAACAGCTAAACATTCAAGTGAAGTATTCAAATCAACCAGTTGACATTTATATTTCTCTTTGATGTAAATTAAAACACCTCCTCCCCTCCCTACCTGCCTGTCTTTTCTAAAACACTGGTAGCCCACAATATCAATCATATTAGTGTCTATGTTCCTGTGTAGCCAGCTTTCTGAGAGACAAAGGTAGTCCAGATTTGAGTCCAACAGCAACACCGAAATCTCATCTCTTTTGGGGATTATGCTCCGTATGTTTAAATGACCGCCGAGGATCCCCTTTGGTTTAGCCTTGGTGTCCCAAAGAACTCGTGCATGATTAACAGTTTGGAAAAATAAATGTTGTTTTTGCTTTTGTACAGCTCGGTTTTGTGCTAACCCAGTGGTCTGCTGTTTAATAGTGGCAGGTCCAGGGTTAAGGTGAATATCTCCTGCCAGAAGTAGCAGAACTAACAGAACTTTAATTGTATATCCTCTGCCATATTGTGATTTTTGCTTAACAGCCATGTTTGCCTTAATTTGGAAGTTTTTGCTCAGGGCTTTTAAAGACCACATAGAGTGTAGGGTGAGATGTCCAAGCCCAAATCCAAACAGATAAAACTTTTTAACTTCACCTTTGGTTGAGTTTGTCGGAAAATCCTTCTTGTTGTAGGTCCAGACACACAAAGACAAAACAAAGAGGAAGTAGATAAGTAGAGAAGGCTTATTAGTGGTGCCCATCAGCCCACTTTTTAATCCGGTGGCAGCCATCTTCAGTCTTTCTTGGAAAGAAGGAAAAAGAAAATCTGTGGATAGTAAAATAAATTCTGCTTATATCGCCAGAATCTGATCCGATCGTCCTCAAATCCAGCTGGGCCTCAGCTAGCCAACTAGCCCCTTCCGTTGCTGGTCTCGTTGCTCATAGCCGCCGTAACTGGTCTCCCGTCCCGCTCCTCCAACCGAGTCTCGTCGCACACCGCCGCTGCCACCGAGCTCCGCTGAGGTCACGGTAAGCCCTCCGCTAGGCACCGCCACCTACCGTCGTCTGCCTGGGTGAAATCTCTGCTGAGCCCCGTCAACAAATAGCCGCTTGCCTGGTAGTATCTCCGCTGGGCCTCGCAGCTGGGCTTCGATTCAGGCTGGTGTAAGGTGGAATGACTGGCGCCAGCATTAAGCTAACTAGCGTTAGCTTAGCAATCGCTTCGGGTAGTCTCGTCGCACACCGCCGCTGCAGTCACGGTAAGTCCTCCGCTGGGCACCGCCGCCTACCACCGTCTGCCTGGGTGAAATCTCTGCTGAGCCCCGTCAACAAATAGCCGCCTGCCTGGTAGTATCTCCGCTGGGCCTCGAAGCTGGGCTTTGATTCAGGCTGGTGTTAGGTGGAATGGCTGGCGCCAGCATTAAGCTAACTAGCGTTAGCTTAGCAATCGCTTCAGGTAGGGCACATCAGTGAATCACAAGGAAGCGCTGGAATCGCTGGTCAGTTTACTCACAGTGGCCGGATAAAAGCGATCAAAGGGGTAATCCACCGGAGGTATATCCGATCGCTGTAGGTTAGTTATTTAGAGACTGGCGCCAGCATTAAGCTAACTAGTGTTAGCTTAGCAATCGCTTCAGGTAGCATTAAGCTAACTAGTGTTAGCTTAGCAATCGCTTCAGGAAGGTGCATCAGTGAACCACAAAGAAACGCTGGTCGCTGGAGAAAGGCGATTAAAGGGCAATCCAACGGAGGTGGCACTTCAGCCCGTGCGTGTTCGCCACGAGCGCCGATCGCTGCAGGCCAGCCACTTTTAATGGCAAAATCAGTGACTTTGTCTCAGCACTGAAAAGGTGTGACCATCCCGGTCGCCATCTTGAAAGAAAACTGTTGACATTAATACACACATTTCACTGTAATGTTAATCGCTCTAGCCGAGCGCTCTGTTTGTCCCAGTCTGTTGTGGGGGTAATCCACAATAGGAGCAACTGACTCCTATTAGGAGGTATAAAATGTGCAAGATTTGCTGACATTGCCTGAGAACAAATTGTAGGAGACTCACAGTAACGCTGTGGTAGCCTGATGAGTGTGTACTTTTCGTTTTCAGATATGAATGAAAACCAGAACTGATGATCTGGGTATACTGGCATTTTAAAAATGCATTGCTAGTGACTACTACTGTGAAAAGTTGCATTTGAAGTTCTAGTTTATTCAACAATGTGTGTGGTCCTGGTACACAATGAGCACAAAGAATTACAGCTTTGTTAATCCCTGCAGGTCCTGCACCATCAGGATGTTTCCACAGGAATGGGGAGGCTGAGCATGACACTATAACAACTGCTGCTTTTAACTCTTTTACAACCTGTTTAACACCTTTTTGAGCTTCTAGACGGAGAGGATATTATGTGGCTTTGCTGTTATAGTGACATATTTTGCTTCCTCTTATAAGACCAACATCAGTTTTATCTTTTTACTTTAATGAATTTGGAATTTGCTTCAAATTTTCTCATCCTCACTTCTGTTAATGTTAAGATTGGTCATGTAGGAGATACTGGGTATACTGGTATTTTAAAAATGCATTGCTAGTGACTACTACTGTGAAAAGTTGCATTTGAAGTTCTAGTTTATTCAACAATGTGTGTGGTCCTGGTACACAATGAGCACAAAGAATTACAATGGATCAATGGATACAATGGGGGCAATGGATCAGCGTTCTCTTCGCGCCCTCCGCCAGTACCCGGGCTCGCCTGGGGAAGCTAATGATCCTACCAGCAGACTAAATTCAAAGAGACGACGCCTCTGTGCCAAGTCAAAGAAGAATCCTAGTCACAGTCCTAAAGCCGAAAGCAAACAGCCCCAAGAGCACTTTGTGGTAGGATCTGCCCTTCGCATATTACAACTAAACGTTGAAGGCCTATCTGCAGCCAAGCGAAGCCTTATCGAAGTCCTCGCCTTCCAACATTCAATTGATGTAATCTGCCTCCAAGAGACTCATATTGGCACAGAGGAAGCTGGCCGCTTCACCATCAAAGGCTTTGACCTCCTGTGCTATGTTCTACATGCTAAACATGGACGTGCCACCTATGTGCGTTCTGACATAGTTGAAGCAAATCACCTGATAACAACACATTTCTCAGACACCATAATCATTGGTGGCTTCCATATTGTCAATGTGTACAAGCCCCCTAATGCCAACTGGGATCTGCAGGTCTTACCCACCCTACCCCACCCTGCCATCTATGTGGGGGACTTTAACAGCCATCACCCTGACTGGGGGTACCCAGCAGTGGACAGTGATGGGGAGGCACTTTCAGACTGGGCATCCAGAAATGACCTCGCTTTGATATACGACCCCAAACAAAGAGGAACCTTCCACTCTGCTAGGTGGAAGAAGGACTATTCTCCTGACCTGTGTTGGGTCAGCTCTTTGAATGGGGAGCCATATCCTACACAGATCCTCATTCTTGATGATTTTCCACACAGCCAACACCGGCCCCTGCTTGTACACATTGGCCTACAACTTCCAGTCATATACAGCCCAAGGAAGATGCGCTGGAACTTCCGCAAAGCCAACTGGAAGAAATTCAGTGAAACTCTGGACCGGAGCGTTGTTACCATCCCACTCCACACCATCACTGTAGATGAAGCATACAACCGCTTCTGCAGCGCAATCTTCAAGGCTGCCCATACTGCAATCCCACGAGGCTACCGACCCCTCTATGTCCCATGTTTGGACGGAGAAAGTGCTGCCCTCCTACAATCCTATCAAACATCAGGGGACCCAGAGATAGCAGACCATCTCATTGATTTGCTAAATACAGCCCGGCGAAAGAAATGGGAGGAGTCAGTTGCTGACCGGAGCTTTACGCACTCTAGCAGGAAATGTTGGAGCCTCATCCGTCGCCTAGGAGCTGCACAGAAGCCCCCTAGCCAAAGCCGAGCATCCGTCACACCCAACCAAGTTGCATCCCACCTACTGACTATCACCAAAGCACCCCAAGACAAAGACACCAGAAGAGCAGTTACAACTGAGCTAAAAAAAAACACCAAAAAATGCCTGTAGAGGAAACGAACCCTGAACCCTTCGAGGCTGCTGAACTGGAGAAAGTCCTACAGGGTCTGAAATGTGGAAAGGCAGCAGGATACGATAACATCTTCCCAGAATTCATGAAAAATCTTGGCCCCCGAGCCCTAACCTGGTTGACACAATTCTACACAAGGATCACACAAACGAACTCGATCCCAAAGAAATGGCGGACAGCAAAGGTCATTGCCATCCCAAAACCTGGCAAAGACCACAAACTACCAGCAAGCTACCGCCCAATCTCCCTACTCAGCGTTCCTTACAAAATCATGGAGCGCCTAATACTGCAATGCATTTCCCCAGAAATAGAGGATATTCTAAGTGTGGATCAAGCAGGTTTCCGCAAGGACCGCAGTACAGGAGAACAAGTACTGGCCCTAACCACCTTCATTGAAAATGGCTTCGAGAGCAGACTGAAGACAGGGGCTGTGTTTCTCGATCTTACAGCCGCCTATGATACGGTCTGGCACAAAGGCCTCCTCCTGAAACTTATAAAGGCGATCCCTGCTTGGGCAACAGCAATTATAAAAACCCTGCTGACCAACCGAAGGTTCAGAGTCCACCTCAGTCAGAACACAAGTGCATGGAGAATGCAGAAAAACGGACTCCCACAAGGCTCAGTTCTAGCTCCAACTCTGTTCAACCTCTACATAAACGACCTGCCTACTACAAAATCCCGCAAATTCATCTATGCAGATGACATCTGTTTGGCATTCCAAGCACCAGACTTTGAACCACTGGAACGGGTGCTCACGGAAGATCTTGCTAAACTGGACCAGTTCTGCAAAATCTGGCGCCTAAAACCAAGCCCAGCAAAAACCGTCTCCAGTGTATTCCATCTCCACAATGCAAAAGCTGCCAGAGAACTAAACATCCACCTGAGCGGACTCAAGCTTAAGCATGCCCCAAATCCAACTTATCTTGGAGTGACCCTTGATAGGACCTTATCCTTCAAGGAACATCTAAAGGGGACGGCTGCTAAGGTGAAAGTACGAAACAACCTGCTCTGCAAGCTCGCTGGTGCAAAATGGGGGGCGGCAGTCTCCACCCTGCGCACCTCAGCACTGGCCCTTTCATACTCTGTAGCAGAATATTGTGCCCCTGTCTGGTCCAGGTCATCTTACACACACCATGTAGACACCCAGCTCAACTCAACCATGAGAACTATAACTGGAACAATCCGCTCAACACCACTCCCCTGGCTTTCTGTACTGTCAAACATAGCCCCTCCACACATCCGGCGAGCAGCATTAACTCAAAGGATGCTCCAAAAAGTTAAAGATTTCCCTCACTTACCAATCCATGCAGATATCTACACCCCACCCACTGCTCGACTTTCATCCAGACGGCCGATTTGGAAAAACCCTCCCCCAGCTGACTTTACCATCCAGACAGCTTGGCAAGAGGAATGGGAGACCAAGGAGGTCCCAAACAAACAGCTGGTGATAAACCCCAACCAACAGGTCCCGGGCACCAACCTCCCAAGGAGACAGTGGTCTACACTCAATCGCTTCAGGACTGGACATGGCCCCTGCTTGGCCAGCCTTCACAGATGGGGCAGTAGCCCTAGCCCACTGTGCGCATGTGGAGAGGAGCAAACTATGGAACACATCATAGAGGTTTGCCCACTCCAAAGACTGGAAGGAGGATTACACACCCTCCATACAGCAAACCAGGAGGCAACTGCTTGGCTTAAGGACTTTGCATTCGCTAAATAAAATAAATGTAGGAGATTTCTGGGCGTCAATTGTGCACAGCCTTTTGTGCTGTGGTTACCCAGTTAAGTGACAATGCATATGTTTCTAATTTAGGAGAATATTCTATATTAAGGTCAGATGTTGGTTTCCTATGGATGGCTATATTCCTCAGCAGAGGTGATAAAATGTCCAACATTTTTCCAAACCATGTGTTTGGGTCTAACCAGTGAGATATGTGGAACCCCCCATTGTTTAAAATGTCTCTTATCCTCATCAGATAAGACAACGGATGCTCCCACACATCCCTTGGTGACCAGTACAAGTTTTTTATGACCAATCTGGAGGATGGATTTGCAAAAAATATTTGTTCATAATTTGGATCAGATCCATTCAATTGCCTATAGTACATGGTACCATGATATTGATTTGGTGATTGCCAATCAGTAGGAACTGTGGATGTAAGATGCTGTGTAGCTCTTCTACACAGGTCTGATATCACTGAACATGGTCCGCCATGACCAGGTCAAGTGAGTATCAGTATTTCAGTTTGGAAGTCTCAAACTATGTTTACTTCCTCAGTTTGTGGGTAGCCTTTGACAAAATGAATGACCCTTCAACAATTTTACCGGTAGTAGGATCCTTTACTTTCACAGATTTTGATAGGTATTCTACTGTTAGTTTACCATTTTCAGATTTTAACTGTTACTTTTCATTCTGACTTTGAAAAGTCCTGAATGTCATTACCTGAAATTACTCATCTACTTGCACCCGCGTCACACAAATTTAATCTGAGCACCGTGAACTTCCAACATTACTTCTAGTAGACACTATATTGCTAACATTAGATTAAAGTCAGGTAAATGGAAAATGTCTGCTATTTTCTAAGAATTTTCTAATAATCTAATTGTCTGTATATGTGTAGGAGTGACTCCACTTATCTGTTTTAGTCTTAATCATGCAGTCCAGCTGGGAGGGGGCACCTCCCCCTCCTAGCGGCCGGTCTTGCTATCACTCAGTTTTCATTGTGGGGGGTGCATTCCCTCCTCAGCCACAGCCCCTCCTCCTCCACTGCTGTCCTCCCCCTCCTCCTTCTGGCTTCCTTAATAAAAGACAGAATTCATGGGGAGCCTCAACTTCCCATGGGTCAGTAATCACATTGCAGGTTTTTCTTTAAATTTTTATTTCCTTTCATACCTAGATTCCTGTCATGAGTCTGCACTCCTATTTTCCCCTCTGAGCACAGACTCAATTTATTTCTGAGTTTTGTAGATCTGTCATTATTATTGTTGTCAGTTTTCTGTATATTCTCCTTCTGTGTACTGTGGTCTGATGATTTATTTTCCTGCTTCACCTGTAATTATTCTCTAGTCAGTATTTGGTTCTGTATGTTTATTTTTGAGCTGACAGCTGGGAGGTGACGTCTCTGGGTTTGTGTTGGCACCGCCTGCCGGGCTGACAGCCACTCCTCCCTCACCTCTGATTACTGTCAGGTGATTCCAATTATTAATTGTTGTTCCCTTCTCCTGCTCGAGCTGACCCACACACCTGTTATCACTTGTCTTGTCTTCACCTCGCTTACTATTTAAACTCTGTCTTTTCTCTTCATCATTGCCACTACATTGTGTGTGAGACTAATGTGGTCCACTGAGTGCTCCTCAGGACATTAATCTCATATCCTCTTCTTCTCCAGAGCAGGCTACTCAGGAGCGCCACATATTGTTTTGTAAGTTTTCCTGTCTGCATTTTGGATTTGTGTATTTTTGGACTTACGTTGTTTTCTTTATTAAATGTTGCAATTAGTCATTCAGCGTCTGGGTTCCTCTTTATCTCTGTGCACCGCGTAAAAGCGCACAACAGAATGTAGTGGCCAGAAAGAACCCAGCTGTGATAACTGCAAATTTCATTTTTTCCACCCGCCTGTTTTCTGGAGCTCGCCATGTCGAATCTGGGTGAAGTGGAGCAGTGGGCGGTGTGCTTCTTGGAAACCATCTGGTCGCAGACACGAGCCTCCCGTTCACCCAAGATGGTCCAGGAGAGCCGGGACAGTGCAGCACGAGTGATGCAGGCGTTTCCTAACTTGTGTAGTCACCCGAAGGCAGTAAACATTCTCTCCTCCATCTATTCCCATCTGAGTACGAGTGAGGAGCTGAGGGAAGTGGCTCCGGTGCCTTTGCTGACCCCAGCACGCTCCCCGCAGACAAGCCAGCTTCAGTTCCACAAAAACAGCATCATCCTGCATCGGTCCACCTTCACTTCCGGCTTCTAGAGGGAGCAGTCGCTTTCCCTCTCCTCTCCTCTCCTCTACTATTCCCTGCTTGCGATGTCTGTCTTTCGCTCTTCTTCTGGCTGAATCTTAATCCAAATGGAAATTATGGATCTGGAAAAGCGGCTTATATGCGATTGTCACCACTTTAAAAGAAGAAAATCGGGTCAGGGGGAACCCAAGGAAGACTCATGGCATTGGAATTCATGTGTCTGTGTGATTCGACTGAAGATTGAAATGATCACAGGATTTTCTGTTTGGCCCCTGGAGTTCCTGGTGTATCTAAATTATATTTGGGTGAGCTAATCAAATGCGGACCCTGGCGTAGCTCCCTCAACAAATTCAACAATTCGTCCAGCTGGGGGGAGCACTGACTGTCAGCGGCAAATAGGATTAACATGGAATTTACCACCTGGCATGCATTGAAGAGAGAACGGACTCTCTTGGACATGTTTACCTATGTTTCGGTAGATGGATAACATCTGGGGATCGCTGAGTGCTCTCCAGAGAATGATCTAAAGCATGATTCAAGCCTGTATGAAATTATGAAGCACAGAATCGAAGAGAGGGAAATTCTATTCTCTGAGTGCACTGTGCAGATTTGATCTTGTGTTTTGGCACCCTTGTTTACATTCCTCCTCGATGAAGATAAGGCTGGAGAAGTGACTTACCCAAACATTCAACAATTGTTGTTGTTTCAGCAGACAGAGCTCCAAGGACAGCGTTATCATGTGTCTGGACTATAGAACACATGACTGAATAATATCTATCCATTGCCAGAGGGTGCCCTCTGCTGTTCACTAGCAATGGCACACCTACATTACACTGCATTCAACATTACATGAATGATTGATACACGTAAACTGACACAAATATACATACACTGACTCTCTCAATTCTCCTGCTTTGTTAATGTGTGATCTATTGTCTGCTAATTGTGCATAGAGGGTTTTTTTCTGTGTAATCAAAATTTGGCTCATTTGAGCTTTATATGAGCTTATACGAGCGTTATTCTGATTAACTATGTTTTTTCTCTATGCCTATTGTGTTTTCCTCCCCCCCTTCCCCTCTTTACCCCCACTGTATGACAGGCGCCTTGCATGGCTGCCGCGTCATTGGATGCACCTAACGTGCGCGCCCAATGTCAAGTCAAATTCCTTGTATGTTTACTTGTAAATATACTTGGCAATAAAGCTGATTCTGATTCTGATTCTGATTCTGAAGCTCTCCTCCTCTTCTGCAGCCATTCCCTCAACATCAGGCCCGATAATTCGCACAGCAGTTTACTCCTTTTCTCTTTCTTCACCAGCTGTTCCGTCAGCTCCTTCTGTCTCCATAGCTGCTGCAATTCCCGTTCCCCCAATGTCTCCTCCTGCTGCCGAGAGGTCCTCTGGTGTTTCCCCGGTAACACCCACCTCCGTGTCATCAGAGCTGGCTCCTCCACGATCCATAAAGGGGGGCAGGATAGCCATTGACACAGAGAGGGATCTCTGCCCATCACCTGCAGCAGAGAATACTAAGATTCGAGATGTCAGGCAAGTGCTTTTTCATTCTATTCCATCTTGTAATGATAGGCCTTGTCTGTCTCCCGGGAGAGAAACTCAGGTAAAGCAGTCACCTGAGTCCTGTCCTCCTGCTGCAATTATTAATCTTTCTCCTGCCCTGTCCATGTCTCCTCCTGTGGTCCCTGAGAGTCCACCGGCCCAGAACCTCCTTCCTCCTTCCTCTTCCTTCCTTCCTCTGAGCTTCTTCCCAGGGTCACCGGAGATGATTCTGCACTACCGGAGGTCTCCGTGGGTCCAGGTCCGCTACTCGAGGTCACCAGATGTCCAGCTTCCCCTGCTGTGGAGGTTGTCCAGGGTCCAGCTTCCCTTGTTGAGGTCATCGCAGGTGTCCCGTCCCAGCCCGGGACCTCGTGGGTACAGATTTGGACCAGGCAGGGTCCACCATGGGTGCCACTCATCCTCTGCCTGAGGCCGTAGTCTGGGTTCTTCTTCAACCTGATTCTCTGTCGGTGCTGCGTTCCAGCCGGGGTCTCTCGCAGGTGCTGCGCTCCAGTATGAGCCCAAAGTGGTTGCTGCGCTCTGGCATGGGCCCGCCATGGGTGCTACCCCTCCTCCAGGGGGTCCTCCGAGGGTGCAGCATTGGCCCAGCCCGGAGCCACCGAGGGTGCTGCAGTGCCCCAGCCCGCAGCCACCACGGGTGCTACTAAGCTCCAGCCCGCAGCCACCGTGGGTGCGATGTTCCTTCAGTCCGAGACCGAGGGCGTCGTGGTCCCTCTTCCTCCACTGCCAGACACAGTCATGGTCCCTCTTCCTCCACTGCCAGACACCATCGTGGTCCCTCTTCCTCCACTGCCAGACGCCATCGTGGTCCCCTTTCCTCCAATGCCAGATGCCGTCATGGTTCCCCCTCCTCGGCTCTCCTCCTTCCCTGTGGGGGAGCCGCCTCCCGGGCCGTCCCTTCTGTTTAGGTGGCTCAAAGACTCGGGCTGGCCGCCGGAAAGACTGAGCCGCCGGGTAGGGTGGTCTATGTTCTCTGATAGGCCACCCAACTCATTCCACCTGGCCATCCGGCTGGCCTGGGACTTTGGTAGGCCACCTGACTGGTTCCATTCTGCCATCCATTGGGCCTTGGACTCTGGTTGGCCCCCTGAACTCTTGAGCTCCATGGGCCGGGGGGGGGCTTTATTTTGTGTTTTTCTGGTGTGGGTCCTGAGTAGGGTTGTTTTTGTTCCCTCCTGGCCTGTTCCCCCCACCACCCGCCCTGGGTAGATTGTTGTAGTTCCTGCTGGGGGGGGGGGGTCTTTTTTCTGTTAATGTTACCCTGGGGTGTCTGGAATCCACCCCTTGAGAGGGGCTCTGTCATGAGTTTGTACTCCTATTTTCCCCTCTGAGCGCAGACTCGAGTTATTTCTGTCATTAGGGCCTGAGCCACTTACAACGTCAGTCAGCGAAAGCCTTATTGTAATTGCTCAGCTTGAAGAAATTCTTCCACCTAATTAGGGCCTGAGCCACTGACAACGTCAGTCGGCGAAAGCCCTATTGTAATTGCTCAGCTCGAAGAAATTCTTCCGCCTAAACGAATGAATTTTTCACCCTCTGAACATTAACCAAAACACACATTTTTTTGGCAGACCCCTCAGACCCGGCGAAAAATTTGATAAACTGGAAAACATATGTGCCCCCCACCCCTAATTTTTGTGGGTGGGGCCAAACGTACAAGGTCTATGGAGACTGGAGACCATAAACTTTGCCGTACAGACATAAAATTTGGGTGAGGTGTGCATCACCTCAAGACATGCAAAAAACATAATTGTGGCCCATACCCACCACCAACAGGAAGGCCGCCATCTTGCCTCAAAGTCACCCAACCTCCAATTCGGAAAAAAGCCACACCTCGCATTTGAACGAACTAGTCCTAGGGACCTACTCCGATTGAGCTCATTTTTACATGGCGGCATCTATAGGCATTGGCCATTAAAAATTGTATAAATTAAGTCAAAATCTTGAAAGGTGTGGCCAGGGTGCCAGGGCGCCAGGGCGAAGTTTGACTACTCCCTTTACAACCTCAAACAGCTGTCACTGGGGCAAAAATTGTCCAATGACCCCCAAACTTCCCATGATGGAAAATAGTCCTGCCCCAAACGCGTCAACATTAAAATACCTGACAAAAGATATAGTGCCACATAGTGGTTAACAAAAGAATTGCTGAAAACTGTTTTATTTATTACTCATGCGTCACTTGCCAGACTGACGTGAAATTTTCTGAGATTAATCACACCACAGGGGTGATCTTAACTGCACATCAACTTTAGCATGACGTCACACGTGTTACCATGGACACACCCTCCTTGCCATTCAATCCTTGATCTATTTACAGGATTAGGAATGACCTGGAGTCATGAAATCTTGAATATAGGTTGAGGTGACTGTAATATATAGTCCTATATGGGTGGACAACACATAACTAATAGGTAAGTGTTGCCATGGTGACATGGCGTACGCTGACTCTTCGCCATGGAACATCAAGAACTTGCAAATTGGACAAACTTCATCTGATTTCCATCAAATTTTCGACAATGGATATGACTTCCACCCCAAACGTGTCTATGTAAAAATAATAAACAAAAATTGTAGCACCACCTTGTGGTTAGTGCAACAGACACTTGTAAATTGAACAAACTTTGTACGATTTTCACATAATTTTGCACATTCGATATTAGTCCCACTGCAAACACATGTATATAAAAATAATAAACACAAGTTTTAGAGCCCCCGGGTGGTTAAAGGAAGAATTGCTGAAAACTCTTATTTATTACTCACACGGTGCTGGCCAGAATGACGTGAAACTTTCTGAGATTCATCAGACCAAAGGGATAATCATAACTGCACATCAACTTCAGCATGACGTCTCACATGTTACCATGGACACGCCCTCCTCGTCATTCAATCTGTGAGCTTATGGGGAGGGGTGGGAAGGTCCCAGAGTCATCAAATTTGGAACATACGTTGACATGACTGTCATATATAGTCCTACAGTATATGGGTGGACCACACATAACTGACAGGGAAGTGTTGCCATGGCACCATGGTGAAGTTTGACTCCTCCCCTTACAAAATCAAGCGGCTTTAACTCGCGCAAAACTTGTCCAATGTGCACCAAAGTTTCCAAGATGGAAAATATTACCACCCTGAATTTGTCATCATCAAAATACCTGACAAAAGATATAGGGATACAGGGGTTAACGAATTGCTGAAAACTGTTTTTTTTTTTTATTACTCATGCGTCACTTGCCAGACTGACATGAAATTTCCTGAGATTCATCACACCACAGGTTTGATCATAACTGCACATCAAGTTTAGCATGACATAGCACGTGTTACCATGGACATGCCCTCCTCACCATTCAATCCTTGATCTGTCACCATGGGATGAGATGCCGTCTCGGCGCTCAGCCCATGTTTCTCCTCATCCCTGCTTCTCATTGAGCAGCGTCTCAGCAGGCTCCCAGCTGGCAGCATTACGGGACGGCTGGGGCCAATTAATCCTCATCAGCTGGGGCGCTGCCAATGAGAATAAATAGGAGCAGCCTCGATCACTCGGGGCTGCGACATAAGCACTGCTAGGCTGAAGCCCCTACGTCTGGTGTCAGTCTTCTACTCCTATTGCAGCATTCCTATGAGTGTTACCCGCTGTGAGTATGTATGCCTTGTTACCCTTACGTCCGGTGCGAGCTCCCTGCTCCTGTGTTGTGCAACTCAAGAGTGTTCCTCTGTATGAGTACCTGTGCTTTCCTCATCCCTCACCCCTTTCCTTTAATAAAACATCACGACTCACTGGCTTGCCCTTGGCTCTTATTGCGTGGCTCCCTAGAGCCCCGCGTAACAGTATATCGCAGCCAGACGAGTTACCAGCGGCCGTGAGTCGCTGTGGAATTGTACCTTTCTGTCCGGGTGTCAGCGCTGCTAGCATGCCGTTTCCCAGGAGTCACGTCCGACGCCAGGGCGATGAGCTGTGGTCCATCCCGGGGGCTGTCGACAGGACGCTCTTCACCCTGTACGACGCCTCCAACTTGAGACGCTGGCATCCGGGCCGTGCTGAGGATTCCCTGGACTGTCACCCTCGTTCCTTGTTCCATCTCGAGGTCAGTGCCAGGGTTGACGCCATGGTCACACAGCGAGAGAAGCTCCGCAGGTTGGATGGAAACCCCGGCAGGACGCCGAAGTGGATGACGTTGCCCCCCGCTTCGGGATCCCGTTCCTGCTGCCATTCCAGCCCGGGAGTTCATGCCACCCAGAGGGCTTCCCCCGTTCTGCACCACGTCACTCGGGATTCCCCCCATGGAGCCGCAGCTGACAGCAGTTACGTCTGGGACCGAGCGGCTGACGCAATTCCCGCTGTGTATCCATTCACCATCTGCAGGCACGTGGCGGCGGCAGTGAGATTGGTGGAGAGGACTCCAGAGTAACGAAGCTTTCCCAAGCTCAATGCCTTCCTCGCCTCGGTCTCTGATCAGGAGCGGCGATTCCTGGGTTCCCCCCTCGCTTCGTCCCCTGGGAGAAGTCGTCGTCACATCGCCAAGTCACCTCTGCACGACCCCCTTCCGGATCCAGTTCTGGGCTGCCGCCAGGACCGTTCCCCCCATGCAGCTGTCACCTCTTCGTCTCGTCAGCATGGAGTTTTCACAGCCTCGTTCCCTGAGCCTCGTTCCCCCGCTGTCACTCCTGGGCATTCGGGCTGGCTCACCCCGGCTGTTTCCCCCTCCTCCTCGACGCGCTTCCTGACTGCTGTGTGTGCCTGGAATCTCGGCCTGGTGAGCTCTCTGCTGGAGACTACGCAAGCGATCCTCAGATGATTTCCCAGGGGGTCCTCCGTTATCGCCGGGCGGGGAGAGGAAGAAGCAGTGTCCACCACAGCAGGCGATATTCAACCTCCAGGAGACAGGCAAGTCATAGTTTATTCACATCAGCTTAATGATTTGCTCTGTCACATTCCTGGAGGAGGAGTTCAGGGTTCGCAGCTCCCTGAACTTCCCCCACCTGCTGTAACCTGTGTTCCTAATCCTGCATCCTCTGTGTCTCTCTCCACCAAGCGATCCCCGGCTCCGGGTCAACGTGGTGGGATAAGGAGAGGGCCTGTAGTTCCGCAGCTATGTTGTGGACGGAGGAGGAGGACTGACTGCTGCATGGAGCCTGCGCCGACGATTAAGCGTCCCCGGGTCTCCATGGAGACGCGGTTCGGTCCAACAGGACGAGACTCTTCTGACTTCACGCTGTGTAGATCATCAGCGGGGTTACCGGAGCTGGAGGAGCCTCAAGCTGCACTGACCATCGTGCTGGCTGCGGTGCCCGACGCAGCCGAGTGGGAGCCTGACAACGACCTCCGGACGATGGATCCTGGATCTTCGCAGTCCTGGACGGCGTCGGGACCCGAGATCAGGCGAGTGCTCTCCTCTCTTTTCTCCCTCTATTTCTCTGAGCACTTTAGAATCAGAATCAGAATCAGAATCAGATTTATTGCCATTGTTCATGTAGTACACAAACTAGGAATTTGTCTCGGTGCCATGCTGCAACATTAAAAACATGAAGAGATAAAGAGATAAACTAAAAAAACTAAAAGACTAAAAACATGCAATAAGTGTAGAATAATAAGTAATAATAATAATAATGAGTAATACTAGTCAAGGCAGATTTAAATAAATTAGCAAGTAGCAGATAATATGGGGTACCACAGTGCAGTCAATAATGCAACAGAAAAACAGTGATGAACGACATGAGCTGCTGTATATAGTGCACAAGAGTCAATAAGTCACTTAATGTTCAGCAGTCTGATGGCAGAGGGAAAAAAGCTGTTCATGTGCCGGGAGGTTTTAGTCTGAATGGACCGAAGTCTTCTACCTGAGGGGAGGGGGGCAAACAGTACGTGACGTCAATTTTTTTTTTTTTTTGCTCCAAGATGGCGCCCACAGTGGTCGACATGGTGCTTCGCTGCCCTTTAATTTGTCTAATTTGTTTGTTTTTGTTCGTCGATTGTGTGACTGCTACCTCTTATACTCGTGAAGAGTTATTAAATATCAGGACTCTTACTCCCATGGACCTTCTCCCAGTTTTTTTAGCTCCTGCCGCCGATCTGATTCATTGTTTGGCTCAAAGAGTAAGATGGCGAAAAAGAGGAAAGCGAGGGGGGATTCTCGCTCGGCTGCGAAGGAGAGGCACGCGAACAGCCTTGCCTGGCATATTTTTATCCAATGCCAATTCTCTCTTGAACAAGGTAGAAGAATTAAGACTGCTGATGCGATTTAAGGACCTCGCTTCCTCGTCTGTCATCTGTTTATCTGAGACCTGGCTTAAAGGGAACATACCGGACAGCGCGATCAGCCTCGAGGGATTTCAGCTGTTTCGTGCTGATCGCGTCACAGAGCTCTCCGGTAAGTCTATTGGAGGAGGAGTGTGCTTCTATATTAACAGCAGCTGGTGCTCTGATGTAACGGTGGTGTCACAACACTGTTCTCCCGATCTAGAATTTCTCTCTGTTAACTGCAAGCCATTTTATTCCCCGCGGGAGTTCGCATCATTTGTTTTGATCGCTGTGTACGCCCCTCCCGACGTGGACACGTGCGAGGCCCAGCGCGCGCTCGCAGATCACGTCCTACATGCGGAGCGGAATTTTCCAGACTCCCTGGTTATTGTGGTGGGCGACTTTAACCAGAGCAATCTGAGTCACGAGCTCCCCCGATACAGACAGTTTATTAAATGTCCAACCAGAGGAAATAACACGCTGGATCACTGTTACACCACAGTGAAGGACGCATATCGCGCTGTTCCCTGCGCTGCGCTTGGATTATCTGATCACGTGATGGTCCACCTCATTCCCACATACAGACAGAGATTGAAACTCACTAAACCTGTTGTGACCACCACGAAGAAATTGACCAGTGAAGCTGGAGAGAAACTGAACACATGCATGGAAATAACTGACTGGGGCATGTTTAAAGGAGCCACACATGATCTTAATGAGTACACAGACACTGTGAACTCATATATCAACTTCTGTGAGGAGAGCATTCTCCCATCGCGCACCAGGGTGAGGTACTCTAATGATAAGCCCTGGTTCACTGCTAAGCTCAGACAGATCAGAAAGGAGAAGGAAGCTGCGTTGAAAAGTGGGGGGATGAGCCGGGTGCAGCCGCCCGCTGCATCCGAGCTCGTTTCGCCGGGTTCTGGCACTGCCGGTGATCCTGATCCCGGTTCTGTTCTTTCTCCCGAGCCTTCTTCCAGGGTCACCGGCAAGGAGTTGCCATTCCTCGTGATGCTGGAGGGTCCAGGTTCAACGTTGGAGGTCGGTTCTGGTGCGGTGCTGACCCAGTCGGGGTCCATCGTGGGTGCTGCTCCAGCGGTGTCCGACGTGGGTTCGCCCGAGACCCAATCGGGGTCCGACGTGGGTGCCGCTCCAGCGGTGTTCGACGTGGGTTCGCCTAAGGCCCAATCGGGGTCCGACGTGGGTGCTGCTCCAGTATTGTCCAGGTCCGGTGAGGAGGTGGCTGTTTCCCTGCGGCCTGACGCTCGTCGCCCTCGTCATCGGCTCTCCCCTGAACCTCTTCCACCGGGGCCCGCTTTGACCCTTCGTCCGTCTCAACGGTCCTGGTGGTTGAGTGATGCGGGTCGACGGCCTGACCCGCCAGACTTTTGGTTCGGCGATCTGGTCCAACCCCCCGACGAACTGTGTTTGCTTCTGGGTAGCCTGGCTCGGCTGCCGGTGGACTGGTTTCCTGGGATCTGGGTTTGGAGTTCGCCGTCCGAACATTTCCCTTTCCCCGGTTCGCCAACTGGACAATGGGCGGGGAGATCTCCGGAGCCATCTCGGCCATTTTTGGACTCTGCCTGTCATATTCCTCGGGTGTCGCTTATTTTTGTTATGGTCACTCGGGTGTAATATTCTGTCCTTTTGGTGAATATACTGTATATTCATAGTGCTGTGTATTGTTTTCTATTGTCCGTACTCAGCATTTTCCTTTTTGCCTCTTGCTCGTAGCCTTGTCTGTGCATTATAGAGTTATGTGTTTTGTTCCCCACCTAACCATACTCTGTAATGATCCGTTTGTCCCTGTCACCTTCACTCCTCTAGGTGACTATAGGGCCTTTTCCACTAGCACGCTTTAGTGCGACACGGGACGGCTCAGCACGCTTTGTACGCTTTTCCACAAGCCCCAACACGGTTTAACAGCCGTGATTCTCAGCCCCGCTGCAGGGCAGGGTACAGCAGTGCTGAGCTGTGCCGTGTTGTGACGTTAATAGACTGGTCGCCGCTGATTGGTCAGGTCGTAACCGGCGCTGATTCGTCAGGTTGTAACCGCCCCTCTCCTCCTCCTCATCTACCAAATCTTCACGACCTTCTCAATAAAGTTTTTGAAAAAAAAAAAAAAAAAGAATCTTCACGACCGCCTTTACTCAGCACGCAACCACTGTTGGCGAGTTCCTTTTCAGTGTATTGCTGTGCTATTTTCATTTATTCTCTATCAAAAATGGCTTCGCGTAATAAGGGTGTTCCATGGACCAAAAAGGAGGTGCAGTATCTGCTCACTGCATTGTCAGACGAACGTATTCAGCGCGAGTTAGACGGAGCCGCCCGGAATGAAAAAATATACCGGGAGGTCTCGACATCGGAGTCCTTTAACGGTGAGTTTTAATTTTTTTTTTATTGTGCGTTTTTTCGCAAATATATTCGGTAAGACGCTCAGTTTATTTATGCAATAAAAAAGCTGTTCATTTGTGGATGGATCGCTGCTTTATTGCAGCACACTGCGGACTAAAGCTTTTATTGTAATTATTCATGTGAACAATACGCTGAAATAAGCTTATGTATTCTTGTTAAAAACTATTGTCTTTTCTGTATATCTTGCACTTTCGTGCTGTATTTTATTGTGTGCATTTTCCTTGTAGAATCAGCCCACGCGTCCGCCGCGACAGCCCGCACGGATTATTCAACTGAGCCTTCCTGACCCACAGCTGGCAGAGACGGATTAATTTTACCGAGCCTCAGCACTCAGTGGTCGGCGTGTATAAAATGTCGATTAACCTTCATGTTGTGTTGCAAAGTTTTTTTTTATTTTAATATTTTGTATATAATAAAATGGAATTGTTTTGGAAAGTGTGGTTTGTCTGTTATAACACTGCATTATAAAACAGTATAATTACATAGAAATTCCATTGCCTAGTCTGATCAAAATGATGCTGAGGGTCAACCATTGTAAAGGTAATGTAATTTTTAACTAGACCAAAAAAGAAATCTTTTTGTAAGCTTTCTGTTCTTTTTATTGAAATATCATAAAAAATTAGCACCAAGTCAAAGGTACAAGTATATGTAAATTGAATGTTCTATCGGCATTCCAAATCCAGAGATTTACAATACTTTAGAAGGAGTGTAGCATCATCTAAATGGAAAATAATAATACTGTTGTTCCAAACGTTGACCTGAAGGTGAAAAACATGAATTTTTTTAATTCAGTACATCCAAAATGCCCTAGGATGTGGTGTTGGACAGTGTGCCACCGTCTCATTATTTAATACGAATAAAAACAAGTTTCAGCTCATTATTTCTAGGTCATTTGGCAGTTAATTCAAAACAAAAGTGACTTGTGTTGTTGCAGCTTAATTATGAGATAAAATTAATTGTGAGATAAAACCACAGAGCGAGCAAGGCAATAATCCTTGGATCCTCCATTTTTTGTCTCGTGTAAATAAGGACTCAGTCCGGTGCATAACATCACGGGAGTGTGGCCCCGCCTCGCTGAGAATCTGCTGCTGCCCCGCAACACTGTGCTAATGGAGACAGAAGCATTCCGAGCCGTACTGAAGTGAATCGAGCTGTACCGAGGTGTGCTGGGCTAGTGGAAAACAGGCTTATGTGTGGGTATATACATATTTAGTGCTGTATATTGCGTTCTCCCCTTATTGACCATACTCAGCATTTTCCCTCATGTTATCCTGTTCCTACCCTGTCACCGTTATTTCTCTAGGTGCCCCTTTTGTATATAGCGCTGTGTATCGTTTTTCCCATCACCTGTACTCAGCGTTTTGGTCTTTTTTTTGTCCTGTTCCTGGTCTTGTTTTCTGCATTATAGAGTAGTATGTCTGTTCATTTTTACCCATACTCTGTAATTGCTTTATTCATTTTTGTCACCTTTTTGGTGGGCTTTTGTCTCTTTTTCTTTACCCTGTTCTACACGTCATTTGTGTGTTTTGAGCAGTGGTCTTTGTCTGGTGCCATCCATAGTATTTTTTTCCCCATCTGCGCCCTGGTTTTTTGGGGGGGGTTTTTGTGCGATGTAGAGTATATTTGTTTTTGTTTTTTTGTTTTTTCTCTCTGCCCTGTTACTCTGCATTGGTCCATTGGTGTTGTCCTTCCCTTTGCTTCTCCCCCTCCGGTCCTGCCTCCCTTCCACCCACCCTAGGTGGGGGGGGGGGGGGGGGCTGGGATGTTCCTGGTCGTTCAGGAGCCCGACCTTGAGGGGGAGGCTCTGTCACCATGGGATGAGATGCCGTCTCGGCGCTCAGCCCATGTTTCTCCTCATCCTTGCTTCTCATTGAGCAGCGTCTCAGGCTGGCAGCATTACGGGACGGCTGGGGCCAATTAATCCTCATCAGCTGGGGCGCTGCCAATGAGAATAAATAGGAGCAGCCTCGATCATTCGGGGCTGCGACATAAGCACTGCTAGGCTGAAGCCCCTACGTCTGGTGTCAGTCTTCTTCTCCTATTGCAGCATTCCTATGAGTGTTACCCGCTGTGAGTATGTATGCCTTGTTACCCTTACGTCCGGTGCGAGCTCCCTGCTCCTGTGTTGTGCAACTCAAGAGTGTTCCTCTGTACGAGTACCTGTGCTTTCCTCATCCCTCACCCCTTTCCTTTAATAAAACATCACGACTCACTGGCTCGCCCTTGGCTCTTATTGAATGGCTCCCTAGAGCCCCGCGTAACATGATCTTGTTTGCAGAATTAGGAACAACCTGGAGTCATGAAATCTTTAATATAGGTTGAGGTGACTGTCATATATATATTTCTATATGGGTGGATAACACATAACTGACAGGGAAGTGTGGCCATGGTGACATAGTGAAGGTTGACTCCTCGCCATGAAACATCGGAAAGTTTCATCTTGGACAAACTTTGTTTGATTTTCACCAAACTTTCAACAATGGATAATAGTCCTACCCTTAACACTCCTATATAAAAATAACAAAAGTTAGAGCTCCGCCTAGTGGTTACAACATCGGACCCTTGTAAATTTAACAAACTTTGTACGATTTTCACAAAATCCTTTAGTTTAATATTTCTCCTGCCCCAAATGAGTCTATATACAAATAATAAAAAGTTTTAGCACCCCCTAATGATTAAAGGAAGAATTGCTGACAACTGTTTATTTTTCTTTCACCAGCTGAAAAAATGACTTGAAGGACTGGGGCTCATTGACAGTACATGTACATAGTACAGAACTGTTTCCATGGTGACCAGCATGCTTCAATGGCTTCCTCACAATGCAAAACATGACAGTTACAGCTCAGACAATCCTCGTCTGATTTGGACCAAACTTTGCATATATATCAATATTCACAAAACTGTCACACCAGCACATACTGCTGACATGAGGTACTGCACAAAATTGTTTCAAATTTTGCGCAAAGACCAGTAGTCACAATGACATGACATTTTCAGTTGTTTCTTAGAGTGCGTTGGACTACCCTCAGTGGAAGTCACTTTTGTCCTGCAATAAGCACAGTTGCCCTGGAAACCCACTACTTGTGTTTCGACAATGGACACTTGTAAATTGGACAAACTTTGTATGAATTCCACCAAATTTTCTATGATCGAATGTGTTTATATACAAATAATAAACGTTTTAGCACCCTATTGATTAAAGGAAGAATTTCTGAAAACTATTTTCTTTTTTCTTGCCAACAAAAAAAAAAAAATTATATGAAGGAATGACTAGGGCTCATTGACAGTACATCTGCATAGTACAGAACTGTTTCCATGGCAACCAGCATGCTTCAATGGCTTCCTCGCAATGACATGACAGTTACAGCGCAGACAATCTTCGTCTGATTTGGACCAGACTTTGCACAAATCATACTGATCCCACTCTGAGCACGTCTGTATATCAATATTCACAAAACTGTCACACCACCACCTACTGCTGACATAAGGTACTGCACAAAATTGTATCAAATTTTGCGCAGACCAGTAGTCATGATGACATGATATTTTCAGTGGTTTCTCAGAGTGCATTGGACTACCCTCAGTGGAAGTCACTTTTGTCCTGTGATAAGCACAGTTGCCATGGAATCCCATTCCTTTCCATTCAAGACGTTTTATACATTGGAGGCTTTGGGAAGTCCAAAGGTCACCAAATGTGGAACGTAAGTCAAGGTGACTCTCTTCTGTAGTTCTGTATTGGTCTGCAACATCTACTTAATATGTTAAGTGTTACAATGGCCACATGTCCAAGTTTACCTTATCGCAATACGTTGGACAGTTGTAAATTGGACAAACTGTGTCATATTTTAACTGTCATCGCCATGATGGACATTAGTCCCACTCTGCACGCACCTACATAAGAATATTTGACAAAAGTTATAGTGCCACTTACTGCTTAAAGGAAGTTCTTGCCAAATGGTTTACTTTATTATTCACACTGCCCTTGCAGCGACAACGGGAAATTTTCTGAGCCAGCAAGATATGACTGGCACTGGGTTGCGCGGGTGCGTGGGCCGCGAAGGCCCGCTTACACCTGCTTGCAGGTTTAATTCTGATTTTCATTGCTTTGACATGAAGTGTGCACCTTGCTTCTGGGTTAGGATGCAGAGTTGGAAAAATAAGGGAAAAGTAATCTTTATTTCCACATTATGCTGTGAATTTTAGCTAGAGTAATTTTATTTGCTTTTTACACATACATTTTGGGAACTCAGATTGTTGAAATGTGTCAATGTTCTGCAAGGTGGGGGAGTCTCAGCTCAGTGCAACATGGATATGTACAGTTTTTAAAGCAAATCACGGCGCACACCTGAAATCCAGTTTCATGTGTATTTTATGCAATAGTTGTTTAAAATAATGCCGTTCCAAGACAGTAAAAATGGTTTTACAACATAGCATTACATTCAGGTTTATGCTATGTCTTCATGTGGGTCGCTGCAGCTGTTTTTTTTTTTGCTCATGAACACGTGCCGACTACAGATGATTCACAAATGCTGTTTACGCATGCTTGAAGAACTTATGAGCAGTTTGTTGAATCTGGAGTGGCTTGTCAGTACTAACAGCTTCCTGGCAAAATGTGCATGCTTTACACAGATTAACACTAAAATGTTCTTGAATGAGACTGGGTTTGGCTCAAGGTCATGCTCAAGATCAAGGTCAGGAGATTTGTGATCTTGTGTCATTTTTTTGAAAATTGCAACTCCTCCGAGGCAATTGCCCTAATTATCAAACTTAACACAATGTGCTCAACACCAAGGTCAAGGGTCAGGTGACCTAAACACTCGGAGTGATTTCATCTGGCTGGAATGAGCTACTCATTAACAGTCTGGTTTGTAGATTATACCTCTAAAATGATGCTAAATGTAGCAACAGACAGTGCTTTTTGTACAAAATAAATACTTTACACCAGGGGTGTCCAATCATGTGTCATGGAGGGCCAAGACCCTGCAGGTTTTCTTTCTACCCAGTCTCTTCAGCAAGTGTTTTCATTTGTTATCAATCAGTGGGAATAAACTCAATGAAATCTGCTGTTGACACTGGTCGGAGGTAAAGCCTGCAGGGTTTTGGCTCTCCATGGCACATGATTGGACACCCCAGCTTTACACTAACAATAGATGGCAAATGGTTGGGTTCTTCCAGAAATATCTTTGGGAGTTCTTCATCCCCATTGTCACAAAGGGTCTTTTCACAGGGGATCAACTGCCACTGGAGTCATTTCATTCTATGGTCTTTATTTTACACCTCAAAGGCAGAGATGGGAAATTCTGCATTCAGCAACTCTATGGCCTAGTCTACACATGCATGGGTGTTTTTACAAACATAGCTTTTTATACATGATTTTTGTCTTTGATCCACATGAAAACATCATTTTGGGCACTAAAACAAACTTCTAAAAGTCCTTCCGGGGGAAGATTTTTCCTGACACCTATGATGACGTGCATGTGGACCTCATAGCCAGAGTTGTTCTTGGTTGTTTCTATGGCAATGCCTGGCACAGCCAAGCTTCTGCTGCTGTTTCAGCTGTTAACAGGACTTTTAACATCCTTTTTCACATACTAGTGTATCTCAGTAAGTTAGAATATTGTGGAAAAAGTTCATGATTTTTTTGTAATATAAATCAAAAAGAAAATTTTGTGTATCAAGTATTGATTGCACACAGATTTCAAGCCTTTTTAAATTCAATTTTGATATGGTGTGGTGACCCACCACAATCTACATGGACATTCAATCTTCACACTCAGCTAGCTGGCAGGAAGCAGAGGACAATTTGCATATGGACAGAGAGCCCCTAGGAGACAATCAGAACAATGGACTATTGTTATACATCCCCGGATTAAGGAGAGGAAGTCCGAGCACCAGTTGGTCACGCGATTGATATGTATTGACTGATATGTATATCAATATGCAAATGTGCCATGCATTCTCTCTCTTTGTATAACATGTATAAAGGAGCTTGCTATACATGCCTCAATAGCACACACAGCACAACACAGCGCACAGCGCTAGTGTCTCATGATGTTGGAGGAAAATAAAAATCTGCAACCTCTCAGCTCGTCGTACCTCGCCTGAACTTGTTTTTTCTCCACAACGGCATTAATTTCTGAAATTAAATCACAAATCATGATAGTCTAATTGCACTTGTAAATGTGCATTCAAAAGGAGTTTTAAGGGAGGGCCGTTCCACTTCAGCACAGATGGCTGCCTTAACACCTCTTTCAAACCACCCCTCTTCTCTGTCCAAAATGTGCACATCTTGGTCTCCAAAGGTGTGTTCTTTTTGTTGCACATGAGTACAGACGGCTGAATTTTGTCCAAACGAATTTTCTCTATGTTGCGACATACGTTTGCAGAGCTGCTGTTTTGTTTCCCCAATATAAAGATCGTCACACTGTGACTTAGTCCCTCTCCCTTAATGAGGAGGGGGACTAAGACATCATCTGTCCTCAGTTTACAATGCCGTGTTAAAAACCATTCCTCGACACTTTATGGACAAATGAACTTGCTCCAAGTGTCAGGTTTAAAGGAGGAGCACTAGGTTGGTTTTTTTCCCCTCCTCTTTTGTCACATACTATGGACTATATTTTTTCCCCTCTTTGGATGTATACCATGGACTACATTTCCCATAAGCCACGTGTCTTCTTCCTGCTGCAGTCTGACAACTGATGATGGTGTTCAGATGAATACTGAAACGTCTTGTATTTTAGTTTTTAGTCTGTGGAGGGACAAATAAGTTCAGGCGAGATGCGACGAGCTGAAGGTTTCAGAGTTTTATTCCTCCATCATCAGACACACTGTAGCGCTGTGCACTGTGGCTGTGTGTCCTTGGTGTGTGTGCTGTGTGTGTGTCGTGTGTGTGTGCTACGTGAGGCATGTCAAGTAAGCTCTTCTATACAGACAAGAGAGAATGCATGGCACATTTGCATACTGATATACATATCAGTCAATACATATCAATCGCGTGATTAACTAGCGCTGGACTTCCTCTCCTTAATCCGGGGATGTATAACAATAGTCATTGTTCTGGTTGTCCCCCAAGGGGCTCTCTGTCCGTATGCAAATTGTTCTGCTTCCTGCCCTAGCTGAGTGTGAAGGGTGAATGTCCATGTAGATTATGGTGGGTCACCACAGGGCTCCTCCCAGAGCACTCAGCAGGGGTTGTGACCCCCCCCCCCGTTTGGCTCCAGCTCCGGTACAACTGTCAGAGGGCATGTCAGTCCGTGAGGGGGACGGGGGAGGGGTGGAAAGGGCTGTGTGCTCCGCTCCGAGTTCCAGCACGTTGAATGGCCGTGGATCGTGGGCGCACAGGGTGCTGTCATGCGTAATGGAACCAGATGGCGATCGGCCAGCTTAGGGAGTGAGGTGCGGGAAAAGCTCTGTGCAGGAGGAGGGGGAGGGGGGTGGGAGTAAGCGAGTGCCGGCCCGGGACATCAAAGGTGTCTGGGCCGTGCAAAAATTGCACATGGATCCACGATGGTGAGGGACCTTCCCGGTAAACCTGGCGGAGATCCCCAGCGGCTGTGAAAAAAACATTTTATCGGACTCTCCCCGCGGCTCGATCCAACGAGGATGTGGGGAAGGCGAGCGGCCAAATTCCCCAAGGATGCGTCGTGGCTGTGAAACAACTGCAGCTGCATGATGGTGTGAGGCGGTTTGGCTTTAGGTGCGGAAAGCAGCCCTAAAGTCATCGGGGAAAGCAATCGGCTAAATTCCCCTTGTGCGCCATGCCTGGGAAACCCATACAAAGTCCTGTGTGCGGGCTGAACGTCCGCTCCAGGTGCTTGAGCAGCCCTGAAGGTTCCGAGGGTGGTGATCGGCCGTTTTTCTCGGGCATGTGCAGAGGACTATGTATCAGTCTGTGGAGCCGGTTTTGTCCCGTGTGTGGCGCACGCTTGGCGCAGTGACCACATAACTGGCAGTTGTGCTGTCCTCGTAATTCTGCAGTGTGCATGCGGGGCTTCTGTGCGCGGGAGATCTGCTGTCCGGAGTTTAGTCAGAGTCGGGGAGCTTGGTGAAAATCAGCACAGTCGGCGTCGATGATTGTCCCCGTTCAGGCTGCTTCCTTTGTTCGCTCGTGTCGTTCATGGTGCGTTTAGGTCCCAGCGCTGCTCTCTGGAGAGGATGAAGAGGTTGCAGGCGTTCTCTGGTCCTCTGGGATCCACAGCGTGGTGAGAGGGAGCAGATGGTCATTCTCCCTCGTCAGGTCACCAGTGTGGAGGTAAAAGATCAGGCAAGGGTCGCACCATGATATGTTCTGAGGCTTCCCATCCGGGTCATCTCCGGGGTGTTCGCCTCGTGTTCCATTCTTCATCAAGGGTCACCAGTGTGGAGGGACAAATAAGTTCAGGCAAGATGCAACGAGCTGAAGGTTTCAGAGTTTTATTCCTCCATCATCAGACACACTGTTGCGCTGTGCGCTGTGGCTGTGTGTCCTTTGTGTGTGTGCTGTGTGTGTGTGTCATGTGTGTGCTACGTGAGGCATGTCAAGTAAGCTCTTTTATACAGACAAGAGAGAATGCATGGCACATTTGCATATTGATATACATATCAGTCAATACATATCAATCGCGTGATTAACTGGCGCCGGACTTCCTCTCCTTAATCCGGGGATGTATATCAATAGTCATTGTTCTGGTTGTCCCCCAAGGGGCTCTCTGTCCGCATGCAAATTGTTCTGCTTCTTGCCCTAGCTGAGTGTGAAGGCTGAATGTCCATGTAGATTGTGGTGGGTCACCACAAGTCCAGTGTTTTTAAATAAAACTCCTTTTGAAAGTTTATCTGACACCTGGATGTTTTAAAACGAATTTACATAGACTGTAAATGTGCAGTTACTCACCCATTATATTGAGGGAAAAAAAAGGTGTCAGATCAGCATTTGTGTATTTTCATGTGGACATTTTTTTTTTAAATCAGTGCTATAGATGCAACTTGTTTTTAATAAATGAGGGAAAACCCAGTTTTAAAAAATACCCACGTGTGTGTAGCACTGATCTGTATAAAAAAAAACACACTGGAGAGCACACGCCCCATTAGTGAATACAGAGCGAGTGAAGCCACCTGGCCACCATATTGGTGCACCCAAAACACTCAGCGAATCAGTGGAGAATGAATGGGTTTAGTCGTAAATGGCACCACTTTTACCTCAATAACTTCCAAAAAAAATTAACAGATTTTGAACTTCTTGGTATGGAGACACAGCTTATTGTCACAAGCCTCCCCGTGCACCTTTATGCAGTGCACGGAGGAGGGGAAGGAAGAATGTATTTAAGCGCAAGATTTCACCCCAACACATTTATTAAACACAAGAGATTGTCATGCACTGGCCCTCGCGAGCCAGCTAGAGACACACACAGTCACCAGTGAGTTTACAGTGAGTTTTTATTTACGGTGAAAGGTTAACAACACAAGATGCAGGGGCAAAGACACATGAGTCTCCACACTTCTGGAGGCGTGAGGCTAGACAGCTCACTACGAGTCCAAAGGAGGAGACAGTCATACACAGGCAAAGGTTGATTAACTAATCAGCTACACAGGCTGCTAAAGGAAAGACACACAAAGTTCCACTCTCACCGGGAGGAGCAAGGCTTACAGCTAACTTACTGGTGCCGGAGAGGCGACGGTCAATCACAAGCATGCGAGGTGGATACAGATCCAAGTCGTCCGTAGTTCAGACGTATAGCGACTTACACTGCTGCGTCATACCGTCGCCAATGCTGGGCTTAAATAGCGAACTAACGACGGTAATGACGCTCAGCTGGCCGACCATTGACAGGCGGAAACCCCACCGAGCACCTTCACAATAAGAGCCCGGTGAGGCCAGAATACAGCCCGCAGCTGTCAAGGCCGGCAGCGGGACATAACTTTAACCCGAGCGCGATCAGAACCGGCGCTCGGGTCATAACAGTACCCTCCCTCCACGGGCGGACTCTGAACGCCCCAAGGAACCACCCTGCCCCCCCCCCCGCCCCCCAGGGTGGGAGGACAGGTGCGGAGGGAGAGAAACCAACCCCTGAACAAGACCATGACCAGACGAAACCAAAAATAAATACATGACAATACCTGGAAACAAACAAAATCCTCATACAATAGCTTCTCAATAAAGGAGGGGAGAACAAAACAAAGACAAGACTTGACCATACTAAGAATACAAAAAACCAACCCCTGAACAAGACCATGACCAGACCAAAAAAACCATACGAAACCAAAAAATCAAAAATAAATACATGAAAAATACCTGGAAACACACAAAATCCTCATACAATAGCCCCTCAAAAAAGGAGGGGAGAACAAAACAAAGACAAGACTTGACCAAACTAAGAGTACAAAACACAAAAGGCAATATAGATAGCTTTACCTGACTCTGGTTTTCAAAACACGAACAAAACAAACAAACAAATACATACCAACACACAGGGAGCAATCTAAAATTGCTTTGGCTATGACAATGGTTTACAAGAAAAACAAGAGGCAATCTAAAATTGCTCAGACTAGACTGTGACTAAGACTGTGACTTTGGCTTACAAAAAAAAAACAAGAGGCAATCTAAAAAATTGCTCAGACATGACTAAGACTATGACTTTGGGAAACAAGAAAACAAGAGGCATCTAAAATTGCTCAGACCTGATTAAGACTATGACTTTGGGAAACAAGAGGCAATCTAAAATTGCTCAGACCTGACTAAGACTATGGCTTACAAGAAAACAAGAGGCAATCAAAAAAAAATTGCTCAGACCTGACTAAGACTATGACTTTGGGAAACAAGAGGCAATCTAAAAATTGCTCAGACTTGACTAAGACTAAGACTTTGGCTACAGGAAAACAAGAGGCAATCTAAAATTGCTCAGACTAGACTGTGACTAAGACTGTGACTTAGGCTTACAAAAAACAACAACAAAAAAAAAAATCTCAAGACAAACTTCACATGACCAGGCCCCGTTTGGGCCCACAGATAGTCACACAGTGCATAATAATCAGTCAGGTGGCCTGCCCCAGTCCCATGCCCCCAGGAATACGTCCTCTGGTGGCCGAACCAGGTCACCCCGTAACACACACAGTTTATTGGGTGGCCAACCCAAGACGCCGAATGCTCCCAGCAGTTCCTCAGGTGGCCGACCCGTATCCCACAACCACCAAGACCGTGGAGGGATTGCCTGCAGCCGCTCACCTGAACAGAACAAGACAGGGGAGCACCAGACCGTCAAACAGAGCCCTCTCACGGACCCCAGCTGGTGGCTCCTGAGAGGGGAACAACCAAAACCTTGGGCCCCCTCGAATCCTGATTGGGTCACAGCCGCACCTGCGCTGGACCCCCACTGGACCTCGTCGGACCCCGATTGGGTAATTGCTGCACCCACGTTGGACCCCGACTGGGTCAGGACGGGCCCAGATTGGGTCACCGCTGCACCCATGTTGGACCCCGACCGGGTCAAGACTGCTCCGGCGACGACCTCCATCTCCGAACCTGGAACCCCCGGTCCCGTGACCTCGACTGGCTCCGGACCGGCAACGCTGTGGAGGTGCTCAGAACACAAGGGAGAACCGGGATCAGTTCCACCGGCAGCGCCAGAGCCCAGCGAGACGAGCTCGGGTGCAGCGGCCGGCTGCCCCTCACTCGCCTCCCCATGAGGCAGGCAAAAATGCTCTAACACACCATACAGGAAAACAAGAAAGAGCACTTGCCTGCACTCGGGCTCTGGAGCCGTCCAGGACTTCGCCGATCCAGGTTCAAGAAGCAGCTCGTCGTCGGGCTCCCACTCGGCTGCGTCGGGTTCCACAGCCGGCCTGATGGTCTCTGCAGCTGGATCCTCACGCGCTGGCGTCCACGCCAATAACCCGCATGGCGTGGAGGGAGAGGACCCTGGACCTGCTGACTCGGGCTGCATCCCTGAGGAACCCTGGGGACGCTCTCTCGTCGGCTCTGGCTCCTCACTGCAGTCCGTTCTTCTCTGTCCAATGTTAGGCTGCAGGGCCGGGATATCTCCCAGAGCTGCAGGCCTCCCCCTCGTTCGATGGCGTGGGACAGACGCCGAGGACCACTCCACAGGAGGAGACACAGAGGCAGCAGGTTTAATAACACTGGCTACAGCTGGGGAAAGAAACTCAGGGAGCTGCAAACCCCGAGCTTCACCCCCAGGAGTCAGACAAGACAGATCACTATGATCGATAGGTAAGTGAACTTGAACTTGCCTGTCTCCCGGGGGGAGGATGGTATCAGCTGTAGCGGACATCGCTCCTTCCCTCGCTCGCTGGGTGGTAAAAACGGACCCATGGACGGAGCCCACCGGCACAGGACTCAGCTCACTCCCAGCAGCCGGCTGATTGAGGGGGTCATCCCGGCGGCCCGGAACTGGATCCGGAGCAGAAGCTTGCCGAGGATGCACCCGGCCGCGGCGCCGACGCCTTCGCCGGCCCCCAGACGGTGCGAACTCCCGGAACGGATCGAGGAAAGGATCAGGATCCATGAGCAAAGAGCAGGAGTGCCTCTTCTCCTGCTTCACGCCACGTTCCTCCTCCATCATCAGGTAGATTTCGCGTTGCGCAGCGATGTCCTCCCTCCTCGCGTCGACTTCCGGGTGGTCAGCGTAGCGGGGAGAGAGATGACAAAGTATATCCTCGGCCGCGTCCAGGTACCAGTGTATGCCGTGGTCAAAGTCTAGCAGAGAAGCGGAGATGAGAAGCTCATCCACCACTTCCAGCACATCAGTCAGCTCGTGGCTCGGACTCCACACACGGTTCCTCCGCGACGGCATTCTTCACATACACGGCACCCAGACAGGAAAAAGCAAATGTCCAAAAAAACTCAAACTCACTGGTGAATAGCGTCTCGGGTTGGCGTCACCGTAACGCTGTTTTGGCAGCAGTGTACTGTCATGCACTGGCCCTCGCGAGCCAGCTAGAGACGCACACAGTCACCAGTGAGTTTACAGTGAGTTTTTATTTACGGTGAAAGGTTAACAACACAAGATGCAGGGGCAAAGACACATGAGTCTCCACACTTCTGGAGGCGTGAGGCTAGACAGCTCACTACGAGTCCAAAGGAGGAGACAGTCATACACAGGCAAAAGTTGATTAACTAATCAGCTACACAGGCTGCTGAAGGAAAGACACACAAAGTTCCACTCTCACCGGGAGGAGCAAGGCTTACAGCTAACTTACTGGTGCCGGAGAGGCGACGGTCAATCACAAGCATGCGAGGTGGATACAGATCCAAGTCGTCCGTAGTTCAGACGTATAGCGACTTACACTGCTGCGTCATACCGTCGCCAATGCTGGGCTTAAATAGCGAACTAACGACGGTAATGATGCACAGCTGGCCGACCATTGACAGGCGGAAACCCCACCGAGCACCTTCACAATAAGAGCCCGGTGAGGCCAGAATACAGCCCGCAGCTGTCAAGGCTGGCAGCGGGACATAACTTTAACCCGAGCGCGATCAGAACCGGCGCTCGGGTCATAACAGAGATGACAGTTCAAAAATAAAAACATACAAAAAAGGGAACAGAGTGCACTTAAGGGCATCACACGATTACATGCCGCAGGCAGACCACGGTATACAGTGGCCACAAAAACAAACAATACAATTAAAGTCTTAAGCTCGGGAAACTTGGAGACCTCAAGGAGGCTCAGCTGACTGAAAATGAAAACCTGGGCTAACCAGCCAAAGCGGAGCAGTCGACTGCACAGAGAAACGCAACAGATTAACTTTCAGTGCAGGAGCAGTCCAAAAGTCCAAGCATCCAATGAGCAAAACACAATCCTTCTTGTACACAGGCAGTCATACAGCGATTAACAACCATATGTAGCACAATGGTCCAGCAGTGTTTGACTGGCAAAGGCTGCCTAAGCACAAACACTGCTGGCACCACAAATTGGGCACACCTGGGCAAGGCACGGAAAAGAATTACCAGGCAGAAATCAGCTGGCTGTCAAGAGAGAGGGGGCGTGGTCGGACCAGCAAATGTTAGACAACACCCACATGAATGTGGGTCAAAGAGGCTTCCTAACAGCCGCTGGCCAGAGCGGTGGCTACAGGCATGGAAAAGAAAAAGAACACAGACATAGACTAAGACTCAACAACAAGAATTCAAAAGATAACATAATAAACCCAATACCTGAGCCACAGAGAACAGTCAGAACCGAGCTTACAGGAAAACACCGGCTCGGTTCGTGACAGCTTATAATCTTGCGCAACCGGTGAACTATAGAAATCGAGTTGACATTATGTTTAGCGGCCAAAGGACAGCTGGATAATCAGAAAAGTCAAGCCAAGACGAGTAGTTCTGTGAGTAATATATGCAGTAAATGTGTTTAGGCATGTTGTCATAATAATAGTCTTAATGATAGTCCTATATGAGTAAATTAAAATACCATGCAGTGCTTTAATCTTGCTTTTAAATGCCTAGGCCTAATCTAATTTGCAAAATATGATGACCAGCATGCTGAATAAATTAATTTAATCTGGATGCTGGTCATCATACAGTGTAAATATCTGTGAACTCATAATTTATTCACAATGCTGGTCATCATATAATTTATTCAGCATGTTGGTCATCATACAGTTTAAATATCTGTGAACTCTTAATTTACTTGTGATGCTGGTATCAATGTATAATGGTGGTACACATATGATGACGGTGTAGGGAGCCCACGCTGGAATAATTATCTCAGACTGGATGCAGAGGGTAAAAAGATGAGGACAATAGGTATTGAGATGGGAGAGATTATGGTGATGTAGCAGGAAGGAGTAGCTGGGGGACAGTGGGGGGAGAATGGTTGAATGTATTATGATGCGAGATTTCATGCAGCGGGGAGATGGAGGGATGATATACAGTGGGGCAAAAAAGTATTTAGTCAGCCACCAATTGTGCAAGTTCTCCCACTTAAAAGATGAGAGAGGTCTCCAATTTTCATCACAGGTATACTTCAACTATGAGAGACAAAATGAGAAAAAAAAAATCCAGAAAATCACATTGAAGGATTTTTAATGAATTAATTGGTAAATTCCTCAGCAAAATAAGTATTTGGTCACCTACAAACAAACAAGATTTCTGGCTCTCACAGACCTGTAACTTCTTCTTTAAGAGGCTCCTCTGTCCTCCACTCGTTACCTGTATTAATGGCACCTGTTTGAACTTGTTATCAGTATAAAAGACACCTGTCCACAACCTCAAACAGTCAGACTCCAAACTCCACTATGGCCAAGACCAAACAGCTGTCAAAGGACACCAGAAACAAAATTGTAGACCTGCACCAGGCTGGGAAGACTGAATCTGCAATAGGTAAGCAGCTTGGTGTGAAGAAATCAACTGTGGGAGCAATTATTAGAAAATGGAAGACATACAAGACCACTGATAATCTCCCTCCATCTGGGGCTCTACGCAAGAGCTCACCATGTGGGGTCAAAATTATCACAAGAACGGTGAGCAAAAATCCCAGAACCACATGGGGGGACCTAGTGAATGACCTGCAGAGAGCTGGGACCAAAGTAACAAAGGCTACATCAGAAACACACTACACCGCCAGGGACTCAAATCCTGCAGTGCCAGACGTGTCCCCCTGCTTAAGCCAGTACATGTCCAGGCCCGTCTGAAGTTTGCTAGAGAGCATTTGGATGATCCAGAAGAGGACTGGGACAATGTCATATGGTCAGATGAAACCAAAATAGAACTTTTTGGTAAAAACTCAACTTGTTGTGTTTGGAGGAGAAAGAACACCATACCTACTGTGAAGCATGGGGGTGGAAACATCATACTTTGGGGCTGTTTTTCTGCAAAGGGACCAGGACGACTGATCCGTGTAAAGGAAAGAATGAATGGGGCCATGTTTCGTGAGATTTTGAGTGAAAACCTCCTTCCACCAGCAAGGGCATTGAAGATGGAACGTGGTTGGGTCTTTCAGCATGACAATGATCCCAAACACACCACCCGGGCAATGAAGGAGTGGCTTCGTAAGAAGCATTTCAAGGTCCTGGAGTGGCCTAGCCAGTCTCCAGATCTCAACCCCATAGAAAATCTTTGGAGGGAGTTGAAAGTCTGTGTTGCCCAGCGACAGCCCCAAAACATCATTGCTCTAGAGGAGATCTGCATGGAGGAATGGGCCAAAATACCAGCAACAGTGTGTGAAAACCTTGTGAAAACTTACAGAAAACGTTTGACCTCTGTCATTGCCAACAAAGGGTATATAACAAAGTATTGAGATGAACTTTTGTTATTGACCAAATACTTATTTTACCGAGGAATTTACCAATTAATTCATTAAAAATCCTTCAAGGGATCGTGGCGACCGTGCAGAGATTTCCGCAGATTGAATAACGCCACAGCGCATGACCGCTACCCGATTCCCTATATTCAGGATTTTTCCGTTCATCTCGCCGGGGCACGCATTTTTTCTAAAATAGACCTGGTCCGTGGTTACCACCAGGTCCCGGTGCATGCAGAGGACATACCCAAAACAGCGGTAATAACTCTGTTTGGCTTGTTTGAGTTTTTAAGCATGCCCTTCAAATTAAAAGGCACAGCACAGACATTCCAACGCATGATGGATGCGGTGTTGCGCACGGTGAAGAGCACGGGAAGAGCACGGGTTAATAATCAACCCAGCAAAATTCCAGTTCAGCGTGATGGGGATTGACTTTTTGGGGCACCGCATCTCACCGGAGGGAGCGATGCCCTTGCCCGACAAGGTGCGCTCCATGGCGAATTTTCCCCAGCCTGAGACGGTCAGGGTGCTGCAAGAGTTTTTGGGGATGGTTAACTTTTATAACCAGTTCCTCCCCCATGCAGCTCAGCTCATGTAGTCATTGTACGCCACGCTTAAGAAGCAGAAACCGGCGGACAGAGTCAAATGGACTCCGGAGCTGGAGCAGGCATTCTCTGAGGTTAAAACAGCCCTGGCAAATGCCACACTGTTGGTGCACCTGGACCCGGCGGCCCGGATAGCGCTCACTACCGACGCCTCGGACATGGCCATAGAGGCCGTTGTGGAGCAACGTGTCGCCGGTTCTTGGCAGCCGCTTGCTTTTTTCAGCAGGGCTTTGCGCGACAGTGATCGTAAATACAGCACGTTCAACAGAGAATTGCTGGCTCTCCACCTGGCCATACGCCACTTCCAGTTCTGGCTGGAAGGGCGCAGCTTCACTGCATTCGTGGACCACAAGCCGCTAACGTACGCGATGGCCAAGGTTTCGGAACCATGGTAGGGCTGGCAGCAGAGACAGCTGGCCGCGATCTCAGAGTTTACGACCAATGTCCAGCATGTGTAAGGTAAACTGAATGTGGTGGCGGACTGCCTCAGTAGTGGCCCCAGTCTGCGTAGGGATAGATTATACAGCCATGGCCACAGAGCAGATTGGTGATGCAGACGTGTGCGTGGTCCAGTCTGGACCAATAGGGCTAAGGCTGGAGAGCAGAGTACTGCAAGACGGCAGCCCTTCCAATCTGCAACGTCTCCACGGGACGCCCGCGCCCGGTGGTCCCAGTTGCTTGGCGCCCCCGCGTGTTTGAGTCAGTTCACGCTCTGGTGCACCCAGAAGTGCGCGCGTCAGTCAAAATGGTGGGAGTGAAGTTCGTATGGCCAGGTCTGCGCAAACAGGTGAAAGAGTGGGCTGCAGCCTGTGTAGCGTGCCAACGAGCCAAAGTACACAGACACACGAAGGCTCCTTTGGAACCCTTTCGTATACCGGCTAAGAGGTTCGACCATGTTCACGTGGACCTCGTGGGCCCCCTCCCGCCATCGCAGGGGTGCACGCACTTTCTGACAGTGGTGGACCGCACCACACGCTGGCCAGAAGCAGTCCCGCTGGTGGCAACCGCGTCCGCGGACGTGGCGCGCGCCTTTTTGACAACATGGGTGGCACATTTTGGCATCCCGTCGGACATCACGTCTGATAGGGGCCCTCAGTTTGTTTCCGACCTCTGGTCCGCGATGGCCCGTAGCCTGGGTGTCGCAATCCATCACACAACCACGTACAACCCACAGGCCAATGGGTTATGCAAGCGTTTCCATAGGTCACTGAAAGCAGCGCTCAGGGCTTCGCTGACGGATGCAAATTGGGTAGACCGGTTGCCGTGGGTTTTGTTAGGGTTGCGTTCCGCACCAAAAGAGGATTTGGAGGCTTCCCCGGTGGAGCTGGTTTTTTCTCAGCGACTGCGGCTCCCCGGGGAATTTTTACCAGATAATCCCGCGCCAGACAACTGTCCGTCTCAGCGTTTGCAGCATAGCGCAGATACAGGCAAGCGGCCGGGCCCGGCCCACCACTGTTTTCCACGGGCTTTTGTGCCAAAAACTTTGAAGAATGTGGCGTTCGTGTTTGTCAGGCACGATGCCCACTGCCCCCCATTGCGCCCACCCTACGATGGCCCGTTCAGAGTGCTGGAACCAGGGGACAAACATTTTTTATTAGACTTGGGGGGTCGTCGGGAGAAAATATGTATAGACAGACTTAAGCCCGCCTTTGTGGTGGCGGACTAGCAAGTGTTGTTGGCTCGGGCCCCTCGGCGTGGAAGACCCCCACTGAGAACTCCCCAGGTAAACGATTCATCAGAGCAGCCACACGGGCAAGTCGAAGGTTCCCCCACCCCTCGCCATTGCCCACTCGCAGACAGACACACCCCCAGGAGCCCCCCACGGCACAGCAGTGCCGCGGAGGCGGAGAACCCCCGTTACAGCAGATACGGGAGGAGACTGAAGCCAAAAGGAAGTGAGGATTGAAACTCGGTCAGAGGTTCTGGGGTGGGGGTGGTGTAGGGAGCCCACGCTGGGATAATCATCTCAGACTGGATGCAGAGGGTAAACAGATGAGGACAATAGGTATTGAGATGGGAGAGATTATGGTGATGTAGCAGGAAGGAGTAGCTGGGGGACAGTGGGGGGAGAATGGCTGGATGTATTGTGATGCAAGATTTCATGCAGCAGGGAGATGGAGGGATAATATAAAAAGAGAGTCCCTGGTGTATTGAGAAAATGCTTTTCTGTGTATAACTGATGTGAAAGTGAATAAAGTCGTCTGCTGTGCAAGTTTGGCTCCGTTATTTGCACTCTCCACAACCTAATTATTTATAATATACTTACCAGGAATAGTGATCACCAAGGACACCTAAGGAGGATTTCTGATTCCTGATCATCTGACAGTGTTTATCTGTGCTAAATTATTCCTGATGCTGGTCGTCAATGACTGATTACCAATCAACACTGGACATGCCGATTTTTGTTGATTGCCAATCACCTTTAACAGCACCATTGCCTGGTCCCAAGTCCAGGGTGTGTAAGCAGGAGGGAAGGTGCCATATTTTGTATCTTCTTCATCTTCTTCTTCCGCTTAATCCTTTTTGGGTCGCGGGGGGGCTGGAGCCTATCCCAGCATCTTTTGGGCGAGAGGCAGGGTACACCCTGGACAGATCGCCAGTCCATCGCAGGGCCAACACAGAGAGACAAACAACCATTCACTTTCACAGTCATACCTAAGGACAATTTAGAATCCCCAGTTTTGATGCCAATTAACCTAACTTGCATGTTTTTGGCATCAGAATCCTAAAATTGATAGATAGATAGATAGATAGATAGATAGATAGATAGATAGATAGATAGATAGATAGAGCCTTTATTGTCATTGCATAAAAAACACAACGAAACTGCACATGCCCCCTCCCACATAAAAAAACTACAAACAACACTCAATCCATACACATCAACAACAACCATGGCAAAACACACAGAACATAACATATCGGCATTAAAAAGAGCTTGAAAAGTGAAAAAAAAGTGCAGTCATCTTTGTGTCAAGTTAACAGAATGTATTCGAAAGACACATTTAAGAATAAAGATAAAAAATTCTTTCCCTGCCAGATATAATGTACTAGTGACTATGATATGTATTGGTGATTTAAAAAGTAAATGACTTTTGGAAAGAAACTGTTAATAAATCTAGTGGAGTGCGATTTAATTGACCTGTATCGCCTCCCTGAGGGCAAAAGAGTAAAAAGATGATGACCTGGGTGAGAAATGTCTGTACTGATGGTCCTGGCTCTTGTATGATAACGGGTGTTAACAATGTCCTGGAGTGATGGAAGAGGGCAGCCAATGATTTTTTCCATAGTTCTTACAACTCTCTGTAGTGCTGTTTTGTCCGCAACAGAGCAGCCTGCATACCAAGATGTGATGCAGTATGTCAAGATGCTTTCAACGGCAGAGCAGTAAAAGGTCATCAGCAGCCTCTTACAAAGATTGTTTCTTATTAAAATCCTGAGGAAGTGGATACGTTGCCAGGCCTTCTTAACGATAGCTGGGGTATTTGTGGTCCAAGAAAGGTTGTCTGTGATATGTATACCAAGAAATTTATAGCTGTGCACAATTTCCACACAGCCACCATTGATAAAAATGGGGGATGGGTCAGCGCTGCGTTTCCTGAAGTCCAATATGAGTTCTTTAGTTTTCTTTGTATTTAAAATCAGATTGTTTGCAGAGCACCACAGAGACAGATTTTGAACCTCATCACGGTAGGCGGACTCATCCTCCCCTGAGATGAGTCCCACCACAGTTGTGTCATCTGCAAACTTAATGATGCGGTTGGACGGATGAATAGGTGTGCAATCAGAGGTGTACAAACAATACAAAAGTGGGCTCAGCACACAGCCCTGCGGGGAGCCGGTACTGAGAGTAATAGTAGAGGAAAGGTGAGGGCCAAGTCTAACAGTTTGGGGACAGTTTGAGAGAAAGTCCATAATCCAGGAGCAGAGCTGTGTGTGAAGACCAAGGTGAACCAGTTTCATAATCAGAATATGTGGTATAATAGTATTAAATGCAGAGCTATAATCGACGAAGAGCATCCGGACGTATGAGTTCTTGTGTTCTAGATGTTCCAGAGCTGAGTGGAGAGCGATGGTGATGGCATCCTCCGTTGACCTGTTTTCCCTGTAAGCAAACTGAAAGGGGTCAAAGGTCGCGGGTAGTCTGGTTTTGATGTGCCTCAGTACAAGTCTCTCCAAGCATTTTGTGACAATAGAGGTGAGAGCAATGGATCTGTAATCATTTAAACAGTCCACAGCATGCTTTTTGGGGACAGGGATTATGACAGCTGATTTAAGGCAGGGTGGAACAGTGGCTTGTGACAGAGACAAATTAAAGATTTTTGTGAACACCAGGGCAAGCTCAAAGGCACAAGCTTTGAGTACTTTTCCAAGTACGCCATCCAGACCAGCCGCCTTCCTTGGATTCACGGATCTGAACACTTTCCTCACCTCATACTCCTGTACAGACAGCACCTGGGTGTCAGTGTCAGGAAGAGATGAGTGTGGTAATGATCTGGTCTTTTCTTCAAAGCGTGCAAAAAAGCAGTTTAGCTCCTCTGCCAGCGATGCCCTGGTGTCGGGGATGATGGATGTGCTGGCCTTGAAGTTGGTGATCTGCTGCACTCCCTGCCACATCCACCTTGTGTTGTTGTTTGTGAGATGCTCCTCGAGTCTTCTCTTGTAGGTCCATTTGGCCTCTTTAATGCCCCTTTTCAGGTCAGCTCTTGCTACTGCATGTAAGGCCCTGCCACCTAATTTAAAAGCCATGTCACGAGCTCTGAGAAGGTTACAAATATGTCCGGTCATCCAGGGTTTCTGATTAAGATAAACCCGGATGTTTTTCTTGATTGTAACATTTTCTGTTCAGCATGAAATGTAAAATAACACCATCTGTGTGTATTCCTCTAGGTCATGGTGTTCAAATAAGTCCCAATTTGTCTCAGCAAAACAGTTTTGCAATTTAGGGAGAGCGTCTGCAGGCCAGATGTTAACAATTTTTGTGGTGGGCTTTATTTTCCTCCTAAGAGGGGCATAGGCTGGGACCAAGAGCAGGGATGTATGGTCAGACAGACCAAGATGTGACAGAGGTACTGCTCTATAGGCATGCTTGATGTTTGAATACACCCGATCAAGTGTATTCCCTCCTCTGGTGGAACATTTCACATGTTGGGTGAAATTGGGAAGAACAGTCCTTAAACATGCCTGGTTAAAGTCTCCAGCAACAATATGTACTCCCTCGGGGTAAGCCCTCTGATGTTTGTTTACAGTGTCATGCAAGTGGCTGAGAGCAGTGCTAAGCTTAGCATCAGGTGGAATGTAGACAGCTGTAATGACCACGTTTGATAGCTCTCTCGGTAGATAGAAGGGTCTGTGTGTAACTGACAAAATCTCTATATCCGGTAAACAGTAACTGTCAATAATCCGGCTCTGTGAGCTCCAGTCATTATGGACATAGATACATAGGCCTCCACCTCTACTCTTACCAGAGTCTCCATTGCGGTCCTGCCGATGTAGCATGCGCCCTGCTAGCTGGACGGCAGCATCGGGGATCGCCGGGTGTAGCCACGTCTCTGTGACTATGAGATGAAGATAATTATATAAGAATTAGCATTAGGCTAATTCTTTTATTCCATTTGGGCATATTCACAGTGAAATTATTTCAATATATGGGTAGTCTGTACTTGTTAAATAGGTTATGTATAGCAAGGCCTAGATCTACATCATCGCAGAAAATATGAGGTCCCCCCCCTCACATTTTTACCGCAATTTAAATAGGACCTTTGTGAAAAGGTTGTGATCCCATGTTTTGCAAATTAATGTAGATTAGGCCTAGGCACTTAATAGCAAGAGTAAAGCACTGCATGATATTTTAATTTACTCATATAGGACTATTTTGACGACATGCCTAAGCACCCTTACTGCATGCGTTACTTACAGGCCTACTCGCCTTGGCTTGACTTTTCTGATTATCCAGCCATCCCATGGCACTTAAATATTTTGTCAGCTCAATTTCTATAGCTCATCAGTTGTGCAAGATTATAAGCTGTGTCTCCATACCAAGAAGTTCAAAATCTATTAAGTTTTTGGGAAGTTTTTGAGGTAAAAGTGGCACCGTTTACTACTATACCCATTCATTCTCTATTGCCTCACTAAGTGTTTTGGGTGTACTAAAATGGCGGCCACAGAGTTCCAGTGGCTTCATTTCTACTGGCCAGTGCACTATCCAGTGTTTTTATACAGATCAGTGGTGTGTACAGGGCCAAGTCTAGTCACATGTTTGTTCCAGCCATAGATATAAAAGGCTAGATTGGCAGCGCTGGCCAGTCCGTGCTTGCGGTGGCGTGACGCGCGTCCACCATCTTGGTACAGGATATGTGTAGCACATCCCTGTGGTCCAGTGCAGACACCTGCTTGGGTCATTCTCCTTTGTTAAACGTTTGACAGGCTTCAGTGAACATGTTTACAACACAGTACAACACAGCGCATAGTGGTTTACTTTCAGCATAATCTGCATAAATATTAGGTGTTTAAGAGCTTCATAATTATTAAATTATGGCATTTTGCAGTGTCTCAATCAAGAACTGTCAAATGAGCTGAAAAAGAAGTTACCATACCCCCTGATTGATAATTAAGCCTACCTCTTTCATTGTGGCCATTTATGCATAAATATATGGCCGAAATTGATTAATTCATACTTTGTCCTGGGCTGTATTTGTTATATTTGCCACCCCAGGCAACCAGCTTATTGCCCCCCCCCCCAATTGTCAAAAATGTTTATCAAAGAAATTTTTCAGCCTGTGCTATACAAATTGGCCTAGATATGTCAACTTTGAAATAAATAAAGAGAATAAAAAATTACAAATCAATTATTCAAGTTTCTTCATTTAACTAGACAGACATTATACACTAACCGCCCCCCCCCCATCTACCTGGATCTGTATAGCAGTTGTTTAAAATCAATTTGAAATTCTTATTGATTTTAGGCCCACATAACAAATTTATACAATACACCAATGTTCATTACAAATTTATTGCATAGAATAATGCACTCAACATGAAAGCAGCAAGCTCATATTAATCAATTGCAAAGTGAGGTGAAGTGTTAATTGAATCAAAACACAGTTTAAAGCAGTAGATGTAGGCTTTATTAATTTAACCCACAGCCCAGCCCATCATCATCACCATCATCATCTTCATCACACGTAATATCCACCCTGTCCCCTCCTATCCATCATAGCAAATATTTATAGTAATGTCAGGCAAAATGTAATATAAGACAGAAATAGTAATGTCTATGAGATATGACTGCATTAATCATCACCAGATCTTCTTGTAGCCCCTCCCTGTAATAGACAAATGCGAAATAGGTAATGTAAAATTCTATCTGTAAAGTTTCAATTTTCAAATAACATATTGTGGAAGTTGTGTTCAATGATGAGACTGAGTTCATTCCTCAGGTTCGGCTTTATTGCAGAACACAATCATCCAACATTCTCAAATAGAAAGAAGAGGCAGAATCATGTCACATCACATTCTTATACCTCCGGGGGATTAAGAACTCAAGTCACATGGTGCTTCTGCAAACATTTAATCACAATGCAAGTCTCTGAAGATTCACCATTGTCTCTTATTCTCCAATGTTCCGGGGATCCCCCCAGGGCCTCCTCTCTGAGACAAGGGTCCGACTTCACACCTCCTCGACATCTCCTGTCGGCCCCCGTCGATCCAGACTCTTTGTTCCTCCAGACGTGAAGCCCTAATCCACATAAGCCATACATTTGTGGGAGATATGAACCAGACATATGTGCCACAATATCTGTAAATTACTATCTGCAAACCTTCATGATGTTGGTCTGATACAGGAGGTAGATGTTTGTACACATATATGTGTAATTATTGTGTAAAGACGGTTTGATAAACCTAAATCTTTCATTAGGCCAAGTGTATACAGGAAAAAGAAAAACTATCCTCACGCTATTTGAGTAACTACCAAACTAGTTACAAGAACCCAAAGTTCATTGTTGATAATATTGGCTACCAATACTGACCCAGTAACAAAGAACACAATGTAACACTGTATACTAATATTACATGAGAAATATTGCCATAACTATCGATACTGAATTACAATATATATTACACTCATGGCAGTCATGCATGTACAGAAATCAGTGACCTCCCAAATGAAAATCAGAGTTTTTTCCTTTATTTTTGACAACACGCCATTAAATTATTTAAAAACAAATACTCGACACTTACCGTAAGGGTTCCAGCATAACAGTGCTTAAGTCGCAGCCCCGAGTGATCGAAGCTGCTCCTTTTTATCCTCATTAGCAGCGCCTCAGCTGATGAGGATTAATTGGGCCCCAGCCGTCCTGTAACACTGACAGCTGGGAGCCCGCAGAGACGCTGCCCAATGAGAGACAGCGATGAGAAGGGACATGGTCTGAGCGCCGGAAAACATCCCATGGTAACAGAAATGAAGACTTAATCAGAGTGTTGTGCGTTAAGCTGAGCTGTGGATTTGTTGTGATTCCTGTACCAATATGGCGGCCGGAAATCTCGCGCTCCAGTGACCTACTGCCAATCTAGCCTTTTATATCTATGGTTCCAGCCAACTCACTAACAGCTGATTGTGATGAGCACAGATCTGGCTAGATAGATGAGCTCATTACTGCCACCTTTGAGAGGTCTGCTCTCTAGTGAGTGGCTGGAACAAATATGTGACTGGACTTTGATTTGCTAAATCCAGAATTTCCCACCTCTGAGCAGCCTTGAGAGAAATGATGATTTAATTTTTAAATTAAAATTAAATTAATTTATTAATTATTATTATTATAATTAATTTTTAAATTTAATCTTCATATAAAGAAAATTTCAAAAACAGTAAAAAAAAATCTGAACTGCTTTAAATTAATTAGATATTACATACCTTACGAAGCAGCTGCACTGTATATGCATTCTATGGTTTTTTCTCATATATCATACTGTTTGACAGTCTGGGCTCAAGCAGCCCCTTCCACAATAAGACATATAGGTTCATTATATAATCAAACCCTAAAAATCTTGGACAAAAAGCCCATTAGGTGGCATCACTGTAATGTTTTAAAAAAATACAACCTATTGAGTTTTGAGAGCTTCATTGACCTCTGTCTTCTGAAATTAACGTTCAAATGTTTCCATAAATCAGCACCCGAGCCACTTGCTGGTTTCGTCCAAAGACAGGACAGCAGCAGAGCCACCAGGAGTTCTGTTAACAATAACTGTAAAATATTCCACCGCAGAACCACATTTGGACAAACAGCTTTCTCTATAAAGGGCAGTCACATCTGGAACACAATGCCAAATGAAATTAAAATAATAACGGACTTTAAAACATTCACTAAAAATGTTAAAAACTGGCTGAAAAATAAACAAGAATGTACTCATGTATGAATTATTTGTCTGCAAAGTGAGAGTGAATGAAGGGAAGGAATAAATGTGTTTGTTTATAGTGAGTGACGGAGGGAGGAAGGCCTGAAATAGGCAAATGTGAGTTATGTTATATGTGTTAAATGTGAGTCAGGCTGTTATATTTGTGTATTTATAATATTTATAATATTTATGTTAAATGTGAGTCAGGCTGTTATATTTGTGTATTTATAATATTTATAATATTTATAATTGTGTATTTATAATTTTTCTGCATTGATGTATGTGGTTATTGTGTATATTTTTATCTTGATTCTTTTTTCTAAAGCCCATCCAGGGACAAGAGTTGCAAATTAGCTAATAGCTATACACTCTATGTGCAACACATCAGATTGATTGTCTTTGATTAATTGTCTATGTTTATTGCACTGTCCCTGTCAAATAAACTAATCTACTACTACTACTACTAAACAAGCACGCTTAATTTGAATAATCCAGTAATTACCTCCGCCAAGGAGGTAATGTTTTTGCCGGGGTTTGTCTGTTTGTCTGTCTGTCTGTTGGTTAGCAAAATAACTCAAAAAGTTTTGGACGGATTTCGATGAATCTTTCAGGCGTTGTTGGAAATGGTACAAGGAAGAACTGATTAAATTTTGGTGGTGATCCGGATCACCGTCCAGAAGAAAAACGCCATTACGGAAAATGCCATTTTCCTGAATAACTACTGAACCACTAATCCTATCATTGTCAATCCAATTGCTAGTCATATGTTTTCGTGGTCAAGGAATCCGAAAACGTACACACAAACACTGTATGGGGGGAACTGTGGCCGCCATTACGGAAAATGCCATTTTCCTGAATAACTACTGAAACACTAATCCTATCATTGTCAATCCAATTGCTAGTCATATGTTTTCGTGGTCAAGGAATCCGAAAACGTACACACAAACGCTGTATGGGGGGAACTGTGGCCGCCATTACGGAAAATGTCATTTTCGTGAATAACTACTGAACCACTCATCATATCATTGTCAATCAAATTGCTAGTCATATGTTTTCGTGGTCAAGGAATCTGAAAACGTACACACAAACACTGTATGGGGGGAACTGTGGCACTTGGCAGAGGTCTGCGCTCTCCGAGTGCTTTTCTAGTTAGTGTATTGTTTTCTTTTTCTAATAATCAATCTCAAAAGATTCACTAATTGAATTGTGCTGGAATTTAACATGATGATGGATGAGGCTTGAGACTTTTTTTTTAATAGATTCTAAAAACCATGCTGGCCAATAATGTTATGGTTACACAAGATTTGGACCCAGTTGCAAGACACAACACAGAGACAAGATGAAGCAAAGAAATGAAACTTTATTAACTATTTTCAAGTTTCTGTGCCCGCTGGGCTGGGAGAATTTGGCTCGTGAAGACTGAAGAGATGGGCAAGATGCACCTGTAGACTGGTTGCCAACCGCCAATCAAATCTAGAAGAAGAACTAACTAAGGGTAAAAGAGGTCATAAAGGGCTTACTTGTACACTGGGGAGCCAGCCAGGTAGGAATGGGCAGTAGGGAATGCTTTCAGTTTCCAACCTTTAGGTAGTGAACGGTCCTGAAATTAGAGTTTGTGAAAATATTCTTGTACATAGTCCTTACTTGGGTCGAGGTTTCAGTAGACAAGCCGTCCCTGATATGGAGATCCAGAAACACAGAGCTGTGGAGTTAAAAGGCAAAGATCCTGAAGGACAATGGTGGTTAGGGAAAAAGGCTCATGAACTTGATGGTCCCGTATCAATCCAACCATTGAGTGTCCTTTAAGAAGATGTTACATCTCGGCTGCACGGTGCATCTGGCTGCATCTGGCTGCACGGTGGCGCAGTGGTTTAGCACTGTGGCAGCACAGTTTTACCCTCGGCCGGGGGATCGCGGGGATCATGAGATCGTGGGTTCGATCCCAGCCCCCGACCAACAGTGAGCTGTGTGGAGTTTGCATGTTCTCCCCGTGTTGCGCGGGTTTACTCCGGGATTTCTCCGGTTTCCTCCCACACACCAAAACATGTAGGTTTAGGGCGCTCGCGCACGCAGCGACCAGCAGCCGGTGGCTTGTCACCAGACTGCAAACCAAGTCTACCTACGGGTACAAATAAGTAACAAAAAAAAAAAAAAAAAAAAAAAAAAAAATCATCAATCAGCTGTGTCTGATTACATGATGAAAGGGTTGCATAACCAACAAAGAGTGGAATGTGCCAAGATAGTATTGCACTCACCCAGAATCATGTAATCATATCTAATCATATCACATAATCAAGTAAAATGTTTTTAGACACAAATGTATTCTTAATGCGCTTTTCCACTAGGGTCAGTACAGTACGGTTTGGCACCCTTTGTCCGCTTTTCCATTTGGAACCGGAAGTTCTTACGGTTCTGTTATTTTGGAACTGTTCCAATTTTATCGGCACCATTTCAGAGCTGGTCCGAAGGGTACCGGCACTGTTACATCACCCACTGCTGGCCACTGATTGGTCCGGGCGTAGCATCATGAAAGTGGGCGTTACGCTGACTTTCCAGAATCGCTGGCTGGCCGCCATTTGCAATTTTTCATCCATGAGCCCGCGAACAAGTGAAATTATAAACAACAACGATAGAATGGCTTAACAGAAATCAGCAGAAATCAACACAGCGGTCCAGCAGAGTTTTCTGTGCATTTCGGCTGATGAGAGAATGCAGAGGGAAGCAGACTGAGCTTGCAGTGGGGAGCACAAGCAGACGCACTACAAAATAGACGGAGACGCACCAGGAATTAGACCCAGCCACCCGAATTGAATTGAATGTACAGCCGCGACGCACCCAACTTCAGCAGTTGAAGCCGTGATATTGTGATACACAGGACGGTGAGTGATGTGATATTCATGTTTTACGTTATTTTTTTTCCAGCAGTGGAAAGTTCACTTAGGACAGATGAAAACTTAATCGTGTTTAAACGATGACCTAGCTCATTGCTACGGCCGTCCTTGTATGTTGCTTTTTTGTGTTGACAATATCTGATGAAATAAGCTAGTTGTAATCCTGGTTAAAAAGGTGTTTTGTTTTTTACATGTTGCACTTTCGTGCTGTGTATGTACTTAATTTGTATGTATTTCACTGTAGAGTCCAAACAGGATCTGCTCGGAATGGCGATGTTTTGACACCAATGTATTGTGACAAGTAAACAACACATATTTATAGTCAAATCTTTTGCTTTTTAAGTTAAAGCTATGTGGATTAGGTGGCAGTCAAAGGCGGAGACCTTGGCGGACTGATCCCAAGCTTTCTAAACTGGCTTTTGGTACGTGGAATGTCACCTCTCTGGTGGGGAAGGAGCCTGAGCTGGTGTACGAGATTGAGCGATACCGGCTAGATATAGTCGGCCTCACCTCAACACACAGCTCCGGTTCCGGAACCAGTCTCCTGGAGAGGGGCTGGAGCTTGGCCTTTTCTGGAGTTGCCCCGGGCGAGAGGCGACGAGCAGGGGTAGGTATTCTTGTATCGCCCCACCTTGCTGCCTCTATATTGGAGTTTTCCCCGGTGGACGAAAGGGTTGCTTCCCTGCGCCTTCGGGTTGGGAAACGGGTCCTGACCATCATTTGTGCCTATGCACCAAATGATGTTTCAGAGTACCCACCCTTTTTGGAGTCTGTGACTGGGGTGCTGGAGGGTGCTCCTCCTGGAGACTCCATTGTCCTACTGGGGGACTTCAATGCGCACGTGGGCAACGACAGTGAAACTTGGAGGGGGGTGATTGGGAGGAACGGCCTGCCCGATCTGAACCCGAGTGGTGTTCAGTTATTGGACTTCTGTGCTAACCACAGTCTGTCCATAACGAACACCATGTTCAAGCATAAGGGTGTCCATATGTGCACCTGGCACCAGGACACCCTAGGCCGCAGGTCGATGATCTATTTTGTTATCGTATCATCAGACCTGCGACCGTATGTCTTGGACACCCGAGTAAAGAGAGGTGCAGAGCTGTCAACTGATCACCACCTGGTGGTGAGTTGGATCCGATGGCAGGGGAGGAAGCCATTCAGACCTGGTAGACCCAAACGTATAGTGAGGGTGTGCTGGGAGCGTCTGGCTGAGGCCCCTGTCCGGGAGGTCTTCAACTCCCACCTCCGGAAGAACTTCAACCACATTCCGAGGGAGTCTGGAGACATGGAGTCTGAATGGGCCATGTTCTCCACCTCTGTTGTCGAAGCGGCGGCCCAGAGCTGCGGCCGCAAGGTGGTCGGTGCATCTCGTGGTGGCAACCCCCGAACCAAGTGGTGGACACCAGTGGTGAGGGGGGCCATTAAGCTGAAGAAGGAGTCCTATCAAGCTTGGTTGGCTTGTGGGACTCCCGAAGCAGCTGAGGTGTACCGGCAGGCCAAGCGGAGTGCAGCTCGGGTGGTTGCTGAAGCAAAAACCCGGGTATGGGAGGAGTTCGGTGAGGCCATGGAACAAGACTTTCGGTCGGCTTCAAAGAGATTCTGGCAAACTGTTCGGCGGCTCAGGAGGGGAAAGCAGCTCCCCGTCCACACTGTGTATGGTGCGGATGAGACACTGTTGACTTCAACTGGGGATATCGTCGGGCGGTGGAAGGAATACTTCGAGGATCTCCTCAATCCCACTGATACGCCTTCCACAGAGGAAGCAGGGTTTGGGGACAAGGGGGATGACTCGCCTATCACAGGGGCTGAGGTCGCCAAGGTGGTTAAAAATCTCCTTGGTGGCCGGGCCCCAGGGGTGGACGAGATTCGCCCCGAGTACCTCAAGGCCCTGGATGTTGTTGGGTTGTCATGGTTGACACGCCTCTGCAACATTGCGTGGAGGTCGGGGGCAGTGCCTTTGGCATGGCAAACCGGGGTGGTGGTTCCTCTCTTCAAAAAAGGGGACCGGAGGGTGTGCTCCAACTTTAGAGGGATCACACTCCTCAGCCTCCCTGGGAAGGTCTATGCCAAGGTACTGGAGAGGAGAGTCCGGCCGTTGGTCGAACCTCGGATTCAGGAGGAGCAATGTGGTTTTCGTCCTGGCCGTGGCACATCGGACCAGCTCTTTACCCTCTCGAGAATTCTTGAGGGTTCGTGGGAGTTTGCCCAACCAGTTTACATGTGTTTTGTGGACTTGGAGAAGGCATTTGACCGCGTCCCTCGTGGATTTTTGTGGGGGGTGCTTCAGGAGTATGGGGTATCGGGCTTGTTGTTACGAGCTATTCGGTCTCTGTACGACCGTTGTGAGAGTTTAGTTCGTATCGCCAACACTCGGTCGGAGTCATTCCCAGTGAGAGTTGGACTCCGCCAGGGCTGCCCTTTGTCACCGGTCCTGTTCATAATTTTTATGGACAGGATTTCTAGGCGCAGCCAGGGAATGGAGGGTGTCATGCTTGGTGACCACAGGATCTCATCTCTGTTGTTTGCAGATGATGTTGTCCTGTTGGCTTCATCCAGCAATGACCTACAGCTCTTGCTGGGACGGTTTGCCGCTGAGTGTGAAGCGGCTGGGATGAGAATCAGCACCTCCAAGTCCGAGTCCATGGTCCTCAGCCGGAAAAAGGTGGATTGTCCTCTCTGGGTTGGGGACAGGCTCCTGCCCCAAGTGGAGGAGTTTAAGTATCTTGGGGTCTTGTTCACGAGTGAGGGGAAAATGGAGCGAGAGATCGACAGACGGATTGGAGCAGCATCTGCAGTGATGCGGACGTTGTACCGGTCTGTTGTGGTGAAGAGGGAGCTTAGTTCTAAGGCAAAGCTGTCAATTTACCAGTCAATCTACGTTCCTACTCTCACCTATGGTCATGAGCTTTGGGTAATGACCGAAAGAACGAGATCGCGGATACAAGCGGCTGAAATGAGCTTTCTCCGTAGGATTGCTGGACTCACCCTCAGAGATAGGGTGAGGAGCTCAGTCATCCGGGAGAGGCTCAGAGTAGAACCGCTGCTCCTCCACATTGAAAGGAGTCAGTTGAGGTGGTATGGGCATCTGATTAGGATGCCTCCTGGACGCCTCCCACTTGAGGTGTTTCAGGCACGTCCCACTGGGAGGAGACCCCGGGGCAGACCCAGGACTCGGTGGAGAGACTATGTCTCCCAGCTAGTCTGGGAACGCCTTGGTATCCCCTCTGAAGAGCTGGAGCAGGTGGCTGGGGAGAGGGAAGTCTGGGCTTCTCTGCTTGAACTGCTGCCTCCGCGACCCGGACCTCCGGAAAAGCGTTAGAAGATGGATGGATGGATGGATGGATGGAAGTTAAAGTACAGGTAAAGTGCCAAATTTAAAGTAGCACAATTTCCACTTAATATGAAAGGGACTAAACTGAGATTTATTTGTGTGAATATTAATTACAGAGTAATTGAAAATGAATGGCACATCCAATAATAGCCACCGTAAGCCGCTTGTTTATTTATTTTTTTATCAGATCACTTCTGTGATCCTTTATGAGTTATAGTCATAATAGCATATCTTGCACCGTGGGGAATGGGAGTTGTTCAGTCATCATTAGAATTTAGTTTATATGTGTAGTCTGTAGTATTTCATCTTTAAACTCATGCAGTAAAAGAACACATTACAAATATTTGAGACCCATTGTAGTGCTTCCTTTTATATTTTAGCAATACAAGCACAAAACACCACCCACACTTGAAACCAGAGCGACACAGCGGTGGCTAAACTTTTATTGACAACGTTATTTCACACCATCACAACAACTCAGTATCTAAATTCAGTATAAATGGTGTAGAAATGGAAAGGGTATCCAAAATTAAAATCCTTGGCATAATAATCAATAAAAATACTGTGTTGGAAATCACATATTAATTATATTAAAGGTAAAATATGCAAATCAATCACAATACTGCACAGAGTGAAATATTTGCTGAATCAACCCACACTATAGACTTTGTATCATTCATTAATAATCCCATACATGATATCCATCCATCTATCTTCTACCGCTTTTCCGGAGGTCCGGGTCGCAGAGGCAGCAGTTCAAGCAGAGAAGCCCAGACTTCCCTCTCCTCAGCCACCTGCTCCAGCTCTTCAGAGGATACCAATACCCATACATGACATATTGTACTGCAGTATGGGGAAACACACATAAAACATATATCCAGTCTTTATGCTTCAGAAGAGAGCTATTAGAATAATAAACAAAGCTGCTTACAGGGAACCAACAAACCTACTTTTTCTTAAATTAAAAGCTCTCAAGTTGAAAGATCTGGTTGCCTTTAAAACTGCAGTAATAATGTTTAAAGCTAAGAATCTATCACTGCCCGCAAATATTCAAAAGTTGTTCCAAATAATGGAGAAACAATATCATTTCAGAGGAACATGTATATTTCAAAAACCTTCAGTGAGAACTACCACCAAGCAACACTGTGTCTCAGTGTAAGGAGTCAGACTGTGGAACGCTTTGGGACCTGAATTAAAATCATGTACAACGCTTGGACAATTTAAACAAAAACTAAAGGAAGAAATACTCCAAACATATGTACAAAACGACATGTAAAATCACATAAGGATTATCATATCCAGTCTGTGTTGTGCTGTTGCTTAGTTTTTGTCACGTTTTGTCTTGGCTTTGTTCTGATTTGTAATCACTCTTATTTTATTTTATTTTTTAATTCTTAGATGGAACATGGGTGGGCAATATAAGCTGCAACTTCAGCCATCACCCTTTTCGGATAAGTTATGTTGAATTGTATAATCCAAGGAGTTGCTGTTTAATTTGACTTTATTGGATTTTTTCCCCTTTGTTCTATTATTCTGTTCCTTTCTTTTAATCTAATCTAATCTATCCAAAATGAAGATTCATTCATTTCTCAAATATGTTTTAAACTTTCTTTAATTATCCACCACCCATTTCTGTCTTTCATCTAGGCAAGGGGAAAACGATCCACCCAAACTGGACCTTGCCTCACTATTTGCAGAGATGCAGGCTGAAGATCTGCTGAACCAGGACCAGTACGAGGGGCCGACCAGTTGCTTCTCAGTGAGGCAGCGTGGCTGGCGTGTATGACCCATTCCAGTTTCTTTTTTTTCTTTTTTTTTACAGTTTGAATTTTGCACATTCTAAATAATCTGTAATTTGCTGCTGATTGGAATAAACAATTTAGTGATTTACAGTATGTGTTTGCATCATGATTTTCTATTTTGTCTGTTAAGACACCGGTGGGAAAAGAGTCAACAGTACGAACCATTTATCAGTGACTTTTGAAAATAATGGCTCATTTTTAAGACAAGTAACCAAAACAATTATTTGCTGAAGACTGTAAAACAAAATAGAGACATCTGCAAAAGTACAAAGGTTTATTGTCAAAATTTCCAGGGCAATACTACATGAATACATGTAGAGTTCACTGTTGATGCAGAGAATATATATTTATACAGTATCTACTGTACATGTAGTCAGCAATACTCAATACAATATATTTCCAGTTAATCCACGTATTTCTCCATGTAACCTTGTGACTGCATTATTTTAATTACTTTTAATCCTAGATCCCTTTGTTTTGGCTTAAAATGCATCATAATTGTTAAATATATCTTATGCCTGACTCGGTACTGTTTACCTGTTGAAATATACTGTATATTTAGCAGCTCATATGCTACTATATGGCACCTGATTCATGTTTTGCCATGACACCACTGGCTGGAGCAGATAAATTCCATGACGTCTCAACAGTCTCTCCATGATTTTGACACAGATCAGAGCAATTTATTGCACAGGAAGCTAGACATTCCTACAGACATTATAACCACTTGGCGTTCGTGAAGTTGGGGTCACATCACTGTGTTGAACGTTAACGCCCAACATTTGAAGCAATATTTTTGCCACAAGAGAGCAATCTGAAACACACAGAATACATATTTTAGTACGTAATATCAATAACTTGCCGACATTACAATGTTGTACGGCAGACTTAAAAGCAAAGTAGCATTAGCAGTCATTAGCTTACCGTCATACGTAATGTAGTTCGTATCCTGATGTCTTCTCTTTTATACTGCTCTACGGTTTCCTAAATGCTCCAGTACTTTTCCAGAGTGTGTCGTATTGCGGGTTTACCTTCTGTTCTCCGTTTTTGCCTTTATTCTGGCAAAAAAATGTCAAACCTCCACTGACCTCTCTTTTTGTTCTCAAATGGTTTCAGGTCATCCAGAGTCTTCATCGAAGCTGTGAGTACATTTATAAACACATTTTAAGATTAAAATGTGTCACTGTTGTTTGACCTTTCTGTGATGTTGCACATCACACATTACTCTGAATAAGATGACTTCAGTAGATGCAGAGGGAAATAAGCTTATCTGTTTACAGATCAGATGAGTTGATGGCAGATGACGACAAAAGAAAGTAAGTTGATTTTTTTTTAAATTTAAAATCTACTTATATTCATACCTGATGTTGTAAGGGATTATGCACATTGACTGTCAGGGTGTGTGTATGTGATCAGTGATGACATGAACTGACTCTGTGCACATTTACGATCAGGAACTATGGAGGGGTGTACGTTGGTTTTCCTGCAGACCTGAGCAACATTCCTCAAGTCCAGATAGGATCACTAAGAGGTAACAGTAACAGACACTGTAACTGTTAAGAGTATCTGAACCCTAGAGACAGCTGACTCAAGTAAAGTACGGTATGGCTCTCATCACATCCATACCAGCAGCAGGGATCAACTCATCTGGTTTCTGAAGTTGTATCTGTTTGTTAGCACTTCTATTTTTTGTATCTCTCCTAGTCAGTTGTACACTCAGTGCTGCCCAACCTCTATGTCCGAACGTGTCACTATGGTGTTTTAGGGTGCTTTCACACCTAAATCCTTTTACTTTGGTCCAAGTCAGTTGATAAGTTTGTTACTCTGTATCAATTTCTCATTGGTTCACTTCCCTTTCACACAGGCAAAAATTCAAGCAGACCAAACTGTGTCACGTTAAATCCCACAACACTTACATCAGAACGTTCTCTGTTCTTATTGGTCAGATTTTTTTACGGTGAGAACAAGAACGGTAAATACAGGAAGTAGGTTGACTACTGTGCATTTATGCATTTCTGGGAAAAAAAATAATACATATCGTAGCATAATTTACACGGGGTTTTCATCGCCCTGGTTATTGTTATTGTTTATGGTTTATTGTTTTTGCGTGTCAGGTCAGATTCTATCTGCTACTGGTAAACTGTAACCCAGTACAACCTGTCTCAGTCCTAGCTATGGGTAAATAGCCCCACTGCCTTGTGGGTGTCTTGGGAAAAGTCAAAGGCTAAGGGAGTAAACCCTGACAGAAAATCCGGAGTGGAGCCCCTAAGGCAGTCGACTGGCATAATTGTCACCTGCTGGCAGCTCCTGCATCCTGATCTGCCCCTAGCCGTCTTGACTGTCTTGCCACTGGATCCAGTGTCTCAGGACGAGAGAGTGAGGCTGATCCTGCGCAAGTCTTCCTCACTTTAATCAAAGTTCCGCGCAAGTCATGACATCACCACCTAGTCAACTCTAAGCCCTGTGGCGATGGGGGAGCGGCAAAGCAGCAGGTGAGGATACACTGGAAGCTGTAGTCGCAAACCTGCACACAGCCGGCTCAGGACAACTGGTCGCTCTCCACTGAACCGAGACAGCAGTGAAGTTCGGCAGCCTCCTGAGCGACTGAGCAGCCCTTTTCAGGATCGCTCTGCTCGCCTCCTTAGCAAGAGGACGGGGCTAGAAAAGGTGCCCCAAACATAGCTGGTCTCACCTCACCCTGGTCAGCACACCACGGCTGGTGGGGATCCCCAAATAGCGGTTGAAACACAAAGAGAAATAAAGCAAAGGAGCTTACCTTAGCATCATGGAACATAAGGACTCTGCTCAACAATGCCAAAGCGAACAGACCAGAAAGACGAACTGCACTAGTGGCCAGAGAACTAGCTCGCTACAACATCGACATCGCTGCTCTCAGCGAGACACATTTTTCAGACAAAGGCCAGCTGACAGAAACCGGTGGTGGCTACACCTTCTTCTGGAGTGGGCGCAGCAGTGAGGAGAGGCACGAGGCAGGTGTTGGTTTCACAATCAAATCCATTCATGTGCGGAAACTAGCAAGCATTCCCGAGGGTCTGAACGACCGCCTGATGAAAATGCACCTCCCACTTGGGAAGAAGTCAAATGCAACCATCATCAGCGCTTATGCTCCGACCATGACAAACCCCGAAGAGACCAAAGATAAGTTTTATGAGGAACTAGACTCCCTCATTGCTTCAGCAAAATCTGAGAAGCTCATCATCCTTGGTGACTTCAATGCTCGAGTAGGGGCCGACCACCACGCCTGGCAGAGAGTACTGGGAAAACACGGCATTGGAAAATCTAACAGCAACGGACACCTCCTGCTCAGAATGTATGCCACTCATGACCTAGCCATCACCAACACCATGTTTCGCCTACCTACACAGAACAAGACATCCTGGATGCACGCTCGCTCTAAGCATTAGCATCTCATTGACTATGTCATCATCAGGGCAAAGGACAGGTGGGACGTGAGAGTGACCAAAGCCATGTGCGGTGCCGACTGCTGGACTGACCATCGCTTGATCATCTCAAAAATGAACTTCCACATCCAGCCCAAAAGAAGACCACAAGGCCAGAAAGTGACAAAGAAGCTGAACGTCATGAAACTCAAAGACCCCAAGAAGGTACAAGAGTTTCAAGATCACATGCACAGCCGCCTGTCAGATCTTCAGCTCAACTAGCCAAGCATTGAGGACCAATGGGCATCCTTCAGGGACACCGCTCACTCGGCTGCCCTCAAATGCCTAGGCCCAGTAACCAGAAATCACCGGGACTGGTTCGACGAAAACAACACAGAAATTCAGCAGCTGTTAGATCAGAAACACCCACTGCTGCAGGCCCACCAGAATGACCCTACCTGCATGGCAAAGAAAGCAGCCTTCTCCAACATCCGTAGTGCAATTCAAGCCAAACTACGCCACATGCAGGACTCCTGGCTCAGTGCCAAGGCCGAAGAGATTCAATGCTTTGCTGACAGGCACAACACAAAGAGGTTCTATGATGCCCTGAAAGCTGTCTATGGACCTCAGTCCTCCGGATCATCCCCTCTTCTCAGTGCTGATGGTTCTACCCTGCTGACAGAAAAGAAGATGGTCCTGGAGAGATGGGCAGAACATTTCTGTAGTGTGCTCAATCGGCCTGCACAGATCAACCACGAAGCCATTGCTCGCCTTCCCCAGGTGCCAATAAATTACGAGCTGGACATCCCACCTTCGGAAGATGAGGTCAGCAAAGCCATCAAACAGCTCTCCACTGGGAAAGCCCCAGGCTCTGATGCCATCCCTGCAGAAGTCTACAAGACAGGCAGCCCAACCACCCTTAGACAGCTCACCAGCCTGTACCAGTCCATGTGGAGCAAGGAACAGCTACCACAAGAGCTCAGAGATGCCACAATTGTCCACATCTACAAGTGGAAAGGAAATCGCCAGTCCTGTGGCAACCACCGAGGAATATCCCTTCTGTCCATAGCAGGCAAGATTCTGGCCCGCGTCCTCCTCAACCGCTTGCTGGAACACCTGGAGCAGGGTCTCCTCCCTGAAAGTCAATGCGGCTTCCGTGCAGGTCGAGGGACCACCGACATGATCTTTGCCGCCCACCAGCTCCAAAAGAAATGCATGGAACAGTATCACGACCTCTACACAACCTTTGTCGATCTGACCAAGGCCTTCGACACAGTCAGTCGCGAGGGACTCTGGATAATCGTGAAAAAATTTGGCTGCCCCCGCAAGTTCATTGCAATTGTCTGCCAATTTCACGATGGAATGACAGCCAGAGTCCTGGATGATGGTGAACCATCTGAAGCCTTTCCAGTGACCAATGGAGTCAAGCAGGGTTGTGTTCTGGCCCCGACACTGTTCAGCATGATGTTCTCGGCAATGCTCTCAGATGCTTTCAGAGACTGTGAGCTTGGCATCGACATCAGGTACAGGTGTGATGGAAGACTTTTCAACTTTAGGCATCTGCAAGCCATCACGAAGGTGAAGGAGACTGTCATCAGAGATTTTCTCTTCGCTGATGACTGTGCACTCAATGCTGGTGCCGAGCAGGAAATGCAGGCGCAGATGGACAGATTTTCCTCAGCCTGTGACAACTTTGGCCTTACCATCAGCACCAAGAAAACCGAGGTGATGTTCCAGCCAGCCCCGGGAAATCAGTACCACGAGCCACAGATGCAGGTGAATGGACAGACCCTCCAGGCGGCAGGGACTTTCACCTACCTGGGTAGCACCCTCTCCCATAATGCTACCATTGACGCTGAGATCAACAACAGGATCTCCAAAGCAAGCAGCGCATTTGGGAGACTCAGAAAAAATGTCTGGGAGAGGAGAGGGATCAGCCTCACAACAAAGTTGAAGGTCTACCGTGCAGTCGTCCTAACCACACTACTCTATGGCTGTGAAACGTGGACTGCATACAGAAGGCACGAGTGACAGATCAACCACTTCCATCTCAGGTGTCTTCGCAACCTCCTCCACATCCGCTGGCAAGACAAAGTTCCAGACACGGAGGTGCTGAAGAAGGCAGACATCCCCAGTGCCATTACCACTATGCGCAAGGCTCAGCTGAGACGGGCAGGCCAAGTCTCCCATATGTCAGATGACTGCATCCCAAAACAGCTCTTCTATGGAGAACTCGCCCAAGGGAAACGTAGAGTCGGAGGACAAAAGAAGCGCTTCAAGCACAACCTGAAGATTAACGTTAAAGACTTCTCTATTAACACAGAGTCCTGGGAGACGCTTGCTGCTGATCGCCCCTCCTGGCGCAGTGCTATCACAACAGGAGCCCAAAGAGCAGAGGAGCAGCGTAGCGTGTACAGCATGCAGAGCAGAAACGCCAGATGCGGATGGGCAGAGCAACTAGCACCAACATCACAACCCCTTCCCACTTCTGTCCTACCTGTAGGAGAGGATTCGTTGCCTGGATTGGCCTCACCAGCCACCTCCGGACTCACCGCAGCAGCTCAACGTCAAATTGATGTCATTGGTCATCTTCGAGCACGAAGGACGAACATCATCATCATGTGCATATTGTGGGCCTCAGGCCTCAGGTTATTTCACACCTTAGACAGAGACAATGAATACACATGGGAGAACAGTGGGAGTGGGGGTTGAATGAAGGGAGGTGTAGATGTCCTGCTGTTATTAGGAAGTGCCTTGAATCTTGTGAAGTGTAACCTGAAGCAGAGAGAAGGATGTTTAATGTGACTAGTCAGTCTGTTCTGTGCTCGTGATGTGACGAGTCATTCTGTTCAGTGCTCGTGAGATGTGAGTGTGCAATAAATCATTTGAAATGAATCTGCCTGTGATTTTACACACTCCACACTGGTGACCCAAGACGTATTATGGAACACGAGGCAAGATCCCCGGAGCCAGCCCGGTCAGGAAGCTACAGCGAGGCGGCAGCCATCCCACAGACAGCCCGGACTGGAACTTCCAGCCACGTGTGTGCGGTTGCAGTCAAGCTACCGGATTTCTGGCAGCACAACCCGCGCTCTTGGTTCCACCTCACCGAGGCCCAGTTCGCCCTCCGGGGAGTAACGACAGATGACACCAGATTCTACCATGTGGTCGCAGCACTCGACGCCCGCACAGCTCAACAGGTAGCGAGCCTGCTCGATCAGCCACCAGCCAGCAACAGATACGAGGCGCTCAAGGCTGCGCTCATCCAGCGCTACACGCTCTCGGACTGTGAGAGAGGGGAGAGGCTCCTGACGCGGACCGAGCTAGGAGATGGTTCGTCCGTAGACCTGATGGAGAAGATGCTGGCGTTAATGGGCATGGACGACGAGCACTTTCTGTTTGCCAACCTCTTCCTCCGGAACCTTCCGACAGTAGCGAGAGCGGTTCTGGCCAATTCGCCGCGGCTGGCCGCGCGAGACTACCGTGCGCTAGCCCAGGAGGCAGACCGGATCATCATCACCACCAAGGCGATCACAGTCAACGCGGCAGCGACGGAGCCCAGCGAGACGACCAGAGGAGGCGAGGAGCCACCGACGGTAGCAGCAGCGGAGGCCAAGGAGCACCAGAGGGACACGCTCTGTTCCTACCACCACCGCTTCAGAGAGAACGCACACAGATGTGCGCCACCGTGCCAATTCCAGTGCTCGGGAAAACGCCAAGGCCAGGGGTCGGTTGCAGCAGCGACCCTCGGTGAAGAGAACAAGCCGCTCTACCTAACGGACGCACGCTCGGGGAGGCGTTTCCTCGTGGACGCCAGAGCCCAGAAGAGCTTCATCCGGCCGACCTACGCTGACCGGCTGGTAGGATCTAGCGGCCCCGGGACGTTGGCAGCAAACGGCTCGGATATTAAGACCTCTGGTGAGAGGACTCTGCTCTTATCTCTACACGGCCGTACATATGAGTGGACTTTTGTCATAGCAGCACTAAATTACCATATACTGGGGGCTGATTTTCTGTGTGCACAGGGTTTACTGGTTGATGTTGCTAACAGGCGCCTGGTTAATGTCTTTTGACTCTCTCCCCTGTATAGCTCGAGTGACCCAGCCAACAGCACAAGTCAACGTCACAGCTACAGGCAGTAAGTTCCACACACTGCTCACTCAGTTCCCAGCACTCACGGTCCTGACGTTTTCCGCGGCCATCGCTAAACACGGGATGGAGCACTTTGTCACCACCACCGGGCCGCCTGTTTTTGCAAGACCTCGGCGCTTGGGCGCAGCTAAACTGGCCATAGCGCGCAAGGAGTTCGCCAACCTGGAAAGGTTGGGCATCATGCCATTGAAAATAAAGAGTATTCAGTTGGGGTATTCCTGGATCTTAAAAAAGCATTTGATACAGTGGATCAAAATTTATTATTAAAGAAACTACAAAATTGTGGTATTAGAGGGGTAGCACTGTCCTGGTTAAGTAGTTACTTAAAGAATAGATATCAGTATGTATGTGTTGGTAACAAAAACTCACAGTTACTGAAGGTTACTTGTGGAGTCCCACAGGGCTCAGTTTTGGGGCCATTGTTATTCAATATGTATATAAATGATATATGTAAAGTTTCAGAAAAAATGGACTTAATATTGTTTGCCGATGACACTAATCTATTATGCAGTGGAAGCAATTTGGAACAACTTCTGGATACACTCGGAAAGGAATTAGGAAAGCTTAAACTGTGGTTTCATTCAAACAAATTAACGCTCAATTTAAGTAAGACAAAATTTATAGTCTTTAACAACCATCACAACAACTCAGTATCTAAACTCAGTGTAAATGGTGTAGAGATTGAAAGGGTATCTGAAACTAAATTTCTTGGAGTAATAATTGATAATAAACTGTGTTGGAAGTCACATATTAATTATATTAAAGGTAAAATATCCAAATCAATTGCAATACTACACAGAGTGAAATATTTGCTGTATCAACCCACACTATATACCTTGTATCATTCATTAATACTCCCATACATGACATATTGTAATGAAGTATGGGGAAATACATATAAAACAAACATATATCCACTCTTTATGCTTCAGAAGAGAGCTATTAGAATAATAAACAAAGCAGCTTACAGGGAACCAACAAACCCACTTTTTCTTAAATTAAAAGCTCTCAAGTTGAAAGATCTGGTTGACTTTAAAACTGCAATAATAATGTTTAAAGTGAAGAATCTATCACTGCCCGCAAATATCCAAAAGTTGTTCCAAATAAGGGAGAAACAATATCATTTCAGAGGAACATGTATATTTCAAAAACCTTCAGTGAGAACTACCACCAAGCAACACTGTGTTTCAGTGCAAGGAGTCAGATTATGGAACGCTTTGGGACCTGAATTAAAATCATGTACAACGCTTGGACAATTTAAACAAAAACTAAAGGAAGAAATACTCCAAACATATATGCAAGATGACATGTAAAATCACATAAGGATTGTCATATCCAGCCTGTGTTGTGTTGTAGCTTAGTTTTTTTGTCACATTTTGTCTTAGCTTCATTCTGAATTGAAATCGCTCTTGTTTTGTTTTTTTTTTCTTTTGAATTCTTGGATGGAACATGGGTGGGCAATATAAGCTGCGGCTTCAGCCATCACCCATTTCGGATAACTTATGCTGAACTGTATAATCAGAGGAGTGATTGTCTAATTTGACCTTGTTGGATTTTCTTTCCCCCTCTGTTATATTATTCAGTTTCTTTTAACCTGTACTATCCGAAATAAAGATTCATTCATTCATCAGGCGCTCGAATAGCCCATGGGCATCCCCGCTACACATGGTCCCTAAGGCTGAGGGATCGTGGCGACCGTGCGGTGATTTCCGCAGGTTGAACAATGCCACGGCACACGACCGCTACCCGATTCCCCACATACAGGATTTTTCCGTTCACCTCGCCGGGGCACGCATTTTTTCCAAAATAGACCTGGTCCGCGGTTACCACCAAGTCCCAGTGCGCGCTGAGGACGTACCCAAAACAGCGGTAATAACTCCGTTCGGTCTATTCGAGTTCCTGTGCATGCCATTCGGGTTAAAAGGAGCGGCACAGACGTTCCAGCGCATGATGGATGCAGTGCTGCTCGATCTCCCGTTCGTTTTCGTCTACCTGGACGATATCCTGGTAGCCAGCGCATCCGAAGACGAACACGAAACCCACCTCACGACGGTTTTCCGGAGGTTGGAGGAGCACGGGTTAATAATCAACCCGGCGAAATGCCAGTTCGGCGTAACAGAGATTGATTTTTTGGGGCACCGCGTCTCTCCAGAAGGAGCGATCCCGCTGCCCGACAAAGTGCACGCCGTGGCGGATTTTCCCCGGCCTCAGACGGTCAGGGCGCTGCAGGAATTTTTGGGAATGGTGAACTTTTATAACCGTTTCCTTCCCCGCGCGGCGCAGCTCATGCAACCATTGTACGCCGCGCTCAAGAAACAGAAACCCGCGGATAGGGTCGAATGGACCCCGGAGCGAGAGCGGGCGTTCTCAGAAGTTAAAGCAGCTCTGGCAAACGCCACACTGCTGGCACATCCAGACCCGACGGCCCGCATAGCGCTCACCACCGATGCTTCAGACGTGGCCATAGGGGCTGTCGTGGAGCAGCGCATCGCCGGGGCTTGGCAGCCGCTCGCCTTTTTCAGCAGAACTTTGCGCGACAGCGAACGTAAATACAGCGTGTTCGACAGAGAGTTGCTGGCTCTCCACCTGGGCATTCGCCACTTCCAGTTCTGGCTGGAAGGGCGCAGCTTCACCGCGTTCGTAGACCACAAGCCACTAACATTCGCGATGGCCAAGGTTTCAGAACCGTGGTCGGACCGGCAACAGAGACAGCTGGCCGCGATCTCAGAGTTTACTACCGATATTCAGCATGTGTCGGGTAAACTGAATGTAGTGGCGGACTGCCTCTCGCGCGCCGTAGTGGCCCCAGTCTGCGTGGGCATAGATTACGCAGCCATGGCCGCGGAGCAGATTAGCGATGCAGACGTGCGTGCGCTCCAGTCTGGACCAACAGGGTTAAGGCTGGAGAACAGGGTGCTGCAAGACGGCATGCTCTTGTTGCTCTTGATAAAAAGCAATACTGTGCTGCACTTTTCATTGATCTGTCAAAGGCTTTTGACACTGTGGACCACACAGTTTTAAAGCAAAGACTCATCAGTTTTGGTCTGTCGGAACATGTAGTCTCCTGGTTCGCAAATTATTTGAGTGACAGGACCCAATGTATTAAATATGATGGTTTGTGTTCTAAAATTGTCAGTGTCCACAAGGGGGTGCCACAGGGTTCTGTATTAGGACCCCTCCTATTCATTATGTACATTAATGATCTAGGACAAAATGTGTCTGATGCTAGTTTGCATTTTTATGTCGATGACACAATTATTTACTGCTTTGGCTCTTCTCCTGCTAATGCTGTTGCTTCTCTGCAGAAAGCTTTTAATGTGGTGCAGCACACACTTCTGCAGCTAAAACTAGTCCTTAATGCTGACAAAACTAAACTGATGTGGTTTTCAAATTTTAGGAAGAGTCCACAAATTTTTCCCACAGTGTCCACTTTTGAGGGAAATGAAATTGAGGTGGTTCACTCGTACAAGTATCTTGGTATCTTGCTTGATGACGCTCTGACTTTTAAGCCTCATGTTGAAAAACTTGTGAAGAAACTTAAACTGAAACTGGGTTTTTTATTTCGAAATAAATGTTGTTTTTCTTTTGAGGTTAAAAAGCGTCTTGTTACTGCAACTTTTTTATCTATTTTAGATTATGGAGACCTCTTGTATATGAACGCTTCAGCTCAGTGTCTGAGTAAGATTGACTCTGTATATCATGCTGTTTTGAGGTTTGTTACAAACTGTAGAGCCTTGACCCATCACTGTGAACTGTATTCTAGAGTGGGATGGCCCTCTTTGTCCACCAGGAGGTTGACTCACTGGTACTTTTTTATTTACAAGGCCATGCTTGGACTGTTGCCCCCTTACGTTTGTAATTTGATCACACTGAGAAGTGTTGATTCTTATGGTTTGCGTTCTAATGATCATTTGTTGCTTTCTGTTCCATTTGCCCGTACTGAGCTGGGAAAAAGAGCTTTCATGTTCTCAGCCCCCTCTACGTGGAACATGTTGCAAAAAGACTGGAAACTAACAGAACTTGTTTCATTGAACGACTTTAAAACCAGATTGAGAACACTTGAGACGGCCTCACTAATTTGTAACTGTTTTATATGATTTGTATGTCATTGTAAGTGTATTTGTGATTTTTTTGCTGCCTCTTGGCCAGGACTCCCTTGAAAAAGAGGTTTTTAATCTCAACGGGTTTTTTTCCTGGTTAAATAAAGGTAAAATAAAAAATAAAAATGCCCCCCCTAATCTGCGATGTCTCCACGGGTCACCCGCGTCCTGTGGTCCCGGCCGCGTGGCGCCGCCGCGTGTTTGAGTCGGTTCACACTCTGACGCACCCAGGAGTGCGCACGTCCGTCAAAATGGTGGAAGAGAAGTTTGTGTGGCCGAGCCTACGCAAACAAGTTAAAGAGTGGGCTGCAGCCTGTGTGGTGTGCCAACAAGCCAAGGTACACAGACACACGAAAGCTCCCTTGGAGCCGTTTCGTATTCCGGCTAAGAGGTTCGACCATGTTCACGTGGACCTCGTGGACCCCCTCCCGCCATCACAGGGATGCACGCACCTCCTGACAATGGTGGACTGCACTACGCGCTGGCCAGAAGCGGTTCCGCTGGCGGCAACCACGTCAGCATGGGTGGCACATTTTGGAGTCCCGTCGGACATTACGTCTGACAGGGGCCCTCAATTTGTTTCCGAACTCTGGTCCGCGATGGCCCGCAGCCTGGGTGTTACAATTCACCGCACAACCGCGTACAACCCACAGGCCAATGGGTTATGCAAGCGTTTTCATAGATCACTGAAAGCAGCACTCAGGGCTTCATTGACGGATGCAAATTGGGTAGACAAGTTACCGTGGGCTTTATTGGGGTTGCGCTCTGCGCCGAAAGAGGATCTGGAAGCTTCCTTGGCAGAGCTCGTTTTTGTGCAGCCACTACGGCTGCCCGGGGAATTTCTGCCAGATAATCCCGCGCCCGGCAGCTCCCCTTCTCAGCTTTTGCAGCGTAGCGCAAACACAGGCACGCTGCCGGGACCTGCCCACCACAGTTTTCCGCGTGTTTTTGTGCCTAAAACTTTGAAGAACGCAGAGTTCGTGTTTGTCAGACACAACGCCAACCGCCCTCCATTGCGCCCACCCTATGATGGACCGTTCAGAGTGCTGGAAACAGGGGATAAGCATTTTTTTGCTAGACTTGGGGGGTAGGAGGGAAAAAATTGGCATAGACAGACTCAAACCCGCTTTCGTTGTGGCGGACGAGCAAGTGCTGTTGGCTAGGGCCCCTCGGCATGGAAGACCCCCACGGAGAGCTCCCCAGGGAAACGATTCATCAGAGCAGCCACACGGGCAGAGTGAACCCCCCCCTCCCCTCTCCATGGCTCACCCGCAGTCAGACACACTTCCAGCAGCCTCCCACCGGCACAGCAGCGCCACGGAGGTGGTAAAACCCAGTTGCAGCAGATATGGGAGGAGGCTGAAGCGGAAACAGCATGTGGACTGATGTGCTATTGTTTTATCTAAGTTGCTGGGGGGGGGGCAGTGTGGGCCTCAGGCCTCAGGTTATTTCACACCTTAGACAGAGACAATGAATACACATGGGAGAACAGTGGGAGTTGGGGTTGAATGAAGCGAGGTGTAGATGTCCTGCTGTTATTAGGAAGTGCCTTGAATGTTGTGAAATGTAACTTGATGCAGAGAGAAGGATGTTTAATGTGACTAGTCAGTCTGTTCTGTGCTCGTGATGTGACGAGTCATTCTGTTCGGTGCTCATGAGATGGGAGTGTGCAATAAATCATTTGAAATGAATCTGCCTGTGATTTTACACACTCCACAATATACCATTTTCTGCAAATTATACAGTTTGAAAATGAAGCGTGGCTACAGATGGAAAATAACATGTTAATGTTCGTTAATCCTCCAGAACTGTGACATACTCAGCCACAGATATTTTCGAAGATCCGTCAGGTATGTACAGTGGCATAAAATGTTTTACAGTTTACTGCTGGTCCTGTTTTAGTGCTGTCCCTTTCTCACCTATAGGACCACACCAGAGTTCACTATTTGATCTGAATCAAGACCACTTCTTTCAGGTGATCTTGGTTCTGTCATGTTTTGCTCTTTCAGAGCAGAGGAAAATGACCCAGGCGCTGGACTGCTGTTAGTGAAATTTATTAACATAAAGAATTAACACAAGGTGCTCCAACAAACAAACTGGCGAGCAAAGAAAATAAAGAATTTATACAGAGTGCTCCAACAAACTAACTGGCGAGCGAAAAAGGGTTACTTATAGAATGATTCACCAGAGTGGACGGAGCTCTGATGGAGATGAGGGTTGACAGTGCAAGCCAGCGACAACACAACTGGAAAACAGATTCCTTTAAATAGGGATCAAACCTATTACAAAATGAGTAACCGGTGTGGACACGCATGAGCAGGCATAATAGTGATTGGAATCAGCTGATTACGTGAGGGAAGAGCAGCTGGATTGACAACTTGGCAGGCAACGCCCCTGGCAGAGCACAAACCCGGAAATCGCCTGACAGCTGTCAACGGTGGCGCAGTGGTTTAGCACTGTGGCAGCACAGTTTTACCCTCGGCCGGGGGATCGCGGGGATCATGAGATCGTGGGTTCGATCCCAGCCCCCGACCAACAGTGAGCTGTGTGGAGTTTGCATGTTCTCCCCGTGTTGCGCGGGTTTACTCCGGGATTTCTCCGGTTTCCTCCCGCATACCAAAAACATGTAGGTTTAGGGCGCTCGCGCACGCAGCGACCAGCAGCCGGTGGCTTGTCACCAGACTGCAAACCAAGTCTACCTACGGGTACAAATAAGTAACAAAAAAAAAAAAAAAACAAAAAAAACCAGAGAAAAGAACAAACATAATCACAGCAGACTGAAAACAAATTACAAATAGCCATGAATCCAAAAACAATTACAAAACAAGACATGGCCACAAATAACAGAAGCACAACTGGAGAAAAATGAAAGGCAGAATAACACTAATAGGAGCACAGTGATACAAGAGACAAATAAATACACTGAAAAAGCCACAAGACTGGGTCTGGCAGAAATCCCAGCCCCAGGTTGTGACAGGTTCGGTTGGTTTGGTGTGCACTGGAATGCAATTAGTGTTCTCACTAGACAATTATCACAAGATAATTATATAAGAATTAGCATTAGGCCTTAACTTTTATTCCATTTGGGCCTATTCATCACAGTGTGGCAAAGCTTAGTCATGGAGTTCCACAGGGATCTGTGCTAGGCCCTACTCTTTTTAGTTTATATATGCTTCCGTTAGGCAACATTATTAGAAAGCACTGTATACATTTTCATTGTTATGCAGATGACACACAATTATACCTGTCAATGAAGCCAGATGATAGTAATCAATTAGCCAAGTTAGAAGCCTGTCTTAAGGAAATCAAAGCTTGGATGACTTGTAATTTCCTGCTATTAAGTTCAGATAAGACTGAAGTCATTCTTGTTGGTCCAAAAAACCTTAGAAATTCCTTTCCAAATCAAACTTTCAGTTTGGATGCGGTTACTCTTTCTCTTAATAGCTCTGTGAGGAACCTTGGAGTTATTTTTGATCAGGATTTGTCCTTCAATTCACATATTAAATTTGTTTCTAAGACTGCCTTCTATCATTTGCGTAATATTGCCAAGATTAGGAGCATCTTGTCTCAGAGTGATGCTGAGAAACTGATCCACGCTTTTGTTAGCTCGAGATTAGATTATTGTAATTCTTTATTATCAGGCTGTCCTAAAACATCTTTAAAAAGTCTTCAGCTGATCCAAAATGCTGCATAAAGAGTTTTAACAGGAACTAGAAAGAGAGATCATATCTCTCCGGTTCTGGCCTCCCTTCATTGGCTTCCCATAGAGTTTAGAATTAAGTTTAAAATCCTTCTTCTTACTTACAAAGCTCTAAACAATCAGGCTCCTTTTTATTTAAAAGATCTGATACTACCGTATTATCCTAACAGAGCACTACGCTCCCAAAATGCAGGATTACTTGTAATACCTAGAATCTCCAAAAGTACAATGGGAGGCAGAGCCTTCAGTTATCAAGCTCCTCTCCTGTGGAATCAGCTGCCAATCTGGATTCAGGAGTCAGACTCGATCTCTGCTTTTAAGAATAGGGCTAAAACCTACCTTTTTGATATAGCCTACAATTAGGGAGGGATCATGTGTTTCTGAACCCTCCCTTAGTTATGCTGCTAATAGGTTTAGTCAGCCGGGGGACCTCCAGTAATGCACTGGGCCTCACTCCCTTTCTCACTCTCAATGAAATATTTTTTTTGCTGGTCATTAACATTTGTTTGTTCTCTCCCATAGATTGAGTCCCCATCGTGCTGTTTGCTCTCTACATGTCTGTTCTTTTCTTCTTCTCTATCCCCTCACCCCCCAGCCAGTCGCAGCAGATGACTGCCCCTCCCTGAGCCTGGTTCTGCTGGAGGTTTCTTCCTGTTAAAAGGGAGTTTTTCCTCTCCACCGTCGCCAAGTGTTTGCTCACAGGGGATCGCCTGATTGCTGGGGTCTTTCTGCAACTGTGGGGGTTCCCCCTACAGTTGAAAGTGCTATGAGATGACTGTTGTTGTGAAATGGCGCTATATAAATAAAGTCGAATTGAATTGAATTGAAATTATTTCAATATATAAGATAAGATAAGATAAGATAAGATAAGATAAGCCTTTATTAGTCCCACAATGGGGAAATTCCAGGATTGCAACAGCACAGGGATAGCAACACTCAGAGCAACAATCAGAAGGCAAGAAAAAACAAGAACAGCTAGTAAACATATGTACATATTACTATAAATATATATATATATATATATATATATATATATATAGACACAGTGCGGAGCATTATGGTTGGTGAATGTGCAGCAGAAACTCTAAGCTCTCTCTCCGCGGATGCGGCGGGCCAGCTGGAAGTCTTTGGGTATGATGGTGACCCTCTTAGCGAAGAAGAGACCCACCAGGTAGGCCTCGCTGGCCTCCTGCAGAGCCATGACGGCGAAGCTCAGGAAGCGCAGGTCGGTCTTGAAGTCCTGAGTGATCTCCCTCACCAGGCGCTGGATGGGCAGCCTACGGATGAGCAGCTCCGTGGATTTCTGGTAGCGACGGATCTCTCTCAGAGCCACGGGCCTGTGACGGTGAGGCTGTGACGGTGAGGCTTCTTCACTCCGCCTTCACTCCGCCTTCACTTCACTCCAGCTAACTTCACTTAGCTGGAGTGCTTTTCCGAGCAGCCTTGGTGGCTAGCTGCTTCCAGGGGGGCTTTTTCCTCCAGTAGATTTTACGGGCAGTCTGCTTGGTTCTTGCCATCGCTCTTTATTATTCTGTCTTATATTTCTTGCACGCCGCCTAAACTCCAGCCCGGCACCCGCGTCGTTTTCGCTACAGTTCCCGGTATGTCGAGTTTCTCCGTTAGCACCGGGTGGCGGTTGAGTGCTAGCTTGTACTAGCTCTTCCTGCTGTAACGTCTCCTGCTGTAAACAGTGGCTCTGTCCGCCGACTCGGGAGACCTTTGGGGTGATCTGTGTGTCCGTGATATATATATAGAGTGAAAGGTGTAGAAAGAAGAAGGAAGATAAAAAAAGGCTGTTGCAACGGGCAGCCAACTCATGTGGCGCCACCGGTCCGGCGGAACCGGAACCGGAAAAAAAAAAAAATATGGTTAGTCTATGGGCGCAGTCGGGCATCCGGGCATTTGGCCTACTTCCGGTTAGCAACCCACATGGCAACGCCGTACTAGGTGAAAACAATTCAGTGGCGACCTATTCCCAGGCAGCTGCCGTGACTCAGTCAAGCTTGTCCAGCCCGTCGTAGTGCATTATATTCAGCTCATCACGTCCTATATCAGGTAATTGAGTGATATTGTGTTAGTTTAATTAGTTGCCACTTGATGGGTCACGTTTTGAAAATGCTAGCCGCCGACACAAGCCTCTCTGTATTGTAAACAGAGACGGACATTTCGTCTATGGAAATGCATGACTGATTCCCTTTTCACTCAACAATACAGACCTCTCTATGTGCAGTCAGCCTGACTAATTTAACTGTAGACTGTAGTAAATAGTGCAACAAAGGGGCTGACCATTAATGAAAGAGGTGACAAATACGGTTTCGCCGTATTTTAATACGGGGAAAATGCAGTTTTAGCAAATACGGGTGTATTGCCATTTCTGTACGCCAAAAAGAAAAATATACGGGAAAAGAGAACACCACCGTGTGACTCCCACAGCGAGCTAGCAGAGCGCTCAGCGTGAGCAATTACTGATTGTTATGGAAGCGCCTCGCACCTTCTGCGGCTCTGGAACAGAGAGGAATCCCGGCACCAGTAATGCTGCGCCTGATATGTGTGACTAATGCAAATGTATATGCTTTCCTGCTGTCTACTGTGATGCTAATGTGCCATGCATGCATTAGCCGGGTATATATGTTGACTGTCTGCATGAAGCACCCTTTTAAACTTCACTCGTGTCCGCCTACACTTATTTCGATCCAACACAAGCGCACCTAAGCAGTATTTAGCATCTGAACATTTTCTTGTTTAATTATTTCTTTTAAGAATTACTCCTGTGCTGCCCTGATATTTAATGGATTGGTCATGTTACCCACAGGGGCCTTTCCTTAAAAACATTCAAAACATGTCAGTCTCAAAAGATTCAGCAATTGAACTGTGCTGGAATTTAACGTGGATGACGCTTGAGACTTGTTTTTGTTTTTTGTTTTTTTAATAGATTCTAAAAACCATGCTGGCCAGTAATGTCATGGTTATACAAGATTTGGACCCAGTTGCAGGACACAACACACAGAGACATAAGATGAAGCAAAGAAATGAAACTTTATTAACTATTTTCAAGTTTCTGTGCCCGCTGGGCTGGGAGAATTTGGCTCGTGGAGACAGAAGAGATGGGCAACATGCACCTGTAGGCTGGTTGCCAACCGTCAATCAAATCTAGAAGAAGAAGAACTAACTAAGGGTAAAAGAGGTCATAAAGGGCTTACTTGTACACTGGGGAGCCAGCCAGGTAGGAATGGGCAGTAGGGAATGCCTTCAGTTTCCAACCTTTAGGTAGTGAACGGTCCTGAAATTAGAGTTTGTGAAAATATTCTTGCACAAAGTCCCTACTTGGGTCGAGGTTTCAGTAGACAAGCCGTCCCTGATATGGAGGTCCAGAAACACAGAGCTGTGGAGTTAAAAGGCAAAGATCCTGAAGGACAATGGTGGTTAGGGAAAAAGGCTCATGAACTTGATGGTCCCGTATCAATCCAACCATTGAGTGTCCTTTAAGAAGATGTTACACCTCATCAATCAGCTGTGCCTGATTACATGATGAAAGGGTTGCATAACCAACAAAGAGTGGAATGTGCCAAGATAGTATTGCACTCATCCAGAATCATGTAATCATATCCAATCATATCACATTCATTCATTCATCTTCTTCCGCTTAATCCTTTTCGGGTTGCGGGGGCGGGGGGGGTGGGCTGGAGCCTATCCCAGCGTCTTTGGGTGAGAGGCAGGGTACACCCTGGACAGATCGCCAGTCCATCGCAGGGCCAACACAGAGACATAATCAAATAAAATGTTTTTAGACACAAATGTATTCTTAGTGTTGCACTTGTTGTTGTAGGTTGAATATCTGTGTTGTGATACAGCTGTTTGGGAGCAGTTTTTCATTTGTTACATTTGGTTCTGTACAACTCTCGTTTCTGAAATCATTTTGATCATTATGGAACAGTGGGTCACTTTGAAGTGATTTTCCACTTTTTAAAAGAAAGCTATATAGATTTTATGTAAATCCAGTGTGCCTTGAATGAATTTTAAACCTCCACTGATCTGTTTCTCTTTTTGTTCTCAAATGTTTTCAGGTCATCCAGAGTCTTCATCGAAGCTGTGAGTACATTTATAAACACATTTTAAGATTAAAATGTGTCACTGTTGTTTGACCTTTCTGTGATGTTGCACATCACACATTACTCTGAATCAGATGACTTCAGTAGATGCAGAGGGAAACAAGCTTATCTGTTTACAGATCAGATGAGTTGGTGTCAGATGACGACAAAAGAAAGTAAGTTGATTTTTTTTTTAATTTAAAATCTACTTATATTCATACCTGATGTTGTAAGGGATTATGCACATTGACTGTCAGGGTGTGTGTATGTGATCAGTGATGACATGAGCTGACTCTGTGCACATTTACGATCAGGAACTATGGAGGTGTGTACGTTGGTTTTCCCGCAGACCTGAGCAACATTCCTCAAGTCCAGATAGGATCACTAAGAGGTAACAGTAACAGACACTGTAACTGTTAAGAGTATCTGAACCCTAGAGACAGCTGACTCAAGTAAAGTACGGTATGGCTCTCATCACATCCATACCAGCAGCAGGGATCAACTCATCTGGTTTCTGAAGTTGTATCTGTTTGTTAGCACTTCTATTTTTTGTATCTCTCCTAGTCAGTTGTACACTCAGTGCTGCCCAACCTCTATGTCCGAACGTGTCACTATGGTGTTTTAGGGTGCTTTCACACCTAAATCCTTTTACTTTGGTCCAAGTCAGTTGATAAGTTTGTTACTCTGTATCAATTTCTCATTGGTTCGCTTCCCTTTCACACAGTCAAAAATTCAAGCAGACCAAACTGTGTCACGTTAAATCCCACAACACTTACATCAGAACGTTCTCTGTTCTTATTGGTCAGATTTTTTTACCGCGAGAACAGGAACGGTAAATACAGGAAGTAGGATGACTACTGTGCATTTATGCATTTTTGGGGAAAAAATAATACAAACCGTAGTGTAATTTATGGGGGGTTTTCATTGCCCTGGTTATTGTTTATTACATTATGTGCATATATCACTTTCGGCAAATTATACAGTTTGAAAATGAAGCGTGGCTACGGATGGAAAATAGCATGTTAATGTTCGTTAATCCTCCAGAACTGTGACATACTCAGCCACAGATATTTTCGAAGATCAGTCAGGTATGTACAGTGGCATAAAAGGTTTTACAGTTTACTGCTGGTCCTGTTTTAGTGCTGTCCCTTTCTCACCTATTGAGTTTTTGCATATGACGTCAGGGGGCGTGCCGCACTGGCCCGTTAGAGTGTGCCGCCATATTGGATGGCAAGAAACAGCAGCAGCAGGGTGAAACAAACCACATAGCTCACGTGTACCTACAAACTCGGCAAAATGGTGTACTCCTGTTGTTCCCCCTGATAAGGGGATAAGTGGGGAATTAAATGGCCGGTGTGAAATGCAAAAAAAAAAAAAAAAAAAAGTTGGATTTTTGAATAATTACCTTCACTGACGTAATCTCTCGCTTTGTCATAACGGGCTGCACGGTGGAGCAGTGGTTTAGCACTGTGGCAGCACAGTTTACCCTCGGCCGGGGGATCGCGGGGATCATGAGACCGTGGGCTCGATCCCAGCCCCCGACCAACAGTGAGCTGTGTGGAGTTTGCATGTTCTCCCCGTGTTGCGTGGGTTTACTCCGGGATTTCTCCGGTTTCCTCCCGCATACCAAAAACATGTAGGTTTAGGGCGCTCGCGCACGCAGCGGCCAGTGGCTTGTCACCAGACTGCAAACCAAATCTACCTACAGGTACAAATAAGTAACAAAAAAAAACAAAAAAAAAACTTTGTGAGTCGGGTCTGGTTTGGGGGCGCCTCTCTGCTTGCTACAAAGGACAATGCACACATGAAAGGGGAGAAAAATATTGTAAATGTGCATAAAACCAGGTACGTTTTAACGCGGCGCGCCGTGGAGAGCCTTTAAAAAAAAAAAAAAAAAACACGCAGCGCGCTTCACTCGCCTCCGAGTCCGAGGAGCTGCTGTTGTTTTCCGACTCGTTCACCAGCAAAGACTTCACATCATCCAGATCCCTTTACGCTGACACGTTTTCCGATATCTTTTCCTCCTGCTCCCCTTCGTCTTTGAAAGATATCATCTCATCGTTTGCCCCCAAATCATCCCCGCTGAGCAGATTACTGGCAGTCATTGTTCTGCTAATTGCTCCAGCTGTTACCCCACACCCGCCACCTCCGTTCAACTGAGGCATTTCGGCACACCAGAGGAGCGCACGGGAGCAAGATTAAAAACACTTGTCTGCTGTTATGACTGCTGACAATGACTCCACTGAATGTGACACAGACATCGCAGCCACAGTGTCATTTGTTGAAGAGGATGATAGGGATGTTATTATGTCAGACTGTGACTGTGTGTTCTCCTCACTCATTCTGATCACTAAACAGTACAAGTTACGCCTGGGTTGTCACAGTGCAACTGCTGCTCTTGCCATCCAAGATGGCGGCACCTACGGCGTGTTTATGTTTACCCCAGCGAGTCACGTGAATTTTACGAGCCTACGCAAAAACTCTATAGGACCACACCAGAGTTCACTATTTGATCTGAATCAAGACCACTTCTTTCAGGTGGTCTTGGTTCTGTCATGTTTTGCTCTTGCAGAGCAGAGGAAAATGACCCAGGCGCTGGACTGCTGTTAGTGAAATTTATTAACATAAAGAATTAACACAAGGTGCCCCAGCAAACAAACTGGCAAGCAAAGAAAATAAAGAATTTATACAGAGTGCATGTGACAATGTACAGCGGGGCGAGGCCAGATTTCAATTTTCAATTAGTCCATTTTTATTTCAATAATCTTACAAGCAAATAGTTTCCAGGAAAAAACATCTGACACAATTCTTCTTCAACAATGCACACTTCGCCAACCAACAAGCATACCAAGGATAATAAGAAATGCAACTTCATTATCATTAATCACACCTGTTATATAGTATTCGAGATAATTAGGGCTGATTAGCCCCTACCATAATCCCAGGTAAAACAATGAACATTTCCATTCTTAACACATACCCACTAATATCTAAAAATACATAAATAATTCCCCCAACTATATACAATGTAAATATAAATAACATAATAAATAACAATATAAATAATTCAATAAATAGTTCCAACCCTTATTTACAAATGTTAAACCACCCCTCTAACTTACCATACGTTTCCTTCCTGCTGGTGTCCTATAAAAGGGCATTCAACCCCCAAAGAGTCTTTTGCCCGGACACCCACAGGAAGCATGTTGGCAAAGGTATGTGAAATAAATCATTTATCAATTATTTTACCAAAATACTTAACCATAATAATTATCTCCCTAGGGCTTTCAAATTAAACAAAGACAGATCCCAAAATACTGTGTGCACTTTAACAAATAATCATACTAACATTTACAACATTACAAATATAACATGATCACACAATACAATAAATCATAACAGTGGTGACACTCCATCGTCACAGTGCACCAACAAACTAAATGGCAAGCGAAAAAGGGTTACTTACAGAATGATTCACCAGAGCGGAAGGAGCTCTGGTGGAGATGAGGGTTGACAGTGCAAGCCAGCGTCAACACAAATGGAAAACAAATTCCTTTAAATAGGGATCAAACCAATTACAAAATGAGTAACCAGTGTGGATGCGCATGAGCAGGCATAATAGTGATTGGAATCAGCTGATTACGTGAGGGAGGAGCGGCTGGATTGACAATTTGGCAGGCGACGCCCCTAGCAGAGCACAAACCCGGAAATCGCCTGACAGCTGTCAACCCAGAGAAAAGAACAAACATAATTACAGCAGACTGAAAACAAATTACAAATAGCCATGAATCCAAAAACAATTACAAAACAAGACATGGCCACAAATAACAGAAGCACAACTGGAGAAAATGAAAGGCAGAATAACACTAATAGGAGCACAGTGATACAAGAGACAAATCAGAATCAGATTTATTGCCATTGTTCATGTAGTACACAAACTAGGAATTTGTCTCGGTGCAATGCTGCAACATTAAAACATGATAAGATAAAGAGATAAACTAAAAAAAAAAAACTTAAAGACTAAGACCATGCAATAAGTGTAGAATAATAAGTAATAATAATAATAATAATAATAATAATAATGAGTAATACTAGTCACAGCAGTTTTAAATAAATTAGCAAGTAGCAGATGATGTGCAGTCAATAATGCAACAGAAAAACAGTGATGAATGACATGAGTCTGGTTGAACTGCTGTATATAGTGCACGAGAGTCAATAAGTCACTTAATGTTCAGCAGTCTGATGGCAGAGGGGAAAAAGCTGTTCATGTGCTGGGAGGTTTTAGTCTGAATGGACCGAAGTCTTCTACCTGAGGGGAGGGTGGCAAACAGTACGTGACCAGGGTGTGAAGGATCGGCCATGATCCGGCCTGCACGCCTCCGGGTCCTGGAGATGTACAGATCCTGGAGAGATGGGAGCTTGCAGCCGATCACCTTCTCAGCAGTGCGCACGACGCGCTGCAGCCTTAGTTTGTCCCTGGCAGTAGCTCCTGCATACCACACGGTTATGGAGGAGGTGAGGATGGACTCAATGATGGCCGTGTAGAACTGCACGGCCAACTGCAGAAATAAATACACTGAAAAAGCCACAAGACTGGGTCTGGCAGAAATCCCAGCCCCAGGTCGTGACAGGTTCGGTTGGTTTGGTGCGCACCTGAATGCGATTACCATGTTCTCACAAGACAAAATAAACTGCACTCACGGAGAAAACGAACTTAAGTTCAATTGAAATAAACTAAAGCCTGTAGGTGTGAAAGCATTGTAAAATATGCAAAGATTTGCATTGTTGATGTGCTGCACATGAGCATAGTCGTCTTGGATTATGATCTGTCATTGGCGAGCCTAGCTGTCTGTGAGTGGGAAGCCAAAGGCGTTAGCTTAAAAGCTAACAATAGTACTAAGAAGTTTGTGTTTGTATTGCTGTTTTCTTTAGATTTCAGTCACCCTAATAGACATCGCTGTTTCCACCTGGTTCACTAATCCACAGTTGATAATATACATTGCATCATTCTGGCTTATTTTGGTTTATTTTCACTGTGATCCTACATGGCACTGTTAGCACTAGCGTGCTAGGCAGTCAGCATTGGTCAGTATACTGAGATGCAGCTTGCCTCTGAGGAGGAGGTCAGGGACAGGCCGCCTGGATCCAGTCAGTTTTGATCGCTCTTTTCTATAAATTCCATTCACTCCCACTGGAATTCTTGTTCATCGAACAACACTTGACCATATATTTCATTCTTAGACATTATTTTAGCTTAGTTAAAGCTTTTATCTGCTCATACAGAATAGTCTATAACCAGAATCTAAGGCGGCTAGCTGAAGCTAGCAGTTTAGTCACTCACATATGTTAAAATGTGGAAAAAAAAGTAGAGATGGGCCAATCAGATATTTAGTATCTATATCAAGTTCAGTCCAATCATTTTGCCCGGATCAGTATCGGGGAACAATAAATAAATAAAAACCAATCCATCAAAACATAAACCAGTAAACCAATAAATGTCTATTAAAAGTGCCCAGAGTTTTGTAGAAATCTCTCACTCCCTCCACTCTCTCCAGGTCCTGATACAGGCTCCAGTCTGTGAGCCGAGACTACATATCAAAGATGTAATGTTAGAGACAAGATGGTTGTTAATGAGCATTGTTCAGGATTAAAAAAACAACAACATAAAACTAAATAAAATATGTAATTACAAACAAAAGTTATAAAAAAAAATAAACAAAATGGAAGGCTTATAGACAAATAGACAACAGATTTTGTCTGTTCTGCATATTTGCTTCATAAAATCTTTCTAGACTGACGAGAGTGAAGGTTCTCGGAATATTCCCTGGAGCTCTAAATTTTGTCTTCTGGGGGATAAAAATGCACTAAAAAATTTTCAGACAAATGTATTCAAGAGAATTTTTCATCTGTCCAATACCTGTGATGGTGAGGTGAGCTGTTAATTATTTAGGACATTATTAACTTATTCTAAAAAAAAAAAAAAAAAGCATTTTTTTTATATCGGTGTTGAATACACTGGCTACAACTACTTCATTTGAACTCTGCACTAATACAGATAAAGTCTGAGAATTTAGTATATGTCTGGCATGGCATTCAGTGGATGGATGGATGGATGGATGGATGGATGGATGATTGTGCACACACTCCTCTATGTTTTTGTGCAACCACTGATTCTGGAACAGCACAGAACGAAAACCAAAGCAGCAGGTTCTGGTTCAAAAAAATCAATGAAGGTGTTCTGCAGCCTAGTGATTTGTGTGCATGTCAAGTAGAGTTATGGCCACTATGCAGGAAATCACTGCTTTGAGTCCTAGCCTATGACGTTTGCTGCATCTCTCCTTCCAGTTTCTGTTGAATAAAGACAACAAACCCTGAAAAATATAAAATGAGGGAAATAAAATTTACAGTAACTAGAAAAGCACTCGAAGAGCGCAGACCTCCGCCATGCGCCACAGTTCCCCCCAGGCAGTGTTTGTGTGTACGTTTTCAGATTCCTTGACCATGAAAACATATGACTGTGGAGTGTGTAAATGACGAGGCAGATTTGTCTCAGGCAGTTTATTACACATCTCCAACATGAGCATAGTAGCAAGAGGAGATCTCAGACAAAACTCGTCCCTTAAATACTCAGGTCTTCCTACAGCTCAAAAGTCACATTGCATTCACATCAAAGGTCACAATGCATTCCTTTCTTAATCCTTTAACATCCCCCCTCACAGTCTCTGAAACACAAAGAATCCTACAATGCATTCTCTGACACACAAAAGATCACACTTTCACAACTTCCTGTTATCTCCAAGGAAACTCTGCTCTTTGTTCTCTTTGTTCTTATCTAAGATGCTAGTCACTATAGGCACTTTTCCATGGGCCCCGGTCAGCCTCGGCCCGAGAACACGACTCGGGTCGGCGCGGCTCCATGGTCCCTCGATTGCTTTTCAACAGTACTGCAGCCCGGCCGCGGCTGGGTGTGATTTCTTAACAGCAAGGCGGCGCCTCACTCTCGTGACGTGAAGCGCGCGACCCAAACAAACATAACATGGCTGCTCTACAAGGCGACTCCTCGGTCTGTGGCTTTTTTCGCCGTAAATACCAAAAAGCACCGCCAGATAAGGGTACGGGCAGCGAGACTAAACACTCTGGAATAGTTCTGCAGCTTCTGGGAGAGCCGAAGACATGAGGATACAAACTAGGTAAGCTAATGGTTGCTAATGCTAGTTTGCTGTAAGTACGTCGTGCTACACTGTAATGTCTGCAAGTTAGGTACTAAAATATGTATGCTGTGTGTGTGTGTTTCAGATGGCTCTGTTGTTGAGAAATTACCTCTTCAAATGGTCATTCTGGCTCAGCAACGCCTCTCACTGTCATCAGCCTGGCACTAATGACTGCACAGCTTCACCAAGCTTAAGAATTTCTGTAGAAACGTTCATTTCCTGTACAACAAATTACTCTGCTCTGTGTGAAAATCATGGAGAGACTGTACCTGCTTCTGCAGCAGTCTGAAGTGTGGTCATAGAAAAAATTGATCAGCTGACACAACTTGATCGCCAGTTTAATAACTATATTAGCCACAAAATATCTATTCAAAAAGTAAACAGTACTGAGTTATGTATAAGATATATTTTATAGTTATGATGTATTATAGGCCAAAACAAACTTGATCTAGGATTAAAGGCAATTATGTAAAATAGTTAAAAATAGGTAATGTTAATGAAGGCCTGTCTTTCTCTGTTTTTTTTTCGGGGGGGGGGGGGTTATTGCCTTCCCTCACTGATATTCTTGCTTTGTAATCCAGTATATGTATACATATATATTTTTTTCACCCTATTTATCCTTTTTGGAGACTGATGTGATACTTGGAAGATCAGTATGTGTAGTACCATCTTGTATAAAGTCAATAAAAACTTTAATTACAAAAAGGCAATTTGAAGACGATGATAAAATAAAGGCAGCGTTGGATTTTTAAGTAGCTTTATTATCACCCGCCTTCATCAGAACTCGGCTCCAGCCCATAGTGTGAGCAGGCTGAAGCCGAATTCCTCAGGCTCTCAAAGAGGAGACGGTGTGTGTGTCTCGCAGCAGATGCAGAACCAGAATGAGAGAATGAGAGGGTTTGCGTTACAGAGTTGCAGCATATATACTCGACTACAACAATACATCAAGGGCATACCCCAGCAGTTGGTATGATCAAAGAGATAACAGAACAGGCATAAGACATTTGCATTTGAGAGACATATTGATCTCAGTCCCTAGGTCACAGTGAGGACAGGACGCATGAGCACAATGCATGAAAGGCAACATTAACATCACAGAAGTGAGCCAGACGAAACGAGTCTGCCTGTAGACATTAATACACATTTCACTGTTCTGTTATTTGCTGTAGCCGAGCGCTGTGTTTGACCAGTCTGTTTGTGGGGGTTACAACAAAGCACATCTACATATCAGTAGTGCAGCAGAAAAAACCAAGAGAAGAGAGCTGAGTGTCCTTAATCTGTTGTGGGGGTTAACCGAACCGCCACACACGCTCCCCCCCAGAGGGCACGGCAGGGGACCGAGACCTCGATAATCCCTCTATGGGAGCGAGCTGTGGGAGAAGCTCACTGCAGGCGGAGGGGGAGGGAGGAGGGGGGTAAGTGCCGGCAGGGGGACGGTGAACTCGTCCGAGCGGCGCAAAAATTGCTTGTGGGTCCGCGATGTCGAAGGGCTGTCCAGTTGAATGTGCAGAGGTCCACAAGAAGAAAAGTTAGTCTCTGGCTCCGCTCGTGGCCATGAAGAAAACAGGAGCGGCGAGGCTGCGTAGTGGCTGTAAGAAAAAAAAGAAGCAGAGGGACTCGGCTTGTTGGCTTTAGGTGCAGGAGCAACCCTAAAACCCCCCGGGAACAGCTGACGGCTGAAATCCCTTATGTGCCGTGGCTGAGACCATTAAAAAAAATCCAGCGGCGAGCTGCGTGCCTGCTTCAGGTGAACGAGCAGCCCTGAGGGTTCTGTGAGCAGCGGCGGAGGACGATGGTGGTCTCTGGAGCCGTTATTTGTCCCGTGCGTGATGCGCCGTCCTCGTAACTCCCCGGTGCTTGCGCCGGGGCTCGTGCGTGGGTGGGCCAGCTGGAGAGGAGAACCAGGGTGCGGGATCTTGGTGGGGATCGGCGCAGACGGCGCCGATAAAATCCGTATTGAGCTGTGGCTGCAGATTGGCCATGGTGTGTTGGAGCGGTGAGAGGGAATAGACGATCTTTGCCACCGCTCGGCTGTGGTGCGTTCAGGTCCACGTGTTGCGTTCTCCGCCGGCCATGGAGGACGCCTGCGCTCACGTGTGGAGGAGCTGCAAGCGCGGCCGGTCCAGCGTGGATGAGCAGATCTCAGACGTGCAGATCTCATCCTGAAGAACGGGTCACCAGTGCAGCTGTCCAGATCAGAAGGTTGCGTTTGCACAAAACGTGTGCATTCCGGGGTCACCAGTGAAGAGGATGATAAAATAAAGGCAGCGTTGGATTTTTAAGTAGCTTTATTATCACCCGCCTTCATCAGAACTCGGCTCCAGCCCATAGTGTGAGCAGGCTGAAGCCGAATTCCTCAGGCTCTCAAAGAGGAGACAGTGTGTGTGTCTCGCAGCAGATGCAGAACCAGAATGAGAGAATGAGAGGGTTTGCGTTACAGAGTTGCAGCATATATACTCGACTACAACAATACATCAAGGGCATACCCCAGCAGTTGGTATGATCAAAGAGATAACAGAACAGGCATAAGACATTTGCATTTGAGAGACATATTGATCTCAGTCCCTAGGTCACAGTGAGGACAGGACACATGAGCACAATGCATGAAAGGCAACGTTAACATCACAGAAGTGAGCCAGACGAAACGAGTCTGCCTGTAGACATTAATACACATTTCACTGTTCTGTTATTTGCTCTAGCCGAGCGCTGTGTTTGACCAGTCTGTTTGTGGGGGTTACAACAAAGCACATCTACATATCAGTAGTGCAGCAGAAAAAACCAAGAGAAGAGAGCTGAGTGTCCTTAATCTGTTGTGGGGGTTAACCGAACCGCCACAAATTAAAATAATGCAGTCATAAGGTCACATGGAAAATAATTGATTTCCTCGATACATGTACTGTAGAAATGTATATTCTCTGCATCAACAATGTACTATACATGCATTCATGTAGTATTGCACTGGGAATTGCACTGACAATAAACCTGTGAATTTTTGGCAGATGTCTCTTTTTTATATATCTGAAGGTTACCACTATGTGGCACAAATTAAACACTGAAAGATTGGAAAAGCTAAGAACAATCCAGCATTTTGAGAAATCACTTTTGGTTGGGTGTAAGTCTCATCAAAATTATGAGCCATATTGTATTATATAATATTATGAACCATAAAGCAGTTTGTGTTAAATGTTAAATCCCATTAAACCTAATCCGGGGGCTTCCAATCAGTTGTCATGGGGGGTCAAGACCCTGCAGCTTCTCTCTTCTACCCAGTCTCTTCAGCAGGTGTTGTCACTGATCAGTCAGTGGAAGAAGTTCAGTGGAGTCTGCTGTTGAAGACACTGGTTGGAGGTAAAGCCTGCAGGGTCTTGGCCCTCCATGGCACATGATTAGACACCCCCGCCCAAACCCATTATGATGAAGAGCAGATGCTAATATGACCCAGAATTCCTCCATATACATCCAACAATACAGTGTTCAGTTAATAAAATTATTGTGTTGGTTACTTTTTTCTTAAAAATGAGCCTTTATTTTCAAGGTCACAGATAAATCCTTTGTACAGTTGACTCTTTTCCCACCAGTGTCTTAACAGACAAAATGGAAAATCATGATGCAAACACTTAAGTCACTAAATTCTTTATTACAATCAGCAGCAAATTCCAGATTATTCAGAATGTGCAAAATTCAAACTGTAAAAAAGAATAAAACTGGAATGGGTCACACACGGCTGCCACGCTCCCTCACTGAGAAGCAACCGGATCAGCCCCTGGTCCTGGTCCAGCAGATCTTCAGCCTGCATCTCTGTAAATAGTGAGGCAAGGTCCAGTTGGGGTGGACATTTTCCGTCTTGCCTACACAAAAGACAAATGGGTGGTGGTTAGTTAAAGCAAGTTTAACACATATTTGGGAAATACACTTGTTGCTAAAAGCCAGTGGTGGAATGTGAATTAATGAATGAATCTTAATTTCGGGTTGATTAAAGGTAAAGATTAAAAGAAAATAGAATAATATAACAAAGGGGAAAAAATTTAACAAGGTCAAATTAAACAATAACTCCTCCGATTATACAGTTCAACATAGGTTATCTGAAATGGGTGATGGCTGAAGCCACAGCTTATATTGCCCACCATATTTCATCCAAGAATTCAAAAGAAAAAAAACCAGGAGCGATTACAATTTGAATGTGACAATAAAGTACTTCGTTGTTGTATTTAACCACAGTTTTCATGTAGCTGCGCTTCGGTAGATTTTACAAGGGCTGCGTTACATTAAAAATCATTTGTTTTTACTGTGGCTTCAGCAATCAGAATGTCACCATGGGGTGAGACGCCGGCTCGGCGCTCGGCCCATGCTCCTTTTATCCCTGCCTCTCATTGGGCAGTGCCTCAGCTGGTTCCCAGCTGTCAGTGTCACGGGACGGCTGGGGCCAATTAATCCTCATCAGCTGGGGCGCTGTTAATGAGTATAAAGAGGAGCAGCTTCGATCATTCGGGGCTGCGACATAAGCACTGCTAGGCTGAAGCCCCTTCGTCTGGTGTCAGCCTCAACTCCTCTTGCAGCATTCCGGTGTTTGTATCCCGCTGTGAGTATGCACGTCTTGTTACCCCCATGTCCGGTACGAGCTACCTACCCCTGCGCTGCGCAGCCAGAAGAGTTGCCGGCGGCCGTGAGTCGCTGTGGAAATGTACCTTTCTGTCCGGGTGTCAGCGCTGCTAGCATGCCGTTTCCCAGGAGTCACTTCCGGCGCCAGGGCGACGAGCTGAGGTCCATCTCGGAGGCTGTCGACGGGACATTCTTCACCCTGCACGACGCCTCCAACGCGAGACGCTGGCATCCGGGCCATGCTGAGGAACTCCTGGACTGTCACCCTCACTCTCTGTACCATCTGGAGGACAGTGCCAGGATAGACGCTTCAGGTACACAGCGAGAGAAGCTCCACGGGGTGGATGGAAATCCCGGCAGGGAGTCGAAGTGGGCGACGTCTTTCCCCGCTTCGGAGTCCCGTTCCTGCCGCCATTCCAGTCCGGGAGTTCGCGCCAACCAGAGGACTTCCCCCGACCTGCGCCACGTCACTCGGGATTCCCTTCGAGGAGCCGCAGCTGACAGCAGTTATGTCCGGGGTCGAGTGGCTGTCGCGAGCTCTACTGTGTTTCCTGTCACCACCTTCAGGCATGTGGCGGCGGCAGTGAGATTGATGGTGAGGACTTCAGGGCTACGAAGCCTTCCCGTGCTCGACGCCTTCCTCGTCTCGATCTCCGATCTGGAGCGGCGAATCCTGGGTTTCCCCCTCGCTTCGTCCCCTGGGAGTAGTCGTCGTCACATCGCCGAGTCACCTCTGCACGAACCTCGTCCGGATCCAGTTCTGGGTCATCGTCAGGACCGTTCCTCCCACGCAGCTGTCATCCCTTCGCCTCGTCAGTGTGGAGATTCTACAGCCTCGTCCCCTGAGCCTCGTTCCCCCGCTGTCATTCCTGGACATTCGGGCTGGCTCACCCCGGCTGTTTCCTCCTCCTCCTCGACGCGCTTCCTGACCGCTGTGTGTGCCTGGAATCCCGGCCTGGTGAGCTCTCTGCTGGAGACAACGCGAGCGACCCTCAGACGAATTCCCGGGGGGTCCTCCGTTATCGCCGGGCGGGGAGAGGAAGAAGCAGATTCCACTACAGCAGGCGATACTCAACCTCCAGGGGGCAGGCAAGTCATTGTTTTTTCACACCTGCTTAATGATTTGCTCTGTCACATCCCTGGAGGAGAAGTTCAGGGTTCGCAGCTCCCTGAACTCTCCCCACCTGCTGTAACCTGTATGCCTAATCCCGCATCCTCTGTGTCTCTCTCCGCCGAGCGGTCCCCGGCTCCGGGTCAACGTGGTGGGATATGGAGAGGGCCTGTGGTTCCGCAGCTACATTGCGGACGGAGGAGGGGGACTGACTGCTGCGTGGAGTCTACGCTGACGACTGAGCGTCCCTGGGTCTCCACGGAGGAGCGGTTCGGTCCAGCGGGACGAGATTCTTCTGGCTTCACGCCGAGTGGGTCGTCGGCGGGGTTACCTGAGCTGGAGGGATCTCAAGCTGCGCTGACCATCGTGCTGGCTGCGGGGCCCGACGCGGCTAGATGGGAGCCTGACAACGACCTCCTGACGACGGATCCTGGATCTTCGCAGTCCTGGACGGCGTCAGAACCCGAGATCAGGCGAGTGCTCTCCTTTCTTTTCTTTCTTTTTATCTTTGAGCACTTCAGCCTATCTCCAGGGGAGACGAGCAGGGTGCAGCCGCCCGCTGCGTCTGAGCTCGTCTCGCCGGGTTCTGGCGCTGCCGGTGATCCTGATCCCGGTTCTGTTTTCTCTTCTGAGCCTTCTTCCAGGGTCACCGGCGAGGAGTTGCTGTTCCTCGTGGTGCTGGAGGGTCCGGGTTCAACGTTGGAGGTCGGTTCTGGTGCAGTGTCCAACGTGGGTTCGCCCGAGACCCAATCGGGGTCCAACGTGGGTTCGCCTGAGGCCCGATCGGGGTCCGACGTGGGTGCTGCCCCAGTGTTGTCCAGGTCCGGTGAGGAGGTGGCCGTTTCCCTGAGGCCCGCCGCCCTCGTCATCGGCTCTCCCCTGAGCCTCTTCCACCGGGATCCGCTCTGACCCTTCGTCCGTCTCAACGGTCCTGGTGGTTGAGTGATGCGGGTCGACGACCCGACCCGCAAAACTTTCGGTTCGGCGATCTGGTTTCCCCCCACTGGTCTGTTTGCCTTTGGGCGGCCTGGTTCGGCAGCCGTTGGACTGGATTCCTGGGATCTGGGCCCAGAGTTCGCCGTCCGAACATTTCTCTTCCCCGGGTTGCCAACTGAACAATGGGCGGGGAGATTACCAGAACAATTCCGGCCGTTTTGGACTCTGCCTGCCGTCTCCTCGGGTGTCCTTTACTTCTTTTATTATTATTGAGGTCACTCGGGTGTAGTTTCTTTGTCCATTAGGGGAATATATGTTTTTGTGCTGTGTGTTGTTTTTTTTAACCATACTCAGCATTTTTATCGTATTGTTATCCTGTTACCCTGTCACCTTTTTTTCCTCTTGGTGACTCACCTTATGTATCGCGCTGTGTATTGCATTTTCTTATCTTTACTCAGCGTTTTCATTCATCCTTACCTTAGCCTTGGCCTCGTCGGTGCATCATGGAGTATGCGTGTGGTTTCCTGTTCAACCATACTCTGTGATCACCCCATTCTGTCTTATTATCCTCGTGGGGGGCCTTCCCTGGCCCCGACTTTAACATTGACTGTGTTTGTTATTGTTTGAAGTAATGTGTTTCATTCCCACTTAACTGTACTTCATTATTACCCATTTGTCCTTGTCACCTCTGTTTCTTTAGGTGATCTTTTATATATTCAGTGCTGTGTGTTTTGTTTTCTTTAGTATCCATGCACAGCGTTTTTCATCATTTTTTGTCCTGACCTTTGTCTTGTTGGTGCATTATGGAGTAGTGTGTTTTGTTCCCCTTAACTATACTCTGATTGCTTTATTCATTCCTGCCACCTTTTTGGTGGGTTTTTGGTTTTCTTTTTTTTGCCCCGATCTATACGTTATTTGTATGCTGTCTGTAGTCGTATTTGGTATTTTCCCTACCTGTGTCCTAACTCAGTTTTCTCCCTAACTGTGCTCTGGGTTAATCCTTTTCCCTGTGTTGTAGGGTATTGTATTTGGGTTTTTTTTTCTCTGCCCTGCTGCCCTACATTGGTCTATTGTTTGTTTTTTGTCCTTCCCTTTGCATCTTCCCCTCCGGTCCTGCCTCCCTTCCGCCCACCCTAGGTGGGGGGGGGGGGGGGGGCTGGGATGTTCCTGGTCGTTCGGGAGCCCGACCGTGAGGGGGAGGCTCTGTCACCATGGGGTGAGACGCCGGCTCGGCGCTCGGCCCATGCTCCTTTTATCCCTGCCTCTCATTGGGCAGTGCCTCAGCTGGTTCCCAGCTGTCAGTGTCACGGGACGGCTGGGGCCAATTAATCCTCATCAGCTGGGGCGCTGTTAATGAGTATAAAGAGGAGCAGCTTCGATCATTCGGGGCTGCGACATAAGCACTGCTAGGCTGAAGCCCCTTCGTCTGGTGTCAGCCTCAACTCCTCTTGCAGCATTCCGGTGTTTGTATCCCGCTGTGAGTATGCACGTCTTGTTACCCCCATGTCCGGTACGAGCTACCTACCCCTGCGCTGTGCAGCCTGAGAATGTACGTCTGTATGAGTGTCTGTGCTCTCCTCATCCCTTATCCCTTACCCAGAATAAAACATCTCGACTCACTGGCTTGTCCCTGGCTCTGATTGCCCGGCTCCCTAGAGCCGGATATGACACAGAATGAATTAATAACGTTAACTGATGCTGTGAATCACCGAGTATGGACTCACTCAGTCAAAATCTGAAGTTTTTATCCAAAAACACAAACCAGGACTTTAACCAGGATTAACATATTTCATCGTTTTGCTCTCACAAGCAAATATTTAGGAGAAAACAGCACGATTCAGCAGTTAGCACTAGCAAAAAAAAAAAAAAAAAAAGTTAGCTAAAAAACGTTAGCCATCACAGAACAGCACACAATTTAATGCCCAGGACCAAAGTGGAATAAAAAACGCAAACCAGGACTATAACCAGGATTAACTTATTTCATCGTTTTGCTCTCACAAGCGAATATTTAGGAGAAAACAGCGCGATTCAGCAGTTAGCACTAGCAAAAAAAAAAAAAAAAAAGTTAGCTAAAAAACGTTAGCCATCACAGAACAGCACACAATTTAATGCCCAGGACCAAAGTGGAATAAAAAACGCAAACCAGGACTTTAACCAGGATTAACATATTTCATCGTTTTGCTCTCACAAGCGAATAGTTATGAGAAAACATGCGCGATTCACCAGTTGGTACTTGCTAGCTAGCAAATTAAAAACGTTAGCTTTAAAACGTTAGCCAGCACAGAACAGCACTGTAATGGCTCCAAAAAAGTGACCGTACCACCAATAGGATAAATAAGCAAGCAGATGCACATTATTACAAATCACTCACCATATAGATGGTTTTCGTCTAGTGCGGTTTCTGTGCAGCCATAGGTCCGGGTCACTCCTCACTGTGGATCTGCCACAAAGCAGAGAAAACTCTGCACCTCTTCATTGGACCACGGTGTAGAGTGCCGCAAAACCTACAACACTGTCTGCATTAATATCATATTTACTCCGTGACTGACTTAGTCCATGACAATATTGCAAATGGCCGTTATCACAAGACGGGGAAGACCGTCGCTATCATGACGTTATGACCTGACCAATCAGCGGCGACCAGTCTGTTGACGTCACATCACAGCTCCGGGCCGGCTGAGCCGGGGCCGTGAGGGACCCTGCCCTCGATCAGGTACGAAAATAGCGCCTGCTAACCGGTGCTGGGGCTCATGGAAAATGCACAAACACCGGGGCCCTGGTGCGGTGCTGGGGAAAGCGGGGCCCGTGGAAAAGTGCCTTATGTTTTCCCCATGGCAGCTACACCCCCCCCCCCCGAGCATATTGGATCGAACAAAAGAATAACAGTCTGTATGTTGTGACAGAATCATTACACATCAATCCACATGCTGCTTGGGCTTCAGTCTTCTCCCGTATCTGCTGTAACCAGGATTCACCGCCTCCGCGGTGCTGTCATGCTGGGGAGCTGCTGCTTGGGGGTGAAAACCTTTTGTCTGTCCCTGCGGGTGTTCTGGGGAAATTTTACTCTGGGAAGTTCCCCGTGGGGGTCTTCCACGCCGAGGGGCCCTCGCCAACAGCACTTGCTCGTCCGCCACCACAAAAGCGGGTTTGAGTCTGTTTATGCCAACCTTTTCCCTCCTACCCCCCAAATCTAGCAAAAAATGCTTGTCCCCTGTTTCCAGCACTCTGAACGGTCCATCATAAGGTGGTCGCAGTGGGGAGCGATGTGCATCGTGTCTGACAAAAACAAATTCCGCATTTTTCAAAGTTTTAGGCACAAAAACGCGCGGAAAACTGTGGTGAACAGGACCTGGCAGCGTGCCTGTGTCAATGTTACGCTGCAACAGCTGAGACGGGGAGCTGCCTGGTGCAGGATTATCTGGGAGAAACTCCCCGGGCAGCCGAAGTGGCTGCGCAAAAACGAGTTCAGCCGGGAAAGCTTCCAAATCCTCTTTAAGGGCAGAATGTAACACCAATAAAACCCACGGTAGCTTGTCTACCCAATTTGCATCCGTCAGTGACGCCCTGAGAGCCGCTTTCAATGACCTATGAAAACGTTCGCATAACCCATTAGCCTGTAGATTGTACGCGGTTGTGCGGTGAATTGTGACACCCAGGCTGCGGGCCATTGTTGACCAAAGTTCGGAAACAAATTGAGGGCCTCTGTCGGACGTTATGTCCGACGGGACTCCAAAACGCGCCACCCATGCTGTTAAAAACGCGCGCGCCACCTCCTCGGCTGTGGTCGACGCCAGTGGAACCACTTCAGGCCAGCGCATGGTGTGGTCCACCATTGTCAGAAGGTGCGTGCACCCCTGTGATGGCGGGAGGGGGCCCACGAGGTCCACGTGAACATGGTCGAACCTCTTAGCCGGGATGTGAAACGGCTCCAAGGGAGCTCTCGTGTGTCTGTGTACTTTGGCTCGTTGGCACGCCATGCAGGCTGCTGCCCACTCTTTCACTTGTTTGCGAAGGCTCGGCCACACAAATTTCTCTCCTACCATTTTGACCGACGTGCGCACTCCCGGGTGCGCCAAAGAATGAATCGAGTCAAAAACGCGGCGGCGCCACGTGGCCGGTACCACGGGACGTGGTCGCCCCGTGGAGACATCACAAATTGGGGGGGCATACCGTCTTGCAGCACCCTGCTCTCCAGCCTTAACCCTGTTGGTCCAGACTGGAGCACGTGCACGTCCGCGTCACTAACCTCTTCCGCGGCCATGGCTGAGTAATCTATCCCCACGCGGACCGGGGCAGCCACGGCGCGCGAGAGGCAGTCTGCCACTACATTCAGTTTACCCGACATATGCTGAATATCGGTAGTAAACTCTGAGATCGCGGCCAGCTGTCTCTGCTGCCGGCCCGACCACGGTTCTGAAACCTTGGCCATCGCGAATGTTAGTGGCTTGTGGTCCACGAATGCGGTGAAACAGTGCCCTTCCAGCCAGAACTGGAAGTGGCGAATGGCCAAGTGGAGAGCCAGCAACTCCCTGTCGAATGCGTTGTATTTACGTTCACTGTCGCGCAAAGTCCTGCTGAAAAAGGCAAGCGGCTGCCAAGCCCCGGCTACACGCTGCTCCACGACCGCCCCTATGGCCACATCTGACACGTCAGTAGTGAGCGCTATGCGGGCCGTTGGGTCTGGATGTGCTAACAACGCAGCGTTTGCCAGGGCTGCCTTGACTTGCGAGAACGCCCGCTCTCGCTCCGGGGACCATTCAATCTTATTCGCGGGTTTCTGTTTTTTGAGCGCGGCGTACAGTGGTTGCATGAGCTGCGCTGCGCGGGGGAGGAAACGGTTATAAAAATTCACCATTCCCAAAAACTCCTGTAACGCCCTGACCGTTTGCGGTCGGGGAAAATCTGCTACCGCGCGCACTTTGTCGGGCAGCGGAACCGCTCCTTCGGGAGAGACGCGGTGCCCCAAAAAAAATCAATCTGCGTTACGCCGAACTGGCATTTCGCCGGGTTGATTATTAACCCGTGCTCCTCCAACCTCCGGAAAACCGTCGTGAGGTGGGTTTCGTCTTCGTCTTCGGACGCGCTGGCTACCAGGATATCGTCCAGGTAGACGAATACGAAAGGGAGATCGCGCAGCACCGCATCGATCATGCATTGGAACGTCTGTGCAGCCCCTTTAAGCCCGAATGGCATGCGCAAAAACTCGAATAGACCAAACGGAGTTATCACCGCTGTTTTGGGTATGTCTTCAGCGCGCACTGGGACTTGGTGGTAACTGCGGACCAAGTCTATTTTAGATAAAACGCGCGCTCCCGCTAAGTGAACGGAAAAATCCTGGATGTGGGGAATTGGGTAGCGGTCGTGCGCTGTGGCGTTGTTCAACCTGCGGAAATCCCCGCAAGGTCGCCACGAACCGTCAGCTTTAGGGACCATGTGTAGCGGGGAAACCCATAGGCTGTTTGAATGTCTGATGATGCCCAACCTCTCCAGGTTGGCGAACTCCTCGCACGCTATGGCCAGTTTAGCTGCGTCTAAGTGCTGAGGTTTTGCAAAAACGGGCGGCCGGTGGTGGTAATAAAATGTTCCACCCCGTGTTTAGCGACGGCTGCCAAAAATGTCGGGACCATGAGTGCTGGGAACTGAGTGAGCAGTGTGTGGAACTTACCGCTTGCCGCTGTGACGTTGGCTTGTGCTGTTGGCTGGGACGCTCGAGCTGTACAGGGGATAGAATCAAAAGACAGTGCATTAACCAGGCGCCTGTTAGCGACATCAACCAACAAACCATGTGAGCACAAAAAATCAGCCCCCAATATATTGAAATTCAATGCTGCCATGACAAAAGTCCACTCAAATGCACGGCCGTGAAACGACAGAAGTAGAGTCCTCTCACCAAAGGTCTTAATCTCTGAGCCGTTTGCTGCTGCCATCTCGGGGCCGCTGGATACTGCCAGCCGGTCGGCGTAGGACGGCATGATGAAACTCAGCTGGGCGCCGGTGTCCATGAGAAAATGCCTCCCGGAGCGTGCGTCCGTCAGGTAGAGCAGCTTGTTCTCCTCACCGAGGGTCGCAGCTGCTACCGACCCCCGGTCTTTGGCGTTTCCCGAGCGCTTGAACTGGCACGGTGGTATACATTTGCGTGCCTTCTCTGCAAAGCGGCGGTGATAGAAACAAAGGATGTCTCCTCCACATTCCTTGGCCCCCGCCGCCGCTGTCGTCGGTGGTTCTGCTACTGCCGTCAATGGCTCCTCGCCCTCTCCGGCCGTCGCGCCGAGCTCCGTCGCTGCCACCGTGGTCGTGAGCTCTCTGCTGGCCATGATGATCTGGTGTGCTTCCCGGGCCAGCGCGCGGTAGTCCCGCTTGCCCAGCAACGGCGAATTGGCCAGGGCCGCTCTCGTCGCTGACGGAAGGTTCCGGAGGAAGAGGTGGGTAAAAATGAAGTGGTCGTCGTCCAAGCCCTTCAATCTCAGCATCCCCTCCATCAGGTCAATAGCCATGCAATCTCCTAAGCCGGTCCGTGTCAGGAGTCTCTCTGCTCTCTCCTCAACCGAGAGTGTGTAGTGCTGGATGAGTGCGGCTTTCAACGCGCCGTATTTGTCGCTGGCTGGTGGCTGATCCAGCAGGCTCTCCACATGCTGAGCCGTGTGGGTGTCGAGCTTCGCGACCACATGGTAGAATTTCGTGTCATCCACCCAAATCCCCTGGAGGATGAACTGCGCCTCAACCAGGTGGAACCAGGAGCGCGGATTGTGCTGCCAAAAATCCGGTAGCAGGATGGCAACGGTATACGCTTGGCTGGGGGCTCCCAACGAGGCTGGCTCCGGGGAACTCACTTCGTGTTGCATGCTTCGTCTTGGGTCACCAGTGTGGAGTGTGTAAATGACAAGGCAGATTTGTCTCAGGCAGTTTATTACACATCTCCAACATGAGCATAGTAGCAAGAGGAGATCTCAGACAAAACTCGTCCCTTAAATACTCAGGTCTTCCTACAGCTCAAAAGTCACATTGCATTCACATCAAAGGTCACAATGCATTCCTTTCTTAATCCTTTAACATCCCCCCCTCACAGTCTCTGAAACACAAAGGATCCTACAATGCATTCTCTGACACACAAAAGATCACACTTTCACAACTTCCTGTTATCTCCAAGGAAACTCTGCTCTTTGTTCTCTTTGTTCTTATCTAAGATGCTAGTCACTATGTTTTCCCCATGGCAGCTACATGACTAGCAATTGGATTCACAATGATAGGATTAGTGGTTCAGTAGTTATTCACGAAAATCGCATTTTCCGTAATGGCGGTTTTCTTCTGGACAGTGATCCGGATCACCACCAAAATCTAATCATCTGTAGGATACCCTATTTCTGACAATCTGTGAAAATTTCATGAAAATCCGTCCATAACTTTTTGAGTTATGTTGCTAACAAACAGACAGACAGACAAACCAACGCCGATGAAAACATAACCTCCTTGGCGGAGGTAACAAAGCATTATGTGTTCCAGGACTTGTCTGAAGTTGGTACCAAGTTCCCAATCAGAAGTTTGCCCTAGCTGGAACAACCCCTTAAGTCAGAGTTTCAACTCAAAGTCTAGCAATCCTCACCACACCCAAAATCAAAACCCAAGATGGCAGCGCCCATGCACCACACATCAACAGTAGTGAAAAATGTACTAATTACAAGCACTTCTGTTCTATAGGTCTCTTCTACCACTCATTCTTGATTTCTCAACATGTTATTGTGGTGTTGTTATAGACAAATTAGGTCATGCTGTATTGTTTTCAGTCAGTGTTGCTAAAAGTGATTACCAAAGAGTTTTATCTCCCTAACTGGTTTTTCAGGAATTTGGCCAAGGCAGAAGTGACACTGTTAAGTTTCGACATACCTGGAAAATAGTGTTAGACTCACAAAAGTAATAAATGGCTTTGAGACTTTTGTGCTACATAAATGACAACCTAAAAAAAAAATGTCTTTTTGGTGTTTACTTTGAAGTAATTTACTGCTTCAGATACATAAAAAATGTTTCTGGTGAACTTTTAAAAATCCAAGGTAGATAATTAGGTCCTAGGAGGAGTATAGTAGATGTTAAGGCCTTGTCTAGAGAGAAAAATCTTAAAATCACTAGAAAGTTCAATGAAGAACTGTTCAAACTGAAGGGCATTGCATTCATTATGTCAGCCTGATGGAAACATTAAAATAAACATACTAGACACACACACACAATTTCCTGTTGAACATCAGAGGTCACGGGAGCATGGGAAAAAGAGAGGGCCGTACACAGTTTGTTTTTTATTTTTCCTGAGTGTGAGTGTGTGAACAGTTTATTATGCCTTGGTGAACGGAGGCATACGGTAATCACTCAATGCCTCTGTGTGTGGGTTTGTGCAGGTGTGTGGTTGTATCTGTCTGTCTGTCTGTTACCAATTTTTCAGCTTATTTTTTCAACCAAAATTAAGTGCAACTAAAGGCTTGTATCATTGCATTGCCATATTTTCTCGACTTTTAATTTGCCAGAATTTCCAGATAAGGTTTTGTTTTCAAAATAAACACAAATTTAACTAACTAACTTAACTATCGTCAATGGAGCTGGGAAAAAAGGTATTGTAATACACTACCGTTCAAAAGTTTGGGATCACCCAGACAATTATTTTGTGTTTTCCATGAAAAGTCACACTTATTTACCACCATGAGTTTTAAAATGAATAGAAAATATACTGTAGTCAAGACATTGACAAGGTTAGAAATAATGACTTGTATTTGAAATAATTTTTTTCCTTCAAACTTTGCTTTCATCAAAGAATCCTCCATTTGCAGCAATTACAGCATTGCAGACCTAACATGATTGCACAAGGGTTTTCTAATCATCCATTAGCCTTCTGACGCAATGAGCAAACACATTGTACCATTAGAACACTGGAGTGATAGTTGCTGGAAATGGGCCTCTATACACCTATGTAGATATTGCACCAAAAACAAGACATTTGCAGCTAGAATAGTCATTTACCACATTAGCAATGTATAGAGTGTATTTCTGATTAGTTTAAAGTTATCTTCATTGAAAAAAAGTGTTTTTCTTTCAAAAATAAGGAAATTTCTAAGTGACCCCAAACTTTTGAACGGTAGTGTAATTATGCCAGACCACTAGAGGCGGCAGTGCAGCTTTTTTACAGCACACGGGTGACTTCCTGTCACAGTCGATCTGTAGCTGAACTGTTATAAAATAGTGGTTACTGAAAAAAAAACACATTCAGCAACTACGCCATTTATTCATCACATCAATTGTTTTCACACTGGTTTTGCTGTTTAGCTTTGCAGAGGAAGGATGATGTATTTTCTTCTGTCATATGTCTGCCTTCCGGGCAGATGAAGGTTTAAGGAAGGACTTAGGAGTGCAGGCAAGATCAGGCCCAAAATGGTAATTTATTAACAAAACCTCCAGGGAAAACAAAAGGCAGCACGTGGGCTGAAAACTCAAACTAAACTTAGCACGGCAAACAAAACTCAAGCAAAGCAAGGCCAAGATCACACACATGGAACATGGAACACAGCAGGGACATAGCAGGGTGAAACAACGATGATCTCTCCACGAAACAAAGACAGAGACTCACATATAAAGGAGAACTCATAATTAGAAGACACAGAACAGCTGAGAACAATCAAGGGCTGAGTAATGCACACAGGAGGAAATGGCTTTGGGTATGGAAACATGAGGAGCTGGGGATAAATAGGGAAACAAGAACACACACCAGACCATAATAAAGACACTGACGATAGACAAGGGATTGCTCAAGTAGGTTGATTTTGTCTTCCTTTAATCATTTACCTTTTTGTTCTTATTAAAGACAAAAATAGAAAGGAGATGTTTTTACCTTCTTTACATGTTTCGACTGTTCACTGCTTCCGACGAAGGCTGCAGTGAACAGTCGAAACATGTAAAGAAGGTAAAAACATCTTTCTATTTTTGTCTTTAATAAGAACCAAAAGGTAAAAGACAAGGGATGACACAACATGACTACAGATGCACAGACAATAAAACTAACAGTAAAAATAAACGGGGATTAAACAATATAACCAAATGCAAAAAGACAACCATAAAACACAGACAACAGAGGATGACATGGCATGACAGACAACGATCGGGGAACGCAAGGACACTTAATAATAATGATAATAACAAGGAAAACAAAGACCAGAATAAACATAAAGCGTGGGCACAGTCCCTCGCCATGCCCCGATCTGACATAATCCTCCCTTTAAGTGGTGGATCCCAGACACCCCTAAAAAACATAGCAACACCATAATGGGTGGAGGAGGGAGACAAGGCACTGTGGGAAGAAACAAAATACAGGACTCACACCAAGCAAGAAAACAAAAACCAAAATGTCCATCAGGAGGTCTCTTTAAAGTTTACAGGCCCACTGAACTGGGGAACAAGGCAAGTCAGGGGGCCGACTCCAGTCCATAAACCCCCAGACTGGAATGCAAGATAGGTCGGGTGGCCTGCCACTGTCCTTAGGCCACCACATCATAGGACAAGGTGGGTCAAGGGACCTACCAAAGTTCATGGGCCCCCAGACTGCAGCATAGGACTTGGCTGACACAAACTGAGGAGCGTTTTGCTCCAAAACCGGCGACTGCAGTGCACTGACCTCTGAAACAGCAGATGGAGGCCCCTTGACCTCTGAAATGACCGGTGGAGGCCCGCTGATCAGCGGTGAAACCAGACGATGAAAGCTGATCAGCGACAAGCCCAGGTGACTCAGGCTGTAGGACCTCAAGCCCAGCCACCCGGGGATCCATCCCCCACACAGCCATCTCAGATGGGGAGGAAGAGACAAACGCCGGGTCACTAAAACTGGTGGCAGTGGAGCCCAGCGAGAAGAGCTCAGAAGCAGATGGCAGCTGCAACTGGGCCTCTCTGCCAAGAGTAAGGCAATATCTCTCTAATATTGCTATAATAAATACAAAAAAGAGGACTTGCCTTAACTGTTGCTCCACTGCCATCCATGACTTCGGTGACTCTGCTGCTGCAGCCCAAGCAGCAGGCATAATGGCAGGTGAAACCTCAAGCATGGTGACAGGCGAAACTTCAGACATGACAGGTGGAGCTACAGGGGTGCTGACAGGCAAAGTTGCAGGTGTGGCGACTGATGAAACTACAGACATGGTGTCAAGCAAAACCACAGACATAGAAAGAGGCAAGGCTGTGGACATGGCAGGAAGCTGACATGGTGTATAGACCCAGTGACCAGACTCAGACTCAGGAATAGATACAATTAAGTTTATTAACACAATGAGTGAGTGTATGCATGTGTGGATGTGTAGTCTGAAGCTGCTGGGGGAAAGCAGAACACCATACAACCTGGCAACCCTAGGGACACACAGAAGCAGGGACAGTTAGAGGTTATCACCGATGGGGATGTGCAGTTTAGTCCGAAGCTTACTGTTTGTGGAGATGTTGAGCGGCTCAGGTTCAACTCGGCGGCTACGGCCAGGTGGACAGTGTTCTCCGTTCTCGTCACGGCAGCTGGAGGTGAATGTGTGCAGGGTGAGTGGTGGCCAGTAAGGAAGGAAGGTGGTCCGCCGCCACAGAGATGGGGAGATCCGCCGCCACGGAGCTCCACCTGTGCACAGGGGACTGAGAGAGGGATTAGAGGAATGAGCGAGGCTTACTTGAACTGGAGGAGGATTCTTCCCAATGCTGGTGGGCAGGAGGCTAGGAGCGAGGACAAGAGTAGGCTTAGACTGGAACTCAGGAACAAAGACGAAGGCAGGAGAAGGTCATATGGAGTGTAGACAGACGACTCCACACTGAACCGAGGGCAGCGTGGTTTATATAGCTCAGGCCATGATGAGGAGCAGGTGTGCGTGCAGCTGAAGGGAATGAGCACTGGAGCAGACAATTACAGCACCACCACCACCCCCACGAGACGCCTCCCGGCGGTCGATCCAACCTACCTGGGTGCACCCGATGGAAGTTCCTGAATGAGATCTTTATCCAAGACGAAGGAGGGATGCATCCAGGACCTCCATTCTGGCCCGTAGCCCTCCCAGACCACCAGGTATTTTAGGCTGCGACACCGACGACGGACGTCCAGGATGGCATTGACCTTCTATGCCGGGTCGCCATCGATCAACATTGGCGGAGTTGGAGTCGTGGGAGAGGGACACAGAGGGCTGGAACAGAAGGGTTTGAGTTGAGAAACATGGAATGTAGGACAGATGCAGAGGGAGGGGGGGGAGCTAGGCGCACAGAAACAGGATTAATAATGCGAGAGATGGCAAAAGGCCCAATGAACCATCTTCTTAGACTCTGCCTTCAGGTTAATATGTCTGGTGGATAGCCATACCTGCTGACCCACCTGGTAGGAAGGGGCTGGTGTCCTGCGGTGGTTGGAATTGTGCTCTGCCGTTTGCCGTAGCGCGGTCCGGGTCGCTTTCCACAGCCGGCGACAGCGCCTCAGGTGTGCCCGGACGGACGGGACAGCGATGTCTCCCTCCTCCTCAGGAAACAACGGGGGGTTGTACCCCAGCGAAGCCTCGAATGGAGACATGCCGATAGCCGAGGAGACCGTCGTGTTGTGGACGTATTCAGTCCACAGTAGATGCGTGCTCCACGATGCCGGGTTGGCAGTGGCCACACACCGCAGTGCAGCCTCCAGCTCTTGGTTAGTCCACTCACATTGCCCATTGGTCTGAGGGTGGTACCCGGATGACAGGCTCACCGTAGTCCCAAGGGCGTTGCAGAAAGACCTCCACACCTGGGAGATGAACTGGGGACCCCTGTCAGAGACGATGTCCAGGGGGATCCCGTGCAGTCTCACCACATGCTGGACGAGCAGGTCCGCCATCTCCTTTGGCGTAGGCAGCCCCTGCGGGGGAATGAAGTGAGCAGCCTTGGAAAACCTGTCAACAATGGTGAGAACAACAGTATGGTTATTAGAAGGTGGGAGGCCGGTGACGAAGTCCAACGCCACATGGGACCAGGGCCTGCCAGGAGTAGGGAGAGGGTGGAGCAGCCTGGCTGGAAGAAGCCGTCTTACCAGCAGCACACTGAGGGCAGGCACGGATGTAGTCCCCAACGTCCTTCTGAAGGGAAGGCCGCCAAAACGTCCTTTGGAGGAGAGCCACCATGCGGGCCCTCCCAGGATGACACGAGAACCTGGACGCGTGGGCCCAATGGATGACCTCGCCCCGAACAACCAATGGGACGAACAGCCTTCCCACTGGTCCCTTGCCCGGGTCTTCCTCGGCATCCTGTGCCTTCAGGACCTTCTCTCTGATGCCCCACAAGACGGTGCCCACGACACATGAAGGAGAAAGAATAGGATGCTCAGTTACTTCAGTAGTATCCGAGGTGAACTGCCTGGAGAGAGCATCTGGTTTGGTGTTTTTGAACCCGGGGGGGTATGTGATGGTAAAGTCAAAGCGTCCAAATAATAGGGACCAGTGGGCCTGGTGTGCATTCAGGCCTTGGCCATCCTGAGGTACTCCAGGTTCTTGTGGTCCGTCCAAACCACGAACCGCTGAGAGGCCCCCTCCAACCAATGGCGCCACTCCTTCAGCGTGAGCTTGACTGCCAGAAGCTCTCTGTCACCAATGTCGTTATTACACTCCACCAGGGACAGCCGACAAGAGAAGAAAGCACATGGTCGGATCCTCCCATCTGTCGGGGACCGCTGAGAAAGAACGGCTCCCACCCCCGAGTCCGAGTCGTCCACCTCCACCAGGCACTGGAGCGCAAGGTCCACCTAAACCAGGATGGGGGGGTTGGAGAACTTCTTCTTGAGGACCGCAAAGGCCATAGCCGCCTCCTCCATCCACCGGAAAGGAACCTTGGGAGAAGTGAGATGTGTCAGGGGGAGAGCAATAATGCTGTAATTTTGCATGAAGCGACGGTAAAAATTGGCGAACCCCAAAAACTGCTGAAGCTGTTTCCTGGAAGAGGGAGTGGGCCATTCTACCACCGCCTTTATCTTGCTGGGATCTGGAAGGATTTTGTTATGGGAGATTATGAAGCCCAGGAAGGATGTCCTGGAGGCGTGGAACTCGCACTTCTCGGCCTTGACGAATAGCTTATTTTCCAGAAGCCGCTGCAAAACCCACCTCTCATGCACCCGATGCTCGTCCAAAGACTGTGAAAAAATTAAGATATTGTCAAGATAGACAAACACAAAAACACCCAAGAAATCCCTCAGCACGTCGTTGATCAGGCACTGGAACACAGCGGGGGCATTGGTCAGACCAAACGGCATTACCAGGTACTCAAAGTGTCCACTGAGGGTCCGAAACCCTGTCTTCCACTCGTCACCCTCCCGGATCCGCACCAGATGGTAGGCGTTACGGAGATCCAACTTGGTGAACCAGGAGGCCCCCTGGAGGGAATCGAATGCCGTGTTAATCAGAGGAAGGGTGTATTTGTCCTTGACGGTGATGTTATTTAATTCTCTAAAGTCAATGCATGGCCTCAGTGAACCGTCCTTCTTGCCAACAAAGAAAAAACCCGCCCCCACCGCAGAGGATGACGGCCGAATTATGCCAGAGTCTAAAGATTCTTTAATATAAGCCTCCATGGCTTCCCACTCCGGAGGTGACAGGTTGTACAGATGACTCAACGGCAGCGGGACTCTGGCACGGAGGTTGATGGCGCAGTCATATGGGCGGTGAGGGGAAAGGGAAAGAGCCTGGGCCTTACTGAAGGCGGCCCCAAGGTCATGGTACTCCGGGGGAACTTTGGACAGATTGGGGAGGGAGGGGGTGATGGGAGCACCCAGGGGCATGGATGGCGAGCAAGCAGCAGATTGAAGACAGGCGCCGAGACAGAACGAGCTCCAAGACATCACGTTCCCGGAGCGCCAGTCGATGGAGGGATTATGAAGGTATAACCAGGGGTAGCCGAGAATCACTAGGGAAGAGGAGACCGGCAACACAAAAAACCTCAGTTCCTTCCGAGGATTCCCAGAGATAATGACAGACACTAGGGCGGTCTGCTGAGATACTGTGGCAAGGGGGGCTTTGGACAAAGCGATGAGTCTAAGTGGGGATCTAAGTGACTGACAGGGAAGGCCTAACCAGGTTGCCAGATCCCCTGAAATAAAGCTCTGTTCCGCCCCCAAATCAATTGAATGAATTTATTTCGGATAGTACAGTACAGGTTAAAAGAAACTGAATAATATAACAACAAGGTCAAATTAGACAAAGACTCCTCTGATTATACAATTCCACGTAAGTTATCCGAAATGGGTGATGGCTGAAGCCGCAGCTTATATTGCCCACCCATATTCCATCCAGGAATTCAAAATAGAAAAAAGAGAAAACAGTCAAGAGCGATTACAATTCAAAACAAAGCTAAGACAAAATGTGACAGAGAAAAAAAGAAAACTAAGCTAGGCTAAGTTAAGCGGTTACTATTCAAAAACAAATCTAAGACAAAATGTGACAGAGAAAAAAAAAAAAAAAAAAAAACTAAGCTACAACACAACACAGGCTGGATATGTCAATCCTTATGTGAGTTTACATGTCGTCTTGTAAATATGTTTGGAGTATTTCTTCCTTTAGTTTTTGTTTAAATTGTCCAAGCGTTGTACATGATTTTAATTCAGGTCCAAAATCGTTCCATAATCTGACTCCTTGCACTGAAATACAGTGTTGCTTGGTGGTTGTTCTCACTGTAGGCTTTTGAAATATACATGTTCCTCTGAAGTGATATCGTTTCTCCCTTGTTTGGAACAACTTTTGGATATTTGCGGGCAGTGATAAATTCTTCACTTTTGTGGGCTATATTAATCATATATTCCATAACCTACATATGTTGAAGCATGTGGGAATGTTTGGTGATTACATATGTAAGGCGACTTCACACCTCTGAAAGGACAAAGACTCTCAACCGCCAGTGAAGAACAAAGACGTTCCCAGACACTGCGGTGGAGACCGGAGGAGTTACCCTCACCCCCCCAGGGCGAAGAGAGGAAGTACCAAGACAATGGGGGGATTATGATAATGAGGGATATCAGCCTTTGATATGCATGTCTTTTGTTATGTGCAAGTATAAAGTCAGAGAGCCGGAGGTATTCGGTCTCTTTTCCTTCTGTTGCTTCTGCACTTAGATGAGACTTGTTAGGAGAGCTGATAATAAACTTTGGTTTATATATCATACCGCCTCGTTCTTTCAAGCTCTTCTACACTGGTGACCCCTGACGCGAGTATGGACCTGAGGCGTTCCCCCGCAATCGACTCATCTGTGGCGACCCAGGCAGACGCCAGCGCCCACGCAGACAGGGGAACAGATGGACGACTTTCCCCCCCGGCAGAAGGGATTGAGAGGGCTCAACCGAGCACCAGCGCCACTGAGAGAGCTGAAGCAAGGCACTCTCACCCTGCGGACACATCAGTGACTGTCTACACGAATGCCATCGCTGTCAATCTGCCGGACTTCTGGCAGGAAGACCCCGCCTCGTGGTTTCAACAAGCTGAAGCCCAGTTTACACTGGCGGGCATCACGGCTGACAATACGAAATTCTATCATATCGTCTCCAAACTCGACGCCGCCACTTCGAGGTGTGTGCGGAGCATGATCCGGCGGCCGCCGGCTCAAGACAAATATGAAACACTGAAAGCAACCATCGTGGCAAATTACGTCCCCTCAGCTGAAGAGAGAGCCGAGAAGATCCTGGCGGTCTACGGCCACAGAGGGTGCAAACTTAAAGCCCTCATGGAGGATTTGCTGCAGCTTAAAGAAGAGGACAATGACAACTTCCTCTTCCAATTCATATTCCTCAGTACGCTGCCGCCACACATGAGAGGGACACTCGCCAACGTGAGATGCAGCACCCAGCAAGACTTCCGTGTGCTCGCCAACGAAGCTCAACGGCTCGTCAACGCCTGCAAAGAGCAGACACCCACAGCAGCATCCGCAGACCTCAACGCTGATGCCCAGAACCATGAAGAGCCACAACCCACTGAGCAGATCCAGCCCACGGTGACAGCGACACGGCCAAAACGTAACAGACGGAGCGACGTCTGTTATTATCACCACCGCTTCGCCGAGAAGGCCCACAAATGCGTTCCCCCCTGCAAATTTTACGATTTCGGGAAACGCTGAAGCCGAGAGCCGTTAACGGCAGCGGTTCTTGGCGAGAAGAGTAAGCTGTTATATGTGACGGATGGACACACCGGCAAGCAGTTCCTTATTGACACAGGAGCTCAGCTGAGTTTCGTCATGCCCTCCCAAGCAGATCGAGCCATGGGCACACAGGGCAACGGAGCGGTGGCAGCTAACGGCTCCAACATTGACACCTTCGGCGAAAAGAGCCTGCACCTCCACATCCACGGCCGCAACTACAGACGGACATTTGCTGTAGCGGCGGTGAGGTTTAACTTGTTAGGCGCAGATTTTTTGTGTGCACATGGGTTATTAGTGGATCTAGCGAATAGACGCTTGGTTAATGCACTGTCTTTTGCTTCTATTCCCTGCTCAGCCCGAGTTTCTCCACCACCTGTGCAGGCCAGCGTCACCACGGCAGGAGGTAAGTTTGAGCAACTCCTCACCCAATTTCCAGCACTCACAATTCCCAAATTCTCAGCCGCTGTGGCTAAACACGGGGTTGAACACTTTATTCCCACAACGGGCCCACCCGTATTTGCCAAAGCTCGCCGCTTAGACGCGGCCAAGCTCAACATAGCTCGGGACGAGTTTACTACCCTTGAAAAATTAGGCATTGTTAGACGCTCAAAGAGCCCTTGGGCCTCACCACTTCACATGGTTCCGAAACCCGACGGTTCTTGGAGACCGTGCGGAGATTACCGCAGATTAAACAATGTGACAGCGCATGACCGCTACCCAATTCCTCACATTCAGGATTTTTCACTACATCTGGCGGGTGCGCGCATTTTTTCAAAAATAGACCTGGTCCGCGGTTATCATCAAGTCCCAGTTCGAGCAGAGGACATTCCTAAAACAGCTGTAATAACCCCTTTCGGCCTTTTTGAATTCCTGCGAATGCCTTTCGGCCTCAAAGGCGCTGCTCAAACTTTTCAGCGGATGATGGACGCGGTATTACGCGACCTTCCTTTTGTTTTCGTCTACCTCGACGACATGCTGGTAGCCAGCTCGTCTGAGGAAGAACACGAGCAGCACCTCACTACGGTTTTTCAGAGACTAGAAGAGCACGGGTTAATAATCAATCCAGCCAAATGCAAATTCGGTGTGTCACAAATTGATTTTTTAGGACACAGAGTCTCTCCGAACGGGGCAGTTCCACTTCCAGACAAAGTTCAAGCGATAAAAAGTTTCCCACGACCACAAACGGTCAAATCGCTGCAAGAATTTTTAGGAATGGTTAATTTTTACAACCGTTTCCTCCCCCACGCAGCTCAGCTCATGCAGCCCCTATATGACGCACTCAGAAAAAAGAAAGCTTCCAACGCGGTCGAATGGACCCCGGAGCGTGAACGCGCCTTCGCGGAAGTAAAGAGCGCCCTAGCTAATGCCACATTGTTAGTTCACCCCGATCCCTCGGCCCGCATTGCGCTAACCACAGACGCTTCGGACCTAGCTATAGGGGCAGTTGTAGAACAACATGTCAGCAGGATCTGGCAACCTTTAGCATTCTTCAGCAAATCACTAAACCAAACTGAGCGTAAGTACAGCACTTTTGACAGGGAGCTGCTAGCGCTTCATTTATCCATCCGCCACTTCCAGTTCTGGTTAGAAGGGCGGAGTTTCACGGCTTTTGTAGACCACAAACCGCTCACCTTTGCTATGGCTAAAATTTCAGAACCATGGTCAGGCAGGCAACAAAGACAGCTGGCTGCGATTTCAGAGTTCACCACAGACATTCGACATGTGGCAGGCAAACTTAACGTGGTAGTGTAACGGACTCGAACTAGTCAGCTACATTAAAATAACAAAATAAAATAAATCTTGGCCGATGCAGAGAAGTAGACGTCAGGCAGGATCTCGATCAGTCAGTAGTCTGTTTATTTCTGAAACAGATTGGGGCAGACAATTTACACATGACACGGGAATGGGGACAAGTGCTGGCATTCCCCTTCCCAGGCTTCCAGCGTGTGAGAAACATAGCTTACAGCTACTTGGACTACATAACTTTAGATCGTATAGTTACAGTATACCACAAGCAAAGAAAAAGTTTAGCACCAAATACATGACAGCATTACATGACAGAGTTACATGACTGATCGTTTTTTCTATTTTTTACAACAGTACATTTAACATTTTAACATACCTGAAACAGATTGGGGCAGACAATTTACACATGACACGGGAATGGGGACAAGTGCTGGCATTCCTACAGAACAATGGACTCGTTAGCGCCTACTTAACTAGCCATCAATCATCGGTATTTATGACGCTACTTTGAATATTTTACATCGGTATTGCAAACGAAAATGTAACAGAAAATCTTACAATCAAAATTAGTACAATAACTTAAAGAAAACTACAGTAAATCAATCACATTAATCAATTTCGTTCCCTGAGGAATTACACACAACTTACCCCTTCCCAGGCTTCCAGCGTGTGAGGAAGTTCCCAGATGTGTCACACTAATTATCGCCCCATCAGAAACACTTGACATATTTACAACACGGACATTTTGGGAAGTTCATTACTGCAGGAACATATTTATTCTTAAGACTACTACATACTCCCCTCTGAACTTCACCAAAATACCACTACAAGTCAACCACCAAAAAACCACTGGATAAGTATATCCCACAGTATACTGCAACATGTATGTCACCCAATTCAAAGGGAAAGCGACTACGGAGGGCTGCGCAGACCCCCCCCCCCATAGTGTACTTGCTACAGGAGTGCCGTATACACTACCCATATCATACCAGACTAAATACCACCAGTTGACTTCACATGAATTGGAGAAAAGGAAATAAAGAGAAGAAAAAACAAAGAAAAAGAACAAATCTGTCATTCTTCAACTGGACAGAAGGCCTATGTGGTGTGTGTGTGTGTGTGTGTCTTCCCCTACGGCATCAGTGCCCTAGCCAAACTAAGAACTGAACTGTTTGACCGTTGAGTATACTGTTGGGCCATGTTCTGAATCAGCCGATTCACTGGTTTAACTACCCTCCCAAACCTGGTTCTCACTGCACCCACTGTACTACTAGGGGAACTCCCAATGCTGGAAGGCGGCATGGACACTTCAGATCTTTGGTCACCACAAAAACTGGCAGATAGACAGGGCAATTCTGAAAGATCATTGGTCAACTGAACAGTCTCCGCTGTGTTCAACTGCACGGGCAGGTCAAAATCTTGTGTGCATGAAGCCTCTTGTAGCTGATTGGAGGCAGAGGCCCTTGCCACCCAACTGGCTGTCCAAGCAGTCCTGTCGATCTCTGATGCAGCAACATGTGACTCAAGATCATCACCTGACTCACACGACTCACTCAGGGTCACTTCATGAGCAGCACGGTCCATTTCAATTGGCAGAAAGTTGACCAAGAGAAGCAGATTGCGGTGAACAATCCTTTCTTGCCCATTGGTTGTGTTCCTGACACGGTAAGTATGGCACCTAGGGTCGGCAGAGACGACGACATACGGGGTGGACCCCCACTTGTCTGCTAATTTCCTGCGCCCCCGTTCACCCTTGTTTGCCAACAAGACTCGATCACCTTCCACAATGTCACGTCCTTTAGTTCTCCTATTGTACAAGTCTGCTTGACGTTCCTGGCTTGAAAGAGCGTTGGCCTGAGCAGCTGACAGAGCCTCCTTCAGATCTTGTCTCATCCTAGCAACATACTGGTCATAGTCCACAGTGTCGCAGTCCCTTACAGCATTCTGAAACATGACATCCACCGGTAGACGTGGCACTCTGCCATACATTAAAAAGAATGGCGCGTAACCGGTGGATTCGTGTGCAGTGCAGTTGTAAGCAAACGCTAGAGTCTGTAGCATCTGCGGCCATTTCTGCTTTGCTCTAGGGGGAAGGGTTCTTATCATGCTGCCCAAAGTTCTATTGAACCGTTCAACGTTCCCATTCCCCATGGGGTGATAGGCAGTAGTTCGGGACTTTTTGACCCCAGCAACTTGCAACAATTCCCTGATCAGCTCACTTTCAAAATTGGCACCCTGGTCTGAGTGAATTCTGTCAGGGAACCCATACACACAAAAGTATTTGTCCCAGAGCTGGCGGGCAACTTGTTTTGCAGATTGGTCACGGCAGGGGTAGGCATGGGCCATTTTAGTAAAATGGTCAGTGACCACTAGCACATCCACACTTTTCCCACTGCTGTCCTCCGCGGACCAAAAATCAATGCACACAAGTTCTAATGGGCTCGTTGTCTTAATGCTTTCGAGGGGCGCTCTGGCTTCCGGTTCAGGAGTCTTACTGACCACACAACGCTTGCATGTTTTCACATATTCACGGACATCCCGTTCCATGTCAGTCCAGAAGAACCTCTGCCTTGCCAAGTATAAAGTTCTCTGCTGGCCCTGGTGGCCTGCGTCATCATGGATGCCTTGCAGCACTCGCTGAACCAATGAAGCTGGAACAACATACTGGTGTCTTTTCTTGCCAGTCAGTGGATCTTTGCTCACCCTGTACAGTAGCCCATCTAACATCTTGAGTTTGTCCCACTGCTTCAACATTCTCAAGACGCCATCTGTCTCGTGAGGCCTTTCTCTTCGCGACGGTCGTCTCCCGCGTGTCACAAAAGAGATGACTCTGGAGAGGCAGGCATCTTGCTGCTGCTGGCCTTGCAACTCCTGAATGGAAAACACAGGTAAGGGGTTCTGACCACAGGCAGCCAGCTGCTGCACGTCCTGGACAAGCCAACACGAGGCTCTCTCAGCTGATCCCATCTCCCACTCAGCATGACCCTCGAACACGGCCTTCACTGTTTCGCTGTCGAGTGAGGAACGCTCCAGCCTGGAGACTTGCGAGAGACAACTGACCCCCTGGTGGTTGGCACTCAGTCTAAAGACTTCCTGTATCATATTGTCCTTAATCAGCTGTGCTTCTTCCAGCAGCGCTCCATATGGCTCAGACACAAGCCTCTTGCTGACACAGCCCTGAACGAAAGGCTGCCTGCTGAGGGCGTCCGCCACAATGTTTTTCTTGCCAGGAATATACTTGATACTGAAGTTGTACGGGGCTAACTTCGCAACCCATCTCTGTTCGCATGCGTCCAACTTCGGCTTAGTCAGTATATATGTCAATGGATTATTATCCGTCCAGACAGTGAACTCATGCCCTTTTAACCAATGACTAAATTTATCACAGACTGCCCACTTAAGGGCCAAGAACTCCAGACGATGCGCTGGGCACTTGGTCTGGGATTGCGTCAGAGACTTGCTTGCGAAAGCAATCGGACGGGCCTTGTTCTCCCCTTCCGGGACTTGAGAGATGACTGCCCCTAACCCATCTAATGACGCATCAGTGGACAGGATAAAGGGACGGCTGAAATCTGGATGAGCTAAGACGACTGACTCGAGTAGGGCCAACTTCAGTTGCTCAAAAGATTTCTGTTGGTCACTTGTCCAGTCACTCGGCTTGAGTTTCTTAAAAGCCACATGCCTTGTCTGGCCTTTACTCTTCTTTGGCGTTGCAGTGAGGGCAAAGAGAGGCTTAGCAATGCTAGAGCAATTCTGAATGAAGCGCTGATAATACATGACCATGCCCAAAAAGGACTTTATTTTTCTTGGGGATGGGGTCACGCCATCTTCATGCATTAGTGCTTGTTCAGTCATGGCAGCAATTGCTTGTACTTTCTCCGGATCAGTCGCTACTCCACTCTCGTCAACGACATGGCCCAGAAACTTCACACTGCGCTGAAGAAAATGGCACTTTTTGGGCGCAAGCTTTAATCCGTGCGCACTTAGCCTGCTGAACACTACATCGAGCCGCTTCAGTGCCTCACCTTCATTCGGCGCGAAAACCAAGAGGTCATCTAAATAACACAACAGAGTCAAAAAATTCTGGTCGCCAAAGATGTTTGTCATGAGGCGCATAAAGCTGGCTGGCCCATTACATAGCCCCTGAGGCATGCGATTGAACTCATGCAGCCCCATGGGCGTGGTAAAGGCAGTCAGTTTCTTATCCTCTTCACACATGGGGATATTGTAATATCCTGATGTTAAGTCCATGGTGCTGAAGAATGCACTCCCCCCAAGAGCAGCCAGGCAATCCGCCTGATGAGGCAATGGGTGGGCATCTTTGATAGTCCTGGAATTCAGCCATCTGTAATCCACACAAACCCTCAGATCACCGTTCTTCTTCCATACGAGTACCAGAGGTGACGCCCACTCACTGGAAGACTTACGGATGATTTCTTTTTCCTCCATCTCAGACAGCACCTGTCTCAGCTTTTGGTAATGACCAGGTGGGACACGTCGATACGGGAGTCTGAATGGCCGAGGATCAGTCAGGTGGATCCGATGAACAAAACCGGTGGCCTCACCGCAGTCCAACTTGTTCCTAGAAAATAGGCTCTCATATTTCCGTATCAAGTCGAACAACTGGCCTTTCCAATAATCTGTAACATCACATGAATCAATGTCGAGGTCACTCAATCCGAGTTGATTCAGAGCATCACTGAAATCAGGGGTAGAGGAGGATGAGTCAGCATCATGTAGGCTCTGGCTGTTCACCAGAAGGTCATTTGGGGGGGTTTTGGAAGTGGGTACATCCAGGTCTTCCAACGCAACACACGGGAACACATCAGCTAACTTAGTGTTTCGCTTCAATGTAATTTGTTTGTCACTTGGATTGATCACTTTAATAGGTACCCATCTGTCCCCTGACATTGTAGCGACAGCCCTCCCCACCATGATACCCTTCTTGTGTGTGTTGGAACTTGGAGCGTCAACGAGAATAGCGCTCCCTGCTGAAACAGGTGAGTTGGCTGGGACCCTACCCCACACAAGGTGTTCATGATGTGGCAGCAGTGTTACGGCTTGTGTCAGCTTGGCTGTACCTATCATGTCAGGAATCACATTCCCCCTCCATCTGTTAATTCCAGATAACATGTTAAGAAAATGTTCAACCCCTGGGTCATTCGTTGATTCAGGCTTCTCAATCACTTTCCAGTAACTGGAGTTTTGTTTGAGGTGATGAATCAAGTGCTTTATCACGTTGGAGCCCAGGATCATTTCGTCACACTGACCTGGCACGACCAGTGTGGGAACACTCACATCCTGTCCATACACAGTCATCTCCAGCTGATAAATGCACTTCGGCTTCACTTGAACCCCACCACACCCCACCAGTACCATGCCTGTGTCTGCAGTAATGCTCTCAGCACATAAGCCCACACTACGTAGTTTCTGTTCGGCCTCTTCATTCATTGTGCAGGCCATGGACCCACTGTCAATTAATGCATGCAACAAAACTTGGTTCTTCACTGAGACGTCAGTATAAAAGAGACTATAGGAATTTGCTAATTTGTGCACATTTTGATAAACAATCTTATTTCCAGCAGGAGCACACTTGCATTTTTCTTCATAAGTAGATTGCACATCATCTTCAAAACTGAGGGACTGGCTAAATGCACCCACATCGTCCCCTCCCACATGTGGGTGGCCTAGTTTCCCTGAACAGGCGCAGTGGTATTGGGCATTGCTGTCCTGCGCTTGGAGCAGTCCTTTTTTTGATGTCCAGTTTCAAAGCAAGCAAGGCATCGCTTTTCTCTCATGCAGTGCGATCTTGTAGAGTGGGTGCTGTCGCCACAGACGCGGCAGGGAGTGACTCGAACCCACTGGGCTGGTTGCGCAACACCCGGTGCTGTGGCCTGGTTTGTCTTCTCCAGCACCCTCTCCAGCATACACAGGACACGCTCAAACGCACCCCCCTCCGCACTGGAGGACTCGCTGAATCTGGACGGGCTAGACGCACTAGGCTCACGAACACTCACTTCCTCCTTAACGTCTGGCATGGAGTAAGCGACAGCCGCGGTCACCTTAGATGGTTTAACTTCCACTGGCTTCCTCTTGGACAGAAACTCCCTCTGATACTCATCGATCGCTTCCTGCACCTCTGTCAAAGACCACTTGCTCATAGGTTTACTCTTAAATACACTGGACAGCTCAGGATCATTGCAGTTCCTAATAAACATCATGGATATTTCAGCATTCATGTTCTCCAATTTCCTGCCTTGCTTTTTCAGGAGACGATCTGCCTGCTCTGCTGCTGTATTCAAGCGCACCCAATAATCCACTGGATTCTCACCCACACTGGGCTGAGTGGCATAAAAATCAGCCAACGGTAAGCATGATGCAGGGGACTCACTGAAATACTTCCGCAGGATATCATAGATCATATCTGGCTGGACTGCATGGTCTGGGGTTAAGCTACTCCTTATTCCCACTTTAACTATTTTCTTGGCCTTTCCCATCAGATGACTCAGGATCTCATCAACTTGATCCGAAGTGGGGAATTTCTTTTTGCGTAAATACATTTCCATCAGCTCTATCCATTCCTGTACTGAGCATTTATCAGACCCCTCCCCTCTGAACACAGCAGGCTCACGAACATCTGACTTGACTACCACATTGACATTGGTGAGATCAAGAGTGCCACTGATGTTACTAGATTGTTCATGCCTGTCTGGCGCCATTGGAGAGACTGGGTCACATGACTGTGTGACAGGCTGAGTAGAAGGTAACAGCCGACTGGCTATGGAATCTCCAATTCGATTCCCTAATTCAGTAATTAGATCACGCAGCTCAGCTGAGGGGTCATTGCTACCAGGAGGAAACATGGGCGTGGAGGATGCGGGCCCTACCTCACATGCCTGTGCTGGTAAATCCCCCTCCCCATCACTGATATGTGGCTGTGGTGTCTGTACAACATAAGTAGCCCCCACTGGGTGTGTATGCATAGTACCACCCTCTCCCACCATGTCAGTGAAAGTTAACTGTTTAACTCCCCCACCCCTCAACAAAAAAAGACCCCTGCCTCTACCTGCCCCAGCTACAGGGGTGTGAGAATAAAGGCTATGAGACATATCACCATCCATTACTAAAAACTAGCTCAATTAAATGGTAATAAACACAAAAAAGAAATTTCAAAACAGGCTACTCTGATATAACACACATAAAATAAAATTCAAAGCCAAATAATACTGAATGAGCTTCTGTCAAAAACCTTAAATAACTGAAGGATGCGTTGTGTTGATAAAGACTGGACTCTCCTTGCGAACCTCCACTCAGCAGGCAGCTGGACCCCGGAGATCAGCTGTGGCTGATCAGAAGAATCCTTGAAAGGTCACGGCACCAGTTTATGTAACGGACTCGAACTAGTCAGCTACATTAAAATAACAAAATAAAATAAATCTTGGCCGATGCAGAGAAGTAGACGTCAGGCAGGATCTCGATCAGTCAGTAGTCTGTTTATTTCTGAAACAGATTGGGGCAGACAATTTACACATGACACGGGAATGGGGACAAGTGCTGGCATTCCCCTTCCCAGGCTTCCAGCGTGTGAGAAACATAGCTTACAGCTACTTGGACTACATAACTTTAGATCGTATAGTTACAGTATACCACAAGCAAAGAAAAAGTTTAGCACCAAATACATGACAGCATTACATGACAGAGTTACATGACTGATCGTTTTTTCTATTTTTTACAACAGTACATTTAACATTTTAACATACCTGAAACAGATTGGGGCAGACAATTTACACATGACACGGGAATGGGGACAAGTACTGGCATTCCTACAGAACAATGGACTCGTTAGCGCCTACTTAACTAGCCATCAATCATCGGTATTTATGACGCTACTTTGAATATTTTACATCGGTATTGCAAACGAAAATGTAACAGAAAATCTTACAATCAAAATTAGTACAATAACTTAAAGAAAACTACAGTAAATCAATCACATTAATCAATTTCGTTCCCTGAGGAATTACACACAACTTACCCCTTCCCAGGCTTCCAGCGTGTGAGGAAGTTCCCAGATGTGTCACACTAATTATCGCCCCATCAGAAACACTTGACATATTTACAACACGGACATTTTGGGAAGTTCATTACTGCAGGAACATATTTATTCTTAAGACTACTACAGTAGCAGACTGCCTCTCTTGCGCTGTGACATCACCAGAGCGCGAGGAGACAGATTATACTGCCTCAGCCGCAGAACTTTTCACTAACGCGGACACATACGCAGCACCTATCCATGCAGGGATAGATTATGCAGCCATGGCAGAGGAACAAAGTAGTGACGCGGACGTGCGTGCACTCCTGTCTGGACCAACAGGGTTAAGGCTGGAGGAAAGGGGTTTACGCGACGGCGTGCCCCCCCTAATATGCGACATTTCAACCGGCCAACCTCGCCCGTTAGTCCCAGCTACATGGCGCCGCCGTATTTTCGACTCAATTCACTCCCTCGCGCACCCAGGTGTGCGCGCCTCGGTTAAAATGGTCGCCGAAAAGTTTGTGTGGCCAGGCCTGCGCAAAAACGTAAAAGAATGGGCAAAGACTTGCATTTCTTGTCAGCACGCCAAAATACACAAACACACTAAAGCCCCTCTGGAGCCTTTTCCGATCCCGGCTAGAAGGTTCGACCACGTTCATGTCGACCTAGTGGGGCCACTACCTTCCTCCCAAGGTTTCACACACCTGTTAGCAATGATAGACCGCACCACGCGCTGGCCAGAGGCAGTCCCTCTAGCGTCAACTACAGCAGAGGAAGTCGCTCGCGTTTTTTTGACAAACTGGGTGGCACGTTTCGGCGTCCCATCGGACATCACGTCCGATAGAGGACCTCAATTTGTCTCGGAGCTTTGGTCAGCCATGTCCAGCAGCTTAGGGGCAACAATTCATCGCACCACCGCTTATCACCCTCAGGCTAATGGGTTATGCGAGCGTTTTCACAGGTCTTTAAAAGCCGCCCTCAGAGCCTCACTAACGGATACAAATTGGGTAAATAAACTTCCCTGGGTTTTATTGGGGTTGCGTGCTGCACCTAAAGAGGATCTAGACGCCTCTCCGGCAGAATTAGTTTTTGCACAACCTCTCAGGCTCCCAGGTGAATTTTTACCAGAGAACCCAGAGCCAGGGCATCTTCCAGTCCCAAGGTTTTTAGGCAGCAACGGACCAGACTCTCTCCCCGGTCCAGCTCATCACTCCTTTCCACGGGTTTTTGTCCCTCAAGCTTTAAAGAACGATGAATTCGTTTTTGTTAGGCATGAAGCTTTAAAACCAACTTTCCACCCAGCATACGATGGGCCATTCAGAGTGCTGGAACCTGGTGATAAACACTTTGTGCTTGATTTGGGGGATAGAAAAGAAACAGTCAGCATTGACAGACTTAAACCTGCCTTCTTGTTGAAAGACGAGCCTGCACAGTTGGCGAGAGCACCTCGGCGGGGTCGACCCCCCAAGAGAAAAGACTCAGCCCCCCTGCAGGGAACAATTAACCACTCTCCTTCCCACGCTGCAGATTCCTTACAAGAAGGTCCCAGCAGGACGCCTAAACGAACCCACAGCAGTTTTGGGAGAAGATTAAAACCCAGACAGCACAGGGACTGATGCAAACTACTCCACAGTTGTTCACTAATTGTGCTGTAACAGTTTAAGACTGACTTATGATTTTACTATGCTGTTATGATTACCACTTAACTCTCTTAGGGGCATGGCTGCTGGAAAGTTTCTTCTGTGGCAAGAGGTGTAACAGTATGTCATAGTAATTATCTTAAACTGTGAATTTTTCTATTGTCCTTTCTTAGTCGTTTGGGGGGGGCTGTGGGCTATATTAATCATATATTCCATAACCTACATATGTTGAAGCATGTGGGAATGTTTGGTGATTACATATGTAAGGCGACTTCACACCTCAGAACAGGACAAAGACTCTCAACCGCCAGTGAAGAACAAAGACGTTCCCAGACACTGCGGTGGAGACCGGAGGAGCTACCCTCACCCCCCCAGGGCGAAGAGAGGAAGTACCAAGACAATGGGGGGATTATGATAATGAGGGATATCAGCCTTTGATATGCATGTCTTTTGTTATGTGCAAGTATAAAGTCAGAGAGCCGGAGGTATTCGGTCTCTTTTCCTTCTATTGTTTCTGCACTTAGATGAGACTTGTTAGGAGAGCTGATAATAAACTTTGGTTTATATAACATACCGCCTCGTTCTTTCAAGCGCTTCTACAACTTTGAACATTATTATTGCAATTTTAAAGTCAACCAGATCTTTCAACTTGAGAGTTTTTTGTTTAAGAAAAAGTGGGTTTGTTGGTTCCCTGTAAGCTGCTTTGTTTATTATTCTAATAGCTCTCTTTTGAAGCATAAAGAGTGGATATATGTTTGTTTTATATGCATTTCCCCATACTTCATTACAATGTGTCATGTATGGGAGTATTAATGAATGATACAAGGTGTATAGTGTGGGTTGATTCAGCAAATATTTCACTCTGTGTAATATTGTAATTGATTTGGATACTTTACCTTTAATATAATTAATATGTGACTTCCAACACAGTTTGTTATCAATTATTACTCCAAGAAATTTAGTTTCAGATACCCTTTCAATCTCTACACCATTTACACAGTTTGGGTACTGGGTTGTTGTGATGGTTGTTAAAGACTATAAATTTTGTCTTACTTAAATTGAGCGTTAATTTGTTTGAATCAAACCACAGTTTAAGCTTTCCTAATTCCTTTCCGAGTGTATCCAGAAGTTGTTCCAAATTGTTTCCACTGCATAACAGATTAGTGTCATCGGCAAACAATATTAAGTCCATTTTTTCTGAAACTTTACATATATCGTTTATATACATATTGAATAATAATGGTCCCAAAACTGAACCCTGTGGGACTCCACAGGTGACCTTGAGTAACTGTGAGTTTTTGTTGCTAACACATACATACTGATATCTATTCTTTAAGTAACTACTTAACCAGGACAGTGCTACCCCTCTAATACCACAATTTTGTAGTTTCTTTAATAATAAATTGTGATCTACTGTATCAAATGCTTTTTTAAGATCCAGGAATACTCCAACTGAATACTCTTTATTTTCAATGGCTGTTGATATTTTTTCTGTAAATTCCATTAGGGCATATGCAGTTGTCCTCTTGTGTCTGAACCCATATTGCTGCTCACACAATAAATCATTCTTCAGTATGTAGTTGTCAATTCTCTCATAGAATATTTTTTCAAGTATCTTGGAAAATTGTGGTAATAGTGAAATTGGTCTATAGTTTGAGAGTTCCCCTCTGTCGCCCGTCTTGTATATCGGAATTACTTTAGCTATTTTCATTGCATTGGGAAATATACCTGATTGGAGAGACAGGTTACAGATATACGTCATTGGTTTTACTATGCATTCGATAACAGTTTTGACTAATAGCATGTCAATACCATCACAGTCCGTAGATGTTTTACTTTTGAACGATTTAACAATTTCAATGACCTCTCTTTCGTCTGTGTTCTTTATGAAGATGGAGTCTTTTACAGCAGTGTTATTGCATATTGTATCGCCTGTAGGCACCGTAGTGGGTATTTCTCGGGCCAGATTAGGTCCAATGTTAACAAAAAAATTATTAAATTCATCTGCAGGTGAAGCTATATTCACACTCTGAGTCGTTTTATTTTTTGGAATATTAGTTGGGTTGCTTGTATTTCTGCTTTTATTTCCAAGGATACTGTTGAGTATTGTCCATGTATTTTTAATATTGTCTTTGTTTTTCTCCAGTTCTTTACTGCAATAGTCTCTTTTACTACACCTTATTATATATGTTAACTTATTTTTGTATGTTTTATTCCGCTGCTCTGCTTCTTTTGTCCTTTTCTTTAGGAAAGCTTTATATAATAAATTTTTCTTTTTACACGCCTTTTGTAGTCCTTTGGTTAACCATGGCTTATCAGCAAATTTGTGTTTAAGCTTTTTTTTTTACTAATGGGCAGTTTTTTTCATAAAGAGTGGTTACAATGTTTATAAATGTGTCATAGGCTTCATTTACATCTGATACATAGACTTCTGTCCAGTCTTGCTTCAGCAAGTCCTCTTTAAAAGAATTGATTGCATTTGGTGATTTGTATCTGAACGATTTTGAAATTTTTTCTGCGTTGGGCCCCGTGTGGCCATGGATAAGTGCAAAGGTTGGCAAGTGGTCACTTATATCATTTATCAATAATCCACTTTCTATTTTCTTATCGATAACATTGACAAACAGGTTGTCAATAAGTGTAGCAGAGTGAACTGTGATTCTACTGGGATGTGTTATTGTGGGATATAGACTCATGCTGTTTTAAATAGTCCTGAATCTGTGGAAAGTTTTTGTTAAGACTTCTGCTATTGAAGTGTATTATTGACAGTTTACCATCTAGTTGCACTTGACTTTTGAATTGCTTTTCAGTGTAATATTCACAGTGGTTATGAATATTATTGAAAAAGTGGTTATCAGGATCAATATCATTCTCCATCTCTTGTGGTTTATGTTCAGCATAGTGGCATATTTTCAGAGTTTGAGTTTCCTCACTCTGTGTCAGATGACTTCCTCCAGCTGGGGATAATTGATGTCTACTCGAGTCGGTCATAAGTTTTTGTTTATTTTGCTTATTTTTTTTAAAGTACTTTGTCATGGTGTATCAAAAGAACTATTCTTATCATGTGTATGAATATGGATTATCATTGACTCATAATTTTCTTAATCAGTGTTCATCTGTATTTATTTAAGTCAGTAGCATCTCTGATCATTATACTCCTTGCTTGCTCTGGTGTTCCATTTAGTTTAATCCAAATTCTACAATTTCTTGTCCAGGTTGCCTGTATCTTATTTTGTTTTTTCAGCATCCATGCCTGCCGTGCTAATTCAGCATTTTTTTTTGTCAGGTGTTCATTTAGGTAAACTTGAGTTCCCTGTAGCTTTCTGGCCTGCCTCAGTATGTCATTCTTTACCCTTCTGTTCACAAAGCGCATCACAATTGATTTCTTTGTTTTGGGATCTTTCTTCGGTAAAGCATAACAGGCTGAAATTGCATTGGCTTCTACCTTAATGTCTCTATTATTAAGGAACTGAAGCACTTGATTTTCTAAGGAGACTGATTCACTCATGGGAGCATCTTCACCATTCAGTCCTGTTGCGGCATGGGCGTATGACTGATATCTGATGTCTAGTCCACTTATAACTAGGTCATCAATACAAGAACCTTGTTCAAGATCCTCGACGCGTTGCTCCAAAAGACCTCCGCGTTGCTCCAGGTCCATAATTTTTTTGTCTTTTTCTTGAATTATTGATTGTAGGGCTTGTACATCTTCTATTAGGCCTATTATTTTGGCCTGCTGGCTAGCCAATTTGGCCAATTCTTCAGACATAAAGTTAAGAGATTTTTTGATCTCTTCCATTTCCTCTTTTTTTGGTGGCATTTTACTGACCTGTGGATAGAAATAAACAGTGAATCCGGCTAGGCCTCAACTAGCCCGGCCGCTGCTGGTCCCTCCGCTCACCGCCGCCGCAACCGAGCTCCTGCACAGCTCCTCCGCCAAGTAACGCCGCACAGCTCTGCTGATCACTGCCGCCGATCACCGCCGCCTGCCGCTATCTGCCTGGGCGGTTATGCCGCACACCGCCGGCGCAGCCGAGCTCCACTGATCACCGCCGTCGATCACCGCCGCCTGCCGCCGTCTGCCTGGATAGTCACGCCGCACACCGCCGGTGCAGCCGAGCAGCGCTGGGCACCGCCGCCTGCCGCCGTCTGCCTGGGTGGTCCAGGTGGCCCCCGTCTCTCACCAACGTCGCTCCCGAGCTTCGATCCGGCTCGCGCTCGCGCTCAGCTGCCGCCTCGGTTAGTTCCTCCAGTAAGTCTTCACCGGGGGCTGAGTCGCTTCATGTCTGAGTTAGCAGGCACAACTGGGCCAGCGTTAAGCTAACTAGCGTTAACTAGCGTTAGCGTTAGCTTTGCAATCGCTTCGGGTAGCAGCAGCAGCTCTACCCGATTAAAGGGGGTATTCAAGCGGTTTTCTTACGGTGGTGGGAATTCAGCCCGTGGGTGTCCGTCACGAGCGCCGATCGCTGTAGGTTGGTTATTTTAATGGCAAAAGGCAGTGACTTAGTCTCAGCACTGAGAAAGTGTGGCCATCCCGGTCGCCATCTTGATGTTCGAGGTGTTCGAGATGTTCGACAATTAATGCGTGTGTAACAATTTCAGAATCAGAATAAGTTTATTGCCAAGCACATTTACAAGTAAATAACAGGTAAATATACGAGGAATTTGACTTGACACTGAAAACGTCATAAATGACATTCTCAATGACGCGGCGAGCCATGGAGGCGCCTGTCAGCAGGAAGGGAATAGTAGGCGGGGGGGAGGGGGAGGGAAGACACAATAGGAAAGAGAAAAAAGTATTGTTGATCAGAATAAAGTTCATATATGACCGATATTTTGATTACAAGAAAAAAACTCTCAATGCACAATTAGCAGACAATAGAATCCACACAATGACACAAAGAGAGCAGTGAGTAATGTCTTCATCAGTATAAATGGATCAGTATGTGTGAGTTGGATGCAATCAGTGGCAAATCAGTTAGGTGGACAACAATAGTCTCTTCCTCAGCAGATGTTATGACTAGAGTCTGAAGCAAAGGCACGTGTCCTTGAGCACGGCAGATGGAATAGTTGAGCCAGACAGCTGTCCTTGAGAGTCAGATGCTGCCCGCCAATGTTATGAAAACGATTATACTGTTGATTATCAGGAGGACTGAGTGCTGAGGGTGCCGAAAAAAACAGGTCGAATAGCACTGACTTCAGAGAAAAAACTTTCTATTCTCTTATGGATTCAGTGCTCCAGTTCCATCATGGCCAGGCATTGAAATCGATTCGTGAACAGCTCTCAGCGTGATCGTGATGTAATCCATTTTCCTGTACAGTTCTCCATTGGCCGCTGTCAGAGTCCTGCCCAGTTGGTCAATTTGATGACAGAGCTTCGCCGGGTCCGCTTTTTGATAAGCTCTGTCCATCTTCTTCAATTTGCGGTGCACCAGAACAATCCCAAAGCCAATCAGTAGAATTCCGATGACCATTGCTCCGAAAAAATATAAATCTTCAATATCTTCAATAGAAAGATCACACAGGCACAAGAGTTTCCAATTGCTTGTGTCCTTTAAATAACCCGCAGCAGCAGTCCCTGCAGGACAGATAGGCTCCCCCGGGCCTGATTTCCTCGTTGAAAAAACAGTGTCGATTGCGTTCAAAGCCCAGCTTATTAAATCCATAATTTCGTTAGATGAATCAGCAGTAAGACACGCAGACACAGATGATAGCAAGCTGGGATCCAGTCAGTTAGGGAGGGAGAGAGAGAGAGATGAGGAGCCGGAGCGGGGAAGAAAAGCATCTGCTCTCTTTGGAGGGCGGAAGTGAACAATTTCCTTAAGATTGTGAATGAAGCAAATAGGGAGAAGGAATCTGGAGAGGGGATTAGATTAAGGTGAGTCCGTGAGTCCCCCTACTGTGACACACAGACTCCCTCTTTTGGCCCTAGAGGTCATGACGCTACCACGTGCTCCTCGCTCCCACAGTAAAGGCACAACCCCAACTCGCAGCGGTGCTGTTTCTCCGCTAGGGATAACCTGGATGGTCCCACTACCATTGGTTCCGGGGCCTCGGGGGAGTCAGAGTGAGGTAGAGCCAATAGGGAAGGCTGAGGGGCGTGGCGATACTGGGCACCCGAGCAACCGGAAGTCCTGCGTTCCGCTTCCCGTTCCCTTAGTCTGTTGTGAAGATTTATGGCCAGGGAAATTAACTCAGTCAGCCTACTTGGTTTTTCTAAGGGGGCTAGCTCATCCCGCAGGCTAGGGCTAAGACTTCTGGTGAAGATGCTGCACTGCGAGGTGTCCTCCAACCCCACCTCTGTGGCTACCACCCGGAAGTTGACGGCGTAGTCAGCCACGGATTGGTACCCTGTCTCAAATTCAGCAGCCAGGAGGTAAGCACACTATCGCGGTCAGAGTGGCCAAACACTTCCTTAAACTCACAGACGAACTGATTATAAGTCAGGCTGGTATAATTCACCCTAGCCATAATGGCGTATGCCCATGCTAACGCTCACCCTTCCAATAAGTTAATTATGTAGCCAATTTGGCTGTGATATGTGGGAAAGACCCGGGACACCCACTGAAAAACTATCTCATATTGCATAATAAATCCCCTAGCCTCCCCTAGTTTACCACTAAAACGGGTGGGAGTGGGAATGGGGGTTAGCCGGGAAGGAGACCCCTGCCCGGGTTGGCCGGAAGGGGAGCTAGTGGGAGCTGAGGAGCTGCTTGGAGCTGAAGGAGCCGGAGGAAACGCCTGCGGACCTGCCAGGCGATCCAACCGATCCGTTACACAGGCTAATTGGGTGAGCATAATTTGCTGTTGATAAGCTAATTGATCTGTCCGAGTCTCCAGGTTGTTAACTTTGCGCACCAAAGCGCTGTCAGCTGGGTCATTCTGGCGGAGTCATACTGACATGGTGTATACCAGTGATCAGACTCAGGAATAGATACAATTAAGTTTATTAACATAATGAGTGAGTATGCGTGTGTGAATGTGTAGTCTGAAGCCACTGGGGGAGAGCAGAACACCGTACAACCCGGCAACCCTAGGGACACACAGAAGCAGGGACAGTTAGAGGTTATCACTGTTGGGGATGTGCAGTTTAGTCCGAAGCTTACTGTTTGTGGAGATATTGAGCAGCTCAGGTTCAACTCGGCTACGGCCAGGAGGACAGTGTTCTCCGTTCTTATCGCGGCAGCTGGAGGTGAATGTGTGCAGGGTGAGTGGTGGCCAGAAAGGAAGGAAGGTGGTCCGCCACCACAGAGAGGGGGAGATCCGCCGCCACAGAGCTCTGCCTGTGCACAGGGGACTGAGAGAGGGATTAGAGGAATGAGCGAGGCTTACTTGAACTGGAGGAGGATTCTTTCCGATGCTGGTGGGCAGGAGGCTAGGAGCAAGGACAAGGGTAGGTTTAGACTGGAACTCAGGAACAAAGACAAAGGCAGAAGAAGGTCGTATGGAGTGTAGACAGACGACTCCGCACTGAACCCAGGGCAGCGTGGTTTATATAGCCCAGGCCATGATGAGGAGCAGGTGTGTGCGCAGCTGAAGGGAATAAGCACTGGAGCAGACCATTACAGAAGCAGGATCACAGGCATGATGTCAGGCAAAGTTGCAGACGTGGTGGCAAGTGAAACTGCACGCATGTAATCAGACGAACCTGCAGGGGTGGCATCAGAAGAAACTGCAGGTCATCAGGCAAGATGGCAGGCATAGCAAGCAGTGAGGCTGTGGACATGGTGACAGGTGAAAACACAGCGGAGGGACAACGTGGAACCGGCACTGGTGGTGCAAAGCAATGTGGAGCTAGCACTAGAGGTGGAGAATGAAGTAAGTAAATAAGTAAGTAAAATTTGTTTATATAGCACTTCTCACAGAAAGAATCACAAAGTGCTTCACAATAAAATAAAACGCATAATCACAAATACAACAATAAAGGCATTAAAAACAGGTATAAAGACATTAAAAACATAAAAACCATAATCCATAATCAAACTAAAAAGGCTTTTTAAACAGAAGTGTCTTCAGCTGTTTTTTAAAAGCATCAACAGAGTCTACTGAGCACCAAGACAATGGTAGAGCATTCCACAATTTTGGTGGCATTGCCTAAAAGGCTCTATCACCTCGAGTTTTGAAATGGGTTCGAGGGATAGCCAGTAAAAGTTGATCCAAGGATCTCAGAGACCGTGAGGGGTTGTACACTTTAAACAGCTCTGTGATGTATTTAGGGACCTGGTCATGAAATGCTCTAAAAACGAACTAAAATTTTAAATTGAATCCTAAAACCAACTGGGAGCCAGTGAAGTGCTGCTAAAACCGGTGTAATGTGAGCCCTTTTCTTAGTGTGCATTAAAAGTCTAGCAGGTGAATTTTGAATAACCTGGAGGTGTTGAAGATGCTTTTGGCTCAGACAGGTAAAAAGACTATTACAATAGTCTAAGTGAGAAGAAACAAAAGCATGTATAATCATCTCAAGTTCCGCCTTTGACACCAGGGTTCTCAATTTAGAAATATTCTTCAGATGGAAGAAACAGTTTCTAATTAATTGATTACTGTGGTGCTCAAGAGACGTAGCCGAGTCAAAACTATTCAATTCAGTTCAGTTCAATTCAACTTTATTTATATAGCGCCATTTCATAGGGAAAACCCCAACAATTGCAGAAAGACCCCAGCAATCAGGTGATCCCCTGTGAGCAAGCGCTTGGTGATGGTGGAGAGGAAAAACTCCCTTTTAACAGGAAGAAACCTCCAGCAGAACCAGGCTCAGGGAGGGGCAGTCATCTGAAACTAACACCAAGATTCCGAAGACTCGCCTAGACAGAGGAACCTAGGGTACCCATGTGGTGCTTAATAAGTGGAATCTTGTTTTCAGGAGCAATAATTAATGTCTCTGTCTTGTCTGAGTTAAGCTGTAAAAAGTTTGCAGTTAACCACTGTTTGATGTTAGACAAGCAGTTAGTTAAAGATGACAGCATGTGAAACTCAGACTTTTTAAAAGAACAATACAACTGAATATCATCAGCGTGAAGATGATAAGAAATATCTTTGAACTGGCTAATTATCCGTCCCAGTAGCAAAATGTACACTACCGTTCAAAAGTTTGGGGTCACCCAGACAATTTTTGTGTTTTCCATGAAAAGTCACACTTTTATTTACCACCATGAGTTGTAAAATGAATAGAAAATATAGTCAAGACATTGACAAGGTTAGAAATAATGATTTGTATTTGAAATAATAATTTTTTCCTTCAAACTTTGCTTTCGTCAAAGAATCCTCCATTTGCAGCAATTACAGCATTGCAGATCTAACATGATTGCACAAGGGTTTTCTAATCATCCATTAGCCTTCTGACGCAATGAGCAAACACATTGTACCAATAGAACACTGGAGTGATAGTTGCTGGAAATGGGCATCTATACGCCTATGTAGATATTGCACCAAAAAACAGACATTTGCTGCTATAATAGTCATTTACCACATTAGCAATGTATAGAGTGTATTTCTGATTAGTTTAAAGTTATCTTCATTGAATTGCATTCATGAACTGCATTCATACTGAATGCACTGAGGAGCTCATTTAGCAGCAGACTACATCATCCCAGGTGCACAACCGAGAGGTTTCGTAGGTCCTTCCTACCAACGGCTGTCAGACTGTACAACCTAAGCAGGGCTGCTCGCAGAGATAGCAAAAAGACGTAACAAACTAATAGTTTTTTGAATGCAAAAGATGCAATAGACTTACACAATGGTCCCCTCCGGCATACAACTAGGAACTTACCGGTCGCTATGGAGGGTGAGAATATGTATGGGCACATAATCATACCATGTAGGATAACTAAGTAGACGGTTATGCTGTTTCATTCCATCTAGCAACAATGCTCTGCACTGTGTGTGTTTATATATTTACATATTTATTCCATCTAGCTACAATGCTCAGCACTGGGTGTGTTTATATTTTTATATATCTACATATTATTCCATCTAGCTACATTGCTCCGCACTGTGTGTGTTTATATACTTGCATATTTATTCCACCTAGCTGCAATGCTCCGTACTGTGGGTGTTTATATATTTACATATTTATTCCATCTAGCTACAATGCTCTGCACTGTGTGTTCATATATTCATATATTTATTCCATCCAGCTACAATGCTCTGCACTGTGTGTCTGTGTGTGTGTGTATATATATATATTTTATAGTAATACGTACATATGTATATTAGCTGCTCTTGCTTGCTTGTTTTTTTCTTGCCTTCTGATTGTTGCTCTGAGTGTTGCTATCCCTGTGCTGTTGCAATCCTGGAATTTCCCCGTTGTGGGACTAATAAAGGCTTATCTTATCTTATCTTATCTTATCTTGAAAAAAAGTGCTTTTCTTTCAAAAATAAGGAAATTTCTAAGTGACCCCAAACTTTTGAACGGTAGTGTATATTAGAAATAAAATGGGTCCTAAAACTGAGCCTTGTGGTACCCCACATGAATACTGTGCTATTTCAGAAAAGATCTGATTCACGGACACGTTAAAGGTTCTTCCGGTGAGGTACGATGAGAACCATTTTAAAACAGAACCAGACAGCCCAAGCTCTTTGAGTCTGTTGATCATTATACAGAGATCAACAGTATCAAAGGCAGAAGAAAGATCCAATAAAACCAGAACTGTGTATTTACCAGTGTCAGCCGCCATCATAATATCACTGGAGACTCTGACTAAAGCTGTTTCGGTAGAATGATTTTTCCGAAAGCCCGACTGAAATTTATCCATGACATTACAATTTGCCAGAAATGACATAAGCTGCTCAGCAACTACCTTTTCCAGAATTTTTGATATGAAAGGGAGTTTAGAGATTGGCCTATAATTATTTGGCTGTGATGGATCCAAGCTCGGCTTCTTAAGAGTTGGTTCAACCACTGCATGTTTGAAGGAGCTGGGAACCACACCAGCTGAAAGTGAAATGTTTATCAGTTCAACAACTGAAGGACCAATTGACTCAAAAACAGCTAAAAACAGCTTAGTAGTGAGAACATCAGCAGGGGAAGAGGAGGATTTCATCTTCTGCAGCAGGGCCATGATGTCCTGACAGGTCACTGGATTAAAGGTGGACCGAGTACAAGGTGAGGGCATAACACTGGCACAGTTAAGAGAAGATGATGGCAAAATGTTTTCCCTGATATCTCTGAGCTTAACAACATAGGAATTAAGAAATTTGTTACGGTCTGCTTTAGAGAACACAGGGATTAGAGAGGCAGTAGGTGAGAAAAAAAATGTTAATTGTGTCAAATAAGACTAGGATTTTTCTTATTTGTGAGAATTATCTTTGAAAAATACTGATTCCTGGCATCCCTCAACGTGTCATTTAAAGAGGCTCTAAGCTCCCTTAAATGGAGTCTGTGAACCTTCAACTGGGTGGATTTCCATAAGCGTTCTACCTTACGACAGGTAGAACCGGCACCGCAGCAGCCATGAGAACCAGCATTGCGGATGCTGTGAAAGCAGGCATGACCCTAGATGAAGCACCAGGCATAATACCAGACGTGGCTGCTGATGATGATGAGTACTCCAAGATGGACGAGCCCCGCAGCGCTGGGGCGGACGCTGAGGAACACCGGGGAGGTGTGCTCTCCTCCAGCCCGTGGAGTGGCTGCTGAGCTGGGGAGAGGCAGATGGGAGTTGGGACAGAGCGCAGAGAGGAGTGGCATCTCCCGGAGATCTCCTTCCACCTGGGACCACCAAACGCCAAGCAGGATCCCTGGAATTGCTCCCTCTCGGCGGCGGACATCTCCCAAGGAGCTCGTGGGGCAACAGGCTGCTGTTTGGGAAGTGAAGATGGGGCTGGTGAAGTTGGTGTTCTAGCTGGAGCACGGTGTGGCGGGAGAGATGCTGTAACCTGGGGATGCTCCTTCATTTGCACAGGTTGCTGCGTTGCCAGTAAGTTTCCCACCATCACCCGATACATCTGCCAGAGGGTCACAACAAAATGTAACAGCTCATTCAGGTTGGGGTAGTGCCACCGGCTGGGGAATGCCCCCATTGCCCTGGCCACAGCGTTCAGGCAGTCCAGTGCCTTCTCCAGCATGGGGGAGGTGTGGGCATCTGAGACAAAATCCTCAATTAGCTAAACTGCCCACAACTCATCCGCGTTGGCCCCTCCAGCCACCAGCTTCCTCCTGCCTGCGGAGTCCAAGTATGGAGAGGTCATACTATCATATGTCTGCCACCAGGCAGATAAGGGTTTAAAGGGTTGAAGGGAGGACTCAGGATGCAGGCAGGGTGTGATGCAAAATGATAATTTATTAACAAAAACTCCAGGGACAAAACAAGGCAGCACGTGGGGAACTCAAACAAAAACTTGGCAGAGACAAAGACATGGATCACTCACGGGGAACATCGAACACAGCAGAGACACAGCAGGGTAAAGATGATGATGACCTCTCCACAAAACAAAGACAGAGACTCACATATATAGGGGAATTCATAATTAGAAGACACAGAACAGTTGAGAATAGTCAAAGGCTGAGTAATCCACACATACGGAAATGGCTTTGGGTATGGAAACATGAGGAGCTGGGGATAAATAGGGAGACAAGTACACACACCAGACGATAATAAAGACACTGAGGACAGACAAGGGATGTTGTAACATGACTACAGATTGTTACAACTCGCTCTTACCAGTCATCAGCGCCAGCGGCGCGCACACCTGCACCTCATCAGCCTCGGCCTATATAACTCCCTCTGCCCTCTGCTTCGGCCTGGAGTCGTCTGCTCGTCAACACTCCCAAAACCTCCAGCGCTCGTCCGCTTCGTTACCGACCAGCGCATCACTCTCCAAGCACGTAAGCTGCACTATTCATCTTACCTTCTCTCCAGCTTCTCCCCTGTGCACAGGTGGACCTCCAGGGCGGCAGCATTCCTCCTCCTCGCCTCTCCTCGGCCACACTCTCTCCAGCACGTCGGGAACGCGCAGCCGTGCTGTCCTCCAGGCAAGCTTCAGCATCGCCAATGCCAGTCACCTTCTCGCCTGCATGTAAGCAGTAAATAGTGGTCATTTCCCACGGGGCGTTTGACTGTAGCTAATTCCCCACTCTGCTCTGTCCTCAGGGTTACCTGGCTGCACGGTGAGCTGTTCCGCTCTCAATGCACTCCGTTCACCCACACCACATCCACACTTCCATTCACGCACTCAAACACCACCAGTTGTTGAATAAAAGCCTTAAATGTTCCCGAGCCTGTGTGTGTGTTCCCTGAGCCCATCATTATGTCACAGATGCACAGACAATAAAACTAACATTAAAAATAAACGGGGATCAAACAATATAACCAAAAGCAAAAAGTCAACCATAAAACACAGACAACAGGGGATGACATGACAGGCAATGATTGGGGAACACAAGGACACTTAATAATAATAATAATAATAAGGAAAACAACGATCAGACAAATTATAAAGAGTGGGCACGGTCCCTGGCCGTGCCCCAATCTTGACACATCACAATGATTGTTGTCACACTGGTTTTGCTGTTTAGCTTTGCAGAGGAAGGACGAGGTATTTTCTTCTTGGAGTTTTCAGTTCATTGCTGCCAGAATCTTTTTTTTGATTTTTGTATACTTTATTGATCCCCAGAGGGGAAATTGAGGGCATCCACCTGGATGGATGAAGCAGCCACGGTACGGCACTATCCCTTAACCATTCACACACACATTCACACCTAGGGCCACTTTAGAGTCTCCAATTAACCTAACCTGCATGTTTTTGGCCTGTGGGAGGAAACCGGAGAAATCCCGAAGTAAACCCACGCAGATACGGGGAGAACATGCAAACTCCACACAGATCACTGTTGGTCAGGGGCTGGGATCGAACCAGGGATCCCATGGCCAAGGGTGAGTTGCTGTGCTGGTGCAGTGCTAACCACTGTGCCACCACACCGCCCTTTTGGAGACTGACCGAAAGTCTTGTTCCATGGCCTCATCGAACTCCTCCCACAGAGTTTTTGCTTCAGCAACCACCTGAGCTGCACTCCCCTTGGCCTGCCGGTACACCTCAGCTGCTTCGGGAGTCCCACAAGCCAACCAAGCTTGATAGGACTCCTTCTTCAGCTTAATGGCCCCCTTCACCACTGGTGTCCACCACTTGGTTCGGGCGTTGCCATCATGAGATGCCCCGACGACCTTGCGGCCACAGCTCTGGGCCGCTGCTTCAACAATGGAGGTGGAGAACATGGCCCATTCAGACTCCATGTCTCCAGACTCCCCTCGGAATGTGGTTGAAGTTCTTCCGGAGGTGGAAGTTGAAGACCTCTCGGACAGGGGCCTCAGCCGGACATTCCCAGCATACCCTCACTATACATTTGGGTCTACCAGGTCTGAATGGCATCCTCCCCTACCATCGGATCCAACTCACCACCAGGTGGTGATCAGTTGACAGCTCTGCACCTCTCTTTACCTGAGTGTCCAAGACATACGGTCGCAGGTCTGATGACACAATAACAAAATCGATCATCGACCTGCAACCTCGGGTGTCCTGGTGCCAGGTGCACATATGGACACCCTTATGCTTGAACATGGTGTTCATTATGGACAAACTGTGGTTAGCACAAAAGTCCAATAACTGAGCACTACTCAGGTTCACATCGGGCAGGCCGTTCCTCCCAATCACCCCCTTCCAGGTTTCACTGTCATTGCCCACATACGCATTGAAGTCCCCCAGTAGGACAATGGAGTCTCCAAGAGGAGCACTCTCCAGCACCCCAGTCAGAGACTCCAAAAAGGGTGGGTACTCTGAACCATCATTTGGTGCATAGGCACAAATGATGGTCAGGACCCGTTTCCCAACCCGAAGGCACAGGGAAACAACCCTTTCGTCCACTGGGTAAAACTCCAATATAGAGGCAGCAAGGTTGGGGATACATGAATACCCACCCCTGCTCATCGCCTCTCACCCAGGGCAACTCCAGAGAAGGCCAAGCTCCAGCCCCTCTCCAAGAAACTGGATCCAGAACCAGAGCTGTGTGTTGAGGTGAGGCCGACTACATCGAGCCGGTATCTCTCAACCTCATACACCAGCTCAGGCTCCTTCTGCACCAGAGAGGTGACATTCCACGTCCCCAAAGCCAGTTTAGGAAGCCTGGGATCAGACTGCCAAGGTCTCCGCCTTTGACCACTGCCTGATCCACATAGCACCAGACCCCCATGATCCCTCCTGCAGGTGGTGAGCCCACTGGAGGGCGGACCTATGTAACTCCTTCGGGCTGAGCCCGGCCAGGTCTCATGGGCAGAAACCCGGCCACCAGATGCTGGCCATCGAGCCCCTCCCCCAGGCCTGGCTCCAGGGTGGGGCCCCGGTAACCCCATACCGGGTGGGGTACACTGAATCCTTGTTCTGGTATTTTTCATGAGAGTCTGTTGGATGATTCTTAGTCTGGCCCTTCACCCAGGACCAGTTTGTCTTGGGTGACCCTACCAGAGGCAAATTGCCCCCGACAACATAGCTAAATAAATAAATAATCTTGCAAAAAATGAAGTTTTTCCAAGCCTTTAAGTGTCTATGACACAATTTAGGAACTATGGATCAATATTCAGTATGAATTTATCTTCAGTTGTCCATATAGTTGGTTCTTTTGACTTAGAATGCTAAATACTGTAAGTGGAAAAATATTTCCAAGTGAATTCAAATTTAGCACCGTGTTGCACTAATGTGATCTCCTGAGACTCGCCTTGTTTCCGGATATGACGTCATGAGGTGAAGTTCATCTCGGCTGATCTGTGTGCTGTCAATGTAAACAAGCTGTGTAGCTTCTATATCAGCGAAGAAATGCCAAAACGTTGCGTGGCGGCTGGGTGTTCTAATTGCTCCAGTGAACGTACAAGCCTGTTCTCATTCCCAAAAGATCCAGATCTTCTTAAAAAATGGGCAAAGCAAGTACAAAGAACAAGGGACAAATGGCAACCAACACCATCTTCTGCACTCTGTAGCGATCATTTCACTACAGACAGTTTTGAGAAGGCGCCTGCTATACAGGAATCTTTAGGCTTGACTAGTGATGGGCAGGCAGGCAAGAAACTCTCGATATTCATTACATATAAGTGTGAAACATTCCAAACCGTTCTGATTTAATGTTCATAATTGTGTTTTTTACTTTTGAAACTTTTGATATTTTCACCTGCTATTGCATGCCATCTGTAACTATACATGCATTCAATTAAAATCTGTTACTCCATCATATTTCTTTGTGCTCATAATTTTATCCTTGTGCGTCTGTATTTTTATGCCTCGGTGCAAAGGCAAAGTAGGCATACAGAAATCACTCAGTGTGTCTGTGTATGTATCTGTCTGTCTGTTACCAGTAAGGTTGCCAACTTTCTCACAGCCAAATAAGACACAGAGGGTTTTAACTATTGGTCGGTGCCACGATGTTGTGGACATTAGTATTGTCATAATACTGAGATTTTTTTTACCTTGATAATACCTTAAAAATACTCATATTCGACATTGGAAGAGTAAAAACATGTAAAATAGGACTGATGGATCTCTCTGACCACAGTCCGATCTATATGGACTTAAGCATCCAAAAATACACAAATAATACATTTTCTTGGAGGTTAAATTCAAATGTGCTGAAAGGACCACTGAAAGATGAATTGGAATCAGATATTCTCAGATATTTGGAAGAAAATGATAATGGAGAAGTTCAGGTTCAGGTTCAGGTTACTTTATTTGTACCCGTAGGTAGATTTGTTTTGCAGTTGGTGACATCCATATTTACAAGCCACTAATTACATTCAACATAGACACAAACACAGGCACACATCTTACAAAATAGGTAAATATAAAATATGTACAATATAATTTTTATAGCTTGTTCAACTCTTTGACAGCAGCAGGGACAAAGCTGTTTTTGTAGCGCTGGGTTCTACTTTTTGGGACAGCAAACCTCCGTCTGGAGGGAAGAAGCTGAAAGTTGCAGTGCAAAGGGTGGGAGTCATCATTTAAAATCGAGTCGGCCATCCTCTGTACTTGTCTGGTGTACAGGGATGTCAGGCTCAGCTGTGACTCACCAAGCAAACGACTGGACCATCTGACTACCTGATCCAAGCATTTCCTCTGTTTCAGTTTTATCTGACCAAACCATGACATTAAAGAAAAGGACAAAACAGATTCAATAAAAGCCCGATAGAACATAGTCATTATGGTTCGGTCAATTTGGAAGCGTGCAAGTTTCCTCAAACAATGCAGATTTTGCTGACCCTTTTTGCACACCCTTTCACAGTTCACCTCAAAGTTCAATCCACTATCAATAATTGTCCCAAGATATTTGTACGATTGTACACATTCGGTGGTCTGGCCTTTTAGTATGGTGACTTTGTGCCTGGGAGTTTTCCTCCTAAAGTCAATAATCATATCTTTCGTTTTTGTTGTATTCAGCTGCAGGTAGGAATCCTCACACCAGTGAACAAAGTCATCAACTACTGGGCCGTGGCCACTCTCACCATCCTGGAGGAGACTGACAATGACTGAGTCATCAGCATACTTTATAATGTGTCTGTTGTCATGTCTGCTCCGACACATGTTTGTGTACAGGATGAAGAGTAGTGGTGACAACACACACCCCCGAGGAGAGCCAGTAGAAGAGCACTTTAGGTCAGACAATGTGCCATTGACCCTTACTCTCTGTGTCCTGTTGGTTAAGAAATCCAGAATCCAACCCACCAGATTATTGCTTAAATCAAATTGTTGCAGGAGCCTTTCAACTAAAATATGAGGTTGGATTGTATTAAAGGCAGAAGAAAAGTCCACAAATAAAAGCCTGGCGTGTGTCCCATTAAAATCCAGATGTTTAAAAAGCATGTCAAACAGAGTGACAGTGGCATCCTCCACTCCTCTGTGAGGCCTATAGGCAAACTGCAGAGGATCCAATGCATGTTCAGTCTGCCTTAGGACCTCACGTCTGACCAGTTTTTCAAAAATTTTCATTAAAATTGAAGTCAAAGCAACTGGTCTAAAGTCGTTTACCGTTTTAGGACAGCTGGATTTTGGAACGGGAACAACCACGGCATCTTTCCAGATCTTAGGCACATGTTGTGTCTGTAAGGACTTATTGAAAATATAATGAAATATAGGACTCAGTTCATGTGCACAGGACTTTACCAGGCGTCCACATATATTATCAGGGCCCTGACTTTTGTTCACTTTTACAGCGCGGAACTCCCTTTCAACATCCTGCATCTCAATATTAAAGTGCTGATTGTCTTTGAGTTTCTGTTTCAAATCTTGGATTTCTGTGCTAAAATCAAAGGAGTCAGAACGACCATAAAAACAATTAAGAGCATTAGCCAGCTCTGTGTCTGAACTAAAACCATCTAAAAACACACGATTACTGCGCTCTGTGCTCTGAAGGCCTGCGATAGTTTTCATACTGGCCCAGGCCGAACCAAGTTTATTTGCTGCCATCTTGCTTTCCAACTCTGATTTATAATTCTGTTTTGCTCTTAAAATTTCGGCCTTCAGCTCCTTGGTGGCAACCTGTAGCGCAGAAACAGACCCCTGTTTAAAGGCAAGAGCTTTCCTCTGTAAGCAGGATTTAACTGATTTAGTAACCCATGGTTTGTTGTTGGGGTATATTTTGACACGTTTACGTGGAACAATCTTATTTTGACAGTAAGCCATGTATGAGCATGTGAGCTGAGCCAGAGAGTCCAAATCATCCCCGCAGGCCATTATAAACATCTTCCAGTCTGTACAGTCAAAGCATTCCTGGAGGCTGTGCTCTGAATCTTCTGTCCACACATCAATGTCTCTCATCTCCACCTTGCCTCTTCTGAGAGCAGTTTTATATGTGGGCAGCAAATGAACACAGTTGTGATCTGAGGATCCTAAAGGAGGAAAGGGGAGTGATTTATAGGCCCTCTCTATGGATCCATAGCACAGGTCCAATGTCTTTTTTCGCCTGGTTGGGCAGGAGACATACTGATGAAAGTTTTTAAGTGTCTTCTTTAACGAAACATGGTTAAAATCCCCAAGAATGAAGTTTGGCGCCTCTGGAGAAATTGACTGCAGCCGCTGCACCACATCAGAGATGGTGCTGGAGGCGGAGTCAGCGTCTGCCCTCGGATGAATGTACACAACTGTGATGAAAAGTTGGGGAAACTCTCGAGGCAAATAAAAGGGGCGTAGTGACACAGACAGCAGCTCCACATGGGGTGTACAGATGCGCTCTCTGACCGTGACAGATGTGCAGTACTGCTTATTAATGTATAAACATACTCCGCCCCCCTGACGCTTCCCAGTTACCTCTTCCTGCCGATCCGAGCGCAGCGGAGCTCCAAAGCCGTTAATCCACAGGTCTGCATCCCGATCATGCGCAGTAAGCCAAGATTCAGTGAAAGCCATGACGCAGCAGTTCTTAAAATCCTTCTGGTAACGTACATTGCCTTGAATTTCCTCCACCTTGTTTCTCACAGACTGTGCATTCCCAAAAATGATCGAAGGAAGAGGAATGTTACCAAACTGACGTCTCCTAAGGCGCAATTTCACACCTCCACGTCTCCCACGCTTCCTCCTGCCGCTTCTTTTTTCACCGCTGTGTCCGTCTCTCAAAATAAAGTCCGGCAGCTGAAATTTGGGCGCAATCAGAGACTCTGCACCAGCTGCGTTAAAGCGCAGCAACACGTCCCTGGAATATTGTATTCTGCCCGCTATTCTGCTCGCCATGGAGCCGAACGCGTTTACCTCAGAGACAAAGAGCCAGAACACAGAAAGCAGCAGTGCGAGATATGAGAGGAAATCCATGTTGCAGATACCAGGGAGCTGTTCGCCATATATTCCACAAACGCTCCAGGGCAGAAACGACACAGAGGATTTTCTAAAAACGCAAAAAAGTACAAAAAACACACACACGCACTATATCACCAAGCTGCTGGTCGCTGCGTGCGCATGCGCCCGAAAAGAAGTATCCCCTTTAATACTGTGGGACGCATGCAAAGCTGTAATAAGGGGAAAGATTATCGCAAAACTGGCAATCCAAAAGAAACTGAGACAAGAAAAACTAATCACAGAGTCAGAACTTAAGAACCTAGAAAAAGAGCACAAAGACAACACTCATTCTAATGACTCGCTCAAAATTAAGGAAATTAAAAAACAAATAAATGAGATCTACACAATAGAAATCCAGAAGAAACTTACATTTCTGAAACAAAAATACTATGAAACAGGCAGCAAATCGGCAAAATTACTAGCCTATAAACTGAGGAAACAACAAACGGAGAGAGCAATCTACAAAATCAGAGACCCAGTATCAAAGGAAATAAAATTTAGAATTCAGGATATTCTTAAAAGCTTCGAGAACTACTACAAGAACTTGTACTCCCTCAAAAAACATAAAAACGCATCCAAAGCATTCCTAAACACAATTAAACCTTCCCCAACTTACTGAGTCACAAAATAAAACACTACTGTCAGAAATACAACCTAAAGAATTAGAAAAAGCAGTTATGAAACTTAAAGCTAACAAATCCCCAGGAGCAGATGGTTATACAGCAGAGTGGTATAAAACCTTTAAACAGCAACTATCTCCTCTCCTCCTGAAAACATTTAACTATGTCCTCCACACAGGGGAAATCCCCCCTCCTGGAGAGAAGGAGTCATTGCAGTCATACCTAAACCTGAAAAGGATAAACTAGACTGCTCCAACTACAGACCAATCAGTGTGTTAAATCAGGACTATAAGCTTTTTACCACTATCCTTGCCAAAAGGTTAGAAAATATACTGACAGACTTAATTCATTTAGACCAAACAGGTTTTATAAGACAAAGACAGACACAAGACAACATTAGACGCACTTTACACATAATTCATCATATAAAAATATATAACTTAAATGCAGCCATATTGGGATTAGATGCTGAAAAAGCATTTGATTCGGTTGACTGGTCTTTCCTATATAGAATCTTATCCAGTTTCAATTTTCATAACAACTTCATTAGAACTATCCAGGCATTATATAAAAAACCAACAGCTAAAATAAGGATTGACGGTAAATTATCATCATCTTTTGAACTGGAAAGAGGATGTCATCAGGGCTGCCCCTTGTCTCCACTGCTCTTTGCAATCTTCATAAAACCTCTGAGCCAATGGATAAGACAGAATCAAAAAATTCAAGGTATTACACTTGGTCAGAAGGAATATAAAATAGCACTCTTTGCTGATGACATTTTAATATACCTGGGGCAGCCGGACACCTCTTTTCCAGAACTAATCTCAGTTTTTTCAGAGTTTGGAGATTTATCGGGGTACGAATTAAACATGCATAAAACCCAAGTTTTAACATTCAACTATGACCCAAATCAATATTTACTAAGCAAACTCAAAACTAACTAGGAGATGGAATCTATGAAATATCTGGGGGTCAATATCCCGAAACAACTCAACAATATTATAACACTAAACTATGATCCACTGATGGCAAAAATAAAATCTGACCTAGCAAGATGGAATATGATACCATTCTTGGGTACCGCACAAAGAACTGAAGCAGTCAAAATGAATATACACTACCGTTCAAAAGTTTGGGGTCAATTAGAAATTTCCTTATTTTTGAAAGAAAAGCACTGTTTTTCAATGAAGATAACTTTAAACTAATCAGAAATACACTCTATACATTGCTAATGTGGTAAATGACTATTCTAGCTGCAAATGTCTGGTTTTTGGTGCAATATCTACATAGGTGTATAGAGGCCCATTTCCAGCAACTATCACTCCAGTGTTCTAATGGTACAATGTGTTTGCTCATTGCGTCAGAAGGCTAATGGATGATTAGAAAACCCTTGTGCAATCATGTTAGGTCTGCAATGCTGTAATTGCTGCAAATGGAGGATTCTTTGACGAAAGCAAAGTTTGAAGGAAAAAATTATTATTTCAAATACAAATCATTATTTCTAACCTTGTCAATGTCTTGACAATATTTTCTATTCATTTTACAACTCATGGTGGTAAATAAGTGTGACTTTTCATGGAAAACACAAAATAATTGTCTGGGTGACCCCAAACTTTTGAACGGTAATGTAGTTCTGTTCATAAAGCTCCGTTAACAGTACTCGCACTCTGTCGTTACTGGCTCAATTATGGACACAACATTTGGCGATGAGGTAAAAGCAATTACGGAGAGGTCTGTTGCCAATTTTTAGCTGTTTTTGGAGACACCAGGCAAGCCGCCTGTGCTTTGGTCTCGGTGGTTCGCTGCATTTACCAACTATTTGGTGGCCCTGAACCTCAGTGAGCTGGAGAAGCTTCATGCGAAAGCAATTTTAGTCCATAATTTGGGCATGGAAGGATAGAGGATTTTGGAAAACTTAGGAGGAGCCGATAGCTTTGACGAAGTCATGGAGCTAATGGCGTGCTATTTTTGCACTCCTGAACGCGTCACTGTACGAGCATTCAGTTTCGACAGCGCCACCAGCGGACGGGAGAATCTGTGAGGAGATTCATTGCAGACCTCCATGAGCTGGCAAGGGAATGCAAGTTTGGAAACCTGGAGGATGACAGGGTCCGGGAACAGTTGGCAGAGCATGTCCAGTGTCCTGCTGCTCAGTCAAGGCTTTTGACCCACCCAGGTGAGCTGACATTGGCCACCACTATCGAGCTAGCCCAGCAATTTGAGGCAGCTGAAACAATAGCGAGAGGTCTCTGAGAGAGAACTTCTCCGACCCAAGACGAGCCTCGCTTGAAGGAGCTGAATTTGGACCCTGAGGAAGAGGACAGCAGGGATGACGATTACGCCTCCATGGTCAAGATTAGGTCCTCCCCAGGAACGCCCAGATGTTATGGCTGTTTGTCCCCTAAACACCGCTATAAGTCCAGGGAATGTCTGGTGAAGGGCAAGTGTTGTGGGAGGTGTGGCTTATTAACTCTCTGAGTGTGTCTGTCGCTGAATTGTGACATAACCCCTAGTGGTCAAGAGTGGTAAATATTTTTGTCAATAAAATAGTTCAGATTTCCAAGGGTATAACTTGAAAGTGGTAAGAGATAATGGCTTACTGTCAATTAGAAAGATGTAAAATATGATCCAAAGTTTCAGATAGGAATAAATTTACACATCTAATTTGTATAATGTCGCGGCACCTCTTCCATAACTCAGTCAAAACTGGACTTTGGCCGTATTTACACAAAGAATGGTTCAGTCTTTTGACACCGTTTTTTGTAAAGAGGTACATCATAATCTTATCTTCAAAGTACACTACCGTTCAAAAGTTTGGGGTCACTTAGAAATTTCCTTATTTTTGAAAGAAAAGCACTGTTTTTTTCAATGAAGATAACTTTAAACTAATCAGAAATACACTCTAATATCTAATATACATTGCTAATGTGGTAAATGACTATTCTAGCTGCAAATGTCTGGTTTTTGGTGTAATATTTACATAGATGTATAGAGGCCCATTTCCAGCAACTATCACTCCAGTGTTCTAATGGTACAATGTGTTTGCTCATTGCGTCAGAAGGCTAATGGATGATTAGAAAACCCTTGTGCAATCATGTTAGCACAGCTGAAAACAGTTTAGCTGGTTAGAGAAGCTATAAAACTGACCTTCCTTTGAGCAGGTTTAGAATCTGAAAAAAATTATTATTTCAAATACAAATCATTATTTCTAACCTTGTCAATGTCTTGACTATATTTTCTATTCATTTTACAACTCATGGTGGTAAATAAGTGTGACTTTTCATGAAAAACATAAAATAATTGTCTGGGTGACCCCAAACTTTTGAACGGTAGTGTATATGAACAAGAAATCAGTACAATATTTAAAAAAAACAGAAATTCCTCACTTACCGGAGGCTAAGGGGACTCGCTCGCTGCCATGGTTGCTTTGTTTTCACCCATTGTGGTCGTTATTTTGCGTTCTGTCGGTCATTTACGCTCTCTACCACATCTACAAAGTCTTATGATTATCCCACATAAATTTCGCTTGTATTCCGCGGCTATTTTCCGCGTGCAAAGCGGACAAAGTGACGGTGCACGATGACAGATGGCAGCCATATTAGCTTTCTGGGCTAAAATGCTAAAAACAGGAAAAGGAAATGAGGAGTTCTTCTTCTTTGGTGTATTACATGTCATCCATTGAGTCCTCCAACGGATGTCTGCCACCTTCTGAAACAGGCAGATCAGTACAAATCAGTACAAATCCTCAATGGAGCCGATCATGTCAGAGTGAGATGACAGGCGCAGCACCGCGCTCTGCCACTAGGGGCACGCAAAATCTCACACTCAAAAGGTTAAATCATTTTGCCAGGACTTGCAAAAATTTGAGCAGAGGGATCGACAGCGTGAGGCGAATCCCTCACCGAAGACTCCGACGATAGTTCATATGGTTTCCCTGGAGACAGATGGACATGTTTGGTGCACTGTGTCACTGGATGGCGTGGAGGTTTCGCTGTTGGCGGACACTGGAGCGGTGATGTCCATGTTCAGTTTGACAACAGTGAGGAGTCTGTTTCCCCACCGCCACATTCATAGAGAGACCGCACCCTGCTACGGCTATGGAATGAACAAACTGGCCGTCGTGGGCTTCATGGAGTTGGAGGTGAAGTACAAGTCTACGACGCTGCTGGACGTGTATTTCCTAGTCACCTCAGCCAGCAATAATATCATGGGATGCAGTATATGCTCTATGAACTGGGTTTTTACATCACTAACAACACCAGAGAGGAGTGGTCAGGCTGCGGGTTGTGGAACCATCCTGCTCCATGTGTGGAAGATGAGGAGATGTGAGATCCTGATCGGTCCGGCATTATGAGAAGAGAGCACGCCCGTCACCACACGACGTCATCCTGGGATGGACCCGATGCCGGAGTCCAAGCTGTCCTTGGTGTGGGAGCTTGACGGCATGACGGGACCCCCGGGGTGACCCATAAGATCAAGGCGTCCAGGCTGAGAACTGATGGGGAGAGACCAGAGAGCGCGGTGTTAAAGCGCTGTCAGCGACGGCCCTCCAAGAGGTCTTCAAACCGGACCTGCACGACAACTGGTTCTGAGGAGGAGGCTCACTTACACCGCAGTGGCCCGAGGAAGCATGACAGGCCTCCCCTGATAGTTGGTGATAGAGTCCGCCCGAGGGTTGACGCTTGTCTGAGAGGGGCATGCGGGACATGTGAACGACGCGAGGACCAGGGGCGGTTCCAGGTGGTGGCTGCCCGGGCTGATGGGTTTCTGGGCCTATCAGATGAGATGTGGAGGCACCCCAATGAACTGCGCCGCATAGCAGAAAAGAGGAGACAGCGCAGTTCATCCCCAGAAGCCAGGAGGGAACCACGAGATGGCAATCCAGGGGAAGGGCACTTCACGAGTTGTGTTAAATGACTGGGGAATGTGTTTGTTAGTGTGTTTTAAGTTTTACCCATGTGTCAGGTTGTATATAGTTTCTAGCCTTATTGAGGTAGGCCCCGACTATTTGCAGTAAAGTGGCATTTTAGTAATTGACTAGCATCAACGGACAAATTGTAGGGAGTGTTGATCATATTAAAGATATTGTATGATTTGTTTATAAAAAAAAAGGGGGGAACTAAAGCATGTTCATGGGTAAATTGAATTAATGGAAAGTGGAATTCACGGAATTGATTAGATTATGTGTAAGTGGTGTGTACTTTTGGAAAAGAAGAGGTATTGATTATGTTGGGGGAAATTAAGTAAAACACGAGTTGTTTGATGTATGTACTGTTTTGTGAAATTTTAAATGCTTATTTGAAATGCCCAACACCTTTATATGGTATGCCCAAGTGTGGGGTGGGTGTGTTGGGGGTGGGGGCCGTCAATAGGGGGTTAGATGTGTTTGTGATTATATTGTTCACTGTTTACTGTTTTCATGTATATATTGTGACTGTTCTGGGATTAATTTTCGTTTAGAAACACGGCTTCTTTTATTTGTTGGATTGATAGGGACATCCCCAGTTTTGATGCCAATTAACCTAACTTGCATGTTTGTGAGAGTGAATGGTTGTCTGTCTCTCTGTGTTGGCCCTACGATGGACTGGCGATCTGTCCAGGGTGTACCCTGCCTCTCGCCCAAAGATGCTGGGATAGGCTCCAGCCCCCCCACAACCCGAAAAGGATTAAGCGGAAGAAGATAAATGAATGAATGAATGAATGATAGGGACATGGCAGCAGAATAATCCGCCTGGCCATGTAGGGGGCGCTGGTAGTCTACCCAGTGTCCCCAGCCTTAGCTGAGTGAATGGATAGGTGTTTATTTGTTTTGTACATATGTTTGATGATTAGAGTGTGAGTCAAGTGATAAATTTGGGTGGGCCGACCCGTGTGCTTGCATTTTTTTCGGGGGGGGGGGGGGGTTACATATTGAAATAGGCAGTAGTAGCAAGATGGTGGCAAGGTTTGCCGGGGAATAAATGGGGGTGGCGAACTGCCGATTCCGGTAGTGATGCCACCCAGAGTATAAAGGGCAAGGGCGGAAAGGGTTCGCCCTCTTTGCCTAGTAGACGCCCTGGCCTGCAGGAGAGCGCCGCAAGTCTGTAAGGTCTTGTCACATAGTTCTGTTAATAAAGCTCTGTTAACAGTACTCACACTCTGTTGTTACTGGCTCAATTATGGACACAACACAATAAAGTGAAAAAAATAAAACCAAGATAATACTTGGAGTGTGCTTTTGCTGGGAGACACAGCCAACAGCAAAGTAAACAGTTGCGCTCTGCGCTTCAGGCAATCAGCTGATTGAATCCTCCTCCTAAGGTGTTCTGACATTTTGGCGTATTTATCAGAACAACACAGGACAGATGATCTGTACAGACTTCACTTAAATGTAAAAAACCCGGCAGGTCCCATGTGTTTAGTTCTGTGTGTGTGTGCACGCACTGCAGGAAGAGAGCTCTGTACGGGTTTTTCCTGTGAACCAACACTGCAAATATGCCATTTGCTCCGCAAATGTGGGATGTTATCAGCCATATGCCGGATACGTTGGAAAATTTTCAGCATGCTGAAAATTAATTTTCAGAGGAGCTCGGCGAACAACGCCGTATACCAGTGTGCTTCAGCATGCGCTTAACTTAGACAAAACTGAGCCATAACTGATTCACGTACCCCAGCATATTCTCCAAAATTTTCATACATTTTGGAAACACTGTCTAAATCATCTAGGTGTGACAGGGCCTTAACCAAGGCAGCAGTGAGGCACCAAAGCATAGCCACCAGCTGGACAAGCAACAGTACTTTTAAACCTTTGGGGAAACAAGAGTGGATCTGCAGGTCAACGCACAGCTGCTGCATAGAAACGGAGCTCTACAATCAAAACGTAAAGATTTTTAAAACTATAATTTTATAGTTAAAGTTATCTTTAACATGCTTTGTGTGGACGACCCTATAGGCTATTTTTATGGTGTTTGGTATGAATGGCAATTAAATCGGATAGATCACCACTGAAGGCCTAGTTGTAAAATACACGGTCAGCCGCTGTATTCAATCACACTAAACATAATTTTCAAACCACAAAATTGTGGCTAGTGGAAAGGCTGAGTGGTTAGTGACTTTGGAAAATCACTAGCCACAGTGGCTGGTGAGCAAAAAAGTTAATGTCAAGCCCTGATTACTTTTCATATTGTTAGGAAGGAGTTAGCTAAGACATCTAGTAGCAGACATTGCATTGTCAGTCAACCACTGTGCGCTGTTTGAATTCAAGTGATAGAAGATGTTGTTTTGGTATAAGCAAAATATTAAAATCAAGCTGTCACTGTTTTTATGTATCATCACATACCATGTTTACTAACTAGAAGCCAGGGAGGAGATGTACGAAAGATGATAATTCTAACAAAATAACACATGTGTGTGTGAGTGTGGGGGTGCTGCCCGTCCCCCATCATCCTCATGGACAAAGTTTTTTCAGAGAAAAGAGCCAGGTTCAGATAAGCCCAACAATATAATGAGCATTCTATCAGCTGAAAAACATCTTTAAAATGGCATGCCTGTGTGTGCCTTTAGATCATACCCTTAGAATCTGTAAATGGTCTCCATAACATCAAGAAAATGTTCACAAAAGACTTCAGCTCTCCTGCCCTAAATTTCACTAATTCAATTCTATTCCATTTATTTTCTGGTTGATCACAGTATACATATTTGTGTTTGATTGTCAGTGCAAAAGGGAAGAGAAGAGGATGGAGAAGAAGAGTGGGAGAGACTGAAGGAAGACCCAGGTGAGATAATAATAATAATAATAATAATAATAATAATAATAATAATAATAAATCTAAGAAAAATAACCTTTCAACAGCATGGATTGATTATATAAAAAAAAAGCATTCAACAGTGGCCCCCACTCATAGATAAAGAGAACGCTTGAAATATACAAAGTATGCCCAACTACCACCTGGTTTATCTCTGAAAGTATGAAATCTTGGAAAAACCACCTTGCACCTCCAATATACCAAGAGGCTCTATGACATCTGCACCAGTTAAAATCAAAGGTGGTATTCTCCAGGGAGATTCTTTATCACCCCTTCTCTTCTGTATTGCACTTACACCTCTGAGCTCATTGTTAACCCCTTGCACTCTGGTCAATTTCCCTAAAAATGCCTAAAAATAACGTACCCAAAGTAAATTAAAAGCTGTTCTTCAACCCTTTGCAGCATCTTCATGGGGTTGGTCTCATTTAAAAGAAAACACTTTGAATTTTTTGGCAAAACAGTCCTAATCTCTCTAAGTGCTCCTGCCACTGAGTAACAGTCATCTAAACATACTGAACTTGAAGAAAATAAATTTCGCCTGGGTGTTTTTTTGGATACAAATGCTTGCAAATAACACACAGCTTCAGATCCGGGCTGGAAAATGCAACAGAAATGTAGAACCAAGTGTTGTACAGCTGAGGTCAAAATTTTGTAACAATACCACAAAAAAGGAATATATTACACAACTTTTTTTGTCAGGTTGTTCCCAGGCGTTTTTGAACTGTGCCAAATGGCACAGTTTGGAAAAACGTCTGTAACTTTTGAATGATTCAATATAGAAGCTTCATCTTGGACTCTAATGAAAGGTGAAGGGCTGTGTGTGTGTGGGGGGGGGGGGGGTTGTTTATTCATTCATTCATGAATGAATGAATGAACAAACAAGCCCCCACACACAAAGAAGCATGCCACGTAAAAAATGTGTGGCTTTTTTTTTTTTACAAGAAAAAATAACCTACAGTGCACTAAAAATTATACTAAAATATCTGTAATGTAGAGGATAACAACTCCCCCCCCCCCCCGCTACAGAGGACGGACATCGTCCATCGCCACGGTCTGCTACGCACAGTTGTACTAAAATATCTGCAATATATCTGCAATCCGCTACAGAAGAGTAGCGGGGGGGGGGGGGTGTTCATGGTCCGGACGCGACGCACGGACCGGTCCGTCATGTGGCGATGACACACAGTTGTAATTTACCGATCGGTCAAAAGTCATTTTGATTACAATTTTCAGGGATAAAGAATAATTTAGCTTATAACACTTACCTGTCCACAACAGCAGTGTCGCTGGTGAACTTCTCTTCCTCATTGTCAGACGAACATGACGCTGGTCCGCTTGTTACGACTCTTGGTTCTGGTCACGCGACCCGGTCAAACCATGATTCCATTATTGCAGTTTTGCGCTTCCATGATTGCGGTTTTGCCGAACGATTTTTCAAAACAAATAAGAACAGTAGTAAGAAAAAAAGACTGCCGAACGCATGTGTGTCACCCAGCGGCTTACACAAAACAGATTTGACGCACGCTTTCAATAGTCGAACTTCTCTGCTTCAATTGGCTCGCTGTATTCGCAGCCGTTGGTAGGCGGGTCCTTCTTGCTAGTTTTTCAGTCATTGGTTCTTCAAGGTTTCAGAAACCCAGTTCAAGGCTCTTATTAGTCGAATGAGAGGTCAATCAAATCTAAACCAATCAAAGCACTCCTTTGGCTTTCTGTTCGCGGCTGTGTCTGTAGTGGAAGAACGGGAATGCAGCTTTTTTTTTTCAGTACGCTCTGAGACGCACAGTGTGCGTCACAGATGTGACCAGACGTGACCGCCCGCGGTATCCCAGAGTGCAAGAGGTTAAATGAAAGTACATATGGGAACAAAACTGTGGATGGCAAACTGAACCATTTGTTTTATATGGATGACCTGAAAACTTTTGCAAAAAACGACAACCAGCAGACAGGTCTCTAAACCATTGTAAAAACTTTCAGCGATGACATCAGAATGCAGTTTGGCCTTGACAAATGTGCAAAAGCAACCTTCCAAAGAGGCTGACTAAAAAGCTCCAGAAACCTAGACCTAGATACCTCCACCACCATTAAAGAACTTGAGCAAGAAGGAATATGTAAATATTTAGGTGTAAATGAAGGAGATGGCATTCAGCATGCAACAATGAAAGAAAAGATACGAAAAGAATACTACAGAAGAATCAGATTGGTATTAAACAGTGAACTCAACTCTTCCAACTGGGTAAAATCCACAAATACTTTGGCCCTGATTGTGGTCACATACAGCTTCAATGTCATCAACTGGAAATTGTCAGAGATCAGAAAATTAGATACTAAAACCAGAAAGCTTCTCACACTAGCAAAAGTGCATCACCCAAAAGCCAATATTGATCAACTGTATCTTCCAAGAACTGAAGGTGGATGAGGTCATATCCAACTGGAACTGACCTATAACACTACCACTATTGGGTTAGATGTCTATTTGACATTGAGCGATGACCGATCAGTTCACTTAGCCCAATGACATGAAAAAAGAAAAAACTTTATCCTCAGAGAAGCTGAAAAATACAAACAGGAGTAATCCCTTCAAGAGATCCCCTAAAGGTGATGAAGCGACACTTTTACATGCCAAGAGACTCAAAGAAAGCGCAAAATGCCAAGGCTAGCAACAATTCCAAAAAAGATGGGAAGAGAAAGCAATGCATGGAAGGTACCCCCTGCAAATTAGGGACGCTGATGTTGACATGAAGTTGACAAACCAGTGGCTCAAATCAAGTGGACTCAAATCAAAAACAGAGGGACTGATTATAGCGGCACAAGACCACGCCCTCCCCACCAGAGCATACCAGCATCACATTATAAAAGATGGGACAGACCCACACTGCCATTTATGCAATAGTTCTCAAGAAACCATAGCTCACATCATTTCAGGCTGCTGAGAACTCACAAAGAAAGAGTACAGTGGTGTGAAAAAGTGTTTGCACCCTTCCTGATTTCTCATTTTTTTGTATGTTTGTCACACTTAAATGTTTCAGATCATCAAACAAATTTAAATATTAGACAAAGATAACACAAGTAAACACAAAATGCAGTTTTTAATTGAAGGTGTTTATTAACAAGGGTAAAAAAAAAATCCAAACCTACATGGCCCTGTGTGAAAAAGTGATAGCCCCCCTATTAAAACATACATTTACTGTGGTTTATCACATCTTTGGAAAGCTGAGTTCAATTTTCTAGACATTTCTAAAGCTTTGGGACTCCAGCGAACCACAGTGAGAACCATTATCCACACATGGCAAAAACATGAAACAGTGGTGAACCTTACCAGTGTCATGGTCTGAGCGCCGATATCATCCGCGCTCGGGTCATGCAGTATTTTCCTCCCGTTCTGTAGTAGTTTTCCTTTTGGGCCTCTCCGAGCTTTTATTCTGACAGCGTCTCGGAGGGGCTTCTGGCTGTCAGTGCCGAGCTCAGCAGTGACAGCTGAATTACATTCAGCTGATGACGTTTTCATCAGCTGATTAATCCTCTTGCCCTATTTAAGGGAGCAGCTTCTGTTACTCCGGGCTGCAACCTCACGTAAGTCAACATTGGTCTCCCCGATGTTCGGCTGAAGCCCCTAACCCTGGCTTCAGTCACTCCCTTGATCCTCCATGTTCCCAGTAAGTTTCTCCTTGTTCTCAGTATATCGTTAGTGTGTCTTAGTCATAGTCTTTGTGTTTTGCCCCACGAGGCTCATTATTTTGTACAGTTATTCCTTTCCTTAATAAATACGCACTCACTGGTTGCTTATAGCGTCTCATTAGTGGTCCGCCCAGACCGCACCATGACAGTAGGTCGCAGCCAAAACGAGGCACCGGTGACCGTGAGTTTGTTTAATTTGGGTTTGTAGTTTTCCCCTTTCCGCGTACCAGTGTGCTGGGATGATGACGTCGCCACGCAAGGACTACGCCATGAGCCTGGGCTACGAGTTGGTGATGGCCCTCATCGATATTGATGGTATCCTCTCCACCGCTCCCCTTTACGACACTCCCAGCGATGCATGCTGGTACCTGGACCTTGCTGAGGCAACTATCAACCACCATCCTCGCTACGCTGACCACCCTGAAATCACGGCGAGGATGGCGGACATCTCTGCTCACCGGGAGAAGCTCCATGGGCTGGAGGGAAACTCCGGCAGGAAGCCGAAGAGGAGGCATCCTCGCTCCTCGCCTCGGGATCCCATTCCTGTCCTCTGTCCAGTCCAGGAGTTTGCACCACCTAGGGGTCATCCCCAGCGGAGAAAGATGTCAGCCGGGATTCCCTCGGCAAATCCTCAGTGAAAACCCCGTCCCGACCCAGTTCCGGGTAGCCGCTCAAACTCTGTCTCCCAGCCAGCTGTAGCCTCTGCGTCTCATCGGAGGGGTAAGACAGCCGCCGTTGCCTCCGGGTTGTATGTGCCTTGCCCCCGGCCCACCTCGGCTGTTCCTCCTTCCTCCTCGACGCTCTCTCCAGCAGCTGAGAACCCCATGAGTCCTGCTCCGGCTTTGCCTGTCATCGATCCGGTGCGAATGGCTCCTCCTCGTCCTCCCAGAGGGCCCTCCATCACCATCCAAAGGGGAAGGGAGAAAACAAAGCCCACCGCAGCAGCTTCCATCGGCCCTCAGCGGATCAGGCAAGTGTCTTTTCATTCTTTTCCTTCACTGGGTGAATTGCCTTGTTTGATCCCTGGGGGTGAAGTTCTGGGTTCTCAGTCCACCTGCTGTAATCATTAATTGTGAACCTGCTACCTGTGTGTCTCCTTCCCCTGAGCGTTCCCCGGTGTCAGGACTACACCACCGGACGAGGAAGGAGCCTGCGGCCCTGGAGTGCCTGGTTCCAGCCCCGCAGCCACATCATGGGCAGAGGAGGAGGGCGGACTGCCAACTGGAGCCTGCGCCGACGACTAAGCGTCCCCGGGTCTCCACAGAGGAGCGGTTCGACCCAGCAGGTCAAGGATCCCCTGCCACCACACCATGCGGGTTTTCTGCGTGGACGTCAGCGTCAGGGAATCCCCAGACTGAGGACACCATCATGCCGACTGCGGAGCCCGCCACAGTCAAGTCACCAGAGGTGGACCTTCAGCGCGCTGAACCCAGATCGTCAAAGTCCTGGGCTGCGGTAGAGCCCGAGATAAGGCAAGTGCTCTATTTTGTCTTCCTTTCTTCTATTCTGGAGCATTTTTGCCCGTCTCTCAGGGAGACGAGCCGGGCGCAGCCGTCCGCTGCGTCCGAGCTTGCCTCGCTGGGCTCTGCCGCTGCCAGTGATTCTGATCCCAGTTCTCTTTTCTCCTCTGAGCCTTCTCCCAGGGTCACCAGTGACGAGCCTGCTCCGGTCGTTGCCTTGGAGGTTCTGGGTTCGTGTCTGGAGGTCGTCCCTGGTGCTGCGCCAGCCCAGTCGGTAGTGTTCCAGCCCAATCGGGGTCCGACGTGGGTGCAACGCGGACCTAGTCGGGGTCCATCACCAACGCTGTTCCAGCCCAGTCAGGGTCCGTCATGGGTGCAGCACTGTTCCGCTCGGGATCCGGCAAGAGCGCAGCGCCAGTCCGTGTGGAGTTCGGAGAAGGAGCTACAGATCCTCCGCTGATCAACGCCGGACTGGTCCCTCATCTTTTCCCCGTTTCTTTTTCCCCTCCATCGGGTGCCGCGGGGATTCCTCGTAATCAGCTCGGCTCTCCCTTGCTATTCCTCACGATTGGCAGGCCGCCTCTGAGTTCTCCCCTGCGGCCCTGGTGGCCTGATGACGCGGGTCGGCTGCCTGGGAAACTGCTTTGCCGGTTTGGCGTTCTGGGTCGGCCACCCGACAAACTGGACTTTTCGTTCGGTGACCTGGTCCGGCCACCAGAGGTACTGTTTCTCCGGGCCTGGGACTGGGGTAGACCGCCCAAACTCATTCTTTTCCCCCTGCTAGCGATCTGGACACTGGATGCAGGTAGACCGCCTGAACTTATTGTTTTTCCTTATTATTTCTTTGTGCTCTGCCTGCCGTCATCCCTGTAGGTTTTTTTTCCTCCCCTGTAGCTCTGGGATGCCCTTGTGTTTTTTTGTTTCTATAAACTATATTATATTCTGTATTTCACCACTGTTTAGCGTGGGGTTTTTTTCTTCCTCTGTTTGAGAGATGCTCTGTGGTTGCCTTTTTTCTTGTGCCTGTGTATCATGGTCTTTAGGCATATCTGTTATTTGCATCCATTGTTCTGTTTCTGTATTTTCGCCTGTGCGTTATGGAGTATGTTTGTGGTTCTGTTTTTTTTTTTTCCATGCTCTGTTGTTGCACCATGTTATTTTTTCTGTATTGGCCCTCGTCATTTTTTCCTGGTTCCATTCTTGGTGGGGGGTTTTTGACTCTCGCCCTCCTGGCCTTTTTTTTTCCCCCTCCTCCTGCCCTGGGTGGGCCGTTGTAGCCTTCCGGGGGGGGGGGGGGCAGGCTTGGATGTCACGCTACGTCCAGAGTGCGTCATTCAGGGGGGAGTACTGTCATGGTCTGAGCGCTGATATCGTCCGCGCTCGGGTCATGCAGTATTTTCCTCTCGTTCTGTAGTAGTTTTCCTTTTGGGCCTCTCCAAGCTTTTATTTTGACAGCGTCTCGGAGGGGCTTCCAGCTGTCAGTGCTGAGCTCAGCAGTGACAGCTGAATTACATTCAGCTGATGACATTCTCATCAGCTGATTAATCCTCTTGCCCTATTTAAGGAAGCAGCTTCTGTTACTCCGGGCTGCGACCTCACATACATCAACGTTGGTCTCCCTGACATTCGGCTGAAGCCCCTAACCCTGGCTTCAGTCACTCCCTTGATCCTCCGTGTTCCCAGTAAGTTTCTCCTTGTTCTCAGTATATCGTTAGTGTGTCTTAGTCATAGTCTTTATGTGTTTTGCCCCACGAGGCTCATTATTTTGTACCGTTGTTCCTTTCCTTAATAAATACGCAAACTCACTGGTTGCCTATAGTGTCCCATTAGTGGTCCGCCAGGACGGCACCATGACACCCAGGAGTGACCGGCCAACCAAAATTACCCCAAGAGCACAGCTACGACTCATCCAAGAGGTCACAAAAGACCCCACAACAACAACCAAAGAACTGCAGGCCTCACTTGCCTCAGTTATGGTCAGTGTTCATGACTTCACCATGAGAAAGAGACTGGGCAAAAATGGCCTGCATGGCAGAGTTCCAAGATGAAAACCACTGCTGAGCAAAAAGAATATAAAGGCTCGTCTCAGTTTTGCCAGAAAACATCTTAATGATCCCCAAGAAAATACTCCGTGGACCTGCAAGACAAAAGTTGAACTTTTTGGAAGGTGTGTGTCCCTTTACATCGAGTATAAAAGTAACACAGCATTTCAGAGAAGGAACATCATACCAACAGTAAAATATGGTGGTGGTAGTGTGTGGTCTGGGGCTGTTTTGCTGCTTCAGGACCTGGAAGACTTGCTGTGGTAAATGGAACCATGAATTCTGCTGTCTACCAAAAAATCCTAAAAGAGAAAGTCCAGCCATCTGTTCGTGACTGTGGTGTCATGTGTTGTGTGTGTGTGATGTCGTACCCACCCACATGGTGACGTCGGGCGGGCACGGCCACTGGTGTATATAATTCTGTGTTCTGTAATAAAGGGTGGTTCACTGTTCAGTTCAGCATGGCTCCTGTCTCGTATTATTCATACATAACATTCTGGCAATGAGAAAAATTATGGCAGCGTATGGGCTACCTCAACCCCAAGTGCCATTTCTGGAGTACACGGGAGAGCTGGTGATCCTGTGGCTGAAGTGAAGGGCCATGTTTGAGGGTTACATTGGGGCGCTGGGTCTAGATGGACTCGACGGGAGAAGATGACAAGCACTACCGGCCAATCGTCTTAGCGCTGAGGGCCGAAGAGTTCTCAGTACATTGGGAGAGACGGAGCGCTATGAGGATGCTGTCGAGCGATTGGCCGATTTTTTTTTCGCCAGGCAGATGAGGACTACGATGCTGTGGGTGGCGGGAGTGTTGGCGCTAAACGAGGCTAAGCTAGTTAGCTGGGAGAAGCTAACGGCACAGTCAGTGTCTACGGACGGGCTAGCCACGAAGCTAATTGCACACCAAAAGAGGGCTTCAAGCTGCCAGCTGGGCATCGAGGTGGGACCAGGGGAGTCCCCGGTCACTGAAGACGGTGGGTCAGCTGCAAAGCGCAGAAAGGTGGAGGACCAGAGCGCTGATGAATTGGACGGCACGGTGTGCAACGACAGTGGAGAGGGAGAGTAGCAGGAGTCATCCCCGCAGCTGAAGGCTAGGCAGTGAGTTAGCAGGACCATGGAGGCTGAGAGTCCCGGGGAAGAGCATCAACAGCCGGGCATGGAGATGACGCAGTGGAGCACCTGGGACGATGGTGCCGACAGCAGCGACGAGACGCCTGGGTCGGAGAGTGGAACCGACGAGAGTGACGCTGGGAGCCCCAAGGGAGAGCAGCTGCAGCTGGACATGGAGTCGATGCAGCAGAGCGCTGGGAACGAGGGTGCCGAGAGCAGTGACAAAACTCATGGATCAGAGAGTGATGCTGACCAGACCGAAGCTGAGAGCCCCGGGAGAGAGCAGCTACGGCTGGGCATGGAGACGACGCAGCGGAGGACCTGGAACAAGGGTGCTGAGAGCAGTGGCGAAACGCCTGGGTTGGACAGGGACACCAACCAGAGTGACACTGAGAGCCCTGATGGAGAGCAGCTACGACTGGGCATGGACACAGTGCAGTGGAGCACCTGGAACGAGGGTGCTGGGAGCAGCAGTGAGGTGCCGGGGTCGGAGAACGACGCCGGCGAGAGTAACGCTGAGAGCCCCGAGGGAGACCATCAGCAGCTGGACAAGGAGGCAGCGCAGCGGAACACACTGGACGAGGATGCTGGGTGTTATGGCAAGGTTCCCGAGGCAGCGAGCGGTGCCAACAAGCAGGCTTCGGTTTTCCCCGGAGTGTGGTCACGGGGGGCCGGAATGTTTGGAGCCATGATGGTGGTGTTGAAGGCGGTCAGGAGTGGACCGATGGGCACGATGGGACGGCGTGCCGGACAGCAGCACTCTGGGGCCAGAGAGGAGAAGCAGTTGATGGCGAGAGGAGACATTTTCGCTGGGGAGGGTGGCTTCGATCCTGGGGGCAGACAGCAGCCAAGGGCACGCATGCCGTGGGGCTGCCCTGGGCCTCCAACCCAGTTTTGTTCATGGCTGTCCAGGGACTGTGGAGTAACATAAAAATTTTAATGTAAATACATGTACATAGTGCTGGTGTACATGAGAGTATGTATGTGGTGTTTTATGGGATTATTTTAAGTATTTTAGAGACTTGGTCCAATTTTAGTTGTTTTGTGTGAATGTGGTAGGTTATTTTATTACAGTTAATTGTTCTTCTGTTTTCTTAGTGCATGATTCGGGTCCTGAATTGGGGAGGGTCTCGATTGTGTGTGTGGTTTTGCGTTTTGTAAGGGGGAAGGGAAGTGTGGTGTCATGAGTGTAATGCGGATGTGTTGCCGTACCCGCCCACAGGGTGACGTCAGGCGGGCACGGCCACTGGTGTATATAATTCTGTGTTCTGTAATAAAGGGTGGTTCGCTGTTCAGTTCAGCACGGCTCCTGTCTCATATTATTCATACATAACAGTGACCTCAAGCTGAAGCACACTTGGGCTCTGCAGCAGGACAATGATCCAAAACACACCAGCAAGTCCACCTCTGAATGGCTTGAGAAAAACAAAATGAAGACTTTGGAGTGGCCTAGTCAAAGTCCTGACCTGAATCTGATTGAAATGCTGTGGCATGACCTTTAAAAGGCAGTTCATACTCGAAAACCCTCCAATGTGGCTGAATTACAACAATTCTGCAAAGATGAGTGGGCCAAAATTCTTCCACAGCACTGTAAAGGACTCATTGCCAGTTATTGCAAGCACTTGATTGTAGTTGTTGCTGCTAAGGGTGGCCCAATCACTTTTTCACACAGGGCCATGTAGATTTGGATTTTTTTTCCCTTAATCATAAACACCTTCATTTAAAAAATGCATTTTGTGTTTACTTGTGTTATCTTTTTCTAATATTTAAATTTGTTTGATGATCTGAAACATTTAAGTGTGACAAACATACGAAAAAATGAGAAATCAGGAAGGGGGCAAACACTTTTTCACACCACTGTATATCCAAAGGCATAACAAGGTCACAACCGTCCTACACTGGAATATCTGCAGGGAACATGGAATAGACACTGTAGATAAGTGGTATGAGCACAACCCAAAAATAGCAGTTGAAGCAAAAGAAGTACATGTAACTATTCTCTATGACATGCCCATCCAGACTGACAGAACAATAACAGCAAATCATCCAGATATTGTCATCAAGGATAAGCGGGAGAACAAATGCACCCTGATTGATGTGGCTATACCATCTAATAGAAACACTTCCACCAAAGTATCAGAAAAAACTGTCTAAATACAAAGACTTAGAGACAGAAATTGCTTGAATGTGGCATATGAGAATCAAGGTAATTGTAGAAGAGCTTGGAATAACGAGGCGATGCGACTTATAAACCAAAGTTTATTATCAGCTTCGCTCCTCTAACAAGTCTCATCTCAGTGCAGAAGCAGAAGTAGAAAGAGGCAGAACATATTCAGCTCTACATACTTATACCTACACATAACAAAAGACATGCATATCAAAGCTGACATCCCACATCATCTTAATCCTCCTCCTTTGTCTCCGTATCCCTCCACCTGGCCTTGGGAGGTCAGGGCGATCAATCTGGTCTCCACCGCAGTGCCTCGGATGCTCTTTGATCCCCGCTGGCGGTTGAGACCTCTTGTCCTGTTCTGAGGTGTGAAGTCGCTTTACATATGTAATCACCAAACATTCTCACATGCTTATACATATGTAGGTTATGGGATATATGATTAATATAGACCACGGTAATCCCAGTTGTTGTAGGTGCCCTTGGAGTTATCAAAAAAGGCACTGAGAAACAGATTGATGAAATCCCAACCAACATCAGCCTCCAACATCAGCCTACAGGAAATCCAAAAGACAACACTTCTGGTAACAGTACACATCCTGAGGAGGGTCCTCTCAATCGAGTACAGTGGGGAAAAAAAGTATTTAGTCAGCCACCAATTGTGCAAGTTCTCCCACTTAAAAGATGAGAGAGGTCTCCAATTTTCATCATAGGTATACTTCAACTATGAGAGACAAAATTAGAAAAAAAATCCAGAAAATCACATTGAAAGATTTTTAATGAATTAATTGGTAAATTCCTCGGTAAAATAAGTATTTGGCCAATAACAAAAGTTCATCTCAATACTTTGTTTTATACCCTTTGTTGGCAATGACAGAGGTCAAACGTTTTCTGTAAGTCTTCACAAGGTTTTCACACACTGTTGCTGGTATTTTGGCCCATTCCTCCATGCAGATCTCCTCTAGAGCAGTGATGTTCTGGGGCTGTCGCTGGGCAACACAGACTTTCAACTCCCTCCAAAGATTTTCTATGGGGTTGAGATCTGGAGACTGGCTAGGCCACTCCAGGACCTTGAAATGCTTCTTACGAAGCCACTCCTTCGTTGCCCAGGCGGTGTGTTTGGGATCATTGTCATGCTGAAAGACCCAGCCACGTTTCATCTTCAATGCCCTTGCTGATGGAAGGAGGTTTTCACTCAAAACCTCATGATACATGGCCCCATTCATTCTTTACTTTACACGGATCAGTCGTCCTGGTCCCTTTGCAGAAAAACAGCCCCAAAATATAATGTTTTCACCCCCATGCTTCACAGTAGGTATGATGTTCTTTCTCCTCCAATCACGACAAGTTGAGTTTTTACCAAAAAGTTCTATTTTGGTTTCATCTGACCATATGACATTCTCCCAATCCTCTTCTGGATCATCCAAATGCTCTCTAGCAAACTTCAGACGGGCCTGGACGTGTACTGGCTTAAGCAGGGGGACACGTCTGGCACTGCAGGATTTGAGTCCCTGGTGGCGTAGTGTGTTACTGATGTAGCTTATGTTACTTTGGTCCCAGCTCTCTGCAGGTCATTCACTAGGTCCCCCCGTGTGGTTCTGGGATTTTTGCTCACCATTCTCGTGATCATTTTGACCTCACGGGGTGAGATCTTGTGTGGAGCCCCAGATCGAGGGAGATTATCAGTGGTCTTGTATGTTTTCCATTTTCTAATAATTGCTCCCACAGTTGATTTCTTCACACCAAGCTGCTTACCTATTGCAGATTCAGTCTTCCAAGCCTGGTGCAGGTCTACAATTTTGTTTCTGGTGTCCTTTGACAGCTCTTTGGTCTTGGCCATAGTGGAGTTTGGAGTCTGACTGTTTGAGGTTGTGGACAGGTGTCTTTTATACTGATAAGTTCAAACAGGTGCCATTAATCCAGGTAACGAGTGGCGAACAGAGGAGCCTCTTAAAGAAGTTGTTACAGGTCTGTGAGAGCCAGAAATCTTGCTTGTTTGTAGGTGACCAAATACTTATTTTACCAAGGAATTTACCAATTAATTCATTAAAAATCCTTCAATGTGATTTTCTGGATTTTTTTTTCTCATTTTGTCTCTCATAGCTGAGGTATACCTATGATAAAAATTGGAGACGTCTCTCATCTTTTAAGTGGGAGAACTTGCACAATTGGTGGCTGACTAAATATTTTTTTGCCCCACTGTAAAATAAAACATTTCTCTAGTGCCTCAGGGCCATGGTATGGCCCCGGTCCTAGAACGCAAAAGCAGACAACTTGAAGTAAAATAATAATAATAATAATCTCAAACTGTATTAGAATATACGGGTTGGTTTCTGTGTGTGTGAGCTTATTGGGTGCTCACCACCCCTAAAGCTCTGATCCTAGAACCGCTCCTCGTCATGAACACACTGGAGGGTAAAGTGTCTTGCCCAAGGACACAACAGCAAGGTGGGGGGAGCAGGATTTAAACCACCAACCCTCCAGTTATTGGGCAACCTGCTCTACCATCTGAGCCACTACAGCCTCATTTTTGTTTCTCTTTGACAAATAATACAACTTTGAGCTAGAAAACACAACTACATTGCAAAAAGACACATACAGTATACTGTAAGTAAAATGAAATAAATTAAAACTGTATGTGCTTGTCTTTTTGTCTGACAAGATATTTATTCTTGCTGTGCAGTTTATGTGTAAGAAAATTTTTACATGCTTTCCAATAGTTTTAACTTGTTTTACACACTTTGATGAGTCAAATTTTCTTGCTCTGTTGGCAGATAAATTTACTTAAAATAAACAAAAAAAACCATCCAGCAATAGATAATTCCAGTTAAAATTAGAAAAAAATATCTGCCAACAAAGTAAGATAAAATTGTTTAAAACAAGTAAAAACTTTCATAAAGCAAGTAAAATCATACAGAAAACTGCACAACAAAAAAATTCTTGTCAAAATTATCTTGTGAGAGAAAAACAAGCATAAAGCCTTAATTTAGGATATTTTATCTTACTGAGATTTTCCTATTTACACTGTGTAATGTTACATTTGAGTTCCAATATACATGAACAGTCTCTGTGAACAGGAGACCTCCAACTCTCCCTCTTTCCTAAATAAAGCATCATCACGCCACATTCCTTGCTTGACTTAAGACCGCAAGGATCCTCTTGGTGCCAGGAAGATGCCTGGATTTTTATCATAACTTCCCTAGGAACACTTAGCCTCAGACAGTTTTATGTGCTAAATAGCCATTTGATACAAGCAAGAAGACATCCAAGAAGACAACCTCCTACCATTATCCAAGGGCCAACAGTGCCCCCTTCTGTTCAACTCAGGAACATGTTGGCTCTAATTAACATTGGGATTGTGTTTTATCTGCCTAAAATAATCCTCTCTCCTCAAGACTTTGATAACCTGTAGTTACTTAAAGAACTACAGGTTATGTAGTTCTTTAAGTAACTACATAACCTGTCATGAACTGAGCCGGCTTGGTTTTCCCCGGGTCGGCCCTGATCTCTCTGTGGGTTTTGGCTTCATTGTTTATGTGCTTTTTGTGTATTTTTTCCATCATCTTAACAACTGCCCGACCGGCAGCTGTTTGTCAGCCTCTGATCTTTTCCCACACTGCTGATGGTCTGTCGGTCCTACCATGCCCCCTCGCTCTCCATATTCTACCAGCTGTCCCAGCCCCGGTAATTATCGTCCCCGCACCTCAGGTGTTTCCAATTTGTGTGGCCAGCGGGGTTTGGATTTAAGCAGCTTGTCACTAGACAAACGCTGCTGGGTCATTGAACAAGTCACTCCTGCTTTTCACGGGGAGATCGTCACGTCAGGAAGGATTATTATTTTGCGCTCGCTGCGAGAATTGGACTTTTTGGGACTGCTCTCATTCGTGAGTAAACGGATTAGCGTTTCTTTTCGTGGTTCGCTGCTACGCTTTACCTGACGCGTTTCCTCTCGCAGTAAATCTGCTACGCTTCAGGTGGCATTTCTCCCTGCAGCCTAACTGCTATGCTTAGGCTTAGCCCTTATGCTTAGCCCTGTTTACGTTCCCCTTGAGTAGTGCATTTCCCTGTAGTCTTCCCTGCTCTCCCGAGTGCTTGTGCGTAATTGTATTGTTCTTCTTGTGGCCATGGTACACAGTGGTCTGCCCTCTGTCCACTTAGTATCAGCCATTTTATGTACATCATACCTTCTTGTAAGTCTTTATTTTTGAACTGTTTCATGTTAATAAGTGTGTGTGTGGTGAACTTCATCCATCCATCCATCTTCTACCGCTTTTCCGGAGGTCCGGGTCGCGGAGGCAGCAGTTCAAGCAGAGAAGCCCAGACTTCCCTCTCCCCAGCCACCTGCTCCAGCTCTTCAGAGAGGATACCAAGGCACTCCCAGACCAGCTGGGAGACATAGTCTCTCCACCAAGTCCTGGGTCTGCCCCGGGGTCTCCTCCCAGTTGGACGTGCCTGAAACACCTCAAGTGGGAGGCGTCCAGGAGGCATCCTGATCAGATGCCCATACCACCTCAACTGACTCCTTTCAATGTGGAGGAGCAGCGGTTCTACTCTGAGCCTCTCCCGGATGACTGAGCTCCTCACCCTATCTCTTAGGGTGAGTCCAGCAATCCTACGGAGAAAGCTCATTTCAGCCGCTTGTATTCGCGATCTTGTTCTTTCGGTCATTACCCAAAGCTCATGACCATAGGTGAGAGTAGGAACGTAGATTGACTGGTAAATTGACAGCTTTGCCTTAGAACTCAGCTCCCTCTTCACCACAACAGACCGGTACAACGTCCACATCACTGCAGATGCTGCTCCGATCCGTCTGTCAATCTTTCGCTCCATTTTCCCCTCACTCGTGAACAAGACCCCAAGATACTTAAACTCCTCCACTTGGGGCAGGAGCCTGTCCCCAACCCAGAGAGGACAATCCACCTTTTTCCGGCTGAGGACCATGGACTCTGACTTGGAGGTGCTGATTCTCATCCCAGCCGCTTCACACTCAGCGGCAAACCGTCCCAGCAAGAGCTGTAGGTCATTGCTGGATGAAGCCAACAGGACAACATCATCTGCAAACAACAGAGATGAGATCCTGTGGTCACCAAGCATGACACCCTCCATTCCCTGGCTGTGCCTAGAAATCCTGTCCATAGAAATTATGAACAGGATTGGTGACAAAGGGCAGCCCTGGCGGAGTCCAACTCTCACTGGGAATGACTCCGACCGAGTGTTGGCAATGGTGAACTCCTGCATTTAAATCCTCATCCTTTCTCTCCTCGCTGTGCGCATAGGAAAAGCGCACGGGAGGGTTTATGACATAACCAGGACAGTGCTACCCCCTTAATATCATAATTTTGTAGTTTCTTTAACAATAATTTATGATCCACTGTATCAAATGCTTTTTTAAGATCCAGGAATACCCCAACTGAATACTCTTCTTGTGTCTGAACCCATATTGTTGCTCACACAATAAATTATTCTTCATTATGAAGTTGTCAATTCTCTCACAGAATATTTTTTCGAGTATCTTAGAAAATTGCGGCAATAGTGAAATAGGCCTATAGTTTGAAAATTCCCCTCTGTCACCCATCTTGTATGTCGCATTTACTTTGGCTATTTTCATTGCATTGGGAAATATACCTGTTTGGAGAGACAGGTTACAGATATACATCAGTGGCTTCACTAAGCATTCAATGATAGTTTTGACTAAAAGCATGTCAATACCATCACAATCCATAAATGTTTTACTTTTAAACGATTTAACAATTTCAATGACCTCCTTCTCATCTGTGTTCTTTATGAAGATGGAATCTTCATTTTTTTTTTAAAGATTGGTTGGGTAGCTTGTATTTCTGTTTTTATTTCCAAGAATATTGTTAAGTATTGCCCATGTATTTTTAGTGTTATCTCTGTTTTTCGCCAGTTCTTTACTGTAATAGTCTCTCTTACTACATCTCATTATATCTATTAACTTATTTTTGTATGTTTTATACCGCTGCTCTGCTTCTTTTGTCCTTTTCTTTAGAAAAACTTTATATAGTGAATTTTTCTTTTTACACGCTTTTTATAATCCTTTGGTTAACCATGGCTTGTCAACAAATTTCTGTTTAAGCTTTTTCTTTACCAATGGACATTTTTTTTTCATAAAGAGCGGTTACAATGTTCATGAATGTATCGTAGGCTTCATTTACATCTGATACATAGACTTTTGTCCAGTCTTGCTTCAGCAGGTCTTCTTTAAAAGAACTGATTGCAGTTTGTGATTTGTATCTGAAAGATTTTAGTTTTTTCTGTATTGGCCCCCGTGTGGCCATGGATAAGTGCAAAGACTGGCAGATGATTACTTATGTCATTTATCAATAATCCACTTTCTATTTTCTTATCAATAATATTAACAAACAGGTTGTCAATAAGTGTAGCAGTGTGGACTGTGATTCTACTGGGATATGTTATTGTAGGATGTAGACTCATACTGTACATAGAATTCATGAACTCTGTAATTACATTTTGTTGAAATGGATTTAGTAAATCAATATTGAAGTCTCCACAGACTACAACCATTTTCTTATTAGTTATATTATTGTACAGCTCGACTAACTTATCTCTGAATGTCTCAACGCAAGTTCCCGGCATTCTATATATACAACTTATAATTAGATTTTTATTTTTTTTTTTGTTACTTTTTTGTACCCGTAGGTAGATTTGGTTTGCAGTCTGGTGACAAGCCACCGGCTGCCGGTCGCTGCGTGCGCGAGCGCCCTAAACCTACATGTTTTTGGTATGCGGGAGGAAACCGGAGAAATCCTGGAGTAAACCCACGCAACACGGGGAGAACATGCAAACTCCACACAGCTCACTGTTGGTCGGGGGCTGGGATCGAACCCACGATCTCATGATCCCCCGGCCGAGGGTAAAACTGTGCTGCCACAGTGCTAAACCACTGCGCCACCGTGCAGCCCACGGTTTTTTGTTTTATGTTGGTCAATCTCAACAGTAACACATTCCAGAATCCCTGGTAGTGCAAAGGACATTCCACTTACAAGTTTACACCTATACAATTTATCAATATACAGTGCAACACCACCACCCTTTTTTTGAGATCTGTTAATATGAAACATCTGATATCCCTCTATTGCCATCAAAGAAGGCTGCTCTTCACTGAGCCAAGTTTCAGAGACTGCGATAGCTGTAAATTTTCTATCTAGCTGTTTTAAATAGTCCTGAATCTGTGGAAAGGTTTTGTTAAGACTTCTGCTGTTAAAGTGTATTATTGATAGTTTACCATCTACTTGCACTTGACTTTTAAATTGCTTTTCAGTGTAATATTCACAGTGATTATGAATATTATTGAAGAAGTCGTTGTCAGGATCAATATCTTTGTCTATCTCTTGTAGTTTGTGTTCAGCATAATGAGATATTTTCAGAGTCTGAATTTCCTCTGTCTGTGTCAAATGACTTCCTCCAATTGGGGATGATTGATGTCTACTAAAGTCAGTCATGAGTTTGTTTGTTTTTTTGTTTTTTTTAAAATTGCATTATCATGTTATGTCACAAAAGGACTGTTTTTGCCATGTGTGTGGATATGGATTATCGTAGTCTCTTAATTTCTTAATCAGTGTTCATCTATATTTATTTAAGTCAGTGAGATCTCTAATTATTATGGCCTTTTGCTTCTTCAGGTGTTCCATTTAGTTTAATCTAGACTCTACAGTTTCTTGTCCATGTTGCCTGTATCATGTATGTTATTCAATAGTAACCTTAAAGCAGTGTTAACCCTGTGTGTGCTGGTAAAGGATTTAGTGATTCACTGAATATTTACCAAAATTTTCAAAAAATTAGGAAACCACATTCATCAATTAACACGACTAGGAGTACTGTGGGCAGTCTCCCCCTCTTTTGCCATCTGCTGGCATTCACCAAAGATCATCGTTGAACTCTGAAGACACAGCTGTTCGTAAGCCAGACTCCAACTTTCTATTTACTGGGCTAAATGTGATGTCTATTTCTAATTGAATATGACCAATTTTCCATGTTAAAAGTTAGTCCATAAACTATGATAGGAGCTATAAAGCTGAAGGAAAAATAATACTCTTCTTTTCAATAACCTCCATTTTTTTGTAGAGTAACTCAGAAATTCCTTTTTCATATGATCAGCTTTTATCATTATCTCCATAAAACTGCATCCAGTTTTATGCATATTTTTGTTAGTTACTTCACAGTCTCCCATTGCATTACAGTTACAAATTCAAAATCTGGTTTCTTTTGTTTCCACAAAGGCTTAACTGTATACTTTAGGCTCATTAATCTGTTACAAGTGATATGATGTTTTATACTTGTTGATCATTTCACATACTTACAAATCAATTGAATGTAATGTCATTTAACCTGAGTTTTGATCATTAAAACTGTTAACGGTCTGTAGAAGTTTCTGCTTGATTTCTTTTTTGTGTCTGCTTTCCTGGGTCATAGCGGAAGAATTCACGAATATTGAGACTGGTTAATGAAAGGTACAAGGATTAGTTATTAATAAATTGTCCAAGTTTGGACTCGTGCCCCTACGAGTTGTTTTCCTTTTGTTTGTGAGGGTTTGTGGTCACGAAGTAAACCTCCATTTCCACACACACACCTCTATGTATAAATTAAATAATCCTTATACCTTATCACACTCCTAACTAATTGCTCCTACAACTGTGATAGATACTACCTTTGGCATAAAATTACATCAGTGAAGTATTCCTGATTCAAACAAGCACAACAGCAGTAATGGGAAAACCTGCACAGGTGGCTGGAAACACTGTAAATAGCATGTCTTACCTTTTTAAAAGTTCCTTCTTTAAAAAAAAATCCTTCATTACGTTCTTTAAGTCCAGCTCACGAATATTGTCATACTCTGTGGATGCATGCTTGATTCAGTCTACTTTTTACCAAGTTCGGAGTCCACTGTCCCACGCACAGCTGTCTGATGTCAGCAATCATGGCCTTTCTTCTTCCTTCTCCTCCAGGTGAGGGCTTTAACAGCCCACCTGTCTCCTCCATGTTCCAAGGTTGTCATAGCCAGGAGTGGTGCTGGGGATAAGCTCCCAGCACTCAAAAATGCTCCTTATGGCGTGCGTCTCAAATAGCCTCTGACACCAAGTCCAGCTCCTGGCCTGCTCATGTGGCTTAGCTTCTAAGCCCAGCGGAACTCTTTTAAGACTGACCATGTTGACAATTTAAAAATTATTCATGATTGTCTGTCTGCAATTAAGGACTGGATGTCTTGTAACTTTTTGCAACTTAATGCTGATAAAACTGAAGTCATTATTGTAGCACCTGATAATCTAATTCCTAAGTTGGTTAATAGCATTGGTTCATTAAGCTCTAACATACGGTCTAATCTAAAAAATCTTGGTGTCATTTTCAATCAGTCGATGAGTTTTGATCAGCATGTCAAATCTCTGACCCGGAGTTGTTTTTTCCACCTTAGGAATATATCCAAAACTAGAAAAGCACTCGGAGAGCACAGACCTCCGCCAAGCGCCACAGTTCCCCCCCATACAGTGTTTGTGTGTAGGTTTTCAGATTCCTTGACCATGAAAACATATAACTAGCAATTGGATTCACAATGATAGGATTAGTGGTTCAGTAGTAAAAGCATTACCTCCTTGGCGGAGGTAATAAACTGAAGTGTTGCTGTTGTGTCCATCTCCTCCATCTGCAAAGTGCCAGGCTGCGACCTGTCAAGGCATGCCTCATGCCTCCCTTATTGGGGGGGCTTTCACACCTGTACTGACCTCATGCCTCCCTTATTGGGGGTGGGGGCTTTCACACCTGTACTGAGTACTTAAAAACTGTATTTATTGGCAGATGAAAGAAAACTGAAGCAAAAACAAACAAACAAACAAACAAAAACTAAGCAAACAGCAACTGCAACATGAACTATTTCAAACATATTTATTCAAATGTACACTTATATGGACACAATCTTGAGCCATAACTTTTTGGTAATGTGAAAATAATAAGCCAAGTAGCACAAAAAAATTGAGTGCTCTTGCTGTCAGGAAACAATGTTGGCACCAAATCACTGAAGTGATCTGCCGCCAATTGGGGTAGATTGTGCTCTGCCACAAAATGACAAACCATCACTTCTGCTAGTGATGCATTGGATTTGGAAGGCGTCGGTTCTCTCACTGGCTGAAAATGTTCATCTGTGGTATATATGACTCTTATATCCCATATCTACATATGTTAGAACAAGTGGAAATGTTTTGTGACAGCATATGTAAGGAACTTCACACCTGGAAAGGACAAAGGATCTCCCCCGCCGGGTTAAAGTCAATGGACCTCCCAAGACGCGGCGGCGGAGACGGACTTGACACCTTTACCCCCTAAGGCGAGAGGAGGAGTTCCCATCACCTCCCAAGACAAGGAGAGGAGATAGCAGAACAATGGGGGGGTTAAGATAACGGGGGGATGTCAGCTTTTTCAATGTGTGGCTCTATGTGTACTTGTATTTAACCAGCGAGTGGAGCAGAGATCACTCTCTTGCCTTCTGCCAAGCTCTACACCTGATGAGACTCGATAGAAGAGCTATTCATTAAAAACCCTGTTTTTAATACAAAAATCGCCTCGTTATTTCAGCTCCTCTACACTGGTGACCTTGACGCGAGAATATGGACCGGAGGCGTTCTTCAAGCTGCTCATCCATGGTGACTCGGGCATACGCCAGCGACGACGCAGACGAGGGAACAAGCAGACAGCTGTTCCCCATGGCAGAGGGCACTGAGAGAGCTCAACCGAGCTCCAGCACCGCCGTGAGTGCGGAGGCAAGGCACTCTCACCCGGCGGGCACAACAGTGATGGTGTGCACGAACGCCGTTGCTGTCAACCTGCCAGACTTCTGGCGAGAAGACCCCGCCTCTTGGTTTCAGCAAGCTGAAGCCCAGTTAATACTGGCGGGCATCACAGCAGACGATATTAAGTTTTACCATATCGTCTCCAAACTCGACTCCGCCACTTCGAAGTGTGTGCGGAGCTTGGTCCGGCGACCACCAGCCCGGGACAAATATGAGACACTCAAGGCGACCATCGTGGCGAATTATGTCCCGTCAGCGGAGGAAAGAGCCGAGAGGATCCTGGTGGTCTATGGCCACAGAGGGAGCAATCCGAGGACCCTCATGGAGGATTTGCTACAACTCAAGGAGGAGGATAATGATAATTTCCTTTTCCAATTCATTTTCCTCAGCACGCTACCACCGCATTTGAGAGGGACACTCGCCAGTATGAAGTGCAATAATCATCAGGATTTCCGCACACTGGCCAACGAGGCTTACCGGCTCGTCAACGCCTGCAGAGAATGGACACCCACAGCGGCATCCGCAGATCTGAAAACTGACACCCCGAGCCTTGGAGAGACTCAACCCACGGTGACAGCGGCACGGCCCAAGCGCAACGAGCAGAACGACGTCTGCTATTATCACCACCGCTTCGCAGAGAAAGCCCGCAAATGCGTTCCCCCCTGCAAGTTTACGATGTCGTGGAAACGCCAAAGCCGAGGGCCATTAACAGCAGCGGTTCTCGGCGAGAAGAATAAGCTGTTATACGTGACGGATGGATACACAGGCAAGCAGTTCCTCATCGACACGGGAGCTCAGCTGAGTTTCGTCATGCCCTCCCACGCAGATCGAACCATGGGCACCCGGGGCAACGGAGCAGTGGCAGCCAACGGCTCTGACATCGACACGTTCGGGGAAAAGAGCCTGCACCTCCTCATCCACGGCCGCAGCTACAGATGGACATTTGTTGTAGCAGCGGTGAGCTTTAACTTGTTAGGCGCAGATTTTCTGTGTGCACATGGGTTATTAGTGGATCTTGCAAATAGGCGCCTGGTTAATGCACTATCTTTTGCTTCTATTCCATGTTCAGCTCGAGTTTCCCCACCACCTGTGCAGGCCAACGTCACCACAGCGGGAGGTAAGTTTGAACAACTCCTCACCCAATTTCCAGCACTCACAACCCCCAAATTCTCAGCCACTGTAGCCAAACACGGGGTTAAACACTTCATTCCGACAACCGGATCTCCTGTTTTTGCCAAAGCTCGCCGCTTAGACGCGGCCAAGCTCAACATAGCAAAGGATGAATTTGCAGCTCTCGAAAAATTGGGCATTGTTAGACGCTCGAAGAGCCCCTGGGCTTCACCACTTCACATGGTTCCGAAATCCGACGGTTCTTGGAGACCGTGCGGAGATTACCGCAGGCTAAACAACGCTACTGCGCATGACCGCTACCCCATTCCTCACATTCAGGATTTCTCACTACATTTAGCGGGTGCGCGCATTTTTTCAAAAATAGACTTAGTCCGCGGTTATCACCAAGTCCCAGTCCGAGCTGAAGATATTCCTAAAACAGCGGTTATAACCCCTTTCGACCTTTTTGAATTCCTAAGAATGCCGTTCGGCCTCAAAGGCGCTGCTCAAACTTTTCAACGGATGATGGACGCAGTCCTGCGCGACCTACCCTTTGTTTTTGTCTACCTCGATGACATGCTGGTAGCCAGCTCATCCGAGGAAGAACACGAGCAGCACCTCACTACCGTTTTTCAGAGGCTGGAGGAGCATGGACTTATAATCAATCCAGCCAAATGCAAATTCGGCGTATCGCAAATTGATTTCTTGGGACATAGGGTCTCCCCGACAGGGGCATTTCCGCTTCCAGACAAAGTTCGTGCGATAGAAGGTTTTCCACGGCCTCAAACGGTTAAATCGCTACAGGAATTTTTGGGGATGGTTAATTTTTACAACCGTTTCCTCCCCCATGCAGCTCAGCTCATGCAACCCCTATATGACGCGCTCAGAAAAAAGAAGGCTTCCAACGCGGTCGAATGGACCCCGGAGCGCGAACGCGCTTTCGCGGAAGTAAAAAACGCCTTAGCTAACACCACAATGTTAGTCCACCCAGATCCCTCAGCCCGCATTGCTCTGACCACAGATGCTTCTGACCTGGCTATAGGGGCAGTTGTAGAACAACTTGTCAGCGGAGTCTGGCAACCTTTGGCATTCTTTAGCAAATCGCTAAACCCAACGGAACGCAAATACAGCACTTTCGACAGAGAGCTGCTAGCGCTTCATTTGTCCATCCGCCACTTCCAGTTTTGGTTAGAAGGGCGGAGTTTCACGGTCTTTGTGGACCATAAGCCGCTCACTTTTGCTATGGCTAAAATTTCAGAACCATGGTCGGGCAGACAACAAAGACAGCTAGCTGCGATTTCAGAGTTCACCACAGACATTCGACACGTAGCAGGCAAACTTAACGTTGTAGCTGACTGTCTCTCTCGCGCTGTGACACCACCAGAGCACGAGGAGACAGATTACACCGCCTCAGCAGCGGAACTCTTCACTAACGCACACACATACGCAGCACCTATCCAGGATGGAATAGATTATGCAGCCATGGTGGAAGAACAAAGCAGTGATGCAGACGTGCGCGCGCTCCTGTCCGGACCAACAGGGTTAAGGCTGGAGAAAAAAGGGTTGCGCGACGGCGTGCCCCCCCTAATATGCGACGTTTCAACCGGCCGACCTCGCCCGTTAGTACCAGCTGCTTGGCGCCGCCGTATTTTCGACGCAATTCACTCCCTCGCGCACCCAGGTGAGCGTGCCTCGGTCAAAATGGTTGCTGAAAAGTTTGTGTGGCCAGGCCTGCGCAAAAACGTAAAAGAATGGGCTAAAACTTGCATTCCTTGTCAACGCGCCAAAATACACAGACACACAAAAGCCCCTCTGGAGCCTTTTCCAATTCCTGCTAGAAGATTCGACCACATTCACGTCGACCTCGTGGGGCCGCTACCTTCCTCCCAAGGTTTCACACACCTGTTAACAATGATAAACCGCACCACGCGCTGGCCAGAGGCAGTCCCTCTAGCGTCAACCACAGCGGAGGAAGTCGCTCACGTTTTTCTAGCAAACTGGGTGGCACGTTTCGGCGTTCCATCAGACATCACGTCAGACAGAGGGCCTCAATTTATCTCAGAGCTCTGGTCAGCCATGTCTAACAGTTTAGGGGCAACAATTCATCACACCCCCGCTTATCACCCTCAGGCTAATGGGTTATGCGAGCGTTTTCACAGGTCCTTAAAGGCTGCCCTCAGGGCCTCACTAACGGACACAAATTGGGTAAATAAACTTCCCTGGGTTTTATTGGGGTTGCGTGCAGCACCTAAAGAGAATTTAGACGCTTCTCCTGCAGAATTAGTTTTTGCCCAGCCTATCAGGCTCCCAGGAGAATTTTTACCAGAGAACCCAGAACCAGGACACCTTCCAGTCCCAAGGTTTTTAGGCAGCAGTGGACCGGACTCCCTCCACGGTCCAGCTCATCACTCTTTTCCACGAGTTTTTGTTCCTCAAACTTTAAAAAACGCTGAGTTCGTTTTTGTTAAGCATGAAGCCATTAAACCAACGTTACGCCCAGTTTACGATGGCCCGTTCAGAGTGCTGGAAAATGGTGACAAACACTTTGTGCTTGATTATGGGGACAGAAAGGAAGTGGTCAGTGTTGATAGACTCAAACCTGCTTTCTTGCTGAGAGACGAACCTGCACAGTTGGCACGAGCACCTCGGCGTGGTAGACCCCCCAGAGGAAAAGTCTCAGCCCCCAGGCAGGGAACAAATAATCTCTTTCCTTCCCACAATGCAGATTCACCACGAGAAGGTCCCAGCGGGACACCTAAGCCAACCTACAGCAGTTTTGGGAGAAGAATAAAGCCCAGACAGCACAGGGACTGATACCAACCACCCCGCAATTATTCACTAATTGTGCTACAACAGTTTAAGGCTACTTATGATTTCACTATGCTGTTATGTTTACCACTGAACTTTCTTAGGAGCATGGCTGCTAGAAAACTTCTCCTGTGGCAACAGTTGTAACAAGTAGTATTTCATAGTTATTATCTTAGACTGTGATTCTTTCTGTGTCCTTTCCTAGTGTTTGGGGGGCCTGTGGTATATATGACTCTTATATCCCATATCTACATATGTTAGAACAAGTGGAAATGTTTTGTGACAGCATATGTAAGGAACTTCACACCTGGAAAGGACAAAGGATCTCCCCCGCCGGGTTAAAGTCAATGGACCTCCCAAGACGCGGCGGCGGAGACGGACTTGACACCTTTACCCCTTAAGGCGAGAGGAGGAGTTCCCATCACCTCCCAAGACAAGGAGAGGAGATAGCAGAACAATGGGGGGGTTAAGATAACGGGGGGATGTCAGCTTTTTCAATGTGTGGCTCTGATGTCAGCTTTTTCAATGTGTGGCTCTATGTGTACTTGTATTTAACCAGCGAGCGGAGCAGAGATCACTCTCTTGCCTTCTGCCAAGTTCTACACCTGATGAGACTCGATAGAAGAGCTATTCATTAAAAACCCTGTTTTTAATACAAAAATCGCCTCATTATTTCAGCTCCTCTACACATCCATCGATCGAATTTGGCTACACAGTTTTTGTGGCGCTGTGTAGCAAAGTGCGACTTCAGGTGGAAAATCCCTGATGCAGTCACTTTTAGCATTAGAGTGACACATATCAGGCGCAGCATTACTGGCGCCGGGATTCCTCTCTGTTCCGGAGCCGCAGGACCAAAGAAGGTGCGATAATGGTTGCCGTGGGTTTTACTGGGTTTGTGCTCCGTGGAAAAAAGAGGATTTGGAAGCCTCCCCCGGCAGAGAGCTGGTTTTTGCGCAGCCCCTATGGCTGGCCAGGGAATTTCTGCCAAATAATCCGGCGCCAGACAGCTGCCCGTGTCAGCTTTTGCAGCGTAGCGCAAACACAGGCACTCTGGCGGGTCCTGGCCACCACAGTTTTCTGCGTGCTTTTGTGCCTAAAACTTTGAAGAAGGCGGAGTTTGTGTTCATCAGACACGACGACCAGCGCCCTCTATTGCCCCTGCACACATGTTGAAAATGGCCGTATCTCACAATGTTAAAGAATCATTTAAAAAATTCCTGTATCCAGACGGTGATCCGTATCATCCCCAAAATTTAATCAGTTCTTCCTTGTACCATTTCCAACAAGGCCTGAAAGTTTCATCGAAATCCGTCCAAAAATTTTTGAGTTATCTTGCTAACCAACAGACAAACAGACAGACAGACAGACAAATGCTGGCAAAAACATAACCTCCTCCTGGCCTTCGGCCTGGCGGAGGTAATTAGGTCATTGGTTTTCTGCAGTCAGTTAGAAATCATTATTCATGCCTTTGTTTGTTCATGTTTGGACTACTGTAATGCTCTTTTCACATGTCTTAGCAAATCCTCTTTACATCGCCTACAGTTAGTCCAGAACGCTGCTGCAAGATTACTAACTAGGTCCAGTAGATTCTGTCATATCACTCCTGTTTTGGCCTCCTTGCATTGGCTTCCTGTAAATTACAGAATTGATTTTAAAGTTCTTGTTCTTACTTACAAAGCCATTCATGAAGAGGCGCCTTTTTATATTAGTGACCTGCTCTTTCTACACCAGCCCAGCAGGTCTCTCAGGTCTTCTCATCAGAATCTATTGGTAGTCCCTAGCACTAGGCTCAGAACCAAAGGCGATAGAGCCTTTGCTGCTGTTGCTCCCAGACTGTGGAACTTCTTACCTTTTGAACTTAGATCTGCACCTTCCATTGATGTTTTTAAGAAGCAACTAAAGACCCACCTTTTTAGCCTGGCTTTTTAATTAACTATGTGCTGATTGTATTTTTATGTGCTTTTACTGTCTACTTTGTTTGTTTTTTTTTTACTGTTTTATGTGCCTGTGTTTTTATTTTGTTTTTTACCATGTTAAGCACTTTGTGACTCTGTCTGTGAAAAGTGCTCTATAAATAAACTTATTATTATTATTATTATGGCTGTGTAGTTGTGCATGTACATGTTGGACATATGCATATGTGATTTAACTAGTTGTGCATGTACATGTTGAACATATGCATATGTGATTTAACCTCACGATGAAGGAGACGCAGAGTCTGAGACCCCTGCGACGCAGAGTCTGAGACCCCTGCGGAGGACAGCGAGAGAAGACATAGGTGTGGACAGAAGACTCCCTGACCTCTGAGGCTCGAGAGGAGAGAGGGGGGAGTAATGTAAATAAAGGGATTATGAATGTGAATAAAGGGATTATGATGGAGATGTGTGACCTCCCCTGCGAGGGAGATTCCTTTATGTGAGAATGTTCAAAGGTGAGGACTTTGGTGTGTTTCCTCCTCTTTGTTCGCTGCTCAAGAATGAGAGCAGACTGTGGGAATGATTGCTTGAAATAAACTTGAATTAAATACAATTCAGTTTCGTTATTCAAGGCTCCCCACACTTATTATTATTATTATTAACTGCTTCTACTGACAGGAGAAGGGGCATAGGCAAGTCTCTGGTGCCTTCAAACCAAATGCTTCGGGTAGATGGGGCTCGACAACCTGGGAGGGTAGTCCATCTAGGGGAAGGAAAACCCTGATTTCAAATCTCTGTTGCTTTGCGGCATACCCGGTCACAGGAAAGGCTTCGGGAGTCAACCCTGAGGTAAAATCCAGAGTTGGAGCCCCTAAGGCAGTCCATCGTTGATTTAAACCTCGTTCTGGCAGCTCCTGCAATGGCGCTGGTGCCAAACTATAACAGCCTTGCTGTTCCTTTGGATCCATCAGCGACATGGAGAGGGGGGACATGCTACATGGACAACAACCTGTCCTCCATATCACATTGCCCAGGCTAGCATCCAGCAACACTCACCAACACAAACTCACACCCTGGAGAGGTCACTCCAGCTTCAGTTGCAGCGTCAACACAACACAGGGAACAACAGTTACCGCTTATAAGTCATTGCTCGATTGGCGTAGAGCTTGGCGCCAGGGGTTGTTCCCGATGGTGGGAGGGATCCTTGGATCTCACTGGATAACTACCACCCCCCCCCAAGCTGGACAGCCCCCAGCTGGGGGGCTAAGATGTTGTCCCGCCACAGTCTGCTATCCTCATTGGGTGCATGGGGATTAGGAAACGTCCAAACAGCAGACTGCCATCGTTGCACCAGGAAATAAAACAAAACAATGAAAGAAACCAGCTTTGAAACTGGGATGTTGGAGCATTCGGACAATGATAACCAGTCTTTCTGAAAACCTTCAGGACATCAGTGACTCCAGGAAACCAGCTGTTATAAACGATGAGCTCAGGAGGCTGCATGTGGACATTGCCACCCTTCAGGAAACAGGCCTTGCTGACTCAGGTACGCTGAAGTTGAAGGACTACACATTCTACTGGCAGGGGAAAGGCTCTGACGAGCCAAGGGAGCATGGAGTCAGCTTTGGAGTGAGGAACAACCTGCTGAATATGGTACAGCCAGGTAGCAATGGCACAGAGCGTCTCCTTACTCTTTGCCTCAACACCACCGAAGGCCCAGTCACCCTTGTTAGCATGTATGCACCAACACTGCCTTCCACACCGGACACAAAGGATGAGTTCTACGAGAAGCTCACATCCATCATCGCAACCATCCCCAGCAAGGAGCAACTTGTTCTCCTGAGTGACTTCAATGCCAGAGTGGGTGCAGATCATGACTTGTGGCCCTCTTGCCTTGGACAGTGTGGTTGGTGTGGGCAAAATCAACGAGAATGGCCAACGACTGCTTGAGCTTTGCAGTTACCATGAATTGTGCATCGGCAACTCCTACTTCAGGACCAAGCTTCAGCACAAGGTCTCTTGGAGACACCCACACTCAAAGCACTGGCATCAGCTAGAGCTTAACCTGGTCAGGCATGCCGCCATCAAGAACGTCCTCCACACACGCTCTTACCACAGTGCGGACTGCGACACAGATCACTCCCTGGTCTGCTGCAAGATCAGGCTACAGCCAAAGAGGATCCACCGCTCAAAGAAGCAAGTGAACCCCCGCATTGATGTCAGCAAGATGTCTCAACCAGACCTGGTGGAAAAGTTTGCAGTGACCTTCGAGAAGGTAATGCAAATCTCACAGCCCAGAGACTCTGCCACAGAGAATTGGGAAGTCCTGTGGGACACCATGCACCGCACCGCCTTGGCTACCTTTGGGTAGAAGTCCTCCAAGTCTCATGACTGGTTTGAGGCCAAATCCACAGAGATAACTCCCGTCATCGAAGCCAAGCGCACCGCCCTCACCGAGTATAAGCAGTCACCCAGTGAGAAGAGCCTGCAGATTCTCAGGGCTGCCAGGAGCAAGGCTCAGCAGACTGCCAGGCATTGCACCAATGAATACTGGACAGAGCTCAGTGAAGACATGCAGGCAGCTGCTGCTACAGGCAACATTAGATGGATGTACAATGGCATCAAGAAGGCACTCAAACCAGTCCAGAGCAAGACAGCTCCCCTCAAATCTTCCACTGGGGTAGTAGTTACAGACAAGGGCCAACAGATGGAGAGATGGGTGGAGCACTACTCTGACCTCTACTCCATACAGAACACAGTGTCCCCCACAGCTCTTGATGCCATCAAGTGTATGCCAATCATAGAGGAGCTGGATGTAGAGCCAACCATAGAGGAACTCAGGAAGGCCATCGACAGCTTGGCCTTAGGCAAAGACCCAGGCAGCGACGGGATTCCCCCGGACCTGATCAAACACTGCAAGACTACCCTCCTGCTCCCATTGCGTGAAGTCCCCTGTCAGTGCTGGCAAGAAGGGGCTGTACCACAGGGCATGAGAGACGCCAAGATCATCATCCTCTATAAGAACAACGGCGGAAGAAGTGACTGCAACAACTACAGAGGCATCTCTCTACTCAGCATCATCGGCAAAGTCTTTGCTCAGATCATTTTGATTCACCTGCAGAAGCTGGCAGAACGCATCTACCCAGAGTCACAGTGTGGCTTTTGTGCCAAGAGATCAATGGCAGACATGGTCTCCTCCCTCCGCCAACTCCAGGAGAAGTGCAGAGAACAGCAGGTGCCCCTGTATGTCGCCTTCATAGATCTCACCAAGGTATTCGACCTCATCAGCAGAGACGATCTGTTCAAGTTTATCCCAAAGATAGGTTGCCCACCAAAGCTGCAGAGCAGGATCAAGTCTTTTCACTCAGACATGAAGAGGACTGTGCAGTTCAACGGGAGTTCCTCTGGCCCCTTCAGCATCTGCAGTGGTGTCAAACAAGGCTCTTCCTTGCTCCCACACTCTTTGAGATATTCTTCACCGTTCTCCTAAAGCATGCCTTTGGCACTGCAACTGAAGGAATTTACCTACGCACCAGGTCAGATGGCAGGCTGTTCAACTTTGCCCACCTCACAGCCAAGACAAAGGTTTACGAAATGCCCATCAGAGACATGCTGTTTGCTGACGACGCAGCAATTGCAACACACACCGAACAGGAGCTGCAGACACTGATGGACCGCTTCTCACAGGCCTGCATAGATTTTGGACTCAACCATTAGCCTGAAAAAAGACCAATGTCCTGGGACAAGACACTGAATCACCACCTGCCATCACCATTGATGACTATGAACTCAGTGTCATCCACCACTTCACCTACCTTGGCTCTACCATAACCGACAACCTCTCCTTTGACACAGTAATAGACAGGAGGATTGGGAAGGCAGCTACAACACTCGCACACCTCACAACCAGAGTGTGGACAAACCCCAAGCTGTCAGTGAAGACTAAGATGGCAGTGTATAACACCTGTATCATCAGCACACTGCTGTATGGCAGTGAGTCATGGACAACATATGCCAGACAGGAGAAGTGACTCAACACCTTCCATCTGTGAAGCATCCGCCTCATCCTGGGCATATCCTGGCAGGACAGGATAACCAACGCAGATGTCTTGAATTGCGCAGGACTTCCCAGCATGTTCACTCTCCTCAGACAGCACAGGCTGCGCTGGCTAGGCCATGTCCACTGCATGGACGATGGGCACATCCCAAAGGACATCCTGTATGGAGAACTGGCATCTGGGTGGAGATCCACTGGTTGCCCCCAGCTCCAGAACAAAGATGTCGTTAAGAGAGACATGAAGGCCACTGACTTCAACACGGAGACCTGTGAGAGCCTAGCAGGAGACCGTGCAAAGTGGAAAGGGACCCTGAAGCAACACCTGAAATCAGGGGAGGAGAAAATAATGACCACTGCTGCAGAAAAACAAGCACACAGGAAGGAAAGCAGCATCTCTAACAGACCAGAGACTACACACAAGTGTGACCTTTGCGATAGAGACTGCCACTCCCGCATCAGTCTATTTAGCCACAGACAACACTGATCCAGGCGAGCAGACAACCAGAACTAGGATGCTTCACCCATGGTCAACCCTGACCAACAGAGGCCTAAGAGATTGTCTCCTCTGTGCATAATTAGCAGCCTCCTCCACTCAATGCTCCAGCTTAGAAAAATCCTTTACGCTTCAGGATTTTTTGAGCAATTCATTTTCCCTAAGCTCTTTTCCTCTCAATAATTTTATGAGTGAGACTTTCAAACTTTTTTCCAGACATTTTGACTGAGCTAATTACTTCTTGCCTCTCACTGGCGCTTGCATTGTCACATGTCAAAACAATCCCTTTGATAGGCTATTGTTAATGGTACCCACATGGGGCACTTGTTAATTAGACCAGTCAGCAGCCACACATGAATATCAAGTGATGGACATAGAATAGGCAGCACGGTGGTGCAGTGGTTAGCACTGTTGCCTTACAGCTAGAAGGTTCCTGGTTTGAATCCCCAGGCTGACAGGGGTTGGAACCTTTCTGTGTGGAGTTTGCATGTTCTCCCTGTGCAGCGTGGGTTTACTCCGGGGGCTCCGGTTTCCTCCCACAATCCAAAGACATGCTTGTTAGGTTAATTGGCTGTTCTAAATTGTCACTAGATATCTGTTTCCTATAGGCCCTTAGAATAGAGGGTTAGTACTAGTGAAAGCGCTTTGAGTGGTCTTTGTGACTAGAAAAGCACTATATAAGTGCAGGTTAGTTAGTTAGTTAGTTAGTTAGTTAGAATTTGACCAGTTAACAACAATGTGATCTTTTTCATTGGCTCATGATAGGTCCTGATCTTCGTAGGCCCCTGGGCTTCAGTCCAGCCTAGCCCATTCATTCAGGTGGCCTTAAATACATGGGACAGCACTCGTCCCGTTTGGGACAAACATATTTAGCCTGTGGGCTGGTTGCCAGCCACCAATCAAATCTAAAAGAAGAAGAAGATAGAGTGGAGACAATATATTGAGGGCATGCACATGACAAAGTACGTGGAAAATGCCAATCAAGATAAATGGAGTGAAGTGCGTGGCGGTGGTGCACCTGTGGGCTGGTTGCCGGACCCCGATCGGGTCTAGAAGAGGAAAAAGAAGAAGAAGGAGCATCATGGCAATTGTGGGCACACCGTGGGCGGTCCTGTGGTCTTTTGGCGGGTCCTGTGGTTGTGACAGACAGACACACAGGCAGACATGCAGAGATTTCTGGAATTTATAGAGTGATGTGGAATGATATCTAGAAGAAGAAGAAGAAGAGTGATATAAAGTGAAGTATGTGGCGGTAGAGTGATAAATGGAGGCTTTAGCGTAGCTTTCTAGCAGATGTAGAGTGATAATAAATGTGATAAAAGACATAACAACCTAATAGTTTTTTGAATGCAAAAGATGCAATAGACTTACACAATGGTCCCCTCCGGCATACAACTAGGAAAATACCGGTAGCTACGGAGGGTGAGAATACGTATGGGCACATAATCATACCATGTAGGATAACTAAGTAGACGGTTGTGCTGTTTCATCCCATCTAGCAACAGTGCTCTGCACTGTGTGTGTTTATACATTTACATATTTATTCCATCTAGCTACAATGCTCCGCACTGGGTGTGTTTATGTTTATGTTTATATTTATATATCTATATATTCATTCCATCTAGCTACAATGCTCTGCACTGTGTGTTTATATATCTACATATTATTCCATCTAGCTACATTGCTCCGCATTGTGTGTTTATATATTTACATATTTTTTCCACCTAGCTGCAATGCTCCGTACTGTGTGTTTATATATCTACATATTATTCCATCTAGCTACATTGCTCCGCACTGTGTTTATATATTTACATATTTATTCCATCTAGCTGCAATGCTCCGTACTGTGTGTTTATATACTCATATATTTATCCCATCCAGCTACAATGCTCTACACTGTGTATCTGTGTGTATATACTGTATATATATATTTATAGTAATATGTACATATTTATATTAGCTGCTCTTCCTTGCTTGCTTTTTTTTTCTTGCCTTCTGATTGTTGCTCTGAGTGTTGCTATCCCTGTGCTGTTGCAATCCTGGAATTTCCCCGTTGTGGGACTAATAAAGGCTTATCTTATCTTATCTTATCTTATAATTGTAGAGTGATGTCTGAAGATAGAGTAGGTGGCGGTAATGCACCTGTAAGCTGATTGCCAACCGCCAATCAAATCTAAAAGAAGAAGAAGAATGAACATTGTAAGAGATATAGAGTGATGATGTACGTATAGTACATGGCAGTAATACACCTGCAAGCAGGCTGCCAACCGCCAATCTAATCTAGAAGAAGAAGAACTGTAATACTACAGCTCCTGGGAATGAAAAGGAGAGATACCATCTGGGCTTCTAAGGCGAGTAGAACTACAGCTCCTGACCAGATAGAGTGATGATATAGAGTGAAGTGGGTGGTGGTAATGCACCTGTAGGCTGGTTGCCAACTGCCAATCAAATCCAAAAGAAGAAGAAGAAGCCCAATAAATGGGACATCCCAGCTAAACCAGGACAGTTGGCAACCCTAGTTACCAGCTTTTCAGCTCACCCACTCAAAATCAACTGGAACTAAAGGCTTCCATCATTGTATCGCCATATTTTCTCAACTTTTAATTTGCCATGATTTCCAGATAAGGCTTTGTTTTCAAAACACAAATTTAACTCACCTTTATCATCAATGCAGCTGCACAAAAAGCTATTGTAATAACTATGCCCACCCACTAGAAATGGCAATGTGACTTTTTCACAGCCCCCATGCTACCATGCCACAGGCATCGAGGCATCAGCACCTTGGTGCTTTCATTATAGTTCAGTGCTGCTGAGGATTTGACTCAATGTATTGTTTAATATATGCATTTGGCCACGTGTTATTTAATTAACTCGTCCCCCACAGAGCCACAGAAAGACTCGCTGTCCCTCGGGAAGCCACTGTGGAGGGACAGACTCTTAACTTTAATGAAGAGCCAGGCCTGTGCATGCTTCTGTATGTGAGTGACAGCCTCCTCGTGTTTTTCTGCTGTTTCTGTAATGAGCGGCATGATGTTATCTCAGCAGGGCATTATCAGTGTTTATGCATGTTGTTTGTGCCCTCCTACCACTCCAGGTAGGAGTTGGAGTGGTAGGAGGATCCAAGCAAAATAAATACAGCAGGTTACAGAAACTGTGACAAATATGAATGAAAACGAGCTGCAATGACTCACAACTAACTTGGAGTATATACAGTTAGGCCCAGAAATATTTGGACAGTGACACAATCTTCATGATTTGGGCTCTGCATGCCACCACATTGGATTTGAAATGAAACAACTACAACGGAATTGAAGTGCAGACTTTAAGGTTTAATTCAAGGGGTTGAACAAAAATATATGATTAAACATGTAGGAATTGTAGTTATTTTTATACAAACGCTCCTCATTTCAGGGGCTCAAACGTAATTGGACAAATAAACATAACCATAAGTAAAATGTTACTTTTCAATATTTTGTTGAGAATCCTTTGCAGGCAATGACTGCCTGAAGTCCGGAACCCATGGACATCACCAAACGCTGGGTTTCCTCCTTTGTGATGCTTTTCCAGGCCTTTACTGCAGCTGTCTTCAGTTGTTGCTTGTTTGTGGGTCTTTCTGCCTTAAGTTTTGTCTTGAGCAAGTGAAATGCATGCTCGATTGGGTTGAGATCTGGTGATTGACTCGGCCATTGCAGAATATTCCACTTCTTTGCTTTAAAAAACTCCTGGGTTGCTTTTGCAGTATGTTTTGGATCATTGTCCATCTGTACTGTGAAGCGCCGTCCAGTCAACTTTGCTGCATTTGGCTGAATCTGAGCAGAAAGATATCCCTATACACTTCAGAATTCATCTGGCTGCTTCTGTCTTTTGTCACATCATCAATAAACACAAGTGACCCAGTGCCATTGGAAGCCATGCATGCCCATGCCATCACTGCCTCCACCATGTTTTACAGAAGATGTGGTGTGCTTTGGATCATGAGCTGTTCCAATTCTTCTCCAAACTTTCTTCTTCCCATCATTCTGGTACAGGTTGATCTTAGTCTCATCTGTCCAAAGAATGCTGTCCCAGAACTGGGCTGGCTTCTTCAGGTGTTTTTTGGCAATTCAATTCTGGCCTTTCTAGTTTTGAGGCTGATTAATGGTTTGCACCTTGTGGTGAATCCTTTGTATTTACTCTCATGAAGTCTTCTCTTTATGGTAGACTTAGATACTGATACACCTACTTCCTGGAGAGTGTTCTTCACTTGAGTGAATGTTGTGAAGGGGTTGCTCTTCACCATGGAAAGGATTCTGCGATCATCCACCACTGTTGTCTTCCGTGGACATCCAGGCCTTTTTGAGTTCCCAAGCTCACCAGTGCACTCTTTTTTTCTCAGAATGTACCAAACTGTTGATTTGGCCACTCCTAACATTTCTGCTATCTCTCTGATGGATTTCTTCTTTTTTTCAGCCTCAGGATGGTCTGTTTCACCTCCATTGAGAGCTCCTTTGACCGCATGTTGTGTGTTCACAGCAACAGCTTCCAAATGCAAACGCCACACCTGGAATCAACTCCAGACCTTTTAACTGCTTAACCCCTTGCACTCTGGTCAATTTCCCTAAAAACGCCAAAAAATATTGTACCCAAAGTAAATCAAAAGCTGTTCTTCAACCCTTTGCAGCATCTTCATGGGGTTGGTCTCATTTAAAAGAAAACACTTTGAATTTTTTGGCAAAACAGTCATAATCTCTCTAAGTGCTCCTGCCACTGAGTAACAGTCATCTAAACATACTGAACTTGAAGAAAATAAATTTCGCCTGGGTGTTTTTTTGGATACAAATGCTTGCAAATAACACACAGCTTCAGATCCGGGCTGGAAAATGCAACAGAAATGTAGAACCAAGTGTTATCCAGCTGAGGTCAAAATTTTGTAACAATACCACAAAAAATGAATATATTATACAGCTTTTTTCTTAGGTTGTTCCCAGGCGTTTTTGAACTGTGCCAAATTGTGCCAAATGGCACAGTTTGGAAAAACGTCTGTAACTTTTGAATGATTCAATATAGAAGCTTCATCTTGGACTCTAATGAAAGGTGAAGGGCTGTGTGTGTGTGTGTGGGGGGGGGGTGTTTATTCATTCATGAATGAATGAATGAACAAACAAGCCCCCACACACAAAGAAGCATGCCACGTAAAAAATGTGTGGGTTGTTTTTTTTTTACAAGAAAAAATAACCTACAGTGCACTAAAAATTATACTAAAATATTTGTAATGTAGAAGATAGCAACTACCCCCCCCCCCCGCTACAGAGGACGGACATCGCCCATCGCTACATGACGAAAAGCGGTGACGGTGCGCTGCGGTCTACTACGCACAGTTCGACTAAAATATCTGCAATATATCTGCAATCCGCTACAGAAGAGTAGCGGGGGGGGGGGGCATTCACAACATGACGGGGGGGGCCGTTCGCAACATGACGGACCCGGACCGGAGCAGTCCGGGTCCGTCATGTTGCGATAACGCACAGTTGTAATTTACCGATCGGTCAAAAGTCATTTGAATTACAATTTTCAGGGATAAGGAATAATTCAGCTTATAACACTTACCTGTCCACAACAGCAAAGTCGCTGGCGAACTTCTCTTCCTCATTGTCAGACGAACATGACGCTGGTCCGCTTGTTACGGACTCGTGGTTCTGGTCACGCGACCCGGTCAAACCATAATTCCATTATTGCGGTTTTGCGCTTCCATGATTGCGGTTTTGGCGAACGATTTTTCAAAACAAATAAGAACAATAGTAAGAAAAAAAGACTGGTGAACGCCTGTGTGTCACCCAGCCTTACACTAAACAGCTTTCGAACTTCTGTGCTTCAACTGGCTGGCTGTATTCGCAGCCATTGGTAGGCGGGTCCTTCTTGCTAGGTTTTCAGTCATTGGTTCTTCAAGGTTTCAAAAACCCAATTCAAGGCTCTTATTAGTCAAATGAGAGGTCAGTCACATCTAAACCAATCAAAGCACTCCTTTGGCTTTCTGTTCGCAGCTGTGTCTGTAGTGGAAGAACGGAAATGCAGCTTTTTTTTTCAGTGCGCTCTAGGACGCAGCGCCCTCATGCGCCCTCGTGCGCCCTCATGTGCTCTAGGACGCAGAGACGTGTCCACCCACGGTACACCGGAGTGCAAGAGGTTAACTGATGACAGGTTAACGAGGGAAGAGCCCATGCAGCCTTGTTACTTTTTATTTGCGCCTTCTGAGTCAATTGTCCAATTACTTTTGGTCCCTTGAAAAAGAGGCGGCTACGTATTGAAGAGCTGTAATTCCTAAACCCTTGTTCTAATTTGGATGTGAATACTCTCAAATTACAGCTGAGAGTCTGCACTTTAAGCCCATATTGATTATATAATTGTATCCTGAATATGTTTTCGTAAACAGCTAAAATAACAAAACTTGTGTCACTGTCCAAATATTTCTGGGCCTAACTGTATAGTGACTTTGGCCTTCATTTATCAAAAGTGCGTGGAAATCTGTGCAAATTTGGCTGCAGAAATGATCATACAAAAAGTTCTATGTGATATTAATGAAACTGTGTGAATGAAGTCAATCAGTGATAAATCTGACAGCTGGAAATGATTGTCACTTAAACACCTTTAAGACTGCACTTTTTCCACATTTTAACAGCTCACTCGTCTTAATAAAATGTGGCATACTTTGTTCACATTTTCTTTAATTTTTTAATTATTGAAGCCAGTTTGTTTTTTTTGTTTTTTTGTTTTTTTTTCCTGGCTTTCTTGAAATGCTCTGATTTAAAGCCTATCACTTTAAGAAACATCCTTCACTTGTTCAACTCCGCCCTCCCTCTTACATCAGTTAGCCATTAGCTGACTAGCTTCTAGCCTCCTTCTATCATGAATGAGCAGCGCTGGTTCACTGATCCGCAGTCGTTTGTGTATCTCACGTCACTCCGGCCCATCTCCCAACAACCTCGCTGGAATGCCACAACAAATCACCAGCACTGCACAATCCACCGATTGCCACAACCCGAGGCTCCTGGCCGAGCTGAGCTGCCAAGCCACGGGATCTCAAAGTGCAGTGTCTTGCGCCACAGGACTCCATACCTCTCCCATGGCCAGCTGGTGAATGCCCCGACACGAAGAGGCTCCCCTGTGTTGCCTGCAAGAGTAGAGCTGAGTCGCACGGAGCCTTGGAGGATGGTGGGGGATGCTGGCCGTGAGAGCCAGCAGCTCCCAGCTAGCAGTCTTGGGCCACAGCGCATGCGGTTGCCATGACCAGCACGCCAGACATCTGCTGCGGAATCATGGTGAACCCACTGGGAGATGGGCCAGAGTGACACGAGGTATATTGTGGCCTGTGGACCAGGTGGTAACAGGGATGGTCATTAGGGTGACTAAGATCTGAAGGAAATAACAATATAAGCCACGCTCGGTTTGAGTTTCCTGGTACCAGTGTTAGCTTGAGGGCTAATAGCTCAGGGACTAATAGGCTACCTTTAGCACCCCTTCCATCTACATGACAAACAGCTAGGTGGGCCAACAATAGAGCAGTGGGCAGTGTTGTATAGTTCATGATGTTCTTATTTGTGAAGTACAGTGTAGTGGCGCCTATGTCCATTTCCGCCACTACACTGTGCATATAAATAGCAGCAGGCAGGGAAGGCAGCCTCTTTGCCAACACCCCTGCCTGGCGGTTGTAGTGTGGAGTTTGGGACTACCATAAAGCTGAGTCAGTCGTGCACTTGGCCTCATTATTCATAGTCTATTTACAGACATAACATTTTAGCAACGAGGAGAAACTATGGAAGTCTGTGTGTCTCCAATTCGGCCCTTCCTGGAGCTTCTGGGCGAGCCGCCTGTCCCCTGGCCGAGATGGTATGCTGCCTTCGAGACATACATCATGGCGCTAAATCTGGGCAAGATGGACAAGCTGAGGACACACGGTCTACTGGTGCATAATTTGGGAATTGAAGGCCAGCGGATATTGAGCACACTTGGTGATTCGGATGAGGTCGAGGACGTGGTCAAGCTGATGGCGCTCCATTTTCGCACCCCGGACAGCATCATGGCCCTGTGACCAGTGGCCCTGACATCTCACATGATGAAGACCCTGGAGAGACTGCTCCTTGCTCACCTTCACCCCCTGGGGGGACCAGCGATGGATCCACTCCAGTTCACCTACCAGCACGGCATCGGGGTGGAGGATGCAGTGATCTTCCTCCTTCACTGTTCCCTGTACCACCTGGAGAAGCCCGGGAACGTGGTGAGGATCATGTTCTCTACTTCTCCAGTGCTTTCAACACCATCCAACCGATGATCCTGAGGGACAAGCTGCTGTGTGCAGGGGTGGACCAGCACCTGTCATCATGGATCCTGGACTACCTCACAAACCGGCCACAGTTTGTGAGGACCCGGGATTGTGTGTCCGACACGATCATCGGCAGTACGGGGGCCCCCCAGGGCACGGTTTTGGCTCCCTTCCTGTTCACCCTTTATACTGCGGACTTCTCACACAACACAACACACTGCCATCTACAGAAGTTCTCTGACGACTCTGCAATCGTCGGCCTCATCTCCAATGGAGATAAAGCTGAGTACAGAGGACTTATCCAGGACTTCGTGGACTGGTGCCATCGGAACTGCCTCCAGATCAACACGAGGAAAACTAAGGAGCTGGTGGTGGACTGCCGCAGGCAAGGACAACCCCTCACAGCACCAGTAAACATCCAGGGAACAGACATTGAGATGGTGGCATCCTACAAGTACCTCGGTGTTCATCTGAACAATAAACTAGACTGGTCACACAATACCGACGCACTCTACAAGAAGGGACAGCACAGGCTGTTCCTACTGAGGAGGCTCAGGTCTTTTGGTGTACAAGGGGTGCTCCTGAAGACATTCTACAACACGGTGGTGGCATCAGCCATCACTTTTGGAGTGGTCTGCTGGGGCAGTGGTATTACAGCAGCCGATAGGAAGAGACTGAACAAACTGATCAAGAAAGCTAGCTCTGTCCTGGGGCAACGTCTTGACTCAGTGGAGGAGATAGGAGAGAGAAGGATGGTGGCTAAACTGTCATCTCTGCTGGAGTTTGAGTCCCACCCTATGCACGACATACTGAACGCATTGAGGAGCTCATTTAGCAGTAGACTACATCATCCTAGGTGCGGGACTGAGAGGTTTCGCAGGTCCTTCCTACCTACGGCTGTCAGACTTTATAACCTAAGCAGGGCTGCTCGCAGAGATAGCAAAAAAAACGTGACGACCTAATAGTATTGAATGCAAAAGATGCAACAGACTTACACAAATGGTCCTCTCCAGTATACAACTAGGACAATATCAGTCGCTATGGAGGGTGATAATATGTATGGGTACATATTCATACTATGTAGGATAACTAAGTAGACGGTTATGCTGTTTATTGCATCTAGCTACAAAGCTCCGCACTGTGTATATATATTTATATATTTATGTGTACATATGTATATTCACTGCTCTTATTTTCTTATCTTCTAAATTATTGCTCTGAGTGTTGCTGTCCCTGTGCTGTTGCAATCCTGGAATTTCCCCATTGTGGGACTAATAAAGGCCTATCTTATCTTATCTTATCTTATCATCGTCCGGAGGATCAAGTTCCGGCAGCGCCACCAACAGGTGGGCGAGCCTATCCAGCGGTTCATCTCCAACCTGAAACTACTGGCTAGTGAGTGTTGTTTTGGGCCACTGGAGGAAGAGATGGTTCGCGACCAGCTGGCGGAGCACACCATCAACGCTGCGATACGGATGAAGCTGCTCACAGTACCAGGTGACTTGATGCCAGGTGACTTGATGCTAGCCATTGAGCCTAACTCAATGGCTAGGGCCATTGAGTTAGCTCTCTAGTTGGAAACAGCGGACAAGCTGGCTCTAGAGCTGAGTGCGCGTCTGTCACGATGTCAGCTGGAGTTTTTCCCGTCGTGACACACGTAACAGACCCAAACAGCGATGACAGCATGGAGGACGACGCTGCGGAGGCCAACGCTGCAAAATTTAGGTCTGCCCTGGGGAAACCCATGTGTTTGGGTTGTGGGTCTGTGAAGCACCGCTTCGAGGCCAAGGACTGCCTGGTGAGAGGAAAGCACTGCGGCAAGTGTGGACACTTGAACCACTATGCCAAGGTGTGCCAAGCAAGAAAGCCCACAAAGGGAATTGACCCCCCTCCCCCGCCACCCCGACAATCATCCACGCAGTGTCTCTGAGTTCCAAAGGGTGCACGTTTTGCACAGTTGAGCTGGATGGTGTGGAGGTGCTGCTGCTGATCGACACGGGGTCGGAGGGTTCTCTGTTGAATTGGGCTATGGTGAGAACATTCTTTCCCCACTATAGAATTGCAGGAGACCCGGCTCCCCTCTATGGTTACGGACCTGGACAGCTATGCACGGTTGGAACACTGGTGCTCACAGCGCCATACAAGTCGGCGGAGATGGCTGACCTCAAGTTCATCATGACGGCCTGAGGCAACAACATCATGGGCTGTGACCTATTTTATAGTCTGGGGTTTGCCATTAAGAGCGGCATTGGGGAGGAGTGGTCTGGTTGTGGACTGTGGAACTGGCCAGTTCCGAGAGTGGAGGACGATGCAGTGTGGGATGAGGAGTTACCAAGCACCCCGGAGGTCAAGCAGGATCAGCCTTGCTCAGGATCGTCGCAGGAGGGCCTCAGTGCCGGAGCTCAAGCCGCCCTGGACGAGGGTACTGGGCGTGACGGCAAGGTGCCTCTGTTGACGAGCACAACCCAGAGCTCAGCTAAAGTGGGCCGATGAATCTGGAGTTACAATGGCGACAACTGCAGTAGATTTAAAAGAGGTCGGGGCCAGACCATCAGGCACAGAGAAACCACGTGCCAAGCAGCGACACTGCAAGCCGAGCAAAGCCCCTCTGGCAGTCGCGGATCTGATTCGGGCTCGTGAGGAGGGACAACCACGGCGAGTACGGACCAAGCGACAGTCTGAAGATCACCAGGGGCGGTGGCTAAACGAGGCGCTGCCCATTTTCAACTGTCAGACAGTTCGTGGAGGCACGCCAGTGAGCTGCGGCATGCCCGGGAGGAGACTCCAGGTGGCAGCCTGGATGAGAGGGATGCCCGACGGCGAGGAAGAGGAGACACATCCTTGTTTATACGATCAGCTGTGGCCCAGGAGGCATGTCGCCTCCTGGGGTGGACTTCTGGAGAGACGGTCCGGGGGCTCCACAGGCCAGTTCCTCCCATACCTAGCCGTGTAAACTGTGAGTCTGTGTATACTCTACCGTTCAAAAGTTTGGGGTCACTTAGAAATTTCCTTATTTTTGAAAGAAAAGCACTTTTTTTCAATGAAGATAACTTTAAACTAATCAGAAATACACTCTATACATTGTTAATGTGATAAATGACTATTCTAGCTGCCAATGTCTGGTTTTTGGTGCAATATCTACATAGGTGTATAGAGGCCCATTTCCAGCAACTATCACTCCAGTGTTCTAATGGTACAATGTGTTTGCTCATTGCGTCAGAAGGCTAATGGATGATTAGAAAACCCTTGTGCAATCATGTTAGGTCTGCAATGCTGTAATTGCTGCAAATGAAGGATTCTTTGACGAAAGCAAAGTTTGAAGGAAAAAATTATTATTTCAAATACAAATCATTATTTCTAACCTTGTCAGAGTGAAAAGAGCTATAATAGTGTGTTTCTTTTTCTGATAAGGGGTTTGAGGTGACACAGAAATAATAATAATGGAAAAACCAGAGCGGAGTGGTTAACACTGCGGCAGCACAGCAACTCACCCTTGGCTGGGGGATCCTGAGTGAGTTCAGTCCCAGCCCCCGACCAACAGTGATCTGTGTGGAGTTTGCATGTTCTCCCCGTGTCTGCGTGGGTTTACTCCAGGATTTCTCCGGTTTCCTCCCACATGCCAAAAACATGCAAGTTAGGTTAATTGGCATCAAACTGGGGATTCTAAATTGTCCTTAGGTATGACTGTGAGAGTGAATGGTTGTCTGTCTCTCAGTGTTGGCCCTGCGATGGACTGGTGATCTGTCCAGGGTGTACCCTGCCTCTCGCCCAAAGATGCTGGGATAGGCTCCAGGCCCCCACCCCCCACCCCCCATCAACCCCAAAAAGGATTAAGTGGAAGAAGATGGATAGATGGGAAAGCCAGAGTTCTAATGTTGTGATATTAGTGGGTTTGCAGTTGTTTTGAAACAATGTTCATATGTGTGCATGTGTTTTTTAAAAAAGAGAATGTTTTATTGAGCATGTAACTGTATGTAGTTCTGTTGTAGGATTATTTATGTGTTTTGTTTAGTTTAGGAAACACAGCTGTGATTTTGTGTTAATATTGGACTATAATTATTCATTTTAAAGGTGGCAGAATAATCCACCTCACCATGTGAGGGCTGGACGGTAGTCCACCCGTCCCCCCTAGTTTTAGTTTATTGTATGAATGTGATAGGCCCTTTAGTTATTACAGTTTAGATTTAGTGCATGATTTAAATCTTAAATTGGGGAGGGTCTCAATTGTGTGTGTGTTTTGGACTTTTCTACTGGGTGGGAGGGGAGGAATGTTGTATAGTTCATGATACTCTTATTTGTGAAGTATGGTGTAGTGGCGCCCACTTCCGTTTCCACCACTACACCGTGCCTATAAATAGCAGCAGGCAGGGAAGGCGGGCCTCTTTGCCATCACCCCTGCCTGGTGGTTGTAGTGTGGAGTTTGGGACTACAATAAAGCTAAGTTCAGTCGTGCACCTGGTGTCATTATTCATAGTCTATTTACAGACATAACAGGAAGGTCTCAAGGACAGCGATGGGTTGGCTTTTTCTAAATGTGACATTGACGATTTGACCGAAATTCCCACTGTTGGGATAGGGAGGAACCTCTGTCTGTGTGTGTGTGTGTGTGTGTGTGTGTGTGTGTGTGTGTGTGTGTGTGTGCACGCGCCAGGGTTCCAGCTTGTGTAGGTCCAGGGGAGTGTGTAAGAGGAGGGACCATACCATTTGTGGGGCGGGGGGTGTTTTCATTTTCATTTTTAAAAGGTTTCAATGACAAACTACTGAATATGTTTTGGATGTTATTTCAGCTTGTCAAAGACAAACAAAAATTTTATAATCACAACTTTTCTCACTCCAGTTTTAAGGGGTGCTGAGTTTAAATTTAGGGGTGCTACAGCACCCCTAAAAAAGACCTAACACCGCACATGGTAGTCCGTGTTGTGTGGTGGGAACACGACCAACAGAAGGGCCTCAGAAATCTGTAGTTTCTATGACAACCTCTCAAAAAATGTTTTTAGTCACAGAGTAGATGGTCAGAAAACACCTATAGGTCGAGAGGCATGGTATACTGTGCATACTACATATACAGTCATGTGAAAAAATTAGGACACCCTGTAAAAGCCTGTGTTTTTTTAACATATTTGGACATATGGATATTTAATATCAAAGTTAAATACCGGGAGATTCATGTAATACAGCTAAACAATTAAAAATGAATTAAAGACTTTTTTCAAATTTTCTGTAAAATTTAATTCCAAATAAATAGTGAAGAATAAATTAGGACACCCACCATCTTTTTTAGGACACCCCCACATTCATTCCTACTTAAAATGGCTAAAATAAATGTTTAAAAAAATGCAAATAAAAACAAACAAGGTTAGACATAGATATGTGAACATTTATTAATGAAGAACTGAATATTTAATGGGGTGTCCTAATTTTTTCACATGACTGTAATGTATGGAATACATCCAACAAGATGTCACAATGTGTTCTGATGCAAGGATTTGATTTTTGTATGTTATGGGGAGAAACAGCAGCCTTGGTATACGTGTTAAAACTGTTCTTTTTTTTCAACCCCCCATCACTTAATCAAGTGTAATCAAGTTTGCCTTGGTAGCTTAGCGCTTAGCACGAGTAATCTTGCTGAAAACAAAAAATTGTGCTGAATTGGCCTGACCTATAAGATTTATTTAGATTAAAACTATATAAACTATTTTAATGAGGGTAAAATGGCTTAGACCATATGCTGATTTTTAAAAGCTCTTTATATTGATTGTCCCTTCTGAATCGTGTTTTTGTTCTCCTGTGCTTCTCTAACTAAAAGATGACAAGGAAAAAAAACACAGATAGCGGGAGGTTGTCGAGTAAGAAGAACCCCTGCAGGCGTCCATCAGCTCTTGTATGTTGTCATCAGGAACCCACCAAGTTTCCACTGAGCAACAGCAGCACCCAGCTGAGCCAATCTTGCTTCTCAGCGTCTCCTCTGAGGATTATAATGGGATCATCTCCACCTGGGCTGGTCGACTGTGGCTAGCACGACAAACTGTTACACACTCATTTTGCTATGTGGAAACAGACCCTTGACTCTGACATCAGTGAAGGTTTTCTGTTCAGGTGGCTTTGTGGTCCACCAGGAGTCCACAGGGATCTCTTCATTTGGCCTTGTTGGTATGTTGTCTGTGTGTCTGAAGCTAATTAATGAAACGCCAGCAGCAGCTGTTATGCTGCATCTGCTGATTAGTACAAAATGACAGATATTGTGGTACAAGGGCTTTTTCTTAGCATGAGGGAAAGGATTTGGACTCAAACTCATTCATATCCCTCCATGATTTATTACTCAAACAATATCACTAAGTGAAGCAGGCATCAATCCAGTCAGTTCTAATGACCTAGTAATTTTTTTTGGATAGGAGGCATTCCATGAGTGCAGATATACAGTACAACAGCACTGTTTAACAGGACATGCATCACAAGTCCAGATGTAGTTGTGGAACTGTTTGTCTTGGCATAGCCAAGTTACTAAGTAAACAAACAAAACAAAACTGGCTGTTTGCTTATTGTCAACTTATGTCATTTGTAGAGCTGTTGTATAAAAGCAACATTACACCTCAGATTGTATTGTCTATTGTTACTGATTATCAGCATGGCTGTGATGTCTTCCGCACTTGGATTATAGCCGCTCACGTACACCTCTGCTGATATTCAGTACAACAGTGCTTCCTTTAATGTGATGTTGCTTAAATGCATCAGAGCCACTGCTGTTTAGATAGCACACGGGGGAAAATAAATATTGAACATGTCAACATTTTTCTCATTAAACATACTAGTGCATTACCCATAGAACACAAGTATTCCTGTCTGAAACAGGTATCCCAGTTAAGCTTTACAGACCCTAATGTAGGCTGTGTTTGAAAGTGGAAAACAAAGAGGTGGAGGCTATGTGTCGGCAATCACATGTTAGACTTTGACAAATATAAAAGGCAGTAAATGGCACTAAGATTTATTTGATTGTGTGAATATTAATTACAGAATACCTAAATATTGAAAATGAATGGGACATCCAATATTAGCAACTATTTCAGATCCCTTATTTATTTGTTTGTCAGGTCACTTTTTTATCACTTATATTCATAATAGTGTAGCTTGCACTTTGGGGAATGAGAGTTGTTCAGTCATCCTTATAATTATTTTAGTTTATATCACTGTTCAGTGATGGAGTTCAGTGTAATACTGAATTTCTAATGTGTATCGTCAATAAACTCATGCAGTACTATAACAGGACATGTTTACAAATATGAGACCCATTGCAGTGCATCATTTTATACTTTAGCAATATTTTGTTATTTTAAAGGTTTTTTAAATTGTAATCAACTGAATTAACACACAACATTATTGTTAGGTATTGAAATACTAACAAATAGGCAGGGGAACAGGGAACGTCAGCGCACCGTGCCTATTTAGGAGGACTGTTGGCGGCAGCCGTCCTCTTTGGTGCTCCACCTCCATACAGGAGACAGCCTGTGTAGCTTAAGGGTTAGTTAGTTTGTTATACACTGCAACACATGCACTATTGTGTGCTTGTAATAAAGTTCGGGTTCATTACAACTCCTGCTTCCGCTGCCCTGCTTTCCAGACATAACAAATGGCAGCGAGGATGACCCATGCAAACAGAGGATGAAGAACCCAGTCACGAAGGCGCTGCTGTTCCTCAGTGAGCCTGGTGAGCCACCTATCCCTTGGTTCCACTGTATTATGGACCGTTTGTAGAGTTCATAACTGCCGCCAACCTGAGACATGCTAGCGATGCTAAGCTAAAGGGCATGCTACTCCACTGCCTCTGTCATGGTGCGGTCCTCGCGGACCACTAATGAGACGCTATAGGCAGCTGTAGAGTTTGCACATTTATTAAAGGAAGACATACACTACAAAATAATGAGCCTTGAGGGGCAAAACACAAATAAAGGCTTCACTAGACACTGACAATAAACTGAGAACTAGGAAAACAGATGGGAGACAAGGATACAACACTTACATACCAAAAGCAAGGGCAGAGCCTAACGTGAAAGGAACTGGCTTCGGTCATAGGGAACCAAGTCTGGATAAGGCGAGGTCGCAGCCCCAAGAAACAGGAGCTGCTCCCTTAAACAGGGCAAGATAATTAATCAGCTGATGAGGGTGTCATCAGCTGAATCAAAACCAGCTGTACTGCTTGGCTCTGACAGCTGGAAGCCCCGCAGAGACACTGTCAGAATAAGAGCTCTGAGAGCCCACTAGGACTAAATACAGAATGGGAGAAAATACTGCATGACCCGAGCGCGGACGAGATCAGTGCTCAGACCATGACAGTACTCCCCCCCCCCCCCCGAAGGACGCACTCTGGGCATAAACGTGACATCCAAGTTTCCCCCCCACCCAGAAGGCTACGAAATCCCACCCAGGGCGGGTGGAGGGGGAAAAGGCTCGGAGGGCAAGAGTCCAAAAGAAAGGAAAAAAACCACCAAGGAATGGGACCGGGAAAAAAAACAATGACAAGGGCCAATACAGAACAAATATGAGAATGGTGCACAACAGAGCAAGAAAACAAAACCCACAAATATACTCCATAATGCACAGGTAGAAGACAGAACAATGAATGCAAATAACATATACAAGGCTAAACGACCATAATACACAGGCATCTCTCAACCAGAGGAAGGGAAAACACAAAATCACGCTAAATAGCGGCAAGATACAGACAGTTCCACAAATCCAAATAAACTGGCAGGGGCGACAAAAGCGCATATACAGACTACAGAGGGGGAAAATGAAAGAAAAAAAAAACATATGCTACAAGGCGGCGAAATACACAGTTCAATAAAGTTCATATACCAAAACACAAGCGCATCCCAAATATTTCAAGGGAGAGGGAAGAGGAGAAAAAAAAAAAACACAAGGATGACGGTAGGCAGAGCACAATGGAATAAAGAAAACAATAGTTCAGGTGGTCTACCCACATCTAGCGTCCAGATCGCAGGCAGGGGAACAAGGATGAGTTCAGGCGGCCTAACCCAGTCCCAGGCCCAGAGAAACAGTACCTCTGGCGGCTGGACCAGGTCGCCGAACAGAGAGTTCAGTTTGTCGGGTGGCCGACCCAGAACACTGAACTGGTGAAGGAGTCTCCCAGGCGGCCGACCCGTGTCAAAAGGCCACCAGGACCGAAGGGAAGAGCTCGGAGGCAGCCTCCCTACCGAAAGGGATAACGAGGGAGAGTCGGGTCGAGTAAGGGAAATCCCAATGGCACCAGGTGGAGGAGAAAAGGGATCGGGGAAACAATGAGGGACCAGTCCAGCGTCGATCGGCGGAGGATCTGCAGCTCCTTCTCCGAACTCCATACGGACTGGCGCTGCACTTTCGTTGGATCCCAAGCGGGACCATGCTGCACCCACGACGGACCCCGACTGGGCCGGAACCACACCCACGACAGACCCCGATTGGGTCAATGTAGCACCCATGACGGACCCTGACTGGGCCAGAACCACACCCACGACGGACCCCGGCTGGGCCGGCACAGCACCAGGGACGGCCTCCAAACCTGAACCCGGAACCTCCAGAACAGCGACCGGAATCGACTCAACACCGGTGACCCTGGGAGAAGGCTCAGGAGAAGAAAGAGAACCGGGATCAGGATCACCGGCAGCGATAGAGCCCAGCGAGACAAGCTCGGATGCAGCGGACGGCTGCACCCGGCTCATCTCCCCGAGAGACAGGCAAAAATGCTCCAGAATACACAGGAGAAAGACAAAATAGAGCACTTGCCTGATCTCGAGTTCTGCCGCCATCCAGGACTTCGGCCATCCGGGTTCAGCAAGTAGAAGGTCCTCCTCTGGTTCCCACTCGGCTACGGTGGGCTCCACAGCTGGCATGATGGTGTACATAGTCCGGGGACTCCCTGACGCTGATGTCCACGCCGAGGGCCCGCACGGCGTAGTAGGAGGGGGTCGGTGACCTGCCGGGTCGGACTGTCCCTCCGTGGAGACCCGGGGATACTTGCTCGTCGGCGCAGGCGCCAAATTGCAGTCCGCCCTCCTCCTCTACCCATGACATGGCTGCAGGGCCGGAACCAGGCTCTCCAGGGCCGCAGGCTCCTTCCTTGTCTGACGGCGTAGACCTGGCGCCGAGGAACACTCAGGGGAAGGAGACACAAAGGTAGCAGGTTCATAATTAATCACTGCAGCCGGTGGAGGGAGCTCAGGGGACTGTGAACCCCGAACTCCACCCCCAGGGATCAAACAAGGCAATTCATCAAGTGAAGGAAAAGAATGAAAAGACACTTGCCTGATCCGCTAAGGGCCGATGGAAGCTGCTGCGGTGGGCTTCGTTTTCTCCCTTCCCCTTTGGATGGTGATGGAGGGCCCACCGGGAGGACGAGGAGGAGCCACTCGCACCGGATCGATGACAGGCACAGCCGGAGCAGGAGTCGTGGGGTTCTCAGCTGCTGGAGAGAGCGTCAAGGAAGCGGGAGGAACAGCCGAGGCGGGCCAGGGACGTGGCACATACAACCCGGAGGCGGCAGCGGATGTCTTACCCCTCTGACGGGACGCAGAGGCTACAGCTGGCTGGGAGACAGAGTTCGTGTGGCTAACCGGAACTGGGTCGGGACGGGGTTCTTGCTGAGGATTTGTCGAGGGGATCCCGGCTGACATCTTTCTCCGCTGGGGATGACCCCTGGGTGGTGCGAAGTCTTGGACTGGACGGGGGACAGGAATGGGATCCCGAGGCGAGGAGCAAGGATGCCTCCTCTTCAGCTTCCTGTCGGAGTTTCCCTCCAGCCCACGGAGCTTCTTCCGGTGAGCAGAGATGTCTGCCATCCTCACCGTGATTTCAGGGTGGTCCGCGTAGCGAGGATGGCGGTTAATAGTCGCCTCAGCAAGGTCCAGGTACCAGCATGCTTCGCTGGGAGTGTCGTAACACCGAGCGGTGGAGAGGATACCATCAATGTCAATGAGGGCCATAACCAGCTTGTAGCCCAAGCTCATTGCATAGGCCTTGGGCGGAGCCATCTCCTAGCACACCGATACGAGAAAAGGAGAAAAAACTACAAGCCCAACTTAGCAAACTCACGGTCACCAGCGTCTCGCTTGGCTGCGACCTACTGTCATGGTGCGGTCCTCACGGACCACTAATGAGACACTATAGGCAGTTGTAGAGTTTGCACGTTTATTAAAGGAAGACATACACTACAAAATAATGAGCCTTGAGGGGCAAAACACAAATAAAGGCTTCACTAGACACTGACGATAAACTGAGAACTAGGAAGACAGATGGGAGACAAGGATACAACACTTACATACCAAAAGCGAGGGCGGAACCTAACGCCGAAAGGAACTGGCTTCGGTCGTAGGGAACCCAGTCTGGATAAGGCGAGGTCGCAGCCCCGAGTGACAGGAGCTGCTCCCTTAAATACGGCAAGATAATTAATCAGCTGATGAGGGTGTCATCAGCTGAATCAAAACCAGCTGTACTGCTTGGCTCTGACAGCCGGAAGCCCCGCAGAGATGCTGTCAGAATAAGAGCTCTGAGAGCCCACCAGGACTAAATACAGAATGGGCGGAAAATACTGCATGTCCTGAGCGTGGACGAGATCGGCACTCAGACCATGTCAGCCTTGGCATTGAGGGACGGCGTATCTTCCGAATGTTTGGACCCACAGATGCCTATGACAAGTACAATGAGTGTGTTGGTTTACTAACCAAACACTTTGATGTTCGAGATGTGTGTTTTGCCAGTGCCGACAGCGTGCGGGTGAGTCGGTCCAGCAGTATGCTGCCAACCTCCACTGTTTGGCTAGCACGTGCGAGTTTGGACATTTGGAGTGTTACATATGAATATAGATAGTATTAGTAAGATAAGATAAGATAAGATAAGATAAGCCTTTATTAGTCCCACAACGGGGAAATTCCAGGATTGCAACAGCACAGGGATAGCAACACTCAGAGCAACAATCAGAAGGCAAGAAAAAAAACAAGCAAGCAAGAGCAGCTAATATACATATGTACATATTACTATAAAATATATATATATACACACACACACACAGACACACAGTGCAGAGCATTGTAGCTGGATGGAATAAATATATGAATATATGAACACACAGTGCAGAGCATTGTAGCTAGATGGAATAAATATGTAAATATATAAACACCCACAGTACGGAGCATTGCAGCTAGGTGGAATAAATATGCAAGTATATAAACACACACAGTGCGGAGCAATGTAGCTAGATGGAATAATATGTAGATATATAAAAACAGTGCGGAGCATTGTAGCTAGATGGAATAAATATATAGATATATAAACACACCCAGTGCTGAGCATTGTAGCTAGATGGAATAAATATGTAAATATATAAACACACACAGTGCAGAGCATTGTTGCTAGGTGGGATGAAACAGCATAACCGTCTATTTAGTTATCCTACATGGTATGATTATGTGCCCATACATATTCTCACCCTCCATAGCGACCGGTATGTTCCTAGTTGTATGCCGGAGAGGACCATTGTGTAAGTCTATTGCATCTTTTGCATTCAAAAAAACTATTAGTTAGTTACGTCTTTTTGCTATCTCTGCGAGCAGCCCTGCTTAGGTTGTACAGTCTGACAGCCGTTGGTAGGAAGGACCTACGAAACCTCTCGGTTGTGCACCTGGGATGATGTAGTCTGCTGCTAAATGAGCTCCTCAGTGCATCCAGTATGTCCTGCATAGGGTGGAACTCGGACTCCAGCAGAGATGACAGTTTAGCCACCGTCCTTCTCTCTCCTATCTCCTCCATCGGATCAAGGCGCTGCCCCAGGACAGAGCTAGCTTTCTTAATCAGTTTGTTCAGTCTCTTCCTATCGGCTGCAGTAATGCCACTGCCCCAGCAGACCACTCCAAAAGTGATGGCTGATGCCACCACCGTGTCATAGAATGACTTCAGCAGCGCCCCTTGTACACCAAAAGACCTGAGTCTCCTCAGCAGGAACAGCCTGCGCTGTCCCTTCTTGTAGAGTGCGTCAGTATTGTGTGACCAGTCTAGTTTATTGTTCAGATGAATACCCAGGTACTTATAGGATGTCACCATCTCGATGTCTGTTCCCTGTATATTTACTGGTGCTGTGAGATGGCGGCTGGGTTGGCCGAGGACTGGTTAGGGGTGGTGGACTGCCACTTCCGGTAGTGACGCCACCCAGGGTATAAAGGGCTAGGGCGGAAGGGGCTCATCCTCTTTCGCCATAGACGCCCTGGCCTGCTGGAGAGTGCCGAAAGTCTGTACGGTTTTGTACATAGTTCTGTTAATAAAGCTCCATTAACAGTACCCCCGCTCTGCTCATTATTGACCCAATTATGGACACAACATTTGGCAACGAGGTAAAAGCGGTTATGGAGAGGTCAGTTGCCAATTTTCGGCCGTTTTTGGAAGCACCAGGCAAACCGCCCGTGCCTTGGCCTAGGTGGTTCGCCGCATTTACCAACTATATGTATGGTGACTTTGGACTTCGGTGAACTTGAGAAGCTTCGCGCAAGGGCAGTTTTGGCCCATAATTTGGGCATAGAGAGACAGAGGATTTTGGAGAACTTGGGAGGAGCCGATAGCTTCGACGAGGTTGTGGAGCTAATGGTGCGCTATTTTCGCGCTCCTGAAAACGTCACCATCTGATGCATTCAATTTCAACAGCACCGCCAGTGGACGGGAGAGTCCGTGAGAAGATTTCTAGCGGACCTCCATGAGCTGGTGAGGGAATGCAAGTTTGGGAACCTGGAGGATGAAATGATCCAGGACCAGCTAGCAGAGCATGTTCGGTGTCCTGCGGCTCAGTCAAGGCTTTTAACCTACCCAGGTGAGCTGATGTTGACCTCCCCTATCAAGCTAGCTCAGCAATTTGAGGCAGCTGAGACAATAGTGAGAGGCCTCAGTGAGAGACCACTCCAATCCAGGATGAGCCTTGCACTGAATTTGGACCCTGAGGATGAAGACAGCAGGGATGACAAATACGCCCTCCGTGGTCAAGATTAGGTTCGCCTCAGTAACGCCTAGATGTTACGGCTGTGGGTCCCCTAAACACCGCTGTAAGTCCAGGGAATGTCCAGTGAAGGGCAAGCGTTGTGGGAGGTGTGGCTTACTGAACCACTTTGCCAGGACTTGTAAGAATTTTGAGCGGAGGGATTGACAGCATGAGGCGGCTCCCTCACCGAAGACTCCTACGATAGTTCATACGGTTTCCCCGGAAACAGATGGACGTGTTTGGTACACTGCGTTGCTAGATGGCGTCGAGGTTACGTTGTTGGTGGACACTGGAGCGGTGATGTCTGTGTTGAATTTGGCAACAGTGAGGAGTCTGTTTCCCCACCGCCGCATTCAAAGAGAGACCGCACCCTGCTACAGTTATGGAATGAACAAGTTGGCCGTCATGGGCTTCATGGAGTTGGAGGTGAAGTGCAAGTCTACAACATTGCAGGACATGTATTTCCTAGTCACTGCGGCTGGCAATAACATCATGGGATGCAATGCGCTCTATGGACTGGGGTTTTACATCACCAACAACACCGGAGAGGAGTGGTCGGGCTGCAGGTTCTGGAACCGACCTGCTCCATGTGTTGAAGATGAGGAGGTGTAGGATCCTGATTGGTCCGGTGTTACTAGAGGAGAGCACGCCCGTTGCCACGTGACGTCGTCCTGGGATGGACTTGATGCCAGAGTCCAAGCTACCCTTGGTGTGGGAGCTGCACGGCACGACGGGAACCCCGGAGTGACCCGTAATCTCGAGGTGCCCACGCTGAGGATTGATGGGGTGAGACCAGAGAGTGCAGTGTTAAAGTGCTCCAAGCAACGGCCTTCTAAGAGGACTTTGAACCGGACCCGCAAGATGACCAGTTCCGAGGAGGAGGCTCGCTTACACTGTAGTGGCCCGAGGAAGCATGGCAGAGCTCCTCTGAAGATTCAATTCAATTCAATTCAGCTTTATTTATAATGCGCCTCATCACAACAAAAGCCGTCTTGTGGCGCTACAGTGTAGATAAAAAAAAAAATCACACAGTCACAGAAAGACCCAGCAATCAGATGATCCCCTATGAGCAAGCACTAGGCGACAGTGGAGAGGAAAAACTCCCATTTGGAAGGAAGAAACCTCTAGCAGAACCAGGCTCAGGGAGGGGCAGTTGTCTGCTGCGACTGGCTGGGGATGAGGGGATAGGGAGGATGGAAAGGACAGACATAAAGAACATAGCAGTAAGATGCCAAGTACAATATTGGAGATCAACCAGCAGTATGGATCAGATAACAATAGAACAAGAGTGGGGTTAAAAGACACAAATACCCTCCTTAAACGAAAGCTATATTAAAAAGGAAGGATTTTACCCTGTTCTTAAAGACAGAGACTGAGTCTGACTCCTGGACCCAGAGTGGTAACTGGTTCCAGAGAGAAGGGGCTTGGTAGCAGAAGGCTCTGCCTCCCACCGTACTTTTGGAGATTCTGGGCACCACAAGTAAGCCAGCATTTTGGGAGCGTAATGCTCTGTTAGGATGGTAAGGTAATATCAGATCTTTTATATATTGGGGGGCCAGATTGTTAAGAGCTTTGAAAGTAAGAAGAAGGATTTTAAACTTGATTCTGAATTCAATGGGAAGCCAATGGAGGGAGGACAGAACCGGGGAAATATGATCTCTTTTTCTAGAACCAGTTAAAACTCTAGCAGCAGCATTTTGAATCAATTGAAGACTTTTTAAAGATACTCTAGGACAACCAGATAATAGCGAATTACAATAATCTAATCGCGAACTGACAAAGGCATGAATCAGTTTCTCAGCATCACCCAGAGACAAGATGCTCCTGATCTTAGCAATATTACGCAGATGACATAAGGCGGTCCTAGAAACAGTTTTAATGTGTGAATTAAAGGACAAATCCTGGTCAAAAATCACTCCAAGGTTCCTCACACAACTGTTCAGAGTGAGAGTGGCAGCATCTAAATTAAGGGCATAATCTGAAAATGAATTTCTAAGATGTTTTGGGCCAACAACAATGACTTCAGTCTTATCAGAGTTCAATAGTAAAAAATTACAAGTCATCCAAGCTTTGATGTCCTTAAGACAGGGATCTAGCTTGGCCAACTGATCACAATCATCGGGCTTCATTGACAGGTATAGTTGTGTGTCATCAGCGTAACAATGAAAATGTATACAGTGCTTTCTGATGATATTGCCCAGCGGGAGCATATATAGACTAAAAAGAGTAGGGCCCAACACAGATCCCTGTGGAATTCCGTGAGTGAGCTTAGAGCTGGAAGAAAATCCATCATTGACATGGACAAACTGAAATCTATCAGACAAATAAGATCTAAACCACTGCAACGGAGTTCCACTGAGTCCAACAAAGTGTTCCAATCTATCAAGTAGAATGGCATGATTGATAGTGTCAAAGGCTGCACTGAGATCTAAAAGAACAAGAACAGAGACAAGTCCATTATCAGATGCAGTCAGGAGGTCATTAGAGACCTTCACTAAGGCAGTTTCAGTGCTGTGATGAGCTTTGAACCAGATTGAAACACCTCAAACAAACCAACTCCCTGCAAATGGTCAGATAATTGCACAGCAACAACTCTTTCCAGGATTTTTGAAATGAAAGGCAAATTGGAGATTGGTCGATAATTGGTCAAAACTCCAGGATCGAGCGTCGGTTTTTTAAGTAAAGGTTTAATTACAGCAGTTTTAAAAGCCAGTGGAACATAACCCAGAGTTAAAGAAGAATTAATGATAAGAAGAATATGGCTACTAATAATTGGGAAAATAATTTTAAATAACCTGGAAGGAATAGGGTCCAGAAGGCAAGATGAAGGCTTAGAAGAGAAAACTACCCTATCCAACTCCAAGAGGTCGATTGGAGTAAATCTATCCAAGCAGATATCAATTGAGGGAGCAGCAGTAGTTAATGTACTAGAGTTTACGGTGGGAAGAATCTGACTAATTTCATCTCTAATAGATAAAATTTTAAGATTGAAATAGTTCAGAAAGTCCTGACTAGAAAGCTCAGGGGGGATGCGAGGATTGATCGAGTCATGGCTCTTTGCAAGCCTGGCTACAGTGTTGAAGAGAAACCTGGGGTTATTCTTGTTTGCTTCTATTAATGCAGAATAATAGCTTGATCTAGCTTTTCTAAGAGATTTTTTATAGATTAAGAGATGATTACTCCACGCCAAGTAGAATTCATCTGAATTAGTTGAACGCCATTTTCTTTCCAATTGACGAGCCTTCCGTTTCAAGCCACAAGTTTCTGAGTTAAACCAAGGAGTAAGAAATCTCTGGTTAGACTTTTTCTTTTTTAAAGGGGCTACCAAATCTAGAATCCGATGCAGAGAGGCAGTAACACCATCAACCATGCTATCAATCACGAATGGAGCAGACTCTCCATCACTTATTTCAGGTGTTTCTGTTGTGTTGACCCATGGCATAGAGGAGACAATCTGCAAAAATTTAGCAACAACGTCATCAGAAAGACATCTGCTGTAGTAGTATTTTTCTTTAGGAAATAAGTGATCAGAGATAATGAAATCAAAAATTAACAGACAATGGTAAGACAGTACAGGATTATGAGGAGACACAACCAGATTTTCGATATCCATACCATATGTCAAAACAAGGTCCAATGTTTGGTGGAAATAATGGGTAGAATTTTTTACTTTTTGGGAAAACCCCATTGAGTCTAAAATTGAATTGAAAGCCTTATTAAGACAGTCACTCTCAACATCAACATGTATATTAACCTCTTGCACTCTGGTGTACTGCGGGCGGGCACGTCTCTGCGTCCTAGAGCGCACGAGGGCGCTGCATCCTAGAGCGCACTGAAAAAAAAAGCTGCATTTCCGTTCTTCCACTACAGACACAGCCGCGAACAGATTAGATATGATTGACCTCTCATTCGACTAATAAGAGCCTTGAATTGGGTTTCTGAAACCTTGAAGAACCAATGACTGAAAACCTAGCAAGAAGGACCCGCCTACCAACGGCTGCGAATGCAGCCAGCCAATTGAAGCACAGAACTTCGAAAGCTGTTTTGTGTAAGGCTGGGTGAAGAGAGACTGACTGCTGCAGCAGATGAAAAAAGGACCCACAGGAAGAACCGCCACAGACCCAGCAGCACGGAGACCACCCACAAGTGCGACCTGTGTGACAGGGACTGCCATTCGCGCATCGGCCTGTTCAGCCACAGGCGGTGCTGTCCCAGCAGAGTAGACGTTTAGGATTCTCTTCCATGGTCATCATAGACCGACGGAGGCCGACGACGAAGGCTGGGTGACACACACGCGTTCGCCAGTCTTTTTTTATTACTACTGTTATTTGTTTTGAAAAATCGTTCGCCAAAACCGCAATCATGGAAGCGCAAAACCGCAATAATGGAATTATGTTTTGACCGGGTCGCGTGACCAGAACCACGAGTCCGTAATAAGCGGACCAGCTTCATGTTCGTCTGACAATGAGGAAGAGAAGTTCGCCAGCTACGCTGCTGTTGTGAACAGGTAAGTGTTATAAGCTAAATTATTCTTTATCCCTGAAAATTGTAATCAAAAATGACTTTTGACCAATCGGTAAATTACAACTGTGCATAGTAGACCGCGGACTGTGCACCGTGGTCGCCACATCGCCACATGACTGTTCCGTCATGTAGCGATGGCCGATGTCCGTCCTCTGTAGCCGGGGGGGGGGGGGGGGGGGGGTGGCGGCAGTTGTTATCTTCTACATTACAAATATTTTAGAATAATTTTTAGTGCACTGTAGGTTATTTTTTTCTTGTAAAAAAAAAAAGCCACACATTTTTTACGTGGCATGCTCCTTTGTGTGTGGGGGCTTGTTTGTTCATTCATTCATGAATGAATGAATAAACAACCCCCCCCCCCACACACACACACAGCCCTGAGTGTCACCTTTCATTAGAGCCCAAGATGAAGCTTCTATATTGAATCATTCAAAAGTTAGACATTTTTCCAAACTGTGCCATTTGGCACAATTTGGCACAGTTCAAAAACGCCTGGGAACTACCTGAGAACAAAGCTGTGTAATATATTCATTTTTTGTGGTATTGTTACAAAATTTTGACCTCAGCTGGATAACACTTGGTTCACATTTCTGTTGCATTTTCCAAGCCGGATCTGAAGCTGTGTGTTATTTGCAAGCATTTCTATCCAAAAAAACACCCAGGCGAAATTTATTTTCTTCAAGTTCACTATGTTTAGATGACTGTTACTCAGTGGCCGGAGCACTTAGAGAGATTATGACTGTTTTGCCAAAAATTCAGAATCAGAATCAGAATCAGAATCAGCTTTATTGCCAAGTATATTTACAAGTAAACACACAAGGAATTTGACTTGACATTGGGCGCGCACATTAGGCGCATCCAATGACACGGCAGCCATAAAGGCGCCTGTCTGCAGTGGGGGTAAAGGGGGGAAGGGGGGGGGGAACACAATAGGCAGAGAGAAAAAACATAGTTATCAGAATCACGCTCGTATAAGCTCATATAAGCTCATGAGCCAAATTTTGATTACACAGAAAAAAAACCTCTATGCACATTAGCAGACAATAGATACAATCACACAGCAGAGGGAGGGAGAGCAGTGTGTGTATATTTGCATGTCATTGTGTAGTGTGAGTGTAACAGTTGTTAGTGAGCAGCAGAGGGCGCCTCCTGGCAGTGGATAGATGTTATAATCATGTGACTTATAAACAAGTCCAGAGATCAGAGTCTGTCTCTCTTTTCCTCTTCCTTGCAGAAGGCACATGGGCAATGTCCTTGACAGACCAATCCGCTGACGACAACAACTGATTGTTGATGTATGGGTAGACATAAGCCACTTCTCTGGCGTTATCTTCATCGAGGAGGAATGTAAACAAAGGCACCAAAACACAAGGTCAAATCTGCACAGTGCACTCAGAGAATAAAAAATTTCTCTCTCTTCGATTCTGTGCTTCAATTTCATACAGGCTTGAATCATACTTTAGATCATTCTCTGGAGAGCACTCAGCGATCCACAGATGTTATCCACCTACCGAAACATAGGTAAAACATGTCCAGAGAGTTCGTTCTCTCTTCAATGCATGCCATATAGTAAATTCCATGTTAATCCTGCCGCTGACAGTCAGTGCTCCCCCCAGCTGGACGAATTGTTGAATTTGTTAAGGGAGCTACGCCGGGGTCCGCATTTGATTAGCTCACCCAGATAATTTCGATACACTAGGAAAACTCCAGGGGCCAAACAGAAGATCCTGTGATCAGTTCAATCTCAGTCGAATCACACAGACACATGAATTCCAATGCCATGAGTCTCCCTTGGGTTCCCCCTGACCCGATCTTCTTCTTTTTAAAGTGGTGACAATCGCATATAAGCCGCTTTCCAGATCCATAATTTCCATTTGGATTAAGATTCAGCCAGGAGAAGAGTGACATTGCAAGCTGGGATCAGAAGGGAGAGGATTAGGAGGGAGAGGGAAGAAAAGCGTCTGCTCTCTCTCAGAAGCGGAAGTGAAGATTCAAAGTGTTTTCTTTTAAATGAGACCAACCCCATGAAGATGCTACAAAGGGTTGAAAAACAGCTTTTGATTTACTTTGGGCACGTTATTTTTTGGCGTTTTTAGGGAAATTGACCAGAGTGCAAGGGGTTAAAGTCCCCTACAATAATTATTCTGTCGGCTTTCAGCACCAAATCAGCTAAAAATTCAGCAAATTCCGATAGAAACTCTGAATAGGCCGTGGGAGGACGATAAACTATGACAAAGAGAACTGAGATCAAGCCAAGATTGCCAACAGGCCCCACACTGAGGACCAAACCTTCAAAGGAATTAAAACATAATTTCTGCTTAACATTAACCAGCAATTTAGGATGGAAAATTGCCGCCACTCCACCACCACGACCAGAACCTCTGGGGTTATGACAGTTTAAATACCCAGAGGGAGTTGATTCATTCAGACCAACATAATCATCAAGCCCGAGCCAGGTCTCTGTGAGGGATAGTAGATCAATCTGGTGATCGATTAATTATTAATCGATCTATTAATCATTAATAGATCATGGACCAGAAGAGACTTAGAAGATAGAGACCTAATGTTTAATAAGCCACATTTAATTTTTAAACTTTGGGGGGAAGAGAGGCCAAATTCCATCCATCCATCTTCTACCGCTTTTCCGGAGGTCCGGGTCGCGGAGGCAGCAGTTCAAGCAGAGAAGCCCAGACTTCCCTCTCCCCAGCCACCTGCTCCAGCTCTTCAGAGGGGATACCAAGGTGTTCCCAGACCAGCTGGGAGACATAGTCTCTCCACCAAGTCCTGGGTCTGCCCCGGGATCTCCTCCCAGTGGGACGTACCTGAAACACCTCAAGTGGGAGGCGTCCAGGAGGCATCCTAATCAGATGCCCATACCACCTCAACTGACTCCTTTCAATGTGGAGGAGCAGCGGTTCTACTCTGAGCCTCTCCCGGATGACTGAGCTCCTCACCCTATCTCTGAGGGTGAGTCCAGCAATCCTACGGAGAAAGCTCATTTCAGCCGCTTGTATCCGCGATCTCGTTCTTTCGGTCATTACCCAAAGCTCGTGACCATAGGTGAGAGTAGGAACGTAGATTGACTGGTAAATCGACAGCTTTGCCTTAGAACTAAGCTCCCTCTTCACCACAACAGACCGGTACAACGTCTGCATCACTGCAGATGCTGCTCCAATCCGTCTGTCGATCTCTCGCTCCATTTTCCCCTCACTCGTGAACAAGACCCCAAGATACTTAAACTCCTCCACTTGGGGCAGGAGCCTGTCCCTAACCCGGAGAGGACAATCCACCTTTTTCCGGCTGAGGACCATGGACTCGGACTTGGAGGTGCTGATTCTCATCCCAGCCGCTTCACACTCAGCGGCAAACCGTCCCAGCAAGAGCTGTAGGTCATTGCTGGATGAAGCCAACAGGACAACATCATCTGCAAACAACAGAGATGAGATCCTGTGGTCACCAAGCATGACACCCTCCATTCCCTGGCTGCGCCTAGAAATCCTGTCCATAAAAATTATGAACAGGATCGGTGACAAAGGGCAGCCCTGGCGGAGTCCAACTCTCACTGGGAATGACTCCGACCGAGTGTTGGCAATACGAACCAAACTCTCACAACGGTCGTACAGAGACCGAATAGCTCGTAACAACAAGCCCGATACCCCATACTCCCGAAGCACCCCCCACAAAAATCCACGAGGGACGCGGTCAAATGCCTTCTCCAAGTCCACAAAACACATGTAAACTGGTTGGGCAAACTCCCACGAATCCTCAAGAATTCTCAAGAGGGTAAAGAGCTGGTCCGATGTGCCATGGCCAGGACGAAAACCACATTGCTCCTCCTGAATCCGAGGTTCGACCAACGGCCGGACTCTCCTCTCCAGTACCTTGGCATAGACCTTCCCAGGGAGGCTGAGGAGTGTGATCCCTCTAAAGTTGGAGCACACCCTCCGGTCCCCTTTTTTGAAGAGAGGAACCACCACCCCAGTTTGCCATGCCAAAGGCACTGTCCCCGACCTCCACGCAATGTTGCAGAGGCGTGTCAACCATGACAACCCAACAACATCCAGGGCCTTGAGGTACTCAGGGCGAATCTCGTCCACCCCCGGGGCCCGGCCACCAAGGAGATTTTTAACCACCTTGGCGACCTCAGCCCCTGTGATAGGCGAGTCATCCCCCTCGTCCCCAAACCCTGCTTCCTCTGTGGAAGGCGTATCAGTGGGATTGAGGAGATCCTCGAAGTATTCCTTCCACCGCCCGACGATATCCCCAGTTGAAGTCAACAGTGTCCCATCCGCACCATACACAGTGTGGACGGGGAGCTGCTTTCCCCTCCTGAGCCGCCGAACAGTTTGCCAGAATCTCTTTGAAGCCGACCGAAAGTCTTGTTCCATGGCCTCACCGAACTCCTCCCATACCCGCGTTTTTGCTTCAGCAACCACCCGAGCTGCACTCCGCTTGGCCTGCCGGTACACCTCAGCTGCTTCGGGAGTCCCACAAGCCAACCAAGCTTGATAGGACTCCTTCTTCAGCTTAATGGCCCCCCTCACCACTGGTGTCCACCACTTGGTTCGGGGGTTGCCACCACGAGATGCACCGACCACCTTGCTGCCGCAGCTCTGGGCCGCCGCTTCAACAACAGAGGTGGAGAACATGGCCCATTCAGACTCCATGTCTCCAGACTCCCTCGGAATGTGATTGAAGTTCTTCCGGAGGTGGGAGTTGAAGACCTCCCGGACAGGGGCCTCAGCCAGATGCTCCCAGCACACCCTCACTATACGTTTGGGTCTACCAGGTCTGAATGGCTTCCTCCCCTGCCATCGGATCCAACTCACCACCAGGTGGTGATCAGTTGACAGCTCTGCACCTCTCTTTACTCGGGTGTCCAAAACGTACGGTCGCAGGTCTGATGATACGATAACAAAATCGATCATCGACCTGCGACCTAGGGTGTCCTGGTGCCAGGTGCACATATGGACACCCTTATGCTTGAACATGGTGTTCGTTATGGACAGACTGTGGTTAGCACAGAAGTCCAATAACTGAACACCACTCGGGTTCAGATCGGGCAGGCTGTTCCTCCCAATCACCCCCCTCCAGCTTTCACTGTCGTTGCCCACGTGTGCATTGAAGTCCCCCAGTAGGACAATGGAGTCTCCAGGAGGAGTACCCTCCAGCACCCCAGTCACAGACTCCAAAAAGGGTGGGTACTTTGAAACATCATTTGGTGCATAGGCACAAATGATGGTCAGGACCCGTTTCCCAACCCGAAGGCGCAGGGAAGCAACCCTTTCGTCCACCGGGGAAAACTCCAATATAGAGGCAGCAAGGTGGGGCGATACAAGAATACCCACCCCTGCTCGTCGCCTCTCGCCCGGGGCAACTCCAGAAAAGGCCAAGCTCCAGCCCCTCTCCAGGAGACTGGCTCCGGAACCGGAGCTGTGTGTTGAGGTGAGGCCGACTATATCTAGCCGGTATCACTCAACCTCGTACACCAGCTCAGGCTCCTTCCCCACCAGAGAGGTGACATTCCACGTACCAAAAGCCAGTTTAGAAAGCTTGGGATCAGTCCGCCAAGGTCTCCGCCTTTGACCGCCACCTAATCCACATAGCACCGGACCCCCATGATCCCTCCTGCAGGTGGTGAACCCACTGGAGGGCGGACCCATGTAACTCCTTCGGGCTGAGCCCGGCCGGGTCCCATGGGTGGAAACCCGGCCACCAGACGCTAGCCTTCGAGCCCCTCCCCCAGGCCTGGCTCCAGGGTGGGGCCCCGGTAACCCCATACCGGGCGGGGTACACTGAATCCTTGATATACAATTAATCATGAGAGTCTGTTGGATCGTTCTTAGTCTGGCCCTTCACCCAGGACCAGTTTGTCTTGGGAGACCCTATCAGAGGCAAATTGCCCCCGGACAACATAGCTCCTGGGATCACTGGGGCACGCAAACCCCCCCACCACGATAAGGTGACGATCCATGAGGAGGGAGAGGCCAAATTATTAATTTTATTAATTTTAGAGACTTGAGGCTGGATTAGAATTTTCCCAACATTTTGTTTAATCAATATGGGAAGTTTATGCATTCTATTTTTTTTTTACTTTTTTATTAACTTTAAAGGGAGCAGAAAAAGGTTCTCTAAGGGAGGAGAGAGGGGCAAAGTTGAAGGGTGGTGGATGAGGAGGAGCTGTAGGAGTGCGAGTGTTTTTCAGGTTGTGTTGTAATAGTCCTGGGTTACAATATTTAAGGCAACGGGAGACAGACTCAGTCTCTGAAGGATTATAAATCAAAGGCTGATCCAAACGGTAAAGACCACCTGAGTTAACGGGATCGATACAATATGTGGGAACAGGACCAAAAAAAGGGCAAATTGGCAAACCCAGAAACTTCAGAGTGAGTAAACACACCAAATTTCAGTCACTGTACCAAAAAACACCGAATAAAATAGAGAAGATTGTCTGTTAAAACACGTGCACCAAGTCTATTTGGGTGGATGCCATCAGGCCTCATAAGTGATGGGCGGTTCCAAAATAAATTAAAATTTTCAACAAAACCAATGTTAAAAATAGGACAAGTAAAACACAGCCAGGAATTAAGACTAAGAGTTCTGCTAAAACGATTACAGCCTCGCCTGAGAGGTGCCAAAGGCCCAGAGATGAGCGCACGTCTGCCACAGTTCATAAGAGTGGACAGAAGGCTCCTGAAGTCACTTTTTAAAATCTCAGATGCTTCATCTGGGATGTTATTGCATCCCACATGCACAATGACAGTTTGAACGTGAGGGAATTCATTCAGCAGGTCAGGGATAAGAGCCTCAATATCAGAAACTCTAGCCCCGGGAAAAAATCGAGTAACAGTGCCTGCTTCTGACGTTCCTCACGATCGAGTCACCAATTACCAGCGTCGTCTGGGGGAAGTTTGTCGGTGGATTCTGATGTGGAGAGGAATTGTGAAAAGGATGATGTTGTTGTTGCGAAGGCGGGGAGATGCGCTGTTTTCTTCTGTCTGGAGCAGGTGTGTAATTTGACACACCCTGAGTGGTCTTAATCCGGGGTTTGCAGACATGAGCCGCCGCTGAAGGAGGGGAGGGAAGATGAGAGGCATCCACGGGTGGGCGGCCAGCGTCCAGGTGGGGAAAATCCTCCAGGGAAAGGATATCAAATCTATTATCCAAGGACACCGGAAGAGGAGAGGCGCGGCCCGTTCCGGTCGATCGACGATGGCCATTAGCTGGTCAAACCAAGGTCCAGGGCGCAGATGGAGGATGAGAGGGACCAAGCGAAGCTTTTGGTTTAGCCCCGAGACGAAACCAGTGATTGTTGCTGAGGTCATGGACGTCTGCAAGTGCTGGAGCAGGTGTGGAGGTAGGTGGAGACGCGCTCAGCTCACCGAAATAAGTAGCAGTTTCCGCCAGCTGCGAGGCGGTGGCCAGGGCCGATGATCGCCCGAGAATGATGGTGTCAATATGGTCTTCGGCCTCCCGAATCTTGTAAAGATTGGAGAGCCTCGTTTCCAGCTCAGAGACCTTATCGAGGAGCGATAAACAGCGGGTACATGACGGAGAAGGAGCCATGGCGTTCCAGGCGCTGAGATGGGTAGCCCGCAGCTAGCCAAAAACCACTACTTGTGCATCCGGACAGACTTTTAGGTGAGGCCAATACCGAGATAACAGTAAATAAAAACTGATAACAACAAACAGGGATTAAAAAATAAATAAATAAATAAAAACAATAAAAACAATCAATAAAAACAAACAAAAACAGAGAAAAAAGTAGTCTGATGCGAGTGAGTGTCAGACGCAGCTGTCAACGTCAAACGCAGCTCCCTGATTCAAGATTGGTGATAGAGTTCACCCTAGGGTTGAAGCTCGGCTGAGAGGGACACACGGAATGCGCGAACGACACGAGGACCAGGGGTGGCTGCCCGGGCTGAAGAGTTTCTGGGCCTGTCAGACGAGACATGGAGGCACCCCAACGAACTGCGCCACGTGGTGGAGAAGAGGAGACAGCACAGTCCAACCCCAGAGGCCAGGAAGAGAAGGCGCTCTGGATGGGAACCACAGGATGGCAATCCAGGGGGAGGGCACTCCACGGGATGTGTTCGATGACTGGGGGCATGTTTGGTTTGTGTGTTTAAGGTTCTGTGCTCCGATGTTATTGTATATATAGCTTATAGCCTTACTGGAGTGTGCCCCGAATATTTGAAGTGAGAAGTAAACATGAAAGAAATGTATTATTAGTTGACTGTTATAAATTGGAAATTGTGTGATTTTGAAAAAAAAAAAAAAGAAAGAAAAGAAACTGAATGGAATGAGATGCCAAAGTGTTTATAGTGGGACTGTTATACTGAGTGGGTTTAAAAGAAAAGCACTGAGTTGTTTAAGTAATGTAATGATCTGGAGATATTTTGGTTAAATGCTGACATTGCCCAACTCTGTAAATTTGATGATGTGCCCAAGTGTGGAGTGGGCGTGTTGGGCTGCCAGTAGGGGGTTAGGTTTGTCTTATATTTACATTGTTCAATGTGTGCTGTGTATATGTTATGATTGATCAGGGGATTAATTTTGTTAGAACCACGACCTATTTTATTTTGGAATGCTAGGAACAAGGCGGCAGAATAATCGGCCTGGCTGTGTAGGCGGCGCTGGTTGTCGACCCAACCTCCCAGCCTTGGTTGTGTGAATGGATAGGTTGTTTATTTCTTTTGTACATATGTTTTATGATTAGAGTGTGAGTCGGGTGATAAATTTTGGGTGGGCCAACCCGTGTGCTTGCATTTTTTTTAAGGGGGGGGGAAATGTTACATATGAATATAGGTAGTATTAGTCGGATGTCGGCTGGGTTGGCCGGGGAATGGTTAGGGGTGGCGGACTGCCGTTTCCAGTAGTGAAGCCACCCAGGGTATAAAGAGGTAGGACGGAAGGGGCTCATCCTCTTTTGTCATAGACACCCTGGCCTGCTGGAGCGTGCCGAAAGTCTGTACGGTATTGTACATAGTTCTGTTAATAAAACTCCATTAACAGTACCTTCGCTCTGCTCATTATTGACCCAATTATGGGCACAACATGGAGGACAAGTTGGTGTGAGACCAGTTAGCAATGCACACCACGAACCTGAAGCCGCTGGAGATGCCAGACGACCTGCCATTGGCAGACGTGGAGGAGTTGGCGTCCTCGACAGAGGCAGAAGCAGCTGCCCAGTTAGCATCACAGCTAGCGGGCTTGAACCCACGCACCCTGCAGCTAGCTTCACTGGTGCAAAAGGTTGCCCCAGTTACTGAGCCCACCGACCCCACACCTTCTCGGGAGAGCCCCGAAGTAGACACCGCGGGACAGCAGGACATCACAGTGCAACAACCCAGCAGCAAACTCAGCCTGGAAGATGACTCAAGTCTGCTGCACGCAGACGTGGATGCAGCCACACCCTGCCTCGCACTTCACGCCAAACAGAACCCAGCAGAACTGGAGCAGCCACTAGAACCCCAGTCCGCAGCCACGCGGGGATCAGCTCTGGGTCCCGCGTCCCAACATGAGTGTTAGCAAGCCGCAGCCTCATCACAGGAGTGATATGGCAAGTGTGACTTCATGGACGTGGATACAGCCAAACAGCACAGCTCAGAGAGTGAGCACAGCGTGGAGAGATAACACAGCACTGAGAGCGAACACGGCACAAACAGAGAGCACAGACCGGACTCGCCTCTGATCCTCGTCCAGCACGGGCTTCAAGCAGCCACCATGGAGCCGCAGGAGAGGGAGTTTGTGGAGAAAGGGGGACCCCAGTGAATCAGGACAACCCAGCGCACGTCCCATCAACAACAACAGCGACACATTACCATGACCACAACCAGCACCAGGTGAGGGAGAGAGAAGAAGCCAAAATCCCACATCCTCGTCGAGCATCAGCCTCAGGGAGCCGCCGCAACATAGCAGGATGGAAAGTTCGTGGCCCAGCAGGACCCAGCAGAGCAACGCCAACTGAGGACACATCCTGCCACCGGCGTGGATCAATCAATCAAACTTTATTTGTATAGCACTTTTCAAACATTGGATGTTGCGCAAAATGCTCTACATAGATAAAAACAATAGACACATTTAGTTAGATATATTTACATGACACATCCCCACCCCTCCCATAAACATACCCACAAAACACACACCCAGAGGCACATACACCACCCCCTACTTCTCTTACACACATTTAAAATAAAAGAGACATTGCTCAGCACTGAAGCACCATGTGAAAGAGCAACCATCCTGTGGAGCCCCCACACAGGAAGACCACACAGCCTATAACCACCACAGTAGCAGCCAACGTCAGAGACGAGAGAGCAGCAGCGCCGAGTGCAGCCAAACCAATCACTGCGTGCACTACTTGATTGGGTTCAGGTTCTACGATCCCACCACCTGGACCCACAGATGGTCCCATCATCGCGGATGAGAATCGTCGCACGAAAGAGGCCAGCCACTGTCCAGATGGCCGATTGCTCAAGAAGCCATGCCAGCTGTCTACAAAAGGTAAGATCAGCTGCCTTGGATCAAGATGCAGCGCTGGAGCCGACCCAGCTGGTGTGGGACCTGGGCTGGGACATTACTGACGAGCGAGTCATAACTCTGGCAAAACAGCATCCAGGTTTGCAGCAGCCGGTAGTGGTGGGCCGATCAATCCAAATATCGATAATATCGATACTAACATTGACATTGATATTGATCAATACCAGTGTAATGAGATCGATACTCTGTGTCTGTGTTGACGCTCCCACCACAGCACAGCAAGTAAGGATCTCTGCAGAATGCTGCCGCAGCACCTAGAGGCATGATTGGCTAGTCTCGTGCTGCACCTGATTGGCTGGTCTCGGCACCTAGACACGTGACTGACTGGCTGGTCCAAAACCGTTGGGTCACCCTTAAGCCTGCTTCATGCTACACCTCTGCTGTCCGCGTACGTGTAACTAGAAACCACGTATGACGAAATTTACGTGTCAGCAGTGCTCGACCACATGCAGCCCAAATTTTGTGACCGCGCCACGTGTCCACGACCTTAACGCGTTGGAAAGCGCATGCACAAGACTGAACGTCCCATTCACGAGGTGGCGATGTCGGCACAGCATACATCAGTAGACGAAGGAGACAACAAGGAGGTGGAAAATGAGAATAAAAACATACATGAATCATATATACAGTGGGGCAAAAAAGTATTTAGTCAACCACCAATTGTGCAAGTTCTCCCACTTAAAAGATGAGAGAGGTCTCCAATTTCCATCATAGGTATATCTCAACTATGAGAGACAAAATGAGAAAAACAAATCCAGAAAATCACATTGAAGGATTTTTAATGAATTAATTGGTGAATTCCTCGGTAAAATAAGTATTTGGTCAATAACAAAAGTTTATCTCAATACTTTGTTATATACCCTTCGCTGGCAATGACAGAGGGCAAACATTTTCTGTAAGTCTTCACAAGGTTTTCACACACTGTTGCTGATATTTTGGCCCATTCCTCCATGCAGATCTCCTCTAGAGCAGTGATGTTTTGGGGCTGTCGCTGGGCAACACGGACCTTCAACTCCCTCCAAAGATTTTCTATGGGGTTGAGATCTGGAGACTGGCTAGGCCACTCCAGGACCTTGAAATGCTTCTTACGAAGCCACTCCTTCATTGCCCGGATGGTGTGTTTGGGATCATTGTCATGCTGAAAGACCCAGCCACATTTCATCTTCAATGTCCTTGCTGATGGAAGGAGGTTTTCACTCAAAATCTCACGGTACATGGCCCCATTCATTCTTTCCTTTACACGGATCAGTAGTCCTGGTCCCTTTGCAGAAAAACAGCCCCAAAGTATGATGTTTCCACCCCCATGCTTCACAGTAGGTATGGTGTTCCTTCTCCTCCAAACACGACAAGTTGAGTTTTTACCAAAAAGTTCTATTTTGGTTTCATCTGACAATATGACATTCTCCTAATCTTCTTCTGGATCATCCAAATGCTCTCTAGCAAACTTCAGACGGGCCTGGACATGTACTGGCTTAAGCAGGGGGACATCTGGCACTGCAGGATTTGAGTCCCTGGTGGCGTAGTGTGTTACTGATGTAGCCTTTGTTACTTTGATCCCAGCTCTCTGCAGGTCATTCACTAGGTCCCCCCGTGTGGTTCTGGGATTTTTGCTCACCGTTCTCGTGATCATTTTGACCCCATGGGGTGAGATCTTGCGTGGAGCCCCAGATCGAGGGAGATTATCAGTGGTCTTGTATGTCTTCCATTTTCTAATAATTGCTCCCACAGTTGATTTCTTCACACCAAGCTGCTTACCTATTGCAGATTCAGTCTTCCCAGCCTGGTGCAGGTCTACAATTTTGTTTCTGGTGTCCTTTGACAGCTCTTTGGTCTTGGCCATAGTGGAGTTTGGAGTCTGACTGTTTGAGGTTGTGGACAGGTGTCTTTTATACTGATAAGCTCAAACAGGTGTCATTAACACAGGTAACGAGTGGAGGACAGAGGAGCCTCTTAAAGAAGAAGTTACATGTCTGTGAGAGCCAGAAATCTTGCTTGTTTGTAGGTGACCAAATACTTATTTTACCGAGGAATTTACCAATTAATTCATTAAAAATCCTATATATATATATATATATATATACCTATGATGAAAATTGGAGACCTCTCTCATCATTTAAGTGGGAGAACTTGTACAATTGGTGGCTGACTAAATACTTTTTTGCCCCACTGTACATACTTTCTTTCACAGCAGAAGCAGCATCTTCGTGGAAAAGGAGTGAAAACTGGGAAGTCAAACAGCAGAAATGGACTCTATTTGAAGAGAAACTTTGTGAAGAAGTCCGCCGTTTCTTTGTTGGTGAAAATCATGGCGCGTCAGCGCCTTGGCGCTACCTATCAGGTGGGAGTGAAACTACAAATGATGGTTGTGCACATGCGTCAACCACTTGGCCTGGGTAGATGAAAAAGCGAGCATGAGCAGCGCCACATGCATGCCGAGCTCGTCCAAAGCGTACGCGGACAACAGCGGACTAGAGGGAAATGTAGCATGAAGTAGGCTTTCCTCCAGCACAGAGCAGGCACACTTTGCTCCTCTTCTTCTTGTTGTTTTACCCACTCCCTCCTCATCCCTCTTGTACCATCACGTGACTCAGCCGCAGGTAAACAAGCTAGAACAGCTAGCTAGCACTGGCTGCCCTTTTATACCAACAATGCATAAATGCAAAATCTCAACTTTGAAGACTGTAAAATGTGGAGTTGGATCACTATGATTTCTAACCCTCTTTGAAACACTAAAATGTCTGGTGAATAAACATAATTTAAAGATAACTGATAAGAGGTAATAACAATTTTTACTTCTAAAAATACACAAATGGTTACAAGCCTGGCTGTACTGTTATATTTTTTATTTTTGGCAGATGGGATGCAATTCTCGGCAAGCAAGCAATTTTCGGCACAATACCGGCAGCATGCAGTGCCGGGCACACACAGCACAGAGACGGAGCAGAAGGATGGCAGAGAGGAAGAGAAGTGTTGTCATGTGGCTATATTTTCAGGCCGGAAATGAGACAACAGCAAGCTGTACAATTTGTAAAAAGGCTGTGAAATACAGTGGTAACACAACTAATTTATACAAGCATATGGCAGTAAAGATATAAAGGTAGAAGCAAATGCAATTTCAGCCCGTTATGCTTTACCCAGGAAAGATAATAAAACAAAGAAATCAATTGTGATGCGCTTTGTGAACAGAAGGGTAAAAAATGACATACTGAGGCAGGCCAGAAAGCTACGGGGAACAAAAGTTTACCTAAATGAACACCTAACAAGAACAAATGCTGAAATAGCACGGCAAGCACAGATGCTGAAAAGACAAAATAAGATACAGGCAACATGGACAAGAAATTGTAGAGTTTGGATCAAACTAAATGGAACACCTGAGCAAGCAAAGAGTATAATGATCAGAGATGTTACTGACTTAGATAAATAAAGATGAACACTGATTAAGAAAATTAAGAGACAATGATAATCCATATTCACACACACGGTAAGAATAGTTCTTTTGATATACCATGTCAAAGTACTTTAAAAAAAAAAAGCAAAACAAACAAAAACTTATGACTGACTTGAGTAGACATCAATTATCCCCAGTTGGAGGAAGTCATTTGACACAGAGTGAGGAAACTCAAACTCTGAAAATATGCCATTATGCTGAACATAAACTACAAGAGATGGAGAATGATATTGATCCTGATAACCACTTTTTCAATAATATTCATAACCATTGTGAATATTACACTGAAAAGCAATTCAAAAGTCAAGTGCAACTAGATGGTAAACTATCAATAATACACTTCAACAGCAGAAGTCTTAACAAAAACTTTCCAGAGATTCAGGACTATTTAAAACAGCTAGACAGAAAATTTACAGCTATTGCAGTCTCTGAAACCTGGCTTAATGAAGAGCAGGCTCCCCTGATGGCAATAGAGGGATATCAGATGTTTCATATTAACAGACCTCAAAAAAAGGGTGGTGGTGTTGCACTGTATATTGATAACCTGTATAGGTGTAAGCTTGTAAATGGAATGTCCTTTGCACTACCAGGGATCTTGGAATGTGTTACTGTCGAGATTGACCAAGATAAAACAAAAAATCTAATTACAAGTTGTATATATAGAATGCCGGGAACTTGCATTGAGACATTAGAGATAAATTAGTCGAGCTGTACAATAATATTACTAGTAAGAAAATGGTAGCAATTTGTGGAGATTTCAATATTGATTTACTAAATCCACAACAACAAAATGTTATTACAGAGTTCATGAACTCTATGTACAGCATGAGTCTATATCCCACAATAACACATCCCAGTAGAATCACAGTTCACACTGCTACACTTATTGACAACCTGTTTGTTAATATTATTGATAAGAAAATAGAAAGTGGATTACTGATAAATGATATAAGTGACCACTTGCCAACCTTTGCACTTATCCATGGCCACACGGGGGCCAATACAGAAAAAATTTTAAAATCGTTCAGATACAAATCACCAAATGCAATCAGTTCTTTTAAAGAGGACTTGCTGAAGCAAGACTGGACAGAAGTCTATGTATCAGATGTAAATGAAGCCTATGACACATTTATAAACATTGTAACCACTCTTTATGAAAAAAAACTGTCCATTAGTAAAAAAAAAAGCTTAAACATAAATTTGCCGATAAGCCATGGTTAACCAAAGGATTACAAAAGGCGTGTAAAAAGAAAAATTTATTATATAAAGCTTTCCTAAAGAAAAGGACAAAAGAAGCAGAGCAGCGGTATAAAACATACAAAAATAAGTTAACATATATAATAAGATGTAGTAAGAGAGACTATTACAGTAAAGAACTGGAGAAAAACAGAGACAATATTAAAAATACATGGACAATACTTAACAGTATTCTTGGAAATAAAAGCAGAAATACAAGCTACCCAACCGATTTTTCAAAAAATAATAAAACGACTCAGTGTGAATGCAGCTTCACCTGCAGATGAATTTAATAACTTTTTTGTTAACATTGGTCCTAATTTGGCTCGAGAAATACCCACTACGGCGCCTGCAGGTGATACAATATGCAATAACACTGCTATAAAAGACTCCATTTTCATAAAGAACACAGACGAGAGAGAGGTCATTGAAATTGTTAAATCGTTTAAAAGTAAAACATCTACGGACTGTGATGGTATTGACATGCTCTTAGTCAAAACTATTATTGAATGCTTAGTGAAACCACTGACGTATATCTGTAACCTGTCTCTCCAAACAGGTATATTTCCCAATGCAATGAAAATAGCTAAAGTAATTCCGATATACAAGACGGGTGACAGAGGGGAATTCTCAAACTATAGACCAATTTCACTATTGCCGCAATTTTCCAAGATACTTGAAAAAATATTCTATGAGAGAATTGACAACTTCATACTGAAGAATAATTTATTGTGTGAGCAGCAATATGGGTTCAGACACAAGAGGACAACTGCATTTGCTGTAATGGAATTTATAGAAAAAATATCAACTGCCATTGAAAATGAAGAGTATTCAGTTGGGGTATTCCTGGATCTTAAAAAAGCATTTGATACAGTGGATCATAATTTATTATTAAAGAGACTACAAAATTGTGGTATTAGAGGGGTAGCACTGTCCTGGTTAAGTAGTTACTTAAAGAATAGATATCAGTATGTATGTGTTGGTAACAAAAACTCACAGTTACTGAAGGTTACTTGTGGAGTCCCACAGGGTTCAGTTTTGGGGCCATTATTATTCAATATGTATATAAATGATATATGTAAAGTTTCAGAAAAAATGGACTTAATATTGTTTGCCGATGACACTAATCTATTATGCAGTGGAAACAATTTGGAACAACTTCTGGATACACTCGGAAAGGAATTAGGAAAGCTTAAACTGTGGTTTGATTCAAACAAATTAACGCTCAATTTAAGTAAGACAAAATTTATAGTCTTTAACAACCATCACAACAACTCAGTATCTAAACTCAGTGTAAATGGTGTAGAGATTGAAAGGGTATCTGAAACTAAATTTCTTGGAGTAATAATTGATAATAAACTGTGTTGGAAGTCACATATTAATTATATTAAAGGTAAAATATCCAAATCAATTGCAATATTACACAGAGTGAAATATTTGCTGAATCAACCCACACTATATACCTTGTATCATTCATTAATACTCCCATACATGACATATTGTAATGAAGTATGGGGAAATACATATAAAACAAACATATATCCACTCTTTATGCTTCAGAAGAGAGCTATTAGAATAATAAACAAAGCAGCTTACAGGGAACCAACAAACCCACTTTTTCTTAAACTAAAAGCTCTCAAGTTGAAAGATCTGGTTGACTTTAAAACTGCAGTAATAATGTTTAAAGTGAAGAATCTATCACTGCCTGCAAATATCCAAAAGTTGTTCCAAATAAGGGAGAAACAATATCATTTTAGAGGAACATGTATATTTCAAAAACCTACAGTGAGAACTACCACCAAGCAACACTGTGTTTCAGTGCAAGGAGTCAGATTATGGAACGATTTTGGACCTGAATTAAAATCATGTACAACGCTTGGACAATTTAAACAAAAACTAAAGGAAGAAATACTCCAAACATATATACAAGATGACATGTAAAATCACATAAGGATTGTCATATCCAGCCTGTGTTGTGTTGTAGCTTAGTTTTTTCTGTCACACTTTGTCTTAGCTTCGTTTTTTTTTTAATTGTAATCGCTCTTGTCTTGTTTGTTTGTTTTTTTTTTCTCTTTTGAATTCTTGGATGGAATATGGGTGGGCAATATAAGCTGCCGCTTCAGCCATCACCCATTTCGGATAACTTATGTTGAATTGTATAATCAGAGGAGTTATTGTCTAATTTGACTTTGTTGGATTTTCTTTCCCCCTTTGTTATATTATTCAGTTCCTTTTAACCTGTACTATCCGAAATAAAGATTCATTCATTCATTCATTCAAAAATCCAAAAGACAACGCTGAGCTACAGAAAGGGAGAGAGAAGGAGAGAAATCCCCCACCCCCTGGCCCCGACAGACCCAGAGGCAGAGATCATTGGCAGACACCTTTCAGTATGGCAGAGAATATTCAGGTAGATATTAATCAAATCAAATCAAATCAAATCAACCTTTATTGTCATATTGCTGTACATACAACTGTAGTGCAGGCAAGATGAAATTGCGTTTCTCTCGGCATCCATATAAGCAGAAGAACATGATTTAAGACACACTCACACATATCTTCACCTATTAGTGATGAAAGTAATATTTTAGTCATCTTCAGCATTAGTTATTAATTTTCAAAGTACAACTGGTCATTTACTTTAGCCAACTCAAAAAGTATATATTATGCTAAGACCTTGGTATAATACATTTATTCCATTGAAACATTTTATTCAAATGAATACATTTACTGAAACTGAAATAAATATACTGAATTTAATATGGCTCAGATTTGATTGAATATAATTGTCATTTTGTGTTAACTGTGAAAGTGATACTGTATGTATTTACCTCTAAACTTTGCCCGAATTCTGTCCTGGGTTTTAACTAATTAATAATACAAAATAAAAATCACAAAACACTTAAAGATCAAGAAAATTCATTCAGATTTAGTAATTTGATGATGCATCCACCTTAATTATTAAAAAAGTATCAATACCGTATCAGTATCAGTGATACTGGTCCTGTATTTACTTGGTATCGGATCGATACCAAATCCTGCAGTATCGCACAGCACTAGCAGCCGGTGCTTCCAGGGGCGCACCCACCGTGTGAGGCCCCTGAAGTTGAACTCTAAGCAGTGACTGTTTTGACATGTTTAACAGAGCAGGACTGCTTCAGCGGTGGCAGAATAACCCACCCAGTTATGTAGAGTTAACTGGCAGTCTACCCGGTGGCCCAGGTTCTATTTTTCTGTTGCAATGTAAAAAAAAAAAAAAAAAAAAGGCTGTTGTGAATGTAATGTAAAAGAGAGAGAGCTGCTGTGTGTTGTGTTCATAATGTTTTGAGTTTTTCAGGGGGGAGGTAGATGTTAGGCATTGAAATACTAACAAATAGGCAGCATGGACGTGACATCAGAGGCACGGGGAGTCAGCGCACCGTGCCTATTTAGGACTGTTGGCGGGAGCTGTCCTCTTTGGCGCTCCACCTCCGTATAGGAGACAGTCTGTGTAGCTTAAGGGCTAGTTAGTTTGTTATACACTGTGTCATGTTCGCCCCTCTGGGACAGAGAAACAGACCCAAGTGTTGAATGGTATTTGTGACATTTATTAACAAAAATAACATACAGTCCAAAAATAGTGCCAACAATACAGAAAAAAGCAAAACAAGAATAACTTACAGAGTGAGCCTCAGTGCTGGGAGCGCTCTGGAGAAGTAAAAACACTTCAGAGGCTGGGAGGAGTAGAATGATGATTAGATGAACCAATATAGCCGCAATGACAAAATGAACAGGGAGGCTTAAATAGTGAGATGCACAATGAGTAGCAGGTGCAGGGAACAGGAGTGGACTGGTGCAAAATTAGGTCACCTATACGACTGGTGACCTAATTACAGATTAATTAATGTAATTAATTAATCTAATTAATTTAATTGATTGGTTAATTAATCTGTAATTAATTAATTACAGATTAACGATAGATGATACCAGAATAGAAACAGTACAGGAAAATAAGTTTCTGGGGGTGATGCTAGACAATAAAATCTGCTGGAAACCTCACATCAGTCACATCGGGGCCAAGTTGGCAAAATGTATAGGGATACTGGGGAAGACAAGACACATCTTGGACTATAAATCATTGGTCTTACTGTACAATTCACTGTTTCTACCTTATCTTAACTACTGTGTAGAAGTCTGGGGAAACACCTACAAGACCAACCTACAGTCAATATGCACATTACAAAAAACAGCTATAAGGATAATAAATAATGTAGGACATAGAGACCATACCAATTCGATGTTTTTAAAGTCACATGTCATAAACTTCATCGATTTAGTTAAATTTAAGACAGCACAAGTCATGTACAGGGCAATTAATAATCAACTCCCAACTAATATACAAAAAATATTTAAAAAAGAGACAATGATCATAATTTGAGAGGAGACTTAAACTTTACAAAACCCAAGATACGAACAACCAAGAAAAGTATGTGCATATCTGTCTGTGGGGTGGATTTGTGGAACAGTCTGGAGCCGGAACTGAAACTATGTACAAACAGAAATCAATTCAAAAAGAGGTACAAACATTATTTGCTGAAAGGATATATGTTAGAAGGGTAGTATTTATATGTACGATTCACTATGCTCACTCTGGGACACTATGGGACACTATGGAATGGTGGGTGGGACAGCACTGTGTATATCTGTGTTGTTTGAGGCTGGTTTTGATGTATGGACATCAACAAACTAAGTTTTTTTTTTTGTTTGTTTTTTTTTTGAATGCAAAAGATGCAATAGACTTACACAATGGTCCTCTCCGGCATACAACTAGGAACATACCGGTCGCTATGGAGGGTGAGAATATGTATGGGCACATAATCATACCATGTAGGATAACTAAATAGACGGTTATGCTGTTTCATCCCACCTAGCAACAATGCTCTGCACTGTGTGTGTTTATATATTTACATATTTATTCCATCTAGCTACAATGCTCTGCACTGGGTGTGTTTATATTTATATATCTATATATTTATTCCATCTAGCTACAATGCTCAGCACTGGGTGTGTTTATATTTATATATCTATATATTTATTCCATCTAGCTACAATGCTCCGCACTGTGTTTTTATATATCTACATATTATTCCATCTAGCTACATTGCTCCGCACTGTGTGTGTTTATATACTTGCATATTTATTCCACCTAGCTGCAATGCTCCGTACTGTGGGTGTTTATATATTTACATATTTATTCCATCTAGCTACAATGCTCTGCACTGTGTGTTCATATATTCATATATTTATTCCATCCAGCTACAATGCTCTGCACTGTGTGTCTGTGTGTGTGTGTGTGTATATATATATATTTTATAGTAATATGTACATATGTATATTAGCTGCTCTTGCTTGCTTGTTTTTTTTTTTTTTTTTTTTTTTTTTTTTTCTTGCCTTCTGATTGTTGCTCTGAGTGTTGCTATCCCTGTGCTGTTGCAATCCTGGAATTTCCCCGTTGTGGGACTAATAAAGGCTTATCTTATCTTATCTTATCTTAATGTATGCTAGGATGGATGGGTGTTAATGTTGATATGTACAAAATACAGTTAATTGTTTACTTGGGGTCTTAAATGTGGTAATTTGTATATAATTCACATGAATGTATTTATGGAAAAGAGGAGATGGAATTAAGTGTTCACTTCTTCCTTCTCCCTTTCGAACACTGTATACTGTTACTTTATTGTATTTGTCATTTGTTTTGTTTTTGTTATACTTTTTTGTTCGAAATAAAGTATCTATCTATCTATCTATAATTACTAGGAGAGCAGGCAGTGAGCAAGTAACAAAGTGGGGGTGTCTGGAAAGGAAGAAATAATGACCCTGTCACAGGAAAAAAAACAACAATCAAACTACATAAATGGATGACAAAAAAACAATACTGACAAATAATGACTAGAATGATAAATCATCAGAAATCAAAAACACAGGAAAATGCCACAAGGCTAGGAAAAAATGCAGAAACTAGTCAGAAATAAATAGAGAGCCTGAACCCGGAAGAACCTGTGCTCAGTCCTGTGATAGAGCCTCCCCTTTAAGGGGTGGATCTCAGACACCCCAAGGTAACACCAAAAGAAGCCCGCTCCCCCCCCCAAAAAAAAGCACAGCAAAAAACAAACCTGGGTGGGAGGTGGGGGGGAACAGGTAAGGAGGGAGCAAAACTACAGGGCCCACTCCGGACCCCCCAGACAGTTCGGGTGGCCGGCCGAAGTCCCAGGCCGGTCGGACAGCCATTTGGAAGGAGTCGGGTGGCCTGCTGGAGAAAAAGGACCACCCGACCCGATGGCTCAGTCTTTCAGGCAGCCGGCCTGAGTTCTTTAGCCACCAGGACCGCAGGGGTGACCCAGGAGGTGGCCTTCCCATGGGAGGACCCACGGCAACACTAGGCAGCAGTGGGGGAACCACGATGGTGCCGGGTAAAGGAGAGGAGGCCCCGACGCCCTCAGTGGTTCCAGACTGGAGCACTGCAGCACCCACGGTGGCTCCAGGCTGAAGCTTTGCAGCACCCGCGGTGGCTCCAGGCTGGAGCAACGCTACACCCGCGGTGGCTCTGGGCTGGAGCTCTGCAGCACCCGTGGTGGCTCCAGACTGGAGCTCTGCAGCACCCTCGATGGCTCTGGGCTGGAGCAATGCTGCACCCTCGGTGGCTCCAGGCTGGAGCTCTGCAGCACCCGCGGTGGCTCTGGGCTGGAGCTCTGCAGCACCCTCGGTGGCTCCGGGCTGGAGCACTGCAGCACCTTCAGTGGCTCCGGGCTGGAGCACTGCAACACCCATGGCAAACAGGCCGACCCACGAGAGCACAAGGCCAAGGAGGCGGTCCACCAATGGGACACCGGACGAGGGTGAAGGAGGTAGGTCCACGACGACCTCAGCGGGGGAAGCTGGACCCACAACGGCCTCAGGCAGTGAGCCTGGACCCACAGAGACATCTGGCTACGCTTGAACATTCCGAGTGACCCTGGGAGAAAGCTCAGACACAAACAGAGAAGGGGGATCAGGGTCACCGTCAGCGGCACAGCCCGGTGAGGCGAGCTCGGGTGAAGAATGTTGAATGTCGGTAGTAAACTCCGAAATGGCAGCCAAATGCCATTGCTGCCGGGCCAACCACGGTTCCGAGACCTTGGACATCGCGTACGTCAGTGGCTTATGGTCCACAAACGCAGTGAAAACTCGCGCCTCTCTAGCCAAAACACGAAATGGCGCGTCGCCAGGTGGAGAGCCAGCATTTCTCTGTCGAACGTGCTGTATTTGCGTCCGTTGTCGTGCAAAGTTTGACTGAAAAATGCGAGCGGCTGCCACAAACCTGAGACGTACTGCTCCACCACTGCCCCTACAGCAACATCAGACACGTCCGTAGTGAGCGCTATCCATGCAGACGGATCCTGGTGGGCTAGTAACGTGGCATCCACCAGTGCTGCGTTGGCATTTGTGAAAGCCTGGACTCGCTCGGGAGTCTTATCTTATATCTTGTATCTCTTTCTGAGTGGACGCAAACATTCCATGTAAAACCATTACAGTCTTCCCCAATAACAAGTCATGGGTGACAAAAGAGCTAAAAACTGTCATAAATAAGAAAAAAACCTGGGTGTGGGTGACCCCCACAACAGACTGGGACAAGCAGAGCACTCAGCTGGGGCAATTAGCAGAACAATGAGATGTGTATTGAGATCAATAGGCAGCCGCTCTTTGTCTAGCTTCTTCCGCCAGTTCCGCTGTTGATATGTATGACTCAAATGCAAACGTTCATGCTTCCTGCTCTGACTGTGATGCAAATGTCCCATGCCTTTCATGTATTGTCTGTAACTGGGTATTTAAGTGACTGAATATCACATGCCACTCTCTCTCTCTGACCACTGCTTCTGACACACACATTCCGTGTCTCCTGACGAGAGCCTCCGGGCCCGCTCCGGCACGCCTGCACGGCGCTGGAGTGAGTTCCGTGATGGCGGTATGATTAATAAACTCCCTCAAAAACTCACAGTTCGCTCCTTATTATCTCATGCCGCCACACTGGTGACCCCGAGAAAGCACACGCTTTGTGCAACGCAACCTTCTGGTCTGGACAGCCACACTGGTGACCCGACGACAACGAACGCAGCACCCGGCGGTGATTCTCCGACGACAAGCGAACGCAGCAGCCTGACGCAAATGATCTGCCCTCCCTTCTGCTACAGGGAGACCTCGACGCAGAGCCACCACCAGGCGAACTCCCTCGGAGATCACCCACGACCGTGAAGGCTGCAGAAAGCGTCATGGTGCGACCCTCGCCTGAGATCGGGACATCCAGGCGAGGACCGGCCGAGGGACACAGAACGTCTTCTCCCTCTCACCGCTCCTCCTCCCTCTCACCGCTCCTACGCATCTACACGAGCCCGAGAAACAAAGATCGTCTCCTCCCTCTCACCGCTCCTACGCATCTACGCGAGCCGAGGGACAAAGATCGTCTATTTCCTCTCACCGCTCCAACGCACCACGAGCGAACGACGCAACAGCTCTACAGCGATGACCATCGGCGCCAACGACGCTGATCTCCATCAAGCTCCCTGACCCTGACTCGCCTCTCAACAGCGGACCACCCACGCACCGAACCCCCGCACGCACACTGGGGGGTTACGAGGACAGCGCATCATGCACGGGACAATAACGGCTCCACAGACCACCATCGTCCTTCGTCGCTGCACACAGAACCTTCAGGGCTGCTCACACACCTGAAGCACGCACGCAGCTCGCTCACAGGATTTTGTAATGGTCTCAGCCACGGCGCACAAGGGAATTCAGCCGTCAGCTGTCCCCGAGAACTTTAGGACTGAGCGCGCACCTAAAGTCAACACGCCAAGTCCCACACTGCTGCAGCTCCTTTTTTCTTCATGGCCGCGAGAGGAGTCAGAGACTAATTTTTCTTCTTACAGCTGCTGTGGACCTCCACACGTTCAATGGGACAGCCCCTCAACATCGCGGAGCCACAGGCAATTTTTGCGCGGCCCAAACAATTTCACCATCCTGGGCCGGCACTTGCTACCCCCACCCACCTCCCTCCACCTCCGCCTACACAGAGCTTTCCCTGCTCGCTACCAAAGCCGGACTATCGAGGCCTCAGCTTCCAACTGAGCCCTTTGGGGGGAGGAGTACTGTGGGTGACCCCCACAACAGACTGGGACAAGCAGAGCGCTCAGCTGGGGCAATTAGCAGAACAATGAGATGTGTATTGAGATCAATAGGCAGCGGCTCTTTGTCTAGCTTCTTCCGCCAGTTCTGCTGTTGATATGTATGACTCAAATGCAAACGTTCATGCTTCCTGCTCTGACTGTGATGCAAATGTCCCATGCCTTTCATGTATTGTCTGTAACTGGGTATTTAAGTGACTGAATATCACATGCCACTCTCTCTCTCTGACCACTGCTTCTGACACACGCATCCCGTGTCTCCTGACGAGAGCCTCCGGGCCCGCTCCAGCGTGCCTGCACGGCGCTGGAGTGGGTGTTGTGATGGCGGTATGATTAATAAACTCCCTCAAAAACTCACAGTTCACTCCTTATTATCTCATGCCGCCACACTGGGTTTTTTTTCCACTGGTAACACTGAGGAAAGGAAAGAAATTAACAGAGAGGTTAGGAATGAGATAAGGAAAGCAAAAAGACTGTATAAGGAAAAGGTGGAATTGAAATACAGCAGTGGTGATCTGAGAACAGCCTGGAGAGGAATTAAGTCCATGTCCTCAATAAATCAGGAAGTAAATGAAGGCAACAGAAAACTTGTAAGAATTGAGGGTGTGGATGATGTGAATCTTGCTAATGTTTTTAATGACTTCTTTTGTCATTCTGAAAAGCATGATTTTTCTGTGAAAATGTCCCACTTTAAACCGTATCTTTCTTCAAATAACTATCATTAAAGAGGAAAGTGTTAGGGATTACCTTAAAAAAGTTAATATTAGAAAGGCTCCAGGTCCAGATCCTATCTGTGGCCATACACTCCGGTATTGTGCTGATCATCTTAGCAGTGTCCTTCACTATATGTTTCAGATGTCTTTGAACTGCAGTCAAATTCCTGTGATCTGGAAATCATCTACAGTAGTGCCTATTGCTAAGTCCACTTCTCATAAAGAACTCAAAGATTTCAGACCTGTGGCTTTAACATCATTAATGATGAAAATCTTTGAGAAAATTGTAAGAAATCTTGTTCTACAGTCTGGTCAAGATAAATTTGATCCACTTGAGTTTGCATACCAAACAAAAAAGGGTGTTGAGGATGCTTAGCTTTTCATTTTAAATTGTGTATATCAACATCTAGAAAAACCGCAGGCCCATGCCAGGCTCCTGTTTGCTGATTTTTCATCAGCTTTTAACACCGTGCAACCTCATCTTTTAACAGAAAGATTAATTTATGATTTTAATTTATCTCACCAACTCGTGCTTTGGATTATGGACTTTTTAACTGGTCGGACTCAAAGGGTACTTGTAAATGATCACCTTTCGGATTGTCTGAGCACTTCTACAGGGTCACCACAAGGGTGTGTTCTTTCACCTCTTCTTTTTATTATGTACACAGATGTAGGCGCAATTATGAGGGTGTGGCGCATATATTGATTCATATTTCCCACATAGACACCGGCCCCGGGTCTATGTGGGACCAGGTGGTGATCAGTTGACAGCTCTGCACCTCTCTTTACTCGGGTGTCCAAGACATACGGTCGCAGGTCTGATGATACGATAACAAAATCGATCATCGACCTGCGGCCTAGGGTGTCCTGGTGCCAGGTGCACATATGGACACCCTTATGCTTGAACATGGTGTTCGTTATGGACAGACTGTGGTTAGCACAGAAGTCCAATAACTGAACACCACTCGGGTTCAGATCGGGCAGGCCGTTCCTCCCAATCACCCCCCTCCAGGTTTCACTGTCGTTGCCCACGTGCGCATTGAAGTCCCCCAGTAGGACAATGGAGTCTCCAGGAGGAGCACCCTCCAGCACCCCAGTCACAGACTCCAAAAAGGGTGGGTACTCTGAAACATCATTTGGTGCATAGGCACAAATGATGGTCAGGACCCGTTTCCCAACCCGAAGGCGCAGGGAAGCAACCCTTTCGTCCACCGGGGAAAACTCCAATATAGAGGCAGCAAGGTGGGGCGATACAAGAATACCTACCCCTGCTCGTCGCCTCTCGCCCGGGGCAACTCCAGAAAAGGCCAAGCTCCAGCCCCTCTCCAGGAGACTGGTTCCGGAACCGGAGCTGTGTGTTGAGGTGAGGCCAACTATATCTAGCCGGTATCGCTCAATCTCGTACACCAGCTCAGGCTCCTTCCCCACCAGAGAGGTGACATTCCACGTACCAAAAGCCAGTTTAGAAAGCTTGGGATCAGTCCGCCAAGGTCTCCGCCTTTGACTGCCACCTAATCCACATAGCACCGGACTTCCATGATCCCTCCTGCAGGTGGTGAACCTACTGGAGGGCGGACCCATGTAACTCCTTCGGGCTGAGCCCGGCCGGGTCCCATGGGTGGAAACCTGTGTGTATGTGGGAAATAGACATAGACATAGACATAGACACCGGCCCCTGTCCGGGAGGTCTTCAACTCCCACCTCCGGAAGAACTTCAACCACATTCCGAGGGAGTCTGGAGACATGGAGTCTGAATGGGCCATGTTCTCCACCTCTGTTGTTGAAGCGGCGGCCCAGAGCTGCGGCCGCAAGGTGGTCGGTGCATCTCGTGGTGGCAACCCCCGAACCAAGTGGTGGACACCAGTGGTGAGGGGGGCCATTAAGCTGAAGAAGGAGTCCTATCAAGCTTGGTTGGCTTGTGGGACTCCCGAAGCAGCTGAGGTGTACCGGCAGGCCAAGCGGAGTGCAGCTCGGGTGGTTGCTGAAGCAAAAACCCGGGTATGGGAGGAGTTCGGTGAGGCCATGGAACAAGACTTTCGGTCGGCTTCAAAGAGATTCTGGCAAACTGTTCGGCGGCTCAGGAGGGGAAAGCAGCTCCCCGTCCACACTGTGTATGGTGCGGATGGGACACTGTTGACTTCAACTGGGGATATCGTCGGGCGGTGGAAGGAATATTTCGAGGATCTCCTCAATCCCACTGATATGCCTTCCACAGAGGAAGCAGGGTTTGGGGACAAGGGGGATGACTCGCCTATCACAGGGGCTGAGGTCGCCAAGGTGGTTAAAAATCTCCTTGGTGGCCGGGCCCCGGGGGTGGACGAGATTCGCCCCGAATACCTCAAGGCCCTGGATGTTGTTGGGTTGTCATGGTTGACACGCCTCTGCAACATTGCGTGGAGGTCGGGGGCAGTGCCTTTGGCATGGCAAACCGGGGTGGTGGTTCCTCTCTTCAAAAAAGGGGACCGGAGGGTGTGCTCCAACTTTAGAGGGATCACACTCCTCAGCCTCCCTGGGAAGGTCTATGCCAAGGTACTGGAGAGGAGAGTCCGGCCGTTGGTCGAACCTCGGATTCAGGAGGAGCAATGTGGTTTTCGTCCTGGCCGTGGCACATCGGACCAGCTCTTTACCCTCTCGAGAATTCTTGAGGGTTCGTGGGAGTTTGCCCAACCAGTTTACATGTGTTTTGTGGACTTGGAGAAGGCATTTGACCGCGTCCCTCGTGGATTTTTGTGGGGGGTGCTTCGGGAGTATGGGGTATCGGGCTTGTTGTTACGAGCTATTCGGTCTCTGTACGACCGTTGTGAGAGTTTAGTTCGTATTGCCAACACTCGGTCGGAGTCATTCCCAGTGAGAGTTGGACTCCGCCAGGGCTGCCCTTTGTCACCGGTCCTGTTCATAATTTTTATGGACAGGATTTCTAGGCGCAGCCAGGGAATGGAGGGTGTCATGCTTGATAACCACAGGATCTCATCTCTGTTGTTTGCAGATGATGTTGTCCTGTTGGCTTCATCCAGCAATGACCTACAGCTCTTGCTGGGACGGTTTGCCGCTGAGTGTGAAGCGGCTGGGATGAGAATCAGCACCTCCAAGTCCGAGTCCATGGTCCTCAGCCGGAAAAAGGTGGATTGTCCTCTCCGGGTTGGGGACAGGCTCCTGCCCCAAGTGGAGGAGTTTAAGTATCTTGGGGTCTTGTTCACGAGTGAGGGGAAAATGGAGCGAGAGATCGACAGACGGATTGGAGCAGCATCTGCAGTGATGCGGACATTGTACCGGTCTGTTGTGGTGAAGAGGGAGCTTAGTTCTAAGGCAAAGCTGTCGATTTACCAGTCAATCTACGTTCCTACTCTCACCTATGGTCACGAGCTTTGGGTAATGACCGAAAGAACGAGATCGCGGATACAAGCGGCTGAAATGAGCTTTCTCCGTAGGATTGCTGGACTCACCCTCAGAGATAGGGTGAGGAGCTCAGTCATCCGGGAGAGGCTCAGAGTGGAACCGCTGCTCCTCCACATTGAAAGGAGTCAGTTGAGGTGGTATGGGCATCTGATTAGGATGCCTCCTGGACGTCTCCCACTTGAGGTGTTTCAGGCACGTCCCACTGGGAGGAGACCCCGGGGCAGACCCAGGACTCGGTGGAGAGACTATGTCTCCCAGCTAGTCTGGGAACGCCTTGGTGTCCCCTCTGAAGAGCTGGAGCAGGTGGCTGGGGAGAGGGAGGTCTGGGCTTCTCTGCTTGGGCTGCTGCCTCCGCGACCCGGACCTCCGGAAAAGCGGTAGAAGATGGATGGATGGATGGATGGATGGATTTCCCACATATGCATGACTGTATGTGTATTGGGGGCTTCACGTCTCAGAGGACAAAAGAGGTCTGGGAGACCTACAGGAGATGACGAGGAGGTGTGAGTTCGGGCTTTCGTCTTGGAGAGGATGCCCCAGTGGGACCCCCGGAACATCGAGGGATGAGAGACAATAGGAGAAGATCAAAGAAGCATTGTGACTGAGATTATGTACCACAGATTGTATGTCTGCTTAAGCACCATGTGACTTAGGTTGTGTGGCTTCTGCAGGGTATAAGAAGTGTGATATGTGATTGCTCAGCCTCTTCTGTTTTTGAGAGATCGATAGAGGATGTGTTCCTTCAATAAAACTGATCCTGAGAAATAAACTCAGTCTCATCCTTGAATGCATCCTCTACACTGGTGACCCTACGGCTAAGTATGGACGAACTTCATACAGCAGACTCATCAGGAGCCAGCCAGGCTAGCGCAGCTACCGCGGTCCAGCTGCCCGAATTCTGGCAGCACAGCCTACGTGCCTGGTTCAACACGGTTGAGGCGCAGTTTCACCTTCGGAGAATTTCAGCAGATGCAACGAAATTCTACCATGTGGTAGCAAAGCTGGACAGCCTCACAGCACAGCGGGTGGAGAGCCTGACTAACCATCCACCAGAAGTCGACAAGTACGGCGCATTGAAAGCCGCGCTCATCCGTGCTTTCACCCCCTCGCTGGGAGAGCGGGCAGAGAAGCTCCTGATGTTGACTGAAGGCGAAGCAGACAGGCCCGCTGACCTGATGGCGAGGATGCTGAGTCTGAGAGGCGAGGACGATGACGGCTTTATCTTCGCCCATCTTTTCCTCAGGACACTACCGTCAGCGGTGAGAGTCACCCTGGCCAGCTCGCAGCGGCTGACCAACCGAGATTACCACGAGCTGGGCCAGGAGGCACAGCGACTCGTCGACACCCATAGACGGCACACGACCACGACGGTGGCAGCGGAGCTGAGCGCAACTCCCGGAGACGGCAGGGGGCCAGGGGCTGCAACACCAGATGCGCGGACGTCGGCAGCGGCGGAGACCAGGAGACGTGGGGCGCGCGACGCCCTCTGCTTTTATCACCGACGCTTTGCCGAGAGGGCGCACAAATGCATTCCCCCATGCCAGTTCAAGCGCTCGGGAAAACGCCAGGCCCGAGAGTCAGTAGCAGCTGCTGCTCTCGGCGCGAAGAATAAGCTGCTCTACCTCACGGACGGGAAATCAGGGAGGCAGTTCCTGGTGGACACGGGCTCCCAGCTGAGTTTCATCACACCTCTCCACGCTGATCGGCTGGCGCCTTCCAGTGGACCCCTGGTGTTGGCGGCGAACGGTTCGACAATCAAGACCTTCGGGGAGAAGACCCTCCCCCTGTCTTTCCACAGTCGGACATTTGAGTGGACCTTCGTCGTGGCAGCAGTCAGTCATAACATGTTAGGTGCTGATTTCTTGTGCTCGAATGGTTTATTAGTTGATCTTGCTAATAGACGTCTGGTTTTCACAGCATTTCCTGCACAGCCCGGGTGGTCCCATCCACTGCACAGCCCAACCTCACAGCTGCGGGTGGTAAGTTTCAAGCGCTACTCACTCAGTTTCCAGCACTCACAGTCCCAACGGTCTCGGCATCAGTGGCTAAACATGGCGTGGAGCACTTTATAACTACTACCGGCCCCCCCGTTTTTGCAAAAGCTCGGCACTTGGACCCAACTAAACTCGCCATAGCGCGTGAGGAATTCGCCAACCTGGAAAAACTGGGCATCATTAGACGCTCTAACAGCCCCTGGGCATCACCACTACATATGGTCCCCAAGGCTGATGGCTCGTGGCGGCCTTGCGGTGATTTCCGCAGGTTGAATAACGCTTCAGCTCACGACCGCTACCCGATTCCGCACATCCAAGATTTTTCCGTACATTTAGCGGGGGTGTGCATTTTTTCTAAAATAGATTTGGTGCGCGGGTACCATCAAGTCCCAGTCCGCGCTCAGGACATACCCAAAACAGCGGTAATAACTCCGTTTGGGCTTTTCGAGTTTTTGCGTATGCCGTTTGGACTCAAAGGGGCTGCGCAGACATTCCAGCACATGATGGATGCAGTTTTACGCGGCCTCCCTTTCGTGTTCGTCTACTTGGATGATATTTTGGTAGCCAGCACGTCCGAAGATGAACATGAAAGCCACCTCACAGCGGTTTTTCGGAGGCTGGCAGAGCACGGGTTAATAATTAATCCAGCGAAGTGCCAGTTTGGGGTTGCGCAAATCGACTTTTTGGGGCACCGCGTTTCTCCAGAAGGAGTGGTTCCTCTGCCCGATAAAGTACGCGCGATAACGGATTTTCCCCAACCTCAGACGGTCAAAGCATTGCAGGAATTTTTGGGAACGGTTAATTTTTATAACCGCTTTCTCCCAGGCACAGCGCAGCTCATGCAACCACTGTACGCGGCACTTAAAAAGCAAAAACCAGCAAGTAAGATCAAGTGGTCCCCGGAGCGGGAGCGTGCATTCTCTCGGGTCAAGTCAGCCCTGGCGAACGCAGTTTTGTTGGCACACCCGGTGCCAACGGCACGTATGGCGCTCACCACAGACGCTTCCGATTTAGCGGTAGGGGCGGTCGTCGAACAATTTGTGGCGGGGAGCTGGCAACCCCTTGCGTTTTTCAGCAAAACCTTGCGCGATAACGAGCGGAAATACAGCGCGTTGGACAGGGAGCTTTTGACCCTGCATTTGGCCACCCGCCATTTCCAGTTCTGGCTCGAAGGGCGCCGTTTTACCGCGTTCGTGGACCATAAGCCGTTAACGTTTGCAATGGCCAAAATTTTAGAGCCTTGGTCTGGCCAACAACAAAGACAGCTGGCCGCGATATCGGAGTTCACCACCGATATTCAGCATGTCGCGGGTAAACATAATGTTGTGGCAGACTGTCTTTTGCGTGCAGTAGCAGTGCCAAGCCCCGTGGGGGCAGGCCCGGCAGCCATGGCCGCAGGCCAAGTCTGTGGCGCGGAAGCACTCGCAGCCCCGGTCCACGTGGGTTAGATCACGCAGCCATGGCCGCGGAGCAGGCTGACGACGCGGATGTGCGCACGCTCCAGTCTGGACCAATAGGGTTAAGGCTGGAGCACAGGGTGCTGCAGATAGGTATGCCCCCTCTAATCTGCGATGTCTCCACCGGGCGGCCTCGCCCCGTGGTTCCAGCCGCATGGCGCCGCCGCGTTTTTGACTTAATCCATTCTCTGGCGCACCCGGGGGTGCGCGCATCAATTAAAATGGTGGGTGAAAAATTTGTTTGGCCGGGGTTGCGTAAACAGGTCAAAGAATGGGCAGCGGCCTGCGTAGCGTGTCAGCGAGCCAAAATACACAAGCACACTAGAGCCCCTTTGGAGCCTTTTCACATTCCGACTAAACGTTTCGATCATGTGCATGTCGACTTGGTGGGCCCCCTTCCGTTGTCGCAGGGGTGCACACACCTTTTGACGATGGTAGATCGCACCACGCGCTGGCCGGAAGTGGTTCCTCTGGCGTCAACTACGGCAGCAGACATTGCACGCGCGTTTTTAATGGCTTGGGTTGCGTGTTTTGGAGTTCCGTCGGGCATAACGTCTGACAGAAGTCCCCAATTTGTTTCCGAACTCTGGTCATCCATGGCCACAGCCTGGGGGTGAAAATTCACCGTACTACCGCGTATAACCCCCAAGCTAACGGTTTGTGCGAACGCTTTCATAGGTCATTGAAAGCAGCCCTCAGAGGGTCTCTTACGGACACAATTTGGGTAGATAAACTTCCATGGGTTTTATTAGGGTTGCGTTCTGCACCTAAGGAGGATTTGCAAGCCTCTCCGGCTGAATTAGTTTTTGCTCAACCCCTCCGTTTGCCGGGCGAATTCCTTCTGGACAACCCCGCACCAAATTGCCCCCCCGCTTAGCTGTTGCAGAGCGACACGGGATCAAACACCCTTCCTGGCCCAGTTCATCACAGTTTTCCGCGCGTTTTTGTGCCTAGAGCTTTAAAAAATGCAGAATTTGTTTTTGTCAGACATGATGCTCAAAGGCCAGGTTTGCGACCGCCTTACAACGGGCCTTTCAGAGTGTTGGAGACAGGGGAGAAACATTTTTTGCTTGATTTGGGTGACAGAAAAGAGTTGGTCTGCATTAACAGACTCAAACCCGCCTTTGTTTTGGCTGATGAACAAGTGCAGTTGGCCAGGGCCCCCCGCCGTGGCAGACCACCGGGAAGGCATTGTTCCAAGCCACCACAGGGATGTACTAATGACTCTGATTCACAGATGCAAGGAGCCGCCGTAGAAGGAGCAAAGCCGGCTTACAGCAGATATGGCAGGAGGTTAAAGCCCAAGCAATTGGGGATGGATTTGTGATATGCTGTGATATTTTCTGCTATGCATCTCTGATTATGTTTTGTCCCTGAATAGACGTTTGGGGGGGGGGGGGTTATGTGGCGCATATATTGATTCATATTTCCCACATATGCATGACTGTATGTGTATTGGGGGCTTCACGTCTCAGAGGACAAAAGAGGTCTGGGCCAGCAGAGACCTACAGGAGATGACGAGGAGGTGTGAATTCGGGCTTTTGTCTTGGAGAGGATGCCCCAGTGGGACCCCCGGAACATCGAGGGATGAGAGACAATAGGAGAAGATCAAAGAAGCATTGTGACTGAGATTATGTACCACGGATTGTATGTTTGCTTAAGCACCATGTGACTTAGGTTGTGTGGCTTCTGCAGGGTATAAGAAGTGTGATACGTGATTGCTCAGCCTCTTCTGTTTTTGAGAGATCGATAGAGGATGTGTTCCTTCAATAAAACTGATCCTGAGAAATAAACTCAGTCTCATCCTTGAATGCATCCTCTACAAGGGCAGCTATATTGTCAAATTTTCTGATGAGACAGCTTTGCTGTCCTTTCCTCAAGGTCCACAATCAGAGCATGGCTTGGTTCTTAATGATTTTATCTCCTGGTGTGATGACAACTTTTTGGATTTAAATGTGTCTAAAACCAAGGAATTAATTCTTGATTTTAGAAAGAAAAAAAGATGCTTTTTAGGAGACTAGAATTCACAATGATAAAGTCGAAACAGTCATCATCATCATCATAGCAGTCTGTTGGGGGCGACAATGACTGTTTCACCCAGGTCCGATCAGATTCCTCCAAACAGCTCCGTCCCTCGCCCTCCGCCACCAGGAACTCCCGACCTTGTCAACCTGGGCGACGTCCGAGCCGGTATGAGTTGCTTTCTGACTGACCATTTCATGAAACTGCTTGCAAAGTATTTGTGTACCGCTAGCTTTTGCTGGACTTGCGGCACATTCTTGGCAGATAGAGGTATTGTCAGTGGCAAGGACAGGCCAAGACAAACTGACTCCAGAATCTGTTGCAGTGACTGACCAGATGATAGGTTTTGGATCATACAATTATGTTCAGATTGAGAAATACCGATCTTTGCATTGAGATGATCGTACAACTGGTTTTCTGCCTTACGCACGTTTGATAATGAGGGGAAAATGTTGATGTGTTCAATACTTATTTTCCCCGCTGTATATGTGAAAGGGATGGAGGTTACCCGATAAGTGGAACAGAATTAACTCTCTCATTAACCTCCAATAAAACAAAGCCCTTTTAGGTTCCTGCTATAAGGGTGAGCAGCACTTAGTAACCATCAGACACCAAATTTGCAAGCACAAACATTTATTACATAAGGCAAAATAAGATAAAAATCATAAATTTGCCAATATGACCTTAAAAATGAGGCAGCCTTGGACTTCCGGGATGATGGCGGAGAGACATTACGCTTAAACAGAGAGCTCTCCCTAGCCGGATTAAAAATCATTGGTAAATGGCCAACTCGACATAAACGGATCAATAAACCAAGGGATGAAAACACGAAGGAGCCGGGCACACGGACAAAAGCAGGGTAAAATTAAAGAATTCCTCTTCAACAACGCAGGAGAAATCGCTGAACACGAGGCCCAAAAAAACGAGGTGACTGCAGCAGGGAAAATGGAGGACGCCAAACTCGATACCATGAACACTGGCTTTGCCAATTTAGGTAAAGAGTTAAAAGACTTCAAGCGGCAACTCCAACAGGATTTAGCGGCTCTTAAGGAGGAGCTGAAAAAAGAGATGAAGGAGGAAATTATGGGCCTCCGAAGAGAAATGGAGCGCAAGCTAGCAGAAAACATGGAGGAGCTGCGCTCTCAACGGGCGTGTATGACAGAAGCACAGGCCCGAATATCGGAGCTGGAAGACTGGAAGAGCGAGGCAAGCGAGCAGCTGCAGACCCTGACGGCACAAACACAGAGGATGCAGGAAAAAATAACCGACCTGGAGAGCAGGTCCAGACGGAGCAATATACGCATCTTCGGGATCCCGGAGGGCATTGAAGGCAACTCGATGACAAAATTCATGGATCAGTTCTTAAAAAAAGAGCTTGAGCTGCCCGGTGAAGCGTATCTGCAGATACAACGAATGCACAGAGCCCCGGCACAGAACCCGAAACCAAACTCTCCACCCAGGTCAGTTGTGGTAAACTTTCTGAAATATGATGTAAAGGAAAGAATCCTGACACAAGCGTGGAAAAAAAAGATACGAATCGGCGACAAACAGATATTCTTTGATCATGACTACCCGACAGAAATTGTGCAGCAGCGAAAGAAATATGCCAACATTAAAAAAACGCTGAAAGAGAAAAAAATTAGATTCCAAACACCGCTAACGAAGATGAGGATTCATTGGGAGGACGGCGTAAAAACCTACAACACGGCCAGAGAGGCAGCGCGGGACATGATGGAGCGGGGCTTTGTGGTGAGCGTACCGGAGGAAGCGGCTGGAGCAGCGGCAGCACTGAACGCATCATGACAGCCGGAGTGGAGACAAGTGAGCGGCAGAAGACGGGGGAGAGACGTGGAGCAGCGGGCCCAGGAAAAACTGCAAGGCTTTCAACTGAAAGCCTAGATTATAACAAAGATTAAGAAAGGCACAGAAGAAATGAAGGCCAAGAAGACAAGGTAAAAGAGAAACAAACGGCTAGGAGAGGTTTAAGTGATTTTTGTTGGACATTTCTAGACTAATGACTATTACTTGGATAGTAAATACAGGTCTAGGGAGAGCCCCTCACTCGGTGAGGTCATTCCCTCCACCCACCAACAGGGACCAGTGGGCAGAAGAAAGGCCCAAAGTACGGAGGTCGAGATTTTTTAATGTGTTTTTATATAAATATGTGTTATTTTTGTTGTTAAAGGGGCTAGGAGCACAAGTTAAAAAAATGGAAAAACATGAATATGGGTAAAAATCTTAAGATAATGACACTAAACGTGAATGGTCTGAACTCACCTGTTAAAAGGGAAAGAATAATAAGAAAATTCAAGAAGGAAAAAGCCAAAATTATATTTATGCAAGAGACACATTTGAGCAAGACAGAACATGTGAAACTAAAGAGATTTGGCTATAAGAACTCCTACTACAGTTCATTTAAGGGAGGAACTAAAAGGGGGGTTATGATACTAATTTCAAATAAAATACAATTTGAATGTGAACAAGAAATCCAGGATAAAGAAGGCAGGCATGTAATAATAAAGGGAAGAATAGATGGTATGCAGATCACATTAGTGAACATCTATGCCCCACCAGAAAGTGACAAGGGTTTTTTCAGCAACTGTTTGATCTCATAGCAACACACAGTGAAGGAGTCCTAATTTGTGGAGGAGACTTAAATGCCATCGTGGATCATGAAGTTGACACAACAAGTGTTAAGAAGACAAAAAAACATGTAACAAAGTTCATAAGAACCTCACTGGCAGAAATGGGTATGGTAGACATATGGAGGGACCTGCACCCACTCGAAAAAGACTATACACATTATTCAGCAGTCCATAAAGTACACTCTAGAATAGATTACTTCCTTATGAATGAAGGTGACAGACACAGGGTGAGAAATTGTCGGATTGGAGGGGCAGAAATATCAGATCATAATCCTATATACATGGAAATATATTTAAACAATAGAAAAAGACAAACAACATGGAAACTAACTAACCTACACTTATATAGCGCTTTTCTAGTCACAAAGACCACTCAAAGCGCTTTCACTAATACCAACCCTCTATTCTAAGGGCCTATAGGAAACAGATATCTAGGGACAATTTAGAACAGCCAATTAACCTAACATGCATGTCTTTGGATTGTGGGAGGAAACCGGAGCCCCCGGAGTAAACCCACGCAGCACAGGGAGAACATGCAAACTCCATACAGAAAGGTTCCAACCCCTGCCAACCTGGGGATTCGAACCAGGAACCTTCTAGCTGTAAGGCAACAGTGCTAACCACTGCACCACCTTAATGTAGGACTGTTAAATGATGAGAAAATGAAAGAAAGAATAAAAGTAAACATAAACGAGTATATCCAAGAGAATGACAATGAAGAAGTGGACCCAACAATACTATGGGATGCACTAAAAGCCGTGTTAAGAGGTAAATTAATTGTTGAAACAGGAAAAGCAAATAAGTCTAAACTGGAAACATGAACAAAGATGTGAGAGACTGAGGGAATTAGAACGTAAACATCAAAGCACAAATGACCCAAAAATATACCAAGAAATTAAAGAAGAAAAAATAAAGATAAAAGAAACACAAATAGATGAAATTGAAAGGAAAAAGATATCTAAAGCAAAAATATTATGAAACGGGACCAAAAGCCACAAAACTGCTGGCAAAACGGTTAAGAAAACAACAAACAGTGAATAATGTATATAAGATTAAAGACCCCATCACAAATAAAACCACAGTTAACCCAGAAAACATCGAAGAAATATTCCATAATTTCTATCAAGAACTATACTCGCAACCTGAAGAAACAAATACTAAGGATATTAAAAAATTTCTATGCACATTGGACTTGCCATCAATAGGAAATCAACAAAATGAAAAGCTAACAGCAGAAATAACAACACAAGAGATTAGAGATGTGATTAAGTCACTTAAAAACGGTAAATCACCAGGTAGTGATGGGTACCCCTCTGAGTTTTATAAACTGTTTATAGAAGAACTCACGCCACAGCTCCTAAAGTCATTTAATTGGACGTTGAACAACAACAAAATACCTCCATCATGGAACGAAGCCATTATTTCAGTTATTTTAAAGCCAGGGAAAGATAGAGAACAATGCGGAAACTATAGACCAATCTCTTTATTAAATGTGGATTATAAAATATATACAACAATTATATGTAAACGAATAAAGACATTCTTGACGGAATTGATAGAAGATGATCAAACTGGTTTCATAGAGGGACACCAAACACATGACAATATCAGGAGAACAATACATATAATTAATCAAATACATAAAGAAAAGCACAGTAATAATGAGTTTAGACGCAGAAAAAGCATTTGACAGGGTTAACTGGAAATTCCTATATAGTGTGCTGGAACGCTTTGGATTTAACGAAAAATCAGTACAATGCATAAGGAAGCTGTATCAAGAACCTGTGGCAAGAATCAAGATAAACGGTAGCTTAACAGACAAAGTAAATATACAAAGATCAACCAGGCAGGGATGCTGCTTATCGCCCACCTTGTTTGCTCTGTTCATAGAGCCACTGGCTCAAGCGATACGACAAAATAAGAAATTAAAAGGTGTAACAATAAAGGGAGCGGAACACAAGATTGGGCTATTTGCAGACGATATTATAGTTTACCTTGAACAACCAGATGAATCAATAATGGAAATGATGAACTTGATAGAAAATTTTGGAAAATTATCAGGATACAAGATAAACATAACAAAAACACAAATACTGACATTCCACTATAACCCTCTAAACCAGATAACGGATAAGATCAAACTAAACTGGAAACAAAAAGAAATAAAATACCTTGGAGTGAACATACCTAAAGATCTAAGCAAAATCTATAAAGCAAACTATGATGGGTTGGAACAAGAAATAAAAAAAGATATTGATAGATGGTCAATCTTAAATATGGATCTGAATTCAAAAATTGAGACAGTCAAAATCAGCATACAACCTAGATTACTTTACCTCTTCCAGGCTCTACCAACAGAGATTCCAGGTGCCCAGTTCTCAAAGTGGGACAGGATGATATCGAGATTTGTTTGGGGAGGTAAAAAGCCAAGAGTGAAATATAAAACTCTCCAGTTACCAAAAGAGAAAGGAGGCATGGGCCTACCGAGTCTAAAGGAATATTACTATTCAGCACAAATAAGATATATCATATGTTGGTGCAACGAAGGATATGAGGCAAAATGGAAAGAAATGGAAAAGGAAATTGAGGGACTCCCAGTACAAAGCATAATAGGAGATAAAGATGCATATAAGCAAATCAAACAAATAGACCCAATCACTAAATTTACTTTGGAACTGTGGTATAAAATAGTACAAAAGTATAATATAAAGGAAGACATAAAACTATTGAAATGGGTAGCATTTGACAGTCAGTTTGAACTGGCAAAGCAAGATAGGGGATACAAAAATCTGGTGAACAAGGGAATCACAGCATGGGGCAATATCGGAAAAAAAGATCTCGGAAGCTTTGTAAACATCAGAAGAAAATTTAAACTAGAAAGATCGGAATTCTTCAGATATCTGCAGATGAGAGACTATTATATGAAGAAGATTAGACATAACCTCCAAACAGATGTGAGCGAGATTATACAATTCATTTTAAGCTCATATGCAGGAAATAAAATAAGAATTATTTCAAAGCTATATCAGAAACTTATGGCAAACAAACATTCAAGTAACTATATAAAGGAGAAATGGGAGAAAGAGCTAAATTTAAACATAACAGAAGAAAGCTGGCAGGAAATATGGAAAACACAACACACATCAACAAGTTCAAGGACATGGAGGGAATTTGGATGGAAAAACCTGATTCGCTTTTTCATTACACCACAGATCCAAAGAAAATATACAAATACCCAATCTTTATGCTGGAGGGGATGTGGGGCTCAAAATGCAGACCACTCCCATATGTTTTGGAAATGCAGCAAAATCTCATCATTCTGGAAATCTATACATGTGACAATACAGACGATATTAGGATATAATATACCAATGAACTGTAACCTGATGTACTTATGTGATCTTAAAAGAGACAATGTAATACAGGCTGAGGACAGATATCTAGTTAAAATCTTGTTGATTGCATGTAAAAAAACAATCACAAAAAAATGGCGATCAGAAGTTCTTCCTGACCAAGAGCAATGGACTGACATTGTTGAGGACATACGTATGATGGAAAAACTAACATATCGACAAAGAATGCAAGAAGGACTATATGAAAAAAAATGGCGGAAATGGACACACTACAAAATGCAACAACGAGACAGAAATTGAAAGAATAACCAAAGACACTGGAAAAACCAGAAGAATTAAGAGATGGAAACTAAAAACTTCATGCTCCAACATTTGTTCCCCCCCCCTTTTTTTCTTTCTTACTCTAGCCCCTTTGTTTTTAAATGTAGACTGTGATCTGAATGCAATATATATGATGAAAAATGAATAAAAATCTAAGTTACAAAAAAAAAAATGAGGCAGCCTTTAAAAAGGCAAGTCATTAAAACGTTCTTGTCAGTCCCAGAGGCTTGCTGTCACACTCCAGGCCTCGTCCTTCAATATCCTTGATTGAGTCCACACATCCAGGAGTCTTCCTCACCCACACCTAGAAGAAAGGAAAGTGGCCAGCAGTCTATTCTTCACACAAAGGGGTCAGTTCTACTCAAACCTCAAACAACAATTAGTGTATTGGATTGAAAAAAAACTCACAGCTTTGGGCAGAAGCTCCCGCTGATGACACTCTGTGACACTCCAAGCTCAGTGGCCACTTTCCTCTGAGAACATCCTGTTTGAAGCCTCGCAATGGCGAGGTACTGTTGATCAGTTGTTAGGTGTTGTCTTGGTCTCATGATGTGAAAATGTGAACAGCATGATGAAGAGGACTGTTTTAATACCAATTCTAACTGAACCAGAAAATTTATTGGTCGATTCATGGATCAAACACCTGTTGTGAATTTTGCCACTGAGCACCTTGTTAGAGAACAACAAGTTATGCAAAAAGTATTGAAACACTGATCAGCTGAACATGTGCATTCAAAAGGTTAGAGAAGGTCAAATTAAGTTCACCTGTACAGGTTATAGTGCATTTTAGGTGCATCCTGAAATTTCACCCGAAAGCTGAATATCCCTAACTTTTTGTGAGTAGTGTATGCCTCTAATGGTATTAACCTACCTCTTATTATTTTTCACAATGAATATTCTAATGTGATTCTTGGCTAATAAACAGACATGGTGTGGGAGCCACAACTTTCTCAACATAATGCATATTACTTCCTCCAATAAGGTTATGTTTTCATCACCATTTGTCTGTTGCAGAAATTTTCTTCAGAGGGTGACCATTGGCTGAAAGAACTGTTAGAACACATTTGATTTTGGGCCATTCCAGATCAGTTTGTGGATTCTGGGTCACTATTTATTTATTTATTAAAAAGCCTTGGCAGGGGTATCACATTTATTTATGTATTTTTTTTAACCAGTCCTGTCCAGCAGCTTGGCAAGCAGAACAGACATCAGATTGCCTTGTTGTGACAAACATTTACTATGCCAAAAGGAACTCTACTTGTATTCAATATACAGTATATACTGTATATAAATAGTATTTATAGGCTCCTCTTGCTGTATAACTTTACATTGGAATTATATCAAATCACAAGCCAGTTATAATCAACATACTTATAAATGACAATTCTGGACATGTGTTGGTTCCTGAGAAAACAGTCATTGTTCATGCTTTGTTATAAAAAAAAAAAATGTCATCACTTTTTTATTGATTTGAAAAAAGTCACAACACCATTTGAGATGAATAAATATTTAATTGCTTTTAGTACCCAAACTTTATCAGTTGAACCAGTTTAACAGTGAGGGGAAAAAAACAGAACCACAAACTGCCAACAGAGAGGGAATGTCAGCTGTGACACACAGGTGGATCTGACAACTTAAAGTGCTCAGGAGTGAGTGTGCTGAACAAACTGAGGTCTGTGTGGTTAGACTGAAGCCTGAGGAAAAGTCTCACTTCACTCTGAAGGAGGAACTTATGTGTTAAAAACTTGATAGCGATAGTAAACATTAGTTTAACATGACACTTAACATTTTCTGTTTGTATAGTAGCATCATCTAATGTGTCAAAGTGCTTATACCTGAATGATGTATAGTAAAGTGGTTCAGGTTCATATTAGAACTGACAGCTGATGTTCAGGTGATGCTGGATCAAGTTCCTGCCTAAACAACTTTAGTGCTCATCCCTCCCTTTTTCCTGTCCATCTTCACTGTTATTCAAATAAAAGCATAAAAAGGCCACAAAAATATCTGTAAATAATAATACTTCAGTTCTGCAACCAATGAACTTCTGACTTGCCTGATTTTAAATTGAAGAGGTCCCGGAGCACACAAGGAGGCAACCTTGAAAGAACAACTAGCCAAATTTAGAATAGACTTTTCATGATTAAGAGTGACAGAACTGGAATTTATTACTAGAACAATGTTAACTTCATCTTGTTAATCATCTGTGTGGAAATTTGCCATCAATAACAGATCAGTTCATAAGTTGTAGCCAAAGATGTGAGCTGTGATGTCACATTTGACCACGAAATTTGAAGCATTTTCAACTTAGAAATAAATGTTAGGGCTGTAACTGAATAGTTGAAAATTTGCTGTGTATGTATGTATTTGGTTTTCAATTCTGATAATCAAAGATACTCTTATGTGGAAAATATCTACTGAGTCATCAGCAGTTATCAAACTGAACTGGAAAGTAGCAAACACAACTGCAAGTTTATGTAACTTTGTTTTATTTTAAATTAATTTTAAATAAACTACAAAAGTTTATAATATTTGTTACAAAGAGAAATTATCAGAGCAATGAAAGTGTTATTTCAGACAGCTCTCGTGAACAATTGTACTAAATTGAAAGAGAAAGTTTTAATAAAAACATCGTACAAGATTTGTCTGGAACAATTCTTTCTAATGTTGAGTACTAAATTTGGCACTATTCAACTTTACCCTCATAAATGTGTCTTTTCTCATAAATGCACTGTTTTACCCATTTTTTTTCTTTTAAATTTATGAGTTTCTCAAATGTACCAATTTCTTCCCATATACGTATTCTAATTTCACTTGCCACATTTGAGTTTTTCTTCGTTAATTTGCAGCCAACTTGCAATTTAACTTAATTTCTCACTTTTTTATACATTTGCTATCCATTTGCATTTTATTGTTAGGTATAAATTTATTAGGCTTTTTTGTTTATGTTTTCTTGTGAATGTGAAATCTACTGTAAACTTTTAGTCTCATGTTAAAGTCATGGGGAGCCACTGGTTAAGGCACGAGCCACATGTGGCTCTGGTACCACAGGCTGCAGACCTCTGCCCTAAGGTGTGAATATGGGAAAAATTTGCATGATTTTTCCTAACTAATCATCGTGAAAATAACTCAGAATGTATTTGCTTTGTTCAGTGTTGTTTCTCTGCCCCAGTGTTTGACTTGAACATGAAAAATGACCTACAGTCTCTGTTCATCAGTTCACTTAAAGTGACATACCGTGAAAATCAAGTTTTTTTTTAACATATCTAACATGTTTTTTTATGATTTACGAGACATATCAAGAGCAAAATCTCTTATGCGTCATCTGTGTTTTTCTGCTGTGAAAGTTCAGTTAAGCTCCTCCCACCTCAAAAAGGCAAGTTTAGATGGAGCGTTTTCGTGATGTCACTGTAACAGATGAACCAATCAAGACTAAGCACTGGCTATGGCCTCGGAGGAAGAGGGTGGAACTAAAGAGAATATTCATAGATCCTGGCATTTGAAGGATGAGGAAAAAATTCAAGTCAATTTGTTGACCATTTCTCAAAACCTTGCCCTCCCAAGAAAGTGATCTGCATGTGGCTTTTAGGTCCGCTAATGGAAAAGATGCCTGAACGGCTAGCTAGCCACATTTTATGAGGATATTAAAAAAGTGTATTTTAACAATTTTTAGAGAGTGATTTTAGTCAAGATGGCTTCAGCTGTTGGTGTCATAAAAGTTCAAAATGTGAATTATGATTTTTCCTTTTTTTTTTTTTGTTTCTCCACCATCCATATGCACAAATCGTGTTCCAATATTCACCTGGATAATCCTTTCATTGATAGCAGCTCCTCCCCTGAAGCCAATGTCCTGTACAGTTGTGACAATTCGTCTGGCTGAGGCACCTTTGACTCTGGTGTGCAGGGAATATCAAAGTCTGACGATACCTGGGAATCTGACTGCTCCTCCTGCTGTAACTGGATGACTGTACCATTATCATCTTTCTTCCAGGTGTCAATGATGTTTGTGTCGCCCTGCTCCGGTCGGAGTATCAGGGTGTCAGGTAAGGATGCGTCTATGTTCTGTGAGGAATGATTAGACTGGGAGGCAGACAGTGCCAGGCTGAAGTTGTCTTGGGTTTCTTCTTCACTGAACAGCTCAGGCGTTTGTGAGCCCGTCATCCTAGAGGGGGACGGCGTTGTGATGGAGCAACAGGACTGTGATTGGCTGAGGCTGTTCTGGCTGTCAGTTAGAGTCTCTGGTTTGAAGAAATCATCCCACTTTGGAGCCTGACAGGAACTACTCTGATCATCTTTGCTTTCTTCATCCTTCTTAAGTTTTTCATCTCCCTTTCCATCAGCTTCATCCTCCTCGTCTTCCTCTTCACTGTTTGACTCAGTACAGTCAACAAAGTTGTGTGCAGCAGACGGCGTGTCAGCAACTGTCAGAGGCAGAGACTCTTCCACATGTAGAGGAGGCACTGTTCTCTCCAAAACTTTCTCTATAAATTAAAAATAAATTTATTTGTTAAATATTTGATGACACACCTCCCATGAAAATCAAACTTTTGCAGCCTCTTTCTATTGTTAAATGCATGCACTTTTAAATCAACTGGAATAAAAGCTTCCTGTAGATCCTGTAATTACATTTTAGGATCGTTGGGAGCCTGCTTTTATCATCGTGCCATCTGCTCTTTGACTGAACTCGCTAGGATGGTCTGACTTTATCATACTGGCCACCATTTTAACTGTTCTCTTCCATAAGATTATTTTGGGACAGTGAAAATAATCATTTCAAATTCTTTTGGGATTTATATATATGTATATGTATATATCCTTTCTCAAACATACACAACCACAATCTTCTTTCTAAAGACCTCAAAGATCCTTATGGTTATCACCTTAGCGACACCACAATTATGAGTAAATTTGTCTTTTTTCATTTTTTTTAAATGAGCATTTTTTTGCATCTACCTTATTCCTATCCCCCATGATGCCTTGCGTGAATTATGGACACAACTTCCAGTACTAGTTTAGAACGTGTAGTTGTCACTGAAATGGGACACTTTTCCTTGTTAAAAAACAAGGACTTTGGCATCCCAAATGTGGAAACACGGCCTTTTGCACCTCAAAAAGAGTAATGTAATCATACCACTTCACATGACTATGGCGGGATGAGACGATGACCTTAAAAAGTGGCCTGGCAGACGGTAGCTCCATTAGTTAGCTCCACTGCTAAAATGCTAACACTGTAAACAAATAAAAGCTCTGAGATATATCAATAGGGCCTTTTCCACTAGCACGCTTTAGCGCGACACGGGACGGCTCAGCACGCTTTGTACACTTTTCCACAAGCCCCAACACGGTTTAACAGCCGCGATTCTCAGCCCCGCTCCAGGGCAGGGTACAGCAGTGCTGAGCTGTGCCGTGTTGTGACGTTAACAGACTGGTCGCCGCTGACTGGTCAGGTCGTAACCGGCGCTGACTGGTCAGGTTGTAACCGCCCCTCTCCTCCTCCTCTTCTACCGAATCTTCACGACCTTCTCAATAAAGTTTTTGAAAAAAAAAATAAATAAAAAAAAAAGAATCTTCACGACCGCCTTTACTCAGCACGCAACCACTGTTGGCGGTTTCTTTTCAGTGTATTGCTGTGCTATTTTCATTTATTCTCTATCAAAAATGGCTTCGCGTAATAAGGGTGTTCCATGGACCAATAAGGAGGTGCAGTGTCTGCTCACTGCATTGTCAGACGAACGCATCCAGCGCGAGTTAGACGGAGCCGCCCGGAATGAAAAAATATACCGGGAGGTCTCGACATCGGAGTCCTTTAACGGTGAGTTTTAATTTTTTTTTATTGTGCGTTTTTTCGCAAATATATTCGGTAAGACGCTCAGTTTATTTATGCAATAAAAAAGGTGTTCATTTGTGGATGATGATCGCTGCTTTAGATTAGATTAGATTCAACTTTATTGTCATTACACATGTATGAATACAAGGTAACGAAACACAGTTTAGCATCCAATCAGAAGTGCAAAGGACAGCAGTGCAGTATATACAGTAATTAACAGTATGTGCAATTTAAGCAAATATATGCAAATATATGCAGCAGTGCAGAAAGTTAAAAGTACTGTTATGTGCAAATAATGTGCAATAAGTTAGATGTAGTTATGTAGTTATGCAGTTATGTACAGGTGAGGATGGTAAAAGATGATTGTAAGAGAGTCAGCGGGGAACTAAGTTCAATAACGTGACAGCTGTTGGAAAGAAACTGTTCCTAAACCTGCTGGTTCTAGTCCGAAGGCTTCTGAAACGTCTTCTGGAGGGGAGAAGCTGGAACAGTCCATGAGCAGGATGGTTGGAGTCCCTAAGAATGCTGCGTGCCCGGCGCAGACATCTTTTCCTGTAGACGTCCTCTATAGCTGGAAGTGGAGTCCCTGTGATGCGTTGGGCGGTTTTCACCACCCGCTGCAGCGCCTTGCGGTCAGCTACAGAGCAGCTCCCATACCAGAGTGTGATACAGTTGGTCAGGGTGCTCTCTATCACGCAGCGGTAGAAGTTGCCCAGGATGTCAGCTGACAGATGGTTCTTCTTCAATGTCCTCAAGAAGAAGAGGCGCTGATGGGCCTTCTTGATCAGGCTGGTGGTGTTAACTGACCAGGACAGGTCCTCCGAGATGTGGGTCCCCAGGAATTTGAAGCTGGGGACACGTTCAACAGCTATGCCATTGATATGGATGGGGTCATGTGTCTCTTCCCTCTCCTTCCTGTAGTCCACTATGAGCTCCTTGGTGTTGCTGGTGTTAAGGAGCAGGTTATTGTCAGCGCACCAAGTAGTCAAGTGCTCAACCTCTGCCCTGTAATCTGACTCGTCGTTGTCCCTGATGAGTCCAATCACCGTGGTGTCATCTGCGAACTTTATGATGGAATTGGATCCATACATAGGCCTGCAGTCATGGGTGTAGAGGGAGTAGAGGAATGGGCTGAGCACACAGCCCTGTGGTACACCAGTGTTGAGTGTGATGACAGAAGAACGGTTGGGGCCTGACCTAAGATGCTGGGGTCTGTTGGTCAGAAAATCCATGATCCAGTTGCAGGTGGAGGTACTGATTCCCAGGTCCCCAAGTTTGGTGAGCAACTTGGAGGGGATAACTGTGTTGAATGCTGAGCTGAAGTCAACAAACAGCATTCTTGCGTAGGTGTTCTTGTCATCCAGGTGTGACAGTACATAGTGCAGCGCTGTAGAAACCGCATCCTCTGTACTCCTGTTGCTCCGGTAGGCGAACTGATGAGGGTCCAGTGTAGGGGGCAGGCCTTTTTTGAGCTGTGCCAAGACCAGTCGCTCAAAGCACTTCATGACTATGGGCGTCAGTGCCACAGGGCGATAGTCATTTAGGCACAATGGTGTTGAATGTTTCGGCACTGGTACTATTGCAGCACACTGCGGACTAAAGCTTTTATTTTAATTATTCATGTGAACAATACGCTGAAATAAGCTTATGTATTCTTGTTAAAAACTATTGTCTTTTCTGTATATCTTGCACTTTCGTGCTGTATTTTATTGTGTGCATTTTCCTTGTAGAATCATCCCACGCATCCGCCGCGACAGCCCGTCCGGATTAATTCAACCGAGCCTTCCTGACCCACAGCTGGCAGAGACGGCTTTATTCAACCGAGTCTTCGTGACCCAGTTTGGGAAGCTGGTGTAGAGGCACTCAGTGGTCGGCGTGTATAAAATGTCGATTAACCTTCATGTTGTGTTGCAAAGTTTTTTTTTTCTTTTAATATTTTGTATATAATAAAATGGAATTGTTTTGGAAAGTGTGGTTTGTCTGTTATAACACTGAATTATAAAACAGTATAATTACATAGAAATTCCATTGCCTACTCTGATCAAAATGATGCTGATCATCCTGTCAGGGGTCAACCATTGTAAAGGTAATGTAATTTTTAACGACCAAAAAAGAAATCTTTTTGTAAGCTTTCTGTTCTTTTTATTGAAATATCATAAAAAATTAGCACCAAGTCAAAGTAGGTACAAGTATATGTAAACTGAATGTTCTATCGGCATTCCAAATTCAGAGATTTACAATACTTTAGAAGGAGTGTAGCATCATCTAAACGGAAAATAATAATAGGGTTGTTCCAAACGTTGACCTGAAGGTGAAAAACATGAATTTTTTTAATTCAGTACATCCAAAATGCCCTAGGATGTAAAAAATAATACAATTTGGTGTTGGCCAGTGTACCACCGTCTCATTATTTAATACGAATAAAAACAAGTTTCAGCTCATTATTTCTAGGTCATTTGGCAGTTAATTCAAAACAAAAGTGACTTGTGTTGTTGCAGCTTAATTATGAGATAAAATTAATTGTGAGATAAAACCACAGAGCGAGCAAGGCAATAATCCTTGGATCCTCCATTTTTTGTCTCGTGTAAATAAGGACTCAGTCGGGTGCGTAACGTCACGGGAGTGTGGCCCCGCCTTGCTGGGAATCTGCCGCTGCCCCGATTCTAAAACCTCCTAACACAAACCATCACAGCACAAGCACAACACCGTGCTAATGGAGACAGAAGCATTCCGAGCCGTACTGAAGTGAATCGAGCCGTACCGAGGTGTGCTGGGCTAGTGGAAAACAGGCTTAAGTTTCCTCTGCAATAAAGTTGGATGCATTTTGTTAAAATATGTTGGACATAACCTGGCATCAAACTGGGGATTCTAAATTGTCCTTAGGTATGACTGTGAGAGTGAATGGTTGTCCGTCTCTCTGTGTTGGCCCTGCGATGGACTGGCGATCTGTTCAGGGTGTACCCTGCCTCTCACCCAAAGATGCAGGGATAGGCTCCAGGGCCCCCACCCCCACCCCCCGCGACCTGAAAAGGATTAAGCGGAAGAAGATGAATGAATGAATGAATGAATGAATGAATGAATGCTGGACATAATCAAATTTACCTCAGAGCAGACGTAGAATCTAGTCAGAGCCACAAAGAATTACAACACCGTGCTTGAGTGTTTTAATGTCGAGGTAAAACAGACAGCTGCAGCTGTTTGTTTTACCCCGAAATTAAAGTGCTCATTCTGCTGTCATGCCATGAATGCTTGTTATTTATCTTAACATGTACAGACATTTTCTGACAATTGTTCAAAATTTCATTGATCTATATTTTGTGATAATTTAAGAATGCATGCTGAAGCTGCTGTCCATATCGATCCAATGCAGTGCAGCGAATGCAAAAAAAACCCCACCTATTTGATATCTTTCTTAAATTGTTGAGCCTTAGGATGCAAACTGTTACTATTTTTTTAGGGCCAGAGCCACTGACAACGTCAGTGGGCAAGAGCCCGATTAATTGTTAGTATTCTTTCTTCCTTCCTTTCTTTTTCAATTCAATTCAACTTTATTTATATAGCGCCATTTCACAACAACAGTCATCTCATAGCACTTTCAACTGTAGGGGGAATCCCCACAGTTGCAGAAAGACCCCAGCAATCGGGCGATCCCCTGTGAGCAAGCACTTGGCGACGGTGGAGAGGAAAAACTCCCTTTTAACAGGAAGAAACCTCCAGCAGAACCAGGCTCAGGGAGAGGCAGTCATCTGCTGTGACTGGGTGGGAGGTGAGGGGACAGAGAAGATGAAAAGAACAGACATGTAGAGAGCAAACAGCACGATGGGGACTCAATCTATGGGAGAGAACAAACAGATGTTAATGACCAGCAAAAAAAAAAAAAAAAATTTCATTGAGAGTGAAGAAAGGAGTGAGGCCCAGTGCAATATTGGAGGTCCCCCGGCTGACTAAACCTATTAGCAGCATACAGTAACTAAGGGAGGGTTCAGAAACACATGATCCCTCCCTAATTGTAGGCTATATCAAAAAGGAAGGTTTTAACCCTACTCTTAAAAACAGAGATCGAGTCTGACTCCCGAGTCCAGACTGGCAGCTGGTTCCACAGGAGAGGAGCTTGATAACTGAAGGCTCTGCCTCCCATTGTACTTTTGGAGATTCTAGGTATTACAAGTAATCCTGCATTTTGGGAGCGTAGTGCTCTGTTAGGATAATACGGTAGTATCAGATCTTTTAAATAAAAAGGAGCCTGATTGTTTAGAGCTTTGTAAGTAACTAACTAGGGCTGGGAACGATCCCTAATTTCCAGAATCGATTCGATTCCGATTCTTGAGATTCTGAATCGATTCGATTCCGATTCAATCCCGATTCGATCTGGGGAATTACCATTTTAATAGCCATTTTACTTCCCATGAAACAAAAATCTTCGAGACCTAATGCTGCAAATTGTACCAAGAATCTTCTAACTTTGTTAATACATAAATTATCACATGTAGAACTGACCCAAAATCAGTTACAATAATGCACTTTTTATTATTTAACTTATCATTTCATAAAGTGCTCACAGGTGCTTTCTTTAGTGCAAAGGGTGTGTCGTGTCAAGTTCACCACCCAGAGTAAGTAAACAAATTCAATGAATGAACCATGCAGACATAATCTCACTGTATTTCAGTCCCTCCAGGATTTTGTCAGCTGTTTTTGTGATTGTTGTGGCCCAAAAAGCCTGGATTTGTGGGAGCTTTTCCAAAAAGTTATGGCACTTTTAGAGTTTTTTTGCACTCAAAGTTGTGTGAGGAAGTACAAATTTTAAAGCAGCTGCTTTTTCCATAGTTTACAGTGATGCTATTCTATGTAACACCACAAGAAAAGTACAGGATTGCCAAAAATTTCTTGTTAAACAGTGATTTATTTAGAATTAAATGCTCAGTAAAATTGTAAAAAAAAAAAAAAAAAAGACCAATATTGTGTTCTTGCTGAGAACTTTAAAAAAGAAATAAAAGAATTTGTCATTACAACAACTAAATTGCATTGAATGCATGTTAGTGTGGAGAAAGTGATGGCAGCACCTCCTTGAATTTGAAGGCCTTCTTCTGTGCTGAAATCCACATGAAGCAGGGATGCTCCTCCACTGATGACCTCTGACCTTCAGAAGGTCTCAGTTAGGATGAAGCTTCCAGTCTTCACACATCTGAAGGCAGATAAAAAGAATAGATTTCACAGTAAAATTAACATTCATATTTTTAGATCGCCACACCACAGTAGGGTTTAATAATTTAGGGGATTTTTTTAATATTTTAACTACAAATTAACTTTCAATGTTGGAAAAGGGTTTCAGTTCATTTCCTGAGAAGGTTTGTTCATTTCAATTTAGTTCTACTGAGTAAAAATAGCTTGTTGTACTGCAGCCTTTATTAATTTTATTGTGATTTATTCTCTTCACATCGCTTAAGTGGCAGAAGTCCATAAGCTCATAAAATATACCTTAATTCTGCATTTATTCACAGCGCTTAACCAACAGTTCTCTCTGTGTCCATAGTTTGTAAAATAAACCATCATCATGCCAGATAAATTATTAATTGACGACACAAACGTTAAAACAAACAAATATTATACTTACAGTCTCAGCAGCTCCAAGTCTCTGCTTCACGGGTTTCAGCCTCCGCGCATTTTCCGTTTATCAGTCGTCAACTTTATGTTCCAACACAGCGCTGCACGGAGTAAAAGTCCGTTTATCCCCGCTTTATGAAAAATATTCAGAAGCTGTTGAGGACAGTCTTTACGGTGACTTTTGCTGCTAAATTAAGAGACGCACGTTATTAACTCCGCGTCATGCAAACACAAAAGACGTGTGCACGCGCCGCAGGGAACACAGAAGTTTTATTAATGAAAAATATTCAGAAGCTGTTGAGGACAATCTTTACAGTGACTTTTGTTGCTAAATTAAGAGACGCACGTTATTATCTCCGCTCGTGTAAACACGAAAGAGCACGCGCGGCAGGAAACTCTTGCTGGATGAGAACCGTTTTAACACCACAGAAGAAGAACTAGCATATCCGTTAGCTTGCTAGCTCCGTTAGCGCGTCGGTTGTTTACGCTTCTCGGCCATTGTTACTGGCTCACTGACCCGGTTTCAACCCGATTATACTCAGCAGACGTTCACAAATGTAAAAATATTATATTAAAACATATTAATATTAAAAGATCGATCCGCGGATTTTGTGGATCGATATCGGCTCAGTCAAACATGTATCGATCCATATCGATATACTGATCTTTTGAACCCACCCCTATAACTAACTACTAACTAACCTACACTTATATAATGCTTTTCTAGTCACAAAGACCACTCAAAGTGCTTTCACTAGTACTAACCCTCTATTCTAAAGGCCTATAGGAAACAGATATCTAGGGACAATTTAGAACAGCCAATTAACCTAAGAAGAAGGATTTTAAACTTAATTCTAAACTCTATGGGAAACCAATGAAGGGAGGCCAGAACCGGAGACATATGATCTCTCTTTCTAGTACCTGTTAAAACTCTTTCTGCAGCATTTTGGATCGGCTGAAGACTTTTTAAAGATGTTTTGGGACAACCTGATAATAAAGAATTACAATAATCTAATCTTGAGCTAACAAAAGCGTGGATCAGTTTCTCAGCATCACTCTGAGACAAGATGCTCCTAATCTTGGCAATATTACGCAAATGATAGAAGGCAGTCTTAGAAACAAATTTAATATGTGAATTGAAGGACAGATCTTGATCAAAAATAATTCTAAGGTTCCTCACAGAGCTATTAAGAGAAAGAGTAACCGCATCCAAACTGAAAGTTTGATTTGGAAAGGTATTTCTAAGGTTTTTTGGACCAACAAGAATGACTTCAGTCTTATCTGAATTTAATAGCAGGAAATTATAAGTCATCCAAGCTTTGATTTCCTTAAGACAGGCTTCCAACTTGGCTAATTGATTACTATCATCTGGCTTCATTGACAGGTATAATTGTGTGTCATCTGCATAACAATGAAAATGTATAAAGTGCTTTCTAATAATGTTGCCTAACGGAAGCATATATAAACTAAAAAGAGTAGGGCCTAGCACAGATCCCTGTGGAACTCCATGACTGAGCTTTGAGTTGAAAGAAAACTCATTATTTACATGAACAAACTGGAACCTATCAGATAAATAAGATCTAAACCACTGCAACGAAGTTCCATTAAGTCCAACATAGTGTTCTAATCTATCAAGTAGAATATTATGATCAATAGTATCAAAAGCTGCACTAAGGTCTAAAAGGACAAGTACAGAAACCAGTCCATTATCAGATGTGATGAGGAGGTCGTTAGTGACCTTCGCTAAGGCTGTTTCAGTACTATGATGGATTCTAAACCCAGATTGAAACTCTTCAAGTAAACCATTTCCCTGCAGGTGGTCAAATAATTGCGTAGCAACAACTCTTTCTAAGATTTTTGAAATGAAAGGGAGATTAGAGATTGGTCTATAGCTAGCTAAAGCTCCTGGACCTAGTGTTGGCTTTTTGAGTAAGGGTTTAATTACAGCCGTTTTAAAAGCCTGCGGTACATGGCCTAAAGTTAATGAAGAATTGATTATATGAAGAATAAAGCTACCAATAAGTGGGAAGGCTTCTTTAAATAACCTGGTAGGAATAGGGTCTAAAAGACAAGTTGAAGGTTTGGATGAGGAAACTATTTTGTCTAACTCACAAAGGTCAACTGGAGTGAACTCATCAAGACAGACATCAATTGAAGGAGTTGTAGTAGTTACTGTATTCAAGTTAATGGTGGGAAGAATCTGACTGATTTTATCTCTGATGGGTGAAATTTTATTATTGAAAAAGTTCATAAAGTCCTGACTAGTAAGCTCTAAGGGAATGCTAGGATTGACAGAGTCCTGACTCTTTGTCAACCTGGCTACAGTACTGAAAAGAAACCTGGGATTATTCTTGTTCTCTTCTATTAATGCAAAATAATAACTCGCTCTAGTTTTTCTAAGAGATTTTTTTTTATATAAATTAAAAGATGATTTCTCCAAGCTAAATAGATTCATCTAAATTAGTGGAGCGCCATTTTCTTTCTAATTGATGAGTCTTCTGTTTTAAGCTACAAGTTTCTGTGTTGAACCAAGGAGTTAGAAATCTCTGATTAGACTTTTTCTTTTTTAAGGGGGCCACCAAGTCTAGAGTCTGATGCAGAGAAGCTGTAACACTATCTATCATGCTATCAATTACAGAAGGAGCAAGCTGTCTATAGCTTATTTCCGTTGTGTTGACACATGGCATAGAGGAAACAATCTGCATAAATTTGGTAACAGCACCATCTGAGAGGCATCTACTGTAGTAATATTTTTCTTTAGGAGCCAAATAATCAGAGATAGTAAAATCAAAGGTTAACAGACAATGGTCTGACAGTACAGGGTTATGAGGAGACACTACCAGATTTTCTATTTCTATGCCATATGTCAGAGCAAGGTCCAACGTATGGTGGAGATAATGAGTAGAATTTCCTACTTTCTGAGAAAACCCAATCAAGTCTAATATTGAATTAAACGCCACATTAAGGCAGTCACTATCTACAACTACATATATATTAAAGTCCCCTACTATAATTATTCCATCTGATTTCAGCACTAAATCAGCTAAGAATTCAGCAAATTCAGATAAAAATTCTGAGTAGGTTGATGGAAGACGATAAACTATGGCAAATAAAATTGGGTTTAGCCTAAAATTGCTAAAGTGCCCAATACTGAGGGCCAGGCCCTCAAAGAAATTATAACATGTTTTTTGCTTTACGTTAACTAGTAATTTGGAATGGTAAATTGTTACTACTCCTCCTCCACGACCAGAACTTCTGGGATTTTGACAGTTTAAATAACCAGAGGGAGTTGATTCATTTAAACCAACATAATCCTCTTGTCCTAACCAAGTTCTCTGTAAGGGATATTAAATCAATCTGATGATCAATTAACAGATCATGGACTAGCAGAGACTTGGGAGTTAGAGACCTAATATTTAACAAACCGCATTTAATTTTTAAATTATGAGGAGGAACAGAGACCAAATCATTCAATTTAGAGGCTTCATGTTTAATTTGAGTTTTACCAACTTTTTGTTTAATCCCTTTGGGATGCTTATTTTTATTCTTCTCCATCTAAAATCTCATTTTTGGGGTAGTGAACGTGCACGAAAACTCACCATTTTTTTTTGCAGGGACCTCAAGATTGGCAAAAAATTTAATATTTGAGGAAATATGAATGACCCCGGCAGCATGGTGGCGGAGTGGTTAGCACTGCGGCAGCACAGCAACTCACTCTTGGCTGGGAGATCCTGAGTTCAATCCCAGCCCCCAACCAACAGTGATCTGTGTGGAGTTTGCATGTTCTCCCCATGTCTGTGTGGGTTTACCCCGGAATTTCTCCGGTTTCCTCCCACATGCCAAAAACATGCAAGTTAGGTTAATTGGCATCAAACTGGGGATTCTAAATTGTCCCGTCTCTCTGTGTTGGCCCTGCGATGGACTGGTGATCTGTCTAGGGTGTACCCTGCCTCTCACCCAAATATGCTGGGATAGGCTCCAGCCCCCCCCGCAACCCGAAAAGGATTAAGTGGAAGAAGATGGATGGATGGATGAATGACCCCACAAAAATGGGTCTACAGCGCCACCTAACATCTGAAGTCAATGGGGAGTGACACACGCTTACTTTCACATAGAAAGATGAAAATTGGGTGAGATGTTTATCATGTCAAGACATGTAAAAAAAAAAAAAACTCCATAGAAGTGATGGTCTACACCCAATAGGAAGTCGGACATTTTGGCAGGAAGTGGCAGCGACCGGATTTCCACCTCATGTATTTGATCGAACTCGTTCTAGGGTTTTTGTCCGATTGAGCTCATTTGTGGTGACAATCATCTATACCCATGTGCCATTAAAAGTTATTGAAAACTTTTCACAACACTCAGCGGTTTGGCCATTGGGGCGTGGCAAAGTTTGATGCCTCACCATGATCATTCTATGACCATTCTGATGGCAATAACTGGTATGCATTGTCGGATTTCAACCAAATTCAATATTATGGATATCAGTCCAATTCCAAACAGTTCTAGAGAATACAGAGAGCATAGGCATATGATTTACCAATCATACTGTATGCCAATGCTACAACAGGAATGAGAGGTGAGGAGGCTCCCCTAAGTGAATTAGTCTCCTTGGAAAACCAGGTGCTTCAGTTCCTTGAAAGCAGAAACATAAAGGTTGAAGTAAATTCAATTTCAGCCTTTCATACTTTACCCAGAAAGGATAATAAAGCAAAGAAATCAATTGTGATGTGCTTTGTGAACAGAAGGGTAAAGAATGACATACTGAGGCAGGCCAGAAAGCTACAGGAAACAGAAGTTTACCTAAATGAAATTTAACAAAGACTAATGCTGAAATAGCACGGCAAGCACGGATGCTGAAAAGACAAAACAAGATACAAGCAACATGGACAAGAAACTGTAGAGTTTGGACCAACTAAATGGAACACCTGAGGAAGCAAAGGCCATAATAATGAGATCTTACTGACTTAAATAAATATAGATGAACACTGATTAAGAAAATTAAGAGACTATGATAATCCATATCCACACACACGGCAAGAACAGTTCTTTTGTGACATACCATGCAAATGTACTTTAAAAAACAAAACAAAACAAAAAACTTATGACTGACTTTAGTAGACATCAATCACCCCAGTTGGAGGAAGTCATTTGACAGAGTGAGGAAATTCAGACTCTGAAAATATGCCATTATGCTGAACATAAACCACAAGAGAAGGAGAATGACATTGATCCTGATAACCACAGCAAATTTCCACTGTTATACAAGCTGTACACTGACTACTTTACATTGTATCAAAGTGTCACATCTTCAGTGTTGTACAATGAAAAGATATAATAAAATATTTACAAAAATGTGAGGAGTGTACTCACTTTTGTGAGATACTCTGTGTGTGTGTGTGTGTGTGTGTGTGTGTGTGTGTGTGTGTGTGTGTGTGTGTGTGTGTGTGTGTGTGTGTGTGTGTGTGTGTGTGTGTGTGTGTGTGTGTGAGATCATGGATCCAAATAAAAAAAAAAAAAAATTGGTTCCAGCACTTACAGCAAAACTATGTAAGATTTTCACCTTAAAATGGGGGGCAATGGATCAGCGTTCTCGTCGCGCCCTCCGCCAGTACCCGGGCTCGCCTGGGGAAGCTAATGATCCTACCAGCAGACTAAATTCGAAGAGACGACGCCTCTGTGCCAAGTCAAAGAAGAATCCTAGTCACAGTCCTAAAGCCGAAAGCAAACAGCCCCAAGAGCACTTTGTGGTAGGATCAGCCCTTCGCATATTACAACTAAACGTTGAAGGCCTATCTGCAGCCAAGCGAAGCCTTATCGAAGTCCTCGCCTTCCAACATTCGATTGATGTAATCTGCCTCCAAGAGACTCATATTGGCACAGAGGAAGCTGGCCGCTTCACCATCAAAGGCTTTGACCTCCTGTGCTATGTTCTACATGCTAAACATGGACGTGCCACCTATGTGCGTTCTGACATAGTTGAAGCAAATCACCTGATAACAACACATTTCTCAGACACCATAATCATTGGTGGCTTCCATATTGTCAATGTGTACAAGCCCCCTAATGCCAACTGGGATCTGCAGGTCTTACCCACCCTACCCCACCCTGCCATCTATGTGGGGGACTTTAACAGCCATCACCCTGACTGGGGGTACCCAGCAGTGGACAGTGATGGGAAGGCACTTTCAGACTGGGCATCCAGAAATGACCTCGCTTTGATATACGACCCCAAACAAAGAGGAACCTTCCACTCTGCTAGGTGGAAGAAGGACTATTCTCCTGACCTGTGTTGGGTCAGCTCTTTGAATGGGGAGCCATATCCTACACAGATCCTCATTCTTGATGATTTTCCACACAGCCAACACCGGCCCCTGCTTGTACACATTGGCCTACAACTTCCAGTCATATACAGCCCAAGGAAGATGCGCTGGAACTTCCGCAAAGCCAACTGGAAGAAATTCAGTGAAACTCTGGACCGGAGCGTTGTTACCATCCCACTCCACACCATCACTGTAGATGAAGCATACAACCGCTTCTGCAGCGCAATCTTCAAGGCTGCCCATACTGCAATCCCACGAGGCTACCGACCCTTCTATGTCCCATGTTTGGACGGAGAAAGTGCTGCCCTCCTACAATCCTATCAAACATCAGGGGACCCAGAGATAGCAGACCATCTCATTGAATCGCTAAATACAGCTCGGCGAAAGAAATGGGAGGAGACAGTTGCTGACCGGAGCTTTACCCACTCTAGCAGGAAATGTTGGAGCCTCATCCGTCGCCTAGGAGCTGCACAGAAGCCCCCTAGCCAAAGCCGAGCATCCGTCACACCCAACCAAGTTGCATCCCACCTACTGACTATCGCCAAAGCACCCCAAGACAAAGACACCAAAAGAGCAGTTACAACTGAGCTAAAAAAACACCAAAAAATGCCTGTAGAGGAAACGAACCCTGAACCCTTCGAGGCTGCTGAACTGGAGAAAGTCCTACAGAGCCTGAAATGTGGAAAGGTAGCAGGATACGATAACATCTTCCCAGAATTCATGAAAAATCTTGGCCCCCGAGCCCTAACCTGGTTGACACAATTCTACACAAGGATCACACAAACAAACTCGATCCCAAAGAAATGGCGGACAGCAAAGGTCATTGCCATCCCAAAACCTGGCAAAGACCACAAATTACCAGCAAGCTACCGCCCAATCTCCCTACTCAGCGTTCCTTACAAAATCATGGAGCGCCTAATTCTGCAACGCATTTCCCCAGAGGTAGAGGATATTCTAAGTGTGGATCAAGCAGGTTTCCGCAAGGACCGCAGTACAGGAGAACAAGTACTGGCCCTAACCACCTTCATCGAAAATGGCTTCGAGAGCAGACTGAAGACAGGGGCTGTGTTTCTCGACCTTACAGCCGCCTATGATACGGTCTGGCACAAAGGCCTCCTCCTGAAACTTATAAAGGCGATCCCTGCTTGGGCAACAGCAATTATAAAAACCCTGCTGACCAACCGAAGGTTCAGAGTCCACCTCAGTCAGAAGACAAGTGCATGGAGAATGCAGAAAAACGGACTCCCACAAGGCTCAGTTCTAGCTCCAACTCTGTTCAACCTCTACATAAACGACCTGCCTACTACAAAATCCCGCAAATTCACCTATGCAGACGACATCTGTTTGGCATTCCAAGCACCAGACTTTGAACCACTGGAACGGGTGCTCACGGAAGATCTTGCCAAACTGGACCAGTTCTGCAAAATCTGGCGCCTAAAACCAAGCCCAGCAAAAACCGTCTCCAGTGTATTCCATCTCCACAATGCAAAAGCTGCCAGAGAACTAAACATCCACCTGAGCGGACTCAAGCTTAAGCATGCCCCAAATCCAACTTATCTTGGAGTGACCCTTGATAGGACCTTATCCTTCAAGGAACATCTAAAGGGGACGGCTGCTAAGGTGAAGGTACGAAACAACCTGCTCTGCAAGCTCGCTGGTGCAAAATGGGGGGCGGCAGTCTCCACCCTGCGCACCTCAGCACTGGCCCTTTCATACTCTGTAGCAGAATATTGTGCCCCTGTCTGGTCCAGGTCATCTTACACACACCATGTAGACACCCAGCTCAACACAACCATGAGAACTATAACTGGAACAATCCGCTCAACACCACTCCCCTGGCTCTCTGTACTGTCAAACATAGCCCCTCCACACATCCGACGAGCAGCATTAACTCAAAGGATGCTCCAAAAAGTTAAAGATTCTCCTCACTTACCAATCCATGCAGATATCTACACTCCACCCACTGCCCGACTTTCATCCAGACGGCCGATTTGGAAAAACCCTCCCCCAGCTGACTTTACCATCCAGACAGCTTGGCAAGAGGAATGGGAGACCAAGGAGGTCCCAAACAAACAGCTGGTGATAAACCCCAACCAACAGGTCCCGGGCACCAACCTCCCAAGGAGACAGTGGTCTACACTCAATCGCTTCAGGACTGGACATGGCCCCTGCTTGGCCAGCCTTTACAGATGGGGCAGTAGCCCTAGCCCACTGTGCGCATGTGGAGAGGAGCAAACAATGGAACACATCATAGAGGCTTGCCCGCTCCAAAGACTGGAAGGAGGATTACACACCCTCCATACAGCAAACCAGGAGGCAACTGCTTGGCTTAAGGACTTTGCATTCGCTAAATAAATAAAACCTTAAAATAATGTTTCCAAAAATATTTTTGTTGGTACACCAACCTTTGACTGGGTGAATGTCACTTCCCCCATAGTCTGAGTGAGCCCACGTTGCCTGCAACAGCTCTGTGTTCTTGGTAGGAACACTGAAAAGAAAACAACTATGACGACGATGACCGCAGTCCCAACAGCCATTCACAGAGCACAACTGTAGCCACCAACAATTAAGCACCCTGCGATTGGCTGTTGAGACTGAGGTCGTAGTCATCATAGTTGTAGTCTTTTCAGTGTTCCTACCTGGAGCAACAAAGTTACACAGTGCTGCTTTAAAGATCCACTGCGGCACCTCTAAAACCACCTCAAAAACCAATGTGTTTTGCCCAAAATAGTATATTGTGGCTTTTATACACAAAAAAAACTTTCATTGCCTTGGAATGGTTTGGAAAGAGCTTTTATGTCTTTGATCTACTTAAGTATGCATGGACCTATGAATATTCTAATTAGCTCCACCCATACTCCCACCAGTAGCTGCAAGAAGATGAGGACATTGTATAAGGCTTCAAGAAGGTGATCTAACTTGAGAAAGTACCATCATAGGGGAACCTCTGGAGGAGTCGCTGACTGGCCTGGCATGGAGGCTCGAACTTCCAGCCTAGAAGGCTCCCTACCAGTCTCTGGTTACCCACTCACCGTGGATCGCCTCGTTGGGGGTTGGTGAGCAGTTCGCCTCGGTCCGGTGTGCCCACCAGCCAGCTCACCTCCAAGGTGCTCCTTGGCCTCCTTCCTTTGGAGCTCACCTCGCTTCAAGCTGCTCCGAGGCAAACTGTTTGCCTGCCCTCAGCGAGGCGACCCGCGATGAGTGGGTAACCAGAGACCGCTCCTTCGGGAGAAGAGGGAGGAGCCAAGGAGCACTCAGTCAGTTCTTTCAGTGCATCCTCCTCAGCTCGCTCCGGGGAGAGGTGGGGTGGTTAGCGGGCGAGGAAAGGTGAGCCCTCCAGCAGGGAAGCGACTGCCTCTCCGCTCCACCGAGGATGATCCTTATGCAGGTTCACCTACGACGATACTCGCCCAGCTGTTGCGTCACGCAAACCAGGACCATCTTCCCCGACATGCAGGCTGCAAGCCTGTGTCCTCTCCAGTATTTAGCAGGGACACTGAGGTTTTTCCAAATAAAATTAATAATCATTGCTGTCGTATTTTCATGTCTGTGGGTAAGACATGTAATTTAAAAGAGGATTTCTTGCTCACACAGCCAAAAACTGAACACGTACAGAAAAGTTCATAGTGGTCAAATTTGACCAAATGTTTATTTTTCAACATAGTCTCCCCTTCGGACCACACACTTCTTCCATTGGTGTTGCAGCGCTTGGATCCCTGCCTGCAGTTGAAAAATAAACCACACTGGGTCAAATTTGACCACTATGAACTTTTCAGCCCCCCCCCCCACATAATCTTCCATCTTTCCCAGCTTGTAAAAAGATGAGCTCCTGCTTGCTCCTCGGCTCCTCCCTCTCCCCCCCAAGAGAGTCAAGTAGGGGTCTCAGTGCTTAGCCTGACTGGTTATAACATTAACCTATCGGGCTAAGCAGGAATACTGACGTAGTTAGAAACACTCTGTCCAAATCTGCCTTTTGGGGAAGGGGGCAGGGCTTAAGTAGATATCCACACCAGAAAAACACATACTTGGGAGTTTGGAATGATTTTATTCTTGATATGTCTTGTAAATCACAAGAAACGTGTTACAGACATGTTAACAACAGAAAAAAAACTTGATTTTTGCCAGAGTGTCACTTTAAGTATTAGGGTAGAGATATGTGCTCTCTGGGTTCTTTTTAGTTGTCTATGCATTTATATGGGTCAAAGTTCCACTCAAGAGTGTTGCAATATAGGAGGATGTATTTATATACGTTATATATACGTACCATGTTCTGCTTCCTGCTGAAGCCCCATTTTCTTCCTCACTGGTGCCAAGTCCAACTTGTCGAACAGCTCATCGTCACTCCCTGAGCCTGAACACAGGCATTAATATGTAAGCATGTTTGTAAAGAAATTTGATTTTCCTACAAAGTCAAAAAGTAACAAAGCATTTAAGTAACTGCCTCTTTTGTCTTTCTTTTCTAATTTGTCATGACAGAACAGTAGAACTTTGTTATAGTATAACTATATTATAGAATTATGTTTTTCCCATATCAAATTAATTTCAATGATTCAGTAGCTGAATCATGCAGGTAACAATTTTAACAAAGACAATGATCATCTAAGTGTTAGTTTAACTAAATAGTGCAGCTTTAGCATTGTGGTCACATTGGACAATCAGCCTTCTCATACAAAGCTATATCGGAATGGAACAAGCTCCCCACTGCTTTGAAGACCAGACCAAATTACAGAGACTTTACCACAGAGACTAAAAATGGATTTTAAATAATCAAGCCTGCCAGCATTGACTCTTTCCCTTAAATGGGATTTAATTGTACTCTTAAATTGTTTTTATGTGTGATGTTTCTCTTATCTTTTTACCTTTTAAACTCACTCCCTGCTTGTTTCAGGGAGATTCTGAAACCTGACGTGAATTGCTTTCTATATGTGCTGTTTTTCTTTAATATCTTCCTGCCTGCCTCAGGGACTACAGATGGCAAGTAGTGAGAATGCTATAATCTGGTACTGAGCATCTTTACTCTGTGTATAATGTTGGGGGGGGTTTTCTGTTCATGGTCCCTGACAAATAAACCAATAAACTAACTAACACTAATCCAGTAACTGTGAATAAACAGTTAATGGTAAGAAATCAGATTTGATGCATTTACATAGACTGAATAAACACATTATTGGGCAATAAACTACTTCAGTTAATGTGATTTCTCATATAACCTGATAATGGGCGTCACCTGAGTATTCTGTTTCTATGACTACTTGAATAATTAGATAACTCCAGAAGCACAGTTATAGTGGGGTTTATCCGTGTGCACGTAAACATGGCCATTGTTTTCCTAAAAGCAAATAAATACATGAAAGAACTTTAGTGAGCAAGCTCACATACCCCACGCATCCCCATATCAGGAGCACCTAGTGAGAACTGTGATCAACATAAAATGGAGTGGGGAAAAACTAAGTCCCCCTTCCCAAAAAATGGAAACCTTCATTTGAGTCAAAGCTTATGTATAAATAGGAAGTCAATCTGATCAGAAATGTAAAAGCTATACAGGTGACAACATAAAATGACGTGGAAAAAAGTACAGTCCCCTCATTTGATTTATCTCAAAATCAAACTCATCCAAGGTATTGATGAGTTTAAACTTCTGTATAAATTTGAAGTAAATCCAATCAGAAATGTAGAAGCTATAGTGGTGACAACAGAAAATGTCAAACGGAGAGACGGGTCAAAAACATACCCTCCCAACTTTACTGTATGGTAAGAATTATTAAAAAGCAGCAATAAGCTAGGCAATGGTCAGCCAAGAATCAGACTGCCAAGGTCTGCTGCTTTATTCTCTCATTTCAAATCTTTTTTCCTGGATCGGACTGTTTGTTAACATGATGCTTTGAAGAGTTCATGAAGATTCTACAGTTTAAATGGGTCACCTTATATTTTTTTCTCAGAAAATCAGATATTCAGCTCTGTGACCTGAATGAGAGGCGATGCACAGGAGGCACAAACTGTGGCTAACATGAATCTGTTAACAAGCATGGAGGCAGGTACTCGTGTTGTTGTGCAGAGCACCTGTCATTATGATCGTGTTTGTGTTACCGTATGTAGGTCGCTGCACCCTGCTGCGTTTGAGAACACCCAGAGGTTTGTACACAAATGCAGCCTGATCCAACCATTTCCTGCACACCAGCTTCAACCTAAACAAAAATGTAGTAGAATGTAAAATGTTAAATAAACATGGTAATCATCTACAATTTGTTTGCCAGTTAAACTGCCTCTGTCAAATGTATTTTCTTGAAATCAAAGCAAAAATCTAATTAAACACTAGGGTGGTGCATCAATTACATTTTTTAACTAATTAATTGCACATTTTTCCTATATTTATTGTGATTAATTGCTAAATGTGAGTAAAAGATATCAATGAAAAAGAAGAACACTTCAGCAACTTTTAATTGCATTTTTCTTCAGTGAACATACTTGTGACTCTCATATTCAACAAAGATGATGCCAGAGCAGGTGTCCTAAATTAGTTTTCATAGTGGACCTGGTAAAATACAGCTACACTAATGTCAAGCAAATTCCCTTTACATAAAACACCTGATAATCATGAATCTATATTACATTAAATTATTTTACAATTTGAGATCAATTTGTAATATTCTTTTTTCAGTTCAATATAAAGCAAGAGTTGTTTTCTCTGCAAAACAACCATTTTGTTTTATTGTTGTCACAGTTCCACTATTATTTTGAAACAGTCAAAGAGGAAGTGCTTCAACTTAAGGTAACTTTCCAAATTATCTCAACATGTAAAAAGTACAAACAAAAATGGAGCAATTCTTGATTTCCAGAACTGCTGACTTTAATGGTGAGTGAAGGATTTATTTACTTTATATCCATGTGTGTGAGTGTGTGCGAGAGTGGGAGAGAGAAACAAGACCTACTCTTCTTTTAAGCTGAGCCATCTGCTGAGACAAACCGGGCACCACTGCCAACACCTCCTCAGGGAGTGACCTGACAGCATCTTTTTTTTTTTTTTTTTTTTTTTAAATATGCTAATTGCCACACATTAATCGAAAAAGTTAACGTATTATTTCAGTTCTATTAAAAACAGAATTCAACGATTCACAAATCTCATAAATGACTGAAAAAAATTAAGAAAATTTTAAACACTGAAAGTGGCAAAAGTAGCAAAAAAGTTCTGACACGGGCAAAAAAGTCTGGAAAAATGTAACTGGTACTTTAAAAAAAAAAACAGCTGGAGGAACATCTTGCAACTAATTAAGCTAATCTGCAACAGGCCAGCAACGTGACTGGGTGTGATAACAAAGAATAGGCACCTTGAAGAAGCAAAGTCAAGCAAAAGTAAAGATTTCAGGATTATTTTAACATTAAAATCTAACATTACTTACATTTGTGTGACCTCATTCAGTGTCCTGCCAATAGGAATAACACTGGGATAGATGTTGACAGGTTGGAGGTATGACAGGAAGTCTTTAATCTGGAAAATAAATGGAGAAATTACATGTATTAAATGTATGAGTGGATGGATGTACATATCATAAAACCTTTGTGAATCAATATTTTAGATTTCACCAACTGAGATGCAAAAATAAAGAGGAGAGAGTCTATGATAATATTTGAGAAGCATTACGGTATGTATCCACTGGTTCCTTTTATGAAGGAAGGAATCAAATTGCCAGATGCTATGAGTACAGGCATGAGGTGTAACCAGGTGGAGTGACAATATATTTTTGTGTAATCTAACATCTATATTAAAACATAATTTAATTTTTATTGCATCCATGTGCTTCCAAATGCAGTTTTGGCTGCATCCTTTCTCTAATGCTATTAATAAAAAAATAAACTGCAATCAGATGGTTGGTGACAGCTTCTCTGGCTGTTGTCACATTTATAGCACCTGACCTCCACACTGGCCCTCATTTATCAAGCGTGCGTAAGACAGAAAAGTCGTTGTACGATCATTTCAAAGTAGAGGTCGGTATTTATCAATCTGGCTGTGATTGTACGACACGCTCAAATACCATGACAGGTCTGAGATCATGTACCCTGAACAAATTTTCAAGTCGAAGTCAAAGAAGAAGAAGAAGACTTTACTGTCATTCAATCCATACAGCCAATCATGTACAGTAGAACAAAATTACGTTTCTCCTATCTACAATGTTAATCACTTCTAGAATCAGAGGGGTCGCTGCCATGCAAGGTGCCGCCACAAACAACTTAAGCGCAGTGAAGGGGAGAAACCTGGCTGTGCGGGAGAACCATTTGATTGGATTATTGAGCAGTGAAACCTTTCAGATATGGCTGATTTGTGTTATATTTAGAGGAGCGCTTTAAAGATTAACAAGGCTGCTTTTACTAATTATAAATGGTTTTTTTTACACGTTTATGTCACTGTGGCAAATAAAACAGATTTAAGCAGAATTTTTTTTTTTAATTGTAGATATTTGATGGAATGGAGAAAACTGAACTAACCTTTCAGCTTCCGAGATATTTTTATTTATTGTTTTTATATATAGGCTATATTAATATCTTTGCATTGTAGCGTGAGTAGCTACTATGTTAATGTTCTAAAAAAAAAGTATTTATTTGACTAAAATAAGTGTTACGTAGTATTTCATAATGGTTATATGGTTATCTCTCACAGATGTTAATGCCACTGGTTAAAATTTAACACCGGTGAAGACCGTAGAAACGGGCCGTGATGTGCTACAAAATGTGGGGAAATCATTTTATTTCCCCTGCGTTTCTGCATAATAACGCCAGATGCCAGAGTTGTGCGTGTGGCAGAGCTGAGCCAATGCGCAGAGTGCACAACTGTCCCAGAGAGAGATGAGACTTCTGCACTTCTATAACGTAAGTAATAAATTCTTATGTTTGACAAGTATCCTTTGACCAAGCAAACAACATTTAGTCAAAAACTTTATTCATTTATTCCCATTTTTGTCTGTAACCGATGAAGGCAGACCCACTCCTCTGCCCAAGTCCAACCACTTTTATTCCCTCAATATACAAAATTGTTATTATATAAACACACAAATAAATCATGTCTGTACAGATTTAAATTATATCCCTCTGCTGAAGATCAGTTGGTCAAACAGTTGGTCAAACCAATGGTGATGCGCAGCTTTGATCTCCACCAAAACATGGTTCTTTCGCAGTGAAGGAGACTTATGATGCTACCAATTAACACTAATTTATTTTCCCTCTCTGTCAATTTCTTTGATGGAGAAGTTTCTTTTTTGCCATTTTTCATTCCGCTATGTTGTAAATTCTGGGGGAGAGACGTGACTGTGGAATTCAAATGATGCTCGGATCCATCTGTCAGATTTATCAATGAGTGAACAATCCTACGATGAGATAAGAGGTAAGATAAACCTTTATTAGTCCCACAATGGGGATGAGACTGACCAGATACGCATTCTCATAAATACCACACAGACCTTTTCAGACAGTCATATTTACACCCAAATGTGCAGTGATTTCTACGCACTTTTGATAAATGAGAGCCACTGTCTTGACTATTTTATCTGGCTGTCTTACTGTGTGTTGAAGCTCTTTATAGCTTAGTATTTATATGACACTACTGCTGTCCAGTGAGTCAGCCTGCTCTCTGCTTAATGTGACCTTCACTGCAGTTTCTCTTGTTCTATTCAATAAGTGTTTTAGAAATCAAATTAAATCAAAGCCTGTTAGCTGTTGGTTAGTGTGTTGGCAAGATTTAATGGTGATGTTACAGTTTAGGATCTGTTTCTGTCACTACGTGGTGTATGGTGCTTTATTTATTTTTGGAGCATGTGTGTGTGAGGGTAGAGGGATTGCATGCAATATGAAACAATCATACTGTAGATACAGTATATACAATGAATTATAGCAATAACAAGATGAACCTGTCCTGATAGGAACTGCATTTGTTATTTCAACTTTCTGTCAGAAAAAATAAGCCCAATAGCTGTTAGCAAGGAGAGGATGCAACTATTTAAAAGGAACTCCAATTATATTGGCATGTTAGCTCTATATGCTTTATTTTTATGTTAGTAACATAACTATAATTTAATTTTTTTGAAAATAATTCCCAGTTTTATATATTTTTAAAAAACTTTATTACGATGTAAATCGCCATTTGTGTTTACGTCGCAATGCATTCTGGGTAGTGACGTAGAATGGTTGCAGCCGTATTTTCTGTCTTATACAAGCCAAGAGGCGAAGCTCCTAACTACTGCCATTTGTCAGTGAAAATGCCACATTGCGCGGCTTTTGGATGTAATTTCCAATCAAAGGGAAATAAAGAGAGCGGGGTGAGCCTCCATAGCTTTCCTAAAGAGGGAAAGTGGAGGAAAAAGTGGGGCGGCAGCGGCTCAGCAGGTAGAGCAGGTCGTCTAATAACCCGATGGTTGGCGGTTCGCATCACGCTCTCCCCAGATATCCTGCCGTTGTGTCCCTGGGCAAGACACTTCACCCGCATTGCCTCCAGTGCCCATAACACTGGGTATGAATGTGTAAAAATGTTTAAATGCTCGGTGGTGGCCGGAGAGGCTGTTGGTGTGGATTGGCAGCCACATTTCCCTCACTCTGTCTGTGATCACGCGCTATAGCGCATGCCTGATAAAACTGACATATGTATTAATCACGCTGTGATAATAGCACAATATTGCTCAAAGCGCGCGCATGAGACATGTCTGTGATCGCACGCTTGTGTTGACCGTTCCTGCCTTTCGTCTCCTAACCGTGGTTTTGGGACGCAGGGGAGATGCATCTTCCTCCGCGGTCAATTCCCGAGTAAACCTCACTCTTGTGGTACACAGAAGCACAGGCCGTTTTGCTGAAGCGTTGGGGCTTTATTTATATACCGCACTGTTGTCAGCAACAAATTCTACCTGCTCTGGTCGACTCTCTCTTTCTACTTATCCGCACCAAATCACACACACCTTTCGGGGGGGGGGGGTGTGCTAGTTTCACTCCGCTCCACGAGTGTCTTTCCGCTTTGAGTGTCTCAAGCGTGCGCTCGAGGAAGCATTATTTTAAGGTGAAACTTATATATTGTTGATTTACTTACAACAGAATGCTCAAACACAAAAAATTGTCTACAAGCATGATGGGCACTGAACTAATAAACATGGACTCTGAGCAACATAAAGCAATTTCTCTGTTGCTTTCTCAGAATGCGGGTTGAACGTCCATAAGCAGTGCTCCACAGTCGATCCAGACTTTTTTTTTTTTCCTGACTGTTGCCAGCCAGATCTTCGACATGTCAAGCCAATCGTGCGCTTTGAGCGATATCACAGCGTGATTAATACATATGTCAGCTGTATCAAGTGTTGTGGGATGTGTCTGGTGCGTGTGTTTGAGTGAGTGATGGCGTTTGCGCAGCAGAGGCACCCCCCCCCCCCGAAAGGTGTGTGTGATTTGGTGCGGATAAGTAGAAAGAGCGAGTCGACCAAAGCAGGTAGAATTTGTTGCCGACAACAGTGCGGTATATAAATAAAGCCCCAACGCTTCAGCAAAACAGCCTGTGCTTCTGTGTACCACAAGAGTGAGGTTTACTCGGGAACTGACCGCGGAGGAAGATGCATCTCCCCTGCGTCCCAAAACCACGGTTAGGAGACGAAAGGCAGGAACGGTCAACACAAGCGTGCGATCACAGACATGTCTCATGCGTGCGCTTTGAGCGATATTGTGCTATTATCACAGCGTGATTAATACATATATCAGTTTTATCAGGCATGCGTTACAGCGCATGTTCACAGACAGAGTGAGGGAAATGTGGCTGCCAATCCACACCAACAGCCTCTCCGGCCACCACCGAGCATTTAAACATTTTTACACATTCATACCCAGTGTTATGGGCACTGGAGGCAATGCGGGTGAAGTGTCTTGCCCAGGGACACAACGGCAGGATATCTGGGGAGAGCGTGATGCGAACCGCAAACCATCGGGTTATTAGATGACCTGCTCTACCTGCTGAGCCGCTGCCGCCCCACTTTTTCCTCCACTTTCCCTCTTTAGGAAAGCTATGGAGGCTCACCCCGCTCTCTTTATTTCCCTTTGACTGGAAATTACATCCAAAAGCCGCGCAATGTGGCATTTTCACTGACAAATGGCAGTAGCTTGTAGCTTCGCTTCTTGGCTTGTATAAGACAGAAAAAACGGCTGCAACCATTCTACATCACTACCCAGAATGCATTGCGACGTAAACACAAATCGTAATAAAAATTTTTAAAAATATATAAAACTGGGAATTATTTTCAAAAAAATTAAATTATAGTTATGTTACTAACATAAAAATAAAGCATATAGAGCTAACATGCCAATATAATCAGAGTTCCTTTTAAGATCTTTATAGTTTTTTTATTAGCCTTAATATTTATAGAGGAAATCCATCAACAATAACAGTCCTAAGCTGATGTGTGTGTGGAAAGACATAACAGAAAATCATGAAATGAAAAGCCTCTCTTTGACTGTAATATTTTGATAAGTAAATCACTCAAAACACTTCACACTGTCAATTAGGTGTTAAAATACTTCAAGCAGCCATCAGCTTCTAAGATCTGCAGTCTCTGATGTGGTAGAGAGGTACTCTATCTATATGTTGGCCCCTTCAAATGCAAACGTATACTCAATGGCTGAAAAATTTTAGTGGCGATAACATGCCATTCGATTATCAGGGTGCAGAGTCTATCAATAACCAACAACATGCAGCTAGCTTACCTAGCATGAACTCCAGAGTAGTTTGTTATGATATTCTGAAATTAGTATATGCAAAATGAGACTTCCTCACTACAACATTGTTCTAGAGAAAATCAGTTATACAGTGACAAGACTCTACATAGTGACTTTGTTGATGTTGACAGTGTCTGCTTACAGTTCTGAACACAACCAAAAGGTTGGAGGCAACACCCTGTGATGTTAAACTGCAACTACACTTTACAACTAACTAGAGGCAGACTGTTAAGTCAGCATTCACAGGGAATAAATCAAAACTCAAAGAACAACAAATGAAGAAACACGTTTCAATAGTTATGTTCTAATTGAATACACAAGTGTAGAAAAATACCTCAGAGTAGGAGGAGTGGAAGCTGAAACAGGCTCTGTATGAACTGGCTCCAGTTCTGTATCAACAACAAAGACACACATTAACAGCTCGTAAACCAAATATGGGTTTTCAGTCCCTACAGGATTTCACAGGATGTTTTTCATGGTTGCTGCAGCTTCAAAAGCCTGAATTTGTGAGAGCTTTTTCTAAAAAAGCTGCAATGTTTTAAGAGTTTTTTGCACTAAAAGCTGTGGGAAGAATTACAAATTTTCTTTCTCACAAGGAGGTAACAGAACATGCGGGTCAGCAGCAACACCTCCAAGACCATCACACTGAGCACAGGGGCCCTACAAGGGTGCATGCTCATCCCGCTGCTCTTCACTCTGCTGACCCATGACTGTGTATCAGCCTACAGCACCAACCACATCATCAAGTTTGAGGACGACACGACGGTGGTGGGCCTCATCACAAACAATGAAGTGTCCAACTACAGGAATGAGGTGAGCCAACTGGTCAAGTGGTGTAAAGACAATAATCTCTTCCTGAATGTGAGAAAAACCAAGGAGACTGTGGTCGACTTCAGGAGGGGAAACACACACAGCAACCCCCTCTGATCATCAACAGAGCAGCTGTGGAGAGGGTGAGCAGCACCAAGTTCCTGGGGGTGCACATCTCTAAGGACCTCTCATGGTCCAACAACACCACATCGCTGGCCAAGAAGGCTCAAACTCACCTCTACTTCTTCCACAAACTGAGGAGAGCATGAGTCCCACCCCCATCACATGCTCATTCTACCAGGGCAGCATTGAGAGCATCCTCACCTAATGATGCCACTTTGATGAGTTGGAGCATTGTCATCCATGAAGATGAAATTAGGCCTGTGTTGTTCATGCAGGGGCACAATGACCGGATTAATGATGTTATTCAGGTAGTATCGGCTTGTCACTGTATCATTCACAAGGTGTAGGACAGTTCTGTATCGACTAGACACACCTGCCCAGACTGTAACACCACCACCAAAGGCTCATCTGGTGACAACAGTGGCTGATGTATAGCACTCTCCTTGAAGTCTCCAACATCAATGACGGCCATCACTTCTGCTCAACGTGAATTGACTTTCATCATAGAACAGCACTGAGGTCCACTGGTCCTTTGTCAAGCGTAAATGCTTGCTGGCCCATGCAAAACGATGACACGTGCCTGTTGGTGTGGTCAGGTACCCTTGCAGGTCGTCTAGCATGCAGACCACACTGATGGAAACTGTTTCAAATGGTCTGACGTGACACTTGGGTGCCTCTCACCTCCCTTAAATGTGCCTGGAGTTGAGTGGAATTCATTATCCAGTTCCGCAGGGCACTGTTCACAATGAAGCGGTCATCAGCGTGGGATGTAGCCACAGGGCATCCACTTCTATGCCTTTCTGTGACTCTTCCAGTCTCTCTGCATCTCTGTTTCAACCTGCTGATGACACTCTGTGACACTCTAAGCTCAGTGGCCACTTCCCTCTGAGAATATCCTGTTTGAAGTCTTTCACTGTTGAGGTACTGTTGATCAATAGGAGTCGTCTTGGTCTCATGATGTGAAAATGTGAACAACATGATGATGACTGTTTAAATACCAATTCTAATTGAACCAGAAAATTTGTTGGTCGATTCATGGATCAAACACCTGTTGTGAATTTTGCCATTAAGCACCTTGTTAAAGAACAGTAAGTTACGCAAAAAGTATTGAAACACTGAACAGTTGGACATGTGCATTCAAAAGGTTAGAGAAGGTTAAACTAAGTTCACCTATACAGGTTATAGTGTATTTTAGGTGCATCCTGAAATTTCACCCGAAAGCCGACTATCCCCAACCTTTTGTGAGTAGTGTGTGTATATAGAATATATATATATGAAAATGATTTTCCTTTAAACTAGCTAAAATATCTGCCATACACACTGATAAATTCAGACTAGATTATGGTGGACTGTTTGAAACAGCAATACCAAGGAAGGTCAGTAGGTGGCAATAGTACTCCATCTCACTCTAATATGGTGCAAACATCTAACATTCAGGATGCTGTTGCTATGAAGTTATATAATTACATACAGAATGACCTACAATCTATAACATGAAATTTATGAATAAGGGTATGAGAAACAGTCAAGTGAACTAATTCACTGGTGGAATAAGATTTGATTAGCACCCATTCAGTAAAGAGTATATGGAAAAGGCCATTGGTTTACTATTTTTGGAATGAAATGTGCAACATTTGCACTATGTATTTTTAATAAATTGTAAACAGCAACAGTGAACTGTATACAATACTCTAAATTGTATTATTGTCTGATTTTCATTGGTTAATTTTCATAGAATTTTTATTTATTACCACTTTTGTCAGATTCAAGTTATTTCTGTGACCACTGTGGGTTTTTCTTTCAGAAACAGAGGGGTACCAACAATTTCTTCCACGTGTGTAACCACAATAAAAGAGATTTGATGAATTGTTTTATTGATTGGGTTTTTGTTAGCAGTTTATTTGCAAACTGAAACAAGCTAAATAAAAATATTGCATGTTTACTGTGAACAGTTAAAAAAACTGCATTTCAATTGAACAGTTTTTTGAAAAAGATGATTTTTTGCAAGATAATTCCAAAAGAGACTTTCATATACTGTATTTATTACACACGGAGTGAAACATTTTAAACCTGATTTAATATTGATGATAATGATTATAGTTTTTAAAATTAAATGATAAATCATGATTTTCTAATTTACTGAGATGCACTGGTACAACTGAGATGAAGCTGAAGATGGAATCTGTTCTCCTGCTGCTGAAAATCATTGAGGGTCATCATCCTACAGTACAGGACTGTGGTCTGACTGTGGTCTGCTTGTATCAGAGCTGATACAAGGCAGAACATCTAATTATTTACCTGCATAATGGTCATAAATGGTAACGGTAAACCGTTATATTTTCTACTGGTCATGTGATTAAGAACCGGAATATATTTTAGAGTTCAATCTAACTGGTATACATATTTAAAGTAACAAAAATTAATTTATTTATTTATAACAATAGTAAATCTAGTGTTTACCATAGTGCAACTGCAATGTTAACTTTGAACTTTGAGCCCTTGACTCCCAACCTATAGTTAGACGAGGGTGTAAATCATCCAAGATGCGTCTTAGATACAACTACTGTATCGATTTGAAAAGTCCACATCATTTCTTTCAGTAGTTATTGTGTTTAGAAGATTTAGGGATGCTAGACGCAAGCGTCTGGTGGCCGGGTTTCCACCCATGGGGACCCAGCCAGGCTCAGCCCGAAGGAGTTTCATGGGTCCGCCCTCCAGTGGACTCACCACCTGCAGGAGGGATCATGGGGGTCCGGTGCTATGTGGATCAGGTGGCGGTCAAAGGCGGAGACCTTGGCGGACTGATCCCAAGCTTTCTAAACTGGCTTTTGGTACGTGGAATGTCACTTCTCTGGAAGGTGACACCAGCTCAGGCTCTGGAAGGAGCCTGAGCTGGTGCATGAGGTTGAGAGATACCGGCTAGATATAGTCGGCCTCACCTCAACACACACCTCCGGTTCCGAAACCAGTCTCCTGGAGAGGGGCTGGAGCTTGGCCTTCTCTGGAGTTTCCCCAGGCAAGAGGCGGCGAGCAGGGGTGGGTATTCTTGTATCCCCCCCACCTTGCTGCCTCTATATTGGAGTTTTCCCCAGTGGACGAAAGGGTTGTTTCCCTATGCCATCGGGTTGGGAAACGGGTCCTGACCATCATTTGTGCCTATGCACCAAATGATGTTTCAGAGTACCCACCCTTTTTGGAGTCTGTGACTGGGGTGCTGGAGGGTGCTCCTCTTGGAGACTCCATTGTCCTACTGGGGGACTTCAATGCGCACGTGGGCAACGACAGTGAAACCTGGAGGGGGGCGATTGGGAGGAACGGCCTGCCCGATCTGAACCCGAGTGGTGTTCAGTTATTGGACTTCTGTGCTAACCACAGTTTGTCCATAATGAACACCATGTTCAAGCATAAGGGTGTCCATATATGCACCTGGCACCAGGACACCCTAGGTTGCAGGTCGATGATCGATTTTGTTATCGTGTCATCAGACCTGCAACCGTATGTCTTGGATACTCGAGTAAAGAGAGGTGCAGAGCTGTCAACTGATCACCACCTGGTGGTGAGTTGGATCCGATGGCAGGGGGGATGCCATTCAGACCTGGTAGACCCAAACGTATAGTGAGGGTGTGCTGGAAATGTGTGGCTGAGGCCCCTGTCCGGGAGGTCTTCAACTCCCACCTCCAGAAGAACTTCAAGCACATTCCGAGGGAGTCTGGAGACATGGAGTCTGAATGGGCCATGTTCTCCACCTCTACTGTTGAAGCAGCGGCCCAGAGCTGCGGCCGCAAGGTCGTCGGGGCATCTCGTGGTGGCAACCCCCAAACCAAGTGGTGGACACCAGTGGTGAGGGGGGCCATTAAGCTGAAGAAGGAGTCCTATCGCTATGGAGGGTGAGAATATGTATGGGCACATAATCATACCATGTAGGATAACTAAGTAGACGGTTATGCTGTTTCATTCCATCTAGCAACAATGCTCTGCACTGTGTGTGTTTATATATTTGCATATTTATTCCATCTAGCTACAATGCTCCGTACTGTGGGTGTTTATATATTTATATATCTACATATTATTCCATCTAGCTACATTGCTCCGCACTGTGTGTGTTTATATACTTGCATATTTATTCCACCTAGCTGCAATGCTCCGTACTGTGGGTGTTTATATATTTACATATTTATTCCATCTAGCTACAATGCTCTGCACTGTGTGTTCATATATTCATATATTTATTCCATCCAGCTACAATGCTCTGCACTGTGTGTCTGTGTGTGTGTGTATATATATATATTTTATAGTAATACGTACATATGTTTATTAGCTGCTCTTGCTTGCTTGTTTTTTTTTTTTTTTTTTTTTTTCTTGCCTTCTGATTGTTGCTCTGAGTGTTGCTATCCCTGTGCTGTTGCAATCCTGGAATTTCCCCGTTGTGGGACTAATAAAGGCTTATCTTATCTTATCTTATCTTATCAGGTTTGGTTGGCTTGTGGGACTCCCGAAGCAGCTGAGGTGTACTGGCAGGCCAACTGGAGTGCAGCTCAGGTGGTTGCTGAAGCAAAAACTCGGGTATGGGAGGAGTTCGGTGAGGCCATGGAACAAGACTTTCGGTCGGCTTCGAAGAGATTCTGGCAAACTGTCCGGCGGCTCAGGAGGGGGAAACAGCTCCCTGTCCACACTGTGTATGGTGCGGATGGGGCGCTGTTGACTTCGACTGGGGATATTGTCAGGCGATGGAAGGAATACTTTGAGGATCTCCTCAATCCCACTGATACGCCTTCCACAGAGGAAGCAGGGCTTGTGGACGAGGGGGACGACTCGTCTATCACAGGGGCTGAGGTTGCCAAGGTGGTTAAAAATCTCTTTGGTGGCCAGGCCCTGGGGGTGGACGAGATTCGTCCTGAGTACCTCAAGGCCTTGGATGTTGTAGGGCTGTCATGGTTGACACGCCTCTGCAACACTGCGTGGAGGTCGGTGGCAGTGCCTTTGGCATGGCAAACCGGGGTGGTGGTTCCTCTCTTCAAATAAGGGGACCGGAGGGTGTGCTCCAACTTTAGAGAGATCACACTCCTCAGCCTCCCTGGGAAGATCTATGCCAAGGTACTGGAGAGGAGAGTCTGGCCGTTGGTTGAACCTCGGATTCAGGAGGAGCAATGTGGTTTTCGTCCTGGCCATGGCACATCGGACCAGCTCTTTACCCTCTCGAGAATTCTCGAGGGTTCGTGGGAGTTCGCCCAACCAGTTTACATGTGTTTTGTGGACTTGGAGAAGGCATTCAACCGCATCCCTCATGGGCTTGTTGTTACGAGCTATTCGGTCTCTGTGCGACCGTTGTGAGAGTTTGGTTTGTATTGCCAACACTTGATCGGACTCATTCCCAGTGAGAGTTAGACTCCGCCAGGGCTGCCCTTTGTCACCGATCCTGTTCATAATTTTTATGAACAGGATTTCTAGGCGCAGCCAGGGAACGGAGGGTGGCATGCTTGGTGACCACGGGATCTCATCTCTGTTGTTTGCAGATGATGTCCTGTTGGCTTCATCCAGCAATGACCTACAGTTCTTACTGGGACAGTTTGCCGCTGAGTGTGAAGCGGCTGGGATGAGAATCAGTACCTCCAAGTCCGAGTCCATGGTCCTCAGCCGGAAAAAGGTGGATTGTCCTCTCTGGGTTGGGAACAGGCTACTGCTCCAAGTGGAGGAGTTTAAGTATCTCGGGGTCTTATTCACGAGTGAGGGGAGAATGGAGCGAGAGAGATTGACAGACGGATCGGAGCAGCATCTGCAGTGATGCGGATGTTGTACCGGTCTGTTGATGTGAAGAGGGAGCTGAGTTCTAAGGCAAAGCTGTCGATTTACCAGTCAATCTACATTCCTACTCTCACCTATGGTCACGAGCTTTGGGTAATGACCGAAAGAATGAGATTGTGGATACAAGCGGCTGAAATGAGCTTTCTCCGTAGGATTGCTGGACTCACCCTCAGAGATAGGGTGAGGAGCTCAGTCATCCGGGAAAGGCTCAGAGTAGAACCGCTGCTCCTCTACATTGAAAGGAGCCAGTTGAGGTGGTTTGGGCATCTGCTTAGGATGCCTCCTGGACGCCTCCCACTTGAGGTGTTTCGGGTACGTCCCACTGGGAGGAGACCCCAGGGCAGACCCAGGACTCACTGGAGAGACTATGTCTCCCAGCTGGTCTGGGAACGCCTTGGTATCCTCTCTGAAGAGCTGGAGCAGGTGGCTGGGGAGAGGGAAGTCTGGGCTTCTCTGCTTGAACTGCTGCCTCCGTGACCCGGACCTCCGGAAAAGCGGTAGAAGATGGATGGATGGATGGATGGATAGATTTAAGGAAAATCTGATCTGACCTTTGACCTCAAGGTTATCCAATGAAAGTCAAATTGTAATATGCGCATCATCAGAGTATATCAAACCATGGCACCAAGTTTCAAAACAACTGGAACAAATCTATAGGAGGAGTTGATTTCACAAGACAGTTACTGTCTATGAAGTGAAGTGAAACAGGAGGTCATTGGTCAGGGGCTACAATTCCTGCAAAAAACATCTGATCAGAACCAAATTGCAATATGCGTATCATCAGAGTATATCAAACCACGGTAGAAAAGTTTCAAAACAATTGGAAAAAACTGTAGGAGGAGCTGATTTCACAAAAGTGGGATAGACGGACGGACTGACTGACCCAAAACATAACTCCTCTTTGGTCTTCAACCCCTTTGGGCGAAGACCGGTGGGGGATAAAAACTCTTTTGTGCAACAGCAAATACAGACTTTAACACAATATCCATTACAACAGTTGAATTCCACTGAATGCATGTTAAAGAGTATAGACTTGAAAATTATTGACAGCACCTTCATTTGAAAACTCCCTAACCGCAGTGGTCCTCAACCACTCAGTATCAAGCACAAAGAAAAAAGAAATAATTGTCTATCGAAGTCTGTGTTTTTCTGAAAAAATCACTCCCACCTATCTATGTGTCTTGACACACACTGGGAGTCATACCGGGAGGAGGGGCTCTCCTTGGGGGTTTACCAGGGGCGCACGTTGATCCGTGTCCAGACTGGAGATTCACAGCTTTAAAGCTCATTGACCAAATGTAGTAACGATTTTACCTCTAAAGATGGATAAAATGTTCAAACACTGGCTGTAGTGTGAGATTTGCTTGTTTGTTTGTGGTCTTACGGTGTCTCTTCCTACGCGCGGTTCCCGTGACGAGGTACTTTCAGGCAGGCGGACCCCCCCCACCCCCAACACAAACATGGCACTTTGTACACGCAGTCAGGAAGGAGACATGAAGAAATATCCACCAGCAGGCCTGGGGAAATGGAGGAAGGAATGGTGTGCGAAAACTCGCAAGTGGGTGATTTTTTTTTAAATCACAGTTTTTTGCTGATGTGTTCCGTTAATACTTACTGTAAACACAGAAGTGAGCACAGTGCAGTGACGCATTTGATTGGTTAGACTGAGCATTTGAGCAATACTAAGGGAAAATTTTGATTGGCGGAAGCTGACGAGGATTGGCCAAAATTGCAGGAAAGTTGCAGTGGTTGGACAAAGTTGCAAGGTTGCACAGAAGATGAAGCCAATCAATGATTTTGTGTGAATTAGTGCCATCACAACATCGCAAAATCATGAGAGGATTGGGTTTTATTTGATTATTTAAGTAACTCTGACCACCAGTAACCACTGAACATAAAACAAAGCAGTTGGAGATAGAGACTTTCTCCCAGGTGTGCCTCACCACAGCCAGCTATAGTGCATAGACTATGGCCAAGCAGAGGCAACATCTACTGTATATTTGCCACCTCTGCCCCTCCTGTTCATGGATCGTGTGCTGCCTGACACAGCGGTCTTCATTGTAATGGGCAGCATGTTCACATGTCACATTGGTGATCAGGATTCAAATCTTAGACAGGCTACAGTCACAGTGTGACTGACAATAATATAATTACAATATTGTGATGTGACAGTCAGAAGATGATCATAGACACACTCCGCAAGGAGGAAAGCTACAGAAGGTCACTGTTACATATTTTATTTTTATAACCTTTATTTATACAGTGAAGTTCCACTGAGAGGAAACCTCCCCCCCCCCCCAAGGACACCCAGCATACACCTGGAAGCTGACCAGTACAACCACAGACTGACCTGTGGCCAATGAGCAGCTCCACTGGAGCAGTTGTACAGTGGGGCAAAAAAGTATTTAGTCAGCCACCAATTGTGCAAGTTCTCCCACTTAAAAGATGAGAGAGGTCTCCAATTTTCATCATAGGTATACCTCAACTATGAGAGACAAGATGAGAAAAAAAAAATCCAGAAAATCACATTGAAGGATTTTTAAAGAATTTATTTGCAAATTTTGGTGAAAAGTAAGTATTTGGTCACCTACAAACAAGCAAGATTTCAAGATCTCACAGACCTGTAACTTCTTCTTTAAGAGGTTCCTCTGTCCTCCACTCGTTACCTGTATTAATGGCACCTGTTTGAACTCGTTATCAGTATAAAAGACACCTGTCCACAACCTCAAACAGTTAGACTCCAAACTCCGCTATGGCCAAGACCAAACAACTGTCAAAGGACACCAGGAACAATATTGTAGACCTGCACCAGGCTGGGAAGACTGAATCTGCAATAGGTAAGCAGCTTGGTGTGAAGAAATCAACTGTGGGAGCAATTATTAGAAAATGGAAGACATACAAGGCCACTGATAATCTCCCTCCATCTGGGGCTCCACGCAAGATCTCACCCCATGGGGTCAAAATGATCACGAGAACGGTGAGCAAAAATCCCAGAACCACACGGGGGACCTAGTGAATGACCTGCAGAGAGCTGGGACCAAAGTAACAAAGGCTACCATCAGTAACACACTATGCCACCAGGGACTCAAGTCCTGCAGTGCCAGACGTGTCCCCCTGCTTAAGCCAGTACATGTCCAGGCCCGTCTGAAGTTTGCTAGAGAGCATATGGATGATCCAGAAGAGGATTGGAGAATGTCATATGGTCAGATGAAACCAAAATAGAACTTTTTGGTAAAAACTCAACTTGTTGTGTTTGGAGGAGAAAGAATGCTGAGTTGCATCCAAAGAACACCATACCTACTGTGAGGCATGGGGGTGGAAACATCATGCTTTGGGGCTGTTTTTCTGCAAAGGGACCAGGACGACTGATTCGTGTAAAGGAAAGAATGAATGGGGCCATGTATCGTGAGATTTTGAATGAAAACCTCCTTCCATCAGCAAGGGCATTGAAGATGAAATGTCGCTGGGTCTTTCAGCATGACAATGATCCCAAACACGCCGTCCGGGCAATGAAGGAGTGGCTTCGTAAGAAGCATTTCAAGGTCCTGGAGTGGCCTAGCCAGTCTCCAGATCTCAACCCCACAGAAAATCTTTGGAGGGAGTTGAAAGTCCGTGTTGCCCAGCGACAGCCCCAAAACATCACTGCTCTAGAGGAGATCTGCATGGAGGAATGGGCCAAAATACCAACAACAGTGTGTGAAAACCTTGTGAAGACTTACAGAAAACGTTTGACCTCTGTCACTGCCAACAAAGGGTATATAACAAAGTATTGAGATGAACTTTTGTTATTGACCAAATACTTATTTTCCACCATAATTTGCAAATAAATTCTTTAAAAATCAGATAATGTGATTTTCTGGATTTTTTTTCCTCATTTTGTCTCTCATAGTTGAGGTATACCTATGATGAAAATTGGAGACCTCTCTCATCTTTTAAGTGGGAGAACTTGCACAATTGATGGCTGACTAAATACTTTTTTACCCCACTGTAGTTAAGGGCCTTACTCAAGGGTGGCACAAATGTTACTACAGTATCTCACAAAAGTGAGTACACCCCTCACATTTTTGTAAATATTCTATTATATCTTTTCATGGGACAACACTGAAGATATGACACTTTGATACAATGTAAAGTAGTCAGTGTACAGCTTGTATAACAGTGTAAATTTGCTGCTCCCTCAAAATAACTCAACACACAGCCATTAATGTCTAAACTGCTGGCAACAAAAGTGAATACACCCCTAAGTGAAAATGTCCAAATTGTGCCCAAACTGTCAATATTTTGTGTGGCCACTATTATTTTCCAGCACTGCCTTAACTCTTTTGGGCATGGAGTTCACCAGAACTTCACAGGTTGCCACTGGAATCCTCTTCCACTCCTCCATGATGACATCATAGAGCTGGTGGATGTTACACCTTGCGCTCCTCCACCTTCAATATGAGGATGTCCCACAGATTCTCAATAGGGTTTAGGTCTGGAGAAATGCTTGGCCAGTCCATCACCTTCACCCTCAGTTTCTTTTGCAAGGCAGTGGTTGTCTTGCAGGTGTGTTTGGGGTTGTTATCATGTTGGAATACTGCTCTGCGGCCCAGTTTCCGAAGGGAGGGAATCATGTTCTGCTTCAGTATGTCACAGTACATGTTGGCATTCATGGTTCCCTCAGTGAACTGTAGCTCCCCAGTGCTGGCAGCACTCATGCAGCCCCAAACCATGACACACTCACCACCATGCTTGACTGTAGGCAAGACACACTTGTCTTTGTACTCCTCACCTGGCTGCCGCCACACATGCTTGACACCATCTGAACCAAATAAGTTTATCTTGGTCTCATCAGACCACAGGACAAGGTTCCAGTAATCCATGTCCTTGGTCTGGTTGTCTTCAGCAAACTGTTTGCAGGCTTTCTTGTGCATCGTCTTCAAAGGGGGCTTCCTTCTGGAACAACAGCCATGCAGACCAATTTGATGCAGTGTGCGGCATATGGTCTGAGCACTGGCAGGCTGACCCCCCACTCCTTCAACCTCTGCAGCAATGCTGACAGCACTCATACTGTACATCTATTTTCAAAAGACAACCTCTGGATATGACGCTGAGCACATGCACTCAACTTCTTTGGTTGACCATGGCGAGGCCTGTTCTGAGTGGAACCTGTCCTGTTAAACTGCTGTATGGGCTTGGCCACCATGCTGCAGCTCAGTTTCAGGGTGTTGGCAATCTTCTTATAGCCTAGGCCGTCTTTATGTAGAGCAACAATTCTTTTATTCAGATCCACAGAGAGTTCTTTGCCATGAAGTGCCATGCTGAACTTCCAATGACCAGTATGAGAGAGTGTGAGAGTGATAACACCAAATTTAACATACCTGCTCCCCATTCACACTTGAGACCTTGTAACACTAATGAGTCACATGACACCGGGGATGGAAAATGGCTAAATGGGCACAATTTGGACATTTTCATTTAGGGGTGTACTCACTTTTGTTGTCAGCGGTTTGGACATTTATGGCCGTGTGTTGAGTTATTGTGAGGGAACAGCAAATTTACACTGTTATACAAGCTGTACACTGACTACTTTACATTGTATCAAAGTGTCATATCTTCAGTGTTGTTCCATGAAAAGATATAATAAAATATTTACAAAAATGTGAGGGGTGTACTCACTTTTGTGAGATACTGTATGTCATCTGTCCCACCCAGATCTGATCCTGCTGGTCCAGGGATTGAACTGATGACCTCCTGCTCACCAGTCCACATCCCTAACCATCAGGCCACCACTGTCCCATATTAATAAAGTTATAGCAATTTCAACTGACCAAATCATGATTCAGTCCTGCATGAAAAGTAACAACACACAACAATCATTGAGAAGTGCTGTGTAATGGGTGACCAATGTATTTTTGCTGATGGTGCCAAGTGACTCAGATGACAACTATGGCCAAGAACTGGAAAATTAATTATTCACTGGCATTTTTTGTTTTCTCATAGTCAGCTGTGAGGTTCCAGAGGGCCTTAGCTGGGACCCCTTCCAGCCCTCAATCACTTACTTTATTATAACATTGGTTTTCTTGGTTCTTTCTCCGAACCACATAGTGGATGGTTTGATACTGATGATGCGCAGAGGAGTCCCATCATTGGCTGTGCAACCACATGGTAGCCTGTTGCCTTGGAAATACTCTTCATCCTATACGCAAAAACACAACCACAAGAATGTCTAGATAATGTAGAGAGCAAAATATAAGATGACTACAAGTTAATGGCACCATTTAGATACTTTTGTCCTACACCGACAATTTACACCTTTTGTAAAGAACTAATGTCTGAAATTCTTTAGAGGAAATAGGTCATGGTCTACTGAATGAATGGAAACAACTGAATGCATGTGTTTGGGACCTTTGGGTGTCGACAGGCATGTATCTGCGTCCTGCGGTCAGTCGTCACATAGCTCAGAATCTCTGGCATCTTCTTAAACATGGCCAAGCTGTTCACATGGATCTTCAGGAGAAAAAAAGCAGGGTAGTTACATGAATAAAACATTGATTTCATACAGAACAGATCTGTGCATACTTGTAGAAATGTGTGTGTCATCATGTTTGTTCTTCAACTGCATCCCTGTGGAAGTTGGGGGAGGGAGTTCAATGTTACAGATCAGTGTTAATGTGCTTAACTCCCTGCTGTACCTCATTTACAACAACTACTACTGCGATCGTTGGCCTCATCTCCAATGGAGATGAAGCTGAGTACAGAGGGCTTATCCAGGACTTCGTGGACTGGTGCCATCGGAACTGCCTCCAGATCAACGCGAGGAAAACTAAGGAGCTGGTGGTGGACTGCCGCAGGCATGGGCAGCCCCTCACAGTACCAGTAAATATACAGGGAACAGACATCGAGATGGTGACATCCTATAAGTACCTGGGTATTCATCTGAACAATAAACTAGACTGGTCACACAATACTGATGCACTCTACAAGAAGGGACAGCGCAGGCTGTTCCTGCTGAGGAGACTCAGGTCTTTTGGTGTACAAGGGGCGCTGCTGAAGTCATTCTATGACACGGTGGTGGCATCAGCCATCACTTTTGGAGTGGTCTGCTGGGGCAGTGGCATTACTGCAGCCGATAGGAAGAGACTGAACAAACTGATTAAGAAAGCTAGCTCTGTCCTGGGGCAGCGCCTTGATCCGATGGAGGAGATAGGAGAGAGAAGGACGGTGGCTAAACTGTCATCTCTGCTGGAGTCCGAGTTCCACCCTATGCAGGACATACTGAATGCACTGAGGAGCTCATTTAGCAGCAGACTACATCATCCCAGGTGCACAACCGAGAGGTTTCGTAGGTCCTTCCTACCAACGGCTGTCAGACTGTACAACCTAAGCAGGGCTGCTCGCAGAGATAGCAAAAAGACGTAACAAACTAATAGTTTTTTGAATGCAAAAGATGCAATAGACTTACACAATGGTCCCCTCCGGCATACAACTAGGAACATACCGGTCGCTATGGAGGGTGAGAATATGTATGGGCACATAATCATACCATGTAGGATAACTAAGTAGACGGTTATGCTGTTTCATTCCATCTAGCAACAATGCTCTGCACTGTGTGTGTTTATATATTTGCATATTTATTCCATCTAGCTACAATGCTCAGCACTGGGTGTGTTTATATATTTATATATCTACATATTATTCCATCTAGCTACATTGCTCCGCACTGTGTGTGTTTATATACTTGCATATTTATTCCACCTAGCTGCAATGCTCCGTACTGTGGGTGTTTATATATTTACATATTTATTCCATCTAGCTACAATGCTCTGCACTGTGTGTTCATATATTCATATATTTATTCCATCCAGCTACAATGCTCTGCACTGTGTGTCTGTGTGTGTGTGTATATATATATATTTTATAGTAATACGTACATATGTTTATTAGCTGCTCTTGCTTGCTTGTTTTTTTTCTTGCCTTCTGATTGTTGCTCTGAGTGTTGCTATCCCTGTGCTGTTGCAATCCTGGAATTTCCCCGTTGTGGGACTAATAAAGGCTTATCTTATCTTATCTTATCTTACTTTTTTTAAATCAGTAAATTTGCTCCTTCTCTAGAACAATGTTCTAAGGTTTTACTTAAAGAAGTGAGCTAAATCGAGCTGCTGCTCTTTGTAAGGACAGACCAGAAAGATTCATTTGAATATCAGCTGAGTGTTGCTACATTATTCACAGTCACATTTCATTCATTCATTCATTGTCCCACTCATTTAGCAACCATAGGGGACCCTTTTAGCCCTCACTTTTCTTCTGTCTTCTTTCCTCAGCTGTCACAAAGCACTATTATTTCATATTGAATTTAATATGCATATACAGCACTTCATGCGTGTGACATTTGAATATTTTGTTTTGTAATACCTTAACTCTGCACTTTGTACAGTTTCATTGCAGTTGTTCTGCTTGGGTATGATTGTGTGTTTTTGTGACCCGCTGGGGGGACTACAGATGCAAATTAGCAGTACTGCTAAATTTGGCATACTTACATAGTATGTAATGTCCTTTTTAAATAAACATTAAACTTGAACTTAATAAAGTGTTTATGTAGGTCTATAAGCTGTATATAAGGACACAGTGCATGAACACACACACACAGCAAGGAAATAACAGATGGGGTGGTGAGTGGAGGTGCATTAATGACGTTGATAGCGTAGACAAGATTATATTGGTTTGAATATCTGAATGTCAGTTTTGGTTCATTTTGTGTTAATTGTTTTGCCATACTTTTAAGTATTTTTTGATTCAGAGTACAGTTTTGACAGTTTTTTTTCCCTGAGCCCTGTGTACTGGTTCTTTTTTAACCAGCCACAGGGACAAGCCAATGACAAAGTAAGAGAGGCAAGGCTGAGAAGGCTTGGACATGTGCAGTGGGGGCATAGTGGACATACTGGACAAAGGATTTTGAAGATGGAGCTGCCAGGCAGGAGGAAAAGATGAAGACCACAGAGAAGATTCATGGATGTAGTGAAGGAGGACATGGAGAGGGTTGGTGTGACAGAAGAGAATGCACGAGATAAGGTGAGACGAAGGAAGATGAGTCATTGTGGGGGGGAGGGGAGGAAGAGGAGGAGTTGTTTTTGGAAGGTCTAATTTTTAAGGTTAACTTTAGCAGGTGGGTAGAATCACCAAGGGATGGAGAAACTAGTCTTGGGGTGTGTTTTCATACGCTGCTACTGGCCTGAATTTCCTTCATCATTAATAAATATCCATCTTTCTATCTAGACTGCCTAAATGCAGTAAATACTGATATATTATGCCAATCCCAATACTACTTCCATGCACTTATAGATTTTTTCACCTGTGTGTTGAACTCTTCTCCCAGGTTGGTAAACAGGTACTCGTATCCATATGCTGCTTTACAGTTGAGCCACACAACATGGTAAGAACTCTGGCTGATCCAATTCCTGATGAGCTCAGAGATGCCGTTCAAACAGACCTCCTACACACAAAGCACGCACATCAAAATAACAACCATCATTTTTATTCTGCATGTAGAACAAATTTAGAATGGCTCCCTGCTCATTTAAACCACTAATAGAGCTGATTCATTGATGTGTAGTTCTGTGACAAAACCTTTCATTTCCCTCAGATACAAAATAAACTCAGTTGACATTTTATGCAGCAGTCAACTTAAACATAAAAGTCCAGCAATGAAGATTCTGTTTTAGTGATGTATATACATATTTCAACCAAATATTTGTATTTATTAATAAAATGAAACCATTGTAGTTTTCATTATCTTCTGTTTGTTTTTTTATCTTCTGTCATACACAGTATTCTATAAACTGTTCCAATGATGGATTTTTACACCCTAAAATGCCAAAGTAAGCCAGTCTGAGGGAAAATGAGCCACCTACACGAGTGGGTATCTGATAGAAGCGTGGGTCGTAGAAAGTAGAGTCCAGATAAATGCTCTGAATATCTTTGAGCCTGAAAAACAAGATTCAGACTTAAATGGCAGCAATGATTCAAATCACACAGAGATGTGACGCTCATACGAACAGAGCACTAACTGCGTCTAGAAGAACTTGCAGACGTGTAGACTCAGCAAGCGTGTTTAAAGGTGACCCACCTGCTGCCAGAGTGAAGGTGTTCCATTCTGGATGCGTCTCCAAGAGCCAATCTGAAGTCGCCTGTATACAGCACGTTTCCCTGGGAACCCTCAAACAAGAACCTATAAATTTTATTTGACAGACATCGATTATCCTCACAGCATTACACAAACAGCCAAACTATCCCTGAACAATTTCTTCTCATCATCTTAATGAGCAGGTTGATGTAAGTGGGTTTTATCACTCAATTCACACAAAGCAAAATTAAATAAATAAATGTTCAGAATTCAGAGGACTGGACTCACATGACAGAGCCAGGACAGTGACCTGCAGGAAGCAGCGTCACCACGACCTCCTCCTTCTATCACAGAAACACAAAAAAACATGAATGAAAACAGCACATAAGTGCAGGAGGGGATTAATTTACATCTTCATGCCTGACTTTAACCACTTGCACTCCGGGCAATTTTCCTAAAAATGCCAAAAAATAACGTGCCCAAAGTAAGTCGAAAGCTGTTCTTCAACCCTTTGTAGCATCTTCATGGGGTTGGTCTCATTTAAAAGAAAACACTTTGAATTTTTTGGCAAAAAAAACATAATCTCTCTACGTGCTCCGGCCACTGAGTTACAGTCATCTAAACATACTGAACTTGAAGAAAATAAATTTGGACACAGTATTTTTTTGGATACAAATGCTTGTAAATAACACACAGCTGTCCGATCCGGCTGGAAAATGCAACAGAAATGTAGAACCAAGTGTTATCCAGCTGAGATCCAAATTTGGTAACAATACCACAAAAAATGAATATTTTACACAGCTTTGTTCTCAGGCTGTTCCCAGGCGTTTTGGAACTGTGCCAAATTGTGCCAAATGGCACAGTTTGGAAAAACGTCTGTAACTTTTGAATGATTCAATGTAGAAGCTTCATTTTAGGCTCGACCCCCCCCCCCCCCCGCTATCAAGGACAGAGTTCGGCCCTCGCTACATGACAGATTACACTCGTTGCATGTTTCCACAGCAACGCTGTCACAGCGGCTCTCCCCCCCCCCCCCTCGCTACTGTGTGTGTGGGGGGGGGGGGTTGTCCCCCCCCCGCTCGCTACAGAGGATGGACTTTAGCCATCGCTACACAACGGATTAGCCTTATGTGGTGATGTAGGACAGCAGTGCAGTCACTGCGGCTCCCCCCCCCCCTCGCTGCAGAAGAATAGCGGGGGTGGGGGGGCGTTCACAGCCTGTACACTGCGAGCAACCCCTTGTACCACGGTGCACGAACTTCAGACTTCGTGAACCGCACAGCTGTAATTTACTGATCGGTCAAAAGTCATTTTGGATTACAATTTTCAGGGATAGAGAATAATTTAGCTTATAACACCTTACCTCTTCACAGCGGAGTCTTGGCGAACTTGTCTTCCTCATTGTCAGACGAACGCGACGCTGGTCCGCTCTGGTTCTGGTCTCGCGACTCGATCAAAACATAATTCCATTATTGCGGTTTTGTGCTTCCATGATTGCGGTTTTTGGCGAACGATTTTTCAAAACAAATAAGAGTAGTAATTAAAAAAAGACTGGCGAAGGCGTGTGTTTCACTCAGCCTTCGTCGTCAGCCTCCGTCGGTCTATAATGACCATGGAAGAAATCATAACGTCTACTCTGCTGGAACCAATACAAAATAAGCACCGCCTGTGGCCAAACATGCCGATCCACGAATGGCACTCCCTGTCACACAGGTTGCATTTGTGGATGGTCTCCATGCTGCTGGGTCTGTGGAGCTCTTCCTGTGTCCTTTTTTGATCCGCTGCAGCAGCCAGTCTTCACCCAGCCTTAAAAAAAAAAAACAGCTCACGAACTTCTCTGCTTCAATTGGCTCACTGCATTCAAAGCATTGGGAGGCGGGTCCTCCTTCCTAGGTTTTCATTCATTGGTTCTTCAAGGTTTCAGAAACCCAATTCAAGGCTCTTATTAGTCGAATGAGAGGTCAATCAGATGAACTAATCTGTTCGCGGCTGTGTTTGCAGATTTTTTTTTCAGTGGCGCTTGGAGGCCACACCACCTACACCACCACCATCAATATCCTTATCATGCGTCATGCGCACGAGTACGTTCTCGTGCGCCCTCGTGCACCCTAGGACGCAGAGACTTGCCCGCCCGCGGAACAACGGAGTGCAAGTGGTTAATGTGAACTGGAGCTCAGACTAATTACTATCCAACAGTAAATACCAGAGTTTGTTCATGTACAGCAAATGAACAGTAAGTGTTATATCACTGCATGTGAAACTAATCTATTCAATTTTCAATTATTTTTGACAATTTCCTTTTAAAAAAAGTATAGTGTGCTTGAGCGAATGAAGCACCAACTGTCAAAAACTGACAAGAAAAGATGGGAAAAGCTGATTGGTTCATTGGTACTGTCAATAATGACTGAATTTCTCTACAAAGAAGCAAACTTGTTTAACAGTTTGGAAATACCTCTCCTGATGCTTCGTCCACGAGGGAAATCTGAGTGGGACTCTCCAGCTCCAGGGGAACCTGTTATGTTGGTAAAACAGGAACCAAGGATGAGACTGAATGTTGAACTGAACACGACTTTATTGCTGACTCACTCTCACAATACAGGTGCTGCCATCAGGCTGAGGGGAGGCCAAAGAGACCGCCCCTCTTCCTCACAGCCCTCTTCTACCCCGGGTGGCAGTGGAACCGGAAAGGTGGAGCCACCACCTGTGTCACACAATAATACGTCCCAATAACAACATAACACTTCCCCCACCTTCAAAAAAATGGTCCAACACACACATACAGCTGAAACCCTCCCCAATTTGAAACCCGAATCATGCACTAAAACTAAACAAAAATACTTAAAACAATCTATCACACTCTCTCAAAACAACTAAAACTAGGGGGGAACAGGTGGACTACCGTCCCACCTCCACACGGCAAAATGGATTATTCTGGAGTCTGAACTAAATAAAACAGTCCATATAAAACCAAAGTACTGCCATGTTCCTAAAATAATATGAAATATAAAACAATCCCTTAAACAGAACTAATTTACACCCCAGTTATCCCCCATTTCCATACACCATATACATTTCCCAACCATCAGTCTGCCCCAGTAGAGGACCCACCCACCCCCCCACCCCCGGTGCACCTTCTTTTCTTCACTCCCGGAGATGACCCATGCCAAAGCCCAAACACCTCCTTCTCCTCTCAGGCACACCGCAGCTCATTGGGATGCCTCCAGGAGCCATCAGATAGCTGAAGGTAGCCATCCTCTCCAACAGCCACCACCTGCAGCCGCCCCTGGTCATCTTCTCATCAGCGTTTGCCCCAAACACCTCTTTATGGGGCCTCCTCTCTGGGTCAGACCAAATCCGCAACACCCAGAGGAGCCCTATTCGGCTTCCGGTGTCTCTGTTTGGCATGTCGTTTCACCGTGCCAGCTGGTCCTGCCCCACTCTCATTTTCGCTGCCGGCGAAACCGTTGTGACCCCCTGCTCACTGTTACCTTCCAGCCAAACTCCAAGAACAGAATGGGCCCACTCGGCTCCACCCGCCGTCACGGGCGTCTCATCGCAAACTTGGGAACTGGCACCGGGACCCTCCCGCGATGGCCCTGGGTGGTGTTGGTCCTGCTCATCGACCAGAATACTAGGCAAAGGTTCGTCCCACACAACTTCGTCCACCACTCGCGGAACCAGCCGGTCCCACACACCACAGCCCAACCACTCTTCTCCAACGCTGCTGGTGATGGTGAAACCCAATCCATAAAACAGATCACACCCCATAATATTCTCTCCATGGGCAGTCATGATGAACTTCAAGCTGGACACCTCCGCCGACTTGTACCGAGCCGTCAGTTCCACCCATCCCACTGTGGCCAATCTTCCTCCACCATACCCACACAGTGGCGCTGAATGACCTCTCACTCGATAATGTGGGAAGAAACTCCTCACGGTCGACCAATTCAACACGGATCTCTCCACACCCGTGTCAATCAGTAGCAGCACCACTACCCCATCCAGTTCCACCATACAATAGCAACGACCGTCAGTACTCGGGGATACAGTGTGAATGACTGTGGGAGCTGGAGCAGGGGGTCCTCGTTGCGTCTTGGGTCTCCTCACTCAAACCTGTAACATGCCCTGGCAAAATGATGCAGGAGTCTGCACTTGCCGCAGCGTCTTCCTCTTGTCAGACACTCTCTAGCCTTATAACGGTGCTTGGTGGACCCTCAACCCGAACACCTGAGTTATTCCGGGGCGGACCTCATTCTCACAGCATTAGCATGTTCTTCATCATAGTCCATGTCATCGTCACTGTCCGGGTCCACTGCTTGCGCTGTTGACTGTGGTTCAAAATGGTGGAGTGTCGCTCTCTCGCCAAGCTCACGTGATAGCTTGTCTGCCATCTCACACTGCTGAGCTAACTCGATGGACATGGCTAACGTCAGCTCGCCCGAGTGTATTAGGAGCTTCGAGCTTGTCGCCGGGCAAAGGGTATATTCCACCAACTGGTCGTGGACCATCTCTTCCTCTAATGCTCCAAACTGACAGTCCTTGGCCAGCTGACATAGATCTGCTACATACCGCTGTACTGACTCACCAGTCCACTGACGGCGCTGCCAAAACTCAATCCTCCTGACAATGACGTTTTCCGGGGCGTGAAAATGTCGCACCATTAGCTCAACCACTCCATCAAAGCTATCACTGTCGCCCAAGGTACTAAGGATACGTTGTCCTTCCATTCCCAAGTTGTGAACCAACAGTGCCGGTGCCCGCAACTTCTCCAGTCTACCAAGGTTCAATGCCACCAAATAATTTTGAAATGTGGCGAACCACCTCGCCCAAGGGACTGGCAGCTCACCAGGAAACTCAAAAAACAGCCAAATAGTAGTAACCCCACTGTCCATACTTTTACCCTCATCGCCAAATGTTATGTCAGTAAAATGGGAACCAAGGACGAGACTGAATGTTGAACTGAACACGACTTTATTGCTGACTCACTCTCACAATACAGGCGCTGCCGTCAGGCTGAGAGGAGGCCAAAGAGACCGCCCCTCTTCCTCACAGCCCTCTTATACCCCGGGTGGCAGCGGAACTGGAAAGGTGGAGCCACCACCCGTGTCACACAATAATATGTCCCAATAATAACATAAAAGAACCTAAATGGATTTTTCATCATAAGATATTTTACATATGACGAGCTTTGTTAACAGTCAAGTACAAGTGGTCGGACTTACAATGTATTCTTCCCAGAAGGCATACTTTAGATTGCTCAGCAGAAGTTCTTTGGTCACAAAGGAGCAGTACAGCCTGACTGTACGACTGCAAAGAGACAAGAGATCACTGATGGAACTGGAGCAAGAAGTTGACACCTTTCATATGATGGAGCAGGATTTGACTGCCACACCCCTTAAAAGTTGACCCAAAATGCTCTTTTTAAAACTACTCTTGGTTGAATTATGAGAACACTAAAAAAATATTACCTCACATACAACAACCTTACAATGATTCAAATTTTCATTTTATGCAAGAAGATCTTCTGTAAATTACCAAAAGTGCAATTTTTAATGCATTATTCTGTAAACACCTCTGCTTCACTATGCCACAATAAATCTAATTATAACTTACATTTATTTGTTATTGGCTGTGAAAAATGTGACCTTTTTAAAAAATGTCTTTATTTTATCTATTCTATATTGATTAATTTTTAACTTATTTTTATTTTATGTCTGAGCCTGTTTTAGAGTTTTGTTTTTTCTTTAACTTCATAGTTTAAAAATTTATTCAATAATTGAAATGCTTCCTTTCCTCTAATCAGAGGAGCTTTTCCGCCATGGTAAAATGTCAATTTAAATAAATTTACAGTTTGCATTCAGAATTTACTTCTGTACATGTTTATTCTTTTCAGTTGATAAATACAGTCAATACAAAGCTTTATTTGAAAATATCATTATTGTTTTTAATTGTTATTGTATTTAGATCAGTTAATCAGAGATGGTAGTAACTAGTTACATTTACTCAAGTTGCATGTGCTCAACTAACTTTTCTCACTAAAAAATTACTTTCTCTGAGTATTATTGCAGAATACATTTACTCTAGCTTAAGTAATTTTTAAAAAGAAAACTGTACTTTTTATTCAAGTTTGGGAAACTTTTGATTTTACTTATTTGAAACGACTTCAAGTGAAGTTTTTTCCCCACCAGATTTTAAACTACTGATCTTTTGTTTTGGCTCATTAAGTACATAATTTAATGCCATTTCTCTGTATATTTTTTATCATATTAGAAAGCACATGTGGCTGTACTTAATCTTCACACATCTAAGAGGAACACCTCACAAATTCCAGGCGTGCAAACTTGCCAGAAAGGAGTTGGATATTTAACATCCAAAAAAGGTTTCAAATGCACGAGAAACATTTGTAAGAAAAAGTTAAATTTACAAGGAAAATTTTTACCAAATTTTGAGTGAAAAGTTGCTAATTTGCTTTAAAAAGTCAAAAATCTGAGGGGGAAAAAACACAAATTTAAGAGGAAAAAAGCTAAATTTAAAATTGCCACTAAGTTACGAGAAAAAAACATTTATTGGCAAGAAGAAGGACTAAAAAAAGACTGTTGTTCTGTTTTTTTACGGTCTCCCTGACGCCCCTCATCATCATAGCAGTCTGTCGAGGCGACTGATCACATTCCTCCATGCACCGCAGTCCTTCGCCTCCGGCTGCCAGGAGCTGCTCCTCACCTTGTTAACCCGGGCGACGAGCCGGTATGAGTTGCTTCCTGACTGACCGTTTCATGAAACATAATAAAGCTGTTACTCACTACTCAAGTAACTTTTTAGTTGATGATGATACTTTCTTACTCTTACCAAGGTAACTTTTTTGGGACAGTACTCTTACTTGTACTTGAGTTGACTGCTAAAATTATAAAGTAAGTCATGCCACTTTTACTGGAGAACAATTTCTGTCTACGCTAGCCACTTTTGGGGGCTTGTTGTTTTCCACGATATATCCGCTTGTTTTTGCAAAGAATCTGGCAACACTGATCTGAGTTCGTCTTCACCTGAACTGCAGTTTCCTCTTCAGCAGAGGTCCTTTCAGCCCTTTCATATGGTCTGTCAAGAAGGCGAAACACAATCGAAGCTCATTATTTTGCGATTAAACGGTGACATTTATGGTTTTATGTTTTTGTTAGCCAGCACTGCTCGGATGCTGTTAGCATCAGGCTCACCTTTGTGGCAGTGGGAAAGGAAATAAGCCCGGGCATGTAGGTTCTCCCTGTCGAACCGGTCCAGGGAGATGGTGGGATACTCCTTCATCCGACCCGCGAAGGAACTCATCTTTAAACGATAACCTTTGACTGAGAGATAATTTAGAAGTTGTTTCAGAAACAAAGCGATCATTTTAACATATTCACGGTTTGTTTGTTTGTCCCGCCCATTGAGATGACCTTCTTCTTCCTTGTTTTTCCTTTGTGAGTTATCAGCGGGTTACACCGCCATCTACTGTCTTCATAGGGGAGGGGGGGTTTTTTTTCGTTTTAAATATGCAACTTTTGATTAATAATTTTACTGCAAAATTTTGAGTGTTTTTTTTTTTGCAAACTTATGTTTTTACAACGTTTTAATTTACAACTTTTTTTCAAGGTTAGTGACGATTGTTTCTTTTAAAGGGGTCATTAACTGAAACTGAAATCGTTTTTGTTGGTTTTAGCCTTCTGAGATGTATCAAAATTCTCACTGCATAAGCCACTGCAAAAAACCCACAGCCTTAAATTGCATTAAATGTGGTCTTTTGCTGAATAATACTCTTGTGATTGTGCACGTGAAGTTTCATTATGTTCGGATCATTACATCAGAAGTTAAATCCAAAAATACATACTGTGGTGACCCACCACAATTCAATTCAACTTTATTTATATAGCGCCATTTCACAACAACAGTCATCTCATAGCACTATCAACTGTAGGGGGGAACCCCCACAGTTGCAGAAAGACCCCAGCAATCAGGCGATCCCCTGTGAGCAAGCACTTGGCGACGGTGGAGAGGAAAAACTCCCTTTTAACAGGAAGAAACCTCCAGCAGAACCAGGCTCAGGGAGGGGCAGTCATCTGCTGCGACTGGCTGGGGGGTGAGGGGATAGAGAAGAAGAAAAGAACAGACATGTAGAGAGCAAACAGCACGATGGGGACTCAATCTATGGGAGAGAACAAACAAATGTTAATGACCAGCAAAAAAAATATTTCATAGAGAGTGAGGAAAGGAGTGAAGCCCAGTGCATTACTGGAGGTCCCCCGGCTGACTAAACCTATTAGCAGCATAACTAAGGGAGGGTTCAGAAACACATGATCCCTCCCTAATTGTAGGCTATATCAAAAAGGTAGGTTTTAGCCCTATTCTTAAAAACAGAGATCGAGTCTGACTCCCGAATCCAGATTGGCAGCTGATTCCACAGGAGAGGAGCTTGATAACTGAAGGCTCTGCCTCCCATTGTACTTTTGGAGATTCTAGGTATTACAAGTAATCCTGCATTTTGGGAGCGTAGTGCTCTGTTAGGATAATACGGTAGTATCAGATCTTTTAAATAAAAAGGAGCCTGATTGTTTAGAGCTTTGTAAGTAAGAAGAAGGATTTTAAACTTAATTCTAAACTCTATGGGAAGCCACTGAGTTTAGAATTACACAATTCACAATCTACATGGACATTCAGCCTTCACACTCAGCTAGGCGGCAGGAAGCAAAACAATTTGCATATGGACAGAGAGCCCCAAGGAGACAATCAGAACAATGGCTATTGTTATACATCCCTGGATTAAGGAGAGGAAGTCCAGGCCCAGTTAATCACGTGATTGATATGTATTGACTGATATGTATATCAATATGCAAATGTGCCATGCATTCTCTCTTGTCTGTATAAAAGAGCTGACTATACACACAGCACAGACACACAGCACAGTGCTACAGTGTGTCTCATGATGGAGGAAATAAAACTCTGAAACCTTCCAGCTCATAGCATCTCGCCTGAACATATTTGTTCCTCCACAATACCAAAGAAAAACTGTATACAGTTTGATTGGCCTACAAAATCAAAACAGATTGACATTTCTGGATAATTTTTAAACAACTTTTCATTATCAATACATGTATACGATCTGTTATGTCTTGAAATGATGAGCAGTTGAGGTGACATTTTAGTTTTATTAACACAATAACCAGAATGTACAGGAGTCACTACGCTAGCCCAAGAGTCCACAGCGAAGAGACAGGTAGTCTCCTGCTGTTGCCTTTTATACCCCAGGTGACACCACCCCCCCGGAGGTGGGGCGTTACCACCTATCTACACTAGGGCACCACCATACTAATATTGTGGAGTGTGTAAATGAAGAGGCAGATTCATGACAGACGATTTATTACACACTCACATCTCACAAGCACAGAATGGACTGACTGAATGGTTACAGCAAGCACTCCTCTCTATATCCCAAGTCACACTTCACAAGTTTCATGGCACTTCACATCACACAGCATGATATTTACATTACACTGCATTCAACCCCCTCTGTCCTTCCTGGGCATTGTTCTCCTATGCTTATTCCCTGTCTCTGTCTGAGGTGCTAAATAACCTGACTTCCCCAAGGTCCCAACCCCCCCCCCCCCCCCCCCCAGCATCTAAGACAGAACATCAGTCCACACTCGCTTTTGGCTTCAGTCTCCTCCCATATCTGCTGTAACAGGGGTTTACTGCCTCCGTGGCGCTGCTGTGCCGGTGGGGGGCTGCTAGGAGCGTGTCTGACTGCGGGTGAGCCGTGGGGCGGGGGGACTTCGTTCTGCCCGTGTGGCTGCTCTGGTGAATCATTTCCCTGGGGAGTTCTCCGTGGGGGTCTTCCACGCCGAGGGGCCCTAGCCAACAGCACTTGCTCATCCGCCACTACAAAGGCGGGTTTGAGTCTGTCTATGCCAATTTTCTCCCATCTACCCCACAAGTCTAGCACAAAATGCTTATCCCCTGTTTCCAACACTCTGAACGGTCCATCATAGGGTGGGCGCAATGGAGGGCGGTGGGCGTCGTGTCTGACGAATACGAACTGCGTGTTCTTCAAAGTTTTAGGCACGAAGGCACGTGGAAAACAGTGGTGGGCAGTGCCCGGCAGCGTGCCTGTGTTTGCGCTACACTGCAAAAGCTGAGACGAGCAGCTGCCCGGCGCGGGGTTATCTGGTAGAAATTCCCCGGGCAGCCGTAGGGGCTGCGCAAAAACGAGCTCTACCGGGAAAGCTTCCAAATCCTCTTTTGGAGCGGAGCGCAACCCCAATAAGTGCAACTACCCAATTTGCATCAGTCAGTGAAGCCCCGAGCGCTGCTTTCAGTGATCTATGAAAACGCTCGCATAACCTATTGGCCTGTAGGTTGTATGCGGTTGTGCGATGAATTGCAACACCCAGGCTGCGGGCCATCGTGGACCAGAGGTCAGAAACAAACTGAGGGCCCCTGTCGGACGTAATATCCGACGGGACTCCATAACGCGCCACCCATGCTGTTAAAAAAGCGCATGCTACGTCCGTGGACGTGGTTGCCGCAAGCGGGACTGCTTCTGGCCAGCGCGTGGTGCGGTCCACCACTGTCAGGAGGTGCGTGCACCCCTGTGATGGCGGGAGGGGGCCCACGAGGTCCACGTGCACATGGTCAAACCTTTTAGCCGGTACCGGAAATGGCTCCAAAGGAGCCTTCGTGTGCCTGTGTACCTTGGCTCGTTGGCATGCCACGCAGGCTGCAGCCCACTCTTTTACTTGTTTGCATAGGCTCAGCCACACAAACTTCTCTCCCACTATTTTGACTGACGCGCGCACTCCTGGGTGCACCAGAGTGTGAACCGACTCAAACACGCGGCGGCGCCACGCGACCGGGACCACCGGACAGGGGCGTCCCGTGGAGACATCGCAGATTGGGGGGGGGGGGCGCCATCTTGCAGCACCCTGCTCTCCAGCCTTAACCCTGTTGGTCCAGACTGGAGCGCGTGCATGTCTGCATCGCCAATCTGCTCCGCGGCCATGGCTGCATAATCTATCCCCACGTAGACCGGGGCCACCACAGCGCGCGAGAGGCAGTCCCCCACCACATTCAGTTTACCCGACACCTGCTGAATATCGGTAGTAAACTCTGAGATCGCGGCCAGCTGTCTCTGCTGCCGGCCCAACCACGGTTCTGAAACCTTGGCCATCGTGAACGTTAGTGGCTTGTGGTCTACGAACGCTGTGAAGCTGCGCCCTTCCAGCCAGAACTGGAAGTGGCGTATGGCCAGGTGGAGAGCCAGCAACTCTCTGTTGAACGCGCTGTATTTACGTTCGCTGTTGCGCAAAGTTCTGCTGAAAAAGGCGAGCGGCTGCCAAGCCCCGGCGACGCACTGCTCCACGACAGCCCCTATGGCCACGTCTGAAGCGTCGGTGGTGAGCGCTATCCGGGCCGTCGGGTCCGGATGTGCCAGCAGTGCGGCGTTTGCCAGGGCTGCTTTAACCTCCGAGAACGCCCGCTCTCGCTCCGGGGTCCATTCGACTCCATCCGCGGGTTTCTGTCTCTTGAGCGCGGCGTACAATGGTTGCATGAACCGCGCCGCGCGGGGAAGGAAACGGTTAAAAAAGTTCACCATCCCCAAAAATTCCTGCAGTGCTCTGACCGTCTGAGGCCGGGGAAAATCTGCCACGGCGCGCACTTTGTCGGGCAACGGGATCGCTCCTTCCGGAGAGATGCGTTGCCCCAAAAAATCAATCTCCGTCACGCCGAGCAGCTTGTTCTCTTCACCGGCGGTCGCAGTTGCTACCGATTGCTGGCCTCGGTGTTTCCCAAGCGCTTGAACTGGCACAGTGGCGCACATCTGCGCGCGTTCTCTCCGAAGCGGCAGTGGTAGAAGCAGAGCGTGTCTCTCTGGCGCTCCTTGGCCCCCACTGCCGCTACCGTCGGTGGCTCCTCGCCTCCCCTGGTTGTCTCGCTGGGCTCCACCGCCGCCGCGTTGACTGTGATTGCCCTGGTGGTGAGGATGATCCTGTCTGCCTCCTGGGCTAGTGCACGGTAGTCACGCGCGGCCAGCAACGGCGAATTGGCCAGAACTGCTCTTGCCTCTGTTGGAAGGTTCCAGAGGAAAAGGTGGGCAAACAGAAAGTGCCCGTCGTCCATGCCCATCAACGCCAGCATCTTCTCCATCAGGTCGACGGCCGACCCGTCTCCTAACTCGGTCCGCGCCAGGAGCCTCTCCGCTCTCTCACATTCCGAGAGCGTGTAGCGCCGGGTGAGCGCAGCCTTGAGCACCTCGTATTTGTTGCAGGCTGGTGGCTGATCGAGCAGGCTCGCTACCTGCTGGGCTGTGCGGGAGTTCAGCGCTGCTACCACATGGTAGAACTTGGTGTCGTCTGCTGTTACTCCCCGGAGGGCGAACTGGGCCTCGGTGTGGTGGAACCAAGAGCACGGGTTGTGCTGCCAGAAATCCGGTAGCTTGACTGAAACCGCACACGCGTTGCTGGGGGTTCCAGTCCGGGCTGTCTGTGGAATGGCTGCTGCGTCGCTGGGGCTTCCCGACCGGGCCGGCTCCGGGGTTCTTGCCTCATGTTCTATAATACGTCTTGGGTCACCAGTGTGGAGTGTGTAAATGAAGAGGCAGATTCATGACAGACGATTTATTACACACTCACATCTCACAAGCACAGAATGGACTGACTGGTTACAGCAAGCTCTCCTCTCTATATCCCAAGTCACACTTCACAAGTTTTATGGCACTTCACATCACACAGCATGATATTTACACTACACTGCATTCAACCCCCTCTGTCCTTCCTGGGCATTGTTCTCCCATGCTTATTCCCTGTCTCTGTCTGAGGTGCTAAATAACCTGACTTCCCCAAGGTCCCAAAATGTATATAATATATAATATCCAATGTCAATTACAAGCACATCAGTTGGGCCCCCCCCCCTGAAAATTTACACCCGATACACACTCTAAACACAGAATACACAGAGCTATCCACTCATACCACACCGGCCCAGCGGACCACTCTGCTATTAGATTAAAACAGTAACGCAAAAAGGGCCACACACCAATATAAATTAAACCTGAAAAATAAATAAATACACACATTATAAACTTTTGTGATTATCAACAACTATAAACATCTTACACTAACACAATTGCGGTCCCAAAACTCTCTACTCTAGCACTCCCACCCCACAACATGGCAAAACACATTAACATTAAGCACATTCATGTCCTATTGTATTCACAGTATGCATTAAACATACACACATCAGTGTAACCCTGATCACCACACACACATACGGGGCACTTGGCACACAAAACGGTGGTCATTTCTTTTCTTTTTTTAAACTTAAACTTGCAACATTAGCAATAAAACCTCAAAACACACTCTAACGACACACTGTTAGCTGCTCAAACCCAAAGAAAAGTCCCATTACAGGTCTCACGTCGGCTCCCCCCTGGAGCGTCCATCCTGCAGCCCACTGCCAGAGTGTCTCCACCTCTTCTTCACTAGAGACAGACTGCACTGGCATTTTTCCCCCTCCAAACACCGCACCTTGTTCAGGTGCCATCTGGACCCATCCGTCAGTTCAAGGTAGCCATCATCACAAGTCCGTACCACCCGCAGTTCACCCTGGTCATCTCACTGCTCCCTTGACTTGCGGACCCGTCCAAGCTGAGACTCAAACCTAGGGCGCACATTATCACCCACGCCCAGGGGAGTACTCACTGGCTTCTTCCGGCCACAGCGTCGTGACCTGGTTCCCACGCGGTGTCATAGCATCCCGCCGATCCAGCCCAAGCTCTGTCCCTGGTATTTATTTTGGGCACGTCTAGGACTCGGGCCATGTGGTCTCGCCCCGATCGCTTTCATTTCATGCGTTGAATCAGCCGCGTCAGCACCTGGCTCAACAGTGGTACTCGGTCGGCCACCGGAGCCGCACTGCGCCTGCTCGTTTAGTCCATCCGCCCCCACAGGCATCCGACCGTCCCGTTCGGGTCCCTCATCCAGGGTACCGTGAACACTGGCACGGGACACTCGCCATGGTGATGTTCCACAGTGCTGGTGGTGCCCCCCCCCCCCCTCACTCGGTCTGGGCATGTCCAAGTCCCATGCGTCTTCGCCGCTTCCCACATAGTATAGCCGGTCCCACAGCCCACCGCCGGACCACTCCTCTCTAACACTGCAGGCGATAGAAAAACCAAGCCCGTAGAACAAATCACAGCCCGTTAGGTTATTTCCTTCATAGACACCATGAACTCAGTCGCACACATTAAAGCCGACTTGTACCTCACCGATAGCCATACTGAGCCCACAATGTCCAGGGGGTTGTTACTGTAGCCATAACAGGCAATGTCCGTTCTACTCACTCTGTAGTGTGGGAAAAACATCTTCACCGTTGTCAAATTCAAAATGGAAGTCGCTGACCCCATGTCTACCATCAGCGGGATTGGCACTCCATCCAACACAATGTTACATAAGATGCGTCCGTCCATGCTGAGTGAAACCGTGTGGACCACTGTGGGTATCTTCTTAGTCAAAGCCCCCTTTCCTGGTCCCCGGGCTTCCTTTTCAAAATTCCAGCAGACTCTGGCGAAGTGGTGGAACAAACTGCACTGTCCACAACGCTTCCCCTTCGCTGCACACTCCCTTGCTTTATAGCGGTGCCTGCTGGATTCGCAGCCGTAGCACTTCGGCGTCCCCAGGGCAGACCCAATCTTCACGACAGCTGCGTATTCATCATCGCTGCCATCGTCCAGATCCAAGGCCAGTGCCTTCCACTGTCTCCCGTTCCAGGGCAGGGCCTCCGTGTCACCGAGATTCCTTGTAATCTTTTCTGCTGCCTTGTGTTGTTGTGCTAGTTCCATGGCGGCTAGCAGCATTAGCGCACCAGCATGAGTCAACAGACGGACCCTCGCGGAGGAATACGCCATGTGCTCCGCTAGCTGGTCGCGGATCATCTCCTCCTCCAAGGCCCCGAATCTGCACTCACCTGCCAGCTGCCGAAGGTCCGCCACAAACTGCTGTACTGATTCCCCTGGTCGCTGGCATCACTGTCTGAACTGAATGCACCTCATTATGGTGTTTTCAGGGGCATGAAAATAGCCCGCCATGAGCCTCACCACATCGCCGAATGTGTCACCTCCTCCTAGTGTGCTCAGGATCCTCTGTCCCTTCATTCCCATGTTGTGGACCAGAATAGCCCATCACAATCTCCTCATGTGATGGTAACTTGAGGGTAAGCTTATGTGTGAGCCCACTGTGCAATGTTGTTATAAGACGTATTATTGTGTGGTGTGGGTGGTGGCGGAACCGGAACGGTTCCGCCACCACCCTAGGTATAAAGGGCTGATGCAGAAGAGGCACGGTCTCTTTTGACCTTCACCTCTGCCTATGCAGGAGCGCCTTGTGTCACTGTGAGTCACTCAATAAAGTCACGTTCTGTTGCACCTCCGGCCTCGTTATTGAAGTACTTGTTATGGACATAACATTTGGCAATGAGGATAAAAACATGGATTAAGGAATTTTGGGCATTCGGCCGTTTCTGGAGCTTCCCGGCGAGCAGTCGGTACCGTGGGAGAGGTGGTTTGCAGCATTCGAGAATTATGTGGTGGCATTGAACCTTGGTGAATTAGAGAAATTGCGTGCATGAGCAATACTGGGCCATAATCTTGGTATGGAGGGACAATGCATTCTCAGCACATTGGGTGTGAGCAACAATTTTGAGGACGTGGTTGGGCTAATGGCGCGCTACTTTCGTACCCCTGAGAACGTCATCGTCCGGAGGATTCAGTTCCGACAGTGCCGCCAGCAGACTGGAGAGTCAGTGCAGTGGTATGTTGCAGACCTGCATCAGCTGGCTGGGTGTTGCCAGTTTGGGACCTTAGAAGAGGAAATGGTCTGTGATCAGTTGGCGGAACACACGCTGTGTGCAGCGGCACGGTCAAGACTCCTACACATTCCAGTGAACTGACGTTGGCCAAGGCTGTGGAGATAGCCCAACAGTTTGAAGCAGCAGATAAACTGTCACAGGACCTCAGTGAGAGAACAACATTGGGGCAACCCGACTCACAATCAGCGGTGCAGGCTGTAGACCCGGACAGCGATGACAGCGTGGAAGACAGAGAAGAATACGCTACTGCTATCAAAATAAGGTCCGCCCCAGGATCGCCAAAATGTTTTGGCTGCGGGTCTACCAAGCACCGGTACAAGGGGAGAGTGTCCAGCAAAAGAGAAACGCTGTGGCAAGTGCAGACACCTACATCATTTTGCCAGGGTCTGTACAAAATTTGAGCGAGGGGAATGGAGATGTGAAGTGGATTCCCCCGCCACGACTCCTACTGTTATCCACACCATCTCCCCGAGCACAGAAGGCCGTACATATTTAATGGTTACGTTGGAAGGCGAGGAAGTGCTGTTATTGGTAGGCATGGGCGTGTGAGGTCCGTGTTGAACTGGCCTACTATGAGGAGTTTTTTCCCCTACTATCATGTGAGAGGTCTGTTGACGCCATTGTGTGGGTATGGTGGTAATAGGCTGTCCATCGTGGTTCGCTGGAGCTGAAGGCGAGGTACAAGTCAGCGGTGGTGTTCAGCTTGCAGTTCGTGGTGACCGCGAGTGGGTCGAATGTGCTGCAACCTTTTTTATGGTCTGGGCTTCTCAATTACCAGCAGCAGTGGAGAGGAGTGGTCGGGCTGTGGTTTATGGGACCGACCGGTTCCACAAGTGGTGGACGATGCGGTTTGGGACGATACATGGCCTAGTATTCTGGGAGATGGACAGGACCAATACCACCCAGGGCCATCGCGGGAGGGTTCCGGTGCCAGGGCCCAAGTTACCGTAGGTGAGGGAACTGGGCGGCACAGTGGAACGCCCATGATGGCGGATGGAACCGACTGGATGGCTCCCGCTGCTTCTGGAGTTCGGCCGGGAGGTACCGAGAAGCATGGAGCCACAACGGCTTCACTGGCATTGCAAATGAAAGCGAGCGGGGCAGGACCAGCTGGCACGGGAAACATACGTGCCACACAGAAACACTGGAGGCTGAGTCGGGCTTCGCGGAGGGTCGCCAGTGTGGCACAACCCATTGAGGAGGCCCAGTTGAAACGTCATGGACATTGGAAGCCGAGTCGAGCTCCTTTGGGAGTTGGTGACGTGGTTCGACCCAGAGGAGGAGGCTCGGCTGAGAGGGGTCCATGGAAAATGGAAACGATGGGAGGACCAGGGGCGGCTGAAGGTAGTAGCTGTTCGGGGGGACGGGTACCTTTGGCTGTCAGATGACTCATGGAGACACCCCAATGCACTGCGGAGTGCCAACGAGGAGAGGAGGTGTCGAGGCTCCGATGGGGCTCATCTCCTGGGGTGAAGAGACATAGAAGCTCTGGACAGGACCCACCAGACGGGTCTCCGGGGGGGTGGCCTCTCCACTGAGACTGTAGCAAGGTAGCTACTGTACAGTAGCAAGGGGCGATGGGTTGGGTTAAATACGAATTGCCCAGGCTACGTGGTTGATATGTTTCTCATGCAGAGTTGCTACATCAAGTGCCCATGTAAAAAAAAAAAAAAAAAAAGTAATGTTTGTATTACCATGTTTGGGGTTTATATTACTGTGGGGTTTGCCCGGGTTGGGGTTGTTTTATTGGGAATGTTGGTAGCAGGGCACGAATGTGCATGTTGACTGGTTTTGTGTTAGACTAAGGTTTTACCTGTGTGTATATATGTTTATGGGGTTATTTTTATGTTATAATAGGAACACGGCAGTATTTTGTTTCATGGACTTTATATTATCAGAGACAGCAGAATAATCCATCTAGTCTTGTGGAGGTGGGACAGTAGTCCACCTGTCCCCCTTTAGTTTTAGTTGTTTGTGTGCATGGATAGGCCTACTTTATTTTTTGTTATTAGCATATGACTCTGGTACTAAATTTGGGAGGGTCTAATTGGTGTGCATGCGTTTTGGACTTGGGGAATGTAATGCTGTTATAAAACGTATTGTGACGTTTGCAAGGGTTCACACAAAAAGACAATGGAGCAGATGGCTGTGATCAACCTGATTTATTTTACACACACCCCGACCCCCAACCTGCTTCTGTGCTACAGAGTGGAGTGGAGGTCATTCTCCCAGACCTCCGTTTCAATCATGGTTACACACACATGATACATCTTGCCCTAATCCTGCTAAACACTGCTGGGTCATTATAATGCAGTTATAATGACACAGCAGTATAACTCAGAAGTAACACATTTAACACACACAGTAACGTTTCAAACTGGCAAAGCATGCTGGGAAATCCCTGGCTCCCTTAAAATGGCCCCGACGTTACACTATTATTGTGTGATGTGGGTGGTGGCTGAACCTTTCCAGTTCCGCCGCCACGCTGGGTATGAAGGGCTGATGCGGAAGAGGCACGGTCTCTTTTGACCTTCGCCTCTGCCTATACGGGAGCACCTTGTGTCACTGTGAGTCACTCAATAAAGTCACGTTCTATTGCACCTCCGGCCTCGTTATTGAAGTACTGGTTATGGACATAACACACTGCTCACATCTGAACTGAACCTTTTCATTCCAGAGCAGAAATATCATGGAGCTTTAGCAACCTGTAGATAAAGAAAGCTGCAGGAAAAAAAACTTACAGGCTGATATGTGAGTTTTATGCAGGCAGCTTGGCATGCACAACAAATCAGGTAATTCCAGATGGGCAGGGTGTATTTAGAAACTCAGATGGGTATGTATGATTACCCTCAGAGTCTACAGTGTCAACATTGTTGCAAACATGTTCCTCTCCTGGGAAAATCTTTGTCATGTACTCATTGACTGTGTCAACTTCAGAGTTCGTCGGGCATAATATAACACGTTCACATAACCATTTTTATTATTTATTTTTTTTACTTTTTTTTTACTTATTTTGTACCCGTAGGTAGATTTGTTTTGCAGTCTGGTGACAAGCCACCAGCTGCCAGTCGCTGCGTGCGCAAGCGCCCCGTATCCCTAACCTGCATGTTTTTAGTATGTGGGAGGAAACCGGAGAAATCCCGGAGTAAACCCACGCAACACGGGGAGAACATGCAAACTCCACACAGATCACTGTTGGCCGGGGGCAGGGATCGAACCCATGATCTCATGATCCCCGCGATCCCCCGGCCGAGGGTAAACTGTGCTGCCACAGTGCTAACCACTGCGCCACCGTGCAGCCCAAACCACACATCTTTGATTTGAAACATTGACTTGCATGTCTTCATACACCCAGCTGACAATGTCTTTCAGTTTGTCACCTGGAATCATTAGTCTTTCATTGAGTTTAATTGCAAACTCGACCCGCTCTGGAACTACTGGAATTTTTCCTTCATCAAGGTCCAAGAGAAATTTAGCAAAATGTTCTTCAGCTTGTTGATCTTCTACAGCTTGACAGGTCCTCATGTTTTCTGTTAGACAAATAGTTTCAACATTTTTCCATAGGTATGACCTCTTGAAACACCTTCCTATGATTTTGGTTCTGCGACCATGTGGTACAACAGTAAGGATTTGCCTCCACTCGCCACTGAAGACCATTGTGATGCCACCAAATGGCTTGTGTGACCCCCGGAGCCACTGAAATGTTCGATCTGCTGCTTCCAATGCACGCCAATCCATCATGGACACTTCATCCATGACCATAAGATGTGTCATCCTAATGAGTGTTGCAGTGCTGTCATTTTCACTTACACTGCAAGTTGAGTCATCAGTGAGAATGAGAGGACATTTCGTTCTACTGTGAAAGATGCTGCCTTTAGGTTGCAGGGTAGCTGCAATGCCACTTGCAGCTGTTGCAAGAGTTGCTTTGCCCTGTGTGCGGACTTTGTTGAGAATGTGGCATAATATGAATGTTTTCCCAGTCCCACCACTTGCATCAAGTGCTATCATTTTGCCAAGTCCCTGCTCCACTCTTTCCATGTTGTAACAACTGCTTGCTGCTCATGATTAAGTCTTTTCTCTGTGACAGTAATGTGAGCTTGAAGTTCTTCCATGTTGTGCTCAGTCTTGTGCTGTATAATGTTAAGAATTCTACTGTTGATGTGAAGTGGATCAGGCTCAGGGATTCCAAAGTTTCCATTTAGGGGTGAAGCCATGTCTTTCAACATGGTCCTTAAGGTCTAGTAGCACTTGATTCACAATATAGTCGTCTGGCTCATTCACGTTGGCTCTGTGCATGAAATCTTAACAAAGAACATGCTTGTGCTTTTCCCAGAGTGCTCTCCTCTAAGTACAAACATGAGCATGTTGGCAAATACTTCACGCAGTGCTGGGCCAAATGTTACATTTGCTCCCTCTTCCATAACGGAATCTACTTCTTGATCAGTATGTTTACATGGACACAAGTAACCAGATTAAAAGCCTGATCGGAATAAAAATGCTTCATGTAAACATGCCAATCTGAATATTCTAACCTGATCACACTCATTCGGATCAAAATTTCATTCCGATTTAGAGGGGTGGTTTATGCCGATTGTTAATCCAAATGGTGCACATGAAAACACTTATACCGAACGTAGGGCAGAAAATATGTTTACTGTGCATGTCTGTACACCAGCTGCACGTCGACGTGACGTATTTCTGCTTTAGCAGCAGCTAGCGGAAAACATAGCGGGAGTAAAACAAAACTGGTCTGTATCGTCCTGCCGTCTCCCTCTGTTCGTCATATACAGAAGTATGTACTTGTAGCTTCATTACGGAGACCAGCAGAAGCAAAAGTACAGTCTGAATAACACAATACAGGTCCATTTCGACACGAAGTGGGGCTTGTTAACACCGGAAGTTGCTTCTTCTTCTACTACTTTTTGAATGTCAAAATGTCGAATGTCGACCCCCCTCATGGATCGTCACCTTATTGTGGTGGGGGGGTTTGCGTGCCCCAGTGATCCCAGCAGCTATCTTGTCCGGGGCAATTTGCCTCTGGTAGGGTCACCCAAGACAAACTGGTCCTGGGTGAAGGGCCAGACTAAGAACGATCCAACAGACTCTCATGATAAATTCTATATCAAGGATTCAGTGTACCCCGCCCAGTATGGGGTTACCGGGGCCCCACCCTGGAGCCAGACCTGGGGGAGGGGCTCGAAGGCTAGCATCTGGTGGCCGGGTTTCCACCTATGGGAGCCGGCCGGGCTCAGCCCGAAGGAGTTACATGGGTCTGCCCTCCAGTGGGCTCACCACCTGCAGGAGGGATCATGGGGGTCCGGTGCTATGTGGATTAGGTGGCAGTCAAAGGCGGAGACCTTGGCGGACTGATCCCAAGCTTTCTAAACTGGCTTTTGGTACGTGGAATGTCACCTCTCTGGTGGGGAAGGAGCCTGAGCTGGTGTACGAGGTTGAAAGATACCGGCTAGATATAGTCGGCCTCACCTCAACACACAGCTCCGGTTCCGGAACCAGTCTCCTGGAGAGGGGCTGGAGCTTGGCCTTTTCTGGAGTTGCCCCGGGCGAGAGGCAACAAGCAGGGGTGGGTATTCTTGTATCCCCCCACCTTGCTGCCTCTATATTGGAGTTTTCCCCGGTGGACGAAAGGGTTGCTTCCCTGCACCTTCGGGTTGGGAAACGGGTCCTGACCATCATTTGTGCCTATGCACCAAATGATGTTTCAGAGTACCCACCCTTTTTGGAGTCTGTGACTGGGGTGCTGGAGGGTGCTCCTCTTGGAGACTCCATTGTCCTACTGGGGGACTTCAATGCACACGTGGGCAACGACAGTGAAACCTGGAGGGGGGTGATTGGGAGGAACAGCCTGCCCGATCTGAACCCGAGTGGTGTTCAGTTATTGGACTTCTGTGCTAACCACAGTCTGTCCATAACAAACACCATGTTCAAGCATAAGGGTGTCCATATGTGCACCTGGCACCAGGACACCCTAGGTGGCAGGTCGATGATCGATTTTGTTATTGTGTCATCAGACCTGCGACCATATGTCTTGGACACCCGGGTAAAGAGAGTTGCAGAGCTGTCAACTGATCACCACCTGGTGGTGAGTTGGATCCGATGACAGGGGAGGAAGCCATTCAGACCTGGTAGACCCAAACATATAGTCAAGGTGTGCTGGGAACGTCTGGCTAAGGCCCCTGTCTGGGAGGTCTTCAACTCCCACCTCCGGAAGAACTTCAACCACATTCCGAGGGAGTCTGGAGACATGGAGTCTGAATGGGCCATGTTCTCCACCTCTCTTGTTGAAGCGGCGGCCCAGAGCTGCGGCCACAAGGTGATCGGTGCATCTCGTGATGGCAACCCCCGAACCAAGTGGTGGACACCAGTGGTGAGGGGGGCCACTAAGCTGAAGAAGGAGTCCTATCAAGCTTGGTTGACTTGTGAGACTCCCGAAGCAGCTGAGGTGTACCGGCAGGCCAAGCGGAGTGCAGCTCGGGTGGTTGCTGAAGCAAGAACCTGGGTATGGGAGGAGTTCGGTGAGGCCATGGAACAAGACTTTCGGTCAGCCTCGAAGAGATTCTGGCAAACTGTCCGGCGGCTCAGGAGGGGAAAGCAGCTCCCTGTCCACACTGTGTATGGTGCGAATGGAACACTGTTGACTTCGACTGGGGATATCGTCGGGCGGTGGAAGGAATACTTCGAGGATCTCCTCAATCCCACTGATACGCCTTCCACAGAGGAAGCAGGGTTTGGGGACGAGGGGGATGACTCGCCTATCACAGGGGCTGAGGTCGCCAAGGTGGTTAAAAATCTCCTTGGTGGCTGGGCCCCAGGGGTGGACGAGATTCGCCCGGAGTACCTCAAGGCCCTGGATGTTATAGGGCTGTCATGGTTGACACGACTCTGCAACATTGCGTGGAGGTCAGGGGCGGTGCCTTTGGCATGGCAAACTGGGGTGGTGGTTCCTCTCTTCAAAAAAGAGGACCGGAGGGTATGCTCCAACTTTAGAGGGATCACACTCCTCAACCTCCCTGGGAAGGTCTATGCCAAGGTACTGGAGAGGAGAGTCCAGCCGCTGGTCGAACCTCGGATTCAGGAGGAGCAATGTGGTTTTCGTCCTGGCCGTGGCACATCGGACCAGCTCTTTACCCTCTCGAGAATTCTTGAGGGTTCGTGGGAGTTTGCCCAACCAGTTTACATGTGTTTTGTGGACTTGGAGAAGGCATTTGACCGCGTCCCTCCTGGTTTTTTGTAGGGGGTGCTTCGGGAGTATGGGGTATCGGGCTTGTTGATACGAGCTATTCGGTCTCTGTACGACCATTGTGAGAGTTTGGTTCATATTGCCAACACTCAGTCAGACTCATTCCCAGTGAGAGTTGGACTCCGCCAGGGCTGCCCTTTGTCACCGATCCTGTTCATAATTTTTATGGACAGGATTTCTAGGCGCAGCCAGGGAATGGAGGGTGTCATGCTTGGTGACGACAGGATCTCATCTCTGTTGTTTGCAGATGATGTTGTCCTGTTGGCTTCATCCAGCAATGACCTACAGCTCTTGCTGGGACAGTTTGCCACTGAGTGTGAAGCGGCTGGGATGAGAATCAGCACCTCCAAGTCCGAGTCCATGGTCCTCAGCCGGAAAAAGGTGGATTGTCCTCTCTGGGTTGGGGACAGGCTCCTGCCCCAAGTGGAGGAGTTTAAGTATCTTGGGGTCTTATTCACGAGTGAGGGGAAAATGGAGCGAGAAATTGACAGACGGATTGGAGCAGCATCTGCAGTGATGCGGACGTTGTACCGGTCTGTTGTGGTGAAGAGGGAGCTTAGTTCTAAGGCAAAGCTGTCGATTTACCAGTCAATCTACGTTCCTACTCTCACCTATGGTCACGAGCTTTGGGTAATGACCGAAAGAACAAGATCGCGGATACAAGCGGCTGAAATGAGCTTTCTCCGTAGGATTGCTGGACTCACCCTCAGAGACAGGGTGAGGAGCTCAGTCATCCGGGAGAGGCTCAGAGTAGAACCGCTGCTCCTCCACATTGAAAGGAGTCAGTTGAGGTGGTATGGGCATCTGATTAGGATGCCTCCTGGACGCCTCCCACTTGAGGTGTTTCAGGTACGTCCCACTGGGAGGAGACCCCGGGGCAGACCCAGGACTCGGTGGAGAGACTATGTCTCCCAGCTGGTCTGGGAACGCCTCGGTATCCTCTCTGAAGAGCTGGAGCAGGTAGCTGGGGAGAGGGAAGTCTGGGCTTCTCTGCTTGAACTGCTGCCTCCGCGACCCGGACCTCCGGAAAAGCGGTAGAAGATGGATGGATGGATGGATGGAAATGTCGAGTGCGCATGTCAAAATGATTTATTCCGTTCAAACGTGTGACACATGGAAATGTACGTCCTAATCAGATCAGCTTTTTCAGGATCCATGTAAACAGTAAAATTCTGATCTGAATTGTAATCAGATTGATGTTGGTCCTGGCACACAGTACAAAAGCATTCTGAGATAGAAAAGTTCAGCATTGTGTGGGACGAAGGCAATTACTGGGATTCGTCGGCTATGTTTACATGGACACAAGTAACCGGATTAAAAACCTGATCGGAATAAAAATGCTTCATGTAAACAGACCAATCTGAATATTCTAATCCGATCACGCTCATTCAGATCAAAATTTCATTCCGATTGAGAGGGGTAGGTTATGCCGATTGTTAATCCGAATGGTGCACATAAAAACACTTATTCCGAACGTAGGGCAGAAAATATGTTTACTGCGCATGTCTGTACACCAGCCGCACGTCGACGTGACGTATTTCTGCCTTAGCAGCAGCTAGCGGAAAACATGGTGGGAGTAAAACAAAACTGGTCTGTATCGTCCTGCTGTCTCCCTCTGTTCGTCATATGCAGAAGTATGTACTTGTAGCTTCATTACGGAGACCAGCAGAAGAAAAAGTACAGTCTGAATAACACAATACAGGTCAATTTCGACACGAAGCGGGGCTTGCTAACACCGGAAGTTGCTTCTTCTTCTACTATTTTTGGAATGTCGAAATGTCGACGTGCGCATGTCAAAATGATTTATTCCCTTCAAACGTGTGACACATGGAAACGCACATCCTAATCAGATCAGCTTTTTCAGGATCCATGTAAACAGTAAAATTCTGATCTGAATTGTAATCAGATTGAAGAAATTTTGCCCATGTACAGTAACTGTCAGCCATGCAGTCATGGTGGGAACTTAATGTTGTAGATTAGTTTATTTGACAGGGACAGTGCAATAAACATAGACAATTAATCAAAGACAATCAATCTGATGTGTTGCACATAGAGTGTATAGCTATTAGCTAATTTGCAACTCTTGTCCCTGGATGGGCTTTAGAAAAAAGAATCAAGATAAAAAATATACACAATAATCACATACATCAATGCAGAAAAATTATAAATACACAATTATAAATATTATAAATACACAAATATAACAGCCTGACTCACATTTAACATAAATATTATAAATATTATAAATACACAAATATAACAGCCTGACTCACATTTAACACATATAACATAACTCACATTTGCCTATTTCAGGCCTTCCTCCCTCCGTCACTCACTATAAACAAACACATTTATTCCTTCCCTTCATTCACTCTCACTTTGCAGACAATTAATTCATACATGAGTACATTCTTGTTTATTTTTCAGCCAGTTTTTAACATTTTTAGTGAATGTTTTAAAGTCCGTTATTATTTTAATTTCATTTGGCATTGTGTTCCAGATGTGACTGCCCTTTATAGAGAAAGCTGTTTGTCCAAATGTGGTTCTGCGGTGGAATATTTTACAGTTATTGTTAACAGAACTCCTGGTGGCTCTGCTGCTGTCCTGTCTTTGGACGAAACCAGCAAGTGGCTCGGGTGCTGATTTATGGAAACATTTGAACGTTAATTTCAGAAGACAGAGGTCAATGAAGCTCTCAAAACTCAATAGGTTGTATTTTTTTAAAACATTACAGTGATGCCACCTAATGGGCTTTTTGTCCAAGATTTTTAGGGTTTGATTATATAATGAACCTATATGTCTTATTGTGGAAGGGGCTGCTTGAGCCCAGACTGTCAAACAGTATGATATATGAGAAAAAACCATAGAATGCATATACAGTGCAGCTGCTTCGTAAGGTATGTAATATCTAATTAATTTAAAGCAGTTCAGATTTTTTTTTACTGTTTTTGAAATTTTCTTTATATGAAGATTAAATTTGAGTTGAGGATCTAGTACAATGCCAAGGTATTTGAATTCTGTAGCTAAACTGATGTCATGATCATGTATATTAACTTTAAAATGTTGCAGGTTACATTTTTTGATTGAAAAGCACATTGAGACTGTTTTCTGAAGGTTCAGCAATAGATGGTTCTTGAGGAGCCACTCTTGGACATCAACCATACTTGTAGACAGTACATCTGCAGCCTGTGCTGGAGTCTTGGCAGCTGTGTAAATAACTGCATCATCTGCATAAAGTTGGCATGTTGCAGCTGAGCAGTGTAACGGCAAGTCATTAATAAAAATGCTGAAAAGTAAAGGATATAGTAAAGGATGTGTATTTTCTTACGCAATTGAAATTTCTTCTGTGTATACATGAAGTGTTGAAAGACATCTGGGTATACAATGTATCACATATCTGGATGAAGATCCATGGCTTCAAAAAAGGCAGTCAGTGTAGTGGGAGATGGCCCTGTGTCCATTAGGTTCTGGGCAGCACCTTCATCACTGAACGTGATGACCTGTTCATCCTCTCGGTGAATTGCCAGTATCCTTACTGGTGGTTGTTTCTGCTGGATGGGGAAATCATATATAAGCCAGTATGCCTCTGATGTAGTGATGTAACTTCCTAATTCGTAACGTGTCACTTCATCATGTCAAAGTTCCTCAGGGGTGTCCAACTTCACCAGGCACTGATCTGGCCCCTTCTCTAAGTATTTGTTGAAATATTTGACACTGGAGACAGCACAGACGATTTCAAGGTTAATATGCTCATTGTATCATAGCAGGATGTAGCGGATTTATGGGTTATATATGTATTTTATTGTTGGTGCAAGTATTAATGTAAATATGACTGTGAGCAGGAATGAAAATTTACTTTCCTTACTCAAACATAGCCTTGTAGGGCATGAGTCCAGATAATGGACAATTTTATTAACAATTCTTCATTTGTACCAATTATGAATCAGTCTAAAAAAAAAACCCTTGTCATTTCTTGTCTGCTGATAATCAAGAAGATGGACAATGAAATCAAACAGTAACTCTGATATGTCTTTCAGTGGTTTAATAAGAAATGTCAGGTTCAGGTTCAGGTTCAGGTAACTTTATTTGTACCCGTAGGTAGATTTGTTTTGCAGTCTGGTGACATCCATATTTACAAACCACAATTACATTTAACATAAACACAAACACAGGCACACATGAAGCTGACTATAAACATGATAAAAATACTCAAGGCCCCATCAATCAGGATATAAAGACAACGAGATGAGAGAAAAACCAGAGATAGGAGAGAAGGGTCATATTAAAAAGTTAAAGACTAGTCAAAGAGGTTAAAAACTCAAAGGTCTAAAACCCAATAAAAGATTTAGAACCCAGATAAAAATCCTACAGAAATAAGTAAATATACAATGGAGTTAATAAATAGGTAACTAAATTATGTGCAATATATTGTTACAATTTGTTCAGCTCTTTGACAGCAGCAGGAACAAAGCTGTTTTTGTAGCGCTGGGTTTTACTTTTTGGGACAGCAAACCTCCGTCTTGAGGGAAGAAGCTGAAAGTGGCAGTGCAAAGGGTGGGAGTCATCATTTAAAGTGGAGGTAGCAATCCTCTGTACCTGTCTGGTGTACAAGGATGTCAGGCTCAGCTGTGACTCACTAAGCAAACGACTGTCAGAATAGTTTAACATGTTTGGATAACTTTAAAGCAGAGTATTCAACATGTATCATGGGCATCATAGACTGTTACTGAGTTACTTGTGAATTAAACATTTGTGGAACCAAATAAAGCAGAGTTTAACTTGGCGATACTGGAAATTGGAAAACCATTAAAATAGCATTGGTCATGAAAAGTGGATGCAATTTTATGAAGAAAATGATGAGTAAACTATTTAGAAAAATCAAAAACGTGTTACTCTGAAAAAGAATGTAAATTAATGAAAGGACAAAATGCATTTTGAAATTCTGATGGGGGGGGGGGGAGTTGCGTGAAATTAAGTTTAAAGAACTTATTCCAGGAATATTCTGAAAAATTGAGTTTAAATTAAACAACAGACCGTCAGCCAAGCAGAATCATTGCATCCCAGTAGGTAGCAGGCAGTCCACTCGATTCTGTTTCAACTGGACCAGCGTGGGTTCTGTTGGAAGAATGGCAGACAGGCTCCTGATCACGGTTATGGTCTACTCCTGAGATCACAAAGGCTGGGTCTTCAGCAGGCTGGCTGCTGTCTTCTCTTGTGCACTGAAGAAGGAATTGGTTTATTGTACAAGGTCCCATCAGAAATTCAAACCAAGGCAAAAACACATCACAAATCCATTTCTTCCGATGTTGGTGGTTTAAATTAGTTGGTTTACACTTAGAAAAAAATCAAACAAAATCTTCTTGCACGGTGATTTAAAGGAAAGGATTAAAATAAGGAAAAAGTAAACTTTAAAGAAAAGAAAAAGAATTTTCACAGAGCATGACAGGCTCTGGGTCTTACTTGGAAGATAGAAAAAAAAAATGGGAGAGTAGAGAAGGCTTGACCACCACCCCAAAACAGAAACAAAGGAAAGTTTTTTCCTAGGTGTGACAGAATCTTAATGAATTTCATGGAACTAAGCTGAACCAATTACATTTGAGCTTCTTTGTTTGGCAGAAGTCATAAACTGACTAAAAAGGCAATGAAGATAGGTTTGGGAGCCCATTGGTCAGTTCAAATTTCTGAGGTGGGGGTCTCCCAGAGAGCAGAGATAGAGACATTTGATATGAAGAGTGAAATCCTCCTAAAGTATGTGTGCTGAATAAAGCACAAATTCCTTCAACTTTAGTGACTAAGATATTCTACTCAATAATAAGGGAACATACAATGTTTCTACATTGTGACTGTACTTAATCTGTGATAGTAAGCATGCAACAATTGATTTCTTCCTGAAAATAAAGCAACACATATCAAATCATATCAATAAAAGCATTTAAAACCACATTGTCCATCCCAAGAGTTCGACCATGTCTTCAGTAGCGGATACTGTCTTGAGAGAAACCTGTAAGCTGGTTGCCAACCACCAATCAAATCTAAAAGAAGAAGAAGAATATGAATTAATTTATTTGTCCATAATGCATAAAATCCACTGTAAAGAGAAAAAAAAAAGAAATATTCCTGATTCATCCACCAGATGGCACTGTGAAACTGTCTGGTTGTTTACTGGAGAATCTTGACTCCCACATCTGGATTATATCAACCATAAATCTGTCAATTTAAAATGTTCCTTTGCCAAAGAGCAGAAAAGGGAGAATGACTAAGTCCTGGAGAAGGGATTAACTTCCACTTTATGGCTGATGGATAGTGTTACAGCTCTGATCCTTGGATGATAGAAGCAGTTCATGACCAGACTTTTGAGTTGAAACAATTTTTCTTCAGCAGTGATTTTATAGATTGGAACTCAAGGTCAACGCTACACAGGATGTATGGATTGTATGGCACAACCCATCTATTACACTGGTCAACACCAAATTTATTGTCTACATTTTTTTTTTTTTTTTTTTTAGCTGATTTAGGACAATTTTGATGTGATGAATCCAAAAATCACATTGGTTTTGCTCAGTCAGGTCAACTTTTTGAACTATGGTGACATGTTTTCTTACGTTTTTGTTTACATGTACGGATATTTTCGCTTTATATGATGCAAAATTCTTTTTTATTTCTTGAAATTCTCTGAATTTCGAACAATGATGACGTAACTTTCAATTTACATGTACTTACCTTTATCAGTGTCTACTATTCAATTTATAGTACACCTGTACAACTGCTGTACAACTGCTTATAACTTAACATAAAAACCTGACCTGATCAAGAGAAACAGATGTCATTTTCTGATTCAGCGGTGCAAAATTGTCTTAAATCAGTTGAAAAAACACAGACAACTTACAAAAAAATTATTTTTGTTATGTTGTGTTATCGACAGACACAGTGCTACCTCTGATGGTCTTTGTAATTGGAGAGCCAGGCGCTCCTTCTGCACATCTGCAGTACAGTGAGTGTTGTCTGAAAAGCTTGTGTGTTGTCTCAGTGGTTTTGGGTAATCCTTGGAGCACTTTTTGTTTACCATGCATGGACTGTCAGTATTCCATTGTCCACATGGGCCGTGAATCATGTGTGATATGACAATGCAATGTAGTTCCAGATTTGTTTCCTTGTCAGGAATCTCTGCAGAGACAACACGATCGATGTCAGTGGAGGTCCTGGGTTTGTCTCGTGGTACTATGGTGATAAGCTTACAGTAAGATGTCGCTTTTGAGTTTCACTGTCCCTCCCCAGCCGACTATTCCACATGTCCTCGGTCTCAGCTTCTCTGAGCCTTGCATGACCTGCAGCGTTGGCGGCCAGTCAACTATTCCGCATCTCCTCTGTCTCAGCTTTTCTGTGCCTTGCATGGCATTCACTGTCCCTGGCCAGCCGACTGTTCCGCATGTCCTCCGTCTCAGCTTCTCTGTGCCTTGCCTGGTGTGCAGTGTTGCTCACTTGGCGGGCATTTCGGGCTTCAACTGACTCAACAGCACGTGCATGGCACACTGCCTCACATTTCCTGTCTCTCTGTGCATCCCTTGTCTGTCGTACCCTATGCTGCTGAAGGGTCTCCTCCTGTCTCAGATGGCTGTGTTGTTCACAGTCATGCCTGCGATATACTGCTCGAACCTCAGGTGTTTCATCTTCACGGCATCTTTTCTGACATGCAGCAGTTCTCCTCACTCTATTGCTTTCCATCTTGTGAGTGTCCTCGGCACAGTGTGCGCCCGTGTGTCTGTCTGTGTGTGTACCCTGTGCTGCTGAAGGGTCTCCTCCTGTCTCAGATGGCTGTGTTGTTCACAGTCATGCCTCCGACGTACTGCTCGAACCTCAGGTGTTTCATCTTCATGGCATCTTTTCTGACATGCAGCAGTTCTCCTCACTCTATTGCTGTCCATCTCGTGGGTCTCCTCGGCACAGTGTGCGCCCATGTGTCTATCTGTCTGTCTGTGTGTGAACCCTATGCTGCTGAAGGGTCTCCTCCTGTCTCCTTAATAATAAACACCTTCATTTAAAAACACACAGAGGACGGATAATTTCACATGAGTTGTTTGGAACTCCTTATAAGAACTCCTTATAAGAACTCCTTATACAAAGATACAGAGTGATGATAATGAAGTCGGTGGCGGTAATGCACCTGTGGGCTGGTTGCCAACTGCCAAACAAATCTTCTTCTTCTTCTTTTAGGTTTTGTTGGCAGTTGGCAACCAGTTGCAGGTGCATTACCGTCACATACACTACCTCTAGATCATCACTCTCGCTGGTCGCTAAGTGTCGTGTCATGACTCGTTCACTGATGCCTGCCCTGATGATCACCAATCAAATCTAAAAGAAAAAGAAAAACACACAGACAGAGATTTCTTGAATTATATATAGAGTGATGATATGACACAGACAGAGATTTCTTGAATTATATATAGAGTGATATTAAATATAGTTGTTCAGACTCCTGGACCTGTCTGGATCACTGTCTCTTTGTCTTGTGACCATAAAAGGAGTTGTACAGAACTCCTTTTAAGAACTCCTGACCAGATGATATAGAGTGACGCAGTCCAAGGACGGATGTTTTTTTCGCGCATAGGGAGTTGTTCAGAACTCCTTATACAAGGATGTGGCGTGATGATGGTCAGGTCGGTGGCGGTGATGCACCTGTGGGCTGGTTGCCAACCGCCAATCAAGTCTAAAAGAAGAAGAGTGAAGTGCGTGGTGGTGATGTACCTGTGAGCTGGTTGCCAACTGCCAATCAAATCTAAAAGAAGAAGAAGAATCTAGACACACAGACAGACCAACCGCCAATCAAATCTAAAAGAAGAAGAGAAAGAAGAAATCTCTGCAGGCTTTTAAGAGAGTGATGATATAGAGTGAAGTACGTGGCAGTAATGCACCTGTAAGCTGGTTGCCAACCGCCAATCAAATCTAAAAGAAGAAATCTCTGGGAGTTTTAGAGCAGTTCTTTTTCTTCTTTTAGATTTGATTGGCAGTTGGCAACCAGCTTACAGGTGCATTACCACCACTGACTTGATTATCATCACGCTATATCTCTGTATAAGGAGCTCTGAACAACTCCTTATGTGTGAAAAAATTATCCGTCCCTGAACTGTGTCCAAGGTGCGGCCATCCGATGCTTACCTCTTCTCCTCCTTCTTCTTCTTTTAGATTTGATTGGCGGTTGCCAACCAGCCTACAGGTGTATTACTGCCACTGACTTGATTATCATCACTCTATAGCTTTGTATAAGGAGTTCTTATAAGGAGTTCTGAACAACTCCTTATGTGTGAAAAAATTATCTATCCCTGAACTGTGTCCTAAGGGCTTACCTCTCCTCTGTGGCAGTAGGACACTTTCTTCTTCTTCTTCTTCTTCTTTTAAATTTGATTGGCGGTTGGCAACCAGCTCACAGGAGCATTACCGCCACTGACTTGATTATCATCACTCTATATCTTTGTATAAGGAGTTCTTATAAGGAGTTCTGAACAACTCCTTATGTGTGAAAAAATTATCCGTCCTTGGACTGTGTCCTCTCGGCGGCGTCAGCCTATAATCTTCTTCTTCTTCTTTTAGATTCGATTGGTGGCTAGCAACCAGCCCACAGGTGTATCACCGCCTCGCACTTCACTCTACATCATCACTGTATCTAGTCAGGAGCTGTAGTCCTTACCACTGTGTACTTCAATCAGTAAACATCACTCTGTGTATCAAAGTCAGAATTCTTCTCGGTTGGCAACCTCTTCTTCATCTTCTTCACTCTATATATTTGTATAAGGAGTTATTTTAAGGAGTTCTGAACAATCTACTTCTTCAGCTTCTTCCTCTTCTTCAAACAGTGAGATTTCCATGTCTACATGATGTCTATAACACTCTATCTGATCCCCAGTAGGAATTGGGCAGAGCTTCCAACCAAAACCGGAAGCTCCGCCCAGTTCAGCAAGCCTGCTTAACAGCAGAACACTTTTAAGCAGGCTTGCTGATTTAGGCAGAGCTTCTGGTTTTGGCTGATGAGTACAGCTCCTTTTTCTTCTTCTTCTTTTAGATTTGATTGGCGGTTGGCAACCAGTTTACAGGTGCATTACTGCCATGTACTTCACTCTATATCATCACTCTATCTGGTCAGGAGCTGTAGTCCTTACAAATTCATCACTCTATATCACTCCATCACTCTATACATCCAGCATCTTCTTCTTCCATCGACCAGCTCTTGATAGCCTATAGACCATCGGAAATGGTGATGTCCTTCTTCTTCTTTATTTAGATTTGACTGGCGGTTGGCAACCAGCTTACAGGTGCATTACTGCCACTTACTACACCCTATATCATCACTCTATCTGGTCAGAAGCTGTAGTCCTTCTATCATCATTGCTGTGTCCAATCGAACCTCAAGTCTATCTTCAGACATCACTCTTCTTCTTCTTCTTTTAGATTTGACTGGCCCACCACACACTCTTCTTCTTTTTCTCTCGGTTACTGGCAGATAGCAAGCTACTGAAAGATGCATACCGCCACCTACTGTACAAGAGTGTGTAACATAATGTCATTTGAGCCCAACCCCTAAATTCTATGACTTAATCCTGTGTTATTTAAAAAAGAGAAAAGAGCCCTTCTTTTCCACTAGCACGCTTTAGCGCGACACGGGACGGCTCAGCACGCTTTGTACGCTTTTCCACAAGCCCCAACACGGTTTAACAGCCGCGATTCTCAGCCCCGTTCAAGGGCAGGGTACAGCAGTGCTGAGCTGGGCCGTGTTGTGACGTTAACAGACTGGTCGCCGCTGATTGGTCAGGTCGTAACCGGCGCTGATTGGTCAGGTTGTAACCGCCCCTCTCCTCCTCCTCTTCTACCAAATTTTCACGACCTTCTCAATAAAGTTTTTGAAAAAAAAAAAAAAAAGAATCTTCACGACCGCCATTACTCAGCATGCAACCACTGTTGGCGGTTTCTTTTCAGTGTATTGCTGTGCTATTTTCATTTATTCTCTATCAAAAATGGCTTTGCGTAATAAGGGTGTTGCATGGACCAATAAGGAGGTGCAGTGTCCGCTCACTGCATTGTCAGATGAACGTATCCAGCGCGAGTTAGACGGAGTCACCCGGAATGAAAAAATATACCGGAAGGTCTCGACATCGGAGTCCTTTAACGGTGAGTTTTAATTTTTTTTTATTGTGTGTTTTTTCGCAAATATATTCGGTAAGACGCTCAGTTTATTTATGCAATAAAAAAGCTGTTCATTTGTGGATGATGATCGCTGCTTTATCGCAGCACACTGCGGACTCGCTTTTCTTTTAATTATTCATGTGAACAATACGCTGAAATAAGCTTATGTAATCTTGTTAAAAACTATTGTCTTTTCTGTATATCTTGCACTTTCGTGCTGTATTTTATTGTGTGCATTTTCCTTGTAGAATCCACGCGTCCGCCGTGCCAGCCCGCCCGGATTCTCCAATGTGAATCTGTCCCGCCACCAGGCACAAAATGTATTCAATGATAAATATTTGCAACATTTAAATGAGGTTGCAGAAAACGCGAGGGTATCCCACGAGCTGGCAGAGACGGCTTCATTCAACCGAGCCTTCCTGACCCAGAGCTGGCAGAGACAGCTTCATTCAACCGAGCCTTCCTGACCCAGTTTGGGAAGCTGGTGTAGAGGCACTCAGTGGTCGGCGTGTATAAAATGTCGATTAACCTTCATGTTGTGTTGCAAAGTTTTTTTTTTTATTTTAATATTTTCTATATAATAAAATGGAATTGTTTTGGAAAGTGTGGTTTGTCTGTTATAACACTGAATTATAAAACAGTATAATTACATAGAAATTCCATTGCCTAGTCTGATGAAAATGATGCTGATCATCTTGTCAGGGGTCAACCATTGTAAAGGTAATGTAATTTTTAACTAGACCAAAAAACAAATGTTTTTGTAAGTTTTCTGTTCTTTTTATTGAAATATCATAAAAAAATTAGCACCACATTATACATTTATAAACTTTGGGTAAATTTTTTATGTTAACTTATAAGAAGTTGCACAGTTGGACTTTAAAATGCAGCAGGAGAGACTGATCAAGCTTACAAGTCAAAGTAGGTATAAAAAGTAAGTATATGTAAATTGAATGTTCTATCGGCATTCCAAATTCAGAGAATTACAATACTTTAGAAGGAGTGTAGCATCATCTAAACGGAAAATAATAATGCTGTTGTTCCAAACGTTGACCTGAAGGTGAAAAACATGAATTTTTTTTATTCAGTACATCCAAAATGCCCTAGGATGTAAAAAATAATACAAATTGGTGTTGGCCAGTGTGCCACTGTCTCATTATTTAATACGAATAAAAACAAGTTTCAGCTCATTATTTCTAGGTCATTTGGCAGTTAATTCAAACCAAAAGTGACTTGTGTTGTTGCAGCTTTTTTATCAGAGAGTTTCTCCAGTTTTGGAGCATATAATCATCCGTCCCTTAACTGTTAAACATTAAATAACAGCAGACAGATTGGCAAAGGATACACAATTGTGTTGCTGTTGCCCAAAACCGCTGTGACCCACTGCTTGTGGTGCTACCTTTCATGTGTGTGCTTTTTATGAATATTCACACGTTTTTGTAAGTACAAGTGGGATAGTATTAAATTGAAATATTCATTCATATTTCATCTCGCTGCCTGTACCCTTGTCTGGCGGTCCTTTTTGGCGTTTATGGTGAAAAAAGCCACAGACCGAGGAGTGGCCTTGTACAGCTATGTGTTATGTTTTGCTTGGGTCTTCTCAATAAAGTTTTTGAAAAAAAAATGTTTTGCTTGGGTCGCGTGCGTTACGTCACGGGAGTGTGGCACCGCCTCGCTGTTATAAACCCACCCACCCCAGCACAACACCCATGCCAAACACCGTGCTAATGGAGACAGAAGCATTCCGAGCCGGACTGAAGTGAATCGAGCTGTACCGAGGTGTGCTTGGCTAGTGGAAAAGAGGCTTATTAGTGCCTCTCCATCTCCATCTGTTCCCAGAATCCCAGTTAAATCCCATTCCCTACTGGCCTCTCAAACTTCATTTTTCATTCTCTCTCTTTCATTTCCATACTTGTGACAGTGTAATAAAATGTGTTCAACATTTTCTTTTACTCCACATTCTCTACATTTGCAACTTTCGCTTTTCCCCATGATGAATAAAGTGCCGTTTAAACCTGTGTGATTCAGTCTGACTCTTGCCATAATGATGTCGTCCCTCCTGTTTGTTGTTTTATAATTCTTTATTGCAATAGATTTTTGTATTTTGTAATATGATCTAACTTTATGATCTTCATCCCATCTTTGTTTCCATAGCGCAATTCCTTTTTTCTTGATTTCTGTTTTCCCTTCTCCTTTTCCAAGTGACAATGGTATAGTTATTTATTTCCCAAGTGCACTTTTTGCCATTTTGTCTGCACAGTCATTCCCTTTCAACCCTTCATGTGTAGGAACTCAACAAAACTGAACATCTCTACCACCCCCATGTACCCTAAATAAACTGTGATATAGCTCAATCACCAAGTCTTCCCTTGCAGATTTTAGTGTCTGTATGGTTTTTAAAGTTGCAAGTGAATCTGTGCACACCACCACCCGGTCCAGTCTGACCTCCTCCACCCACTGCAAACCAATAATTATTGCCACCAGCTCTGCTGTAAACACGGATGTATTGTTGGAGAGTCTTTTTGAGATGGTCACTTTGAACTCTGAAATGTATACTCCAACTCCAATAGAACCCTCTTTGTTCTTTGAACCGTCAGTATAGAGCTGTAAGTAGTTATAGTTATTATTCCTGAGGTAAATGCTTGTTTTAACACCAACTTCACTCATATGCCAATATGTAAAAGAAGAAGAAATTTCTTCTTCTTCTTCTTCTTTTAGATTTGACTGGCGGTTGGCAACCAGCTTACAGGTGCATTACCGCCACTTACTACACCCTATATCATCACTCTATCTGGTCAGAAGCTGTAGTCCTTCTATCATCATTGCTGTGTCCAATCGAACCTCAAGTCTATCTTCAGACATCATTCTTCTTCTTCTTCTTTTAGATTTGACTGGCCCACCACACGCTCTTCTTCTTTTTCTCTCGGTTACTGGCAGATAGCAAGCTACTGAAAGATGCATACCGCCACCTACTGTACAAGAGTGTGTAACATAATGTCATTTGAGCCCAACCCCTAAATTCTATGACTTAATCCTGTGTTATTTAAAAAAGAGAAAAGAGCCCTTCTCGTGATTCTTAGTGCCTCTCCATTCTCCATCTGTTCCCAGAATCCCAGTTAAATCCTATTCCCTACTGGCCTCTCAAACTTCATTTTTCATTCTCTCTCTTTCATTTCCATACTTGTGACAGTGTAATAAAATGTGTTCAACATTTTCTTTTACTCCACATTCTCTACATTTGCAACTTTCGCTTTTCCCCATGATGAATAAAGTGCCGTTTAAACCTGTGTGATTCAGTCTGACTCTTGTCATAATGATGTCTTCCCTGCTGTTTGTTGTTTTATAATTCTTTATTGCAATAGATTTTTGTATTTTGTAATATGATCTAACTTTATGATCTTCATCCCATCTTTGTTTCCATAGCGCAATTCCTTTTTTCTTGATTACTGTTTTCCCTTCTCCTTTTCCAAGTGACAATGGTATAGTTATTTCTTTCCCAAGTGCACTTTTTGCCGTTTTGTCTGCACAGTCATTCTCTTTCAACCCTTCATGTGTAGGAACTCAACAAAACTGAACATCTCTACCACCCCCATGTACCCTAAATAAACTGTGATATAGCTCAATCACCAAGTCTTCCCTTGTAGATTTTAGTGTCTGTATGGTTTTTAAAGTTGCAAGTGAATCTGTGCACACCACCACCCGGTCCAGTCTGACCTCCTCCACCCACTGCAAACCAATAATTATTGCCACCAGCTCTGCTGTAAACACGGATGTATTGTTGGAGAGTCTTTTTGAGATGGTCACTTTGAACTCTGAAATGTATACTCCAACTCCAATAGAACCCTCTTTGTTCTTTGAACCGTCAGTATAGAGCTGTAAGTAGTTATAGTTATTATTCCTGAGGTAAATGCTTGTTTTAACACCAACTTCACTCATATGCCAATATGTAAAAGAAGAAGAAATTTCTTCTTCTTCTTCTTTTAGATTTGATTGGCGGTGTGCAACCAGCTTGCAGGTGCATTACCACCACGTACTTCACTCTATATCCTCATTCTATCTGGTCAGGGGCTGTAGTCCTTCTTTCATCATTGCTGTGTCCAATCGAACCTCAACTCTATCTTCAGACATCCCTCTTCTTTGTCTCCTCGTACTTCACTCTATATCATCACTCTACACATCTTGCCCATGGCAGTTGCCACGGCCAAGATATCAGCCACTTCTTCTTCTTCTCCTTCTCTCGGTTACTGGTGGATAGCAAACAACTGAAAGATGCATACCGCCACCTACTGTACAAGAGAGTGTAACATTATGTCATCTGAGCCCGACCCCTAAAGTCTATGACTTAATCCTGTGTTATTTAAAAAAGAGAAAAGAGCCCTTCTCGTGATTCTTAGTGCCTCTCCATCTCCATCTGTTCCCAGAATCCCAGTTAAATCCCATTCCTTACCGGCCTCTCGAACTTCATTTTTATTTCTCTCTCTTTCGTTTCTATACTTGTTACAGTGTAATAAGATGTGCTTGTGGCGTAACATTATGTAGCTCACATATTCCTTGGCAGAGACCCAAACATAAAAGAACCTTGAACTCGCAGTGTGTATTGACATCACGCCTCAAATGGACATTGAGTCTGGACCACCTGCGAACTGGGGAAGAAGTGAGAAGATCTGGAGAGTGGACTTGAAAGGACTGTCTGACCTCCTGGGGTCAGACAGAGAAGCCGAGAGGACATTGGGGGGATTAAGTGTGAATGTGATTCTGTGTTTGATGTGGAGGTATAAAGGTATATAAAGGCTTCTTCTTCTTGCTCTGAGAGAGAGCAGTAGCATTTTTCTTCCCTCCTCCTGTCTGCCTTCCTGACCTATTCCCAGCTTTGCAATGTTGCGTTTTTGTCTGTGTTTAGTCGCTTTTCTTCTGCCGAATCTTAATCTAAACGGAAATTATGGATTTGGAAGCGGCTTAAATGTGCTATTGTCACTATTTTTCAACAAGAATTGGGCCAAGGGGGAGCCCAAGAATTGGAACCTGCGAGGAGACTCATGGACATTGGAATTCATGCGTCTGTGGAAACATTATTGGTTATGATCTCAGGACTTCTATTTTCGGCTGTGAAGTTCCCTGATGTATCAGAAATTGAAGGAAGGTGAGAGAGCTGATCAAAGCGGACCCGGCAAGCTCCTTCATCAAATTCGACCAGTTGGGGAGGGCACGAGTAGCGGCAAACGGTGAACTGAATGACAGTGATTCAGTGGAGGAATACATCTGGAGCCCTGTGCTCTCCATGGAAGAAATAAAGTTTAAGCCTGCACATGGAAATTATGAAAGCACAGAATTGCACGGGTGAGGAAAAATCTATTCTCTGAGTGCACTGTGCAGATTTGATTTGACCTTGTCTTGGTGCCCTGTATTTACATTCCTCCTGATGAAGATAAGCGGAAGGAGCGGCTCTGCCTGCTAACCCAAACAATCGACACAGTTGTTATTGTTTCAGCAGATGAATGCTCAAGGACAGTGCACCATGTGACAATTTACCATCTGCAAGCAAGAGCGAGAGACTCTAGACTGCTTAGATCACGACTTTATCATCTATCCACTGCCAGGAGGTGCCCTCTGCTGTTCACTAGCAATTGACACACCTACACTTGCATTCAACATTACACTACTGATACAATTACTGATATATATTCACAATACACTGACTCTCTCAACTACTGCTTTGTCATTGTGTGATTTATTGTCTGCTAATTGTGCATTTGAGAGTTTTTTTCTTGTAATCAAAATTTTGGTCATAAAATGAGCTCTATTTTGATCAACGATGCTTTTTTCTCTCTCCTATTGTGTTTTTCCCTAACCTTTCCCCCCTCCCCCCTCTTCACCCCCCCCCCCTTTATGACAGGCGCCTCGTCATGGCTGCCGCGTCATTGGGATGCGCCTTTCGTGTGCGCCCAATGTCAAGTCAAATTCCTCGTATGTTTACTTGTTTACTTGTAAATGTGCCTGGCAATAAAATCTGATTCTGATTCTGATTCTGATGTGGTTTACTGCAGCTCGACCTCTTGATTCCCTGACTGAGAGAGGAGCTGTAGTACGTGAGATGAAATAAACCAATACTGAGAAATCATTCAGTCTCTTCATTTCATGATTCCTACATGCTCAACATTTTCTTTTTCTCCACATTCTCTACATTTGTCACTTTTGCTTTTTTCCCATGGTGAATAAAGTGCCGTTTAAACCTGTATGATTCAGTATGAGTCTTGCCATAATGATGTCTTCCCTCCTGTCTGTTGTTTCATAATTCTTTAGTGCAATAGATTTTTGTATTTTGTAATACGATCTACCTTTATGATCTTCATCCCATCTTTTTTGCCAAAGCTCAGTTCCTTTCTTCTTGATTATTGCTTTCCCCTCACCCTTTCCAAGAGGCAATGGTATAGTTATTTCTTTCCCAAGTGAACCCTTTGCTAATTTGTCTGCACAGTCATTCCCTTTCAACCCTTCATGTGCAGGAACCCAACAAAACTGAACTTCTCCACTACCCCTGTGTACCCCAAATAAACTGTGATATAGCTCAATCACCATGTCTTCCCTTGTAGATTTTAGTGTCTGTATGGTTTATAAAGCTGCAAGTGAATCTGTGCACACCATCACCCGGACCAGTCTGACCTCCTCTACCCACTGCAAACCAATAATAATTATTGCCACCATCTCTGCTGTAAACACGGATGTATTGTTGGAGAGTCTTTTTGAGATGGTTGTGAAGTGTGTAAATGAAGAGGCAGATTCATGACAGAAGATTTATTACACACTCACATCTCACAAGCACAGAATGGACTGACTGGTTACAGCAAGCTCTCCTCTCTATATCCCAAGTCACACTTCACAAGTTTTCATGGCACTTCACCTCACACAGCATGATATTTACCCTACACTGCATTCAACCCCCTCTGTCCTTCCTGGGCATTGTTCTCCCATGCTTATTCCCTGTCTCTGTGTGAGGTGCTAAATAACCTGACTTCCCCAAGGTCCCAACCCCCCCCCCCCCCCCCAGCATCTAAGACAGACATTAGTCCACACTCGCTTTTGGCTTCAGTCTCCTCCCATATCTGCTGTAACAGGGGTTTACCGCCTTCGTGGCACTGCTGTGCCGCTGGGGGGCTGCTGGGAGCATGTCTGACTGCGGGTGAGCCGTGGTGGTGGTGGTGGGGGACTTCGTTCTGCCCGTGTGGCTGCTCTGGTGAATCGTTTCCCTGGGGAGTTCTCCGTGGGGTCTTCCATGCCGAGGGGCCCCAGCCAACAGCACTTGCTCATCCACCACTACAAAGGCGGGTTTGAGTCTGTCTATGCCAATTTTCTCCCGTCTACCCCCCAAGTCTAGCACAAAATGCTTATCCCCTGTTTCCAACACTCTGAATGGTCCATCATAGGGTGGGCACAATGGGGGGTGGTGGGCGTCGTAAGGCACGAAGACACATGGAAAACTGTGGTGGGCAGGGCCCAGCAGCGTGCCTGTGTTTGCGCTACGCTGCAAAAGCTGAGACGGGCAGCTGCCCGGCGCGGGATTATCTGGTAGAAATTCCCCGGGCAGTCGTAGGGGCTGCGCAAAAACGAGCTCTGCCGGGGAAGCTTCCAAATCCTCTTTTGGTGCGGAGCGCAACCCCAATAAGGCCCACGGCAACCTGTCTACCCAATTTGCATCCGTCAGTGAAGCCCTGAGTGCTGCTTTCAGTGATCTATGAAAACGCTCGCATAACCCATTGGCCTGTGGGTTGTACGCGGTTGTGCAATGAATTGTAACACCCAGGCTGCGGGCCATCGCGGACCAGAGTTCGGAAACAAATTGAGGGCCCCTGTCGGACGTAATGTCCGACGGGACTCCAAAACGCGCCACCCATGCTGTTAAAAAAGCGCGTGCTACATCCGTGGACATGGTTGCCGCCAGCGGGACTGCTTCTGGCCAGCGCGTGGTGCGGTCCACCACTGTCAGGAGGTGCATGCACCCCTTTGATGGCGGGAGGGGGCCCACGAGGTCCACGTGCACATGGTCGAACCTTTTAGCCGGTACCGGAAACGGCTCCAAAGGAGCCTTCGTGTGCCTGTGTACCTTGGCTCGTTGACACACCACGCAGGCTGCAGGCCACGCTTTTACTTGTTTGCGTAGGCTCGGCCACACAAACTTCTCTCCCACAATTTTGACTGATGCGCGCACTCCTGGGTGCACCAGAGTGTGAACCGACTCAAACACGCGGCGGCGCCACGCGACCGGGACCACCAGCGGGCGTCCTGTGGAGACATCGCAGATTGGGGGGGGGCACCATCTTGCAGCACCCTGCTCTCCAGCCTTAACCCTGTTGGTCCAGACTGGAGCGCGCACACGTCTGCATCGCTAATCTGCTTCGCGGCCATGGCTGCGTAATCTATCCCCACGTAGACCGGGGCCACCACGGCGCGCGAGAGGCAGTCCGCCACCACATTCAGTTTACCCAACACATGCTGAATATCGGTAGTAAACTCTGAGATCACGGCCAGCTGTCTCTGCTGCCGGCCCGACCACGGTTCTGAAACCTTGGCCATCGCGAACGTTTGTGGCTTGTGGTCTACGAACGCGGTGAAGCTGCGCCCTTCCAGCCAGAACTGGAAGTGGCGTATGGCCAGGTGGAGAGCCAGCAACTCTCTGTCGAACGCGCTGTATTTACGTTCGCTGTTGCACAAAGTTCTGCTGAAAAAGGCGAGCGGCTGCCAAGCCCCGGCGACGCACTGCTCCACGACAGCCCCTATGGCCACGTCTGAAGCATCGGTGGTGAGCGCTATCCGGGCTGTCGGGTCCGGATGCGCCAGCAGTGCGGCGTTTGCCAGGGCTGCTTTAACCTCCGAGAACGCCCGCTCTCGCTCCGGGGTCCATTCGACTCCATCCGCGGGTTTCTGTCTCTTGAGCGTGGCGTACAATGGTTGCATGAGCCGCGCTGCGCGGGGAAGGAAACGGTTATAAAAGTTCACCATCCCCAAAAATTCCTGCAGTGCCCTGACCGTCTGAGGCCGGGGAAAATCTGCCACGGCGCGCACTTTGTCGGGCAACGGGATCACTCCTTCCGGAGAGACGCGGTGCCCCAAAAAATCAATCTCTGTCACGCCGAACTGGCATTTCGCCGGGTTGATTATCAACCCATGCTCCTCCAACCTCCGGAAAACCGTCCTGAGGTGGGTTTCGTGTTCGTCTTCAGACGTACTGGCTACCAGGATATCGTCCAGGTAGACGAACATGAACAGGAGATCATGCAGCACTGCATCCATCATGCGCTGGAACATCTGTGCTGCGCCTTTTAACCCGAATGGCATGCGCAGGAACTCGAGTAGACCGAACGGAGTTATTACCACTGTTTTGGGTACGTCCTCCGCGCGCACTGGGACTTGGTGGTAACCGCGGACCAGGTCTATTTTGGAAAAAATGCGTGCTCTGGCGAGGTGAACAGAAAAATCCTGTATGTGGGGAATCGGGTAGCGGTCGTGCGCTGTGGCGTTGTTCAATCTGCGGAAATCACCGCACGGTCGCCACGATCCCTCAGCCTTAGGGACCATGTGTAGCGGGGATGCCCATGGGCTGTTCGAACGCCTGATGATGCCCAACCTTTCCAGGTTGGCAAACTCCTCACACGCTATGGCCAGTTTAGCTGTGTCCAAGCGCCGAGGTCTTGCGAAAACGGGCGGCCCAGTGGTGGTGATAAAGTGCTCCACCCCGTGTTTAGCAATGGCCGCCGAAAACGTCGGGACCATGAGTGCTGGGAACTGAGTGAGCAGTGTGTGGAACTTACCGCCTGGAGCTGTGATGTTGGCTTGTGCTGTTGGCTGGGTCGCTCGAGCTGTACAGGGAAGAGAGTCAAAGGACAGTGCATTAACCAGGCGCCTGTTAGCAACATCAACCAGTAAACCATGTGCACACAGAAAATCAGCCCCCAGGATATGGTAATTCAGTGTTGCTACGACAAAAGTCCACTCGTATGTACGGCCGTGCAGAGATAAGATCAGTGTCCTCTCACCAAAGATCTTAATTTCCGAGCCGTTTACTGCCAACATCCCGGGGCAGCTAGGTCCTGCCAGCCGGTCATCGTAGGTCGGCAGGATGATGCTCCTCTGGGCTCCGGTGTCCACGAGGAAACGCCTCCCCGAGCGCACATACGTCATGTAGAGCAGCTTGTTCTCTTCACCGAGGGTCACAGCTGCTGCCGACTGCCGGCCTTGGCGTTTTCTCGAGCGCTTGAATTGGCACGGTGGCGCACATCTGTGTGCGTTCTCTCCGAAGCGGCGGTGGTAGAAACAGAGCGTGTCTCTCTGGCGCTCCTTGGCCCCCGCTGCTGCTACCGTCAGTGGCTCGTCGCCTCCTCTGGTCGTCTTGCTGGGCTCCGCCGCCGCCGTGTTGACTGTGATCGCCCTGGTGGTGAGGATGATGCTGTCTGCCTCCTGGGCTAGCGCACGGAAGTCACGCGCGGCCAGCAACGGCGAATTGGCCAGAACCACTCTCGCCTCTGTTGGAAGGCTCTGGAGGAAAAGGTGGGCAAACAGAAAGTGCCCGTCGTCCGTGCCCATCAACGCCAGCATCTTCTCCATCAGGTCGACGGCCGATCCATCTCCTAACTCGGTCCACGCCAGGAGCCTCTCCGCTCTCTCACATTCCGAGACCGTGTAACGCCGGGTGAGCGCAGCCTTGAGCACCTCGTATTTGTTGCGGGCTGGTGGCTGATCGAGCAGGCTCGCTACCTGCTGGGCTGTGAGGGAGTCCAGCGCTGTGACCACATGGTAGAACTTGGTGTCGTCTGCCGTTACTCCCCAGAGGGCGAACTGGGCCTCGGTGTGGTGGAACCAAGAGCGCAGGTTGTGCTGCCAGAAATCCGGTAGCTTGACTGAAACCGCACACGCGTTGCTGGGGGTTCCAGTCTGGGCTGTCTGTGGAATGGCTGCTGCATCGCTGGGGCTTCCCGACCAGGCCGGCTCCAGGGTTCTTGCCTCGTGTTCCATAATACGTCTTGGGTCACCAGTGTGGAGTGTGTAAATGAAGAGGCAGATTCATGACAGACGATTTATTACACACTCACATCTCACAAGCACAGAATGGACTGACTGGTTACAGCAAGCTCTCCTCTCTATATCCCAAGTCACACGTCACAAGTTTTCATGGCACTTCACTTCACACAGCAGGATATTTACACTACACTGCATTCAACCCCCTCTTTCCTTCCTGGGCATTGTTCTCCCATACTTATTCCCTGTCTCTGTCTGAGGTGCTAAATAACCTGACTTCCCCAAGGTCCCAAATGGTCACTTTAAACTCTGGAATATATACTCCAACTCCAACAGAGCCCTCTTTGTTCTTTGAACCATCAGTATAGAGCTGTAAGTAGTTATAGTAATTGTTTCTGTGTCATATTGACTGGACAAGCAACCTGAATGCAAAGTGCAATCACCAAGAGAACACACAGAAAATGTTTGACCTTTTATTAGAATTTTCAAAACCGCACACTTGTGGAAAAAGTCAGTCACTTGCCAGATAAGCAGGAGCGCTGCGGAGGATAGACAAGACTGATTAGGGAGGAATGGAGAAATAATGGAAATCCAATTAAACCACTTACGTGGGAGGTGAGGAGAGACCAGCACAGAACCCAGCAAAGGAGAGGAACCAGCAGGTAAGAACTGCCGGTTGGGTATGGTTGATGAGGTCTGACCGGGTGGAGAGAATGAGCAGGGTGGAGGTGGAGCTATGGGCTGGCGAGCACACCAAATCCCTGGATTTGGTGCTACGTTTGCAGCAACCTAGAACAGATGGAAGAGAATAGGTGTAAGACAAGGTCATAAGTACACAACCGCTTTTTTAGAGAGCTGTCAGCTGAGCAGTATACCCAAACGAGCCAGCATTGGATCACTGAAGAGCGCTTCCTTATAAACACTGGCCCAGCAGGAATCAGCAGGTGCGTCTGATGAGGAGACCGGTGAGCAGGAAGGAGGGGGTGAGCACTCGCCAGCACATGACATCCTGAGGTAAATGCTTGTTTTAACCCCAACTTCACTCATATGCCAATCTTTTATCCTCATTAGCAGACTAATGTCTACTTCTTTTCCCGGAAACAGCCAAGTGGCAAACTCTTAATTTAGATGCAGCTTCTCTTACTCTGAATAGTTCTGTGAGGAATCTTGGGGTTATTTTTAATCAAGATCTGTTTTTTAATTCACATATTAAATTTGTTTCTAAGACTGCCTTCTATCATCTGCGTAATATTGCCAAGATTAGGAGCATCTTGTCTCTGAGTGATGCTGAGAAACTGATCCACGCTTTTGTTAGCTCTAGATTAGATTATTGTAACTCGTTATTATCAGGTTGTCCTAAAATATCAAGAGAAAGTTGCAAGAGATAATGGCTTACTGTCAATTAGAAAGATGTAAAATATCTCACTGAAGAGTGCTTCCTTATAAACGCTGGCCCAGCAGGAATCAGCAGGTGTGTCTGAAGAGGAGACCAGTGGGCAGGAAGGAGGGGGCGAGCGCTCGCCAGCACATGACAGTGCCCCCCCTCAAGGAACGCCTTCTGGTGGTTGCCCAGGCTTCTCCGGGTGGGCTCGATGGTAAGTCCGGACCATACCTTTGTCATGGAATCCAGACCAAGGGACCCATGACTGATGCTCCGGGCCATAGCCCTCCCAGTCGACCAGGTACTGGAACCCCTGGCCCTGATAACGAACATCCAGGATCTCCTTGTTGGTGCGAGTGATGTGCCCGTCAAAGACCCTGGGAGGAGGAGGCAGCTTCGGGGGAGGGCAGAGAGAGCTGGAGGAGACAGGCTTGACCTTAGAGACGTGGAAGGTAGGGTGCACACGGACAACCCGTGGGAGCTGGAGCCGGACAGCAGAGTCGCCGATGTTGCTGGTGATGGGGAAGGGACCCACGATCCAGGGAGCGAGCTTCTGGGACTCAGCCTTAACCCCTTGACGCCTGTTGTCGCGAATTCGCATCAAACCACTTCCGCTCCAAATGCAACCAAAATACCGTCTGTATTCCTCCACTTCCGTTTGGAGCACTTCCAACACATACCTAGGAACCTTTTGCAAGCATTATTTTCTCATAGGAATGGTCAGAGACGGAGCACCATCCATTTCCTGATTGCTAGGGTTAGGGTTTGGGTTAGGGTTAGGGTTAAGGTTAGGGTTATAGTTTGGCAGTCATGAGAGTTGAAAATACTGAAAATAACTTTGTTGTATAAATAAAAGATTCTTCATACTTGAAATGGGAACAGGTGCTTTTTTACCATTTTTTTTTTACCATAGATGCCTGTTTTTGCTAATTTGCATCATACCTAAAATTATATCTATTTTATGTGCTATAGTCAGATTAACTTTCTCAACTTAATTTAGCATCTACTTGAAAGCAAAAACACAAGTGAAATTTTTTTTTTCATAATTGGAAATAAATTCAGGCGTTAAGGGGTTAAGTGGGACCTGATCCGTGGCCAACCAGACCTGCTGTCCAGTCTTGTAGTCCAGCGCTGGGACCCTCTTGCAGTCAGCATAGCGCTGATTACGCTCCGTGGAGCGGAGGAGAGCCACTCTGGTGGATCTCCAGGCCCGGTGGCAGCGACGAAAATGGGCCCCCATGGACGGCACTGCAACCTCTCTCTCCGCCATAAAGAGCGGGGGGGGGGGGCGGGTTGCAGCCCATGGATGCCTCAAACGGTGATCAGTCCGTCAGCCTGCCCATTGCTCTGAGGATGATAGCCGGAAGTGAGGCTGACAGTGGTGCTGAGGCAGTGGCAGAATGACTTCCATACCCGTGATATGAACTGAGGACCCCTGCATGGTATTCTGCATGGTATTCCTACGGACAATGTCCGTAGGAATACCATGCAGCCTGTTGACATGGTAGGATAACAGTTCTACCATCTTGGAGGCGGATGGTAGCTTGGGGAGGGGAACCAGATGTACGGCCTTTGAGAATCTGTCCACAATGGTCAAAATCACCATATTACCGTGGTAAGGGGGAATACCAGTGACAAAGTCCATGGCGATGTGGGACCAAGGCCGACTGGGGATTGGGGAGGGGGGGGTGAAGAAGGCCAGCGGGAGGAGTGGAGGAGGATTTATTCCGTGCACATGTCTGGCAGGCCTTCACATACTCCTGCACGTCCCGCCGCAACATGGGCCACCAAAACACTCGTTTAATGATGTCAACAGTATGTACCGCCCCCAGGTGGCAGGCGAAACATCCGGTGTGCCCCGACTGGATAGCTTTGCTGCGGAGGGCAGCAGGGATGTACAGGCGGTTAGGGGGACATCCTGCTGGTTTGGGCTCTGAGGACTGGGCCTGGTGGACCCTATTCTCGATCTTCCAGGTAAGGGTTCCCAGAACGCACGAAGGCGGAAGAATGGGCTGGGAGCGGGAAGGGGGGTCAGCCAAGTCCTGACTGAACTGTCTGGAGAGAGCATCAGGCTTCCCGTTATGGAAGCCGGGCCTATAGGTGACAGTGAAATTAAAACGCTGGAAAAATAGGGCCCAGCGAGCCTGTCTAGGATTAAGCCGGCGGGCCGACAACAGATACTCCAAGTTCTTGTGGTCAGTCCACACGACTACCGGGTGAACAGCTCCCTCCAGCCAGTGTCTTCATTCCTCAAATGCCAACTTAATGGCCAACAGCTCGCGATCCCCGATGTCATAATTCCTATCGGCTGGGGTGAGCCGCCGAGAGAAATAAGTACACGGGAGGAGCTTCAAGTCTGGGGGAGAGCGCTGGGACAAAACAGCGCCCACCCCTGTTTCTGAAGCATCCACCTCCAGGGTGAATTGGAGCTGAGGGTCGACCTGAGCCAAGATGGATTTGTTGGCGAACAGGCCCTTTAATTTAGTAAAGGCCTGCTTAGCTGCCTCAGTCCATCAAAATGGTACCTTAACAGAGGTCAGCTGCGTTAAAGACTGTGCTATCCCACTATAGTTTTGGATAAACCTGCAATAGAAATTTGCAAACCCCAAGAAGCGTTGCAGCTCCTTGCGGGAGTGGGGTGTTGGCCAATCCAGCACAGCCTTCACCTTGGCCGGGTCAGCCCTCAGCTCTCCCTCCGCTATAATAAAGCTAAGGAAAGAAGTGGAAGTTGTAGAAAATTCACACTTCTCAGCCTTGACGTAAAGTTGGTTCTCTAAGAGCCGCTGTAACACGGCTCTAACATGAGTCTCGTGCTCCTCTGGCGTGCGAGAAAAAATCAGGATGTCATCTAAATAGACAAAAACAAACCGTCGGCAAACAGGCCCTTTAATTTGGTAAAGGCCTGCTCAGCTGCCTCAGTCCATAAAATGGTACCTTAACAGAGGTCAGTTTCGTTAAACACTGTGCTATCCCACTATAGTTTTGGATAAACCTGCAATAGAAATTTGCAAACCCCAAGTGCGTTGCAGCTCCTTGCGGGAGTGGGGTGTTGGCCAATCCAGCACAGCCTTCACCTTGGCCGGGTCAGCCCTCAGCAAACCCTCCGCTATAATAAAGCCAAGGAAAGAAGTGGAAGTTGTGGAAAATTCACACTTCTCAGCCTTGATGTAAAGTTGGTTCTCTAAGAGCCGCTGTAACACTGCTCTAACATGAGTCTCGTGCTCCTCTGGCATGCGAGAAAAAATCAGGATGTCATCTAAATAGACGAAAACAAACCGATTAAGCATATCACGGAGGACGTCGTTAATTAAATGCTGGAAAACAGCGGGGGCATTAGTTAATCCAAAAGGCATAACTAAATACTCAAATTGCCCCAAGTGTGTATTAAACACTGTTTTCCACTCATCCTCCTCACATATTCTGACTAGATGGCAAGCATTACGTAGGTCGAGCTTGGAGAATACGCACAAACGCTGCAGGAGCTCAAAAGCGGAGTTCATCAGGGGCAAAGGACATTTATCTTTGACTGTGATGACGTTAAGTTCCCAGTAGTCAATGCATAGACGCAGAGACCCGTCCTTCTTGCCCACAAAGAAAAACCCCACCCCAAGGGGAGCCAAGGATGGCCAAATGAGGCTGGTGTTCAATGACTCTTTAATGTACCTCTCCATCGCCTCCCTCTCAGGCCCAGAAAAACTATAGAGCTTGCTGGATGGCAGCCTCGCACCCGGAAGGAGGTCGATGGCACAGTCATACGAGCAATGCGGAGGAAGTGCTAACGCTCGTGACTTGCTAAAGACCTCCCCGAGGTCGTGATAGACCTCGGGCACGAGGCTGAGGTCCGGCAGCTCAACCTGAGGAGAAGGAGACGGGGAGGAACGGTGAACACTCAGCCAAGTTTAGACATGTAGCCAAACAGTTAGGGCTCCAGGAGGTGATGGAATTTTGTGCCCAGTTAGTAACTGGATTATGCCTCCGGAGCCACGGATAACCTAATACCACCGCGTGAGAGGCCCGTGGAAACAAGTAAAACATCAGCCTCTCCCGGTGGTTACCGGACAACAGGATGGATAACTGCGTTGTGCAATGGGTAGCGGACGCCACCATCTGGCCAGAAAGGGTTCGCACAGAACGGGGAGCTGGCAGTTTAACCGTCGGAATCCCCATCTCGTGCACCAGCTTAGAGGAGATGAAATTACCCTCTGCCCCAGAATCAATTAGGGCGGAGACCCTCCTCTCGACCCCCGGTAGCTGAACCAGGGCCGAAATAGAAAAATTACCGGGGGGATCAGATTGAGTCCTGCCTGCCAGACCCCCCGCGGCTACTGACGGGCCGATTCTTTTGGACCATAGGTGGCATGTGTCCAGCCTGTGCTTCAGTAAACCACAGTAGGCACACGCCCTGATCTGCCGCCGCCACTCAACCTCTGCCCACGGAAGGTGAGCAGAGCTGAGCTCCATAGGCTCGGGGGTGGAGTCGGACTCACCTAGGTCAGTAGGCGCTGGGAGTGTGCGTGTAGCGAGCGGGCGAGAGGGGGCACCACGCTCCTGAGCGCGTTTGTGGTACCGATTATCCAGCCCAACCGCCTGAGCTATCAGACCGTCCAAGGTGGCAGGAACGGCATGAACCCCCAGGTCTTCGTGAAGCTGAGGATTCAGTCCGTGGAGGAACGCGCTGCACAGTGCAATCTTGTTCCACCCCAAATCTGCTGCCTCAACCCGAAACTCCACTGAGAAGTCAGCCACAGACCGACTGCCCTGGTGGAGCGACATCGGGCGACTCATAATATTCCCTTCACTCTCAGAACAGTCAAAGCTGTGGGAAAACTCGGACACAAATTGGTCAAATGTGGGTGGCAAACCTTTCTGACTATCAATGACAGACCGCGCCCAACTAAGAGCACGGTCCCAAAGCAGAAGAGTGAACTGCTGGATTTTGGAAATGTAATCCAGGAACTCCCCCTTCACTTGCTCGAAATAAAGCCGAATCTGACACAAAAAATCTTTACATTTCCCCACCTCCCCCACATATGGAGCAGGTGTGGGAAAGGAAAGGAAAGGGTTCAGCGACTGATTGTAGACAGTGGATGAGCAGGTGGAGGTGGAGTGGCCGGGACAGCCGCAAGGCCCAATTGATCAGTAAATGACACTCAGCTGCTGCATAATTGCCTGCAGCAGCTGAGTGTATTCAGCCACCTGCCTCTCTGTAGCATCGAGGCGGTGGAGCGCGGAGTGCTCAGCTGATGATGCACTTGCGAGGTTGTGACCCTGGCTGGCTCGTCCTGTCATATTGACTGGACAAGCAACCTGAGTGCAAAGTGCAGTCACCAAGAGAACACAGAAAACGTTTGAGCTTTTATTAGAATTTTCAAAACCGCACACTTGTGGAAAAAGTCAGTCACTTGCCAAATAAGCAGGAGCCCTGAGGAGGATAGACAAGACTGATTAGGGAGGAATGGAGAAATAATGGAAATCCAATTAAACCACTTACGTGGGAGGTGAGGAGAGACCGGCACAGAACCCAGCGAAGGAGAGGAACCAGCAGGTAAGAACTGCCAGTTGGGTATGGTTGGTGAGGTCTGACCGGGTGGAGAAGATGAGCAGGGTAGAGGTGGAGCAATGGGCTGGCGAGTGCACCAGATCCCCGGAGGTGCACCGCTATGTTTGCAGCAACCTAGAACAGGTGGAAGAGAATACGTAGGTGTAAGACAAGATCATAAGTACACAACCGTTTACTTAGAGAGCTGTCAGCAGAGCAGTATACCCAAACAAGCCAGCACTGGATCACTGAAGAGCGCTTCCTTATAACGCTGGCCCAGCAGGAATCAGCAGGTGCATCTGATGAGGAGACCGGTGAGCAGGAAGGAGGGGGTGAGCACTCGCCAGCACATGACATCCTGGGGTAAATGCTTGTTTTAACACCAACTTCACTCATATGCCAATATTTTGTCCTCATTAGCAGACTAATGTCTACTTCTTTTCCTGGAAACAGCCAAGGGGGAACATTACTCACTGGAGTGGTGTTTGCAATATCAATAGTGTGTAGTCCATACATTCTGGCTTGTCTTTCAGTTGTCCACCCAAACCCGTGTCCCTGGAAGTTAGACTATTCCCAGCAGTCTTGTAGTGTTGTTTTTGAAATATTCGCTTCCTCACTTCCTTTCAGCTTGACCCAGTATGATAATGCGAGTTTACCTCTTCTCAAATCCAGTGGCATTTCTCCTGCTTCTATTAAAACTGCATTGTTTGGTGTTGTTTTGATGGCTCCAACGCACAGGTGAAGCGCTCTATGTTGCATTCTATTTTTTCCAGAGTCGTCTTTGCTGCTGTTCCATAAATCATGCATCCATAGTCTAATTGTCAATCTCATTAGTGCTCTGTAAATGTCAAATAAAGCCTTTTTATCTGCACCCCATTTGTGTCCAACTACAGCTTTTATGAGATTAATGACTTTTTTGCACTTTGTCTCCAGATTTTCAAAATGAATTCTCCATGTGTATGCACTATCAAACCACAATCCTAGATATTTGAACTCACTCACTTTCTCTAATGGTTGATTATATAATGTTAATGGTTCTGTCCCAGTTCTGCGTTTTTTGTGACAATCATATAGCAGGTTTTACTGTTTGAAAATTTAAATCCCCACTCATGTGACCACTTTTCTACTTTCTCCATTGCTTTCCTGATGTTTTTGAACACAAATTTCTCATTTCTTCCCCTCGTCCATATGGCTCCATCATCTGCATATAGTGCTGTTTTGATGGATCCCTCTTGATCCTCAAACATGTCATTAATCATTATGTTGAATAAAACTGGGCTTATCACACTTCCCTGAGGAACACCAATTTCTATTTCAAAGTCATAAAAAACTTCTGATCCTACCATCCATCCATCCATCTTCTACCGCTTTTCCGGAGGTCTGGGTCGCGGAGGCAGCAGTTCAAGCAGAGAAGCCCAGACTTCCCTCTCCCCAGCCACCTGCTCCAGCTCTTCAGAGGGGATACCAAGGCGTTCCCAGACCAGCTGGGAGACATAGTCTCTCCACCGAGTCCTGGGTCTGCCCCGGGGTCTCCTTCCAGTGGGACGTGCCTGAAATACCTCAAGTGGGAGGCGTCCAGGAGGCATCCTAATCAGATGCCCATACCACCTCAACTGACTCCTTTCAATGTGGAGGAGCAGCGGTTCTACTCTGAGCCTCTCCCGGATGACTGAGCACCTCACCCTATCTCTCAGGGTGAGTCCAGCAATCCTACGGAGAAAGCTCATTTCAGCCGCTTGTATCCGCGATCTCGTTCTTTCGGTCATTACCCAAAGCTCATGACCATAGGTGAGAGTAGGAACGTAGATTGACTGGTAAATCGACAGCTTTGCCTTAGAACTAAGCTCCCTCTTCACCACAACAGACTGGTACAACGTCCGCATCACTGCAGATGCTGCTCCAAACCGTCTGTCGATCTCTCGCTCCATTTTCCCCTCACTCGTGAACAAGACCCCAAGATACTTAAACTCCTCCACTTGGGACAGGAGCCTGTCCCCAACCCGGAGAGGACAATCCACCTTTTTCCGGCTGAGGACCATGGACTCGGACTTGGAGGTGCTGATTCTCATCCCAGCCGCTTCACACTCAGCGGCAAACCGTCCCAGCAAGAGCTGTAGGTCATTGCTGGATGAAGCCAACAGGACAACATCATCTGCAAACAACAGAGATGAGATCCTGTGGTCACCAAGCATGACACCCTCCATTCCCTGGCTGCGCCTAGAAATCCTGTCCATAAAAATTATGAAAGGATCGGTGACAAAGGGCAGCCCTGGCGGAGTCCAACTCTCACTGGGAATGACTCCGACCGAGTGTTGGCAATACGAACCAAACTCTCACAACGGTCATACAGAGACCGAATAGCTCGTAACAACAAGCCCGATACCCCATACTCCCGAAGCACCCCCCACAAAAATCTACAAGGGACGCGGTCAAATGCCTTCTCCAAGTCCACAAAACACATGTAAACTGGTTGGGCAAACTCCCACGAACCCTCAAGAATTCTCGAGAGGGTAAAGAGCTGGTCCGATGTGCCACGGCCAGGACGAAAACCACATTGCTCCTCCTGAATCCGAGGTTCGACCAACGGCTGATCCTACTTTAACCCTAATTGTCCTGTGTGTTAAAAAATCCATTATCCAATTATACATCCTACTGTGGGGAGACTTGAATAACGAAACCGAATGGTCTTTCATTCCAGTTTATTCAAGTAATCATTCCACCATCTGCTCTCATTCTTGAGCAGCGAACAAAGAGGGTGAACACACCAAAGTTCTCTCATTTAAACATTCTGACATCAAACCATTTCCCTCGCGGGGGAAATCACACATCTCTCTCAAAATCTCTTTATTCACATTCATTAGCCTTTTATTTACATAACTTCCCCTTCTCTCTTCTCGAGCCTCAGTGGTCAGGAAGTCTTCTGTCCCCTGTCCTCCGCAGGGGGTCCAGGCTTTGTGGCTCCGCACCGCAGGGGGCTGGCTCTCCTTCATCGTGGTTAAATCACATATGCAGTGTCCAACATATACATGTCTCACAACACAGCCATATAACCCCCCCCAAACGATGAAGAACAGACTAATTCCTAAAATTAAATAGCACCTTACTCACTACTGAATAATCAACACCAACATTCAGTCTGTGCGCCGCTTGGGCTTCAGTCGTCTGCTGAATCTGCTGTGCGTTGGCCCCGCCTTGCCTGCGGTGCGATTCTGCTTCGGGTCTGTTGACTGAGGGAGAGAGTGAATAATTGCCCTCTGCGGGGGCCTGCCTCGTCGAGGCGCCACTGCGACCGGTACAGACACGTCCTTCATGACAAAAGCAGGTTTTAGTCTGTCAGTACTGACTGTCTCTTTTCTGTCTCCAAAATCTAGCACAAATTGCTTATCACCTGCCTCCAGCACTCGAAATGACCCTTCGTAAGGTGGTTTGAGCGTTGCTTTTAGGGCTTCGCGCCTGACAAAAACGAAATCGGCATTTTTCAAAGCCTTGGGGACGAAAACTCGTGGAAAAGCGTGATGAACCGGACCCGGGAGCGTGTCTGCCCCCGTGCCGACTAACGGTCCCAGAGCCGAGAGAGGTGGGGGCTCTGGGGGCTCTGGTAAAAACTCGCCCGGCAGCCTCAGAGTTTGTGCGAATACCAGCTCCGCTGGGGAGGCGTCTAAGTCCTCTTTAGGCGCAGAACGCAACCCTAATAAAACCCATGGAAGTTTATTCACCCAATCTGCATCCGTGAGCGACGCTCTGAGTGCTGCCTTCAAAGACCTATGAAAACGCTCGCATAAACCATTGGCCTGAGGGTGGTAAGCCGTAGTGCGGTGAATTTTGGCTCCTAAGCCGTTGGCCATCGCTGACCACAGCTCAGAGATGAATTGCGGTCCTCTATCGGACGTAATGTCCGACGGAACCCCGAAGCGCGCCGCCCAAGCCGTTAAAAAAACGCGAGCCACCTCCGCGGCCGTGGTCGTCGCAAGTGGGACCACTTCTGGCCAACGTGTGGTGCGGTCCACCATTGTCAAAAGATACGTGAACCCCTGTGATGCCGGTAGGGGGCCCACAAGGTCGACGTGCACATGGTCGAACCTTCTGGCCGGAATGCGGAACGGTTCTAACGGGGCTCTTGTGTGCCTGTGAATTTTGGCCCGTTGACAGGAAATGCAGGTTTTTGCCCATTCCTTCACGTGCTTGCGCAGGCACGGCCAAACAAACTTTTCCGCCACTAGTTTCACCGACGCGCGCACCCCCGGGTGTGCCAGTGAGTGGACCAAGTCAAAAACACGGCGGCGCCACGTGGCCGGAACCACCGGACGCGGGCGCCCCGTCGACATGTCGCAGATCAGGGGGGGCATACCGGTTTGTAAACACTTGCTCTCCAGCCTCAACCCTGTTGGTCCAGACTGGAGCGCGCTCACGTCTGCGTCCGCCCCCTGGTCCGCTGCCATGGCTGCGTAATCTATACCCACGTGCTCCGGGGCTGCGCGCGCCACCGTGCCGCTCTCCTGCAGCGCGGTCACGGTGGCCCGTTCTGCCTCTGCGCGTGTTGGGGTCGTGAACGCGCGTGAGAGACAATCCACTACTACATTGAATTTGCCCGCGACGTGCCTAATGTCAGTGGTAAATTCCGAGATTGCGGCCAGCTGCCTCTGCTGCCTGCCGGACCACGGGTCTGAAATTTTGGCCATGGCGTATGTGAGCGGCTTGTGGTCCACATAAGCGGTGAAGCACCGTCCTTCCAGCCAGAACTGGAAATGACGAATAGCCAAATGCAGCGCCAACAGTTCTCTGTCAAACGCACTGTATTTTCGTTCAGCCGCGCTTAAAGATTTGCTAAAGAAAGCCAAAGGCTGCCAAACTCCGGCTACCTGTTGCTCAATAACGGCCCCTATGGCTAAATCTGAAGCGTCTGTCGTCAGCGCGATACGTGCTGCAGGGTCTGGGTGGGCCAGGAGCGCAGCGTCAGCCAAGGCTTTTTTAACCTCTGTGAACGCGCGCTCCCGCTCCGGGGACCATTCGACCGCCTGGGTCGGTTTTTGTTTTTTGAGCGCGGCATATAACGGTTGCATGATTTGAGCTGCGTGGGGCAGGAATCGGTTATAAAAATTCACCATCCCCAAGAATTCCTGTAGTGATTTGACCGTTTGTGGACGGGGAAAATCCGCTACCGCGCGTACTTTCTCTGGTAACGGAACCGCTCCCTCCGGGGAGACGCGGTGACCCAAAAAATCGATCCGCTCGACGCCGAACTGGCACTTGGCTGGGTTAACTATTAAGCCGTGCTCTCCCAGCCTCCTAAAAACTGCTGTGAGGTGCGTTTCGTGTTCGTCCTCTGAAGTACTCGCGACCAAAATGTCGTCGAGGTACACAAACACGAAAGGGAGATCGCGTAACACGGCATCCATCATCCGCTGAAATGTTTGCGCCGCCCCTTTGAGACCAAAAGGCATGCGTAAAAATTCGAAAAGTCCGAACGGGGTTATTACCGCTGTTTTAGGAATGTCCTCCGGTTGGACCGGGACTTGGTGATAGCCGCGAACTAGATCAATCTTTGAAAAAATGCGCACCCCCGCCAGGTGCACCGAAAAATCCTGAATGTGCGGGATGGGATAACGATCGTGCGCCGTAGCGTTGTTTAGCCTGCGGTAATCCCCGCACGGTCTCCAGGAGCCATCGGCTTTCGGTACCATGTGCAGCGGCGAAGCCCACGGGCTCTTCGACCTACGAACGATGCCCAGCCTCTCCAGGCTGGCGAACTCCTCGCGCGCAATGGCGAGCTTAACTGCATCCAAGCGCCGAGCTTTTGCAAACACGGGAGGACCAGAAGTGGGGATAAAGTGTTTCACCCCGTGCCTCGCGACCGTCGCTGAAAAAGTGGGCACAGTGAGCGCTGGAAATTGGGTGAGGAGTGTGTGAAACTTACCACCTGCTGTAGCGACGTGGGTCTGTACTGGTGGCGGGGACACTCGAGCTGAACAGGGGAGAGAGTAAAAAGAGAGTGCATTTACCAGCCGTCTATTAGCAAGATCAACTAACAGATTGTGTGAACACAAAAAATCCGCGCCCAACATGTTGAAACTCACCGCCGCTATCACAAAAGTCCATTCATATGTGCGGCCATGTAAGCATAAAGGCAAGGTCCTTCTCCCGTAGGTGTTGATGTTCGAGCCATTTGCCGCTGTAGCTCCGCTACCGTGGGGTCCAGCCACCCGGTCCGCGTATGTTGGGGTGATGAAGCTCACTTGTGCTCCGGTGTCGATTAGGAACTCTCGTCCGGAGCGCGCATCCGTGATGTAGAGCAGCTTGTTGCGTTCTCCGAGGGTCGAAGCTGCTAGCGACCCCCGGTCTTGCCGTTTCCCGAACTCCTGAAGATGCAGGGCGGCACACACCTGCGTGCCTTCTCTGCGAACCTCCGATGGTAAAAGCAGAGATCTTCTCCTCCGCTGTGTCGTGCCCGCGCCTCTGCCGCCGGGCTATTGGCTCCCCCTCGTCGCGGCCGTGTTGCCGCCGTTGTCGGCCAGTCTGGTTCTGCCACCTCTGGCTCCCCGCTGTCTCGGGTCGCTACTGTGGTTGCTTGCCCGCCGCAGGCGTCCAGGATCCCATCTGCCTCCTGGGCCAGCTCCCGGAACTCCTCCAGGGTGTGACACTTTTTGCCGGCCAGCGTGCTTCTCGCATGCGCCGGGAGGTTGGAGAGGAAGATGAACTGAAAAATGAAATCATCGTTGTCCAACCCTCTCAGCTGTATCATCTCCTCCATCAGGGCGCTCGGCCTGTGTCCACCTTGGTCTAGCAAAGACAGGATCCTCCTCGCCCTCACTTCAGCCGAGGGGGTGAAAAACTTGATGAGGGTGGATTTCAGCTTGCCGTACCTGTCGGTCGCGGGTGGCTGCTCCACCAAGCTTTGCACACACCGAGCTGTGCTGTTGTCCAGTTTAGCGATGACATGGTGGAACTTAGTGTCATCCACCGTTACTCCTGCGAGCGCGAACTGCGACTCTGCTTGCAGAAACCACGACCGTGGGTTATCCTGCCAGAAATCAGGCAGCTTAACGGCCACTGCGCTCGCCAGCTCTGAGCGCTGTGAGTCCGGGACCCTGAGAATTTCTTCGTTCATTCTCAACGTCGTCAGTCACCAATGTGGGGAGACTTGAATAACGAAACCGAATGGTCTTTCATTCCAGTTTATTCAAGTAATCATTCCACCATCTGCTCTCATTCTTGAGCAGCGAACAAAGAGGGTGAACACACCAAAGTTCTCTCATTTAAACATTCTGACATCAAACCATTTCCCTCGCGGGGGAAATCACACATCTCTCTCAAAACCTCTTTATTCACATTCATTAGCCTTTTATTTACATAACTCCCCCTTCTCTCTTCTCGAGCCTCAGTGGTCAGGAAGTCTTCTGTCCCCTGTCCTCCGCAGGGGGTCCAGGCTTTGTGGCTCCGCACCGCAGGGAGCTGGCTCTCCTTCATCGTGGTTAAATCACATATGCAGTGTCCAACATATACATGTCTCACAACACAGCCATACTACCACCAATGCCCATTTTATTCAATTTGATAAGAAGTCCATCCCTCCATAGTGAGCCATAAGCCTTTTCAATATTCATATTGTGGGGGACCTAGACGTTACATTCTCCACCCAGACTTGATGGCACAGGAAGAGAGAAGCCGTCGGGGGGTCAAGACGGGACAGTGGAGGTGGAGACGCTAAAAGACTGTTATGTTGATGTGCTGGGCAGGCTGTGGCTTCTCCTCTGAACTGTTATGTTAATGCGCCGACAGGCTTTGTTATCATGTGTATTATGGTGTGAGCCCCCATGTCGCGATGCAAGGCATGAATGATATGAAAGAGAGATGCCCTGCGACCTGGGATAGTATTCTTGCTGACTTGATGTTAGAGAGAATAAAGTCTACGCTGATCCAGCTCGCCGTCTCGCCTGCTCATTTCTCTCTACACTGGTGACCTTTGACGTAAAATGGAACTCGAGGCAAACACCCCTGGATCCGCCAGCACCACGTGCGCTGTTTTGGTCAAGCTCCCAGACTTTTGGCTACACGACCTGACAGGTTGGTTCCTCCACACAAAGGCCCAGTTCGCCCTCCGTGGAGTGACGGCGGACGATACCAAGTACTACAACATAGTTGCAGCGCTGGATGCACGCACAACACAGCAGGTGGCGAGCCTGCTCCAACGGCCCACATCCCACCGCAAATATGACACTCTCAAGACCGCGCTGACCCAGTGCTACTTGCTCTCGGACTGCAAGATAGCGGAAAGGCTTCTGACGCACTCCAAGTTGGGAGACAGGTCGGCGGTCGAGCTCATGGTGAAAATGTTGGCGTTGATGGGCACAGATGGTGAGCCGTTCCACTTTGCCCACCTTTTCCTCTGGAACCTCTCGACAGCAGCCAGAGTGGTCCTTGCCAATTTGCCGCTGCTGGCCACGCAGAACTACCGGGTGCTGGTGCAAGAGGTGGACCAGATTATCCAGGTGACCAGAACCTTCGCTATGAATGCAGCGGCGCCGGAACCCAGTGAGATGGCCAGCGAGGGGAGGAGCCATCGATGGTGGCTGCCGCGGAGGCCAAGAAGCACCGGAGAGGCATGCTCTGCTTCTACCACCACCACTTCGGAGAAGATGCACGGCAGTGCATCGCACCGTGCCAGTTCAAGCACTCGGGAAATGCCAGGACCGGCAGTCATAGGCAGCTGCAACCGCCGGTGACACAACCAAGCTGCTCTATGTGACGGACTCATGCTTGGGGAGACAGTTCCTCGTGGACTCCGGCTCCCAAAAGAGCCTCATCTTGCTGTCCTATGCAGACCGGCTGGCTGGAAGTAGCGGCCCCGAGCTGGCAGCCGCCAACAGCTCAGATATTAAGACTTTTGGTGAGAGGACACTGACCATATGTTTGCATGGCCGTAACTACCAATGGTCCTTCGTCATAGCGGCATGTAACTCCCCCATTTTGGGTGCAGATTTCCTGTGTGCATATGGGCTATTAGTCAATGTGGCTAACAGACGCCTGATTAACGCTATGTCTTTTGATTCTCTCTCCTGTACAGCCCAAGGAGCCAGGTCCACAACACTGGCCAATGTCACAGCTCCAGGGGGTAAGTTCCACACACTACTCACCCAGTTACCAGCACTCACAGTTCCAACGCTTTCGGCAGCCGTCAATAAGTACGGGGTTGAGCACTTCATTACCACCACGGGGCCGCCCGTTTTCGCATGACCTCAGCGCCTGGACGCATCTAAACTGGCCAGTGCGTGCGAGGAGTTCGCCAACTTGGAAAGGTTGGGCATCATCAGGCACTCAAACAGCCCATGGGCATCCCCGCTACACATGGTGCCTAAAGCCAAGGGATTGTGGTGACCATGCAGCGATTTCCACAGATTAAACAACGCCACAGCACACGATCGCTACCCAATCCCCCATATTCAGGATTTTTCTGTCCACCTCACCGGGGCACGCATTTTTTCCAAGGTGGACCTGGTCCACGGGTACCACAAGGTCCCAGTGCGCACAGAAGACATACCCAAAATGGCAGTAATAAATCCGTTCGGTCTTTTTGAGTTCCTACGCATGCCATTTGGGTAAAAAGGCGCAGCGCTGACCTTCCAACGCATAATGGACACTGTGCTGCACGATCTGCCTTTTGTGTTTGTCAACCTGGACGACATCCTGGTGGCCAGCACGTAAAACGTAGCCCACCTCAGGACGGTTTTCCAGAGGTTGGAAGAGCATGGGTTAATAATCAACCCAGCAAAGTGCCAGTTCGGGGTTACAGTAATCAACTTTTTGGGCCACTGCATCTCACCGGAGGGCGCAATCCCCTTAACGGACGCAGTGGCAGATTGTCCCCAGCCTCAGACTTTTCCACCTCCCAGACCAGTGTAGTATCCACTCCATTTCATTTTTATCAAGCCCATCAGACCTAGATTCCATAATGTTACAGTCAGAGTACAGTTTATGCTATCCGCCACAAACAAATCAGTCCTACCGCCAGCCGAACACAGACGTAAATGCCGTCTCAACCTTCCACCTGTCGAAGTCCGTCTTCTTCTTCGGTCAGTCTGGACTCCTGTCACCGCCACGTACTTTTTCAGAACTCCTTATAAGAACTCCTGAACAACTCTAAAGTGTCCTACTGCCACCAACTATTCTAAAACTTCTAACAGGTGCATTACCACCACATACTCTATATGTCCCCCATCTCAATTTCGCTTTTATTCCGCGGCAATTTATTTTATATGATGCCCTCTATATGATGACGCAACCGGCTGATTGTTCTGTAGTCACATGGTGCTGCAGAGCTGCAGCAGGTGCATCCCTCTGCACGCTCCCTCTGTTGTAACAGCATGTAAACATTTACCTTCATAAGCTAAATAATCTTTTTGAAACATAGTTGGCAAATTTGCAAGAAAATCCTCCATTTCAGTCCATTGACAGCGATGGATAGCGTCCATAATGGATTGCTTTCTTCTTGTACTCTCGGTTTCTCAAAGAAGAAGAAGAAGAAATTTAAATTAAAAATTAAATCACCCTTGATTGTCATTCAACCAATCATGTACAGTAGAACGGAATTGTGTTTTTCCTATCTACAGTGTTAATCACACACACCCCACATGTAGAATCAGAGGGCCGCTGCCATGCAAGGCGCCACCACAGATTTCCCTCCTCCATTCCATTATTGCTGAGCACCAAGCTGGACGGCAGGAAGTTCTGCTTTTTATATGGTCTTCGGCATGACCCGGCCGGGATTTGAACCCCTGCCTTCTGGGTGTGGGGCAGATGCTCTACCAACTGAGCCACCACACCGGTAAGAAGAAGAAAAAGGAAGAATTTCTTCTTCTGTGGTGTATTCTGTGTCAGCCATGATTCCTCCAACATGTGTCTGCCACCTTGTGAACAGGCATAATCTGTGCAAATCCTCATAACAGCTGGGCAGTGTTTCTGCACGTCATATCACTTGACAGGCACAGTGCTGTGCTGTGCCACTAGGGGTGTATGACCTGTCCATGAAATCTGCCCAGTTAAAAGGTTAACCCTTTTACTGCCCAGATTAAATGGATGGGTCGTGCGCCCCTAGTGGCACAGCGCAGCAACTGCACATGTCAACTTATTGATGTCCCCCTGCCCAGAAGGTGGCAGACACGCGCCGAAGGAGTCATGGCTGACATGGAATATAGCAAAGAAGGAGAAATCCTCATTATTATTCTTCCTTTTTCCACTTTGAGCTCACACACCAATGTGGATGCCGCCGTGTTTGGTCATCACGACAGCGATGATGACAGAAATTGCATGAAACGGGAAAAATAGCCGTGTAATACAAACGAAATTCACGTAGGATAATCATAACGGTTTGTAGATGTGGTACACAGGTGTAAATTACTAAGTAAGCGTGTTACATCGAGGTTGATATAACAAAAACTGAGCTCCCAGTACCAAGATGGCGGCGCCCACAGGCAGCATGGATTCCCACAGGAATAATGCACCAAACAGAAAAAATAGCCACGTAATACAAACGAAATTCATGTGGGGTAATCATAAGAGTTTGTAGATGTGGTACACGGTGTAAATGGTTGCGCAAACACACAAACATCGGCTATGATGGACGAAAAGGGACCGGTCACGTGGGCAGGCAAGCCCCCTTCTCGGTTACAGGTAAGAGAGAAATATGTTGGGTTTTTTTTACATTTTATTGATTTTCTGGTTCATATATTTTGAAGATTAGATAAAAACATACCCCTGTAGACAAATCGGCGTCAAAAAAACGGACCATTCTTTATGTAAATGTGTCCAATGTCCACTTTTGACTGAATTATGTAATTGGCATAGCTGCCGCGACAGTATGCAAATTAGATGCGTAAATTTATTCCTATCTGAACCCTTGGATCGTATTCTACATCTTTCTAACTCAACGCCCCCCCCCCCCCCAGTCTTGACCACTGGGGGGGGGGGGGGGGGCTGAGTTGCCTTGCATTGCCCCAGGTGCCACATGACACCTAGGGCAGTCAGTGGTGTGAAAAAGTGTTTGCGCCCTTTCTGATTTCTTTTTTTTTTGTATGTTTGTCACACTTAAATGTTTCAGCTCATCAAACAAATATAATTATTAGACAAAGATAACACAAGTAACACAAAATGCAGTTCTTCTTCTTCTTTTAGATTTGATTGGCGGTTGGCAACCAGCTTACAGGTGCATTTTTTTTTTCTGGTTCCGGTTCCGCCGGACCGGCGGCACCACACGAGTTGGCTGCCGTTTGCAACTGCTCTTTTCTTATCTTCCTTCTTCTTTCTACACCTTTCACTCTATATATATATCACGGACACACAGATCGCCCCAAGGGTCTCCCGAGTCGGCGGACGGAGCCACTGTTTGCAGCGGGGGAAGAATACAGCAGGGAAGAGCTAGCTGGCTAGCTAGCTCCAACCGCCACCCGGTGTAATGGAGAAGCTCGACATGCTGAGGAACTGTGGCGAAAACGACGCGGGTGCCGGGCTGGAGTTTAGGCGGCGTTCAAGAAATATAAGACAGAATAATAAAGAGCGATGGCAAGAACCAAGCAGACCGCCCGTAAATCTACTGGAGGAAAATGCCCCCCAGGAAGCAGCTAGCCACCAAGGCTGCTCGAAAAAAGCGCTCCGGCCACCGGCGGAGTGAAGAAGCCTCACAGTTACGGGCCCGGTACCGTGGCTCTGAGAGAGATCCGTCGTTACCTGAAATCTACGGAGCTGCTCATCCATAGGCTGCCCTTCCAGCACCTGGTGAGGGAGATCGCTCAGGACTTCAAGACCGACCTGCGCTTCCAGAGCTCCGCCGTCATGGCTCTGCAGGAGGCCAGCGAGGCCTACCTGGTGGGTCTCTTCGTGGACACCAACCTGTGCGCCATTCACACCAAGAGGGTCACCACCATCATGCCCAAAGACATCCAGCTGGCCCGCCGCACCCGCGGAGGGAGAGAGAGCTTAGACTTTCTGCTGCACATCCACCAACCATAATGCTCTGCACTGTGTCTATATACGTATACAGTATATATATATATATATATATACAGTATATATATATATATATATATATATATATATATATATATATATATATATATATATATATATATATATATATATATATATATATATAGTAATATGTACATATGTATACTAGCTGTTCTTGTTTTTTTTTCTTGCCTTCTGATTGTTGCTCTGAGTGTTGCTATCCCTGTGCTGTTGCAATCCTGGAATTTCTCCATTGTGGGACTAATAAAGGCTTATCTTATCTTATCTTATCTTATTTCTGCCACTGACTTGATTATCATCACTCTGTATCATTGTATAAGGCATTCTTATCTTAAAGGTGTCCTACTGCCACCAACTATTCTAAAACTCTGTGCTCAAAGTCAATGTCAAGGTCCAAGGTCAGGAAATCTGGACACTTTCAGGATTTTAGAAGAATCACTGTTCCTCCTAGGCAGTTGCCTTGATTGTCATGAAATTGACTCACAATGATCCTCAGGTAGGTCTGCATCCAGGTTGAGATCAAGGTCATTGTCAAAATTCAGGAGATCTGGGCATTTATAATTTCATGAAAAGCATTACTCCTCCTAGGCCACTGACCCTGACTTAAGCACGGCCTAGGATCTGTATCTAGGTTGTGTTTAAGGTCAAAATCAACTGTCAGGAGATCTGAATACTCCTGGGGTGATTTCATTAGGCCAGATGAGCTACTCCGTCATTGATGGTCTGGTGTTTTTATTGTAGAGCCTGTGGAGAGTGTAAATAGCGAAACTGATTTATGCAGCAGACAACTTTATTCACTCTCACATCAGTCACACACAGAAAAAGCATGTCTCAATACACCAGGGGCTCTCCTTTTATATCAACTGCCCATCTCACATCTGCATGACATCTCACATCACAATACATTTATCCCTTCTCCCCCCAACTCCTTCTTCCTGCTACCTCACCATAATCTCCATAGCTATTGTCCTTCTCTGTTTACCCTCTGCATCCAGTCTGAGATGATTAACCTAGCCTCTACAGCCCCCCCCCCCCAAGAATCTAAGACCGAGTTTCAGTCCTCATGTCCTTTTGGCTTCAGTCTCCTCCCATATCTGCTGTAACGGGGGTTTACCGCCTCTGCGGCGCTGCTGTCCTGGCGGGGGGCTCCTGGGGGTGTGTCTGTCTGCAGGTGGGCCACGGCGAGGGGGAGAACCTTCGACTTGCCTGTGTGGCTGCTCTGATGAATCGTTTACCTGGGGAGTTCTCAGTGGGGGTCTTCCACGCCGAGGGGCCCGAGCCAACAGCACTTGCTCGTCTGCCATCACAAAGGCGGGCTTAAGTCTGTCTATCCATATTTTCTCCCAACGACCCCCCAAGTCTAACAAAAAATGTTTGTCCCCTGTTTCCAGCACTCTGAACGGGTCATCGTAGGGTGGGCGCAATGGAGGGCGGTGGGCATCGTGCCTGACAAACACGAACGCCGCGTTCTTCAAAGTTTTTGGCACAAAAGCGCGTGGAAAACAGTGGTGGGCCGGGCCGGGCAGCGTGCCTGTGTCTTCGCTATGCTGCAAATGCTGAGACGGGCAGTTGTCTGGCGCAGGATTATCTGGCAAAAATTCCCCGGGGAGCCGCAGTGGCTGAGAAAAAACAAGCTCCGCCGGGGAAGCCTCCAAATCCTCTTTTGGTGCGGAACGCAACCCCAATAAAACCCACGGCAACCGGTCTACCCAATTTGCATCCGTCAGCAAAGCCCTGAGCGCTGCTTTCAGTGACCTATGAAAACGCTCGCATAACCCATTGGCCTGTAGGTTGTATGCGGTTGTGCGATGAATTGCAACACCCAGGCTGCGGGCCATCGCGGACCAGAGGTCGGAAACAAACTGAGGGCCCCTATTGGATGTGATGTCCGACGGGATTCCAAAACGTGCCACCCATGTTGTCAAAAAAGCACGCGCCACGTCCACAGACGTGGTTGCCACCAGCGGGACTGCTTCTGGCCAGCGTGTGGTGTGGTCCACCACTGTCAGAAGGTGCGTGCACCCCTGCGATGGCGGGAGGGGGCCCACGAGGTCCATGTGAACATGGTCGAACCTCTTCGCCGGTATACAAAACGGCTCCAAAGGAGCCTTCGTGTGTCTCTGTACTTTGGCTCGTTGGCATGCTACATAGGCTGCAGCCCACTCTTTCACTTGTTTGCACAGGCCTGGCCACAGGAACTTCACTCCCACCATTTTGACTGATGCGCGCACTCCTGGGTGTGCCAGAGCATGAACTGAATCAAACACGCGGCGGCGCCACGCGACCGGGACCACCGGGCGCGGGCGTCCCATGGAGACATCACAGATTAGGGGGGGCTTGCCGTCTTGCAGTACTCTGGTCTCCAGCCTTAACCCTGTTGGTCCAGACTGGAGCGCGCACACGTCCATATCGCCAATCTGCTCTGCGGCCATGGCTATAATCAATCCCCAGAAGACTGGGGCCACTACTGCGTGCGAGAGGCAGTCCACCACCACATTCAGTTTACCCGACACATGCTGAATATCAGTCGTAAACTCAGATCGCGGCCAGCTGTCTCTGCTGCCGGCCCGACCATGGTTCCGAAACCTTGGCCATCGCGAACGTTAGCGGCTTGTGGTCCACGAACGCAGTGAAGCTGCGCCCTTTCAGCCAGAACTGGAAGTGGAGTATGGCCAGGTGGAGAGCCAGCAACTCTCTGTCGAACGCGCTGTATTTACGCTCACTGTCGCACAAAGCCCTGCTGAAAAAAGCGAGTGGCTGCCAAGAACCGGCAACATGTTGCTCCACGACGGCCCCTATGGCCACGTCCGAGGCGTCGGTAGTGAGCGCTATCCGGGCCGCCGGGTCCGGGTGCGCCAACAGTGCGGCATTTGCCAGGGCTGTTTTAACCTCAGAGAACGCCTGCTCCCACTCCGGAGTCCATTCAACTCTGTCCGTGGGTTTCCGTTTCTTGAGCGCAGCATACAATGACTGCATGAGTTGAGCTGCGCGGGGGAGGAACCGGTTATAAAAGTTAACCATCCCCAAAAATTCTTGCAGTGCCTTGACTGTCTGAGGCCAGGGAAAATTCGCCACAGCGTGCACTTTGTCGGGCAAGGGTATTGCTCCCTCCGGTGAGAAGCGGTGCCCCAAAAAATCAATCCCCGTCACACCGAACTGGCATTTCGTCGGGTTGATTATTAACCCGTGCTCCTCCAACCTCCGGAAAACCGTCCTGAGGTGGGTTACGTGTTCGTCCTCGGACACGCTGGCCATCAGGATATCATCCAGGTAGACCAACACAAACGGGAGGTCGCGCAACACCACATCCATCATGCGTTGGAATGTCTGTGCCACTCCTTTTAATCCGAAGGGCATGCGTAAAAACTCAAACAAGCCAAACGGAGTTATTACCGCTGTTTTGGGTATGTCCTCCGCGTGCACTGGGACCTGGTGGTAACCACGGACGAGGTCTATTTTACAAAAAATCCAGTGAAGTGAACGGAAAAATCCTGAATATGGGGAATCGGGTAGCGGTCGTGCGCTGTGGCGTTATTTAATCTGCGGAAATCTCCACACGGTCGCCACAATCCCTCGGCCTTAGGAACCATGTGTAGCGGGGATGCCCATGGGCTGTTCGATTGCCTGATGATGCCCAACCTTTCCAGGTTGGCAAACTCCTCGCGCGCTATGGCCAGTTTAGCTGCGTCCAAGCGCCGAGGTCGTGCGAAAACGGGCAGCCTGGTGGTGGTGATAAAGTGTTCCACCCCGTGTTTCACGATGGCCGCCGAAAACATTGGGACCATGAGTGCTGAGAACTGAGTGAGCAGTGTGTGGAACTTACCGCCTGGAGCTGTGACGTTGGCTTGTGTTATTGGCCCGGCCCCTCGAGCTGTACGAGGAGAGAATCAAAAGACATTGCATTAACCAAGCGTCTGTTAGCAACATCGACTAGCAACCCATGTGCACACAGAAAATCAGCTCCCAGGATTGGGAAACTCAATGCCGCTATGACAAAAGTCCACTCGTACATATGACCGTGTAGGGATAAAGTCAGTCTTCTCTCACCAAAAGTCTTAATGTCCGAGCTGTTTACCACTACCAGCCCAGGGCCGCTAGCTCCCGCTAGCCGGTTGGTGTAGGACGGCAGGATGATGCTCTTCTGGGCTCCGGTGTCTACGAGGAACCGTCTTCCTGAGCGCGAGTCCGTCACGTAGAGCAGCTTGTTCTCTTCACCGGCGGTCGCAGCTGCTACCGACTGCCGGCCTTGGCGTTTCCCTAACGCTTGAATTGGCATGGTGGCACACATCTGCGTGCGTTCTCTCTAAAGCGGCGGTGGTAGAAGCAGAGCGTGTCTCTCTGGCGGTTCCTGGCCCCCGCTGCCGCTACCGTTGGCGGCTCCTCTCCTCCGCTGGTCGTCTCGCTGGGTTCCGCCGCGTTCACTGTGAGGGCTCTGGTGGTGAGGATGATCCAATCTGCCTCCTGGGCTAGCGCATGGTAGTCACGCGTGGCTAGCAACGGCGAATTGGCAAGAACCGCTCTCGCCTCTGTTGGGAGGTTCCGGAGGAAAAGGTGGACAAACAGAAAATGCCCGTCGTCCGTGCCCATCAACACCAACATCTTCTCCATCAGTTCAACCACTGAGCCATCTCCTAACTCGGAGCGCCTCAGGAGCCTCTCTGCTCTCTCACAGTCCGAGAGCGTGTAGCTCTGAGTCAGCGCGGCCTTGAGAGCCTCGTATTTGTCGTGGGCTGGAGGCTGTTGGAGCAGGCTTGCTACTTGCTGAGACGTGCGAGCGACCACGTAGTAATATTTGGTGTTGTCTGACGTTATTCCCTGGAGGGCGAACTGAGCCTCGGTGTGGTGGAACCAAGACCGCGGGTCGTGCAGCCAAAGGTCCGGTAGTTTGACCGAAACAGCGCACGCGTTGCTGGGGGTTCCCGTCCGAGCCGTCTCTGGGATGCTTGCCGCGTTGCTGGGGCTTCCCGTCCAGGCCGACTCCAGGGTTCTTGCCTCGTGTTCCATAATTCGTCAAGGGGTCACCAGTGTGGGGAGTGTAAATAACAAAACTGATTTATGCAGCAGACGACTTTATTCACTCTCACATCAGTCATACACAGAAAAAGCATGTCTCAATACACCAGGGACTCTCCTTTTATATCAACTGCCCATCTCACATCTGCATGACATCTCACATCACAATACATTCATCCTTTCTCCCCCCAACTCCTTCTTCCTGCTACCTCACCATAATCTCCATAGCTATTGTCCTTCTCTGTTTACCCTCTGCATCCAGTCTGAGATGATTAACCCGGACTCTACAAGCCTAGATTTATCTGTGAAAATGGCCCTGTGTGGCGGTATGAAATAATAAGGAGCGACGAACTGAGAGTTTTTAAGGGTGTTTATTATCTGCTTGTCCCAGTATGTTGTGGGGGTTACCCACACTACTCCCCCCCCCAGAGGGCTCAGCAGGGGGCTGAGGCCTCGATCGTCCGGCTTTGGGAGCGAGTTGCTGGGAAAGTCTGTGCCGGAGGAGGGGGAGGGAGGAGGGTGGGGGTAGCAAGTGCCGGCCCGTTGTCTGGGCCGCGCAAAAATTGCATGTGGATCCGCGATGTTGAGGGGCTGAGGTCCACAGCGGCTGTGAGAAGAAAAATTAGTCTGATTCCTCTCGCGATTCAGTCCGGCAATGAAGAAAAACAGGAGCTGAAGCTGTGTGAGGGACTTGGCGTTTTGGCTTTAGGTGCGTGCGCGGCCCTAAAGCCCTCGGGGACAGCTGACGGCTGGATTCCCGTCGTGCGCCGTGGCTGAGACCTACACAAAATCCTGTGTGCGGGCTGCGTGTGTGCTTCAGGTGTGTGAGCAGTCCTGAAGAGCCGTGTGCAGCAGCGGAGGATGATGTATAAGTCCATAGAGCCAGCTTGTCTCTGGTGCGCAGCACGCGCTGCGGCCACGTACCTTCCAGCTGCGCTGTTCTGATGCGAGGCTTCTGTGCATGGCAGGTCCGCTGTCGCGAGGCGAATCAGGGTCAGGGGGCTTGACGGAGATCTGCGCAGTCGGCGCCGATGGTCTTCCCTGTTCGGGCTGTTGGTCGTCGCTCGTGCCGGGTCATGGTGCGTGCGCGCTCGTGTAGATGCAGAGGATGTGGGCAATTCTCTGTCTCTGGGATCCACAGCGCGATGAGAGGGAGCGGATGAGCTTTGTCCCTCGGCAGGTCTCAGCGTGGAGATCTAGAATCTCAGGCGAGGGTCGCAGAATGACGCTTTCTGCAGCTTTCCCGGTCGTGGATGATCTCCGAGGGAGCTCGCCTGGTGTTGGCTTTGCGTCGAGGTCTCCCGTGTGGCAGAAGGGAGGGCAGATCATTTGCGTCAGGCTGCTGCGTTCGCTTGTCGTTGGAGAGTCACCGCCGGGGCTGCGTCGTTCGTAGTCAGCGTGTTCTTTCATGGGGTCACCAATGTGGTGGTATGAAATAATAAGGAGCGACGAACTGAGAGTTTTTAAGGGTGTTTATTATCATTCATCCCGCCATCATAGAACTCACTCCAGCCCTGTGCAGGCGGGCTGGAGCGGGTCCTCAGGCTCTCAGGCAATGCGTGTAGTCAGATGAGCAGTATGAGAGAGAGTGAGCATATGATATTCAGTCACTTAAATACCCAGTTACAGACAATACATGAAAGGCATGTTATCATCAAAGAAACTGCAGGAAGGCATGGGACATTTGCATTTGCCTACCTTTTTGATATAGCCTACAATTAGGGAGGGATCATGTGTTTCTGAACCCTCCCTTAGTTATGCTGCTAATAGGTTTAGTCAGCCGGGGGACCTCCAGTAATGCACTGGGCCTCACTCCTTTCCTCACTCTCTATGAAATATTTTTTTTTTGCTTGTCATTAACATTTGTTTGTTCTCTCCCATAGATTGAGTCCCCATCGTGCTGTTTGCTCTCTACATGTCTGTTCTTTTCTTTTTCTCTATCCCCTCACCCCCCAGCCAGTCGCAGCAGATGACTGCCCCTCCCTGAGCCTGGTTCTGCTGGAGGTTTCTTCCTGTTAAAAGGGAGTTTTTCCTCTCCACCGTCGCCAAGTGCTTGCTCACAGGGGATCGCCTGATTGCTGGGGTCTTTCTGCAACTGTGGGGGTTCCCCCCTACAGTTGATAGTGCTATGAGATGACTGTTGTTGTGAAATGGCGCTATATAAATAAAGTTGAATTGAATTGAATTGAATTGAATTTGAGGTTTTTTTTTTTTTTTTTTTTAGTTGGAATGTTTTTTTTTGTTTTGTTTTTTTTTATTTTAACTTTTTTTAACAGTCTTACAAGAGGTAAGAAGGATAAGATAAAGTAATAAGAATAGTAAATAATAATAAGATAAAGTAACTAAAAGCATAATAAAAGTAGACAAAAAGAGAAACGGGGGGTTCTTTTCAGTCCAGAGTGTCCAGAGTTCTAGGGGTTTTCCATGAGTTTCCGATCATCGACCAAACAGTGGAGTTTCACAGCATTCCGCTTCTTCATGTGTTTCAGTGATGAGAAAAAAAGGCAGAGTTCTTTATGAAATACATTAAAATTTGGCTTGCATTTTAAAAATCTATTTTTGTGTACATAAAATTTTCCCAAGATTACGAGGGTGTTAATAGACATATCATGCAATGAGTTCTTAATAATAAAGCCATACAAAATATTCTGACAGTTAAAAACAGGGGTTGGTACATGTTTAGATAACCAGTGATGAAAATCATCCCAAAACGCAATGGTGTACATACAGTAAAAGAAAATGTGATCTGTACTTTCTATATGTTCATTACAAAAGGAACAGTTATTGTTCTCAAAGCCAAAGCATTTACTTAGAAACTCAGCAGAAGGATAAATTCCATTTAAAACTTTATAGTGGATCTCTTTTGCTTTCGGTGAAATAGGAAATTTAAAGAATTTAGATCTTAGAATTTGAGCTTCTTTTTTGGAGAAAAAATTAAGAATAGCAGCTCTAGAAACTGTTGCTGGGAAGATTTCTTTATTAAATATTTTCCTAATCGTTAAATTGTTTAATTTTGAGTCATCTAGGCGGAAACCATTCACCAAAAGCAAAGGGAGGTTTGGGCAAGAGCCAAATCTATTTAAATTTGAGGCCATTAGTATAACTGTCTGAGGTATTGCCTCCATTACTTGGTTATATTCTCGTTTATCATTTATGTTATATTTAGCACAGAAGTTCTCAAAAGTTAAAACATTCCCTGTGCCGTCTAATAAGTGTAGTACAGACCAAATGCCCTTATTTTGCCAGTTTTGTAGGAATATTGATTTGTGTTTATATAGTACATATCTACAATTCCACAGAGGGGTCATATGAGGGCTAAAATTATGTTTATAAATCAATCTCCAATATAGTAAGACCTGTTGATGAAATGAGGAGAGTTTATAGGGGAGCTTTTTTAGGTCATAGTCACATCTGAGCAGGAATTCAATGCCCCCAAATTTAGCAAAAATTTCATTGGGAATATGAAACCAGAAATGTTTGGGTTGTTTAATAAATTGTCTCAGCCAGTTAATTTTGATGGTGCCATTAATGCATTCAAAGTCTATTGCTTTAACACCACCTTCCTCATATTCTTGAATCATGGTACCTTTTTTAATATAATGTGTTTTCCCTTTCCAGATATAATTGAAAATGGTTTGGTTGATGGCTTTAACGGCATCTTTGGGCATTGGTAATGAATGGGCTGGATAAATAAATCGGGAGATGCATTCCATTTTTGTCAGAAATATTCTTCCTATGATGGAAATATCTCTTTGAGACCAGGAGTTGAGATAAGTTTTTGATTTCTCCAAGCAATTCCATATATTGAGCTTGACTAATTGATCAACATCTTTAGTGATATGCATGTCCAAATATTTCACTGTTTGTTTGACGGGAATGGTATGAATGGCTGATAGACTGCAATCATGAATAGGTAATAATTCACATTTACCTAGATTCAGTTTAAGCCCAGAGGCTTTAGAGAAAACATCTATATAATTAAGAATTTTAGGGACTTGATCAGAGTTGTGCATGAATATGGCTGTGTCGTCAGCCAGTTGGCTGATTGTTAGTTGTCTTCCAAATACTGTTAATTTATCAAAGTCAGAGTTTTTTATAAAAATTGAGAGCATTTCAGCTGCTGCAATGAACAACAGAGGCGAAATCGGGCAGCCTTGTTTTATTCCTTTGCCTATTGAAAATCTAGGGGAGGTACCATGTGGTAATAGAACTGAGCTGTTGGTATCCGTGTAAATTAGTTTTATAAAGTCTAAAAAGTGCTCCCCAAAACCAAAAAGCTCTAAGGTCCTAAACATAAATTTGTGTTCAATCATATCAAAAGCTTTAAAAAAATCCAAAAATAAAATAAACCCCTCGTCAATTAGGTCCCTATAGTCAAGTAAGTCCAATACCAGGCGTATATTGTTGTGTATTGAGCGCCCTTTAATAAAACCTGATTGTGTCTCTGAGATAAGATCAGTGATGCCAGTTTTGAGTCTGTTGGCATAAATATGTGTTAAAATTTTGTAATCATTATTAAGTAAAGTAATTGGTCTGAGATTATCAATCAATTTTGGGTCCTTGCCAGGTTTGGGAATTAATGTGATGACTCCTTGTTTCATAGTATTTGGTAAAACTGATGTAGCACGGATTTCCTTTAACATATTAAAAAATAAGTCTTTTAGGTTAATCCAGAAGTGCCTGTAAAAATTGGCTGTCAAGCCGTCTGAGCCAGGTGATTTGTCTAGAGCTAAGGATTTTAAAGCTTTCTCAACTTCCTCCATTTGGATCTCTGCGTCACATGATTTTCTAAAATATTCATCAATTTTCGGTATCCGTCCTGAAATGGATTCAAAGAAACCCTCTGCATTAGTATGCGAGTAAGAGGAGGAGTATAATTCACTGTAAAATTTAAATATTTCTTTAGAGATCCTCACAGAATCAGTACATTCTTTACCATCAATTATAAGAGACTTAATGGCATTTCGTTCTTGTCTTCTTTTCTCAAGCCTACAGAAGTATGCTGAGCTTCTCTCTCCCTCCTCTATCCATTTCGCTCTTGACCTAATATATGCTCCTTTGGCTTTATTAATATAGATGTTATCTAGGGAAGAGTGCAATAAAATCAGTTTTTGTTTGTCCTCTTCACATAAGGAATGTTTGTTGCATATTAAATGGATCTCTTTTACAATATCCATTTCTTTTTGTTTATTGGCTCGGCTTATGACTTTGCTGTATGAAATGGAGATCTGACGGATTTTAAATTTAAGAAATTCCCATTTCTCCCTGTAAGTTGACAATAATGTATCTTTAGTTATACTGTCGATTGTCCTTTTAACATCCTGACAGAAAGGGTCATGTTTTAGAAGATTTGAATTAAATTTCCAGTAGCCTTTATTTCTTCTGACTGCACTAGTGGGAGTTATGGTTAACTTGATCATACAATGATCTGTAAGCGGAGCTGCAGAAATTGAGGTATTTATGTCTATATTAGGTTGGAATTCAGAAATAAGCCAGTAGTCTAATCGCGATTTAATGGTGCCATCAGGTTTAAACCAAGTAAAGGTTTGAGTATCTGGATTTAACGCACGCCATATGTCACTAAGCTGAAATGTGTTACAGAAGTCTAGTAAAGTGGTATTATACTGATGATTAGGAAATCTTGAAGGTTGCCTATCAAGCCATTCATCCATAACCATATTGTAGTCGCCACCCAACACAAAAACAGGATTGATATATATTTGGGATAATTCCTTCAATATGTTAGTCACGTCTGTAATTAATTGTTTGTTCTGACTGCGGTTAATAAATCCATAAATGTTAACAAGAATCAAGAATTGTTTGTGTATTTCAAAAACGCAAATAATCCAGTGTCCTGTGACATCTCTTTTGGTTGCAACTACTTTCCCAGGAAAGTTATTTAGGAGTATGGCGACCCCTGCTGATCTATTTGTGCCATGACTATAGTATATTTTTTCTCCCCATTGATTTGTCCACATTTTTTCATCTGTATTGTTGCTGTGAGTCTCCTGAATAAGATAACAATGTGCTTTTTCATTTTTAAGGAATAGAAATGTAGCCTTTCTTTTTATAGAGTCTCGTAAACCCCTAACATTAAGTGATGCAAAAGAAAAGGTTGTAATAAAAGACATAAAGGATAAAAAAGAATAAGGAAAAAATTAAAATAATAATAAAATAAAAATAACAAGTAGATAAACGGTTTAGGTTGTTACTTTGGACCAAGTACACTTGAAGAAAGCCCCTGATTAAATTGCTAAATATATGTTTTAACTCATAACTTTTTTCCCCTTTTTTTTTCCTTCCCTTTTTTCCTTTTTCTTCCTCTTTTTTCCTTCTCCTTCTTTTCCTTTTTTCCCTTTTCTTTCCCCTTTCCCTTCCTCCTTTTCCCCCAAGCTGCACGCTTGTTATGACAGAATCCAAAAACCAAATCTATAAAATTATCGAAAATATGTAATGCAAATTATCAAAATGGCATTGAAAAGGAGCTGCCTTATAAATCTACCCTTCAAAAAAAAAGGATTCAGGAACCTGAGTAAAAGTAGCATGTAAACATATCCAAATGACAGCTGCCAGGAACACAGTGTACTTCAAAAGGGGACTATGAAATGACTCCCTATAAAGTAAACATTGAAGTAGCTTAGCAACATGTACAGAACATTAAAGAGTCAAAATGCTTGATCAGCCATAGTTGTGAACCAGACCCTTAGATGCTGACTCTTCTACCATCGATGTATCCCACATGGCCTTTGTACCAGACGTTTTTCCCAGCTGCACGGGCTTGCTCCATCTGTGGCCATGCTGCTGCGCGGGCATCCCTGTCGGCTTTACAGAAATCTTGCTTGAATCGGATCCCGGCTACTCTGCAGAATTTGGAGTTTTTGGTCAGCCTCCAAATTTCTTCACAGTGGTATCTCATGACAAACTGAAGAATAACCTGGCGGTTTCTCCCATTTTCACGTTTTCCCAGGCGGTGGACATTATCAACAATAGTGCCCATGGTCGTTGCCCACTGCGGTGCAATTTCTGACAGAATGTGGATTACCTCCTCACGGATCATTTCGTTATCCTTTTCTTTGATCCCGTGTATTTTAAGGTTCCAGCGCCTCTTGTACCTCTCCAGCTCAGTAATCCTTTCCTTTAGCTCTTCGTTTTCTTGTATAAGCTTGGGGATGTCTCTCTCAAAGCTCTGTAGTTTGGTCTGGCAATTTTTGATGTCAGCAGTATTAATTTCAACAAGACGGGTGATGCTGGCTACCATTGTGGCGGTCTCCCTTAACTGCGCTCCAAAATCATCAACTTTGGTGGTTAGTTTTGTGATAGCATCTACCAAGTTGTCGTAAGATTGCTCTTGGGCGGTTTTCATCTTTGAAAGTGGCGGAGCAGAGGACTTAGTTGGAGTGACGGGAGAACTTTTTCTCTTACCAGGACCGCTACTAACAGAGGTTTCCATCGGGGTGTAGTCATGGTCAGTAGTAGCTGTTGTTAGCTTAGCGTTCGTTTTCCCGCCGGACATATTAGTCGGATTTGATTAGTTTCCTGTGACAGAAACTTGCGTTCAAAATCACCAATTGAATTTACTTGCTTTGAAGCTGTCAGCTCTGAAAATGTTTTCAGTCTGAATATGAGTTATTGTCCAAGTTTCGGGGCTGGAGAATGCGGGTTTAGAAGAGCGAACTGGTCCGGATCGCCATCTTCCGGAAGTCCTGAATTGAATTTGAGTACAGAGCAGGAAGTCATACATAACAGCAGGATACTGGTGCCTGAACTAGACAAAGAGAGGCTGCCTATTGATATCAGCCATTGTTCTGCCAATTGCTCCAGCTGAGCGCTCTGTTTGTCCCAGTATGTTGTGGGGGTTACCCACACCTGTATGAAAAGAAGATTGATTGATTGAATAAATGAACGAATAAAACATGTTTTGTAGCTTGTTTTATCTTATTTTGGTTGTTTTAAAAAGGCATTGAAACGTTTCCAAGTGTTTTAATTAAAAATGCCTAAACCAACCTGAACTGTTTAAAGTTTTATAGTTATATTTGTATTTTGTTTTAATGCAGGTTGCCGATTCGTTTATTAAGAAGATTGTTTTTTTTAAAAAAAAAAGTTGCTTTTGTTTTGAGACTTTTATACAACCTTCTGTCTTCTTTTTTTCTGAAAAGTTTCCGTCGGTGTCCCGGTCGGCCAACTCTATTGCAGGAGTCTCCTGTCCCCTTTAATAGCGTCTTGAACGAAGCTAGCCGACCCGATCTCCTTTAACGTCACCGGGGTTTCTCTGAAGTCGTAGTTTCACCGCTGGAGTCAACGCAGGAGCTATCAGGCGAGTAACTGGGGAAGACAGTCGGTTTACCAGTTTGTTTTAGTTCGGTTTATTAAATGTTTGGGAGTATTTCAGTACCGCCTTGAAGGTTGGCTTAGCTTGTTAGCCTGCTTTAGCGTTTAGCCTCGTAACGGTTAAAGCTTCGGTTAGCTTATGTGAGTGAAGGTAGTCCTCATTGTTTCAGTTCCCCCGTTAAGGCACATTTAATAATGATTGAAGGGAGCTATATGTTTGTTACTTTATTGTCGTGGCATATGTTTGGGTAAGCTAAGTGCGTTGGCTAACAAACTGATTTGGTGAAGTTGAAGCTGTTTCGGTGCTAGCAATGAAAATCTGAAATATCCGTCAGTATGTTGTGATGTAAACAATAGTTCTATACTTCTATACTATATTTATTTATATTTATAGTAAAATCGATGAATTTGCACTTGTTGATATTGATAGAGAGAACGAGTCACATGATTAGCACACCTCATACTTAAAAAAAAAAAAAAAAGTTAATTTAGCTTATACCAGCAATTCATTGATCAAGGTTTCTCAGATGAGAGCGGAACCTTTTAGCTTAATATACCCTTTAACACAGGGGTTTACATGGTTTTTTTTTGTAATTACAAATAAAACATCCCGATATATTTAAGCTGAGTAGTGATTATTTGTTACGTTGGTTTTATTCAATGCCTGATCAGCATAGAAATAGTAATGCCATGGATCAGAAGCTGCTGCAAATTTCAGGATTTATTTATTTGCATATGTTAACGTGACTTTGTAAATAATAAATATTCCAGTCATTCAACTGTTTTTACTCAGGAGTCCATAGTACGGTGCACGCAGTGGTTAGCACTGCGGCAGCACAGTTTACCCTCGGCCGGGGGATCGATCCCTGCCCCCAGCCAACAGTGATCTGTGTGGAGTTTGCATGTTCTCCCCGTGTTGCGTGGGGTTTACTCCGGGATTTCTCCGGTTTCCTCCCACATGCCAAAAACATGCAGGTTAGGGATACGGGGCGCTTGCACACGCAGCGACCGGCAGCTGGTGGCTTGTCACCAGACTGCAAAACAAATCTACCTACGGGTACAAAATAAGTAAAAAAAAAAAAATAGTACAGTTTCTTTAAAGGGGGCTTGCATTATAACAGCCACGAAGGTCATCAACAGTGCATCCGGAAAGTATTCACAGTACTTTTTTCACCTTTTGTTATGTTACAGCCTTATTCCAAAATGGATTAAATTCACTTTTTTCCTCTAAACTCTACACACACAATACCCCACAATGATTATGCGAAAAGTTTTTTTTTTTTTTTTTTTTTTTGCAAATTTATTAAAAATAAAAACTAAGAAATCACATGCACGTAAGTATTCACAGCCTTTGCCATGAAGCTCAGAATTGAGCTCAGGTGCATCCTGTTTCCACTGATCATCCTTGAGAGGTTTCTACAATGACGTAGATGGAGCTAGACCGCTCATTGCCCGCTGAGAGGCGGCAAATAGGAGCTGACTTCCGGTAGTGGCAAGAAGTGGTGTCAGATTCGAACGTCAGCACGGAATGTGGCTTTGTGTTTCGTGATTTACCAAGGTTACAGTAAACTTCTGTGGTGGAATCAAGTCACAATGCTTGAGATACGTTGAGAACACCACCAGGCCAGGAGGCCCTAGACCAGCACTGGCATTTTGAAGCCTTTGGACGCACTGAAAATTAGTAATTTGTTCACTTTGTGAAAATTATGTAGAAAAGTACACTTTTGGTGAGATTTTTAAAAAGCAATGCATTTCATATCGTCAAAATGCTTTTCTTAAACAATTTTGGCACGCTATTTCTGGGAAAATAGGCTACTTCATAAGTTTCAACCATTTTGTTTTTGCCCTAAAGCTGGCATTTTATAGCAAATTGTTCATGAAATTTCATTGTGAAATATATATTTCCTACAGTACTCCTGTACTGTAGTACTGCTGGCAACAGTACCGAATTAGACACCCAGAGTCCCAGACCTGGCATGCCAGTTGGGAAGATGGCTGTGCGGGGAATCGAACCCAGGTCGCTGGCGTAGCAGCCCAGCATGCAAACCACAGCCGAAACACCAAGTCCCTGTACTACACCACCAAGTCCCTTGAGGTGAATTTTCTATCCCTCTTTACACTAAAACATAATTTGGAATTTTTGATTACTGCATGTGCTGCTTTTTAAGTCCAACTGAACAATTTGAATTGGAGAAAAAATTTTTAAAAAACAAAATTTCTTATTTGGCATTGGTTCGAATATTTTCTAGAGCCCATGAAACAGGGTAAGTGAAACACTAATGTTGCAGAAAGTATGAAATGTTTTTATTGACACAGTCACTGCATCAGCATTCAGCAATCATTATGCATGTGTCATTGTGTGGTGGTCTCTGTTTGTTGTAGCCTCATGTAGGCAGAACGTGTGAAGAGGCTGCACGTTGGAGCAGTGGTTTAGCACTGTGGCAGCACAGTTTACCCTTGGCTGGGGGATCGCGGGGATCATGAGATCGTGGGTTCGATCCCAGCCCTCGACCAACAGTGAGCTGTGTGGAGTTTGCATGTTCTCCCCGTGTTGCGTGGGTTTACTCCGGGATTTCTCCGGTTTCCTCCCGCATATCAAAAACATGTAGGTTTAGGGCGCTCGCGCACGCAGCGACCGGCAGCCGGTGGCTTGTCACCAGACTGCAAACCAAATCTACCTACGGGTTCAAATAAGTAACAAAAAAAAAAAAGAGGCTAAATATGAAGGATATTGGAGGCTCTGTGTTTGCTGTATGAGTGTGATTGTCGTAGAAAGATCCCTTGTGCTTTGTTTTTATCTTTTTCAATCAGTTGGTGTGATGAAACAACACAAAGCGTGTCATCAAACACTGTTTGGAGACTTTGAAGTTAATGTGTTTTGAAAGGATCAAATAGCGCGCCACAGCTTCTTGCCACTACCGGAAGTCAGCGCCGATTTGCCATGGCGACGCTGTTGTCCGCCAAACAGTGAGCGGTCTAGCTCTATCTACGTCATTGGGTTTCTACTCGTGATGGCCAAGTGAGGCTTTCTGGCGGGTTTGAGGTCTTTCATCAAAATGGCTCATATAGACGAGGCCTCATGTGGGACTTGATTTTCTCTACCAGCCCATCTAGTGGACAAAATGTATACAACAAGCAAGTTTTTGCAAGGTCATTTTTTTCCATTTCAATAAATGCAAATAAATGACTACAGTGAATGTGCTTGTGGTACACTCATACAGGGCACAATAGTGCCTCAGCATAATGATGCGTAATAATAATCCAAGCTCTTTGAAACACAACAGACACTTCACCTTGCAAATACAAATATAGTGACAAGAATGACACAGCTGGGATTCAAACACAGGCCTCCCGCTTGTAGTGCAGATGCTTTACCGCTAATCCATCACCTCGGCTGCATTAAATAGCCACTATTTGTGGAAAATACATTAATGGGATAAATGCTCTCAAAATGTTCCCAAACGGGAGAAGTCCGTCTTTTTACTGCTGCCTCCATGTGAAAATTGGCTGTGACAAATCCCTTACACAGTCAAACATGACAACACAAAACGTGAGGGACAGGGGTTTCCATTGGGTATCGCTGCTCACTTTATTTCATGTTGCGTGCAAAATCATGAACGGCATCCTGACCCAATCACGTGGTCCGACATCAACACATACGTCACAATGCACGCCTCAAAACGCACATCGCCAAATATTTCCTGGATAAGCTCGGAGCACCCTTTGGAGCTCCGGAGCCTGCCTGCCTTCCCATCACTAGTTTCTACAGCTTAATTGGAGTCCACCTGTGGTAAATTCAGTTGATGGGACATGATTTGGAAAGGCACACACCTGTCTATATAAGGTCCCACAGTTGACAGTGCATGTCAGAGCACAAATCAAGCATGAAGTCAAAGGAATTGTCTGTAGACCTCCGAGACAGGGTTCTCTCGAGGCACAAATCTGGGGAAGGGTACAGAAAAATTTCTGCTACATTGAAGGTCCCAATGAGCACAGTGGCCTCATTCATCCTCAAATGGAAGAAGTTCGGAACCACCAGGGCTCTTCATAGAGCTGGTCGGCCATCTAAACTGAGTGATGGGGAGAAGAGCCTTAGTCAGGGAGGTGACCAAGAATCCGATGGTCACTCTGTCAGTGTTCCAGCATAGCTCTATGGAGAGAGGAGAACCTTCCAGAAGGACAACCATCTCTGCAGCAATCCACCAATCAGGCCTGTATGGTAGAGTATCCAGACGGAAGCCACTCCTTAGTAAAAGGCACATGGCAGCCTGCCTGGAGTTTGCCAAAAGGCACCTGAAGGACTCTCAGACGATGAGAAACAAAATTCTCTGGTCTGATGAGACAAAGATTGAACTCTTTGGTGTGAATGCCAGGCATCATGTTTGGAGGAAACCAGGCACCGCTCATCACCAGGCCAATACCATCCCTACAGTGAATCATGGTGGTGACAGTATCATGCTGTGGGGATGTTTTTCAGTGGCAGGAACTGGGAGACTAGTCAGGATAGAGGGAAAGATAAATGCAGCAATGTACAGAGACATCCTGGATGAAAACCTGCTCCAGAGCACTTTTGACCTCAGACTGGGGTGACAGTTCATCTTTCAGCAGGACAACAACCCTAAGCACACAGCCAAGATATCAAAGGAGTGGCTTCTGGACAACTCTGTGAATGTCCTTGAGTGGCCCAGTCAGAGCCCAGACTTAAATCCACTTGAGCATCTCTAGAGAGATCTGAAAATGGCTATGCACAGATGATTCCCATCCAACCTGATGGAGCTTGAGAGGTGCTGCAAAGAAGAATGGGCAAAACTGCCCAAAGATAGGTGTGCCAAGCTTGTGACATCATATTCAGAAAGACTCGAGGCTGAAATTGCTGCCAAAGGTGCATCAACAAAGTATTGAGCAAAGTCTGTGAATACTTACGTACATGTGATTTTAGTTTTTTATTTTTAATAAATTTGCAAAAATCTCAAACTTTTTTTCATGGTGTCATTATGGGGTATTGTGTGTAGAATTTTGTGGAAAAATGAATTTATTCCATGTAGGAATAAGGCTGTAACATAACAAAATGTGGAAAAAGATAAGTGCTGTGAATACTTTCTGGATGCACTGTAAGCCTGGCAGGAAAAGTTTAAAGTGTGTGTTGTAGCTAAAGTATTTTCACCACTTTCGCAGATTTACTACACCGCATCAGAATCCACTTACACAAAAAATCCTCATAAAACAGAGAAGTTGTTGATCTGCCGCAATGTTGATTGTATACTTATTTTGAGTTATTTTGTGTCTGTAGTGAAAAAGTGTCACTCGTGAGCAGCAACTTGTTATCTTAGGAGGTTTAAACCACTGTTTTTATCTGTACAGTCTTGTGGCTTTAAAAAGACCAAACTTTGTCAACGGCAGCTATGCATTTTTTTCAGTAAGCCTAATTTAGGCTCTGTGTTCATTTTGGGATTTTTTTTTTTTTCTTTTAGCAGGCTCACGCAAAATCTATTTGAATTTTGATGAAAGTTTAATGAAAAATGTCTATCTCAGGTGGTCCTTTGGCCATGGATGCACCCATTACATTTTGGGGCACAACCAAGATCAGTATACAAGATCAGTATACTTGTCTGTGCTTGAGAGTTAACCTTCTCCAAGGCTGATTGTACACCAGTCAGAATGTGTCAGTATGTATACGGTATACATACTGATCTTGATCAGTATACATACTGACACATTTTGACTGGTGTACAATCAGCCTTGGAAAAGTTTAACTCTCTTTAAGCACAGACGAGTTTCATAGCTGAAGAAGTGCTAGAAGTAAATGTGAGGTGCACAGTGATGGCTCTGTATGTCTAGCCCGCTATAGGACATGATGCCTGAGAGCATCAATAAATAATTAACATTAAGATTATTGAACATAAGGACGTAAGATTTTTTTTCAGTCATTGTATTTCTTAAATGAAATTTATGTTGTCACTTGCAAAAGTAACAGTACTGGAGTGGTGGCTCAGTTGGTAGAGCATCCGCCCCACACCCGGGAGGCAGGGGTTCAAATCCCGGCCGGGTCATGCCGAAGACCATTTAAAAAGCGGAACTTCCTGCCGTCCAGCTTGGTGCTCAGCAATAATGGAATGGAGGAGGGAAATCTGTGGCGGCGCCTTGCATGGCAGCGGCCCTCTGATTCTACACATGGGGTGTGTGTGATTAACACTGTAGATAGGAAAAGCACAATTTCGTTCTACTGTACATGATTGGTTGTATGGTTGAATGACAATAAAGGGTGATTTAAAAGACATTAAAATGTTAAAAATAAGTTTACAAGGGTTTGTCTAGCATACAGAATAGTAAATAAATAAACACAATACAGTAATACAGTAAATAAATACAATAAATCATAATCTAGAAAAAAACATTAAAGGTGTTGGGGGGTGGAGGGGTGATGGATTCTACAGCTCTTTGGGGGGAAAACTGTTCATCAGCATGATTGTGTGGGTTTTTTATTGCACAATACCTCCTCCCTGATGGCAATGGATGAAACGGGAGATGTCCCTGGTGGGTTTTGTCAGATGGACCGAGACTTTGTCTGTAAGTGCTCAACATACACAGTATTAGGGGCCTGGGACTGGGAGAGTAGGTCCCACAGTCCTCTGTGCTGTACTTACCACCTGGGACAAATCTTTCCTGTTTTCTGCTGTGCAGCCCTGAAAGAGGATGCTCTCTAGGGTGCTCCTGTAAAAAAAAAAAAATAAATAAATAAATAAAAAAAATTGTGCAGTGTTGGAGCCAGACCAGCCTGCTTGAGCTTCCTCAAAAATAAGATCCTCTGCTGTGCCCTCTTTACCAGATTGGAGGTGTTTAATGTCCAAGACGAGTCCTAGGTTATGTGGGTGCCAAGGAATTTGATGGAATCCAACCTCTCCACCTCCTCCCCATTCTGTGGGGGCTGAGTGACCCTCCTGGTCCTTCTGAAGTCCACAATAATGTTTTTGTTTTGGTGTTGTTCAGAGCCAGGGTGTTTTCTGCACACCACTGAGATGTCGGACTTCCTGCCTGTAGCAGGTCTTGTTGTCTTTTGAGACCCACCACCGTATTGTCATCCGCAAATTTCACCAAGGTGTTGGGTCTCATGGTGAATGGGGACATAGTCCTGGGTGAAGAGAGCCAGGCTGAGAACACAACCTTGCGGTGTGCCTGTATTCAGGATCACGGTTGATGTTATGTTCCCTATCCTGCCATTCTGTAGTATGTTGGAAAGAAAGTCCGTGAGCAGAGTGACAAGGAAAGTCCGATAAGTTTATGAACCAGTTTATGGGAGGAACGGTATTGAAAGCAGAGCTGAAATCCATAAAGAGCATCCTGACATACAGTGGGGAAAAAAAGTATTTAGTCAGCCACCAATTGTGCAAGTTCTCCCACTTAAAAGATGAGAGAGGTCTCCAATTTTCATCATAGGTATACCTGAACTATGAGAGACAAAATGAGGAAAAAAAAAAATCCAGAAAATCACATTGAAGGATTTTTAATGAATTAATTGGTAAATTCCTCAGTAAAATAAGTATTTGGTCACCTACAAACAAGCAAGATTTCTGGCTCTCACAGACCTGTAACTACTTCTTTAAGAGGCTCCTCTGTCCTCCACTCGTTACCTGTATTAATGGCACCTGTTTGAACTCTTTATCAGTATAAAAGACACCTGTCCACAACCTCAAACAGTCAAACTCCACTATGGCCAAGACCAAAGAGCTGTCAAAGGACACCAGAAACAAAATTGTAGACCTGCAGCAGGCTGGGAAGACTGAATCTGCAATAGGTAAGCAGCTTGGTGTGAAGAAATCAACTGTGGGAGCAATTATTAGAAAATGGAAGACCTACAAGACCACTGATAATCTCCCTCGATCTGGGGCTCCATGCAAGATCTCACCCCGTGGGGTCAAAATAATCACAAGAACATCACAACCACAAGAGCAAAAATCCCAGAACCACACGGGGGGACCTAGTGAATGACCTGCAGAGAGCTGGGACCAAAGTAACAAAGGCTACCATCAGTAACACAGTACGCCACCAGGGACTCAAATCCTGCAGTGCCAGACGTGTCCCCCTGCTTAAGCCAGTACATGTCCAGGCCCGTCTGAAGTTTGCTAGAGAGCATTTGGATGATCCAGAAGAGGATTGGGAGAATGTCATATGGTCAGATGAAACCAAAATAGAACTTTATTGTAAAAACTCAACTTGTCATGTTTGGAGGAGAAAGAATGCCATACCTACTGTGAAGCATGGGGGTGAAAACATCATACTTTGGGGCTATTTTTCTGCAAAGGGACCAGGACGACTGATCCGTGTAAAGGAAAGAATGAATGGGGCCATGTATCGTGAGATTTTGAGTGAAAACCTCCTTCCACCAGCAAGGGCATTGAAGATGAAACGTGGCTGGGTCTTTCAGCATGACAATGATCCCAAACACACCACCCGGGCAACGAAGGAGTGGCTTCGTAAGAAGCATTTGGAGGTCCTGGAGTGGCCTAGCCAGTCTCCAGATCTCAACCCCATAAAAATCTTTGGAGGGAGTTGAAAGTCCGTGTTGCCCAGCGACAGCCCCAAAACATCACTGCTCTAGAAGAGATCTGCATGGAAGAATGGGCCAAAATACCAGCAACAGTGTGTGAAAACCTTGTGAAGATTTACAGAAAACGTTTGACCTCTGTCATTGCCAACAAAGGGTATATAACAAAGTACTGAGATGAACTTTTGTTATTGACCAAATACTTATTTTACCGAGGAATTTACCTGTCATTAAGTCATTAAAAATCCTTCAATGTGATTTTCTGGATTTTTTTTTTCTCATTTTGTCTCTCATAGTTGAGGTATACCTATGATGAAAATTGGAGACCTCTCTCATCTTTTAAGTGGGAGAACTTGCACAATTGGTGGCTGACTAAATACTTTTTTGCCCCACTGTAGGTGTTTGGCTGCCTGAGGTAAGTCAGGGCCATGTAGCGTGAAATGGACACAGCATCCTCCACAGATCTGTTTGCTCAATATGCAAACTGGTGGCTCCCTAGGTCTGCAGGAATGCAAGCATTTGCTTAATTCAAATGAAGAGCAGTTCACCGATTTACCTGTCATGAAATGAAACTAGATCCAATCCTGGGGAAAGAATTGGGAATGTACAGAGTAACTTTTTCAGCCAGAAGAGCCAGAGGACAGTGATTCATCAGAGGATCAACCCCATCCATCCCCATCTGCAACAGTGGTAAAAAAAAAACAAAAAAAAAACCCTCCTTTTTATTAGTTAGCAGTATGTATTAGAGACTAGTGTTTTGCTAACCTAGCATTAGCACTACCAACACGAGCAAAGAAAAGAACGTTTTTCATCTGTAGTTTTATTTTTTTGCATAGATCAGGATATATTATTTAATTTTTGAAGATTATCTTGACTACACTTGAGTTAAATTTAGCAGGTGGTGTCACATTGTCAGTTTGAAACATGTGGAGGGCTGCCTGATGCTTCAAGAACTTGAAACAGATTTGAAGGAAATAAAGCCTTCATTTTTTTTACAAATAAAATTTAAATATCACTCAAATATACACTATAGTATGAAAAAGCAGATAATATTGTGGCAGTCTTTTTAGATTATGCTCTGAACATTTCAGATATCACTAAGATTGTTTATATGAATTAATGACTGCCAGAGGTGGGGATACACAAACTGTACTCCAGTGAAAGTAGCATTACCTTAAGTAGTCAAGAGTCATGATTATAGTCTCACCAATTTGAATTCAGATGGCTCTATAGTTTCACAAATTAAATGATTACAAGTATGGGAGAAGCTTAATGCATTAAGAAAACAGAGTGATGATTACATAACTACTACAGTAGATTTGGAGTACTAAAATGTCTTATAACAAACACTTCAACAGGTTCAGGATAGATGTGGAGGGCTGCATGAAGCTCCACGGTGGATGATTCTTCATTCGGGCCTGGAACCCATCAGAACCAGAACCCCCATTCTCTACAGACTACCCTGAACATCTACAAGCTGACCATGGGCCACCGGAGACCAAAGAGAAAGCAGTGTAAGTTAGATAAAATATTTATTTGAAATGTTTGTTGTCTACATTTAATATATTGAAAAACAAAGTATAACTTTACATTAACAATAAACTAGCTAAATAGTGCAAGAGCCACAAAAAAATCTCAAAACATCCAATAGCTGCAAATACAGGCCTCTAACTGAGACATCTGTGGATTTATCATTTTTCCTCATTGGCTACAGTGGTTTTACTCAATAGTCACGGCACATATACTGTGTATGTATATGGCATAAAGATGAAGTTATTTAGTTTTTTTTTAATCACAACAACAAAAATAATTTGATCACAGATGCTGGAAGTCCTTTAACTGTTGAATTTAAATGTCTTCAAGGTTGTACAAGTTATGTGATTTAGACTAAAATGCTTGAACCATCAGACTTTGTGGTGCAGTCTGTAACACTGAGACCCACTGGTAGACCCATTTTGTCTTTTCTGAAGGGGAGAATGGGGATCTCCAAGGAGGTGATAGCAGGGTACAATTACACAACACCCATTAAAGAAATGTCACCACATTTAACAAGCTATCAAACCCTAACCGATGCAGTGAGTAGCTTATTTATTAAACAGCCACATTGAAGACGTGTCCCATGGGCACATCAGTTTACATTATTGATACAAGATTTATGGAAATATTGACAATGAATGGAAATAAATGTGACATTCCATAAGCTTTATAAAGAAATACAACTGAGGCACTTTTTTGGGGGAGGGGGCAATCACTGTATGTCACAGAAAAGTGGAATACATCTGAAAGCTGAAAACGTTATGGAAATTCAATGAAAATATAAATGCATCTTTAAAAATGCTGTCTAGGTCCTGCTCGGTGGTCGGTACAGTGGTTAGCGCTGTTGCTTAATAGCTAGAAGGTCTCAAGTTCAAATCCTCAGGCTGGCAGAGGTAGCAGCCTTTCTGTGTTGAGTTTACATGTTGTCCCCGTTTCTGTGGGTTTACTCTGGGTGCTCTGGTTTCCTCCCACAATCCAAAGACATGCATGTTAAGTTGATTGGTGATTCTAAATTGTCCCTAGGTATCTGTCTCCAATAGGCCCTTAAGAATAGAGGGTTAGTACTAGTGAAGCACTTTGAGTGGTCTTTGAGACTAGAAAAACACTATATAAGTACAGGTCCTTATCCCCTTACATCCATACATCTGAAATGATCTAGACAGAACGTTGACAAATCAAGGAGACAGCCTCTGGGAGTCCCATTCTGCAAGACATGAGCAACAAAAGGGAAAGGGAAAATAAGGCTCTACAGCAGTTCTAATTTAATGTGACAAACAAGCCAACAGACAAATTAAACCAGGTTTTGGAGTGGTTCTTTTCCAAAAACACCAGATATTGTCATTTAAGAAAGTCAACTTCAAAGTGTCAGATGTTAAGTCATCAGATAAGACCACAAAACAAGCCCATAAAATACAATCAAATGACCTATTTCTGCTCTTTTTATATTTACAGGCGTGCTCGATACTTGACCTACAGATCATTTGTTTCCGTGTGGAGATACCATCCTGTGTTGTCCTTCACATTCTGCATGAGTACCCCCATGAAGATGGTGACGACACTGGGTTCAAACCTCCCATTTAAAAAAATCTGTAGTTGTCCAATTTTCTGTTTAATATAATAAATGTTATAAATCTTTCACATCATCAGGTCTGTTTAAGTTTGTTCATGTTGGTGTTTTTAAAATTTAAACTGGTATGTTGTCTTAATTCCCAAATTAAATACCTCAGTCTGCATTTCCAGCAGAGTCTGATGTTCGGTCACTGTTGAGCAGGTAGGTCAGATTTTAAAACGCTCAGACTGGCAGTCCTCATACCCCAAGTACTTCACTGTGTCCTGTGGTTTGTTGATTGGTGTTCTGTTAAATGAAAAACACAGGCCAAAAAGTTCTTGTGACAAATATTACAAATTTTTCCATATTTATAGGGTTGAGATACCAACTTCTTACATCAGAATATAAATGCAACTGCATATTATATTTGGTAATTATGAGAAGAATATTTAGCTATATTGCACATACTGAGAATCTTAACATCAGACGATGGAGACAAATTCTGATCAGTGTACCTGTAGTCTTTCTGTTGCGTCATGTTTTGGACAGCTGTGGTCAGGCAGACACAAAGCTGCCTGTCCCACAATAGCTTCTTTGGTGACTTTTTCACACTGTGGTTGGAATGGAACACTTCATGAAGACGGATACAATATTTAAAAAAACAAACAAAAACAAAGTCTTCAATTAATGATAAACTTGGATCAGTTTGATAGTTAAAAAACAAAAACAGGCTGGTATAAAATGTAATGTGTAATTAATATATTTCACAAACAGAAAAGAAACAAACTTTTGTGTCACTGAATACAAGCAAAAGTGTAGATTAAACTTAAGGATGTAATAGTTAAATTTACAAAAACAATTACTGCTTTTACTTTGCATACAGGCACATTTTATTGGCAGATTTCTTTTTTTATATTGACTAGTGAAGTTTTAGGGACATTTTATTAGTACAGTATTTTCCAGTTACTGCAAATACAAAACTGTGTTTAACTAGAGAGATGCAAACAGCTGGGGAGCTTCAGTTTTTAAATGGCTGAAATATGACCATAAAATGTGTACAGAAGATAACATAACCCTCCCCCCCCCCAAAAAAAAAAGATGACTATAAAAGACGTGATCTTGGCAAATAGAGGCAATGGTCCCTCACCCCCATTCTTAATATACTGTATTTATTCAGCTAACCACAGTTGGGGGGGGGGGGGGGTTATCTCCTGTACAGTTTTAATGGAAAACTTTTAAAAGTTACCACCAGTATTATGGGGAGGAGAAAGATCACTGGCTTTTATATTCAACAGGCTATCTATAAAGTCTCCATCCATAGTTTCCATTATTCAGAAAATAAAGACCCCAGTCTACATATGCAATAGCCGGTATATTAAACATGGATGATTAACCGTGAATTAGTCCTGTGATGTCTGATATGACTCCGATCACAGAATGACGCTGAAGCTGTCAAGATTTCATGCTCCAATGTAACAGTATTTCTAACCATAAGCTAACATTATTCCTAAATAATACTCTATAAACTTACGTTAGATATTTGAACTTCTTTAGCACTTGGCAGACTAGTTTAAATTTACTATAATTGGCATACAAGACTACTTATGTGTTCGTAGTCCCAGCGGTTCTGACACTCGCTATCGGCTGGGCAAGAGGAGGTGTCCTGGTGAGGCAGAGTAGGCAAGGCCTTGCTCCATCTATGAGCACCAACAGGTTCTCCAGCAACCCAAGTTGCAGCTAAGATAGACTTGTTACCCCACAACATCCAAGAAAAATGTATTTTTGTGGTGGAGGAGGGATCTAGTTAACCAGCAGGCAAGAAAATGTTAGCAAGCTGTGTAAACACAGGAGCAAGCAGAGAACCACTGCGCATGCACGGCTGGTATTTATATCCCTGGGGGCAGTGACAGGGTGGGGTTAGGGTGGCATTATGGAAAGCAGCCCCGTTTTAGGCCTGCCTAAAAAATCCTGGCAAGAGACCTGACAGAAAACTGTTCAGCAGTGGAACTCTGCTGTTTAGCTGTGCATACTTACAAACCTTTTACCATGATTTAAGCACCACATTTGTAATACATACACTACTCACAAAAAGTTAGGGATAGTTGGCTTTCGGGTGAAATTTATGGAGAATGTAAAAAGTTGACGCTACAGTGATATATCATGAAAGAAGGGCATTTAAGTAGAAGGATGCAATGGTGATTTTCCTCATCTCAAACAATTTATTGAAGCACAAGCCAACAACAGTGGTGGGTATACCACAACAAAAAATGTCAGCCTCTCAATAACTTGTCATGTGTCCTTCAGCATCAATTACAGCTTGATGACAACGTCTCATGCTGTTCACAAGTCAACTTATTGTCTGCTGAGGCATAGCATTCCACTTTTCTTGAAGGGCGGCCCTCAGGTCATTGAGGTTGTGGGGTACAGGGTTACGAGCCTCTACACGGCAATCCAGCTGATCCCATAGGTTTCCTATGGGATTCAGGTCTGGAGAAAGTGCAGGCCACTCCATTTGAGGTACCCCAGCCTCCAGCAGCCATTCCCAAATGATGCAACCTTGATGAGCTGGAGCATTGTCATCCATGAAGATGAATTTAGGCCTGTGTTGTTCATGCAGGGGCACAATGACTGGATCACTGATGTTATTCAGGTAGTATCAGCTTGTCACTGTACCATTCACAAGGTGTAGGGCAGTTCTGTATTGACCAGACACACATGGCCAGACTGTAACATGGTGACAACAGTGGCTGATGCATAGTGCTCTCCTTGACGTCTCCAACATTGTTGGCGGCCATCATTTCTGCTCATCATGAATTGACTTGTTTGGTCTTGCTTGTAGGTCTTCTAGCACAAGGACCACACTGATGTAAATGGTTTCGAATGGTCTGACATGACGCTTGGGTGCCTCTCACCTCCCTTAAATGTGCCTGGAGTTGAGTAGCATTCATCATCTGGTTCTGCGGGGCACTGTTCAGTGAAGCGGTCATCAGCGTGGGATGTGGCCAAAGGGCATTCACTTCTTCTTCTCTCGGTTACTCTTCCAGTCTCTCTGTATCTCTGTTGCAACCTGTTGGTGACACTTTAAGTTCAGTGGCCACTTCCCTCTGAGAACATCCTGTTTGAAACCTCACAATGGCGAGGTCTATCCATCCATCTTCTTCCGCTTAATCTGTTGATTGTTAGGTGTTGTCTTGGTCTCATGATGTCAAAATGTGAACAGCATGATGAAGAGGACTGTTCAAATACTAATTTTAACTGAACCAAAAAATTTATTGGTAGATTCATGGATCAAACACCTGTTGTGAATTTTGCCGTTAAGCACCTTGTTGGAGAGCAGCAAGTTATGCAAAAAGTACTGAAACATTTAACAGTTGGACATGTGTGTTCAAAAGGTTAGAGAAGGTCAAATTCACTTAACCTGTAAAGGTTAATAGTGCATTTTAGGTGCATCCTGAAATTTCACCTAAAAGCCAAATATCTCTAACTTTTTGAGTAGTGTATATTATGTTTAGAAGAAAAATGCTGAATTCACTTGTCAGGGTCTTTAAGGTTGTTCTTTATCACCATTGTATTGTTGCTTTTAGCACCTTGGGATAACTGTTGTGATTATCTGCTGTATTAATAAATGTTAATTTTATAGGCATTAAAAAGGAAACACATTCTGTAACACAATATTTTATTTACTATATTGTTACTGACAATAAGGTTAAGTTTTCTGTATCTCTTAATTCATATCAAACATTGTTAAAAACATTTCTCAATCTGCACTGTATATAATGTTTATTAGGGATAGGCCAATGCTATATTATCAGTATTATATATTGTTGGTTGTCCTGTTCATAACATGCTTGGAGGATTTATCCTGACATCACCACACACGTGAATGAGAAATTTTTCTCATTATATCCCTTAAGTCTTGGGGTCTCTCTCTTTAAGAAGCCTAGTGAATCACAAGGCTGAGGAGGAATGTAGCTTTAGGCCAGGTTTATAATGAAACTCTTGTTTTCCACAGCCATGTTTTTCTGCTGAGAAAGCTGTGTGAGGCTTTTATTTCCTTTACTGTTGCTTTCTTGCCCAGAAAATGAAGTAGTCATATGAAGCTGTGAGAGAAATGTTTCCTTAACTCTGTGGAAGTACTGTAGTCTTGTTCTCCCATGAAATTATAGTTGCAGTTACTCCTGCTTGTTTACACAATGTTTGTGTGTGGAACCAGCAGATATTTAATCTGAGTATTTTTTTTTTTTTTTTGTGTGGCTCTATATGCCTGAAATATGAGTGGATTGGGATTTATTTTCATAGGAAGCGTACTGTGAGGAAAGGAAATGCTGCTTTTCAGTAGGAGTGGGTGATATGGCCCAACATGCCATCACAGTATTTCTGTGATTTTTTTTTTTTTTCTTTGCAATAACTGTGTAATTGACGGTATCACAAATGTAATTTTCTTTAACTAATTTTAAGAATAGTTTCACAGGCCTGCATGACTTATTTTTATTTTTTATTTTTTATTTTTATGTTTTTATTTTATTTTTGATTTTGTATACTTCATTGATCCCCAGAGGGGAAATTCAGGGCATCCACCTGGATGGATGAAGCAGCCACTGTATGGCGCTATCCCTTTACCATTGACACACACATTCACAGACAGTCCCTTTGACTTCATACTTGGTATGAAGTCAAAGGGACTGTCTGTAGACCTCTAAGACAGGATTGTCTCGAAGCACAAATCTAGGGAAGGGTACAGAAAAATTTCTGCTGCTTTGAAGGTCCCAATGAGCACAGTGACCTCCATCATCCATAAATGGAAGTTCAGAACCACCAGGACTCTTCCTAGAGCAGGCCAGCAGTCTAAACTGAGCAATCGGGGGGGGGGGGGGGGCTTAGTCAGGAAGGTGACCAAGAACCTGATGGTCACTCTCATAGCTCCAGCATTCCTCTGTGGAGAGAGGAGAACCTTCCAGAAGGACAACAATCTCCAGCAGTCCACCAATCAGGCCTGTATGGTAGAGTGGCCAGATGGAAGCCACTCCTTAGTAAAAGGCACATGGCAGTCTGCCTGGAGTTTGCCAAAAGGCACCTGAAGGACTCTATTACCACGAGAAACAAAATTCTCTTGTTTGATGAGACAAAGATTGAACTCTTTGGCGTGAATGCCAGGCGTCATGTTTGGAAGAAACCAGGCACCGCTCATCACCAGGCCAATACCATCCCTACAGTGAAGCATGGTGGTGGCAGTGTCATGCTGTGGGGGTGTTTTTCAGTGGCAGGAACTGGGAGACTAGTCAGGATAGAGGGAAAGATAAATGCAGCAATGTACAGAGACATCCTGGATGAAAACCTGCTCCAGATCACGCTTGACCTCAGACTGGGGCGATGGTTCATCTTTCAGCAGGACAACGACCCTAAGCACACAGCCAAGATATCAAAGGAGTGGTTTCAGGACAACACTGTGAATGTCCTTGAGTGCCAGTCCCAGCTGGAGCCCAGACTTGAATTCAGTTGAACATCTCTGGAGAGATCTGAAAATGGCTGTGTACCAAGGCTTCCCATCCAACCTGATGGAGCTTGAGAGGAGCTGCAAAGAGGAATGGGCGAAACTGCCTAAAGACAGGTGTGTCAAGCTTGTGGCATCATATTCAAAAAGACTTGAGGCTGTAATTGCTTCCAAAGGTGCATCAACAAAGTATTGAGCAAAGGCTGTGAATACTTACGTACATGTGATTTCTTTGGGGTTTTTTTTAATAAATTTGCAAAAATCTCAGTACTTTTTCACCTTGTCATTATGGGGTATTGTGTGTAGAATTTTAACCTCTTGCACTCCGTTGTTCCGCGGGCGGGCAAGTCTCTGCGTCCGAGGGTGCACGAGAGCGCACTCGTGCGCGCTCGGACGCATGACGCATGATAGAGATACTGATGGTGGTGATGTAGGTGGTGTGGCCTCCAAGCGCCACTGGAAAAAAAAAAAGCTGCAGACACAGCCGCGAACAGATTAGTTCATCTGATTGACCTCTCATTCGACTAATAAGAGCCTTGAATTGGGTTTCTGAAACCTTGAAGAACCAATGAATGAAAACGTAGGAAGGAGGACCCGCCTACTGTGAATGCAGGAGCCAATTGAAGCACAGAAGTTCGGGCTGGGTGAAGAGAGATTTACTGTTGCAGCTGATGAAAAAAAAGGACGCTGGACGAACCTGCTACAGACCCAGCAGCATGGAGAACACCCACAAGTGGGACCTGCACTCATTCCAGCAGAATAGACGTTTAGGATTCTCTTCCGTCATCATAGACCAACGGATGCCGACGACAAAGGTCGTAAATCATTCACCAAAACCGCAATATTGGAATTATGTTTTGACCAGGATCCACAAGCGAACCAGCGTCGCATTCGTCTGATGATGGGGAAGAGAAGTTCGCCAGGACTCTGCTGCTGTGAAGAGGTAAGGTGTTATAAGCTAAATTATTATTTCTCCCTGAAAACTGTAATCCAAAAATAACTTTTGACCGATCGGTAAATTACAACTGTACGGCGCACGAAGTACGAAGTGCGTGGGCCGCGATAAACGGTTCATTTGCCGTGTTCGGACCGTGAACGCCCCCCCCCCCCTCCCCGCTGCAGAAGAGGAGCTGGGGGGGGGGGGGCGTTCACGGTCCGAACGCCCTCGGTCTGCGAGGGGAAGCCGTGGTCGCCACATAGCCATATGAGTCTAGCGATGGCCGTCCTCTGTAGCGAGGGGGGGACAACCCCCCCCCCCACACACACACACACACACACACACAGTAGCGAGGGGGGGGAAGCCGCTGTGACAGCGTTGCTGTGGAAACATGCAACGAGTGTAATCCGTCATGTAGCAAGGGCCGAACTCCGTCCTTTGTAGGGGGGGGGACAACCCCCCCCCACACACACACACACACACAGCCCTGAATGTGACCTTTCATTAGAGCCCAAAATGAAGATTCTACATTGAATTATTCAAAAGTTACAGACGTTTTTCCAAACTGCCATTTGGCACAATTTGGCACAGTTCCAAAACACCTGGGAACAGCCTGAGAACAAAGCTGTGTAAAATATTCATTTTTTGTGGTATTGTTACAAAATTTGGACCTCAGCTGGATAACACTTGGTTCTACATTTCTGTTGCATTTTCCAGCCGGATCGGACAGCTGTGTGTTATTTGCAAGCATTTGTATCCAAAAAAACACCATGGCCAAATTTATTTTCTTCAAGTTCACTATGTTTAGATGACTGTAACTCAGTGGCCGGAGCACGTAGAGAGATCATGTTTTTTTTTTTGCCAAAAAATTCAAAGTGTTTTCTTTTAAATGAGACCAACCCCATGAAGATGCTGCAAAGGGTTGAAGAACAGCTTTCGATTTACTTTGGGCACGTTATTTTTTGGCGTTTTTAGGAAAATTGCCCGGAGTGCAAGGGGTTAAGGAAAAAATGAATTTAATCCATTTTGGAATAAGGCTGTAACATAACAAAATGTGGAAAAAGTGGAGCGCTGTGAATACTTTCCAGATGCACTGTACGTGCAGATCTTGGGAAAAGATAAGATAAGATAAGCCTTTATTAGTCCCACAATGGGGAAATTCCAGGATTGCAACAGCACAGGGATAGCAACACTCAGAGCAACAATCAGAAGGCAAGAAAAAACAACATCTAGTAAACATATGTCCATATTACTATAAATGTATATATATAGACACACAGTGCAGAGCATTATGGTTGGTTGGTGAATGTGCAGCAGAAAGTCTAAGCTCTCTCTCCGCGGATGCAGTGGGCCAGCTGGAAGTCTTTGGGCATGATGGTGACCCCCTTAGCGAAGAAGAGACCACCAGGTGGGCCTCGCTGGTCTCCTGCAGAGCCATGACGGCGAAGCTCAGGAAACGCAGGACGGTCTTGAAGTCCTGAGCGATCTCCCTCACCAGGCGCTGGATGGGCAGCTTACGGATGAGCAGCTCCGTGGATTTCTGGTAGCGACGGATCTCTCTCAGAGCCACGGGCCTGTGACGGCGAGGCCTCTTCACTCTGCTGGTGGCTGGAGCGCCTCTCCGAGCAGTCCTGGTGGCTAGCTGTCTCCTGGGGGGGCTTCTTCCTCCAGTAGATTTTACGGGCGGTCTGCTTGGTTCTTGCCATCGCTCTTTATTATTCTGTCTCATATTTCTTGCACGCCGCCTAAACTCCAGCCCGGCACCCGCGTCGTTTTCGCTACAGCTCCCGGTATGTTGAGTTTCCCATTAGCACCGGGCGGCGGCCAAGTGCTAGCTAGCACTAGCTCCTCCCCGCTGTAACGTCTCCCGCTGCAAACTGTGGCTCCCTCCGCCAACCCGGGAGACCCCCGGGGCGATCCGTGCGTCCGTGATATATATACAGAGTGAAAGGTGTAGAAAGAAGAAGGAAGATAAAAGAAAAGGCTGTTGCAACGGGCAGCCCACTCGTGTGGCGCCACCGGTCCGGCGGAACCGGAACCGGAAAAAAAAAAAAAAGACAAAAAATAGACGAAACCATCAGTGGCACTACAGCTGCTGGAGCACAGAAGGCTAAATGTGATAATCAGTTTTTGATTGAATTATTTAAATTTTTTTAATTACAATGGTTGAAGCTCTAATGCATTATACATTATATTCTTAGACTGATTTTATTTTTGTACATTTAACATTGCTGAATTTGATTGCCTGCTATCATTGAAGTTGTGTGCTGTAATGAGAATGCCTCTGAGCACTAGTGAGCCATCACTAGAGCTTTCCCATAGTGCACTAAAGGCATTTAATTCAGTTCAGCTGCCTTTGACACAATATGGCATAAAGAATTGGTTTCCACAGCTTGTTCAACTAGTCATCTAATGAGTGTTGGGCTGAATCAGAGGACGGAAGCATTTTTGATTTAAACTTCCTCTTTCAACAGAAAATGATTAAAGTAGCTGTGGTTTGTTATCGTTAAAAATGGAGGAAGTGACTCAGAAAATTAGAGAAGAATCTTTTGTTTTCTGTTATCATTTAATCAGCAGAAATTGACCACCTTGTAACCAAAACCACCACCTCACTGTATTAGCAAAATTGTTAAAAGTACAAAAAGGTTTTGCATCTTTAATCTTTACAACGGTAACAGAAAAGACTAGATATTTTTTGTAAGTAGGTGTTGGCCATGTGAACTCAACATTATAGTTAAACATTTTTTTAAAAGTAAGGGTTAAAATTACTTTTACACTGGGTTAGATATTAGTTGTGGAGTTAGTTAGATATTATCTAATGCCTTAAATGTGATGTTATTTTGTCAGATTGTTTTCAGCTTCAGAAACAGAAAGCACCATTATAGTGTTGTTTTTTTGCAACAAACAGATTCCAAACTAGTTTTGCAACCTTTCTGCTGACAAGGATCACAGTTGTTTCCTGTCTTGTATGCAGGTTAATTCTTGTCTATAAATTTTGCTGATTGTGTGCTGTTTTAAATTGTGACTGAAGGTGAATGCAGCATCATGTAGCACTGTCATCCAAGACAAATTTCCCGTGAGGGACAATAAAGTTTATTCTGACTCTGAATAGAACCCCTGATGTTTTTAACATCATTTTTAAAAAAAAACATTTTCTGTTTATTCCACAGGTAAAGTAACCAGCATACCTGGCCTGAACAAACCTTCTTCCATAATGTTTCAAATGGTGTGTAATCACCGGCAGATTTACTGACTCTGCAGTCGGAGGCAGCTGGACTAATAACCAGCTAACATGAAGCAGCAGCGGCGACCTGGGGTTTCCAGAAGGTGGCATTACTGAGGGGTGATTAGTTGTCAATTGGCGGGTGTCTGTCTTGGTGGCCATGGATGACTTCAACACCAGGACCTATGGCACCAGTGGCCTGGACAACAGGCCTCTGTTTGGAGAGACTTCAGCTCGGGTATATGGCTACTACATATTGGCTGACCTGGTTGAAACCTCAGGAATGTATATTTTACTCACAGAAAATGCAGTAGTGTCCTGAAACTGAGGGCCATTGTGGTTTTTAGTAGCTATTTTTTTCTGCACATTAACTCACGTGCTTTGTTTCTATCCAGTGGCACAGTTCATTTTGATATGTTATAAAAAAAAAATTTGTATTCTGACTGTCAAAGATTGCGACGAGTACCAAAGTAACTGACATGTACATCCCCAAACCCTTCTGTTGAGGTACTACATACAATTGTCTGGTACCTAAAGAGTGGAGCTACTGCAGACTCACTGCAGTCCAAAGATTGGTCAACACGCTGTTTACATAACTGACACAAGTATTGTCATCTTTCCTACACGCTCCACGGTGGAAACGCAAGCCAGATCAGGGTTAACCATTCCAGCCCATACTGTACTGAACTGAAACAAGGCCATAAAATTCTCTTATGCAGTGTAAGTGCAAAACGGAGGTCCAGCTGTTTTTTGGTACTTCAGGTGTAACTTTTACAATTAACAGAACTGAAGAGAGTTGTACAGGTTAACTGGAAATGATTGATAAGCCACCAAAAACTGCCATGAATAGAACTTCATTAATGACTTAAATAGATTGATGTGATCAAAGAAAGAATGTTTTTTTTTTTTTCCCCTTAATCCCCCACCAGTCAAAGACCAAAGGGGGATTGTGTTATGGGGCAGTCCATCTGTCTGTCCCACTTTTGTGAAATCGGTTCCTGCGACAGTTTTGTTCCAATTGTTTTGAAACTTGGTACCAAGGTTTGATATGCACTGAAGATGCGCATATTGTAGTTTGACTCCGATCAGATGATTTTTGCAGGAATTATAGATCTTGAGGTCAAGATCAAAGGTCAGATTTTCCTAAATCTTCTAAACGCAATACCTACCTACTGAAAGAAATGATATAGGCATTTCAAACTGAGACCACAGTTGTCTCTTAAGACAAATCTTGGACGGCTTACACCCTGACCTGACTATGGGTTTGGGGTCAAAGGTCAAAGATAATAATCTATTTGCACTATTACAATAGAATGAGTAAAGCTACGGTCACCACACTTGATACAGAGGTTCACCCTGAGACTATGACCTGTTGACTATGGGTTTGGGGTCAAAAGGTCAAGGTTAGCATTCCCTATGTCCTCTTACTATAGAATGCATAAAGCTGTCTAGGGTCACCAAACTTGCTATACAGGTTCACCTTGGGGTCCTGACCTACAACTATGGGTAGTATACAACTACTTTTGTTGTATATTCATGGATGATAAGCTTATCATAATTTGGTTCTGCCCCAGTAATTATCTGGAAAAGCTGAAAACTGCTCTTGTTCAGTAACATTGGGATCTTCAGAGAAAGCGGAGGCAGGGGATACTGCACTTACCTCAGAGTGCTCTTGTATGCACTGTGTGTCTTTGTAGTATACAGTATACTGTATGTACATTTAGTAGGAAGGAAGGGAGTGAAAGTAGTAAAGGCCAACAAAACTTTGTGTAGCACAAAACTCATGTTTTGTAATAGAACTATAAAGATGCCTCATTCCTGTTAGACACACATAGGCATCACTTGATGAGCTTTACAGCTGTAAGAGAAACTACTGTAGAACCAATCAGTTGTTAAAAATGATCAGTCAAATTAACAAGATGGAGTCAAGCTACAGATTGTGTGTTAAACTTGTATGTTTCTCACAGGATCGAATCATTAACACAGTCGTGGGAGGATTTACATCTGTTGTCGTTTTGGTGAGTACAAAAAGGCAGGTTTCCTGTTCTGTGTTGACCTAAAAACATCACAGGAAGCTCTGCTATGTGTCACAAAGTTAAACCAGTACCAGAATAATAAAAACTTTAACTACTATTTAGCTGTGTTATTTTGATAAGAAAAATAACCGTATTAGTCATGTTAAATTGTGATATTTAATGGGTTAGAGCAGGGGTGTCCAACCATGTGCCATGGAGAGCCAAGACCCTGCAGGTTTTCTCTTCTACCCAGTCTCTTCAGCAGGTGTTTTCACTTATCAGCAATCAGTGGGAAGAAGTTCACAGAAATCTGCTGTTGAAGACACTGGTTGGAGGTAAAACCTGCAGGGTCTTGGCTCTCCATGGCACATGGTTGGACACCCCTGGGTTAGAGATTCTGAACATATTTAACAGTCTGGCTTTCTCTTTGTTTTTCAGGTGACTGTGATTTGTTCTTTTTTATTCCCGTCATCGCCTCCAAAGCCGCTAAACATCTTCTTTGCTGTGTGCATCCTGTTAATCTGTGGATCCACGCTAGTGCTGGTAACACACACACAGAGATGATCACACACTGCTAGGTATCATACAAATATTGTTTGTAGAGAGGCTCATTTGTTTCATTGCAGATACCAACGTGATGAAAATCTTGGCTCTACTGAGTATATGGCATAACTTCTTCATGATGTTGTGTCTCAGGAATTAAAGTATTTGCACCAACTTTTTGTATTTATATACAAAAAGACTATCTGTATCTTTGCTTATTTTAAATGTAATTCTGCCACCTACTGTAGACCACAAAAAAAAAAAATGAAATCCTAGTAAGATATCTTAAATCAAGACGATATATGCTTGTTTTCTGATGAGACATTTCCTCTTGTCATGCAGTTTTCTGTAAGAAAATTTTACCTGCTATGAGTTTTTATTTGAGCGAAGGCCGAAGGGGGATTATGTTATGGGTCAGTCTGTCTGTCCGATTTTTGTGAAAGCAACTCCTCTTACAGTTTTGTTCCGATTGTTTTGAAACTTGGTACCATGGTGTGATATACACCGATGATGCACATGTATTGCAATTTCACTCTCATTGGATGACCTTGAGGTCAAAGGTCAGGTCAGATTTTCCCTAAATCTAAATTCTAAGGCTTTTCAAATTAATACAGTAGTTGTATCTAATACATATCTTGGACAATTTACACCCTGACCTATGGGTTTGGGGTCAAGGGGTCAAAGGTTCAAGTTCAGAGTTAACATTGCAGTTGCACTATGGTAAATGTTAAATTTACTGTTACTATAAATGAGTAAAGCTAGGGTTGCCAAACCTGGTACACAGGTTCACCTTGGGATCCTGAACTCTGACTATGGATTTGGGGTCAAAGGTCAACATTAACATCCCCTATGCCTTATTACTGTACAATGAGTAAAGCTAGGGTCACCAAACTTGGTACACAGGTTCACCCTGTGACCCTGAAGTGTGAAGGGCTGTTCAGAATCCCTCCGAGGGGATGACGTTGGCGTTCTGTAAACTGTTTGCGTACACGGCAATATTCAGAGTTATTTATGAGCTACTGCGGCTAGCTACTGTTCAGCAGCCGCACTTTGCACATGTGCAGTGAAAATAAATTTAAATGTTCTAACAGCTGCAATCGAAACACAAAAGAAGAGCTCAGTGGCAGTTTTTTGTTTTTTTTTAACTTTTGGTGATCTGTGGATTAAATGTCTTGGATATACAGTGGTGTGAAAAAGTGTTTGCCCCCTTCCTGATTTCTCATTTTTTTGAATGTTTGCCACATTTAAATGTTTCAGATCATCAAACAAATTTTAATATTATACAGAGATAACACAAGTAAGCACAAAATGCAGTTTTTAAATGAAGGTGTTGATTATTATGAGGGGAAAAAATCCAAACCTACATGGCTCTGTGTGGGGGAAAAAGTTATTGCCGCCCCCCGCCCCCCCCCCCCCCCCGTTAAAACATAAATTAACTGTGGTTTATCTCATCTTTGGAAACCTGAGTTCAATTTCTCTAGCCACACCCAGGCCTGATTACTGCCACACCTGTTCTCAATCAAGAAATCACTTAAAAATAGGACCTGCCTGACAAAGTGAACTAGACCAAAAGATCCTCAAATGCTAGACATCATGCTGCAGTCCAGAGAAATTCAAGAATGAATGACAAAGTAATTGAAATCTATCAGTCTGGAAAAGGTTATAAAGCCATTTCTAAAGCTTTGGGACTCCAGCAAACCACAGTGAGAGCCATTATCCACAAATGGCGAAAACATGGAACAGTGGTGAACCTTCCCAGGAGTGACCAGTCGACCAAAATTACCCCAAGAGCACAGCGAGGACCCATCCAAGAGGTCACAAAAGACCCCACAACAGCATCCAAAGAACTGCAGGCCTCACTTGCCTCAGTTAAGGTCAGTGTTCATGACTCCACCATAAGAAGGAGACTGGGCAAAAATGGCCTGCATGGCAGAGTTCCAAGATGAAAACCACTGCTGAGCAAAACGAACATAAAGGCTCATCTCAGTTTTGCCAGAAAACATCTTGATGATCCCTAAGACTTTTGGGAAAATACTCTGTGGACTGACAAGACAAAAGTTGAATTTTTTGGAAGGTGTGTGTCCCATTACATCCAGCGTAAAAATAACAGCATTTCAGTAAAGGAACATCATACCAACAGTAAAACATGGTGGTGGTCGTGTGATGGTCTGGGACTGTTTTGCTGCTTCAGGACCTGGAAGGCTTGCTGTGGTAAATGGAACCATGGATTCTACTGTCTACCAAAAAATCCTGAAGGAGAATGTCCGGCCATCTGTTCGTGACCTGAAGCTGAAGCGCACTTGGGTTCTTCAGCAGGACAATGATTCAAAACACACCAGCAAGTCCACCTCTGAATGGCTTAAGAAAAACAAAATGAAGACTTTGGAGTGGCCTAGTCAAAGTCCTGACCTGAATCCAATTGAGATGCTGTGGGATGACCTTAAAAAGGCGGTTCATGCTCAAAAACCCTCCAGTGTGGCTGAATTATAACAATTCTGCAAAGATGAGTGGGCCAAAATTCCTCCACGGCGCTGTAAGACTCATTGCCAGTTATCGCAAATGCTTGATTGCAGTTGTTGCTGCTAAGGGTGGCCCAACCAGTTATTAGGTTTAGGGGGCAATCACTTTTTCACAAAGGGTCATGTAGGTTTGGATTTTTTTCCCCTTAATAAACGCTTTCATGTAAAAACTGCATTTTGTGTTTACTGGTGTTATCTTTGTCTAATATTTAAATTTGTTTGATGATCTGAAACATTTAAGTGTGACAAACATACAAAAAAAAGTGAGAAATCAGGAAGGGGGCAAACACTTTTTCACATGGCTGTATATTTACCGTAAAGTGACTGAAACCATTTTCCTCATCCCCAAACCACACCTGTAGCAGCTGCTGTCACAAGCTATGGAGAAAACACAAAGCAACGGAACAGATAGGAATATACTTTACTGTTTTGGTGTTGTGGGTGAAAAATCGACAGACAAGCCGTTTCACAGTAGAAGAATACACGTTTATTTCGAGGTTACATGAAAAACATGTTTTAAAAGTGAAACACATGCACATCTGTTTACCCTCACCAGTTATCAATACTTCCCTGTCTGGGATGGCAGGAGTTTCCTGACGCATGTGCAGTTCACTGCAACCACTGCATTCTTGTACGTGTGGTCACTTTTTGGGGCCTGCATGCGCTTAGTCTGCTCTCACTCTCTATGTAGGGTTTGCACACAAATGTGTCTACTGCACTTGCAGACCAGCACATTTTTGACACTATGAATTGGGCTTGACTATGGTTTTGGGATTGTAAAGTCAGCATCAAAATGGCTTAAACTATATCTCAACAACAAAGAGCGCTAGGGTCACCAAACCTGGTGCACAGGTTCACTCTGAGACCATGACCTCTGACTACAGGTTTGGGGTCAAAAGGTCAAGGTTGGCACTCCCTAAGCTCTCTTACGATAGAATGTGTAAAGTTCTCTAGGGTCATCAAACTTGCTACATGGGTTCACCTCAGGATCCTGACCTACAACTGTGGGTTGTATACTTTGTTTATTTGTGGATGGTAGACTTATCATAATTTGGTTCTGCCACAGTAATTATATTGAAAAGTTGAAAACTGCTCTCCGTCAGTAAGTATTGGGATCTCAAAGAAAACAGGCGGGGATATTGCACTCGCTTCAGAGTGCTCTTGTTACTAGTTTTTAGTCATTGCCCTTCGGCGAATAGCGAAACAGGATTATGTTATGGGTCCGTCCGTCCATCCGTCTATCCCACTTTTGTGAAATCGGCTCCTCCTACAGCTTTGTTCAGATTGTTTTGAAACTTGGTACCAGGGATATACACTGATGATGTGCATATTGCAACTTGGCTCAGATTGGATGATTTTTGCAGGAGTTGTAGCCCCTGACTTATGTTCTATTTCACCTCAGTTCATAGACAATAATTGTCTTATGAAATCAACTCCTCCTACAGTTTTGTTCCAAATGTTTTGATACTTGGTACCAGAGTTTGACATGCATTGATGATGTGTATATTACAATTTGATTATGATAGGATGATCTTTGCAGGAATTATAGACCTTGAGGTCAAGGTCAGAGGTCAGTTTTTCCCCAAATCTTGTAAACGCAATAACTACTGAGAGAAACGATGTAGGCTTTTCAAGTTGGTACAGTAGTTGTATCTAATACACATCTTGGACGACTTACACCCTGACCTGACTATGGGTTTGTGGTCCAAAGGTTGAAGTTAACATTCCACTTGCACAATTACTTTACGATGAGTAAGGCAGCGTGTCCACCAGAAATGTTTTTTCAGCTGTGGGCAACTATTTTCTATTCATTCTCTATGTACTCCAGTGTCTACAGCACTGAGTGCCCTCGGCGCCAACTGCTTTTGGTCACGGCACTCAGGGCTTGAAAAAGTTCAACTTTTCAGACTACACTTGAGCTCATCAGTGTCAGACCTTTCTAAGCAGCCAATCAGAGTTGAGGAAGGGCGGGACATAGGACGCCGGTAAAGTCTGTACTCAGACTCCTGTTTTCTGTGTCATAATATTTTGCATCCAGAGCTGCTACCAATGCTAGAATACGCTTCCTGTCCATTGTTATTTAGAGACTGCTGTTAAAAAATAAGTAGAATGTCTGACCATAGGAAAAGCGGAAGTGCTGAGCTGTGAGTGACAAGCTGTTGCTATGATACAGGGCACAGACATTTTTTTTTTTTTCCCAGAGCGCAGCACACAAGCACTGAAAAAAAGACTATCAGGATGGTCGGGTGACAAAAAAACACATTTGGTGGATACGCAGCCTAAAGCTAGGATCAACAAACTTGGTACACAGGTTCACCTAAGACCCTGAAGTGTAACTTTGGTTTTGGGATCACAAGTTAAGGTCAAAGTTAACATTCCATTTGCAGTATTACTACAGTGCATCCGGAAAGTATTCACAGCGCTTCAATTTTTCCACATTTTATGTTACAGCCTTATTCCAAAATGGATTAAATTCATTTTTTCCTCAAAATTCTACACACAATGCCCCATAATGATGACGTGAAAGGTTTTTTAGATTTGTGCAAATTTATTACAAAATAAAAAACTAAAATCACATGTACATAAGTATTCACAGCCTTTGCTCAGCACTTTGTTGATGCACCTTTGGCAGCAATTACAGCCTCAAGTCTTTTTGAATATGATGCCACAAGCTTAGCGCACCTGTCTTTGGGCAGTTTTACCCATTCCTCTTTGCAGCACCTCTCACGCTCCAGTGGGTTGGATAGGAAGTGTCGGTACACAGCCATTTTCAGATCTCTCCAGAGATGTTCAATTGGATTCAAGTCTGGGCTCTGGCTTGGCCACTCAGGAACATTCAGAGTTGTCCTGGAGCCACTCCTTTGATATCTTGGCTGTGCGCTTAGGGTTGTTGTCCTGCTGAAAGATGAACTGTCACCCCAGTCTGAGGTCAAGAGCGTTCTGGAGCAGGTTTTCATCCAGGATGTCTCTGTATATTGCTTCATTCATCTTTTTCTCTATCCTGACTAGTCTCCCAGTTCCTGCCGCTGAAAAACATCCCCACAGCATGATGCTGCCACCACCATGTTTAACTGTAGGGATGGTACAGTATTGGCCTGGTGATGAGCGACGCCTGGCATTCAAATCAAATTGCTTAAAACATGTAAAAATTTTCTTCCAGCAACTATATGTGTTTAATTTTACTTGAAACAGAATTAATGTAATTGTAATTTCCCAGTTTGGGATTAATAAAGTACATCTTTCTATCTATCTACCTATCTATCTTGGGGCAGCTGTGGACCAGGTGTAGTGTTGCCAACTACAGATCAGCGTGGTCAGGGGTTCGATTCCCACTCTGTCTGCAGTCTGCATGTTGAAGTGTACTTGAGCAAGACACTGAACCCCCAGTTGCTCCTGGTGGGTCAGGCTGGCACCTGTGTATGGCGGCTCCACCCCATCAGTGTGTGAATGGGTGGATAGCAGGATCTGTAAACTGCTTTGGTCATCTAGAGATGAGAAAAAGCGCTATATAAGTGAACGCCATTTACCATTTATCTATCCAGCTATTAAATTGTTTAAAACAAGTAAAAACTTATAGCAAGCAAAATTTTCTTACAGAAAACTGCATGGCAAGAAGAGATATCTTGTCAGACAGAAAACAAGCATATACAGTACATTCTTAATTTAAGATTTTATCTTGCTGAGATTTCATTATTTGCAGTGTACACACCAGGTCAGGCCAAAATTTGTAAAAGTTTCATGCACATTAATGCATGGATGCTAAAGGATTATTTAGCATTCTTAGTAAAAATCTGATCTCTTTTCCTTCCTCAGATATTCTGGTACCGGCAGGGTGACCTGGAGCCTAAATTTAGGAACCTTATCTACTACATGCTGGCGTCCATTGTCCTGCTGTGTATATGTGCCAACCTCTACTTCCATGACATCCATTAAAGATGTGGAGGAGAAGGAAGAAGGGACATCATGGCCTTGAGACTACACGAAGAAGCACATCACCAAAAAAAACTGTAACTTGAACCTGCAAAGGATTATGGGACCAAAACTAGCAAGACTTGATGGTTCCAGTGGAAGTATGATGACTTATGCAAATACACTGGACACAAGATGGCCTAGTCTCTGGTCATGAAGGACTGTAAAGAGGCCATATATCTGCCCTGATGATGAACTGGGAGATAAGCATGTGTGTTTATGTGCACATAATAGTTTCAGATTATCTACAGCCACAGTGAGAGGATTCAGGGGTTGGAAGTGATGAGCATATCATAATGGACCAGTTAAAAATCTGCACTTTGCTGCTATTACAAATTTAATATGACGAACCAATCAATAGCTCTTCGAGAAAAGGGGCAAAGGGGAATATTTTAGTTACGTCCCATTTAAATCACCATAAATATTCCTAAACTTGATGTAAGATTGTGTTCCCAAAACTCAGTCCCATCTGAATGGGGTTTTGGACTATGATTTAACACCACAGGGGAGGGACACATTGACTTAAGCATTAATGCCTCGAATTTAGGTTTATGTTCGTCAGTGATTTTGCATATCCATAGCAAAGTGAGCAGGAAAAGCTTGACTTGATCAGATTGTTAGCCCCGTAATTGGCCACACATCAACCCATATTTCTCAAATGATTTCAATACACCCCCCACCCCACCCCTCAAAAAGCATGGTCATGGGGTCCCATTCAGACTCAAGTAGCAAAGGTGATCAGAAGGCTAGCGGCAAATTACTGTCACTGAGGCTGCCCCAACACTCAACAGTGCAAACTTAAATCTTCAGTAATATTTAACAGGTGAACATCCAAACCCCTGTACATCTGTTATTAAGGGGAAATTATCTTTAGAAACTAAAACTGTGATAACTGTCTGCATGTCTTTTGTTTCCTTACTAATGGGAGCTGCTCGTGGTCAGTCTGGCTTTTTTATTATCATTATTTTTAATGAAGGCTAAAAAAGTGATTGACAACCTTTTAAGAGGACGATACATGTTTTCCTAGGCTATACATCCCCAAAACAACAATTAATAATAGTGTTTTCATAATGAAAAGAAGGGAAAAAAAAATCTTTGGTAGACATGGGTCTGGAGAAAGATTAGCCGGGTGTTGCATTAGGATTGTACTAGCATCTGGAGTACTGTCCTAATTTTAAAAGTTTGTTCTCAGTTTCACAGCAGAATTTAAAAAAAGTTCCTACAGTAACCTCAAAGACAATATAAACTATGACTGTTATTCATACTTGTGCACTGTGGCCTGTACATAAAAGATCAACATAGTTATTGGGAAGACACCCACCTATCTATGCGGTCCTGATACTTCAAGCTCTACACCACCATCTATCTGGCCATTTATGAAGCTGCTTGTGAGGAGTGGAAGGAAACTGAAATGTTTGCAACTTGTCAGTCACCAAGTTCCTGCCAATCGGGAATTATCCTACTGGGCCAGCAGGAACCATAATGTACACCAGTTTTAATCATAATGATAGAAAACTAGAGAGTGGGGCCATAAACTCATCAGGAAAGTGTCAACATACCTTTATCCAAGGACTTTTCTAGGACCAATCATTTTCCAGCCACATGTGTTGCTACCTGCTGGACATTTTAACTTTTCAGACCACTGGAATCAAACCACCTCTCCTAAAATCTATTTGGGCCCAATTGTTCATATTTGTCCTGGAATACACTTAATCAGTCATTTTAATAGGGTGATTTTTTTTTTTCCTTTCAACTTGATGACATTTGTTGGCATGTAAACACAATGATGAAGGAGGAAGTAGGAGGGTAATGGTCCCTCCTGCTGCCCTCCTGTACTGTAAGCTGTAGTACAAACTAGCCAAAGACGACAGCAGGATCTCAAGGTCTTGTGGCAAAAATTTACAACAGTTAGTCTAGGTTTTCTTTTGGTCTGACTGCTTCTTACCAATGATCATGGTTGGATTTAACTGATTTACAAGTCATGCTTTGCTATTTTTAACATTAGATGTACAATAAATGCTGAACTAAACCAACTGCCAATTCTTGCACTAAGCGTGGCTGAATGTAAGCCACACATGCTCAGGCCTGCTGTAGCACCAATGAAAATAAAGGCTTTACATATAAATCTGTTGACTTTTTTTTTCCACAGAATGAAAAGTTACAAATAAAAGAGTTTATCACTGACTGTACATAAAATAAGGTTGTGTTGCAGTCCAATGCTGACTAGAAAGCTTGATCCATTTTTTACTGCACCTTGCAGTGGGTGAGACATTAGGCTGCAAGTGTTCATAGCTGAATTAGTAGCTCATTCCAGTCCACTGCAAGACTGCCCAGATCTCGTGACCTTTGATCTTAAGCACATCCTGGATTCTGACCCACCTGAAGATCATTGAGAGACTGTTTAGTGAGCACTGGAGCAATTGCCTAGAAGGAATAGCAATTTTTGGGAAATATGGATGGACAAGAGACGGCACCATCACATTTTAACACCTTTTGCCTTCACCAGAAGGAGCTAAGAAATGGACAAGTGTAAGGATTTGCGTGACTGACAAGGGTCTAATTGTGATGATTAAATGAATGGGTCAGAGCACCTCCAAAACTGCAGTGGTCAGGACTCACCAAAAGTAGTCCAAGAAAGAAAAACTGAATTGGTGACAGGTTCATGGATGGGCAAGAATCTGACGCATGTGACGATTTGAAGGCAGGTCCATGTTATCCAGTCTAATAGAAGAGCTACTGTAGCTTAAGTTGCTGAAAAAGTTAATGTTAGTTCCAACAGAAAAACATGACAACACACAGAACATCAATTTAATGGGTATTGAGCCACAGCCCAGTCAGGGTGCCCTTGCCAACCTGTGTCCACAACCAAAACTGTTTACAAGGGGCACATAAGCAACAGAAATGGGGTGGGTTTCCCATACTATGATGGAGGTAATTTAACTAACACAATACAATGCATCATAAACCAACAGTTTCCCAAAACAACACGAGACTATTCGTAGTATACTGCAGATCCCACTTCAAATTGCTATCATATAAATATCAGAATCAGAATAAACTTTATAACAATATCTGGCCAACTTGCAGGTTAACTCCTCATTAGATGCATATCAAAAATGAACTCATCCAACATATTTATGAGTTAAATCTTCTGTACAAATTTAAAGTCAGTCCAACCAAACAGAAGCTAGAGTGGTGACAATATAAAATTAAGTGAAAAAAGTACAAGCCGCCCCTAATGTTGTTGCGTGGGGTATAAGTTCTACAACAAGAGACCTCTCCACAACTAAGATCGTCAAAGCATATTTTTATTCAAATGTCATTGAATAAATAAATAAAAAAAATAAAACGGGGAAAAAAAACATCACTGGAACTTGTCAGGATTCATTTTGTTCTTTTGGCTCACTCTGATTTTTTATTACATTTTCTGAAGTCATTAAAAATTATTCTTAAAGTTGCAAAATGTCAAAAAAAAATAAAAATTCTGGGATAGAAAATGCACAGTGTAGAGTTAATACAAATTATGGTTTACACATTAAACTATGAATTTATGTTAGCATTGTTCATGACATAAGGTGAAGCATTTTAGCAGGAAAAATGTCTGGTATGAGCAGGACTGTTTGGGGGGGGGGGGGGGACCAAAACAATCAAAACACACTAAACATGAAGCTTGCATACATACATCACTTAAACCTCGTTTTCATTTAGATGTCTAGTTCTATGATAATTTTCCACCCAGGACTAAAGCTGAAAATTGCACCACCCGCTTCACTGTCATGAAGAAGAAATGACACACACATAATTGTGCCACATAATTATTATTTTATAGGGCAAGGGTCAAAATATCAAGTTTATGCGTTGCAGACTTTAGTCTCTTTGGCACTGTGGAGGGTGTGAGGAGCTGAGTTCACATTAGATCCAGGGGTTCAGAGTCCAGCTTCACACATGATACAGAACTCTTCATTAAGTCTTTTTCTTTTCCTTGTAAACAAATGTGTTCACATCCTTGTTTAAAACAGAACTTTAACTCACAGTTAAACACAACCAGCCTTCAGGTGGTGGCATCCAGAGCAGCTGCTGCAGCAGAAAGCTGCTGTGTTTTAGTCACTGTCTGACAAAATCTACTTCAGTCGGAGCCATCCTGGTTCTCCAAGATAGGATCTGAGGGCAAAGACAGATTTTGGCTGAAGTTAGGTTCCTTGTGCCCATCTCATTTTTATAAGGTCTTGTTTTACACTTTGGGATAACAAGCCTTTGCCCAAAGATAAGACACTAGAAAGGAAACACTTCAGTGTACTGTAGTAGTATAAATAAGCCCTGCAATGGACTGGCGATCTGTCCAGGGTGTACCCTGCCTCTCGCCCAAAGATGCTGGGATAGGCTCCAGCCCCCCCACAACCCTAAAAGGATTAAGCGGTTGAAAATGAATGAATAGTATAAAAAGATGTCTGCCCATCCCCTTATGCTTGTGTGGCGGTCTGGGTCACGGGGGGCAGCAGTCTATGTCCAATCTGAAGGAGAGCCCTGGACACACTGGACAGATAATGTATCTCAGCAGGACATTGTGGTTGGGGAGACAGTGTCTCTGATTAGGATGCTGCCCCCATGACCCACAAAATGGACAATCCAACCCCTGACTTCCACTCACTCTGAATGCGGTCCGTTATGCCTGTGATACGATTTGAGTCTTGCGGCCCTCCCCACCGCCTGTGTTTTATGTTCTGATGTGACACAGATAAGAACAGGGTTTGAATGACAAGATCATGTGAGAATTATGTATTTTTTTAAAACGCGAGAGCTCGAAAGAGACCGAGGAGGACCAATCATGATCACGTGATAACAAGGAAGCATGATGTACTGGCTCTCCATCTGGATTTGTGTGCTCTAATAATGTGTAAGTATCCCGTCAGTTTTAATTCTGTGAAGTGTTTCTATATTATGTCAAAGTTTTGATCTTCTCTGACACAGTGGTGGAGGAGTAGACCTCAGAAAATAACAAGTGATCCTTAAATAGTTTTAATGAACAAACACTGATTAAATACAGTAGATACTGCAACATTTTCTTGCAGACTGGATTTGGCATTCATTAAAAATAGACTTGTTGCATATTTTTAGCAATCTGGATCTGGCGAGCTGGATTCATTCCACAATGATGCAGACCAGCTGGAGAGCAGAACATTGACTTGGATGGGAGCTATTTGCTCCATATCACAGCCATAACGGAGTGCAACCAGAGTCAGGCATTGCAGCCTGGTTAACAACTCATAAATTTGGTTCAGTATGTCTTCATTAAATTTTACTAACATGAAGCAACATGGCAACTTTATCACTAATGATAACTGTAGCTGAATATGCACACGCTTTAATAATGTGGAGTGATTGCTGTGTTGCTGTTTTGGAGACAGATGATGGGATCTATTACCTGTCAGCGTGCTGCTGATGTTAGGAGGAGACACAATCAGCACAGCACTGCCCGATGTTATTTCCGAATGCACCTCTGGACCTTCAGCTGAGGGTGAACTCAGCTCCTAAAACACACACAGGAACACACAAAGATTGACTGGTGTTTTTATTATTTTGTCCACTTCTTCTGAGTCAACAACAGCAGAACACAGTGCATCTGCAAATTATTCACAGTGCTTCACTTTTTCCACATTTTGTTACGTTACAGCCTTATTCCAAAATGGATTAATTTCATTTTTTTTCCTCAAAATTCTACACACAATACCCCATAATGACAACGTGAAAAAAGTTTTTTTGAGATTTTTGCAAATTTATTAAAACTAAAAAACTAAGAAATCACATGTACAGTTAGGCCCAGAAATATTTGGACAGTGACACAATCTTCATGATTTGGGCTCTGTATGCCACCACATTGGATTTGAAATGAAACAACTACAACGGAATTGAAGTGCAGACTTTAAGGTTTAATTCAAGGGGTTGAACAAAAATATATGATTAAACATGTAGGAATTGTAGCTATTTTTATACAAACGCTCCTCATTTCAGGGGCTCAAAAGTAATTGGACAAATAAACATAACCCTAAGTAAAATGTTACTTTTCAATATTTTGTTGAGAATCCTTTGCAGGCAATGACTGCCTGAAGTCTGGAACCCATGGACATCACCAAACGCTGGGTTTCCTCCTTTGTGATGTTTTGCCAGGCCTTTACTGCAGCTGTCTTCAGTTGTTGCTTGTTTGTGGGTCTTTCTGCCTTAAGTTTTGTCTTGAGCAAGTGAAATGCATGCTCGATTGGGTTGAGATCTGGTGATTGACTCGGCCATTGCAGAATATTCCACTTCGTTGCTTTAAAAAACTCTTGGGTTGCTTTTGCAGTATGTTTTGGATCATTGGTGAAGCGCCGTCCAATCAACTTTGCTGCATTTGGCTGAATCTGAGCAGAAAGTATATCCCTATACACTTCAGAATTCATCCGGCTGCTTCTGTCTTTTGTCACATCATCAATAAACACAAGTGACCCAGTGCCATTGGAAGCCATGCATGCCCATGCCATCACACTGCCTCCACCATGTTTTACAGAAGATGTAGTGCTTTGGATCATGAGCTGTTCCAATTCTTCTCCAAACTTTCTTCTTCCCATCATTCTGGTACAGGTTGATCTTAGTCTCATCTGTCCAAAGAATGCTGTTCCAGAACTGGGCTGGCTTCTTCAGGTGTTTTTTGGCAAAGTCAATTCTGGCCTTTCTATTTTTGAGGCTGATTCATGGTTTGCACCTTGTGGTGAATCCTTTGTATTTACTCTCATGAAGTCTTCTCTTTATGGTAGACTTAGATACTGATACACCTACTTCCTGGAGAGTGTTCTTCACTTGAGTGGATGTTGTGAAGGGGTTGTTCTTCACCATGGAAAGGATTCTGTGATCATCCACCACTGTTGTCTTCCGTGGACGTCCAGGCCTTTTTGAGTTCCCAAGCTCACCAGTGCACTCTTTTTTTCTCAGAATGTACCAAACTGTTGATTTGGCCACTCCTAACATTTCTGCTATCTCTCTGATGGATTTCTTCTTTTTTTTCAGCCTCAGGATGGTCTGTTTCACCTCCATTGAGAGCTCCTTTGACCGCATGTTGTGTGTTCACAGCAACAGCTTCCAAATGCAAACGCCACACCTGGAATCAACTCCAGACCTTTTAACTGCTTAACTGATGACAGGTTAACGAGGGAAGAGCCCATGCAGCCTTGTTATTTTTTTTGCAGCCTTCTGAGTCAATTGTACAATTACTTTTGGTCCCTTGAAAAAGAGGCGGCTACGTATTAAAGAGCTGTAATTCCTAAACCCAATTTGGATGTGAATACTCTCAAATTACAGCTGAGAGTCTGCACTTTAAGCCCATATTGATTATATAATTGTATCCTGAATATGTTTTCGTAAACAGCTAAAATAACAAAACTTGTGTCACTGTCCAAATATTTTGGGGCCTAACTGTACATAAGTATTCTCAGCCTTTGTCATGAAGCTCAAAGTTGAGCTCAGGTGCATCCTGTTTCATCTGCTCATACTTGAGATGTTTCTACAGCTTAATTGGAGTCCACCTGTGGTAAATTCAGTTGATTGGACATGATCTAGAAAGGCACACACCTGTCTATATAAGGTCCCACAGTTGACAGTGCATGTTAGAGCACAAACCAAGCATGAAGTCAAAGGAATTGTCTGTAGACCTCCGAGACAGGACTGTCTCGAGGCACAAATCTGGGGAAGGGTAGAGAAAAATTTCTGCTGCTTTGAAGGTCCCAATGAGCACAGTGGCCTCCATCATCCATAAATGGAAAAAGTTCAGAACCACCAGGACTCTTCCTTGAGCTGGTCGGCCATCTAAACTGAGTGATTGGTGAAGAAGTGCCTTAGTCAGGGAGGTGACCAAGAAGCCGATGGCCACTGTCAGAGCTCCAGCGTTCCTCTGTGGAAAGAGGAGAACCTTCCAGAAGGACAACCATCTCTGCAGCAATCCACCAATCAGGCCTGTATGATAGAGTGGCCAGGCAGAAGCCACTCCTTAGTAAAAGGCACATGGCAGCCTGCGTGGAGTTCGCCAAAAGACACCCGAAGGACTCTCAGACCATGAGAATTAAAATTCTCTGGTCTAATGAGACAAAGATTAAACTCTTTGGCATGAATGTCAGGCGTCATGTTTGGAGGAAACCAGGCACCGCCTATCACCAGGCCAATACCATCCCTACAGTGAAGCATGGTGGCGGCAGCATCATGCTGTGGGGATGTTTTTCAGCAGCAGGAACTGGGAGACTAGTCAGGATAGAGGGTAAGATGAATGCAGCAATGTACAGAGACATCCTGGATGAAAACCTGCTCCAGAATGCTCTTGACCTCAGACTCAGACTTGCTCAGGTTCATCTTTCAGCAGGACAACGACCCTAAGCACATAGCCAAGATATCAAAGGAATGGCTTCTGGACAACTCTGTGAATGTCCTTGAGTGGCCCAGCCAGAGCCCAGACTTGAATCCACTTGAACATCTCTTCAGAGATCTGAAAATGGCTGTGTACCAAAGCTTCCCATCCAACTTGATGGAGCTTGAGAGGTGCTGCAAAGAGGAATGGGAGAAACTGCCCAAAGATAGGGGTGCCAAGCTTGCAGCATCATATTCAATAAGACTTGAGGCTGTAATTGCTGCCAAAGGTGCATCAACAAAGTGTTGAGCAAAGGCTGTGAATACTTATGTACAAGTGATTTCTTTGTTTTATTATTTTTTAAAAATTTGCAAAAATCTAAAAAAATATATTTTTTTACGTTGTCATTATGGGGTGTTGTGTGTAGAATTTTAAGGAAAAAATTAATTTAATCCATTTTGGAATAAGGCTGTAACATAACAAAACGTGGAAAAAATGAAGCGCTGTGAATACTTTCCGGATACACTGTAAATAAAAAGAAGCCACACCAGCCTTCTGTCATTATTCTGAAGTGTATAAACAGTGTTCAAATTAAAAGCACTTCTTCTTTCGGCTGCTCCCTTTAGGGGTTGCCACAGCGGATCATCTGCCTCCATCTCACCCTCTCTCTTGCATCGTCCTCTGTAACACCAACTCTCTCCATGTCCTCCTTCACTACATCCATGAATCTTCTCTGTGGTCTTCCTCTTTTCCCCCTGCCAGACAGCTCCATTTCAACATCCTTTGTCCAATATATCCAGCATCCCTCCTCTGCACATGTCCAAACCATCTCAGCCTTGCCTCTCTTACTTTGTCTCCAAACCACTTAACCCGAGCTGTCCCTCTGATATACTCATTTCTAATCTTGTCCCTCCTAGTCACTCCCAATGAGAATCTCAAGCTGTGTTTGAAATGTTCACTCCTTCCCCATATAGTGTACTACATAGTGAATCAGCCATTTTGTAGTGCTATTCGAAATCTTAACTGAAAATTTCATTCATTATATAGTACACTCAAAATATCCCACGATGCATTTTTAAAACTATTGTACAACGGACGGTCACTACATTAGCCAATATATCCCATAATGCGATGTGCAGCCAACAGAGCAGTGAAAGGAGACCTTCACATCACAACATAAACTACCTTAAGGCATTTATATTTATTAATTCAGCAAAAACGATTTAATACATATGTATTTACTACAAATTACACGCAAGTATTCATTTTTTTACCACCATTAGTCTGTTACGTTTTACCGTTTCGCCATGATGACGTCATTAACTGCGCTGCGAAAATAAGCCCAGTAGTGTCCAATAGCTGTTAATTTTATTATTATATTGAGTTTACTATATAGTCCACTATATATAAATTCACTATATAGCGAGTAGGGAGTGAGTGAGTGAACATTCCGAACACAGCGTTAGTCTCCAAACCATACAGTGGTGTGAAAAAGTGTTTGCCCCTTTCCTGATTTCTCTTTTTTTTGTATGTTTGTCACACTTAAATGTTTCAGATCCATCCATCCATCCATCTTCTTCCGCTTATTCCAGATCATCAAACAAATTTAAATATTAGACAAAGATAACACAAGTAAACACAAAATGCAGTTTTTAAATGAAGGTGTTTATTATTAAGGGGAAAAAAATCCAAACCTAGACGGCCCTGTGTGAAAAGTGATTGCCCCCTAAACCTAATAAGTGGTTGGGCCACCCTTAGCAGCAACAACTGCAATCAAGAGTTTGCAATAACTGGCAATGAGTCTTTTACAGTGCTGTGGAGGAATTTTGGCCCTCTCATCTTTGCAGAATTGTTGTAATTCAGCCACATTGGAGGGTTTTCAAACATGAACTGCCTTTTAAAGGTCATGCCACAGCATCTCAACCAGATTCAGGGCAGGACTTTGACTAGGCCACTCCAAAGTCTTCATTTTATTTTTCTTAAACCATTCAGAGGTGGACTTGCTGGTGTGTTTTGGACCATTGTCCTGCTGCAGAACCCAAGTGCGCTTCAGCTTCAAGTCACCAACAGATGGCTGGACATTCTCCTTCGGGATTTTTTGGTAGACAGCAAAATTCATGGTTCCATTTACCACAGCAAGTCTTCCAGGACCTGAAGCAGCAAAACAGCCCCAGACCATCACACTACCACCACCATATTTTACTGTTGGTATGATGTTCCTTTTCTGAAATGCTGTGTTACTTTTACACTGGATGTAATGGGACACACACCTTCCAAAAAGTTCAACTTTTGTCTCATCAGTCCACAGAGTATTTTCCCAAAAGTCTCGGGGATCATCAAGATGTTTTCTGGCAAAACTGAGACAAGCCTTTATGTTCTTTTGCTCACCAATGGTTTTCGTTTTGGAACTCTGCTATGCAGGCCATTTTTGCCCAGTCTCTTTCTGATGGTGGAGTCATGAACACTGACCTTAACTGAGGCAAGTGAGGCCTGCAGTTCTTTGGATGTTGTGGGGTCTTTTGTGACCTCTTGGATGAGTCGTCACTGCTCTCTTGGGGTAATTTTGGTCAGCCGGCCACTCCTGGGAAGGTTCACCACTGTTCCATGTTTTCGCCATTTGTGGATAATGACTCTCACTGTGGTTTGCTGGAGTCCCAAAGCTTTAGAAATGGCTTTATAACCTTTTCCAGACCGATAGAGCTCAATTATTTTGTTTCTCATTTGTTCCTGAATTTCTTTGGACTGCAGCATGATGTCTAGCATTTGAGGATCTTTTGGTCCACTTCACTTTGTCAGGCAGGTCCTATTTAAGTGATTTCTTGATTGAGAACAAGTGTGGCAGTAATCAGGCCTGGATGTGGCTTGAGAAATTGAACTCAGCTTTCCAAAGATGTGATAAACCACAGTTAATTTATGTTTTAACAGAGGGGCAATCACTTTTTTACATAGGGCCATGTAGGTTTGGATTTTTTTACCCTTAATAATAAACACCTTCATTTAAAAACTACATTTTGTGTTTACTTGTGTTATCTTTGCCTAATATTTAAATTTGTTTGATGATCTGAAACATTTAAGTGTGACAATCACACAAAAAATAAGAAATCAGGAGGGGGGCAAAGACTTTTTCACACCACTGTACACCATAGCAGGTCTCACTACTGTCTTGTAAATCTTCACTTTCACTCTTGCTGCTACGCTTCTGTCACAAATCACCCCTGATACTCATCTCCAACCACTCCACCCTGCCTGCATTCTCTTCTTCACCTCTCTTGTGCATTTTCCATTGCCTTCGATGGGTGACCCCAGGTATTTAAATTCATCTACTTTCACTACCACTACTCCTTGCATCTTCACTGTTACACCTGCCTCCCTCTCATTCACACTCATGTATTCTGTCTTGCTTCTACTGACTTTCATTCCTCTTCTCTCCAGAGCATACCTCCACATCTCCAGGTTCTCTTCCACCTGCTGCCTGCTCTCACTACAGATCACAATGTCATCTGCAAACATCATGGTCCACAGAGACTCCTGCCTGACCTCATCTGTCAGCTTGTCCATCACCATGGCCAACAAGAAGGGGCTCAGAGCTGATCTCTGATGGAACCCCACCCCCACCTTGAACCCATCTGTCACTCCTACAACACACCTCACCACCATCTTGCTGTCCTCATACACGTCCTGCACTACCCTCACATACTTCTCTGCCACTCCTGACTTTCTCATACAGTACCACACTTCCTCTCTTGGCACCCTATCATATGCTTTCTCTAGAGCCACAAAGATACAGTGCAACTCCTTTTGACCTTTTCTATACTTCTCCATCAATACTCTTAAAGCAAACATTTCATCTGTAGTACTTTTTCTTGGCATGAAACCATACTGCTGCTCACTGATCGTCACCTCTCCTATTAACCTGGCTTCAACAACTCTTTCCCATATCTTCATAGTGTGGCTGATCAACTTTATGCCTCTGTAGTTACTACATTTCTGACTATCACCTTTGCTCTTGAAAACTGATTTGTCATGATCTGCATGTTTGATATGGCAAAGGTTTTACGTCGGATGCCCTTCCTGACACAACCCTCCCCATTTACCCGACCTTGGGACTGGCACTAGGAACATACTGGCTTGTGCACCCCCTGTGGCTGGGTTGTTCAAATTAAAAGCACTATGATATAAAACTATTTTTTACCTTGTCAGTGAAGCCATCTGCCATTGGCTCCCGAGTTTCTGTAACAACGCTCTCTGAGCCCCCCAGAAGACCCGTGTTGTCGAGGTGGTCGTCCTGGCTCTGCTCTGCCTCAGTCTCCACAACCAGTTGTGACTGGCTGAGGGAGTCTGAGGATGTGGAGTCGGAGGTAACCGTCTGGATGATGACGCCGTCGCTGGAGCAGAGGCCATCAGTCTGAGGAAGGAAAATGCGTGAACACATAAAAAATGCCATAGACATCCTGCAAAAGTTGGGAAACTGACCGACAGGTTGTGTAGGATGATGTGTTCTTGTGAGGAAGGTGACGAGGCTGTCGTCAGGGTAACCGTGCTATTATTGGCTAAGCTTAGTGGCAGGCTCTGATTTGATGTTGTCTGGAGATAGTAGGTGCCCGGGGTGCCGGTGGGCTGCAGGTGGAAAGACTGAGGAAAAAAAAGACTTTATTCATACAGAAGTGGGAAGAGAAACTGCAGCTGGATACCAAAACGTGTAGCAGGAACCAGTTTACCATACAGAACTAAAATAGAGCTGCTACTAAATGGTGACATATTTGCCAGTTGTGAAAGGGTTTTTGTGTGATGACTCACTGGGAGGATCTCGAAAGTCTGCAGGGCGCCTGCATTCAGAGTGATGGTCTCACTGTCACTGGCTACTGCTGCAGAATCTGAAGCTGACAGAGAAGCACAAAGAGGACGACTGTCAGGAGTCACACAATGCAAAGAGCTGCAGGATGCAATGCCAATGTGTGAACTAACGAAACTTGTGGGGAAAAAAATCACGTTCACTGACTTCCTGTTCTGTGTTCTAAAGCCTGTGGACTGTTAAAACATCACAAAATGAATAATGACAAAAGAGAATGAAAACCCATGTAAGGCAACACAGAAAACTTCTGGTAGTCTTCTATATTTAAATCAATATTTTGAAGCCTATAATGCTTATTAAATCCTGATTTACAATTCTATAATGACAGAATCAGCATTCAAACTGGATGTTTGTAAACTCTGATTTCACTGCCGCATTAACTATGACTGTTATTCATACTTCATACTCATGCCACCCAACCTTTCTGTATGTTGGCTTTATAGCCTGATATTTCTCCAAATCTTTAAAGCAGTATCAATAACTGAGGAAAGCTAAAACAGGGGCTAAAACCTGTTTGGTGGATCCCCTTGATATTGGAGTTTCGTCCTAAAGCTACTGTAAGAGGTTCAATTGCAATGGCAAATACGAATGGTGAAAGATGGCATCCCTGTCTCGTACCCCACTGTAGTCCAAAATAGTCTGATATATTGTCATTAGTCCAAACGGCTGCCATTTGAAAGAGCATATATGATTTTAATCCAGCACATAAATTTGGGGCCAAATTTAAATGCTTCTAAGGCCTTAAAGAGGTAGTCACCCTTTACCAGCGTCAAGTGACAAAATCACTTCACAATCCCCACTGGTGGTAGGAGATGAGCCATATAATATATTAAATAGGCGCCTAATGCTAACAAGAGTACTCTGAGGAGAATGCAGTATCCTCTGCCTCCGTTTTCTTTGAAGATCCCACTACTTACTGACAGAGAGCAGTTTTCAACTTTTCAATATAATTACTGTGGTAGAACCAAATTATGATAAGCCCATCACCCATGAATATACAACAAAGTATACAACCCACAGTTGTAGGACAGGATCCCGAGATGAACCTGTGTAGCAAGTTTGGTGACCCTAGAAAGCTTTACACGTTCTATAGTAAGAGAGCATAGGGAGCATCAACCTTGACCTTTGACCTTTTGACCACAAATCTGTAGTCAGAGGTCATGGTCAGAGTGAACCTGTGTACCAGGTTTGGTGACCCTAGCTTTACTCGTTGTACAGTAACGAGGCATAGGAATGTTAATGTTGACTCTAGACCCTAAACCCATAGTCAGAGGTCAGAATACTAAGGTGAACCTGTGTACCATGTGTGGTGACTCTAGCTTTATTTGTTTCATAGTAATAGTAAATGTAGCATTTACCATAGTGCAACTGGAATGTTAACTTTGACCTTTCACCCCTTGACCCCAAACCCATAGTTGGGTGAGGGTGTAAGTCATCCAAGATGTGTATTAGATACAACTACTGTATTGATTTGGCAAGCCTACATAATTTCTTTCAGTAGTTATTGTGTTTAGAACATTTAGGGAAAATCTCACCTCTGACCTTTGACTTTAAGGTCATCTAATGAGAGTCAAATTGCAATATGTGCATCATCAGATTATATCAAACCCCTTCAGTCTTCGACTGGCAGGGGATAAAAAAAATTATCTTCTTCTTATTATTATTTTGACTGTTCCCTTTAGGGGTCTCCACAGCGGCTGATCTGCCTCCATCTCACCCTATCCCTTGCATCTTCCTCTATAACACCAACCCTCTCCATGTCCTGTCTCCATTTATGTTGTAGTGGCTGTGGGTTACATGTACAAACTAGAAAAGCACTCAGAGAACGCATACCTCTGCCAAGGCTCCTTCCGTCCCTCATGAATCACCTTCAAAATGTAATGGGTTCGTGTATAGATCAGGAGCCACTTCTGGCGAAAATTGCATCAAAGTCTATCCAATAGTTTTGGAGGATTCTTGCTAACACACTGTGAGAAAATAAGAGTCTTAGCGGAGGTATGCGTTCTTGGATCATTACCAAAATGTTATGGGTTCGTCTCTAGCCCAAGGACCACCTCTGGGTGAAAAGTTCATCCAAATCCATGCAGTAGTTTTTGAGTAATCCTGGTGCATAAATACAAACAAGGTCCTTGGGTGGAGGTATGCACTCTCAGATCATCACCGAAATTTAATGGGTTCATTCTTGGCCCAAGGGCTACCTCTGGTGAAAATTTCATCAAAATCGATCCAGTAGTTTTTGCATAATCCTGCCAACAGACAGACAAACAAACAGACGGACAGACAAACCACCCCGATTACATAACCTCCTTGGCGGAGGTAAAAAATGCAAATTAAAAAACAAAATCAAGGTTAGACATAGATATATGAACATTTATTAATAAAGAACTGAATATTTAATGGGGTGTCCTAATTTTTTCACATGACTATATATATACAGTATATATATATATACGTATATATATATATATATATATATATATATATATATATATATATATATATATATATACACGTATATACACACACACACACACACACACACACACATATATATACGTATATATATATATATATATATATATATATATACACATACACACATACATACACACATACATACATACATACATACATACATATACTGTATATATCCACACAAATAGTGCTGGTGGTGCAGGATTATAGCCCTGGTTATTAGGGCTCCCACTCAGCCTCTCGTGAAAAGAAGAAGAGATTTATATATATATATATATATATATATATATATACACACCACCGTTCAAAAGTTTGGGGTCACTTAGAAATGTCCTTATTTTTGAAAGAAAAGCACTGTTTTTTTCAATGAAGATAACTTTAAACTAATCAGAAATACACCCTAATATCTAATATACATTGCTAATGTGGTAAATGACTATTCTAGCTGTAAATGTCTGGTTTTTGGTGCAATATCTACATAGGTGTTTCGAGGCCCATTTCCAGCAACTATCACTCCAGTGTTCTAATGGTACAATGTGTTTGCTCATTGCGTCAGAAGGCTAATGGATGATTAGAAAACCCTTGTGCAATCATGTTAGCGCAGCTGAAAACAGTTTAGCTGGTTAGAGAAGCTATAAAACTGACCTTCCTTTGAGCAGGTTGAGTATCTAGAAAAAATTATTTCAAATGCAAATCATTATTTCTAACCTTGTCAATGTCTTGACTATATTTTCTATTCATTTTACAACTCATGGTGGTAAATAAGTGTGACTTTTCATGGAAAACACAAAATAATTGTCTGGGTGACCCCAAACTTTTGAACGGTAGTGTATATATCAATTGTTGTCCAGCCGTGGACAAAATTGTTGGTACCCCTCTGTTAATGAAAGAAAAACCCACAATGGTCACAGAAATAACTTGAATCTGACAAAACTGGTAATAAATAAAAATTCTATGAAAATTAACCAATGAAAATCAGACAATGCTTTTGAATTGTGGTTCAACAGAATTACTTTAAAAAACAAACTAATGAAACAGGCCTGGACAAAAATGATGGTACCCTTAACTTAATATTTTGTTGCACAACCTTTTGAGGCAATCACTGCAATCAAACGATTTCTGTAACTGTCTATGAGATTTCTGCACCTCTCAGCAGGTATTTTGGCCCACTCCTCATGAGCAAACTGCTCCAGTTGTCTCAGGTTTGAAGGGTGCCTTCTCCAGACGGCATGTTTCAGCTCCTTCCACAGATCTTCAGTAGGATTTAGATCAGGGCTCATAGAAGGCCCCTTTAGAATAGTCCAATGTTTCGCTCTTAGCCATTCTTGGGTGTTTTTAGCTGTGTGTTTTGGGTCATTATCCTGTTGCAAGACCCATGACCTGCGACTGAGACCAAGCTGTCTGACACTGGGCAGCACATTTCTCTCTAGAATACCTTGATAGTCTTGAGATTTCATTGTACCCTGCACAGATTCAAGACACCCTGTGCCAGATGCAGCAAAGCATCCCCAGAACATAACAGAACCTCCTCCATGTTTCACAGTAGGGACAGTGTTCTTTTCTTGGTATGCTTCATTTTTGCGTCTGTGAACATAGAGCTGATGTGCCTTGCCAAAAAGTTCCAGTTTTGTCTCGTCTGTCCATAGGACATTCTCCCAGAAGCTTTGTGGATTGTCAACATGCAGTTTGGCAAAATCCAGTCTGGCGTTTTTATGATTTGTTTTCAATAGTGGTGTCCTCCAGTTTAGAAAGCTTGGGATCAGTCCACCAAGGTCTCCGCCTTTGACCGCCATCTAATCCACATAGCACCGGACCCCCATGATCCCTCCTGCAGGTGGTGAGCCCACTGGAGGGCGGACCCATGTAACTCCTTCGGGCTGAGCCCGGCCGGGTCCCATGGGTGGAAACCTGGCCACCAGACACTAGCCATCGAGCCCCGCCCCCAGGCCTAGCTCCAGGGTGGGGCCCCGGTAACCCCATACCGGGTGGGGTACACTGAATCCTTGATCTAGAATTTATCATGTGATTCAGTTGGATCGTTCTTAGTCTGGCCCTTCACCCAGGACCAATTTGTCTTGGGTGACCCTATCAGAGGCAAATTGCCCCGGACAACATAGCTCCTGGGATCACTGGAGCACGCAAACCCCCCGCCATGATAAGGTGACGATCCATGAGGGGATTTTGAGGGGACTTTGAGGATCTCCTCAATCTCACTGATATGCCTTGCACAGAGGAAGCAGAGCTTGTGGATGAGGGGGATGACTCGCCTATCACAGGGGCTGAGGTCGCCAAGGTGGTTAAAATTCTCCTTGGTGGCCGGGCCCCGGGGGTGGATGAGATTCGCCCTGAGTACCTTAAGGCCCTGGATGTTGTAGGGATGTCATGGTTGACACGCCTCTGCAACATTGCGTGGAGGTCGGGGACAGTGTCTTTGGCATGGCAAACCGGGGTGGTGGTTCCTCTCTTCAAAAAAGGGGACCGGAGGGTGTGCTCCAACTTTAGAGGGATCACACTCCTCAGCCTCCCTGGAAAGGTCTATGCCAAGGTACTGGAGAGGAGAGTCTAGCCATTGGTTGAACCTCGGATTCAGGAGGAGCAATGTGGTTTTCGTCCTGGCCGTGGCACATCGGACCAGCTCTTTACCCTCTCGAGAATTCTCGAGGGTTCATGGGAGTTTGCCCAACCAGTTTACATGTGTTTTGTGGACTTGGAGAAGGTATTCGACTGCGTCCCTCGTGGTTTTTTATGGGGGGTGCTTCGGGAGTATGGGGTATCGGGCTTGTTGTTATGAGCTATTCTGTCTCTGTACGACCATTGTGAGAGTTTGGTTCGTATTGCCAACACTCGGTCGGACTCATTCCCAGTGAGAGTTGGACTCCGCCAGGGCTGCCCTTTGTCACCGATCCTGTTCATAATTTTTATGGACAGGATTTCTAGGCGCAGCCAGGGAATGGAGGGTGTCACGCTTGGTGACGACAGGATCTCATCTCTGTTGTTTGCAGATGATGTTGTCCTGTTGGCTTCATCCAGCAATGACCTACAGTTCTTGCTGGGACGGTTTGCCACTGAGTGTGAAGCGGCTGGGATGAGAATCAGCACCTCCAAGTCCGAGTCCATGGGCCTCAGCCAGAAAAAGGTAGATTGTCCTCTCCGGGTTGGGGACAGGCTCCTGCCCCAAGTGGAGGAGTTTAAGTATCTTGGGGTCTTATTCACGAGTAAGGGGAGATTGGAGTGAGAGATTGACAGACGGATCAGAGCAGCATCTGCAGTGATGCAAACATTGTACCGGTCTGTTGTGGTGAAGAGGGAGCTGAGTTCTAAGGCAAAGCTGTCAATTTACCAGTCAATCTACGTTCCTACTCTCACCTATGGTCACGAGCTTTGGGTATTGACCAAAAGAACGAGATCGCAGATACAAGCGGCTGAAATGAGCTTTCTCCGTAGGATTGCTGGACTCACCCTCAGAGACAGGGTGAGGAGCTCAGTCATCCGGGAGAAGCTCAGAATAGAACCGCTGCTCCTCCACATTGAAAGGAGTCAGTTGAGGTGGTATTGGCATCTGATTAGGATGCCTCCTGGATGCCTCCCACTTGGTGTTTCGGGCACGTCCAACTGGGAGGAGACCCCGGGGCAGACCCAGGACTCGCTGGAGAGACTATGTCTCTCAGCTGGTCTGGGAATGCCTTGGTATCCTCTCTGAAGAGCTGGAGTAGGTGGCTGGGGAGAGGGAAGTCTGGGCTTCTCTGCTTGAACTGCTGCCTCCACGACCCGGACCTCTGGAAAAGCGGTAGAAGATGGATGGATGGATGGTGACCTCCTTGGTCGTCTCCCATGAAGTCCACTTTGGCTCAAACAACGACGGATGGTGCGAGCTGACACTGATGTACCTTGACCTTGGAGTTCACCTTGAATGTGTTTAGAGGTTGTTCTGGGCTCTTTCGTTACCATTCGTATTATCCGTCTCTTCCATTTTTCATCAAGTTTCCTCCTGCGGCCACGTCCAGGGAGGTTGGCTACAGTCCCGTGGATCTGAAATTTCTGAATAATATGTGCAACTGTAGTCACAGGAACATCAAGCTGCTTGGAGATGGTCTTTTAGCCTTTACCTTTAACATGCTTGTCTATAATTTTCTTTCTAATCTCCCGAGACAACTCTCTCCTTTGCTTCCTCTGGTCCATGTTTAGTGTGGTACACACCATGTCACCAAACAGCACAGTGACTACTTGTCACCCTTTAAATAGGCCAACTGACTGATTACAAGTTTGTAGACACCTGTGATGTTAATTAGAGGACACATCTTGGTTGAACATGTCCCTATGGTCACATTATTTTCAATCTTTTCTAGGGGTACCATCATTTTTGTCCAGGCCTGTTTCATGAGTTTGTTTTTAAAGTAATTCTGTTGAACCACAATTCAAAAGCATTGTCTGATTTTCATTGGTTAATTTTCATAGAATTTTTATTTATTACCACTTTTGTCAGATTCAAGTTATTTCTGTGACCATTGTGGGTTTTTCTTTCATTAACAGAGGGGTACCAACAATTTTGTCCACGTGTGTACATGCACAGCTGTTGGCAGCATTTGGCAAAGTAGGTTTAAATCCAAATATCCAACTACGCTGACTTTTTTCCCCTCTTTTTTTCAAATTATATGATTCATTGAAAGCCAGCCTTAAGTTTAAAGAGAAAAAATATAGATAATAATGATAAATACCTTGTCAGGTGGACCAGCCTAATTTTAGTTAGCCACTTAAAAACTGCACTGACTTTTGAACTTAAAATAGTACCACACTGAACCTAAAGTGCTATCTGAAGCACTTTAGGTTCACTTGTACTGAAAGTTTTCCACAGTCCAATATGAAAGGAGAAAATTAAGCAGCCTAAACAGGAGCCCATGTGAAGCACACCTTACTCCCCTGCCTTCCTATAGAGATTAAGTTATGGAATTATGGCACCAATGACATGAAATTATGGACTACATTTGTCAAATGAAAAAAATGCATAATTGGATAAATACAAATGTACAGTATTTAATTTAAATGAAAGAATTTATGTCTCAGTATTGTTTAATCTGAATTTTTACGTTTATGTTTGCAAGAATGACTGGGAAGCACTGTGGTGCAGTGGTTAGCATTGTTGCCTTACAGCTAAAGGTTCCAGGTTCAAATCCCCAGGCTGCCAGGGGTAGAAACCTTTCTGTGTGGAGTTTGCATGTTCTCCCTGTGCTGCGTGGGTTTACTCCGGGGGCTCCGGTTTCCTCCCACAATCCAAAGACATGCATGTCAGGTTAATTGGTTGTTCTAAATTGTCCCTAGATATCTGTCTCCTATAGGCCCTTAAAATAGAGGGTTAGTGCTTTGAGTGGTCTTTGAGACTAGAAAAGCGCTATATAAGTACAGGTCCCTTATCCCTTATGAATGAGACGCAGGCATTTATAAGTTCTGCTTCAAGCATTTTCTGTCTGTACAATGACATTGACATGAAACATTTAAGTCTGATTTAAGTTATCAACTTTGACTTGAGAATGTCTGTTTATCGTATATTTTGTTTTACAATATGTAAGGAAGAAATAATTTAAAAAACACAAATTAATAAAGTCCCTAAATCAAGACTGAAACTGAGAGGGGACCAGGCCTTCGCCGTCGCGGCTCCTACATTGTGGAACTCGCTGCCGTTACATGTCAGACGAGCTCTTCACTGCCTGTTTTTAAGTCTTTCCTGAAAGCATACCTTTTTTCCTTGACTTCTATGTGAAATGTAGTGTTTTATTCTTGTTCTATGGTGCTCTGTTATTGATGGCTCTTATTTGTTTTTATGTGTCCTTTGTGTTTTTATTGTGGGATCTGTTATGTTTTATATGTTTATGTAAAGTGCTTTGGCTAACAATTGTTGTTTCTCTTAAAGCATTTTATAATGGTATGGTATGGTATGGTACAGTATGGTACATAAAAACACTCAGTGTAATCTATTTATGCTTTAGTGTGTGACAACAGTGATGCAGACTGAAGACTGAGTGATGGTGCTCTGTGCTGAAGATGGAAATGTGATGTTGCAGCTGGGACTGTGTAAGCCTCACCCAGGTGCGTGATCTGCAGTGGGATCTGCAAGGGGATCTGCAGCGCCGTGACAGAGCCGGGCGCTGAACCGCTGCTGCTGCTCTCATCCAATCGGGTAAGTCGGATCTGGAGCGAGGACGAGGAGGAGGAGGGGCTCCCCGATCCTGAGGCAGACTGTGACGATGCCATGAGCTCCTGGAGGCCTTTCAGTAGGACTGAAACCCAGATGCACATGTGTCAATGTCAGCAGTTCACTGTGCTTCCTACCTACTGATATTATGATGAAGAGAAGAAGGGGAGGACAGCCGCACCAAAGAAGGGGATGTCCTTGTGATTGGCTACTTGTCTCTTGATGCTCCACCACTTAGATCTCAGCCACTGAGGCGATCGGACGCTGCTCCACCCGCTGGCGAGATCCTCCCACTTGATTTCATTCTCATCCTCCACTCCCAGCTCTGATATCCTGAAAGACACGGTTAATGTTTATTGCAACCACCCCCCCACACACCCCCACACACGCCCACACACACCTGGATATCAGGTTGAGGTCGTCCTCTTTCGTCCACTCCGTTCCCCCGCTGTGTTTCCAGTTCAGGTAGTTCAACCACTTTGAGCGGCACTGCTTTTCTGAGCGTGTGCGGACCTTATCGGCTACCGTCGCCCAGGAAACGCCTCCTGTGACCGCCGACCCCGGTGTCACGCCCGCCATCTCATATACCACCTCCGTGAGGCGTCGCTCCTCCTCCTCAGTCCATTTACCTGATTTTGAAATTTAATTAATTTCAAAATACAAGCATTGACAATATGATGGACTGAGAATTTTCACTTCAGTTTAAAAGATTTTCAAAAACAGGAAATAAGAGCACACACATTTTGTAAATACAACTTTAGTCCACATAGTCAGAGTGAGATGATGCTCCTTCTGGCTCCATTTACCTCAGATTAAAAAAGGTATTTTCAAAATAAAAAATGCCCTACATAAATGATAAGACAGGCATTTTCAGCTGCTCTGTACCTGTGTTGCAGGTGTCCTTCATCAGTCGGCAGCGGTCTTTCACAGAGGAAGCACTGCGACCCAGAGCTGCCCCGATGGTCGCCCAGTCATTACCATGCTTCTCCTTCAACCTGAACAAGGTCATCAGCATTATTAAGTCACAAAATCAAACAAGCCAACGTGAGAGTTCAAAAGTTAAACAGTTTTACTTACAATTTGAGCTTCTCTATCTCATCAGGGGTGTACCTTTAAAAACATAATTTGCTTTAAAAAAAAATAAACCATCTCGACTGTATTTTGTTTTTTCCCCTCACGTACTCACTTTCCAACATGGTTGCGATTGTCATACATCCGCAGGACTCGCCTGTAGACGGCGAACAGTGGCCTATTTAAGCCCAGAGCAACTGACCGGTAGAAGTCCTTCCTCTCATCTTTGGACATATCGAAGATGATCTCCGCCGGATCCTCGATGCCACGTCCCTAACAGACAGGAAGCTGACTTCTTCAGTCACCATATGAGGGAGAAATCAGGAGACTGGACAGGAAAGAAAATCATCTCACCTTCACATATCGGTCGATGTTATACATCAGAATGTCGATCTCCTCTTTGGACCACATGCCCTGTTTCCACTTATGACCTGTAGAGGGACAAAATGTGGACTAAAGCATATTTTTCTTTGTTTTTTTTTTTTGTTTTTTTTACCCACAATGAATAAGTGACTGTATTTCATCCACATTTTGAATATGTGTAAAATTAAATCCTGAACCAAAGATCCCAAACTTGGATAAAATGTGTCTGGCAGAGGTGCAGTGATTGATGATCCGCTTAAGGTGAAAATGAATAAAGCTAAAGGGAGCATGTTTATTCACATTAACAGTGATACCACAGCTACACGTTTCTGCTCTGACGCTACAAACACAGCCAATGAAGAGACGATGTGGGGATGAACAAGAAAACACTTTTTAAAAATTATTAGTATTATTTAATTCAGGATTAAAACAACAATATCTTTCAGTATTCTTTGCACACCAAGGATTTCATTTTGGCGCTCCATGTTGTATTTCATTTGTTCACACAGAATGCTACATACTGTAACTATACATAGAACACAGTCACTCTCATCACGTAGACGATAGAAAGGAACATTTTTAAAATAAATATACTTACATTCTTTAATCTCATTTTCTATTAAATTAAGAATATCATCTAGATAACTGACACATGATATATTGTATGATCATTATGAACATGGCATCAATTACCACATTTTACATATCACAGGTTTTGCATATCACAGGTTTTGCCAATGTGGTAATACTGCAACACCCGGGACAAAATCTAGTCCAAAATCAGTCTCAAGCTGGAAACCAAGCCCAGTAGCCCACAACCACTTTTCTAATGGCTAGAAGAGGAGAGCCCCTCTAGAGACAAACATACTGTAGACGTCTATGGAAAAAATTATTTCTTTTCTCACTTGACCTACGACTCTACTTAACACTCCTCATTAGTTTATAATTTTAATCTACATCTTTTTAATAAGGCATGATGTTTCTTTATAAATTTCAGTCTCACACAGAATGAATTAGATGATAAAACAGTGTATGTTTAGGACAGGGCTGCCTTAGGTGAGTCTCTCCGGTAAATGTGTGTGCAGTCCTGGGCGTCCCTGTCAAATGTGTAAGATGGATGGTGACAGCAGGTGTTGTTTTAAAGCCAAACATTGGCCAGTCATAAAGCTTATTCACTTCTTCCATACCAGAGAAAGCCATTTTCTTGATTGTACCTTTGTTAGCTAGTGTGTCTTTGTCCTCTTTAGTTGTAAACCAGGCCTGGCTGACAGGTGACACCTCCGTCTTCTGATCCACTGACAGAGAATCCTCATCTTCATGGAGAATCTACCAACACAAATCTAACTTTTACAACCATGACTTCTACAGAACCAGTTACATACTGTTTTTTACATTTAATCAGTAGTTCCTTACATATCTAATTTCATTAAATTCAGATTTTTTTCCACACTATCTAACAAAACAAGGAGCGTGTTCTGAACCTGAATCTGAGCAACCGTGTCCTCCGCCGTGGCAGTCATTGTCACCTCGAAGCTGTCAGAGTTCTCCGACACTGAGAAAATGAGATGAAAAAATTATCATCCACAAAGCCATCTCCAAAATTGCAAACAATTGAGGGTAAAAGGGGAACTTAACAAAACGTAACTCACTGTACGCATGCACAGGGAATGACTCCGAGCTGGTCTGATTGGGTAAAGTGACAACCGAGAACTGAGGCGTGTCGGAGGTTTCCTGCTCATCTATAGAGAGTCGCAGCTTCTTCTGGAGTGGCTCCAAGTCCTCATCTAAACACAAACACACACGCACAAGATATTAGGAAAAATGATCTATTGTGTTAATCTGATTAGAATAAAATCAAGTTAACATCTCAGTTGGAATAAAAATTGCACTAAATCCAATTTCTTAAAGTCAGATCACCACATCTAGATGGGGGAGTCAAACTGCTCCCATGTGTGTACAGCTAAACTGGACCAAAACCGGCCCAAGTTGTCTGTGTGTGTATGCTCAAGTAGTGTGCTTTTACTTGGAAGATGAGCAGCATAACACACGAAGTGCATCCACTCATTTTTGGACCCTTAAGGAGATGTAATTCATGCAGTCTCAGCATGTTTTCACCACACACGACATGCTAACAATTAGCTGCTAGCTCACGTGTCGATTTTTAAGTCTGTAATGTAATACAGTAGGTCAACCAGAAAAAGGGCCAATAATATCCCAATTAAATAATCTGTACATGGACATGCACTTTATGTGAGGACAGTCCTTCATTTAATGCACTTCACCTATTAAAATTTGCAGCCAAGTTTACAATTATGCATGTAATAACTTTTAGCCAACAGAAAGCAGCAAAAAAAAAAAAAAAAAAAGGATGATATGCAGGTTTGGCTAAGGAAAGACTTCACTTGTTACAGTTGGTTTATGTGACTATTTTGTTTGCCAAGTAGGCTGGCCCGCTTGATGACACAACTAGAGTGTTGGGCTCCAGTGTGGGAGGAGGTCTTAAGCTCTTAATTTATACTAATGGAACCTGTAACTGCAGCTCACCAATTGCTGTTTGAAAGCGGCTTAATTTGGAACAGAGCTTCTCTAAAGATGCTGGGAGGAAAACCAGCACTGCATGGCGCCAAGATAGCCCAAGATCTTCTGTTAGTAAGGCATATGAATGTGATAAATAAAATATGGACAAAATGTTGAATCTGAAGAAATATTTATTTCTAAACAGCCAACAGCAGACTCCCTTTTGAATTCTGTTCGTTTCTGCGTTAATCCGTGACTGAAACTATAACTATGACTGCTGTGCACATGTTGTCAAAGTCCCAAACACAGTAATTATCCATCTTTGCTAGAATTTGCATGCAATTAAAGAGTTCTTTTCATGTTTGGTCTGAACACACCATGAGAATATTCAATCATGTGCATTTATAAACAGAGTTGTGTATTCAGGTGGCCCTCAGGACTGCACTCAAGTAAGCTAAAAAAAAAAAAAACTTTCCAAGTCTTGTTGCTTCTGTCAGTATGATGTGCAACAGCTTGAAAAAAAATTGATGGCGAAAAATGCATAAATTGAGCATATTACACACACACACCTCACAAAAAGTTAGAGATATTTGGCTTTCAGGTGAAATTTCAGGATGCACTTAAAATGCACTGTAACCTTTCCAGGTGAACTGAATTTGACCTTCTCTAACCCTTTTGAACGCACATGTCCAACTGTTCAATATTTCAATACTTTTTGCATTACTTGCTGTTCTCTAACAAGGTGCTTAATGGCAAAATTCACAACAGGTGTTTGATCCACGAATCGACCAATAAATTTTCTGGTTCAATTAGAATTGGCATTTAAACAGTCCTCTTCATCATGCTGTTCACATTTTGACATCATGAGACCAAGACAACACCTAACAATTAGAAATGTTGGGAAAAAAATCAATTCACGTAAGAATCTAGATTCTCATTTTACATGATCCAGATCGATTCACAAAAATCAGGAATCGATTTTACATTTTTTTTTTTTTTTTTTTTTTTTTTTTTGTGGTGGTGCTGGGGTCTCGTCATGCGACACGTATTGCCGCTTCATCACACACATTGATGCTGCCGATGCAGGAGAACCATGCAGAGTAGCTTACTAGCTAGCAGCCAGATGAAACAGTTGGAATAAAGAAAAAATAGAGCAGCAAGAAATTCAGCCAGTCCCATCTTCAATGAAGGCAAGTGTGTGGGCGCATTTTTATTTCTATAACATTCCGGGAAAGAAAGCGCTAGACATGACACATGTAATATGTAAAGTTTGCAAAACGAAAGCCAAGTACTTTGGTAACACCACTAACACGGGGGCTCACATTAACCACCATCACCCAGAGTTGAAAGAAGTGGAAAAAGTTGTAAGTCCTGCTGCTGAACAACGCACACTGCACCACTTCAGCAAACTCCCAGCAAATTCTGAACGGGCAAAAAAAAATAATCAAATCTTGTAACAGCACTTTATTTTGTCTTCGAACTTTAATTTGTTTTTAAGTCTCTGAAGAATTTAGATACTTACGTTTATATTTGTGCAGGTTTAAAATTAATGCTACTTATGCATCAATTACATTCAGTTCTTATTGAATTTTTTCATTGAATTAAGTTACTATATAGGTAACTGTACACTGACTGTATACAGTCAGGTAGCACTGCTATTTAAATGGATGTTCAAAGTATTTGTGATAGAATTTACTTTTGTTTTTTAATGAATAGCTAATATTTCTAGAATGCTACACACTGTGTAAAAGCTGTTAGGAATTGTGATATGGTGAAAAGGAAATTTTTCAAAATTTATTTCACTTCTGTACAATTTCATTTTTGAAACTCACAAGTTTTCAAGAAATAGAAAAGCAGTTACTAACCTTAGCCTACTTTTTCATTTAACAGTATTTTATTGCAAATCAGTTGATGTAATTTTTTAAAAATATATCCCCCCAAAACATCAACACACTGTACTCTGCTTTCAAGCTTACCTTGCCATTTTTTTGCAGTGCAGTGGCCTTTTTTTCTGAGATTATTGGGTTTTTGTACTGAACTAAGAACCAAATGCAAAGCAAAAATAGTTTTGAATCGAAAATCGATTCTGAATCAAATCGTGACCCCAAAAATCGGAACTGAATTGAATCGCATGACTTCTAAAGATTCACAGCCCTACTAACAATTGATCAACAGTACCTCGCCATTGTGAGGCTTCAAACAGGACGTTCTCAGAGGGAAGTGGCTACTGAGCTTAGAGTGTCGCAGAGTGTCATCAACAGGTTGCAACAGAGATACAGAGAGATTGGAAGAGTCACAAAAAGGCAAAGAAGTGGACGTCCTTTGGCCATATCCCATGCTGATGACCACTTCATTGTGAACAGTGTGCTGCGGAACTGGATGATGAATGCCACTCAACTCCAGGCACATTTAAGGGAGGTGAGCGGCACCCAAGTGTCACGTCAGTACAGTACAGCAAAGTTGATTCCCGAATTGATGACATTAGTCACTATGGGGGCAGGCCAAAACTAATGTTTATGATCCTGAACTCAGATTTGGACTGGGTAACCTTTTTTGTCTGTTCAGATGTTACACCCAGCAGGCTGCTGATCTTCAGGCAAGGATCTCTATAACATTTCTTCGACGGCAATGCAAATAAAGACTTTTTTGTAATACTGGTGTTTTCACCCCTACATACATAAGCAATCCACTTGAGATACTGCACTGTGATAAAATCTTTAACAGCCACAGTCTTTGTCAATTTAAAAATATCTTCATTGAACTAAACTAAGTGAAATGCGTCTTCCTCATCATCACAAGCCTTCCGGCGCCAGCCTCCTTTCATCATACCTCTCAGGCATTGTGTCCAGCATACTTCAAGTATGGCAATTTGCCTCTCATTGGGGAACCACGCTTGAGTGCCATAGACAAGTCTAGACCAAACGCACGCTTCTACGATCTTTCATCTCGTGTACATGGATACCCTGCAATTGGTCAGCACATTACGTAGCTCATTGAACTTAGCTATTGCACTGGCCACATGGTGTTCGGAAAAGCATCCATCCTCCACACTGGTAACAGTCTGACCAAGATAGCAAAACTGTGTCACGTTCTCAATGGCATGAACTTCTATAGAAAACAAGGTTGTCTGCTTTGCAAGGGCTTGGTTGTTGAACACTTGAATCTTCGTTTTCTTGAAAGATACTGTTAGCCCAAAATGCTTACACATCTCATTGAGGATACTCAAACGACCATTTGAAACTGTTTACATCAGCGTGGTCTGCATGCTAGATGACCTGCAAGAGTACCTGACCACACCAGCAGGCACAGGCGTCATCGTCTTGCATGGGCCAGGGAGCAGTTATGCTGGACAAGGAACCAGTGGGCCTCAGTGCTGTTATACAGTATGATGAAAGTTAATTCATGTTGAGCAGAAATGATGGCCGCCAGCTCATCAAGGTCGCATCATTAGGGAACAGCTGCTGGACGCTGGGGTACCCCAAATGGAGTGGCCTGCACTTTCTCCAGACCTGAATCCTATAGAAAACCTATGAGATCAGCTGAGTCACTGTGTAGAGGCTCGTAACTCTGCACCCCACAACCTCAATGACCTGAGGGCCGCCCTTCCAGAAGAGTGGAATGCCATGCCTCAGCAGACAATAAGTCAATTTGTGAACAGCATGAGACATCATTGTCAAGCTGTAATTGATGCTCAAGGGCACATGACAAGAACGTCTACAACTTCTACAGCTGCATCATCAAGAGCATCTCAACCAACTGCATCACTGCATGGTACTGCAGCGCTACTGCTTTGGACCACAAACGCCTGCAGAGAGTGGTGAAGACAGTGGAGAAGATCATCAGGACTCCACCCCCCTTTCTGCAGAGCATCTATCACCGCAGAGTCCAAAGGAGAGCTGCCTCCATCCTCCAAGACCCCACCCATCCCCAGCACAGAATGTTCACACTTCTACCCTCAGGCCGGAGGTACAGAAGTGTGAAATCCAGGACATCCAGACTAAAAAACTCCTTCTTTCCCACTGCCATCAGACTCCTGAATAAATAACAAACTCTGGACACAGCTTTGCAAATAAGAATTCACACACTGGTTGCTAAATTTGCACATTGCCCATTTGGACATTGTACATAGTCTCACCCCATCTCATGTCCAAATCATCTCTGCTGCTAAATGATCATTGTACAGTCTACTGGGTATTATCATTACAGAGAAATTCTCACACTGGGTGCTAATTTGTACATTGCTCATTTGCACACTGTACACAGGCTTATGCCATCTCAGGTTTATATCATCTCTGATATTAATATACCATTGTCCATTATAGTCATCCAGTGAATTTTAAATTTTCATTCTTCTTGTTTTCTCTAGTTTATCTGCTTTAACTGTCCTAATTGCCCAATGTGTATTTATTAGTATTTATTAGTATTAGTATTTAGTATCAAGGTGTGTTTATTACCTTTATTAGTATTGATGTGTATCTATTACCTTGACATTCATTCGGAGAGCAGAGTAAGAATTTCATTGCTCACGAAATGTTGCATTTCTTAACTGTGCACATGATAATAAAGCCTTTGAATCTTGAATCTTTTGTTTCAATAAACTGTATAAGATGTGGAAATCCCCATTGCATGCTTCTACTTAAATGCCCTACTGTCATGATATAATATCACTATAGCGTGAACTTTTAACATTTTTCATAAATTTCACCCGAAAGCCAAATATCCCTTTTTGTGAGTAGTGTGTGTGTGTGTGTGTGTGTGTGTGTGAAATTAATTCTGTGAATAGAGGAACAAACCAATCTGGTTACATCGTAGTCTAGGGTGCCTCAACAATTCTCTGCAGTGAAGGAATAAGGCTGCATGCCCACAGGCAGTGTTGCTTTCTGATGCAAGTGCTCTGGACTGTGTTTTTAGAACACTTGAATGTATACCTGGGGCAAGAGTGAGCTTCCAACATGTCCTCTTTACCCAGGAAAGTGCACGCTTGAACATATCCTAAGCAGCTGTCCAACAGCCCTTGGTAAGGTGCTGCTGGCACCACGACCAGGTGCTAAAGTGTGTGGTGGAGACTATCTCCAGCACAGTGGCCAACAACAAACAAGTTGGTAGTCAAAGGAACATTTCCTTTGTAAGGGCTGGAGAGAAGCCTCAGCCACAGCCTACACCATTATTAGTCAACCTGCTCTCTTCAGCTTCAGATTGGGACCTACGAACTGACTGGGGCAAGCAGCTTAACTTCCCGAACTGTCTGACACCAATGTCTCTTAGGTTGGATGTGGTACTTAGATCTGTCTCTTCCAGGCAGGTCCTACTAATGGAGCTCACAGTTTCCTAGAAGGAGCACATGGAAGAGGCCAATGACTGCAAATAGCTCAACTACCAAGAACTGGCAAAACAGTGCTGGAGGAACGGCTGGAGAACTTACTGTGAGCCCATAAAAGTGAGGAGTCAAGGTTTTGCTGTATTCTTTTTACTTTTTCTAAGTAAGACGTACAAATATCTTTTCATTTTCAATTTAACCTCTTTGAACCTTCATATACTGTTGGTAAAATTAGTAATCTAAGTTGTTATTTATGTTTACAGAAAACAGAGAAAAATCTTTGTGTATTCACCCACCAGCGGGAGGACAGTGCAGTATGATGCTTCCATCTCTGTCCTGAGTGAGTGTGACTGAGTTGACATTTTCCAAAGCTGCAGCATCTTCATCTTCAGCTGCTGAACTCATCCTACCTGCAGACAAAACACACCAATTACTGTGTATTGTTATTACATTACTGAGTCATTAATAGTAATTAAAGTTGAAATGACAATTTTGGAAACAAGAAAATACCAGTAGGATTCAATCATAACATTTAATAAAAAGGCTACAAAAGTTACATTTCACTTTGTTGCTCCCACTGTATGTTTGATCTCTGAAAGCACTTTTTCATTCTTTTGTTGCATTTTTCTTGCTCCCGTTTCAGTGCTTCCTCTTGCTTCCTTCTGGGCTCCATGTGCTCTAACTGCATAGTTAGCTTCTCTTCCTTTATTAATTTTCTGTGACATTCTGGTCAGTCACTGCAACAGATACTGGAGTCAGTTTGTCTTGGCCTGTCCCTGCCACTGATAATGCCTCTATCTGCCAAGAATGTGCCACTAGTCCAGCAAAAGCTAGCGGTACTCAAATACTTTGCAAGCAGTTTCATGAAATGGTCAGTCAGAAAGCAACTCATACCGGCTCGGATGTTGCCCGGGTTTGCAGGGTCAGGAGCTCCTGGCAGCAGAGGGCGGGGGACAGAGCTGTGTAGAGGAATCTGATCAGACCTAAATGAAACAGTCATTGTCGCCTGCGACAGACTGCTATGATGATGATGATGAAATTCATACCAGTCCCTCTTTAAAACTAGAGGGCACTCAGTCAGTGCATATTGAAATGGTCTTGAAATGCAGTGCATATTGAAATGGTCTGCCATCTCTCAGAATGTTGGTTTGTTTGTCTGTATGTATGTCTGTCTGTAAGCAGGATTATGCAAACAAACCGCAATGAGCTGCTTGAAAGAGGTAGAAAATTTGATGATTTGCAAACATAATGAACTGCCATATCTGCATTTAGGATTTTTAGGTTTCAGTACTAATATATTTTTTTTTTCTAAGTTTTAAATCACTGGCTTATGCCCTTTACTGTCATAAGCTAGAAACAATGTTGTACTACAATAAGCCAAACCATCAGTGATGGAGTTGCTCATTCTGACTTGATGAAATAACACCAAGAGTCCTCAGATTTCCTGACTGTTGACTTTAACCTTAAGCACAGCTTAGATGCAGACCCAACTGATGACCATATGTATGTCTGCAGAACACTGGGACAATTGCCTAGGATTAGTAATGATTTTCATGAAGTCACAAGTGCCCAGATCTCCTGACCTTGGACAAGGACCTTGACCTTGAGCACAACTTGGATACAAACCAACCTGAGGATCCTTGTGAGTGAATTTGATAAGAGGGCAATTGCCTCGGAGGAGTAATGATTTTCATAAAATCATAGTGTACTCAGATCTCATGACCTCTGGCCCTGCCTCTGACCTTAAACGTAACCTGGATGCAGCGAGTTCAGTGACCACTGGAGCAATTGCCTAGGACAAGTAGCAATTCCCATGAAATGTGGACAGAGGAATGGACGCCGCACCATCGCATTAGCCCCTTTCAGCTTTGCTGGAATGAGCTAAAAACATTTAAGGCATCATTTTGTAAGATGCTTTGTGAGTCACAGAAACTAAGCAACCATGGTCATGGCTATATTCCACCCCACCCCCCCATTCTGTTTCCTCATAATTACATATTAATGTGTAATAACAGCTCATCAGAGAATAAATCTATGTTATCACAGAAAAAAAGCATGTGATGTTGAGGGATTTTTTTTTTAAAGAGACAGTGGTGATCACCACAGCTAATCTTGGCTTCCTTAACCATCTGTTAAAGAGCAATCCCAGTTTAGGGAGGACACCTACAGCTTGTGGTGGCCTACAATTTCCACACAGGCACCCATGACATGTTTGTGACTGCAGCCTTGACTTGTGATAATTCATTCTTGCCTAGATCATGCTTTTTCAACATAAATATAGCATTGCGGTGACCCACCACATTCTACATGGACATTTCTCACACTCAGCAGGTCTGGAGGAGGCAGAAGACAATCTACATACAGAGGACAATTCACATACGGACAGAGAGCCCCTGGGGGCAACCAGAACAATGGACTATTGCTTATACATCCCCGGATGAGGGAGAAGACATCCGGGCGCCAGTTGGTCATGCTAATGATATGTATTGACTGATATGTATATCACTATGCTAATGTGCCATGCATTCTCTCTCTGTCTGTATAACATGTATAAAAGAGTTGCTATACATGCCTGAGCAGCACAGTAGCTCACTTAGTTACAATGTGTGTCTCATTATGTTTGAGGAAACAAAACTTGGCACCATTCCAGCTCGTCACATCTCGCCTGATCTTTTACCTCCACAGTATTTGGTTTTTTTATTAAGATAGAGGCACACGTTCGTCATAATTTTTGTTCTGCTTGATACTTATTTTATTGATGTGAATGTTGAAGGGTTGTTCTTCTGTCTGTATGGATATTGTAAGGATTGAAATGATCTAAAGTTTGTTAATATGTGTACTGGATTGGTTGTTGGACTGTGTACTAGAAGTGGGTTATAATGAGTTACACTGACACTTGCACTCATGTTACTTTTTTCACAAAATTGTACTTTAGCGAGTCATTTTGTTGCAGGTGTGGAGGAAGAAAGCAGACGAGACAACGAGCTGGACAACACACAAACTTTACTTTCTCCTCCAACATCAAGTACAGTAAAAACTGAAGCTTCAGTGCCTGAGCAAACTCCTTTATACTCTAATTCCCACCTCCAGCACTCAGGGTGAATACATTAACATTCAGACTGCAAGACATGCACACACATTAACATAACACTGAAACACACCTCACAGAGCATGTCTTGCTACAATACATTCACACCCCTGCATCCTCAGGTGCCAGCCTAGCACGGCAGGGGGTGAAAGGCATATCTTTGTTTGGTTGGCTCCACTCAGCTTTCCCCAATAGCATCTCCATATCTTCTCCCCCACCAACCCCGTCGTCCTGGGTGGAGTGCCATGTGTATTGTGTCCACCACACAACCCCCCCCCCCTTCCCAACACCCAGAAGGGGCTCTAATCCTCTGGCACCTTGGGCTTGAGCCGGCGCCCAAAACTGCTGAAACGTGGACCGGCCGAAGTGTCTTACTGTTGAAGAGGGCAAGAGACAAACTCAGTCTCCGGCGTACAGTCGTGTGGAGGGGGAAAAGGGTAGGGAGGGCGAAAACCTAGTCTGCTGCCAACAGTTCCCTGCAGGGGGAACACCAACTTGCGGAGCCACTGTAGGTGAGCATCTGCGGCAGGGAACTTGAGCCAACACCACCTGTTCGTCTGCTAACACATATGCGGGCTTAAGCCTGTCAATGCAGACGGTCTCCCTACGCCGCCCCCGCCCCCCCAAGTCTAACACAAAATGCTTTGCACCAGGTTCCAGCACCCTGAACGGTCTGTCGTAGGTCCGGTCCGGCGCAGCGGGGTCCGGTGCGCATCATGCCTGACAAAAACATAACTGGCATTCTGTAAGCTTTTTGGGATGAAGGTGCGGGGAAAAAAATGGTGGGCCGGGCCTGGCACGTTAAAAGCCTCTGTACTGTGCAAAAATTGCACGGGCAGATCAGCCCCGGGCACGGGGTTTTCCGGTAAAAAACTCCCCGGAGATCCGCAGCAGCTGAGAAAAAACAAGTTCTGCCGGGGAGGCTGCCAGCTCCTCCATAGGTGCAGAGCGCAACCCTAAAAGACCCCAGGGCAGGCGGTCGACCCAATTTGCATCCGTGAGTGAAGCTCTGAGTGCTGCCTTAAGCAACCTATGAAAACGCTCGCATAACCTGTTAGCCTGGGGGATGTACGTGGTAGTGCGGTGAATTCTGACCCCCAGGCTCTGGGCTATTGTGTACCAGAGTTCCAAAACGAATTGCGGACCCCTGTCAAAAGTGATGTCCAACAGGGATCCGAACCGTGTAACCCAAGCTGACAAAAAAGCACAAGCCACTTCCGCAGACATGGTGGAAGCCAGCGGGACCACTTCAGGCCAGCGCATGGTGCGGTCCACGATTGTCAAAAGGTGCGTGAAACCTTGCGACGGCGGGAGGGGTCCCACCAAATCCACGTGGATGTGGTTGAACCTCCTGGCCAGGATTTGGAACGGCTCAAGGGGGGCTCTGGTATGCTTGTGGACTTTGGCCTGCTGGCATGCGATGCAAGCTGCAGCCCACTCTTTCACATCCTTGCGCAAGCACGACCAGACAAATTTCTCCCCCACCAGTTTAACCGAAGCGCACACGCCGGGATGCAAAAGGGAGTGGACTGACTCAAAAATGCGGTGGCGCCAAGAGCTCAGAACCACCAGGCACGGGCGACCGGTGGAGACATCGCAGAGCAAGGGAGGGCACCCTTCTCGCACCACCCTGCTCTCCAGCTTTAACCCAGTAGGTGCAGATTGGAGCACGCAAATGTCCGCGTCCCCGGCTTGCTCCACAGCCGTGGCAGGGAAATCTATTCCCATGTAGACCGGGGAGACTAACGTGCACAACAGGCAATCGGCCACAACGTTGAGCTTACCGGCAATGTGTTGAATGTCGGTCGTAAACTCCGAGATCGCGGCCAAATGCCATTGCTGCCGGGCCGACCACGGTTCCAAGACCTTGGACATCGCGTACGTCAGTGGCTTATGGTCAACGAACATGATGAACTTGCGTCCCTCTAGCCAAAACTGGAAATGGCGCATCACCAGGTGGAGAGCCAACAATTCTCTGTTGAACGTGCTGTATTTGCATTCGCTGTCGCGCAACGTTCGACTGAAAAATGCGAGCGGCTGCCACAAACCGGAGATGCACTGCTCCACCACTGCCCCTATGGCAATGTCAGACACATCCGTGGTGAGCGCTATCCATGCCGACGGGTCCGGGTGGGCTAGCAAAGCGGCATCTGCGAGCACTGTTTTGGCATCTGTGAAAGCCTGGACTCACTTGGGAGTCCAGTCGATGTTTTCTGCGGGCTTCTTTCTCTTAAGCACGGCATACAACAGCTGCATCAGCTGGGCTGCCCGGGGGATGAAACGGTTATAAAAATGACCATTCCCAAAACCTCCTGTAGGCCCTCATGGTCTGCGGATGCGGAAAGTCTGACATGGCGCGCACCTCATCCGGTAGCGGAATCGCGCCCTCTGGCGAAATGCAGTGGCACAAAAAAATCAATCACTGGCACACCGAACTGGCACTTTGCTGGGTTCACTATAAGCCCATGACTTCCAACCTCTGGAAAACCATCCTGAGATGGGTGATGTGGTCCTCCTCGGATGCACTAGCCACCAGAATGTCGTCTAAGTAGACAAAAACGAAGGACAAGTCACAGAGCACCGCGTCCATCATTCTCTGGAAGGTCTGTGCTGCACCTTTTAATCCGAACGGCATGTGTAAAAACTCGAAAAGGCCGAAAGGAGTTATTACCGCTGTTTTCGGAACATCTTCCATGTGCACCGGGACCTGGTAATAACCGCGGACCAGATCCACTTTCGAAAAAACACGCAACCTGACCAGGTGCACGGAAAAATCCTGGATGTGTGGGATGGGATAGTGCTGGGAAGTGCCGGAAATCACCGCACGGTCACCACGACCCGTTGGCCTTAGGCACCATGTGTAGTGGGGATGCCCATGGGCTGTTGGAGTGCCTGACGATGCCCAACTGCTCTAAGTTGGCAAACTCCTCGTGTGCACTAGCCAGTTTAGCCGCATCTAAGCACCAAGGTCGCGCGAACACCGGCGGGCCTTTAGTAGTTATGAAATGTTCAACCCCGTGTTTCGCTACCACAGCCAAAAAAGTTGGGACCGTGAGTGCTGGGAACTGTACAAGTAATTGCTGGTACTTACCCCCCAGAGCTATAACGTTAGCCAGTGTTGTTGACCCTGCTCCCCGAGCTGTGCAGGGCAGTGAAGTGAAAGAGACAGCATCCACTAATCGTCTATTGGCAACATTGACTAACAACCCATAACCACATAAAAAATCTGTGCCTAAAATGGGGGCTGAACATGCAGCTACAACAAAGTCCCACTGATAATTGCGTCCGTGCAAGCATGTTGTCAGCGTCCGTTCACCAAATGTCCTGATGGTGGATCCGTTGGCAGCCGTGAGCTCAGGACCGCTGCCTCCTGCCAACCTGTCCATGCTGACCGGCAGGATGAGGCTCTTCTGGGAGCCGGAGTCCATCAAAAACCATCTCCCTGAACGTGTGTCCATGATATAAAGCAGTTCCTGTTGCCAGCGGTTGCAGCTTCTACAGTCTGCTGGCCTCCCGGCTTCTTGAATTGGCACAGTGGCAGACAGCGTTGGGCATCTGAGCCAAAACGGCGATGACAGGAAGAGATCGCCCCGTTCCTGCCTCCTTTGGCGTCCGTCCCGGCTACCACCAACAGCTCCTCGATCTCACTGGAGTCCCTCATGGATGTCGTGCCGCTGCATGCACGCTGAGAGCTCTGGTTGCTAAAATGATGCGGTCCGCTTCCTGCGGCAGGGTGTGGTAGTCCTTGGTCACCAGCAACGGCGAGTTGGCCAGGATCACCCTCGCTGTAGCAGGTAGGTTCCTGAGGAAAAAGTGGGCGAACAGGAAAGATTCGTCGTTCTTCTCCCTCAGTGCCAACATGCTCTCCATGAGTTCCACGGCTGATCTGTCACCTAAATCTGAACGTGTTAGGAGTCTCTCTGCCCTCTCACTGTCAGACAGGGTATAGCGCTGGAGTAGCATCCACTTGAGCACGTCATATTTCCCCTGGGCCTGCGACTCCTGGAGCAGGCTCTCACCTGTTGCGTGGCGCGCGCATCCAGCACAGCGACCACATACTGTAGTAATATTTTGTGTCATCTGTTGTTATCCCCCGGAGTGTGAACTGGGCTTCTATGTGCAGGAACCACGCAGTCGGGTTGTGAAGCCAGAAGTCTGACAGCTTGACTGAGACAGCGCACGCAGCGCTGGTGCTCTCCCTCCGGGTAGTCTCCGGGGCGGTGCTCGGCTCGTTCTTCATGGCACGTCTTGGGGTCACCAATGTGGAGGAAGAAAGCCGATGAGGCAACAAGCTGGACGACACACAAACTTTATTTTCTCCTCCAACATCAAGTCCAGTAAAAACTCTGAAGCCTGAGTGCCTGAGCAAACTCCTTTATACGCTTTAATTCCCACCTCCGGCAGTCAGGGGGAACACATTAACATTCAGACTGCAAGACATGCACACACATTAACATAACATTGAAACATACGTCACAGAGCATGTCTTGCTACAATACAGTCACACCCCTGCATCCTCAGGTGCCAGCCTGGCGTGGCAGGGGGTGAAAGGCACATCTTTGTTTGGTTGGCTCCACTCAGCTTTCCCCATTAGCATCGCCATATCTTCTCCTCCACCAACCCCCTTGTCCTGGGTGGAGTGCCATGTGTATTGTGTCCACCACACAGGATACTTTTCAAATCTTACTTGAGTACATTTATGAAGAAAAAGCTGTACTTTCACTCAAGTGCATTTGGTTGCTTTCTTTGGGTAACTTCTAATTTCACCAATTTGAATGAGTGCAAGTCAAGATTTCCAGCCATCGGATTTTAAATAATTGAATTTTTTGTACTTTGCTAAGGAAGTATTTCACTTCTAACAATTTGTTTAAGCATCTTCTTAGCTTGCCAAGTGACTTGACCAAGTAGATGACATAACTGGAGTGTTGGACTCCAGTGTGGGAAAAGGTCTCAAGTCTGAGCCCCCATTTAGATGCTACCAGTTGGGCTGCACTACAACCATTAGTCACATTTACATAACTTGAAATATATTAGAGCAGTATTTTTCAACCCTTTTTACACTGGAAAAAATCTTGGGGAACCCCACTAACCAAAAATGTTACAAAATGAAAAAAGGCCATGGACACAATAACTGTCCCACCACAGTATGGAGCAAAAAGGTTTTATGCTCCGCTCCCATTTCCTCACATAAAAGATGTGAATAAGGGGCTTTTCAGAGGTCTTGTCTTTACAAAGTTTACAATCTGCACAACATTATTCAACACAGGAGCTAGGTCTGTTAGTAAAGTCTTGGCAACAAGTGCCACGCGATGCAAAAAACAGTGCATAATAACATCTCAGTGTTTCTTTCACTCTTCTAATGAAGCTGTTGGTGTGCCGTGGGTAGCACGGTGGTGCAGTGGTTAGCACTGTGGCAGCATAACAACTCACCCTTGGCCATGGGATCTCAGGTTCGATCCCACCCTCTGACCAACGGTGATCTTTCTGTGTAGAGTTTGCATGTTCTCCCCGTGTCTGCATGGGTTTACTCCAGGATTTCTCTGGTTTCCTCCCACAGGGGCCAAAAACATGCAGATCACTCTATAAATTTAAGACTATAACTTTAAGAAATCTCTGTGTGTCTGTCTGTCATGATCATAGGACATCATAGGACGGCCTATGATGTCTGCCTGATGTTCTATGATGCTCCTATGATCTCAGGCTACATAGGACTTGCAATGCCAGCATATAGGCAATGCCATCATATAGACAATAGGACTGGCTACCTATGATGTAGTGTCTATGATGTCTGCCTTGATGTCTTTATGATGTCATATAGACCAATGCTGTCATATAGATATGATGTCTAGATGACGTCATATAGACATATAGACAGGTGTCTGACTGTGATCAAAGGCAGGCAGCACTCACGATCATAGGAGTAGCTATGACCTATGATGTTCCTATGAGCTCAGACATCATAGGACTCGCAAGGCCGTCATAGATCTATGATGTCTATATGACATACACTACCGTTCAAAAGTTTGGGGTCACCCAGACAATTATTTTGTGTTTTCCATGAAAAGTCACACTTATTTACCACAATGAGTTGTAAAATGAATAGAAAATATAGTCAAGACATTGACAAGGTTAGAAATAATGATTTGTATTTGAAATAATAATTTTTTCCTTCAAACTTTGCTTTCGTCAAAGAATCCTCCATTTGCAGCAATTACAGCATTGCAGACCTAACATGATTGCACAAGGGCTTTCTAATCATCCATTAGCCTTCTGATGCAATGAGCAAACACATTGTACCATTAGGACACTGGAGTGATAGTTGCTGGAAATGGGCCTCTATACACCTATTTAGATATTGCACCAAAAACCAGACACTTGCAGCTAGAATAGTCATTTAACACATTAGCAATGTATAGAGTGTATTTCTGATTAGTTTAAAGTTATCTTCATTGAAAAAAGTGCTTTTCTTTCAAAAATAAGGAAATTTCTAAGTGACCCCAAACTTTTGAACGGTAGTGTATAGACAAATAGACAGGTGTCTTTGACTATGTGATCAACGGCAGGTATCATTCACGATCATAGGACTTGCTATGACATCATCAGAGATCAAACACAGGCATTACTCAAGCTCACTCACGATCATAGGACATCAAATATCAAAGGCAGCCATCACTCACGATCATAGGACTCGCTATGCCATCATAACAGAGCATAGGACTCACTATGACATCATCAACGATCAAAGCCAGTCATCACTCACGATCATAGGACTCTCTATGACATCATCAAAGACCATAGCACTCGCTATGGCACCATCAAAGATCAAAGGCAGGCATCACTGAACGAGTGCAGACGTGCTTGCTTACACCCTTGCTTACACCTGCTTTCTACGGCAAACATCAAACGCAGCTTTCACCATGGTTACTGTTGCCAGACACACACATCATCAAAGATCAAAGGCAAGCATCACTGAATGGATGATGACATCAGAGATCAAAGGCAGCCATCACCATGGTTACTGCTGCCATGGTAACAGTAACTTTCTACGGCCATGCAGAAATACTTGCTTATACTTGGTTTCTACGGGCATGCACGGGTATGCCCTAGTTAGATTAATTGGCATCAATTGGGGAGGTATGAATGTGAGTTGTCCCTTGCCTCCTCCCCCCAGGCCACAGTTGTAAATAAGAATGTGTTCTTAATCTGTCCTGCCTGGTTAAAAAAAGGTTAAATAAATAAAAAATAAACAATGGCTGCTGCTCCATCAGTACAGGGCCCAGTTCAGAGTTCGAGTCTTTCTTCTTTAAATATGTATCCATCACTGTTCTTCATCTAGTAAAGGGCTGCACGGTGGCGCAGTGGTTAGCACTGCGGCAGCACAGTTTACCCTTGGCCGGGGGATTGTGGGGATCGTGGGATCGTGGGTTCGATCCCAGCCCCCGACCAACAGTGATCTGTGTGGAGTTTGCATGTTCTCCCCGTGTTGCGTGGGTTTACTCCGGGATTTCTCCGGTTTCCTCCCACATGCCAAAGACATGCATGTTAGGTTAATTGGCTGTTCTAAATTGTCCCTAGATATCTGTTTCCTATAGGCCCTTAGAATAGAGGGTTAGTATTAATGAAAGCGCTTTGAGTGGTCTTTGTGACTAGAAAAGCGCTATATAAGTGCAGGTTAGTTAGTAGTAGTTAGTAAAGTTGAAAACTTAAAGAAAAAATAAATTTAGCAGAAAAAGTTGCAAATATATGAAGGAATAAAACAGAATTTATGGCAAAAAAAGGTTGTCCATTGACAAGGAAAAGTTTGGAAGCAGTGAGCAGCTATGCTTGCTACTGTGGAGCCCATAATTATAACCTATGTGACTCACATGTGGCTGGCTGAATTCAGCCAAGACAGACTTTGAGCTAGCCATGTGTATTGACTTCACACCTCAAGAGGAAGATGTGTCTGCACCCCCTGGGGACTCGGGAGAGAGGAGAAGATTACCCGGCCTGACCTTTGGGGGTCAGAGAGGAGAACAGAAGGACTCTGGGTGTTCTATTACAGATGAAAGGATGTAGCTGAGTATTGTGACTTTTGTGTGATGTATTTGTAGAGATGAGTGTATAAATGTATGTGTGTGACTGCGTCCTGTCTCTTTTCACTCCGATTGAGAGAGGACGTAGGATGGATGAGAATTAAAGCAGATTCTGGAAAATTATCCAGTCTCCTCAATTCTTGACTCCTACAATTGGTGACCTACGCATGAATCTGAGCACGCCGAGGCTGGAGGACAGCCTCGTGATCGATATGGAAGAGCTGGGAGACAGCCACTCAGACCCGGATTCACCGGGGAGTGCCAGCAGGGGCACAAGACTGATTAAGCTCCCCGAGTTCTGGCAAAACGACCCGCACTCGTGGTTCCAGCATGTGGAGTCGCGGTTCCTGCTCAGGGGAGTTTCAGCGGATGACATTAAATTCCATAATGTCATCGCGACGCTCGACAGCCGCACGGCTCGGTGTGTGCGGAGCCTGGTGCAGCAACCACCCGCTGCCGGCAAATACGACGCGCTGAAAGCCACCCTCATCAGGAGCTTCGTGCCAGGAAAGAGCCAGGCAGCTACTGGACCTGCGCGACAGAGGTGAACGCAGGCCGACTGTCCTCATGGAGGACATGCTACAGATGATCGGGACGGACAACAACACATTCCTTTTCAAGCATATTTTCCTGAGAACCCTCCCAGCGCACACGAGAGGTTCCCTGTCCAGCAGACGGTGTGTGAACCAGCAGGACTTCCGCGAGCTGGCCCAGGAGGCAGAGCGGCTCCTCAACACCTGCGACGAGCAAGAGACCTCCGTGGCAGCGGCAGACCTCGGCACGACGGCCGGGGGCAGTGTGGAGCCAGAGGCAGCAGATCCCACCCCAGCGACGACGGCGGTGACGAGATCCCGAGCCAGGGGGCATGACAACCCCTGCTATTACCACCGTCGCTTCGCTGAGAAGGCGCACAGATGCATCCCGCCGTGCAGTTTCAAAAAGCGGGGAAACGACCGGGCCGGGAGTCGTTAGCAGCTTCCACTCTCGGCGAACGGAACAAGCTGCTTTATTTGACAGATGCGGGCTCCGGGCGACAATTCCTCGTGGACACCGGAGCCCAGAGGAGCTTCATCACTGCAACTTATGCAGATTGGGTGGCTGGACCCCGCGGAGACGGAGCAACAGCGGCCAACGGCTCCAGCATCAAGACTTACGGAGAGAGAACCTTGTCTCTGTCCTTCCACGGCCGCGCTTACGAGTGGACCTTCATCATAGCGGCAGTGAGCTTCAATATGTTAGGTGCTGATTTTCTGTGTTCACATGGTTTGTTAGTCGATCTGGGCAACAAACGCCTAATAAATGCACTCTCTTTCTGTTCTATCCCTTGTGCAGCTCGGGTGTGCCCGCCGCCAGTACAGACCAACGTCGCCGCAGCAGGTGGTAAGTTTCACACCCTTCTACACCAGTTTCCAGCACTCACAGTTCCCACTTTTTCAGCTAAGGTGGCGAAACATGGGGTGGAGCGCTTCATAATCACGAGTGGCCCACCAGTTTTTGCTAAAGCTCGGCGCTTGGATGCAGCTAAGCTCTCCGTGGCACAGGAGGAGTTCGCCAACTTGGAAAGGTTGGGCACAATTCGCCGCTCGAAGTCCGCTTGGGCTTCCCCCCTGCATATGGTGCCTAAAGCTGACGGCTCGTGGAGACCTTGCGGTGATTATCGCAGGTTGAACAATGCCACAGCTCAGGATCGCTACCCGATTCCACATATCCAGGATTTCTCAGTGCACCTGGCAAAAGCGCGCATTTTTTCTAAAATAGACCTGGTCCGCGGTTATCATCAGGTCCCGGTTCGACCAGAGGATATTCCCAAAACAGCGGTAATAACCCCGTTCGGACTTTTTGAGTTTTTACGCATGCCTTTTGGCCTTAAAGGCGCCGCGCAAACCTTTCAACGGATGATGGACGCAGTGCTGCGCGACCTTCCGTTTGTTTTTGTCTACTTGGACGATATTTTAGTGGCCAGCGCCTCAGAGGAGGAACACGAGAAGCACCTCACTACAGTTTTTCAAAAGTTGGAAGCACACGGGTTGATAATCAACCCGGCCAAGTGCCAGTTTGGCGCGGCGCAAATTGATTTTCTGGGGCACCGTTTCTCACCAGAGGGAGCAGTTCCTCTGCCGGCAAAAGTGCGCGCGGTGGCTGAGTTTCCCCAGCCACAGACAGTGAAAGCGTTGCAGGAATTTTTGGGGATGGTGAATTTTTATAACCGTTTCATACCCCGCGCAGCACAACTCATGCAGCCGTTATACACCGCGCTTAAAAAACAGAAGCCTGCCAGTGTTATCGACTGGTCCCCGGAGCAGGAGCGCGCGTTCACAGCGGTAAAAAAAGCACTCGCTGACGCAGCACTGCTGGCGCACCCAGACCCGGCAGCTCGCATAGCGCTAACCACAGACGCGTCAGAGGTAGCGATAGGGGCCGTGATAGAGCAGCAGGTCGCTGGAGTTTGGCAACCTCTCGCCTTTTTCAGCAGGTCTCTGCGCGAGCCCGAGCGGAAATACAGCGCATTTGACAGGGAACTCCTGGCGCTCCACTTAGCCATTCGACATTTCCAGTTCTGGCTGGAAGGGCGGCGTTTCACTGCGTTTGTCGACCACAAACCACTCACTTTTGCGATGTCCAAAACTTCAGAATCGTGGTCAGGGCGGCAGCAGAGACAGCTGGCCGCTATTTCTGAATTCACCACCGATATTCAGCACGTAGCCGGTAAAATCAATGTGGTGGCAGACTGTCTGTCACGCGCAGTAACAGCACCCGTCCGCATGGAAACGGATTGCGCGGCCGCTTACCCAGAGCGCGGTAACAGCGCGGACACGCGCGCGGCTCCGGTCCACATGGGAATAGATTATGCAGCCGTGGCGGCGGAGCAGAGCGAGGACGCGGACGTGCGCGCGCTCCTGTCTGGACCAACAGGGTTAAGGCTGGAACGCAAAAATCTACAAACCGGTTTCCCCCCGCTTATCTGCGATGTATCCACAGGGCGACCGCGCCCGGTGGTGCCAGCCGCGTGGCGCCGTCGCATTTTTGACCCTGTGCACTCCCTAGCGCACCCAGGGGTGCGCGCTTCGGTGAAAATGGTAGCGGAGAAGTTTGTTTGGCCGAGCCTGCGCAAGCACGTGAAAGAGTGGGCTAAAACCTGCATGGCTTGCCAGCGCGCTAAAATTCCCAGGCACACTAAAGCGCCCTTAGAACCATTCCACATTCCGGCTAAAAGGTTCGATCACATGCACGTGGACCTCCTGGGCCCCCTACCCACATCACAAGGGTTCACGCACCTCTTGATGATGGTAGACCGAACCACTCGTTGGGCGGAAGTGGTCCCGTTAACATCGACCACAGCGGCAGAGGTGGCACGCGCTTTTTTAACAGCCTGGGTAGCGCGGTTCGGGGTCCCGTCAGATATTACGTCTGATAGGGGACCTCAATTTGCGTCGGAACTGTGGTCAGCAGTGGCCAGCGGCTTAGGAGCGGCGGTACATCGCACGACCGCTTATCATCCCCAGGCCAACGGTTTATGCAAGCGTTTTCACAGGTCTTTGAAGGCAGCCCTCAGAGCGTCACTGACGGACACAGATTGGGTAAACAAACTACCATGGGTTTTATTGGGGTTGCGTTTGGCACCCAAAGAGGATCTAGATGCCTCACCAGCAGAATTGGTCTTTGCACAACCGCTCAGGCTGCCAGGTGAGTTTTTACCCGACCACACGGCACCAGGGCCCTCCCCGATCCGGGGGTCTCTGAGTAACACGGGAGCAGAAATGCTCCCGGGCCCCGCTCATCACTCTTTCCCGCGTGTGTTCGTGCCCCAGGCTTTACGAGACGCAGAGTTTGTGTTTGTCAGGCACGATGCTCAGCGGCATAGCCTCCGCCCACCTTATGACGGTCCATTTCGAGTGCTGGAAACCGGGGAGAAATATTTTGTGCTAGATTTGGGGGGCAGGAGGGAGACGATCAGTATCGATAGATTAAAACCTGCTTTTGTGTTGCATAACGAGTCTGTACGGCCGGCGGGCGCGCCTCGACGCGGCAGGCCTCCGACGGGGCGGCCCCGGGAAACCACACGGGGGGCAAATAACCCTTCTCCCCCTCACTCCACAGATGCACAGCAGGACGGCCCAACACAGAGCAGGAGACCTGCATACAGCAGATTCGGGAGGAGATTGAAACCTAAGCTGCATGCAGGATGATGTGTTTTTTGGTCAGGTTGTTTAGGTTGCTGTGAGATTCTGTTGGGGGGGGTGACGTGCTGTATGACTGTTGTATGACTGTATGTGGGTGCCCAGTCTTTCGCGTGGAAGGGGGGAGTGATGTGGAGCCCATAATTATAACCTATGTGACTCACATGTGGCTGGCTGAATTCAGCCAAGACAGACTTTGAGCTAGCCATGTGTATTGACTTCACACCTCAAGAGGAAGATGTGTCTGCACCCCCTGGGGACTCGGGAGAGAGGAGAAGATTACCCGGCCTGACCTTTGGGGGTAAGAGAGGAGAACAGAAGGACTCTGGGTGTTCTATTACAGATGAAAGGATGTAGCTGAGTATTGTGACTTTTGTGTGATGTATTTGTAGAGATGAGTGTATAAATGTATGTGTGACTGCGTCCTGTCTCTTTTCACTCCGATCGAGAGAGGACGTAGGATGGATGAGAATTAAAGCAGATTCTGGAAAATTATCCAGTCTCCTCAATTCTTGACTCCTACAATTGGTGACCTACGCATGAATCTGAGCACGCCGAGGCTGGAGGACAGCCTCGTGATTGATATGGAAGAGCTGGGAGACAGCCACTCAGACCCGGATTCACCGGGGAATGCCAGCAGGGGCACAAGACTGATTAAGCTCCCCGAGTTCTGGCAAAACGACCCGCACTCGTGGTTCCAGCATGTGGAGTCGCGGTTCCTGCTCGGAGGAGTTTCGGCGGATGACATTAAATTCCATAATGTCATCGCGACGCTCGACAGCCGCACAGCTCGGTGTGTGCGGAGCCTGGTGCAGCAACCACCCGCTGCCGGCAAATACGACGCGCTGAAAGCCACCCTCATCAGGAGCTTCGTGCCGTCGGCGGAGGAAAGAGCCAGGCAGCTACTGGACCTGCGCGACAGAGGTGGACGCAGGCCGACTGTCCTCATGGAGGACATGCTACAGATGATCGGGACGGACAACAACGCATTCCTTTTCAAGCATATTTTCCTGAGAACCCTCCCAGCGCACACGAAAGGTTCCCTGTCCAGCAGACGGTGTGGGAACCAGCAGGACTTCCGCCAGCTGGCCCAGGAGGCAGAGCGGCTCCTCAACGCCTGCGACGAGCAAGAGACCTCCGTGGCAGCGGCAGACCTCGGCACGACGGCCGGGGGCAGTGTGGAGCCAGAGGCAGCAGATCCCACCCCAGTGACGACGGCGGCGACGAGATCCCGAGCCAGGGGGCATGACAACCCCTGCTATTACCACCGTCGCTTCGCTGAGAAGGCGCACAGATGCATCCCGCCGTGCAGTTTCAAAAAGCGGGGAAACGACCGGGCCGGGAGTCGTTAGCAGCTTCCACTCTCGGCGAACGGAACAAGCTGCTATATTTGACAGATGCGGGCTCCGGGCGGCAATTCCTCGTGGACACCGGAGCCCAGAGGAGCTTCATCACTGCAACTTATGCAGATTGGGTGGCTGGACCCCGCGGAGACGGAGCAACAGCGGCCAACGGCTCCAGCATCAAGACTTACGGAGAGAGAACCTTGTCTCTGTCCTTCCACGGCCGCGCTTACGAGTGGACCTTCATCATAGCGGCAGTGAGCTTCAATATGTTAGGTGCTGATTTTCTGTGTTCACATGGTTTGTTAGTCGATCTGGGCAACAAACGCCTAATAAATGCACTCTCTTTCTGTTCTATCCCTTGTGCAGCTCGGGTGTGCCCGCCGCCAGTACAGACCAACGTCGCCGCAGCAGGTGGTAAGTTCCACACCCTTCTACACCAGTTTCCAGCACTCACAGTTCCCACTTTTTCAGCTAAGGTGGCGAAACATGGGGTGGAGCGCTTCATAACCACGAGTGGCCCACCAGTTTTTGCTAAAGCTCGGCGCTTGGATGCAGCTAAGCTCTCCGTGGCACAGGAGGAGTTCGCCAACCTGGAAAGGTTGGGCACAATTCGCCGCTCGAAGTCCGCTTGGGCTTCCCCCCTGCATATGGTGCCTAAAGCTGACGGCTCGTGGAGACCTTGCGGTGATTATCGCAGGTTGAACAATGCCACAGCTCAGGATCGCTACCCGATTCCGCATATCCAGGATTTCTCAGCGCACCTGGCAAAAGCGCGCATTTTTTCTAAAATAGACCTGGTCCGTGGTTATCATCAGGTCCCGGTTCGACCAGAGGATATTCCCAAAACAGCGGTAATAACCCCGTTCGGACTTTTTGAGTTTTTACGCATGCCTTTTGGCCTTAAAGGCGCCGCGCAAACCTTTCAACGGATGATGGACACAGTGCTGCGCGACCTTCCGTTTGTTTTTGTCTACTTGGACGATATTTTAGTGGCCAGCGCCTCAGAGGAGGAACACGAGAAGCACCTCACTACAGTTTTTCAAAAGTTGGAAGCACACGGGTTGATAATCAACACGGCCAAGTGCCAGTTTGGCGCGGCGCAAATTGATTTTCTGGGGCACCGTGTCTCACCAGAGGGAGCAGTTCCTCTGCTGGCAAAAGTGCGCGCGGTGGCTGAGTTTCCCCAGCCACAGACAGTGAAAGCGTTGCAGGAAATTTTGGGGATGGTGAATTTTTATAACCGTTTCATATCCCGCGCAGCACAACTCATGCAGCCGTTATACACCGCGCTTAAAAAACAGAAGCCTGCCAATGTTATCGAGTGGTCCCCGGAGCGGGAGCGCGCGTTCACAGCGGTAAAAAAAGCACTCGCTGACGCAGCACTGCTAGCGCACCCAGACCCGGCAGCTCGCATAGCGCTAACCACAGACGCGTCAGAGGTAGCGATAGGGGCCGTGATAGAGCAGCAGGTCGCTGGAGTTTGGCAACCTCTCGCCTTTTTCAGCAGGTCTCTGCGCGAGCCCGAGCGGAAATACAGCGCATTTGACAGGGAACTCCTGGCGCTCCACTTAGCCATTCGACATTTCCAGTTCTGGCTGGAAGGGCGGCGTTTCACCGCGTTTGTCGACCACAAACCACTCACTTTTGCGATGTCCAAAACTTCAGAACCATGGTCAGGGCGGCAGCAGAGACAGCTGGCCGCTATTTCTGAATTTACCACCGATATTCAGCACGTAGCCGGTAAAATCAATGTGGTGGCAGACTGTCTGTCACGCGCAGTAACAGTACCCGTCCGCGTGGAAACGGATTGCGCGGCCGCTTACCCGGTGCGCGGTAACAGGGTGGTAACAGCGCGGTAACAGCGCGGTAACAGCGCGGACACGCGTGCGGCTCCGGTCCACGTGGGAATAGATTATGCAGCCATGGCGGCGGAGCAGAGCGAGGACGTGGACGTGCGCGCGCTCCTGTCTGGACCAACAGGGTTAAGGCTGGAACGCAAAAATCTACAAACCGGTTTCCCCCCGCTTATCTGCGATGTATCCACAGGGCGACTGCGCCCGGTGGTGCCAGCCGCGTGGCGCCATCGCGCTTTTGACACGTGCACTCCCTAGCGCACCCAGGGGTGCGCGCTTCGGTGAAAATGGTGGCGGAGAAGTTTGTTTGGCCGAGCCTGCGCAAGCACGTGAAAGAGTGGGCTAAAGCCTGCATGGCTTGCCAGCGGGCTTAAATTCCCAGGCACACTAAAGCGCCCTTAGAACCGTCCCACATTCCGGCTAAAAGGTTCGATCACGTGCACGTGGACCTCCTGGGCCCCCTACCCACATCGCAAGGGTTCACGCACCTCTTGACGATGGTAGACCGAATCACTCGTTGGCCGGAAGTGGTCCCGTTAACATCGACCACAGCGGCAGAGATGGCACGCGCTTTTTTAACAGCCTGGGTAGCGCGGTTCGGGGTCCCGTTAGATATTACGTCTGATAGGGGACCTCAATTTGCGTCGGAACTGTGGTCAGCAGTGGCCAGCGGCTTAGGAGCGGCGGTACATCGCACGACCGCTTATCATCCCCAGGCCAACGGTTTATGCGAGCGTTTTCACAGGTCTTTGAAGGCAGCCCTCAGAGCGTCACTGACGGACACAGATTGGGTAAACAAACTACCATGGGTTTTATTGGGGTTGCGTTCGGCACCCAAAGAGGATCTAGATGCCTCACCAGCAGAATTGGTCTTTGCACAACCGCTCAGGCTGCCAGGCGAGTTTTTACCCAACCACACGGCACCAGGCCCCCCCCCCGATCCGGGGGTCTCTGAGTAACACGGGAGCAGAAATGCTCCCGGGCCCCGCTCATCACTCTTTCCCGCGTGTGTTCGTGCCCCAGGCTTTACGAGACGCAGAGTTTGTGTTTGTCAGGCACGATGCTCAGCGGCATAGCCTCCGCCCACCTTATGACAGTCCATTTCGAGTGCTGGAAACCGGGGAGAAATATTTTGTGCTAGATTTGGGGGGCAGGAGGGAGACGATCAGTATCGATAGATTAAAACCTGCTTTTGTGTTGCATAACGAGTCTGTACGGCCGGCGGGTGCGCCTCGACGCGGCAGGCCTCCCAAGGGGCGGCCCCGGGACCCCACACGGGGGGCAAATAACCCTTCTCCCCCTCACTCCCCAGATGCACAGCAGGACGGCCCAACACAGAGCAGGAGACCTGCATACAGCAGATTCGGGAGAAGATTGAAACCTAAGCTGCATGCAGGATGATGTGTTTTTTGGTCAGGTTGTTTAGGTTGCTGTGAGATTCTGTTGGGGGGGTGACGTGCTGTATGACTGTTGTATGACTGTATGTGGGTGCCCAGTCTTTCGCGTGGAAGGGGGGAGTGATGTGGAGCCCATAATTATAACCTATGTGACTCACATGTGGCTGGCTGAATTCAGCCAAGAGAGACTTTGAGCTAGCCATGTGTATTGACTTCACACCTCAAGAGGAAGATGTGTCTGCACCCCCTGGGGACTCAGGAGAGAGGAGAAGATTACCCGGCCTGACCTTTGGGGGTCAGAGAGGAGAACAGAAGGACTCTGGGTGTTCTATTACAGATGAAAGGATGTAGCTGAGTATTGTGACTTTTGTGTGATGTATTTGTAGAGATAAGTGTATAAATGTATGTGTGTGACTGCGTCCTGTCTCTTTTCACTCCGATCGAGAGAGGACGTAGGATGGATGAGAATTAAAGCAGATTCTGGAAAATTATCCAGTCTCCTCAATTCTTGACTCCTACACTACTATCTTTTTGTTTTGTCAAGAAAACAAGTTGTTTTCTCTCTGATCTTATAAATTATGGTGAAAAAAAAATACTATGCCAGGTCTCAACTCCCATTAAAAAATGCAGTAGAAAAAAACAGTTACTACTTAAGTAAATTTTTTGACGGACACGTTCTTAATCTTACTCAAATATTTTGAATAACTACTCTTCTGATTGTTAACCCAGCCACAGGTGGTGCACAAGTCAGTGTACTCCTAGTGACGGTCCCAAGCCCAGGTAAATGGGGAGAGTTGTATCAGGAAGGGCTTCCGACGTAAAACCATTGCCAAATCAAAGATGTGGATCATGAAAAATGAGACTTTCATACCAGCTTGGTCGAGGCCCGGGTTAACAACAACTGCCACCCATGCTGTTAACCGACAGGGTGCCGGTTGAAATTGGGCTACTTGGTTGAACATTGAGGAAGAGGAGAGGGGGAAGGCATGTTAGGAGGGAGAGAGAGAAAAGGAAAGGTAGAAGTGTGGAGGTGAGAGTATGGACATTAAATGTAGGGACTATGACTGGTAAAGGGAGAGAGTTGGCTGATATGATGGCGAGAAGAAAAGTAGACATACTGTGTGGTCAAGAAACCAGATAGAAGGGAAGCAAGACTAGGAGCATTGGAGGTGGATTTAAACTGTTCTACCATGGTGTAGATAGGAAGAGGATTGGAGTAGGAGTAATCCTGAAGGAAGAGTACGTGAAGAGTGTTCAAGAGGTAAAGAAGGAGTCAGACAGAATCGTGAGTTTGAAGCTAGAAGTCAAAGGTGTGATGTTGAATATTGTCAGTGCATATGCCCCACAAGTTGGATGTCAGGTAGAAGAGAAAGAGGAATTCTGGAGTAAGTTGGATGAAGTGGTAAAGAGTGTTCCCGGGGGGAGAGAGTGGCGATTGGAGTAGACTTTAATGGACATGTAGGTGAAGGGAACAGAGGTGATGAGGAGGTCCTGGGTAGGTATGGTCTTCAGGAGGGAAATGTGAAAGGAGAGATGGTTGTGCATTTTGCTAAAAGGATGGAAATGGCTGTGGTGAACACATACTTCAAGAAGAGAGAGGAACATAGGGTGACTTACAAGAATGGAGGAAGGTGCACACAGGTGGACTACATCTTATGCAGGAGAAATCTGAAAGAGATAGGAGACTGCAAGGTGGTAACAGGGGAGAATGTAGCTAGACAGCATCAGATGATAGTCTGTAGGATGACTCTGTAAAGCAAAAAGAGGAAAACAGCGAAGGCAGAGCCAAAGATTAAGAGGGGGAAGTTACAGAAGGAAGAAGATCGCACAGAGTTCAAGAAGGAGTTGATACAGGCTCTGGGTGGTAGGGAAGACTTACCAGATGACTGGGAAAGTACAGCAAAAGTATTGAGGGAAGTGGGTAGAAGGGTATATGGTGTATCCAGTGGACAGAGGAAGAAAGACAAAGAGACTCGGTGGTGGAATGAGGAGGTACAGGAAAGTATTCAAAGAAAGAGGTTAGCAAAGAAAAAGTGGGATAGTCAGGGAGATGAAGAAAGTAGACAGGAGTATTTGGAATCTAGGTGCATGGCAAAGAGTGAGGTGGCAAAGGCAAAGGATAAGGCATACAGCAGGGGTGTCAAACTCATTCCATGGAGGGCCAAGACCCTGCAGGTTTTACCTCCACCCAGTGTCTTCAACAGGTGATTTCACCAAATTTCTTCCAACTGACTGCTGATGAGTGAAAATACCTGCTGAAGGCACTGGGTGGAAGTAAAACATGCAGGGTCTTGGCCCTCCATGGAATGAGTTTGACACCCCTAGCATACAGTGAGTTGTATGAGAGGCTAAATACTAAAGAAAGAGAAAAGGAGTTGTATCGATTGGTTAGACGGGGAGATCGAGCTGGAAAAGACGTGCAGCAGGTTAGGCTGATTAAGGACAGAAATGATAATGTACTAATAAATGACGAGTGTGTTGAGAAGGTGGAAGGAGTACTTTGAGGAGCTGATGAACAAAGAAAATGAAAGACAGAGGAGGATGGATGAAGGAAAGATGGTGAACAAGGAAGTCCCAAGGATTAGCAAGGCGGAAGTGAGGGCAGTTTTGAAGAGGATGAAGAATGGAAAGGCGGTTGGTCCAGATGACATACCTGTGGAGGTATGGAGATGTTTAGGAGAGGTGGCAGTGGACTTTTTAACCAGATTGTTTAACACAATCTTGGAGAGTGAGAGGATGCCTCAGGAGTGGGGAAGAAGTGTTTTGGTACCAATTTTCAAGAACAAAGGTGATGCTCAGCGCTGTAGTAACTACAGAGGCATAAAGCTGATCAGCCACGCTATGAAGATATGGGAAAGAGTTGTTGAAGCCAGGTTAGGAGGAGAGGTGACAGTCATTGAGCAGCAGTACAGTTTCATGCCAAGAAAGGGTACTACAGATGTAATGTTTTCTCTAACAGTGCTGATGGAGAAGTATAGAGAAGGTCAGAAGGAGTTGCACTGTGTCTGTGTGGCTCTAGAAAAAGAAGATGATAGGGTGCCAAGCGAGGAAGTGTGGTACTGTATGAGAAAGTCAGGAGTGGCAGAGAAGTATGTGAGGGTGGTGCAGGACATGTATGAGGACAGTGAGATGGTGGTGAGGTGTGTTGTAGGAGTGACAGATGGGTTCAAGGTAGGGGTGGAATTACATCAGGGATCGGCTCTGAGCTCCTTGTTTGCCATGGTGATGGACAGGCTGACAGATGAGGTCAGGCAGAAATCTCCGTGGACCATCATGTTTGCAGATGACACTGTGATCTATAGTGAGAGTATGGAGCAGGTGGAAGAGAACCTGGGGAGGTAGAGGTATGCTCTGGAGAGAAGAGGAATGAAAGTCAGTAGAAGCAAGACAGAATACATGAGTGTGAATGAGTGGGAGGCAGGTGCAATGGTGAAAATGGAAGGAGTAGTGGTAGTGAAAATAGATGAGTTTAAATACCTGGGGTCAACCATCCAAAGCAATGGAAAATGCACAAGAGAGGTAAAAAAGAGAGTGTAGCCAGGGTGGAGTGGGTGGAGACGAGTGTCAGGGGTGATTTGTGACAGAAAGGTAGCAGCAAAAGTGAAAGGGAAGATTTACAAGATGGTAGTGAGACCTGCTATGATGTATGGTTTGGAGACAGTGGCACTGACAAAAAGAGAGAAGGTGGAGCTGGAGGTGGCAGAGTTGAAGATGCTAAGATTTTCACTGAGAGTGACTAGGAGGGACAAGATTAGAAATGAGTATATCAGAGGGACAGCTCAGGTTGAGCGGTTTGGAGACAAAGTAAGAGAGGCAAGGCTGAGATGGTTTGGACATGTGCAGAGGAGGGATAGTGGATATATTGGACAAAGGATGTTGAAGATGGAGCTGCCAGGCAGGATTAAAAGAGGAAGACCACAGAGAGGATTCATGGATGTAGTGAAGGAGGACATGGAGAGCATTGGTGTTACAAAGGAAGATGCAAGGGATAGGGTGAGGTGGAAGCTGATGATCCACTGTAGGGATGGGCGTATTAACATGCCAGCGTCGATACTTCGATACAAGCTGGTCAATATTTTGGAGTCAATACTTTTTTTAAAATATTGCGGTACCACCGTGTTAAAGCGTGCAATTTGTTTTCACTTCTGAGAATTTTAGGCATTAAATTTATGTGTGAAAACCGGTGAAAAACCAGCCCAGGCATATTTTAAAGATGGTTTGCCGTGTCACGTGATTATGGCAGCCTATCAGATGTCAGAGCCAAAGACTCACTGTGCAGTCTCAGTCAAGCACTCACTGACTCTTGCGTAGAGTGAGTTCAGCAGCGTCGTGGGCGGCATAAGTATTACTTCTGAAATGTTACACCATTCATCCAAATTCTATGGTGATACCAAGCAGCATAATTTTGAAAAATAAACAAAATAAGCACTATTTAAGTTTGCAAAATAATAGTGTAAAAATAAAATAAATGAAATTAAAAAAACATTGCACTGTGAAAAAATTACACATACTGTATATGCTACTTGGTATTACTATAGAATTTGGATGAATGGTGAAGCATTTCAGAAGTAAAAAAATACTTGAATCCAGTTGACTTGACTGAGCTTTCATACACAGGGTTTCCTCTGGTAACATTTCTGGGTGGCGGCCCACCTCGCCAGAAAAATTACCACCGCGCTAATGAGGAGATATGAATTTAAGAAAAATATATGAAGCAATGACTTTCCGCAAGTGCGCACACGAACAACGCGCGTGGCCGTCATCTGCGCGGAGTTTAGAAGTGCCCGCCCACGCGAGCTTTCCAGTCAGGCAGTGTCTTGCTAGCATGACTGTCTGACAGAAACATGAGTTTATTAAAGTACTTTAAACGTGGAAAAAAATCAGAAGAGGTATGTAAGCACTGGAGGCATTTATCATGGTTTTAACACGCTGGAAACGGGAGCAATAATGGAAGAGTCGCTTAGCTAAGAGACATAGTTGGAATTCATATTGCAGCCGGCTTCATATGAAGGGAAAGGCAAGGGGAACTGATGAATTATTGATGTATTTCACCAGCCACTACAATATTAAGTTATATTCCTTATTATGCACCTGGCAAGTTAAGATGACCGAAATTCACGAAGTCAATGACTTTAATCCGTCAGCAGCCTTCAGACAAACTAAACGTGTCAACATTTGGATTTCAAAATAAGGGAGGTTTTTCCTGCTGCTGGGTGGTGGTGAGATTTCTAAAAACAAACAAAAAAAAACCTATAAATATATAGTGTGGTGCACATATGTGGGTGTCATATGCTTCACAGGTGTATTACTGTATGCTTATGGTATTCTTCACGTCTCAGAGGAACAAAAGGTCTGAACCTCCTAGGGGTAACAGGAGGATGTGAAGTCTGGCCTTTTGTATGCAGAGAGATGGCCGTGAGAGATTTCCTGACCACCAGGACTTTAGGTGGAGAAGAGAAGACCTGGAGGGGGAGGAATTGTATTTGGGATTAAGAGACAATGTGACTGTGTGCTTTGATGTCCTGGGGTATAAAAGGGACAGAGGATGGGGGACCTCTTCCTCTTTTTATGTTTTTGGATGTTGGAGAATGTGATTGTGAATAAAGCTGGTTTTGAGGAATAAACTCAGCCTCGTCCTTCCACACATCTCCACACTGGTGACCCTACGACGTATCATGAGCGGAGACGAATCTCCCGAGCCAGACTCGTCAGGCGCCAGCCAAACAAATGCAGCCACAGTTCAACTACCGGACTTCTGGCCGAGCAATCCGCGCTCCTGGTTTAGCGCAGTCGAGGCACAGTTCCACCTCCGGAGGATTTCGGTGGACGACACAAAGTTCTACCATGTGGTTGCAAAGCTGGACAACCACACAGCCCAGCGGGTGGCGAACCTGATCAACCACCCGCCGGACAGCGACAAGTACAGCACGTTGAAGGCTGCACTCATCCATTACTTCACCCCCTCAGTGGAGGAGCGAGCAGAGAGGCTCCTGGTGCTGACTGAGTTCGAGAGCGACAGACCTGCAGACCTGATGGGGAAGATGTTGAGTCTGAGAGACTCCGAAGATGATAACTTCATCTTCACCCACCTTTTCCTCAGGACCCTACCGTCAGCGGTGAGAGTGACCCTGGCCAGTTCACCACTGTTGGCCTGACGAGACTACCACGAGCTGGGCCAGGAGGCGCAACAACTCGTCGACACCAATAAACGGCACGCGGCTGTGGCTGCAGCAGCGGAGCTAGGCGCAACGTCCGGAGATGGCAGGGGGCCAGAGGCTGCAGCACCAGACTCACCGACGACGGCGGCGGCAGGGGCCAGGAAACATGGAGCAGACAACGTCCTTTGCTTCTATCATCGCCGCTTCGCGGAGAGGGCACACAGGTGCATTCCACCGTGCCATTTCAAGCGCTCGGGAAACGCCAAGACCGGGGGTCGGTAGCAGCTGCGGCCCTCGGAGAGGAGAACAAGCTGCTCTACTTGAGGGATGCGCACTCGGGGAGGCATTTCCTCGTGGACACGGGCTCCCAGCTGAATTTCATCACACCTTCCTACGCTGATCGGCTGGCGCCCTCCAGTGGTCCCCTGGTGTCAGCAGCGAACGGCTCGGCGATTAAAACCTTCGGTGAGAGGACTCTGTTTCTGTCTTTACACGGCCGTACATTCGAGTGGACTTTCGTCATAGCGGCAGTCAATTTCAACATGTTAGGGGCTGATTTTTTGTGCTCACATGGTTTGTTGGTCGATCTCGCTAACAGACGCCTGGTTAATGCACTTTCTTTTCATTCTATTCCCTGTACAGCTCGAGTGGCCCCGCCGACAGCACAAGCCAACGTCACAGCTGCATGTGGTAAGTTCCACACACTCCTCACTCAGTTCCCAGCACTCACGGTCCCAACATTTTCGGCGACCGTGGCTAAACACGGGGTGGAACATTTTATTACTACCACCGGACCGCCCGTTTTCGCAAAAGCTCGGCGCTTGGATTCAGCTAAACTGACCATAGCGCGCGAGGAGTTCGCCAACCTGGAAAGGTTGGGCATCATCAGGCATTCGAAGAGCCCATGGGCTTCACCGCTTCACATGGTCCTGAAAGCTGATGGCTCGTGGCGGCCTTGCGGCGATTTCCGCAGGCTGAACAATGCTACAGCGCACGACCGCTACCCGATCCCGCACATCCAAGATTTTTCAGTTCATTTGGCGGGGGTGCGCGTTTTTTCTAAAATAGACTTGGTACGCAGTTACCACCAGGTCCCAGTGCGCGCTGAGGACATACCCAAAACAGCGGTAATAACTCCTTTCGGGCTTTTCGAGTTTTTGCGCATGCCATTTGGGCTTAAAGGCGCGGCGCAGACGTTCCAACGCATGATGGACGCAGTTTTGCGCGATCTCCCTTTCGTGTTCGTCTACCTGGATGACATATTGGTAGCCAGCGCGTCCGAAGACGAACACGAAAACCACCTCACGGCAGTTTTCCGGAGGTTGGCAGAGCACGGGTTAATAATTAACCCAGCGAAGTGTCAGTTCGGGGTGACGCAGATTGATTTTTTGGGGCATCGCGTCTTCCCAGAGGGAGCGGTCCCTCTGCCTGACAAAGTGCGCGCAGTAACAAATTTTCCCCAGCCACAAACGGTCAAAGCGTTACAGGATGTTTTTGGGAATGGTGAATTTTTATAACAGTTTCCTCCCCCGCGCAGCGCAGCTCATGCAACCACTGTATGCTGCACTAAAAAAAACAAAAACCCACAAATAAAGTCGAATGGTCTCCCGAGCGAGAGCGCGCATTTTCTGAAGTCAAAACAGCCCTGGCAAACGCTGCGTTGTTAGCGCATCCAGTCCCAGCGGCCTGCATGGTGCTCACTACTGACGCGTCAGATGTGGCCATAGGGGCGGTCGTGGAACAGTATGTAGCCGGAGCCTGGCAACCGCTCGCTTTTTTCAGTAAGACCCTGCGCGACAGCGAACGAAAATACAGCGCATTCGACAGGGAGTTGTTAGCTCTCCATTTGGCCATTCGCCACTTCCAGTTCTGGCTGGAAGGACGCCGTTTCACCGCGTTCGTTGACCACAAGCCGCTGACTTTCGCGATGGCCAAGATTTCAGAACCTTGGTCGGGCCGGCAGCAGAGACAGCTGGCCGCGATATCGGAGTTTACTACCAATATCCAGCATGTTGCGGGTAAACTTAATGTAGTGGCGGACTGCCTCTCGCGCGCCGTGGGGGCTCCAGTCCGCGCGGAGGTAGACCCTGCAGCCATGGCCGCGGAGCGGGTTAGCGGCGCGGAAGTGCGCGCGGCCCCGGTCCGCGTGGGGATAGATTATGCAGCCATGGCCGCGGAGCAGGCTAGCGACGCGGATGTGCGCGCGCTCCAGTCTGGACCAACAGGGTTAAGGCTGGAGAACAGGGTGCTCCAGGACGGTATGCCCCCCCTAATCTGCGATGTCTCCACTGAGCGGCCGCGTCCGGTGGTTCCAGCCGCGTGGCGCCGCCGCGTTTTTGACTCGATCCACTCTCTGGCGCACCCGGGGGTGCGTGCGTCGGTCAAAATGGTGGGAGAGAAATTTGTATGGCCGAGCCTGCGCAAGCAAGTTAGAGAGTGGGCGGCAGCCTGCATAGCTTGTCAGCGGGCCAAGGTTCATAGACACACGAGAGCTCCCCTGGAGCCGTTTCACATCCCAGCTAAAAGATTTGATCATGTCCACGTGGACCTCGTAGGCCCCCTCCCGCCCTCACAAGGGTGCACACATCTTCTGACAATGGTTGACCGCACCACGCGCTGGCCGGAAGTGGTTCCGCTGTCGTCAACCACAGCCGAGGAGGTAGCGCACGCGTTTTTAACGGCATGGGTAGTGCGTTTTGGAGTCCCGTCGGACATTACATCCGACAGAGGCCCGCAGTTTGTTTCCGAACTTTGGTCAGCGATGGCCCGCAGCCGGGGGCAACGATCCACCGCACGACCGCGTACAACCCGCAGGCTAACGGGTTAAGCGAACGTTTTCACAGGTCACTGAAGGCGGCTCTCAGAGCGTCGCTTACGGACGCAAATTGGGTGGACAAGCTACCATGGGTTTTACTGGGGTTGCGTTCTGCACCTAAAGAGGATTTAGAAGCCTCCACAGCTGAACTAGTTTTCGCACAGCCACTTCGGCTGCCCGGGGAATTCCTCCCAGATAATCCAACGCCAGAGTGCTCCCCGGCTCAGCGGTTACAGAATAGCACGGGCCCGAGCACGCTACCTGGCCCCGTTCACCACAGTTTTCCGCGTGTTTTTGTGCCTAAGGCTTTAAAAAATGTGGAGTTTGTTTTTGTCAGATATGATGCCCATCGTCCGCCTTTACGCCCCCCTTATGACGGACCATATAGAGTGCTGGAAACAGGAGAGAAGCATTTTTTGCTAGATTTGGGGGGCAGAAAAGAAACGATTGGCATTAACAGGCTCAAACCCGCTTTTGTGGTAGCTGACGAAGTTGTGCAGTTGGCTAAGGCTCCTCGGCACGGCAGACCCCCTAGAGAGCATTCCCCACAACACCCACAGAGATTGACTAACAGTTCTCATCCTCAGGCAGCAGCTCCACAGCAGGAAGATGCCGTGGGGGTGGTACAGCCTGCTTACAGTAAATACGGGAGAAGGCTGAGACCCAAGCGGCACGTGGACTGATATGTAGTGATTTTATTATGACATGCAATCTGTGGTTATGTTGTTCCATCTTAGACGTTTGGGGGGGGGGGGTCATGTGGTGCACATATGTGGGTGTCATATGCTTCACAGGTGTATTACTGTATGCTTATGGTATTCTTCACGTCTCAGAGGAACAAAAGGTCTGAACCTCCTAGGGGTAACAGGAGGATGTGAAGTCTGGCCTTTTGTATGCAGAGAGATGGCCGTGAGAGATTTCCTGACCACCAGGACTTTAGGTGGAGAAGAGAAGACCTGGAGGGGGAGGAATTGTATTTGGGATTAAGAGACAATGTGACAGTGTGCTTTGATGTCCTGGGGTATAAAAGGGACAGAGGATGGGGAACCCCTTCCTCTTTTTATGTTTTTGGATGTTGGAGAATGTGATTGTGAATAAAGCTGGTTTTGAGGAATAAACTCAGCCTCGTCCTCCCACACATCTCCACAATAGAAATATTATAACAGAAATAACGGTATCCTTGGCAATTTAAGTTAATTTATTTCTTTAAATATAATTTTAATAACTATATTTCTTTGAATTCAGAGTTAAAGTTATTGTTCTGTTCTGGCTCTACAAAATTATGGTAAAAAGTTTAAATTGTTTGAGGAAAAAAGTAAAAAAAAAATTGCCACAGTCTGTTTCAAATTTATTAGAAAAACAGTAATTTTATAATAATCTGCCTTTGTCCATCAGACAGGCCTCTTCACTGTCCAGTTTTAAAACTCCTCTTAAAACCTATTTTTATTCTCTGACTTTTGACCCAGTTTGAGACATTGATTTTATTTGTTCTTATTGTTGCTATTGTATGACTATTGTTTTGTTTGTGCTGTTTTGACATGCGCTACACAAAGAGGAGAGATAAACAAACCTATCATCTGGTCAGTCACTGCAACAGATACTGGAGTCAGTTTGTCTTGGTCTGTCCTTGCCACTGATAATACCTCTATCTGCCAAGAATGTGCTGCTAGTCCAGCAAAAGCTAGCGGTACTCAAATACTTTGCAAGCAGTTTCATGAAATGGTCAGTCAGAAAGCAACTCATACTAACTTGGACGTCACCCGGGTTAACAAGGTCAGGAGTTCCTGGCAGTGGAAGGCGAAGGACAGAGCTGCATGGAGGAATCTAATCAGACCTAAATGAAACAGTCATTGTTGGCCCCGACAGACTGCTATGATGATGATGATGATCGCTGATGTACAGCACTTTGTGTCAACTGTCATTTTTAAAAAGCTTTATAAATAAAGCTGGATTAAAAAAAGGTAAAAAAAAATTTGCCATAAAATAATTCACATTTATAATAGTCTCAAATGTACAAGAAAACTCAATTTTACTAGAGAAAATTACAAATTTGAGGAAAGGTGTTGCAAACAGATAAATTTACAGAGAGAAGTAGAAAACTATAAGAAAATTGTTATAAATTTTGGAGAAAAACCTCAAACTTTCAAGATTGAAGTCATTACTCAAGTTTTTAAGTGGGTGCTCTTTGTACCCTTAACTCAACTAAAAATTTTTGGTTGTTTACTTTTAATTATTAATTTCATAGTACTGTTTTTACATGAGTAGAATTTCTGGTTACTATACCCACCTCTGATCATATAATTTAAGTATGCAGGAGTAAATTACTATTTTGAATGTTTGTGTGGGGTTTGCATGTTCTCCCCGTGTCTGCGTGGGTTTACTCCGGGATTTCTCCGGTTTCCTCCCACATCCAAAAAACATGCAAGTTAGGTTAATTGGCATCAAAAACTGGGGATTCTAAACTGTCCTTAGGTATGACTGTGAGAGTGAATGGTTGTCTGTCTCTCTGTGTTGGCCCTGCGATGGACTGGCGATCTGTCCAGGGTGCACCCTGCCTCTCGCCCAACGATGCTGGGATAGGCTCCAGCCCCCCCGCGACCCGAAAAGGATTAAGCGGAAGAAGATGGATGGATGGATGTTTCCCTTCTCTTTCCTACTCTTCGTCAGTGGAAAAAAAGAAACACTAGAATAAAAATATAAAAAAATACACATTTTGGTTATTTATGTAAACCATGAAAAAAAATCCTGCAGGACAAACCATGACACTTGGTATGTTCAAACCTGTTTGTATACCACCATAGACAGAGAGAGAACCCGAATTAGACAGGGCTCAGAGAGGGAAAGATGAGATAGAAGAGAGGAGCCAAGGAGAGGAAAGGGTTCAAGCAGAGGGTCCAGGAGAAGGTGAGAGCAGATGAAGGAGAGAAGGATAACGCCACAAAAAAAGTCTCAACACAGGACATCTGGGTGGGACCCCAACTGGCCCAATATTCCAATATTCAAGCCTTGGTTGTACAATACTTCAAATGGTAAGTTCCATTATGCAATATTACTGTGCAAAATTTAAAAAAAAAAATTTAAAAAACAGTGTAAAATTAACATATTGTGGTTACAATTGTGTCATGTGTTTTCTGCCCCCCCCCCCCCGAAAAATATGTTGCCACCGCGGCAAGATCTTTAAGCCAGAGGAAACACTGCATACAGCATACTGACCCGCCTGGATGACTGAGAATCTTCTCCAAATTAAGAAAATGAATTAATTTTGCATTCATTTTAAGTCTTATTTTTATTATAATTGAAAAAAAAAATCATTTTATTTTTTTATTTACTTTGCTCATTGTTCTATTTTATTATCATTTCATAAGCATTTCTTTCAAGTATTTATGTTCATGAGTTTTATTCATATTACCTTTGCAATAAAGTTGTTCATGAATCTGCATTGTGGCGCCACGAGCGGCTTCTGTTGTGATGTGGCGCTGTATAAATAAAGCTGAATTGAATTGAATTGACTCATGTGATTTTGCTTTAAGGGGCAAAAATATCGGTATCGGAGAAAAAGTCCCATAAATTAATGGTATCGTATCGAAGGGGAAACTGCTGGTATCGCCCATCCACTGTGGCGACCATGGAGCTGTGACACACTTGTGGATCTGTGCGTACGCTTACAAATAGTGTTTTGCAACAGTAATAGCTCCATAGGCGATCCCTAAAAGGAGCAGCCGAAAGAAGACGACGCTTCTGATTTTTGTTCATATGGTACAGCTACATTTACTTGAATAAAATTTCGGTCTACTCTTTCCATCGCTGCCGAACAATAAGCTTGACACATGTAAAGGTTTTTGTCCTCTAAATGAGATTCAGAAAAACGTGAACTAGGAAGAAATCCACACACTTTGCAAAATCAGACACTTTGTGACTGGAGTATGGTGTATACTCCATAGCACGACTGTATGGATTATGTTGTTTATTTAGGTATGTTAAGATGTGCATATACACTGATTGATTTTATTACACAAAAGCGTCGGTGTAATATATAAAGGGACTGGTGTTATTCGGCTAATAATGCAATATTTTCTCTCGACATCATCTCTCCATTACAGCAGTATTCAGCCTCCATGCTAGCCGTTAGCATCAAGAAAGCTGCTGAGCTAAATGAAAACTCTCCGGCGCCATGTTAGACCAGCCGATGGCCTCTATGCTTGTTCTCGGTGTTTTGACACCTTTTCTCGGCTTTGTTGTCCGTTTTCTCTCCCCCTGAACCATCGTTGCCGTTCCACCGGCTCCCACAGCCAAACAGAAAGTGATTTTTGCATTAGATCGGGCTACTTACTTCCTGTTTTCGGTCCGGGGACTGTGAGTTACCAGGATGGAAGAAAGTGCCAGGATGGAGGACCAGCCGACCGAGGGCCGCGGGGGTGCCAGATCTGAGTATTATCCGTAAACAAGATTAAACTAGACATGTTTAAGCCTGCAGTAACTTGTTCAAAATAACGATTGATACACCTCGAAAATCAAAATATTTAGAATATTGTTTTCCCCATTCATATGCATAATTTAGATTTTAAAAATTAAATGATAGCCTTGTTGATAGAGCATCCGCCCCACAACTGGGTGGTTGGGGATTCAAGTCCCGGCCGGGTCATACCAAAGACCATATAAAGGTGCTTCCTGCCTTCTAGCTTGGTGCTCAGCATAATAGAATGGGGAAGGAGAAGTTGTTTGTGTTGGCACTTTGCATGGCAGTGACTCCTCTTATTCTACATGTGATAAACATTGTAGATAGGATAAACGTAATTTTGTTCAACTGTATATGATTGGCTGTATGGACTGAATGACAATAGTGATTCTTCTTCTTCTTCTTCTTCTTCTATATACATTTTAGTTTTGTGTAAATATGGAATCTTTTAGGGAAATCACTTTAATAAAATTCATTTGAACATGAAAATGTTAAATATCAACTGCATTATGTGCATCACTGGGCAGAGAATTGAATACAAATACCTTAATCAAATTGATATTTTATTGTCAATATTTTAATTGACAGTTCAACCACAAAAGGAAAGCAGAAATACAATCTGATATTTCATTAGCTTAAGATATTAGGGACCCTACCCATAAGAAACAAAACACTTCAAATATAGGTCAATTTAAGCTGTTTATATTGTGATGTTTAATGTATAAAAAAGTCACAGCTGATTTTCATTTACATGTCACCATATGTTTGCTTTTATTTTAAGTCAAACAATAATTTTGCAAGGTAAATTCATATTGTTAGGGAATGATAAAATTATTGTGTGGTTTTTTTTTTAATGTGTTCTGCTCAACAGTAAAAATTACTAGAACGGTGCTACCAAAAAATAAAGTGTATTTGCTTTTGGTTTCCATACACTCATTCATATTTTTCATATCTTCTTCTCTTGGCTGCTCCCTTTAGGGGTTGCCACAGCGGATCATCTGCTTCCACCTCACTCTATCCCTTGCATCTTCCTCTGTAACACCAACCCTCTCCGTGTCCACCTTCACTACATCCATGAATCTTCTCTGTGGTCTTCCTCTTTTCCTCCTACTTGGCAGCTCCATCTTCAACATCCTTTGTCCAATATATCCACTATCCCTCCTCTGCACATGTCCAAAGCATCTCAGTCTTGCCTCTCTTACTTTGTCTCCAAACCGCTCAACCTGAGCTGTCCCTCTGATATACTAATTTCTTGTCCCTCCTAGTCACTCCCAATGAAAATCTTAGTGTTGTCAACTCTGCCGCCTCCAGCTCCACCTCCTCTCTTTTTGTCAGCACCACCGTCTCCAAACCATACGTCATAGCAGGTCTCACTACCTACCGTCTTGTAAATCTTCCCTTTCGCTCTTGCTGCTGCCCTTCTGTCATAAATCACCCCTGACACTCGTCTCCACCCACTCCACCCTGCCTGCACTCTCTTCTTCACCTCTCTTGTGCATTTTCTATTGCTTTGGATGATTGACCCCAGGTATTTAAAGTCATCTATTTTCACTACCACTACTCCTCCCATCTTCACCATTGCACCTGCCTCCCTCTCATTCACACTCATGTATTGTTTTGCTTCTACTGACTTTCATTCCTCTTCTCTCCAGAGTATACTTCCACCTCTCCAGGCTCTCTTCCACCTGCTCCCTACTCTCACTACAGATGACAATGTCGTCTGCAAACATCATGGTTCATGGAGACTCCTGCCTGACCTCGTATGTCAGCCTATCCATCATCATGGCAAACAAGAAAGGGCTCAGAGCCGATCCATGATGTAATCCCACACCTACATTGCTCCTACAGCGCATTTCACTTCTGCCTTTGTTCTTGAAAATTGGTACCAAAACACTTCTCCACTCCTCGGGCATCCTCTCACTCTCCAAGATTGTGTTAAACAATCTGGTTAAAAAGTCCACTGCCACCTCTTCTAAACATCTCCATACCTCCACAGGCATGTCACCTGGACCAACCACCTTTCCATTCTTCATCCTCTTCAAAGCTGCCTTCACTTCCACCTTGCTAATCCTTGGGACTTCCTTGTTCATTCTCCTTCCTTAGTGTCCAGCCTCTCATACAATTCACTGCATGCCTTTTCCTTTGCTTATGCCACCTCTCTGCCATGCGCCAAGATTCCAAATACTCCTGTCTACTTTCTCCATCTCCCTGACTATCCCACTTTTTCTTTGCTAATCTCTTCCTTTGGATACTTTCCTGTACCTCCTCATTCCACCACCAAGTCTCCTCGTCTTCCTTCCTCTGTCCACTGAATACACCACATACCCTTCTACTTATTTCCCTCAATACTTCTGCTGTATTTTCCCAGTCATCTGGTAATTCTTCCCTACCACCCAGAGCCTGTATCAACTCCTTCCTTAACTCTGTGCAACCTTCTTCCTTCTGTAACTTCCCCCACTTAATCTTTGGCTCTGCCTTCACTGTTTTCCTCTTCTTGCTCTCCATAGTCATCCTACAGACTACCACCTGATGCTGTCTAGCTACGTACATTCTCTTCTGCCACCACCTTGCAGTCTCCTATCTCTTTCAGATTTCTCCTTCTGCATAAGATGTAGGCCACTGGTGTGCACCTTCTTCCATTCTTGTAAGTCACCCTATGTTCCGCTCTCTTCTTGAAGTATGTGTTCACCACAGCCATTTCCATCCTTTTACCAAAATGCACAACCATCTGTCCTTCCACATTTCTCTCCTTAAGACCATACCTACTCAGGACCTCCTCATCACCTCTGTTCCCTTCACCTGCATGTCCATTAAAGTCCACTCCAATCTCCACTCTCTTCCTCCGGGAACACTCTATCTCTTCATCCAACTTACTCCAGAATTCCTCTTTCTCTTCTACCTGACATCCAATTTGTGGACAACATTCAACATCACATCTTTGATTTCCAGCTTCAAACTCATGATTCTGTCTGACTCCCTCTTTACCTCCTGAACACTCTTCACATACTCTTCCTTCAAAATCACTCCTCAATTTCTCTTCCTATCTCCACCATGGTAGAACAGTTTAAATCCACCTCCAGTGCTCCTAGCCTTGCTTCCCTTCCATCTGGTTTCTTGACCACACAGTATATCTACCTTTCTTCTCTCCATCATATCAGCCAACTCGCTGCCTTTACCAGTCATAGTCCCTACATTTAACATCCCTATTCTCACCTCTACACTTCTACCTTTCCTTTTCTCTCTCTCCCTCCTAACACGCCTCCCCCCCCCCGACCTTCAACCATATTTTTCATATGTATTGTGATTTTTAAATGTTGCTTTAGCCTAAATTTACATTAAGATATGCAACCATGACTACAGCATAAATAATTCAGAAGAAAAAAACAACCCAATAACTAAAACTACCTGGCAACCAACCTGTCCGTCTCTCAAGTGTTTCTGGACAGACCTCTTTTTAATTATTTGCTTGGTCTAATTCAGCTATAATTTAAAGAGAATAAAAATATGTATCAAGTCTTAAGTATTTAAGATTTAGTTATTGATGTAACGGAATTATGTAATTCGAAGAAACTATTTCGAAATGATTTGTTCCGTTATTGTTTCTGTCGGATCGTATTTGGAGACGAACGTTTCGTTTATGTTGCAGAAATTCAGTAGTCAGACGTTTCAAATTTTAGGACCAAAAACGGAGCTGAGACATGGGAGAGCAGCCTGTGAGAGTGTAAGTTAAACACGGCGATATTTTATCTCATGTTCTGTTTTACATTCGTAACAGAAAATGGAACAGAGTTCATTTAAAAACGACTTAAATCTTCTCTTTTTACCAGTTCAGACCTACAGCAGAGCACTGAGCCTCATGTTTGTTTTTAAAACCATAGCTCATTTATATGCGTCATAACATGGCATAGGCTACAAGTATTCATCTACACTACAAGGCGTGGCTGTTATATTACAGCTAAGTAAATGCATTTTGCAGTGATGGTTCGTACATATACTCTTCACAAACTTATACTTTACCGAAAATTTTTAATGTAAATTTTTTTTTTTATCCTTACTTGAGTACATTTTTAATGAAAACTGTACATCCTCAGTAAAATTTGGCCTTACTGTTTGAGTTACTTTAGTGCACTGATGATCGTTCAAAAATAAAACTGAAACGTTAGTTAAGTTTATTTCATTTTTTTTCAGAAAAAAATAAAACAGCAGTTTAAAAACAAAGCTAACAAAATATCCATAACTGAAAGGATGAAAGGGAGCAGAAAGAAGAAAAAAAATCTGCTAACATCTGCCCCTTTATCACACATAGACTATCATTCTATATTAACAATAGAAAATTTTAAGGAGGCAGAAATGACAAAAGTAACACAAATAACAAAAAAGAGAACACTTTTGTCTCAGATTCCCATTTTCTTGATTTCAACAACTTGATCCCTGACTAGCACAATTCATTTTATTTTCTTATTGCACAGTTTTTTTAATCATTTTTTTTTAATGCTCTCCCAGTTTGTATTGTTTTGGCTTCCTCGGTCAAATTATTCCACAAACCGACTCCTTTCACAGTAACACAGCATTCCCTAAATTTAGTTCTAAATCTTGGTTTGTTAAATTTCTCTGTTCCTTTTAGTTTTTGACAGCTTTCTCTCTTTTCAAATCTACCTTGAAGATTATTTGGTAGCGAGTGTTTATGAGCTTTAAACATAATTTGTAATATGCAGTATTCCACAAAGCCCTGAAATTTTAACAGTTTTAGTCAGTGAAACGGGGGTCTGTTGGCTGTTTATATGGTTTCCTACTGATTATTCTAATGGTTCTTTTGTGTACAATGAAAACTGACTGTATTTGTAAATGTTCCTACATTTCCCCAGACTTCAACACTATAGGTGAGATATGGAACGATCATAGTGTTGTACAACATCCTGAGTGTATTATCATTTAGAAAGTACTTTACTTTGTATAAAACAGCAATTGTTCTTGACATTTTTAATTTTATATTATTTACAGTATGTGTGATTTACAATTAAGTTTTCATTCAGAATGACCCCTAAAAACGTGATTTCTTTGACTCTACTGACTGCAATACCTTCTATATTGATGGAGACGTTTGTATCTGTGTTTTTGTTAGAGAATATATAGTGAGTTTTACTAAGATTTAGTGATAATTTGTTTAAATCAAACCAATTTTTTATTTGCATGAATTTTTTTCCCGCCACCTTCATCACCTCTGTTAAATTCTCCCCGGAGTAGAAAACAGTTGTGTCATCTGATTCAAGATTCAAAGGCTTTATTATCAAGTGCACAGTTACGATCTGCAAATAAAATGCAGTTGAGGAGCTGAGATACTTTAACGAGATCATTTATATACAGGAACAATTTGATTGCACAAACGTGACTTTGTGCTGCAGAATTAAACCCTCATGATTGCGTGATTATTCAATAAAATGTTGCACACATAGAAAATTGGCTAGAAATGTGCTTGAAATGCATTTGTGTTTAGTTTATATTTGATTTTTCTCCAAGTAATACATTTAAGAGGAAAAAAAACTTTTCAAACTGGTGAGAGTAAAGTAGAACATTTACAAGGAAAAAAAATCAAAACTGGCAAATACACAAGAAAAAAAGCTGCAAATGTATGAGAAAAAAAGTCACAAATTTATCACAGAAAAGTTGCAGATTTATAGGGAAATTGTTAGCCCATATTAATGTTGTCTCTGTTGATTTTTAAATGCCCAGCTCTGGCTGGACACCTCACGATGCTTAATGTTTTTTAAATCAGTCTTTTCTGTTTTTTGGGGAGAAAGCTATTACAGTGAATATCCTGTATTATTTTGCTGATTTAAACATACTGTATGTAAAATTACTAACGTGTGTAGCTGTTTTCAGTTTGGCCTGTGGCGATGTTGAAGGCAGATTGAATGCTCTGTTCAGTCGAGTCCAGGCCATTCAGAAAAAGACTGGACAGTTTGATGTGAGTTGAGCATTACTCCTCGTCATGAAACAATGCTGCTGCCTTCATTAGGGTGCAGTGGATAATTTGCACAATGATGTTTGTTTCCCTGCAGCTGCTGCTGTGTGTTGGAGAGTTTTTTGGAACGAGTCCAGAGGCTGAAGCTGAGTGGCAGCAATATAAAACTGGAGCCAAGAAAGGTAGAGAAGAAAAATGCTGAAAAATGCCTGTGTCCATCTCGCAAACATACGTTTTTGGCACTACTTTTGACTCATTCCAGCAAAAGTGAAATGGAATAATGCCATGACGATGAGTAGGCCTCACGTATAAACAGTTGAAACCAGAAGTTTACATACATTATATAAAAAGACACACAACCTTTTTCTCCCCTCACTGTCTGACATTAAATCAGAGTAAACGTTTCCTGTTTTTGGTTAGGTTGGAATACCAACATTATTTCTATTTGCTAAATCCATCCATCCATCCATCCGGAGGTCCGGGTTATGGAGGCAGCAGTTTAGACAGAGTAGCCCAGCCTTCCGCCTGGCTTACGTAGCACCATGATCCCCACGGTCCCTCCTGCAGGTGGTGAGCCCACTGGAGGGCGGACCCATGAGCCTCCTTTGGGTACACTGGGTCCCTGATATAACGTTTTTTATGGAGCTCCACTGGACCGCTCTTAGTTTGGCTCTTCACCCAGGACCAGTTTGCCTTGGGAGACCCTACCAGGGGCAAGTTGCCCCTGACAACTTGGCTCCTGGGTATCATTTGGGCACTCAAACCCCTCCACCACAATAAGGCGGTGATCCACGGAGGGACCATAATCACCATAATTAAAAGAAGCAAACACTTGGAATATATCACTGTGTGTAATGAATCTATATATGAGTTTAGGTTTTTGAATTGAATTAGAGAAATTAACTTTTTGATACTATTCTAATCTATTGAGATGCACCAGTAATTTGGTGGTATACTTTGGGTCATTGTCCATTCGGAAGACCCATGTGCACCCAAGCTTTAACTTCCTGGCTGGTGTCTTACATATTGCTTCAGTATTTCAACACAATGTTCTTTCCTCATGATGCAATTGATTTTGTGAAGAGCACCAGTCCCTCCTGCAGCAAAACACCCCAACAACATGATGCTGCCACCCCTGTACTTCCAATTTGGGTTGGTGTTCTCAGGCTTGCAAGCTTCCCCCTTTTTCTTCCAAATGTAACGATGGTCATTATGGCCAAACAGTTCCATTTTAGTTTCATCAGACCACAGGATATGTCTCCAAAAAATTAAGGTCTTTGTCCCTGTCTGCATTTGCAAACTGTAATCTGGCTTTTTTTATATTGCTTTTAGAGTAATGGCTTCTTCCCCGCTGAGTGGCCTTTCAGCCCATATCGGTACAGGACTTGTTTCACTGTGGACAATGACACTCTTGTACCAGCTTCATCCAGCATCTTCACAAGGTCTTTTGCTTTTGTTCTGGGGTTGATATGCACATTTCACACCAAAATACGTTTATCTCCGGTACACAGAAGCCGTCTCCTTCCTGAGTGGTATGATGGCTGGACATTCTCATGGTATTTATACTTGTGTATTCAAGCAATATTACATGAGAGGGAGTACAGTATCAATGAATATAGTAACTGTGAGTGATTTGTCATAGCTCCGATGCACAACAGAGGGCCGAAGACATCACTGATACTGTACGGCCTTGAGTGTAATATTGCTTGAATACAACAGTTTTGTAAGCTCAGTTTATTCAGTGACAACAGTAGGGGACAAAATATGATTTGTTTGTTTAACCAGTTACTTTGCTCCGCCAAGGAAAAATAGTCCCTTCTAAATATACCCAGTTAACTGTTGCTAAGCATCACATAGAAAATTATACAACAGTTCGTTATGACCTAGCAGTTTGATTGGACAATAGGAATACCAGGGGTTATATATTCCATGATAATTGCATTTCAACGTTTCACTGGATCTGTATCACTCCACTTCCAGGGTGTTCTCGTAACCATCAATTACTAACCGTTGTTTAGTGTCCAGTCTGTTATTTCTCTCACTGACTTCTTATAGAGAATGGGCACTGACGTCACCGCCGCAACGAATTGTGGGATAGATCTTCCATTTTGGGAGAGCAGGCGCAGCACCTGCAGCATATAGAAGAACAGACGGAGGAGTGGCTGTTGAAGTGTTGTGGTTTTTTTTAGACTGTTGTGTTCTTCCAAAAATCAGAAAGGATTCAGTATTGCTGTGTAGCAGCTCCCATGACTGCCTTCAGTCCAGGACCTAGGGAAACGGGAGACAATTTAGGATGTTGATTATGCTCAGGTAAGTATAAAGAGGTTTCAGATCACAGTTGGAAAAGGGTTACAAAATAATTACATAAGTTTAAAAAAATGGTCAGTCATAGACAGTTTTTTTTTCCAAAAATCTGGACAGCGCATATTCTTAAGTTCAGGTTTTTTTTACACATTCTCTGTAAGACATGAAGGTATACTGTATATTCTGTATTTAGCAAAATTATCAGAATTAAAATCAGTTACTTAAATAAACACACAACTGTAAAAGTGCAAAGGTCCAGGCATGCCACATCCATAATTAATTACACACACCAACTAAACAGCCAAAATATGCTGTTTTAACAGGTGCAGATAACATAGTTGTGATGAGACCTTTTCAGTAGAAGAAACAGATTGTCTTCTGTTTGTTTCAGTTGTGTCAGTCTGTCTTCTCCCTTTTCTTCCCCCCTCCCCACCCCTCCTTTCCTCATTCCCCCCATTGGGTCCTTCATGGGTAAAACAATTTAAAGTATTGAAAGCTATTACAAGGAAGAGGAATTTATAAATGATATACAGTACATACAGTATGTGCTGTCTAAAGCTTCTTTTGGCAAAGTAAATCTGTTTGGCACAATAAGGGAAGCAGAGTTCTGTTCTGCTCACCTAGCTGCTTGACAGGACAAGGGGAAAAAATAACCAGGTTAGTATAATAACTATACCCAAGTTAAAAAAAACAGTGATAGATCACAAATATAATCTGGTATCCCTTGGGTGTCCTGTTTAAATTGCCAATGAATCTTTTAATCTAAAAAAAAAAAACTGGGCTTAGCCAAAATTAGGAATGATTTTTACCTCCGCCAGGAGGTAATGTTTTTGCCGGGGTTTGTCTGTTTGTTTGTTTGTCTGTCTGTTGGTTAGCAAGATAACTCAAAAAGTTTTGGATGGATTTCGATGAAACTTTCAGACGTTGTTGGAAATGGTACAAGGAAGAACTGATTAAATTTTGGGGATGATCTGGTGGCCGCCATTACGGAAAATGCCATTTTCGTGAATAACTACTGAACCACTAATCCTATCATTGTCAATCCAATTGCTAGTCATATGTTTTCGTGGTCAAGGAATCTGAAAACGTACACACAAACACTGTATGGGGGGAACTGTGGCGCTTGGTGGAGGTCTGCGCTCTCCAAGTGCTTTTCTAGTTTTAAATGCAGTGCTTTTACTACAGCTAGATTTGCTAACATCTGTTATGGAAACAAACACAAAGACAAATAATTTATAACACTTACCTTCTGGCATGTTTACTGTACCAGTGAAACACAAACATACTACAGTGCTACTCCCCCAACATGGCAGCCACAACAGGAAGTGACATCAGACTGCCATTCTCTATATACAGTCATGTGAAAAAATTAGGACACCCTGTATAAGCCTGTGTGTGTGTGTTTTTTTTTTTTTTTAAACATATTTGGACATATGGATATTTAATATCAATGTTAAAAATACTGGGAGATTCATGTAATACAACTAAACAATTAAAAATGAATTAAAGTTTTTTTTTTCAAATTTTCTGTAAAATATAATTCTAAACAAATAGTGAGGAATAAATTAGGACACCCCCCATTTTTTTAGGACACCCTCACATTCATTCCCACTTAAAATGGCTAAAATAAATGTTAAAAATGCAAATAAAAACAAGGTTAGACATGAACATTTCTTAATAAAGAACTGAATATTTAATGGGATGTCCTAATTTTTTCACATGACTGTATAAGAATTGCAATATTGTGTTGGATACCTTACAGGTACATCTCAAAAAATTAGAATATCATCTCAAAAGTTCAATATTTTTTGTCAGTCATTTCAGAAAGTGAAACCCATATATAGATTCATTACACATAGAGTGAAATATTTCAAGCCTTTATTTCTTGAAATTTTGATGATTATGGCTTACAGATACTGAAAACCCAAAATTCATTGTCTCAGAAAATTAGAATATTGTGAAAAAGTTCAGTATTGGAAAGTCATGGTGTCACACCCTAATCAGCTAATTAACTCAAAACACCTGCAAATGTTTCCTGAGCCTTTAAATGGTCTCTCAGTCTGGGTCAGTAGGCTGCACAATCATGGGGAAAACTGCTGGCTTGACAGATTCAAGATTTCTTTATTGTCATTTAGTATGTGCATGCACATAAAAAAACAAAATTATGATCCCCCAGTATAACTCAGTACCACAATATACATAGATAATAAGTTTAAAAACAACAGCATTCATTCATTCATCTTCTTCCGCTTAATCCTTTTTTGGGTCACAGGGGGCTGAAGCCTAAAAACAACAGCATAAAAAATAAAATACAGCAATAAAATATCAGTTAAAACACTATGGTCAGACCAATCTAACAGAATACATACACAAGTTTAGCAGAGGTGAAGGGGAGTAAAAACAATTGGCTGGGGAATAGGGCACAGTCCATTTATAATCCTGACTGCATGTGGAAAAAACTGTTCAACATTCTGGCTGTCCTGGCCTGAAGACACCTGTACCTCTTCCCTGAGGGCAGAAGAGAAAACAAACTGCGGGGAGGATGGTAGCAGTCTTTAATGATGTTAACAGCCATGTTAGCACAGCGTTTATTCTAAATCTCCTCCAAGGAGAGGAGGGGAACACCAATGATCTTACTGGCTGTTTTTACAACCTGATTCAGCTGGTGCTTCTCTAAAGCTGTGCAATTCCCAAACCAGGTAGTCAGGTGTCCAGAAGACAGTCATTGACATCCTCCACAAGGAGGGTAAGCCATAAAAGGTCATTGCTAAAGAAGCTGGTTGTTCAGAGTGCTGTATCCAAGCATATTCGTAGAAAGTTGAGTGGAAGGAAAAAACTGTGGTAGGAAAAGGTGTACCACCAAAAGGGATAACTGCAGCCTTGAGAGGATTGTCAAGAAAAAGCCATTCAAGAATTTGGGGGAGCTTTACAAGGAGTGGACTGAGACTGGAGTCAGTGCATCAAGAGCCACGACGCACAGATGAATCCTAGACATGGGCTACAAATGTCGCATTCCTCGTGTCAAGCCACTCCTGAACCAGAGACAACGTCAGAAGCGTCTTACCTGGGCTGTGGAGAAAAAGAACTGGACTGTTGCTCAGTGGTCCAAAGTCCTCTTTTCAGATGAAAGTAAATTTTGTATGTCATTTGGAAATCAAGGTCTCCGAGTTGTGGATGAGGGGGACGACTTGCCTATTGCAGGGGCTGAGGTCGCCAAGTTGGTTAAAAATCTCTTTGGTGGCTGGGCCCGGGGGTGGACGAGATTCACCCTGAGTACCTCAAGGCTCTGGATGTTGTAGGGCTGTCATGGTTGACATGCCTCTGCAACATTGCATGGAGGCCAGAGGCAGTGCCTTTGGCATGGCAAACCGGGGTAGTGGTTCCTCTCTTCAAAAAAGGGGACCGGAGGGTGTGCTCCAACATTAGAGGGATCACACTCCTCAGCCTCCCTGGAAAGATCTATGCCAAGGTACTGGAGAGGAGAGTCCGGCCATTGGTCGAACCTCGGATTCAGGAGGAGCAATGTGGTTTTCGTCCTGGCCGTGGCACATCGGACCAGCTCTTTACCCTCTCGAGAATCCTCGAGGGTTCGTGGGAGTTTGCCCAACCAGTTTACATGTGTTTTGTGGACTTGGAGAAGGCATTCGACCACGTCCCTCGTGGTTTTTTGTGGGAGGTGCTTCAGGAGTATGGGGTATTGGGCTTGTTGTTACGAGCTAATGGTCTCTATACGACCGTTGTGAGAGTTTGGTTTGTATTGCCAACACTCGGTTGGACTCATTCCCAGTGAGAGTTGGACTCCGCCAGGGCTGCCCTTTGTCACCAATCCTGTTCATCATTTTTAAGGACAGGATTTCTAGGTGCAACCAGGGAATGGAGGGTGTCATGCTTGGTGACCACACGATCTCATCTCTGTTGTTTGCAGATGATGTTGTCCTGCTGGCTTCATCCAGCAATGACCTACAGGTCTTACTGGGACAGTTTGTTGCTGAGTGTGAAGCAGCTGGGATGAGAATTAGTACCTCCAAGTCCGAGTCCATGGTCCTCAGACGGAAAAAGGTGGATTGTCCTCTCCGGTTGGGGACAAACTCCTGCCCCAAGTGGAGGAGTTTAAGTATCTTGGGGTCTTACTCACGAGTGAGGGGAGAATGGAGCGAGAGATTGACAGACAGATCGGAGCAGCATCTGCAGTGATGCGGACGTTGTACCGGTCTGTTGTGGTGAAGGGAGGCTGAGCTCTCAGGCAAAGTTGTCGATTTACCAGTCAATCTATGTTCCTACCCTCACCTATGGTCATGAGCTTTGGTTAATGACTGAAAGAACAACATCGCGGATACAAGTGGCTGAAATGAGCTTTCTTCGCAGGATTGCTGGACTCACCCTCAGAGATAGGGTGAGGAGCTCAGTCATCTGGGAGAGGCTCAGAGTAGAACCGCTGCTCCTCCACATTGAAAGGAGCCAGTTGAGGTGGTATGGGCATCTGATCAGGATGCCTCCTGGACGCCTCCCACTTGAGGTGTTTTGGGCATATCCCTCTGGGAGGAGACCCCGGGGCAGACCCAGGACTCGCTGGAGAGACTGTGTCTCCCAGCTGGTCTGGGAACGCCTTGGTATCCTCTCTGAAGAGCTGGAGCAGGTGGGTGGGGAGAGGGAAGTCTGGGCTTCTTTGCTTGAACTGCTGCTTCTATGACCTGAACCTGTCATGCAGTGGCCCTCGCGAGCTACCATAAGACGCCACAAGTCACCGGTGAATTTTGCATAGGTGTTTATTAATGAACAAAAAGCAATACAAAGCAATGAGCCACGGTGGGCTAAAACGTACAACACTACAGACACTTGACTATGAGGCAAACAAGAAGCACACTTACGGTCAAAACCCAAGGATGGTCGATAAGCCAGACCATGAAGGCATAATTGACGTCTGAGCCGAGAAACGCTCGCTCAACGTCTGGCAAGGAATAATCGTTGACAAATTGTTGACGAATAATTTTTTTTTTTTATTATTATTTTGTACCCGTAGGTAGATTTTTTTTGCAGTCTGGTGACAAGCCACCAGCTGCCAGTCGCTGCATGCGCAAGCGCCCCGTATCCCTAACCTGCATGTTTTTGGTATGTGGGAGGAAACCGGAGAAATCCCGGAGTAAACCCACGCAACACGGGGAGAACATGCAAACTCCACACAGATCACTGTTGGTCGGGGGCAGGGATCGAACCCACGATCTCACGATCCCCGCGATCCCCCGGCCGAGGGTAAACTGTGCTGCCACAGTGCTAACCACTGCGCCACCATGCAGCCCCCAATAATATTGACGATTCATTGACGAGACTGCCGCATTATTCAGCTCCCAGAGCCCACTTAAATACAGAGCTGCTGATAGCCGAAAATGCAGCACAGCTGTCAGGCTTGACAGCAGGAAGCCCCTCCGAGCGCTGTCACAATAAAGGCTCGGGGAGCCAGAGGGTTAACACTGCTGTCAAACCTGGTAAAGATGATGCATGGCTCGCGCACGGACGAGCTCGGCGCACGAACCATGACAGTATCTACCCCCCAAGGGCGAGCTCCAAACGCCCAATGATACCCGAGCAGGCCCGGAGGGAGAGGACCAGCAACAAAAAAAAACAAAAAAACACCATGACGATGACCGGGAGCACAGTGATAATTACAGAATAACACTTTCCAGAAAAAAACACAATACTCCCTAATGCACAGACCACAATTAACACAGGGCATAAATGAGGCAATTACAGAGCACGATTAACAAAAAATACAATACTCCATAATGCACAAACACACAGGGCAAGAAAAAAAAAAGGAAAAAAAACCCCACAAGATAAACACAATACATCCCTCAGATGGGGGGGGGGGCACATGGTAACAAAGGCAAGCACAGAGCAGAATTATCACCCCGAATGACCTTTAACCTGCACAACTCAACAGAATGACGACAGGCAGAGTCCAAAAACAACGGAGACAGTTCCGGTGGTCTCCCTGCGTCCAATGGCCAACGGGTGATTGCGGGGGACAGTACATGATCGGGCGGCCTACCCCAGTCCCAGGCCCGGAAAGTCAAATCCTCCGGCGGCCGAACCAGGTCGCCCAATTGCAAACACAGGATGTCGGGTGGCCGACCCAGGGCGCCAAACCGGCGAAACAGTTCCTCGGGTGGCCGACCCACATCCCTCAGCCATCAGAACCGTGGGGAGACAGCCTGCGGCGGCCTCCCTGGCGGGGGAAAGACGTGGAAGAGCCGGGCCGAACATAGAGGCCCCCCAACGGCCCCCGGCGATGATGAGCTGGGCTGGTGACTACCACGAGGGTGAAAACGGTGACGACGAGCCCGCACAATGTCAGGTGGCGAAGGGTCTGCAGCTCCTCCACCGACCGTGACCCATACCGATACTGCATTCGCGGCTTCACCCACGTTGGACCCTGACTGGGTCTCGGCTGCACCCGCGTCAGACCCCCACTGGGTCTCGTCGGACCCCCACTGGGTCTCGGCTGCACCCACGTTGGACCCCCACTGGGTCGGCGCAGCACCGGTGACGACCTCCAACCCCGAACCTGGAACCTCCAGCACAGCGACCGCGACTGGCTCCGCACCGGTGACTCTGGAAGAAGGCTTGGAAGACAAGAAAGAACCGGGATCAGAATCACCGGTAGCGACAGAGCCCAGCGAGACGAGCTCGGGTGCAGCAGGCGGCTGCCCCTGACTCGCCTCCCCGAGACGCAGGCAGAAATGCTCCAAGACCGAAAGGAGAAACACAAAGTAGAGCACTTGCCTGCACTCGGGTTCTGTTGCCGTCCAGGACTTCGTCGATCCAGGCTCAGGACGGAGAAGTTCGTCGTCAGGCTCCGACTCAGCCACTGCGGGTTCTGCAGCCGGCATGATGGTCTCTGCAGTCTGTGGATCCTCTGGCACTGACGTCCATGCCGATAACCCGCACGGCGTGGTGGCAGGGGACCCTCGACCCACTGGCTCGAACTGTTCCACTGTGGAACTGTGGAGCAGTTGTGGTAGGAGATCGTCACTTCCTTGTGGTAACGTATCGTCACTTCCTGTTTTGCTGTCTGCCTGTGTGGTTTGCTCTCCAGCTCTCGAGCCACTAGCTATGGCTACTACCTCTCCTTCCTCTCCTCCTCTGGTGTGCTCTCTCTGTCAGATGTTTAGCTACACCTCTGCCTCTTTTAGTGATAACGGTAAATGTAATAAATGTTGTCTTTTTGAGGCGCTCGAGGCGAGGTTGTCTGATTTGGAATCCCGGCTCCGCTGCATTGAAACACCGTCTGCGCCAGTTAATCTCGACGGACGCCCCTTAGCTGCAGCGGAGCTAGCTAGCTTAGGTCCCCCTGTCACCGGTTCCCCGGCTCTCCTCTGCAGCGAGGAGACTGGGTGGGTGACGGTGAGAAGGAAGCCTAGTCGCAAAGCCCCGGTTCACCACCAACCTGTTCACGTTTCTAATCGTTTTTCCCCGCTCAGCGACACACCCGCTGAGGAAAAAACTCTGATCATTGGCGACTCTGTAGTCAGAAACGTGAACCTAGAGACTCCAGCGGCCATAGTCACATGCATTCCTGGGGCCAGAGCAGGCGACATCGAGTCAAATTTGAAAATGCTGGCTAAAAGTAACTGTAAATACTCCACAATTGTTATTCACGCCGGCATTAATGACATCCGTCTCCGGCAGTCGGAAGTCACGAAACTTAATATAGAATCGGTGTGTGACTTTGCCAAAACGATGTCAGCCACTGTAGTATTCTCTGGGCCCCTCCTCAATCTGACCAGTGATGACATGTTTAGTCGCTCGTCATCCTTGAACCGCTGGCTGTCTGTGTGGTGTCCTAAAAATGACGTGGGCTACATTGACAATTGGAGCTCTTTTTGGGGAAAACCTGGTCTTATGAGACGAGACAGCATTCATCCCACTTTGGATGGTGCTTCTCATTTATCTAACAATCTGGCATCTTTTTTATCCAAATTTCCAAAACCTTGACTACTCAGAGTTGGGACCAGGAAGCAGAGTCGCAGTCTTACACGCCTCTCTGCAGCTCCTCTTCATCCGCCACCCCTCAGCTTAGCCCCTGTCTTCCCCATCAGAGAATCGTTGTCTGCTCCCTCCAAAGTAAATAAAAATATAATGTATAAGCATCCCAAAGTGATAAAGCAAAATATTGGTAAAACTCAAATTAAACATAAAGCCTCTAAATTGAATGATTTGGCCTCTGTTCCTCCTCATAATTTAAAAATTAAATGTGGTTTATTAAATATTAGGTCTCTAACTCCCAAGTCTCTGTTAGTCCATGATCTGTTAATTGATCATCAGATTGATTTAATTTCCCTTACAGAGACTTGGTTAGGACAAGAGGATTATGTTGGTTTAAATGAATCAACTCCCTCTGGTTATTTAAACTGTCAAAATCCCAGAAGTTCTGGTCGTGGAGGAGGAGTAGCAGCAATTTACCATTCCAAATTACTAGTTAATGTAAAGCAAAAAACATGTTATAATTCCTTTGAGGGCCTGGTCCTCAGTATTGGGCACTTTAGCAATTCCAGGTTAAACCCAATTTTATTTGCCATAGTTTATCGTCCCCCATCAACCTATTCAGAATTTTTATCCGAATTTCCTGATTTCTTAGCTGATTTAGTGCTGAAATCTGATAGAATAATTATAGTAGGGGACTTTAATATACATGTGGATGTAGATAGTGACTGCCTTAATGTGGCTTTTAATTCAATATTAGACTCGATTGGGTTTTCTCAGAAAGTAGGAAATTCTACTCCTTACCTCCACCATACATTGGACCTTGTTCTGACATATGGCATAGAAATAGAAAATCTGGTAGTGTCTCCTCATAACCCTGTACTGTCAGACCATTGTCTGTTAACCTTTGATTTTACTATTTCTGACTATTTGGCTCCTAAAGAAAAATATTATCACAGTAGATGCCTCTCAGATGATGCTGTTTCCAAATTTATGCAGATTGTTTCCTCTATGCCATGTGTCAACACAACGGAAATAAGCTATAGACAGCTTGCTCCTTCTGTAATTGATAACATGGTGGATAGTGTTTCAGCTTCTCTACATCAGGCTCTAGACTTGGTGGCCCCCTTAAAAAAGAAAAAGTCTAATCAGAGATTTTTAACTCCTTGGTTCAACACAGAAACTCGTAGCTTAAAACAGAAGACTCGTCAATTAGAAAGAAAATGGCGCTCTACTAATTTAGATGAAATCTATTTAGCTTGGAGAAATCATCTTTTAATTTATAAAAAATCTCTTAGAAAAGCTAGAACGAGTTATTACTCTGCATTAATAGAAGAGAACAAGAATAATCCCAGGTTTCTTTTCAGTACTGTAGCCAGGTTGACAAAGAGTCAGGACTCTGTCAATCCTAGCATCCCCTTAGAACTTACTAGTCAGGACTTTATGAACTTTTTCAATAATAAAATTTCATCCATCAGAGATAAAATCAATCAGATTCTTCCCACAGTTAACTTAAATACTGTAACTACTACAACTCCTTCTATTGATGTCTGTCTTGATGAGTTTACTCCAATCGACCTTTGTGAGTTAGACAAAATAGTTTCCTCATCCAAACCTTCAACTTGTCTTTTAGACCCTATTCCTACCAGGTTATTTAAAGAAGTCTTCCCACTTATTGGTAGCTTTATTCTTCATATAATCAATTCTTCATTAACTTTAGGCCATGTACCGCAGGCTTTTAAAACGGCTGTAATTAAACCCTTACTCAAAAAGCCAACGCTAGATCCAGGAGCTTTAGCTAACTATAGACCAATCTCTAATCTCCCTTTCATTTCAAAAATCTTAGAAAGAGTTGTTGCTATGCAATTATTTGACCACCTGCAGGGAAATGGTTTATTTGAGGAGTTTCAATCTGGGTTTAGAATCCATCATAGCACTGAAACAGCCTTAGTGAAGGTCACTAACGACCTCCTCATTGCATCTGATAATGGACTAGTTTCTGTACTTGTCCTTTTAGATCTTAGTGCAGCTTTTGATACTATTGATCATAATATTCTACTTGATAGATTAGAACACTATGTTGGACTTAATGGAACTTCGTTGCAGTGGTTTAGATCTTATTTATCTGATAGGTTCCAGTTTGTTCATGTAAATGATGAGTTTTCTCTCAGCTCAAAGCTTAGTCATGGAGTTCCACAGGGATCTGTGCTTGGCCCTACTCTTTTTAGTTTATATATGCTTCCGTTAGGCAACATTATTAGAAAGCACTGTATACATTTTCACTGTTATGCAGATGACACACAATTATACCTGTCAATGAAGCCAGATGATACTAATCAATTAGCCAAGTTAGAAGCCTGTCTTAAGGAAATCAAAGTTTGGATGACTTGTAATTTCCTGCTATTAAATTCAGATAAGACTGAAGTCATTCTTGTTGGTCCAAAAAACCTTAGAAATTCCTTTCCAAATCAAACTTTCAGTTTGGATGCAGTTACTCTTTCTCTTAATAGCTCTGTGAGGAACCTTGGAGTTATTTTTGATCAGGATTTGTCCTTCAATTCACATATTAAATTTGTTTCTAAGACTGCCTTCTATCATTTGCGTAATATTGCCAAGATTAGGAGCATCTTGTCTCAGAGTGATGCTGAGAAGCTGATCCACGCTTTTGTTAGCTCGAGATTAGATTATTGTAATTCTTTATTATCAGGTTGTCCTAAAACATCTTTAAAAAGTCTTCAGCTGATCCAAAATGCTGCAGCAAGAGTTTTAACAGGTACTAGAAAGAGAGATCATATCTCTCCGGTTCTGGCCTCCCTTCATTGGCTTCCCATAGAGTTTAGAATTAAGTTTAAAATCCTTCTTCTTACTTACAAAGCTCTAAACAATCAGGCTCCTTTTTATTTAAAAGATCTGATACTACCGTATCATCCTAACAGAGCACTACGCTCCCAAAATGCAGGTTTACTTGTAATACCTAGAATCTCCAAAAGTACAATGGGAGGCAGAGCCTTCAGTTATCAAGCTCCTCTCCTGTGGAATCAGCTGCCAATCTGGATTCGGGAGTCAGACTCGATCTCTGTTTTTAAGAATAGGGCTAAAACCTACCTTTTTGATATAGCCTATAATTAGGGAGGGATCATGTGTTTTCTGAACCCTCCCTTAGTTATGCTGCTAATAGGTTTAGTCAGCCGGGGGACCTCCAGTAATGCACTGGGCCTCACTCCTTTCCTCACTCTCTATGAAATATTTTTTTTTTTGCTGGTCATTAACATTTGTTTGTTCTCTCCCATAGATTGAGTCCCCATCGTGCTGTTTGCTCTCTACATGTCTGTTCTTTTCTTCTTCTCTATCCCCTCACCCCCCAGCCAGTCGCAGCAGATGACTGCCCCTCCCTGAGCCTGGTTCTGCTGGAGGTTTCTTCCTGTTAAAAGGGAGTTTTTCCTCTCCACCGTCGCCAAGTGCTTGCTCACAGGGGATCGCCTGATTGCTGGGGTCTTTCTGCAACTGTGGGGGTCCTCCCTACAGTTGATAGTGCTATGAGATGACTGTTGTTGTGAAATGGCGCTATATAAATAAAGTTGAATTGAATTGAATTGGAGACCTGGGGACGCTTCTTCGTCGGCACAGGCTGCAGTCTGCTCTTCTCCTCTGCCCACGACGTGGCTGCAGGGCTGGAACCAGGCTCTCCAGAACTGCAGGCTCCCCCTCGTCCGGCGACGTAGGCCTAGCGTCGTGGACCGCTCAGCGGAGGAAGACACAGAGGCAGCAGGTTTAGTGAAAAGAGCTTCAGCAGGTGGTGGGAGCTCGGGGGACTGCGAACCCCGAACTCCGCCCCCAGGAGTCAGACAAGGCAAATCACAACCATGATGAGAAGAAGGAACTTGCACTTGCCTGTTTCCTGGAGGAAGGATGATGCCTGCTGTAGGGGACGTTGTTCCTCCCTTTCCCCGCTGGATGGTGACAGAGGGCCCCCTGGAAGGACGAGGAGGAGCCGCTCGCGAGGGTCCACTCACGGGCTTCACTGGAAGCGGATTCAGACGGGGATCTAGCTGAGGATCACTTTGGGCATGGCGCCGACGTCTTGGATGGCCCCTGGATGGCACGAACTTCTGGACTGGATCGAGGACAGGAATGGGATCCCAAAGCGGGGAGCGAGGATGCCTCCTCCTTGGCTTCCTGCTGGAGTTTCCCTCCAGCCCACGGAGTATCTCGCGTTGAGCGGCGATGTCATCCCTCCTTGCGACGACCTCAAAGTGGTCGGAGTAGCGAGGAAGGTGATTAAGGACATCCTCAGCGAGGTCCAGGTACCGGCGTACATCGCTGTGAAAGTCGAGGAGGGAGGCAGTGACGAGCGTTTCATCGATGTAGTCCAAAGCCTCCGCCAGCTCGTAGTCCCGACTCCGAGCGTGGCCCCTACACGACGGCATTCTCCCAGCACGCCGTTACCCAGACAGGGAAAAACAATCGTCCAACTAGAAAAGCACTCAGAGAGCGCAGACCTCCGCCAAGCGCCACAGTTCCCCCCCATAAAGTGTTTGTGTGTACGTTTTCAGACTGGTTGACCACGAAAACATATGACTAGCAATTGGATTGACAATGATAGGATTAGTGGTTCAGTAGTTATTCACAAAAATGACATTTTCCGTAATGGCGGCCACAGTTCCGCCCATACAGTGTTTGTGTGTACGTTTTCAGATTCCTTGACCATGAAAACATATGACTAGCAATTGGATTGACAATGATAGGATTAGTGGTTCAGTAGTTATTCACGAAAATGGCATTTTCCGTAATGGCGGCCACAGTTCCCCCCATACAGTGTTTGTGTGTACGTTTTCAGATTCCTTGACCATGAAAACATTTCATCGAGTTTCATCGAAATCCATCCAAAACTTTTTGAGTTATCTTGCTAACCAACAGACAGACAGACAAACCCCGGCAAAAACATTACCTCCTGGCGGAGGTAATTAAGCAAAACTCACTGGGAACACCGTCTTAGTTTGGCGTCAGTCTACTGTCATGTGGTGGCCCTCGCGAGCCACCATAAGACGCCACAAGTCACCGGTGAAGTTTGCATAGGTGTTTATTAATGAACAAAAAGCAATACAAAGCAATGAGCCACGGTGGGCTAAAACGTACAACACTACAAACACTTGACTATGAGGCAAACAAGAAGCACACTTACGGTCAAAACTCAAGGATGGTCGATAAGCCAGACCATGAAGGCATAATTGACGTCTGAGCCGAGAAACGCTCGCTCAACGTCTGGCAAGGAATAATCGTTGACAAATTGTTGATGAATATTGACGATTCATTGAAGAGACTGCCTCATTATTCAGCTCCCAGAGCCCACTTAAATACAGAGCTGCTGATGAGCCAAAAATGCAGCACAGCTGTCAGGATTGACAGCAGGAAGCCCCTACGAGCGCTGTCACAATAAAGGCTCGGGGAGCCAGAGGGTAAACACTGCTGTCAAATCTGGTGAAGATGATGCATGGCTCGCGCGCGGACGAGCTCGGCGCACGAACCATGACAGAACCTTCAGAAAAGCAATAGAAGATGGATGGATGGTCCCAGAGTCTGGAGGAAGAGTGGAGAGGCACAGAATCCACATTGCTTGAAGTCCAGTGTGAAGCTTCCACAGTCAGTGAAGATTTGGGCTCCCATGTCATCTGCTGGTGTTGGTCCTCTGTGTTTTCTGAAGTCCACAGTCACTGCAGCCATCTACCAGGAAATGTTAGAGCACTTCATGCTTCCTTCTACTGACAAGCTTTATGGAGATGCTAATTTCATTTTCCAGCAGGACTTGGCACCTGCCCTCACTGCCAAAAGTACCAAAAGCTGGTTCAATGACCATGGTGTTACTGTGCTTAATTGGCCAGCAAACTCGCTTGACCTGAACCCCATAGAGAATCTATGAGGTATTGTCAAGAGGAAGATGAGAGACACCAGACCCAACAATGCAGATGACCTGAAGGCCGCTATCAAAGCAACCTGGGCTTCCATTACACCTGAGCAGTGCCACAGGCTGATCGCCTCCATGCCACGCCACATTGATGCAGCAATTCATGCAAAAGGAGGCCCAACAAAGCATTGAGTGCATAGAAATGAACATACTTTTCAGAAGCCTGACATTTCTGTTTAAAATATCCTTTTTTATTGATCCTATGTAATATTCTAATTTTCTGAGACACTGAATTTTGGATTTTCAGTATCTGTAAGCCATAATCATCAAAATTTCAAGAAGTAAAGGCTTGAAATATTTCACTCTATGTGTAATGAATCTACAGTATATAATATATGGGTTTCACTTTCTGAAATGAGTGACAAAAAATATTGAACTTTTTCATGATATTTTAATTTTTTGAGATGTACCTGTAATTTCCACAGTGAGGCGCTGTTTGAAAAGAAGTCATCTCTATGAGTCATCTCTAAGTCCCACCCTTTTTTTTAAAAAAAAAAAAAAACAACTTTATTCAGTTTATAAAGTCCAAAGTTTACAAAGACCCTTGTAAATATCTTAAAGCTTATTAGAACACCATTGAAGTGGAGTGATACATATCCAGTGAAACGTGGGAGTGCAGCTATCGTGGAATGTTGTAACTCCTGGAATCCCTATTGTCCAATCAAATCACTCGGTTGGAACTAACTGTTGTATAAAATTGTTTGAACTGATGAAAGTGGCACCTTCAGGCTTCTGGAAATTGTAACCAAGGATGAACCAGATTTGTGGAGATCCACAATTCTCTTCCCAATATCTTGGCTGATTTCTTTTGATTTTCCCATGATGTCAGACAAGCAAGCAGTGTGTTTGAGGTGTGCCTTAAAATGCATACACAGGTGTGCCTCCAGTTAACTCGTATGTTGTCAGCCTATCAGACGCTTCCAAAGCCATGACATCATCATCTGGGCTTTCCCAAATTGTTTAAAGGCATAGTAATCTTAGTGTATGTAAACTTCTGTAATAAAAAAATCTCTAAGAAAAATATTTACCTAATATAAAAATTATTTAGCAAATAGAAATAATTTTGGTAATCCTAACTGACCTAAAACAGCAAAGGTTTAGTCTGATTTAATGTCAGACAGTGAGGGGAAAAAAAAGTTTGTGTCTTTTTATACAGTGTCTGTAAACTTCTGGTTTCAACTGTACATAGAGACAGAGAAGTTAAAGCTCTTGGTGACCTCAAAGTGGATTCATCACGCAAGAATGAGCTACCCGTCATTGACACTTTTTAACTGTTTTGACTCATACTGAAAGTTTTGACATAAACTTTCCAAAGAATCACAACTTCCGATTGACCAGTTATTCTCAATTCAGTTCAATTTCTATTCAAGTTTATTTGTATAGCATCAGTTCATAACAACAGTTATCGTACAGCACTTTCAACTGTCGGGCAAAGACATCAAAATTTCAGAAAGAGACCCCAACAATCTGGTGGTCCCCTGTGAGCAGCACTTGGCGACAGTAGAGTGGAAAAACTCCCTTTTAAGTGGTAAAATGGTAAATGGCATTCACTTATATAGTGCTTTTATTCTCATCTCTTGATGACCAAAGCGCTTTACAGATCCTGCTATCCACCCATTCACACACACATTCACACACTGATGGCAGCTTTTAACAGGAATAAACCTCCAGACAAACCAGGCTGAGGGAGGGCCAGTCATCTGCTGTGACTGGCTTGGGGGGTCAGGGGATAGAAAAGAAGAAAAAAAAGAACAGACATGTAGAGAACAAAAAACACGATGGGGGCTTACAGTCTATGGGAAAGAGGAGATAAACTTTAATAAACAGCAAAATTCTTACACAATGCTGCAAAGACCGGAGTGGTGGCCTCGAGGTAGAGCATTCAGCCAACAACCGGGAGGCCGGGGTTCAAATCCTGGCCGGGTTATGCCAAAGACCATGTAAAAATGGAACTTCCTGCCATCCAGCTTGGTGCTCAGCAGTAATGGAAGGGAGGAGGGAAAACGTTGGTTACCCAGCCACAGGGGGTGCACAAGCCAGTGTACTCCCTGCGCCGCTCCCAAGCCCAGGTAAAATGTACAGGGTTGCATCTGGCATTAAAAAAAAAAAAAAAAAACCCTCAAGCTTCAACTGTAAGGGTATGGGAGATACATTGATGTCTGTCATAACAACAACTCAGCTAACCCACTAGTAAAACAGATGTTATAAAAGAATTAAAAAAAAACATATTGACAGTGAAAAACATAAGTCCTCCAGCTGTCTAAACCTAAAGCAGCATAACTAAGAAGCAACCTTAACTAAACAAAAAGGAAAGTTTTAACCATCCATCCAACTGCTTAATTCTTTTTGGGGGTGGGGAGGGGGTGGGGGAGCTGGACCCTATCCCAGCATCTTTGGGCGAGAGGCAGAGTACACCCTGGACAGATCACCAGTCCATTGCAGAAAAGGTTTAACCCTATCCTTTAAACAAAAAAAGAGCGCTCAAGTGTGTCCCAATCCAGATTGGCAGCTGGTTCCTGAGGAGAGGAGCTTGTTAAGAACTGAGCAGTCATACCTCATAGTCTGTAACCAAAGTAGTCGTTGTTGAATGATGCTAGTTTATATCATAGTTGCTGCTAGTAATGTTACTCAGTCCTGCTTTCTGTGTGAGTTTCTATAACTTGTTGTTGCTGCTGATTAGTCTCATTTTACATTGCTGAAAAATTCGCCAATATCGCACCATGTTCCCTGATGGTAGGGGGCACTGTTGCATAGATGTCAGTTTGTACTGTGGTTAGTACTAAATATTTTTCAACCTCTTATCTTCAAGGCAAATTAAAGCCTTCATTGGACAGACAGTAGGGAGAGATTAACAGGAATGAAGGTGGAAACATGCAGGAAATATCAAAATGGGGGTCTTCTGGTTATGGCCTTAAGCTCTAAAGACCATACCCACAAGGGCAACCTGTGGCTTTAATGCTTTTTTTTTTTTTTTAACTTTGTCTTATATATAAAAAAAAAAAAGTTAAAAAAAAAAATATTTATAAATTTTTTTTTTAATTTTTTTTTTTTTTAACTTTGTCTTATATAACCCCACCCTGGAGCCAGGCCTGGGGGAGGGGCTCGAAGGCTAGCGTCTGGTGGCCGGGTTTCCACCCATGGGACCCGGCCGGGCTCAGCCCGAAGGAGTTACATGGGTCCGCCCTCCAGTGGGTTCACCACCTGCAGGAGGGATCATGGGGGTCCGGTGCTATGTGGATTAGGTGGCGGTCAAAGGCGGAGACTTTGTCGGACTGATCCCAAGCTTTCTAAACTGGCTTTTGGTACGTGGAATGTCACCTCTCTGGTGGGGAAGGAGCCTGAGCTGGTGTACGAGGTTGAGCGATACCGGCTAGATATAGTCGGCCTCACCTCAACACACAGCTCCGGTTCCGGAACCAGTCTTCTGGAGAGGGGCTGGAGCTTGGCCTTTTCTGGAGTTGCCCCGGGCGAGAGGCGACGAGCAGGGGTGGGTATTCTTGTATCGCCCCACCTTGCTGCCTCTATATTGGAGTTTTCCCTGGTGGACGAAAGGGTTGCTTCCCTGCGCCTTCGGGTTGGGAAACGGGTCCTGACCGTCATTTGTGCCTATGCACCAAATGATGTTTCAGAGTACCCACCCTTTTTGGAGTCTGTGACTGGGGTGCTGGAGGGTACTCCTCCTGGAGACTCCATTGTCCTACTGGGGGACTTCAATGCGCACGTGGGCAATGACAGTGAAACCTGGAGGGGGGTGATTGGGAGGAACGGCCTGCCCGATCTGAACCCGAGTGGTGTTCAGTTATTGGACTTCTGTGCTAACCACAGTCTGTCCATAACGAACACCATGTTCAAGCATAAGGGTGTCCATATGTGCACCTGGCACCAGGACACCCTAGGTCGCAGGTCGATGATCGATTTTGTTATCGTATCATCAGACCTGCGACCGTATGTCTTGGACACCCGAGTAAAGAGAGGTGCAGAGCTGTCAACTGATCACCACCTGGTGGTGAGTTGGATCCGATGGCAGGGGAGAAAGCCATTCAGACCTGGTAGACCCAAACGTATAGTGAGGGTGTGCTGGGAGCGTCTGGCTGAGGCCCCTGTCCGGGAGGTCTTCAACTCCCACCTCCGGAAGAACTTCAACCACATTCCGAGGGAGTCTGGAGACATGGAGTCTGAATGGGCCATGTTCTCCACCTCTGTTGTTGAAGCGGCTGCCCAGAGCTGCGGCCGCAAGGTGGTCGGTGCATCTCGTGGTGGCAACCCCCGAACCAAGTGGTGGACACCAGTGGTGAGGGGGGCCATTAAGCTGAAGAAGGAGTCCTATCAAGCTTGGTTGGCTTGTGGGACTCCCAAAGCAGCTGAGATGTACCGGCAGGCCAAGCGGAGTGCAGCTCGGGTGGTTGCTGAAGCAAAAACGCGGGTATGGGAGGAGTTCGGTGAGGCCATGGAACAAGACTTTCGGTCGGCTTCAAAGAGATTCTGGCAAACTGTTCGGCGGCTCAGGAGGGGAAAGCAGCTCCCCGTCCACACTGTGTATGGTGCGGATGGGACACTGTTGACTTCAACTGGGGATATCGTCGGGTGGTGGAAGGGATACTTCGAGGATCTCCTCAATCCCACTGATACGCCTTCCACAGAGGAAGCAGGGTTTGGGGACGAGGGGGATGACTCGCCTATCACAGGGGCTGAGGTCGCCAAGGTGGTTAAAAATCTCCTTGGTGGCCGGGCCCCGGGGGTGGACGAGATTCGCCCTGAGTACCTCAAGGCCCTGGATGTTGTTGGGTTGTCATGGTTGACACGCCTCTGCAACATTGCGTGGAGGTTGGGGACAGTGCCTTTGGCATGGCAAACCGGGGTGGTGGTTCCTCTCTTCAAAAAAGGGGACCGAAGGGTGTGCTCCAACTTTAGAGGGATCACACTCCTCAGCCTCCCTGGGAAGGTCTATGCCAAGGTACTGGAGAGGAGAGTCCGGCCGTTGGTCGAACCTCGGATTCAGGAGGAGCAATGTGGTTTTCGTCCTGGCCGTGGCACATCGGACCAGCTCTTTACCCTCTCGAGAATTCTTGAGGGTTCGTGGGAGTTTGCCCAACCAGTTTACATGTGTTTTGTGGACTTGGAGAAGGCATTTGACCGCGTCCCTCGTGGATTTTTGTGGGGGGTGCTTCGAGAGTATGGGGTATCGGGCTTGTTGTTACGAGCTATTCGGTCTCTGTACGACCGTTGTGAGAGTTTGGTTCGTATTGCCAACACTCGGTCGGAGTCATTCCCAGTGAGAGTTGGACTCCGCCAGGGCTGCCCTTTGTCACCGATCCTGTTCATAATTTTTATGGACAGGATTTCTAGGCGCAGCCAGGGAATGGAGGGTGTCATGCTTGGTGACCACAGAATCTCATCTCTGTTGTTTGCAGATGATGTTGTCCTGTTGGCTTCATCCAGCAATGACCTACAGCTCTTGCTGGGATGGTTTTCCGCTGAGTGTGAAGCGGCTGGGATGAGAATCAGCACCTCCAAGTCCGAGTCCATGGTCCTCAGCCGGAAAAAGGTGGATTGTCCTCTCCGGGTTGGGGACAGGCTCCTGCCCCAAGTGGAGGAGTTTAAGTATCTTGGGGTCTTGTTCACGAGTGAGGGGAAAATGGAGCGAGAGATCGACGGACGGATTGGAGCAGCATCTGCAGTGATGCGGACGTTGTACCAGTCTGTTGTGGTGAAGAGGGAGCTTAGTTCTAAGGCAAAGCTGTCGATTTACCAGTCAATCTACGTTCCTACTCTCACCTATGGTCACAAGCTTTGGGTAATGACCGAAAGAACGAGATCACGGATACAAGCGGCTGAAATGAGCTTTCTCCGTAGGATTGCTGGACTCACCCTCAGAGATAGGGTGAGGAGCTCAGTCATCCGAGAGAGGCTCAGAGTAGAACCGCTGCTCCTCCACATTGAAAGGAGTCAGTTGAGGTGGTATGGGCATCTGATTAGGATGCCTCCTGGACGCCTCCCACTTGAGGTGTTTCAGGTACGTCCCACTGGGAGGAGACCCCGGGGCAGACCCAGGACTCGGTGGAGAGACTATGTCTCCCAGCTGGTCTGGGAACGCCTTGGTATCCCCTCTGAAGAGCTGGAACAGGTGGCTGGGGAGAGGGAAGTCTGGGCTTCTCTGCTTGAACTGCTGCCTCCGCGACCCGGACCTCCGGAAAAGCGGTAGAAGATGGATGGATGGATGGATGTCTTATATAAGTTTGTACCGGTATTTGTTACCACTAATGACCTTCTCTTATCAGCTCCAATCCACACATACATCCTTGGAGCAGCGAGCCAGGAGACAGTGAAGAATTTTCCCAACGCCGATGGCTGTGAGTTGGCTGAAAACATCACATACCTGGGTAAGACCCATCTCAAATAGACATGTCCCTTTAAGTTTTCGTAGTGTAATGCATTCATTGCTCATCTGCATGCACTCCAGGTCGGCGAGGGGTGTTTACCGGTGTGTCAGGGCTGCAGATAGCCTACGTCAGTGGCCAAGAAGCCGTGCAGGAACCGGCCCCTGCTCACTGCTTCACATCCAAAGATCTGTTGGCCCTTGTCACACCGTTAACCAGCAGCTCCAAGTTCAGAGGGGTCGACATCCTGCTGACGTCACAGTGGCCCCGCGGAGTGTGGCACTTTGGAAACAACCCGGTAAATCACCACAAAAACCTTACTTTATATCAGAATCCGATTAGTAGGAAAGTTAAAAAAAGAAGAAATCGCAGCATGCACTTTTTGTTTGTTGGAAAAGACTGACTGAAATTAACGAAAGCTGCAAATTAGCCATAAATGGATTGTTTTTCCTTTGTATCTGTGTTGCAGGAAGTGAACACAAAATCTTGTGGAAGCAGCACTGTTGCCAACCTCGCTGACAAACTGAAACCACGATACCACTTTGCTGCACTAGAGGGCGTTCACTATGAACGACTCCCGTACAGGTAGACATCAACAAGTTTTTGTTAACAAATTCCCACCAAATGTCTTATAATTGTCAGCTGACTGTTGGCATAGCAACACATACATAATAAAAAAGCACGGTCATGGTGAGAGCTGTGTCTGCAGTTGGTTCTTTTTTTTTTCTTTCATCGCCTCATGAGTAACTTTAGTTACTTCTTTAACTATATCCCAGTTTATTTACTTAGTGCCAGGCTGTAAACATGTTTGTTTCTGCTGTAAAACTGCTAATGCTAACATTGGAGTCGGTCGTATTTGACTCATTGGTGGTGCCTTGTGGCTATCAGGTGAACTTCAGTTTTTATCACTTCTCCTTTGACTTCACTTTTCAGCTCAACACATAACCAGTAATAAGTTTTGTAATTTCAAAATGTGAACTTTTTTTAACAGTTATATTTGCATTACATGTTTGTTATGACTGGATTATTTTGTGTAAATCAAAAGCTACAGAAATAATGAGTTGGGCGATAACAGTGTAAAACCACACATGCGTTGCTGTCTCTCTCCTCAGGAATCATGTCATCCTGCAGGAAAACGCTCAGCACGTCAGCCGATTCATCGCCCTGGCTAGTGTTAACAATCCTGCCAAGAAGAAGGTTTGTGTCTCCGTCCGTGATCAACTGAACTTCATTCTGCACTTTTTTTTTTTTTTTTTTTTTTGTTACTTATTTGTACCCGTAGGTAGATTTGGTTTGCAGTCTGGTGACAAGCCACCGGCTGCTGGTCGCTGCGTGAGCGAGCGCCCTAAACCTACATGTTTTTGGTATGCGGGAGGAAACCGGAGAAATCCCGGAGTAAACCCACGCAACACGGGGAGAACATGCAAACTCCACACAGCTCACTGTTGGTCGGGGGCTGGGATCGAACCCACGATCTCATGATCCCCGCGATCCCCCAGCCGAGGGTAAAACTGTGCTGCCACAGTGCTAAACCACTGCACCACCGTGCAGCCTTTTTACAACTTTTTACAACTTTTGTTGTAAATATAATTAATTTGTAATCTAATCACTTGAACATATAGAAGAGAATATGTTTTATTGTCATTGTACAGTTGTATAGTACAACGAAATTGTGGGTGCTCCACCAGGCTACTGCGCAATAAAGTAAGAGAGAAGGATTAGATGGATGGATGGATGGATGAATGGACTTTATTGATCACAAACTAGGTAATTACAGTGTAACAGCAGCAGCATACCAGTAGACGGCCAAAACAATAGAAACACACTCAGCATAATAGACAAAGGAATTCCCAGGAAAGTAAAACTGCTTAGATAATTTTATATACACATGTGGACAAAATTGTTGGTACCCCTCTGTTAATGAAAGAAAAACCCACAATGGTCACAGAAATAACTTGAATCTGACAAAAGTGGTAATAAATAAAAATTCTATGAAAATTAGCCAATGAAAATCAGACAATGCTTTTGAATTGTGGTTCAACAGAATTATTTTAAAAAACAAACTTATGAAACAGGCCTGCACAAAAATGATGGCACCCTTAACTTAATATTTTGTTGCACAACCTTTTGAGGCAATCACTGCAATCAAACGATTTCTGTAACTGTCAAAGAGACTTCTGCACCTCTCAGCACGTATTTTGGCCCACTCCTCATGAGCAAACTGCTCCAGTTGTCTCAGGTTTGAAGGGTGCCTTCTACAGACGGCATGTTTCAGCTCCTTCCACAGATGTTCAATAGGATTTAGATCAGGGCTCATAGAAGGTCACTTTAGAATAGTCCAATGTTTCGCTCTTAGCCATTCTTGGGTGTTTTTAGCTGTGTGTTTTGGGTCATTATCCTGTTGCAAGACCCATGACCTGCGACTGAGACCAAGCTGTCTGACACTGGGCAGCACATTTCTCTCTAGAATACCTTGATAGTCTTGAGATTTCATTGTACCCTGCACAGATTCAAGACACCCTGTGCCAGATGCAGCAAAGCATCCCCAGAACATAACAGAACCTCCTCCATGTTTCACAGTAGGGACAGTGTTCTTTTCTTGGTATGCTTCATTTTTGCGTCTGTGAACATAGAGCTGATGTGCCTTGCCAAAAAGTTCCAGTTTTGTCTCGTCTGTCCATAGGACATTCTCCCAGAAGTTTTGTGGTTTGTCAACATGCAGTTTGGCAAATTCCAGTCTGGCTTTTTTATGAATTGTTTTCAACAGTGGTGTCCTCCTTGGCCGTCTCCCATGAAGTCCACTTTGGCTCAAACAACGACGGATGGTGTGATCTGACACTGATGTACCTTGACCTTGGAGTTCACCTTGAATGTGTTTAGAGGTTGTTCTGGGCTCTTTTGTTACCATTCGTATTATCCGTCTCTTCCATTTTTCATCAAGTTTCCTCCTGCAGCCACGTCCAGGGAGGTTGGCTACAGTCCCGTGGATCTGAAATTTCTGAATAATATGTGCAACTGTAGTCACAGGAACATCAAGCTGCTTGGAGATGGTCTTATAGCCTTTACCTTTAACATGCTTGTCTATAAAGCCTGTTTTCCACTAGCCCAGCACACCTCGGTATGGCTCGATTCACTTCAGTACAGCTCGGAACGCTTCTGTCTCCATTAGCACAGTGTTGCGGGGCAGCAGCAGATTCTCAGCGAGGCGGGGCCACACTCCCGTGATGTTATGCACCGGACTGAGTCCTTATTTACACCAGACAAAAAATGGAGGATCCAAGGATTATTGCCTTGCACGCTCTGTGGTTTTATCTCACAATTAATTTTATCTCATAATTAAGCTGCAACAACACAAGTCACTTTTGTTTTGAATTAACTGCCAAATGACCTAGAAATAATGAGCTGAAACTTGTTTTTATTCGTATTAAATAATGAGACGGTGGCACACTGGACTACACCACATCCTAGGGTATTTTGGATGTACTGAATTAAAAAAATTCATGTTTTTCACCTTCAGGTCAACGTTTGGAACAACAGTATTATTATTTTCCGTTTAGATGATGCTACACTCCTTCTAAAGTATTGTAAATCTCTGAATTTGGAATGCCGATAGAACATTCAATTTACATATACTTGTACCTTTGACTTGGTGCTAATTTTTTATGATATTTCAATAAAAAGAACAGAAAGCGTACAAAAAGATTTCTTTTTTGGTCTAGTTAAAAATTACATTACCTTTACAATGGTTGACCCTCAGTATCATTTTGATCAGACTAGGCAATGGAATTTCTATGTAATTATACTGTTTTATAATGCAGTGTTATAACAGACAAACCACACTTTCCAAAACAATTCCATTTTATTATATACAAAATATTAAAATAAAAAAAAAACTTTGCAACACAACATGAAGGTTAATCGACATTTTATACACGCCGACCACTGAGTGCTGAGGCTCGGCAGAATTAATCCGTCTCTGCCAGCTGTGGGTCAGGAAGGCTCGGTTGAATAATCCGGACGGGCTGTCGCGGCGGACGCGTGGGATGATTCTACAAGGAAAATGCACACAATAAAATACAGCACGAAATATATACAGAAAAGACAATAGTTTTTAACAAGAATACATAAGCTTATTTCAGCGTATTGTTCACATGAATAATTACAATAAAAGCTTTAGTCCGCATTGTGCTGCAATAAAGCAGCGATCCATCCACAAATAAACAGCTTTTTTATTGCATAAATAAACTGAGCGTCTTACCGAATATATTTGCGAAAAAACGCACAATAAAAAAAAATTAAAACTCACCGTTAAAGGACTCCGATGTCGAGACCTCCCGGTATATTTTTTCATTCCGGGCGGCTCCGTCTAACTCGCGCTGAATACGTTCGTCTGACAATGCAGTGAGCAGACACTGCAGCTCCTTACTGCTCCATGGAACACCCTTATTACGCGAAGCCATTTTTGATAGAGAATAAATGAAAAATAGCACAGCAATACACTGAAAAGGAACCGCCAACAGTGGTTGCGTGCTGAGTAGGTCGTGAAGATTCTTCTTTTTTTTTTTTTCAAAAACTTTATTGAGAAGGTTGTGAAGATTTGGTAGAAGAGGAGGAGGAGAGGGGCGGTTACAACCTGACCAATCAGCGCCGGTTACGACCTGACCAATCAGCGGCGACCAGTCTGTTAACGTCACAACACGGCACAGCTCAGCACTGCTGTACCCTGCCCTTCAGCGGGGCTGAGAATCACGGCTGTTAAACCGTGTTGGGGCTTGTGGAAAAGCGTACAAAGCGTGCTGAGCCGTCCCGTGTCGCGCTAAAGCGTGCTAGTGGAAAAGGCCCTTAATTTTCTTTCTAATCTCCTGAGACAACTGTCTCCTTTGCTTCCTCTGGTCCATGTTTAGTGTGGTACACACCATGTCACCAAACAGCACAGTGACTACTTTTAAATAGGCCGACTGACTGATTACAAGTTTGTAGACACCTGTGATGTTAATTAGAGGACACATCTTGGTTGTACATGTCCCTATGGTCACATTATTTTCAGTCTTTTCTAGGGGTACCATCATTTTTGTCCAGGCCTGTTTCATGAGTTTGTTTTTTAAAGTAATTCTGTTGAATCACAATTCAAAAGCATTGTCTGATTTTCAGTGGTTAATTTTCATAGAATTTTTATTTATTACCACTTCTGTCAGATTCAAGTTATTTCTGTGACCATTGTGGGGGGTTTTTTCATTAACAGAGGAGTACCAACAATTTTGTGCACGTGTGTACATCACAGATGATGACCCGTATAGATACATTGTACTCGCTGTACAATACAGGACTATCAGGCACAGGGTGCAATGTGAGGTACCAATTAGACTGCAAGGTGCAGTATGGCAGCATAGTTATGACCAGAATACAACATCATAGTGAGTTATTGTACAGTGAAATGGCATGTGGCAGGAAAGATTTCCTGTACCTGACCGTTCGCCAGCAAAGCTGTAGCAGTCTGCTGGAGAAAGTGCTCTGCTTTCTGTCCAGTGTGTGGTGCAGGGGGTGATCAGGATTGTCCAAGATGGATCGCAGTTTGTTTAGTGTCCTCCTCTCCACCACTGTCTCAAAGGTCTCCAGCCTGAGACCAATTACAGAGCCAGCCTTCTTGATAAGCTTGTCAAGTCTGTTGGTGTTGCTGGCTCTGATACTGCTACCCCAACAGATGGCAGCAAAGAAGATGGTGCTGGCAACAACGGCCTGGTAGAAAATCTCCAATATCTTGTTGCACACGTTGAAGGATATCAGCTTCCTCAGAAACTCAGAAAGTAGTCTGCTCATCCCCTTCTTGTACACAGCATCATTGTTAGACTTCCAGTCGCTGATCATGACACCCAGGTATTTGTAGTCCTCCACACCCCCCCCCCCCTAATCTGCAGTGGCTGTGAAGGTGTCCTCTTCTTCCTGAAGTCAATCACCATCTCTCTGGTCTTGCTGACATTCAGCCTCAGGTGATTCTGCTCGGTCCACTCCAAAAATCTGTCTACCAGTGCCCTGTACTCCCCCTCCTCTCCCCCTTTATACACCCAACAACAGCCAAGTCATCAGAGAATTTCTGCAGGTGGCATAACTCAGTTGTACTGAAAGTCAGTGGTGTATAAGGTGAAGCGAAAAGGAGAAAGCACAGTCCCCCCATGGAGCTCCCGTAACCTACCTCACTAACCACCACATTAGACAAGACACTGCCCAGCTGGACAAACTGTGGTCTGCCTGTCAGGTAGTCAGTAATCCAGGAGATCACAGAGCCGTCTACCCCCATCACCCACAGCTTCTCACCCAACAGCAGTGGTGGGATGGTGTTAAACACACTGGAGAAATCAAAGAATGTGATTCTCAGTGTCTCCTCTGCCATCCAGGTGCAAATGGGCTCATTGCAGCAGGTAGATAACAGCGTCTTCAACTCCTAAATGGGGCTGATATGCAAACTGCGGAGGGTCCAGCCACATCATCACCTGTGGCCTCAGGTGGGCTAAAACCAGTCTCTCCAGGACCTTCATAACCTGAGATGTGAGGGCAACTGGTCGGCAGTCATTCAGGTCCGATGGAGATGACTTCTTGGGGACAGGAACCAAGCAGGACGTCTTCCATAGCACCGGTACTCTCTCCAGACTCAGACTGAGGCTCAAGTTGTACAGGTGTTTCAGTACTGGAGCTAGCTGGTTAGCACAGGTCCTCAGGATCCTGGCAGAGATGCCATTAGGGCCCGTTGCCTTCCACTGATAGAGTCTCTCCAGCTGTTTCTTAACCTGGTCTGTAGTCACAGAGATGTGGGGGTTGGTGCTGATGTCCTCGGGGGGGGGGGGGGGGTGAAGAGGGAGAGAGAGAGAGAGAGGTGCTGCACAGGAGAAGGAGGGTGTGTGGGGCATCTGGCTGTGGTGTGGGGGTGACAGATGGTGAGTTGAACCTATTAAAAAACAGCTCTTTCAAGATAAAACACAGTTACAGAACACACGATTAAACACACAACTGAAATAAAAATAGCCCAGGATTATGGAAATATACACACGTATGGTAGTGGCTTCAGGGATAGAACTATGTACATAAGAGTGCGGAGTGCAGAACACACAATTGAACATGTAGCCAGATTTAGATTCTGTCAGTGTGATTGCATTTCCAAAAGATGTCCTCTCTGACCATATCCAAACGTCAGAGTCTAGCCAGAGAAAAATGCAGTTCAGTAAGTGGCTGAGAAAAATCAACATTCTTTTTTAGGTTTTCTTCAGTATCACTTATACTAGTATTAGAATGCAGGAAACTGGAGGCTGACAAACTTTTTACTAGCTGTATTTACTGTCGGCAGAACACAGACAAACATGCTGCTAAAAAACAGACTACATGTGCCTATTGGAGCTCTTACAGTGCATCTGGAATGTATTCACGGCGCTCCACATTTTTGTTATGTTACAGCTTTATTCCAAAATGGATTAAATTCATTTTTCCACTCAAAATTCTACACACTACACACCATAATGACAACATGAAAAAAGTTTTTTTGAGATTTTTGCAAATTCATTAAAAATAAAAAAACGAAGAAATCACATGTACATAAGTATTCACAACCTTTGCTCAATACTTTGCTGATGCACTTTTGGCAACAATTACAGCTCAAGTCTTTTTGAATATGATGCCACAAGCTTGGCACACCTATCTTTGGGCAGTTTCTCCCATTCCTCTTTGCAGCACCTCTCAAGCTCCATCAGGTTGGATGGGAAGCGTCGGTGCACAGCTATTTTCAGATCTCTCCAGAGATCTTCAATTGGATTCAAGTCTGGGCTCTTGCTGGGCCAGTCAGGAACATTCACAGAGTTGTCCTGAAGCCACTCCTTTGATATCTTGGCTGTGTGCTTAGAGTCGTTGTCCTGCTGAAAGATGAACCGTCACCCCAGTCTGAGGTCAAGAGCTCTCTGGAGCAGGTTCTCCTGCAGGATGTCTCTGTACATTGCTGCACTCATCTTTCCCTCTATCCTGACTAGTCTCCCAGTTCCTGCCACTGAAAAACATCCCCACAGCATGATGCTGCCACCACCATTCTTCACTGTAGGGATGGTATTGGCCTGGTGATGAGCGGTGCCTGGTTTCCTCCAAACATGACGCCTGGCATTCACGCCAAAGAGTTCAGTCTTTGTCTCATCAGACCAGAGAATTTTGTTTCTCATGGTCTGAGAGTCCTTCACATGCCTTTTGGTAAACTCCAGGTGGGCTGCCGTGTGCCTTTTACAAAGGAGTGGCTTCCGTGTGGCCACTCTACCATACAGGCCTGATTGGTGGATTGCTGCAGAGATGGTTGTCCTTCTGGAAGGTTCTCCTCTCTCCACCGAGGAACGCTGGAGCTCTGAGAGAGTGACCATCGGGTTCTTGGTCACCTCCCTGACTAAGGCCCTTCTCCTCTGATCACTCAGTTTAGATAGCTGGCCAGCTCTAGGAAGAGTCCTGGTGGTTCCAAACTTCTTCCATTTACAGATGATGAAGGCCACTGTGCTCATTGGGATCTTCAATGCAGCAGAAATTTTTCTGTACCCTTCCCCAGATTTGTGCCTCTAGAGAACCCTGTCTCAGACGTCAACAGGCAATTTCTTTGACTTCATGCTTGGTTTGTGCTCTGATGTGCACTGTCAGCTGTGGGACCTTATATAGACAGGTGTGTACCTTTCCAAATCATGTCCAGTCAACTGCATTTACCACAGGTGGACTCCATTTAAGCTGTAGAAACATCTCAAGGATGATCAGTGGAAACAGGACGCACCTGAGCTCAATTTTGAGCTTCATGACAAAGGCTGAGAATACTTACAGTATGTACATGTGATTTCTTAGTTTTTTATTTTGAATAAATTTGCAAAAATCTCAAAACTTTTTTCATGTTGTCATGATGGGGTATTGCATGTAGAATTTTGAGGAAAAAAATGAATTTAATCCATTGTGAAATAAGGCTGTAACATAAAATGTGGAAAAGGTGAAGTGCTGTGAATACTTTCTAGATGCACTGCAGTTGTGAAAATGGGAAGCTGAAGGTTTAAGGGAAAATTTCATAAGAATAACAGTTTCTGTGGTTACAGTTGTTCCTGGGAGTCACTGTTAAAAAAAAACTGTGCATGCATGTTGTGATGCTTTAACCAACATCAGTTCCAAACTGAATCAGATCTTTTACATAAACTGGTGCTGGTTGAGAAAGTCAGGAGTAGCAGAGAAGTATGTGAGGTTGGTGCAGGACATGTAGGAGGACAGCAAGAAGGTGGTGAGGTGTGTTGTAGGAGTGACAGATGGATTCAAGGTGGGAGTGGGGTTACATCAGGGATTGGCTCTGAGACCCTTCCTATTTGCCATGGTGATGGACAGGCTAACAGACGAGGTCAGGCAGGAGTCCCCATGGACCATCATGTTTGCAGACGACATTGTGATCTGTAATGAGAGTAGGAAGCAAGTGGAAGACAACCTGGATAGGTGGATGTATGCTCTGGAGAGAAGAGGAAAGAAAGTCAGTAGAAGCAAAATAATACATGAGTGTGAATGAGAGGGAGGCAGGTGTAACGGTGAAGATGGAAGGAGTAGAGGTAATGAAGGTAGATGAGTTTAAATACCTGCGGTCAACCATCCAAAGCAATGGAAAATGCACAAGAGAGGTGAAGAAGAGAGTACAGGCAGGGTGGGGTGGGTGGTGATGAGTGCCAGGGGTGATTTGTGACAGAAGGGTAGCAGCAAGAGTGAAAGAGAAGATTTACAAGATGGTAGTGAGACCTGCTATGATGTATGGTTGGAGACAGTGGCACTGACAAAAAGACAGGAGGCAGAGCTGGAGGAGGAGGTGGCAGAGTTGAAGATGCTAAAATTCTCATTGGGAGTGACTAGGAGGGACTGAATTAGAAATGAGTATATCAGGAGGACAGCTCAAGTTGAGCAGTTTGGAGACAGAGTAAGAGAAGCAAGACTGAGATGGTTTAGACATGTGCAGAGGAGGGATAGTGGATATACTGGACAAAGGATGTTGAAGATGGAGCTGCCAGGCAGGAGGAAAAGAGGAAGACCACAGAAGATTCATGGATGTAGTGAAGGAGGACATGGAGAGGGTTGGCGTAAAAGTGGAAGATGCAAGGGATAGGGTGAGATGAAGGCAGATGATCCACGGTGGCGACCCCTGAAGGAAGGAGCCGAAAGAAGAAGGTATTTTCCATAAACTGTACTGATCTATTGCTTAAGAGGATTTTTTTTTCTTTTTAATTGTGCATTTTGTTCACAGGTTTGTTTGGTATTTAAAGGTAATGAAAATGTAAAAATTTAACTTTTTCACAACCCCACTGAATCCTATGCAACTGTAGGGGCTGGAAATGTATTTATCATTCATTACTATGGTGACTCAAATTTCTCTGTATTGACGGCCAGTGGCTGTGGTTAATTTATACAGCTGTGCACTTTGATGGTATTTTTTGACCCAGCACTAGTGAGGAAATGGAACCCAATATTTTGTTTTGACCATCATTGCTATCTTTAGTGTCTTGAGAGTTTTTGTTTGAATGTTATAAAAAAATCAGCCTAAAACAAATATCAGTTTGACTCCATGGACTCAGTGGCACATCATTAGTAGGACCCCACCTTAGCCTTAGATCCCTCATTTCCACCAAATAAGAACCAGTGCTAGTTCGGTTCTGGTGCTTGTGCCGGTGCTTAACCAGTTCAACTGTAGTGCCTCATAAGAGTGGCTTTATTAATCAAAGTTGCTATATCAAAGGTGCTATGAATGAAGCTTTTGTTTTTGTGACACCTGATGGCCATTAATTGAACTGCAGTCCTCATTGGTTCAATTCAATTCAATTCAATTCAACTTTATTTATATAGCGCCATTTCACAACAACAGTCATCTCATAGCACTAGAAAAGAAAGACCCCAGCAATCAGGCGATCCCCTGTGAGCAAGCACTTGGCGACGGTGGAGAGGAAAAACTCCCTTTTAACAGGAAGAAACCTCCAGCAGAACCAGGCTCAGGGAGGGGCAGTCATCTGCTGCGACTGGCTGGGGGGTGAGGGGACAGAGAAGAAGAAAAGAACAGACATGTAGAGAGCAAACAGCACGATGGGGACTCAATCTACTACATAAGATAAGCCTTTATTAGTCCCACAACGGGGAAATTCCAGTATGTTGGTTCTCTGAACCAACATACTTGGTTCAGAGAGCCCAAGTCATGCCCCCTCTACTTCCACACATGAGACCTTAAATCGGAAAAATTCTCCACTGAAATGAACGGCAAGAGCAAAATTATCTTTTGATCCCGATGGAATTTTGCCACGAGTTACACATATGATGTTTGTCAATTTAAAAGATAATTTTCCATATAAATAATGGTGTAGGTTGTTGTCTAACTGTTAAGGTATAAGGTTGTGAAAATAAATTTAAAAAACTACAAACACAGACATGTTAAACTACGTCATCTTTTCAAAGTCCACCCTGGGTGAGGTAACTAACAGTCCTCTGGATCAGCTCCAGCTCTCAAAATATAAAACAATACTTTTGTGTTGTTTTTCTCCTCTTTGGATCCTTCTTTCATCGGTCAGGAAACAGGAGGTGAGGTTTGAGTAATCTCCCACCATGATCGTGTTTGATGATGTGGGGTGATGGGAGATATCTGCGAAGCATTAACACAAAAACTAAATATTACTGACAGCCGACAACTTTAATTACTTGGAAAATTATCTTTTAAATTGACAAACATATGTGTAACTCGTGGCAAAATTTGATCGGGATCAAAAGATAATTTTGCTCTTGCCATTCATTTCAATGCAGATTTTTTTCCGATGTGCTCACCCTGTGGCTGGGTAACCTCCCCCTTTAATGCCAGAGAATATGTATGATAAAAAAAATAAGTGAACCATTTTATAGTAGGGTTTCCATCTGAAATACTTTTTAGCAGTTCAGTCCTGGATGTTGTTTGAATTTGCAGCTGTAGTCTACTGTTGTCCATCTCAAGGCAAAATCAGTGCCACACAACTGGGACACACCAAATGAATATCGACCACTGATAATGGTGAATCACATTTGCTGATATGGTGTTTTCTGCCTGCAGTATCTATACGCCTTCAACATCATCCCTATGAAGACCATGGATCCATCAGAGCTGGTCAAACAGCCACAGGACGTGACAGAAAACCCCTACAGACATTCCACGAAAGACAAAACGGGTGGATCAAAACCAGCCTTCAGCACCACAGAGGAGGAGGTACTTTCTGTGGTGTGTCTATGGGATATTTTTTAATAAAGTTCTTGAAACAAAAAAATACTAAACTTGGCTGCATTGTTGTTTGTTTTTGTAGCCAGCCCATCAGTTCTTCTTTGATCTGAGCAGGAAGCAGGGTGGTGATTTCCGGGGCCACGGCAGGAAGAGGCACTCAGACGGAGACGGACGAGGTCGAGACCAATGCCATGGTGATGGAGACCGCCACCATCATGGGCAGCCGAAGCAGCCCCGCAAACACCGTGAGTCCCACCAGTCGAATAAACATGCATGTTCTATACAGGGCTTGACATTAACTTTTTTGCACACCAGCCACTGTGGCTAGTGATTTTCCAAAGTTACTAGCCACTCAGCCTTTCGTCTTGCCACAATTGTGTGGTTGGAAAATTATGCTTAATATGATCAATTTGACTATTATGTGCTAAAATTTACTTGAACTAAATTTACAACCTTTTTAAATGTAATTGACCTTTATACATACAGTGGAGATCAAAATTAGAGAACGATGTATCAGTACTTGATTTATTCTAACATATGTTTTTCTTCATTGTTCAGAATTTGACAGAATATCAACTGTGGCTATACCACTGCTGTACTAGCATGTTTTTTTTAAATAACCAGGGCACTTCAACATAAACATTTATTTTGTTAAAAAAAAAATGAGCAAAATTAGCAAACAGTAACCACTGTGTCAGAAGAGAAGATTTAAACAATGTTTTTGTTAGGGCTATTCTATAGGATTAAAAAATTCATATGAAGTGTAGAGGCCCTTGCTTTGAATGACTTCAGCACATCTGCACCCACAGGACATCACTAGTTTCTCACACTGCTCTGGCTTGGGGGACAGGATTATGTGAAGATGCTCAATGGGGAATCGGTTCAACACTGCAACTGGAATTACTCTCCAGTTCAGTGCTGAACAGGGCAAGGATCTGTCTCAGCACACAGTGTCTCATCATTTAAGACAATTTGGACTCAAAGCTCACTCTGCAGTGACTGAACCTCTCATCAGCAGAAAGAATAAAAAGGCTGGACTTGCCTTTGCTGAGGAGCATGTTGGTCTGTTGTTTGACCTGAGATCTGGTCCAGAGTCTGGTCCAGAGTGCACTTCAGTGATGAGAGTAAGCTCAATTTATTTGGGTCTGATAGGAAACAATATGATTGGTGTCAAACTGGGGAAAGACTGAACCCAAAGTGTGTAAAGAAGTCAGTTAAATTTGGAGGAGGAAGTGTCATAGTTTGGGGGATGTTTTCTGTAGCAGGAGTTGGGCCTCTTGTACAGCTACATGGCAGGGTGAATGCAAACATTTATGTGAACCTCCTTCAGCAACATGCAGTTCCTTCACTGCAATTGTCTCCCAACCAGCCCGCAATTTTCATGCAAGACGATGACCCCTGTCACATTGTAAAATGGGTTAAACAGTTCCTTGAATGTAACAATATTGAAACAGTGAAATGGCCAGCCCAGAGTCCAGATCTAAACCCCATACAGAATCTCTGGAAAATCCTTGGCAACAAAGTAATGGCTAAGAAACCCACTACAGTTACTGAACTCTGGAAGAGACTGCAAGAAGAATGGACCAAGATCAAACCAGACCAGTGTGAGAAACTAGTGATGTCCTGTGGGAACAGATGTGCTGAAATCATTCAAAGCAAGGGCCTCTACACTTCCTATCAATTTTTGAATCTTATCCACGGCTGTCAAACTCATTCCATGGAGGGCCAAAACCTTGCAGGTTTTACCTGCACCCAGTGTCTCCAAAAGGTGATTTCACTGAATTTCTTCCCACTGTTTGCAGATCAGTGAAAACACCTGCTGAAGACACTGGGTGGAAGTAAAACATGCAGAGTCTTGGCCCTCCACGGAATGAGTTTGACGAGTGATTTAAACACCCACAGTGACACAGTGGTTACTGTTCTCTAATTCTGCCCACTGTTTTTATTACAAAATAAATGTTTGTGTTGAAGTACCATGGTTATTTAAAAAAACACGCTAGTACAGCAGTGGTATAGGCACAGCTGATATTCTGTCAGATTCTGAACAATGAAAAATAATATATGTTCGAATAAATCAAGTAATACATTGTTCTCTAATTTTGATCTCCACTGTACATTAAAAAGGGGAAGAAGAGCACTGGCTGTTTATTTATGAACAGCAGTAAATTCCTGTAATTCTGTAATTTCCCAGTTTTGGATCAATAAAGTACATCTATCTGTCTATCGATCTATCAGTAGTAAATACTGTAAAACAGTAGAGAAAAATATTTGCAATGTGAGAGTGACGTACAGGTAGTTTTGGGGTCCATTCCAATTCTCATTTGTACACCTTACCCCATGACCCCTGAGGGTTGAAAATTACCCCTATGAGGTGTAGGCTGCACTACGTCATTAGTAGCTGCTGATGGATTTAACCTAAATGGACACTACCTGTTTTCACCAGAAAAAAGAAAAGAATAGAAAACTGAAAGTCTCATCTTAAAGAGAAAATTGTCTCAGATTTACATGAACAATTCTAATCAATAGAAAAAGTCAAAAATTTACTAGAAAGCAAGCTGTAAATTCACAGATGAAAATTTTGACACCCTGGCAGACAGGTTTTGGCCCACGGGCCATATGTTTGTCACCCCTGGACCAGCCCATTAAAAATACATATTTAGAGGGTAAAGGGTAACATGATGATAACTATAAAATTATAGTTTTAAAAATCATTCTACAGTATCTCACAAAAGTGAGTACACCCCTCACATTTTTGTAAATATTTTATTATATCTTTTCATGGGACAACACTGAAGATATGACACTTTGATACAATGTAAAGTAGTCAGTGTACAGCTTGTATAACAGTGTAAATTTGCTGTCCCCACAAAATAGCTCAACACACAGCCATTAATGTCTAAACCACTGGCAACAAAAGGGAGTACACCCCTAAGTGAAAATGTCCAAATTGTGCCCAAAGTGTCAATATTTTGTGTGGCCACTATTATTTTCCAGCACTGCCTTAACTCTCTTGGGCATGGAGTTCACTAGAGCTTCACAGGTTGCCACTGGAATCCTCTTCCACTCCTCCATGATGACATCACGGAGCTGGTGGATGTTAGAGACCTTGCGCTCGTCCACCTTCCGTTTGAGGATGTCCCACAGATGCTCAATAGGGTTTAGGTCTGGAGACATGCTTGGCCAGTCCATCATCTTTACCCTCAGTTTCTTTAGCAAGTCAGTGGTCATCTTGGCAGTGTGTTTGGGGTCGTTATCATGTTGGAATACTGCCCTGTGGCCCAGTTTCCGAAGAGAGGGGATCATGCTCTGCTTCAGTATGTCACAGTACATGTTGGCATTTATGGTTTCCTCAATGAACTGTCGCTCCCCAGTGCCAACAGCACTCATGCAGCCCCAAACCATGACACTCCCATCACCATGCTTGATTGTAGGCAAGACCCACTTGTCTTTGTACTCCTCACCTGGTTGCTGCCACACATGCTTGACACCATCTGAACCAAATAAGTTTGTTGGTCTCATCAAGCCACAGGACATGGTTCCAGTAATCCAGGTCCTTAGTCTGGTTGTCTTCAGCAAACTGTTTGCGGGCTTTCTTGTGCATCATCTTTAAAAGGGGCTTCCTTCTGGGACAACAGCCATGCAGACCAATTTGATGCAGTGTGCGGCGTATGGTCGGAGCACTGACAGGTGACCCCCCACTCCTTCAACCTCTGCAGCAATGCTGGCAGCGCTCATACGTCTATTTTCAAAAGACAACCTCCTAATATGATGCTGAGCAAGTGCACTCAACTTTTTTGGTCGGCCATGGCAAGGCCTGTTCTGAGTGGAACCTGTCCTGTTAAACCGCTATATGGTCTTGGCCACCGTGCTGCAGCTCAGTTTCAGGGCGTTGGCAATCTTCTTATAGCCTAGGCCATCTTTATGTAGAGCAACAATTCTTTTTTTTCAGATAGAGTTCTTTGCCATGAGGTGCCATATTGAACTTCCAGTGACTAGTATGAGTGAGTGTGAGAGCGATAACACCAAATTTATCACACCTGTTCCCCATTCACACCTGAGACCTTGTAACACTAACGAGTCACATGACACCGGGGAGGGAGAATGGCCGATTGGGCACAATTTGGACATTTTCACTTAGGGGTGTACTCACCTTTGTTGCCAGCAGTTTAGACATTAATGGCTGTGTGTTGAGTTATTTTGAGGGGACAGCAAATTTACACTATTAGAAAAGCTGTACACGGACTACTTTACATTGTATCAAAATGTTATACCTTCAGTGTTGTCCCATGAAAAGATAATAAAATATTTACAAAAATGTGAGGGGTGTACTCACTTTTGTGAGATACTGTATGTAAGCATCCACACCAATTAACAATATCACTCTAACAGCAGAGACAAACATGAGCTGCACATACTTCACATTGGCTTCACCCCGCCACATACTTTATATGTTTATCTTGCTGCAGGATGAGACCATTTATGCCGTCGCTACAATCAGTAATCTTACAGGATTTTTTTAAACTAGACCAGTACCTTGGGCAGAGAAAAAAAATAAGAAAAACAAAGACAGTGAAATTATTCATGTGATTTTTCTCTCAGCTCCAGACTCGCACAGGTAGGATGATGTCAGCACACAGTGGAATCACATGGGCTTGGAAATGCTTATAATAGGAAAATAATAATAATTTCAGCTTGGATGCGTAGCGCTGTTTCAGAGGGCTGCTTTATGTGTCCAAATACAGTCTGTGATTAATTCTCCTCCTCCACCACCTATTGCGGACTCAGATCCTGCTGAAAGCAGGTAGATAAACATCCCCAGCCTGACATTTATTTCAGCCCTGCTGTCAAAACAGGTAACAGTAATGGTCAGAAGTTTTATGATTGAAAGTGTTTTTATCATTAATAAAATCAGGAGTTGTAGTTACGTAGTCTCACATTGTGATAGATTTATTATTTTAGATGCCGTTTGAGAAAACTACAACCCTCTGGAGTGGCGGCCACTGCTGAAATCTACCCGCCATTGGTGGGTTGACAAGTGTTAATGTCAAGCCCTGATTGTGTAATCAGCTTAGGAAAAATCTGGGACTGATCCATTTTATTTTTCTTTTTTATAGTGCATGTTTTCTTGCCTCCCTGACATTAAAGATGGAATAGATGAAAACAAAAAACAATATCAATCAGTACAGGCCATCAGTCAACTCATTTTAACATTGGTACCATTATCAGCCTAAAATGTCACAGTCGGTGCATCCTTAGGTTTATTATTTAGTGTCTTTATTGTCTTGTAGCTCAGTCTCAGGGTCCCTGCTGGTTCTGCCTGGCCAGTCCTCAGGTGGAAAAACACCTCGTCATCAGCATAGGAACACACGTGAGTTCACGTCTCTGATCAATACAGCACACCCACATGTTATTATCAGAGTCCAGTCAGCTGAATTGCTTCCTTTGCAGTGCTACCTGGCTCTGGCTAAAGGCGGCCTGACACCTCAACATGTGCTCATCCTCCCCATTGGCCACTACCAGTCAGTGGTGGAGATGGGCTTGGAGGTGATGGAGGAGATGGAAAAGTTCAAATACGCTATGAAGAAGTTCTTCAAGAGTAAAGGGCAGCGCTGTGTCGTATTTGAGAGGAACTACAGGAGCCAACATCTGCAGCTGCAGGTAGAACCAGTACAGCTGAATCCACTGGTGGTTCATGGTTAGGTTGGGACATGATGAAACTGTTTTGTTTTTTTGTTTTTTTTAAATCTTATTGAGGTTGTTCCAGTACCTCTGGACCTCTGCACCACAGAGGACATTAAAGAGGCCTTCATGGTCCAGGCTCAGGAGCAGCAGATGGAGCTGATGGAGATTCCTGAGCACACAGACCTCAAACAGGTACCAGTGTACTGTTGCTTTAGGGAGTGCTTTCTCATATTATCTCATCTCAGATAAAATCTATAAAATTTGTGCGTGAATTCATATTCTCAGATTGCTCCTCCTGGGACACCGTACTTCTACGTGGAGCTGGACTCGGGAGAGAAGCTTTTCTACCGCATCCAAAAACATTTTCCTCTGCAGTTTGGAAGGTGAGCCAAGGACAACATGAAGCAGCCTGTGGTTAGATGTGAAGACTGGATAGGATTCATGCTTACTGTCACTGAATGGCGTAAAGTACAAGCAAAAAAGTGCAGTTAAGCATCCAACCAAAAACTTCAGATAGTAGTAGACTGGGGTCTGAGAGTCTGCTGTATGAATGTACGATGGAAAAAATCTGTCTGGGAGCTGAGTTTTCATGCAAGGTCTACGAGGGGGGGGGGGGGTGCTGAAAAGTTCGTAGTGGTCAAATCTGACCAAATGTGGTTTATTTTTCAACATGGTCTCCTCTTCAGTCCACACACTTCTTCCATCAGTGTTGCAGTGCTTGGATCCCTGCAGTTGAAAAATAAGCCACATTTGGTCAAATTTGACCACTATGAACTTTTCAGCCCCCCCTCATATAGAGGGAAATAGTCTAGGGTTGGGGTGATGCTCCAAGCCTGATAACACTGAACTGCAGGGTTTTTTTATGTCAAGGAGCAGGAAGTTGATAATATTTTGGGCGATTTTCACTATTTAGTTACTGTACTGCTTATTGCTGCAGTCGGTTGGGATCAGGATATTGGCACCAGCCAAATGTCAGTCACTTGTACCGGCCACTTTGGCAGATGGGATAAAGTCACCAATTTAAAATGACTAAAAGGAGAACTTAAAAGGAAAAAATGCATCCATCTGTCCGTCCATCCACATTTTACAGGAATCACTACTCCTAGGTAATTGCCTTGATGCTCACCAAACTCAGTGATCCTCGTGTGTCATCCATCTTATGCTCAAGGTCATTGTCAGAGGTCAGGAGATATGGGCATTTATGATTTTATGAAAATCATTAATCCTCCTAGGCAATTTCCCCATTGTTCTGCAAACTCATGCTCAATGATCCTCAAGTTGGTCTGCATAATGACAAAGTTGAATCTCATCTCATCTCGGCTGTACTCAAGGTCAAAGGTCAAGAGACCTGCAACCTCTTGGGGTGATTTCATCAGGCCTGAATGAGCTATTCCATCATTGATGGGCTGGTCAATTATGTTGTTCAGCCTTTTATTTGTACTTTATTGAAGACCCAAGCAGCATTACTCCTCGCTCAATTTTGATTATTTAGTAACAGGAATAGGCATGTAGTATGTGCCACGAAGGTTCAAGAACATGCAGGTTTTCTTATTAGCCAGTCACTAAATTGGGTGTTTTCACTTCTTAATCAGTGGGAATGAATTCAGTGAAATAATCTGAGGCAAAAACCTGCAGTGTCAGGCCCCCAGTGGCACATGTTGCCTAGCCGTGATTTAAAACTTAAATTGAGGAAATATGCAAATCAGCCTGAGTAATGTGTATCTGTAGGGAGGTGCTGGCGAGCGAGGCTGTGCTGAACGTCCCAACCCGGGCTGACTGGAAGGAGTGTAAGCAGAGCAGAGAGGAGGAAGAGGAGAGCTGCAAACAGCTGAGAGATGACTTCCAGCCATACGACTTCACTTGGGATGACTAAACACATCATTGCACAGTTGTACAGTGAATTTGTCTCATTTGTCCACAGAACAAAGAATTTCTTAAAAAAAAGTAATGCACTGAACAAACACGCTTGTTGAGCAGTGGATTATCTGAATCATAGATCATTAAAATCCCCAGTGTGTGAGCAGGATAAAAAAAATCCACAGAGGCAAACAAACATACCGTACCACCATCGTCTGGATGATTTTATTTTTTCTTTTACTGTTAAGACTGGCATTACACAAGCATTTGTTTTTCCCCTTGTCCAGTGTTTTGAATATTTTAACAAAAAATTAAAACCATAAACTTTTACACTGTAAACTTAACTTTAGTTTGTTTTCTGTGGAGCCTCTTTGGTGTAAATGCTGCAAGATGTTTAACAGTTTTTCTTGGATTTTCTAAATAAAGTCCAATTAAGGCTTATTTTGGGAGCCCTGTGTCATTTCATTGTTTTCACACAACAAAAACTTATATATTCCACTTAGATTCTTTAGTTGGATATGTCAACATCTTAGTGCAGACAATTCCTGCACCATGTTAGTGGTGATATCTGCATCTGTTCTTGTGTAAGAGTTTGGGGAAAAAACACTTTGACGCTGTGACTTGAACACCCCAAAACCATAGCCACAAGTGCTTGTGCCAAGGTCAACCTGTGTGCCAAGTTTGAGGACCTCGTCTTCCTGGACTGTCAAGTGTGAACATGCAGGTGATGGTGGCCACTCATGGGAAAACTAGCAGATGTTCACTAGTCATTTTTTCCAAATCCAAGTCTTGAGGCTCAAGTTCACAAAGTCTTAAGTCACTTTATGGTTGTAATATCTAAGGAATTTAAGATATGTACCACATTATCTTATCTGTTAGCATTTAGTAGCAGAACTGGTTAGCAGTTGGATATCATTACTTTACACAGGCTGATGAAATGCAATGAAACAGTGAAAGTTTTCCACTGTAACATTAAACAAAGCCAAAGAGAGTCTAGACCTTAAACCACTTCACACTCTGTGCCTTAGATTGCCATATTTACAATATTGTGCTAAGGTTTGGGGAAACAAGAATTCATTGCAGTCACTGATTATACCAGGGGTGTCCAACCATGTGCCATGGAGAGCCAAGACCCTGCAGGTTTTCTCTTCTACCCAGTCTCTTCAGCAGGTGTTTTCACTTATCAGCAATCAGTGGGAAGAAGTTCACAGAAATCTGCTGTTGAAGACACTGGTTGGAGGTAAAACCTGCAGGGTCTTGGCTCTCCATGGCACATGGTTGGACACCCCTGGATTATACTATAGAAAAGAGCAATAAGGATTATTCATGAAGTAGGATAGTGAGAACATGCTAAACCACTCTTTAAAAATCACATCTGTTAAAATTTACCGACATGACTTATCAAACAGCACTACTAATGTACAAGGCTAAAAACAACCCACTGCCTGAAAATATTCAAAATCTGTTTTGGAATCAGGAAGGGAATTATTTAAGGGGTCAATACAATTTTAAAAGTTTTAACATACGTACAACTAGGAAGCGTTTGTGTGTCAACATGGTGTGAAACTAAACTATGAGTGTGGAATTAAAGCAATGTCCAAACATAAATCAGTTTAAAAGAATGAGGAGCGTGGGAGAAGGGTGATGTGGTGTTAGACATTTGTGGTTGTGTATAAAATGTATATGTACTGCGTGTGTGTGTATAGGGAAGAATAGTTTGGTATATGTGGTGTGTATATATTTGTAAATAAGTGTAGGGTGCATGTGTGTACATATACTTGTACATTCATACATATATTTGTATGTTCTGTGTATGTATATACTGTCTAGAGTGTGTATACCATATATGCATGTATAAATAATGCATGTATGTACAGTGGGGCAAAAAAGTATTTAGTCAGCCACCAATTGTGCAAGTTCTCCCACTTAAAAGATGAGAGAGGTCTCCAATTTTCATCATAGGTATACCTCAACTATGAGAGACAAAATGAGGGGAAAAAAAATCCAGAAAATCACATTGAAGGATTTTTAATGAATTAATTGGTAAATTCCTTGGTAAAATAAGTATTTGGTCACCTACAAACAAGCAAGATTTCTGGCTCTCAGACCTGTAACTACTTCTTTAAGAGGCTCCTCTGTCCTCCACTCGTTACCTGTATTAATGGCACCTGTTTGAACTCATCAGTATAAAAGACACCTGTCCACAACCTCAAACAGACTCCAAACTCCACTGTGGCCAAGACCAAAGAGCTGTCAAAGGACACCAGAAACAAAATTGTAGACCTGCACCAGGCTGGGAAGACTGAATCTGCAATAGGTAAGCAGCTTGGTGTGAAGAAATCAACTGTGGGAGCAATTATTAGAAAATGGAAGACATACAAGACCACTGATAATCTCCCTCGATCTGGAGCTCCACGCAAGATCTCACCCCGTGAGGTCAAAATGATCACGAGATCGGTGAGCAAAAATCCCAGAACCACACGGGGGGACCTAGTGAATGACCTGCAGAGAGCTGGGACCAAAGCAACAAAGGCTACATCAGTAACACACTACGCTGCCAGGGACTCAAATCCTGCAGTGCCAGACGTGTCCCCCTGCTTAAGCCAGTACATGTCCAGGCCCGTCTGAAGTTTGCTAGAGAGCATTTGGATGATCCAGAAGAGGATTGGCAGAATGTCATATGGTCAGATGAAACCAAAATAGTGTGGAAGATGTGTTCAATGACTAGACATGAGTGTATTCCTCAGGTTCGGCTTTATTGCAGAACACAATCATCCAACATTCTCAAAAAGCAAGAAGAGGCAGAATCATGATACATCACACTCTTATTCCTCCTGGGGATTAAGAACTCAAGTCACATGGTGCTTCTGCAAACATTCAATCACAATGCAAGTCTCTGAAGATTCACCATTGTCTCTTATTCTCTGGTGTTCCGGGAAACCCCCCAGGGCCTCCTCTCTGAGACAAGGGTCCGACTTCACACCTCCTCGACATCTCCTGTCGGCCCCCGTCGATCCAGACTCTTTGTTCCTCCAGACATGAAGCCCCAATCCACATAAGCCATACATTTGTGGGAGATATGAACCAGACATATGTGCCACACTCTTGTGGGAAATATGAACCAAACATATGTGCCACATGACCCCCCCCCCCAAACGTCTGCATGGGACAAACATACTCGTAAATGCATAACATAAAAGACATTACCACATAACCAACAATCAATCCCCCAGTCTCTTAGGTCTTAGCTTCCTGCCGAATCTGCTGTAGGCCGGCTTTGCTGTGTCTGCAGCGTCTCCTCGCACCTGGGGATTAGATTTGTTAGCACATCTCTGTGGGAGCTCTGGAGCATGCCTTCTTGGTGGCCTGCCCCGGCGGGGGGCTTTCGCCAACTGCACGCGTTCATCAGCCAGGACAAAAGCGGGCTTGAGTCTGTTTATGCAAATTAGCTCCCTTCTGCCCCCCAAATCTAGCAAAAAATGCTTCTCATTTTTTTCCAGCACCCTGAACGGTCCATCGTAAGGCGGACACAGCCCTGGGCGTTGTGCATCATGTCTAACAAAAACAAACTCTGCGTTTTTCAAAGCCTCTGGCACAAAAACGCGGGGAAAACTGTGATGCACTGGGCCAGGCAGTGTGTTTGATCCTGTGCCGCTCTGCAACAGCTGAGCGGGGGGGCAATTTGGCGCAGGATTTTCCGGAAGAAATTCCCCCGGCAAACGGAGAGGTTGTACGAACACTAACTCCGCTGGGGAGGCCTGCAAATCCTCCTTAGGTGCAGAACGCAACCCCAATAAAACCCGTGGCAGTTTGTCCACCCAATTTGTATCCGTGAGCGATGCTCTGAGGGCTGCTTTCAATGACCTATGAAAGCGTTCACATAAACCCTTGGCCTGCGGGTTATACACTGTAGTGCAGTGTACCTTCACCCCTAAGCTGCGGGCCATAGACGACCACAGTTCGGAAACAAATTGAGGGCCTCTGTCTGACGTTATATCCGACGGAACTCCAAAACGCGCAACCCAAGCTGTTAAAAACGTGCGCGCAACCTCTTCCGCCGTTGTTGACGCCGGAGGTACCGCTTCCGGCCAACGTGTGGTGCGGTCCACCATCGTCAAAAGGTGTGTGTGCCCTTGAGACGAGGGAAGCGGGCCCACCAGATCAACATGCACATGATCGAACCGCTTAGCCGGGATGTGAAAAGGCTCCAAAGGGGCCCTCGTGTGCTTGTGTATCTTAGCCCTCTGGCACGCTACACAAGCTGCTGCCCATTCCTTGACCTGTTTGCGCAACCCCGGCCAGACAAATTTCTCCCCCACCATCTTGACCGATGCGCACACCCCCGGGTGCACCAGCGAATGGACCGAGTCAAAAACGCGGCAGCGCCACGCGGCTGGAACCACTGGACGAGGCCGACCCATGGAGACATCGCATATTAAGGGGGGCATACCTATTTGCTGCACCCTGTGCTCCAGCCTTAACCCTGTTGGTCCAGACTGGAGCGCGCGCACATCTGCCTCACCAACCTGCTCCGCAGCCATGTCCGCATAATCCAAACCTACGTGGACCGGGGCTGCGCGCGCTCCCGCGTCACTGCCCTGGCCCACAGCCACCGAGTCTGCCCCCACGTGGCCTGGCGTTGCCACAGCACGTGAGAGACAGTCTGCCACTACATTGTGTTTGCCTGCGACATGCTGGATATCGGTGGTGAACTCCGATATTGCGGCTAGCTGTCTTTGTTGTCGGCCTGACCAAGGTTCTGAGATCTTGGCCATCGCAAAAGTTAACGGTTTGTGGTCCATGAAAGCGGTGAAACGACGCCCTTCCAGCCAGAACTGGAAATGGCGGATGGCTAAGTGTAGGGCTAAAAGCTCCCTGTCAAACGCGCTGTATTTACGCTCGTTATCCCGCAAGGATTTGCTAAAGAACGCGAGCAGCTGCCAGGTCCCTGCCACACACTGTTCAATGACTGCCCCCACTGCTAGGTCCGAAGCGTCGGTGGTGAGCGCCAAACGGGCTGTTGGAACCGGGTGCGCTAACAAAACGGCGCTTGCAAGGGCTGATTTGACCTGGGAGAAAGCGCGCTCCCGCTCCGGAGACCATTCGACCTTATTCGTGGGTTTTTGTTTTTTTAGTGCCGCGTACAGTGGCTGCATAAGCCGCGCTGCGCTCGGAAGGAACCGGTTGTAAAAATTAACCATTCCTAGAAACTCCTGCAGCACTTTTATCGTTTGAGGTCGGGGGAAATCTGTTATTGCGCGCACTTTCTCCGGCAGGGGAACCGCTCCTTCTGGAGAAACGTGACGCCCCAAAAAATCAATTTGCGCCACCCCGAACTGGCACTTTGCTGGGTTAATTATCAACCCGTGCTCTGCCAGTCTCCGAAAAACCGCTGTGAGGTGGGTTTCATGTTCGTCCTCGGACGTGCTGGCTACCAATATGTTGTCTAAATAGACGAACACGAAAGGCAGGTCGCGTAAAACAGCATCCATCATGCGTTGGAAAGTTTGCGCGGCGCCCTTTAACCCAAACTGCATGCGCAAAAATTCAAAAAGCCCAAACGGAGTTATTACTGCGGTTTTGGGAATATCCTGCGCGCGCACGGGGACTTGATGGTAGCCGCGCACCAAGTCTATTTTAGAAAAAATGCGCGCCCCCGCCAAATGAACTGAGAAATCCTGGATGTGTGGAATCGGGTAGCGGTCGTGTGCTGAGACGTTGTTCAACCTGCGGAAATCGCCACAAGGTCGCCACGAGCCATCAGCCTCGTGTAACGGGGGACCATGTGTAACGGGGAAGCCCAGGGGCTGTTCGAGCGTCTAATTATGCCCAGTTTTTCCAGGTTGGCAAATTCCTCGCGCGCTATTGCCAGTTTAGCTGAGTCCAAGCGCCGGGCTTTTGCAAAAATGGGCGGCCCAGTGGTGGTGATAAAATGCTCCACCCCATGTTTGGCCACTGTCGCCGAAAACTTTGGGACCGTGAGTACTGGTAAGTGAGTGAGCAGAGCATGAAACTTACCACCCACAGCTGTGACGTTGGCGTGTGCAGTTGGCGGAGCCACCCGAGCCGTGCAGGGGATAGAATGAAAAGAAAGTGCATTAACCAGACGTCTATTAGCAAGATCAACCAATAAACCATGTGAGCACAAAAAATCAGCCCCTAACATGTTAAAACTGACTGCCGCTACAATAAAGGTCCACTCGAATGAACGGCCCTGTAAGGACAGAAGCATGGTCCTCTCACCGAAGGTCTTAATCGCTGAGCCATTCGCTGCTGATACTGACACCCAGGGAGCTTTAGACGGCATCAGCCGTTCCGCATAGGTAGGCGTGACGAAACTCAGCTGGGAGCCCGTGTCCACGAGGAATTGTTTCCCCGAGTGTGCATCTGTCAGGTAAAGCAGCTTATTTTCTTCTCCGAGGGACGCAGCTGCTACCGGCCCCCGGTCTTGGCGTTTCCCTGACGCTTGAAGCGGCACGGTGGGAGACATCTGTGTGCCCTCTCCGCAAAACGGCGGTGGTAGAAACACAGGCCGTCTTCAGCTCCGCGTCGCCTGACGCCTGTCGCCGCAGTCGTCGGTTCGTCTGGCGCCGCCACCACTGGCTCCAAACCATCTCCGGGTGCCGTCCTCTGCTCAGCTGCCGCGGCCGAAACCGCGCTCCGCTTGTGGGCGTCGATGAGTCGCTGCGCCTCCTTGCCGAGCCCATGGTAGTCCCGCTTGGCCAATCGGGGTGAGTCTGCCAGGGTCACTCTCACTGCTGGCGGCAGAGTCCGGAGGAAAAGGTGGGCGAAAATAAATTCGCCATCCTCGGAGTCTTTCAGTCTCAGCATCTTCACCATCAGGTCTGCCGGTCTGTCGTTCTCCGACTCCGTCAACTCTAGGAGCCCCTCTGCTCGCTGTTGCACCGACGGGGTGAAATGGCTGATCAGCGCCTCCTTCAATGCGCCGTACTTGTCGGTGTCCGGTGGGTGGTTAACCAGGTCTTCCACCCCCTGGACCGTGTGGCTGTCCAGCTTCGCTACCACATGGTAGAACCTCGTTTCATCCTTTGAGATTCTCCAGAGGTTGAACTGCGCCTCGACCGCGCTAAACCAGGAGCGCGGGCTGTGCTGCCAGAAATCGGGCAGCCGAAGCGTGGAGGCAGCCATCAGGCCAGCCTCTGATGAGCTCCGCTCGGGAGAATTCTCTCTGCTCATTCTTTGTCGTGGGTCACCAGTGTGGAAGATGTGTTCAATGACGAGACATGAGTGTATTCCTCAGGTTCGGCTTTATTGCAGAACACAATCATCCAACATTCTCAAAAAGCAAGAAGAGGCAGAATCATGATACATCACACTCATACCTCTGGGGGATTAAGAACTCAAGTCACATGGTGTTTCTGCAAACATTCAATCACAATGCAAGTCTCTGAAGATTCACCATTGTCTCTTATTCTCTGGTGTTCCGGGAAACCCCCCAGGGCCTCCTCTCTGAGACAAGGGTCCGACTTCACATCTCCTCGACATCTCCTGTCGGCCCCCGTCGATCCAGACTCTTTGTTCCTCCAGACATGAAGCCCCAATCCACATAAGCCATACATTTGTGGGAGATATGAACCAGACATATGTGCCACACTCTTGTGGGAAATATGAACCAAACATATGTGCCACAATAGAACTTTTTTGGTAAAAACTCAACTTGTCATGTTTGGAGGAGAAAGAACACCATACCTACTGTGAAGCACGGGGGTGAAAACATCATACTTTGGGGCTGTTTTTCTGCAAAGGGACCAGGACGACTGATCCGTGTAAAGGAAAGAATGAATGGGGCCATGTATCGTGAGATTTTGAGTGAAAACCTCCCATCAGCAAGGGCATTGAAGATGAAACGTGGCTGGGTCTTTCAGCATGACAATGATCCCAAACACACCGCCCGGGCACCGAAGGAGTGGCTTCATAAGAAGCATTTCAAGGTCCTGGAGTGGCCTAGCCAGTCTCCAGATCTCAACCCCGTAGAAAATCTTTGGAGGGAGTTGAAAGTCCGTGTTGCCCAGCGACAGCCCCAAAACATCACTGCTCTAGAGGAGATCTGCATGGAGGAATGGGCCAAAATACCAGCAACAGTGTGTGAAAACCTTGTGAAGACTTACAGAAAACGTTTGACCTCTGTCATTGCCAACAAAGGGTATATAAAGTATTGAGATGAACTTTTGTTATTGACCAAATACTTATTTTACTGAGGAATTTACCAATTAATTCATTAAAAATCCTTCAATGTGATTTTCTGAATTTTTTTTCCCCTCATTTTGTCTCTCATAGTTGAGGTATACCTATGATGAAAATTGGAGACCTCTCATCTTTTAAGTGGGAGAACTTGCACAATTGGTGGCTAACAATACTTTTTTTCCCCACTGTAGGTAGATTTGTATGTCAATATCTATTTAAGTGGGTATTTCGGGTTGCACTTCAGGAGGAATAATTTGATGTGATGGTAAAGGGGTAGGATCTAAAGTTTTTTTTTTTACTTCTTCCTACTCCTTTTCGGACTGACAGTACATGGTCAGTATGAGCTAAAATTTATGTTTTTCATTTTTGTATTGCATGTTCAAAATAAATGTTCTAAACATCTGCATTTTTCCCCCCAAAATTGACAGTTCTAATGTGTTTTAACAGTGAAAAATCACATGACTTATTCCTAAAGAAAATCAGTGTTTTGGATGGTTTTGATGAAAACAAAGTTAAGATTGTTCACATGTCCAAGTCAAGTCTGAAGTCCTTGTATATGCAATTTAAGTCCAAGTCTCAGACTCAAATCCCCATCTCTGAAAACTAGTTTTAACACTACTAGCAGCTGCCAGTGGTACCCCTCAACCTGCTGGCATTAAGGGTGCCTTCACACCTGCAGGCTTTAGTTCATTTCAATCTAACTGGAGTTTTTCTGTTAGTGCGGTTCATTTTGTCTGTTGAGAACATGGTAATTGCACTCAGGTGCACACCAAAGGAATCATACTGAGACCTCCTGAAAAAGGTGGTCTCAATTCAAATCAACTGGCAAACTCTGGTGTGGTCCTGCAGGTGAGAAAGGTAGGTACCATACTAAAACAGGACCCGTGGCAAACAAACATTTTATGCCACTGTACATACCTGATAGATCTTTGAAGCTATCTGTGGCTGAGCATGTCATGGTTCTTGAGGATTAATGAATGTTAACATGTTCTTTTCCATCCATACCCACTCTTCATTTTCAAACTCTACAATTTGCTGAAAGTGGTATATGCATGTATGTAATAAACGATAAGGGCAATGAAAAACCCCCGTAGATTACGCTACGATTTGTATCATTTTCTCCCCAGAAATGCATAAATACACAATCATCCTGCTTCCTGTATTTACCTTTCCTGTTCTCAGGGCAAAAAAAATCTGACCAATAAGAACAGAACGTTCTGACACAAGTCTCGCAGGATTTAATGTGACACAGTTTGGTCTGCTTGAATTTTGGCCTGTGTGAAAGGGGACCAAACCAAGGAGAAAATGATACAAAGTAACAAACTTGTCAAGTGATTTGGACCATGTTAAACAAATTTAGGTGTGAAAGCACCCTAAGAGCACTGGCAGGCAGTGATGGATAAATCAAAGCATTCTGAAGCACTGAACCACTTTGAACCATTTGCCTTGAAAATGAATCACTGCTTCAAACCATTCTATACAGTCTCAAACAGTGATATCTGTTGGTTGTGCTTAAACACTGCATCTGAGAGTTGAAAAAAGCCTTTAATAAGATTGAAAATGGCATGGGCTCACAGATTCCCCTGCATCAGATTCCCCCTCACAGATTCCCCTGCATCAGAAATGCAAAAAGTTATTTTCTGAAAATCAAATCAAATCTCTCCATATGATACAGTTAGCTACTGTAGTGTTGTGAGTGTAGTGTATGTGTGATGCCATACCTGCTCACAGGGTGACGTCAGGCGGGCACAGCCACTGGTGTATATAATTCTGTGTTCTGTAATAAAGTAGGGTTCGCCGTTTAGTTCAGCATGGCTCCTGTCTCATTATTCATACATAGCATACTGGCGATGAGACAAAATTATGGCAGCGTATGGGCTACCTCAGTCTCTGGTGCCGTTTCTAGAGTACACGGGAGAGCCGGCGGGCCATGTTTGAGGGTTACATCGGGGAACAGGGCCTAATCAGACTCGACAGGAGGCAATGATGAGCGCTTTTGGCTCACCATCTCGGCGCAGTGGGCCGAAGAATTCTTGGTACATTGGGAGAAACGGTGCTACGAGGATGCTGTTGAGCGGCTGGCCGAGCACTTCACCAGGTAGATGAGGACCACAAAGCTGTGGGTGGCGGGAGTGTTGGCGCCAAATGAGGCTAAGCTAGTTAGCTGGGAGAAGCTAAAGACACAGTCAGTGTCTATGGACGGGTTAGCCACGAAGCTAACTGCATGCCAAAAGAGGGCTTGAAGCTACCAGTTGGGCATTGAAGAGGGACCGGGGAAGTCCCCGGTCACTGAAGACGGCGGGCCAGCCGCAAAGCTCAGAAAGGTGGAGGACCAGCGCGCTGATGAGTTGGACAGCACGGTGTGCCAACGACAGCAGAGAGAGAGCAGCAGGAGTCATCCCCGCAGCTGGATGCTAGGCAGCGAGTGAGCGGGACCATGGAGGCTGAGAGCCCCGGGGAAGAGCAGCGACAGCCGGGCATGGAGACGATGCAGCGGAGTACCTGGGACGAGGGTGCCGAGAGCAGACACGAAACGCCCAGGTTGGAGAGTGATGCCGATGAGAGTGACGCTGAGAGCCCCGAGGGAGAGCAGCTGCAGCCGGACATGGAGTCAACACAGCAGAGCGCCTGGAATGAGGGTGCTGAGAGCAGCGACGAGACGCATGGGTCAGAGAGTGATGCTGACCAGAGCGAAGCTGAAAGCCCCGGAAGGGAGCAGCAATGACCGGGCATGGTGGCAGCGCAGCGGAGCGCCTGGAACGAGGGTGCTGGGAGCAACGGCAAGGTGCCCGAGGCAGCAAGCGGCGCCGACGAGCAGGCTTTGGGTCTCCCTGGAGTTCGGCCACGGGGGGCCAGAGTGTTTGGTGCCACAACGGCGGTGCTGAAGGCGGTCGGGAGCGGACCGACGAGCACGGAGGGACAGTGTGCCGGACAGCAGCATGGCGGGTCCCGAGGAGTGATGCAGTCGGGGATGTTAGAGGGACGTTATGGCAGGAGAGATTGTTTTTGATCCCGGGGGCAGATAGCTACCCGGGGCCTCCAAGCCGGTCTCATCTTCAGCGGCGTGTATGATTTGGGGCTGGCCTGGGTCCCCGGCTGCCAATGGACATAGGTGTGACTTAAACCATATTAATGTAAATAGCTGTGTGTGTGTGTGTGTGTGTGTGTGTGCACACACAGTATATAGTATATGGTCTAGACGCGGGGTTAATCATCTCAGACTGGATGCAGAGGGTAAACAGATGAGGACAATAGTTATTGAGATGGGAGAGATTATGGTGAGGTAGCAGGAAGGAGAGCTGGGAGACAGTGGGGGGAGAAGGGTTGAATGGATTGTAATGCGAGATGTCATGCAGATGTGAGATGGGTGGAGGATATAAAAGGAGAGACCCTAGTGTATTGAAAAAAATGCTTTCTGTTATTACTGATGTGACAGTGAATAAAGTCGTCTGCTGTGCAAGTCTGGTTTCCTTTATTTGCACTCTCCACACTGGTGACCCCTTGACGAATTATGGAACATGAGGCAAGAACCCCGGAGTCAGCCCAGATGGGAAGCCCCAGCAACACGGCAAGCATCCCAGAGACGGCCTGGACGGGAACCCCCAGCAACGCGTGCGCTGTTTCGGTCAAACTACCGGACTTTTGGCTGCACAACCCGCGGTCTTGGTTCCACCACACCGAGGCTCAGTTCTCCCTCCGGGGAATAACGGCAGACGACACCAGATATTACTATGTGGTCGCAGCGCAGGACGCTCGCACGTCTCAGCAAGTAGCGAGCCTGCTCCAACAGCCTTCAGCCCACGATAAATACAGGGCTCTCAAGGCCGCGCTGACCAGGCGCTACATGCTCTTGGACTGTGAGAACAGACAGGCTCCTGAGGCGCTCCGAGTTAGGAGATGGGTCAGCGGTCGAACTGATGGAGATGTTGGCGTTGATGGGCACAGACGACGGGCATTTTCTGTTTGCCCACCTTTTCCTCCGGAACCTCCCAACAGAGGCGAGAGCGGTTCTTGCCAATTCGCCATTGCTGGCCGTGCGTGACTACCGGGCGCTGGCCCAGGAGGCAGATCAGATCATCCTCACCACCAGAGCCCTCACAGTGAACGTGGCGGCGTCAGAACCCAGCGAGACGACCAGCGGAGGCGAGGAGCCACCGACAGTAGCGGCAGCGGTAGCCAGGAAGCGCCAGAGAGACACGCTCTGCTTCTACCACCGCCGCTTTGGAGAGAACGCACGCAGATGTGTGCCACCGTGCCAATTCAAGCGTTCGGGGAACGCCAAGGCCGGCAATCAGTAGCAGCTGCGACTGCCGGTGAAGAGAACAAGCTGCTCTACGTGACAGACTCGCGCTCGGGGAGACTGTTCCTCGTAGACACCGGCTCCCAAAAGAGCCTCATCCTGCCGTCCTACGCCGACCAGCTAGCGGGAGCTAGCGGCCCCCAGCTGGTAGCCGTAAACAGCTCGGATACTAAGACTTTTGGTGAGAGAACACTGACTTTATCCCTACACGGCCGTATGTACGAGTGGACTTTTGTCATAGCAGCATTGAGTTTCCCAATCCTGGGAGCTAATTTTCTGTGTGCACACGGGTTGCTAGTCGATGTTGCTAACAGGCGCCTGGTTAATGCAATGTCTTTTGACTCTCTCCCCTGTACAGCTCGAGGGGTCGGGCCAACAACGCTAGCCAACATCACAGCTCCAGACGGTAAGTTCCACACACTGCTCACTCAGTTCCCAGCACTCACGGTCCCAACGTTTTCAGCAGCCAGCACTAAACACAGGGTGGAACACTTCATCACCACCACTGGGCCACCCATTTTCACACGACCTCGGCGCCTGGAAGCAGCTAAACTGGCCCTAGCGCGCGAGGAGTTTGCTAACTTGGAAAGGTTGGGCATCATCTGGCGCTCAGACAGCCCATGGGCATCGCCGCTACACATGGTCCCTTAGGCCGAGGGATCGTGGCAACCGTGCAGAGATTTCTGCAGGTTGAATAACGCCACAGCGCACAACCACTACCCGATTCCCCATATTCAGGATTTTTCCGTTCACCTTGCCGGGGCACGCATTTTTTTCTAAAATAGACCAGGTCCCAGTGCGCGTGGAGGACATACCCAAAACAGCGGTAATAACTCTGTTTGGCTTGTTTGAGATTTTACGCATGCCCTTCGGATTAAAAGGCATGTCACAGACATTCCAACGCATGATGGATGCGGTGTTGAGCGATCTGCCGTTTGCGTTTGTCTACCTGGATGATATTCTGGTGGCCAGCGTGTCCGAGGACAAACACGTAACCCACCTCAGGACAGTTTTCCGGAGGTTGGAGGAGCATGGGCTAATAATCAATCCGGCGAAATGCCAGTTCGGTGTGACGTGGATTGACTTTGGGGCACCGCGTCTCACTGGAAGGAGCGATACCCTTGCCCGACAAGATGCGCGCCATGGCGAATTTTTCCCGGCCTCAGACGGTCAGGGCGCTGCTAGAGTTTTTGGGGATGGTTAAGTTTTATAACCGGTTCCTCCCCCGCGCAGCTCAGCTCATGCAGTCATTGTACGCCGCGCTCAAGAAACAGAAACCAGCGGACAGAGTCAAATAGACTCTGGAGTGGGAGCAGGCGTTCTGAGGTTAAAACAGCCCTGGCAAACGCTGCACTGTTGGCGCACCCGGACCCGGCGGCCCGGATAGCGCTCACTACCGATGCCTCGGACGTGGCCATAGGGGCCGTCGTGGAGCAACGCATCGCCAGTTCTTGGCAGCCGCTCGCTTTTTTCAGCAGGGCTTTGCGCGACAGTGAGCGTAAATACAGCACGTTCGACAGAGAGTTGCTGGCTCTCCACCTGGCCATATGCCACTTCCAGTTCTGGCTGGAAGGGCGCAGCTTCACCGCGTTTGTGGACCACAAGCCACTAACGTTCGCGATGGCCAAGGTTTCGGAACGATGGTCGGGCCGGCAGCAGAGACAGCTGGCCGCGATCTCAGAGTTTACAACCGATATTCAGCATGTGTCGGGTAAACTGAATGTGGTGGCGGATTGCCTCTCGCGCACAGTAGTGGCCCCGGTCTGCATGGGAATAGATTATACAGCCATGGCCGCAGAGAAGATTAACGATGCAGACGTGTGCGCGCTCCAGACTGGACCAACAAGGTTAAGGCTGGAGAACAGAGTACTGCAAGACGGCAGCCCCCCCAGTCTGCGACGTCTCCACGGGACGCCCGCGCCCAGTGGTCCCAGTTGCTTGGCGCCGCCGAGTGTTTCAGTCAGTTCACGCTCTGGCGCACCCAGGAGTGCGCGTCAGTCAAAATGGTGGGAGTGAAGTTCGTAGGGCCAGGCCTGTGCAAACAAGTGAAAGAGTGGGCCGCAGCCTGTGTAGCGTGCCAACGAGCCAAAGTACACAGACACACGAAGGCTCCTTTGGAACCCTTTCGTATACCAGCTAAGAGGTTCGGCCATGTTCACGTGGACCTCGTGGGCCCCCTCCCACCATCGCAGGGGTGCACGCACCTTTTGACAGCGGTGGACCGTACCACATGCTGGCCAGAAGTAGTCCCGCTGGCAGCAACCGCGTCCGCGGAGCGTGCTTTTTTGACAACATGGGTGGCACGTTTTGGCATTCCGTCGGACATCACGTCTGATAGGGGCCCTCAGTTTGTTTCCGACCTCTGGTCCGCGATGGCCAGTAGCCTGGGTGTTGCAATTCATCGCACAACCGCGTACAACCCACAGGCCAATGGGTTATGTGAGCGTTTCCATTGGTCACTGAAAGCAGCGCTCAGGGCTTCGCTGACGGATGCAAATAGTGTAGACCGGTTGCCGTGGGTTTTGTTGGGGTTGCGTTCCGCACCAAAAGAGGATTTGGAGGCTTCCCCGGCAGAGCTTGTTTTTTCTCAGCCACTGCGGCTCCCCGGGGAATTTTTGCCAGGTAATCCCGCGCTGGACAACTGTCCATCTCAGCGTTTGCAGCATAGCGCAGATACAGGCACGCTGCCAGGCCCGGCCCACCACTGTTTTCCACGCGCTTTTGTGCCAAAAACTTTGAACGCGGCGTTCGCGTTTGTCAGGCACGATGCCCACCGCCCTCTATTGCGCCCACCCTACGATGGCCCATTCAGAGTGCTGGAACCAGGGGACAAACATTTTTTGTTAGACTGGGGGCGTCGTCGGGAGAAAATATGTATAGACAGACTTAAGCCCACCTTTGTGGTGGCGGACAAGCAAGTGATGTTGGCTCGGGCCCCTCGGCGTGCAAGACCCCCACGGAGAACTCCCCAGGTAAACGATTCATCAGAGCAGCCACACGGGCAAGTCGAAGGTTCCCCCCCCCCCCCCCCGCCATTGCCCACCCCCAGACAGACACACCCCCAGGAGCCCCCCACTGGCACTGCAGCGCCGTGGAGGCGGAGAACCCCCGTTACAGCAGATACGGGAGGAGACTGAAGCCAAAAAGACGTGAGAACTGAAACTCTGCCTGAGATTCGGGGGGGGGGGGGCGTAGATGCGGGGTTAATCATCTCAGACTGGATGCAGAGGGTAAGCAGATGAGGACAATAGTTATTGAGATGGGAGAGATTATGGTGAGGTAGCAGGAAGGAGAGCTGGGAGACAGTGGGGGGAGAAGCGTTGAATGGTTTGTGATGCGAGATGTCATGCAGATGTGAGATGGGTGGAGGATATAAAACGAAAGACCCTGGTATATTGAAAAAATACTTTCTGTTATTACTGATGTGAGAGTGAATAAAGTCGTCTGCTGTGCAAGTCTGGTTTCCTTTATTTGCACTCTCCACAGTATATATATATATATATATATATATATATATATATACACATACATACATACATACATACACACACACACACACTCGGCTGGTGTGCTTGACAATATGTATGTGGTGTGTTATGGGATTATTTTATGCATTTTCAGAGACTAGGTCCAATTTTTGTTTTTCTTTTGGACGAGTGTGTTACGATACTTTTACAGTTAAGCATGCCGCCATCAGTATGTGAATGTGTGTGTGAATGGGTGGATGGCAGGATCTGTAAAGCGCTTTGGTCATCAAGAGGTGAAATTAAAAGCGCTGTATAAGTGAATACCATTTACCATTTTAATTATTCCTCGTTCCCATAGTGCATGATTGGGGCCCTAAATTGGGGAGGGTCTCGATTGTGTGTGGTCTTACACTTTTGTAAGGGGGAGGGGAAGTGTGGTGTCGTGAATGTAGTGTGTGTGATGCCGTACCCGCCCACAGAGTGACGTCAGGGGGGCACGGCCACTGGTGTATATAATTCTGTGTTCTTTAATAAAGTGGGGTTCACTGTTCAGTTCAGCACGGCTCCCGTCTCATTATTCATACATAACAGCTACGACCGAGCAATTTGGACAATAGGGATTCTGGGCGTTACTATAATTGCACTCAGTTTCACTAGATATGCATCACTCCACTTCAAAAGTGTTCTAGTAATGTTATTCACCAACCCCCCCCCCCCCCCCCCCCATCAACTCTGACAATTGCAGTACTGCTTTGCATGCCTTAATTTCCACAGTGAAGTGCTGTTTGTCAAGAAATTATACATTGTGACCCAGAAGTCCCACCCTTTTGCCAAGGTCTACTTCCATCCTAGTCATTTTAAGATTAAACAATTTCACTTGTTTATAAAAAAAAAAAAAAAAAAAAAAAAAAAAAGGCAGTGCTAGTTTATTGTCTCGATTAACAAACCACAATACCTTTGTGATGATAGACACTGTTTCATCTGAAAATACAAAGAAAAGTAAGAAAAATGTGCTAAATCACTTGCATGCCAACTACTAACTTCTGGCAACTGGTATTAGATATGTTTTGATCCGGGATTTTCTGAAATCGACTTAACAGATATGTTTTATAAACGCATTACATTTGCACTTGACAATATTTAATTTGTCTGCATGTGCGTGAAATAATAGACATCTTCATGCCGAGTGAGATGTTTAGCAACAGTTCACGGGCTAGATTTAGGGACCTTTTCTCAGCTGCACAAAATAACTGGTTAAACAAATACTATTTTGTCCAGTATTGCTGTCATTTAATAGCTTGTTTGCTGGAACTGTTGTATAAAAGCAGTATTTCACTCTAGTTCATTACGGTATCATGAATATATAAACTCCAGCAGGGCAGAGGGCACAAGCCGAATCACACCCTGCTGGAGTTTGTATATTCATGATATTGTAATAAACTCGAGTGTAATATTGCTTAAATACAATTTTGATGTGCACATGTCACGAGGCCTCATTTTGGAATGATCACGTAATTTTTGGGCAACCCGAAGCAGGTATCGAATCACATCTCCACAATACTTCTGCTTCAAATACTTTATACAGTATTGAGCAGTGTGGCTCCAGCATCACATCACTACTGGCTGGAAGAACTTTTGTGCAAGATCACACAAAATTGAAATCATTCCAGATTTTTCCATAGATGCAACTATTAGCGCAATATAAAAAGTTTCATTTCATTCACAAGTCATCAAATTTACAAGGTTTTTTTTGAGAGTGGGCTTCCGACCTTGACCTGAGGTCAAGGCAGTTAAAATTTTAACTCATCCCATATTTTACAAAGATAGAACTATGGTATCAATGTGAAACATTTACACCTCCTGTGGGGAGCGTGAAATAAGACTTAATCATTTCTCAGTTCAGGTTTTAATGTCGTGTTCACATCCCCAACTATCTCTCAAGAACACAAGAGAGAGAGCTGAGTGAAAACCTTCTCTTTTATACAGTCAAGGACAAAGGAAGAATCACATATCACCATCAAAACCCCCTATTGACAATAACTCTCCCCCCACGCCCTTCAGTCCTCCGCCTGGGCTCCAGGAGGTCAGGAAGTCCTTTCAGCTCCTTATCGCCGTACCTCCATCTTCTTGTTGTTATCCACAGGCGGACCAGACATATTGTCCCCTCTAAGACGTGAGGTCAATCCACACATGCAATCACAAGCATCCCATAGTGCTTATACATATGTAGGTAAAAATACATGAGCTACATAACCACCCCCCCACCCCCAAACGTCGAAGAATGGACAATATATCAGAGTTAATAAAACATGATAACCTCAATAGCATAGTCTATACCACATGATCATATCAAAAATCAGTGATAACATCCATAGCATAGTCTATACCACATGATCACATTAAAATTCAGTCTGTACGCCGTCTGGGTTTCAGACATCTTCCAAATCTGCTGTAAGCAGGTCTCGCCGTCCCTGCGGCGCCGTCCTGCAAAGCATCTGCAGACTGAGGAAGAGAGTGGTTATTTGATCCCTGCGGGGGCTCAGGGACGTGTTCCCTGGGGGTCTACCACATCGAGGTGCCCTCGCCACGGGTACAGACTCATCGTTCATCACAAAAGCAGGCTTTAGTCTGTCAATACTAACTGTCTCTTTTCTGTCTCCCAAATCTAGCACAAAATGCTTATCACCTGATTCCAGCACCCTATATGGACCATCATATGGCGGGCGGAGGGTCGGTCTCAGAGCCTCGTGCCTGACAAAAACGAATTCGGCATTTTTCAAAGCTTTGGGAACAAAAACGCGCGGAAAAGTGTGACGAATGGGGCCTGGGAGCGTGTCTGCTCCCGTGTCAATCAGTGGCCCCAGAGCCGGGGGGTGCCCTGGCTCCAGATGCTCTGGCAGGAATTCACCGGGCAGCCTGAGAGGTTGTGCAAAAACTAACTCGGCTGGAGAGGCATTTAAATCCTCTGTGGGCGCAGAACGCAACCCCAATAAAACCCATGGTAGTTTGTTTACCCAATCTGCATCCGTAAGCGACGCTCTGAGGGCTGCCTTCAAAGACCTATGAAAACGCTCGCATAAACCATTAGCCTGGGGATGATAAGCGGTAGTGCGATGAATTTTCACTCCTAAGCTGCCGGCCATCGCTGACCAGAGCTCAGAGACAAATTGAGGCCCTCTGTCAGACGTAATATCCGACGGAACCGCGAAACGCGCTACCCAGGCCGTCAAAAAAACGCGAGCCACCTCTGCAGCTGTGGTCGATGCCAGGGGGACCACTTCCGGCCAACGTGTGGTTCGGTCCACCATTGTCAAAAGATGTGTGAACCCCTGCGACGACGGTAGGGGGCCCACGAGGTCGACATGCACGTGATCGAATCTCTTGGCCGGAATGTGGAACGGTTCTAAGGGAGCTTTTGTGTGTCTGTGAATTTTGGCCCGTTGGCAAGCCATGCAGGTTCGTGCCCACTCTTTCACATGCTTGCGCAGGCTTGGCCAAACAAACTTCTCCGCTACCATTTTCACAGAAGCGCGCACTCCTGGGTGCGCCAGGGAGTGAACCGAGTCAAAAACGCGGCGGCGCCACGCGGCCGGGACTACCGGGCGCGGTTGCCCAGTCGATACATCGCAGATTAGGGGGGGCATACCGGTTTGCAAACACCTGATCTCCAGCCTTAACCCTGTTGGTCCAGACAGGAGCGCGCGCACGTCCGCATCACTACCCTGTTCCACTGCCATGGCTGTGTAATCTATTCCCATGTGAACTGGGGCCGCGTGCGCTTCTGCGCTGCTATTTTGCCCTGCGGCTGTGGTAGTATAATCTGCCTCCGCGCGCACCGGTGCTGTGACCACGCGAGAGAGGCAGTCTGCCACTACGTTGAGTTTACCCGCTACGTGCTGAATATCAGTGGTAAACTCCGAAATTGCGGCCAGTTGCCTCTGTTGCTGGCCCGACCACGGTTCTGAAATTTTGGACATCGCAAAAGTGAGCGGTTTATGGTCGACAAAAGCAGTGAAACGCCAACCTTCCAGCCAAAACTGGAAATGGCGGATGGCCAAATGGAGCGCCAACAGCTCCCTGTCAAACGTGCTGTATTTCCGCTCGGCTTCGTTCAAGGATCTGCTGAAAAATGCCAGTGGCTGCCAAACCCCGGCAACATGTTGTTCCACGACCGCCCCTATGGCCAAATCTGATGCGTCGGTAGTGAGCGCTATTTGGGCCGATGGATCAGGATGAGCTAGGAGCGCGGCGTCAGCCAGAGCTTTTTTTTTTTTTTTTTTTTTTACCTCCGCAAATGCGCGCTCCCGCTCCGGGGACCACTCGATAGGGGTGGAGGGTTTTTGTTTTTTTGAGCGCGGCATATAATGGCTGCATGAGCTGCGCTGCGTGGGGTTAGGAAACTGTTATAAAAATTTACCATTCCTAAAAACTCCAATGATTTGACCGTTTGTGGTCGGGGAAAATCTGCCACTGCGCGCACCTTATCCGGTAGCAGGATTGCCCCTTCTGGGGAGACGCGGTGTCCCAAAAAAAATCGATCTGCGCCACGCCAAACTGGCACTTGGCTGGATTAATTATTAACCCGTGCTCTCCCAACCTCCGAAAAACCGCAGTGAGGTGTTTTTCGTGTTCTTCTTCTGAAGTACTGGCGACTAAAATGTCGTCGAGGTAGACGAAGACAAAAGGGAGATCGCATAACACGGCATCCATCATACGTTGGAATGTTTGCGCGGCGCCTTTAAGACCAAACGGCATACGCAAAAACTCAAAATCCAAAAGGGGTTATTACCGCTGTTTTAGGAATGTCCTCAGGACGGACTGGAACCTGATGGTAGCCGCGAACCAGGTCTATTTTAGAAAAAATGTGCGCACCCGCTAAATGCACTGAGAAATCCTGAATGTGTGGGATTGGGTAGCGGTCATGCGCTGTGGCATTGTTTAGTCTGCGGTAATCGCCGCAAGGTCTCCAGGAGCCGTCAGCTTTAGGGACCATATGCAGCGGCGAAGCCCAGGGGCTTTTTGAACGGCGAATAATGCCTAGCCTTTCCAGGCTGGCCAACTCCTCGCGCGCGATGGAGAGCTTAGCAGCATCCAAACGCCGAGCTTTCGCGAAGACGGGGAGGCCCACTGTAGTGATAAAATGCTCCACCCCGTGTTTCGCAACTGTTGCCGAAAAAGTAGGAACCATGAGCGCTGGAAACTGGGTGAGGAGTGTGTTAAACTTACCGCCTGCTGTGGCGACGTTGGTCTGCACCGGTGGTGGGGACACTCGAGCTGCACAAGGAATAGAATAAAAAGATAGTGCATTAACCAATCGCCTGTTTGCAAGATCAACCAACAAACCATGTGAGCACAGAAAATCGGCACCTAACATGTTGAAGCTCACCGCCACTACGATAAAAGTCCATTCATAAGTGCGGCCGTTCAAGGACAAAAACAAAGTCCTTTCTCCGTAGGTGTTGATGCTCGAGCCGTTCGCCGCCGTTGCCCCGTCACCACGGGGGCCAGCCAACCGGTCAGCATAGGTTGGGGTGATGAAACTCACTTGGGCTCCGGTGTCTACGAGGAAGTGCTGCCCGGAGCTCGCATCTGTGATGTACAGCAGCTTATTTTTTTTCACCGAGAGCCGAAGCTGCTAACGAATCCCGGTTCTGGAGTTTCCCGAGCTCTTGTAGCTGCACGGTGGCACACACCTGTGTGCCTTCTCTGCAAAACTCCGGTGGTAATAACAGAGGCCATCTCCTCCGCTGCGCCGGGGCCGCGTCGCTGCCATTGATGGTGGGGCTGGCTCCGCTGTCTCTGGCTCTTCGTTGCCTCGGGTCGCCGCACCCAGGTCTGTCGCTGTGGCCGTCTGCTCGCCGCAGGAGTCGAGGAGCCGCTGCGCCTCTCGGGCCAGCGCACGGAAGTCCCGCTGGGTCACACAAGGCATGCTGGAGAGGGTCCCTCTCATGTGTGTCGGGAGGTTGCTTAGGAAGATGTGCTGAAATAGGAAGTTATCGTTGTCCGAGTCCCTCAGCTGCAGCATGTCTTCCATCAGGGCGACTGGTCTGCGCCCTCCCTGGCCGTGCATAGCCAGGAGCCTCCTAGCCCTCCCTTCGGCTGAGGGCGTGAAACACTCGGTGAGGGCAGCCTTCAACTCGTCGTATTTGTTGTAAGCGGGTGGCTGCTGTACCAGGCTCCGCACGCATCGAGCTGTGCGGTTGTCGAGTCTTGCGATGACATGGTAAAACTTAGTGTCATCCGCCGTTATTCCTGCGAGCGTGAACTGTGCCTCAGCCTGGAGGAACCACGAGTCCGGGTTGTCCTGCCAGAATTCTGGCAGTTTAATGGAGACGGCGCTCGCTCGGGCAGACTCCGATGAGTCTGGATCATGGGAATCGTTTCCCGGCATTCTCAAACGTCTCTGGTCACCAATGTGGGGAGCGTGAAATACGACTGAATCATTTCTCAGTTCAGGTTTTAATGTCGTGTTCACATCCCCAGCTATCTCTCAAGAACACAAGAGAGAGAGCTGAGTCAAAACCTTCTCCTTTATACAGTCAAGGACAAAGGAAGAATCACATATCACCGTCAAAACCCCCTATTGACAATAACTCTCCCCCCGTGCCCTTCAGTCCTCCGCCTGGGCTCTAGGAGGTCAGGGAGTCCTTTCAGCTCTTTATCGCCGTACCTCCGTCTTCTTGTTGTCATCAACAGGCGGTCCAGACATATTGTCCCCTCTAAGACGTGAGGTCAATCCACACATGCAATCACAAGCATCCCATAGTGCTTATACATATGTAGGTAAAAATACATGAGCTACACCTCTGACCTTGATCTCAAGGTCACCCAAATTCGAGCTGTTCTGAGATTTCAGATTCATACAACTATGGCATCAATATCAAAATGCTCCCTCATTTTCTTCAAGTTCACATCAACATTTATAGGCCTCTTTTTTTTTTAAGGTCTGTTCAACTGTTTTATCCATTTGTTTCACACAGTATATGGGTGATATTTTAAAAGTAGGTCTTGGAGTATACATTGACCTTTCATATCAAGTGCCATTAGGCAGTTTGATAGAGTCCAAAAGTTTATGTAACCCAGCTGAGAGAATGACCCTTTTTCTCACATTTCATTTGCGTTAATGCATTTGTGTGATTTTATTTTGAACATTTATTTTGAAAAGAGGAAGTGTGACCCTCGTTATCCAACTTTTGTTTTCCTGTTTCATGGTCACATTGGGTGATCTTGACCTTTTTATTTGTCAAGAGCGATATTCCCGCCTTCCGAGCAGAGCACTGAGTCACGTACCAGTTTCAGTTTTTTTGCACTCTGAGAATGAACGAGAGAGGCTGTAGACGGTCCGTGTAAAAACCTGTGGGTCGTCTTGCTGAGTTTAATGTAGAAAAGTGTTCTAAATAATTCTAAACACTGTCCAGATGCTAATTTGAAACATTTATTGTCCTAAGTTGATGGGAGCACGAGCTTGAGAGGCCGTGTGACCGTGTCCTTTGCCGTGTTCACGCTGATACCTCATCTTGGTGAGTGAAAACCAAGTGCGTGCTAAAGAAAGCATGCTAGCGCCATGCAAATGTTAGCGTTATGCTAATGCTAATCGTGAGTGGATCTTTTCTGTTTAAAAGCAATGGAAAAGGCTATTTTTTTGTTTTCTGTATGGTTTTTCCAAATGTGATTTCAGTTCACAGCAGTATAATGAAGTACTTTTAGTTCTTTTTGCACCATTTCTGGTCGAATGTAATGTTTAGTTTGATGTTAAAAGCACATTTTTGTTGGTTTTCTATGTAAATTCATAGGTTATGCTAAACCCAGTAGCTCAGACAGGGTTTTACTGATTTTAAAAGGGAATATTGGAAGTAATGGGACCGTATATTCCCTGGTCATATGATAAATTAATTGTATTTCATTTCATGATTTACAAAGAAAAGGTTAAAAAGTCAATAATTTAATTGGTTAAAAATATTAATCATAATTTCATGGTTAAATAATGTAGAGAAAAAGAAATTCATTTATTTGGTTACATGAGTTAAAAGTATTTTATGTACTACAACAGAGATTTTGAGTAAAAAAAAAACCATGTAATATGTCAAATGTATTACTATATTATTGGATTGTAACAATGGTAATATGAGAGAAGAATTTAAACACTAAGCTATAGTGATATATGAGAAGAAATTGAAAAATGCAATACTTTAGCTGTATACAATAATACCATTATTGTTGTGCAGGCTAGGTTTTTTGTTGCCGATTAAGAAACTTCTGGATCCTGGATTCTCTCCGGACGGAGATGGCGAGCCTGAACCAAGACCTGAACCAAGATCTCGATTGAAGAACATCCTTCCTCTCTCCAGTGCACAAAAATCAAAGTGGTAACAACTTAAACTGCCGCTTTAAAAAAGGAAAAGAAGCCTGAACTTTGAAATAAAATATCTTGACTGGTCAAACGACAAAAAAAAAAACAAAAAAAAACCAAAACACAAAAACACTGAGCTCAGTAGGACATTTTGGGGGTTTTATTTCATGCCGGCCACTACTGTGCATTTGTAAATTGTTTTTATTTTGTTTTCTTTATCTTTAAAAATAACAGCTACCATTGCTCATTTCTTGCCTCCAGCTATTTTATGCCACACTTATTTTATTTCCTATTGTAATCCTTACGAACCTAGCAACTGGTCTACACTTAATTACTTTTACCTAATTAACGTAAGGCAAGGGTTACATTTAACTCAGATTTTTTTTTAACTGAGAGCCCAGTTTTACACAGAAGTGTGTAAATATGACACACTCCACTTGACTATTAGAAGTGTGACATACCAGATTACGTTAGTGTTTCAAAATAAAGGTATCCAATTCTGTTCCGTTTCATTTAGTGTTGCACTGAAAAAAGAAACCCCATTTAACTCAAACCAACATTTATTAGTTATTCACTTTAAAGACATCTGAATTTCATTAAACATATTGAATAAAATGCATTAAAAAAAAGCATCAAACATGCATCTTCAAAATAAAATGGGTCACATTCATTTAGCTGCAAAAAAATCCTGTTAAACTAGAGCTCAAACCTTTAGCACATTTTACATAAACAAAACTTAAGTGTACATTATCATCATGGGAGACAAAAACACACAAAAAAGGTGTTTACTCGTGGGCAGTAAAGTGGTTTAAACTCGTGCTGTGATGAAAAACCATGGGATGTGACACCAGTTTACCCTGTGCACTAATCTCTGAAGGTGAAAAGGGTTGACAGGCTTCCATACTCTCACAGGTCAACGAGGCCATCCAGTATGGACCCCAGCAGGGTGCTGCGGAGCAACTGGGATCATTATTGGTGATTAACTGGGTTGAAGCAGCAGGTTATACAGCAACAGGAAGCAGGTTAAAGATGGTGGGTTTGTGAATTTTACACATAGTCCCTGGACCTCCGAACGGCACAGCAGAGCATCATGCTGAAGATCATCCCGAAGATCTGAAGCAAGACAAAGAGGGCAAGCAAGTCAACTAATCAAGTCATGGGAGAAAAAAACCCAACATAAGTGCAGAACAAAAGATGTAGATAGACACTTATACTTTGCACGTTACAGCTTGTACTTTCTAGATATTTCAGCTGTGTTTTGAGAAGACCCTTGTACAGAAAGTGCTTATGTGCCCATGTACTGTTCATATTTTCACTCAAAGGACCAAGAAAAAAAAAAAAAAAGAGCCTTAAGAGTGGCATATATGCAGCTGCTAAATTGCACCTTTGATTGATGGCTGGTTTCCAATTTCAAGTGCTACTAGAGAGCCACACCTAGAACACACCGTCTCAGGTGTGCTAGCATCACCAGTTTATATTGAATTTATTGATTCTTTCCAGTTATGACGTTCAGCCAAGAGGTTCAAAAATTCATTCATTTCACCAAATGAAACGTTAAACTGGACTTCACAAAAATTTAGAGCACCGTTTTCTGAAACTGAGCCTTTCCTTCTCTTTTTTGGATTTCAGACTCACCATGATGACTCCAATGCCAATGCCGACGCCACCAATTATGTGCAGCTTGTTGTTGAACACCTCATCAATGGCAGCCGGACAGCTCTGATGGGGGCACAGCAAATGGAAAATTTATTACAGCAATTCACTGTTAGACATTTACCCTAAGCCAATTTTCTGAATTTGAGCTGCTCAGATGTGGGATTTTAATGTTATGTCGGTGCTCCACCATTTTTGATTCACTGAAATCAGGGCTGGGAATCATCAATATTTTCCAGAATTGATTCAAGAACTGATTCAAGCACACCATAGTAAAAAATGTCCTGCATACATTGCATTAACTTTGTAATACAAGTTCATTTAATTGTGAAGTCAAGTGGTGATAAACTCTGCATTACATGGTTAGCCATAAATACAGTTTTTCTTCTGTGCCGTGTTACCTTGGTGATGAAGGCACTCAGTCCCTCCTGTTTGGGGCAGGTGTCTTTGGCGGCATCGATCACTGTTCCTGTTGGACCACAGCAGTTCAGCTGTGTGGAGGAAGCATCAGGTCAGACAAAACATGCAGCAAATGAACAGATTCTCTAAAATAAAGAGAACAAATCATGTGTATCCTCACTCCAAAGTGGATGAGGCGAAGACTCTCCTTGAGGGCGTCCTGTCTGGTGTCCTTGTAGTTGGCATAGGTCTGCTTGTAAAACTCTGTGATATCCTCCACCACCTTAAGAATCGCATGTTAAGTTACCAACTAATTAAGTTTATGATGGGTGAAAAGGCTTGCATGCTTGTGTGCGAGTGATTTACCCGGTCCTTGTTGGAGAGGCTCCAGATCCCAGCAGCCACTTCAGCAGCGAAGATGAGGAGCAGGAAGAGGAAGAACTAGAGCAGAAAACAAGGTGGGCCAGTTTTCATTACATGTTGCTGTAGATAAAGCTCCAGTCCCTGTATTTGACAGGATTTACATACAGTCATGTGAAAAAAAAAAAATTAGGACACCCTGTATAAGCCTGTGTGTTTTTTGAACATATTTGGACATATGGATATTTAATATCAATGTTAAAAAATGCTGGGAGATTCATGCAATACAACTAAACAATTAAAAATGAATTAAAGACTTTCCAAATTTTCTGTAAAATGTAATTCTAAACAAATAGTGAGGGATAAGTTAGGACACCCCCACATTCATTCCCACTTAAAATGACTAAAAAAAGTTAAAAAAAATGCAAATAAAAACAAAGTTAGACATAGATGTGAACATTTCCTAATTAAAAAAACTGAATATTTAATGGGGTGTCCTAATTTTTTCACATGACTAAATGATGAGGTGGGTAGAATGAAAGCAAACAGGAGTGAGGGAAGAGTCAAGACTGTTCAGCAAAACAACCACAAAGCATTCTTATCAGCAGGAATGAGGTCTTACAGTTAACCTTTTGGAAAAAAAGTGACTTCCAGTCATTATGAAAATGACTGACATGAGATGGCGTGTGAGAGGTGTAATCTGTTTAAAATGGCTCCTCCTCCTCCAACTTCTAACCAGAAGTTGGAGTGACAAACCCCATTACTGTAATTTTCAGCTGCTTAAAATGTACGGTTAAAGAGGAAAAGTGAATTGGCAAACGGACAGTGAACAAAGATGAACAGTGGGATGTGAACCCACTCACCTGCATGGGAGTGCTACTTTTGGTACCCCCCGCTCCATACTTGGATTTGGGTGCTTTTGAAAAAGGAAGCATTGTGAAAGACGGTGACTTCACCATCTTTAAATAAACAGCCATATTCTGAGGCACCAGTTGGAGGACTTGTTAGTTGTATCAGTCAATCATGCTGAGGAATTCCTGGATCTATATTCCTACTCTAACTTACAGTCATGAGCTCTAGAAAGTGACTGACAGAATAAACTTTCATAGACCCCCCCCCCCCCCACCCCCCGGGCAGCAGTCTGGACTACTCTGCTTGGACCACTGCCATGACCTGGATCCCCAGGTAAGGGATGGATGACCAGCTTAAATCTTTCTCAGCAGGGTGTCAGGGCTCAGCATTAGCTATCCAGAGCCTCAGTAGAGCTGCTACCCCTCTGCATCAGAAGGAGTTAGTGGTGGCAGATCAGCATGCCTCCCTATGAGAGTTCCCCCCCCCCCAGTGTGTCCAACAGGGAAGACACCCCACTCTTACAAAAAGTTTTAAGTATACTATTAGTATCCTCCTTTTAAACTAAAAATAAGCATACTTTCAGTTACCTTTGTGTACATAAGTACACTTGGCTTATACTGACATACAGTATTTGTCCTTTAATTTTACTTTGATCTTTCAGTCTTGATATATATATTTATTAGTATTCTTGCCATGTACGTCATACTTGAATTAACATTTTTTGGGCTGTGGAACTCTTGTGACCACCCTGAATATGCCCCATTTCAGCCGATGTTGGAGGCTGAGCAGCTGTCGGGTCAGTACCCAGATTTGAGACCATCTGGAAATATCAGGTGCTGCAATCTGACTGGGCATCTCTGGGTAGCTTCAGAAGTACAGTATATACAGTGGATATAAAAAGTCTATGCACCCCTGTTGAAATGCCAGGTTTTTTGTGATGTAAAAAAATGAGACCAAGATAAATCATTCAAAACTTCTTCCCCCATTAATGTGACCTATAACCTGGACAACCCAATTAAAAAAAATTTTTAACGGGGTAAATAAACTTGCAATAACGTGGTCGCATAAATATGCGCACCCTGTTATAACTGGGGATGTGGCTGTGTTCAGAATTGTGCTACATGTCCACTAAACGCATTTTTTCAGCTGTGGGCGACTATTCTCTATTCATTCTCTATGTAGTCCAGTGTTTGCAGCACTGAACGCCCTCGGTGCTGAAACGCTTTCGGCGCTGGCTGTTTTTTGTCGCGGCGCTCAGAGTTGAAAAAAAATTTCAACTTTTCAGATTGCAGCTGAGCTTGTCAATGTCAAATCTTTCTAAGCAGCCAATCAGAATTAAGGAAGGGCGGGACATAGGACACTGTACAGTCTGTACCCAGACTCCTGCTTTCTGTGTCATCATATTTTGCATCCAGAGCTGCTACCAATGCAAGAATACATTTCTTGTCCATTGTTATTTAGAGACCACTATTAAAAAAATTAAGTAGAAAGTCTGACCATAGGAAAAGCAGAAGTGCTGAGCTGTGAGTGACAAGCTGTAGCTAGGATACAGGGCACAGATTTCCCCCCCCCCCCCACCAGAGCGCAGCACACAAGCACCGAGAAAAAACAAACAAAAAAAAACACCGTTCAGGGTGGTCAGGCGACAAAAAAAAAAAACAAAACAAAACAAAAAAAAACACATTTGGTGGACACACAGCCTAAACCAATCACATTCAAACTCATGTTAAATGGGAGTCAGCACACACCTGCCACCATTTAAAGTGCCTCTGATTAACCCCAAATAAAGTTCAGCTGTTCTAGTTGGCTTTTAACATTTTTGTAGTCACATCTTACAGCACAAGCCATGGTCCGCAGAGAGCTTCCAAAGCATCAGAGGGACCTCATTTTTCAAAGGTATCAATCAGGAGAAGGGTACAAAAGAATTTCCAAGGTGTTAAATATACCATGAACACAGTGAAGACGGTCATCAAGTGGAGAAAATATGGCACAACAGTGACATTACCAAGAACTGGAACTCCCTCCAAAATTGATGAAAAGGCAAGAAGAAAACTGGACCGGGAGGCTGCCAAGAGGCAGACAGCAACACTGAAGGAGCTGCAGGAATTTCTGGCTGTTTAGTACATGTGACAACAATCTCCCGTCTTCTTCATATGTCTGAGCTATGGGGTAGGGTGGCAACACGGAAGCCTTATCTTAAGAAAATCTGAGCCCAGCTACATTTTGCAAAAACACATTTGAAATCTCTAACACATGTGGGAAAATGTGTTAGGGTCCAATGAAACCAAGGTTGAACTTTTTGGTCATAATTCTAAAAGGTATATTTGGCACAAACAACACTGCTCATCACCAAAAGAACACTATACTACAGTGAAACATGGTGGTGGCAGCATCATGCTTTGGGGACATTTTTCTTAAGCTGGAACTGGGGCCTTAGTCAAGGTGGAGGGAATTATGAACAGTTCCAAATACCAGTCAGTGTTGGCAAAAAAAAAAAAACCCCAAAAAACAAACCCTTCAGGCTTCTGCTAGAAAGTTGAAAATGAATATCTTTCAGCACGACAATGACCCAAAGCACACATCCAAATAAACAAAAATGGCTTCACCAGAAGATTAAGGTTTTGGAATGGCCCAGCCATTCAGCCAGACCTGAACCCAACTGAACATCTGTGGGGTGATCTGAAGAGGGCTGTGTACAGGAGATGCCCTCGTAATCTGACAGATTGAGTCTTTTTGCAAAGAAGAGTGGGCAAATATTGGCACATCAAGATGTGCTACATTGATAGACTCCTACCCAAAAAGACCGAGTACTGTAATAAAAGCCAAAGGTGCTGCAAAAAAGTATTAGCTTAAGGGTGTGCATATTTATGCAACCAGGTTATTGTAAGGTTTTTTTTTCCCCCGCCTTAAAAGATTTGAGTGTTTTTCAATTGGGTTGTACAGGTCACATTAATGGTGGAAAAAGGTTTGAAATGATTGATCTTGGTCTCATTTTTTTACATCACAAAAACCTGGCCTTTGAACAGAGGTGTGTAGATTGTATATCACTGTAAGAAGGTCTCAAACTAGCAGTTTAGACTTCTTTTATAGTATTTACAGCCCAGGTGGGTGTGGCCATGAGTACTTCCTGGTATTGATGAATATAGAGCTGCAAGACTTCTGGCTATTCAACATATGGGCAGGAAAAAAAAAGGCTTTTCCTTACTGTGTAAATAAATTGGTGTAAATAGTCTTTGAAAGTGATTTAGTATTTGTTCCTGCCAATTTGGTTACATTTCAGCAATGTTAATATAAATCATTAATGTGAGTGAGATTTTGAAGGAACTGCCACTCATTGGTCTTGTTAAACGTTAATATCTAAAAGCCTGAGGCACATAAGATCCTTCCTAATGAGAGTCAAGTATCCCTGCTCTACCTCTAGAGGGCTGCACTGTGTTGCACTTCACCCAATAGTGCATGAGTTTACATTTAAACAAGTTGTACTCAGTTTCCTTGAGTGAATTAAAAGTGGTCCAGAGCAACTAGTAAACTAGTAGTACATCTACAAGTTCACATTTAATATATTCACAGTACAAATTAAGCACCCGAGCCACTTGCTGGTTTCGTCCAAAGACAGGACAGCAGCAGAGCCACCAGGAGTTCTGTTAACAATAACTGTAAAATATTCCACCGCAGAACCACATTTGGACAAACAGCTTTCTCTATAAAGGGCAGTCACATCTGGAACACAATGCCAAATGAAATTAAAATAATAACGGACTTTAAAACATTCACTAAAAATGTTAAAAACTGGCTGAAAAATAAACAAGAATGTACCCATGTATGAATTATTTGTCTGCAAAGTGAGAGTGAATGAAGGGAAGGAATAAATGTGTTTGTTTATAGTGAGTGACGGAGGGAGGAAGGCCTGAAATAGGCAAATGTGAGTTATGTTATATGTGTTAAATGTGAGTCAGGCTGTTATATTTGTGTATTTTTAATATTTATGTTAAAGGTGAGTCAGGCTGTTATATTTGTGTATTTATAATATTTATAATATTTATAATTGTGTATTTATAATTTTTCTGCATTGATGTATGTGGTTATTGTGTATATTTTTATCTTGATTCTTTTTTCTAAAGCCCATCCAGGGACAAGAGTTGCAAATTAGCTAATAGCTATACACTCTATGTGCAACACATCAGATTGATTGTCTTTGATTAATTGTCTATGTTTATTGCACTGTCCCTGTCAAATAAACTAATCTACTACTACTAATTTGAAAGTTGGGTCATCCCAGTAGGCTCATCTCTGCTCTCTGCAAACACTCACAGATGAACTGTGAAATTAAATCATTTCAGTATGTGAGTGATTTTGTATCATTCACTCCCAAAAGAATTTTACAAATAACACACCACTAATTTTGAAGTAAACTAGTTTGATGGATGGATAGTTGTGTGCGCCGTATAAAAGTATACCATTTTTGAAGTAAGTTTCTGATTTACTGAAAGTGAGCCAAGAAGTATTTAAAATCTTAGATGATGTCAAGGAGAGCACTATGCATCAGCCACTGTTGTCACCAGACGAGCTTTTGGTGGTGTTGGTATTGTTACAATCTGGGCAGGTGTCTCTAGTCAATATAGAACTGCCCTACACCTTGTGAATGGTACAGTGACAAGCCAATACCATCTGAATAACATTAATCCAGTCATTGTGCCCCTGCATGAACAAAACATGCCTAATTTCATCTTCACGGACAACAATACTCTAGCTCATCGAGGTCACATCATTAAGGAACAACTGCTGGAGGCTGGGGTACCTCAAATGGAGTGGCCTGCACTTTCTCCAGACCTGAATCCCATAGAAAACATACAGGGTCAGCTGAGTCACCATGTAAAGGCTTGTAACCCTGCACCCCACAACTTCAATGGCCTGAGGGCTGCCCCTCAAGAAGAGTGGAATGCCATGCCTCAGCAGACAATAAGTCGACTTGTGAACAGCATGAGACATCATTGTCAAGTTGTAATTGATGCTTAAGGGCACATGACAAGTTATTGAGACACTGACATTTTTTGTTGTGGTATACCCACCACTGTTGTTGGTTTTTGTTTCAATAAATTGAGATGAGGAGATCGCTATTGCATGCTTTTACTTAAATGCGACCCGTGCTGGCAAAATGAGACAGAATGAGGAAATTTTCAAAACTGAGGCAACGTTCTTTTCATATTCTGTATTGAAAGACCTTCAAAATGATATGTAATTTGTACGAAGTGGGCAATAACTGAACAGCAACAAGCCAATTTTGTTTGTCTTGGCTGGTTTGAAAACTCGCTTTCGATTTGTCCTGAGTTACGTCTTCTGTAATTCAAAGTATTTAGACAGCAGGAGTTCCAAGCTTTACAATTATACCAGGCACTGACGGGGGTTTTCCTGGGACTTGCCTCCAGGGAACAAAGAAAGAATCATGATTTATGACTTCTAGTGCCTGCAGCTCGTAACCAGCCTGTGTGCATACCAACTCATTTTGCCAGCACAGGTCACAATTACCCTACTTTCATGATATATCACTGTAGCATGAACTTGAAATTTTCCACAAATTTCACTCAAAAGCCAAATATCCAACTTTTTGTGAGTAGTGTATATTGACATTAGTATATTCACATGAAGTACACCCAAGTACACTTGATAAAATATACTAAAACTAACACTCCGGAAAAAATGATGATGAAAGATAGTAAAAGAAAGGGTATTATTTCAGAGTTTTATAACTCATTGACACTATCTTCAAGTGAAAATTCACTGAAAAGATTAAACTACTGGAAAGAAGATCTGCAAATTGAAATTTCAGAGGAACAATGGGAATTGGCTTGTACAGAAGCTCAAACCAAATCAATAAATGCACGCCTTAAATTGATACATTTCAAATGGTTAATGCGGATGTATGTTACACCGGAGGAGTTAAATAGATATAACAAAAATATACCAGATACATGCACAAAATGCATGGAAAGTAAAGGAACCCTATTTCATTGTTTATGGGAATGTAGATTAATAAGAATGTTTTGGGAAGAGGTGAGGGTAACAATTGAAAAAATAATCTCAAAACAAATCATATTGAATCCTAAACTGTTTTTGTTGGGTCTGTACCCAGAAAAGCATAATTTTAATAAAAGTGAAAGAACATTCATAGACCTCAGTTTGCTTAATGCCAAAAAATGTATTGCACTATTATGGAAAAAGACTCATAGACCAGATGTGACTCAGTGGTTAAGACAGATGTTAACAAACCTTCCATTAGAAAGAATAACATATATACTAAAATCAAAGGAAATTGTGTTTGAGAATATATGGAGACCTTTTATTGATTATGTAAAAAATTTAAACATAACTCTTGAAGAAGAAGGTGAATGATGTGTGTGGACCTTGTAAATTCCAAACTGGTGAACATAATATGTATACTTATGTATTGGATTGTCTAGACTAAACAGAGGAGCATTGTTGAAGATTTGATTTTGTTGGTGGTTGTTGGTGTTTTTAGTGCATTTTTTTTTTTGTAGTACTTTAGTGTTAGTGTTTGATTGTTTGTATCATGTTTGTTAAAAAAAAAAAAAAGGTTCAATAAAGATATTGTGGAAAAAAAAAAAAAAAAAAAACTAACACTCCGCCAAAAGGAGTTTCTCTTAACATGTCTTTTTTATGACTTCCAAGTCAAAGAATGAAATCACTTAAATGTGCAGTCCAATCTGCCACTGTCTGCACCTACACTACCACACTGAACTTGCAATTACAGGTATTACGGCTCCACTTTTTCTGTATAGAACTGCTGGGTTTTATTGTTCATCTTTATTTGCACTACAGGATTGTTGGGTTTCATCTTACCTTTATTTGCATTTGGGGTAGCATTACTGCACATTGACTGCCGTTTTTCATCCTTATTCCTTCTTTTCTTATATATATTGCGCACACCACTAAGAGAAACAGCATTTCGATTCTCCTGTATGTCCTGTACGTATAGAAGTATTGACAAATAATCTCTAAAATGTGTAATTTTTTTTTAACTGTGAAATTTCATTTAAGCACCACCCCTTGGAAAAAGGCAAGTTTAGATGGACCTGTTGTAACTATAACAGGCCAATCAGGACCAAGAACTGTCTCTGTCCTCTGGGAAAGAGGATGGAACTTAAGACTCAAGTTAGCTTCCAGGGCCAGTTAGCATTTTTCAACAGCCGCTTTGAAAATTTGACCCAAATTAAGATGGGTTTTACCATTAAACTGCTTTTAAGGACCGATGCAGTTTCAGTCATCTTGGACCATCATGCATGTCCTTCAAACGGCAAGTGTTTTTAATCACATTTATTCTGTTTAATGTAGCACTAGCCACCATTAGCCTTTAATGTGCCTGATAACAGCAGCCTACTAACTGTACGATTTTACGTGCAGTTAATGTCAAAGCCTTGTGTCAAATGGTAATGTGCTAAAGAAAAGGATCACAAACATCCAGATAAGCCTGAATATATTTAGATGCTGCACCATGTTTGTCCAGACTTTTGGAGATGCTTCTGCCGGTTAAAGATAGGAACAGACCAGCGATGTAATTAGACATGTCTCAGTTTTACCCCCAGACAAGTGCAGCAAAGTGAAATACTTCTGGAATGTGTTGAGATTGTGCAGAGATAGTTGTGTACGGAATGAATATCTACTGTTGTTTTGGCAGCCGGTGCTGAAGTTTTTGATATAGGAGTGTAAACACCAGTGGGGACTGCAATGTACTCGCAGTGCCGCTTTGTTGTAGTGTGTGCCGCAAGTGCCAAATGGTAGTTTGGAAATTCTGCAGTCACTGCAACATTGTATTGTAATTTTTTTTTTTTAACACATTAGGGGCCCTATTTTGAAGGTCATCCGCGGACCTTTCCAGACTTCCCAGTGTATGCCATCTATTTACCAGTAGACCGTGCATCCACTTTGAGCAGGGAGGCAGAGGCTCATTTCAAAGGTGTGGAGGCGCACAATCTCATGTGCATCACCATTATGGGGCATTTCATGACGATCCGCATTTGATCAGGTCTGTTGTCAGAAGCACATTGTTTAATGTTATTTCAGTGGTGCGTTTTAAAATCGCTCGGCTTCTGAGATCATGAGGAAAAAAGCATGCACTGTTATTTTGCCCCGTTATTTTAATGGAGAGGTGAAAGTCGTAATATAATTGCCTATCATTTTAGTTATATGATCACACTAAATTTTTTTTTAATTCCATCCACATTCATTTTAAATTGCAGACTTACCATTGGAGTCTAGATTAGGCATTAATGTGTGATTTTTTTTGGGGGGGGGGGGAATAAATGAATAAACAGGGAGTGTGCAGCGTTTTACCTTTCATTGCAACTCCCCAGAGAGACGGAAGATGCATCCACATCTGTTTTGGCCATGCACCCCCAGGCTTCCAACTGGGTTGAGGTCCCCCGCACCTCACCTACGGTCACAGTTCTCCCCCAGCAAGCTCCCCAACTGCCAGCCGTCAGGGGCCACCGAAAGCAGGCTCACTTCGTGGTGGGGGTCGATGGCAGAGTTCACTTTAGATAATGCGCCTCTTTGCATTAAAGGGATGGGTATGAGCGCTTTGGATTTGATTATCCAAAACACACCTCTGAATAATTAGACCAGCCTTGTCACACCTTGTGCCCAGTGGAAGATTTGTTTCTGCACTGTTGTGATAAGGAAATGAACTTTGAAATGTCCATGAACATGTTCTGCATCAGTGACAACTGACTGACCGGCCACGTCCTTGTAATACGGCCCTAGATCTTTAATACTATTGCTTTCTGGTTAAATTTACAAGCTTGCACACTTTTGTATGCGGATGTTGTAAAAGAGAAATTGCACGTCAGTGTCTTCACGGGCGGGATGAGGGTGGGCCTATTCACAGATCCTGGCATTTGAAAGAGGAGAAAAAGATTGACAAGCCTGTAAGACAATGAAAGCTGTCAAAAAAAAAGGGCATACAATACCATTTTAGATAATATAGATTCACTTTTATAGGCCATTTATATTCACCAGAGTCCATCTTTAAAGTATGCTTTTGCACAAGAGCAGGGCAGACCCCAGGCAATGCGCACAATAGATTATACCTCTCACATGGCTTGGAAATGTTGCAGAAGAGCTGGGCATCTGTGCTTAGACTTCTGCCACAGTGACAATGGCAAATGAATCTCAGAATTTTTTTTTTTTTTTTTTTTTAAAGGAAAAAGTACACTAGTTTTTACCAAACAGGAAAACTCACCAGGCCTAGCATGCACGGGGACTCTTTAATGGCTCCACAACATCCCAGGAAGCCCACAATCATCATCAGAGCACCTGCTCCTATCAGGAGGTACACACCTAAAAATATAAAGGGAGGGGGGATGAATTACTCAGCAGGTGATACAAATTTAAGTGCTTTTAATTCACCATTTAAATTAAATGTACCATCAGTTTCAATTTTTTTTTTTTTTAATTACCATTTGTCTCTGATAGTTGACAAATTAACCAGCAGTGTATAAACAACTTCATTATTGTGAATTTGATCCAGGCTTACTAATGGCTATGAGGGGCAGCCATTCTGAAGAAATTTGATTTAAAAAGTAGAATGGGGTGGGGGTAGGGGTGAGAGGGTGAGAAATGCTGGACCAAGAGGTTAGATTAGGGGGCAGCATACGGGGGGGGGGGGGGGGGCGGGGTCTGAAAAGTTCATAGTGGTCAAATTTGACCAAATGTGGTTTATTTTTCCAACATAGTCTCCCTTTCGGTCCACACACTCCTTCCATTGGTGTTGCAGCACTTGGATCCCTGTGGTTGAAAAAAAATAAACCACATTTGGTCAAATTTGACAATTATGAACTTTTCAGCCCCCCACCCCCGTAAATGCTCTCAGATGAAATTTTCCCCTTTTGAAGGGGTCCATTAGCTGAAAAGGTTTCATATCCATAATGTACATGCCACTACAAACTTCTACATACATATACAGACAAAATAAGGAGTCTAATTTTTAAACATGTTTGTGTGCATTTATTTACATCAATGTTCTCTCCATCCTCTGCCACATGGTTGCTTGACATTGTGATGAATAGCTTTCTACATTTCTATTCTACTACTACTTATCCCACCACCTAAGAATTAAACCAGTGGTCAGCAGATGGGGTTGGCATAACAGACTCAGCAGACCCAGTCAAAATGTAAATTTACAGTCATTTGCCTGTGTCAAAGCCAGTTTAACAAAGACTCTACTTTCCATAGCTCAAGCAAAAAATGAATGGTGGACACTGAAAGATAATCTGTATCCATGTGTTTTATACAACAATTCCTTCAAAATTACATTGTGGTGAGAGGAAAACCCCACTAAGTGAATTTCCAAACAAGTTTCATTAAAAAAGGGTTTACAATAAAGCCATCAACCATTCCTATCGTCTTACTGCCAGAACGATGAAGCACAACAGGACTAAAGTGAATGCATGACAGCTCTGATGTCATCATCACATGACACATACACAAGCACTCCTCCTCTGTGCTGATCCTTTTTCCCCTTCTAAATGCGTTATTAAGATGTTTGTCATTTCAGGCCCATCCTCCGTCTCTTCTCTTCCCACATCACTTATGAGTTTGATGGAAGCGAAACATGGGAGGGCGGGAGTGAGTTTGTCTCCCTGTGACAGTTCCTCCAAGAATACAAAAGTCTGATAACAAAGACGGCCCTGTCCACTCAGGAAGAATGAATGCTATGTGTGGAGGGCTCTGCCCGGCTGAAGGAGCCGCCTCACTCGGGACCAACTTTGCCCTCAGCTGCCTTCTGTTTGCCCCATTGGCAGCTTCTCAGAGCAGGTCCTTCCTGCAGTTACATCTGTTAGACTAAATCCAATAGTTAAAACAGAGGTGCCAACATCGCACACTGCCAGTACTGAATGTTTGATTTATGCATCGCCATTCAACCTACAGAATTTGCCTGTAATGTCAAACATTGAAGTTTTCCATTACCAGAAACATCCAAGTTCCTGAACTCTTTTCCACCCACTCCCAGTCATTTTCAAAGATTGCCAACCATGGCAGTCCCCCCCCCCCCTCCAGCAGCTTGGTAAGCAGAACAGATATCTGCTTCCATTATTGTGCCAAACAGATTTACTTTGGCAAAAGGAGCTCTGCTCGCATTTGCCATGCTGTATATAAATAGTATTTATAGATTCCTCTTGCTATGCAATAATACTTGACTTAAATTGCTTGACTTATGATGGACCTGACGGGGGGGATGGGGGGAATTAAAAAGATTTAAAGTGGATGGAAGGGGTGGGAGATGGGGGGGTGGGGAGGGGGAGAGGGAAAAAAAACCCCCACAAACAATGTGACGTAAGGGTTCACAAGGAGAGATTACTGACGAAACTGGCTTTACTTATACACACACACGACACAGAACAGAGGGGAGGTCATTTACACAGACCCCCATCTCACTTATGGTGACACAAACACATGATCGATCACATATAGGGAAACAACGCTAACTGGTCTTATAATGGCACAGCAATAACACTTAGAACACATGAATAATAATCTTTGAATCCTCCGCGGCACAAGCATGCCAGGAGAATCCCCTCCCCCTTATCACAGCCCTGACGTTATACTGTCGCCCCCCCCGGACTGGTTTCTGTCACCAGAATAATAAAGTCCAGCTCAAAAGTTCAACACAAATCCGTCCAGGTGTCGGGGCGGCCGCCGTTGGTGACCAGCACATACAGGCCCGTTATTGTCCATTTGCGCCTCAGCCGGAGTATCTGGTTGGGATGAAGCTTCCGGCTCGACCACCCGCGGGGCAGATGGCTGGTACGGGGCGAAATGGTCATGGTGGAGTACCACGACCCAGTTCCTTTTCTGCAGCCTCACCCTGTACACTACATCTGATGGTCTCTGTAGGACCACGCACGGTCCCGACCAATGGCTCGCCAATTTTGGCAACAGTCCCCTTTTGTGCTTCGGGCAGAAAACCCAGACTCGATCCCCTGGTGCGAAGTCCCTCCCCTAGCAGCGGGAGTCATATGCCCGCTTCTGCCGACTCCCCGCCGCCGCCAGGGCCTCCCCAGCCAGTCCGTGCACCGTATGGAGAAGTTCTTTCAAGCAAAACAAAATTCAACCCAGGTTTGCCCTCCACCTCTGGCTCTGGGGGGGTGGGGGGTACACACACCAAATCTACCGGTGTGTGCGACTCTTGTCCAAATATCAGCGCTGCAGGAGTGCAGTGCACTGGGTGGATTTCTGTGCTGCCATCCGGCACGCCCACAGAACAAAGGGTAGATGGAGGGCCCAGTCTCGCTGTCGCTGGTCCACTAAGACAGCGAGCTGGGTGGTAAGGGTCCTGTTGAAACGTTTAACCAGGCCATCGCTCTGCGGGTGCAGCGGGGTGGTCCCGGTCTTCCAGATGCCCAGCCGCCTGCAGACCTCCGCGAAGACCTCTGCCTCAAAGTTCCATCCCTGATTGCTGTGCAGCTCCTCTGGTGCGCCAAACCGACAAAACATCTCGTCCATCAGCTTTAATGCTGTGGTGGTGGCACTCTGATCAGGGACCACGTACGCCTCTGGCCATTTGGTGAAGTAATCCATTGCGACCAGCACGTAGCGGTTCCCCCAGTCTGTGGCAGGGAAAGGACCCAGAATGTCCACTCCTACCCGCTCCATCAGCGCTCCCACCTGGTACTGCTGCAAGGGGGCGTGGGATTGTTGAGTCGGCCCTTTCTGAGCTGTGCAGGTGTCGCAGTGGTGGACATGGAGCTCTACATCCTGGCGACATCCGGGCCAGAAGAACCGGGCCTGAAGATGCTGTAGAGTCTTCGTCACCCCAAAGTGGCCCGCCCCCACTGCCTCATGGACCATCTGGAGCACGTTGGGGCGGAGCTGCTGGGGAACCAGCAGCTGCCAGGCGTGACGCTGCCCAGCTGAAGCCTGCCACTGCCGATACACCACACCCTCGTGACAGCAGAGATTGGCCCACTGGGAATGCAGGGCCTTGGTCTCTGGGTCCAGCACTGACATGGGCTCCCAGGCGGCCACTGGGCCACGTCTAGCCACTGCCAAACCCGGGAGATGACCGGATCTCTGTCTTGCTTGCTCTGCAGCTGCTGCGTGTCAAGGGCCTCCGTGACGTCATCGCTAGGGAGAGCTGCCCGATTATCCAAGGAGGAGCTGTGCACCGCTGTGTTATTCCTGCTTACAGTGGTCTGGAGAGCAGCAGCCCGTGGGACGGCTTGGTCTCAGTCCTCTGCCCACTGGCAGTGCCGACAGTCCTTCGCAGCACAGGGACACCGAGACAGCACATCAGCATTGGCATGGAGGCGGCCTGCCCAATGCACAGTCATAATCCTGCAGTGCCTCCAGCCATCTCGCCAACTGTCCATCTGGCTCTGAAGTTCAGCAGCCAGGTCAGGGAAGCATGATTCGTCTTGAACTGGAACCTCCCCCTGTACACATACAGGCAAAAATGTTGAAGCCCCTGGATGACAGCCAATAGCTCTCTGCGAGTAACAGTTCCTTTCTGCTCTGCTGAGAGTGTGGCTGAAAAAAGCAACTGCCTGCTCTCCGTGTTCTCCCTCCTGGGATAACACTGCCTCGATGCCCTGGTTGCTGGCGTCCGTGTTCATGATGAAAGGCCAGTTTGGGTCGGGATATTGCAGGATGGGGGCTCCGATGAGCGCTGAGCAAAGCTGGGAGAAAGCAGCAGCCCAGTTCTCACTCCACTGAAACGCACGGCCCTCCTGTGTCAGTTGATGCAGCGGGCTGGCGATGGTGGTGAAGTCCTTCACAAATCTCCTATAACAGGAAACCAGTCCGAGAAAACTCCACAGCTCTCCCACATCCCGGAGCACCGGCCAGTTTTTCACTGCTGCCACTTTCTCTGGATTGGTGGCGACTCCCGCTGCACTGACGACTTGGCCCGGGAAGGTGGTCTCACGCCGAAATAAGTGGCATTTCCGCAGGTGCAGCCGCAGCCCGGCCTGTCGGATGGCATCCAATACTTCCCGGAGGTTGGACAGGGCGCCATCAAAGTCAGCGGCGTGATCCAGCAGGTCATCCAGGTAAACAATGCACCGGCTCCAGGGCACGTGAGCCAATACTTGCTCCATCAGATGTTCAAAGGTGGCCAGGGCATTGCAAAGTCCAAACGGCATCACCTTGAACTGATACAGTCCTTGCCTGATGGAGAAGGCCGTTTTCTGGCGGGCCTCCAGTGACAGCTCTGTCAATAAGTGCTGCAGAGGTCCAGCGAGCTGAACCAGCTAGAGCCAGTGATGTAATCCAGTACGTCATCGATGCGAGGCAGAGGGTAGGAATCCTTGTGGGTGACGTCATTCAGGCACCGGTAATCCACATGGAACTGCCATGAACTGTGGCGGTTCGTGGCGAGGGCTGCTGGAGGGCTCAAAAACATCTGCCTCCAGCTTTTCCCGTATTTTTTGTTCTGCCGCTGCCCGCCTTGAAAAAGGCAGACGACAGGGGCGGCCTGGTCTCACCGGTGTCGATCCTGTGCTGCACCAAGCTGGTTCAGGTGCACTCCTCATCCTTGGCAGCGAAGACGTCAATGTAACAGTCCAACAGCTCCCGCAGCTGACGTCTCTATCCCGATTCCAGTCCGCTGCAGCTCTGCTGGAACAATTCCTCGACCGCCTGCTGTGTTTCTGCTGACACTTTGACCCGCTCCACTGTCGACCTCCCCCTTGCTGTCTCCATCAGCAATTGCACTCCCTCTGCTCATTCTGGTGGCGCCGCTGTGTTCAGTTCTGACAGCGACCCGCATGGTTAGGTTCATTCTGGCGGCCCCTTGATCACAGGAACCCAGGTTCCTCCTCTGGGTCCCACTGCAGAGCGTGATGGTCCGAGCCCCCAGCAGGAAGGACAGTCTGACAGTGTCAATTATTGTGCTCCATGCTGCGAGCAGTTCAAGTCCAATAATGAGGGATCTTGAATGTCAGCCAGCCAGAACGGGTGGCTGTGGTGATGCAGCGCCCGGTGGGCTCCCATCCCTGCGGTTCTGCCTCGTCCATACCGGGCAGCACCCCGGGTCAGACCAGGGAGATGGTAGAACCAGTGTCGATCAGGGCCCGGATCGGCGTGCTGTCCAGGCTGCACTGTAGGTACATCGCTAGCGAGTGTCCAGTTTGGCCCAAACGTGGTGACAGTCCATCGGGGAAAATGTCTGTGGGAGGCACCAGGTCCCCATCCATACCATCTTGCTCTAGTTTAAAGTTGGCAAGGGCCGGTTTGTCACGGGGTGGGGGCCAGGCAGTACCGCACGATGTGTCCTGGCTCCCCACAGCGGAAGCACCCTTCCTCGCACAGCCGTTGCGGTCTTCTTTCTGACCGCGCTGCTGTGATCTGGCGCAGTTCCCCTCTTCGGGTGGCCAGCCGTTCAGCACAGCAGCCAGCTCGACCTGGACCAGACAGTCATCCAGCAGGGTTCTGCCGTTAAAGCGGGGAAGTCTGGCCCGGTCGCCTCTTGGTCGGTCGCCAGCCCATCCTGCCCTGAAAAGGGTGGGAAGCGGGCCCAATTTCTCTGCTTAGCCCGCTCTGCTGGTCCCATCGGGTCCGCTGCTCCATTCATCCCGGCAAGCAGCTCCGGGGGTCGGTGTATCAGCTCTGTCATCTATCCCCAGCTGAGTGATGAACCGCTCAAGCTGATGAATCTCCCACTCTGATTCTGGCTTCCATCTGCTCCATGATCCCACTCTTGACACCAGTGTGACATAAGGGTTCACACAAGGAGAGACGACTGACGAAACAGGCTTTATTTATACATGCTCTCACAACACAGAATGGAGAGGAGGTCATTTACACAGATCCCCGTCTCACTTATGGTGACAAACACATGATCACATACAGGGAAACAACGCTAACTGGTCTTATAACACTGCTGTGCCATTATAACGGCACAGCAATAACACTTAGAACACATGAATAATAATCTTTGAATCCTCCGTGGCACAAGCATGCCGGGAGAATCCCCGCTCCCTTATCACAGCCTCGACATTACAAATTGATGATTCTTCAATTTCTGAGATCTCAAGAGTCTGATATCCATCTGCACCTGTAAAAGAACAGATGTGTGTGCCCACACGAGTGTGTGAAAGCGCACACAAGAGGCAGTGTACAAAAGCGGCCGGCGCAGCGCACCTTTCCCTCCCCCAAAGTGGCGCTGCACATCAGCCCCGGGCTCCAGGCGTTGGAAGGCCCCCACCCCCATGGGCTGGGGACCAGCCTATGAGCACCGTCACCCCCCATGCACAGCAGACCAGAGCCCCAGGCACCACCGGACACCCACACCTAAGGGAGGCAGTAGCAAGAAGTGGGGGACCTACAGGGAAAGCCAACCCCCCCCCCCCCCCCCATGCCAGAGGCATGCTCACATGGCCAGGCGGTACCACCTCCCTCCCCCCCTTACATTCACACTCGTGCTCTCACTCACTTGCACTTACTCTCACACTCACAACCATGGCAGTTTAGTGTTTTTAGGCATTTATTGCTAAGTTGGCTGTAGCTGCAACCAACTAATTAGTTTGCATCCTGACAGTTTGTTTTTTGATCAGATGCTGTCAACGTTTTCCTCATTATGCATAAAGTGGTCTTTGGTGTCTGGTAATTTGTTTCATTGCAGTACTTGACTTTAAGGTGGATGAGCTCACAGTGCTGGTCAGGACCCAGAGGGAATAAAACGTGTAGTATTATGCGTTTTCGTAAACGTGGCTACACTCGCATATCCCAGACAGCAATGTTGCAATACCCGGCTTTAAGACCGTTTGGACGGACAGGGACGTTATAAGGTGCGGTAAAAAGAAGGGAGGAGGGATTGCACTGTACGTAAGTGTGGTAGTGTAATCCCAGACATGTACACGTGAAGGAATGTCTCTGTAGCCCGGACATTGAACTGTTTGCTGTAGGAACACGACCTTTTTATCTTCCACGAGAGTTCATGGCTGCCATTGTGATTACCGTTTACATCCCTCCATCAGCTGATGCAGTGGTGGCCTGTGACATCAGCAGCTCCACTGCTACCGCTTGACTGGCTCAGCATCTTGATGCACTTATGACCATTACAGGAGATTTTAACCATGTCTCACTGGACAAAACATTTCCAAACTTCCAGTTTGTTGATTGTCCCACCAGAGAAAACACTGGATCTCCTGTATGCACCTCTGGTGTTGGCATACAACTCCATAGCTCTTCCACCCCTTGGCAGAGCCGATCCATGGGAAGGACAGACAACATGACTGACTGCATCACAGAATAAATCAGATTCTGTGAACACAACTATGTGCTGCTTCCCCAATAAACCATGGATCACCAGTGACCTGAAAGCACTTCTTAAGAAAAAGAGGGCTTTCAGGTCTGGAGACCGAGGGGAACTGAGGAGAGATGCAAGCCACATCTGATGTGTGCTGGCAGGAATTTCTCCTTGCCAGCAGGTAGTGCCATTATTTTATCTTAATCCTTTTCGGGTCGTGGGGGGGCTGTTTAGTGTAAACAGTGACAGGAAAAAGGAAGCAAGTTCCACATGTTCGGCCATGATTGTCAGCTGCAGGAGTCATGGAAAGCACTGCCTGTGAGTAAATCTTTTATTTAACATGACTTAGAAACATTCATGAATATTTTGATAGTTTGAGCAGCTCCCCAGTGCTTTGAAGACCAGAACAAATTACAGAGACTTTAACACAGAGACTAAAAAAAATGGATTTTAAGTAATCAAGCCTGCCAGCATTTACTCTCCCTTAAATGGGATTTGAAATTGTACTCTTAAATTGTTTGTGCGCCGTTTCATTGTTTTACCTTTTAAACGTACTCACTGCTTGTTTCATGGTCAGTTTCTGAAACCTGAATTGCTTTCTATATGTGCCATTTTTCCTTTTAATATCTTCCTGCCTGCCTCAGGGACTACAGATGGAAATTAGTGAGAATATGGCTGTGTTGTTAGACATGTATATGTTGGACACTGCATATGTGATTTAACCTCACGATGAAGGAGAGCCACAGAGCTGCAGTCCCCTGCGGTGCGGAGCCGCAGAGCCTGGACCCCCTGCGGAGGACAGGGGACAGAAGACTTCCTGACCGCTGAGGCTCGAGAGGAGAGAAGGGGGAGTTAAGATAAGATAAGCCTTTATTAGTCCCACAACGGGGAAATTCCAGGATTGCAACAGCACAGGGATAGCAACACTCAGAGCAACAATCAGAAGGCAAGAGGAAAAAAACAACAAAAAAAAACAAACAAGCAAGAGCAGCTAATATACATATGTACATATTACTATAAAATATATATATATATACACACACACACACACACACAGACACACAGTGCAGAGCATTGTAGCTGGATGGAATAAATATATGAACACAGTGCAGAGCGTTGTAGCTAGATGGAATAAATATGTAAATATATAAACACCCACAGTACGGAGCATTGCAGCTAGGTGGAATAAATATGCAAGTATATAAACACACACAGTGCGGAGCAATGTAGCTAGATGGAATAATATGTAGATATATAAAAACACAGTGCGGAGCATTGTAGCTAGATGGAATAAATATATAGATATATAAATATAAACACACCCAGTGCTGAGCATTGTAGCTAGATGGAATAAATATGTAAATATATAAACACACACAGTGCAGAGCATTGTTGCTAGATGGGATGAAACAGCATAACCGTCTACTTAGTTATCCTACATGGTATGATTATGTGCCCATACATATTCTCACCCACCATAGCGACCAATATGTTCCTAGTTGTATGCCGGAGAGGACCATTGTGTAAGTCTATTGCATCTTTTGCATTCAAAAAACTATTAGTTTGTTACGTCTTTTTGCTATCTCTGCGAGCAGCCCTGCTTAGGTTGTACAGTCTGACAGCCGTTGGTAGGAAGGACCTACGAAACCTCTCGGTTGTGCACCTGGGATGATGTAGTCTGCTGCTAAATGAGCTCCTCAGTGCATCCAGTATGTCCTGCATAGGGTGGAACTCGGACTCCAGCAGAGATGACAGTTTAGCCACCGTCCTTCTCTCTCCTATCTCCTCCATCGGATCAAGGCGCTGCCCCAGGACAGAGCTAGCTTTCTTAATCAGTTTGTTCAGTCTCTTCCTATCGGCTGCAGTAATGCCACTGCCCCAGCAGACCACTCCAAAAGTGATGGCTGATGCCACCACCGTGTCATAGAATGACTTCAGCAGCGCCCCTTGTACACCAAAAGACCTGAGTCTCCTCAGCAGGAACAGCCTGCGCTGTCCCTTCTTGTAGAGTGCGTCAGTATTGTGTGACCAGTCTAGTTTATTGTTCAGATGAACACCCAGGTACTTATAGGATGTCACCATCTCGATGTCTGTTCCCTGTATATTTACTGGTGCTGTGAGGGGTTGCCCATGCCTGCGGCAGTCCACCACCAGCTCCTTAGTTTTCCTCGCGTTGATCTGGAGGCAGTTCCGATGGCACCAGTCCACGAAGTCCTGGATAAGCCCTCTGTACTCAGCTTCATCTCCGTTGGAGATGAGACCAACGATCGCAGAGTCATCAGAGAACTTCTGTAGATGGCAGTGTGTTGTGTTGTGTGAGAAGTCCGCAGTATAAAGAGTGAACAGGAAGGGAGCCAGCACCGTTCCCTGGGGGGCCCCCGTGCTACTGATGATCGTGTCGGAAACACAGTCCCGGGTTCTCACAAACTGAGGCCGGTTCGTGAGGTAGTCCAGGATCCATGATGACAGGTGCTGGTCCACCCCTGCGCGCAGCAGCTTGTCCTTCAGGATCATCGGTTGGATGGTGTTGAAAGCACTGGAGAAGTCAAAGAACATGATCCTCACCATATTCCCGGGCTTCTCCAGGTGGGACAGAGAACGGTGAAGGAGGAAGATCACTGCATCCTCCACCCCAATGCCATGCTGGTAGGCGAACTGGAGTGGATCCATCGCTGGTTCCACCAGGGGGCGGAGATGAGCAAGGAGCAGTCTCTCCAGGGTCTTCATCAAGTGGGACGTCAAGGCCACCGGTCTGTAGCTGTTCAGGTCTTTGGGGTGGGAAGTTTTTGGTACAGGTACCACACAAGATGTTTTCCACAGCTGTGGTACCCTCCCCAGTTTCAGGCTCATGTTGAAGATATACGTCACAATCCCACACAGCTGGTCTGCACAGTTATGTATGTATGTATGTATGTATGTATGCATGTATGAGTTATGTAAATAAAAGGTTAATGAATGTGAATAAAGGGATTTTGGTAGAGATGTGTGATTTCCCCTGCGAGGGAAATGGTTTGATGTGAGAATGTTTAAAAGGGAGAACTTTGGTGTGTTCACCCTCTTTGTTCGCTGCTCAGGAATGAGAGCAGACAGTGGGATGATTACTTGAAATAAACTGGAATTAAATGCAATTCGGTTTCGTTATTCAAGTCTCCCCACATTGGTGACTGACGACGTTGAGAATGAACGAAGAAGGTCTCCGGGTCCCGGACTCACAGCGCTCAGAGCTGGCAAGCGCAGTGGCCGTTAAGCTGCCTGATTTCTGGCAGGATAACCCACGGTCGTGGTTTCTGCAAGCAGAGTCGCAGTTCGCGCTCGCAGGAGTAACGGTGGATGACATTAAGTTCCACCATGTCATCGCTAAACTGGACAACAGCACAGCTCGGTGCGTGCAGAGCTTGGTGGAGCAGCCACCCGCGACCGACAGGTACGGCAAGCTGAAATCCACCCTCATCAAGTTTTTCACCCCCTTGGCCGAAGTGAGGGCGAGGAGGATCCCGTCTTTGCTAGACCAAGGAGGACACAGGCCGAGCGCCCTGATGGAGGAGATGATACAGCTGAGAGGGTTGGACAACGATGATTTCATTTTTCAGTTCATCTTCCTCTCCAACCTCCCGATGCATGCGAGAAGCACGCTGGCCGGCAAAAAGTGTCACACCCTGGAGGAGTTCCGGGAGCTGGCCCAGGAAGCAGATGGGATCCTGGACGCCTGCGGCAGGCAAGCAACCACAGCGGCGACCCGAGACAGCGGGGAGCCAGAGGCGGCAGACCCAGACTGGCCGATGACGGCGGCAGCACGGCCGCGACGAGGTGGAGCCAATGGTCCGGCGGCAGAGGCGCGGACACGACACAGCGGAGGAGAAGATCTCTGCTTTTACCATCGGAGGTTCGCAGAGAAGGCACGCAGGTGTGTGCCGCCCTGCAACTTCAGGAGTTCGGGAAACGGCAAGACCGGGGGTCGCTAGCAGCTTCGACCCTCGGAGAACGCAGCAAGCTGCTCTACATCACGGATGCGCGCTCCGGACGAGAGTTCCTCATCGACACCGGAGCACAAGTGAGCTTCATCACCCCAACATACGCGGACCGGGTGGCTGGACCCCACGGTAGCAGAGCTACGACGGCAAATGGTTCGAACATCAACACCTACGGGAGAAGGACCTTGCCTTTGTGCTTACATGGCCGCACATATGAATGGACTTTTGTAATAGCGCCGGTGAGTTTCAACATGTTGGGCGCGGATTTTTTGTGTTCACACAATCTGTTAGTTGATCTTGCTAATAGACGGCTGGTAAATGCACTCTTTTTACTCTCTCCCCTGTTCAGCTCGAGTGTCCCCGCCACCAGTACAGACCCACGTCGCTACAGCAGGTGGTAAGTTTCACACACTCCTCACCCAATTTCCAGCGCTCACTGTGCCCACTTTTTCAGCGACGGTCGCGAAGCACGGGGTGAAACACTATCCCCACATCTGGTCCTCCCGTGTTTGCAAAAGCTCGGTGCTTGGATGCAGTTAAGCTCGTCATTGCACGCGAGGAGTTCGCCAGCCTGGAGAGGCTAGGCATCGTTCGTAGGTCGAAGAGCCCGTGGGCTTCGCCGCTGCACATGGTACCGAAAGCCGATGGCTCCTGGAGACCGTGCGGGGATTACCGCAGGCTAAACAACGCTACGGCGCACGATCGTTATCCCATCCCGCACATTCAGGATTTTTCGGTGCACCTGGCGGGGGCGCGCATTTTTTCAAAGATTGATCTGGTTCGCGGCTATCACCAAGTCCCAGTCCAACCGGAGGACATTCCTAAAACAGCGGTAATAACCCCGTTCGGACTTTTCGAATTTTTACGCATGCCGTTTGGTCTCAAAGGGGCGGCGCAAACATTTCAGCGGATGATGGATGCCGTGTTACGTGATCTCCCTTTCGTGTTTGTGTACCTCGACGACATTTTGGTCGCGAGTACTTCAGAGGACGAACACGAAACGCACCTCACAGCAGTTTTTAGGAGGCTGGGAGAGCACGGCTTAATAGTTAACCCAGCCAAGTGCCAGTTCGGCGTCGAGCGGATCGATTTTTTGGGTCACCGCGTCTTCCCGGAGGGAGCGGTTCTGTTACCAGATAAAGTACGCGCGGTAGCGGATTTTCCCCGTTCACAAACGGTCAAATCACTACAGGAATTCTTGGGGATGGTGAATTTGTATAACCGATTCCTGCCCCACGCAGCTCAAATCATGCAACCGTTATATGCCGCGCTCAAAAAACAAAAACCGACCCAGGCGGTCGAATGGTCCCCGGAGCGGGAGCGCGCGTTCACAGAGGTTAAAAAAGCCTTGGCTGACGCTGCGCTCCTGGCCCACCCAGACCCTGCAGCACGTATCGCGCTGACGACAGACGCTTCAGATTTAGCCATAGGGGCCGTTATTGAGCAACAGGTAGCCGGAGTTTGGCAGCCTTTGGCTTTCGGGCTGCACGGTGGCGCAGTGGTTAGCACTATGGCAGCACAGTTTACCCTTGGCCGGGGGATTGTGGAGATCGTGGGTTCGATCCCAGCCCCCGACCAACAGTGATCTGTGTGGAGTTTGCATGTTCTCCCCGTGTTGCGTGGGTTTACTCCGGGATTTCTCCGGTTTCCTCCCACATGCCAAAAACATGCATGTTAGGTTAATTGGCTGATCTAAATTGTCCCTAGATATTTGTTTCCTATAGGCCCTTAGAATAGAGGGTTAGTATTAATGAAAGCGCTTTGAGTGGTCTTTGTGACTAGAAAAGCGCTATATAAGTGCAGGTTAGTTAGTTAGTTTCTTCAGCAAATCTTTAAGCGCGGCTGAATGAAAATACAGCGCGTTCGACAGAACTGTTGGCGCTGCATTTGGCTATTCATCATTTCCAGTTCTGGCTGGAAGGATGGTGCTTCACCGCTTATGTGGACCACAAGCCGCTCACATACGCCATGGCCAAAATTTCAGACCCGTGGTCCGGCAGGCAGCAGAGGCAGCTGGCCGCAATCTCGGAATTTACCACTGACATTAGGCACGTTGCGGGCAAATTCAATGTAGTAGCAGATTGTCTCTCGCGCGCGTTCACGACTCCAACACGCGCAGAGGCAGAACGGGCCACCGTGACCACGCCGCAGGAGAGCGGCACGGTGGCGCGCGCAGCCCCGGTGCACATGGGTATAGATTACGCAGCCATGGCAGCGGACCAGGGGGCGGACGCAGACGTGCGCGCGCTCCAGTCTGGACCAACAGGGTTAAGGCTGGAGAGCAAGTGTTTACAAACCGGTATGCCCCCCCTGATCTGCGACATGTCGACGGGGCGCCCGCGTCCGGTGGTTCCGGCCACGTGGCGCCGCCGTGTTTTTGACTCGGTCCACTCACTGGCGCACCCGGGGGTGCGCGCGTCTGTGAAACTAGTGGCGGAAAAGTTTGTTTGGCCGTGCGTGCGCAAGCACGTGAAGGAATGGGCAAAAACCTGCATCTCCTGTCAACGGGCCAAAATTCACAAGCACACAAGAGCCCCGTTAGAACCGTTCCGCATTCCGGCCAGAAGGTTCAACCATGTGCACGTCGACCTTGTGGGCCCCCTACCGGCATCGCAGAGGTTCACGCATCTTTTGACAATGGCGGACCGCACCACACGTTGGCCGGAAGTGGTCCCACTTGCGACGACCACGGCCGCGGAGGTGGCTCGCGTTTTTTTAACGGCTTGGGTGGTGCGCTTCGGGGTTCCGTCGGACATTACGTCTGATAGAGGACCGCAATTCATCTCTGAGCTGTGGTCAGCGATGGCCAACGGCTTAGAAGCCAAAATTCACCGCACTACGGCTTACCACCCTCAGGCCAATGGTTTATGCGAGCGTTTTCATAGGTCTTTGAAGGCAGCACTCAGAGCGTCGCTCACGGATGCAGATTGGGTAAATAAACTGCCATGGGTTTTATTAGGGTTGCGTTCTGCGCCTAAAGAGGACTTAGACGCCTCCCCAGCGGAGCTGGTATTCGCACAAACTCTGAGGCTGCCAGGCGAGTTTTTACCAGAGCACCCAGAGCCCCCACCTCTCTCTGCTCTGGGACCGTTAGTTGGCACGGGAGCAGACACGCTCCCGGGTCCGGTTCATCACGCTTTTCCACGAGTTTTCGTCCCCAAGGCTTTGAAAAATGCCGACTTCGTTTTTGTCAGGCGCGAAGCCCTAAAAGCAACGCTCAAACCACCTTACGAAGGGCCATTTCGAGTGCTGGAGGCAGGTGATAAGCAATTTGTGCTAGATTTTGGAGACAGAAAAGAGACAGTCAGTATTGACAGACTAAAACCTGCTTTTGTCATGAAGGACGTGTCTGTACCGGTCGCAGTGGCGCCTCGACGAGGCAGGCCCCCGCAAAAGGCAAATAATCACTCTCTTCCTCAGTCAACAGAGCCGAAGCAGAAAGGCGCCGCAGGCAAGGCGGGGCCAACTCACAGCAGATTCGGCAGACGGCTGAAGCCCAAGCGGCGCACAGACTGAATGTTGGTGTTGATTATTCAGTAGTGAGTAAGGTGTTATTAAATTTTAGGAAATAGTCTGTTCTTCATCGTTTGTGGGGGGGGGGGGGGTTTATATGGCTGTGTTGTTAGACATGTATATGTTGGACACTGCATATGTGATTTAACCTCACGATGAAGGAGAGCCACAGAGCTGCAGTCCCCTGCGGTGCGGAGCCGCAGAGCCTGGACCCCCTGCGGAGGACAGGGGACAGAAGACTTCCTGACCGCTGAGGCTCGAGAGGAGAGAAGGGGGAGTTATGTAAATAAAAGGTTAATGAATGTGAATAAAGGGATTTTGGTAGAGATGTGTGATTTCCCCTGCGAGGGAAATGGTTTGATGTGAGAATGTTTAAAAGGGAGAACTTTGGTGTGTTCACCCTCTTTGTTCGCTGCTCAGGAATGAGAGCAGACAGTGGGATGATTACTTGAAATAAACTGGAATTAAATGCAATTCGGTTTCGTTATTCAAGTCTCCCCACAGAGAACACTATAATCTGGTTCAGAGCATCTTTACCTTGTGTTTAATGTTTTTTTCTGTACACGAACCCTGACAAACCAATAAACTAGTTATTTTTAGCTTGTGCTCCTGTGGTGTTGAGGTGCAGCTGTACTGTTAATGCACAAACTTATTTTGCAAATTTATTGTACAGCACTTTTATGTCTGCTGTGTTTATACAAAGAATTTTAATCTTGAAATGTTTGTGACACATTCAAGTTGATATTAATCCAGCGTTGTGATTCGAGCATTCAGTTAAGAGTCAAGTATTTGTTCATTTTCTCAGTTTTACTCTGGCATTTGAAGCAAAACATCTAAATAACGAAGACAAATGCCTGTCACTTGTCAAAGAGTCATCTGCATAGCTGTAGTCACCCTATACAGTGAGGGCAAAACGGTAAAATGGCAAATCCATCTACAGCAATATATGGATATAGAAAGCAGTCTCGCCAACCATGTCTCACTTACAAGATGATGCCAAGTCAGTCCACACTCAGTCAAACGCATCAAAGTCTTCCAGAAATTCAGCCAGCATGGTCGCACTCACTGCACAGGCGAAAGCCGAGGCAGCACTCGCATGAGCCAGAGCCACCTTTGCCCAAAAAGAAATTGAAAGTCGAACAAGCACAGCTTAAAGTTGAAGAAACACTGCTCAATGCCACATTGAAAGCACTTCGTCAGCAAAGTGAAGCCAAAGCGGCACATGCAGAAACAAATGCGTACGAGGCTGCAGCGAGCAACAGAGGATGGGCACATGAGTAGTGCTCACTCAGACATTTCACCCTTTAGAGCGCACTAGTGATTATGTGAGAGACCAGTTCCTCCAAAACACCACAATACCTCCACCCAGAGATGCAAAACCCAAAGAGGACTCTGTATACTTCCAACCCAAGCAGGAAGCAGAATTGTTTGAACCTACTAGTAAACTCGAACTCTCACCCACTCACAGGCACAATGGTCCATCCCATATTTTCCAGCGCATGACCCACTGCCATCCTTCAGCTCTCCCTCATGAGAAAACAGATACATCCGACCTTGCCAGATTTCTAGCCAGATGCGAGTTGCTCACTCAAGGACTAAAAGTTCAATGACAAGCCAGGCAACTACTGGGCATGGAAATCCTCATTTGAAAACACCATCCAAAATTTGCACCTTACAGCTAGTGAAGAGCTCGATTTGCTCACCAAGTGGTTGGGTGATGAATCCTTGCAACATGCCAAATAGCTCACAGCAATGCACATCAACAATCCCTATTTCGGGCTGTCCAAAGTGTGGGAGCGGTTATAGGAGTGTTATGGGTCTCCTGAGGTTTTGGAAAGGCTCCATTTGATAGGCTTGAACACTTCCCCAGAATTTCAAACAAGGACCCCCCCCATCTCCTACGTGACCGTGGGGAGCTTCTTATGGCAATAGACTCTGCCAAGAGTGAAGGCTATATACCAGGACTGCTGTACCTCGACACAGCCCGTGGTATCCATCCCATAGTTGACAAACTTCCCTTTATCCTGCAAGAGAAATGGATGGTGCACAGTACAAGGTACAAAAATGATCACATGGTGTCATTCCCCCCCCCCCAATTCTGCTTTTGCTGACTGTTAAAAATGAAGGTAAGATGAGAAACAACCCAAGTTTAAGTGCTCAAGTATTACTTCCTGTCACAACACCCAAACCCAATAAATACCTGACAAGGCATGGCAGAATGAGAACCCCATCTCCGTCAATAGAACAGAAGTCATTAACTCTGAACAGAGGCAGAGTACATAAAAAAAAGTTGATGATCCCAACAGAGTGTCCCATCCATAAAAAAAACCCCATATGCTCAGAAAGTGCAGAGCATTCAGAGAGAAAACCCTGGAGGAACACAAAGCTTACCTAAAGCAAAGTCAAATATGTTTCTGGTGCTGTGCTTCTTCTAACCATCAGGCAAAGAACTTAAGTGGAAATCCACTGTGCTTACACAGAAATTCTCACACTGGGTGCCAATTTGTACATTGTCTCATGCCATCTCAGGCTCATATAGTCTCCAATATTAAGATTACCATTGTACAGTCTATTGGGTATTATCAGAGGCGAGTCATACTCAGTGAATTTTCACTTACCCAGGGTCATGTTATAGTCATCCAGTGAATTTCCAATTTTCATTCTCATTTCCTCTTGTTTTAACTGCTTTAACTGTCTTAATTGCTTTTAATGTGTATTTATTAGTGTTCGTATTTAGTATTAAGGTGTGTTTATTACCTTTATTAGTATGGATGTGTATTTATTACCTTGGCATTCGTTTGGAGAGCAGAGTAAGAATTTCATTGCTCAGGAAATGTTGCATTTCTTAACTGTGCACATGATAAATCCTTTGAATCTTGAATGTGAAAGTGACTTACACACCACTGTTCTCCACCCTGGTCCTGCACTATGGATGACCCATGTCACAGAGGCTGTCACCAATCATGGCGGGGAGCAAGAATTACATCCAGTTACTACCTCCACCTGCACTCAAGTGTGTGGTAGTGAGAATGGTGGACACTACTGTGCCAAGATTTGCCTTGTTTATGTCTACCCAAAAGGTCACCATAATAAAAAGCTCAAAGCGCATGCAATCTTGGTCGATCAAAGCAACAAGTCCCTGGTCAAAACATCTTCCGCATACATAAGACATGTGCTGGTGTGTTGCATGTAACGGGGAGAAGAGCAACCAACTTCATAGTTGAATCAGCTGGCTCCTGTCTTCACAGACATTTTTAACACCTCCCTTAAGCTATGCCACGTGCCGCTCTGCCTCAAATCCTCCACCATCATCCCTGTCCCCAAGAAGCCACGGATCACTGGACTTAATGACTACAGACCTGTAGCGCTCACCTCTGTAGTCATGAAGTCCTTTGAGCGCCTGGTCCTGCCCCACCTCAAGTCCATCACCACCCCTCTCCTGGACCCGCTGCAGTTTGCCTACCGAGCCAACAGGTCTGTAGACGACGCAGTCAACCTGGCCCTCCACTCCATCCTGCAGCACCTGGACTCCTCGGGAACCTACGCCAGGATCCTGTTTGTGGACTTCAGCTCCGCATTCAACACCATCCGCCCCGCTCTGCTCCGGGACAAGCTGTCCCTGCTCAACGTGCCTGACTCCCTCTGCAGGTGGATCACCGACTTCCTGACGGACCGGAGGCAGCATGTGCGGCTGGGAAAGACTGTCTCAGACTCTGCTAGCATCAGCACCGGATCACCCCAGGGCTGTGTACTTTCCCCCCTACTCTTCTCCCTTTATACCAACTCCTGCACCTCCAGCCACCAGTTTGTCAAGTTGATCAAGTTTGCGGACAACACCACCCTCATCGGGCTCATCTCCAACGGCGACGAGTCCGCCTACAGGAGAGAGGTGGCCCAGCTGGCGTCCTGGTGCAACAACAACAACCTGCAGCTGAACGCTCTGAAGACAGTGGAGATGATTGTGGACTTCAGGAAAGTCACAACCCCTCTGCCCCCCCTCACCCTCACAGGCTCTCCCATCACCACTGCTGATTCCTTCCGCTTCCTAGGCACCACCATCACCAGGGACCTCAAGTGGGAGCCGACCATCAGCTCCCTCATCAAAAAGGCCCAGCAGAGGATGTTCTTCCTGCAGCAGCTGAGGAAGCTCAAGCTACCCACCAAGATGTTAGTGCAGTTCTACACAGCCATCATCGAGTCCATCCTCACCACCTCCATAACCGTGTGGTACGCAGGAGCCACTGCCAGGGACAGACTAAGGCTGCAGCGCGTCGTGCGCACTGCTGAGAAGGTGATCGGCTGCAAGCTCCCATCTCTCCAGGATCTGTACATCTCCAGGACCCGGAGGCGTGCTGGCCGGATCATAGCCGATCCCTCACACCCTGGTCACGTACTGTTTGCCCCCCTCCCCTCAGGTAGAAGACTTCGGTCCATCCAGACTAAAACCTCCCGTCACATGAACAGCTTCTTCCCCTCTACCATCAGACTGCTGAACACTAAGTGACTTATTGACTCTCGTGCACTATGTACAGCAGCTCAACCAGACTCATGTCAATCATCACTGTTTTCTTCCTGCATTACCGACTGCACTATATGGTTCTCCACATTATCTGCTGCTCACTAATATATTTAACTGCTGACCAGTATTACTCACTTATTCTACACTTTATTGCATGTATAGTTTATTTCTTTTATTTTATCATGTTTAATGTTGCAGCATTGCACCGAGACAAATTCCTAGTTTGTGTACTACATGAACAATGGCAATAAATCTGATTCTGAATCAGTTGATGGCTGAGTAAGACTGCCTTTGCCCACGCTCACTGAATGCAACATGCTCCCTGACAGACGTGAAATCCCATCCCGGCAAGCAGCTAGCTGTCATTCTCACCTTAAACATATTGCTCCAGACATCCCGGTATGCATCTCTAAGATAGACATTATACTGCTTCTTGGGAGAGATGCAATTCAAGTCTACAATGTGCTTGATCATAGAAATGGGCCTCGGAATGCTCCATTTGCTCAAAAGCTGGCTCTGGAGTGGGTTATTGTTGGTAATATCTGTCTTGGTGGTGCTCACAAACCTGGGAATGTGAATGTTCAAGACAAATATTTTATACAACAGGTGCCCGAGTATCTTCCTTCCATGTCAAAACAACATCCAAGTTAAGGAAGTCTTTAATCATCAGGGTAATCAAAGCTAGTTCTTTTGCACAAGAAGTCAGATACACTGAAACTGCTATGGGAGAAAGTCTAGCACTCCACGAGCACAGAAGAAAAACCTGCCTATTCAACTGAAGAACAAGCCTTTTTGCAGATAACAGACAAGGAAGTCTACCAGGATGACAAACAACTTGATAGCTTCACTTCCTTTCCATTCCAAGGCCTCGCCTTCCTAATAAGACAGCAAGCTAACCAATGCCTTGTATTAGTGTGTTGCATAGTAGAAAAGTGACCTGAAATGAAACGACATTGTCAGTTTTATGCAATACACATTTGACAGTGGCCATGCAGAGCAAGCACCGCTGCTTAAAAGTGCACTCCAGTGGCTCTAAAACCACCTCAAAAACAAATGTGTATTGCCCAAAGTAGTATATTGTGGCTTTTTACCCACAAAAAAAAACAAAAAAAAAAAAAACAACTTTCATTGCCTTAAAATTGCTTGAAGAGATTTTAAATCCTTCACCTACTCAAGTATGCACGGATTTAGGAATATCCTAATTAGCGGCCTGCAGGGCTCGCACGTGACTGGTTCTGCGACTCCTAGTGGGTGGGCTGTTAGTCTGTTCAAGATGCTTCCGGACGTTAAAGTTTTCAGAATCAGAATCAGGTTTATTGCCATTGTTCATGTAGTACACAAACTAGGAATTTGTCTCGGTACAATGCTGCAACATTAAACATGATAAGATAAGAGAAATAAACTATACATGTAATAAAGTGTAGGATAAGATTAAGTGATACTGGTCAACAGTTAAAATATATATTAGCCAGCAGCAGATACTGTGGAGAACTATATAGTGCAGTCGGTAATGCAGGAAGAAAACAGTGATGATTGACATGAGTCTGGTTGAGCTGCTGTACATGGTGCACGAGAGTCAATAAGTCACTTAGTGTTCAGCAGTCTAATGGCAGAGGGGAAGAAGCTGTTCATGTGACGGGAGGTTTTAGTCTGGATGGACCGAAGTCTTCTACCAGAGGGGAGGGGGGCAAACAGTACGTGACCAGGGTGTGAGGGATCGGCTATGATCCGGCCAGCACGCCTCCGGGTCCTGGAGATGTACAGATCCTGGAGAGATGGGAGCTTGCAGCCGATCACCTTCTCAGCAGTGCGCACGACGCGCTGCAGCCTTAGTCTGTCCCTGGCAGTGGCTCCTGCGTACCACACGGTTATGGAGGTGGTGAGGATGGACTCGATGATGGCTGTGTAGAACTGCACTAACATCTTGGTGGGTAGCTTGAGCTTCCTCAGCTGCCGCAGGAAGAACATCCTCTGCTGGGCTTTTTTGATGAGTGAGCTGATGGTCAGCTCCCATTTGAGGTCCCTGGTGATGGTAGTGCCTAGGAAGCGGAAGGAATCAGCAGTGGTGATGGGAGAGCCTGAGAGGGTGAGGGGGGGCAGAGGAGTAGTGACTTTCCTGAAGTCTACAATCATCTCCACTGTCTTCAGAGCGTTCAGCTGCAGGTTGTTATTGCTGCACCAGGACGCCAGCTGGGCCACCTCTCTCCTGTAGGCGGACTCGTCGTCGTTGGAGATGAGCCCGATGAGGGTGGTGTCGTCCGCAAACTTGATCAACTTGACAGACTGGTGGCTGGAGGTGCAGGAGTTGGTGTAAAGGGAGAAGAGTAGGGGGGAAAGTACACAGCCCTGGGGTGATCCGGTGCTGATGCTAGTATAGTCTGAGACAGTCTTTCCCAGCCGCACATGCTGCCTCCGGTCCGTCAGGAAGTCGATGATCCACCTGCAGAGGGAGTCAGGCACGTTGAGCAGGGACAGCTTGTCCCGGAGCAGAGCGGGGCGGATGGTGTTGAATGCGGAGCTGAAGTCCACAAACAGGATCCTGGCGTAGGTTCCCGGGGAGTCCAGGTGCTGCAGGATGGAGTGGAGGGCCAGGTTGACTGCATCGTCTACAGACCTGTTGGCTCGGTAGGCAAACTGCAGCGGGTCCAGGAGAGGGGTGGTGATGGACTTGAGGTGGGACAGGACCAGGCGCTCAAAGGACTTCATGACTACAGAGGTGAGCGCTACAGGTCTGTAGTCATTAAGTCCAGTGATCCGTGGCTTCTTGGGGACAGGGATGATGGTGGAGGATTTGAGGCAGGACGGCACGTGGCATAACTTAAGGGAGGTGTTAAAAATGTCTGTGAATACAGGAGCCAGCTGTTTCGCACAGAGTCTCAGGGTGGAGGGAGACACGCCGTCTGGGCCGGGGGCCTTGCGCGGGTTCAGTCTGGAGAACTGTTTGAGCACATCCTGCTCACTGATGATAAGGGGAGGGGGGGGGGGAGGAGGGGGGGGTGCCTTAAATGAAGTAGGGAATGTGGAGGCTGTGGAGCTGGAGGGAGGGGGGGAGTTGGACACAGATGACGAGGTGTCAAAACGGGCATAGTGTTGGGACAGTCTTTGACAAAGGGCTTTGTCATCCTGACCTTTAGGAGCCTTAGGTCGATAGTTGGTGATTTGCCTCAGTCCTCTCCACACGGAAGCCGAATCATTAGCAGTGAACTGCTGCTGGAGTCTCTGAGTATAGAGATTTAGCCCTCTTCAGCTCTCTGTTAAACTGGTATTTAACCTCCCTGTAGCAGTCCCTGTCTCCACTTTTCAGCGTTGCTTCCTTCTCCTTCCTGATCTGTCTGAGCTTAGCTGTGAACCAGGGTTTGTCATTAGAGTAACTCACCCTGGTGCGTGATGGAAGAATGTTCTCTTCACAAAAGTGGATATATGAGTTCACAGTGTCCGTGTACTCATCCAGATCATGCGTGGCTCCTTTAAGCATGCCCCAGTCAGATATTTCCATGCACGTTTCCAGCTTCTCCTCAGCATCACTGGTCCGTATCTTCGTAGTGCTCACAACAGGTTTAGTGAGCTTCAATCTCTGTATGTGGGAATGAGGTGAACCATCACGTGATCAGATAATCCCAGCGCAGCTCGAGGGACAGCGCGATATGCGTCTTTCACTGTGGTGTAACAGTGATCCAGTGTGTTTAATCCTCTGGTGGGGCATTTAATAAACTGTTTGTAGCGGGGGAGATCGTGGCTCAGATTGCACTGATTAAAGTCGCCAGCCACAATAATCAGCGAGTCTGGAAAACTCCGCTCTGTGTGTTGAATGTGATCCGCGAGCACGCGCTGAGCTTCGCGCGTGTCCGCGTCGGGAGGGGCGTACACAGCGATCATTATGAAAGAAGCAAACTCCCGCGGGGAATAGAAGGGCTTGCAATTGATAACAAGAAATTCCAAGGCAGGAGAACAGTGTTTGGAAATTACCGTTACATCAAAGCACCAGCTGCAGTTGATGTAGAAGCAGACACCGCCTCCTGTGGTCTTGCCGGAAAGCTCTGTGTCACGATCAGCACGGAAGAGCTGAAAGCCGTCGAGGCGCAGCGCGCTGTCCGGTATATTTTCCCGGAGCCAGGTCTCAGTAAAGCAGAGGACAGCTGAGGAGGCGAGGTCCTTAAAACGCATCAGCAGTCTCAGTTCATCTACCTTGTTAGAGAGAGTTGGTATTGGACAGAAATATGCCAGGCAGCGCCGTTCGCGAGCCTCTCCTGCGAAGTCGTACGAGAGCGCCCGCTCGTCTTCCTCTCTTCCGCCGTCTCACTTTCCGAGCCAAACAATAAACCAGATCGGCGGCAGGGGCTAGAAAAACTGGGAGGAGGTCCGTGGGGGTGAAAGTCCTGATATTTAGAAGTTCTTCACGGGTATAAGTGCAAGCAGACACACAATTGACAAACAAAAACAAACAAAGAGCACAGCGAAGCACCATGTCGACCGCTGTGGGCGCCATCTTGGATGCGCCTTTTGCCTACATCTTCAAAAGTAAAAAGTGAAACATTTTTCTGAAAACAGTCGAGGCCTAAGATAAATTTGTAGTTGCCAAATATGTTTACTTTTTACCAACAACCAGTCCCCCTCCGCCTGCGACTAAACGGGGAGGGGGGTAACCAGATTTGAATGTGGTTGCTCTCAGCTCACAGTGCTGCGCCTGTCCGCTGAGACCGTGGTCTGGCACAGCCACATTCAATCAAATCAGGTCCCCCCCTTTGCCTCTCTTGCTCTCCCTCTGCTGCTACCCCTGCACATGATTGGTCGCCTCCTCCACTGGTTTGCTGTGCAAAACCGATGCCTTCATCCCCCTCTGCCTCAATCCTGCTGCTCCTCCCTCTTCCCGAGGTAGCCAAGAGTATCCGTCTGATTGGTTAATCTTATAACCAATCAGGCGAAGTAGGAATACTGACGTAGCTAGAAACACTGTCCAAATAAGCAGATGTTGCGGCACAGAGAGATCCCCAAAATAAGGGGTGATGTACAAAGTACTGCCCTTAATATCACAAAATAAAAACCCAACAACGCCACCCTGGGAGTTTCACCCAGAGAATTATTCTCTAAACCTTAACTTTGGGCACACAGGTTTGTTATACTCAGGAGGCAAGAGACGTGTTCCAAAGTTTAAAGAAATTTATTAGCACAATGATATAAAAAACCTTAACTGGGCCACCCAATAATATCAATAAAATGAACTGTGGCCTACCAGCAGTGAGTAGGTGTCAAAAAGGGGAGTGGCATCAAATAAGGCACCCTAAATCACATGACACACACATTGTGAGGGCGGAGCCCAAGGTGCAACACACAGCACACAAAAGGATGGGACCACCAATGGCAACCAATCCCGCTACTGTAGGCCTTCAGTTCTAAAGGAAAGACATAAAATTACTGAGAGGGCATAAAAAACATTTAAGCAAAAAGTGAATAATTACTTAAATAACAGAATTACAAATAGTCAACCCATAAACAATGGAGCAAGTTAATTCAATTTTTCCAATACAACACAACAACTTGCTCACAAACACCATTTGGAGAAATTTGCTCTTGAAAGAGGCAGAGTTTTCAGAGTATTATATTAAAAAACAAACTAAAGTCTCTTAAAAGAGCCAAAAAGGCAATGAACTCCCTCCAAAATAATTCCTCCAAACTAGTCCCAAAATAAGTGACCTCAATTAATAATGTAAAACCGCTAAAATGGAATAAGAAACCACCTCATCAGGGTGGGTCTCACACAGATAAATCTTAAAAATATAAATCTCCAAGAGGTAAAACAGCAGTGTTAATGCGAGCCTCTGTTGAATGGGCACGCAGCACAGGAGACGACCCACAGCTCCAATCAGCGGTAGAATTACTGCACCAATGAGACCTTAGTGAGAGTCCACCAGCGGTTTGCTACTGTGCTGACCGAGTAGTGAGTCACAACAGGCAGCAACAGAAAACCTGTTGTGTCCATAATGTAGGAATGACGAGTGAGTCTCACCTCTGTTAACAGGGGTTTATTTTAGGATAACACTTAACTATATACAGAGGCTTACGACACTCTCCTGCTGGCCAGGTGGCTTCACAACGAAAGAGGCAGAGCCTCTTCTGCCCACTCTTTTATACCTTGGGCGGTGTCACCACTGGAAACCAGTAGTAGCCACCCTGGTCTATCCCATGATCAACTTGGCCACCATCTTTGTCATACCAGCCTATTTACAGACATAACATTCCTCCCCCCTCAAAAAAAAAAAACAAACAAAACTGCCAAGCACACAAATAGCCCACCCAAATTTATCACCCGAGGCATGCACTAATCAAAATATGTACAAAAATAAACAAAACACCTATCCAATCATACAAGTAAGGCTGAGGGGCTGGGTAGACCACCAGCACCCCCCACATGGCTGAGCGGGTTATTCTACCGCTGGAAAAGAGTAACATACAAAACAAAGCTGTGTTTCTAACTAAAAATAATCCCTTAACCTGCTGAACTCTGTTCAACTTCCCTAAAAACACCTAAAAATAACATGCCCAAAGTAAATCAAAAGCTGTTCTTCAACCCTTTGCAGCATCTTCATGGGGTTAGTCTCTTTTAAAAGAAAACACACTGAAGTTTTTGGCAAAACAGTCATAATCTCTCCAAGTGCTCCTGCCACTGAGTAACAAGAAAGTTCGCCTGGGTGTTTTAGATACAAATGCTTGCAAATAACATACAGCTGTCAAATACTGGCTGGAAAACACAACAGAAATGTAGAACCAAGTGTTTAAGCTCAGGTCAAAATTTTGTAAAAATACCACAAAAAATGAATACATTACACAGCTTTTTTCTCAGGTTGTAACAAGGCTGTGTCTGTACTGGAAGACCAGAAATACAGCTTTTTTTTTTTTCCACTGCGCAGTGAGACGCACTAAGATGCAGAGACGTGACTGTCCGTGGAATTCACAGAGTTCAAGGGGTTAACAACATCGAAGAATATACACAAAACACAGTCTATTGGCGGCCCCCCACCCCAACTCCCACCCCACCATGGGCACACAGTATAATAAACAAAGGGGTACTCCAATAAATAAACCAATTAAACCAGGCAGGCCCAAAGTAATTTACCAAACCAAAACACACACAGAGCCACCACTAATTTAGTCATAAAATTTAGCACCTAAATATCAAATATTCACAATTTAACTCAAACACAGGGGAAATCCGGCATCACACCGCCCAAGTTATCAAATTAAACATGCAAACACCGTCTCAGGTTCGCAACTACACAACACACTGTGCCTACCAATTCACACCTTTTCCTCTTTTAAAAAAAAAAAAAAAAAAAAAACAATTCATCGGGGCACCAAATAGAAACTAATATCCAAACAGGACTGAAGAAGACCCACACATAAAAAAAAAAAAAAAAAAAAAAAAAAAAATATGCTCCATCCCTCTCAAGGTATCTCCGTCTCTTCACTTCAGGGCTCCTGCTGCGCCGTCTCCTCTCCACCTCCAGCAGCCACAGATCCCTCGGGTGTCTCCAGACATGAATAGACCTGCGCTCAACTGCCTCCATCCGACTGGGCTCCACCTGGAACTGCCTCTGGTCGTCCTGCTGCTCGCGTGGACTGTGATCTAGACGTACTTGAGCCTCAACATTGGTCTTTGAGGGAGCCCACTTCCTTTTATTCAGATCACTGATCCTGCGACAGACCCCCAGCTCCAGACGCTCCATCTTGCAGGCTCTCCTGGGTCTCTTCTTGGCAGGTTGTCGCTAGGAGCACTTTACGATAACCACGCTCGTTTTCTCCCGGCGTTGGCACCTCGTCCTGATGAGCCTCATCGGTCTGCTTTTGTTTGTTTTTAATCTCTTTTTACCAATATTAGCTTTTTACTTGGTGTTTGTTTAGTGTTGGCCTAGCAGAAAGCCCGATCAGGCACACAGGTGAATCAGACCCCGGGCAGGGCTGTTTCCCCAGGCTAGGCTATCCTGTTTTTAGCTAGCTATCCACTTCTCACCTGGAACATCATGACTCCATCCCCGACGTGTGTCAGCTGTGTGTCCCTCCTTAAGGTTTCTGAGTTGAAGTGAGACTCTCCAACCTCTATAAGATTTGGGAGGCTGAAGACCACCTAGATACTATAATCCTTGGGCGAACATCGGCCCCGGCAACTGACTCTGGCAGAGACGGCTACTTACCTGGGTGAATTTAGCACATCGCTATCCACTTCCACCCCTGCTCCAGTCTCCTCAGCTGTCCAGGACCCCAGCAATAAACACTGGCTTCAGCTTGGAGCTAAACCCAAAGCCTCGGGTGGTTTTTTCCTCATCCTTAATGTGTGCCCTGGACCTTGGTTGGGCCAACAAGTCAACATGGGCAATTGACCAGACATTCCTCCTTCGACTCTGATTAAGACTACTTTAGACGTGCCAAACTATACACCAGCTCCAAAAAGAAGAGAGCACATCACCCCACCATCACAACAACATTGGCAAAATTATCCACCATTTCAGAAGTCACCGGCAAAGCCCCACCAGATGACATTGGTAATTGGTGATTCGATAATGAGGAACATCAGAAACAGGTACTGTCACTAAATTTTTTTTCCTGGGGCTAAAGTGTCAGACACTGAGGCTCTTACCACTGACCTATTAAATGAATTCCCCCACGCTAAAACTGTCATTGTACATGTTGGATGCAACAACATCCCAGATGAAGTGCCGGAGGTCTTAAAGAGTGACTTCAAGAGCCTTCTGTCCACTCTTATGAACTGTGGCAGATGTGCGTTTATTTCTGGGCCATTGGCACCTTTCAGACGAGGTTGCAATTATTTTAGCAGAACTCTCAGCCTTAATACCTGGTTGTGTTCTACATGTCCTACTTGGACAAAACATTGGTTTTGTAGACAATTTCAACCGCTTTGGAGCCACCCATCATTTATGAGGCCACATGGCATCCATCCAAATAGACTTGGTGCACGTGTTTTAAGGGACAATCTGTTCTATTCCATTCAGCGTTCTTTAGTATAGTGACTGAAATTTGGTGCATTAACTCACCCCAAAGTTCCTGGGTCTGCCAACCAGCCCTTCTTTGTTTCCACTTCTCATATTAATCCTATTAATCCTCACTGTTTAGATCAGTCTTCAGTTTATAACCCCAAAGAGATTGTGTCCGTCTCCCATTAACCAAAATATTATAACCCAAGACAAATACAACATAACTTGATAAATACACGCCTTTCTGCACCTCCTTCGCATCTGCCACCCCTCAACTTAGCCCTGGTCTTCCCCATCAGAGAACCTTTGTCTACTCCCTGCAAAGTTAATAAAAATATAATGTATAAACATCCCAAAGCGATTAAACAAAAAGTTGGTAAAACTCAAACGTCAAGTCTCTAAATTTAATGATTTGGCCTCTTTTCCTCCTCATAATTTAAAAATTAAATGCGGTTTGTTAAATATTAGGTCTCTAACTCCCAAGTCTCTACTAGTTCATGATCTATTAATTGATCATCAGATTGCTTTAATATCCCTTACAGAGACTTGGCTAGGGCAAGATGATAATGTTGGTTTAAATGAATCAACTCCCTCTGGTTATCTTAACTATCATAATCCCAGAAGTTCTGGTCGTGGAGGTGGAGTAGCGGCAATTTACCATTCTAAATTACTAGTTAATGTAAAGCAAAATTCATGTTTTAATTCCTTTGAGGGCCTGGTCCTCAGTATGGGGCATGTTAGCAATCTTAGTTTAAACCCAATTTTCCTTTGCCATAGTTTACCGTCCTCCCTCAGCCCACTCAGTTTTTATCCGAATTTGCAGCTAATTTAGTGCTGAAATCAGAATAATTATAGCAGGGGATTTTAATATACATGTTGATGTAGATAGTGACAGTCTTAATAAGGCATTCAATTCAATATTAGACTCAATGGGGTTTTCCCAGAAAGTAGAAAATTCTACCCATTATCTCCACCACACATTGGACCTTGCTCTGACTTATGGTATAGAAATAGACAATGGTCTGACAGTACAGGATTATGAGGAGACACTACCAGATTTTCTGTTAACCTTTGATTTCACCATTTCTGATTTGACTCCTAAAGAAAAATATTACTACAACAGATGTCTTTGAGATGATGCCGTTACCATATTTTTGCAGATTGTCTCCTCTATACCATGTGTCAACACAATGGAAAAAAGATGGAGAGCTTGCTCCTTCCGTAATTGATAGCATGGTAGATAGTTTTACAGCCTCTCTGCATCAGACTCCAGACTTGCTGGCCTCTTTAAAAAAGGAAAAGTCTAATCAGAGACTTCTAACCCCTTGGTTTAACACAGAAACTCGTAGCTTAAAACAGAAGACTCGTCAATTAGAAAGAAAATGGCATTCACTAATTTAGATGAAATCTATTTAGCGTGGCAAAATCATCTAATCTGTAAGAGATCTCTTAGAAAAGCTAGAACAACTTATTACTCTGCATTAATAGAAGAGAATAAGAATAATCCCAGGTTTCTTTTCAACACTGTAGCCAGGCTCCACTTGGGGCAGGAGCCTGTCCCCAACCTGGAGAGGACAATCCACCTTTTTCTGGCTGAGGACCATGGACTCAGACTTTGAGGTGCTGATTCTCATCCCAGCCGCTTCACACTCAGCGGCAAACCGTCCCAGCAAGAGCTGTAGGTCATTGCTGGATGAAGCCAACAGGACAACATCATCTGCAAACAACAGATGAGAGCCTGTGGTCACAAAGCATGACACCCTCCATTCCCTGGCTGCGCCTAGAACTCCTGTCCATAAAAATTATGAACAGGATCGGTGACAAAGGGCAGCCCTGGCGGAGTCCAACTCTCACTGGGAATGAGTCCGACCGAGTGTTGGCAATACGAACCAAACTCTCACAACGGTCGTACAGAGACTGAATAGCTCGTAACAACAAGCCCGATACCCCATACTCCCGAAGCACCCCCCACAAAAATCCACGAGGGATGTGGTCAAATGCCTTCTCCAAGTCCACAAAACACATGTAAACTGGTTGGGCAAACTCCCATGAACCCTCAAGAATTCTCGAGGGGGTAAAGAGCTGGTCCGATGTGCCACGGCAAGGATGAAAACCACATTGCTCCTCCTGAATCCGAGGTTCGACCAACAGCCGGACTCTCCTCTCCAGTACCTTGGCATAGACCTTCCCAGGGAGGCTGAGGAGTGTGATCCCTCTAAAGTTGGAGCACACCCTCCGGTCCCCTTTTTTGAAGAGAGGAACCACCACCCCGGTTTGCCATGCCAAAGGCACTGCCCCCGACCTCCACGCAATGTTGCAGAGGCGTGTCAACCATGACAACCCAACAACATCCATGGCCTTGAGGTACTCAGGGCGAATCTCGTCCGCCCCCGGGGCCCGGCCACCAAGGAGATTTTTAACCACCTTGGCGACCTCAGCCCCTGTGATAGGCGAGTCATCCCCCTCGTCCCCAAACCCTGCTTCCTCTGTGGAAGGCGTATCAGTGGGATTGAGGAGATCCTCGAAGTATTCCTTCCACCGCCTGACGATATCCCCAGTCGAAGTCAACAGTGTCCCATCCGCACCATACACAGTGTGGACGGGGAGCTGCTTTCCCCTCCTGAGCCGCCGGACAGTTTGCCAGAATCTCTTTGAGGCCGACCGAAAGTCTTGTTCCATGGCCTCACCGAACTCCTCCCATACCCGGGTTTTTGCTTCAGCAACCACCCGAGCTGCACTCCGCTTGGCCTGCCGGTACACCTCAGCTGCTTCGGGAGTCCCACAAGCCAACCAAGCTTGATAGGACTCCTTCAGCTTAATGGCCCCCCTCACCACTGGTGTCCACCGCTTGGTTTGGGGGTTGCCACCATGAGATGCACCAACCACCTTGCGGCAGCAGCTCTGGGCTGCCGCTTCAACAACAGAGGTGGAGAACATGGTTCATTCAGACTCCATGTCTCCAGACTCCCTCGGAATGTGGTTGAAGTTCTTCCGGAGGTGGGCGTTGAAGACCTCCCGGACAGGGGCCTCAGCCAGATGCTCCCAGCACACCCTCACTATACGTTTGGGTCTACCAGGTCTGAATGGCTTCCTCCCCTGCCATCGGATCCAACTCACCACCAGGTGGTGATCAGTTGACAGCTCTGCACCTCTCTTTACTCGGGTGTCCAAGACATACGGTCGCAGGTCTGATGATACGATAACAAAATTGATCATCGACCTGCGACCTAGGGTGTCCTGGTGCCAGGTGCACATATGGACACCCTTATGCTTGAACATGGTGTTCATTATGGACAGACTGTGGTTAGCACAGAAGTCCAATAACTGAACACCACTCGGGTTCAGATCGGGCAGGCCGTTCCTCCCAATCACCCCCCTCCAGGTTTCACTGTCGTTGCCCACGTGCGCATTGAAGTCCCCCAGTAGGACAATGGAGTCTCCAAGAGGAGCACCCTCCAGCACCCCAGTCACAGACTCCAAAAAGGGTGGGTACTCTGAAACATCATTTGGTGCATAGGCACAAATGATGGTCAGGACCCGTTTCCCAACCCGAAGGCGCAGGGAAGCAACCCTTTCGTCCACCGGGAAAAACTCCAATATAGAGGCAGCAAGGTGGGGCAATACAAGAATACCCACCCCTGCTCGTCGCCTCTCGCCCGGGGCAAGTCCAGAAAAGGCCAAGCTCCAGCCCCTCTCCAGGAGACTGGTTCCGGAACTGGAGTTGTGTGTTGAGGTGAGGCAGACTATATCTAGCCGGTATCTCTCAACCTCGTACACCAGCTCAGGCTCCTTCCCCACCAGAGAGGTGACTTTCCACGTACCAAAAGCCAGTTTAGAAAGCTTGGGATCAGTCCGCCAAGGTCTCCGCCTTTGACCGCCACCTAATCCACATAGCACCCCCAATAGGTGGAGTTTAAGTATCACAAGTGAGGGGAAAATGGAGCGAGAGATCGACAGACGGATTGGAGCAGCATCTGCAGTGACGCGGACGTTGTACCGGTCTGTTGTGGTGAAGAGGGAGCTTAGTTCTAAGGCAAAGCTGTCGATTTACCAGTCAATCTACGTTCCTACTCTCACCTATGTCACGAGCTTTGGGTAATGACCGAAAGAACGAGATCGCGGATACAAGCGGCTGAAATGAGCTTTCTCCGTAGGATTGCTGGACTCACCCTCAGAGATAGGGTGAGGAGCTCAGTCATCCGGGAGAGGCTCAGAGTAGAACCGCTGCTCCTCCACATTGAAAGGAGTCAGTTGAGGTGATATGGGCATCTGATAAGGATGCCTCCTGGACCCCTCCCACTTGAGGTGTTTCAGGCACGTCCCACTGGGAGGAGACCCCAGGGCAGACCCAGGACTCTGGAGAGACTGTCTCCCAGCTGGTCTGGGAACGCCTTGGTATCCCCTCTGAAGAGCTGGAGCAGGTGGCTGGGGAGAGGGAAGTCTGGGCTTCTCTGCTTGAACTGCTGCCTCCGTGACCCGGACCTCCGGAAAAGCGGTAGAAGATGGATGGATGGATGGATAGCCAGACTGACAAAGAGTCAGGACTGTCTATCCTCGCATCCCCCAGAGCTTACTAGTCAGGACTTTTTGAACTTTTTCAATTATAAAATTTTATCTATTAGAGAAAAATCATTCAGATTCTTCCCACCATAAACTTAAGTACAGCAACTACTACAACTCCTTCAATTGATATCTGTTTGGATAAGTTTACTCCAATTGACCTTTTAGAGTTGGATAAAATAATCTCATCCAAGCCTTCAACTTCTTTTAGACCCTACTCCTTCCAGGTTATTTAAAAAAAAAAAAAAAAAAGTCTTCCCATTTATTGGTAGCCATATTCTTCAAATATTCAATGCTTCTTTAACTTTAGGTCATGTACCGCAGGCTTTTAAAATTGCTGTAATTAAACCCTTACTCAAAAAGCCAACACTCAATCCAGGAGTTTTAGCCAACTATCGACCAATCTCTAATCTGCTTTTCATTCATCTTCCGCTTAATCCTTTTCGGGTCGCGGGGGGCTGGAGCCTATCCCAGCATCTTTGGGCGAGAGGCAGGGTACACCCTGGACAGATCGCCAGTCCATCGCAGGGCCAACACAGAGACAGACAACCATTCACTCTCACGGTCATACCTAAGGACAATCTGCCTTTCATTTCAAAAATCTTAGAGTTGTTGCTATGCAATTATTTGACCACTTGCAGGAAAATGGTTTAGTTGAAGAGTTTCAATCTGGGTTCAGAATTCATAGTACTGAAACAGCCTTAGTGAAGGTCACTAATGACCTCCTTATTGCATCTGATAATGGACTCGTTTCTGTACTTGTCCTTTTAGATCTTAGTGCAGCCTTTGATACCATTGACCATGATATTCTACTTGATAGATTAGAACACTATGTTTGACTAAACTGAACTTCACTGCAGTGGTTTAGATCTTATTTGTCCGATAGACTTCAGTTTGTTCATATCAGTAATGAGTTTTCTTCTACTCTCAGCTCAGTCATGGAGTTCCACAGGGATCTGTGTTAGGCCCTACTCTTCTTAGTTTATATATGCTTCCGTTAGGAAACATCATTAGAAAGCACTGTATGCATTTTCATTGTTACGCAGATGACACACAATTATACCCGTCAATGAAGCCCGATGATTGTAATCAATTAGCCAAGTTAGAAGCCTGTCTTAAGGAAATCAAAGCTTGGATGACTTGTAATTTTCTGCTATTAAACCCAGATAAGACCAAAGTCATTCTTGTTGGTCCAAAAAAACCTTAGAAATACCTTTCCAAATCAAACTCTTAATTTGGATGCGGCTACTCTTACTCTGAATATTTCTGTGAGGAACCTTGGAGTTAGTTTTGATCAAGATCTGTTTTTTAATTCACATATTAAATTTGTTTCTAAGACTGCCTTCTATCATCTGCGCAATATTGCCAAGATTAGGAGCGTCTTGTCTCCGAGTGATGCTGAGAAACTGATCCACGCTTTTGTTAGTTCTAGATTAGATTATTGTAACTCTTCATTATCAGGTTGTCCTAAAATATCTTTAAAATGTCTTCAGTTGATCCAAAATGCTGCAGCAAGAGTTCTAACAGGTACTAGAAAGAGATCATATCTCTCTGGTTCTGGCCTCCCTTCACTGGCTTCCCATAGACTTTAGAATTAAGTTTAAAATCCTTCTTCTCACTTACAAAGCTCTTAATAATCAGGCCCCCTTTTCTATAAAAGATCTGATATTACCCCATCATCCTAACAGAGCACTATGCTCCCAAAATGTTGGATTACTTTTAATACCTAGAATCTCCAAAAGTACAATGGGAGGCAGAGCCTTCTGCTATCAAGCTCCTTTCCTGAGGAATCAGTTACCAATCTGGGTTCGGGAGTCAGACTCGATCTCTGTTTAAGAATAGGGTAAAAACCTTCCTCTTCGATATAGCCTATGATTAGGGAGGGATCTTGCCTCTCTTAACCTTCCCTTTGTTTTGCTGTTAACAGATTTAGACTGCCAGGTGACCTCCAATAACGTACTTTGCTTCTCTCCATTAATGTTTGCTCTCTTTAGGTCTGTTCTTTTTATCTTGTATCCCCTCACCCCCCCAGCCAGTTATAGCAGATGACTGCTCCTCCCTGAGCCTGGTTCTGCTAGAGGTTTCTTCCTGTTAAAAGGGAGTTTTTCCTCTGCACCGTCACCAAGTGCTTGCTCACAGGGGATCGCCAGATTGCTGGGGTCTTTCTGCAGCTGTGGGCTTTCCCCTACATTTAGAAAGTGCTATGAGATGACTGTTGTGATATGGCGCTATATAAATAAAGTTGAATCGGGGGTCCCGCCGTGCCGTCCGGCTCCCTCGTCCAGGGCAGCCTGCATGACAGCATTGGGTCCACCCCGAGATGGCTCCGCATGGTGCGGTGTGTGCACTCCCACAGTCACAATGTCCATCCAGTCTGAATTCCACACCTCAGCACTCTCCACGGCAGGAACAGGTCGGCCCCACAGTCCACATAGAGACCATTTACCCAAAACGTTCATAATGGAGAACCCAAGGCTGTAAAATAGGTTGCAACCCATAACATTAACACCGGATGCAGAAACGTTAATGTGAACACTGGGCGCCACACTGTTCTTATACCGGGCCTCCATCTCAACGTAGCCCAAAATAGCCAACCTGTTCCACCCATAACCATAAAAATTCTACCTGTTGCCTTCTTATCGGTCGGTGGGGAAACAGTCTGTCCATGGTTTCCAGATCCAGGATGGAAATCACCGCTCCCGTATCCACTAGGAGCGGAATCTCAACGCCATCCAACGTGACGATGCAGCCAATCCTACCTGTCATCTCTGGGGAGACTGTATGCACAACCGTTGGAGTCTTCTGTGCAGCACCTGGTTCTCTCCCACAGCTCCTGCGTACAAAGTTTTCACACACCCTGGCAAAATGATTCAAAATCCCACATTTGCCACAATGCTTTCGTTTCGCCGGGCCCACTCTGGACTTATAGCGGTGCTCAGTGGACCCACATCCATAACATTTTGGCGTACCAGGGACAGACCTTATCCTGACCACAGAGGCAAAATCATCCTCTCTGCATTCGCTGTCACAATGGTCCAGGTTCAGTGCCTTAGTGCAAGACTCAATCTTCTCCAGAGAAGCCCCTCGCGATGGTCTCTGCTGCCTCGAACTGTTGGGCAAGCTCGACAGCCTCGGCTAATGTCATCTCCCCTGGGTGTGTCAACAACCTGGACCGGGCCACCGTGCAACAGGCGTGCTCTGCCAGCTGGTCCTGAATCATCTTGTCCTCCAGGGTCCAGAATCTGCATTCCCTCGCCAGCTTGCGGAAGTCCACCACGAATCCTCGCACAGGCTCTCCCGACCGCTGGTGGCGCTGTCGAAACTGAATGCGTCTCACGGTGACATTCTCCAGTGCCCTAAAATACCACGCCATTAGCTGTACCACTTCATCAAAACTTTTCGCATCTCCAAGGTTCTCTAGAATCTTCTGCCCTTCCATTCCTAAATTATGTACCAACACAGCTCGTGCACGGAGTTTCTCCATCTCTCCCAAGTTCAGGACAACAAGATAGTTGGTGAAGGCAGCAAACCAACAAGGCCACAGCACGAGGGGCTCACCCGGGGCCTCGAGAAACATCCGAAAGCTAGCAACAGAGCGTTCCATTACCGCTTTTACCTCGTCGCCAAATGTGTCCATAATGTAGGAATGACAAGCAAGTCTCACCTCGGTTAACAGGGGGTTTATTTCAGAACCACCATCCCAGGGCGCTTGCAGAACTCTATACCACAGAACTTGAATCTTATGCCACCCTCTTGTACTGAAGTTGCACAGCCACACAGTGTTTCCTCTGGCTTAAAGACCTTGGCACGGTGGCAACATTTTTTTGGGGGGGAGGGGGGGCAGTAAACACATGACACTATTGTTACCGGAATATGTTAATTTTATACTATTCATTTCCTTTTTTTAAATTTTGCACAGTAACTTTGCATATGGAACTTACCATATGAAGTATTGTACAACCAAGGCTTGAATATTGGAATACTGGGCCAGTTGGGGTCCCACCCAGATGTCCTGTGTTCAGACTTTTGTGGTGTTATCCTTCTCTCCTTCCTCTGCTCTCACCTCTCCTGGACCCTCTGCCTGAACACTTTCCTCTCCTTGGCTCCTCTCTGTCTCATCTTGCCCTCTGAGCCCTGTCTAATTCAGGTTCTCTCTCCATCTATGGTGGTATACAAACAGGTTAGAAAATATCAAGTGTCTTGTTTTGTCCTGCAGGATTTTTTGTCATGTTTACATAAATGACAAATATGTGTATTTTTATTCTAGTGTTTCTTTTTTCCATTGAGAGTAGGGAAGGAAAAAAAAAACAAACCAAACATTCATAATAGTAATTTACTCATGCATACTTAAATTATATGATCAGGTGGGTATAGTAGCCATAAATTCTACTCATGTAAAATCAGTGCTTTGAAATTAATTAAAACTAGACAACCAAAAATTTCTAGTTGAGCTAAGGGTACAAAGAGCACCCACTTAAAAACTTCAGTAATGACTTCAGTCTTGAAGGATTGAGGTTTTTCTTTAAAATTTATAATAATTTTCTGATAGTTTTCTATTTTTCTGTCAATTTATCTAAATTTGAAACCATTTTCTTCAAATTTGTAATTTCCTCTTCTAAAATTGACTTTTCTTGTACATTTGAGACTATTATAAGATTGTGGATTGTTTTTTGGCCAATTTTTGTCTTTTAAAAATAAAAACACTTTAATAAATTTGAAACGGACTGGTAATATTTTGTAATTTTCCTTATAACAATTTAAATTTTTAACCATAATTTTGCAGAGCCAGAACAGAATAACTCTGATTTCAAAGAAAAAAATGATAAAATTGTATTTAATGAAATAAATTAACTTGAATGACAAAAGAGGCAGTCATTTCTGTTATAATATCACTATATATTTACTTTTTTTTTTTTTTTAAGAACTGTCACCACCCAGACAGCAGGAAAAACCTCCCTTATTTTGAAATCCAAATGTTGGCACGTTTAGTTTGTCTGAAGGCTGCTAATGGATTAAAGTCATTGACTTTGTGATTTTCGGTCATCTTAAGTCCGCCCGTCCGCCCGTCCGCCCGTCCGCCCGTCCGCCCGTCCGCCCGTCCGCCCGTCCGCCCGTCCGCCCGCTCAAAAAATCTGGGACGGATTTCCATGAAACTTTCAGGCGTTGTTGGAAATGGTACAAGGAAGAACTGATTAAATTTTGGGGGTGATCCGGTTCACCGTCTGGATACAGGAATTTTTTAAAGCATTTTTCATTCAACACTGTGACATACAGCCATTTTCAACATGTGCGCAGGCGCAATGGAGGGCTCTGGTCGTCGTGTCTGCAACACAAACTCTGCGTTCAACGTTTTAGGCACAAAAGGACGCGGAAAACACTGCTGGCCTGGGCCCGCCAGCGTGCCTGTGTTTGCGCGCAACTGCAAAACCTCACACGGGCAGCTGTCTGCCGACGGATTCTTTGGCAGAAATTCCCCGGCCAGCCATAGGAGCTGCGCATTTGGCAGAAATTCCCCGGCCAGCCATAGGAGCTGCGCATTTGGCAGAAATTCACCGGCCAGCCATAGGCGCCGCGCAAAAACGAGCTCTCTGCCGGCGAAGCTTCTAAATTCTCGTTTGCCGCGGAGCGCAACCCCCAAAAAAATATTGTAGCGAACTCAATATGAGCACCCTACTTGGCTTGCCAAGTGGGTTGACCCTATTGGCGACACAGGTAGAGTGCGGGACTCCGGAGCGGGAGGCGTGAGTTCGAACTTCCCGGTGGGACGTCGCCATGTCGAGCAGCACGTTACAATATAATATAAAACCCACGGCAACCTGTCTACCCAATTTGCATCCGTCAATGGAGGAGATGGACACAACAGCAACACTTCAGTTTATTACCTCCGCCAAGGAGGCAATGCTTTTACTACTGAACCACTAATCCTATCACTATCAGATTGATTGTCATTGATTAATTGTGTGTTTATTGCACTGTCCCTGTCAAATAAACAAATAATCATTGTGAATCCAATTGCTAGTCATATGTTTACATGCTCAAGGAATCTGAAAACGTACACACAAACACTGTATGGGGGGAATTGTGGCGTTTTGCGGAGGTCTGCGCTCTCCGAGTGCTTTTCTAGTAATGAACTTAAATTAGTTATTTCAGTCAAGAATGAAAAGGAGCCGTTTTTAATCTTTACTTTAGTTAAGAAAAGCAAAAACAAAACAAAAAAACCTCGAGCTCTTAACCACACCTGTTAGCTAAGCAACTCTTCCATTATTACCTCCGCCAGCGAAGGCCAGGAGGAGGTTATGTTTTTGCCGGGGTTTGTCTGTCTGTTTGTCTGTTGGTTAGCAAGATAACTCAAAAAGTTTTGGACGGATTTCGATGAAACTTTCAGGCCTTGTTGGAAATGGTACAAGGAAGAACTGATTAAATTTTGGGGATGATCCGGATCACCGTCTGGATACAGGAATTTTTAAAAGGATTCTTTAACATTGTCAGATACGGCCATTTTCAACATGTGTGCAGGCCCAATGGAGGGCGCTGCTCGTCGTGTCTGACGAACACAAACTCCGCCTTCTTCAAAGTTTTAGGCACAAAAGCACGCAGAACACAGTGCTGGGCAGGGCTCGGCAGCGTGCCTGTGTGCGCGCTACGCTGCAAAAGCTCAGACGGCCAGCTGTCCGCCGCCGGATTATTTGGCAGAAATTCCCCGGCCAGCCATAGTAGCTGCGCAAAAAGAAGCTCTCTGCCGGGGAAGATTCCAAATCTTTTGCCGCAGAGCGCAAACCCAATAAAACCCACGCCAACCTGACTACCCTGTGTTTGCGCTACGCTGCAAAAGCTCAGACGGGCAGCTGTCCGCCGCCGGATTATTTGAATTCTTGGATGGAACATGGGTGGGCAATATAAGCTGCGGATTCACCCATCACACATTTCGGATAACTTATGTTGAACTGTATAATCACAGGAGTTATTGTCTAATTTCACCTTGTTGGATTTTATTACCCCCTTTGTTATATTATTCACTTTCTTTTAACCTGTACTCTTAATCTATTCGAAATAAAGATTAATTCATTCATTCATTTGCAACGCCCGCAGCCTGGCAGTTTGCAGATGCACGAGATGGACACAACACCAACATTTCAGTTTATTACCTCCGCCAAGGAGGTAATGCTTTTACTAATGAACCACTAATCCTATCATTGTGAATCCAATTGCTAGTCATATGTTTTCATGGTCAAGGAATCTGAAAACGTACACACAAACACTGTATGGGGGGGAACTGTGGCGCTTGGCGGAGGTCTGCGCTCTCCGAGTGCTTTTCTAGTTGCTCCTGTTATCAGCGGGATAAAACCATGATAAATGCCTCCAGTGTTTACATACCTCTTTTTTTTTCATGTTTATAGTACTTTAATAAGCTCGTGTTTCTCTCGGACAGTCATGCTAGTAGCGAGACACTCTGCCTGGCTGGTGACTAGAACACGCAGGTGGGGCGCTTCTCTCCGTGCGGATGACTGTCACGCGTGCACGCTTGCGGATAGTCATTCCTTCATAAATTTCTTAAATTTATATGTCCTGATAGAGCAGCGGAAATTTTTCTGGCATGGTGGGCTGCCACCGGGAAATGTTACCACAGGAAACCCTGGCCACACCAACTGGCCCTCTCCCAGAGATGGGCTTTGTATCTGCTGGTTATGACTCATCTTCCTACGTTCTGCAGCAGCCTTCAGGCATTCCTGGGCTCCCTCAAAGGCAATCTGCAGTTGGGTCTGATGCTCTTTAACCCACTCATTGACCTCTCCTCTAAAAGGGTCCTACACTCAGCCCAACAGGAAGTCAACAGGCAGTCTCAGTTCTTGGCCAAACATTAAAAAGAATGAAGACTCGCTCGTGGCTTGATGTGGGGTAGTATTATAATTCAGCAGCTGAGGTACACAGGTATTCCAATCTCTCTTCCAGGACACAGGCAGTGTGCGCAGCAAGTTGTGAAGGGTTCTGTTAAAGCACTCACACTGCCCATTGCCCTCAGGGTGGTATGGAGTAGCACGAGACTTTGTTCTACAGACTGCGAAGCTGCTGAATAAGATTTCGAAGTTGCGGCCCTGATCGGAGTGAATGCAGGTGGGAATACCAAACCTCAAAAACCACTTCATCACCAGAACACGGGCCACCGTAGAGGCACGCTGATCTCGAGTGGCAACTGCCCAGGTGTACTTGCTAAAAACATCCATCATAACCAAGACGTTTTCCATACCATTATGAGCAGGTTCCAGTAATGTATAGTTGAGGGCCAGAATCTTATTTGGCCGTGAAGCCAACAGATGGCCCATAAATGTGCAAATAGCAGGCCGAGTGTCTTTTGCAAGTTGGCATCTTTCACAGGCCTGGCACCATTTAGCTACCTCAGGACATACCTGGCCAGTAACACCTCTGGTGCAGCAAGTCTTAAGTCCTGTCCACTCCTTGATGGCCATGGTCCTGATGAGTCTGGACCAGCACCTGTTCATTCAATACAGCAGGCAGAACAAGCTGGAAAACTGCCTCTCCACCATCTGGGTGAAACACTGCGATAAAGGATTCCATCCTTCTCAAACAGCCGATTCCACTGACGAAGTAAGGCAAAGGCAGCTGTTGACATCTGTGTTCACTCTTCAGAGGTGGGACACTGCTGCCTTCCCCAGAACACTAGAACGTCCTGAATGAGTGGATCAACCTGTTGAAGCTCATGGATTATCAGAAGGCATGTGAAAGGGCAAGACAGAGCAGAATGAATACCTTCCACCTTATTGGGCTGCAGGGCTTGCTGTAAAGGCTTAGGAACAGAAGTACCAGGAACAAAAAGACCAATATCCTCTGCCCCAGATGGATGCAAGCAGGACAAAGCGTCTGCATTTCCATTTGTTCTACCAGAACGATACCGGATTTCAAAATCAAGAGAGGCGAGCTGGGCTGCCCACTGTTGTTCTGTAGCACCAAGCTTTGCAGAAGACAAGTGACTGAGTGGATTATTGCACGTATAAACCACACACTTATGACCCAACAAATACTCAGAATTTCTCGGTCATGGCCCACTTAAGGGCCAAGAACTCCAATTTCATCTAGCTGTAGTTGGTCATGTTACAGTCGGAGGGTCTCAAACCTCAGCTAGCATAGGCCTTTGGTCTCACTTTTCCTTGCTGCTCCTGGGATAACGCTGCACCCAGGCCCGCATAACTTGCATCCACCTCCAAGATGAAAGGCAAGGCGAAGTTTGCATAAGCAAGAAGGGGCTGTAGTTTGCTTGGTCTCGAGTGCCTCAAAACTTTGTTGGCATTGCTCAGTCCAGTTCGCAGCCAGTGTTCTCCCTCTTCTTACAGGGTCTCCCAACTCAGCAACCAGTCTGTGCAGGGGAGCAGCCAACTTTGCAAACCCCTCAACAAAGCAACGGTAATAACTGGCAAACCCAAGAAAAGCCTGCAACTCTAACAGTCCGGGAAGGCTTCCAATTCGACACCACCTCAATTTTTTGGGGCTCAGTAGAAACGCCTGGACTAGAAATTACAAGATACAAGTAATGCACTTCCTGCTGGAAAAAGGCACATTTGATGAGCTTTGCCTTTAACCCCTCTTGCTGCAGTTGCCTCAGTATCACCTCCAGCCGCTCTAGGTGTTTAACTGTGGATGAGAAAATGACAATGTCGTCCAAGTATAACAGCAGAGACTGGCATTGTTGATCCCCAAATATCTGCTGCATCAGGCATTGGAATGTGCTGGGGGCATTGCAGAGTCCAAAGGGCATCCGGTTCCACTCAGATAGCCCAAATGGGGTGCAAAAGGCTGTTTATGGTCTCCAGTCTGCCTAAATTATTCTATTATTCTGCCTAAATGATCGCATTTTTCACCCTCTGAACGTTAACCAAAACGCGATTTTTTTTGGCAAACCCCTCTGACCGGGCAAAAAATTCGATAAACTGGAAAAGATATGTTCCCCCCCACCCCTCATTTTTGTGGGTGGGGCCAAACGTACACAAATTTTCAAGGTCTATGGAGACTGGAGACCATAAACTTTAGACCATAAAAAGGCCAGTCCTTTTCAGTAACTGGAACTTGATTGTAGCCACTGGCCAAATCCATGGTAGAAAACCAGCGTGCACCAGTAAGAACATCAAGGGACTTCTTGATATGTGCCAGAGGGAAGGTATCCTTACGAGTCATGCTGTTAAGTTGTCAATAATCGACACAGCCGCAGGCTGCCATCCTCCTTTCTCACAAGGACAATGGGTGAAGCATAGGAGCTACAACTCTCCCCGATTACCTGTGCCTCCAACAATTGATTGATATGCTCTTTTACAACCTCATAGGTATACGTCGGTAACGCTGTTTGACAGGCACCTCATCCAAAAGAGAAATGAGACACCAGATTCGTTCACCCCCAGGTCTCCCTCATGAGATGAAAAGGCAGTTGGGTATTCATGAAGGAGAGCCTGCACCTGCCCTTGTTCTTATACCAACAGCTGAGACAAAGCTAGCTCCTCTATCTGATCCTGCACTGATGCAATGGTCTGAGAAGTTACTGTGGCTCCACAAGCTGGCACCTCAGCAACACCTATGGGAAGGCTCACTAAATGAACACTATTCAATGTACCCACAGTGGTGCGGGGGTATAGCAACACATCTGTGACGCCTACATTAACAATGGGAACAAAGGCTGTGCCCCTTTCCACATGAACCAATGCAGGTGAAACAAGTAGACCAGCTGGCAAACCAGTGTCCAAAGGCTCAAAAAGCAAAGCAGTCCCAGCATATTGTTCAGAGCATGCGGCTGGTACAATTTTCATTACCCCACCTGGAATACGAACAGCTTTGTTACCCCGGACCTTAACCATGCAACGAGCGTTATTGGAAGACTGCATGCTTAACTGATGACATGTCTGTAGAGCCCTCACGACAAACTCGGGGGCATCTGATACAGCAGGCAACTCAAAGAAAGCCAAACCATGCTGGCCAAAAAGATCTTTGTAACACCGCTGAATGATATTCATCCCCAGCACACCAGCGGCCTGAAAAGACACGTCATCAAGAGGATCCTTTACAACCAACACACCACATCAGGTGATTACCATACCACAGAGTGCAACATCAAGCTCAAGATAGCCCAAATAGGGAACTGCTAACCCATTGACAGCTCCACGCTGCAACCAGTGACAAGATTGAAGTTGCTCCAAGCCCTGAGACTCAAAATGCTGTTGAAAGAAGCTCTCTAATGGTGGACACCATTGACCCAGTATCCACCAGACAAGGTACAGTAACGCCACCCATGTTTACGTCTAGGCATGGTCATGAAAACACCAATTTAGAAGCAGCCCAACATTATCCAAACGAACCTCTGAGCCACTAGGCACCGCAGCCGAACTGTGGCTCTGCAATCCAGTGGGCATTAGTTTCCCTTATTGCTGAGCTGCAGGAGTCTGTCCAGGCCACAGGATTACAAATGAAGGAGACTGACCATGCACAACACGCACACCATCACATTCGCTTGCGTAGTGACCAGGTTGTTGGCAACATCTGCATACAATCGGGTCACCACGACGCGGGTGAGTAGACCGATTAGAATTCTACAATAAAGTCATACTTTGTGTCAATTTACTTAACTGCTCTTGTTGAGCTTTTAACATTTCCCTTATCTCACTCATCTCAATCATCCAAGGCAAACCAGCTAGCCCCTGTGAGATAGCCTGCACACTATACAGAGTACCAAATGCTGAGGGAACTGAGTTACTACAGCCTCTAACCCCACCAGGCAGACCTTTTCGCTGCCATAGCGTCATTCCTAACATCAAGCAGAGAAGCGGTAGGCTGTCTACGCACAAACTGTTCAAGCTCAAGACGAAGAGCACAGTCAAAAACATGTTCAACAAACTGATCTCTCAGCAACACTTCAGAATTTGGAATTTCATTGGGCGCACACCATTTTACAGAAGTCATAAGACTCAACAGGGCAAGGGAGAATTCTTGCAAGGTCTCCCCCTCCTGTTGCCTCCTGGAAAAGAAGGCCTTCTGCAAAGAAACATGACTCAACATCCATAAAGCTACTGTAATACTGCAATTATTTGATCTGGGTCCCCATGAACCACACTAGGCTGGTACTTCTTCTAGGGCTTCACCCTCAAGATGATCAAATAAGAAAAATGCCTGATCGGCTATGGACAAGTGCCGTGCTCTCATGCAAGCCTGTACTTCCTCAAGCCAGTCAGTCAAACCAATACCAGATTCTCCTCGGAACTTGGGGCATTTACGATCTCGTGGCACAAAAACAAGCCTCAGTAACCGGGATGTTAGTTGTAGACACAGAAGGTGGTAAAGAAAAAAGATAAAGAGCCAGGAACAGCAGTAGCCTCTTCCTGACGTAGGCTCATTATCAGCTTTTAACTGGGCAACAAATCCCTTAATTCTTGCAATTCTTCCATAATTAAATTCAAAAGCTACGAGGGGAAACCAGATGAAAAAAAAAAAATCCACTGCTGCTTTACCTCAAAACAATAAAAACTGACCCGAGAATGAAGGAAGAGAAAAGAAAAGATCTACAATCAAAAAAAAACAAAACAAAAAACAATGGAACACACGTCTCTGCCTACTCAGAATACTGTCCTGCCGACCGTGCCAAGTTTGTTGCGGCACAGAGAGATCCCCAAAATAAGGGGTGTTGTACAAAGTACTGACCTTAATATCACAAAATAAAAACCCCACAACGCCACCCTGGGAATTTCACCCAGAGAATTAGTCCCCAAACCTCAACTTTGGGCCCACAGGTTCATTATACTCAGAAGGCAAGAAACTTGTTCCAAAGTTTACAGAAATTTATTAGCACAATTGTGGGGGACCCATGCTGTGGTATTCATCACCGACTGAAAGGCATGGGGATGCAGTAGTTTCCTCTGACAGAAGAGCATGAAGATCAAAGGGCTGGGGGATAAAGAGAATTGTAATGCAAGACTTCAGGTAGCAGGGACGTGTGAGTGTTGTGATATAAAAGAGTCCCTACTACATGAGGTTAATGTTTCTGATTCTGGAAGATGTGAAAGTGAATAAAGTTCATCTGCTCGGAAAGCTCGGTCTGGTTATTCCTTTCTCCACACTGGTAACCCTTGACGAATAATGGAACACGAGGCGAACACCCTGGAGATGACCCGGACGGGAAGCCCCAGCAATGCGTGCGCTGGTTCAGTCAAACTACCAGACTTTTGGCTGCATGACCCGAAGTCTTGGTTCCTCCACACCGAGGCCTAGTTCCCACTCCGGGGAATAACGGCAGATGACACTAGATATTACTACGTGGTCACAGCGCTGGACGCTCGCACGACTCAGCAGGTAGCAAGCCTGCTCCAACAGCCCCCAGCCTGCGACAAATACGGGGCTCTCAAAACTGCGCTGACCCGGCGTTACATGCTCTCGGACTGCGAGAAAGTGGAGAGGCTCCTGACGCGCTCCAAGTTAGGAGATGGGTCGGCGGTCGAACTGATGTTGGCGTTGAGGGGCACGGATGATGGGCATTTTCTATTTGCCCACCTTTTCCTCCGGAACCTCCCAACGGTGGCCAGAGCGGTCCTTGCCAACTCGCCACTGCTGGCTGCGCGTGACTACTCTGCGCTAGCCCAGGAGGCAGAGCGGATCATCCTCACCAGAGCCCTCAGTGAACGCAGCGGCATCGGAAACCGGCAAGACAGCCAGTGGAAGCGAGGAGCCAGCGATGGTAGCAGCAACAGGGGGTCAGGAAGTGCCAGAGAGACACTCTGCTCCTACCACCGCCGTTTTGGAGAGGACACACACCGATGTGTGCCACCGTGCCAATTCAAGCATTCGGGAAACACCAGGACTGGCAGTCGGTAGCGGCTGCGACCGCCGGTGAAGAAAGCAAGCTGCTCTACATGACAGACTCACGCTCCTGGAGGCGGTTCCTCGTGGACTCCAGCTCCCAGAAGAGCCTCATCCTGTCATCCTACATCGACCGGCTAGCGGGAACTAGCGGCCCCGAGCTGACAGCCGCAAACAGATCACACATTAGGACTTTTGGTGAGAGGACACTGACTGTATCCCTGCACGGCCGTACGTACCAAGGGACATTTGTCATAGCGGCATGCAGTTTCCCCAATCTTAGGCGCTGATTTTTTGTGTGCACACAAACTACTAGTCGATGTTGCTAACAGACGCCTGATTAATGCAATGTCTTTTGATTCTCTCCCCTGTACAGCTCGAGGAACCGGGCCAACAATGCTTGCCAACGTCACAGCTCCAGGTGGTAAGTTCCACACACTGCTCACCCAGTTCCCAGCACTCACGGTCCCGATGTTTTCGGCGGCCATCACTCAACACGGGGTGGAGCACTTTATTACCACTACCGGGCCGCCCGTTTTTGCACAACCTCGGTGCCTGGACACAGCTAAACTGGCCATAGCGTGTGAGGAGTTTGCCAACTTGGAAAGGCTGGGCATCAGACGATCAAACAGCCCATGGGCATCCCCACTACATATGGTTCCTAAAGCCAAGGGATCGTGGTGACCTTGCGGAGATTTCTGCAGATTAAACAACGCCACAGTGCACGACCGCTACCCGATACCCCATATTCAGGATTTTTCCGTTCACCTCGCCGGGGCACGTATTTTTTCTAAGATAGACCTGGTCCATGGTTACCACCAGGTCTCAGTGTGCACGGAGGACATACCTAAAATGGCAGTAATAACCCCGTTTGGTCTGTTTGAGTTTTTACGCATGCCTTTCGGGTTAAAAGTTGTGGCACAGACATTCCAACGCATGATGGATGCGGTGTTGCGCGATCTGCCATTTGTGTTCGTCTACCTGGATGACATCCTGGTGACCAGTGCGTCTGAGGACGAACACATAACCCACCTCAGGATGGTTTTCCGGAGGTTAGAGGAGCACAGGTTAATAATCAACTCTGTGAAATGCCAGTTCGGGGTGATGGGGATCAATTTTTTGTGACACTGCATCTCACCAGAGGGAGCAATACCATTGCTGGACAAAGTGCGCACAGTGGCGAATTTTCCCCGGCCTCAGACGGTCAGGGCGCTGCAGGAGTTTTTGGGGATGATTAACTTTTATAACCATTTCCTCCCCCGCACAGCCCAGCTCATGCAGCCGTTGTACGCCGCGCTCAAGAAATGGAAACCAGCGGACAGAGTTGACTGGACTCCTGAGCGGGAGCAGGCATTTTGAGGTTAAAACAGCCCTGGCAAACGCTGCACTACTGGTGCACCTGGACCCGGCGGCTCGGATAGCGCTCACTACCGACGCCTTGGACGTGGCTATAGGGGCCGTCGTGGAGCAATGCGTCGCCGGTTCTTGGCAGCCACTCACCTTTTTTAGCAGGTCTTTGTCAAATGTGCTGTATTTACGCTCACTGTCGCGCAGAGTTACTGGCTCTCCACCTGGCCATACGCCACTTCCAGTTCTGCCCGGAAGGGCGCACCTTTGTGGACCACAAGCTGCTAACGTACGCGATGGCCAAGGTTTCGGAACCATGGTCGGGCCGGCAGCAGAGACAGCTGGCCACGATCTCTGAGTTTACGACCGACATTCAGCATGTGGCCGGTAAACTTCATGTGGTGGCGGACTGCCTCTCGCGTGCATTAATGGCCCCAGTCTACGTAGGGATAGATTACACGGCCATGGCTGCGGAGCAGATTGGCGATGCGGACGTGTGCGCGCTCCAGTCTGGACCAACAGGGTCAAGGCTGGAGAGCAGAGTACTGCAAGATGAGGGGGCCCCCTCCCTAATCTGAGATGTCTCAACAGGACGCCCGTGCCCGGTGGTCCCACAAGCTTGGCGCTGCCACGTTTGAGTCTGTTCACTCCCTGGCGCACCCAGGAGTGCGCGCGTCAGTCAAAATGGTGGGAGCAAAGTTCATCTGGCCGAGCCGGTGCAAACAGGTAAAAGAGTGGGCTGCAGCCTGCGTAGCGTGCCAACGAGCCAAAGTGCACAGGCACAAAAAGGCCCCCTTGGAGCCATTCCATATCCTGGCTAAGAGGTTTGACCACGTTCACATGGACCTTGTGGGCCCCCTCCGGCCATCGCAGGGGGTTCACACACACCTCCTGACATTGGTGGACCGCACCACAGGATGGCCAGAAGCAGTCCCGCTAGCTTCCACCGCGTCCACAGACGTGGCACGTGCTTTTTTGACAACATGGATGGCATGTTTTGGCACCCCTTCGGACATCACGTCTGATCGGGGCCCTCAGTTTGTTTCCGACCTCTGGTCCACGGTGGCCCGGAGTCTGAGCATCTCAATTCATCGCACGACCGCGTACAACCCACAGGCCAATGGGTTATGCAAGCGTTTCCAATGGTCACTGAAAGCAGCGCTCAGGGCTTTGCTTATGGATGCAAATTGGGTGGACCGGTTGCCGTGGGTTCTATTAGGGTTGCGTTCTGCACCCAAAGAGGATTTGGCATCTTCCCCAGCAGAGCTGTTTTTTTCTCAGCCGCTGTGGCTCCCCGGGGAATTTTTACCAGATAACCCCGCACCGAACACCCATCCGTCCCCGCGTTCACGGCATAGCGCAGACGCAGGGATGCTACTTGGCCCGGCCCACCACTGTTTTCCCCACGCTTTTGTGCCAAAAACCTTGAAGGACGCGGTGTTCGTGTTTGTCAGGCACAATGCCCACCGGCCCCCATTGCGCCCACCCTACGGTGGCACATTTAGAGTGCTGGAACCCGGGGACAAACATTTTGTGTTAGACTTGGGGGGGGGGGGGGGGTCGCCAGGAGAGAATCTGTATAGACAGGTTTAAGCTCGCCTTTGTTGTGGCAGACGAGCAGGTGATGTTGGCCCCGAGTTCCTCGGCGCGGAAGACCCCCCGAGAACTCCCCAGGCAAACAATTCAGAGCAGTCACACAAGCATGCTGAATGCCCCCCCCCATTGTCCCCCCACAGATGGACATACCCCCAGGAACCCCCCACCGGCACAGCAGCGCTGTGGAGCTGAAGACCCCCCGTTACAGCAGCTATGGGCAGAGGCTGAAGCCGAGAGGACGTGAGGGTTAACACTCAGTCTAAGACTCTGGGGGGGGAACCCATGCTGTGGTATTCATCTCAGACTGAAAGGCATGGAGATGCAGTAGTTTCTTCTGACGGAAGAGCATGGAGATCAAAGGGCTGGGGACAACAGGAATCGTCATGGGGGAGTGAATTGTAATGCAAGACCTCAGGTAGCAGGGACGTGTGAGTGTTGTGATATAAAAGAGTCCCTACTACATGAGGTTAATGTTTCCGATTCTGGAAGATGTGAGTAAATAAAATTCATCTGCTCGGAAAGCTCGCTCTGGTTATTCCTTTCTCCACACAATAAAAAAAAACAAACAAAAAAAAACCTTAATTGGGCCACCCAGTAATAATATCAAAGCTGCAAGCAGCGCGCACGCGGACCTCACCGCCCGTCAGACCCAGCTGGTAAGGAAAATTTCATGTGGTCACGGCAAGTGCTGCATGAATAATAAAGGAAAGCATTTGGCGCAGTACTTCCCATGAGCAGCAGGTGGTGCTGTAAGTTTTGTCAACCATTTTTACGTAGGTGCGTGTGGGGTGTGACTAATATCCATTGTAGAAAATTTGTCCAAGTTACAACTGTCCAGTGTTCCATGGTGAAGACTCAACCTTCACCATGGCAACACTTGCCCATCAGTTATGTGTTACCCACCCATATAGGACAGTCACCTTGATCTATGCTGCAGATTTCGTGACTCCAAGACCTTCCCAAACCTTCCAACAAGATCGGAGTAAATGGCGATGGCGTGTCCATGGTAACAGAATGATGGCATGCTAAAGTTGATGTGCATTTATGATCAGCCATGAGGCCTGATGAATCTCAGAAAGTTTCACATCATTCTGGCAAGTGGCGTGTGAGTAATAAAACAGTTTTCAGCAATTCTTCTCTTATCCAGTTGGCAGCACTATATCTTGTCAATTATTTTCATATAGACACATTTGGGGCGGGACTATTATCAATCATAGAAACTTTAGTGGGCATCGGGCAAAATTAGCTTGAGTTACAGCTGTCTGATGTAAGGGGCGGAGTCAAACTTTGCCATGGTGTCGTAGCCACACCTTTTGAGATTTCAACTCACATTTGATAACTTAATGGCCAATGCTTATAGATGCCGCCATGTGAAAATGAGCTCAATGGGAGCAGGCCCCTAGGAGGAGTTTGTTCAAATGCTTGGGGTGGTTTTTGGACGGATTTGAGACAAGATGGCGGACTTGCTGTTGGTCGTGGGTAAGGGCCACAATAATGTTTTTTGCATGTCTTGAAGTGATGCACACCTCACCCGAATTTCCTGTCTGTAAGGCGTACTTTAGTGTCGCCAGTCTCAGACCCTGTACGTATGGCCCCGCCCACAAAAATTTGGGGTGGGGGGGGCACATATTTTTTCCCAGTTTATCAAATTTTTCACCGGGTTCAAGGTGGTTGTGGGGGGGGGGGGGGTCTTTTCGTTAACGTTCAGAGTGTGAAAAATGAAATTGTTTATTTGGAATAATAATAAACAGAGCAATTACAATAGGGCTCTCGCCCACTGACATTGTCAGTAGCTTGGGCCCTAATAAAATGAATTGTGGCCTACCAGCAGTGAGTAGGTGTCAAACGGGGAAACAAACTAAAGCCTCTTAGAAGAGCCAAAAAGGCAATGAGCTCCCTTCAAAATTCTTTCAAACTAGTCCCGAAATAAAAGTTACCTCAATAATATAAAACCTCTAAAATGGAACAAGAATCCACCTACATCAGGGTGGGTCTCACACAGAAATCTTAATATAAATCTCCAAGAGGTAAAACAGCAATGTTAATGCGAGCCTCTGGTGAATCGGCACAGCACAGGAGAGCGCAACAGGTGACGACCCACAGCTCCAATCAGTAGTAGAATTACTGCACCAATGAGACCTTAGTGCAAGTCCACCAGCAGTTTGTTACTGTGCTGACCCAGTAATGAGTCATGACAGGCAGCAACAGAAAACAGCCAAAAAAAAAAAAAAAAAAAAAAAAAGACCAAACAGGCTAAATAGCAAGCAACAAATTGCTAAATTGGTAAGAAAATCAAAACTCCGCCAACACGCTTACCTGCAGTAGTAGCGGTAACAACATTTAACGGTGAAGTGCAAAGCACGCCGAGCCTCGAAGAGAGCAGACCGGGGGCAACAGCCTAAAGAGACCAAACAATCTAACAAACTGCTAAATTGACAAAAGAATCAGAGTCCCACTGACACACTTACCTGCAACAATGACAGCAACGCCTGACCAGGAAGCACAATGCTCGCAGAATATCAGAGAGCAGACCAGGCACACCCACCTGCCTTTATAGCAAATCACTCATGAGCATCTGCCACTTAAGGCACAGGGACCCTTCAGCAATTCTATCCTACTACACAGACAACAGCAGAAAAGACATACTTGGGAGTCTGGAATGATTTTGCTCCTGATACGTCTTGCATATCACAAGAAACATATGCAGCGTATGACGAACCGTCATCATACGCAGTCTCCAACATGCGGTCTTAAGTTTTTACATGCATCAAGGCAGGGAAAGAGATCCCTATACAAAGCCAGTTAAGACAGCTGTCCCCTTACCTGGATGATGCTGGTTGTCTCAGAGTTGGTTGCTTGTCAGTCTGATCTGGGGAGCAATGAAAGAAATCCCCTCACTATTCCTCGTCGTCACCATCTAACAACCCTTCTGATATGACACTACCTCCAGCAAGTTAAGCATCAAGGATGACACTTCATGGAAGGTGCTGTGAGGTCAGCTGGCTTGCAGGTGGTTGGGGGAAAACGGTGCATCAGCAACATAAGCTCAGAAGGAGAACAGACAATGGATGGCTGATATTCCTGCAGACTGTCTAAGCACTCCCCCCCCCCCCCCAATTCTTGTATGTTGGAATGGATGTCTTTGGGCCCTGGACAGCCATCTCTTGTCGGACCAGAGGAGGTTGCACCAGCAGTAAATGGTGGGTGGTCATTTCCAGTTGTACGAGTACCAGAGCCACACGTTGAGGTGACTGATCAATGGAATCATCAAGTTTCATAAATGCACTGTGGAGGTTACTGTGCGGGCCAGTAAAAGAGTCCAGGTCTGACTGTGGGATCAATTTCTTGGGTGCATGCAAAGAGTTCAGTATTTATTCAAGACACTAACGACCTGAAGATAGAGATTTAAGGGACAATGAGTGCACATGGGTGTTTAACCCGCCACATGCGTCTCACATGGGAGGCAGTTGGGAATGAATGGTAGGCCTGACTAGACATTCTTGACTCCATGCTCATGGGTATTTCACCACAGCAGCTGACTCATGAAGTGTTGACTATGTTCATGACAGAAGTAACAGCCATTGTCAACTCTCGTCCCCTCATCCCAGTGTCCTCAGACCCAAGTTTGCCACTCATCCTCACACCAGCTACCCTTCTTGCGCAGAAGGTTGGAGATCCTTCCATACTACCTGAGGATTTTGAGGGAAAGGACTTATACCAATGACAGTGTAGACCGGTGCAATATCTCTCCATCTTCTGGCATCGTTGGAAAATCAGTACCTCCCTACATGACAAGGTCACAGAAAATGGCACTCAGATCAACCCAATCTTCAAAAAGGAGACCTCGTGCTGCTAAAGGACAGTCAAATGAAGTGGAACCACTGGCCTGTAGGCATGGTGGTCAAGGCACTTCCAAGCCACGATAGAAAGGTGAGGAAAGTTGAAGTTGCTTCTGGAGGAACATGCAAGACCTTCTTAAGACCAAAAACAGACATTGTGCTTCTCCTGCCAAAGATTAAGGACGAGATAAATGATTGTGACAGCTTATGTCAGGCGGGGAGTCTGCAGGCAGGAATTTCTCCTTGCTAGCAGGTGGTGCCATTATTTGTAAACAGGAAGTTGCACATTATCAGCTGCAGGAGTCCTCATGTTCGTGATTAAATCCACAGCTATCAATCTTTGTTCTTTTATGGAAAGCACTGCCTGTGAGTAAATCTTATTCAACATGACTTAGAAGTGTTATTCATGAATATTTTGATGTTTGCACATTTGTGTTATTTTTAGCTCCTGCTCATGTGGTGTTGAAAGGTGCAGCTGTATTGTTAATGCAGAAACTTATTTTGCAGTGTTATTGTACAGCACCTTAATGTCTGCTGTGTTTATACAAATCAAAGTTTTATTTAATCTTGAAATGTTTGACACAAGTTTATATCACTCCAGCATTGTGAGTGATGAGTATTCAGTTAAGTCTCAAATATCTTTATCTTCTTTCATGTTTACTGTTGGCATTTGAAACAAATGTCTAAATAAAGAAGATAAACACCTGTCACTTGTCAAAGAGTCATCTGTCTGTATAGCAGAAGTTATCCTATACAGTGAGGGCAGAACATGATGGATGCAGGGATCAAGTGGTCTCATGTTCCTACCTCCTTCCTAGGCCTAGGAGAAGCTGTCAATCTGTGATGCAAAATGAATGGGGTGAAAAATTTGTTGAAAATCCCATGTAAATGTATTGGAATTTGACAGTCTCATATCTCTGTTAAAAAAATGTGCCAGAAAGGTCAAACTTGTACTCCATTTACTAAAGTGACCAACCACAATGTGGAGTTGCAGGTTCCTAGCATAACTCCGGGGCTAGTTCCTTACAGGAGCATCGTAGGCACACAATCCTAATGTCAGTGCCATCAGAGCGTTGGAGGTCAACCACTTAATTTGGTGCTTGAACTCTTTGGGGAAGTCTTCGCTATAGATTTAATTGGTTGAAGGTTAAACGGTCAAGTCCACTTTCAATGTCTAATGTTAATTTGCAATACCCTAAACTGTCAAGTGGAAATATTTTGCCATTTCCAATACTCTGGGTCCCCATTTAAATGTTACGTATGACTTATACCGAGTTGTGCAAGTTCTAGGTCTTGGAAGGAGGTAGAGACATGGGACCACCTGATTCATGCTCCTTGGGGACTGGATACACAGCGTTAGCTCAACCCCCCTGGGACAACGAAAGGGCCAAAGTTGGAGCTAGAGGTTTAGGATTTGTTGCACACACACCTAGGAGAGTCTAGATCCACATACTGAGATCAGGCCTCTAGGACCTCAGAGATCTTTTATCCACAATACCCATAAGGTATTGCAAATGTCTAATGTAAACTTGCAATACCCCAAACTGTCAAGTGGCAATACCTTAACATGGGGAGTCAGGGTATTGGAAATTCTAATGGGACATTTGAAGTTGATTAGACACCAGGGATCGGCTCACCGATGTCCAGGGATGACAACATTAGCAGGGTTTAAACCTCGCATGGGCTGGATGGCTTACCAAATATTTCAAAGCTTCAGATCCTTTCTAAAGGGAGATTAAGTCCACTGTTTTTTCAAAGGCCTTCTCATGTGAACTGCCTCTCTGAAGGGGTTGGGATGATCTAGAGACCCCAAATTTGGTGTGCCAAGTCCTCATGGAGTCTTATCAGCACATAAAATTTGGTAGCTCTAGATGGTCTAGAAAGTCTTCATCCCGGATAAGGCCCAGACTTGGTAGGCTTGTTTGAATCTTGGCCTGCAACACCACTACGAAGCCTTGCCTGGATTGGAACTGAGCTCACAGTATGTGCATCTAAAGTACCCAAGGAGCATAAATCTAGTGGTCTCATGTTTCTAGCTCCTTTCCAAACCTAATGGGCAATGCTAAAAGCATCAACACTCATACAACTCAGTCCAAGCCATAATAACAGTCTGATGCACTGGAAATCATGGAAATAACACTCTTGCAGGAGAAATGGGCTCCAATGTATGCTTGCGTGTGGTCAATGCAAAGGCGTAACATGCACAAATTGGCAATGTCTTGATGCCGATTCTGACTGTGACAATTAGTGACACAAGTAATCCAAAATGTGTGATAAAGTGAATATTTTGTGTATGTACAGTGGTGTGAAGAAGTGTTTGCCCCCTTCCTGATTTTTTTTTTTGTATGTTTGTCCCACTTAAATGTTTCTGATCAAACAAATTTAAATATTACACAAAGACAAGTAAACAAAATGCAGTTTTTAAATGAAGGTGTTTAAGGGTAAAAAAAAAAAAAAAAAAAAAATCCAAACCTACATGGCCTTATGTGAAAAAGTGATTTGACCTTAAAAAGGTGGTTCATGCTCAACCCCCCCCCCCATTATGACTGAATTACAACAATTCTGCAAAGATGAGTGGGCCAAGATTCCTCCACAGCACTGTAAAAGACTCATTGCCAGTTATCGCAAACGCTTGATTGCCATTGTTGTGGCTAAGGGTGGCCCAACCAGTTATTAGGTTTAGAGGACAATCACTTTCCCACACAAGGCCATGTAGGTTTGGATTCCCCCCCTTAATCCTTCATTTAAAAACTTCATTTTGTGTTTGCTTGCGTTCTCTTTGTCTAATATGTAAATTTGTTTGATGATCTGAAACATTTAAGCGTGACAAAACATACAAAAAAAAAAAAAAAAAAAAAAAAAAAAAAAACACAGGAAGGGGGCAAACACTTTTTCACACACACAATTATGAGTGTTGTGTAAATGCTGAGAGTATATCATGTTGAACAATTTGTATTTTCTTTCATTCACTTATGGGATTTAATATCCATGACATGCCCAAAACTTAACATTTTCAGTCCTATGAGGTTGCCAGTTTGTTTGTTTTGGATGCTACCGTTTTCAAACTGCATACATCAGATGTCACTTGAAAAGTTAGTCTAAATAGACATTACACATGAATTTAGCATGATTAGTAAAATAATGACGACTGACATTTTAACTAATCTGTTGGTGGCCATCTTGGATTTCACCAATTTCAAGGCATTTCCCATGCTCTGATTTTGTGGGACTTTTTTTTTTTTTTTTAAATACACATTCTAGACCTACCACTGAACTGATTTCTGCTGGAAAACCCTTCTCCAATTTTGTTGAAACTATGCACTTTGATGACTGGACCAATATCAGCCCCATTTAGGAGTTTTAACATGTCATCTAGCTGCTGCAACAAGCTCATTTGCACCTGGATGACGATGGAGGCACTGTGAGAATCACGTTCTTCGATTTCTCCAGGGCTTTTAACACCATTTAACTACTGCTGCTGGGTGAGAAGCCGCTGGTGATGGGTGTCAACAGCTGGTGATCTCCAGGATTACAGACTACCTGACAGGCAGGCCACAGTTTGTCTGGCTGTACCGCTAGTCCAGCAAAAACTAGTGGTACTCGAATACTTTGCAGTTTCATGAAATGGTCAGTCAAAGCAACTCATACCGGCTTGGACGTCACCCGGGTTAACAAGGTCGGGAGTTCCTGGCAGCGGAAGGCAAAGGACAGCTGCGTGGAGGAATCTGATCAGACCTAAATGAAACAGTCATTGTTGCCCCCGACAGACTCGCTATGATGATTATGCAATGTTCTGTCTAATGTGGTGGTTAGTGATGGGAGCACCACAGGGGACTGTGCTTTCTCCTTTTCTCTTTACCTTATACACCATTGACTTTCAGTATAACTCCAAGTCATGCCACCTGCAGAAACTCTGATGACTGCTGTTGGGTGTATAAGAGGGAGAGTACAGGACACTGGTAGACAGATTCTTGGAGTGGACCAGACAGAATCACCTGAGGCAGAATATCAGCAAGACCAGACAGATTATGACTGACTTCAGGAGGAAGAGGAAATTCCTTTACTTTCCATTATGCTGTGGGTATTTCTGTTTGGTCTGTTTACTGTATGGCATACTGCTGTTACACTAAAGTTTCCCAGTCTGGAATCAATAAAGTACATCCAACAGTCTCATTGGAGAAGAAAGTTGAAGGGATGGGATTTAATTGTTTAGCAATTTAAAAGTTTGCCCCTTGTATAAAGGTCGTCTATGTAGAAATTGCAGGAGATTACTGGCAAAACCAGATGGCAGTAATGAACATTCGTCCTCTAGGCCAGGGATGGGTAACTGGTGGCTCTTACCCTCATTAAGTGTGGCCCACCAGTCCATTTCCAAAAGTCAGTCATTTATATCATATCTGATTGTATTTGGAAGCTATTCAAAACCTAGGTGCCACTCTGAGTGGTCGAGCGAGAGTGAGGAAAGTGGTGTGCACTGGAGTCTGCATTGTACGGTATGCACTGCATGCTGAGACTGGGAAGAATAGAGCTGGTGATTGGAGCAATAGTAAAGTTAACATAACAGGCTGTACACAGCAGTAAATGTACAAGGTAGGCTGCTTTTAAACAAATGCTCCTCAGTGATTGGGAGGAGAGGCATCAGTGAGGCGCTAAGACTTTCCTTTCAATTGTGCTGAAAAAGATTCAAAGCTCTGAAGCTTCAGTCGAACCAAGAACAGTGACATCTGGTGGCCAACTGAATCCATATCCTCAAGAGTGCTACTGAAGCACCGACACCATTTCAATTTAATGTTGATTTAAAATCAGAAAAGAATGTGTGGAAGTTTTAATCTGCTGATGTTTTTGTTCATTTATACCAGTGGCTCTTAAACTATCATTCCCCATTCTCGGGAGGGAGATGATTACCAAGCCCATCCACCTTTCTCTGCCCCACACCCACAGTGAATCCAAAAGCAAGCCAAGCCCCCCCCCCCCCCCAATTCTTCTTGGCTTTGTTAATTACCATTGGGAATTTCTTTTTGCCCATCATTTTGATAGCATTTTAAAAAGTAGGTCTTGATATCCATCTATAAATGCATGAAGCCTGTGTGTCCGTCTGTTCCTTGCATCTCTCTTGAACCATTCGTCAGACTGGCCTCAGATTTTGTAAGTGCTTTGCTGAGGTTATGAGGGTGTGCATCCAAGTATGGAGTCGCTCAGTCAAAATTTGCAATTTTTAATCAATACAAGTTAAGCCACCGCTCTGTCTCTTCATCTCTTCATGCCCTTCAGTGTGTGTGAGTGTGTGTGTGTGTGTGTGTGTGTGTGTGTGTGTGTGTGTGTGGGGGGGGGGGGGGGGGGGAGTCAACTCCATGCTGATTGGATAATACGAGGCATCACGACAAGTCATTCACCACAGCGCTTAGTTTATTTATCAGGGACCATGTACAGAAAAAAACAAACCGGTAAAGATGCTCTGTACCAGATTATAGTGTTCTCACCAATTTCCATCTGAAGTCCCTGAGGCAGGCAGGAAGATAAGAAAAACAGCACATATAGAAAGCAATTCAGGTCAGATTTCAGAAACTATTGAACCCTGAAACAAGCAGGGAGTAAATTTAAAAGGTAAGATAAGAGAAATGGCACACAAAAACAATTTAAGAGTACAGTTTCAAATCCCATTTAAGGGAAGGAGTCAATGCTTAGCAAACAACAAGAGTGAAAAATGACAAGAGAATAGTGAAGATGTAATGCTTATATATATATATATATATATAATGTTGGCATGACTGCATCAGTCTAAAGGATAATTTGGGGAATGCCAGCAGGGACCCAGGGTCTGCCTAAAGAACCCCGGTGTTGGAGAAGCAGTGGGCAGACCACGGTCCTTCGCAGGGAAGCAAACCCAGCCCACCCAGTCAGCGGTAGACAGGAGTCCCTTTGCAGGACCACAACTCGCTGTCGCCGATGGTGCTCCTCTCGGTGTGCTTGCACGGCTATCTAAAAGTTAATAATAATACCGCCATAATTGTGAAGCAGAATTCCCAGATAAGATAAGATAAGCCTTTATTAGTCCCACAACGGGGAAATTCCAGGATTGCAACAGCACAGGGATAGCAACACTCAGAGCAACAATCAGAAGGCAAGAAAAAAAAAAAAAAAAAAAACACAAGCAAGCAAGAGCAGCTAATATACATATGTACATATTACTATAAAATATATACACACACACACACACACACACACACACACAGACAGTGCAGAGCATTGTAGCTGGATGGAATAAATATATGAATATATGAACACAGTGCAGAGCATTGTAGCTAGATGGAATAAATATGTAAATATATAAACACCCACAGTACGGAGCATTGCAGCTAGGTGGAATAAATATGCAAGTATATAAACACACACAGTGCGGAGCAATGTAGCTAGATGGAATAATATGTAGATATATAAAAACACAGTGCGGAGCATTGTAGCTAGATGGAATAAATATATAGATATATAAATATAAACACACCCAGTGCTGAGCATTGTAGCTAGATGGAATAAATATGTAAATATATAAACACACACAGTGCAGAGCATTGTTGCTAGGTGGGATGAAACAGCATAACCGTCTACTTAGTTATCCTACATGGTATGATTATGTGCCCATACATATTCTCACCCTCCATAGCGACCGGTATGTTCCTAGTTGTATGCCGGAGAGGACCATTGTGTAAGTCTATTGTATCTTTTGCATTCAAAAAAAAAAAAAAAAACTATTAGTTTGTTACGTCTTTTTGCTCTCTGCGAGCAGCCCTGCTTAGGTTGTACAGTCTGACAGCCGTTGGTAGGAAGGACCTACGAAACCTCTCGGTTGTGCACCTGGGATGATGTAGTCTGCTGCTAAATGAGCTCCTCAGTGCATCCAGTATGTCCTGCATAGGGTGGAACTCGGACTCCAGCAGAGATGACAGTTTAGCCACCGTCCTTCTCTCTCCCATCTCCTCCATCGGATCAAGGCGCTGCCCCAGGACAGAGCTAGCTTTCTTAATCAGTTTGTTCAGTCTCTTCCTATCGGCTGCAGTAATGCCACTGCCCCAGCAGACCACTCCAAAAGTGATGGCTGATGCCACCACCGTGTCATAGAATGACTTCAGCAGCGCCCCTTGTACACCAAAAGACCTGAGTCTCCTCAGCAGGAACAGCCTGCGCTGTCCCTTCTTGTAGAGTGCGTCAGTATTGTGTGACCAGTCTAGTTTATTGTTCAGATGAATACCCAGGTACTTATAGGATGTCACCATCTCGATGTCTGTTCCCTGTATATTTACTGCTGCTATGAGGGGCTGCCCATGCCTGCGGCAGTCCACCACCAGCTCCTTAGTTTTCCTCGCGTTGATCTGGAGGCAGTTCCGATGGCACCAGTCCACAAAGTCCTGGATAAGCCCTCTGTACTCAGCTTCATCTCCGTTGGAGATGAGACCAACGATCGCAGAGTCATCACAGAACTTCTGTAGATGGCAATGTGTTGTGTTGTGTGAGAAGTCCGCAGTATAAAGAGTGAACAGGAAGGGAGCCAGCACCGTTCCCTGGGGGGCCCCCGTGCTACTGATGATCGTGTCGGAAACACAGTCCCGGGTTCTCACAAACTGAGGCCGGTTCGTGAGGTAGTCCAGGATCCATGATGACAGGTGCTGGTCCACCCCTGCGCGCAGCAGCTTGTCCTTCAGGATCATCGGTTGGATGGTGTTGAAAGCACTGGAGAAGTCAAAGAACATGATCCTCACCATATTCCCGGGCTTCTCCAGATGGGACAGAGAACGGTGAAGGAGGAAGATCACTGCATCCTCCACCCCAATGCCATGCTGGTAGGCGAACTGGAGTGGATCCATCGCTGGTTCCACCAGGGGGCGGAGATAAGCAAGGAGCAGTCTCTCCAGGGTCTTCATCAAGTGGGACGTCAAGGCCACCGGTCTGTAGCTGTTCAGGTCTTTGGGGTGGGAAGTTTTTGGTACAGGTACCACACAAGATGTTTTCCACAGCTGTGGTACCCTCCCCAGTTTCAGGCTCATGTTGAATCAACTGTATATCAACTGTATATCACCCTCCATAGCGACCGGTATGTTCCTAGTTGTATGCCGGAGAGGACCATTGTGCAAGTCTATTGCATCTTTTGCATTCAAAAAAAAAAAAAAAAAAAAACTATTAGTTTGTTATATCAACTGTATATCATATGTGGCCACACATGCACTGTTTGACTAAACGACCGTCACCAAACTGGACACAAAAATGGTCAAATAAAATAATTTTTATTTAAATATTTGCTGATAAATAGGCAACACTGATGCAACAGTTGCCAAACAGGTCATTCTGCTGTGTATAATTTTGGTGTTTTGTACTAAAATATAAAAGGATGCACTAGAATGGGTCTCAAATATGGCGTCATCAGCTCCACTTCGGCCACATTACTGGAGAAGCACCCGGACGGATTAATGGTCATCACGGGTGATTTTCTCACTGGGAAAAACATAACCAAACTTTTAGTTTGTTCATTGTCCCACCAGAGAAAAACACTGGATTTTCTGTATGCCAATGTCAGAGATGCATATAGTGCCACAGCTCTACCCCCCCCATAGGCAAACTGGATTACTACACGGTCATGTTAACACCCAAGTACATTCCCCTTGTGCAAAGGCAGCCTGCTTATACACCGACTGAGGAGGTGAACTCAGGAGGTTGCTGATGCACTGCAGGACTGCTTCGAGACGACAGACTGGGGCGTACTCTGAACCACATGGGGTGGACATAGACAATATGACTGACTGCATCACAGAATACATCAGATTCTGTGAAGACCTGACCATGCCAGCTCAGACTGTATACTGCTTCTCCAACAACAGACCATGGGCCACAAGGGACCTGAAAGCACTTCTGAACAAAGAGAGCTTTTAGGTCCAGAGACAAGGAGAAGCTGAGAGGAGTGCAGCATGAGCTGAGAGAGATGCTGAGGAGGTGCAAGGACAATTATAGGAGGAAGTTAGAGTAAACTCAGGCAAAACACTAAATGTGTGAGTGGGAATGAAACAAATAACTGGGAGCAAGGGGAGAGTCAAGCAGACATTCGGGAGCCAGGAGAGAGCTGATGAACTGAATCTGTTATTGAATAGGTTCAACTCACAGTCCGTCACCCCAGCAACACAGCCAGACCCCCACACACCCCTCCCCGCCCCACCCTCCTGTGCAGCACCTCTCTCCATCTCCCCCCTCCTCCTCGGGGGACACCAGGCCCCTCCCTCACATCACTGACTACAGACCAAGTTAAGAAACAGCTGGAGAGACTGTCAGCAGAAGGTGGCGGGCCCTGATGGCATCTCTGCCAGGTTCCTGAGGACCTGTGCTAACCAGCTAGCCCCGGTACTGAAACACCTGTACAACCTGAGCCTGAGTCTGGAGAGAGTACCGGTGCTGTGGAAGACATCCTGCCTGGTTCCTGTCCCCAAGAATTCATCTCCATTGGACCTGAATGACTATCAACCAGTTGCCCTCACATCTCATGTAATTAAGGTCCTGGAGAGACTGGTCTTAGCCCACCTGAGTCCGCAGGTGAAGACATGGCTGGACCCTCTGCAGTTTGCATATCAGCGCCATTTAGGAGTTGAAGATGCTGTCATCTGTCTGCTGCAATGAGCCCATCTGCACTCGGATGGTGGAGGAGACACCGAGAATCACATTTTTTGATTTCTCCAGTGCCTTTAACACCATCCAGCCACTGCTGCTGGGTGAGAAGCTGCGAGTGGTGGGGGTTGACAGCTCTGATCTCCTGGATTACTGACTACCTGACACGCAGGCCACAGTTTCTCCGGCTGGGCAGTGTCTTGTCTGACGTGGTGGTTAGTGATATGGGAGCTCCACAGGGGACTGTACTCTCCTTTTCTCTTCACCTTATACACCACTGACTTTCAGTACAACACCGAGTCATGCCACCTGCAGAAATTCTGACGACTCAGCTATTGTGGGGTGTATAAGAGGGGGAGAGTAGGGGAGTACAGGGCACTGGTAGATTTGTGGAGTGGACAGAGCAGAATCCCCTGAGGCTGAATGTCAGTAAGACCAGAGAGATGGTGATTGACTTCAGGAAGAAGACACCTTCTCAGCCATTGCAGATTAGCGGGGAGGATGTGGGGGTGGTTGAGGACTACAAATATCTGGGTGTCAGGATCAGCAATGGCCTGGACTGGAGATCCAACACCGATGCTGCGCACAAGAAGGGGATGAGCAGACTCCTTCCTGAGGAAGGTGAGATCCTTCAACATGTGCAGCAGGATGCTGGAGCTTTTCTACCAGATCATTGTCACCAGCGCCATCTCCTTTGCTGCTGTCTGTTGGGGTAGCAGTATCAGGGCCAGCGACATCAACAGACTTGACAAGATTATCAAGATGGCTGGCTCTGTAATTGGTCTCAGGCCGGAGACCTTTGAGACAGTGGTGGAGAGAAGAACACTAAACTGCGATCCATCATGAACAATCCTGATCAACCCCTCCACCACACACTAGACAGACAGTGGAGCACTTTCTCCAGTAGACTACTACAGCTTTGCTGTCGAACGGCCAGGTACAGGAAATCTTTCCTGCCGCATGCCACTTCACTGTACAATAACTCACCATGATGTTGTATTCTGGTCATAACTATGCTGGCATACTGCACCTTACAGTCTAACTGGTACCTCACATTTCACTCTGCTCCTGATAGTCCTGCATTGTACAGTGGGTATGATTCATGTTTATACGGGCCACCATATATTCAGCTATGATGTATATAGGTTTTTATAGTAGTGTTAGTGTGACAGCCCCCTCCATAGATAATTGGTCAGTGGTGCAGGTCCTGACACTATGGAGTACACCTCTTGCTACTAGCCAGGTGCTAGTGAGGAATTCCTCTTTCACTCAGTGGTAGAGCAGGAGGTGTTGGATCATGTGTCATGAGTGCAAATCCCAGCCTGGGACATGAGGTGTAGGTCTGCCTTGCTGTGAGTAGAAGAGACCAGGCAAATGTCTACCTTGCCTAGAAAAAGGGTGAAAGGGACTAGGTTCGTACACCTTGGCATGGGGCAGAGATGAACCTAAATGATCCCAGGCTGAACTAGGCCATTCTGGCCTTGGCCCAGAAAATGGGTCGTAACAGAAAATCATCCGGGATATGAACCCGAGACCTCTCGCCTCTTACTTTCCATGGGTAATCCCTTTGTCTGTCATGCGCGTGTTCTGTCGTTTGGTTGTCTACCGTCATGCTGCTGTTACACTGTAATTTCCCAGTTGGGGATCAAAGTACATCTAAATATCTATTAACTTGTCCTGTTGTAGTATTGCACGAGTTTGACGATAGACTGAACTACACAAACCAAAACAATGACTGAACAACTCCCAGTCCCCAAAGTGCAACATACAACACCTATGAATATAAGTCATAAAAGATCAAACAAATAAGTGATCCAATAAAGAAAACAAACAAGGGTTCCAAAACAGTCACTAATATTGGATGTCCCTTTCATTTTCAATAATTATATAATTAATATTCACACAATCAAATCTTAGTGCCATTCAGTCCCTCTTATATTTGTCAAAGTCTAACATGCGAGTGCCTACATATAGGCTACACCTCTTTATATTCCACTTTCAAACCGTCTACATTTGGGCCTGTAAAGCCCAACTGGGCCACCTATTTTCAGACAAGAATACTTGCCTTCTACGGGCATGCACTAGTAATTTTAATCCCAATAGAAAATACAGTAGCTTTTGACTTAAGTAATGACACACACACCTGAAGGTTTACATGTAAATTTGGCCCTTAAGAAGTGAGGAAAAGTTTTGTGGCCATCACTACCCAAGTTGCCCAACCCTGCTTTAGACCAAAGCAAATTTAATGAAGTTTTTACTGATGATCCATCATGACTTCAAGTTTGCCTACTCCAAGTGAACTGGTAATTAACTGTATTACAAGTTCTGCCCTACTCTAGAAACTGACATAAGTTACACAGGATTTTTGACTGAGCGAAAAACCTTTATATTCACCCTGCTGGTGTTAAGTGGCATTTACCACTTCATCAGCCCAGCAAACAAATTAAGTCATAGTTATACAATATCATAAATGATCAAATTTTGCATGACAGAAAAGTCGTTCCTTCACACTCCAATTATATTTTTAGGTATTTCTAGAATATTTCAAAGAAAATGCTGCATATTCTACATTTAATACTGGATTTTCCTGCTGCCAATTCACTTTTCACTCCTTGCCAACACTAAAAACCAGTTCAGTGCACACAACCACAATTGTGGGAAAGACTGATTGATGACTGCACAGAAGACAATCAATGCACGCCACAATAAGGGTAAGCCACAGAATGCCACTGCTGAAAAATGATGGCTGTTCAGAGTGCTACATCCAAGCATATTAATGGAAAGCTGAGTGGAAGAAAAAGGTGCACAAGCAACTGATAACCATAGCCTTGAGAAGATTGTCAAGAGAAGTCAATTCAAGAACTGGAACTTGCAAAGAGATTGAGGGCGTTTTCATACCTGAAAGTCTGCACCAAAGTCCAGACTAACGTTTTTATTTTGTTACATTGTATACATTTGGTCCAGTTAGGTTTCACACCACTTTTTACAACTTTGTCACACTCTGACATATCGTCATGACAACGTTTATGTAGTTGGCACAGACGCTGCAGTTAGCAAGTGAGCTACTCACCATCAAAGGTGTTATCTGCAGCTCTGGGCACGTCAGTAACCACACTAAGCGTAAACTGGTTCAGACTTTGTCATATTAGTCGATGAACTAGTTCAGTGAGGCTAGAATATTATCCAGGTATTGCCTTTTGCCCTCATCAGCCATGATGATTTTCAGCTGGCATTCCTCCTCCAATCTTTCACTACTCTCCATCACATCCCCTCTGAAGATATGTCAAGTTTCTGCATTTTTGTAATTTCAAGCAATCATTTATACTGTCAGCGGACCACATTTCAATTAAAATCTGGATCTCTTCCTCTCTCCAAGTCATACTGCGACTCATTTTCCCCTCTTAGCGGCTGCCTTAACTTCCTGTGTTTGGTCCAAAAGTCCAAACCTTTCTGAAAATTGCTTTCACACTCTAAACAAACCAGACCAAGGTTCAATTTGATCTGGACCGAGACCACCTCTTTGCCATACCAAATTTGGCTCTTTGGTCAGGACCATGGTTTGGGAGAGCTTTCACGTCTAAAATTTTGGTCCAAACCAAACTGAAAAGTCTGAAAGTCTGGACCACACAGGTTAGGTGTGAAATCCCTGAGTCTGATGTCAGTGCATCAGGAGCCACCATGCATAGACAAATTCAGGTAAGGGGCTACAACTGTTGTGTTCCTAATGCCTTGTACTAAGCCAAAGTCCAGTGCGAGTTATCTGCAGTCTGATGATTTGGAGTGCCATGTCATCTGCTGGCGTTTGTCCACTGTTTTTATCAGGTCAACACTTCTGTCTAAACTGATATTTTAGACCACTTCATGTTTCCATGTGCTAAAAAGCTTTATGGATATTTTGATTTCCTTTTCCAGTAGGACTTAATACCAGCTCACAACAAAACAAAAAAACCCTTCTACAAAAAGGTTTGCTGACCAACTGTGCTTGACTGGGCAGTTAACTCACCTGGCCTGAACCCCCATTTTCCATGGAGTACAGTCAAGACAGATCAGAAACACCTGACCAAAAATAAAGATAAGCTGAAAGTCTCGACTAAAGCTGTAACACTTCTGCAAGTCCACATCCTGATCACTCTCAGGCCATGCTGCATTGATGCAACAATACATGATAACTGAGCCCATCAGAGTATTCAGGGTATAAATAAACACTTTTCAGAAAGTGGACATTTCTGTGTTGTAAATCTTAGAGCAATATTGTAATAATCTGAGATCCTGAATTTCTGATTTGAATAGGCTGGAAATCATAATCAAAATTAAAACAAAAGGCCAAGAAGATTTCCTGGTGTTTATAAGGAATAATTTAGAAGTGAATTAAGATTTGCACATTTTATCTGAGATGCACCTGTATGAACACTGTATTCCTCTTGATGTAAATCTGTGAACACTAGTGTTAGTTAAAATAAAGTTCTTGTACCAATACTGCACCCCCTGTTAAAATGCATCCCATTACAGCAATAACCCTGTTTTATTTAGTAGTTTCTTCTAATGTCATAATTTAGAGGTCACATGATGATCAAAGAACATCTTTTTCTGTAAAGGAAACAGGCCAGAAGCTCTGACAGAAAGGCAGTAATTGATGCCCGGGAAATGAGAACAGGTTGGACTTATGCCACCATTGTCCCTCTAACTTAACATGGTTTATGTAGGTTTATAAAATGGGACCATTATCTGGCTGTGCCCAACCTCACCCAAGCAGCAAAATAAAGGACAACTTGACAGAAAGGCACATTTGATGCCCTGGGATGATAATTTGAGATGGTCTCTAATTTAAAGAGAAAACATTTTCAGCTCCAAAACATAAAACTGTCAGTGTAACAAATACAGGCTTAGAAAATGCTCTGAGATTAACTGGAAGCAGTGTGACATCAAAAGCCTTACCAGTGAAAAAGACTGAGGGCGAGTCCTGACCCTCAAACAGTCCTTTTGTCCTGGAGTCAAAACGTAGCCAAAGTCCAACAGCCAGCACCAAAGTACCAGCCAACTGCAAATAGAAAGGAAAGAAACCAAATTTATACCATCAGTGCAAGAGTATATAAATTGGAGAATATTACAATACCCCAAGCACTTATGAATGGCACCTGTACAGCCACACATTTCATCTTGTTCTCATTTACAGACCCACCACAGAGGTTTAAACGACACCAGCACCAATAACCGACCCTCAGAAGGTTCTTCAGATTAAACCAGACCTGCTGCAGACCAGCTTTGTTTGACAGCAACCACCACCGATGCCAGACCAATTTCCACAGCTTTACCTTCTACACCAATAGCCCATAAAACAGCACATTTTAATAGCTCTAAAAGGCGCACTTTCAATAGGCAATTTTAGCATACCTGTTCAAGTACCACACCTTTCAACGTACATCGTCGTCAGCCTCCGTCGGTCTATGATGACCATGGAAGAGAATCCCAAACGTCTACTCTGCTGGAACAGCACTGCCTGTGGCTGAACAGGCCGATGTGCGAATGGCAGTCCCTGTCACACAGGTCGCACTTGTGGGTGGTCTCCGTGCTGCTGGGTCTGTGGCGGTTCTTCCTGCGGGTCCTTTTTTCATCTGCTGCAGCAGTCAGTCTCTCTTCACCCGCCTCGAGCTGTCTGGTCAGGGTGCCTCTCCATTTGGAGCAGTCTGTTGCAAGGTCCTCCCAGTGCTCTTTGTTGATCTCCAGGGTCTTCATGTCTCTCTTGCAGACGTCTCTAAAACGCAGCTATGGGCGGCCAACGTCTCTCCTGCCAGTCGCCAGTTCTCTGTAGAGGACGTCTTTGGGGATTCTGCCATCCTCCATATGGTGAACGTGGCCTAGCCAACGGAGCCTGCGCTGCCTGAGTAGAGTGAACATGGAGGGAGGGCCGGCGCGGGACAGAACTTCTGTGTTGGGCACTTTGTCCTGCCAGGATATGTCCAGGATGTGGCGAATGCAGCGCAAGTGGAAGGAGTTCAGTCTCTTTTCCTGCCAGGCGTATGTTGTCCACGTCTCACTCCCATAGAGCAGTGTGCTGATGACGCAGGCGTTGTACACTGCCATCTTTGTCTTGACAGAGAGTTTGGGATTCTTCCACACTCGTGTGGTGAGGTGAGTGAGTGTGAAGGCTGATTTTCCAATCCTCTTGTCGATCTCTGTATCAAGGGAGAGGTTGTTGCTGATTGTGGACCCCAGGTACGTGAACTGATTCACGACCTCCAGCTCGTAGTCGTCGATGGTGATGGTTGGTGGTGCTTCTGTGCCTTGCGCCAAGACATTAGTCTTCTTCAGGCTGATGGTAAGCCCGAAGTCCTTGCATGCCTGGGAGAAGCGGTCCATCAGGGTCTGAAGCTCCTGCTGTGTGTGGGTTGCGACTGCAGCGTCGTCTAAAATTTCACGTCAAAATTTCAATGTCTGCGAACAGCATGTCTCTGATTAGAGCCTCACGTACTTTGGTTCTGGCTTTCAGGCGGGCGAGGTTGAAAAGCCTGCCGTCAGATCTTGTGTGCAGGTAGATTCCCTCTGTTGCTGTGCTGAAGGCATGCCTCAGGAGCATAGCAAAGAAAATCCCAAAGAGGGTTGGCGCAAGTATACAGCCCTGTTTCACTCCACTGCGTATGTTGAATGGCTCTGAGACGTTGCCATCGTGCTGCACTATCCCCTGCATGTTTGTGTGAAATGATTCAATGAGGCTTTGCAACTTTGGTGGGCATCTCATCTTTGGCAGGATCTTGAAAAGGCCCTCTCTGCTGACCAGATCGAACGCTTTGGTGAGGTCAATGAAGGCGATGTACAGGGGCATGTTCTGTTCTCTGCATTTCTCCTGGAGTTGGCGGATGGAGAATATCATGTCTACCGTCGATCGCTCAGCGCGGAAGCCACACTGAGACTCGGGGTAGACACGTTCGGCAAGCTTCTGCAGACGAACGAGAACAACTCGTGCATAGACTGCCAACAATGCTGAGGAGGGAGATGCCCCTGTAGTTGTTGCAGTCGCTTCTCTCCCCTTTGTTTTTGTAGAGGGTGATGATCTTGGCGTCCCTCATGTCCTGTGGTACGGCACCTTCCTTCCAGCACTGGCAGAGGACGTCATGCAATGGCAGCAGTAGGGCGGTCTTGCAGTGCTTGATCATGTCGGGGGGGGGTATGCCGTCGTTGCCGGGTGCCTTGCCAGCGGCCAAGCTATCAATGGCCTTGCTGAGTTCGTCGATGGTTGGCTCGGCGTCAAGTTCGCCCATGGATGGCAGGCAGTCGATGACATCAAGGGCTGACGGTGTCACGGTGTTCTGTCTGGAGTAGAGGTCGGAGTAGTGTTCCACCCATCTCTCCATCTGCTTGTTCTTTTCTGTGATCATCTCCCCAGTGGAGGATTTGAGGGGGGCCGTCTTGCTCTGAACCGGACCAAGTGCTTTCTTGATGCCATCGTACATACCACGGATGTTCCCCGTTATGGCAGCGGTTTGAATGTCTTGGCTGAGCTGAGTCCAGTACTCGTTGGCACAGCGCCGAGCAGTCTGCTGAACTTTGCTTCTCGCAGCCCTGAGAATCTGGAGATTCTTCTTGTTTGGGTACTTCTTGTACTCAGCAAGTGCTGAGCACTTGGCTTCAATGACGGGGGTCATCTGTTAACTTGGCATCAAACCAGTCCTGTGACTTCGAGGTCTTCCTCCCAAAGGTAGCCAAGGCTGTGCGGTGGATGGCATTTCGCAGCTCTTCCCACTTCTGCTTTGCAGATTCTCCTTCTTGTGGTACACCAAGTTCCTTCTCAAAGGTGGAGGCAAACTGCTCAACAAGTTTTGGTTGGGCCATCTTGCTGGTGTCAATCCGTGCCTTTCCAGGCCGTCTAGCACGATGGAATTTCTTCAGCTGCAGCTTGACCTTGCAACACACCAATGAATGGTCTGTGTCGCAATCTGCACTCTGGAACGAACGGGTGATTAGCACGTTCAGTGAGGTGCGCCTGGTCAGAATCAAGTCCAGCTGGTGCCAGTGCTTTGAGCGCGGATGTCGCCAGGAAACCTTGTGTTGGGGCTTGGTCTTGAAGAACGAGTTTGTGATGCACAGATCATGATATGTGCAGAAGTCGAGCAGCCGCTGTCCGTTGTCGTTCATTCTGCCCACGCCAAATGGTCCAAGACAGGAGGGCCAGGAGTCGTGGTCAGCACCCACTCTGGCATTGAAGTCTCCAAGGAGAATGAGTTGTTTAGAGTTGGGGATGATCCTGACAGTTGTTGCGAGATTCTCGTAGAACTCGTCTTTTGCCTCTGGTGTGGCTGTCAGTGTTGGGGCATACACACTGACGAGGCTGACTGGGCCTCGAGTCGTGTTGAGGCTGAGGGTGAGGAGTCGTGCAGAGCCGTTGCTGCCCAGTTCCACCATCTTCAGCAAGGTGTTCTTCACTGCAAAGCCCACTCCGTGTTCCCTGTGTTCGTCACTGCTCTTTCCCTGCCAGTAGAACGTGTAGTCCTTCTCTCTCAGTGTGCCTGCGTCAGCCAACCGTGTTTCCTGGAGAGTGGCGATATCCACTCCCAGTCTCTTCAGCTCATTATTGATGATGGCAGTCTTCCTGGTGTCGTTGAGGTCCTTGAGGTTAGCAGCGAGTCCTGTCATCATAGTGCGGACGTTCCAAGTTCCCAGTTTTAGAGTTGGTCTCTTGTTTTTTTGTCTTGCCTGGTGTGAAGGTTCTCAGCCTGCTGTTCGGACTTCTCATCCCCATGCACCCAATGAGGAAAGCAAGCTGTGGCGGGACAACACCTTATTGGCTGGGGGCTGCCCAGCTTGAGGCGGGCGGTAGCTGTCCAGTGAGATCCGATGATCCCTCCCACCGTCGGGAACAACCCCTGGCGTCGCGCTCTACGCCAATTGAGCGGTGGCTTATAACCGGTAACTGTCATTCCCCGTGTTTTGTCTACGCCAAACGCGAAGCTGGAGTGTCCTCTCCAGTGATCCGGTGTTCTACCTTCCAGCGTTGGGAGGATTCAAGCCTGGGCAGGAAGATATGGAGGACAAGATGTTGCCCATGCAGCATGTCCCCCCTCTCCACGTCACTGATGAATCCAAAGGAACAGCAGGGCTGCTACAGTTTGGCACCAGCGCCGTCGCAGGAGCTGCCAGAACGATGTTGAGCACAACAGAGAACTGCCTTAGGGGCTCCGACTCCGGATTTTTCCTCAGGGTTGACTCCCGAAGCCTTTCCCGTGACCGGGTGTGCCGCAAGGCAGCGGAGGTTTGAAATCAGGGTTTACCTTCCCCTAGATGGGCTACCTTCCCAGGTTGACGAGCCACCATCTACCCGAAGCATCTGGTTTTAAGGCGCCAGAGATCCGCCCTCGCCCCTTCTCCTATTAGTAAAAGCAGTTCTGCCGGGCTTGGAGACTAAACCACACGGACAGGCTAGGAGTTGGACTTAGTTGTCAGAGGCTTTGAGATGCACGCCATAAGGAGCATTTTATGAGCACTGGGAGCTTAACCCCAGTGGCACTCCTGGCTATGACAACCTTGGAACCGAACGTACATAAGCCTTTGTAAAATCCAAAGAATGTTGACTTCCTGTACAGGTGTTGTGAAGAGCAACCATGCTAAACGTGTACTAAACAGTTGAAGTTGATCATTAACTCTCCTTTAAATTAGTCATAGGAGGGTATTAGTTTAACAGTTTCATATATGAAGCAAGATGAAGTTTGGGGGGGGGGGTACTGTCTTGCTTACAGTTTTGGGTGGGGTGCTGCGGCCTGCTACCTTCTTTTTGCAAGTTTCCTGACAAACCACACACGCCCCTGTTCTTTCTGGTGCAGACATCGGGCTTGTGCTGGGACCTTCTCAGAAGCAGCAACCATTTGCGCTTCCTCTCCACCCCCCCCCCCCCACCCACTTCACATCCCTCCAATTTCCTCCCCATTCCCCCTTGTCAGGTCCAGCATAAGTAAAACAATTTAAATAAAGTATTAAAGTTACTATATAGTAAAGGGAGTCCAAAAACACTATACAGCATATATCAAATTTGAGCAGGGCTCCTTTTGGCAAAGTAAACTGTTTGGCACAATAAGGCAAGCAGATATCTGTTCTGCTTGCCAATCTGCTGGACAGAACAGGGTTAAAAAAAATGAAGCAAGATGACGGAGTTAAGAGGGGAGGAAAAGTATTGATACAGTATAATGTTGTAGTACTTTGAATAATATTGTAAAGCTTCAGAGATACCAGCATTGCAATATTATATGAAGTTATTAGGTTTGGATTTGCAACATTAACTTTTTTAATTTGATCTTTACACAGGGGAGCTCCATTGAGAGACACTCTTTCAAGGACACCCTGTTCACACACACATTCACAACTGGAAGCTGCTAAGTACACCCACAGACTGATATGGCCACTGGGCAGTTCCACTGGAGCAACTGGGGTTAAAGGGGTCACTGACTGCACTTTCCACATTTTAACAGCTCACTCATGTCTTAAAGTGTTTGTGACATTTTGTTCACATTTTCTTTAATTACTGAAGCAAATTTGCATTTTTCCTGGCATTCTTGAAACACCAATTTAAAGCCCATCATTTTAATAAACATCCTTCACCTATTCAACTCCGCCCTCCCCCTTACGTCTGTTAGCCATCATCTGACTAGCTTCTAGCCTCCTAGCTTGGATGCCCAGCAATGGCTCACAGTCGATAGCACATCTCCCGTCACTCCGGCCCATCTCCCAACAACCTCGCTGGGATGTTAAATCGCCAGCACTGTGCAACCCACCAATCACCGCAACCTGAGGCTGCTGGCCGAGCCAAGCTGCCAAGCCACAGAATCTCAAAGGGTGGTATCTCACACCGCAGGACTCTGCTCCTCTCCCACAGCCAGCTGGGGGATGCCCCATCATGAAGTGGCTCCCCTACGTTGCCTGCGAGAGTAGAGTGGAGTCATGCAGAGCCCCGGAGGATGGTAGGTGAGCTGGCCCTGAGAGCCAGCAGCTTCGAATCGCGGCATAGGCGGTTGTCGCGGCCAGCATGCCGGCAACTTGCAGCAGAATCACAGCAAAACCACTGGGAGATGGGCCGGATCGATGTGAGGCATGTTGTGGACTGGTGAACCAGGTGGTAACAGGGATGGTTATTAGGGTGACTAAGAGCTGAAGAAAATGATAAGCCACACTTGGTTCACGCTTCCTGGTACCAGTGTCAGATTGGGGGCTAGCAGGCTACCTTTAGCACCCCTTCCATCTATGTACATGACAGACAGCTAGGTGGGCCAATAGAGCAGCGGGCAGGTCTCAAGGACAGTGGTGAGTTGGCTTGTCATTATGATGTATAGGATTTAGACTGTAGAGTCAAATGTTTCTGAGAGAGAAAAACAAGATAAAGACTGTTTTGTTTTAAAAGGATTGACCGTTTTTAATTTTTTTTTTTTTTTGATAATTAGGTGCCCAGTAGACTCATTTCAGACAGTTAAAGACTTACACACACACCATTTTTCAGTCAGTGACCCCTTTAAGGGCCTTGCTCAAGGGCACCACAATGAGTCAATGAGGTTGGGACAAGCACTCCATCCCACCCAGATCTGATCCTGCCAGTCCAGGGATCAAACCGGCAACCCTCCAGTCACCATCCCTAAACCATTAGGTCGCCACTGCCCCTAAACTATTTAAGTACCAGAAGAATAAAAAAACAGTTTACTTTTTCCATCACTAGATGGTGCCAAGTGCTCACTGTCTGGTCAGGTCAACACATGGTCAGGAGTGACTCATGACATTTAACTGGCAGTTTGACACCCCCTCCCCAACAAAAAAAGGGGGGTGGGTGGGAGGGAAGTCATAATATATATCCCAGTAAACATATTGCAAGATTGTGGTAGTATTGTGTCCCAAATATCATGAAAATATTGTATTTTGGGGCCTCTGGTGATTCCCTCAACTATTGGAAGTTGATGTCTGTGCCCCCACCCAATACCCTGGCTTTAGTACCGTAGTAATTTTCTGCATGCTAAAAAAAAAAAAATAATAATAAAATACACAACCAGGTGACCCAGAAATGCTCTAGTTATACCACTATATGCCTAGACAGCTATATGTTTAGACCTTTTTACCCTCCACACACACGTCTGTAAGATGCCATTTATTAACATTTGCCTGCTCTCTCCTAGATTGTAACTGCCCAGTATGATCTTTTTCTGTATTCCTCGTCCTCCTCACACCCAACCAGTCAAAGCAGATGACTACCCCCCCCCCCGGTTTTGCTGGAAGTTTGTTCCTTTTAAAACAGGGAGATTTTACATTGCCAAGTGCTTACTCTTAGAGTATTGCCTATTTGTTAGGGTCTTTGATTTTATAGATTTGTTTTTGTAAAATACAGTGAAGAGAGCCAAATCAAGGGGAGACTACTCTGGCTGGGAATTGAACCAGGGATCATTGCAGTTGATCAATGTGCATCATAATAATTAGGTTACAGAGACACCCCTCCCTTTCAATTTAAAGTATTGCAAGGTGACTGTTGTGAATTGTTGCTATAAAGTTGAACTGAAACTGAAGTCTGGCTGGTGACAATACAACTCAACCAGGCTCATCTATAAACAAGTATTTTTTATTTATTTATTTATTTATTTTTTTTTTTTTTAAACTAGACAATCAGACCCTGAATGTGTGACATATGATGTAATTCAGCTGGGATGATCTGCTCAACTGACTCAATCTCCTGAGTAACCACAAATCACTGTTTACATCAGCTTTTTGTTGCCACCCAAATAACTCCCATAGTATCCTACAGTGTGATGTCACTGTTGTTGTGCAACGGGGAGCACAAATAAGACATGAAGCATTCATGCCAACCGGCAGCATTATGTCCCAGCATGTCCTCAGTACGTTTCCTGCTACACTCTGCTGACATTGAATCACTAGTTTACCAAGACAGTGTCCAACTTCAACCAAGTGAGAGGAATTTTTTTAGACAAGATATCAACTCAGACAAGTTGTGCATGTTCTCTGAACAACTGTCCCAATGCCATCGCATCCAGCAAAAGAAGAGTTACTTAACAGCTGTACTGAGAACATGTGCTCACTAAATGCATGCTATGAAGTTATGGACCTCAGAAGAGTGCACATGAAAACTTACCAGGTTTTACACAGGTTCATTGGCCAACAAGTGAAGAATAATCCTCCTAACATTTTGGGCATTAGAAAGAAAATGTATTAAAAAAAAAAAAAGATTTGAGGCTAGTAAAAACTTCCGCACAATACATACTCAAAATACTGTGGTCAGGTTGGGCTTTTTTTTGGGGGGGGGGGGGGGGGGACCAATTTTACTAGTTCAGGTTATAAGTTGATCTAAAACTGATCCACTATAGTTCAGCTTGGCATACATATGACATGTTTTCAGACCATTTCAAACCGAAAATGGCCCAAGTCAGACTGAACACAATCACCAAACCTCCCAATCTGTCAGTGCATGATGTGATTCATCAGGGTTTATTACATGACACCACATTGTTCTTCAAAACCTAAAACAGCCTCAAGCTTTGAATTTCTATTCACTTCTTCCTAGTCAAACCAGATATCCAGTCACTCAGTACAAATAAGTAGGGTCACAACCTCACTGCTGAAACCAGCTGCTGAAATGAGTAATTCAACTTCTGCATGTTAATTCTCTCTGAACTCACCAGTCCAGCTGAACCAGACTGAAAATAATTGTCATTGTGACACTGTTTAACATTCATGTCATGAGAACAGAGTGAAGTTCCTTGGCATTTACATCAAAAATTGTCAGTTAATCTGGTGCACTTTCAAATTGATTTGCATGTGAGCATTTGTTAATAAAGGTGAATAAATCTAAATTTAAGTTTTCACAATAAGTTATGGCTCCTCACTGGAATCAAAGGATCTCCTCAGTCTAGTTTCTACATTTGTGATTGGATGGATGTCCCATTTACTGTATACAGAAGCTTTGACTCAAATGAGGGGGTCCAATTTTGTGAGGGGGAACTTATTTTTTTCCAGTCCATTTTATATTGATCATGGTTCTCATTAGGAGCCCCTGATATGCTCATTAAAGTCCTTTCATCATTCTTAAAATAATATCTTACACATGTACAGAAACTCTAAAATTTGTTTTACACATTTTCTACAAGACTTATGATTTGCATTTCCACATTTACTTTTACACACTTTAACTTCCTGCATCTTATTGTTTTATGCATTTCCTACAATTAAACCACGTTATATTTTTTACATTTGTTTATTTTGTACAATCCAAGACCATATGTTTCCACATTTAGCATTTGCATTTCCATTGTATACATTTTAAACTTTCTGCTGGGGGGGGGGGGGGGGGGAATCATTTCCTGGGCTTAAAGATGAAGCAAAGATTTGTGTTTTTTTTTTTTGGGGGGGGGGGTGCTTCTCTAGCAACCAACTGAAGCCTCTTCCAAAAGTATTTTTTTTTTTTTTTTTTTTTGTTACTTATTTGTACCCGTAGGTAGACTTGGTTTGCAGTCTGGTGACAAGTCACCGGCTGCTGGTCGCTGCGTGCGCGAGCGCCCTAAACCTACATGTTTTTGGTGTGCGGGAGGAAACCGGAGAAATCCCGGAGTAAACCCACACAACACGGGGAGAACATGCAAACTCCACACAGCTCACTGTTGGTCGGGGGCTGGGATCGAACCCACGATCTCATGATCCCCGCGGTCCCCCGGCCGAGGGTAAAACTGTGCTGCCACAGTGCTAAACCACTGCGCCACCGTGCAGCCCGTATACAATACAAGTATACAATCGCATGTTAAAATGGTCAACTATACAATGTACAAAACAGTTTGGTACCAAGATAACTGGCTTCCATCTAATGTCCCAATTTATAATTTTTTTCTAATGATAAACATGCACAAAAGCACAAGATATTGTAAGAGATCAACTCTTTCCCTTTTTTAAAGTCAGTCTTGAGGTTGTTCATTGTGATCTTATAGGTGCAATGGTAAAAGACATGAAAAAGATTTAAAGGTCCCATTATCTGCAAAACTTTTTTGGGTAGGGGGGGGGGGGTTGACCTTCAAGTGTGTAATCTGGTCACAAATGTACCGTAAAATTATGAAAATGCTCACTTCCAAAAAAAAAAAAAAAAAAAAAAAAAAAAAAAAACACTACCAAGTTAAACTCTTAAAGACACAAGTTGCTGATACTTTGTTTTTATTGACAAACCAACAAGACCCACCTCCAGTTCTCCAAGTTAAAAACAAATGCACCCTGACTGGCTCGTTTCTTGTAACTGACCCACTCCAAGAATGTTACCCTATCAGATTTGAAGCTTATTCTTACTAAAAAGCCAACTGAAAACCACTTTCCAGTACAGCTTTACAGGCAGCTGAAACACAATTGTCTTTAAAGGTATGTCTCTCTCTACATCTTTTTTTTTTTTTTTTTTTTTTTTATTTGTTGTGCATTTGTGGGCTGTAAACATTTACCATCATGGATTAATTAAATCCACCGATAGATTATATATGGTTGACAGTTTAAAACATGCAAACATTTACTAAACAATGCTCTGTCTTATGTAGGAGGCATTCATTAGTTCTTCCATTTGAATTGTGAGCGTTAACGTACAGTAAACTCTTTCAAGAGACCACGTGTTTGGCAAGTCAGAAATGAAGATCACTTTCCCCTTCAGGGATGAAGGTAGAGAGCAGAGAGAGGTGGACCAAGCCACAAGCAGGCTGCAGCAGAAGGAGATCCTCGGCAGGGTGCAAAGCAACTGAGCAGACTTGGTGTAGGGAGGGATGACGCTGTTCTGGTTGAAAGCTACAAGGGAACAGAGTCAAAATGGTGGTGGAGGAGGTCATGCAGACAGAACAAAGACACCTTTACAGCAAGGCGGTGGCCCAAGGCCAGCAAGGGACATGGACAAGGTGGGTAGCAACGAGAGCCATAAGCTGTGCAGACATCTGGTGAACTCCTCAGGCACAGCTGAGCTTCATGATACTTCACCATGCCCCTGCAACCTCTCCTGCTGATATAGCAATGAGGACAAGTGCCCCTTGTGCAATGTCATTGGCACAGTACTCCAACACATCCTGTCAGGGTGTAAGGTGGCAATGACACAGGGGTGCTACAGGTGGAGACAACCAGGTGCTGTCAAAGCTAACGAGTTCCTAGAGAAGGGCAAGATTACTGCAAATGCCACACCAGCCCAGCAAAAGCTTGTGCACTTTGTAAGAGCGGGGAAGGTCCATCAGAAGCCAGGAAAAGGAGGAACATAATTGCTCACCCCTGGAAAGGCATGGGGGATGAAGGTTGACCTGGGCAGACAGCTGGCTTTTCCAGACATTATCGAGACTATGCTCAGACCAGACTCATGTGGTCCTCAGCTATACACAAGGTCACCATCATCGAACTCACTGCCCCTTGGGAGGCGGGGATACCAGCAGCTAACGAGACTAAGCGGCTCAAATACATTGAGCTAGCAGCAGAGTGTAAGGAAGTAGGCTGGGTTGTAACTAGCCACCCAGTGGAAGTTGGATGTAGGGACTTTGTTGGAAGATAAATGATTCATCTCCTGCAGGAAGTCGGTCTCTCAGAGGAAAGGTTATGGAGGGCTATCAAAGAACTGGTGGAAGAGGCTGAGAAGGCAAGTCACTGGCTGTGGCTTCGGAAGAGTGATAGCATGTTGGGTAAGGCACCCCTGTAGGGTCAGTTGCAGAGGGTGGTGGGGAGACGTCCCCATTCGATGCCCCCCCCCCCCCGGGAGATGTACTCGATAGGGGGCGAAACAGTGATCGGTGGCTCCAGCCAACGACTCTGCAGCTGACCTGAAGGGCACTGGAGGAGGTGTGGCAGGCTAAGAAGCCACACAGGAAAGTCATCACCTGTACATTTTGTTGAGGTCTACATTGGCTCTCATTAACCTTAAAAAAGGCACTCTGTAGCATCATTGGTTGTGCAGCAATAATGATGAGTCGAATCATTTCTTGTGGATTCAACAGCCATTACCCTGTCAATGCAGCAAGTTTGCAGCAGCAGAATTTACAGTACAAAACATAAGTATCATGTTTGTGGATCTATTTGAATTGGTTACATAACTACAATTTGGAAGAGCCTCTGCATCAGCTCTAATGAATAAAGAGGAAAAAAAAAAAACATGCTGGATGACTCAGTGGATTAATCCTAATGTCACGATTTATTGGTTCCACAACAGCTATCAAACTATAAAACCTACAGTATTTTATCAACTACAAAACTCAACATTTCAAGCAAAAGAACAAATGTGGTTGGTGACTTAAATGTGAACATAATGTAGCAATGTGACAGTGACTTTGATCCAATAAAGAAAATGGCAGCTTTACAAGTTACAGTCCCAATGAGGACAATAAAGCAGGCTATTTTTTTTTTTTTTTTTTTTGCATTCTGATTAACAAGTATAGCTAGAATACAAGTGCAGTTTTGCTTATCAGTTTCTAAAGTGCAACTGCAAAACAGCAAGATGGCAATGCAAGAAGTGCTCAACTCAAGACCTACATAAAAAGGGAAACTACTGTAGCTACACATCTCATGTAGAGTAAATGTCTAAAACATGCCTTTCTTCCATTGTTTTTAAACAAGTCATGAGTTACCACACACACACAACTTTTAGCTGCCCCCCATTAGGGGTCACCACAGCAGATCATGAAGCCACATTTGATTTGGCAAGTACTTTACACTTGATGCCCTTCCTGAGCATAAACCTTCCCCATTTACCTGGGTTTGGGACCAGCACAAGGAGTACACTGGTTTTCCACTTCTCATTCCCCATTCTATTTATGCTGGACATCACATCCTCCTAGCTGTGGGGTAGTGTTCTACCACTAGGCCACCACTCCAGTCATGGCATGACCTACCACCGTTGCAAAGCAAAATACTGTAATTTTATGCTCCGAACTTTGCAACTTTAGGGGAAGTAAAGCTTTTGTGTTAAGCTTAGAGGCCAGTTTACAATGGTTACAACATTCAAAGCAAAGAACTAATACCACCAACATGCCACAACTCACCCATAGGTATTCCACATGACAGTGGGTGTGATCTTTGAAGAGTAGTATCCAGTATCATATGATGATTTATGGCACAAACAGAACTATATCTGAAAAAGCATGTCCGACAAGTTGAAAACAAAACAAAAAAAAAAAACTAAGAAGTGTCAAGAAAAGGATGGGAAAAGTGATTTTAGAAACAGTATAAGCCTAGAGGCCAAAAGCTTGCAAAAGCCTAATCTGAAGTTTATGCCCTAGAAGAACAAGTTTGGCACTCATTTGGCTCTCGTCATCTCATGTCGACTCACAGCCGGGTGATCACACACACACCGAAACTGCAGACTCACATTGTCAAAACACTTATTAGGAGACAGAGCAGCTCTGTAGCAGCAGGTAATAACAGCAAACACACAGCAGGCGTTATGATACAAGGCATATCTATGAAATGGCTTGCAGTGACAAACGGCATCAAACCATATACAGTTAGGTCCATATACATTTAGACACTGACAAATGTCATTTTATCTTTTTACCAAGACATATTCAAGATGCAGTTACTGTATACAATCAATATGGGCTTAAAGTGCAGACTCTGCTTTAATTTGGGGGTATTCACATCCAAATTAGAGTTACAGTTTAGGAATTGCAACCATTTTTATACAAAGTCTCTTCATTTTGGGGGCTCAAAAGTAATGGAACAACTGACTCAAAAGCCATTTCATGAGCTGCATGGGCCATTCCCTCATTAATCCATCATCAATCAAGAAAGTCTGGAATTAATTCCAGGTCCGGCATTTGCATTTGAAAGCTGTTGCTTTGAACTCAACATGCAGTCAAAAGAGCTCAATGGAAGTGAAACAGGATAAGGATAAGCCATCTTTACTGTCAGTCCATACAGCCAATCGTGTACAGTAGGACAAAATTGTGTTTCTCTTATCTACAATGTTAATCACACACATATATAGTGTCAGAGGGGTCGTTGCCATAGACCATCCTTAGACTGAAAAAGAAGAAATCCATCAGAGATAGCTGAAATGTTAGGAGGGGCCAAATCAACAGTTTGGTGTATTCTGAAAAAGGGGGGGGGGGCACTGGATGTCCACAGGATCCTTTCCGGGTTGGGGGGGGAAACAAAAAAACACAACCTTCACTCAAGTGAAGGACATTCTCCAGGAAGCAGGCATATCAGTACCCAAGGCCATTATAAAGAGAAAAATTCATGAGAGCAAATTTAAGGCAAAGAAGTGCTAGGATAAGCTCCAGACCCCCCGCGACCTGAAAAGGATTAAGCGGAAGAAGATGAATGAATGACTGAAGTGGAATATTCTGCAATGACCGAGTCAATCATCAGATCTCAACCTGATCGAGCATGCATTTCACTTGCTTAAGACAAAACTTAAGGTAGAAAGACCCATAGACAAGCCATAACCACAGACAGCTGCAGTAATGGCCTGACAAAGCATCGCAAAGGAGGAAATCCAGCAGCTGGTGATGTCCATGGGTTCCAGACTTCAGGGAGTCATTGCCTGCAAAGGATTAAAAAATTAACATTTATGGTAATGTTAATTTGTCCAATTACATTTGAGCCCCCGAAATGAGATTTGTATAAAAAGGGTTGCAATTCCTAAACTACAGCTCCAGTTTGGTTGTGAATACCCCCAAATTAAAGCCGAGAATCTGCACTTTAAGCTCATTGATTATACAACTATCTCAACTAACAAAACCTGTCAGCGTCCAAATATAGCTCTTCGATTTTAGAACTTTAGTATTGGTTTACCAGATCAGGGGTAAATCACATCATAATGAAAAGTTTAGACTGCATTTAGCCTGTTACAACAAAAATCAGTCTCTTTTTTTAATGATCCTACACAATAGAGGTGCTCATCAAGGACTACACTGAGAGCCTTTTTTTGCCAAATCAAAATGAGGAAAATCTTTAACACCATTTTGAACGGGTTCTATAGACAACCATGCACAACAAAGTCAAATTATTTGCAATTTTTTGGCTGAATTAAGAAGTGAAATTACAATATTTCCCACAAAAACCTAAATGTTCCAGGAAACCCTGACTGAAAAGACAACTGCTTGAGGAAACATTTCTAGGTCATTCTTTGGTTTAGTAAGCCCAGCTATACAGGTCAGTCCTGCTCAGTGCAAAACAACCACAGGCTGTCATTTTATTACGGACTACATACCCAGAACAGGAAGTTGAAGACAAACACCAGATATTTGATGCACTGCAGTCCCCCCATTGCTCTCAGCTTCAGGATTTAGACCTTCCTCGGAGTTAGAAAATAAGCTCAAACGTCTCAGTTCCGCACCGTGAGGAGAATAAAAGGACGGCTTTGAAAGAAGAGAGGGAAGGTGAAAGATAATTTGTGAGCCACACCCTGCTGTGGCTCACCTGGGTATTGGCAGGAGGATATAATGGGCAGGGAGTGGGAGGAGAGAGAAGCAGGAACGATTGAAAGCAGCTGAGAGTGCTTAGCTACCAAACCTTTTTAAACTAAATGGAAAACAGTTTCTGAGCTATAAATAGAGTTGGGAATCATAACTGCTGAAAAATGTGAGAACAGACTTGATCAGCAATTTAATACTGTACATGTTTTAAAATTGTGTAAAAATTGCACCTTCAAATGTTTTCATGGCTCTTTTTTGTCAGACTTATTAAAAATGGGTACCATAAATATATGTGCCAATAAGGGATGCAGTAATGCTGATTTTCAAGCTTCCCAGTAGATTCTTTATAACTTATCTGTATTTTCATTTGGATTATTCTGCACAGTATTTATTGCAATTACCTGCAAATGTCCAAGATTTCAGTGTTGAGGGAGATAGTCTAATAGAAAACACCATTTTGTGACACTGCCTCCTAATGGTGACTAGATCCTACCCCCTGTGTCTTTGATGCTTTTTCTTCACCCCTTTGAGATCCTCTCCCACACTGAATATACCACACCTTACCTGCGTTCAGCTGACAAAACAGTTTGCCGAACATAGCAAGTCAAACTGACCTAAATGAACGGGCAGTTCTCGGCGAACGGTTTTTCTGTTTGGCTCGTGCATTCTGTAGTTGTGTAGATCTATGGTCCTCTGTCAGCCGATAGAGGACCCTAGTAACTACAGTGTAGACTGTAGCCTACTTTAGCATCATATTACCTAAGAATTTTCTGTTATACCCCCACCAAAAACAATATTTTATGCGTGATATTGTTTTACTTACAAAATGACATAACCTCTACTCTTAAATTGATGGAATTGCTCCAAAAATAAAAGAAAACAAAAGAATATCGCAAACTATCTTACCTAGCCGCCATCTTTGTTCGCTACACGAGCCACCTCCAAAAGAGTTTGGCCAAAGAGAAGACGCTTTGCAGTGACTGTGTTGTTCAGTTATGGAAACTAACAAACAGTTGCAAATTGTTTTGTCAACTGAACATGCCCTTTGTTGGCCCTGTTTCGGAAAGTATGATAACAGAAAATTCTATGTAAGCTCAGCCAGAACTGAAGAAATCTCTGGATTATTGGTTACACAAAAATAATTGTTTCAGAAATGATGACCACATTACCCACTGCTGCAACCCCAAGCAATACTGTATACAAGCTAGTTTGAATGCAGGAGAGACCTGTGATGGTAGATAGAAAAAGTCTTAATTGAAATTCCCAGATGCCTGTACATACATCTAAAGCCTGCCTGTCTGTCCCTTTGGCTTGAAGAAGTAACATAGTCATCACTTAGGGGATAACCTTTTCCAAGATTGCTCTCATCCTGAGCTGATTAGTCAGCCCAACCATCCATGTAGCTGACCAGACAGCCCAGATCTCCTTTCCAATTGACTTTTCCTAGACTTATTCTACTCAAGACTTACTCAAGACTTTTCCTAGACTTACTCTACCCATCATGTTGACAACGAACAGGATATTTAAACTCAAGCCTCATCTTCTCTTCACAGCTTCAGTCTATCTGCACTTCCTCCATTTCCCAAGGCAGAACCAAGGAAAAATCCAGGCAGTAAATGAAAATTAGAAATTCTGACAAATACATTCATGATAGAGGCACCTGAGGAAGAAAGAGAGGATTGTGAATAGTGTATAAGGCAATATGTGTCACCTGGAAAAAGGCAAAAGAAAAAACACATTGAATTTTGATACCTCCACCGAAGTGTGTGTACCTTCACAGGCCCACAAAGACTGCACCCTATGGACAGGCCCCTGCATTCACCACTACTGCCACAGTGAGTGAAACCGTAGTACTGGATGTGCATGTGCACATACATACATGCAAACATAGTTGTTTTGTGCTGAATTAAAACTTTCTGAAGAAATCTTGTCTTTATTTTCCTGAAATGGTTCACCTTGTTCAAAAATGTTAAATCTTTATCACTTTAATATTAGGGGTGGGAATCCCTAATCACCTCATGATTCGATTATGATTCAGAGGGCTGTGATGCGATAAAATGATTCTTGATGCATCTTTTTTCCCTATTCAGGATTGTTTTTAATCACTGTGGCTATTTGGTGCTTTCAAAGAAAAGTATTTGTAATGACCAATAATGAATTTACTTCCAATATTTTTGTTAATAAAACAAATGGAAGAGAGATGTGACAAGTGAAATGGAATGCTCCATTTACTCTGCATCACCCACCACAGATGCTACAGTACCTGGTCACTTCCTTTTCAATTATGGCTGAACTCTGGCTGGACATTTACAACAGGTTCTTGGACATTTGTGCATCGATTCAGAATCTTCCACATATGACGATTGAACGCATCTAAAAAACAATAATTTCCCCACCCATATTTAACATTGTTGCTGAAACTGAATTTTGTGCATTTTATTTTGTCAAATTACCTCTCACTGTTACACTTATCCCCACCTAGTGTTACAACTTAGCCAAGCAGCAGGATAGGTTGGAACAAGGGAACTCCTTGTATTTATACCTTACATAATCAATGAATGTGTAATAGATGTCCAAGGTGGCTCTATTTGTAGTCGGCAAATACACTTATCAAAATCTGAGAGATCTATCTTAAAGAACCCCAGAGTAATTGATACTCAAACAAAAAGCATTACGATCATCCCAGGTTTATCCTATGTGAAGCCCACTTTCTGAAACAGGGCTGCACACCCTGCCTTGTCAACAATTCCCTCCTTTACAAGTGTTCTTGGGTATAAAAGGAGTATTTGGCAGCTACCAATACATTAAATCTAGGTTGATAAATCCGCATATAACTCACATCTGGCCCACCTATAAGGTTTTATCACTCCATTTTCTAACATTTGTGTTGCACTGACATTTGCTCACATTTATTTTCTTTCTGTTATGTAAAATTGTGCCATGATATGATTGAGAATGTTCCTTAAACTGAGTTCTGATAGTCTGGAGTGATGACAAAGCGTGACATCATTCATACAGAGTATTCAGTTAGTGACTGATTTCTGAAATCACTGGGATTTCAGAGCAGAATAATAACAACCATATACAGTAACTGTGGGGTAGAATAAGGGATTCACATTAGGGCCAGTTTAGAGGCACAAATGTAATTTTATTTCAAACTTAATTAAAGAATATGTCAGCGCACCTCCTTTTGTGTGCCCCAGTCACACATTCAGCCAAAAAAATTACACAAATTCGGTGTGTTATACTGAACAGTGTGGAAGGAAAGATATGTCTTGAAATTTGTTGAATGTTGTGTCCCCATTTTTTCTACCTCTTTGCTCTATAAAAAACAAAGATCTGAAGAAATGAGACTTCACAGGTGTATTCACACACACTCTGAGGATCAAAACTAGCTGTTGTTTGCTGGAGTAACTCAAGGCTCCTCTCAGTTCCCAGCAGACCAAGTGAAACCAACAACACCAGCTTTGTGTAGCCAAGGGGACGGGCGGTGAAGCCCAACTGGTGGAATCCAACCAGGGGTTCGAACCCCCGGTTGGATGTTGCCAGTTGGGGTTTAACCGCCCGTCCCCTTGGCTACAATTGGTGCTGGTGAGCAGGATTTACTGGTGGTGTATTAGTTCCATTCTCCAGATACCACTAGTGTCAGAAGGCGGCCATCCTTAACCGAGCTTGAAAGCTTAAATGCACCTTTGACATCGGAACAATGTCAAAAATCTGGAGGGAAATATGTAGCAGAGTCAATAAAAAGCATTCCTACTTGGTTTGCTAAGTGGGTCAGCCCTCTGGTGACACAGGTAGAGTGCTGGACCTTGGAGCCGGAGGTTGTGGATTCGAACCCCCGGTTGGATGCCGCTAGTTGGGGCTAAACTACCCATCCCCTTGGCTACATTTGCTTCCAGGCCTCCATTATCTCTCATGGCTTCTGTTTATTTAAACATGTCTTCAGTAACAAATGAATGTTGATTAAAGAGTAATGATTCTGACAACATGATGTAGATTTGTAATTGATCAGTTCAGCTGTGTAAAGAATGCTATGCTGTTGCTGGATACAGAGTCTGCAATTAAAGGAGAACTGAAAATCTTTGAAACTAAATGGCATGGAAGTTAAATGTGCTCAGTTTCTTTTTCAACTTTGGTATTTTCTGTTTATGAACTAAAGATTTCTATGCAGGTAATTTGCTTCTCAATGTGCATTTATGCATTGTGGCACACTTCTGCTAATGTCCTGACACCCAAGTGTGGTTGAGTCTTTGACCACTTTCCTCTTAACCCTTAGACTGCATAGACCACAGAGCACACCAGTGCCAGATGTGGGCTTTACTGTGAATGTCACCAAAATAAGCTCTGTCTGACTTAGATTTGATTAGGTAAATCCTCCACCTGAAAAACAAGAGCAAGTTTTTAGCCAAAGTCAAATTCCTTGTATGTGTTGTGCATACTTGGCCAATAAAGCTGATTCTGATTCTGATTCTGAGGTAGGAGATGATGGGTCTTAGTGTTGAAAACTGCAATGATGATTTCTGTATAGCCTCACAATTCAGTCAGATCTCTTCTAAAGGAGCAGGACAGTTTAGCCTGCCTGTCAGCACTGATGCTCTAATGGTAGATTTATCTAAGAAATGAGCTTGTTCCTACCATAATATTCTCACCAGAAATGGTTGTATTGTGGGGGCACGGTGTGGGGGTTTTCTCCACCCAGAGAAGGCAAAGGGAAGGGAGAACAATGGACCGAAGGAGGAGGTGTCACTGGGGGGTATCAGACGGGACAGTTAGGTCAATGCATCCCCCTGGAGAGGAAGAATGACCGGAGCCGCGGAGAGAAGAAAGGTGTGAAAGCAGTGCCAGTGTATATCATGTTAATGTGCCACACATTTCTTTGTTAAACAACAATGTGTGATGGTCGGAAGTTCCGGGTCTCAATACATGGAATTAAAGATATAAAAGGGGAATGCACAGAGACCCGGGATCGCCGTTTGCTGTTATGTTGTTGGAGAAAGAATAAAGTCTTGTGTCGTTCAGCTTGTTGCCTCGCTTATCCCTTTCTCCACAGTATCGTGGATCATTTTAATAAATTAATAATATTTATTTTCTTGAGATTAATGTAGATATGGTTCCTCTAATGAGGCTCGGGTGCAAATTAATGTGGAAAAAGGTACAAATTTATGAGAAAAGCAGTTGCAAATTTATGTGAAAAGAAAAAAATATTTTAAAAACCACTCACAAATTTAGAAGAATATAGTTTCAGATGGATATGAAAAGTCACAATTATGAAGAAAAACATTTTATGAGGAAAAGAAAAAATTTTTAAAAAAATCCATATTGTTGGCAACAAATTAAATATACAAGGAATTAGTTGTACATGAATTCATGAGAAAAAGGTCCAAATGGATGAGAAAAAAATTGTAAGTTTATGAAAAAAGGGTCACAGATTTAGGAGATAAAACCTTCAAAATTTGTTTGTTTGTTCATTAGACTGGTTTTGCTTAAGTAACTTAGTAAATAGATGCTTTCTTACTATTACTGTAAAAAACTGTAGCTACTCTTAACTTGTACTTTAGTAATTAATGTAACAAGGTAGCCCTACTTTTACTTGAGGACAATTCCTGGCTACATTACCCACTTCTGACATAGATGCATGGAGCTCTTACATTGAGGGGAGACAGACTTTAGCTGGATGAGAAGAGCTGCTGGTGATGGGAAATATTTGAAGCCACATTCCATTATGTGTCACACTTCTTCATTAGCTCCAATTGAGAAAATGACAATCTGTAAACTGCAATATTTTTTCTATGGTGTCCTTGAGATAGTGTGCCATATGGTATTAAGGTACTGTACTGTATGTTTATACACAGATGGCAACTGACTCCAAAACAGATTGCCTTCAAATTTGCAGATCTTTTGTATAGTCATATCAGTTTTATTGCTGTCACGCAAACTTGCCCAGCACTGCTCTGGGGCATAAGGCATTAGTTTAGATTCAAATTTTGGGTTATATGTAAAAAAGAATCTGGACCAGCTCACTACACATTCATTCCACAGCTGCTCCAAATTTTAAAAACAGGTCCACCCCACTATTAGCCTATTGTGCAGGAGGACACTGATCAAAATCTGTTTAAGACCTTGTAAAGGCTCCAGGTCGCATCTGGGCCAGATGATTTTTTTTTTTCTATTGGGGCAGTATCTTCCTCAGAATGTCATGAAATGCCCCTCGGGGCAGAGAGGAAGACCCAGATGTTGAACTGTAGTTGGTGGTATTTATTTAACAAAAACACAAAGTCCATACAGTGTACAAAATAAACTTACAAATAGACGGGATAAGGAGTAGCTGGTGTTAGAACAGGAATAGGGTTCTAACCGACCTGGATTCTTGACGAGACTCCGACAAGGAGTGAAGGCAGAGTCAGGCTATAAATACAGCAGGCAATAATCAAGGTAAATGACAGCAGGTGTGGAACACATGAGCAGGCAGGATGACCTAATTACAGAACAGGGGAAGACTGAGCTACCAATACAAGATGATTACCAGGTGGGAATGTCTGGAGGACAAGATGGGGAGCTGTGTCAAAAAGAGAAACACAATATAAACACTAAGAGCAAGATTAACAAGAATGCATAAAGGAACTCACAAAATAATACTGAGAACAGCAGTACAAAAACAAAAATAACCGGTAACTCAAAACACATTATACATCTTGGAACACTGCATTGTAAAATAATCACACAAGACTGAGGAAACACAAGACATAACCAGAAATAAAGTGAGAGCATGAGCCTGGTGAAACACGTTGCTAAGCCTCATGACAGAGCCCCCCCCCCGCCTTCCCCCAAGGGTTGGGGTCCAGACACCCCAGGGTAACATTAAAAAAAAAGAAAGACCCCCCCCCCCCCCCCCCCAATAGGAGCACAACAATAAACCAGCCCGGGAGGACGGTGGGGGGAGCCAGGCTAAGCGGGAACAAAAACAAAAAAACCCACTCCGGGCCACACCCAAGCAAAACCAGGCACTTAGGCTTCCTGGACCAAAAAGCTAGACAGTTCAGGTGACCGACTAAAGTCCCAGACCTGGCAGAGTGGCTACCGGAGTGGTGGCTCAGTTGGTAGAGCATCCGTCCCACACCCAGGTCATGCCGAAGACCATATAAAAGCAGAACTTCCTGCAGTCCAGCTTGGTGCTCAGCAATAATGGAATGGAGGAGGGAAATCTGTGGCGGTGCCTTGCATGGCAGCAGCCCTTCTGATTTTACACATGGGGTGTGTGTGACTGACACTGTAGATAGGATAAAGCACAATTTTGTTCTACTGTACATGATTGGTTGTATGGTTGAATGACAATAATGGGTGATTTCAAAGATGGCGTGATGGTATGAATCAGTTGGCCTGCCAGAGAAGGTGGGCCACCCAACCCAGCGGCACAGTCTGTCAGGCAGTCAACCAGAGTTCTTTAGCCACCTAAACAGAAGAGGTGGCCCAGGAGGCGGCCGCCCCAAGGGAAGGCCCAATGAAGAAGGGAACAGAGGAATTGGGGAAACCACGACGAGGTCCGGTGGAGGAGAGGGAACCACGACGGCGTCAGTCGGAGGAGAGGGAACCACAACGGTGTCTGGCAGAGGAGAGAGGACCACAACGGCGTCCGGCAGAGGAGTGGGAACCACAATGGCATACGGCAAAGGAGGGGGAACCATGATGGTATCAGGCAGAGGATGGGGAACCACGACAGCATCTGGCAGAGGAAGGGGAACCACGACAGCATCTGGCAGAGGAGACCACGATGGTTTCGGACTGCTCTGCAGCGCTCTTGGTGGTCCCGAACTGGGACATTGCAGCACCCATGGTGACTCCAGGCTGGAGTGGCGCTGTACCCACGGTGGCTCCGGGCTGGGGCAGAGCTGCACCCGCGGTGGCTCCGGGTTGGAGTGGAGCTGCACCCTTGGTGGACCCGAGCTGGGCCAGAGCTGCATCCACAGTGGACCTGGACTGGGCCAGAGCTGCACCCACGGTGAACCCGGACTGGACCAGAGCTGCATTCACGGTGGCCCCCGGGCTGGAGCGTAATGCCCATGGTGGGCCCACACTGGAGTGCAGTACCCATGTAGGTTTCAGGCTGGGGCGCAGCACCCACAATGGTCCCCAACTGAGACACAGCACCCACTGAGACCCGGACTGAGGAGGAGCTGCACCCACAGAGTCCCGAGCTGGGACAGAGCACCCATGAAGACCTCATCCGGAGGGGGAGCAGCACCCACGGAGGTCCCAGGCTGGGACGGAGCACCCGCGAAGACCTCATCGGGAGTGGGAGCAGCACCCTCGGAGGTCCCGGGTTGGGATGGAGCACCTGCGATGACCTCGGTAGGGGGAGCTGCACCCTCGGAGGTCCCAGACTGGGATGGAGCATCCGTGAAGACCTCATCCGGAGTAGGAGCAGCACCCTCAGAGGTCCCGGGCTGGGATGGAGCACCCGCGACGACCTCGGTAGGGGGAGCTGGACCCACAGAGATCTCAGGCAGCGAGGCCAGACCCATGGAGATCTCTAGCAAAGCTGGATAATCCTCGGTGACCCCGGGGGAAAGCTCAGGCAAGAGAGGCAGAGAAACAGGGTCAGGTAACCGGCGGAAGTGGAGCCTGGCGAGGTGAACTCAGGTACAGCTGACAGCTGCACTTGGCTCTCCCCACCAAGAGCCCAACAAGATCTCTCCAAAATTGAAACAATGAAAACAAAGGAGAACACTTGGATGAGCTTGAGCTCCACCGCCGTCCAGGACTCTGTTGATCCAGACGGCGACGTCTCGGGCCCGGCCATGTGGAGATCCAACTCCAGCTCTGCTGCGGTGGCCCCAGCAGTAGGCATGGTGGTCAATGCAGTCCTGGGACCCCCCAGCGATGTGACCCACGTGGGTGGATCGCCCGGCGTGGCAACAGGAGGTCCGTTCCCTGTTGGTGCTGGATCCAGCACAGCTGAAGCCCGGGAACACTCGCTTGTTGGTGCAGGCTCCGGATCACAGGCAGCATTCTCCCTCCGTCCTAACCATGGCTGCGGGGCTGGAACCAGGTTCTCCAGGGCTGCAGGCTCCTCCATCACTCGGCGGCTCAACCCAGTAGTCAGCAGACACTCAGGGGGCAGAGGAGGAGAAACGGAGAGACAGGTGAAAAGTCTCAAGCTGCAACAGGTGGTGTGGGCTCACAGGACTGCATGGACTGAGCCTCACCACCGAGAATCAGGCAAGATAATTTATATGTTGGTAAAAGAGAATGAAAAGACACTTTTCAAAGACACAATGGGAGGAATCGCCGAGGAGAAGCAGGAAACAGCAGCTGCGGAGAAGGAGAAAGCTGACAAAACAGCCGGAGAGGAAAAGCACTGAGAGGGCACTGCTGCGGGAGTCTTCTGCCTCGGTGAAGGGGAGGTTGCTGCCTGAGAGGCGGGAGTATTCCTCCGGCGGTCCAGAGCCGGATGGCGGCAGCGTAGAGCGGAGGGAGCTGGTGCAGGAATGGGCGAATTGGAAGTGGAGCAGGGCATCTGCTGCGGAGCGCACTTCCGCGTTGGCTTTGGGCTCGCTGGAGGCAGCCCCACATCAGCCCGGGGAAAGACTGCTGCAGGACGGAGAGCGTAGCCAGCAGCTCCATGAACTGGGAGAACCTCCACAACCCAGGATGCATCTCAACTATAGCGGTCGCCGAATCCACCTTCTCCCAGATTTTCTTTGGGCTGTGGGAGGTGAGGTCTTCATCTACGAAGCCCTGGATGAATTCAGCGGCCCATTCCTCCTCCACACTTGGGGATCCTGCTGCCGATCTCCCTTTGATTGTTGGAGGTTGGCATGCTAGGGACATGATTCACTCCACAAACAGGTGAGTGAAATAAAAAAGAAAACAAAAACCCACAAACCACAGCAGCTGGGTCTCTTACTGGTTGGAGTCTTCTTTCATGAAATGCCCCTTGGGGCAGAGAGGAAGACCCAGATGCTGAACTGTAGTTGGTGGTACTTATTTAACAAAAACACAAAGTCCATACACTGCACAAAATAAACTTACAAATAGACGGGATAAGGAATAGCTGGTGTTAGAACAGAAACAGGGTTCTAACTGACCTGGATTCTTGATGAGACTCCGACAAGGAGTAAAGGCAGAGTCAGGCTGTAAGTAGAGCAAGGAATAATCAAGGTAAATGACAGCAGGTGTGGAACACATGAGCGGGCAGGATGACCTAATTACAGAACAGGGGAAGACTGAGCTACCAATACAAGATTATTACCAGGTGGGAGTGTCTGGAGGACAAGGTGGGGAGCTGTGTCAAAAAGAGAAACACAATATAAACACTAAGCGCAAGATGAACAAGAATGTATAAAGGAACTTACAAAATAATACTGGGAACAGGAGTACAAAAACAAAAATAACTGGCAACTCAAACACATCATACATCTTGGAACACTGCACCATAAAATAATCACACAAGACTGAGGAAACACAAGACATTACCAGAAATAAAGTGATAGCATGAGCCCAGTGAAACACCACGCTCAGCCTCATGACACAGATAGGTTAGAATAATCAAATTTATTCAGCAAAAGCCCCAAATCCAGAACTAAAAATCTCAAAGCAGCTTACAATAAAAGCTAAGTGGCAAAAACTGAATATGTTCTTTTGGTTCAGCAGCTTGGCTGGTTTGCTAGTTCAGAGATCCATGGACACGATTCTCATATGGATTGTCATATGGATTCTCACATGGATTCTCATATGGATGGATGATGATCTGTCAGTGGCTCAGTGTTGGCTAATTAACAGTCACAGCCCAATATGCAGCTTCATATATCATCCACTAAACCCAGGAAATTTGTAAGAAAAAACTAAACTCCTTAAAACAATTTCTAATTTAATTGCAATGACTTATTTTAAAAAGCCACAGAGGGGTTGCGTACTGGTGTTGACGCACACCATGACATCACTGGTGATGACCAAAAAAACACTTTGCCTCTTGTAAGAATTACACCCACATTGAACTTACCAGATCCACTAGACTTGTGTATTCTCCATATCTAAAACATGTAACACCAATAATACTGTGGTAAAAACCTTTCACATACTGTACAGAGTAGCATATAAACAGCTGGGATGATATTTACCTGGATTAGATTGCATCTATCAGTCATGACATGTTTATAAACTCCATGTCATGTGCGACGAGCGCTCGCCCCCTCCTTCCTGTTCACTGGCTCTCTCATCAGATGCATCTGCTGATTCCTGCCTGCCAGCGTTTATAAGGAAGCAGTCTTCAGTGATTCAACGCTGGTTCGTTTGGGTATACTGCTCAACCGACCGTTCTATTGTAAGTGGTTACTTGTCTTATGACATCACCTAATAACCTTATCTCTTCCACCTTTTTCAGGTTGCTGCCAACGGAGCGGTGCGTCTGCGGGGACTTGGTGTACTCGCCAGCCTATTGCTCCTCCTCAAAGCAGCCTTCCTTCTTCGCCCGGTCAGACCCATCCACCCAACCTGTCCGGCAGTTCTGCCTGCTGGTTCTTCTCCTTCGCTGGGTTCTGTTCTGGTCTCCTCCTATCTCCCATGTGAGTGGCATAATCTGTTTTCCCGATTAATCTCCATTCCTCCCTAATCAGCCTTGTCTGTCCTCCACAGGGCTCCTGCTTACCTGGCAAGTGATTGACGTTTTCTCCTCAAGATTGCTGTGTTTGGACATTTTAATAATACGTTAAATGTTTTTTTGTGTGCTCGCTTGGTGATTGCATGCTGCACTCAGGTGGCTTGTCGAGCCAATATGACAGAACAAGCCAGCCAGAGTCACCACCTGGCAGGTAGATCATCATCAACTGATCACTCCGCGCTCCACTGCTTCAACGTTACAAAGAGGCAGGCAGCTGCACACTCACCTGCTGCAGGCAATTACGCAGCAGCTGAGTGTCATTACTGATCGATTGGACCATGCTGGTGCACCGGCTGCTCCACCTTCACCTGCTCCTCCTTCTTCTATTATTCACCGAACCCTTGCCATTTTCACTCCTGCCCCGTATGTGGGTGAGGTGGGGAAATGCAAGGACTTCTTACGTCAGATTCAGCTTTATTTTGGGCAAGTGCAGGGGGAGTTCCCGGATGACAACTCCAAGATTCATCAGTTTGTTCTTCTGCTTCGGGGCCACGCTCTTAGTTGGGCGCGGGCTGTTATCGATAGTCAGAGAACTTCGCCACCAACGTTTGACCAATTTGTGGCCGAGTTTACCCGCACCTTTGACCGTTCTGAGAGTGAAGGGAACATTATGAGTCGCCTATTGTCACTCCGTCAGGGCAGTCAGTCGGTGGCCGACTACTCAGTGGAGTTCCGGGTTGAGGCAGCGGATTCGGGGTGGAACGAGATTGCGTTACGCAGCGCGATCCTCCAGGGTCTGAATCCTCGTCTCCGGGATGACTTGGTGATTCATGCCGTTCCTGCCACCTTGGACGGCCTGATAGATCAGGCGGTCGGGTTAGATAATCGATACCGGGACCGCAGTGCCTCCTCTCGCCCGCCCGTCACTTGTTCCTTTCCAGCATCTACTGATCGAGGCAACTCCGTCCCCGAGCCAATGGAGCTCAGCTCTGCTCATCTCCCGCGAGCAGAGGTTGAGCAGCGGCAGCGGATTGGGGCGTGTGCCTACTGCGGTTCCTTGAACCATAAGTTGGACACATGCCGCCGACGGCCAAAAAGAACCAGCCCGTCAGTAGCCGCAGGGGGTCTGGCAGGCGGGACTCAATCCGATCCCCCCGGTAATTTCTCCATTTCGGCCCTCATCCAGCTACCGGGGGTTGAGAGGAGGGTCTCTGCCCTGATTGATTCTGGGGCGGAGGAGAATTTTGTCTCTTCTATGCTGGTGCACGAGCTGGGGATTCCGACAGTTAAACTGCCTGCTCCCCGCTCTGTGCGTACTTTTTGTGGCCAGACGGTGGCGTCCGTTACTCATTGCACGGCGCAGTTATCCGTCCTTTTGTCGGGAAACCACCGTGAGAAGCAGGCTTTTTATGTGTTTCCATGAGCTTCTCATGCAGTGGTACTTGGTTATCTGTGGCTCCGGAGGCATAATCCTATTATTAATTGGGCACAAAATTCTATCACCTCCTGGAGTGCTAACTGTTTGGCTACATGCCTAAATTCGGCCGAGTGTTCTCCGTCCCTTTCCGTCTCCTCGCCTCAGGTTGAGCCGCCGGACCTCAGCCTCATACCCAAGGTCTATCACGACCTCGGGGAGGTATTTAGAAAGTCGCGAGCGTTAGGGCTTCCCCCACATCGCTCGTACGACTGTGCCACTGACCTCCTTCCGTGTGCGAGGTTGCCATCCAGCAAACTCTATAGCATTTCTGGTCCTGAGAGAGAGGCAATGGAAAGGTACATTAAGGATTCGCTGAACACCGGCCTCATTCAGCCATCTTCGGCTCCCTTAGGGGCGGGGTTTTTCTTTGTAGGCAAAAAGGACGGGTCTTTGCGTCCGTGCATTAACTATCAGGAGCTTAATGCCATCACTGTCAAAGATAAATACCCTTTGCCCCTGATGAACTCCGCTTTCCAGCTCCTGCAGCGTTCACGCGTATTCTCTAAACTCGACCTATGCAATGCTTATCATCTAGTTAGAAAATGCAAGGGGGACGAGTGGAAAACAGTGTTCAAAACTCATCTGGGGCATTTTGAATATTTAGTTATGCCTTTTGTTCTAACTAATGCCCCTGCTGTTTTCCAGCGTTTGATCAATGACGCCCTCCGCGACATGCTTAATCGGTTTGTTTTCATCTATTTAGATGATATTCTGATTTTTTTCTCACACGCCAGAGGAGCATGAGACCCATGTTAGAGCCGTGTTACAACGGCTCTTAGAGAACCAACTATACGTCAAGGCTGAGAAGTGTGAATTTTCTACATCTTCCACTTCTTTCCTTGGCTTTATTATAGCGGAGGGAGAACTGAGGGCTGACCCAGCCAAGGTGAAGGCTGTGCTTGATTGGCCAACCCCCCACTCCCGCAAGGAGCTGCAATGCTTCTTGGGGTTTGTGAACTTTTATCGCAGGTTTATTCGAAACTATAGTGGGATAGCACAGCCTTTAACTAAGCTGACCTCTGTTAAGGTGCCATTTGTATGGACCGAGGCAGCTGAGCAGGCCTTCAACAAATTAAAGGTCCTGTTCACTGGCGATAAGTCTTGGCTCAGGTCGACCCTCAGCTCCAGTTCACCCTGGAGGTGGATGCTTCAGAGACGGGGGTGGGCGCAGTATTATCCCAGTGTTCTTCCCCGGACTTGAAGCTCCGCCCATGTGCATATTTCTCTCGACGGCTCATCCCGCCCGAGAGGAATTACAACATGGGGGCTCATGAGCTGCTGGCCATTAAATTGGCGTTTGAGGAATGGAGACACTGGCTGGAGAGAGCTGCTCACCCGGTAGTCGTGTGGACCGACCACAAGAACTTAGAGTATCTGCGGTTGGCCCGCTGGCTTAATCCTAGGCAGGCTCACGGGGCCCTATTTTTCCAGCGCTTTAACTTTACTGTCACTTGCAGGCCTGGCTCCCTTAACAGAAAGCCTGACGCTCTCTCCAGGCAGTTCAGTCAGGACGTGGCTGACCTCCCTTCCCGCCCCCAGTCCATTCTCCCACCTTCGTGCGTCCTGGGAGCCCTCACCTGGGAGATCGAGAAGCGGGTCCGCCAGGCCCAGGCTTCTGACCCCGAACCAGCGGGATGCCCTCCCAACCGCCTGTATGTCCCGGCTGCTCTCCACAGTGAAGTCATCCAGTAGGGGCACACTGAACTTTTCGCCTGTCACCCGGGAGTGGTGCGGACTATCAACATCATCAGGGGAGCATTTTGGTGGCCCACGTTACAGCGGGACATGCAGGAGTATGTTAAATCCTGTCAGACATGTGCTCGGAACAAGTCTTCCTCCACCCCCCCACTGGTCTTCTTCACCCCCTCCCCATTCCCAGTCGGCCTTGGTCCTACATTGCCATGGATTTTGTCACTGGTCTCCCCCCTTCCCATGGCCACACAGTGATTTTGACCATCGTGGACAGGTTTTCCAAGGCCGTACACTTGGTTCCCCTTCCCAAGCTGCCGTCTGCCACCAAGACAGTGGAGCACCTTTCCTACCACGACATCAGGCTACACAGCATCCCGACAGACATTGTGTCTGACTGCGGCCCACAGTTCACTTCACGGGTCTGGAACTCCTTCTGTCACTGCCTTGGCACCACCGTCAGCCTCACCTCCGGCTATCATCCCCAGAGCAATGGGCAGGCTGAGCATACCAACCAGTCCCTGGAGGCCGCCCTTCATTGTGTGGCAGCCGAAGACCCCGCTTGATGGAGCACCCATCTCACTTGGGTTGAATACTCATTAAATTCCATGGACTCCTCAACTATGGACCGTTCACCATTCGAGGCGTCCATGGGCTACAACCCCCCACCCCACCCCCCCACTTTCTATGGCTGAGAGAGAGATTGCAGTGCCGTCTGTGGGAGCTCACCTCCATCGCTGCCGCCGGGCCTGGAGATCCACCAGAGCGGCGCTTCATCGCGCCACCGAGCACAATCAGCGCTACGCTGACCGCAAGAGGGTTCCGGCGCCGAGCTATAAAAAGGGACAGCAGGTTTGGGTAGCCGCGGACCAGGTTCTGCTGAAGACGGAGGGTCGCAAACTCGCCCCCCGGTTCGTGGGTCCCTTTCCTGTCACTGGTAACGTCGGCGACTCTGCTGTTCGGCTCCAGCTGCCACGGACGCTCCGCGTGCACCCTACCTTCCATGTTTCCAAGGTGAAGCCTCTCTCTTCCAGCCTTCTCTGCCCTCCCTCGAAGTCTCCCCTCCTCAAAGGTCCTGGACACCGTAAGTGAGATCTTGGATGTACAACGTCGGGGTCGGGGTTTTCAGTATTTGGTTGACTGGGAGGGCTATGGCCCGGAGCATTGGTCAATGGGTCCAGGGTTCATGACAAGGGGATGGTCCAGGACTGCCATCGTGCTCACCCGGAGAAGACTGGACAACTGCCAGGAGTCGTTCCTTAAGAGGGTGGCACTGTCATGTGCGGCGAGCGCTCGCCCCCTCCTTCCTGTTCACTGGCTCTCTCATCAGACGCACCTGCTGATTCCTGCGTGCCAGCGTTTATAAGGAAGCAGTCTTCAGTGATTCAACGCCCGCTTGTTTGGGTATACTGCTCAACGGACGGTTCTATTGTAAGCGGTTACTTGTCTTATGACATCACCTAATAACCTTATCTCTTCCACCTTTTCCAGGTTGCTGCCAACGGAGCGGTGCGTCTGCGGGGACTTGGTGCGCTCGCCAGCCTATTGCTCCTCCTCGAAGCAGCCTTCCTTCTTCGCCCCGTCAGACCCATCCACCCAACCTGTCCGGCAGTTCCACCTGCTGGTTCCTCTCCTTCGCTGGGTTCTGTACTGGTCTCCTCCTATCTCCCACGTGAGTGGCATAATCTGTTTTCCCGATTAATCTCCATTCCTCCCTAGTCAGCCTCGTCTGTCCTCCGCAGGGCTCCTGCTTATCTGGCAAGTGATTGACATTTTCTCCTCAAGATTGTTGTGTTTGAACATTTTAATAAAAGGTCAAACGTTTTTTGTGTGTTTGCTTGGTGATCCCACGCTGCACTCAGGTGGCTTGTCCAGCCAATATGACACCCCACCTTTCAATTTTAAGTCCTATGTACAAGAAATGGACGAACCTGATGTAACATCCTATCATGGCACTGAGCTGTTTTGAAACCCTGTGTGACTAATTTATTTATTTTATTTGTTTATTTGACAGGGACAGTGCAATAAACATAGACAATTTATCAAATGACAATCAATCTAATGTGTTGCACAAAGAGTGTATAGCTATTAGCTAATTTGCAACTCTTGTCCCTGGATGGGCTTTAGAAAGAAGAAACAAGTAAAAGGAAAGAAGGATAAGGAAAAGAAAAAAATGAAAACAGAATAAACAATAACCACATGCATCAATGCAAAAAAGATTATAAATACACAATATAAAAACCTAATAAGGGGAAGGAAAGGGAGGGAAACTTTATGTTCAAACCTCTCAATTAATATGAAGGAGCAAATGAAAAGGACCTCGCTCTCCTAATATAACTGTATTTGTGGTGTGCTAATGTGTACTGGGTGACACAGCCACAGATCTTTTCCATTCGTTTAAAGCATTATTTAATCACCAGCAAGGGAAAGAAAAGCAGTTTTTTTTTTTTATTTCAGTGCAAATATGAAGACACATTTTGAACTCTTACATTGGGAATCTAACAAAATCTGTGATTGGAATTGTTTTGCCAGTCAGCGCAAACATTGTTACAGCTGTAACAGTGTGACTTTGTAGATTTCCTAGACTTCTTAGACTGTCCTACACCTGTCCATGGAGCGTAACAGACTCAGCACTTTACAATCCTGAGTGTACCTACCCATGTATAGGGCTGTATGGTTCAGACGTGGAAAATTGATAGTCATGAGTAGCTTAACTAGGTCCAACCTGAGATAAGGACCTGCAACAGAAAATACCTTGTATGGTTTTTTATGTTTTTTTTGGGGGGGGGGGGGGGGGGGGGGGTTACTAGCACGTCATACAACAGATGAGTACGTGTTGACAATAAATGACCTCTAGTGGACATGTAAATAGTGACATGGTGAAGGGTTACAGGTGCAATGTGTGTCAAGTAGACCCTCACATTTTTGTTACTCTAACCCAGGGGTTAGAGTAACAAAGTAACTGCAGGTTTTCTCTTCTACCCAGTCGCTTCAGCAAGTGTTTCACTTATCAGCAATCAGTGGGAAGAAATTCAGTGGAATCTGCTGTTGAAGACACTGGTTGGAAGTAAAGCCTGCAGGGTCTTGGCCCTCTATGGCATATGATTGGACACCCCTGATCTAACCATTTCAGTAACCTTAACCACCTGAAAATCTGTATTTAATGTGTAAAGGAAGAGTACTGCAAAACAGGAAGTGAAAGCAAAAAAAAAAAAAGAGTAACAAAAGGCAAAGATGGTGAACGCAAACAGTGTGGAAGCACTGTTTTACTGCAAGCCACCATCCCTCTCCCCACCTTCATAAGAGGATTTCAGCAGTTTGGAAATGAGGAAATGTCACGGGGTGGAAGCATTTTGTTGTGTTTGGGGGGTTTTATATAGTTTTAAGTTAAGTTTGCATCTTTTATAACTTTGCATGTTTTGTAATTTTTATATTTTGATTAGTGTGTTTTTAAATTGGAAATGTTTGTCTGCTTCCACCCTACACTTCCCTTAATTACTAATCAGCAGCACCTGTGTTAACTGGGGATATGCAGCACCTGTGGCTGCACATGATATAAGAGGTGCTCTGGCAGTTCAGAGGAGGGAGTTTTGCCAGGAGGAAGGAGCCCTGCCTGGGGAGGAAATATATATATATATATATATATATACAGTATATACTGTATATATATAATGTAAATAAAATTCCTTTGAACATCCACATTTTAAGAGTTTCCCCTTTGATTGCTACCTGTGACTCTTCACCTGGTTTAAAAGAACCAAGTAAGTTATGTTATTAACTATCCTCGGGCCATATTTTACAGAAACATGGGGAAAATGGTGACATCACCATCTTTGACACATTACTAGGGTTGTATTCAGAGGTTGGCAATATACAATCAAAACCCGAAGTTTACATACACTGTATAAAAACACACATAACTTTTTCTCACTGTCTGACATTAAATCAGACTAAACATTTCTTGTTTTAGATCAGTTAGGATTAACACAATTATTTCTATTTGCTAAATCATTTTTTTATTTGCTAAATCATTTTTTAGATTTTTTTTTATTACTTTCTTCAAAGTCAGAAGTTTACATGCACTAAGATTACTATGCCTTTAAACAATTTGGAAACCCCAGATTGTGATGTCATGACTTTGGAAGCTTTTGATAGATTAATTGATACCATTTGAGTTAATTGAAGGAATTTTAAGGCAAACCTCAAACATACTGCTTCCTTGTGTGACATTATGGGAAAATCAAAAGAAATCAGCCAAGATATCAGGAAGACAACTGTTACATCCATAAGTCTGGTCCATCCTTGGGTACAATTTCCAGATTCCTGAAGGTGCTACGTTCATCTGCTCAAACAATTATATGCAAGACTGTATAAACACAATGAGAATGTCCAGCCATCATATCGCTCAGAAAGGAGACGGGTTCTGTGTCCCAGAGATGAACGTGCTTTGGTGTGAAATCTGCGTATCAACCCCAGAACAAAAGCAAAAGACCTTGTGAAGATGCTGGCTGAAGCTGATATAAAGAGTGTCATTATCCACAGTGAAACGAGTCATGTACCAACATGGACTGAAAGGTCACTCAGTGAGGAAGAAACCATTACTCTAAAAGCAACATGAAAAAGCCAGATTACAGTTTGCAAGTGCATAGAAGGACAAAGACTGTATTTTTTGGAGATGTGTCCTGTGGTCTGATGAAACTAAAATAGAACTGTTTGGCTATAATGACCATTGTTACATTTGGAGGAAAAAGGAGGAAGTTTTCAAGCCAGACAACACCATCCCAACTGTGAAGTACGGGGGTGGTAGCATCATGTTGTGGGGGTGTTTTACTGTATGAGGGACTGGTGTACTTCACAAAACAGATGGCATCATCAGGAAAGTGTCCACACTGTTGTAGTGCAGACACTGCCAAACACTTGAGTTAGAATGATATTTAAAACTATAATTTTATAGTTATCTTTATAGTGCTTGGTGTGGATGGCCCTTCAGCATACCACCAAATTAGTTACAAAGTGGCATAAAGACAACAAAGTCAATGTTTTGGAGTGGCCATCACAAAGCCCCGATCTCAAGTGCATAGAAAATATGTGGACATTGCTGAAAAGAAGTGTGCAAATAAGGTGGTCCACAAACCAGACTCGGTTACACCAGTTCTGTCAGGCGGAATGAGCCAAAATTCCAGCAAACTGTTGTGAGAAGCTTACTGAAGGATATCCAGATCATTTGACCCAAGTCATAAAGTTTAAATGCTACCAAGTGTACTCACTGTCAATGAAACGCAACACAATTTTTGTATAAATATTTTGGGGTCTATCTGATCTGAGCTTGAGTAATGCTGTTTGTATGATTCAAAATATGTCTAGAACTCATTTTCAGTGGTTGTACTCACTGTTACGACTCACTGCCTTTGAGCTCTGGCTCTATAGTGTTTTTAAGCTCGCTGTCTGCTTTGGGTACTCAAGTCAAAAATGGGTGATTTTAAGGAGTGGTCATCTTCCCTATATAAAGATGAACAAAAATGCATAGCACTATGTTGTGAAATCGCCACGATGCCACAACATGACTGTGTTCTACTAAGACAATGCTCGTCCACATGCCACCCAAGTCACCAGGGAGTACCTGCAGCAACAGAACTTTGATGTCTTTCATTGGCCTTCATATCCTCCGGATTTATCCCCCATTGAACACTTGTGGGATCAGCTTGGGTGATGTGTTTCAGCTAGAGTACTGGCACTGCAAAATAGACAGGAACTGGTCATGGAATTCTAGGAGTGGCTAAATATCCCCCAGGATATTAGACGGCTCGTGAGGTCCATATGGAGGCATATTACTGCCTGCAGTAATGCAAATGGAGACCATGTTCCATATTGAACTTTGTTTTTAAGACAGATGTTTTGTTGTGATTTTGAAAAGTGCTTCTATTTTGTTCAATTTTGAAAATTGTTGACACACAGATTTTCACTTGTCGGTCTCTGATATTGTTTTGAAGATGTCTAAAAATAACTTGCATCCTTTAATTCACCAGTTCCATAAAAATGAGAAAAATATCAAACTTTTCTAGAGTCTTGCATTTTCAGTGGCAGTGAATATACTAAGGAAATGCATGTAAACTTCTGAGTTTGAAGAAAATAAAATTTCTAAAAAAAATCTCTAAAAAATATTTAGCAAATATCAAAAATATTTAGCAAATAGAAATAATTTTGGTAATCCTAACTGACCTAAAACAGGAAAGGTTTAGTCTGATTTAATGTCAGATGGTGGGGGGAAAAAAAGGTTATGTGTCTTTTTATACAGTGTATCTAAACTCCTGGTTTCATCTGTATTTCAATTTTTTTTTTTTATCTTTAATGTTTGTCACTGCAAAGAAATAGTAAGCTGTTGGCACTTTACCGACAACCAAAAACACTGCAATACATGTTTGTGAAACTTTCATTTCATAGTATAAAAAAGCTCATTACAGTACAGTATGTTAAAAGCTGAATTTAGTGCACACTATCAAATGTAAAACATTTATTATTATTAATAACAATAACAATAATAATAATAATAATAATAATAATAATAATAATAATAATAATAATAATGTGTTCTGGAAACAAATTGAAGTATCATCAAACATATTAAATCCACCATCTCTTCCCCTAACCATTATCTTTCATGTTCTAGGGAAGACTTACACCATCAAAGCTCAAACAAAATGCATTTTAACACAACACAATTCCAAAGAATACACTAAAATCAATAAATGAAGGCTGTCATGTAATTTGGTCACGAGTAATCACAATACAAACATAAGTTTTAATTTTAAAGAGCTAAATTGTTGTTTGTGTGAAGATTGAGAAAACAGCCTAAAGAAACGAAGAAGTAAAATTTCAAAAACATTGCCATGAATAAAATACACAGTAGCCTATATCATAAATTTTGTCACTTACCCAGAAGACGAAGTTGAAGATGAAGAGAGCATACTTGACACACAGCTCCCAGCTGCTCAGAGCCGTCATCCCTGCTGTGTCTCTTTAGGTCCTTTGACTAGAATTAAAATGAGAAATATTGTCTGATTTATCTGACAGTGTTGGTCTCTTTATTTCTGTCGCTGGGCTCAGATCTGTCAGTTGTGTGAAGACTGGGTGGCAGCAGGAGTGACAGCATCAGATCAGCTGCTACTGGGAGGCAACAGGCTGAGCAACACCCACAGAAAGGGACAGAAATAGAGGAACTTCTGTTTCTACGAACTGTTGAGCAAATGCAGAGGGACACTGAATTAAAGTAAAACCTCCACACATATCTCATTATTAAGGGTGGGGAGGGGGGAAATTGATGCATCGATGTATCGCGATACATTGTGGTGGTGATACTTTATCGATTTCAAAGACAAAATATTGTGATACTTTATTAAAAATTATTAATAACTGTTACAAGTACAAACTGGCCTATTTACTTACCAGAGTAATAAAAACCAGTTGACTTTTCAGTCCATCAGATGGTGCTAGTGATGTGGCAAAAGACTGATTCCTGGTTGTATAGCAATTGAGGATTTGCAACATCACCAAATCACGTGATGTTCTGTCTACAACCCCTGACAGCAGGCAAGCAACATGTTACTTCCAATGCATCTGCGCTAGATTAGAGCACTTTTTAAAAAAATATTTTTTACCAATTTTTTTAAATAGTCTATGGATTAGAGTGGCATAAATTCCAACTTTGACCATGGTCACTACATGCATGGTGGAAGGTTGTCATAATAGGCAAGATAAAACCACAGAAAAGTCTTTTTATCACTTTCCATCATCTAGAGCCAAGTGTGTAGTGGCAGGCAGTGGGAGGGTTGCCAGCCTTCTACCACAGGTTAGATCTGCAGCTATCATTTCATCAAGAGTAAGTACATGTGCGAATGATGACCTGGGGATAGCGATGGTGGGTCTCAGATTTATATTTAGTGTTTTATTATGCAGGGAAACCCAGTATCTCCTGACTATATGTTCCCTAGTCGTTTAAACAGATTCACCTCAAAAAAGAAAAGCAAGACTGGCAGTGGATATTTTTCATATAGGCATATCAGCAAACGGAAGAGATTTGGCAGGTTATTTTATTGTTATGGAACCGTGGTAGGGAAATTGTTTAGGTCAGAGTGGAGAAATACTGTATATCCCCCTCCAAACTGGGTTAAGTTTAAATTTACAGTATGTGCCTATATTTTAAATAAATTATCAACTAATAAAAGTTGGCAGGATTTTTTGGCTGCTCTTTGTTGCCCACTTGCTGAGGCTGCTTGTGTTTCTTCATTAAATTTAGGATATTTTCCATTTAAATAATTGAAAAGGGGCTCTGTTGCTGGGAAATGGAGCAGAGGAGCTGTTTGTTCTTGGTACCGGCCAGTAAGCTCCAGCTGCCACATTAAAGCCAGTGGAGGAACTCCGAGAGATCAGCCTCATCACTGCTGACTGTGTTGGTAAACCCAGTGTTGATATGATCTTTGACCGTCTCCGCTCACTTGAAAAAAATATTCTCGCTGTACAATTTAAATACAATATAAACTTAGGAAGGTGAAAAAATAAAAACGTGAACAGCACCAGGAGGCTGATTAGTGAGGTTTGCCCCAAAGCTCCAGAGTGTGGGTTAAGCAGTTTCAGCTATTCAGTTGGAAAATATCCTCAATTTAATTTACAAACTATCTATTTTATACATATTTTGTTGCCACTCTTAATCTATTAATTACCAGTTTAAGCTTAAATGGGCAAGTACATATAAACATCTTTGAAAAATAATTAATTGCCATTTTCTAATGTTACAAGGCTAAAATAACACATTTCCACTTTTTTTCAAAGTTTGTCCTTTATTTTCTATTTTACAGTTTGTATCTCCCAGGAGACATTGTCCATTTAGAGTTTAAATTTAACCTTTTCCAATTTTTCAAATATTTCATGTGTCAACTTTAAAATCATATTTTAGGCAATTTATTAGCTACTGTCTTTCATGTATTACAAAGTTTTTAAAAAGTGTGGGGGGGAATGTTATTCACGTTTTGAACACTGGAAACAAATCTAGCTTTACAATATACAGTGAGCAACTAACATTACACAAAACATCCTAAAATGTCCTGTTCTTATGTAAACATCTCCCCTGTGGAACTCCTACGCTATCAGTGTCCTATTGGCAGTGGAATCTGTGGAAACAGTTCAGAGTTTTGACCAGTGACAATGCAAAGCCTCAGTTTGCACTTGTGACATGTGACGGAGATCTGTTCAGCTGGGTACATCCTGCATCAGCCTTTCACTGACAGGACAGGGAAGTGGTCAATCCTGTCATCTCATATCATCCACAGACCTGAGAACTTTGAGCTGTTTGATCACTCTTGGTAGTGTGCTGTCTTCATTTCCTTTGGAGGGGTGATTTCTTTTCTGCTTTTCGGGGTAAATGAATCCTTTGGCAACATGCAACCTACAGCTCTTCAGAGACTGATGTTTGTGACCCAGTGAGGCTGCATCACAACGATGGAGAACCCAGGTGTTATTGACAGCAGTGTCAACCATCTGCCAAAATATGGCCAGGTACCATTGGTGGGACTTTGCTGGAGTGCGATACAGGACAATCATCATATCAGCCAAATCCACTCATCCCATGTGAGTGTTGTATTCAGACAAAGCCTGAAGCACAGGACCTCACCAAGGGGACTATTTTGTTGTCTGCCCATCTGACCACATCTTTCTACATGAAAGTCAAAGCTGCCTCTTCCTCTTCGTAAGAGGTCTCAATCATTTTCCAAGGTACAACCCATCAAGTGGTTCTTTCGAATGGCATCCAAACTTCTGAGGCCCATAGACTCCTTTAGATACTGTAAGTTATCAATCTCGATGAGGTGAAAAAGATGTCAAAGTAGACAACACAGTCAGAGGGGTTTCTGATGGTTCTGTAGAACATGTTGACAGAAATTCCCTGAAAACATGTGTAGATTGGTTAATACACATTTAAGAGTAAAATGAAGTGTAATCAATATTTAACTGTTATGTCGTAACTTGTAGACAAGGACAAGGCCAGGAGTGGAGCTGAACACTACTTTATTAATGAAACAGGGCTCTGTACACCCGACCGAACATGCAGCCGCTTGGCAGAGGAAAGGCGGAAGAGAGCGTCCCTCTACCAACAGCCCCGCTTATACCACCGGAGATGGCGGAACCGGAAACCGGGGCCGCCATCCTGTACCACACAAACAAGAGCTCCAACATGAACCACATACATGAACAATAACTACATAATACCCCCCCCCCCCACCGTAGAAAAATCCAAAACACACACACAATCAGCCCACCCCAATTTGGAACCCGAATCATCTGCTAGACATAAACAAACTAAAATCACCAAAAGGGACCTATGACACAAACATCAAAAGAACTAAAATTAGGGGGGACGGGTTGACTGCCGTCCTACCCCCCCCCACACACACACACACAGCGAGACGGGTTATTCTGCCATCTATACTATTAAAGTCCATAACAGAAAAAAAAATGCTGCCGTGTCTCCTACATAAAATACAAAACTAAAATAATCCCCAAACTATTAACACAGAACAAATGAACAATTATAACAACACGCCCATGACTCTGTGAGGATAATCTGTGCCCCCCTTCCCCACCAGACCTTCACCATCAGTCCACGCCTGGCGGCAGTCTGCTTCTCAGACCACAGCTGGTTGCCTCCTCTTCAGAGCGTCTTCTCCTCCGCACCTCCAAGCGCTCTAACCGTCTGGAATCGTGCCCACCCCTCTCCTTTGGAGCACGCCTTAACTCATTGGGATGGCGCCACGAGCCATCTGACAACAGCAGGTATCGATCGTGCCGCTCACCCATCACCTGCAGCCGACCCTGGTACCGCTCCATGTCTCGCTTCTGTCTCACCAACCTGGACCTCGCCTCCGCCCGAGCTCAAACCCAGTCTGTGACTCCAAGTGGGGCCTTGCATGGCCTGCAGTGTCTCTGTCTGGCACTCACTCTTCCAGTGCCACTCGGTCCTGCCCCGACAACTTGTAGATCTGCTACTGCCCCTGCCCCTGTGGTCCCGTGTTCACCAGTCCTCCACGGCCGTGCTCCTGGAACATCTGAGACCATCGTTTTGGCCCCGCTCGTAGCCGTAGGTCCTCCCCCATGCCGCCCGGCGCCCACATCCAGGGCAGCTCGGACACTGGCACTGGGGTCCTCTCACGGTGACCCTGAGTGCGACGCAGCCTGTCCACTTTCCAGAGTGCCCAGCAACGGTTCATCCTACACTGCATCACCCCGGACACCTCAGAAACGGTCAGTTCCACAGTCCGCCACCTGACCACTCTTCCCCAGCGCCACTCCTGATGGAGGATCCAAGGCCATAAAATAAGTTGCAGCCCATGACGTTAGAGCCGTAGGCTGTCATAATGAGCTCCACAGTGGCCATCGTCGCCAACTTGTACAGAACCGTCAATGTGATGGTACCCACCGTGGCCAATCGTCCTCCTCCATAGCCACAAAGTGGCGCTGTGAAACTTCCAATCTTGTAGTGGGGAAAATACTGTCTGACTTTAGCCAAATTCAGCACAGAACTCTCCGCTCCCGTGTCAACCAACATCGGTACTGGAACTCCATCCAGAATCACCATGCAGCGTGTGCACCCATTGGTACTCAGGGACAACGTGTGTACCACCGTTAGAGCGGGAGAAGTTGAAGTCTTGCGTGGGCTGTCTTGTCCAGCTGACTGGCACATCCTCGAGAAATGGTGGAGACAGCTGCAGTTTCCACAGCGCTTCCTTCTTGCCGCACACTCTCTGGCCTTGTGGCGGTGCTTTGTGGACCCACAACTCATACACCTGGGCTTCTCTGGGGCAGACCTCATCCGTACAGCGTTGACACTCTTGGCATCATCTTTGACACTGCCAACACTGTCCGGGTCCACTACCTGTGCAGCCATGGGGGATCTTGTACCTCCCAGCGAAAGGCGCTCCTTTAGCTCCCGAGTTAGCTTATCTGCTGCTCCTAACTGTAGCACTAACTCGACAGCCCTCGTCAGCATCAACTCCCCCAGGAACATAAGGAGCTTGGAGCGGACTGTGGCACAGTTGGTGTGTTCTGCCAACTGGTCGCACACCATTTCTTCTTCTAATGGCCCAAACCAGCACTCAATGGCCAACTGCCTTAAGTCTGACACGAACTGCTGGATCGGTTCACCTACTTGATGGCGGCGCTGTCTGAACTTAATCCGCTGAACGATGATGTTGTCCCGCACTCTGAAATGGCGGGCCATTAACTCAACTACTTCTTCATACGTGTCCGCATCGCCAAGCGTGCCCAAAATTCTTTGTTCCACCATTCCCAGGTTGTGTACTAATAATGCATGAGCTCGCAGTTTCTCCATTCTTCCCAGGTCCAGCGCTACCATGTACGTCTGGAAAACATCATACCAACGAGGCCATTGCACAGGTGGCTCCCCCGGGAGCTCCATGAATGGAATAATTGGTGTTACACACGCCTCCATGAGTTTACCTCTCATTGCCAAATGTTATGTCGTAACTCGTAGACAAGGACGAGGCCAGGAGTGGAGCTGAACACTACTTTATTAATGAAACAGGGCTCTGTACACCCGACCAAACATGCAGCCGCTTGGCAGAGGAAAGGCGGAAAAGAGCGTCCCTCTACCAGCAGCCCCTTTTGTACCACCGGAGATGGCGGAACCGGAAACCGGGGCTGCCATCCCGTACCACACAAATAAGAGCTCCAACATGAACCACATACATGAACAATAACTACATAATATTAACACCTTGATATTATTTTTGTATAGAGCATAGATTTCAAAACATAAGTATGGCAGCGCGGTGGCGGAGTGGTTAGCACTGCGGCAACACAGCAACTCACCCTTGGCCGGGGGATCCTGGGTTCGATCCCAGCCCCCGACCAACAGTGATCTGTGTGGAGTGTGCATGTTCTCCACGTGTCTGCGTGGGTTTACTCCGGGATTTCTCTGGTTTCCTCCCACATGTCAAAAGCATGCAAGTTAGGTTAATTGGTATCAAACTGGGGATTCTAAATTGTCCTTAGGTATGACTGTGAGAATGAATGGTTGTCTGTCTCTCTGTGTTGGCCCTGCGATGGACTGGCGATCTGTCCAGGGTGTACCCTGCCTTTCGCCCAGAGATGCTGGGATAGGCTCCAGCCCCCCGCGACCCGAAAAGGATTAAGTGGAAGAAGATGGATGGATGGATGGAAGTATGTCTAAGAGTGATTATCCCTGTTTTTATACCCCTATGTGGACAATGTACTGTATCCCCTGGGATACAGACATTCAATCTCTGTTTACCAATAGTGTATAAATGTAAGTCATTGTTTTTCAACAAGAACACAAAATTATCCTTTGTCAGAATCTGAAAACTCAGAGTGATCGTATGTCAGTTCGTTACCTCAATAAAGATTCATGACACAGAATATTAGTTCTCATATGAGTCTTTACTGCAGGAGTACATACCTTTAACAGCGTCCCAGCACTAAAGATTTTCAAGAATCCAGAGACTTTTATACATCGTCAGTCATACAATCACAAGAGAACATCTGCTGAGTACCATATACAATCATGACAGGAATATGCAAACATCGGCCTGAAGGGAGAACAGCATGGCCTTGCAGGTGTACTTCACATAAAGTCTAAAATTCCAAGTTACTCATAGTCACAGCATTTCATAAGAAAACAAGATTAATTTCCCCTTATTCCCAGACTCCTTATCATGTACACAGTTTTATCTGGTGAGACAGTTTTACTTCTCAAACTAAGCACATCTTAGTCTTACACATGAAGAACACTCAGTAAGTCTTCCCATTATCCAAAAATGAAACAGTGTACAATAAACTTATATCAAAGAAAAATGATAATATGCATATATAATTTCACAGCAACATAATATGCATAGATGAGTATACAATATACACTTAATTATATAAAATGGATATAAAATGATAACATGTATATACAATTTTCTGACATCCTTGAAGAGAAATATTTCCAAAAACAAATCCCCCAAAACATAATTAACATGAAAAATATCAATGCATACCTCATGTCCAGTGTCTTTGTCCACGTAGGCTGCCATTTTGGAGTTTGATGTAAATGTATCAATATAATTTTGAATGCTAGCATGACGTCACATGGCCTGGGTTCTTGATCCATCCCCCCTTAAAAGTTTCTCATGACATGAAGTGCAGATACTTAATGTCCCTCCCCCTTACAGCCTGCCAAACGTCTGTATCTCTTAGGATACAGAAACTCTTTCAGGGTTAAAATGCATGCAGCCTGCTCAACTGAAGACAGCTTCTATCTCACTTCGAGCCTCTGCAGAACAAGGTGTTGTGTGAGGATTTGACTCTTGGGGCTTGCCGTAGCCTGGCTGGGGGGGGTTTGAGGGTGATGACGTCAGGCGGGCTACGGCTAGAGAATATATTGAGTTGTTTCTATAATAAAGTCAGTTTAGTGCTCAGTTGAATGCGGCTCCAGTCTCATATTATTCTGACATAACATTTGGCGATGAGGATAAACCATGGGAGCATGTATTAGACAACCACCTCAATTTTTACAGTCTCTGGGCATGCCAGCTATACCTTGGGGCCACTGGTGGGAGACATTCAAAGTGTATGTGGCCACGGCTGGTCTGAGCGGCACCGATGAAGAGAGATGGAAGAGCCTACTTGTTCACTGCCTCAATGAGGAGGGCCAGCGGATATTTTTTGGGTCGTGTGGCAGCGGCTCACTGAATGAAGGTTTGGACTTAATGGACGATGTCTTCAAAGACCATTCCAACATCATGGCATGAAGATTTGAATTTTTTGACCGCCGACAGCGAGCTGGTGAATCCACCCAATCCTTCATTATGGAACTCCGTAGCTTAGCAAGAGAGTGCACCTTCGGGCCTATCGAGGAGGAGCTAGTCCGAGATAAGCTAGCCCATGGTACGAACAATGAGTGGCTGAAGAACAAGCTGAAGCTGACTATGGATGTTCTCATACTAGAGAAGGTGGTTGAACTGGTTAGGCAGACTGAGTCTACCGTCCAGCTGGGTCTGCCGGTATTGGCTAAAGAGAGCTGTAGCTACTCAAGTTTTCCCTCCAAGTCTGGCTGCTAGCAACGTAGCTAACTCTTTGGGGCAGACCCCCAAAAGTCAGCGGACTGTGGCGCAGGACAGGGCCTGCACTATCACTACTAAACCATCAGTGGTGGAGCCCAAGGGCATGACATGGGGGTGTGTAGTGGGCACAAAGAAGGGTCTGTTAAAGTGGTACGTCCTACAACTCGACAGAGTTGATGTGGCACTTATGGTGGACTCAGGAGCCAGTAAGTCCATATTAAGTATGGCTACTTTGAAAAGACTTTTCCCGGGAAAAATCATCAATGCTGGGGCAGTGAAAATGTTTGGGTACGGTCATGCCGAAATTGAAATAGTGAGCATGGTCAGCTTCTCGGTGAAATATGGGTCAAAGATTGTTCCCACGTTCACCTGTCAGGTTTCGCGCCAGGGGGCTGATTTGCTGGGGATTGATCTGCTGGGTGAACTGGGATTCTCCATCACGGACCCAGAGAGCTCAACGGTACTGACAGTGTCCCCCAAATGGCATATCTGCTGGCCAGCGTTGTTCAGGGGCCTTGGATGCATTAAGGTGTTCTACCACTACCCGCTCATCGATCCAAACGTGACACCGACAATTCAAGCATTACGGTGGCTTCCCCTTGCTCTGCAGGATGATGTCACAGCGGAACTGAACAGACTGCTTGAAACTGGCATCATTGAGAGGGTGGACACTTCACCCTGGATATTGAACATCGTGGTGGCCAGGAAAAAGAGGGGTGGCATCCGGCAGTGTATCAACCTTAGGATGGTGAATAAGGTGATTGTTTCGGACAAGTACCTGCTTCCCATGATGGAGAAACTCACCGCAATGTTCAGTGGCTCAAAGGTGTTCACAAAGCTGGATCTTCACCAAGGTTACCTGCAGGTGCCCCTCCACCCAGCCAGCAGAAACCTGACAGCGTTCATGACCCACATGGGCATTTTCAGGTACACCCGCATGCCTTTTGGTCTGAGCTCAGCACCCAGCTGTTTTCAAAAGATCATGTCCACGATTCTGGCCAGCCTCAAGGGTGTAGTGGCGTACCTGGATGACATCATGGTGCATGGCACATCGTGGGAGGAACACGATGGTCGTTTGGGCCAGGTGATGAAGGTGCTATAGGAGCACTGAGTCACTTTGAATGGGGAAAAATGCATCTTCGCAGCAGACTCCATCAAGTTTGTGGGATTCCAGCAGGCGGCAGGGGGTCTGAGGCTCCCACATTCGAACGTGGGGGCAGTCCTGCATCTTCCAGATCCAACGACACCCGCACAGATTTCCTTGTTCTTGGGCATGGTGAACTTTTACGGACGTTTTATTCCCCGTTACTCTGAGACAATCGAACCACTCCGGGCCCTTCTGAAACAGGATATACCGTGGCAGTGGACCCCAGCCTGTTCAGCAACGGTGAACAGGCTGAGGTGAACAGCGCTCGCCTGTTCTGGGCGTGTGAACGGTGGCACATCTATCTCTACGGGCGCCACTTCACCCTGCGGATGGACCACTGGTCGCTGATAACACTACTGGAGACATCAGGCTCGGGACACAGACCCCTACGAATCCACAGGTGGACGGAGCGGCTGAGGGCCTACAACTTTACTACTCAGTTCACCCCTGGAAAAGAGAATGTAGTGGCGGACCTCCTGTCCCGTGCCACGACCAACACCACGCAACCAGACAACGACTTTGATGATCCCACGGAGGCGGATCTGTTCAACATGCTGCACAGACCCCTCTGGGACATGGTATCCCTCCAAGAGCTCTGCACAGAATCGGAACAGGACCCTACATTGGCACAACTGTTCTCAGTCATCAGGGAGAGTTGGCCCACGAAAGTACAGGGTGAGCTGGCACCTTTTCACTGGTTTAGAGACGAACTGTGCTGTTGGAATGGTTTGTGTGTGGCGAGGGGACACTGCACGTTAATCCCGGTGTCTTTGAGATCACGACTTCTGGCGATGCTCCACGAGGATCAACTGGGCATGGTCAGGGTAAAGCAGCATTGCAGTGACTCAGTTTGGTGGCCTGGTATTGATAAGAACATTGAAACTATGGTAAAGAACTGTGTCCCATGCTTGGAGAGCAGGAAGACCGGTGGACCACACCCCCCCACACCCCTGTGACCATTACCATACCCGGAGGGCCCTTGGAAGCACATCCAATAAGACATCTGCGGTGAATTGCATACAGCACCCCCAAACAGCCAGTTTCTGCTTGTGGTCTACGATTTGTTTTCCAAATGGCCAGAGGTGTTGCCCACTAATTCAGTCACAATGGATATGGTTACGGGCTTCCTCTCATCACTGTTCGCCAGATGGGGGGTCCCGAATGCAATCACTACAGACAATGGCCCACAGTTCACCTCTGGGGTGTTTGAGGAGTTTTTGGGTGCTAGGGGCGTGGAACACATCAAAACCGCGTTCTATCACCCCCAAGCCAATGGGGGCAAAGAGTGTTTTAACAAGATTCTGAAAAATGGACTGAGAGCTCACTTGGCAGACGGCTTCACGTTTCCATACGCTCTCCAGAGCACACTCCTCCACTACAGGGCAACGGCCCATGCTACGACAGATTGCTCCCTGGCAAAACTCATACTGGGATGTGAACTCCATCTGCCTTTGGACCGACTGAGACCACCCACGACCCCTTCTCCAGGGAGCACGGATTCTCCATGGGACCGGGTCGTTGCTCAACAGCGAAAGATGAAGCAACAGTTGGACAGGAAGTGCAGGGCAAGAGCTCACGGATTGGAGGTGTTGGATCGAGTTTGGATCAAACATCCTAACCGCACCCATAAGCTGCAACCTTTCTGGATGGGGCCCCTACGGATCGTGAGGCGACGGGGCCAGGACAAGTTTGAGCTTTTGGACGTGTCATGGTGGCACTCTAGTCAGCTCAGGAGGTCTCTGCCTGAACAGAGTCCTGGAGCTACGGCGGAACGGGCTGGTGTAGGCTGGGACTTATTGGATTAGGGTGGTAAGGACTCACAGGTGCAGCTGATGGTGCCTGGAGCAGGGTCCCCTTCTAGGGGACACCCGGCTAGAACTCATCAGAGGCCCAGGTACCTGAAAGACTATGTGTTAAAGTCAGCATTAGCTAATGCATGTTGGGAATGAATGGCAGAATAATCTGCTCCAACACGGGGTCTACCCAGACGCCCATTTGGTTGGCTGAGTTTTGGCTGTTCAGTTAAAAAAAAAAAAAAAAACGCGTTTGTTATTTATGTTCTGGGGGTTCTCCATTTTTGTGAGTGGGGGGGAATGTTGAGTGGGGATTTGACTCTTGGGGCTTGCCGTAGCCTGACCAGGGAGGTTGAGGGTGATGACGTCAGGCGAGCTACAGCTAGAGAATATATTGAGTTGTTTCTATAATAAAGTCATTTCAGTGCTCAGTTGAATGTGGCTCCGGTCTCATGTTATTCCAACATATCACAAGGCAGTGAGAGCCATCCTTAATCACCCGTTTTCTTTCTGTAACGCTCCAGATGAGTATTAGTGAGAGATTTTGCATATTCCAATAAAATAATGTTGTCACATGCTATGATAAACAATTTCTGTCATTGTTCTGGGGATCCACGTGACCAACATGTGACCAGTGGCATCACTTGCAAATCCTCAATACTTGACACTAGCGATGATGCACCCACCCCTAAACATACATACTGACCCTTTATTAATTATATACTCTATTTATGTATGATATCTCAATACCTAAGGAATCATCGTAACGACACAGTATTGCATTGTGACCCAAGTATCGCGACACGTATCATATCATGAAGTCCATCGTGATTCCCACACCAACTCATTATGATATTCAAAATGCATATCAAAACTAGCATTGTCATTATACTGAACTGTCTAGTTTGACTATGGCACTTATGCTTAAAAATAGTAAGATTCTTATATTTTGTGTAACTGACCTAAAGTGACTTACAAACTTGTCACTTTAACGTTTAATAATTTGAGAAGACTCGGGGCTACCATTTTTTGACATTGAACTTTGGACTCCCATTACCAGTCTTCAAAATGCTTCAAAGGTCACACACCCACTGAGAAGAGTGTGTGTAGGGCTATATTCTCCCTCTCTTCAGTGAAAATGTAACTGTTTTCTTCTTCTGCAGAACAAAGGTGGCAGTGTGAGCAGTCAGCCCACCACTGTTGTTTGCAGCTGCACACAGACTGAGTGATGGTGATGAGGATGAAGGCGTGTACTGCAACCATTAACCAAAACCACAGAACTGAAGAAAAAAAAAATCTTCACATTGACCAACTGTAACGTTTCAAAGTAAAACTATCACTAGTTATACTTAACCTCTCTAATTTCGACATGACATGCTTAGGTCTGCAATTAAAGGAAATACCAAAAAAAAAGTTTGTCTTTATATAAACAGCTAATCTAATCTGAGTATAAATCAAATATTTCCCAACTCTAATTCATGTGATAGCAACGCTGGGCTATATAAAACAGTGTCTAAAAACACAGCCTTCCTCGTGTGTGCGTGTGCGTGTGTGTGTGAGTGTGTGTGTTCATCTTTTCACCCCTTTACAAAGCTCCCCTTCAAAGCTGCAGCAACCGCCTCGCCTGTGTGTGTGAAAGGGTCACCCGGTCCAGAGGAAGATGAGGCAGAGGAGGATGAAGGACAAAACATCACATTTTCCCTTGCTTACCTCAACCAAAAAGTGGTACAGTGACTTTTTAAATTATTGATGAGAGTCTGAACATGAATATACAGTATAGTGTATATTGAATTTTTATCAAATGCATTTAAAAACTCCACTACAGGTCAGCTTTAATGGTCTTATGAGCTAATCTACAATCTACTGACCTCTAGTGCCAAGATTTGGAAGGTGCAACAAGAGTTACTATACAGTGGGCAAGAAAAAGTATGTGAACCCTTTGGAATCACCTGGGGGTTTTTTTGGTCATAAAATGTGATCTGATCTAAGTCCCAAGTATAGACAAACACAATGTGCTTAACCTAATACCACACAAACATTTACAGTATCTTTAGTGGACACAGTGAACTCTTGGATTTAAGTTGTCAAAGCAGCTGGTTAAAAACGCACGTTCAGACTGCACCAAATGAACTGAACTGTCTGCGGAAACCATTGTTTGGTCCTTTGGTCCGGACCAAACAATGGCCATCTGAATGCCCCTACATCTACCAGCTGGCCTGGGAACGTCTTGGTATCCTCTTTCAAGAGCTGGAGCTGGTGGCCAGGGAGAGGGACATCTGGGCTTCTCAGCATGGGCTGCTGCCTCTGTGACCTTTACCTCCAGAAAAGCGGTAGAAAATGGATGGATGGATATATAGGGTATTAATAAATATCTCCAAGAGTGTATAGGTATTAGAATAGAATTGATATAACAAATGAGTACAGTAAAATTTGTGCTACTGAATGCAAATTTACTTTTTTCCCAGTATTTAGGAATGCCCTTTTTCTTTGGTTGAGCATCTTCCCCCCGAAATGTCTGTGCACATCACTGATGGTCATTGTCCTGCTGCATCACCCAACTTCTATTGAGCTTCAGCTGGTAGACAGCCACCCTGATATTATTTTGTAGGTTACACTGATAAACTTGAGAATTCATTTTCCCCTTGATGATGGGAAGCAGTCCAGGCCTTGAGGCAGCAAAGCAGCCCCAAATCATGATGCTCCCTCCAGCATATTTCGCCACTGGGATGATGTTTTCATGTTAGTATGTGGTGCCCTTTTTATGCCATACACAACACTGCATGTTCTTTCTGAATAATTCAACCTTAGTTTCATCAGTCTGCAAAACATTTTCCCAGTAGCGTTGTAGAGTGTCAAGGTGCTCTTTAGCAAACTTGAGGTGTGTAGTAATTCTTCTCTTTTTTGGGTGCATGTGTGTTGTTATATAGCTATTTAATATGTAAGTGTAAGATGGACACACACCACCAGGTGGCGCCTCCGCCCCACCCTATAAAAGGCCGGGTCGGCCATCTTATCACTCTATTACAGGGGTGTCCAACCAGGTGCCATGGAGAGCCAAGACCCTGCAGGTTTTCTCTTCTACCCAGTCTCTTCAGCAGGTGTTTTCACTTATCAGCAATCAGTGGGAAGAAGTTCACAGAAATCTGCTGTTGAAGACACTGGTTGGAGGTAAAACCTGCAGGGTCTTGGCTCTCCATGGCACATGGTTGGACACCCCTGCTCTATTATCTCGCCTGGAGCTTAGCCACCAACCTGTCAGGAGCTGTCAGAGTGAGAGTTCAATAAAGCTGTGTTTTCCCAGTCACCTCGCCTCGTCTGTTCAGCAGGTAATTCCAGACATAACATTGGTGACAAGAGAAAACCATGGGGGCATGCATGGTCTCTATTCGCCCTTTCCTCGAGGCGTCCGGAGAACCGCCGGTTCCGTGGCCTAGGTGATATGAGGCCTTTCAGAATTACATTGCTGCGCTGAGGCTCGGGGAGCTTGACAAACAGAGAGCCCAGGCGCTATTGATGCACAATTTGGGCATAGAGGGCCAGTGGATCCTGTGAACGCTTGGTACTGCGGACACCCAAGAAGAGGTAGTGGAGCTGCTATCTAGCCATTTTGACACCCCGGATAATGTGACAGTCCGGAGGATCCACTTTCGGCAGAGACGTCAATGGGTAGGTGAACCTATTCTGCATTTTGTCGCTGATTTAAGGCAGCTGGCTAGCGAGTGCCATTTCGGAACACTGGAGGAGGAAATGATTAGTGACCAGCTGGCAGAGCATACTTGTAGCACCGCATTGCAAGCTGGGCTACTTATGGCGACAATTGAACTCATGTTAGCCAGAGCCGTCAAGCTAGCTGTCCAAATAGAAACCGCGGGAAAGCTAGCTCTGGAGCTAACAGACCCCAGTCACAGCAGCCGCCGGAGCCTCTTATCGTGGCAAATACCATGGATCTGGACAGCGAAGATGGCTTGGACGGCGAGGAGACAACAGCCAACACTACTTGCTGGGGGTTGGCCCCGGGAAAGTCCCTTTGTACGGGCTGTGGGTCTGCAACACACTGCAAAAAGGCTAAGGACTGTCCAGAGAGAGGAGCATGTTGTAACAGATGTGGTTGCTTGAACCATTTTGCCAGGGCCTGCCGTGGATTTAACCCGGAGAGTCTGCAGGAGAAATCACCCCACCCACCCCAACAACCATCCACACGGTGCAGGCTGAAGAACTACTGGGCACTATGGTGGTCAAGCAGGACCAATTTTGCCCAGAGTCGGTATCTAGACCGACGAACGACACCAATGGGCTAGCCCCAGATGCCTCCAGATCCTGGCCGTGGAAGGATGGAGGGTCTGTGGCTATGATGGTGAACGTTGCAACGGTATTAGAAGAGATCGGGGCAGGACCGAGAAGCACAGAGGATCAGTGTGCTCAACAAAAACGTCTCAAGCAGAGCCGGGCCCCGTTGAGGGTCCTGGATTGGGTTCGGAGCCGAGATGAGGAATGTTCATGGCGAAAACGGGCCAGACAACGACCTGAGGAGCATCGGGAGAGTCTGCATATAGTGGAGAAACTGGGCGCAGCGCACTTCATGCTGTCTGATGACTCGGTATGGCATGAAAATCGGCTTTGGCGTGTCCGGGAGAAGATGCCGGGAGATGAGGCTGGACATGGGGCGAGGTTGATGGTGAAGAGGAGCAGCTTCAGTGTCCGGAGGGCCAGCCATCACCCCGAAGACCGGCTGTTTCCAGGGGCGCATCTGCGGAGAGGGCGCTCTGGGCCCCCATGCCAGTTATGTCCATCCATCCATCCATCTTCCACCGCTTTTCCAGAGGTCCAGGTCGCAGAGGCAGCAGTTCAAGCAGAGAAGCCCAGACTTCCCTTTCCCCAGCCACCTGCTCCAGCTCTTCAGAGAGGATACCAAGGCGTTCCCAGACCAGCTGGGAGACATAGTTTGTCCACCAAGTCCTGGGTCAACCCCGGGGTCTCCTCCCAGTAGGACATGCCCAAAACACCTCAAGTGGGAGGCGTCCAGGAGGCATCCTGATCAGATGCCCATACCACCTCAATTGGCTTCTTTCAATGTGGAGGGGCGGCAGTTCTACTCTGAGCCTCTCCCGGTTGACTGAGCTCCTCACCCTATCTCTAAGGGTGAGTCCAGTAATCCTACAAAGGAAGCTCATTTCAGCCGCTTGTATCTTCGATCTCATTCTTTTGGTCATTACCCAAAGTTCATGACCATAGGTGAGGGTAGGAATGTAGATTGACCGGCAAATTGACAGTTTTGCCTGAGAGCTCAGCTCCCTCTTCACCACAACAGACTGGTACAACGTCTGCATCACTGCAGATGCTGCTCCGATCCGTCTGTCAATCTCTTGCTCCAGTCTCCCCTCACTCGTGAATAAGACCCCGAGATACTTAAACTCCTCCACTTGGGGCAGGAGCTTGTCCCCCACACGGAGAGGACAATCCACCTTTTTCCGGCTGAGGACCATGGGCTCGGACTTGGAGGTGCTGATTCACATCCCAGCCGCTTCACACTCAGTGGCAAACTGTCCCAGTAAGACCTGTAGGTCATTGCTGGATGAAGCCAACAGGACAACATCGTCTGCAAACAGCAGAGATGAGATCCTGTGGTCACCGAGCATGACACCCTCTGTTCCCTGGCTGCGTCTAGAAATCCTGTCCATAAAAATTATGAACAGGATTGTTGACAAAGGGCAGCCCTGGCAGAGTCCAACTCTCACTGGGAATGAATCCAACTGAGTGTTGGCAATACGAACCAAACTCTCACAACTGTCGTATAGAGACCAAATAGCTCAAAATAACAAGCCCGATACCCCATACTTCCGAAGCACCCCCCACAAAAAACCACGAGGGATGCGGTCGAATGCCTTCTCCAAGTCCACAAAACACATGTAAACTGGTTGGGCAACCTCCCACGAACCCTCGAGAACTCTCCAGAGGGTAAAGAGCTGGTCCAGTGTGCCACGGACAGGAAGAAAACCACATTGCTCCTCTTGAATCCGAGGCTTGACCAACGGCCGGACTCTCCTCTCCAGTACCTTGGCATAGACCTTCCCAGGGAGGCTGAGGAGTATGATCCCTCTAAAGCTGGAGCACACCTTCCGGTCCCCCTTTATAAAGAGGGGAACCAACACCCCAGTTTGCCATGCCAAAGGCACTGTCCCCGACCTCCACGTAATGTTGCAGAGGCGTGTCAACCATGATAGCCCTACAACATCCAGGGCCTTGAGGTACTCAGGGTGAATCTCGTCCACCCCCGGGGCCTGGCCACCAAAGAGATTTTTAACCACCTTGGTGACCTCAGCCCCTGTGATGGGCGAGTCGTCTCCCTTGTCCACAAGCCCTGCTTCTTCTGTGGAAGACGTGTCAATGGGATTGACAAGATCCTCGAAGTATTCCTTCCACTGCTCGACGATATCCCCATTTGAAGTCAGCAGTGCCCCATCCGCACCATACACAGTGTGGACAGAGAGCTGCTTCCCCCTCCTGAGCTGCCGGACAGTTTGCCAGAATCTCTTTGATGCCAACCAAAAGTCTTGTTCCATGGCCTCACCGAATTCCTCACACACCCTAGTTTTCGCTTGAGCAACCACCCGAGCCGCACTCTGCTTGGCCTGCCGGTACACCTCAGCTGCTTCGGGAGTCCCACAAGCCAACCAAGCTTGATAGGACTCCTTCTTCAGCTTAATGGCTCCCCTCACCACTGGTGTCCACCACTTGGTTTGGGGGTTGCCACCACGACCTTGCGGCCACAGCTCTGGGCAGCCACTTCAACAATGGAGGTGGAGAACATGGCCCATTTAGACTCCAATGTCTCCAGACTCCCTCAGAATGTGGTTGAAGTTCTTCTAGAGGTGGGAGTTGAAAACCTCCCGGACACAGGCCTCAGCCAGACGTTCCCAGCACACCCTCACTATATGTTTGGGTCTACCAGGTCTGAATGGCGTCCTCCCCTGCCATCAGATCCAACTCCCAACTCACCACCAGGTGATGATCAGTTGACAGCTCTGCACCTCTCTTTACTCGAGTGTCCAAGACATATGGTCATAGGTCTGATGACACGATAACAATATTGATCATCAACCTGCGACCTAGGGTGTCCTGGTGCCAGGTGCACATGTGGACACCCTTGTGCTTGAACATGGTGTTCGTTATAGACAAACTGTGGTTAGTACAGAAGTCCAATAACTGAACACCACTCGGGTTCAGATCGGGCAGGCCGTTCCTCCCAATCCCCCCCCTCCAGATTTTGCTGTCGTTGCCCACGTGCGCATTGAAGTCCCCCAGTTGGACAATGGAGTCTCCAAGAGGGTGGGTACTCTGAACCATCATTTAGTGCATAGGCACAAATGATGCTCAGGACCCGCTTCTCAACCTGAAGGTGCAGGAAATAAACCCTTTCGTCCACCGGGGAAAACTCCAATATAGAGGCTGCAAGGTGAGGGGATACAAGAATACCCACCCTTGCTTGCCACCTCTCGCCCGGGGCAACTCCAGAGTAGGCCAGGCTCCAGCCCCTCTTCAAGAGGCTGGTTCCAGAACCAGAGCTGTATGTTGAGGTGAGGCCGACTATATCTAGCAGGTATCTCTCAACCTCATGCACCAGCTCAGGCTCCCTCCCTACCAGAGAGGTGGCATTCTACGTCCCAAAAGGCAGTTTACGAAGCCTGGGATCAGACTGTCCAGGTCTCCGTCTTCGACCACCACCTGATCCACATAGCACCGGACCCCAATGGTCCCTCCTGCAGGTGGTGGGCCAACTGGAGGGCGGAACCATGTAACTCCTTCGGGCTGAGCCTGGCCGGATCCCATGGGCGGAAACCCGGCCACCAGGCGCTAGCCATCGAGCCCCTCCCCCAGGCCTGGCTCTTGGGTGGGACCCCGGTAACCCCATACTGGGAGGGGTACACTGAATCCTTGTTTTAGCATTCATCATGAGAGTCTGTTGGATTGTTCTTAGTCTGGCCCTTCACCCAGGACCAGTTTATCTTGGGTGACCCTACCAGAGGCAAATTGCCCCGGACAACGTAGCTCCTGGGATCACTAGGGCACGCAAACTCCCCACCACGATAAGGTGACGATCCAGAGGGGGCCAGTTATGTAATTCTTGTTTAAAGACTTGGGTTGTACATAGTATAACATAGAATATATAACATTCTCTCTTTTTTTTTAAACAACCACACCAACACAACAACAACAGAACTTCAATATATACTATGTACAACCCAAGTTTTTAAACAAGAAGGCCATTTATGTCCTTCTTGTTTAAAGACTTGGGTTGTACATAGTATAACATAGAATATATAACATTCTCTCTTTTTTTTTTAAACAACCACACCAACACAACAAAAACAACAACAGAACTTCAATATATACTATGTACAACCCAAGTCTTTAAACAAGAAGGCCAGTTATGTCCTTCTTGTTGCACAGTAATTTGTTTACATGTGTGTGAAATGACAATAGACATCTTCATGTTGACTGAGATGTTTAGCAACAGTTACTGGCTACATTTAGAAGGGACATTTTTTTCTTAGCTGTGCAAAATAACAGGTTAAAAAAACAAATCATAATATTTTGTCCAGTATTGCTGTTATTTAATAAATTGTGTTTGCGGAACTGTTGTATAAAAGCAATATTACACTCAAGACCATTACGGTGTCATGAATACTAACTGTGGGTGTGATACATCAGCATCATATATAGTTACTCAGTTACTATATTCATTGATACTGTACTCCCTCTCATGTAATATTGCTTAAAAATAATTGAAATAAAACATTTTAAAGTGGTTCAGTCTGCATGTTTTTTGTTATTTGCTACTGCAGGCCACTGTTCATATTCATTTCAAAGCAAAATTGATGCTAAAGCCACACAAGTGGGACACACCAAATAAATACTGGCCACTGGCATTGGTGGATGTTATATTTTTTGCTGATAACTTATATCAGTCAACAAGCTGAATATCAGCCTATACCGATATTAAGCAGATATTTCAGTGCATCCCTCCTTTGATATCAGTATCAATTGAAAATACCGCTAAAATCATATTTTATTTTAATATTTTATTGGTTTTATATTTATTTATGTGATTTCTCTGTTTTAATTATTATTATTTTATTTGTCCAATCGGTTCAGGGGGCAGTGGTGGCCTAATGGTTAGGGATGTGAACTGGTGACCTGAGGGTTACCGGTTTAGGACTGGCAGGATCGGATCTGGGTGGGACAGATAACATAACAGTGTTTGGCCCACCCTCATTAACCCCGCTCTGGTGCCCTTGATCAAAGCCTCAGCTGCTCCAGTGGAGCTGCACAGTGGCCACAGGTCAGTTTGTGTTTGTACTGGGCTACTGTAACTGTGTGAGTGTAAACAAGGTGTCCTTGTAAAAGAGAGGTTGTCTCTCAATGGATCTTCCCTGTATAGCAGTGATAGGATGCATCAATGGTGATGACGAAGCATCCTACAGGAGGGAGGTGGCCAACCTGGTGTCATGGTGTGAGGACAACAACCTCACCCTCAACACGGACAAGACAAAGGAGATGATAGTGGGCATGAGAAAAGGGAGGAGACGACCCCATTGGCTGCTGTTCATCCGGAAGCTTGAGGTGGTGAGCAGCTTTAAATACCTGGGCATCCACATCAGCGAGGACCTTAAGTGGACACACAACACCACAGAGCTGGTTAAGAGAGCTCAACAGTGACTGTACTTTCTGAGGAGGCTGAAGAAATTTGGCATGTCCTCCAGGATCCTCAACAGTTTCTACAGCTGCATCATCGAGAGCATCTTTACCAACCGCATCACTGCGTGGTACGGCAGCACTACTGCCCTGGACCGCAAATGCCTGTAGGGAGTGGTGAAGACAGCGGAGAAGATCATCAGGACTCCACTCCCCTCTCTGCAGAGCATCTACCACCGCAGAGTCCAAAGGAGAGCTGACGCCATCCTCCAGGAGCCCACTCACCCCCAACACAGACTGTTCACACTTCTACCCTTGGGCCGGAGGTACAGAAGTGTGAAATGCAGGACAACCTGACTGTAGAACTCCTTCTTTCCCACTGTAACACAGCTTTGCATATAGGAACTCACACACCGGCTGCTAAATTTGCACACTGCTCACCTGCACAGTAGATATAGTCTCACCCGTCTGATGTCCATATCGTCTCTGCTAATTATCATCTCTGCTGCTACTTATCATGCACAGTCTACTGGTACTACCGTTACAGAAATTAGCACCAGGTACTAATTTGTAATTTGTAATTATACACTGCTCGTTGCACAATGCTCATTTGCACACTGTACATAGGTCTATGCCATCTCAGTTTCACATCAGGTTGCACAATACTTATTTGCACACTGTACATAGTGTTATTAGTACCCATTAGTTTTAGTATTTAGTATTAAGGTATGCTTAAGGAGTCCTAACTGCCTAACTGTGTGTCGGCATGTGTGTTACTAGCATCCATTAGTATTAGGATTGAGTTACTGTAAGTTACTGTGTCATGACCTTAGAATTGTTGTTAGTGTGTCATTACCTTATTAGAACTGTTGTTTCTGTACCTGTTACCTTGGCATTCGTTAGGAGAGCAAAGTAAGAATTTCATTGCTCAGGAAATGTAGCATTTCTTAACTGCGCACATGATAATAAAGCCTTTGAATCTTTGAATAAATGAAGGATAAATAAATTAAGTGTATCAGTTATTTAATTTTTCACTTTTATTAATCAGTTGTACTGTATTTAAGCAAATTTGCCCTGACCCATCAAATGTGATTATTTTCGCTTAATAGTTCATTCATTTTAATTTTACTTTTTTATTTTATTTTATTTTAGAATCCTAAATGTGATTATTTTTCTTGGAATATTTAGTGACTTATTTTATTTTTAATTCATGTGTATAGCTTTTAATCTATTTATTTTTAATGTTGTTGTAATTTTTTTTTCATTATTTAAAACCAAACTGGGAACTCAGTATGTAATTCCCACATTTTAAAAGTTATTATTAATTTGGTTCTTTTGGGATTTTTCGAGCTGAACTATTATGTTACTTAATGGCAATACAAATATGGAAGCACAGGCGAATGAAATACTGTAATCTTTTTCCCAAAGCTTCCTGGAAAGTTCATCAGTCCGTGCGCACTTAAGTGTGTCTAGAGTATAAAATAACATTAATCTTGTAGCCAATCAGCTGCTTAAGCTTTTCAGCGCAGACCAATCAGCGATCAGTGTGCGGTAACAGTTTACGTGGGTAAGTAGCAGGTAAATTGCAACTAGTCTCGTCACCTTTCGATTGTATTTTTTTAACGTAAAGTACGAGAAATGTACAGGATGGACACCAACAGCGAATTACTTGCCGTTGGTCCAAGTGGAGGCTGACATCACAAACTTGGTGTCATCAACTGCTCCGTTGCCATGGACTGGGGCGGCCCGGGCACCCTGCTGTGCCGTCGAAACGTCAGGCTGGACTCCTTCCTGAAGCGAAACATGGACCGGGCTGGATACGAGCGGATCAGAGCCTACGAACCGTGCGTGGTGGTGTCGGAGACCGTTAACAAGGTGTACATGCACGTGGTTCTGAGCGACGAACGCGTGTATCTGACAGAGTACCCGCCGCGCACGCTCACCGCGGCCGTTAGCTTCGGGCGCGTGCGTGACATCGAACTGGTGAGTTTAAAATGAGAAGTCACGGTTTAATTGTTTTAAGGTCAAAATGACGTGTTTTAACAATTGAGCGGATTAGCAATTATGTCAGCCGATGGACTTTGTAAATATGCCTGTTGTAGTTTCTCACTTAAATGAAAGACATCTACTATTTTACAGGTCAAAGCAATTTCTTCAGTCTCTTTACATTAACACATTCTTGAGTTCATGAGTTATTGTTTTTTATATGTGGAAAAAATAGGAGTGGACAGGACAAAAAAGACAGTTATCAGTTACACATGGAGAAAACGCACATGCTTGTATTTTAACAAGAAAAAGTCTCACATTGAAACTGTTTATATCTGTCGACTGATTGCACAATTTATTTAAAGTGTTTTTTCGGTGTTTTATTTTATTGTTAGTTTGAAATTTTTAAGATTATAAATGGACGTGAAGTTAAGTCACTGATTCCAAAAACATGCAAGTTAGGTTAATTGGCATCAAACTGGGGATTCTAAATTGTCCTTAGGTATGACTGTGAGAGTGAATGGTTGTCTGTCTCTCTGTGTTGGCCCTGCGATGGACTGGCCATCTGTCCAGGGTGGACCCAGCCTCTGGCCCAAAGATGCTGGGATAGGCTCCAGCCCCCCCGCGACCCGAAAAGGATTAAGCAGAAGAAGATGAATGAATGAATGAATTAAACTAACAAGTTCAAATCGATTGAAAGTGATTATCTATCTATCTATCTATCTATCTATCTATCTATCTATCTATCTGTCTGTCTGTCAGCACAGTAAGCAATCTTACAAATTTGAAAAATAATCCAAGGTAATGTAATAAATTTTACATTTACTTGTCTTGCTTACAGAGCTTAAATGTGATACAAGCAAATTAAATCGCATTTACATCATACTGTGTGCTTATCAACTAACAAGCTTGTGCTGTTTGATCACAGATAAACTCCAGATTACAAGTCCTTAACTTGTAGATTTTACTTCACACGTTTTTACTGACTTATCTTGTGAAAATCAAATGATTGTGGGAGGAAAACAGAACACCCAAAGAAAACCCACACTGTTATAGTCATGCAGTAAGTACATGTAGCCATGCTGCTGCTGCTTGTTCTTTCAGCTGTTCCATTTAGGGGTCGCCACAGTGGATCATCTGCCTCCATCTCACCCTATCCCTTGCATCCTCTTCTGTCACACCAGTCCTCTCCATGTCCTCCTTCACTACATCCATGAATCTTCTCTGTGGTCTTCCTCTTTTCCTCCTGTCTGGCAGCTCCATCTTCAACATCCTTTGTCCAATATATCCGCTATCCCTCCTCTGCACATGTCCAAACCGTCTCAGCCTTGTCTCTCTTAGTTTATCTCGAAACTGCTCAACCTGAGCTGTCCCTCTGATATACTCATTTCTTATCCTGTCCCTCTAAAGCCTTAAGCTGGATTCATGCTGCACCTCTGCCGTCCGCGTACGTGTAACCAGAAACTTCGTGTGATGAAATTTACATCATTGTCTCCACTCTGCTAGTGTCCGCAGTGCTCGACCGCGGATGACCGCATGCAGCCCAAATTTTGTGACCACGCCACCTGCCCATGACCTGAAAGTGTTGAAAAGCGCATGCGCAACACTGAACGTCTCATTCATGAGGTGGCGATATCGGCACAGAATACCAAGACAAAGTAGACGAAGAAGACAACGAGGAAGCGGAAGACGAGAATAAACATACATGAATCATACATAAATACTGTACTTCAGCAGCAACAGCGTCTTCTTGGAAAAGGAGTGAAAACCGGGAAGTCAAGCAGCAGAAAGCAAGCAGCGTTTCTTCGTTGGTGAAAATATTGGCGCGTCAGCGCATTGGTGCTACCTATAGGGTGGGAGTGAAACTATAAATGATGGTTGTGTGCATGCGTCAACCGCTTGGCCTGGGTAGATGAAAAAAGTGAGTATGAACAGTGCCGCATGCATGCTGGGCTCGTCCAAAGCGCATGCGGACCAAAGCGGACTAGAGGGAAAATGCAGCATGATGCTGAATGGGACACTGAGTCTTGTGCATGCGCTTTTCAACGCGTTCAGGTCGTGGGAAGGCGGCGCTGTCACAATATTTGGGCTGCACGCGATCATCTGTGGTCGAGCACTACGGAGACTAGTGGAGTGGAGACAATGACGTAAATTTCGTCACACGAAGTTTCCAGTTGCACATACATGGACAGCAGAGGTGCAGCATGAATCCAGCTTAACCCTGGATTTCCACTGACTCCAGATGCGGTCCATTACAGCTGGTCTGGATCATTGTAGAATAAATTCGGCTCATCGGATTCGGATAACTAAAAATATGCAAAGAGTCTATTTTAGATGGATGCTGGATCCAGTCCGCAAGGAAATCCCCGGTATCTACTGTATTTAATAACAGGGTTTTTTTTTTATTAAAAACTATTTAAGGATCGCCCATTGTTTTCTGAGGTCTACTCCACCACTGTCGGAGAAGATAAAAACTTTGACATAACATACAAACAGTTCACAGAATTAAAACGAACTAGTGCATGCCTGTAGAAAGCAAGTATTCTTGTCTGAAAACAGGTAGCCCAGGTAGGCTTTACAGGCCCAAATGTGTGTGTAACACTGTGTTTGAAAGTGGAACACAAAGAGGTGTAGCATATATGTAGGCAATCCCACGTTAGACTTTGACAGATATGAAAGGGACTGAACACTAAGATTTATTTGATTTTGTGAACATTAATTAAAGAATTATTGAAAATGAATGGGACATCCAATATTAGTGACTGCTTAAGAAGCCTTGTTTGTCAGACTTATTTGTGTGATCTTTCATGACTTATATTCATAAGTGTTGTATCTTGCACTTTGGGGAGTGGAAGTTGTTCAGTCATCATTATAATTGTTTTAGTTTATATGTGTAGTTTATAGTCTATAGTACTGCATGAGTTTATTGATGATATAAGCCAGGGGTGTCCAGTCATGTTCCTTGGAGGGCCAAGACCCTGCAGGTTTTCTCTTCTACACAGTCTCTTCAGCAGGTGTTTCACTTATCAGCAATCAGTGGGAAGAAATTCAGTGGAATCTGCTGTTGAAGACACTGGTTGGAGGTAAAGCCTGCAGGGTCTTGGTCCTCCATGGCACATGATTGGACACCCCTGATATAACTCTATTGTCAGTAAACTCATGCAGTACTATAACAGGACACATTTACAAATATTTGAGACCCATTGTAGTGCATCTTTTTATATTTTAGACCCATTGTAATGCATCCTTTTATATTTTAGCAGTATTATTACTACAAAATACCGAACATTATTATACACAGCAGTATGACCCGTTTGGCTGCAGCTGTTGCATCGGTGTTGCCCATTTGTCAGTAAATAAAAAATGATTTATTTTGTTATTTGGACATTTTTGTGTCCTATTTGTAGGGATGGGCGATAGTAGCATTTTTCCTTTCGATACAGTACCATTAATTTATGGAACTTTTTCTTCGATACCTTTACTTTTTGCCCCTTAAAGGAAAATCACATGATTGCAGTTTCATTAACAACTTTATTGCAAGGGCAGTATGAAATATGAATAAAACTCATGAACATAAATACTTGAAAGAAATGCTTATAAAATGATAATAAAATAGAACAGTGAGCAAAATAAATAAAAATAAAATGAAATATCATTCAATTATAATAGAAATAATTAAGACTTAAAATGAATGCAAAATTAATTCAATTTCTTAATTTGCTGAAGATTCTCAGTCTTCCAGGCAGGTACGTATGCTGTATGAAAGATCAGTCAAGTCAACTGGATTCGAGTATTTTTTACTTCTGAAATGTTTCACCATTCATCCAAATTCTATGGTAATACCAAGCAGCATATATGTGTAATTTTTTTCACAATGCAATTTTTTTAACCTTTTAATTAATTAATTAATTTTTGCACTGTTACTTTACAAACTTAAATAGGGCTTATTTGGCACATTTTTCAAAATTATGCTGCTTGTATCACCATAGAATTTGGATGAATAGTGTAATATTTTAGAAGTAATACTTCTTCTGCCACCCTCCCACGACGCTGCTGAGCTCACTCTACGTGGGACAATGTTGCCAGATGGGAAATGAAGAAATATTGTACTGTTGCTTTAAAATTATCATATTTTGACCCAAACTATTGTATGTACTAAAATAGCTTGAAAAATCACAGGCTAGGACAGTGCATTTAAAAATAAAGCTTTTCTATATGTATGGAAGTGCAGTAACCTAAGGAATAAATGCAGAGGCTCAGCCATTTGAATTAAACAACTGCTGTATGCATTGTCACACACACACCCACACAGTGAACTGCACTTTTTTGCACAACCACTGCTTCCATCCTTAAACGTAGTTTCTAACTCCAGGCAGGGCGATAAAGCTGCTGTGACTGGTGGAGTTGCTTTGTTTTCTTACCAGTGTCTGTGTTTATGAAGCTGGACTCTTTTTTTTAGTGGCTCATTTCTGTTGGTACTTTTTTCCCTCCGAGACCGAGCTCATGTTCACAGATTTTTTAAAAACTTGTTACTGTGTCAGTGCAGCTGCCCAAGCAAACGTGAGTTAAGCGTTGCTGATGTGATTGGTACATTTGGCGGTGAGGAGGAGCCAGCCTGGTATGAGCTAATCAGCTATGAGCGGACGTCAGTTTCTGGTGATGTGTGGGTGTTCACATAAATCAAAATGACGTGTTTTTTTGGGGGGAGGGGGTGCACAGAAATGCCTAAACTGTCATATATTTGTCCTTTTTTAAAACTATTGATCGTATATCCTATAGGCCCTAAAACTATCGTGCAAATACGATAATTATCGTATATCTGGCAGCACTGGCGTGGGAGTCAATAGCTACGTTCTGATCCACAGTGTACTTCAACTGTATTCCCTACTCCCTGCTCCGTTCTCAGGGAATATCAGTTAAGCTAACTGCCCTTCACAAAATTTCTCCATTTGAAACACTCTGTAACCGTCGGCTCCCTCCTCCGTGCATTACCACAGTAACCATAGACATGTACTGATACTATGGAGGACAATTTATGTTTCTTAAATAAAATATTAATACAAATATATTTTTATTACAATCAGTTGATATAAACAATAACCAACATCAGTTTAGCTTGTTAATAACGTTAGCAACAATAGTTTGTTTTACTCGTATTTGAGACGCAATGGCTTATGGGTAATCTTCTTGTCAGCGTCCAGTGAAGTGATGTACGGTTGTTCACTTCTTCCCTGCTCAGTTCTCAGGTCCCTTTGAACTGAAGGCCGTTCGCTCCCCTCGGTTTGGAATCTCAGTTAATATGGCGGAATACCCTGTGCATTCCGCTTCAGAGTACACCATTGGGCGATCAGAACACACCCAGTGAGTTCTTGGCTCTGTGAGTCTTCGACTCTGACATCTTATAGACTGCCATAATCATGTGACATGGCAAACCATCTCTAAAATATGCCTGGGCTGGTTTTTCACTGGTTTTCACACATAGATTTAATGCCTAAAACTCTCAGAAGTGAAAACAAATTGTACGTTTTATATTAACACGGTGGTGTTGCGATATTTTAAAAAGTATCAACTCCAAAGTATCAACCAGCTGGTATCGAAGTATCGGTGCTAGAGTATCGATATGCCCATCCTTAGTCACATTTCATCATGATGTATGACACCAGCCTCATCTTGAATATTCTGCAAAGTTACACATAGTTTTTAGGTCTGTCTGAATTTATTCAGTAAGAGTATTGCTTTTGGATGGTTGACTGCAGGTATTTAAACTCGTTACATGTACCAATGCACTAAAAATATTTAGAATAAAAATTGCTTGATTTGTTATATGTTTTCATTTTTATTTTTGAATTAAAAAATACAACTTAAAACAAATCCAGTGTAACAAGAAGAAAACAAGACATGCATGTTAGGTTAATTGGTGACTCTAATTTTTCCTAGGTATCTGTCTCTGATAGGCCTTAGAATACAGGGTTAGTATAGCTACTAGTTAAGCGTTTTGAGTGGTCTTTGACTTGTAAAAGAACTATATAAGTACAGGTCCTTATCACCCTTGTATTAAAATTATTTATTTTTGGTATTACTAGAAAGATGGGATGAATAAATGTATTGAGTTGTGTGCTTTTTAAAACTTTGACTCGTTATTTTCTTCGTTGACCTAGTTGGTCTTCAGCCGTGAAATGTCTTTAATCTTTTGACTAATTACTATACAAATCTACATTTAATCTGTTTTAAATATTAACACTGCCAAAGTTCAACATTAACAAAAATAGCTCCTACTGTCAAAGATGTAGTCTCCAGGGCACACAGCAAAAATAAAGTTCTTATTAAATTATCTAATTAGTACAACATACTCTTGAGATTATATTTAAACATAATGACCCAGTTTGGTCAAGAATAGGTTGGTTCCAAATGCTACATAAGATAAAAGCAGTGGTCTGCGTTTAACCTCTAAGGTCTGCTCGATCTTGTTATGTCAGAGTTTTAACATCTTACTGCAGAGTTAATCTTGTCTGTGTTACCTGTCAGATTACTGCCTCCTGACCTGTGTCATCCTCACTCTGGCCACATGACAGCATCTTTTGGGCACTCTATAGGTGAAATAAAAGTGGACCCGTAAATAAATAATGATGCACATGAGCATTTTGCCTTCACTGACGAGACAGTGTTGTGTGAGCTGCATATAAAGGTTTGCCCCTAATACAAGCCTACTTTAAACAAAGGTCATCTAACTTTTGTAGTGGAAATACACTGTATACAGGTCCCTTTAACTATATTAGTATACTATACTAATATGGTTGTTGACTACAGAAAAAACTAAACATTTTATTAATTGTTTTGCTATTCACATATTCTGTAAACATAACAAATGATAATTTCATGTTCAATTTTCTGCTGTATAATTGGATTAAGTATTTGGTTCACAATAACATACCTAAAAAGAAGCAAATCTAAAAATCTTCCCTTCTATTTACCTATATTCTTTGCAAAAACTATTTTAATTAATAATTTCTCAAATAATGAAATAGTTTAAAAACTGTCTTTTATTATTTCGGCTCTGTTTATTGTATTTACTCACTTTCTTTTTCACATACAGTGTTGATTCCTGATATCTGATGTATAGCATTATGTCTGAACAGAATCTGGGATTTGTTCTTCTTTTTTTCCTGTTTTATTGAACACAGGTGAATGACCGCCCAGATTTCCTGAATGCCAAGGACAGAGAACGTTGTCAGCATATTCGGATTGTCTATGTTGCTGAAAAGCCTGCTGTGAAAGCATCTGATTGGTTGAGGAAAGATAGGGGGGAGGGTCTTCCTCCAGTGGCTCCGCAGTCTCACAGAAACAGTCACTGTCCAACACCAACGAACATCTTAGTGGGTAAAGATGAACATCTGTGCTTTTTTTTGTATCTGCCCCTTTAATTAAAGCTGAAATGCTAATTCTAACTTATTTACTACAAAATTTTATAGGTGACAGAACACAGCTACTTGATCACTAGTACAGACTCGCTACTGGTGGCTTCTCTGTACATTTCACTACAATACAGTACTTTAGCATCAGTGTTGCAGTGTATAATATTTTTCATTTAGATGACTTTATGTGGTCAGTAACACAGGAAATCAGTTCATGTATCTTGGTTGAAAGGAGATCCGATCCTTGTAATGGACAGAGTGAAGCTTGAATGTCTTATGTCTTCCTCCTGTTATATTTACCTGTAACTCTAACCATCATGTGTCTCTGTTTCTCCCCACAGGATATCCTGCTGAGAGGTGAGAGAAAACACACCCAATCACGTTCCTGTCTCTTCAGAGTACATAATGTTAAGATTAGATTCCTTAATTATATCCTGCAGTATATCTGCACAAAAGATTGTTTTAAATTTTATTCAGAAAATTTTTTTCACAAAATGAGAGCTTCATTTTTGATTCGATAATGATACAAGAACAAAAAATATAGCATTAAGAGTCATGCATTTGATGCAAATAATCACACATACACTCGGGTATATAGGTTGTCACATGATCCTTGATTTGAAGCAGAGGTGGGCACTGATGGGCTTCACACTATGAGATCTTGAAGGAACATGTCAAATCATGGCTCTTGAACAATTTCCTAATCTCTTTTTCACTGATGGGTTTTTAGATCCTGATTCATGGTAGAAGGCTTTCTACTTTTTTCCTTTCTTCAGTGAGGATATTCATATTGTTCTGGTGGCTTGAACAGTGTAATCTAGTTTTCTGTAGTGAATGTGGTAAATGAAAAGCTGTAACACTCTCCCTGAGAGTATAATGACTGTCATCAGAGTCTCGGTTGGCTCATGAATTATTTACTCAGGGGACAAGTCTACCGACTGCTTATTAACACTGTTGGCTGAGTAGCTCACAATGTTGTTTTCAAGCAATATCCCTGTTATATAATGCTGCTTCCTGTATGCTGTTTTTTTTATCCCCTGGCGATTGAAGTCCAAAGGGGTCAAAAAGCCCTTTGGGCAAAGACTGTCCGTCCGTCTGTCCCACTTTTGTGAAATCATCTTCTCCTACAGTTTTGTTCCGATTGTTTGGAAACTTGGTACCATGGTTTGATATACTCTGATGATGCACATATTGCAATTTGGTTCTGATCAAATGATTTTTGCAGGAATTGTAGCCCCTGACCTATGACCTCCTGTTTCAACTCACTTCATAGACAGTAACTGCCTTGTGAAATCAATTCGTTCTACAGTTTTGTTCCAGTTGTTTTGAAACTTGTTACCACAGTTTGATATACCCTGATGATGCGCATACTGCAATTTCACTCTCATTGGATGACCTTGAGGTCAAAGGTCAGCAGTCAGATTTTCCCTAAATCTTCTAAACACAATAACTACTGAAAAAAATGATGAAGGCTTTTTAAATCGATACAGTAGTTGTATTGATTTACACCCTGACCTAACTATGGGTTTGGGGTCAAGGGGTCAAAGGTCATAGTTCAAAGTTTACTGCAGTTGCACTATGATAAATGTTAAATGCTGCATTTATTATTAGAAAGAAAGAAGAGAGACGTGATGGTGTTTGGACTTAGTGGCCCCTGTGAGTCCCCTCCTGTAAACTTGGGCCCCCTCACTCCTTATGTGAAATCCACATTTAGGAACCTTGGTTTTATCATGGACAGTGATTTTAAATTAGACACTCAGATTTGTTCCGTGCTAAAATCAAACTTCTTTCATCTAAGTCGTTTAGCAAAAGTAAAACCCACTCTCTCTAGACCGCACCTGGAAACAGTAATCCATGCTTTTATTTCATCTCGGCTGGATTACTGTAACGCACTTTACACCGGTGTCAGCCAGTCATCTCTTTCACATCTCCAGCTGGTTCAAAATGCCGCTGCTCATCTTTTAACAGGTACACGTGGAAGAGATCACATCACACCCATCTTAGCTTCACTCCACTGGCTGCCCATGCATTTTAGAGTTCATTTTAAAATTCTTTTATTTGTCTTTAAATCCTTGAACGGTCTTGCTCCGCCTTACCTCTCTGAGCTTCTGCATCCCTACGCTCCCACCCGGTCCCTCAGGTCAGCTGAACAGCTTCTTCTGGGGGTGCCAAAGGCAAGGCGGAAGCTCAGAGGGGACAGAGACTTTTTGATCATGGCACCCAGGTTATGGAATGATTTACCCCTGGACACCAGACAAGCACCTTCACTGTCCATTTTTAAAACCCGCCTTAAAACACACTTTTACTCCCTGGGCTTCGACCCAGTGTGAGACATTGATTTTACTGAATGAAATGGATTTTTATTTATTTATTTATTTAACATTTTATTTTATTTTATTTTGACTGGTTCTATATTGTTTTTGTGTTAGTGCCCTGCTTCCTGCTTTTATGTTTTCTTGCTGTACAGCACTTTGTGTAGCGAGTGTTGCTTTTTAAAGGGCTTTATAAATAAAGGTGGCTGATTGATTGATTGATATTACAATAAAACAAGTAAAGTTAGGGTCACCAGACTTGATACACAGGTTCACCCTGTCACCCTGAAGTGTGACTATGGTTTTGGGACCGCAAGGTCAAAGGTCAACATCAGAATGGCTTATAAACTACAGTATATCTCAACAACAAAGAAACCTAGGGTCACCAAACTTGCTACACAGGTTCGCCTTGGGATCCTGACCTCTGACAATGGGTTTGGGATCAAAAGGTCAGAGGTCAAGGTTAGCATTCCTTATGCCTTATTACTGTACAATGAGTAAAGCTAGGTTCACCAAACCTGGTACACAGGTTCACCTTGGCATCCTGACCTCTGACTATGGGTTTGGGGTCAAAAGGTCAAAGGTCAAGGTCAGCATTCCCTATGCCTTATTAATTCAATTCAACTTTATTTATATTGTGCCATTTCATAACAACAGTCATCTCATAACACTTTCAACTGTAGGGGAAACCCCACAATTGCAGAAAGACCCCACCAATTAGGTGATCCCCTGTGTGCAAGCACTTGGCGACGGTGGAGAGGAAAAGCTCCCTTTTAGCAGGAAGAAACCTCCAGCAGAACCAGGCTCAGGGAGGGGCGGTCATCTGCTGTGACTGGCTGGAGGGTGAGGGGATAGAGAAGAAGAAAAGAACAGACATGTAGAGAGCAAACAGCACAACGGGGACTCAATCTATGGGAGAGAACAAACAGATGTTAAAGACCAGCAAAAGTATTTCATTGAGAGTGAAGAAAGGAGTGAAGTCCAGTGCATTGTTGGAGGTCCCCCGGCTGTCTAAACCTATTAGCAGCATAACTAAGGGAGGGTTCAGGAGCACTTGATCCCATGCTAACTATAGGCAATATCAAAAAGGAAGGTTTTAACCCTATTCTTAAAAACAGTGATCAAGTCTGACTCCCAAATCCAGATTGGCAGCTGGTTCCACAGGAGAGGAGCTTGATAACTGAAGGCTCTGCCTCCCATTGTACTTTTGGAGATTTTAGATATTACAAGTAATCCTGCATTTTGGGAGTGTAGTGCTGTGTTAGAATGATAGGGTAGTATCAGATCTTTTAAATAAAAAGGAGCCTGATTATTTAGAGCTTTGTAAGTGAGAAGAAGGATTTTAAACTTAATTTTAATTCTATGGGAAGCCAGTGAAGGGAGGCCAGAACTGGAGAGATGTGATCTCTCTTTCTAGTACCTGTTAAAACTCTTGCTGCAGTATTGTGGATCAGCTGAAGACTTTTTAAAGATGTTTTAAGACAGCCTGACAATAAAGAGTTACAATAATCTAATCTAGAGTTAACAAAAGCGTGGATTAGTTTCTCAGCATCACTCTGAGACAACATGTTCCTAATCTTGGCGATATTACACAAATGATAGAAGGCAGTCTTAGAAACAAGTTTAATATGTGAATTAAAGAACAGATCTTGATCAAAAATAACACCAAGGTTCCTCACAGAACTATTAAGAGCAAGAGTAACCGCATCCAAACTAAGAGTTTGATTTGGAAAGATATTTCAAAGGTCTTTTGGACCGACTAGAATGACTTCAGTCTTATCTGAATTTAGTAGCAAGAAATTACAAGTCATCCAAGCTTTGATTTCCTTAAGACAAGCCTCTAATTTGGCTTATTGATTATTGTCGCCTGGCTTCATTGACAAGTATAATTGTGTGTCATCGGCATAACAATGAAAATGTATGCAGTGCTTTCTAATAATGTTGCCTAGCGGAAACATATATACGTAAACTAAAAAGAATAGGGCCTAGCACAGATCCATGTTGGACTCTGTGATTGAGCTTTGAGTTGGAAGAAAACTCATTATTGACATGAACAAACTGGAATCTATCAGATAAATAAGATTTAAACTACTGCAGCGAAGTTCCATTAAGTCCAACAAAGTGTTCTAATCTGTCAAGTAAAACATTATGATCGATAGTATCAAAATCTGCACTAAGGTCCAAAAGGACAAGTACAGAAACAAGTCCATTATCAGATGCGATAAGGAGGTCATTAGTGACCTTCACCAAAGCTGTTTCAGTATTATAATGGACTCTAAACCCAGATTGAAACTCCTCAAATAAACCATTTCCCTGCAAGTGGTCATATAATTGCGCAGGAACAACTCTTTCTAAGATTTTTGAAATGAAAGGCAGATTAGAGATAGATAGATACAGTTAGCTAAAACTCCTGGATCCAGCATTGGCTTTTTAAATAAGGGTTTAATTACAGCAGTTTTAAAGGCCTGCGGTACATGGCCTAATGTTAATGAAGAATTGATTATTTGAAGAATAGAGCTACCAATAAATAGGAAGACTTCTTTAAACAACCTGGTAGGAATAGAGTCTAAAAGACAAGTTGAAGGCCTGGATGAGGAAACTATTTTATCTAACTCTAAAAGGTCAATTGGAGTAAACTCATCCAAACAGATATCATTTGAAGGAGTTGTAGTAGTTACTGTATTTAAGTTAACGGTGAGAAGAAGCTGACTGATTTTATCTCTGATAGATGAAATTTTATTATTGAAGAAGTTCATAAAGTCCTGACTAGTAAGCTCTAAGGCAGGGGTGCCCAACCTGGAGCTCCTGGGGCATTCAGGTTTCTGTGGGAAATTTTCTAATTTCACTTCTTAATTGGTCCAAAGATTTGCAAATAATTTGTCATTGTTGTGCATGTGTTCTGTAGGCACCCTTGCACCCATGCACAACAACAGCAAATTATTTGGAAATCTTTGGACCAATTAAGAAGTGAAATGAGAAAATTTCCCACAGAAACCTGAATGTTTCAGGAGCCCCAGGTTGGGCACCCCTGCTCTAAGGGAATGCTAGATTTGACAGACTCCTGAATCTTTGTCAGCCTGGCTACAGTGCTGAAAAGAAACATGAGATTATTCTTGTTCTCTTCTATTAATGCAGAATAATAACTTGTTCTAGCTTTCCTAAGAGATTTTTTATAAATTAGAAGTTGATTTCTCCAAGCTAAATAGATTTCATCTAATTTAGTGGAGTGCCATTTTCTTTCTAATTGACAAGTCTTCTGTTTTAAACTATGAGTTTCTGTGTTGAACCAAGGAGTCAGAAATCTCTGATTAGACTTTTTCTTTTTTACAGGGGCCATCATGTCTAGAGTCTGATGCAGAGAAGCTGTAACACTATCTCCCATTTTTTTTAAACATGGCAGCAGTCTGAAACTACTCATGTCTAGAGTCTGATGCAGAGAAGCTGTAACACTATCTCCCATTTTTTTTAAACATGGCAGCAGTCTGAAACTACCGTAAAACTAAAATATTTCAACACAAATCAACGCAGGCCCTCCAACCATGGAGCGCTAGCTTCCCACACCATGTTTGTTTTGCTCTTTCTATGGTAATGCATAACTTCCACCAGCAACATAACGGTGCGAGATCATCATTCAGTAGACCCTAAATATTGCGATATTCATTTTTACACCGGTATCAAAATTTATACCGGCCTTACAGTGAACGATACAATATGGCACACCCCTAGTTCAGACCATAGATCAGCATGCAGGAACAAGGTTCTAAAGAGACTGAATACCTTTCTTGATGCATCATCTTTTAAAGCCTTCCTTATGTCTCATCTTAGCAGCTCGTCACTTGGTAAAGGCCACTGCTCAATGAAGCCAGCAGTTTTAGATACCTTTTACATTTGGTCTGTGTCCAGAAATTAAGTTCATGAAAGTTTTTAAATGGGTCATAGAACCTGCTGCAGTGAAACATCCTACAATACATGGTGCAGCTCCACAGAATCAGCCTTGTCAGTACTTCTCATCCATTGACTTTGTGACCAATGGTGCAGTATATTCTGGTGGGAGCTGTTAGGTAGCATCATACGAATAGAGGAAGTAAATGCTAACAGATTTACTTTCCCAAGACTCTTAATTGTTGCCAGTTTATAACCAAGTGCTGTAAAACTGAATAGAAGCTAAACAGTGGAAAGTATAAACACTGCCTCACAGCTAGGCTCTATTTGTCTACGGGAGGTAATTAAAACACATACTCACTTTTCTTTTTCCATACTGGAGGACCCTTACTGACCTGCTGCTTTCTCTAACCATGACACACAAACATTCCCCCCAGGGTTTAACGTTAGTTTACAACCTGAAGACGACCTGACATCTACAAAGACTGAACAGACCATCTTTAACAATACGGAAGGAGGATACAGGTTACACTGCCTAGTAGGCAACCCCATAAATCCTTTACAAATGTCACTTGTTGAATGCTATTCTCCCTCTCTCTCTCTCTCTCACACACACACACACACACACAATCTCTTCTTCTTCTTTTAGATTTGATTGGTGGTTGGCAACCAGCTTACAGGTGCATTATCGCCACCTACTTCACTCTCTATCATCACTCTATCTGGTCAGGAGCTATGCTCCATATTATCACTCTATATCAATCTCTCTCTCTCTCTCCTAGGCCACATGATCCCACAAACCTGCAGGGTTGGCTGGTTGAGTGTTATTCTACCAAAATAAATACAGACACCAACTTTCTCCTTGTTCTTTTTATGGGTAGCAACATTTGTTTTAGAAAAAAGCAAAAGAAAGTAGAAACATTTCTTTCTGTGATGCACAAGTAATGTCATCTGATGTTGATATCAAACATGAAACTTTGCTAGTAGTAGTTACTAAACTGTTAGCTACAGCTGTCTGTGACTGGAATGTACCATCTCCAAATGACTCATATTTTCTAATACATATCGGCCCTCATTTATCAAAAGTGCTTAGAAATCGGCACACATTTGAGTGTAAATATGATCATATGAAAAAGGTCTACGTAGTATTTATGAAACCGTGCATATCTGGTTAGTCTCATCATGCAATCGTTCACTCATTGATAAGTCTGACAGATGGATCCGAGTGTCATTTGAATTCCGTGCCCACGTCTCGCCCCCAGAATTTACAACTCAGGGGAACATGATGTGGCAAAAAGAGAAACTTTTCCAAAGTAGAAATGGACTATATTATAAAAAAAATTGAAAAATAGTTATATAATATAGTCTGTTAATGTTGAACTCGCTTTAAATCCTAAAGAACCACATTATGGGGGAGATTGGTGTTGTGCAACACTGTTGATTTGACTCTAATCTACAGCTGAGGATTATAACACAGCAGGGAAAATAAGTATTGAATACATCAACATTTTTCTCATTAAACATATTTCTGATAGAGCCATTGACCTGAGATTTTCACCAAATATCAGTAACAAACCAAGTAATCCATACATACAAAGAAATAAAGGCAACTTTGTTCACAAAACAAGTTATATTTAATAAAGTGGAATGACACAGGGAATAAGTATTGAACACGCTTGGTGAAATTGATTTAATATTTAGTACAAAAGCCTTTGTAGGTAATAACAACTTCCAGACACCTCCTGTATGGAGAAACTAGATGCAGGCATTACTCAGGAGTGATTTTAGCCCATTCTTCCACACAAACTATCTTCAAATCTTGAAGGTTCCATTGGTGTCTTTTATTAACTCTGATCTTCAGTTTGTTTCACACATTTGCAATTGAATTCAGGTCAGGTGACTGACTGGGCCATTCTAGCAGCTTTATTTTCCTTCTGTGGAGCCAGTTGAGAGTTTTCTTGACTTTGTGTTTGGGATCATTGTCTTCAATTCAATTCAATTCAATTCAACTTTATTTATATAGCGCCATTTCACAACAACAGTCATCTCATAGCACTATCAACTGTAGGGGGAACCCCCACAGTTGCAGAAAGACCCCAGCAATCAGGCGATCCCCTGTGAGCAAGCACTTGGCGACGGTGGAGAGGAAAAACTCCCTTTTAACAGGAAGAAACCTCCAGCAGAACCAGGCTCAGGGAGGGGCAGTCATCTGCTGCGACTGGCTGGGGGGTGAGGGGATAGAGAAGAAGAAAAGAACAGACATGTGGAGAGCAAACAGCACGATGGGGACTCAATCTATGGGAGAGAACAAACAAATGTTAATGACCAGCAAAAAAAATATTTCATTGAGAGTGAGAAAAGGAGTGAGGCCGAGTGCATTACCGGAGGTCCCCCGGCTGACTAAACCTATTAGCAGCATAACTAAGGGAGGGTTCAGAAACACATGATCCCTCCCTAATTGTAGGCTATATCAAAAAGGTAGGTTTTAGCCCTATTCTTAAAAACAGAGATCGAGTCTGACTCCCGAATCCAGATTGGCAGCTGATTCCACAGGAGAGGAGCTTGATAACTGAAGGCTCTGCCTCCCATTGTACTTTTGGAGATTCTAGGTATTACAAGTAATCCTGCATTTTGGGAGCGTAGTGCTCTGTTAGGGTAATACGGTAGTATCAGATCTTTTAAATAAAAAGGAGCCTGATTGTTTAGAGCTTTGTAAGTAAGAAGAAGGATTTTAAACTTAATTCTAAACTCTATGGGAAGCCAATGAAGGGAGGCCAGAACCGGAGAGATATGATCTCTCTTTCTAGTACCTGTTAAAACTCTTGCTGCAGCATTTTGGATCAGCTGAAGACTTTTTAAAGATGTTTTAGGACAGCCTGATAATAAAGAATTACAATAATCTAATCTCGAGCTAACAAAAGCGTGGATTAGTTTCTCAGCATCACTCTGAGACAAGATGCTCCTAATCTTGGCAGTATTACGCAAATGATAGAAGGCAGTCTTAGAAACAAATTTAATATGTGAATTGAAGGACAAATCCTGATCAAAAATAACTCCAAGGTTCCTCACAGAGCTATTAAGAGAAAGAGTAACCGCATCCAAACTGAAAGTTTGATTTGGAAAGGAATTTCTAAGGTTTTTTGGACCAACAAGAATGACTTCAGTCTTATCTGAATTTAATAGCAGGAAATTACAAGTCATCCAAGCTTTGATTTCCTTAAGACAGGCTTCTAACTTGGCTAATTGATTACTATCATCTGGCTTCATTGACAGGTATAACTGTGTGTCATCAGCATAACAATGAAAATGTATACAGTGCTTTCTAATAATGTTGCCTAACGGAAGCATATATAAACTAAAAAGAGTCGGGCCTAGCACAGATCCCTGTGGAACTCCATGACTGAGCTTTGAGTTGAAAGAAAACTCATTATTTACATGAACAAACTGGAACCTATCAGATAAATAAGATCTAAACCACTGCAACGAAGTTCCATTAAGTCCAACATAGTGTTCTAATCTATCAAGTAGAATATTATGATCGATAGTGTAGAAGAGCTTGGAAGAACGAGGCGGTGTGATATATAAACCAAAGTTTATTATCAGCTCCTCTAACAAGTCTCATCTAAGTGCAGAAGCAGAAGCAAGAAAAGAGACCGAATACCTCCGGCTCTGTGAACTTATACTTGCACATAACAAAAGACATGCATATCAAAGGCTGACATCCCTCATTATCTTAATCCCCCCATTGTCTCCGTACTCCTCCTCATGGCCCTGGGGGGTGAGGGCAGCTCCTCCGGTCTCCACCGCAGTGTCTGGGAACGTCTTTGTTCTTCACTGGCGGTTGAGAGTCTTTGTCCTTTCTGAGGTGTGAAGTCGCCTTACATATGCAATCACCAAACATTCCCACATGCTTCAACATATGTAGGTTATGGAATATATGATTAATATAGCCCACAGCCCCCCCCCCCAAACGACTAAGAAAAGGACAATAGAAAAATTCACAGTTTAAGATAATTACTATGACATACTAACTGCTGTACCTCTTGCCACAGAAGAAACTTTCCAGCAGCCATGCTCCTAAGAGAGTTCAGTGGTAATCATAACAGCATAGTAAAATCACAAGTCAGTCCTAAACTGTTACAGCACAATTAGTGAACAACTGTTGAGTAGTTTGCATCAGTCCCTGTGCCGTCTGGGTTTTAATCTTCTCCCAAATCTGCTGTGGGTCCGCTTAGGCGTCCTGCTGGGACCTTCCTGTAAGGAATCTGCAGCTTGGGGAGGAGAGTGATTGTTTGTTCCCTGCAGGGGGGCTGAGTCTTTTCTCTTGGGGGGGTCTACCCCGCCGAGGTGCTCTCGCCAACTGTGCAAGCTTGTCTCTCAACAAGAAGGCAGGTTTAAGTCTGTCAATGCTGACTGTTTCTTTTCTATCCCCAAAATCAAGCACAAAGTGTTTATCACCAGGTTCCAGCACTCTGAATGGCCCATCGTATGCTGGGCGGAAAGTTGGTTTTAAAGCTTCATGCCTAACAAAAACGAATTCAGCGTTTTTTAGAGCTTGGGGGACAAAAACCCGTGGAAAAGAGTGATGTGCCGGTCCGGGGAGAGAGTCCGGTCCGTTGCTGCCTAAAAACCTCGAGGCTGGAAGATGCCCTGGCTCTGGGTTCTCTGGTAAAAATTCACCCGGGAGCCTGAGAGGTTGTGCAAAAACTAATTCTGCTGGAGAGGTGTCTAGATCCTCTTTAGGCGCAGCACGCAACCCCAATAAAACCCAGGGAAGTTTATTTACCCAATTTGTATCCGTTAGTGAGGCTCTGAGGGCGGCTTTTAAAGACCTGTGAAAACGCTCACATAACCCATTAGCCTGAGGGTGATAAGCGGTGGTGCGGTGAATTGTTGCCCCTAAGCTGCTGGAAATGGCTGACCAAAGCTCCGAGACAAATTGAGGTCCTCTATCGGACGTGATGTCCGATGGGACGCCGAAACGTGCCACCCAGTTTGTCAAAAAAACGCGAGCGACTTCCTCCGCTGTAGTTGACGCCAGAGGGACTGCCTCTGGCCAGCGCGTGGTGCGGTCTATCATTGTTAACAGGTGTGTGAAACCTTGGGAGGAAGGTAGTGGCCCCACGAGGTCGACATGAACGTGGTCGAACCTTCTAGCAGGGATTGGAAAAGGCTCCAGAGGGGTTTTTGTGTGTTTGTGTATTTTGGCGCGCTGACAAGAAATGCAAGTTTTTGCCCATTCTTTTACGTTTTTGCGCAGGCCCGGCCACACAAACTTTTCGGCAACCATTTTAACCGAGGCGCGCACACCTGGGTGCGCGAGGGAGTGAATTGAATCGAAAATACGGCGGCGCCATGTGGCTGGGACTAACGGGTGAGGTCGGCCGGTTGAAATATCGCATATTAGGGGGGGCACGCCGTCGCGTAAACCCCTTTCCTCCAGCCTTAACCCTGTTGGTCCAGACAGGAGTGCGCGCACGTCCGCGTCACTGCTTTGTTCCTCTGCCATGGCTGCATAATCTATCCCTGCATGGATAGGTGCTGCGTATGTGTCCGCGTTAGTGAAGAGTTCTGCGGCTGAGGCAGTATAATCTGTCTCCTCGTGCTCTGGCGATGTCACAGCGCGAGAGAGACAGTCTGCTACCACGTTAAGTTTGCCTGCCACATGTCGAATGTCTGTGGTGAACTCTGAAATCGCAGCCAGCTGTCTTTGTTGCCTGCCTGACCATGGTTCTGAAAGTTTAGCCATCGCAAAGGTGAGCAGTTTGTGGTCTACAAAAGCCGTGAAACTCCGCCCTTCTAACCAGAACTGGAAGTGGCGGATGGATAAATGAAGCGCTAGCAGCTCCCTGTCAAAAGTGCTGTACTTACGCTCAGTTTGGTTTAGCGTTTTGCTGAAGAATGCCAAAGGTTGTCAGATCCCGCTGACATGTTGTTCTACAACTGCCCCTATAGCTAGGTCCGAAGCGTCTGTGGTTAGTGCAATGCGGGCCGAGGGATCGGGGTGAACTAACAATGTGGCATTAGCTAGAGCGCTCTTTACTTCCGCGAAGGCACGTTCACGCTCCAGGGTCCATTCGACCGCGTTGGAAGCTTTCTGTTTTCTGAGCGCGTCATATAAGGGCTGCATGAGCTGAGCTGCGTGGGGGAGGAAACGGTTGTAAAAATTAACCATTCCTAAAAATTCTTGCAGCGATTTGACCGTTTGTGGCCGTGGGAAACTTTTTATCGCGTGAACTTTGTCTGGAAGTGGAACTGCCCCTTTCGGAGAAACTCTGTGTCCTAAAAAATCAATTTGCGACACGCCGAATTTGCATTTGGCTGGATTGATTATTAACCCGTGCTCTTCTAGTCTCTGAAAAACCGTAGTGAGGTGCTGCTCATGTTCTTCCTCAGACGAGCTGGCTACCAGCATGTCGTCGAGGTAGACGAAAACAAAAGGAAGGTCGCGTAATACTGCATCCATCATCCGCTGAAAAGTTTGAGCAGCGCCTTTGAGGCCGAAAGGCATCCGCAAAAATTCAAAAAGGCCGAAAGGGGTTATTACCGCTGTTTTAGGAATGTCCTCTGCTCGAACTGGGACTTGATGATAACCGCGGACCAGGTCTATTTTTGAAAAAATGCGCGCACCCGCCAGATGCAGGGAAAAATCCTGAATGTGAGGAATTGGGTAGCGGTCATGCGCTGCCGCATTGTTTAATCTGCGGTAATCTCCGCACGGTCTCCAAGAACCGTCGGATTTCGGAACCATGTGAAGTGGCGAGGCCCAGGGGCTCTTCAAGCGTCTAACAATGCCTAATTTTTCAAGGGTAGTAAACTCGTCCTGAGCTATGGTGAGTTTGGCCGCGTCTAAGCGGCGAGCTTTGGCAAATACGGGTGGGCCCGTTGTGGGAATAAAGTGTTCAACCCCGTGTTTAGCCACAGTGGCTGAAAATTTGGGAATTGTGAGTGCTGGAAATTGGGTGAGGAGTTGCTCAAACTTACCTCTTGCCGTGATGACGCTAGCCTGCACAGGTGGTGGAGAAACTCGGGCTGAGCAGGGAATAGAAGCAAAGGACAGTGCATTAACCAAGCGTCTATTCGCTAGATCAACTAATAACCCGTGTGCACAAAAAAAGTCTGCGCCCAACAAGTTAAAACTCACCGCCGCTACAACAAATGTCCATCTGTAGTTGCGGCCGTGGATGTGGAGGTGCAGGCTCTTTTCGCCGAAAGTGTCAATGCTGGAGCCGTTGGCTGCCACCGCTCCGTTGCCCCAGGTGCCCATGGCTCGATCTGCTTGGGAGGGCATGACGAAACTCAGTTGAGCTCCTGTGTCAATAAGGAACTGCTTGCCGGTGTGTCCGTCCGTCACATATAACAGCTTACTCTTCTCGCCGAGAACCGCTGCCGTTAACGGCTCTCGGCTTTGGCATTTAAATTTGCAGGGGGGAACACATTTGTGAGCCTTCTCGGCGAAGTGGTGGTGGTAATAACAAACATCGCTCCGTCTGTTACGTTTTGGCCGTGTCGCTGTCACCGCGGGCTGGATCTGCTCCGTGGGTTGAGGCTCGCCGTGGCTCTGGGCATCAGCGTTGAGGTCTGCGGATGCTGCTGTGGGTGTCTGTTCTCTGCAGGCGTTGACAAGTCGTTGAGCTTCGTTGGCCAGCACGCGGAAGTCTTGCTGGGTGTTGCATCGCATGTTGGCGAGCGTCCCTCTCATGTGTGGCGGCAGCGTGCTGAGGAATACGAATTGGAAGAGGAAGTTGTCATTGTCCTCCTCTTTAAGCTGCAGCAAGTCCTCCATGAGGGCTTTAGGTCTGCGTCCTCTGTGGCCGTAGATCGCCAGGATCCTCTCGGCTCTCTCTTCGGCTGAGGGGACGTAATTTGCCACGATGGTTGCTTTCAGTATTTCATATTTGTCTTGGGCCGGCGGCCGCCGGATTATGCTCCGCACACACCTCGAAGTGGCGGCGTCGAGTTTGGTGACGATGTGATAGAACTTTGTATCGTCGGCCGTGATGCCCGCCAGTGTAAACTGGGCTTCAGCTTGTTGAAACCATGAGGCGGGGTCTTCCTGCCAGAAGTCCAGCAGCTTGACAGCGACGGCATTTGTGTAGACCATCACTGCTGTGTCCGCAGGGTGAGAATGCCTTGCCTCGGCTCTCTCAGCGGCGCTGGTGCTCGGTTGAGCCCTCTCTATCACTTCTGCCGGGGGGGGAACGTCGTCCATCCGTTCCCCTGTCTGCGTGGGCGCCGGCGTCTGCCTGGATCGCCACAGATGAGTCGATCGCGGGGGAACGCCTCAGGTCCATACTCGGGTCAGGGGTCACCAGTGTAGAAGAGCTTGGAAGAACGAGGCGGTGTGATATATAAACCAAAGTTTATTATCAGCTCCTCTAACAAGTCTCATCTAAGTGCAGAAGCAGAAGCAAGAAAAGAGACCGAATACCTCCGGCTCTGTGAACTTATACTTGCACATAACAAAAGACATGCATATCAAAGGCTGACATCCCTCATTATCTTAATCCCCCCATTGTCTCCGTACTCCTCCTCATGGCCCTGGGGGGTGAGGGCAGCTCCTCCGGTCTCCACCGCAGTGTCTGGGAACGTCTTTGTTCTTCACTGGCGGTTGAGAGTCTTTGTCCTTTCTGAGGTGTGAAGTCGCCTTACATATGTAATCACCAAACATTCCCACATGCTTCAACATATGTAGGTTATGGAATATATGATTAATATAGCCCACAGATAGTATCAAAAGCTGCACTAAGGTCTAAAAGGACAAGTACAGAAACTAGTCCATTATCAGATGCAATGAGGAGGTCGTTAGTGACCTTCGCTAAGGCTGTTTCAGTACTATGATGGATTCTAAACCCAGACTGAAACTCTTCAAATAAACCATTTCCCTGCAGGTGGTCAAATAATTGCGTAGCAACAACTCTTTCTAAGATCTTTGAAATGAAAGGGAGATTAGAGATTGATCTATAGTTAGCTAAAGCTCCTGGATCTAGCGTTGGCTTTTTGAGTAAGGGTTTAATTACAGCCGTTTTAAAAGCCTGCGGTACATGGCCTAAAGTTAATGAAGAATTGATTATATGAAGAATAAGGCTACCAATAAGTGGGAAGACTTCTTTAAATAACCTGGTAGGAATAGGGTCTAAAAGACAAGTTGAAGGTTTGGATGAGGAAACTATTTTGTCTAACTCACAAAGGTCGATTGGAGTAAACTCATCAAGACAGACATCAATAGAAGGAGTGGTAGTAGTTACAGTATTTAAGTTAACTGTGGGAAGAATCTGATTGATTTTATCTCTGATGGATGAAATTTTATTATTGAAAAAGTTCATAAAGTCCTGACTAGTAAGCTCTAAGGGAATGCTAGGATTGACAGAGTCCTGACTCTTTGTCAACCTGGCTACAATACTGAAAAGAAACCTGGGATTATTCTTGTTCTCTTCTATTAATGCAGAGTAATAACTCGTTCTAGCTTTTCTAAGAGATTTTTTATAAATTAAAAGATGATTTCTCCAAGCTAAATAGATTTCATCTAAATTAGTGGAGCGCCATTTTCTTTCTAATAGACGAGTCTTCTGTTTTAATCTACGAGTTTCTGTGTTGAACCAAGGAGTTAGAAATCTCTGATTAGACTTTTTCTTTTTTAAGGGGGCCACCAAGTTTAGAGTCTGATGCAGAGAAGCTGAAACACTATCCACCATGTTATCAATTACAGAAGGAGCAAGCTGTCTATAGCTTTTTTCCGTTGTGTCTTGCTGAAATATCCACCCTTGTTTCATCTTCAGCGTCTTGGCAGATGGCAGCAGGTTCTTATCAAGGATGGTGGCATCCAATTTTGGTCTCATCTGACCAGACTATATTCCCCCAGTATTTTACTGGCTTGCCCAAATGTTGTGCAGTAAACTTTAAATGAGCTTCAACATGCTTTTTCTTCAGCAATGGAGTCTTGTGAGATGAGTGGGCATAGAGCCCATGTCAGTTGACTGCATTACTTATTGCTTTCTTTGAAACAGCAGTACCTGCTAACTCCAGGTCTTTCTGGAACTCTCCGCGAGTGGTGTTTGGCTCTTGGGCAACTCTTCTGATAATTCTTTTGACTCCTCTGTCAGAAATCTTGTGAGAAGCTCCTGGTCGTGGCCGGTTTATGGTAAAAGGATGTTCTTTTCACTTCCGAATGATGGCTCCAACAGTGCCCACTAGAACATTCAGCAGCTTAGAAATGCACCTGTAACCAATGCCATCATTATGTTTTGCAACAATAAGGTTGTGAAGGTCTAGAGAGAGCTCGTCGCTTCTACCCATTATGAGTTCTTTGTGGTGTGATAATCTGATATTCACAGTCCTTTTTAAAGGCTATCAGTCAGGACTTAACCAGCTGAAATTAATTTGCACTGATGGGGGATGGGATAGCTTCCTAAATTCTGATGGATTTCAGCTGGTTTCTTGGCTTTTTGTGCCTTTTTGCACCCCTTTATCTTCATGTGTTCAATACTTATTCCCTGTGTCATGTCACTTTATTAAATATAACTTGAACACATTTGCCTTGATTTCTTTGTATGTATGGATTACTTGGGTTGTTATTGATATCTGGTGAAAATCTCAGGTCAGTGGCTCCATCAGAAATATGTTTCATGACTCTCCTCTCCAGCCAGGGTACTGGAGAGGAGTGTATGACCGCTGGTCGAACCTTGGATCCAGGAGGAGCAATGTGGTTTTCGTCCCGGCCGAGGCACATAGGACCAACTCTGTACCCTCTTGAGAATCCTTGAGGGTTCGTGGGAGTTTGCACAACCAGTCCACATGTGCTTTGTGGACTTGGAGAAAGCATTCGACTGCATCCCTCATGGTCTCTTGTGGGGGGTGCTGCGGGAGTATGGGGTATTGGGCTTGTTGTTACGAGCTATCCGGTCCCTATACGACCATTGCAAGAGTTTGGGTCGTATTGCCAACACCCAGTCGGACTCATTTCCAGTGAGAGTTGGACTCCGCCAGGGCCTCTCTTTGTCACGATCCTGTTCATAATTTTTATGGACAGGATTTCTAGGTGCAGCCAAGAAATGGAGGGTGTCATGTTTGGTGACCACGGGATCTCATCTCTGCTGTTTGCAGGTGATGTCGTCCTGTTGGCTTCATCGAGCATTGACCTACAGATCTTGCTGGGAAGGTTTGCTGCTGAGTGTGAAGCGGCTGGGATGAGAATCAGCACCTCTAAGTTCGAGTCCATGGTCCTCAGCCGGAAAAGGGTGGATTGCCCTCTCCGGGTTGGGGACACGCTCCTGCCCCAGGTGGAGGAGTTTAAGTATCTCAGGGTCTCATTCATGAGTGAGGGGAGAATGGAGCGAGAGATTGTCAGACAGAGTCTGATCAGAGCAGCATCTGCAGTGATGCAGACATTGTACCGATCTGTTGTAGTGAAAAGGGAACTGAGCTTCAAAGCAAAGCTGTCGATTTACTGGTCAATCTACATTCCTACCCTCACCTATGGTCATGAGCTTTGAGTAGTGACCGAAAGAATGAGATCGCGGATACAAGCAGCTGAAATGAGCTTTCTCCATAGGATTGCTAGACTCACCCTTAGAGATAGGGTGAAGAGCTCAGTCATCCGGGAGTGGCTCAGCGTAGAACCGCTGCTCCTCCACATTGAAAGGAGCCAATTGAGGTGGTTTGGGCATCTGATCAGGATGCCTCTTGGATGCCTCCCACTTGAGGTGTTCCCGGCATGTCCCACTGGAAGGAGACCCCAAGGCAGACCCAGGACATGCTGGAGAGACTACATCTCTTAGCTGGCTTTGGATTGCACTGGTATCTTCTCTGAAGAGCTGGAGCAGGTGGCCGGAGAGAGGGAAGTCTGGGATTCTCTGCTTGAGCTGCTGCCTCTGCGACCTGGACCCCTGGAAAAGTGGTAGAAAATGGATGGATGGAGAAAAATTATGTGTTCAATACTTTTTCCCTCACTGTATATACATTACTCACAAAAAATTAGGGATATTTAGCTTTCAGGTGAAATTTATGGAAAATGTAAAAAGTTCACGCTACAGTGATATTACTGTATATCATGAAAGTAGGCCATTTAAGTAAAAGCATGCAATGGTGATTTTCTCGTCTCAAACAATTTATTGAAACAAACGCCAACAACAGTGGTGGGTATACCACAACAAAAAAAGGTCAGCATCTCAGTAAATTGTCATGTGCCCTTGAGCATCATTACAGCTTGACAGCGACATTTAATGCTGTTCACAAGTCGACTTATTGTCTGCTGAGGCATGGCATTCCACTCTTCTTGAAGGGTGGCCCTCAGGTCATTGAGGTTGTGGGGTGCAGGGTTACGAGCCTCTACACGGTGACTCAGCTGATCGCTTAGGTTTTCTATGGGATTCAGGTCTGGGGAAAGTGCAGGCCACTCCATTTGAGTTACCCCAGCCTCCAGCAGCCATTCCCTAATGATGCGACCTTGATGAGCTGGAGCATTCTTGTCCATGAAGATGAAATTAGGCCTGTGTTGTTCATGCAGGGGCACATCAGTGCCTGGATCATTGATGTTATTCAGGTAGTATTGACTTGTTACTGTACCATTCACAAGGTGTAGGGCAGTCCTGTATTGACTAGACACACTTGCCCAGACTGTAACACCACCACCAAAGGCTTGTCTGGTGACAACAGTGGCTGATCCATAGCACTCTCCTTGACGTCTTTAGCATCATTGGTGGCCATCATTTCTGCTCAGTGTAAATCGACTTTCATCAGAGAACAGCACTGAGGCCCACTGGTCCCTTGTCCAGCATAAATGCTCCCCGACCCAGGCAGGATGATGATGCCTGTGCCTAGTGGTGTGGTCAGGTACCCTTGCAGGTCATCTAGCACGTAGACCATGCGGATGCAAATGGTTTCGAATGGTTTGACGTGACACTTGGATGCCTCTCACTTCCCTTAAATTTGCGTGGAGTTGCGTGGCATTCATCATCTGGTTCCACAGGGCACTATTCACAATGAAGCGGTCATCAGCATGGGATATGGCCAAAGGACATCCACTTCAATGCCTTTCTGTGACTCTTCCAGCCTTTCTGTATCTCTGTTGCAACCTGCTAATGACACTCTGTTACACTCTATGCTCAGTGGAAACTTCCCTCTGAGAACATGCTGTTTGAAGCCTTGCAATGGTGAGGTACTGTTTATCAGTTGTTAGGTGTCGTCTTGGTCTCATGATGTCAAAATGTGAACAGCATGATGAAGAAGACTGTTTAAATACCAATTCCATTTGAACCAGAAAATGTATTGGTCAATTCATGGATCAAACACCTGTTGTGAATTTTGCCGTTAAGCACCTTGTTAGAGAACAGCAAGTTATGCAAAACGTACTGAAACATTGAACAGTTGGAAATGTGCATTCAGAAAGTTAGAGAAGGTGAAATTCATTTCACCTGTAAAGGTTAATAGTGCATTTTAGGTGTGTTGCATCCTGAAATTTCACCCGAAAGATAAATAGCCCTAACTTTTTGTGACTATTTGTGACTAAGGGCGGTGTGGTGGCGCAGTGGTTAGCACTGCTTCAGCACAGCAACTCACCCTTGGCCATGGGATCCCTGGTTCGATCCCAGCCCCTGGCCAACAGTGATCTGTGTGGAGTTTGCATGTTCTCCCCGTATCTGCGAGGGTTTACTCCGGGATTTCTCCGGTTTCCTCCCACAGGCCAAAAACATGCAGGTTAGGTTGATTGGAGACTCTAAAGTGGCCCTAGGTGTGAGTGTGTGTCTGAATGGTTAAGGGATAGTGCCGTACCGTGGCTGCTTCATCCATCCAGGTGGATGCCCTCAGTTTCCCCTCTGGGGATCAATAAAGTATACAAAATCAAAATCCAAAAAATATATATCTGTAGCCTGTTAGATGACTAACTTAGATGACTGTTTGACTAAACGTTGTCCATTTTGTCATTTTAAAGCATACTTGTCAAACGTGAGAATTTATCACTTACTATTTAGAAGTGCAGAAAGACGTTTCCTCTCCATAGCAGCTGTCTTGCGCGTTGACTGCAGTTCACCCACGGCTGTCTGTCATCTCTCAATAAGGTGTAAAAATGCACAGGGCAAAATCAAATAATTTACCCCACATCTTCTCTGCTATTCCGAATTTCTCTTGCTAATCTGGAGCAGTTTTTTTTAAAACCCAGATGCAGCAGATCACGTTGGCTGGCCACTTCTGTGTGTAAAGCTGTGTTGTGGTTTTGTTAATGGATAATTTGTAAGGGATTAACAATCACGAGATACTATTCTATATAACAGAAAACTTAAATACTTTTTAGAATAGTATTTTAACAGTTCTCACACTGGAGAATTGTCAAATCTCTCATCTGAATATAACACATGGCAAACGTATTACCTGAAAGGTTGCGCTGCGCATTATAATTTGATATGATCAAATAATTCTCCCAGTGATTTGAAAATTTGCATACAAGACCATGGAGCTGTCGTAGGATTTGAGTGCATCATACAATCCTGTTTAGATTGATAAATACCGATCTGCACATTGAAATGATTGTTTGACCACTTTTCTGTCTTACGCACGTTTGATCAATGAGGGCCAATGTCTTTACACAAAACTAAGTGCTTAAAAAACACATTTATGAGACAGATCTACTCAAGAAGGTTTGAAACTTGAGCTTTTCTACAATATAGCAGCAATATCAATTTCTATTAATTACATGTAAGGAGTACTGAATTGCATGATTTAAGTGCATGAAGTTCATCTCTTTGCCTTGATCCAAATATGCCCTTTGTCACTGTCTCCAGATAATTCAGTTTTTGCCAAGGTGTGGGTTTGGTCCCATGTCTTCATCCTGATTTATAGTTTGTATTTCTTTTCTTTATAGCATGGGCTCCAATCAATGTCCTTGCCTTGAGTTTACTCCTTTGAATTTTCTGCATTTATTATTATTTGTTAGATTCATGATTCTGTTTTTAATTCTGTAACTATTATTGTTATTATTATTATTATGATTATTATGATTAGGGATTTAGTTTGGTTATTATTTGCATTATTATTCTCATGGTCTTGTCTCTCCTGATCCCCTGTTCATGCTCTGCTGTTTGTAATTGCCTGTATAGCCCGCCCATCCTGTCATCTGTTCTCCTCATGTGTCAGCTGTCAGTCATGATTGCTCTCTCCACCTGTGCTATGTTGTCTTGATTACTCTCCCGCCTTTATACATGCATCCCAGTCTGTGTCATGTGTGGTGACCTTGAGTTAAATTGGCATCTTACACATGCTTCTGCCTTGCCTATCCTGATTATGCCAAGCCCATTTTGTGTTATCCAAGCCTGTGGTTTTCTCTAGCCCACACGCTGCTTATTTTCTGTTGTGTTATACACATTAAACTATGGTCTCTCAAAACCACCTGATGATTGGGTCTTCATTTTCCTCGCCCTGGAGGGGCTCCCCTGACAATTTTAGGTTCATTTCTCCAAAGCAGATTAGAAGAAAAAGCCATCTCTATTGTCATTCAGTCCATCATTTACAGTAGAACAAAATTATGTTTCTCCTATTTACAGTGTTAATCACATGTAGAATCAGAGGGGTCACTGCCATGCAAGGCGCCGCCACAAACAACTTCTCCTTCCCCCCTTCTATTACGGTGAGCACCAAGCTAGAAGGCAGGGAGTACTATTTTTATATGGTCTTTGGTATGGCCCAGCCGGGACTTGAACCCTTAACCTCCTGGTTGTGGGGCAGATGCTCTATCAACAACATTCCTGGTATGTATCTCGGGGTTTTCTGGCAAACTTCAGTTTTACCCTGATCTCCTTTTTTGACAGCAAATGTAACCTCCTTGCATGGATCCCAAGAATGTCAAACTCGTGCAGTCTCTTTCTGGTGGTAGTTGCATGCACTGACATCAACCTTGGCAAGAGCTTCCTTCAGAGCCTGTGATGTTGGGATTGACGGAGACTGCTTTAATCATCTTACTTTAATCATCATGAACCAGAGTGGTGGCTCAGTTGGTAGAGCATCCGCCCCACACCCGGGAGACAGGGGTTCAAATCCTGGCCGGGTCATGCCGAAGACCATATAAAAGCGGAACTTCCTGCCATCCAGCTTGGTGCTCAGCAATAATGGAATGGAGGAGGGAAATCTGTGGCGGCGCCTTGCATGGCAGCGGCCCTTCTGATTCTACACATGGGGTGTGTGTGATTGACACTGTAGATAGGATAAAGCACAATTTTGTTCTACTGTACATGATTGGTTGTATGGTTGAATGACAATAAAGGGTGATTTATTTAATTAATCATCTGAGCACTTTGGCAAGGGGGAGTGGAAGCATATTGTCAAATCAAAATGTGACATGCTTAAATACTCTTAATCAAAAAGACATAATACTTATTAAAGATGCACTCCGGTGCCTATAATGTCCCTATGAAAACAAAATCTACATTGTCTAAAATGGTATCTTATGCCCTTTTTTTTTTCTACAAAAAAACCCCTTTCAATTGTCTTACAGTTTCATGTCAAAATCTTTTCACTGCCAACCCCACTCCCCTTCAAATGTCAGAATCAGGGACTAGGCCCAACCCACATACCACAATATTGGCTAGTGCGAAATTAAACAGCATGATCGCTGTGATAAAAAGACTTATCGGTTGAAGGACATGCACAGTTGTATGCACAGTGGCCCAGGATAATGACTGAAACTGCACTGGTCCTTTAAAGCAGTTTAATGGGTAAAACCCATCTTAATTTGGGTCAAGTTTTCAAAGCAGCAATCCCTAAAATGTTAGCCGGCCATGGAGGCTAACTTCAGTTAGGCCAGAGAGTCCTGACTGGCTCAACCCTACAGACATGCCAGCGCAGTGTTAGTCTTATGTTACCAAAAACGGTCTGTCTAAAAAAAACCCCACTCCATTAAATGGTCACTTTTGGACAGTGGTTATCCTTTTTCATTCAGTACAGTTTAATCCTTTTCAATTGCTACATTTTTCCTTTCCCCATTGATATATGTTTTAATAAACTCAGTGACCTGTATTTTTTCCCATCATTCCTCAGTGTTATTCAGCCAGACTCAGAAATTGTAAATTGTCATGATCCGGGGCATGGGTGGGGCCATGCCCAGTCTCCTGTTAGTAGTCAGTCTGTCCTGTTTGTTTATTTCCTGATTTATTGTTATTTGCTGTATTTGGTCACCGTTTGGTTAGGAGTTACATTCTTAGCCACATCCTTATTGTTCTGTTTGCTTATTGTGTCATTTTGTATATTATTCTTGTTTTATTTTGTGTTCTGGTCTGTACTTTTATTTTGACAGTGCTGTGCAGCTTCCGGCTGTCAAACTTTGCTTCGGGAGTTGCACAGCTGTCACTTGTTATTTTGATTACTTTCTCCACTCATGTTCCACACCTGCCTTACAGCTTGCGCAGTATTTATAGGGCACGACAACTGTTGCCAATTGTTGTGTCCTACTTCATGGTAGTCCGCTGTATGCTACAGCCGCCCTCTGATGCACAGCTTGTGCAGAGTGTTTTGTGTTTCGCTGTCAAGGTGAGTGGTGTGCTCCATCCAGATTTGTCTCCCTTTATTTCCAACCGTGAGCCCTGCTGCTTTCCGCAGAGCTCTGGCTGGATTCTGCCCCACCACCCCGCTCACCTCCTGCGCCTTCCTGTTTTCGTTAATTGTGTTCTGTGTGTGTTTTTGGGGTTTCACCTTTTCAGTTAATAAATGTGCCAAACCACAGTGTGCGCTTGGTGTCCTTCCTCTGCCCTTTAAAGGGCAGATTCATGACAGAAATATAACAGTAGTCAATTTTCAAACCAAAGTACACATGTGGGTTAATAAATAATATGAAATATTGCATAAACATATTAATGGCAGTTCATTAGTGCTTTTTATAGGGTCATTGACCATAAAAAATATGTCACTGCTAACCTTGCCTTTCTTTTAAAGCTACTTTTACCTTGGTAGTGACAAAACTGAAAATTACTCATTTCTCATGTTTACTTTCTCCATCAATAATATCAGTCAGTGGAGTGAGGAGCTCCTTCCTCTACGAAAGCATACCCGCTCTGCCTCCTGCCCAAACTCTGAGACTCTGGGACTCTTACGGATCCCACATCCTCCCACTGATCCTCCCTCTCGTAACTCCCTCTCTGCCTCACCCATCTCATCTTCAGCACCATCAGAGAGAAGTCTGGAGACTCTTGAGAGTAGTCAGGTATGTGCAAGTTGTTTACATAGAAGCTTTTAAAATTCAGATCTCCTCTGAGTTGCAAAAACAAAGGTTTGGAATTTAACTGAATCACGCTGTCTTGAATTTTTATTTTAAAAGCCCCTATTGGTTTGGATCAAATAATATCTTAATGCTATGTGTGCTGGTGTGGTGTTCCAGGTACCGAGGAGGATTGGATCAGTTCTGTCCCGTCTGTTGAGACGAGAACACACAAACAGTGGGGAGGAAAAGGAGGCGGTGCTGCACCTGTACACCATTTCACAGACATCCAAATTTTATCTCCATCTGCAGAGCTTATGGAACAGTTTTATTATCGTGAGTGAAGACATACACAAAGATTGAGCCTGTTTGAGCACTTAGCATATCAGGGACATCCAATCATGGAGGGCCAGAACCCTGCAGGTTTTCTTTCTAGCACTGACCTTGACAGGGATGAACGATAACTACTTACAAAACTATATTGATATGTAGTTGCAGAATTGTTTGGCACATTATATAAACTAGTGCATACCCGTGCGTGCCCGTAGAAACCAAGTCGTCGTCGGCCTCCGTTGGTCTATGATGACCATGGAAGAGAATCCTAAATGTCTACTCTGCTGGAACAGCACCGCCTTTGGCTGAACAGGCCGATGCGCGAATGGGAGTCCCTGTCACACAGGTCGCACTTGTGGGTGGTCTCCGTGCTGCTGGGTCTGTGGCAGTTCTTCCTGCGGGTCCTTTTTTCATCTGCTGCAGCAGTCAGTCTCTCTTCACCTGCCTTGAGCTGTCTGGTCAGGGTGCCTCTCCATTTGGAGCAGTCTGTTGCAAGGTCCTCCCAGCGCTCTGTGTTGATCTCCAGGGCCTTCATATCTCTCTTGCAGACGTCTCTGAAGCGCAGCTGTGGGCGGCCAACGTCTCTCCTGCCAGTCGCCAGTTCTCTGTAGAGGACGTCTTTGGGGATTCTGCCATCCTCCATATGGTGAACGTGGCCTAGCCAGCGGAGCCTGCACTGCCTGAGTAGAGTGAACATGGAGGGAAGGCCGGCGCGGGACAGAACTTCTGTGTTGGGCACTTTGTCCTGCCAGGATATGTCCAGGATGTGGCGAATGCAGCGCAAGTGGAAGGAGTTCAGTCTCTTTTCCTGCCGGGCGTATGTTGTCCATGTCTCACTCCCATAGAACAGTGTGCTGATGACGCAGGCGTTGTACACCGCCATCTTCGTCTTGACAGAGAGTTTGGGATTCTCCCACACACGTGTGGTGAGGCGAGCGAGTGTGAAGGCTGATTTTCCAATCCTCTTGTCGATCTCTGTATCAAGGGAGAGGTTGTTGCTGATCGTGGACCCCAGGTACGTGAACTGATTCACGACCTCCAGCTCGTAGTCGTCGATGGTGATGGTTGGTGGTGCTTCCGTACCAACAGTAATGAGTTGCTAAGCTAACAGGTGTGGTTTGCTTTATATGCAGGCTAACTGAGGCAGAGGCAAGAATGACTGAATTGTTGAGGATTTACTTCACCAACCACTGCAATATTAACTAATTTATGTTTATTATTACGTACCTGGCAAATTAAAATGATTGAAATTCATGAAGTCAGTGATTTAAATCCGTTAACATCCTTCAGCCTTCAGATGAACTAAACCTGCCAACATTTGGATTTCAAAATATGGGAGGTTTTTCCTGTTGTCTGGTTGGCCAGGAGTGTTTTAAAAACCTGTAAATATATAGAAATATTATAAAAGAAATAACTACATCTTTGGTCATTTTAGTTAATTTTATTTCATTAAATATAATTTAATGAAATTTAAAAAAAAATGGTGGCACAGTGATTAGCACTGTGTCAGCACAGCAAAAAGGTCATGGGATCAATTCCACCCCTGACCATCATGGGATCGGTCCCATCCCCACACCATCGGTGACCCTTCTGTGTGGAGTTTGCATGTTCTCCCCGTGTCTGCGTGGGTTTACTACAGGTAACTATGGTTTCCTCCCACAGGCCAAAGACATGCAAGTTAGGTTAATTGGCATCAGCTGGGGATTCTAAATTGTCCTTAGGTATGAATGTGAGAGTGAAAGGTTGTATGTCTCTCTGTGTTGGCCCTGCGATGGACTGGCGATCTATCCAGGGTGTACCCTGCCTCTCACCCAAAAACGCTGGTATAGGCTACAGCCTCCGCCCCCCCCCCCCAAAAAAAAGGATTAAGCGGTAGAAGATGGATAAATACAATTTTATTAATACTTTCATTTCTTTGAAATCAGATTTGAAATTATTGCTGTCTTCTGGCTCTGCAAAAGTCTAAAATGTTACCAGTCATTAAAAACCAGTAAATACTTACCAGTAAGTAAAAGAGTAATTTTGTAATAAAAACAGACAAAAAATTAGCCATAAAATAATACACAAATTGATGATAATAAAGTCTCAAATGTACAAGAAGAGTCATAGTTTCACAAGAAGAAATTACAAAATCATGAGGAAAATAGTTGTAGATTTAGGTAAAAAAAACAAATTTACAGAGAAGTAGAAAAATACAAGAAAATGGTTAAATTTCCCAGAAAAAACTCAGCCCTTCAAGACTGAAGTCATTACTCAAGTGGATGCTTTTGTACTCTTACTCAGTTCAACTAGTAATTTTTTGGGTGTCTACTCTATTAATTTCATAAGAGAGCACTGCTTTTACATGAGTACAATTTCTGGCTACTATACCCACCTCTGATCATATGAGTTAAGTATGTGTGAGTAAATTACTACAACATTATGAATGTTTTTCTCCCTTCAAGTGTCATGTGTTTTCTCATTTTTACACATTTCACATACAACCCCCCCTCCCCCCCCAAAAAAAAACATTGCCACCATACCAAAGTCTTTAAGCCAAAGGAATCACTGATATCTATCTATTACGGAGTATTAGAGCCACATTAAAAATGAAAAAAGAAAAAGTTTAGCGTTTTGAGAATAAAGTCGAAATTTTGAAAAAAAAAAAGTCAAAATAGTATTCTGAGAAAAAAGTCAGAATTTCAAGAAAAAAGTCAAGAGTATTTTGAGGAAAAAGTCAAAATGTGGAGAAACTGTCCTTTATAGTCAGAACTAAAACAGTCAGATGTTTACGTTGTGGAGAAAGGAAGCAGGCGAGGCAACGAGCTGAACAACACACAAACTTTATTCCTTCTCCAGCATTCAGTACAGAAAAGTCTGCGGGTCTCCGTGCATCCTCTTTTTATAATTTTAATTTCATGCATGAAGACCCAGGAAACCCAACCATAATCATTGTTGGCATCAACTGTGGATTCTAAATTGTCCTTAGGTATGACTGAGAGTGAATGGTTGTCTGTCTCTCTGTATTGGCCCTGCAGTGCACTGGCGATCTGTCCAGGGTGTACCCTGCCTCTCGCCCAAAGATGCTGGGATAGGCTCCAGCCCCTCGCGACCCAAAAGGATTAAGTGGAAGAAGACAGATGGATGGAACAAAGACATGTGTGGCACATTAACATAACATAACGCCAGGACCACATTCTCACACCCTTTCCTCCGCCAGCGATTCTGGCGCTTCCTCCTCTCCCTGGAGGGTGAATAGTCCTTACTGTCCTGTCTGAGACCCCCTGGTGACACTTCCCCCTTCAGCACATTGTTCCCTCTTTTCCCCAGCTGCCGTCTCTGGGTGGAGAATCCCCCACCCTTACCACCACACAGCCCCCCTTCCCCCAACACCCAGAAGGGGCACTAACCCTTAACCCCCCCCCCGTCCTTTGGGCTTGAGCCGGCGCTCATAGCGGCTGTAGTGGGGGGTCGCTGATCCAGTCGAAACACCCTGCTGGTGAGGTATACAGGAGGCCATGTCAGTCTGTGGAGTGAAGACGGGGGACACATTAGCTTCGCGAGCGCCGGTTCCTACCGAAGGAACACCAACTTGCGGAGCCCCCAACGGCGGGCGTCCACGCCAGGGAGCTTGGGCCAACACCACCTGCTCGTCTGCCAACACAAAAGCGGGCTTCAGCTTGTCGATGCAGATGGTCTCCCTACGCCCCCCAAAGTCTAACACAAAATGCTTCACCCCAGGTTCCAACACCCTGAACACTCTGTTGTATTGTGGGTGCAGCGGGGTCCAGTGTGCATTGTGCCTGACAAAAACAAAACCAGCGTTCTGTAAACTCTTGGGGACAAAAGTGCTGGGAAATCAATGGTGGTCCGGGCCAGGCACGTTAAAAGCCTCCGTACTGTGCAAAAATTGTGCGGGTGGATCAACCCGGGCGCGGGGTTTTCCAGTAAAGATTCTCTGGGGATCTGCAGTGGCTGAGAAAAAACGAGTTCTGCCAGAGAGGCTGCCAAATCCTCCTTAGGCGCAGCACGCAACCCTAAAAGAACCCAGGGCAGGCGGTCAATCCAATTTGTATCCGTGAGCGAAGCTCTGAGCACTGCCTTAAGTGACCTATGAAAAAGTTCACATAACCCGTTAGCCTGGGGGTTGTACGCGGTAGTACGGTGAATTTTAACCCCCAGACTCTGGGCCATCATGGACCAGAGTTCCGAAACAAATTGTGGACCCCTGTCGGAAGTGATGTCCGATGGGGATCTGAACCGTGCAACCCAAGCCGAGAAAAAAGCGAGAGCCACTTCCATGGACGTGGTAGAAGCCAGCGGAACCACTTCAGGCAAGCACGTGGTGTGGTCCACAACTGTCAAAAAGTGCGTGAAACCTTACAACGGCAGGAGGGGTCCCACCAAATCCACATGGACGTGGTCAAACCTCCTAGCCGGGATTTGGAATGGCTCGAGGGGGGCTCTGGTGTGCTTGTGCACTTTGGCCCACTGGCATGCGACGCAAGCTGCAGCCTACTCTTTCAAATCCTTGAGCAAGCGCGGCCAGACAAATTTCACCCCCACTAGCTTCATCGAAGCTTACACGCCTGGATGCAAAAGAAAGTGGACTGACTCAAAAATGTGGCAGCGCCAAGGGCTCGGAACCACCTGGTGCGGGCGGCCGGTGGAGACGTCGCAGAGCAAGGGAGGGCACCCTTCTTGCACCACACTGCTCTCCAGCCTTAACTCAGTAGGCGCCGACTGGAGCGCACAAATGTCCGCATCCCCGGCTTACTCCACGGCCATGGCAGGGAAATCTATTCCCATGTAGACCGGGGAGACCAACACGCGCGACAGGCAATCGGCCACGACTTTGAGCTTACCGGCAACGTGTTGGATGTCGGTCGTAAACTCCGAAATTGCGGCCAAATGCCGTTGCTGCCAGGCCAGCCACGGTTCCAAGACCTTGGACATTGCGTATGTCAGCGGCTTATGGTCCACGAACGTGGTGAACTTGCGCCCCTCTAATCAAAACTGGAAATGGCAAGTTGCCAGGTGTAGAGCCAACAGTTCTCTGTCGAACGTATTGTATTTGCGTTCATTGTCGTGAAAAGTTCGACTGAAAAATGCGAGCATCTGCCATGAACCGGAGACGTACTGCTCCACCACTGCCCCTATGGCAACATCAGATGCGTCCATAGTGAGCGCTATCCGTGCCAACGGATCCGGGTGGGCTAGCAACGCGGCATCCACAAGCGCTGTTTTGTCGTCCATGAAAGCCTGGACTCGCTCAGGAGTTCAGTCGATGTTTTCCATGGGCTTCTTTTTTTTAAGCGTGGCATACAACGGCTGCATCAGCTGGGCTGCCCGGGGAAGGATCATCATCATCATAGCAGTCTGTCGTGGACAACAATGACTGTTTCATTTAGGTCTGATCAGATTCCTCCACACAGCTCTGTCCTTAGCCTTCCACTGCCAGGAACTCCTGTCTATGTCCAACTTCTTCAAGTTTCTTTTTACAGTGTCTTTAGATCTGAGCCTTGGTCTACCCTGATTGTGTTTGCCCTCACATAACTGTGAGTAGAGTAACTGCCGAGGGAGATGCTGGTGGTCCATTCTCTCAACATGTCCGAGCCATCTCAGGTTCATCTGTATTAGCATGCCCTCCATTGATGGTAGAGCAGCTCGTTTCAACACTTCTATGTTGGTTATCTTGTCTTTCCATGAGATGTTCATTATGGCTCAAAGGTGTCTCATCATGTACGTGTGGAGCTTCTTTACCTGCACTCTGTAGACAGTCCAAGTTTCAGCACCATACAATAGAGTAGCCAGTAGTGTTGCTCTGTACACTTTGCATTTCACACAGATAGACACATGTCGATTGTTCCACAGTCTCTCCTTCAAGTTTCCAAACACAGCGCTCGCTCTTTCCATTCTGAGAGATAGTTCATCCTCCAGCCTAGCATTCTCTGAAACAGTACTCCCTAGATACTTGAAAGTCTTGCACTTGACTAGTGGCTCTGTACCAATGCTGATCTCTTCTGGTAGTGATGTTGATAATTGGAACTTTGGTTATTGATAAAGGCACTGTGTCTTCTTGATGTTGATTTGGAGGCTGAATTGGTTAGCTGCTCTTTCAAATTTCTTCACTAAAGATTGCATATCTTCCACACTGTGTGCAACTAGAGCACTGTCGTCGGCAAAGAGCATTTCTCTTACTACCTTTATCGATGTCTTACTCTTGGCTTTAAACTGTGCCACATTGAACAAGCCTGCTTCTTTCCTTGTTTGAATGTATACTCCTTTTGAAGTGTCTTTGAAGGCCACCTCAAGCATGGCTGCCAGATATAGCGAGAAGAGTGTAGGCGCCAGCACACACCCTTGTTTCACCCCATTGCTTACTGAAAAGTCTTTAGATACTGAACCACTCATTGCCACGTTTGCTTGCATACCTGTATGGAGTGCCTCAATCAGGCTGACAAACTTCTCTGTACAGCCATATTTCTTGAGTACCTGCCAAAGTCCTTGTTGCTAAACAGTATCGAAGACTTTACTGAAGTCTACGGGGGCGGCAGTGGCTCAGGAGGTAGAGCAGGTCATCCAATAACCACATGGTTGGCGGTTCGAATCCCGCTCTCCCCGGGTATCCTGCCGTTGTGTCCCTGGGCAAGACACTTCACCCCAATTGCTCCTGGTGGGTCTGGAAGCGCCATGTTAGGTAGCATGCCGCCATCAGTGTGTGAATGTGTGTGTGAATGGGTGGATAGCAGGATCTGTAAAGCGCTTTGGTCATCAAGAGATGAGAATAAAAGCACTATATAAGTGAATGCCATTTACCATTTACATAAAGCGGCATGTTCTGTTGTATACACTTTTTTTGAACCTGCTTCAAGCAGAAAATCATGTCCATTGTGCTTATTCCACTTCTAAAGCCGCACTGGGTGCCCGGTAGTACATTCTGCAAGATGTGTTCATTGAGTCTGTTCAGTAGTACACGTGAGAGAACCTTACCAACAGTGGCTAGCAGTGATATACCTCGGTAATTTCCACAATCTTTCCTGTCACCTTTCTTGAACAAAGGCACAATAGTTGCATCCTTCCAGTCTTGAGGTACTTTCTGGGCATCCCATATCTCTTGGATGAGCTTGTGCAGGCAGTTGGTCAGCTGAACACCACCAAATTTCCACACTTCTGCTGGAATTCCATCCCTTCCTGGAGCTTTACCATCCTGTTGTCCTGATACTAGCTGCCATTAGTTCATCAAAATTTGGTGGTTCATCCAGACTTGATACAGCTGGTCGCTGAACTAGAGCTTCTTTAGCCTCTTCGGGGAGATCTCCAGGGTTGTTTAGTAATTGGTTAAAGTGGTCTGCAAATCTGTCCAGGATCTTGTCTTTCTCCTGCAAAACCGTTTCACCATCCATAGCCTTTAGTTGGATCAATCCTTTTGGTTTAGGGCCGTAGATTTCTCTCAAACCTGCGAAGAATGTTTTCATGTCCTTCCTGTCTGCTGCAGTTTGAAGTTCCTCTGCTTTTTCATCCCACCAGTTGGACTTCATCTCTCTCGTGTACTTCTGTAGCTCACTCTGAGCCTTTGAGTATTTCTTCTTCTTCGACCTTGTGTTACACTGTAGGTTTTCCTGCCTTGCTGTATTCCTCGCTTCTAGTAGTTTCTTCAGGTGTTCATCATGCTCATCAAACCAGTCTTGATGTTTCCTCTCAGGGTGGCCTAATACATCACTCGCTGTCTGATACACTGTTTCCTTCACTGTTGCCCATTTCTCTTCTATGTCATTCTCTGGGTTGTTGCTGTCCCAGTCTTTCAAGTTTTCATCCATTTCATGTGTAAGTTCTTCCTGCTTCTTTTGGCCTTTCAGTGCACTAGTGTTTAGCTTCCGTGGTGGCTTCGCACCCGTCCTGCAGTGCTGTTTTCATCTCCAAATCCTTAATCTACATCTCAGCATAACATGATCAGTACCACAGTCCGCGCCTCTCATTGCTCTGGTGTCCAATACATCCCTTATGTCTCTCTGCCTGACTATGATGTAGTCTAACAAGTGCCAGTGCTTGGATCTTGGGTGCATCCATGGCTTCTTGTGTGTGTCCTTGTGCTTAAATAGAGTGTTGGTTATCACAAGGTTGTACTCTGAACATAGTGCAAGTAGAAGTTCCCCATTAGCATTGCACTTGCCTACTCCATGACTGCCTAGCACTCCTTTCCATTTCTCAGTGTCCGTACCAACTCCAACGAGTGTCAGCCTGTCATCGGTCGGTACATGCCTGATAGTCTCATGTAAATCACTGTAGAACTCTTCCTTCACCTCCTCTGTGTTGGTCATTGTTGGGGCATATACACTGATGAGTGTGGCATACATCTTCTGCTGTAGTGGAAGTCTCATAGTCATTATCCTGTCGTTGATTGGCACCGGCTCCTCATCAAGCATTGCTGCTATCTCCTTTCTAACTGCAAAGCCCACTCCTGCTTCTCTCCTTTCTTGAGTTGATCTCCCACTCCAAAAGAAGATGTACCCATGGTCTTCCAAGCTGTCATATCCAGGCAATCTTGTTTCACTAAGTGCAGCTATGTCTACATTGTACCTGTTCATTTCCAGGGCCACAAGCACGGTCTGTCTTTCTGGGCGCTGTGATGTTGTTCTGTCCAACAGAGTGTGTACATTCCATTCTGCTACACACAAGGCTGCTGTTTTCCTCTTCTTTTGTCTTCCTACTCCTAGCTTACTTTTCGCTGCCTGTCGGAGTGTGAACAGATCAGCGTGGACCTTGTAAGCCCGGACGACGTCCGAACTGGTATGAGTTGCTTTCTGATTGACCATTTAATGAAACTGCTTGCAAAGTATTTGAGTATCGCTAGCTGCTGGACTAGCAGCACATTCTTGCCAGATAAAGGTATTATCAGTGGCAAGGACAAGCCAAGACAAACTGACTCCAGTATCTGTTGCAGTGACTGACCAGATGATAGGTTTGTTTATCTCTGCTCTTTGTGTAGTGCATGTCATAATGCACTGACTGGCAGTCCACCACAGACTTTGCAACAGATGTGTTTATCTGCCAGGATGTCCAGTCTCACCCCGTGTAACTGGGAGTGGTCCACCACAGACCTGTGGCAGATATTGTTTTTAGTTCTGCCAGGATGCCCTGTTTCACCCTCCACGCCTTTGGAAGGGCGGGGATGCCAGTTGAGTCGCCGACGGCCCGACCCGTGAGACAGGTAGTACTGGTTTTCATGGTTATCCGGTAGCAAGCAAGCCAATGCCTGACCTGACCAAAGCGGGAAGGAAACGGTTATAAAAACTGACCATTCCCAAAAACTCCTGTAGGGCCCTCACGGTCTGCGGAAGCGGAAAGTCCGACACGGCGTGCACCTTATCCGGTAGCGGAATCGCGCCCTCCGGCGAAACGCAGTAGCCCAAAAAAATCAATCACTGGCACACCAAACTAGCACTTCACCAGGTTCACTATAAGCCCATGGGCTTCCAACCTCTGGAAAACTGTCTTGAGATGGGCGATGTGCTCCTCCTCGGACGCGCTAGCTACCAGAATGTCGTCTAAGTAGACAAAAACAAAGGACAAGTCACGCAGCACTGCGTCCATCATTCTCTGGAAAGTCTGTGCCGCACCTTTTAATCCAAATGGCATGCATAAAAACTCGAAAAGGCTGAAAGGAGTTATTACCGCTGTTTTTGGAACATCTTCCGCACGCACTGGGACCTGGAGGTAATTGCGGACCAGGTCCACTTTCAGGAAAACACGCGCCCCAGCCAGGTGCATGGAAAAATTCTGGATGTGTGAGATTGGATAACAATCGTGTTCTGTGGCGTTGTTCAAGTACTGGAAATCGTCACACGGTCGCCACGACCTGTCGGCCTCAGGCACCATGTGTAGCGGGGATGCCCATGGGCTGTTGGAGCGCCTGACGATGCCCAACTGCTCTAAATTGGCAAACTTCTCGCGTGCGCTGGCCAATTTTGCTGCGTCCAGGCGCCGAGGTCACACGAACACCAACGGGCCTTTCGTAGTTATGAAATGTTCAACCCTGTGTTTCGTTATCGTAGCTGAAAAAGTCAAGACCGTAAGTGCTGGGAACTGTGCAAGTAAATGTTGGTACTTACCCCCTGGAGCTATAACATTAGCCAGTGTTATTGACCCAGCTCCCCGAGCTGTGCAGGGCAGTGAGGCAAAGGAGACAGCATCCACTAATCGCCTATTAGCAACATCGACCAACAACCCATAAGCACATAAAAAAATCTGCACCTAAAATGGGGGCAGAACATGCAGCCACCACTGAGTCCCACTGAAAGTTGCGTCCGTGTAAGCATATCATCAGTGTCCGCTCACCAAATGTCCTGATGGTAGACCTGTTGGTGGCCGTCAGCTCAAGACCGCTGCCTCCTGCCAATCTGTCTGCGCTAGCCAGCAGGATGAGGCTCTTCTGGGAGCCAGAGTTCACCAAGAAACGTCTCCCTGAATGTGTGTCTTTGATAAAAAGCAGCTTGTTGTTTTGCCAAATCAACATGTGAATCAAAATGATATAAGGTGGCTTCCGGTTATGGCGGCCACGTAGGAAGACGTGTTTCACTTTGCTCTGCTCCTAAAAATAAAAAGTCGGCAAATAACTCTCTCAATTGGAACAAAACCTATCCCAGCGTTTGGGCGCGGATATGCCGGTAAAGCCTAAGGCTGGGAAATCAGGTGGAGGAAAAACTGAACCGCCGAAACAGTCCAAGTTAATGGACTTCCACGTTCGTGACGAAGCAGAAAAATCTCCAGAGACTATGGCGGAGCAAGCTAACGGCGGAGTGGTGACTGCTGGCGAGGGCACAGGTGTGGTGCTCGCTGCCATTAGCTCAATGAGAGCAGACTTTTCCACTAAATTTGATGGGATTATAGCAGCGATAGAAGGAATGAGAAAGGAAATAAGCAACTGTATGGAACGAGTATCGCAGGTGGAGCTCCAAATTTCCAGCGCTGAGGATGACGTCACCAGCCTACAATTAAAGGTGCGCACATTGGAATTAAAAAATAAACGTCTGGAAGATAATGTCCTGGACTTAGAATCCCGGTCGAGACGGAACAACCTGAGGCTGGTGGACCTCCCGGAGGGAACGGAGGGTCGGGACCCATGTTCCTTTTTGGAAAAGTGGATTCCAGAAGCGCTGAACAACGTGGAGCTGCAGTCATCGGTCGTCTTAGAGAGCGCACACCGAATCGGCCCACAGAGAGATAATAAGGCACCACCGAGGACGCTGATTATGAAGGTCCTCAGCTACAGAGACAGGATGACGATCTCCAATGCGGCGCGAGCCAAAGGAGAAATTAAATACCAGGATCAACAGGTGCGGTTCTACCCAGATTTGGCCACAGGAATCCAACAATTAAGGAAACAGTTTGACCCCGCCCGTAAAGAGCTGCGCAACCTCGGGATTCGTCATGGAGTGATTCATCCTGTAAGACTGCTGGTCACATATAAGGGCAGAACCCACACCTTCAAGACCCCTCAGGAGGCGCAGGAGCTCATCAAGCAGATCCAAGAGAGACTGGTGGGAGCTAAGCATGAACAAAATATAAGGTAGAATATTTAAGCATTTGCACAGGCATCTGACTGATCTGAAGCATATAGCAAGTTTACAAAATATAGATTGTATTATATATTAAAAAAAACTATGATGTACAAAGTTGCTATAAAATTTTGGAGTTAAGTTGGAAAACTACAGAAGAGAGTTAATGTTACGTCATTAAAAGCAGTAGAGTCAGGGTGATTGAGAGGAGAAAGAAAGAGTGGTTTTGCCTGATCCTTGTGAGTGAGGAGCAGTCAATGGCTATGGCGGGAGACAGAATTTTTTTTTGATTTTGGGGGGATTACCACGAATGTGGGAAGGGGGAATTTGTTTGTGTGTAGTTTGTAGGATGAATGTTCAACCACTCATGTTTTTGCTTCTCTGTATGAGCATGTTTATATTGCGAGGTAATCTCAAACTCCTTATTGATCATAGACCAAAGCGTTAATCTTAATTTAACTTCATGGAATTGCAGAGGTCTACAAAATTTAAAAAAACTTAAACAAGTTATGAATAAAATAAGACATAGGTTCAAAAATTGTGTTTTTACAAGAAACTCATCTAATAGAGGAGGATGTAAAAAGAATTAGGAGAAGATGGCAAGGAAGTGTGTTCACCTCATCATTTTCATCCCGAGCCAGGGGAGTTATGACTCTCATACATAAATCAGTCCCATTTCAAGTGAAAAATGTAATTGGAGACAAATTTGGAAGATATCTAATCATTCAAGTGTGGAGATGTGTGGAAAGAATGAGGCTGAGTTATTTCTCAAGTTCCATTTTATTCTCGACACACTCCAACATACAAATCAGAAAAGCGGCAGAACCCCCAAACTCTGCCAGTCTTATACCTCTGACATCAAAGCACAAAATCCCATTATCTTTAAATCCCAAACACAATGCATCCCTCCTGCAGTTCCTATCTCTTTCACCCAAACCTCGGTGGTCAGGAAATCCTTCATGACCATCTCTTTGCATATTCAAAGATCAACACTCACATCCTCCTCATCTCCCTAGGAGGTCCAGACCTTTTGTTCCTCTTCAGACGTGAAGCCAAAGTAAGCACACAGGAATATACATGAGAGCATATGAACAGTCATATACATGTGAGCCCGTGAAACTACATATGTGCACCACACAAGGATCTTTGTTATTAGAAAATATAAATCTGGTGAACTTATACGGTCCCAATATAGATGATCAAAATTTCTTTGCTAATTTATTTCTTATTTTATCATCACTTACAGGGCAACATATAATAGCAGGGGATTTTAATTGTACATTGTATCCCTGTATAGATAGATCAACAGGACTGGACTGTATGCACAATGGATGCAGGATGATCATTAATCATTTTATGAAAGAATTGAGATTGCTAGATATATGGAGAGAAATGAAACCACAAGTTAAAGCCTACTCTTGTTATTCTAATACCTACAAGACATTCTCACGTATTGACTATTTTTTGATCTCCACAGAATTAAGGTCCAAGATTCAAAACTGTTTCTATGATAATATTGTGATCTCTGATCATGCACCCTGCTGTCTAATATATATAGATAAGAAATTGACAAAGGATCCAGGTAGGTGGCAATTTCAGCATAAATGGCTTCAGGATGAGGAATTTGTTAAGTACATAGAAAAACAGGTGAGTTCTTTGATATCAATACTACACAAACATCAGCATGTATAAAGTGGGAGGCTTTCAAAGCTTTTATTAGGGGGCATATTAGTAGTTATACAGGTTCAAAATCTAAGAAGACTCGAGAGGAGAGAGTCCAATTGGAACATAAAATAAAAATTCTTCAAGAAAAAGTGTATGCAGGAAGTGACCCAAAGTTAGAGAACGAATTACTGATTCTGAGAGCTGAATATGACAAAAAATCAGCGAATAGAGCTGCCTCGAGTCTTCTAAGATTGAAGCAAACTTTTTATGAACAAGGTGAAAAATCAGGAAAATTATTGGCATGGCAGATTAAACAATTAGAATTTAAAACACCAATTACCAGTATTATAAGTAACGGACAGGCAGTTGTAGATCCTTTAGAAATTAATAGTGCCTTTAGAGATTATTATGAAAAACTATATGATACAAAAAATGAAACTGACTTAACAAAACTAAATGGGTTTTTGGACGGATTATCTATACTGTGTATTCCAAATGAAAACAGGGAGATACTAGAGTCTAAAATTAGTCAAGAAGAAGTTGGGCTAGCCATTGATAATATGAAATCAGGAAAAAGTGCAGGACCAGATGGTCTTCCAGTTGACCTCTATAAAAAATTTAAGAATAAATTAATAAAACCTTTTTTGGAAATGGTTTTAGAAGCATTTCAAAATAGTAATTTACCACTATACCTGAATAATGCCTTAATTATACTGTTGCCAAAACCAGGTAAACCCTCTAATAAATGTGAAAATATGAGACCAATAAGCCTATTAAATGCTGACCTTAAGATAATCTGTAAAATTTTAGCAAGACGACTACAAGAAATATTACCAAATATTATTAACCGAGATCAGAATGGCTTTATAAAGGGAAGACAAGGCTTCCATAATGTAAGAAGACTATTTAATATTATTTATTCTAATAAAGAAGCACCAGATACAGCTCTCCTATCATTGGACGCCGAAAAGGCCTTTGATAGGATTGAATGGCCCTTTCTTTTTGAAGTCTTATAAAGGTTTGGACTTGGAAATAATTTCATAAAATGGGTTCAGATAATATACAATAATGCTACAGCAGAAATCCTAACAAACAGCAATATTTCAAAATCAATAAATATCAATAGAGGATGTCGACAAGGCTGTCCACTTTCACCTTTACTGTTTACTATGGCAATTGAACCTTTAGCGATGGCAGTACGTTTACATCCACAAATATATGGAATTAAAGTAGGACCAACAGAACATAAAATCTCCCTGTATGCCGATGACATAATTTTGTTTATGTCGAATCTTAAAAAATCTATTCCGTCCTTGCTGAATTTAATAAAGAATTTGGGGGAAATATCAGGATATAAAATAAATAAAACTAAATCTTCAATATTAATGCTAAATGAGACCCAGAGAAATCACCCAGCTCCTGAGGTAAATCAATTCAATGTTGTAAATCAGTTTAAATATTTAGGAATTCAAATTGTGCCTAAGCTAGAATCAGTCGCCAGTGCCAACTATGAAGCCTTAATGACAGACATTAATGAGTTACTTCAGAGATGGATGTCACTACCAATGTCGATGATTGGGAGAATCAATATACTTAAAAGTAATATCTTACCCAAAATACTTTATTTATTTCAATACATTCCTTTACCACCACCTTCAGATCTATTCTCAAGAATTAAAAAAAAGTTAGTGGAATTTATATGGAACAATAGGAAGGCTAGATTACGTCTGTCCTTACTATATTTACCATTTGATCGTGGAGGTCTGAAATGTCCAAACTTTATGTTGTATTACTGGTCAGCACAACTGAGGTCTATGACATATTATTTTTCATCAAATGATCTCCCTCACTGGACTGAAATGGAATCATACAATTTACCTTTACCTCTTCCCATATTCATATACTCAGACTCGGCAAAAAAATTACAGAAACAAGTTAAAAATCCATTTGTAAAGCATATGATCAAAATATGGTGTGAAACCAAAAAATATTTAAAAGAACCACACTTATTGTCACAGTTTAGCCCAGTATGGGGTAATCAATATTTTACACCAGGGAGAGCGGATGCTGTATTTAAAGTATAGAATTTAAAAGGGATTCAAAAGATTCAAGACTTATATCTGTCATGTTCAGATAACATGTCTTTTGAAGAACTGAGGATCAAATTTAATCTTAATAGAACACATTTTTTTTAAATATCTTCAGCTTAGGAACTTTATTCGATCAAATCAAAATAATGCTCTCACCCGACCTACTTATTCATCCTTGGAAAAAATCTTGACGAAAGATAGTAAGAGAAAGGGTATTATTTCAGAGTTTTATAACTCATTGACACTATCCTCAAGTGAAAACTCATAGAAAAGATTGAATTATTGGAAAGAAGACCTGCAAACTGAAATTTCAGAGGAACAATGGGAATTGGCTTGTACAGAAGCTCAAACCAAATCAATAAATGTACGTCTTAAACTGATACATTTTAAATGGTTAATGCGGATGTATGTTACACCGGTGGAGTTAAATAGATATAACAAAAACATACCAGATACGTGCACAAAATGTATGGAAAGTAAAGGAACCCTATTTCATTGTTTATGGGAATGTAGGAAAATTAGAATGTTTTGGGAAGAGGTGAGGGTAACAATCGAAAAAATAATTTCAAAACAAATCATATTGAATCCTAAATTGTTTTTGTTGGGTCTGCATCCAGAAAAGCATAACTTTAATAAGAGTGAAAGAGCATTCATAGACCTCAGTTTGCTTAACGCCAAAAAATGTATTGCACTATTGTAGAAAAAGACTCATAGACCAGATGTGACTCAGTGGTTAAGACAGATGTTAACAAACCTTCCACTAGAAAGAATAACATACATACTGAAATCAAAGGAAATTGTGTTTGAGAATATATGGAGACCTTTCATTGATTATGTAAAGAATTTAAACATAACTTTTGAAGAAGAAGGTGAATGATGTGTGTGGACCTTGTAAATTCCAAATAGGTGAATGTATACTATGTATACTTATGTAATGGATTGCCTAGACTAAACAGAGGAGCATTGTTGATGACCTGTCTTTGTTAGTGGTTGTTGGTGTTCATAGTACATTTTTTTTTAAATTACTGTAGTGTTAGTGTTTGTTTGTGTTACGTTTGTAAAAAAAAAAAAAGGTTCAATAAAAAATATTGTGGAAAAAAAAATATAAGGTGATGATACGCTATGTCGACCCTGAAAGGGAGCAGCTGAGAGACAAAAAAAAAAAAAAATCAACTTTTTTTTCTCAAAATTTTACATTTTTTCTTGAAGTACTCCTTTGATTTTTTTTTTCCTCAAAATTTCAACTTTATTCTCAAAATGTAAACCTTTTTTTTAATGTGGTCTAAATACACCTTTGTAATCTATTACCTTTTCTAACTTGAACTGTTCAAAAGCGGTTGTTGTCAAGTGTGTGATTCTGGGATGTTTTTGTGTGTTCAGAGGTCCACTTTGCTGTTAGATCCAATCTACAGAAGGAGATGCAGCACTTCCTCTGACTCCTCTGCTTCAGTCATCAGGTAACACACCATTAAGATGTGTCATCTTGTTCTCTTGTTATTAAAGGTTGATAATAAGCTGTTTAAGCTTTCCTAAGGGAATTTTTTATATATATATATATATATATATATAAATTAGAAGATAATCTGTGCAAGTAAAATGAATTAATTCAGTAGAAGGCAATTTCTTTCCCATATAAAGCTGTTGGTTGCACACTTCCTAACATGCCCTTACCACCTATCTCCTTCCTTGTTATTCTGTACCAAGTAAAAACACAGTCCTTAGCCATAGTCCTTAACCTGCCATAGCTGCAAGTAAAAGTGTTCGTCATGTTCATTTGCGCACATGTAGTATTATTAGAGTTAATGTTTACTTCACAACAGTTGTTTCATAGCACTTTCAACTGTAGGGCAAACCCCACAATTGCAGAAAGAGACAACAACAATCAAGTCATCCCCTGTGAGCACTGAGCAAGCACAGTAGAAAGAAAAACTCGCTTTCAGCAGGCTGAATCCTCCAGCTGAACCAGGCTTAGGGAGAGGCAGTCATCTGTTGCAAATGGTTGGGCTATGAGGGGATACAGAAGAAGAACAAAAAGAACAGACACGGAAAAAATGTCAAAATTAATACTGTCATAGTCCTTTTTTATCCTATCACTATATCAAACATCCCACTGGAGGATACAAATGTGTTTGCATCAGGTTTACCTTTGAATTTAGATATTTTAATCCCGTTGACACTGTTAAATGAATTGTTGGGTTAAAATGATTTTGTATTTGTGCAGCTGGGAGCGGACCGCTCACCTGTTTGGTCAACTGACCTCTGAACTCCTGCAGGATGAGATCAGTGTGGAGAGTTTGTACCAGCTGCTGCAGGAGCTGAGGACTGCAGCTCAGCGCAACATCACGCTACGTAGACTCTTCTGGAGGGTGAGATGTTCACTTTGAAAACTGAGTGTAAAGATACTGCCTGTGAGATTCTGTAAACCATGACAAGAGCATTTAAAAAAATCTTTTTAATAGCTTCATATTGATTAAATATAGACGCTTATGTTATGAATAGCCAGGTAAAAAATTGTGTGCTTCTACCAGCTGTTGTATTAATCAGAATTTAAGCCTTTGCTCAAAGTGAAAGATAAACTGTCTTCCTGGGGATGTCATGAAGAGAAACTCATCGTTGTCTAACAGCTGGTTTGTTCTGGGTAAAGCTGTATTTTCTGTTTCAGTCCAGTGAGGTGTGCGTTTTCCTGGTTCAGACTCTGGAGGATTGTCTTCATGGCTGTCAGAGCCTCAGCGGTGTTTACACAGAAGATCAGCTACTGTAAGCTTCAGTGTACTTGTGCTCATTATATTAGTGGCTTTAAAAAAATTTGTTAATGCAGTCACTGTAAATGTATGTTGGGGTTATTTTAAGGTTGATTTTGAGGTAATTACATCATTCTCTTGGTAGTGATGCGATGGGAATCTCAACTAAATTGAAATCTAAAGAAGACAATGCAAATGAGGAGCTGACACTGACAAGTCCAAAGAAAATTTGTGAGGATGATGTAGTAAAAGAAAATATTTGGCAAGTTACATTCAGTATATCCAGTGTATAACCATTTGAGGAAAAATACTGGCTATATTTAATTTTGTCGGCAACCTGGTTGACAAATATTAAACATATTTTTACCAAATAATAAAATAAAATGCCTTTTTACATCATACTTTGTCATTCCATATTATTTTGGAACAAACATATACCCAGTAGTGTGGTGGATAAATTTTTAAAAATCTGTGCACTGATGATGAACTGTGAACAGAAAATCTGCTGACTTTTGACTACCCACAAACATGGGATTTCTCCTGCTATATCATTCATGATCTCCCATTTGTATATTTTTTGTATTTTTCAATAAATTCTTGTGTAAATATTAATTTTTTTTTCCAATTTTAATATTAAGATGTTCTTTTTATCATGTCTACTGTTCATAATATTTAGAAACAGTAAATTTTCATTTTCATTAATGAGTTTTTCCTTTAGAAGAGCACTTAGTGGAACATGAGCAATAACAGTACCATTTTTACAGTGGTTGTATCATAAACACTGAATACAGCTAAGAAGCACTAATAATGTAAACAAATTGTTGATGGTGCATTACATGGCACAGCCTTTGCTACATGGTGACCGTGTTAATGTCAGACCATTTATCCCACACTTACTAGTCAGTCTGACTGCTGTTTGTCTCCAGACTGAGCACACTGATTGTGGAGACGCTCGCCATCATGTTAAGAGAGACGGAGATCGAATCAGCAAGATTCAATCTGCTCACTGCCAAAAAGTAAGTATGTGTAATAAAGGTAAATTTTAGGCATGTGTATTTACAGTATCTCACAAAAGTGAGTACATCCCTCACATTTTTGTAATTATTTTATTATCTTTTCATGGGACAACACTGAAGATATGACACTTTGATACAATGTAAAGGATGTAAATGTAACAGGACAGGTTCCACTCAGAACAGGCCTTGCCATGGCCGACTAAAAAAGTTGAGTGCACTTGCTCAGCGTCATATCCTAGGTTGTCTTTTGAAAATAGATGTATGAGTGCTGCCAGCATTGCTGCAGAGGTTGAAGGAGTGGGGGGTCAGCCTGTCAGTGCTCAGACCATATGCCGCACACTGCATCAAATTGGTCTGCATGGCTGTCGTCCCAGAAGGAAGCCCCTTTTAAAGATGATGCACAAGAAAGCCCGCAAACAGTTTGCTGAAGACAAGCAAAGGACATGGATTACTGGAACCTTGTCCTGTGGTCTGATGAGACCAACATATACTTATTTGATTGAGATGGTGTCAAGCGTGTGTGACAGCAACCAGCTGAGGAGTACAAAGACAAGTGTGTCTTGCCTACAGTCAAGCATGGTGGTGGGAGTGTCATGGTTTGGGGCTGCATGAGTGCTGCCGGCACTGGGGAGTGACAGTTCATTGAGGGAACCATGAATGCCAACAGGTACTGTGACATACTGAAGCAGAGCATGATCCCCTCTCTTCGGAAACTGCTCTGCAGGGCAGTATTCCAACATGATAATGACCTCAAACACACCTCCAAGACAACCACTGACTTGCTAAAGAAACTGAGGGTAAAGGTGATGGACTGGCCAAGCATGTCTCCAGACCTAAACCCTATTGAGCATCTGTGGGGCATCCTCAAATGGAAGGTGGAGGAGCGCAAGGTCTCTAACATCCACCAGCTCCGTGATGTCATCATGGAGGAGTGGAAGAGGATTCCAGTGGCAACCTGTGAAGCTCTAGTGAACTCCATGGCCAAGAGAGTTAAAGCAGTGCTGGTAAATAATAGTGGCCACACAAAATATTGACACTTTGGACACAATTTGGACATTTTCACTTAGGGGTGTACTCACTTTTGTTGCCAGCGGTTTAGCCATTAATGGCTGTGTGTTGAGTTATTTTGATGGGACAGCAGATTTACATTGTTATACAAGCTGTACACTGACTACTTTACATTGTATCAAAGTGTCATATCTTCAGTGTTGTCCCATGAAAAGATATAATAAAATATTTACAAAAATGTGAGGGGTGTACTCACTTTTGTGAGATACCTGTAGCTGTTTTTGATAACATCTATGTGTACTACAAATTTAGTAAAATAACTGTCAGAAGTCTGAAATATAACCTCACAAATACAGAGTACAAAAAGGTATTAGACTGAATCAAAGATCAGACTTAAGACACGCAGAGCCTTTGAAGTTTTTACTTGCAAGGAGTAATCAACCCACATACAGGGCGAGTTGAATACTGCCGGACAATCCGCAGTTGCTTTCTTTATATACATGGAGTATGTGATAAACTCAGCAAAAGCAGAACAAACAGAATTACCACATAAGCAAAAAGTACGCTCCCTATGTCTTCAAGTGTGTGTAGGAGATAAATTGTATGAACACTCTGTTCATGCAATGTCCCCTGCACACACAGGGTGTACAGGGGACAAGTCTTGATACAGCATATATGTCAACACTCTTTTATCACACATCAGATGAATAACAGAAGGGTGATGCAGCTTAGTCACTAACAGTGATTATAAGAAGCACAAGTTGTATTTATGACTAATAAGAAAAAGCATCATACATATAAGAATATCAATCTTCATTTCATGAATCATTAATAAAATGATAACTGTTTATATGCATACAGTATATACAATTTTTCCTAACATTTTCCTCCTGTTTATTATTTTATTAATCTTTTTAATCATATGCAATTATCAGTATAATGTAACTTCAAAAGATTTCCTACATTGACATTATTAAGCATTCATGTGGCGTATAGCTAGAGCACTGCCATACATTGGAAAAAGAGTACCCATTGGTTTTTCCAAGAATCCATACCCATCATCATTTGGCCAAAAAACAGTAGGATTATTGCTACAGTTAAAAGTACAATTTTTCCTCTTTAAGGTGAATTTTCCAGCAGCAATATAGGGAAAGTGAAATACATTTCTACAGACAGAATTATAATATGACACTTCACAGGTCACTTCCTTAGTATCATTGCATCTTTGTGAAATACCCAGGTTGAAACTGTTTTTACTACAATTTTTGTGAAAGCAGATTGGTGAAGTAAATAGTGTAGGATTTACTTTCATTAAATGCTTCTTAACTGCAAGCAAAGAAGTTCCAATCCCAATAATATTAAATATTCTAATCTTAGACCCAGTGTAATCAGTAATAGTGACATTCAATCTATTAAGATAGCTTTCTGACAAATTCCCCACCAACCAATGTCCAACTTTATTGCTTGTATTAAACAGACTGAGACGAGAGTTCATCGCTATTGTCGCTCCGGGTGTTTTCTCTTCACTCAGTGGAACAGGGATCATGGGTATTGTAGTCAATCATGGGTATTGCAGTCTTGTGTGAATGGGGTAGCAATGAACACACATAGCGAGAAGTATCGATTCCCAGTCCTCTCACCGAAACCACCATTGTCTGGTACCATAGGTTATGCGTATTGTTCATTGTCCGTGCTTCGTGGGTTCCTTGTCCTTGAGTCAGAAAGAGATTACCACCCCACTGCCAGGAGAAGTGCTGAACACAGAGTCATCAATAGTTTTGGTGCCATGCTTCCACCTGAGAGAGTACCCCTCCGGGCCTCTTTCTTCACCAGGGTTGAGACGGCCTTGTCCTTAAAAGGACACGCCCCCTTTGTACTGGACTTACTCAGGGAAACAAGTTAGTTAGTTCACTTACAGGCACCCGTAGTCTTTTAGCGTGTGAAAGGTGAATCCGAGATGGTCATTCAGCAATACGTACTGCAGTGGGAGTGGGAGTGTCTAGTGTTGTCGGTGGTGGTTCTTTATTGATTTCCTCCTGGTGGCACATGGTTGGCCATGTGCCAACAGGACAGCTCATCTGTATAATGTGGGTGGCAGAGCAAATTTTCATCAGACAAGCCAAATGTATATCTAATTATTTACACATGAAACAGGAGGAAGGTCCATATTATTTTGACAGTCTTTTAAAACATCAACATTATTAATGAGACTGACGGTTCCTAAAAGACCAATAGCAGCACAGTGAGTAGCGTTATGCAGGTGGCATGTGCTATAAGCATATTTACTATCTGTACAGAATACAGATAAGTTAACCCCAGACAACACCGTTACAGCATAAGCACACTTCTATTTTTTACAGAGCAAGCCTATCGCTCGCTTCTTCCTTTGCTAAGTAGAGAGAGGGAGAGAGTTGCTGTTCGCCCCCTCCTCCACAACATGGGAAATGTGTAGGATAATAGAGGGCATGATCTTATTATTTGTATTATCCCATAAATAATAAAAAGGTGGTCTGTATTGCCCAGCCTGTATTTGAGTTATAACTGCAGCCATATGTTTATCCTGGGCACTACAGAAAATGAAATGAAAAGCACTTATGTAAATAAAATTGCATTTATTGATAATTTTTATGCATTATCTATTTTCCTGAGGATTGCTAATTATTTGCTAATTAATTTGCTAATTAATTTCTTTGATACCCTCTGTTTTGGTACATGGAGGCTTAATATCTCAATAATTATAGCTTCTTTTTGTGACATCTCTTGAAATAGTTTACAAATTTCATTTAAGAAAAACAAAATAACTATCTGTGCATTTTTGATATGCTTCAGCATTGATAAATAAGATCAGTTTGTCCAATTGAACACAGATGGGTTGAATTTGAAATATTGTCACATTCTTTCAGTCAAAGGAAAGGCGGACGTTTTGCCTAATTTAGAATTCGATTTAATGTTTTACAAGGAATGTCCCTATTTCATACATTCCTTGGTAAATTATGGAGTGCAATGTAATTCACCCTGACCCAGCTTGGCCACCGCTGAATCAGGAGAAGCACATCCCTCATTGCTGTCACATTTCTGAAATATATTGTTACCATTATGTGGTGAGTAATATCAGTATAAAATCATATAAACATTACATTTGTAAAGTCAAAGTCATTTGAATCAGTACACCTTATGTTATCTACAATGTCATACAAAGTCATACTTGGCTTCAAAAAGTGATTCTTTCTCCAAGACCTTTGTCTGATAATCCACAGCCTCTGGCAGATCATATGCACAGACACATTAATTATCAATCTGTTTTGATCCTCTGTGCTCTAAATCATGTGATATAGGGTAAACATAAAATCTTCAGTGATTAGGCATTATTAAATGACATCATAATATGATCATAGTATGGCCTGTAGTCACATTGTCACACGTCAGTCCTTTTTTCCCTATAAAGTGCACTGTCATATTTCAGTCAAGGACAAAGGTCAGTAATGCGTCAAAAAAAATTTTTTATTTATTTTTTTTTTTTTTTAAAATATGTAAACAGTTTGATCAAAATATGGTGTGAAGCTAAAAACTATTTAAAAGAACCACAGTTATTGTCACAATTTAGTCCAATATGGGGTAATCAATATTTTAAACCAGGGAGAGCGGACGCTGTATTTAAAGTATGGAATTTAAAAGGGATACAAAAGATTCAGGATTTATATTTGCCATGTGCAGACAACATAATGTCTTTTGAAGAGCTGAGGATCAAATTTAATCTCAATAGAACACATTTTTTAAAATATCTTCAACTTAGAAACTTTATTCGATCAAATCAAAATAAAGCTCTCACTCGACCTATTTATTCATCCTTGGAAAAAATGATGATGAAAGATAGTAAAAGAAAGGGTATTATTTCAGAGTTTTATAACTCATTGACACTATCTTCAAGTGAAAATTCACTGAAAAGATTAAACTACTGGAAAGAAGATCTGCAAATTGAAATTTCAGAGGAACAATGGGAATTGGCTTGTACAGAAGCTCAAACCAAATCAATAAATGCACGCCTTAAATTGATACATTTCAAATGGTTAATGCGGATGTATGTTACACCGGAGGAGTTAAATAGATACAACAAAAATATACCAGATACATGCACAAAATGCATGGAAAGTAAAGGAACCCTATTTCATTGTTTATGGGAATGTAGATTAATAAGAATGTTTTGGGAAGAGGTGAGGGTAACAATTGAAAAAATAATCTCAAAACAAATCATATTGAATCCTAAACTGTTTTTGTTGGGTCTGTACCCAGAAAAGCATAATTTTAATAAAAGTGAAAGAACATTCATAGACCTCAGTTTGCTTAATGCCAAAAAATGTATTGCACTATTATGGAAAAAGACTCATAGACCAGATGTGACTCAGTGGTTAAGACAGATGTTAACAAACCTTCCATTAGAAAGAATAACATATATACTGAAATCAAAGGAAATTGTGTTTGAGAATATATGGAGACCTTTTATTGATTATGTAAAAAATTTAAACATAACTCTTGAAGAAGAAGGTGAATGATGTGTGTGGACCTTGTAAATTCCAAACTGGTGAACATAATATGTATACTAATGTATTGGATTGTCTAGACTAAACAGAGGAGCATTGTTGAAGACTTGATTTTGTTGGTGGTTGTTGGTGTTTTTAGTGCATTTTTTTTTTTTTGTAGTACTTTAGTGTTAGTGTTTGATTGTTTGTATCATGTTTGTTAAAAAAAAAGGTTCAATAAAGATATTGTGGAAAAAAATATGTAAACAGTTTATCACGTACGCAACATTAATCAAGACCCCACAGAGTTAAATTGAAAAAATAAAAGCTTTCTAAAAGTACCCATATTTAGACCACTTTCTTCACAGATCAACCACACACACAGAATAGATAATAGATAAAACAACGTTCTCATTGTCCATTTTAACGTTATCCAGTTTTGCTGCCATTTAATTATGATTTTATTTGCTTCCTCCTTTTCCCAACCTCTTGGGCTTCTTGTGAAAGAGTGGAATACGGGCCCGCCTTAGGTCCCGGTTTGGGGTATGGGGGTGGATTTTCCAATAGTGGAGTTTTCTGGCTTCATCAGCTCTCCGTTGGGAAGCCTCTGCCGCTTGTGACCACAAGATGGCACATTGGAGCTCCGCACTGGGTTTGCCTGTTTTAACAGGTTTATTAGACGTCTTTTCAATGGTTGTTAACAATGCCTGGCATTCATCCACGTTCAACGTGGGCTTGAATGAGAAATCCTTTTTTCCATTTATTTAAGTATTTTTCTGGATCCTTTATTTTTCCCTTTTCATTTTGTCTGTTATTGTAATTTTTACAGCTGCGCGCGCTATGTCCTGTTTTTTCTTCTGTTTATTCGTCTGCCTATCTGGTCTTCTAACACAATTCCCCATTTTTAGATGGTCAGGGACGTTAACAGTACGCCCACCGTAACGTATTACTACCCAATTTTTGGGGTGTGTTCCGTAGTCAGGAACGTTGAACAGTACGCCGACTGTTTAACACTATTACTGCCCAATTTGGGGTGAATTCCTTCACCCTACTTATTTTAAAACCTGACCACCAAACAGTTGTGAATCGCCGTCACACTGTCTCCTGCACCCCTCTTTATTTTAAAACCTGACCGGTCAGTAACCGTGAATCGCCGTCACGTTACTTCCTAAGACCACTGCATTCCTGCAGCGGTTTTTAACCACAAGGAAAAGTACAGGACGCCGCTTGTACTACCATTACTTGCTCGTCAGCTGACCCGTGGTTCTTTAAAAATGGGAAATTGTGAATTGTGAGGCTCGGTTATTCTTCATATACGTCTACTACAGTCAATCTGAAAAGGGAAAAATTTGTAACTTACTTTTTAGGCTCTATCAGTAAGGACAGCCGTCACCAGATTAGAGCCGGGAGAAGGAGAGTCTCTGGCAGCGTTCCCTCAAGTCGGGTTTCCAATTTTCAACCTGCAGGACACACATCCCTTCCCGCTCCACCTGGATCTCAGCTGTCCCGGGTTTCGGCACCAGCTATGTCAGAAGTCTGAAATATAACCTCACAAATACAGAGTACAAAAAGGTATTAGACTGAATCAAAGATCAGACTTAAGACACGCAGAGCCTTTGAAGTTTTTACTTGCAAGGAGTAATCAACCCACATACAGGGCGAGTTGAATACTGCCGGACAATCCGCAGTTGCTTTCTTTATATACATGGAGTATGTGATAAACTCAGCAAAAGCAGAACAAACAGAATTACCACATAAGCAAAAAGTACGCTCCGTATGTCTTCAAGTGTGTGTAGGAGATAAATTGTATGAACACTCTGTTCATGCAATGTCCCCTGCACACACAGGGTGTACAGGGGACAAGTCTTGATACAGCATATATGTCAACACTCTTTTATCACACATCAGATGAATAACAGAAGGGTGATGCAGCTTAGTCACTAACAGTGATTATAAGAAGCACAAGTTGTATTTATGACTAATAAGAAAAAGCATCATACATATAAGAATATCAATCTTCATTTCATGAATCATTAATAAAATGATAACTGTTTATATGCATACAGTATATACAATTTTTCCTAACAATAACAATACTGACAGGCTTTTATCAGTGTTATACTGTTTATGTGGCATTTTCTTATTGCAGAGGTGCCTTGGCCTCCAGAATGCTGCTTGCCTTGATTTGTGATCCACAACTAAAAGCACACAGCCGAGGGTCTTTGATTGACTCTGAAGTGAGCTGCTCACATTGATGTGACATTAACATGATTTATAGTATAATGTCATTTGATGCATTTAGGCTCGTCTTGTTCTCTCTCAGCTGCAGGGCGTGCTGTCCGAATATCTGGATGCTGCCTGTTTTTTGCTCTTTGAGCTTCTTCTTCTAGGACAAGAGGTGAGTAATTAATAACATTACAATTAGAAAATAAAAAAAAACTTAAAGTGCCAGAGTTTTTTTTTTTTTTTTTAACATTGTATTCTCTATTGGTAACTTTTAAGTTGGCGTCTGTTCCACCTCTGTTGTTGAAGCGGTGGCCCAGAGCTGCGGCCGCAAGGTAGTCGGTGCATCTTGTGGTGGCAACCTCCGAACCAAGTGGTGGACACCAGTGGTGAGGGGGGCCATTAAGCTGAAGAAGGAGTCCTATCAGGCGTGGTTGGCTTGTGGGACTCCCAAAGCAGCTGAGGTGCACCGGCAGGCCAAGCGGAGTGCAGCTCGGGTGGTTGCTGAAGCAAAAACCCGGGTATAGGAGGAGTTCGGTGAGGCCATGGAACAAGACTTTCAGTTGGCCTCAAAGAGATTCTGGCAAACTGTCCGGCGGCTCAGGAGGGGAAAGCAGCTCCCTGTCCACACTGTGTATGGTGCGGATGGGGCGCTGTTGACTTCGACTGGGGATATCGTCGGGCGGTGGAAGGAATACTTCGAGGATCCCCTCAATCCCACTGATACGCCTTCCACAGAGGAAGCAGGGTTTGTGGATGAGGGGGATGACTCGCCTATCACAGGGGCTGAAGTCGCCAAGGTGGTTAAAAATCTCCTTGGTGGCCGGGCCCCGGGGGTGGACGAGATTCGCCCTGAGTACCTCAAGGCCCTGGATGTTGTTGGGCTGTCATGGTTCACATGTCTCTGCAACATTGCGTGGAGGTCGGGGGCAGTGCCTTTGGCATGGCAAACCAGGGTGGTGGTTCCTCTTTTCAAAAAAGGGGACCGGAGGGTGTGCTCCAACTTTAGAGGGATCACACTCCTCAGCCTCCTCAGAAGGTCTATGCCAAGGTACTGGAGAGTCCGGCCGTTGGTCGAACCTCGGATTCAGGAGGAGCAATGTGGTTTTCGTCCTGGCCGTGGCACATCGGACCAGCTCTTTACCCTCTCGAGAATTCTCGAGGGTTCGTGGGAGTTTGCCCAACCAGTTTACATGTGTTTTGTGGACTTGGAGAAGGCATTTGACCGCGTCCCTCGTGGTTTTTTGTGGGGGGTGCTTCGGGAGTATGGGGTATTGGGCTTGTTGTTACGAGCTATTCGGTCTCTGTACAACCGTTGTGAGAGTTTGGTTCGTATTGCCAACACTTGGTCAGACTCATTCCCAGTAAGAGTTGGACTCCGCCAGGGCTGCCCTTTGTCACCGATCCTGTTCATAATTTTTATGGACAGGATTTCTAGGCGCAGCCAGGGAATGGAGGGTGTCATGCTTGGTGACCACAGGATCTCATCTCTGTTGTTTGCAGCTGATGTCCTGTTGGCTTCATCCAGCAATGACCTACAGCTCTTGCTGGGACGGTTTGCCGCTGAGTGTGAAGCGGCTGGGATGAGAATCAGCACCTCCGAGTCCATGGTCCTCAGCCGGAAAAAGGTGGATTGTCCTCTCTGGGTTGGGGACAGGCTCCTGCCCCAAGTGGAGGAGTTTAAGTATCTTGGGGTCTTATTCACGAGTGAGGGGAAAATGGAGCGAGAGATTGACAGACGGATTGGAGCAGCATCTGCAGTGATGCGGACGTTGTACTGGTCTGTTGTGGTGAAGAGGGAGCTTAGCTCTAAGGCAAAGCTGTCGATTTACCAGTCAAGCTACGTTCCTACTCTCACCTATGGTCACAAGCTTTGGGTAATGACCGAAAGAACAAGATCGTGGGTACAAGCGGCTGAAATAAGCTTTCTCCGTAGGATTGCTGGACTCACCCTCAGAGATGAGGTGAGGAGCTCAGTCAACCGGGAGAGGCTCAGAGTAGAACCGCTGCTCCTCCACACTGAAAGGAGTCAGTTGAGGTGGTATGGGCATCTGATTAGGATGCCTCCTGGACGCCTCCCACTTGAGGTGTTTCGGGCATGTCCCACTGGGAAGAGACCCCGGGGCAGACCCAGGACTTGGTGGAGAGACTGTGTCTCCCAGCTGGTCTGGGAATGCCTTGGTATCCTCTCTGAAGAGCTGGAGCAGGTGGCTGGGGAGAGGGAAGTCTGGGCTTCTCTGCTTGAACTGCTGCCTCCGCGACCTGGACCTCCGGAAAAGCGGTAGAAGATGGATGGATGGATGGAAGTTGGAGTCTGAAGATATGTGATCTGAGAAACTATGAAAAGCATTTTGTCTATTTTCTTACTTTAGTAAATTATCTATAAGCTAATTCACCACCTCGTTTTTGGTTTTTTTTGTTAAATGCATATCATACCTTTGTGTTTTAGACTATCAGATGTTCCTCTGCTGACAACTTCCTGTCTGTGAGCTGGATCCTCCACGTCCTGCAGCCTCATCCTCACGTGGTAAATGTCACCTTAGAGGACCGAGTGCACTCTCAACATTGGATCAGTTTTTCTGTCACAATAAACCACATTTTAACCCGAATCCATCCCTTGCAGTTGTCCTTCATTGGTTACCAGGCCCAGCAGGTGGTGCTGTTTCTATCAGGCCTTCACCAGTCATTTCCTAGTCCTGTTCAGTCCGTTCTGCTGTTCCAGCGCTGTCACCTCCTGCTGGCCTGTCTGCAGTACAACAACCAACTGGCTCAGCACCTTCACTCGCACTTCGGAGAGGAGTTCAGGTACACAATGCTCTCATCTGGTCAAGTTGATCTGTCAGTAATATGGATCACTTATTTTCTGTATCCTCAGTTTGGATTTGAATAACTATGTTTTTGTTTTGTTTTTTATGCAGTCTTGTGTTGATTTTCATTGTGGCCTTCCACATTGTTTTTCACTGCAATATTTCACTGTCTCAGACAGTACATCTTATTGGTGCTTAACCCTAATGTCTAGTTTATTCTGAGATCTGGCAGTTGAACTCACCAGTCAGTCCATTCTTGGTTAAAAGTTCTATTTTTGCTGTCTACTCTGGGCTTTTTAGAACACCCCATGTCAGATTTTACTTTCTTTCTCCAACTGTTGTCTCTTGTCCTGTGCTGCTGCTGCAGCCATTTCTCCTCACTGCCACAGCAGTAATGTCTGCACTAACCATACAGTCTACGTTGATAACGTGGTGTAAATGCAGGAAAAGAGGCACTGGTTAAAATATAAACTTTGCCAAAATTGAATAGATCTCAGTGATTTGTCCTGGGTCCAGATTGTTTTTTTTACAACCTCAAAAACACAGTTATAACCTGCACAATAGTCTTAATGACAGTTTATTACAACTTTATGCCAACATCGATCTATCCCATTGTAATGTAATAATTAACAGCATATAGAAGCTGAGGTGAGTAGTGTCTGTTTTTTCCTGAGGTCATACTATATGTAGCCCTTTGATAACCTTCCATAGACTGTAAAATGAATATGGAAGACATGGGAGCTCTCCTGAAGTGAAGACTGCATATTTTGATTACCCTCGGGTGGCTGACTGGAGTAACAATATTAACCCCACCTGACCCATTGTGTGCTGACATTTGCCAAACTTAAAACTAAAAAATACCCCTTGAATAATTTTTTCCAAAAGATTTTTTTAAATTTGTTTTTGCCCTTGTAGTTGTTATTGCACTGATGTATGTACACGTATTTGTTTTTCATCATTCAGTTCTATTTTAGTTTAATGCCATAAAAATAGGGGTGTGGTCAAAATTGAGCATGGCCATGATTAGTTGTGATTGAGTGGGCCTGTGTTTTCATGTCAATAGTAACTTGTATCAATAACATCGGCTTTTCGACAATTCAACTATCACTCAGACTAACAATCATAGATCTTAATGCTCCATTAATGCTCTCGACCGTTTCCTCTCTCAGGTACTTTGTGAAGCCGTTATGTGCTGAGGAGAAGCTGCCTCCACACTATCCAATCAGCCGGCCCACTCTACGACTTGTCAAACATGTTCAGACTCTTATGCTGTACAGATGATTGAGCACATACCTGTGCCGGTGTACGGTCACCCACTCTGAAAAATAAGGACCCGAGAAGTGTGTGCCTTTGTCCAAGTCTGCAAAGCTCTAAGACCTTAGGATTTTCTTAATTATTATTCATATTCTCATAGGTTTCACATTCCTGCAAAATACAGTCATGTGGAAAAAAATCTGGACACTCATTTAAATATTCATTTTTTATTAAGAAATGTTCACATATCTATCTAACCTTGTTTTTGTTTTTATTTGAATTTTTAACATTTATTTTAGCCATTTTAAGTGGAGATGAATGTGGGGGTGTCCTAATTTATTCCTCACTATTTGTTTAGAATTACATTTTACAGAAAACTTGAAAAAAGTACATGAATCTCCCAGTATTTTTAGCATTGATATTAAATATCCATATGTCCAAATATGTAAACAAAAAAAACCCCCACAGGCTTATACAGGGTGTCCTAATATTTTCACGACTGTAAACTGACTGTATGCATGCTAATCTTTGGTTGTCTGAATTTTTTTTTTTTAACTTGGGCTTGTACAAAGACTCTTTAGGTGGTTGTTTATTCACATAATAAAGATTCAACATAATCTAAATGTTCTGAAGCATTATTTGTTTGGTTGAAAGCAGCTTATTCATGATCATCTGCGTTCCCAACATGGAGACTGAGCCCAAATACACGCAAATCCACTTGTCCTGCTCCCTGTTTTTGGTCAGAAGGGTTTGCTGTTGTCTGTCATTAATTCATTCATCTTCTTAACTGCTTAATACTTTTTGGGTTGTGTGGGCGGGCTGAAGCCTATCCCAGCATCATTGGGCGAGAGGCGCGGTACACCCTGGACAGATCACCTCCACCCCAGGGCCAACACACAGAGAGACAACCATTCTCTCTCACATTCATACTTAAGGATAATTTATCCCCAGTTGATGCCAGTTAACCTAATATGCACGCCTTTGGACTGCGGGAGGAAACCAGAATACCCAGCAAAATCCCACGCAGACGTGGGTGAAAGCCCCACACAGAAAGGTCACCATTGGCCAGGGCGGGGACCTTCTTGTTGTAAAGGCAACTGCTAATTTTATTTAAAAATGTTGATACATTTCTACCAGTGTGAAAATAAAAATTGATATGGCTCAGGCAAAACACACACACCTCTCAAGCTGCTCCCTATTTTGCATCACAGCATATCACGCAACCCTCCCCCTTTTATCCGGGCTTCAGACCAGCACATGGAGTACACTGGTTTTGATAGAAATTATGTGGGCTTTTCAAACTGATAGCATGGGTGTATCTATGAAAAATCTCAGTTCAAATTTGGGTGACCTTTGACCTTTAGGTCAAGGCCAGAGATCAATTCCCCCTAAACGTGATAACTAAACAAAGGAATGGTGTAGCCTTTTCAAATCAACATCATCATGTCTAAGACAAGTCTTGGACAGCTTAGATCCTGCCCTTTGACTATGGGTTTGGGGTCAAAGGCCAAGGTTAGCTTCTCCTATGCCCTACAACAAGTAAAGCTAAGGTCACCAAACCTTATACACAGGTTCATTGTGACTCTGAAGTGTGATTGTTTTTTTGCTTGCACGGTTAAAAGTCAGCATAATATAAACTATATCTCAACAACAAAGAGCGCTAGAGTCACCAAACGTGGTATACAGGCTCACCCTGCGACCACCTCTGAGTTTGGGGTCAAAAGGTCAAATTTAGCAATCCCTATGTCATCTTACTCTATAGAATGCGTAAAGCTCTCTAGGGTCACCGATCTTGCTACACAGGTTCACCTTGGGATCTTGACCTACAACTATTTTTGTTGTATATTCATGGATGGTAGGCTTATAATTTGGTTCTGCCCAATAATTATCTGGAAAAGCTGAAAACTGCTATCCTTAAGTAACATATTGGGATCTTCAAAGAAAACAGAGGTGGCACATATTGCGCTTGCCTCAGAGTGCTCTTGTTTTGTTTTTGATAGTTGACTTTTGCAGTAATAGTGCTGTACAGAGCAACTTTCCAGTACACACAGCAAACCGTCTTTCCAGGATATGCATGGTAGACGGGTTGGCAAAATGACACAAAACTCAGAACCATTGCTGTCCTTGGATAACTCAGGATTTTTTACAAAAGTGGGACTTAAAGATGCATACACAATTTTTTTTCCCCCCCTTGTCCTGTCAGGCAGCTAGGTGAGCAGAGACGAAATCTGCTACCCTTTTTGTGCCAAACACATTTACATTGCCAAAAGGAGCTTTATACAATACCTACGTACTGTATATTGTTGTAAACTCCCCTTGTAATAACTTTTAATAATTTACATTATTTTACCCATGAAGGACCCGACAGGATGGGGAATGGGGAAAGGAGGTGTGGGGGGGGGGCAGACAAAGAAGACAAACAAACCAACAACTAAAACAAACAGAAGACAGACTGCTTCTTCCACCGAAGATGTCTCAACACAAGTCTGGTATCCACACCTGTTAAAGGAGAGACATTTGTTTGTGTGCATGTGAGTGGTTTGTCAGGAAACATACGAAGAGTGCGGCCGGTCGCAGCAACTCCCTCCCCCGCCGGAAACCCAGAGCAAGCAGGACACCACTAACCCCCACAGAGCACAAATGTCCGAGGCCAACAAGCCCCAGGAAAGCCAGGCATCTGCCCCGGGAGGGATGGGTGAGGGAGGCCAGGCTGCCGGCACAGCGGACCCACGCCTCCAGACCCCACCCCACCCCTCAGCATGGCTAATGCCAGCCCCCGGGCCCCAGGTGCCGGAAGGCCAGGGCCTCCACCCCCTGGGCCGGAGACCAGCCCGCGCCCCCCCAGACACCCCCCCAGCGGGACTGCCCCCACCTTAGCGCCACTGCTGCACACCCCGGGGACCCCCATGCCCAAAGAAGCACCCCCCCCCCCCCCCCCCCCCCGTCCAGGAGAGCCCACATAGCCAAGAGGCACTACCTCCTCAATCCAGAACCTCCCGACCAGCAGACACACCCACTCCCACACATTCACACCCTCATGCTCTCATACGCATGCACTCACTCTCGTTCGCCCTCTCCCCCACACAATCCCACACTCGCACTCCCAGACCCACCCACTCTCTCTTACTCCTGTGCCCGCTCAATCTCACTCCCACTCACCTTCAGAGTGACCCGCATTCACTCACGCTCATCCATACACACACACTCACTCATGCCCTGACCTACTCACATCCATTCATGCTCTCCCCACACACTCACCCACCCTTATTACTTAGGGTGACCGCGATGCAGATGCAGCGAGCATGAATGTGCACCAGTGCCCGGCAGTGGCCGGGGAGACCGCCGGCCAGCAGCCACACCACTGCTAACCTGACCCAGGGCGGCCACAGCCACAGAAGCAGACCACCACCCCCAACGCCCACCCGAGTGACTGATTAGCGGACCACCACAGGTGCTCCGAGATGCCACCCGACATGCAAAGCGCCACACAAAACCACCGCACCATCACCACTCATCAATCCCTCACTCTCACTTACTCTTTTGTTCAATCACGCTCTCACTCTCTTGCTCGCATCTATTCATTCGACAGCACCCAGGGATTTTGACAACATGACAGGTCCCAGGCCCCCCACCTGCATACAGAATACTTAAGTTTAAATCTACCTGATGAATACAACATCAAATCAACAGCCAGGGATGAGCTAACAAGGTATACTTATGAAATATGTAGAATTCATACATTTGCAGCAATCTAGAACTTTTACATCCTAGGGATTAAGGATTAAGTTTAAACAGGAAGGTGCAATAGTTTGGTTTCATATGGCTGTTTTTTGTGTATGGCTATGTAGAGGTGTCACTGAAGTGACACAGAAGCAATTAATTGAAACTGAATCAAACCACACAACTGTAAAGTGGTTATAAAATTAGAGGACAAATACTGTATATGCAGACAGACATTATCCACTTGTTCCAACAACCAATTCCTTCCATCCACTTCAATCAATCCAGTTCAATTTTATTGCGGTAATCTCAGATATTATCAGTCATCTGTAGGTGCATGAACTCTAAAATAAAGAACCCAGAGTACCAGGGAGAGGACTTTAGATCAAAAGGTTCCCTAACCCTCTGACAGAACCATATTTAGCCACCTGATGAAACTGAATGAAGGGAGAACATAGGAAAAACAAGCTTCATCTGAGCAGACAAACTTTAATATCCCGCAAAAGTCCATCATTTATAAAAGTAGTGTTGTATTGGCCAGTACCATGTGCCTGGGTCATTAGCAATGTAACCTGTAGTTAATACCCTGTTACTGTCTCTGAGGTATCAAATCCTTCAATACAGGGAACCTTAGTAAGCAAGTTCACATACCCCACACTTCTGCATATCAGTGGCTGCTAAACAGAACAGTAATAAACATAGGAACAACTGGGAAAAAATAACCCCCCCTCCCCAAAATACATGGAACCACTCATTAGATTTGTCTGACAATCAAATGAGTCCCAGGTATTGAGGAGTTAAAGCTGCTGTATAAATTTTAAGTCAGTCCAATCAGAAATAAATAGGTACATTAATATAAATCCTTGGAAGCAAAACCAAAAACTTGTATTTTTCATTACTGTATAGAAACTGAAAGATAAACATGAACGTCCAGTGTTTTCTTTCGTTGGCAGCTCAGAAGCAGTTACAGCCCTATCCTTCACTTACATGATTTCAACTGGAACAAAACATTCACTCACATCTACATTAGAAAATTTCCAACAGGCAACATTCTTGGCCACATTCAATCCCTGACATGACAGCAATATTTACAGTATAGCCTACAACATGTTGCAAAATATGACAACCTAAAAATGTAGATACCTTTAACATATAAGAACTCAACCACTAATTAAAGAAAGTGTCAGGTGGAACTGATTTAGTATGCTATAAAAACCAGCTGACAAAGATTTTTTTCTTAAAGAAGTGTATAATGCTGGAATCTGACTCATGGAATGATGAGTCAGAATTGGGCACTGAAATTAGCACTGGCCCTGTTATCACAGTATGCATACATTAAATACCATGGCACAGTTTGACAACAGAGCAGTAATGAAGTTGTGATTCTAGCAGTGAAAGCAATCTGATCATTCACAGCTTTGCTGTAATACTCGGGCTGCAATACAGATGAAGTTGCAGAAAACTTAAGATCTTCTTCCAGGCGTCCTCTTGAGCGTCCGAATGAGGTTTAGTTTGTCCTCCCCACAGCAGAGTCACTGTTTGGTAACACATAATTCAAAGTTATTACAGCACCTTATGGGATATGTGGGACAAGAAATACTTTTTATCTGTAAAGCAAAGTTCAAAATTTATTGTCCCACACCATCTTTAAACCTAGATACAGTATGTTGTGTACATATTTAAGGAGAACATTTGGATTGTAATTTAACTATCAAAGGGGCCATTGACTGAAAAATGTGTGTTTTTAGGTTTTAGCCGTCTCAAATGTGTCAACTGGTCACGTACGTGAGGCAAAAAATTTTCCAAACAGTCAACTATCTGAAAAAAGCACACTGTCTTTAGCTCGTTCTTCTCTCAGAGAAACTCCCAAAACATTCTTCGACTCTCCTGGGTAAGTTTCCTACATCAAGTCTAGAAAAAGCCCACCCACTGCCATCCTAAAGACCCACCCACTGCTCTATTATTGGCCCGCCTAGCTGTCTGTCATGTAGATGGAAGTGGGGGCTAAAGGTAGCCTATTAGCCCATGAGCTAACACTGGTGCCAGGTCGCTGGCTGTAAGCATGGCTTATACTGTTATTTTCTTCAGTTCTTAGTCACCCTAACAGCCATCCCTGTTACCACCTGGTTCACTCCGGCCCATCTCCAAGTGGTTTCATCATGATTCCGCAGTGGACCACCCGTACTGGAACAAAGGTCACTACAATGCCCAGGACCGGAGGCTACTGGCTGGTGTTATGCCGAGAACTGCCCCAGATGCAATTCACAGCAGGCGGGGAAGTTCTCGGCATAACACTGGTACAGGCGATCCGCCGCAGAATCACAATGAAAAACCATTGCAAGATGGGCCGCAGTGACACGAGGCACACTGCCGAACCAGGTTCAGTACCGGTGTTATGCTGAGAACTCCCCCGCCTGCCGAGAACTGCATCCGGGGCAGTTCTCGGTTGCAGTGATTGGGAGAGCCATCCAACGCGCATTGCTAGCAATTTGTTGTGGAATCAAAAAATTATTGAGAGATAGGCCAAGCTGACGCAAGATACACCATCAACTGTGGATCAGTGAGCCAGAGCGCTGTTCATCTGAGCTAGGAGGCTAGAAGCTAGTCAGCTATAATGGCTAACTGACGTTAAGAGGAAGGGCAGAGTTGAAAAGGTGAAGGATGGTTCTTAAAGCAACAGGCTTTAAATCAGAGTGTTTCAAGAAAGCCAAGAAAAATAAAAAACAAATTTGCTTCAATAATTGAAGAAATTAAAGAAAATGTGAACAAAATATGCCAAACATTTCATTAAGACATGTTCGAGTTATCAAAATGTGGAAAAAATGCAGTCAATGACTCCTTTAACAAAACTGCTGTCATAATGGGGAATAATCGGTAATATGCACCCTACAGGTAATTTCTCAGTTAAATTGGTTTCCAGATATGATTTCAGTGTTTTTAAGACCAAGTCGAAGAACTGATAAGACTGCGTGCACACCAAATTTCTGGCTGTTCAATTTTCCTAATAAGTGATTCATCTCATTTTTCATTTCCATACAGAACACTTGTTAAAAGTGATCATTATGTGAGAATGGCTAAATAAAACTCCTGTTATTACGAACAAAGTGTGCATGGCTAGTTGCTGCACTTGATCTCCACCTTTTTTGGCCTATTGATGTCTCAGGGATTTTTTTTTTTCCCGGGGGGTGGGGGGGTGGGGTTGGGCTGTTGGTCCAGTGGCCCACCAAACCTGTACAGTGGTACGGGAAATATGCCTCACCTTTCTGCTTATTGCTGTGCATTATAAAATTTGTAGCTCTGAAATGAGGAGAGAATGGGGGTTCAATCAAGTGTCCGGTGCCTGGGTACTCCAGTTTGCTCAGCAGGTGTTCCTTTCCCTCTGCACTCATCACTGTTGCCACCTGAGGATCACATGTCATATCAAACTTTATACTAAATTGGTGCAAAATATAGTATATCATCTACATAAAAAAAAAACAAAAGAAAAATATAAGATGAAGGGGGAAATCAAACACATTTTTCCCCCCACAGATGCATTTAAATGCTGCAAGTCACAGTGACCAAACATGAGCAACAGTTTCCTGAGCTGCCTAGTTATATTCTTATAGCTTATGATCAGTTTTAGTCTTGGGGTGTATGTGTGTGTGCATGTGTATGTGTATGTTGACTTATTCTTGATTACATTAATTTTTACAGGCTCCTGCTTGAAGTTATGGTTAAAAGTTGGCAACACTGAGGCTAATGGAGCAGCTGACAAAATTGTGTAACATATCAGACCATGAAGACTGGTTTATGCCATTGTATTTAATATTAATGGTGGTCACTAAAGAGTGCAGACTATTTTACTTGGAAGCACAGTAAGCAACACCAACTCCTCTGATTCAGAAATGGAGAAAAGGCCTTTGGTGCCCAACACAGCTCTCGCAAACTGCCAAGATATTACTCATTCTGCCAAAGTAAAGGTGTACAACACTGCTGTAATTCCATTCCAATGCATGGTATTGTATCATAAGCACATCAAGGAGCTGACAGGTTTACAGCTGCGACATCTGCGCCAAATTCTTGGTATTAAATGTCATCACAGAACCCCTGATGTACAAGTGCTTAGGAGAGGGGACTGTGTTAGTGTGGAAGCTCTCATCACCTCTTCCCAATTTCGCAGGGCAGGACACATCTGCAGGATGGAGAACACGACTTTCAAAAGCAGTGTTTTACAGTAAGCTGTGTCCAGGAAAGAGAACACATTGCGGCCAGACGCTACACTTTAAAGATGTCCTCAAAAGACATGAAAAACACTGGAGTACACATTCCCACTTGGGAAGATCAACCTGTACATTGCATTAAGTGGTGTCACACTGTGTCAGAGTCAACTGCAGCAGATGAAGTAAAATGACAGAAGGATTAGGTAAATGCACACAAAAGGAGACAGTCCCTAACAGTCCAGGTAAACTTTATCTGTGCACATTGCCATCACCTTTGCTGCTCTAAACTATATAAAATATTAATGGTGTAGCTATAATAACTGTGTCCATCCCAAAAATCAATTTTCTGTACAGATTCAGACCGGGGGCAGGGTGACAGTCCTAGCAGAAACATTAGGATCTGGTTCTACCCAACCATCACCTCCAGCTTTTCCTGTTTCACAGCTGTTGGCAGCTGATCCAACTTCTGAGCCAAGTCTGGTTGAGACCCATGGGTCAAGCCTCGAACACCAGCCACTCTCCAAGCCTGGACATGATCTCTCTAGTCTGTGTCCCATAAATTAATGACCGTTTTATATTTAGTTTATGTTGAGTTGCAATAAATCAATAAGAACTTGGGAATTGCGGATTGTTAACAATTTTGATGTAAACAGAAATCATTAGCGCTAGTAGCATCATGGCATCTGTGTTAGCGTACCTCCTGACCCGCCTCCACTGAAGGCCAGTTCTGATCATCAAGGCCATTGACCAACAACATTGGACAGTTTATTTTCCCCACCTGACAAAAAGAATAGATTTAAAGTGTTAATACTACAAAAATAATGCAAGTACAGCACAGGATGACGAGAGTTCACAGTTATTCTAAAACAGTACTTACATTCACTCTTGCTTGGGTGTCTTCCATAACTGCCAGACCCACACCTTTCCAGATCACAAAATCATTTTCATCCGCATGTATGCTGTCAGAATGCCTGCCATAACAATCAATTTTCGAGTTACTCTACTTATATAACAGTTTAATGGTATTGACAAATGCACCTACCGATACACCTCATCAAAGAATCCCTTTAATGTCTTCTTGCGTGGATAAATGTTGTTGCTGCTGATGCAAACAATACAACGTGGCTGAAACACATGTAAAATTAGGCTGTTAGCCGGAGATACAACCTGACACAGCACTGACATCCACCACTGATACTCATTGGACTTAGAAGGTGGACTTCTTCTAGTCTATTGACTCAGTCATCACTGCTACCACTATTTCCCTGAAGGAAATATTAATGCACCTTACCCTTTGTACCTTGAATATTATATTTTTTGGAATCACGTTGCACTGAAAACAAAATCCCAAGAAAGCTGAGGTTCTTCTATTTGGCCCTGAAATCTTTTCTGAGGTGGTTAGCCAGCACATTGGTCCGTTCGTCAGTTATATGAAGTCATCCATCAAGGTCACTTTTGACCAAAAGCTGAACTCTGAATCCCATATTTCAAAACACATCCAGTCGTGTTTCTTTCATTTAAAAAACTCAAACCAAACTTAAACTCAAACCTTTACTGTCTCCTAGCAATCTTGAACTATCAGTGCACACTTTAATCTTCTATTATCTTGATTAGTGACACTCACTTTTCACTTGCATCTCCCAGTCCACCATAGCTCGTCTTCAACTGGGCCATGTTTACCACTGTATAGCATCCCCTCTTAAAACAGCCTGTAAACATCTGGGAAGTGAGGACACCAGCGGCTGAATCTTTGTGAGAGGAATCTTGTTGCATTCTTGTCAAATATAAGATTCTAGCTGTACACTGTATGAAAGTTCAGTCAAGTCAAATAGATCATCCAAAAGGCTTTGCCAGTCAGGAATGAAAGATTCTAGCTGCTAAACAGCCTGGAGTCTTCTTTGTCATATTTTGCATTCCATGATGTTTTCAGTTGGTGAAAGAGCTGGACAGCAAACAGGCCAGTCCAGCAACCAGAATTTTCAACTAAAAAGCCATGCTATTGTTACAGATGCAGTATGCTGTATAGTATAGTCTTGCTAAAACAGGGGTGTCCAACCATGTCCCACAGAGGACCAAGACCCTGCAGGTTTTCTCTTCCACTCAGTCTCTTCAGCAAGTGTTTTCACTGATCAACCATCAGTGGAAGAAATTCAGTAAAACTACCAGTTGAAGACACTGGTTGGAGATAAAAGCCATGGGGTCTTGGCTCTCCATGGCATATGACTGGACACACCTTTGCTAAAATATCCCAGGCCTTCCTTGAAAAAGAAGATAAGATAAGCCTTTATTAGTCCCACAATGGGGAAATTCCAGGATTGCAACAGCACAGGGATAGCAACACTCAGAGCAACAATCAGAAGGCAAGAAAAAACAAGCGCAGCGAGTATACATATGTACATATATAGACACACAGTGCGGAGCATTGTAGCTAGATGGAATAAATATATGAATATATAAACACACACAGTGCGGAGCATTGTAGTTAGATGGAATAAATATGTAAATATATAAACACAGTGCGGAGCATTGTAGCTAGATGGAATAAATATATAAATATATAAACACACACAGTGTGGAGCATTGTCACTAGATGGAATGAAACAGCATAACCGTCTACTTAGTTATCCTACATGGTATGATTATGTACCCATACATATTGTCACCCTCCGTAGCGACCGGTATTTTCCTAGTTGTATACCGGAGGGGACCATTGTGTAAGTTTATGGCGTCTTTTGCATTCAATACTATTAGGTTGTCACGTCTTTTTGCTATCTCTGCGAGCAGCCCTGCTTAGGTTGTACAGTCTGACAGCCGTAGGTAGGAAGGACCTGCGAAACCTCTCGGTTGTGCACCTCAGATGATGTAGTCTGCTGCTAAATGAGCTCCTCAGTGCAAGAAGCAATCATGATGACAGCATACTGTATGTTGCCTTTTCAGATGTGGAATTTCTCAGTTCCATAGGCACTAATGCACCCCAATACCACTAGAGATGCAGGCTTTTGAACTGAGCCCTGACAAGGTGGAAAGTCCCAATCCTCTTTAGTCCAGAGGAGGTAATGTCCATGATTTCTAAAAAGAATGTGAAATTTTGATTTGTCTGACCACAGAATAGTTTTTCACTTTGCCTTGGTCTATTTTAAATCCGTTTGGGCTAGAGTAGACAGTGGCATTTCTGGTTCTGTTCATATACAGCCAGGACACACTTGAAAAAAAAATTGTTTTTTTTTGGTTAAATAAACATATGGCTTGACTTCCGGTTATGGCTGCCACGTAGGACGGACGTGTCTCGCTCTGCTCTGCTCCTGGAGAAAAAAAATCGGCAAATAACTCTCTCATTTGGGACAGAACGTATCCCAGCGTTTGGGCGAGGATATGTCGGCGAAGCCTAAGGCTGGAAAACCAGGAAAAGGAAAAAGCGAGCCGCCGAAACAGTCCAAATTAACGGACTTTCAGGTCTGTGACGCAGCAAACAGGGCTCCATATATGGCGGAGGAGGCTGGCAACGCTGCGATTTCTGCGGGGAATGGCGCAGATGCGCTGATGGCTGCCATGAGTTCAATGAGAGCGGACTTTTCCTCTAGATTTGATGGGATTATGACAGCGTTGGAAGGAATAAGAAAGGAATTGGGTGACTGTGTAGAACGAACGGCGCAGATGGAGCTCCGTCTCGCTAGTGCTGAAGATGACGTCACCCGTCTTCAATTAAAGGTGCGCACTTTGGAAAAAAAAAATAAATCTCTGGAAGATAATATTTTGGATTTGGAATCTCGGTCGAGACAGAATAATTTGAGGCTGGTGGGTCTTCCAGAGGAATCAGAAGGTCGGGACGTATGTTCCTTTCTGGAAAAGTGGATTCCGGAGGTGCTGGGCAGCGAGGAGTTGCAATCAGCAGTGGTTCTGGAAAAAGCACATCGTATTGGCCCACGGAGAGATAAGGGACCGCCGAGGACCTTAATTATGAAGTTTCTTAACAACAGAGACAGGATGAAGATCTTCAACGCTGCACGAGCTAAAAAAGGAGAGATTAAACACCAGGACCAGCAGGTGCGGTTCTACCCAGATTTGGCCACAGGAATCCAGCAATTGAGGAAGCAGTTTGATCCCGTACGTAAGGAGCTGCGCAACCTTGGGATTCGTCATGGTGTAATCTATCCTGCGAGACTGCTGACCACGTATGAGGGCAGAACCCACATCTTCAAGACCCCAGAGGAGGCGCAGGAGTTCATCAAGAAGATCAAAGAAGAAGAAGAGACTGGTGGGAGCTAAGCATGAACAAAATATAAGGTAGAATAATTAAGCATTTGCACAGGCATCTGACTGACTTGAAGTAAATAGTAAGTTTACAAAATATAGATTGTATTATATATTAAAAAAAAACAAAAAAAACAAAACAAACAAAAAAAAAAAACTATGATGTACAAAGTTGTTAAAAATTTTGGAGTTAAGTTGGAAAACTACAGAGGAGAGTTAATGTTACGTCATTAAAAGCAGTAGAGTTAGGGTGATTGGGAGGATGAAGAAGGAGTGGCTTAGGCTGTTCCCCGTGGGTGTGGAACGGTCGATGGCTATATCGGGAGACAGAATTTTTCTTTTGATTTTGGGGGGTTTGCCACAAGTGTGGGAAGGGGAAATTTGTTTGTGTGTAGTTTGTAGGATGAATGTTCAACCACTCATGTTTTTGCTTCTCTGTATGAGCATGTTTACACTGCAAGGTAATCCCAAACTCTCTATTGATCATGGACCAAAGTGTTAATCTTAATTTAACTTCATGGAATTGCAGAGGTCTACAAAATTTAAAAAAACTTAAACAAGTTATGAATAAAATAAAGGACATGGGTTCAAGAATTGTGTTTTTACAAGAAACTCATCTGATAGAGGAGGATGTTAAAAGAATTAGGAGTAGATGGCAAGGAAGTGTATTCACCTCTTCATTTTCATCCCGAGCCAGGGGAGTTATGACTCTCATACATAAATCAGTTCCTTTTCAAGTGAAAAATGTAATTGGAGACAAATTTGGAAGATATGTAATCATTCAAGGTTCTTTGCTATTAGAAAATATAAATCTTGTGAACTTATATGGTCCCAATATAGATGATCAGAAGTTCTTTGCTAATTTATTTCTCATCTTATCATCACTTACAGGGCAACATATAATAGCAGGGGATTTTAATTGTACATTGAATCCAGGTGTGGATAGATCAACAGGACTGGATTGTACGCACATTGGATGTAGGATGACTATTAATCATTTTATGAAAGAATTGAGATTGTTAGATATATGGAGAGAAATGAAACCACAAGTTAAAGCCTATTCTTGTTATTCCAGTACCTACAAGACATTCTCACGTATTGATTATTTTTTGATTTCCACAGAATTAAGGTCCAAGATTCAAAACTGCTTTTATGATAACATCGTGATCTCTGATCATGCACCCTGTTGTCTAATATATGTAGATAAAAAATTGACAAAGGAATCAGGTAGATGGCAATTTCAGCATAAATGGCTTCAGGATGAGGAATTTGTCAAGTATATAGAAAAACAGATAGACGAGTTCTTTGACATCAATACTACACAAACATCAGCATGTGTAAAGTGGGAGGCTTTCAAAGCTTTTATTAGGGGGCATATTATTAGTTATACAGGATCAAAATCTAAGAAGACTCGAGAGGAGAGAGCTAAATTGGAACATAAAATAAAAAATCTTCAGGAAAAAGTGTATGCAGGAAGTGACCCAAGGTTGGAGAATGAATTACTGATTTTGAGAGCTGAATACGACAAAAAATCAGCGAATAGAGCTGCCTCGAGTCTTCTAAGATTGAAACAATCTTTTTATGAACAAGGTGAAAAATCAGGAAAATTATTAGCATGGCAGATTAAACAATTGGAAATTAAAACACCAATTACCAGTATTATAAGTAACGGACAGGTAGTTATAGATCCTTTAGAAATTAATAGAGCCTTTAGAGATTACTATGAAAAATTATATGATACCAAAAATGAACCTGATTTAACAAAACTAAATGGGTTTTTGAACGAACTATCTATACCGTGTATTCCAAATGAAAACAGGGAGATATTGGAGTCTAAAATTAGTCAAGAAGAAGTTGGGCTAGCCATTGATAATATGAAATCAGGAAAAAGTGCAGGACCAGATGGTCTTCCAGTTGACCTTTATAAAAAATTTAAGAATAAATTAATAAAACCTTTTTTGGAAATGGTTTTAGAAGCATTTCAAAATAATAATTTACCATCATACATAAATAATGCCTTAATTATACTGCTGCCAAAACCAGGTAAGCCCTCTAATAAATGTGAAAATATGAGACCAATAAGCCTATTAAACGCCGACCTTAAGATAATCTGTAAAATTTTAGCAAGACGAATACAAGAAATTTTACCAAATATTATTAATCGAGATCAGAATGGCTTTATAAAGGGTAGACAAGGCTTCCATAATGTAAGAAGACTATTTAATATTATCTATTTTAATAAAGAAGCACCGGATACAGCTCTCCTATCATTGGACGCCGAAAAGGCCTTTGATAGAGTTGAATGGCCCTTTCTTTTTGAAGTCCTACAAAGGTTTGGACTTGGAAATAATTTCATAAAATGGGTTCAAATAATATACAATAATGCTACAGCAGAAATCCTAACAAATAACAATATTTCAAAACCAATAAAAATCAATAGAGGATGTCGACAAGGCTGTCCACTCTCACCTTTACTGTTTACTATGGCAATTGAACCTTTAGCGATAGCGATACGTTTACATTCACAAATATATGGAATTAAAGTTGGACCAACAGAACATAAAATCTCCCTGTACGCCGATGATATAATTTTGTTTATGTCGAATCTAAAAAAATCAATTCCAACCTTGTTGAATTTAATAAAGAATTTTGGGGAAATATCAGGATATAAAATAAATACAACTAAATCTTCAATATTAATGCTAAATGAGACCCAGAGAAATTACCCAGCCCCTGAGGTAAATCAATTCAATGTTGTAAATCAGTTTAAATATTTAGGAATCCAAATTATGCCTAAGCTAGAATCAGTCGCCAGTGTCAACTATGAAGCCTTAATGTCAGATATCAGTGAGTTAACTCAGAGATGGATGTCACTACCAATGTCGATGATCGGGAGAATCAATATACTTAAAAGTAATATTTTACCTAAAATACTTTATTTATTTCAATACATTCCCTTATCACCACCTTTAGATCTATTCTCAAGAATAAAAAAAAAGTTAGTGGAATTTATATGGAACAACAGGAGGGCTAGATTACGTCTGTCTTTATTATATTTACCATTTGATCGTGGAGGTCTGAAATGTCCAAATTTTATGTTGTATTATTGGTCGGCACAACTGAGGTCTATGACATATTATTTTTCATCAAATGATCTCCCTCACTGGACTGAAATGGAATCATACAATTTACCTTTACCTCTTCCCATATTCATATACTCAGATTCGGCAAAAAAATTACAAAAACAAGTTAAAAATCCATTTGTAAAGCATATGATCAAAATATGGTGTGAAGCTAAAAACTATTTAAAAGAACCACAGTTATTGTCACAATTTAGTCCAATATGGGGTAATCAATATTTTAAACCAGGGAGAGCGGACGCTGTATTTAAAGTATGGAATTTAAAAGGGATACAAAAGATTCAGGATTTATATTTGCCATGTGCAGACAACATAATGTCTTTTGAAGAGCTGAGGATCAAATTTAATCTCAATAGAACACATTTTTTTAAATATCTTCAACTTAGAAACTTTATTCGATCAAATCAAAATAAAGCTCTCACTCGACCTATTTATTCATCCTTGGAAAAAATGATGATGAAAGATAGTAAAAGAAAGGGTATTATTTCAGAGTTTTATAACTCATTGACACTATCTTCAAGTGAAAATTCACTGAAAAGATTAAACTACTGGAAAGAAGATCTGCAAATTGAAATTTCAGAGGAACAATGGGAATTGGCTTGTACAGAAGCTCAAACCAAATCAATAAATGCACGCCTTAAATTGATACATTTCAAATGGTTAATGCGGATGTATGTTACACCGGAGGAGTTAAATAGATATAACAAAAATATACCAGATACATGCACAAAATGCATGGAAAGTAAAGGAACCCTATTTCATTGTTTATGGGAATGTAGATTAATAAGAATGTTTTGGGAAGAGGTGAGGGTAACAATTGAAAAAATAATCTCAAAACAAATCATATTGAATCCTAAACTGGTTTTGTTGGGTCTGTACCCAGAAAAGCATAATTTCAATAAAAGTGAAAGAACATTCATAGACCTCAGTTTGCTTAATGCCAAAAAATGTATTGCACTATTATGGAAAAAGACTCATAGACCAGATGTGACTCAGTGGTTAAGACAGATGTTAACAAACCTTCCATTAGAAAGAATAACATATATACTGAAATCAAAGGAAATTGTGTTTGAGAATATATGGAGACCTTTTATTGATTATGTAAAAAATTTAAACATAACTCTTGAAGAAGAAGGTGAATGATGTGTGTGGACCTTGTAAATTCCAAACTGGTGAACATAATATGTATACTTATGTATTGGATTGTCTAGACTAAACAGAGGAGCATTGTTGAAGACTTGATTTTGTTGGTGGTTGTTGGTGTTTTTAGTGCATTTTTTTTTTTTTTTTTTTGTAGTACTTTAGTGTTAGTGTTTGATTGTTTGTATCATGTTTGTTAAAAAAAAAAAAGGTTCAATAAAGATATTGTGGAAAAAAAAAAAAAATAAACATATGGCTTCTCCTTTGCCCCTCCTTGGATCATGAACCTTGTCGTGCTGGAGGGGTTTGAGTGCCCTAATGATCCATATATCCATCCATCCATCTTCCACCGCTTATCTGGGGATCTGACTCGGCCTAGGCAGAGTACCCCAGACTTCTGCCCGGTTCACATAACATCATGATCCCCCATGATCTCTCCTGCAGGTGGTGAGCCCACTGGAGGGCAGACCCATGTGGCTTCTTTGGATACACTGGGTCCTTGACGTAATGTTTATCATGGAGATCCACTGAACTGCTCTCAGTCTGGCCCAGGGATAGGCAACTTTATGTTCCATGGAGGGCCATTCCACTGCAGGTTTTCTGTTCCATCCAGTCTCTTCAGCAGTTGCTTTCTCTAATTAGCAATCCTTGAAGCTCATCAGTGCAAACACCTGCTGAAAAGACTGAATGGAACAGAAAATCTGCAGTGGAATGGCCCTCACTGCCCATCCCTGGTCTGGCCCTTCACTCAGAACCAGTATGCCTTGGGAGACCCTACCAGGGCCAAGTTGCCCCCAACAACACAGCTCCTGGGATCAGTCAAGTACTCAAACACCTCCACCACGATAAGCTGGCAATCCACAGAGGGGTAATATTTTTCATAAAATAGTAGAATGCCTCACTTTGAACATTTGATGTTTTCAATGTTCAATTGTGAATAGAATATTGGCTTATGAGAGCTGCAAATCAATACATTCCATTTTTGTTCAGATTTTACACAGAATCCCAACCTTTGTGGAAGTGAGGTTGTGTCAATACCGAGATAATGCTGTACTTTATATTGTACATTGCTGCCAAGTCTGAATATATACTATAAGGAATATAATTTTTGGCCCATATGGCCATATGTACCTTTACGATGGTGCTTTCAGCTGCCAAAAGGAATGCCACCACGGAGCCAAGGGACAGACCAAAAATTCCAACTCTGTCTGCCATGACTTGAGGATGCTCCTTGACAATACTGAATGCAGTCTGGAGAGGGGGATATTAAAATAACAATGGAGACTGAGAATAGAAATGTGCATTGCTTTAGATAAATATACAATATGGTTAATTACTTTAACTCTGCTAGCTTGTTCAAACTATAAACCGAACTCTACAAAAGATAATATTCTTTAAGAGAATATCAAGAAGTTGTAATCAAAATAAAAAAGAGGGTCCTTTGTCATTACTGTCATTAAGCAACTGTTGATAAGATACAACAATCTTGAGTCAAACTTTAAACAGAGCATTTTGGTGGCATTTTCAGGTTAAAAAACAAACAAACATACAAACCTCAAAGTAACTGAACTCCATCTTAGTAGGACGGTGCTCATCAGCACTAAGGTATTCCAGTGCCAGGGAAGCATAACCACGAGATGCCAGCAAAGCAGAGCGATACTCCAACAGGCCTCCCCCTCCTCCCCACATGTCCAGCAAGCCGGGAAAGGGTCCTGGACCTTGGGGGCGGAGGAGATGCCATTTCAACCATCAATAGATAAACTTGTACTGCACAGAAAAAATGTCCACCAAATCAGTCCCTCCAGGATTTCATGATGTTACGATCGCACCAATTCACGCGAAATCAGCCAATCAGCGGAACTATTGCGCAACTGATCTGTGTGGAGTTTGCATGTTCTCCCCGTGTCTGCGTGGGTTTACTCCGGGATTTCTCCGGTTTCCTCCCACATGTCAAAAACATGCAAGTTAGGTTAATTGGCATCAAACTGGGGATTCTAAATTGTCCTTAGGTATGACTGTGAGAGTGAATGGTTGTCTGTCTCTCTGTGTTGGCCCTGTGATGGACTGGCGATCTGTCCAGGGTGTACCCTGCCTCTCGCCCAAAGAAGCTGGGATAGGCTCCAGTCCCCCCGCGACCCGAAAAGGATTAAGCGGAAGAAGATGAATATTGCGCGACCTTGCAACTTTGTCCAATCACCGCAACTTTCCCGCAATTTTGGCTAATCCTCGTCAACCTCCACCAATTTCACCAATCAAATTTGTCTCCAACGCGCTGAAACGCTCAGTCTAACCAATCAAATGCATCGCTGCACCACGTTCACTTGCGTGTTTACAGTGAGTAGTGAGTTTACAGTTTACAGTGAGTAACGGAACAAATCAGCAAACAGAGTGTGTGATTTAAAAAAAAAACCACTCACCCGTGAGGTTTTCAACACCGTCCTTCCTCCGTCTCCCCCAGCCTGTCCGTGGACGCCTTGCCAAGTCTCCGTCCTGACTGCGTGTACGAAGCACTGGGTTTGTGTTGAAAAACATGGGTCTGTCCAAAAGCACCCCACCACGGAAGCGCACACGAGAAGAGAACACTACACTACAGCGAGTGTTTGAACATTTTATACATATTTAGAGGTAAAATCATTACTACATCTGGTCAATGAGCTTTAAAACTGTTAATCTCCGGTGTGGACGGACAAACGCACCCAGCCACCCATCCCCCCGCCGTCCCACTGTAAATGAAAGGGGTGTGTGTGAAGCCCGACATGCAGCAGACAGACAGATAGGCATGGAAAGAGAGAATATTCTCTGTATTTTTTTTTTTTTTTTAGAAAAACACACACTCCAATAGCCAATACAGTGCAACAGAATAATTTCTTTTCTTCCTCTCCACTCGGTATCAAGTGGTTGGGAACCGTAGGGAGTTTTCAAATGAAGGTACCGCCAATAATTTCCAAATCTGTACTCTTTAACATGCATTCAATGCAATTTAGCTGTTGTAATGGATATTGTGTTAATGTTTATATTTGCTGTTGCACAAGAGTTTTTCTGTATAGCAGAAGTTTCTGCTTAATTTACAAATCACTGTAATAGGAAATGTTTGACAATCCTGTGCTTTTCTTGTAATGTTATATACAGGTACATCTAAAAAAATTAGAATATCATGGTGTGACGACAGAGTGTCGCCACTGCTACAGTTTCTGTAATTGAGAATTATATGTGTAGAATTTGTAAATGTTAACATAATTGTATTGATAAAGTGCACATATAATTGGAGATCTGTTTTGACTGATTTGAATTCCTTTTGTGAGATGAATGTTAAGGTTAATTATATTAATTGGGTGAGGCAATTTTAAGACCACGTACCTTTGCCAGCATGCTTCCTGGTGGTATCCAGGCAAAAGGCTCCTTAGGGGTTTGAGTGCCTTTTAAAGGATGCCAGGAAGAAGGAGGCATGTGATGGTTGAGTAAAGGGTAATTTAATATGTAAATATGGGTTTAAAACTATTTATTGTATTATTTATGGTGTGATATTTATTCTGTAAATAGGGGGAAAATTATTTATTCATTTATGTCTTCTTTAGATATTATTGGGTATGTGGAAAATATGAAAATGTTTGTTTTGCTTGGGATTTTGGTATGGTCCAATTAACTCTAATTATCTCACTTAGTATATAACAGGTGTTTGTCATTTGGTTTGTGGTGGGTGTCGGATGTTCACGTGAGTTGTTGCCTGCGAAGTATCTTGTGTAATAAATGGAAAACTGCTGATTGCAAAACTGTTTTGGAAGCATCTGTTCCTTCTCTGGTGTGCCTTGACCGCTCGGGATTGTGATAATTGATGTCAGAAGTGGTTTGTTCCCTGACAAATGGTGACGTTTGGTCAAGGAAGTGTTGTCAAAGAAGGAGTGACAACATGGGACGGAAGGAGCGATGGCCAAAAGGGTTATAAAGAAGCAAGAAGAGCAATTAGAAGACTTTGAAGCAAGTATGGCAACTGAGGAACAGGGGACCAGTGGACTAGACAAGCTGGGAGAACTGACGAGCTTGGTGAAGTCCGTGGTACGTTCACTGACAGTCAGAGACCTTCAGAGGGAGGAAGAAGCCTCTCTTCAAGAACAAAGGTGGCAGACTATGCAGTATCAAGTTCGCCAGATGCAGTCACAAGTGGCGGAGCCGAGAGAGGAGTATGGGAGCCGGGCTGAACGCAGCAGTGATGACGGTGCTTTGGGGGGAGACCCCAGGGTGACGGCCAGTCGGGTCGGCCCGCAGGAGGATAACCTACTGCTGCAGGTGCAGGTGAGGACAACGCAAATGCACCACGAGCTCAGGCTGAATCTGCTCTCTCTCGAGGACGACATCAAGCACTATCTGGCGACATTTGAGAGGATCGCTACGGTCTGCCGCTGGCGTAAAGAAGAGTGGGCTATTCAATTGGCTACTCTGCTCACAGGTAAAGCACAGAGTGCGTATGTGCTTATGGACATTGCAGACACGGATGACTATGACAAAGTGAAGGAAGCAATTTTAATTAAATATCAAATAACACCCGACACCTATAGGAGAAGGTTTCGTGCCCGGGACATTCATCAGGACGAAACCCCCCGTGAACTTTATGTACGTTTAAAGGACCTGTTTTGTAAATGGACTAAACCAGAGACCTCAACTATAAAACACATTTTGGAACTGATGATTTTGGAGCAGTTTCTGCGGATGGTGGACCCCGAACTGGGAATCTGCATACAAGAGCGGGACTCGAAGACTGCAGAGGGTGCTGCTCATCTTGCGGAGGTCTTTCTGTCAGCCAGGTCTGGGAGCAGGAGACCTACTCTCAGCCGTGACGGCTCTTTCACCCCACAGAGTAAGTCTAATGGGGGTGAAAGGGGTGGTCAAGCTCAAAATAGACTGTATTCCAGTTCCAGTCAGATCACAAATGGCAAATATAATGGTAGTAAAAAGTCACGTTTTGTCTCTAATAAAGATATATGCTCTTATCAGTGTAATAAAATTGGTCATACTCAATATTCATGTCCTGCCACGAAAAATAGTAAGCCTTTGTTGTTATGCTCAGTTCCAAGACCCACTCTTTCAGCACCAGTTCACAGTGAAATATATAAAACAACTGATCTGCTTGGTCAGTGTGAAGAGGCCTTGTTAAGACTCTGGTTGTTTTCAGACTGTTGTTCTGCCCAGTTTGGTCCCTAGGGATTAGTGGAGTGAGTCTACAGTGAATATTAGTTGTGTTCATGGGGATAAGAAGTTGTACCCGACTGCTGAGGTTTATTTAAGTGGGGGGGTCAAACTTATCTCCTTCCTGTAGCTCTTGTGCCTGATTTGCCATATCCAGTTATTCTTGGCAATGATGTTCCAACTTTGTTGGACATCATACAACAGGTTAGGGACTGACAACAAACTGAGGAGGGACAGGCAGGTGGCACTATTGAGCAGAGGCTTAATGAACCTGTTGAAAAAAATTGTAATATGGTGACAACCAGGGGGCAGAGGGCTGCCAATGTTCTCCAGGAGTTGCCTTTTTATGATTCTGGGGTAGAGGCAGGCCCTATTAAGCAGCCAAAATCCAAGGCTCAGAGAAGAAGAGACAAGGTTTTAGCTTCAGTGAAGAACTTGGGTGAAGAAACACCACAGCTAAGCCAGTCAGTAGACTTTGACATCCCTCCTGACATAGCTGCACTGCAGAAAGCTGACCCAGCACTAGAACCTTGGTTTGATAAAGTCTCGGAGATTGAGGGTGTGAAACAGGGCAGAGTGGATTGTTTGGCTGAGGCCGTGTATGTCATTAAAAAGGGCATTTTGTACCAACAGCAAGGTGAAGTTATGGCCATAGCTTTGCCACAAGGCCTCACACCAAAGGTTATGGAACTGGGACATGTTATCCCTTGGGCAGGTCATCTAGCATTCCAGAAGACATTACAAAGAATTGCTAGAAGGTTTGTGTGGCCGGGAATGTATACCCAGATTAAGGAGTTCTGTGCAACATGTGAAACATGTCAGATTACATCACCTAGGGGAGTAGCCCGTGCCCAGCTGCAGACATTACCAGTCATTGGAACACCATTTGACAGAATAGGGATGGCTATAGCTGGCCCCCCTAGAGAGAAGCTCCTCGAGTAATAGATACATTCTGGTGATATGTGACTATGCTACTTGGTACCCAGAAGCCTTCCCATTAAAATCTATTAAGGCTAGGCAGGTTGCCAACTGCCTCATTCAGTTATTTTCGAGGGTTAGGCATACCCAGAGAGGTCCTAAAGACTGTGGAACAAATTTTTTTTTATCAAAACTGTTGCAGCAGGTATATAAGCTGTTGGGTATTAAGGGAATTAGGACCACCCCAAATCACCCTCAGACAGACGGACTGGTTGAGCGATTTAACCAGACTTTGAAGAACATGCTGTGAAAATCTGTTTCAGATACGGGCTTGGCTTGGGACCAATGGGTGCCGTACTTGTTATTTGCATATCAGGAGGTTCCCCAGGCTTCAACAGGGTTCTCACCTTTTGAACTACTGTATGGTCATCAGGTGAGGGGCCCACTGGACTTATTAACCTGTTGAACTCTGTTCAACTTCCCTAAAAACGCCTAAAAATAACATGTCCAAAGTAAATCAAAAGCTGTTCTTCAACCCTTTGCAGCATCTTCATGGGGTTAGTCTCATTTACAAGAAAACACTCTGAATTTTTTGGCAAAAAAGTCATAATCTCTCTAAGTGCTCCTGCCACTGAGTAACAAGAAAGTTCGCCTGGGTGTTTTTTTTACATATAAATGCTTGCAAATAACATACAGCTGTCAGATACTGGCTGGAAAACACAACAGAAATGTAGAACCAAGTGTTTTCAAGCTCAGGTCAAAATTTTGTAAAAATACCACAAAAAATGAATATATTACACAGCTTTTTTCTCAGGTTGTAACAAGGCTGTGTCTGTACTGGAAGACTGGAAATATAGCTTTTTTTTTTTTCAAGTGCGCACTGAGACGCACTAAGATGCAGAGACGTGACCGCCCGCGGAATTCACAGAGTTCAAGGGGTTAATTAAAGGAGCACTGGGAGAGTCCATCGAGTGATCAGGACAATGTGGTCTCATGTTATTAAAATGAGAGAAAAACTGGATTGAATGACTGCTTTGGCTCAGGAGCACATGAGGACGGCGCAGGCCAAACAAAAGACTTGGTATGATAAGGCCAGAAAGAGGGTTTTTCACCCAGGTCAGCAGGTGTTGTTACTGCTGCCCTCCTGTGACAGTAAGCTGTTGGCTCGATGATAGCGGCCGTATGAAATTTCTAAGAAACTAAGTGCAGTGACATATGAACTATATATGCCTGACTGGAAGTCAGAACATCAGTGCTTCCATGTTAACTTGTTAAAGGAGTTTCAGCAGCCTGGTCATCAGCAGCAGCAGCCTGTTCTTCAGCAGACGCATCATCAGCTCCTCATTTGTGTGACAGAAGTGGATGAGGAGAGAGAACAGTCCTTTCCCACAAATGTGACAGAGCCTTGTTCATTTCAGGTGTCTCATTTGCAGGTTAATCAGCGGAGAGAGTTAGAGGCACTATTAGATCCAGAACTGTTTCAGGAGAGACCTGGTTTCACCACATTTGTTCACCATAAGGTTCATTTAAAGGAAGAGGCTGTTCCGCGTAGAAAGTCTTATAGGATCCCTGAGCAGTTGGTCCCGAAACTGAAGCAAGAAATTGACCTGATGTTGCAGCTGGGAGTGATTGAGGAGTCAGTGAGTGAGTCAGTGAGTGGTGTAGCCCGATTGTGCTGGTCCCCAAAAAGGATGGCTCTTTGAGGTTCTGCATTGACTTCAGATACCTTAATGCAGTCTCTAAGTTTGAGTCGTACCCGATGCCCCGTATTGACGAGTTATTAGAGAAAGTGGGCAGGGCTAGGTTTATTTCCATGCTAGACCTAAGCAAGGGGTATTGGCAGGTGGCCTTGGCACCTGAAATGAAAGAACTTACAGCCTTTAAAACACCTTATGGCAATTTTCAGTTTAAGGTTATGCCATTTGGCCTCCAGGGGGCGCCTGCAACTTTCCAGCGGCTCATGGACCAGGTATTAAGAGGGGTATCAGACTTTGCGGCTGCCTATTTGGATGACGTAGTCATCTATAGTCAGACCTGGAAGGAACATTTGCTACATCTTAGGCAGGTACTTCATTTGATTAAGAGGGCAGGACTGACTATCAATCCACTCAAGTGTGCATTTGGACAGCAGCAGGTGGAGTACCTGGGACATGTGGTTGGTCAGGGGGTCATTAGACCACGAGTGGGTAAAGTGGATGCCATTCGGACCTATCCTGTGCCTACTACCAAGAAGAAGGTACGGTCGTTTATGGGAATGGTAGGATGGTACAGTAAATTCATTCCCCATTTTGCTGAAAGAGCAGCAATCCTGACTGACCTAACTAAGGCTTCAGCACCAAACAGGGTAAAATGGACAGAGGAGTGTGGTACAGCCTTTGAAGATCTGAAGGGTGCTATTTCTGGTGGGAAGGTTCTCTACAGTCCGGATTTCGGCCGTCCATTTATTCTACAGACAGATGCTTCAGGAGTTGGCATCGGAGCAGTACTTCTCCAGGAGGTGAAGGGAGAGAGACACCCGGTACTGTTCTTGAGTCGTAAGTTGTTGGACCGGGAGACGAGATACTCTACGGTAGAGAAAGAATGTCTTGCCATGAAATGGGCAATAGGGTCTCTGAAGTACTATTTACTGGGGCGTCATTTCATGTTGGAGACAGATCATCGGGCCCTACAGTGGCTGAATAGGATGAAGGACACGAATATTCGTCTTACAGGGTGGTATTTGTCCCTTCAGCCGTATAATTTTACTGTTCGGTATATGGCAGGGAAAACCAACCTTGTGGCAGACAGCCTCTCCAGAGTACATGACTCAGAGTACTGTACTCTTGGGAGAAGGGGGGAGGAAATGTGACTGAGTGTCGCCACTGCTACAGTTTCTGTAATTGAGAATTATATTATATGTGTAGAATTTGTAAATGTTAACATGATTGTATCAATAAAGTGCACATATAATTGGAGATCTGTTTTGACTGATTTGAATTCCTTTTGTGAGATGAACGTTAAGGTTAATTATATTAATTGGGTGAGGCAATTGAATATTAAGACCACGTACCTTTGCCAGCATGCTTCCTGGTGGTATCCAGGCAGAAGACTCCTTAGGGGTTTGAGTGCCTTTTAAAGGATGCCAGGAGGAAGGAGGCATGTGATGGTTGAATAAAGGGTAATTTAATATGTAAATATGGGTTTAAAACTATTTATTGTATTATTTATGGTGTGATATTTATTCTGTAAATAGGGGGAAAATTATTTATGTATTTGTGTCTTTTTAGATATTATTGGGTATGTGGAAAATATGAAAATGTTTATTGTTTTGCTTGGGATTTTGGTATGGTCCAGTTAACTCTTAATTATCTCACTTAGTATATAACAGGTGTTTGTCATTTGGTTTGTGGTGGGTGTCGGATGTTCACGTGAGTTGTTGCCTGCGAAGTATCTTGTGTAATAAATGGAAAATTGCTGATTGCAAAACTGTTTTGGAAGCCTCCGTTCCTTCTCTGGTGTGCCTTGACCGCTCGGGATCGTGACACATGGAAAAAGTTTAATTTTTTTGTCACTCATTTCAGAAAGTGAAACCTGTATATTATATAGACTCATTACACAGAGAGTGATATATTCCAAGTGTTTATTTATTACCTCCGCCAGGCCGCAGGCCAGGAGGTTATGTTTTTTCCGGCATTTGTCTGTCTGTCTGTTGGTTAGCAAGATAACTCAAAGTTTTCGACGGATTTCGATGAAACTTTCAGGCGTTGTTGAAAATGGTACAAGGAAGAACTGATTAAATTTTGGGGATGATCCCGATCACCGTCTGGATCCACACATTTTTTAAAGGATTCTTTAACACTGTGAGATACGGCCCGGAGGTAATGTGTAGTTCAGTGCTTCCGCCAGCAGGAAGCACTGAACTACATATTGAAGCTCGTCGAGCTTGTGACAGAGCCGCTAAAATGCAGCATACACTGAATGAGAGCCCACAGGCTGTTGCTTCTCGCCGTGCTAAAGACAGACACAGTACACGGCAGCATAGACAGGATGAGGGGCTATCCCCAGATGCTACTGAAGCTCGTCGAGCTTAGTTTTATTTTATTGATTTTTTCTTATTACCTCCGCCAGGAGGTTATGTTTTTTTTTTTTTTTTAAAAAGAAGATTGGAGTTAATATTGTTCTATTCTACACTACGTATATGTACATATTTTTAATTTCCTGGAAAGAAACGAAGTTAGAAAAATTATGCTAATGGTAGCTTTTCAATATCCAGAACTTATTATTAGGAATAAATTTCATGAATGTGTTCTCCAACTAAAGACTTGTACATGTTGTATCTCTTGTTAAATGAAATAAATTGTATTTGTGTAGTTCAAATAACTTTTTTTTGTTTTCTTGACCAATCATATGACAGGAAAAGAACAATAACAAAATTAGTATAGAATATTTATGGTATAAATCACAATACTGGGGGGGACTGTTGCTCTTGGCAGAGGTCTGCACTCTCCGAGTGCTTTTCTAGTTTTAATTTTGATGATTATGGCTTACAGCCCATGAAAACCCCAAATTCAGTTTCTCCAAAAATTAGAATATTACATAAAATTAATTTTAAAAAATAGTTTTTTAATAGAAATGTTGGCCGACTGAGAAGTATGTCTATGTTCACACTCAATACTTGGTCGGGGTCCTTTTGGATTAATTACTGTATCAGTGTGGTGTGGCATGGAGGTGATCAGCCTGTGGTACTGCTGAGGTGTTATGAAGGCCCAGGTTGCTTTGATAGTGACCTTCAGCTCGTCAGCTTCCTCTTGACAATACTCCATAGATTCTCTATGGGGTTTAGGTGAGGAGAGTTTGCTGGCCAATCAAATACTGTGATGCCATGGTCATTAAACCAGGTTTTGATACTTTTGGCAGTGTGTGTGCGTGTGTGGGTGGGTGGGTGGGGTGCCAAGTCCTGCTGGAAAATGAAATCAGCGTGTCCATAAAGCTTGTCAGCAGAGGGAAGCATGAAGTGCTCTAAAATTTCCTGGTAGATGACTGTGCTGACTTTGGTCTTGATAAAACACAATGGACCAACACCAGCAGATGACCTCTGTTCAGATAAAAGTAACTTTTTAACAGCATTTCATTTGTAAATCAAAGTCCCAGAGTCTGGAGAAAGAGTGGAGAGGCACAGAATCTAAGTTGCTTGAGGTTTAGTGTGACGTTTCCACAGTCAGTGATGATTTGAGGAACCATGTCATCTGCTGGTGTTGGTCCACTGTGTTTTATCAAGACCAAAGTCAGCGCAGTCATCTACCAGGAAATTTTAGAGCACTTCATGATTCTCTTTGCTGACAAGCTTTATGGCGAAGCTGATTTCATTTTCCAGCAGGACTTGGCACCCCCCCCCCCCCCCACACACACACACACTGCCAAAAGTATCAAAACCTGGTTTAATGACCATGGCATCATTGTGTTTGATTAGCCAGCAAACTCTCCTGACCTAAACCCCATAGAGAGTCTATGGAGTATTGCCAGAGGAAGATGAGACACCAGACCCAACAATGCAGACGAGCTGAAGGTCACAATCAAAGCAACCTGGACCTTCATAACACCTCAGCAGTACCACAGACTGATCCCCTCCATGCTACACCACATTGATACAGTAATTAATCCAAAAGGAGCCCCGACCAAGTACTGAATAACTCAAGTAGGTTCATTTTGTCTTCTTTTAATTATTTACCTTTTGTTCTTATTAAAGAAAAAGACAAAAATAGACAAAAATAGAAAGGAGATGTCTTTACCTTCTTAACCACTTGCGCTCCGTTGTTCCGCGGGCGGGCAAGTCTCTGCGTCCTAAGACGCATGAGGGCGCACTCGTGCGCACTCTGACGCATAGACCAGATTGTGGTGATGTAGGTGATGATGGTGATGTAGTGGCGTCCAAGCGCCACTAAAAAAAAAAACTGCAGAGACAGCCGCGAACAGATTAGTTCATCTGATTGACCTCTCATTCGACTAATAAGAGCCTTGAATTGGGTTTCTGAAACCTTGAAGAGCCAATGAATGAAAACCTAGGAAGGAGGACCCACCTACTGTGAATGCAGGAGCCAACTGAAGCACAGAAATTCAGACTGGGTGAAGAGAGATTTACTGCTGCAGCAGATGAAAACAAAGGAGGCTGGACGAATCTGCTCCAGACCCCACAGCATGGAGAACACCCACAAGTGGGACCTGCACTCATTCCAGCAGAATAGACGTTTAGGATTCTCTTCCGTCATCATAGACCGACGGAGGCCGACGACAAGGGTCGTAAATCATTCACCAAAACCGCAATAATGGAATTATGCTTTGATCGGGATCCACGAGCCGAGCAGCGTCGCATTCGTCTTACAATGGGGAAGAGAAGTTCGCCACGACTCTGCTGCTGTGAAGAGGTAAGGTGTTATAGGCTAAATTATTATTTATCCCTGAAAACTGTAATCCAAAAATGACTTTTGACCGATCGGTAAATTACAACTGTACTGCGCACGAAGTACGAAGTGCATGCGCCGCGATAAACGGTTCATTTGCCGTGTTCGGACCGTGAACGCCCCCGGTCCGCGGGGGGAAGCATATGAGTCTATTCCTTCATGTGACGGCCGTCTTCTGCAGCGAGGGGGGGGGGGGGACAACCCCCCCACACACACACAGTAGCGAGGGGGGGGGGGGCGCTGTGAAAACATGCAAGGAGTGTAATCCATCATGTAGCGCCCCCCCCCCCACACACACACACACACACAGCCCTGAGTGTGACCTTTCATTAGAGCCCAAAATGAAGCTTCTACATTGAATTATTCAAAAGTTACAGATGTTTTTCCAAACTGTGCCATTTGGCACAATTTGGCACAGTTCCAAAACGCCTGGGAACAGCCTGAGAACAAAGCTGTGTAAAATATTCATTTTTTGTGGTATTGTTACCAAATTTGGATCTCAGCTTGATAACACTTGGTTCTACATTTCTGTTGCATTTTCCAGCCGGATCGGACAGCTGTGTGTTATTTGCAAGCATTTGTATCCAAAAAAACACTGTGTCCAAATTTATTTTCTTCAAGTTCAGTATGTTTAGATGACTGTAACTCAGTGGCCGGAGCACGTAGAGAGATTATGTTTTTTTTGCCAAAAAATTCAAAGTGTTTTCTTTTAAATGAGACCAACCCCATGAAGATGCTGCAAAGGGTTGAATAACAGCTTTCGATTTACTTTGGGCACGTTATTTTTTGGCATTTTTAGGAAAATTGCCCGGAGTGCAAGGGGTTAACATGTTTCGACTGTGCACTGCAGCCTTCGTTCTGACAAATAAGAACAAAAGGTAAACAAGTATTGAGTGTGTACATAGACATACTTTTCAGTCAGCCAACATTTCTATTTAAAAACTATTTTTTAAAATTAATTTTATGTAATATTCTAATTTTTTGAGAAACTGAATTTGGGGTTTTCATGGGCTGTAAGCCATAATCATCTAAATTAAAATAAATAAACACTTGAAATATATCACTGTGTAATGAATCTATATAATATATGGTTTCACTTTCTGAAGTGAGTGACAAAAAATATTGAACTTTTTCATGATATTCTAATTTTTTGAGATGTACCTGTAGAATATCACTGCAGTAAACCGGAAAAAAGCATCTGCTTTAAAATTTGAAATTCTTCCCACAACTTTTAGTGCAAAAAACACTAAAAATATCACAACTTTTTAAAAAAGCTCCCACAAATTCAGGCTCTTTGGCCCACAACAATCATAAAAACATCCCGCAACATCCTGGAGGGTCTGACCAAATGATCAAAAGTCATGTCACAACTTTGCAGCTACCAGGTGGTATAAACAGAGTTCCTCGCACTCTTTCCTCTTGAATTTCAATCCTCTTGACACCTGGAGCCATGTACCACCTTTCTGTCAGGACTGAGGCCAGAGGGGTTTGATCCGTGAAGTCCTCATGTCCGCTGTAGACTGAGATGTCCACCAGCATGGGGGTGCGTATGTTCAACTTCCTCAACCTGACCAGTAATGACAAGAGAATGACATTTAACGGTGTAAATTATGGCAGCTACAGATGGATGCTCTTTTCATCAGCCAGTATTATTACATTTTAACAAATCAACATAAAGCATAGCAAGCTACTAGTAGTTCCTGAGTACAGTGTACAATTTACAGTATATAATGACAACTCTACCACAAAACTACAAGGAAAGTTTTAAGTTGATATTTTAACATGATTTCCTAAAAAGCTCTGGAGTTTGTTTTTTTTTTCCCCTGGATCAGCAAAAGTGATGGTGTGGGGGCATGGTATTGGACTTCTCCACCCAGGGAACAATGAATCGAAAGAGGAGGTGTCACTGGGGGGGGGGGGGAATGGGGGTGTCAGACGGGACAGTAAGGACTATGTGCCCCCTCCCCGGGGAGAGGAGTAAATGCCAGAGCCACTGGGAGAAGAAGGGTGAGAGAGCAGCGCCAGCGTTATGTCAATGTGCCACACAGGCTTTGTTCTAAACATAACGTATGATGGACGGAAGTTCCGAGTCTTGATGCATGGTATTAAAGATATAAAAGAGGAATGCACAGAGGCCCAGGATCTTTTTTGCTTTAAGTTATGTTGGAGAAAAAATAAAGTTTCTGTGTCATCCAGCTTGTTGCCTCGCCTGCCTCCTTTCTCCACATTGGTGACCCTAAGACGTGCCATGGAAAGCAAGCCGAGCACCGCCCCGGAGACTGCTTGGAGGGAGAGCACTAACACCGCATGTGTGGTCTCAGTCAAGGTCCCAAACTTCTGGCTTCACAACCCGACCGCGTGGTCCTTGCACATAGAAGTCCAGTTTGCACTCCGTGGGATAACAATGAATGATACCAGGTACTACTACATGGTTGCTGTGCTGGATGCGCACGCCACACAACAGGTGACGAACCTGCTCCAGGAACCGCCGGCCCAGGGAAAATATGAAGTACTCAAGAGGATGCTTCTCCAGCGCTATATCCTTTCTGACAGTGAGAGGGCAGAGAGACTCCTAACGCGTTCAGAGTTAGGAGACAGATCAGCAGTGGAGCTCATGGAAAGCATGTTGGCACTGAGGGGGAAGGATGACAAATCTTTGCTGTTCGCCCACTTGTTCCTCAGGAACCTACCGGCTACAGCGAGGGCAATCCTGGCCAACTCGCCGCAGCTGGTTGCTAAGGACTACTGCGCTCTGGCACAGGAAGCGGACCGCATCATTTTGGGGACCAGAACTTTCAGCATGCAGACAGTGGCACCGGCATCCATGAGGGACTCCAGCGAGGTTGAGGAGCCGTTTGTGGTAGCCAGAACAGACACCAGGAGACGAAGGAATGAGGCGATCTGTTTTTATCATCGCCATTTCAGCTTGAATGCCCAACGCTGCCTGTCGCCATGCCAATTCAAGAAGCCAGGAAGACGGCACATTCGGAATTCAGTGGCAGCTGTAACCAATGGCGACAGGAATAGACTGCTTTATGTCACAGACACGCATTCGGGAAGACGGTTTTTGGTGGACCCCGGCTCCCAAAAGAGGCTCATCCTGCTGGTCAACGCAGACAGGGTGGCAGGACGCAGTGGTCCCGAGCTCACAGCCGACAACGGATCCACCATCAGGACATTTGGTGAGCGGACAGTGACGATATGCTTACACGGACGCAACTTTCAGTGGGACTTTGTGATAGCTGCATGTTCCGGCCCCATTTTAGGCGCAGATTTTTTATGTGCTTATGGGTTGTTAGTTGATGTTGCTAAAAGGAGATTAGTGGACGCCGTCTCTTTTACGTCACTGCCCTGCACAGCTTGGGGAGCTGGGTCGACAACACTGACTAATGTTATAGCTCCAAGGAGTAAGTACCAACATTTGCTCGCACAGTTCCCAGCACTCACAGTCTCGACTGTTTCGGCTACGGTAACAAAACACGGGTCGAGCACTTTATAACAACAAAAGGCCCGCCGGTGTTTGCACAACCTCGGCGTTTGGACACAGCTTAATTGGCCAGCGCACGAGAGGAGTTTGGCAACTTAGAGTGACTGGGCATCTTCAGGCGCTCCAACAGCCCATGGGCATCCCCGCTACACATGGTGTCAAAAGCCGACAGGTCATGGCGACCGTGCGGCGATTTCCGGTGCTTGAATAACACCACAGAACACAATCGTTATCCCATTCCGCACATCCAGGATTTTTTCCGTGCAGCTGGCCAGGGCACGTGTTTTTTCAAAAGTGGATCTGGCCCGTGGATGCCATCAGGTCCCAGTGTGCGCGGAAGACTTTCCAAAAACAGCGGTAATAACTCCTTTCAGCCTTTTCAAGTTTTTACGCATGCCGTTCAAATTAAAAGGCGCGGCGCAGACTTTCCAGAGGATGATGGACACAGTGCTTCACGACTTGTCCTTTGTTTTCGTCTACTGAGACAACATTCTGGTAGCCAGCGCGTCCGAAGAGGAGCACATCACCCATCTCAAGACGGTCTTCCAGAGGTTGTAGGCGCACGGGCTGATAGATGATGAACCCGGCGAAGTGCCAGTTCGGTGTGCCAGAGATTGATTTTTTGGGCCACTGCATTTCGCCGGAGGACGCGATTCTGCTACCGGATAAAGTGTACGCTGTGTCAGACTTTCCACGCCTGCAGACTGTGACAGCACTACAGGAGTTTTTCGCTATGGTTAATTTTTATAACCGTTTCTTTCCTCGGGCAGCCCAGCTGATGCAGTCATTGTAAAAGCGCTTAAAAAGAAAGCTTAAAAGAAAGAAGCCCGCAGAAGTCATTGACTGGACTCCTGAGTGAGTCCAGACTTTTACTAATGCCAAAACAGCACTTGTGGATGCCGCATTGTTAGCCCACCTGGATCCTACTGCACAGATAGCGCTCACTACGGACGCGGCAGATGTTGCCATAGGGGCAGTGGTGGAGCAGTACGTCTCAGGTTTGTGGCAGCCGCTTGCATTTTTCAGTCAAACTTTGCGCGACAACGAACGCAAATACAGCACGTTCCATAGGGAATTGCTGGCTCTCCACCTGGCAACGCACCATTTCCAGTTTTGGTTAGAGAGGCGTGAGTTCACCGCGTTTGTGGGCCATAAGCCGCTGATGTACGCGATGGCCAAGGTCTCAGAACCGTGTTCGCAACAGCATCTGGCCGCAATTTCGGAGTTTACTACCGACATTCAACACGTCGCCGGTCAGCTCAATGTCGTGGCTGATTCTCTGTTGTGCACGTTAGTCTCCCCGGTCTACATGGGAATAGATTTTCCCGTGATGGCCGCGGAGCAAACCGGGGACGCGGATATTTGTGCGCTCCAGTCTGCACCTACTGGGTTAAGGCTGGAGAGCAGGGTGGTGCAAGAAAGGTGCCCTCCCTTGCTCTGCGATGTCTCCACTGGGCGCAGTTCCAAGCTCTTGGTGCCGTCGCGTTTTCGAGTTGGTCCACTCCCTTTTGCATCAAGGAGTGCGTGCTTTGGTGAAGCTAGTGGGGGCGAAATTGGTCTGGCCGCACTTGCGCAAGGACGTGAAAGAATGGGATGCAGCTTGCGTTGCGAGCCAGTGGGCCAAAGTGCACAAGCACACCAGAGCCCCCCTCGAGCCATTTCAAATCCCGGCCAGGAGGTTTAACCACGTCCATGTGGATTTGGCGGGAACCCCCCGCCATCGCAAGGTTTTACGCACCTCTTAACAATCATGGACCGCACCACGTGCTGGCCTGAAGTGGTCCCGCTGACTTCTATCATGTCTGCAGAAGTGGCTCGTGCTTTTTTGTTAGCTCAGGTTGCACGGTTCAGATCCCTGTTGGACATCACTTCAGACAGGGGTCCACAATTCGTCTCGGAACTCTGGTCCGCGATGGCCCAGAGCCTGGGGGTTAAAATTCACCGCACTACCGCATACAACCCCCAGGCTAACGGGTTATGCGAGTGTTTTCGTAGGTCGCTTAAAGCAGTGCTCAGAGCTTCCCTCACGGATACAAATTGGGTCGACCGCCTGCCCTGGGTTCTTTTAGGGTTGCGCCCCTCACCTAAGGAGGATTTGCCAGCCTCCCCGGCAGAACTCATTTTTTTCTCAGCTGCTGCAAATCCCCGGAGAGTTTTTACTGGAAAACCCCGCACCCAAGGCTGATCCGCCTGCGCAATTTTTGCACAGTACAGAGGCTTTTAACATACCGAGCCTGGCCCACCATTGTTTTCCCCGCACCTTCGCCCAAAAAGCTTGCAGAATGCCAGTTTTGTTTTTGTCAGGCACGCATCAATGCGCACCGGACCCCGCTGCGCCCACCGTATGACGGACCGTTCACAGTGTTGGAACCTGGGACGAAGCATTGTGTGTTAAGACTTGGGGAGACGTAGGGAGACAGTCTGCACTGACAGGCTGAAGCCCGCTTTTGTGTTGGCAGACGAGCAGGTGGTGTTGGCCCAAGCTCCCCGGCGTGGATGCCCACCGTTGGTGGCTCCGCAAGTTGGTGATCCCTTGGGCAGGGACCTGCGCTCGCGAAGCTGATGTGTTTTCTCCCCTCCCTTTTTCCCTCCACAGACTGACGTGCCCTCTGGTACACCTCGCCAGCAGGACAGTTCGACTGGATCGGCGACCCCCTGCTAAAGCCGCTATGGGCGCCAGCTCAAGCCCAAAGGATTGGAGGGGGGGGGGGGGGGAGTGCCCTTTCTGGGTGTTTGGGGGGGGGGGCTGTGTGGGGGCATGGTGTTGAACTTCTCCACCCAGGGAACAATGGACTGAAAGAGGAGGGGTCACCGGGGGGTATCAGATGGGACAGTAAGGACTATGCACCCCCCGGGGAGAGAAGTGAATGCCAGAGCGGCTGGGAGAAGAAGCGTGTGAGAACGGCGCTGGCGTTATGTCATGTTAATGTGCCACAAAGGCTTTGTTCTAAACATGCATGATGGTCAGAAGTTCCGGGTCTCAATGCATGGTATTAAAGATATGAAAGAGGAATGCACAGAGACCTGGGATCTTTTTTGCTGCAAGTTATGTTGGAGAAAGAATAAATTTTCTGTGTCGTCCAGGTTGTTGCCTCGCCTGCCTCCTTTCTCCACAATGGCACCTTTTTGAAAACCAAGTATGTCTGAATTGTGCTGTCCCTGTGATGGACTGGCAATCAGGATGTGCACAGTTGGGATAGCTGACTGACACCACCAGTTATGATGTACTGTAGGTCAGTGCTGAGGCGCATTACCTGAGGCCTTTGCGGCTGCCTGGAACAGGTCGCATACTCCACAATAAGCCCATCGGCTCTATTCCAGAGTATGTACCTCCAAAACTCAGATCCTCTGATACTGCAAGCAAACAAACAAATCCAATTTAGCTACAGAGCCAAAGACAAGCAGCCTCCAATCCTAAAATGTTATTGAAGGAATTACAGTAAGTTCTTTTCAAGTACCATCAGATAGAGAAGACAGAATCTTTTGTTTTCAAAGGAGGTATGGAAGGTGGAAACCTTTGCTGTCAAAAGAATAACATCAGGGTAACATCAGGGTTTGCCAGAGAACACTTATGGCCCTTTTCCACTAGCCCCGGCCAGCCTGACTCGACATTACTCGTTTCGGCCTCGGTTGTCTTTCCATTGTAGCTGGGTAAAGCTGGGTTAAGCTGGAGTGGGTGGGATTTTTTTTACAGCAAGGCGGCGCCACACTCCCGTGACATAAAACACGCGACCCAAGCAAAACATAACATGGCGGCTGTACAAGGCGACTCCTCGGTCTGTGGCTTTTTGTCACCGTAAATGCCAAAAAGGACCGCCAGACAAGGGTACAGGCAGCGAGACGAAACACTCTGGAATAGTACTGCAGCTGCTGGGAGAGCCGAAGACGTGGATACAAACTAGGTCATATATGACGGTAAGCTAATGGTTGCTAATGCTAGTTTGCTATAAGTACGTCGTACTACACTGTAACGTCTGCAAGTTTTCGCTGTTGGATACTAAAATATGTATGCTGTGTGTGTGTGTTTCAGATGGCTCTGTTGTGGGAAAATTACCGCTTCAAACAGTCGGTCTGGGCGTTCAACACAGCCTCTCACTGATGTCAACACAGCCCGTCACTGATGTCACCCAGCTTCACAAACGATCAGCGATTATAGAGCTTAAGAATGTCTGTAGAAACGTTTATTTCCTGTGCAACACATTGGCTCTGATCTGCGTGAAAATCATGGAGAGACTGTTGAGACGTCATGGATGTACCTGCTCCAGCAGCACTGAGTCTGAGGTGGTGTCATGGCAAAAAATGATCATCTGACACAACTTGATCGCCAGGTTAATAACTATATTAGCCACAAAATATATATTCAAAAAGTAAACAGTACTGAGTTAGGTATAATAAGATATATTTGACAGTTATGATGCATTTTAGGCCAAAACAAACTTGATCTAGGATTAAAAGCAATTAAAATAATGCAGTCACAAGGTTACATGGAAAATGCTTGATTTACTAGATACATGTACTGTAGAAATATATATTCTCTGCATCAACAATGTACTACACATGCATTCATGTAATATTGCACTGGAAATTGCACTGACAATAAACCTCTGAAGTTTTTGCAGATGTCTTTTTATATGTGAAGGTTACCACCACGTGGCACAAATTTATACTAACAGATTGGAAAAGCTGTCTAAGAACAATCCAGCAGTTTGAGAAATCACTTTTGGTTTGGTGTAAGTCTGTCAACAGAATTATGAACCATAAAGCAGTTTGTGTTAAAATATTAAATCCCATTAAACCCTAATCTGGGGGTTTCCAATCATGTGTCATGGGGGGCCAAGACCCTGCAGGTTCTCTCTTCTACCCAGTCTCTTCAGCAGGTGTTTTCACTGATCTGCAGTCGGTGGAAGAAGTTCAGTGGAATCTGCTGTTGAAGATACTGTTTGGAGGTAAAGCCTGCAGGGTCTTGGCCCTCCATGGCACATGATTGGACACCCCTGCCCAAACCCATTATGATGAAGAACAGATGCTAATATGGCCCAGAATTCCTCCATATACTGGTACTATCACTAAAGTGTGCAGGGTCTTCTGCGGTGGCACATCCAACAATATAGTCTTCAGTTAATAAAATAATTGTTTTGGTTACTTTTTTATTAAAAATGAGCCATTATTTTCAAAGTCACCGATAAATGGTTTGTACTGTTGACTCTTTTCCCACCAGTGTCTTAACAGACAACATAGAAAATCATGATGCAAACACGTAAGTCACTAAATTGTTTATTACGATCAGCAGCAAATTCCAGATTATTCAGAATGTGCAAAATTCAAACTGTAAAAAAAAAAAAAAAAAAAAAAACCCTTAGAATGGGTCACACACGCCGGCCACGCTGCCTCACTGAAAAACAGCTGGGATGTGCTGGGTCAAGCTGGACCCGGTTCAGCAGATCTTCAGCCTGCATCTCTGTAAATAGTGAGGCAAGGTCCGGTTTGGGGTGGATCGTTTCCCTCTTGCCTAGACAAAAGACAGCAATGGGTGGTGATTAATTAAAGCAAGTTTAAAACATATTTGGGAAATACACTTGTTGCTAAAAGCCAAATCTTTATTTCAGATAGATTAAAAGTAAAGATTAAAAGAAAATAGAATAATATAACAAAGTGGGAAAAAATCTAACAAGGTCAAATTAAACAATAACCCCTCTGATTATAACGGATTATATATAACTTATTATATTATATATACTATATTAAATATTATATATATTATATAACGGATTATAACCCATTTCGGATAACATAGGTTATCCGAAATGGGTGACGGCTGAAGCCGCAGCTTATATTGCCCACCCATGTTCCATCCAAGAATTCAAAAGAAAAACAAAACAGGAGCAATTACAATTTGAATGTGACAATAAAGTACTTCGTTGTTGTATTTAACCACAATTTTCATGTAGCTGCGCTTCAGTAAAGTAGATTTTACAAGAGCTGGGTTACATTTAAAATCATCTGTTTTTAACTGTGGCCTCAGCAATCAGAATGAATTAATACATTCACTTGAATGGAATCTAGTACTTTAACTGAAGGTGCGCATCACCGAGTATGGAGTCGCTCAGTCAAAATATGGAGTTTTTATCAAAAGTTTAGCCACCGCTTTATCTTTTCTTGCCCTGGCTTCAAGTGTGGGCAGTGTTTTGTACTTTTATTGCTAAAATATAAAAGGAAGCACTACAACGGGTCTCAAATATTTGTAATGTGTCCTGTTACTGCATGAGTTTATTGATGATAGACTATAAATTACACATATCCTCCATTACACATATCCTCCATATCCTCCATTACAAATCCTCCACCTGAACAACGAGAGCAAGTTTTTAGCCAAAGTCAAATTCCTTGTATGTGTTGTGCATACTTGGCCAATAAAGCTGATTCTGATATAAACTAAATTATATTGATGACTGAACAACTGCCATTCCCCAAAGTGCAACATACAGTTATGAACATAACTCACAAAGGATCACACAAGTGATCTGACAAAAAAATAAATACATTAACAAGCGTTTTATTTTACAGTTGATGTGCCAGTCATTTTCAATTATTCTGTAATTAATATTCACACAATCAAATAAATCTCAATTCAGTCCCTTTTATATTAAGTGGAAATTGTGCTACTTTGGTTTGGCACTTTACCTATAAAAGCAAAGGATTTCAGTACTTTCCACAGCGGCAAGGTCTGTTGTGGGGTGGCTGCTTTCCTCTTGCCTAGACGAAAGACAGAAATAGATGGTGGTTAGTTCAAGTAAGTTCAACATTTATACAGGCACATCTCAAAAATTAGAATATCATGGAAAAGTTCAATATTTTTGTCACTCATTTCAGAAAGTGAAACCCATACTGTATAAAGATTCATTACACGGACAGTGATATATTGCAAGTGTTTATTTTAATTTTGATGATTATGGCTACAGCCCATATTAACCAACACCTCAGCCGCCAACATTTCTATTTAAAAACTATTTTTTAAAATTAATTTTATGTAATATTCTAATTTTGCAAAATTGAATTTGGGGTTTTCAGGGGCTGTAAGCCGTAATCATCCAAATTAAAATAAATAAATGCTTGAAATATATCACTGTCTGTGTAATAAATCTATATAATATACAGATTTCACTTTTTGAAATGAGTGACAAAAAATATAGAACTTTTTCATGATATTCTAATTTTTGGAGATGTACCTGTGTTAGGGAAACAGATTTGTGAAAGTCAGTGGTGGGATGTGACAAAAGTGCTCCATTTCCCTGACAAGCACCGCAGGATCTACTCTGTACAGGTACAGGTACATTATCAATCCAGGGATTTATGGTGGAACAGAAACAGCATGACAACACTGTTCCAACACTTCTTTTTTTGGAAAATCCACAGAATAGGTGTTTGGGTCTATTCTGACGCTTTAGAAAATTATATGAATCACTTCATGAATCACTGGTTTGAAAATGTTGAGATTTCGGCTCCTGTGGTCCACTTCACCTGTATCCACAATATAAACACTGAGGGAAGCTAACCCCTGGCATGTGGAAACAGATTCTAGGAAGAAATTACATATACAGTTAATGCACAGCACCAAAGTGCAACACGTACACAAACCAGGACTTTAACCAGGATTAACATATTTCATCGTTTTGCTCTCACAAGCGAATACTTAGGACAAAACAAGCGCGAATCAGCAGAGTTGGCTACTAGCTAGGTAGCTACTAGTTAACACTCGTTAGCCAGCACAGGACAGCGTTGCATCACTCAAAAAAAGTAAGCTTACCACCAACAGGATAAATAAGCGAACAGATGCACAATATTACAAATCACTCACCATCGATGGTTCTCTCACGTTCGTCTTCAGCTTGTCCGTAGTCCGGTTCTGTGCTGGGCTGCATCTGTAACGGGGCAGGTCGCTCCTCTCACTGTGGATCTGCCACCAAGCAGAGAAAACTCCACACCTCTTCATTGGACCATGGTGTAGATTTCTGCAAAACCTACAACGCCATCTGTATTAATATCGTATTTACTCGGTGACCGAGTTAGTCTGTGAAATACTGCAAATGGCGGTCGTGTAGATTCCATAGAAGACGGACGCTTTTGTGACGTTACGCCCTTACCAATCAGTGGCTCGCAGTCTGTTGACGTCACATCTCGGCTCGACTCAGCGCGGCTGTACCCTGGCCTCGAACAGGCACGAAAATAGCGCCTGTTAACCGGTGCTGGGGCTAATGGAAAAGGCTACAAACGTGGGCCAAGGCATAACGTGTTAGGCCAAGTGGGGCTAGTGGAAAAGGGCCTTTAGTTTCAGTCTTGGTCTTTGACTATGTGCTAGAGACAGCTGAATCTAAAATTAAATTACCTGAATGTAGGTAAGCCATCTTGTTTAGTGCAAAGCAAAGACAGCATTTGGACAAAAGAACCTCATACAATCTGTGAAGCATGGAAGTTGAAATGTTATAGTTAGTATGGCTAGCAAAGTATGGCCAACTTACCATCATACAACCCACTATGAATTCTTCATAGTTTTAGAGAGTGCTTGTTGAAAATATCAGACTGAATTGGATGTGGATCATCCAACATGAAAACAACACAAAAACATTTCAATAAATCCACAAAGAATTGGCTTAAAAGAAGCTGTGGGATGGATCAGTCAAAGTCTGGACCTTAATCTTAATGAAGCCCCATGAATGTCAGACAGCTGACAGAGGTGTGGGGGAAACTTTTGCCAGCTGAAGTCAGAGCCTGTTAGATGGTTACAGTAGATGTCTCACTGATGTTATTTCAGCCAGAGAAAAATTATACCTTACTGGGACATAAGATATTCTAAATGTTTCTCAGTAGGAATTTGGAATCTTTGTATGTTTTTTTTAAATGAAATAAGTGGAAATTATGGTAGCTTTTTGCATAGCTTACGTAATCATATCAGCTTCATCTACTTTATAGTCATAATTTGAAAGGTCAAACATTGATATATTTACACTTTTGTGAAAAGAATTAACAATATTCAGTTTTTCACATAATAATAATAATGGTTTGCATTTACATAGCGCCTTTCAAGAAACCTAAAGTGCTTTACAATGAAAATCAATTATTCATTCACTCCAAAGAAAAACAATGGTAACGGTAAGCTACTACTGTAGCCACAGTTGCCCTGGGGCAGACTGACGGAAACGTGGCTGCCAATCCACACCGACGGCCTTGCTGACCACTACCAAACATTTATACACATTCATTTCCAGTGTCATGGACACTGGAGGCAAGGTGGGTCAAGTGTCTTGCCTAGGGGCACAACGGTAGGATGGCTGGGGAGAGCAGGATTCGAACCACCAATGCTCTGGTTATTGGACAACCTGCTCTACCTCCTGAGCCACTGCCGCCCACATGTCCCTCCTTCGTTCCATTTTTGCTGGGCACTAAATTGCACAGCAGGAAGTTCCACTTTTATGTGGTCTTTGGCATGACCCGGCCGGGACTTGAACCCCGACCTCCCGGTTGTGGGGCGGATACTCTACCCCTAGGCTACCAGTCCTTGACTGTATGCCTTTCGCAGATATCCAATGGAAGCATTTATCTTATAGCTGCCTAACTGACTGAACCCCAAAAGGAGAAAATAACAGACTTCCTGGTAGGGGTGGGACAAAAGATGGATTCAGTGATAGATCATGATACTTGACACCAACAACAATGCACCAATCCCTAAACGTATGGATTGATCTTTTATTAATTATATACATATATAGAGAGCAGCGCGGTGGCAGGGTGGTTAGCACTACGGCAGCACAGCAACTCACCCTTGGCCGGGGGATCCTGGGTTCGATCCCAGCCCCCGACCAACAGTGATCTGTGTGGAGTTTGCATGTTCTCCCCGTGTCTGCGTGGGATTACTCCGGGATTTCTCCGGTTTCCTCCCACATGCCAAAAACATGCAAGTTAGGTTAACTGGCATCAAAACTGGGGATTCTAAATTATCCTTAGGTATGACTGTGACAGTGAATGGTTGTCTGTCTCTCTGGGTTGGCCCTGCGATGGACTGGCGATCTGTCCAGGGTGTACCCTGCCTCTTGCCCAAAGATGCTGGGATAGGCTCCAGCCCCGCCGTGACCCGAAAAGGACTAAGCGGAAGAAGATGAATGAATGAATGAATGTATACATGTATATACAGTGGGGCAAAAAAGTATTTAGTCAGCCACCAATTGTACACGTTATCCCACTTAAAAGATGAGAGAGGTCTCCAATTTTCATCATAGGTATACCTCAACTATGAGAGACAAAATGAGAAAAAAAAAAAAAAATCCAGAAAATCACATTGAAGGATTTTTAATGAATTAATTGGTAAATTCCTTGGTAAAATAAGTATTTGGTCACCTACAAACAAGCAAGATTTCTGGCTCTCACAGACCTGTAACAACTTCTTTGAGAGGCTCCTCTGTCCTCCACTCATTACCTGTATTAATGGCACCTGTTTGAACTCATTATCAGTATAAAAGACACCTGTCCACAACCTCAAACAGTCAGACTCCAAACTCCACTATGGCCAAGACCAAAGAGCTGTCAAACGACACCAGAAACAAAATTGTAGACCTGCACCAGACTGGGAAGACTGAATCTGCAATAGGTAAGCAGCTTGGTGTGAAGAAATCAACTGTGGGAGCAATTATTAGAAAATGGAAGTCATACAAGACCACTGATAATCTCCCTCGATCTGGAGCTCCACACAAGATCTCACCCCGTGGGGTCAAAATGATCACGAGAACAGTGAGCAAAAATCCCAGAACCACACGGGGGGACCTAGTGAATGACCTGCAGAGAGCTGGGACCAAAGTAACAAAGGCTACATCAGTAACACACTATGCCGCCAGGGACTCAAATCCTGCAGTGCCAGACGTGTCCCCCTGCTTAAGCCAGTACATGTCCAGGCCCGTCTGAAGCTTGCTAGAGAGCATTTGGATGATCCAGAAGAGGACTGGGAGAATGTCATATGGTCAGATGAAACCAAAATAGAACTTTTTGATGAAAACTCAACTTGTTGTGTTTGGAGGAGAAAGAACACCATACCTACTGTGAAGCATGGGGGTGGAAACATCATACTTTGGGGCTGTTTTTCTGCAAAGGGACCAGGACGACTGATCCGTGTAAAGGAAAGAATGAATGGGGCCACGTATCGTGAGATTTTGAGTGAAAACCTCCTTCCATCAGCAAGGGCATTGAAGATGAAACGTGGCTGGATCTTTCAGCATGACAATGATCCCAAACACACCGCCTGGGCAATGAAGGAGTGGCTTCGTAAGAAGCATTTCAAGGTCCTGGAGTGGCCTAGCCAGTCTCCAGATCTCAACCCCATAGAAAATCTTTGGAGGGAGTTGAAAGTCTGTGTTGCCCAGTGACAGCCCCAAAACATCATTGCGCTAGAGGAAATCTGCATGGAGGAATGGGCCAAAATACCAGCAACAGTGTGTGAAAACCTTATGAAGACTTACAGAAAACGTTTGACCTCTGTCACTGTCAACAAAGGGTATATAACAAAGTACTGAGATGAACTTTTGGGATTGACCAAATACTTATTTTAGCGAGGAATTTACCAATTAATTCATTAAAAATCCTTCAATGTGATTTTCTGGATTTTTTTTTCCTCATTTTGTCTCTCATAGTTGAGGTATACCTATGACAAAAATTGGAGACCTCTCTCATCTTTTAAGTGGGAGAACTTGCACAATTGGTGGCTGACTACTTTTTTGCCCCACTGTGTATATATATATATATATATATATATTCATGTAAATGTTGCATACTCTCCTGGGTATTCAACCAATTGCATTTTCAGTCCACTGGATGGCGCAAAGCAAGCACCCAGTCATGTGAAATCATAGCTTGTCTCGGGAGATTTGCAGCCAGATAGCACAAAAGCGTCCATTGTCAGTGGAAGTGATATCTTGTCTTGCGAGATTTGCAGCCAGCTTTGAAAGTTAGGAAGCAGTTAGCTCTAAGTTCGCTCAAATGTCAGGCCTTTTTTGGATTTTTAACAAAGATGGAAAGAAAGACCTTGACATGACACACAACCCTCAAGAAATACTCCAAGAAAAAACAAAACAAAACATGCAGGCCAGCACACATCTCAAAGCAGCATTAGCAATGGCTAAGCTAAAAACACACCGGCATGGAGCTTGCTAGCAGTGCTGCAGAAAAAGTAAGTGATGTTTATTTACAAAGCGCTTTTCAGAGATATATAGTACAATAAAGTAGAATAAAAGGAATTTGATAGATAAAATTAAAAAAAAATACAAAAACAAGTTAAAACACAAGATTAAAATAATTTAAAAATATCAGACTTACCATTAAAAAGCAGTTGAATTGAAACTCAACAGAAAGCCTCCTTGAACAAAAATGTTTTCAGCTGCTTTTTAAAAGAGTCCACAGAGTCAGATAAACATAGCTGGAGTGGGAATCTATTCCAAACAAACACCATCCACTGCCCTTCCTGTGTGCAGAGACGAGTCTCCAAGGAAAATGAAGCCCAGAGAATACTTTATTATATGAAAGAGATGTCAACAATTTTACTTTGGGAAATGATTTGAGGTTGAATAAGGTGAAAAAACATTTTTGGAATATATGGGATTGCGAAACTCAATATCGCAATATGATTATCATTGAATGGTGATAGGATCATATCATGACCCAAGTATCGTGATCTGAATCGAAAGGTTCCTCGTGATTCCCACCCCTACTTCCTGGACATCTTTAATATTTAGTTGGTGATCTCTGAATTACCTAATGATTCCGGGGGGGGGGGGGGGGGCTGAAAAGTTCATAGTGGTCAAATTTGACCAAAATGTGTTTTATTTTTCAATATAATCTCCCCAGCGCTCCTCAGCGCTTGGATTCATTCATTTTCATTTATTTCAAACATGTAGACCATGCTCTACACAAGATATATACAAAAAAGCATTATATATATTACAAAATAAGGCAAAATACAATAAAGAATCTTATACTACTTAATATTAATAGTCTACATATCTGAAAAGGAGTGGGTGGAAGTTTACACTTGTATAATCCCATCCCTTTTCCATAAGTCATCCATTACTTAGGGTTCAAGGACTCGACTTCTTTATACATATAATAACAAAAACAAATGTTAAAAAAATACAAAAAAATAATATACAACTTTTCCACTCATATAAGCTCCACAGTAGGTCACAAACTAAACATCCTTCTTCACACTTTATACTTAAACATCCATACCACATAAATACAAACTACCAGTTTAAGCTCTGTAATTGCGATGTAAAGAAAAAAACAATAACAGACTTGTTAACTATCAGTTTTCTCAACTTTTCTACATTTCTGGAACACCATATCTTTGTACCTCTCTTTAAACAACTTTGTATCTAGATATTGCTTCAAATCAATATTTAGCTTGTTCCATAATTTTACTCCACATACAGAAACACAAACTCTCTTTCTGGTAGTGCGTGCATTAATAATTTTGAATTTATATAATCCTCTTAAGTTAGAGCTTCCTTCTCTTTCTATGAATAAACTTTGGATGTTTCTGGGAGATGATTGTTTTTTGCTCTACACAAAATATGTACTGTTTGAAATTCAACCAGATCTGTAAACTTCAAAATTTTAATCTGTAGTAAAAGTGAATATGATCCCTGTAACCTGCACTGAAAATAATACGAACTGCTTTCTTCTATAAATAAAAAGTGAATGCAAAATGCTTTTATAGTTGTTGCCCCAGATCTCTGCACAATAAGTTAAGTAAGGTGAAACCAGTGAACAGTATATGTATAGTAATATATGTATAGTAATGTGAAGTGATGGACAATCTAATACCTGACTTGCTTTACCCGATACTGCAATGTTTCCTGATATTTTGGAATAAATATAATATGTGATTTCCAACTTATTTTCCCATCTATTATTACCCCAAGAAATCTGATTTCAGTTACTCTTTCAAGATCAACCCCATGTATTTGAATCTTTACATCTGTTTTAATTTTGTTGTTTCCAAAGTACATTATTTTAGTTTTATTCAAGTTTAATGATAGTTTACTATTATTAAACCAAATGGTTAATTTATTCATCTCTGTAATTATCGTTTCCACTACCTGCTGTAAATCATCACCTGAATAAAAGATGTTAGTGTCATCAGCAAACAAAACCAGCTTCAATACTTTTGAGACTCTACATATATCATTAATGTATAAATTAAACAATTTCGGACCCAGCACAGACCCCTGGGGGACACCACAAGCAAATGTCCAGACGCAATGTGCAACAATCATTTGGATCCGCTTGGATCTCTGTGGTTGAAAAAATAAACCACATTTGGTCAAATTTGACTACTATGAACTTTTCAGCCTACTAACTTTTCAGCCCTCCCTCACAGTGTCATTCATTGGGCATCAGAGAGCTTTAAAATGTCTTACCATTCCGGTGTCCCGCCCGTGGGACGTTTTACATTGGCTGGACACTGGCTGGAATGGTAAGAGGTTTAAATCTCGAGCTGTAAATCAGGTATGTGTCTGTTAGTATATTACCAATTTTCTCCAAAGTTTTATATATATATAAAAAAAAAAATGTTGCTACACAGTTATTGGCGTATATGGAGTAATAATTACTTACATCCTCTCTATGGCTTCTAACCAAATTATTCAACCGAGAGTGCTAACTCCTACTTGATTCTTCTTCTTCTCCTCCTTCTTTTGGCTGCTCCCTTTAGGGGTCGCCACAGCGGATCATCTGCCTCCATCTCCCCCTATCCCTTGCATCTTCCTCTGTAACACCAACTCTTTCCATGTCCTCCTTCACTATATCAATGAATCTTTGTGGTCTTCCGCTTTTCCTCCTGCATGGCAGCTCAATCTTCAGAAAATCTCCCATGGTTAAATACAGACTGCATACAATTAATGAAAAATAGGGACCACCTTCTTAAAATAGCTTTGAAATCAGGCCTGACTGTGGATAGACAAAAATTTACATCAGCAAGGAATAAGGTGACACAGGCAAGGCCAAAGCTGATTTTTTAAGAATATTATTAAGAAAGAGAAAGGCAATGGTTAAAAAAAAAAACAAAAAAACAAAACAAAAACAAATTGGCATACCATTAACAAACTCAGTGGCAGGCAAAGCACAAAAGATGACAGAGAATTAGAAATAAAAGTTAATAATAAATTAGTGAAATATCCAACCATCATTGTGACAGAGTTAAATAACTATTTTATAAGTTCTGTAAAAGAAATATTGCAACTGTTTAAACCACCGTTCTATCAAACTGTTCCTGTTACTGATACAAAACCTATTTTTTATATAGATGAAATAACAGAAACAGAAGTAGCCAATATTATTAGTTCACTGAACACCTCCAAAGCAAAGGATAATTTTGACATGGACACTAACTTTTTAAAGGAATATACTGTAAAGACTCATTAATACCACCGATTACACATATGGTAAATTTATCTATTAAATACGGTACTCTACAGTCCCACCTGCTTAGAAAATAGGGATGGTCAATCCTGTTTTTAAATCCGGTAATAAAACAGGTAAAAACAATTATAGACCTATTAACATCTTACCAATAGTCTCAAAAATTATAGAGAAATGGGTGGCTGAATTATTAATAGAACATCTAAACAAGGGCCATACCCCTTTGCATCCTATGCAATTTGGATTTCATGCCCATCACTCAACAGAGTCAGCCATTAGCATGTTTTTTAGAAAAGACCAAAAGCTCTCTTGATAGGTGCAGCTGTGTCGGTTCAGTTTTTTTGGGGGGGACCTGAAGAGGGCGTTTGACACAATGGACTACAAAATTCTTTTAGCCAAATTAACTAATTTCAACTTTTCAGAACAAGCTCTTAAATGGAAATTGTATCTTTCAAATAGATTGCAATGTGTTGTGGTCAATGGTGTCAGATCATCTTATCAGGAGTGTCCAATGGGTGTCCCACAAGGTTCCATACTCGTACCAATTCTATTTTCATTATATATAAATGATTTACCGGACATATGCAAAAACATTCATATTCAAATGTATGCTGATGATGCAGTAATATACACACGTGCAAAAAACGTCCAAGAAGCTGGCCATATTCTCACATCTGCAATGTCCAATACTCAGAATTGGCTTTCAAAATCATGTCTTCTTTTAAATACTAAAAAAAACGTGGATGTATTTTTCGAAACAACCAGTTCAGACCACTCACTCAAATGTTTTCCTGGAAGGGGAAGAGCTGGAATTGGTACATAAACTTAAATACCTCGGAGTGATTTTGGATTCTTCTTTAACCTTTAAAAATCATGTTAAAAAAATCTCAATCAAATACAATTTATCCAATTTCAGACAGATTAGGCCATCGCTGACAACAAAAGCTGCAAAAATGTTTTTACATGCAAGGATTTTATCTCATATGGAATATTGTTTTACCAACTAGACCTTTAACGGTGTAACTACACTTAATCAAATTGAATCACCATATAAAAGAGCATTAAAAATCTTTGACAGAAAACCAATCTTATATCACCACTGTAATATTCTGGAAAAATACAAATTACTGAGCTTTAATAGCTTCAAAATCTTGAAATACGCCTGCACTATATATAAAATACTTCATGGACTTGCACTACCACCATTAAAGAATTATATTAAAGTTAAAGCTGCCAGAGGAACAACCACTAGGGCCTCTACTAGAGGAGATTGTGAAATACCCTATAGACGTACCACCTTTGGACAATCTGTCCTCTCAGTCAAAGGCAGTAAAATATGGAATGACATTCCATCCACAATAAGAGAACTTCAAACATAATCCCTTCAAAACCCACCTGAAAAACTGGTTAAAAGCAAACAATGTAATCATTACTCCTAGTCTCTTCACATTATTATATTGCTGTACTTATTTGCATTATTGGTGTTGTGTTTTTATTACTGTCACTGGTGTTTTTGCTACTACTGCCTTCTGTATTTTATTTACAGCATTTACTCACTGCTTAATCTCCTTGATTAATAAATTTGCACATTTTAGAATTTGAATATATGTGCCAAATATTTACTTCTTTATCCTACTTATTTGAAATTATATCTATTAACATGGGTACTTTACTTACAGACATGAGTATCTTTGTATTTGCTGTTCTTATAACAATAATGTGTTGCTTGAATATGTATTTTTTTTACTTCTATATATGTTTTTCTTACTGTATACTCAATAACCTCAGGACATTTACACCAGTATTTCCTAATGATATGAATTAATATGCCTTGTCTTCTTATCTTATAGAAATAATTTCAATTCTTTTATTCTTTCTATTTTTCTGTCCGTAGTGGAGCTTTGTCTTTCATGGTCTATTTTCTATGTTCAACAACCTGCCAAGGGACTACGAATGTAAATTAGTTTGCTAACTTCGGCATGTTTACACAAGTATTTTGTACTAATGTTCATCAATATGCATTGTCCCTTTCAAATAAACATTAAATTAATTAACATCCTTTGTCCAATATATCCACTATCCCTCCTCTGCACATTTCCAAACCATCTCAGCCTTGCCTCTCTTGCTTTGTCTCCAAACCGCTCAACCTGAGCTGTCCCTCTGATATACTCATTTCTAATCCTGTCCCTCCTAGTCACTCCCAATGAAAATCTTAGCATCTTCAACTCTGCCACCTCCAGCTAAACTTCCTGTCTTTTTGTCAGTGCCACCGTCTCCAAACCATACATCATAGCAGGTCTCACTACCATCTTGTAAATCTTTCCTTTCACTCTTGCTGCTACCCTTCTGTCAACAAATCACCCCTGGTACTTGTCTCTACCCACTCCACCCTGCCTGCACTCTCTTCTTCACCTCGCGTGCATTTTCCATTGCTTTGGATGGATGACCTAAACTCATCTACTTTCAGTACCTCTACTCCTTCCATCTTCACCGTTGCACCTGCCTCTCTCTCATTCACACTCATATATTCTGTCTTGCTTCTACTGACTTTCATTCCTCTTCTCTCTAGAGCATACCTCCACCTCTCCAAATTCTCTTCCACCTGCTCCCTATTCTCACTACAGATCACAATGTCGTCTGCAAACATCATGGTCCACGCCACGGAGACTCCTGTCTGAACTCATCCGTCAGCCTGTCCATCACCATGGCAAACAACAAGGGGCTCAGAGCCAATCCCTGATGTAACCCCACCTCCACCTTGAACCCATCTGTCACTCCTACAGCACACCTCACCACCATCTCGCTGTCCTCATACATGTCCTGCACCACCATCACATACTCTTCTGCCACTTCTGACTTCCTCATACAGTACCACATTTCCTCTCTTGGCACCCAATCATATGCTTTCTCTAGCTCCACAAACACAGTGCAACTCTTTCTGACCTTCTCTATACTTCTGCATCAGCACTCTTAAAGCAGACATTGCATCTGTAGTACTCTTTCTTGGTATGAAACCGTACTGCTGCTCACTGATTGTCACTTCTCCTCTTAATTAACATGGCTTCAACAACTCTCCCATATCTTCATAGTGTGACTGATCAACTTTATGCCTCTGTAGTTACTACAGCTCTGAGCATCACCCTTGTTCTTGAAAACTGGTCCAAAAACACTTCTTCTCCACTCCGCTAACTCCTACTTGATGGAACAAATGAAAAAAAATAGATCCAAGGTCAGGCTGCTGGAGCAGTTTTACTGGACCTAAAAAAAAAAAGCTTTTGATGCTGTGAATCACCACATTTTAGTTACAAAAAATATCTAGATTCATTTTTCTAATCCGGCCATGCAATGTTTTTCCATCTTATCTGTGTAACAGAAAACTGTGTAATGGTGAATAATGAAAGATCTTTCTTAACTTAAAATTCAAGTTTTCCACCCACAGGACATTTCACATTGGCTGGAAATTGGCAGGAATGGTAAGAGGTTAAAGTATTTATAATGAAATTCAACATCGTTAACAATAGGTCATTGATCAAGTTCTTTTTTTTTTTTTTTTCCTGAGAACTCACCAGACACAATCCCTCGGTGATCACTGATATAATGCCCATAAGCTTCCCAACAGTCTTTGTCCTCAGACTGGTGAACAGAGCGGACAGTGACAGGACATCCTGGAGGTAGATTCTCCACCAACACCTTAATCTTTTCGTCGACCATAGCCCGAGTTGGGCTGACAGAGAGAATAGGATAAACAATCTCTGACATGGCTGATAATTGTCTGTGGAAAAATAAAAATTACATAGGAGGTATTAGGACACGTTAGGCTTTTTTTTTTTCAGTACTTCACATAACAGTTTTTAAATCTCAGACATTCCATTTAGCTCTCTACTTGTTATGTTTCCCTCTACTGAATGGTTAAGGGACAGAATTTTGAAAGCAAAATGCTAATTTGGGGATTTATCTCAATTCACACCATATTACTCCAGATTTATGCCAAAAAGCTTGCTACACTAGGTTCATATTACGATAATGTAATCAAAAGTGCACTGTCTGACTTCCGGTCTGGACGCCATGGCGACTGCAGCTTAACACTGAAGCTCTCAGACCCAATCCAGGATAACACCTTGAAAATCAAACTTAACAGATTTTTGGAGGAGTGAAAATCAAAAGACAAAATCATCATGTCTAAAGGAAAACAGAAGAAACTGAAATTCTCCAGGCCAGGACACGTATCGGCCGGAGAATCTGAACTGGAAGATCTCCGTTCAGAAGACGAGGAACTGGTGATAGCTAACAAAAGGGTTAGCCTGAAATCACTATTTGAGGAGCTACGACGATTTCGCCGAGAAGTTACGGCCGAATTTCAGGAATTCAGAGAAGAATTGAAAAGGACAAACAGCAGAGTGGACCAGGCCGAGAACCGAATCTTGGAAACAGAGGATCGAATAAAAGTGCTCGAAGATTCTGTGCTAGACCTACGCAAAAGACAAGCAGCTATAGAGGCTAAGCTAACCGACCAAGAAGGAAAACAAAGAAGAGACAACATAAGAATTCATGGTCTGATAGAAGGAACCGAAAATGGTTTTAACTCAATGGCAGAATGCGTGGAATCCTTACTAAGAGAGAAATTGGATATTCCACAAACCACCGACTTGAAGATAGAAAAGGCACATCGTTCATTAGCCGCTAGGCCGGCGGCGGAAGCGCCCCCACGTTCGGTGTTGGTAAGATTTTCCAATTTCAAAATAAAACAAGAGGTTGTAAGACTGGCCTGGCAGAAAAAAGGATTTATGCACCAGGAGAGAAAAGTCTACGTGGAACACGATTACGCCCCGGAGGTCCTTAAAAAGCGCAGGGAATACAATGACGCGAAAAAGGTGTTAAGAGAGAAGAAATTGCGCTTTCAGACTCCATTTCCTGCGAAGTTAAGGGTCTTCTACGGCGATGAAACGTGTCTCTATAATTCGGCGGAAGAAGCAACAGCTGACATGGCGAAAAGAGGGCTCCCGGTAACGGTATTTAAACCCGCAGCAGACCCGAGTGAGAAGAAACAAAACAAAAACTTGTTAAAATAGAAATGTGACAATAATCCACATGTTCTCCTCATACTAACAAATACTGTTTTTGCGTGAATGTTTGATGTGATGGGGGTGGGAGGGTGCACACAATTTCACAGGGTTTAGGCATAAAAGGAAAAAAAAAAAATCATTACAAGTTTGGATTGGGTTCTGAAACTCACGTTAAAAGCATGGGACTACTTTCAGTGGTAAGAGAGGGCCCTCAACACGTAACAGAGTTTGAGGAATTTCCCTCAGGGCCTTCACTCCATCAAGGCTCTTACAGGGTCTTTAAAAAGACCTCAGCTCAGGAAGTTCTTATGACAGCTTTTTGTTTTAAAGTTTTTTACACTATGTTCTTAATGTTTTTCTTGTTTTTAATGTTCTTTCAGTTTCTGAGTAGCACAAATGAGGGCCACCACACAGTTATACTAAACAAAACAACACAATGGAGAAACAGGGTGTAACCAAAATAATTTCATATAATGTAAAAGGAATCCTGAATCCAGTTAAAAGATCCAAGATTCTAGGCAAAATGAAAAAAGACAAAGCAGGAATAATATTTTTACAAGAAACCCACCTAACAGACGTGGAACACAATAAACTCAGTAGACAAGGGTTTAAAATGATCTCTTCATCTTCATATAAATCAGGGAGGAGGAGGGGAGTAGCAACATTGATATCAACCAAAATTACATTTGAAAAAAAATCAGAACACAAAGATAAAGAAGGGAGATACAGTTTGGTAACTGGGCGGCTTGAGGGAGAAGATATCATCCTGCTGAATGTGTATGCTCCCCCAGGGGCTAACTGGAAATTTTATAAAAATGTATTCGACCTAATGATAACTAAAGCTCAAGGTTTAGTGATATGTGGTGGGGACTTCAATCTTAGACTGAATCCATACTGGGATGCTTCTGGTAATTCCCCACATCAAAATAACACCCAAAACAGGAAGACTCGGATGCTACTAAAAGAAATGGGAATCTGTGACGTGTGGAGGGAACTCAACCCCAGTGTAAAAGACTATACATTTTACTCAACTCCACATTCATCTTACTCAAGGATTGACTATTTTTTATGTTTAATAGAGACATTGGAAGAGTAAAAACATGTAAAATAGGACTGATGGATCTCTCCGACCACAGTCCGATCTACATGGACTTAAATATCCAAAAATACACAAATAATACATTTTCTTGGAGGTTAAATTCAAATGTCCTGAAAGGACCATTGAAAGATGAATTGGAATCAGATATTCTCAGATATTTGGAAGATAACGATAATGGAGAAGTATCCCCTTTAATACTGTGGGATGCATGCAAAGCTGTAATAAGAGGAAAGATTATTGCAAAACTGGCAACCCAAAAGAAACTAAGACAAGAAAAACTATCCACATTAGAGTCAGAACTTAGGAACCTAGAAAAAGAACACAAAGGCAACACTCATTCTACTGACTCGCTCAAGATTAAGGAAATTAAAAACCAAATAAATGAGATCTACACAATAGAAATCCAGAAGAAACTTACATTTCTGAAACAAAAATACTATGAAGCAGGCAGTAAATCGGCAAAATTGCTAGCCTATAAATTGAGGAAACATCAAACAGAAAGAGCAATCTACAAAATCAGAGACCCAGTATCAAAGGAAATAAAATTCAGAATTCAGGATATTCTTAAAAGCTTCGAGAATTACTATAAGAACTTATACTCCCACAAAAAACATAAAAACGCATCCGAGGCATTCCTAAACACATTAAACCTTCCCCAACTTACGGAGTCACAAAATAAAACACTACTGTCAGAAATACATCCTAAAGAATTGGAAAAAGCAATTATGAAACTTAAAGCTAACAAATCCCCAGGAGCTGATGGCTATACAGCAGAGTGGTACAAAACCTTTAAACAGCAACTATCTCCTCTCCTCCTGAAAACATTTAATTATGTCCTCCACACAGGGGAAATCCCCCCCTCCTGGAGAGAAGGGGTCATTGCAGTTATACCTAAACCTGAAAAGGATAAACTAGAGTGCTCCAACTACAGACCAATCAGTGTACTAAATCAGGACTATAAGCTTTTTACCATTATCCTTGCCAAAAGGTTAGAAAATATACTGACAGACCTAATTCATTTAGACCAAACAGGTTTTATAAGACAAAGACAGACACAAGACAACATTCGACGCACTTTACACATAATTCATCATATAAAAAAATATAACTTAAATGAGATTCAACTTTATGAGATGAGATTCAACTTTATTGTCATTACACATGTATGAATACAAGGTAACGAAACGTGACTTGGCATTTGGGCACGCTCTGCAGAGCGCATCCAAGGCCGGGGCAGCCGCTAGGCGCCAGTCATAATGCAGTCATATTGGGATTAGATGCTGAAAAAGCATTCGATTCGGTTGACTGGTCTTTTCTATATAGAATCTTATCCAGTTTCAATTTTCATAACAACTTCATTAGAACTATACAGGCATTATATAAAAAACCAACAGCTAAAATAAGGATTAACGGTAATTTATCATCATCTTTTGAACTGGAAAGAGGATGTCGTCAGGACTGCCCCCTGTCTCCACTGCTCTTTGCAATCTTCATAGAACCTCTGAGCCATTGGATAAGACAAAACCAAAAAATTCAAGGTATTACACTTGGTCAGAAGGAACATAAAATAGCACTCTTTGCTGATGACATTTTAATATACCTAGGGCAGCCGAACACTTCTTTACCAGAACTAACCTCAGTTTTTTCAGAGTATGGAGATTTATCGGGGTACAAATTAAACATGCATAAAACCCAAGTTTTAACATTCAACTATGACCCAAATCATTATTCACTAAGCAAACTCAAAACTAACTGGGAGTCGGAATCTATGAAATATCTGGGGGTCAATATCCCGAAACAACTCAACAAAATTATATCACTAAACTATGATCCACTGGTGACAAAAATAAAATCTGACCTAGCAAGATGGAATATGATACCATTCTTGGGTACTGCACAAAGAATTGAAGCAGTCAAAATGAATATACTTCCACGTCTTCTATACCTTTTCCAAACAATACCGGTAGAACCTCCCAAAAAAACATGGCAGGAGCTGGACAGAAGGATCTCAAGATTCATATGGCAGGGCAAGAGACCTAGAATCAGATATAGAACCCTACAGCTAAACAAAGACAAAGGTGGGCTCGCGCTGCCAAATATCAGGGACTACTTTAAAGCCGCACAAATTAAAACTTTAGTAGAGATATGTAACCCAGTCTACACTGCACAATGGAAGGAGATCGAATGCCAAATAACAAGTGACATCCCCCTACAGGCGATAATAGGGAACAATGCCTTATCTAAGCTGTTGAATAACACTAACCCGTGGATAGAGACCCCGCTAAAAATTTGGTTTAAGATAGTCAGAGAGAATCAAACTAAAGAGCCCTATCGACTTCTGCAATGGATTGCCTATGATCAGGACTTTACTCCTAATAAAACAGACACCAGATTTAAAAAGTGGAAGGAGAAAGGGCTGATAAAATATTACGATTTTTTTAAAGGGCAAATCTTAAGAAGTTTTGAAGATTTGAAAAAACAAGGCCTAATAAATCAAGACCTTTACAGGTTCTTCCAGCTTAGACACCACATAAACAATATACTTAAAAAGGAGGTTTTGGAAAGGGCCCAGTCAGGTGTTCTGAAGGTCTTCTTAATGGCATATAAAGGGATCCCAGGGATCAGATACATTTCCAAAATATACCAAGGTCTTCAAGACTTAAAAGGAGACAACACATCTTATATAAAAGAGAGATGGGAAAAAGAGGGGAATTTCACTTTACAACTGGAAATATGGGAAAAGCTAAATAAACAGCAATGGAAAAGTACCTCATCCCTGCAGTGGAGAGAATTTGGATGGAAAAACTTGGCAAGATTTTTCAGAACACCTGCACAAAACAAATTTACCCATAAGGGATTGAACTGTTGCCGCTTGTGTGGTGAAAAGACTGCAAATCATTTTCATGTGTTTTGGTCATGCCCAGTTATCCACCAATATTGGACCAAGGTACAGACAATATTGGGGAAAATATTCAAAATTACAGTTCCCTTTTCTTTTGTAACTTTGTATTTGGGTTTACTACCGGACTCACTGGAAAGACGAGGAGAAAAATACTTATTCAATGTTTTAATATTGGCAAGCAAAAAAGCTCCAACTAAAAAATGGATGTTGAAGGACTGTCCTACACCTGAAGATTGGACTAACGTGATCCAAGACATTTACTCGATGGAAAAGTTGACATTCGCACTGAGACAGGACATGGATGGGTTCATGAACTTTTGGCAACCCTGGACCGCATATGTGTCTTCCATTAGATCTAATCTTTGACAAATACCATTTCAATAATGGTTCCGCTCTTTGTTCCATCGCTACTCAGATGCTCTTTTATCTTTATTTACTTACTTTTTCTTTTTGTTTGTTTTTTTTACTGGTTTGTTTGTTTTTTTGTTATTTGTTTTTTGTTTTTTTTTCTCTTTAATTTCACTTTTTCTTTCACTTTAAAAAAAAAAAAGGGGTGTTGTAAGAATTAATCTTCCAATGTTGTCAGATATCAGAAAATAAGGGAACATGTGATGAAAATGTAAACAATGCATTGCTGTAACGACCTGTATACCCTTTACAAAAACTTAAAAAAAAAAAAAGTGCACTGTCAAAAGCGTACAACTCATTTATAGGTGTGTCAAAGTCAAAGTCCATTGTACTACTACAGTGGCAGAAAAACAGTCTGTACCGGTGAAACACACAAAAGGGTTGTCCCAACTCTTAAATTTCAAGAGTTGTCTTTTGACAGTAAAATGTAATCACGCATGCATACACCACTAATAAGAATCGTCATCATCATCATAGCAGTATGTTGTGGGCGACAATGACCGTTTCATTTAGGTCCAAAGTAAAAAAAAAAAACTGGATGAGAACTAAACAGAAGAAGCACTATTGTCAGTTGATTGTACATCTCGTGCCATCCTGGCTTTTGTTTTATTTTGGCCATGACAGCCAGCAAATTATGCTGTTAACGTTAGCTGGACCAAGCAACCCAGAGCTTGGATTCCTGAATGACTAGAAGCTTGATTTGCTGGGTACAAACAGAGAGAAACTGGCTACCCTTCAGCTTACCTGCAACTTCATGTCCATCCCCACTTGACAGCCTTTCTTCCAGGCAGATCATCCACCCACCCTTGACCAACTATTTCATTCATAGACATTACTTAGCTCATTTGATTATAGTTTACTAGTGCATACCTGTGCATGCCTGTAAAAACTTCTATTAGATGTGATTGGCGGTTGGCAACCAGCTTACAGGTACATTACCACCACGTACTTCACTCTGTATCATCACTCTATGCTCGTGTGTCATATCCACGTACGCCACTCTATATCATCACTCTATATATCTTGGCCGTGGCAACTGCCACCAACATTGCTCCACTCTATATGCTGAATTATCACTCTGTACCGTCACGTACTTCGCACTATATCATCACTCTATGTCTGTCTGACTCTTCTTCTTCTAACTAAATCCTGCCCGTAGAAACCAAGTGTAAGCAAGTATTTCTGCATGCTCGTAGAAAGCAGGTGTAAGCAAGGGTGTAAGCAAGCACATCAGCACTCATTCAGCGATGCCTGCCTTTGATCTTTGATAAGGTCATAGTGAATCCTATATTTGATGATGTCATAGTGACTTCTATGATGCTACATTTGATCTTTGCTGATGTCTAGTGAGTCCTATGATCTTTGCTGATGTCATAGCGAGTCCTATGATCGTGAGTGATGCCTGCGTTTGATCTTTAATGATGTCATAGCGAGTCCTATGATCGTGAGTGGTGCCTGCCTTTGATCTCTGATGTCCTATGATCGTGAGTGAGCGTGAGTGATGCCTGCCTTTGATCTCTGATGATGTCATAGCGACTCCTATGATCGTGAGTGATGCAGTCCAAGGATGGATAATTTTTTCCACACATGAGTCTTATACATAGGAACATCATAGGACATCATGCATACATCATAGGAACATCATAGGTGGTCCTATGATCATTCAGCAAGTCCTATGGTTGTGACAGACAGACAGACAGACAGACACACACACACACAGATTTCTTGAATTATAATATGATTATGCTCCAACCTGGACACCTCCTTGATCAAGAGCGATGTGAAAGATTTTTCTTCTTTAGATTTGATTGGCGGTTGGCAACCAGCTTACAGGTGCATTACTGCCACATACTTCACTCTATATCATCATTGCTATCTTCACGGCATCTTATTGCATCACCACTCTATATATCATTCAAGAAATCTGTCTGTGTGTCACGACCATAGGGCTCGTTAAAAGTTCATAGGATCGCCTATGTTCCTATGATGTATAGAGTGATTCAAGAAAATGTGTGCATGCCACAGTGTCTATGACTATGGAACATATAGAGTGTCCTACATGCTCACATTGTGGTGCCAATACATGGAAAGAGGAGCGGAAAGAGGAGCAGATGCCGACAAAAGGACACAGTCCAAGGGCGGATAATTTTCTCACACATGGGGAGTTGTTCAGAACTCCTTATAAGAACTCCTTATACAAAGATATAGAGTGATGATAATCAAGTCAGTGGCGGTAATGCACCTGTAAGCTGGTTGCCAACCGCCAATCAAATCTAAAAGAAGAAGAAGAAGAAGGATTTTGTTGCATGTCCAGAAAGATAGACTTCACCTACGATGCCACAAAATCCAAGCCTGGCTCAATCCCACCACAACCACCAGATGCTATCAAGGGCCTTTTAATTAATCAAAACTTTGTTAAACAAGCAAAATACTACAACAATGCATTGGCAATGGCAAGTATTGGCATTAACGAGATCCGTCCGCATATGTATACGTATGCCTGGCTTCAACCCAGGCATACGTATACAAGGTAAAGTTTATCATTCCATGGATGCTCCTCTTCCTGAACAGGGTCGAAAGCCACTCTTTGCTCAGATCTATTTTCATGATCCTGCGAATGAACTGGAATTACGACACACCCATCCCTCAACCAGTGGTCTGAATGAAGACTTTTTGCTGAAGGCACAACAGGCTATTCGTGAGTCTAACCAATACGTGCGACAATTTCAGTCAGCAATTGAGTATGTGACTCAAAATGACAATGCCAATGAGCTGAGAACTGTCCTAACAGCTCACAGTCAACGCCGTGACCGTCATCATGGCGCTGTGAATCTTCCATCACTAGATATTGATGTTGCTGTCATTGCTCCAGGGACAAGTCTTACTGAGCAGTTTGGGAAGCTTCTTCTTCTTCCTTCAGATTTGATTGGTGGTTGGCAACTAGCCTACAGGTGCATTACCGCCACTGACTTGATTATCATCATTCTATATCTTTGTATAAGGAGTTCTTATAAGGAGTTCTGAACAACTCCTTTCGTGTGAAAAAATTATCCGTTCTTGGTAGGAACACAGAACCACACACAGAGTGCCATAGCCCGCCCAACTCTACTGCCACGATGGTATTATTCTGAGTAACAGAACCATTATAACACATTGGGACAGGACAGCTGACCACACACACCGAAATGACTTAATCCTTTAATTTAAAGCGTCAAACCTACTCTTTATAGCTTAAATATGTGCTGTGCAGGCGGTGAATCAGTTCCAGCAACTGAAGAGACAGCTGGCTGTCGCCCTTCACCTCAGAGGAGGAACACTTCAAACAATCGATGCCATGCATCCAGCATATGATCCATTATCTTATGTGCTTCTTCTGCCACAGGGTTCCCAAGGATATCACACTGGACTTGCAGGTATCACACCTACAGTACATGCTTTTACCATTTCCACCTACAAGTGCACAGCACTACTCATCACTTCAATTTACTGCTTCGTGGTGGGAGACTCACACAACAGTATGTATGTGACATGACGGTAAAAACTGAGTCACAACGTCTTAACTGGATTCGCCACAACCAGAAATTTATCAAGGCAGAAAAGTATAAAGTCATTGTTGATGCCCTGAGTACTAACACTGAGATCATCCCAGGACGCCTAACCATCCTGCCACCCACAATTTATGGATCACCACGATGGTATGCTAAAGAGTTCCAAGATGTCATGGCCTTGGTCTGAGTCAAAGGCAAACCAGACTTTTTCCTCACCTTCACTTGCAACCCCAATTGGCCTGAAATTACTGGATCACTTTTTCAGGGTCAACAGACCAATCAAAGACCAGACATCATTGCTAGAGTATTCCACATGAAGGTGGAAGCTCTCCTTACAGACATCCTAAAGTATGATATCTTGGGACATGTGGATGCATACGTCATTGTGAAAGAAACTCAAAAGACACATCTTCCACATATACAGTACATACAGTATGCTCATTACCAAGGTATCACAAGACAAACCCAGGACCTCCACTGACATCGATCGTGTCATCTCTGTGGAGATTCCTGACAGGGAAAAAAATTTGTAACTACATCGCACTGTCATGTCACACAGGTGGCACTGTGTCTGTCGATAATAGATGGGTTGTGCCATACAATCCATACATCCTGCTACAATACAATGCGCATATTAACCTTGAAATTGTCTGTGCCATCTCCAGTGTCAAATATCTCTACAAATACTTAGAGAAGGGGCCAAATCAGTGCCTTGTGAAGTTGGACACCCCTGAAGGACTTCAACGTGATGAAGTGACATGTTACAAATTAGGACATTACATCACTGCATCTAAGGCATACTGGCGTATATATGATTTCCAGATCCAGCGGAAACAACCACCAGTAAGGATGTTGGAAATTCACCTAGAAGATGAACAGGTCATTACGTTCAATGATGAAGGCGCTGCCTAGAACCTGATGGACACAGGGCCACCTGCCACTACACTAACTGCCTTTTCTGAAGCCATGGATCTTCATCCAGATATGCGACACATTGTATACCCAGATGTCTTTCAACACTTCACATACACACAGAGGAAATTTCAATTGCGAAAGAAAACATTAAGTTCCCACCATGACCGCATGGCTGACACTGTTGGACAAATCCCAGTAATTGCCTTCAACCCACACAATGCTGAACTTTTCCATCTCAGAATGCTTTTGTACTGTGTGCCAGGACCAGCATCCTTCACAGACCTCTGTAAAGTTGGAGATGCAGTCATGGACACCTATCTGGCTGCCTGCATTGCACATGGCATTGTTGACAATGATCAAGAAGTAGATTCCGTTATGGAAGAGGGAGCAAATGTAACATTTGGCCCAGCACTGCCTGAAGTATTTGCCAACATGCTCATGTTTGTACTTACAGGAGAGCACCTGCAGTTCTGGGAAAGGCACAAGCATGTTCTTTGTGAAGATTTCATGCACAGAGCCAACGTGAATGAGCCAGATGACTATATTGTGAATCAAGTGCTACTAGACCTTAAGGACCATGTTGAAAGACATGGCGTCACCCTACATGGAAACTTTGGAATCCCTGAGCCTGATCCACTTCACATCAACAGTAGAATTCCAAACATTGCACAGCACGAGACTGAGCACAACATGGAGGAACTTCAAGCTCACATTACTGTCACAAAGAACAGACAATCATGAGCAGCAAGCAGTTGTCACAACAATGATGGAAAGCGTGGAGCAGGGACTTGGCAAAATGATAGCACTTGATGCAAGTGGCGGGACTGGGAAAACATTCATATTATGCCACATTCTTAACAAAGTCCGTGCACAGGGCAAAGTAGCTCTTGCAACAGCTACAAGTGGCACTGCAGCTACCCTGCTGCCTAAAGGCACACTACCTTTCACGGTAGAACAAAATGTCCTCTCTCATTCTCACTGATGACTCAACTTACAGTATAAGTGAAAATGACAGCACTGCAACACTAATTAAGATGACACATCTCATGGGCGTGGATGAAGTGTACATGATGGATCGGCATGCATTGGAAGCAGCAGATTGAACATTTCAGTGGCTCCAGAGGTCACACAAGCCATTTGGTGGCATCACAATGGTCTTCAGTGGAAATTGGAGGCAAATCCTTACTGTTGTACCACATGGTAGAAGAAACCAAAATAATAGGAAGGCGTTTCAAGAGCTCATACCTATGGAAAAATGTTGAAACTATTTGTCTAACAGAAAACATGAGGATGACATAATGTACAGACCCAGGGAACAGACACAGACAGGCTTGGGAATAGATTCAATTATCTTTATTGAAAAGTGTAGGTGTGTGTGTGTGTGTGTGTGTGTGCATGTATGTATGTGTGTCTGTCTGTGATGACGTCGTAGCAGGGGGTGAGCAGAGCGCCGTATGACCTGGCAACCCTATGGACAGAATAGAGACACAAATGTTAGTGCAGCCCTCCTGAAGGAATGAATTGTGAATGACTGGGGCTTACTGTCTGCAGAGGAGGAGATGCGCTCAGGTCGGCCCGAAGGCTACAGCCAGGAGGACAGCGCTTGTCGTCACGGTGCCGCTGGTGCAGAAAAGGACTTGCTGGAAGGAGCGTGGCTGGGTCCTCCGCCAGGAGGAACGATTCCGCCACCACGGAACTCCGCCTGTGCACAGGGGACCAGCGTAGAGAAAAGGTGAGTAAAGAATGGCTTACTTGGAGTGTAGGCAATGATCTTTTCAGAGGATAAGGCTGAGACAAGAGATGACTTTGGAATGCCGGTGATGGCAGGATGATACTCAGATGGAGGTGAAGACATAAGCAGGACTCTTCAGTCCACAAAGACAGACGGCTCCGCACCGATCTGAAGGCAGAGCGGCTTAAGTAGCCCGAGTGAGATGGAGAGCCAGTGTGCGTGTAGCTGCGGGAGATAGGCAGCACGGTGGTGCAGTGGTTAGCACTGTTGCCTTACAGCTAGAAGGTTCCTGGTTCGAATCCCCAGGCTGGCAGGGGTTGGAACCTTTCTGTATGGAGTTTGCATGTTCTCCCTGTGCTGCGTGGGTTTACTCCGGGGGCTCCGGTTTCCTCCCACAATCCAAAGACATGCATGTTAGGTTAATTGGTTGTTCTAAATTGTCCCTAGATATCTGTTTCCTATAAGCCCTTAGAATAGAGGGTTAGTATTAGTGAAAGCGCTTCGAGTGGTCTTTGTGACTAGAAAAGCGCTATATAAGTGCAGGTTAGTTAGTTAGTTAGTAGATAATGATGCAGAGCGAGCCATCACAGTACCCCCTCCCCCCGAGAGGTGCCTCCCAGTGCCTAATCCAGCCTACCTGGGTATGTCCAGTGAAAGTCCCTGATCAGATCTTTGTCCAACATGAAGGACGGACGCACCCAGGACCTCCATTCTGGGCCATACCCCTCCCAGTCCACCAGGTACTGTAGGCTGTGACCCCAGCGGTGAACGTCCAGAATGGTGTTGACCCTCCACGCCGGGTCGCTGTCGATCACCACTGGTGGAGGTGGAGACCTGGGAGGGGGACAGAGAGGGCTGGAAAAGAACGGTTTAATTTAGGAGACATGAGAAGTTGGAGAAATACGGAGGGGGGGGGGGGGGAAGCCAGGCGCACAGCCACGGGGTTAATGACCCGGGCAATGGAAAAAGGTCCAATGAAACGTTGGGACAATTTCTTCTTCTCCATCTTGAGGTTAATGTGCTGGGTGGACAGCCAAACTTGTTGCCCCAACCGGTAGGATGGGCCCGGCCTCCTACGGTGATTAGCGGTCCTGGAGTTGCGCTCAGCCGTGTGCTGAAGTGCTGTTCGGGTAGCTCTCCACAGCCGACGACAGCGTCTCAGATGGGCACGGATGGATGGCACAGCGATGTCCCCCTCCTCATCGGGGAACAGCGGGGGATTGTATCCCAGGGAGGCCTCAAAGGGGACATGCCGATCGCCGAGGACACAGTGGAATTGTGAGCGTACTCAATCCACGGGAGGTGGGTGCTCCATGACGCAGGATTGGCAGTGATGACACAACGCAGCGCATCCTCCAGCTCCTGGTACGCCCGCTCACACTGTCCGTTACTCTGCAGGTGGTAGCCGTAGGACAGGCTCACTGTAGCCCCTCAGAGCGTTACAAAATGACCTCCATACCCGGGACACAAATTGGGGACCCCGATCGGAGACGATGTCCATGGGAATCCCATGCAGCCTCACGATGTGTTGGACAAGCAGGTCCGCCGTGTCTCTTGCCGTAGGCAGCCCCTGTAGGGGAATGAAGTGAGCGGCCTTGGAGAAACGGTCGACGATCGTGAGGATGGCGGTGTGACGATTGGACGGTGGGAGGCCGGTGATGAAGTCTAAAGCAATGTGAGACCAGGGTCTGCCGGGAGTAGGGAGAGGATGGAGCAGACCCGCAGGAGGAGAAGAAGATGTCTTGCCGATGGCGCACTGAGGACAGGCGTGGATGTATTCAGCGACGTCCCGCCGGAGCGATGGCCACCAGAACGTCCTCTGGAGAAGCTCCACTGTGTGAGCCCTCCCCAGATGGCACGAGAGTCTGGAGGAGTGGGCCCAGTGAATCACCTCGCCCCAAACGGAAGAAGGGACAAACAGCTTCCCTGCTGGCCCCCCGCCCGGGTCCAGTTCAGCCTCCTGCACCCTCAAGACCCTCTCTTTGATGCCCCACGTCCTGAGGTACTCCAAATTCCTGTGGTCCGTCCAGACGATAAAAGGCTGGGCGGCCCCCTCCAGCCAGTGCGAGCTTAACCGCCAGAAGCTCCTGTCACCGACGTCATAATTCCTCTCCGCCGGGGACAGACAGCGGGAGAAGAACGCACAAGGGCGGATCACCCCATCCACTGGAGAGCGCTGGGACAGCACGGCTCCCACCCCCAAGTCCGCAGCATCCACTTCTACCAGGCACTGAAGGGCGGGATCCACCTGTGTCAGAATAGGGGAGGAAGAAAACTCAGATTTGAGTTTGGCGAATGCTGCCGTAGCCTCCTCCATCCACCGGAAGGCCACCTTGGGGGAAGTGAGACGAGTCAGAGGAAGAGCAATAACACTGTAATTCTTAACAAAGCAACGGTAGAAGTTGGCAAACCCCAGGAATTGTTGGAGCTGTTTCCTAGAGGAGGGGGCAGGCCAATCCACCACCGCCTTCACCTTATCGGATGATTTGGGATGATTTGATTATGGGAAATAGTGAAACCAAGAAATGACGTTTTGGAGGCGTGGAATTCGCATTTCTCAGCCTTCACGAAAAGTTTGTTTTTCAAGAGCCGCTGCAGAACTCGCCGTACATGCACCCGATGCTCGTCTAGCGATTGGGAGAAGATCAGGATGTCGTCCAGGTACACAAAGACGAACGAACCCAAGAAATCTCGTAGCACATCATTAATCAGGCGCTGGAAGACGGCAGGAGCATTGGTCAACCCAAAGGGCATCACAAGAAAATCAAAATGCCCGCTAGGGGTCTGAAAACGCATCTTCCATTCGTCCCCCTCCCTTATCCGCACCAGATGGTACACGTTGCAGAAGTTCAATTTGGTGAACCAGGAAGCCCCCTGGAAAGAATCCAACGCCGTGACCATCAGAGGAAGAGTGTAGTTGTCTTTGATGGTGATGTCATTAAGAGCACGAAAATCAATGCACGGCCTCAGGGAGCCATCATTCTTCATAACAAAAAAAAAATCCAACCCCCACCGCCAAAGACGAAGGACGGATGATGCTGGAGCTGAGCGACTTCTTGATATAGGTCTCCATCGTTTCCCGCTCCGGAGCAGACAGGCTGTACAGGCGGCTTGACGGTAGCGGGGCTCTAGCCCGCAGATTGATGGTACAGTCATACGGGTCGTGGGGGGGGGGGCAGCGCCTGGGATTTACTAAAAACGGACCCCAGGTTATGATACTCTGGTGGAACCCTGGACAGATCAGGAGGAGGAGTGACGGGGGCAGTCAGGGGCACGGACGGCAAGCACGCGGCGGATTGCAAGCAGGCACTGAGACAAAAAGAACTCCATGACACCACACTCTCCAAGCGCCAGTCAATGGTGGGGTTGTGAAGCCGGAGCCAGGGGTAGCCCAGGATAACTGGAGAGGCCGACACTGGTAGAACGAACAACCTAAGGTCCTCCTGATGATTCCCAGAAATGATGACTGACACCGGGGCGGTTTGTTTGGACACCACTGCCAGGGGGGCTTTGGACAGGGCAATGAGCTTAAGGGGGTTCTTCAGTGATTGGCAAGGGAGCCCCAGTCAGGTTGCCAGTTCCCCTGAGATGAAGCTCTGCTCAGCCCCCGAGTCAATCAAGGCTTGTGTGACTATTTCAGTTTGATTGTGTAAAAACCTAATGGGAAGGAGGCACTTGGACAGGGAATTAGGCCGAGGCGAGTCCGTGAGTCCCCCTACTGCGATGCACGGACTCCCTCTTTTGGCCGAATGGGGCAGGACCCCACCTCATGCTCCTCGCTGCCGCAGTTGAGGCATAGCCCAAGCTCACGGTGACGCCGTTTCTCTGCTAATGGTAACTTTGTCTGCCCAACAATCATAGGCTCCGGAGCATCCGGCGAATCTAGGGAAGGCAGGGCCAATAAAGGGGACTGGAGGGAGCAACAAAACTGGGCGCCCGAGTGACCGGAAGTCTTGCGCTCGGCTGCCCGCTCCCTCAGCCTATTACTGAGGTTGATGGCTAGGGAAATTAGCTCACTTAATCTATTGGGCTTCTCCAAGCGGGCCAGCTCATCCCGCAGACTAGAGCTATGACTCCTAATGAATATGCTACACAACAAGGCGTCTTCCCACCCCACCTCCGCAGCCACCACCTGGAAATCGACAGCATAGTCCGCTACGGACCTGCTACCCTGTCTTAAGTTTAATAGCCGGGTGGTGAGCAGACTGTCGCGGTTGGAGTGGTCAAACACCTCGTTAAATTCACTGACAAACTGGTTGTAGGTTAGGTTAGCATAGCTCGCCCTAGCCATAACTGCATAGGCCCAGGCTAGTGTTCACCCCTCCAACAGGTTAGCTGCGTAACCTATGCGGCTGTGGTCTGTGGGGAAGTCACCGGGCACCTGCTGCAAGACTATCTCACACTGGAGTAGAAAACCCCTAGCCTCCCCTAGCTTACCGCTAAAACGGGTGGGAGTGGGAACTGGCATTAGCCATGACATGGGAGCCTGACTAGCCTGACTGGGTGGTGAGCTAGCGGGAGCAGAGGAGCTACTTGGAGCCAGCGGGAATGCTTGCGGCCCACCAAGACGATCCAGCTGACTGTTAATTTGGACCAACTGTGTTAGGATGACCTGCTGCTGGTAAGCTAACTGATCCACCTGAGCCTCTAGGATGTTAACTCAGTGCTCTAGCGCGCTGTCCGCTGGGTCACTCTGGAGGAGCCATACTGACATAATGTACAGACCCAGGGAACAGACACAGGCTCGGGAATTGATTCAATTATCTTTATTGTAAAGTGTAGGGGTGTGTGTGTGTGCATGTATGTATGTGTGTATGTCTGTGATGACGTCGTAGCAGGGGGTGAGCAGAGCGCCGTATGACCTGGCAACCCTATGGACAGAACAGAGACACAAATGTTAGTGCAGCCCTCCCAAAGGAATGAACTGTGAATGACTGGGGCTTACTGTCTGCAGAGGAGGAGATGCGCACAGGTCGGCCCGAAGGCTACAGCCAGGAGGACAGCGCTTGTCGTCACGGTGCCGCTGGTGCAGAGTAGGACTTGCTAGAAGGAGCGTGGCTGGGTCCGCCGCCAGGAGGAATGATTCCGCCACCACGGAACTCCGCCTGTGCACAGGGGACCAGCGTAGAGAAAAGATGAGTAAAGAATGGCTTACTTGGAGTGTAGGCAATGATCTTTTCAGAGGATAAGGCTGAGACAAGAGATGACTTTGGAATGTCAGTGATGGCAGGATGATACTCAGATGGAGGCGAAGACGAGAGCAGGACTCTTCAGTCCAAGGAGACAGACGGCTCCATGCCGATCTGAAGGCAGTGCGGCTTAAGTAGCCCGAGTGAGATGGAGAGCTGGTGTGCGCGCAACTGCAGGAGATAATGACACAGAGCGAGCCGTCACAGAGGATCTGTCAAGCTGTAGAAGATCAACAAGCTGAAGAACATTTTGCTAAATTTCTCTTGGACCTTGGGGAAGGAAAAATTCCAATTGCTCCAGAGCATGGTGAGTTTGCAATTAAACTCAATGAAAGACTAATGATTTCAGGTGACAAACTGGAAAACATTATCAGTTGGGTGTATGAAGACATGCCAGTCAATGTTTCAAATCCAAGATGGTTATGTGAACGTGTCATATTATGCCCGACAAACTCTGAAGTTGACACAGTCAATGAGTACATGACAAAGATTTTCCCAGGAGAGGAACATGTTTGCAACAGTGTTGACACTGTAGACTCTCAGGGTAATCATACATACCCAACTGAGTTTCTAAATACACTCTGCCCATCTGGAATGCCTCCTCATCGCCTCACTTTAAAGGTGGGAATGGTGATCATGCTACTGCGAAACTCTGACCAACAAAACGGACATTGCAATGGCTCAAGATATATCCTTGAACAAATACAACCGTACTTGTTGGTTGCAACATCTGTGATTGGTGTCAGTGCTGGATGCACTCTCCTGATATTTCTTCAGCCATGGCCAATTCTATGTTGCCGCAAGCAGAGTTGGCAGATCAAGCAGTCTTTGTATTCTTGCTCAAGACGAAGAAACTAAGAAAAAGAGTCGCTTTCTGAGAAATGTTGTTTTTTAAGAGATGCTGACACAGTAAAAATGTGTAACCTTGAAGAATGGCAGTCTACACTACAAATGTGTAAAATGCCAAGCAAAGCGTAGATTTTCTGCGGGTGCTCCGGTTTCCTCCCACATTCTAAAAAATAATCAGGATGTCCATTCACCAATGAAAGAGTGGTAAGACATCAAAGATCATAGGACTCGCTATGACATCAGCAAAGATCAAAGGACTCACTATGACATCATCAAAGATCACAGGACTCGCTATATGTATGGTGTCTATTCATAGGCACATCATAGGCTCAGTGATGCATGGGTATGCACTAGTATTTTAAAATTGCACTTTGTCTCAGATATCCCAAGATACAGTGTTCTACCCTTATCTATCCACTGTGCTCCCCACCACACACAGAAGAGGCTCGTTTGTGTTGCTTACCTGACCCAAGGTTAACTCACAGAATCAGAATCAGATTTATTGCCATTGTTCATGTAGTACACAAACTAGGAATTTGTCTCGGTGCCACGCTGCAACATTAAAAACATGATGAGAAAAAGGGATAAACTAAAAAACTAAAGGACTAAAAACGTGCAATAAGTGTAGAAAAATAAGTAATAATAATAATAATAATAATAGTAATAATGAGTAGTACTAGTCAAGGCAGTTTTAAAAAATTAGCAAGTAGCAGATAATGTGAAGCCAAAGCACAGCTGGCTGTATTAAAGAAGACTCCCTCACACACTCAAGAAGAAGTGCTTCTGTCTCTCTGTTGAAATGTCTTATGTGTCTATCCTACTTTATAGAAAATAAATCACTAAAATGCATCTCTGTGATTATTACAGCTTCTTTATTCACCAGATAAAAGGGTTTTTAATGGTAAATACAAAAAATCCAGCACAGCGGATTATCAGAGTTTGCCATTGACTCATTTAGGATTGTTTCTACATCCGTAAGCAACTGATCACTCAAACCACAAACCCCTGTCTCCAATAATGCTTTATTTGGGTTTTTAGACGCTCACATGCAGCCAGTATTTGATAGTATTACACTTAATCTGACAATGAAAGCTAAAAGCTATTGTTATCCTAAAACATGACATCACCATCAAAGCACAGATGTCAGCAAAATGACAATAGAGAGGGTGGTGTGAACTGGAGCTCATTTAAAGAAATCTAACACAAAAACAGCCCATTTAAATAATAATACTTCTTTTAGATTTGATTGGCGGTTAGCAACCAGCTTACAGGTGCATTACCGCCATGTACTTCACTCTATCTGGTCAGGAGCTGTAGTCCTTCCAGTGTTTCCTCTGGCTTAAAGACCTTGGCGCAGTGGCAACATATTTTTCCCCCGGCGGGGAAGGGGGGGTCTAAAACAAGAAGACTGTTCAGAACTCATAAGAACTCCTTATAGAGTAATGACCAAATAGTGTTATAGACATCATGAAGACATGGAAATCTTCACTGTTTGAAGAAGAAGAAGATTGTTTGGAACTCCTTGTGGGAGCTCCTTATACAAAGATATAGAGTGAAGAAGACGAAGAAGAGGTTGCCAACCGAGAAGAATTCTGACTTTTGATACATAGAGCGATGTTTACTGAGTGAAGTACGTGGCGGTAAGGACTACAGCTCCTGACCAGATAGAGTGATGATATAAAGTGAAGTATGTGGCAGTAATGCACCTGTAAGCTGGTTGCCGACCGCCAATCAAATCTAAGAAAAGAAGAAGACGGGTACTGACGTGCTTGCTTACACCCTTGCTTACACCTGTTTTCTACGGACATGCAGAAATACATGCTTATACTTGGTTTCTAGGCATGCACAGGTATGGACTAGTAATAATAATAATACATTTTATTGGACTTCCGGTTATGGCAGCCACGTAGGAAGACGTGTTTCACACTGCTCTGCTCTTGAAAATAAAAAAAAAAAATTATTAAAGCTCTCTTAATTGGAACAAAAACCCACCCTAGCATTTTGGTGCGGATATGGTAAAGACTAAGGCTGGAAAATTAGGTGGAGGAAAAGGTAACTCGACAAAACAACCCAAGCTAACAGACTTCCACGCTCGAGGCGAAACAGAGAAAATTCCAGAGGCGATGGAGGAGGGAGCCAGCTGCGGAGCGGGAACAGTTGAAGAGGGGACAAACGCAGTGCTCACTGCCATCAACTCCATGAGAACAGAGTTTTCACCTAAATTTGACGGGATTATAACAGCGATAGAAGGAATGAGAAAAGAAATAAGCGACTGTTTGGAGCGAGTGTCGCAGGCGGAGCTCCGAATTTCAAGCACTGAGGATGACGTCACCAGCCTACAAACTAATCTGTAAACACTGGAATTAAAATGGAAACGTCTGGAAGATAACGTCCTAGACTTGGAATCCCGCTCGCGACGGAATAATTTGAGGCTGGTGGGCCTCCCGGAGGGAGCGGAGGGACGGGACCCATGTTCCTTTTTGGAAAAGTGGATTCCAGAAGCGCTGAACAACGCGGATCTGCAGTCATCGGTTGTTTTAGAGAGAGCTCACCGAATCGGCCCACCGAGAGATAATAAGACACCACCAAGGACGCTGATTATGAAGTTCCTCAACTACAGAGACAAGATGACAGTCACCAATGCTGCGCGAGCTAAAGGGGAAATTAAATACCAGGACCAACAGGTGCAGTTCTATCCGGATCTGGATGCAGGAAAACAACAATTAAGGAGGCAGTTCGACCCCGCCCGCAAAGAGCTGCGCAACCTAGGGATTCGTCACGGAGTAATTCATCCGGCAAGACTGCTGGTCACATATAAGGGGAGAACCCACACCTTCAAGACCCCTCAAGAGGCGCAGGAGCTCATCAAGCAAATTCAAAAGGAGACTGGCGGGAGCTAAGCATGAACATGACAAAGGTAGAACATTTAAGCATATGTACAGACATCTGATTGATCTGAAACATAAACATGTCTACAAAATACAGACTGTATTTAAAAAAAAAAAGTTATGATGTACAACGTTGCTATAAAACTTTGAAGTTATGTTGAAAAAAACTACAGAAGAGAGTTAATGTCATAAGAATAGTAGTAGAGTCAGGGTTTATTTATTTATTTAGCGAATGCAAAGTCCTTAAGCCAAGCAGTTGCCTCCTGGTTTGCTGTATGGAGGGTGTGTAATCCTCCTTCCAGTCTTTGGAGCGGGCAAACCTCTATGATGTGTTCCATTGTTTGCTCCTCTCCACATGCGCACAGTGGGCTAGGGCTACTGCCCCATCTGTGAAGGCTGGCCAAGCAGGGGCCATGTCCAGTCCTGAAGCGATTGAGTGTAGACCACTGTCTCCTTGGGAGGTTGGTGCCTGGGACCTGTTGGTTGGGGTTTATCACCAGCTGTTTGTTTGGGACCTCCTTGGTCTCCCATTCCTCTTGCCAAGCTGTCTGGATGGTAAAGTCAGCTGGGGGAGGGTTTTTCCAAATCGGCCGTCTGGATGAAAGTCGGGCAGTGGGTGGGGTGTAGATATCTGCATGGATTGGCAAGTGAGGAAAATCTTTAACTTTTTGGAGCATCCTTTGAGTTAATGCTGCTCGCCGGATGTGTGGAGGGGCTATGTTTGACAGTACAGAGAGCCAAGGGAGTGGTGTTGAGCGGATTGTTCCAGTTATAGTTCTCATGGTTGAGTTGAGCTGGGTGTCTACATGGTGTGTGTAAGATGACCTGGACCAGACAGGGGCACAATATTCTGCTACAGAGTATGAAAGGGCCAGTGCTGAGGTGCGCAGGGTGGAGACTGCCGCCCCCCCCCCATTTTGCACCAGCGAGCTTGCAGAGTAGGTTGTTTCGTACCTTCACCTTAGCAGCCGTCCCCTTTAGATGTTCCTTGAAGGATAAGGTCCTATCAAGGGTCACTCCAAGATAAGTTGGATTTGGGGCATGCTTAAGCTTGAGTCCGCTCAGGTGGATGTTTAGTTCTCTGGCAGCTTTTGCATTGTGGAGATGGAATACACTGGAGACGGTTTTTGCTGGGCTTGGTTTTAGGCACCAGATTTTGCAGAACTGGTCCAGTTTGGCAAGATCTTCCGTGATCACCCGTTCCAGTGGTTCAAAGTCTGGTGCTTGGAATGCCAAACAGATGTCGTCTGCATAGATGAATTTGTGGGATTTTGTAGTAGGCAGGTCGTTTATGTAGAGGTTGAACAGAGTTGGAGCTAGAACTGAGCCTTGTGCGAGTCTGTTTTTCTGCATTCTCCATGCACTTGTGTTCTGACTGAGGTGGACTCTGAACCTTCGGTTGGTCAGCAGGGTTTTTATAATTGCTGTTGCCCAAGCAGGGATTGCCTTTATAAGTTTCAGGAGGAGGCCTTTGTGCCAGACCAGGGTCAGGGTGATTGAGAGGAGAAAGAGAGAGTGGTTTGACTGATCCTCACAGGTGTGGAACAGTCACTAGCTATAACGGGAGACGGAATTTTTTTGATTTTGGGGGGATTACCACGAGTGTGGGGAAAGGGAATCTGCTTTTGGTTAGTTTGTAGGATGAATGTTCCATCATCCATGTTTTTGCTTCTCTGTAAGAGTATGTTCATATTGCAAGGTAATCTCAAACTCCTTATTGATCATAGATCAAAGCGTTAAGCTTAATTTAACTTCATGGAATTGCAGAGGTCTACAAAATCTAAAAAAAACTTAAGTCATGAATAAAATAAAAGACATGGATTCAAAAATTGTATTTTTACAAGAAACTCATCTATTAGAGGAGGATGCAAAAAGAATTAGGAGAAGATGGCAAGGTAACGTGTTCACCTCATCATTTACATCCCGAGCTAGGGGAGTTATGATTCTCATACACAAAACAGTCCCATTTCAAACGAAAAACGTAATTAGAAACAAATTTGGAAGATATTTACTTATCCAAGGATCTTTGTTATTAGAAAATATAAATCTGGTGAACTTATACGGCCCCAATATTGATGATCAAAACTTCTTTGTTAATTTATTCCTCACTTTATCATCACTTACAGGGCAACATATAATAGCAGGGGATTTTAATTGTACATTGAATCCCAGTATAGATAGATCAACAGGACTGGACTGTACGCACAATGGAAGTAGGATGACCATTAATCATTTTATGAAAGAATTGAGATTGCTAGATATATGGAGAGAAATGAAATCACAAGTCAAAGCCTATTCTTGTTATTCTAATACCTATAAGACATTCTCACGTATAGACTACTTTTTGATCTCTACAGAATTAAAGAAGAACTGAACTCACCTTTTTGCCAAAAAAGTAGAATAGCAGATTAATTCCTTATTACCTATTGTATTTTTCAACACATAAAAGAAATTTTTAGGCCGTGCGATGGCCAAGCTATAAGCCGATAAACTTTTGCCTCTGGCTGGCAGTGCCAAACAAACCGGAAGTAGTGCAGACGACGCTGTGTGACGTCACGAGTGTGACCCTTATCAAAACAACAATGGCAGATGATAGCAGTTCCAGCAGTCAAGAACACCAGAGTTTTCAGAGTGAAGAGGCATTCAGGATCGGTGACAAGACAGAGGAGGATGCAGGAGTGTCAAGTGAACAGGAAGAGAGCGAGGGAGGCATCCAACCGTACAGATTAGAGCCAGAATTTTCGGGGGATTCCGGCACCGACTCAGACCGCAGCAGTGATGGGGAGGAGAGTCGCTTATTGAATACAGAATGGTGAGTCTTTACTTTGGCATGTTTGGGGTGTCAGGATAAGGAAAATTAACAATAAAAAAGAAAGGGGGAAAAAAACCATCAGCATTTTTCCAACTTATTACAGTGATCCCTCACTTATCGCGTTTTAATGGGGCCCAGAACCGACCGCGAAAAGTGAAAAACCGCGAAGTAGCGTCACCCCCCCCCCCCCCAAGGGCATCACAAGCACTATTTTGCACAAAAAGACACAAGAGAACAGCGAAAAGTGCCACTAAGCAACACGAGCGATAAAGAACAATGAATGCGGTCTTCCTTCGCTGGGTATACGCGCTCGGCAGGGAGCGAAGCTGGGTAAAACGTCTCGGCCAATCAGCTTGCGAGGTAAAACGTCTCGGCCAATCAGCTTGCAAGGTGAAACGTCTCGGCCAATCAGCTTGTGAGATTCCCGAGCGATGAAGAGGTGGGCGGAGAGGAGTGGAGCGGTGGTCAGAGAGGTAGATTTTGAGTTGTGCGGGCTCTCCATGTTGATACCTGATGTTCTAATGTAGAAGGCAGGGAGACTACGAATCAAGAGTATGTAGGTGATGAAGAAGAGAGGGCCAAGCACAGAATCCTGGGGAACACCATGGGAGAGGGGGGCTGTGAGGGAGGTGCAGTTGTTGACATGGATGAATTGCTGTCTGTTAGTGAGACATGAGTGGAACCAGGAGAGAGCTGTACCAGTGATGCTGAGGAAGGTCTCCAGACGGAAGAAGGGAATGAAGTGGTTGACTGCATCAAAGGCAGCTGTGAGGTTGAGCATGATGAGAATGTTCAGGAGTCCAGAGTCGGCTGAGAGGAGGAGGTTGTTTGTCACATTCACAAGGGCTGTTTCAGTACTATGTTCAGAGCAGATTCCAGACTGGAATGTCTCAAAGAGGTCATTGGAGGTGAGGTGGGTTTTGAGATGGGTGGCAAAAACACATTCTAGGATTTCTGATAGGAAGGGCAAGTTGGAGATCAGGTTCAGGTTCCTTTATTTGTACCCGTAGGTAGATTTGTTTTGCAGTCTGGTGACATCCATATTTACAAGCCACAATTACATTCAACATAGACACAAACACAGGCACACATGAAGCTGACTATAAACATGATAAAAATACTCAAGGCTCCATCAATCAGGGTATAAAGACAAAGAGATGAGAGAAAAACCAGAGGTAAGAGAGAAGGGTCATAAAAGTTAAAAACTAGTCAAAGAGGTTAAAAACTCAAAAGGTCTAAAACCCAATAAAATATTTAGAACCCAAATAACATCCTACAAAAATAAGTAAATATAAAATGGAGTTAAGAGCATTCATAGATCTCAGTTTGCTTAACGCCAAAAAATGTATTGCACTATTGTGGAAAAAGACTCATAGACCAGATGTGACTCAGTGGTTCCACTAGAAAGAATAACATGCTTCCACTAGAAAGAATAACATGCATACTGAAATCAAAGGAAACTGTGTTTGAGAATATATGGAGACCTTTTATTGATTATGTAAAGAATTTAAACATAACTTTTGAAGAAGAAGGTGAATGATGTGTGTGGACCTTATAAATTCCAAACTGGTGAATGTATAATATGTATACTTATGTAATGGATTGCCTAGACTAAACAGAGGAGCATTGTTGAAGACCTGTTCCTGTTAGTGGTTGTTGGTGTGTTTTAGTACATTTTTTTTTATTACTTTAGTGTTAGTGTTTGATTGTTTGTGTTATGTTTGTAAAAAAGGTTCAATAAAAATATTGTGGAAAAAAAATATAAAATGGAGTTAATAAATAGGTACCTAAATTATGTGCAATATGTTGTTACAACTTGTTCAACTCTTTGACAGCAGCAGGAACAAAGCTGTTTTTGTAGCGCTGGGTTTTACTTTTTGGGACAGCAAACCTCCGTCTTGAGGAAAGAAGCTGAAAGTTGCAGTGCAAAGGGTGGGAGTCATCATTTAAAATGGAGGTAGCCATCCTCTGTACCTGTCTGGTGTACAGGGATGTCAGGCTCAGCTGTGACTCATCAAGCAAACGACTGGACCATCTAACTACCTGATACAAGGATTTCCTCTGTTTCAGTTTTATCTGACCAAACCATGACACTAAAGAAAAGGATAAAACAGATTCAATAAAAGCCCGATAAAACATTGTCGGTATGGTTCGGTCAATTTGGAAGCGTGCAAGTTTCCTCAAGCAATGCAAATGTTACTGACCCTTTTTGCACACCCTTTCACAGTTCTCTTCAAAGTTTAAATTACTATCAATAATTGTCCCAAGAAATTTGTAGGATTGTACACATTCGGTGGTCTGGCCTTTTAGTACGGTGACTTTGTGCCTGGGAGTTTTCCTCCTAAAGTCAATAATCATGTCTTTAGTTTTTGTCGTATTCAGCTGCAGGTAGGAATCCTCACACCAGTGAACAAAATCATCAACTACTGGGCCGTGGCCACTCTCACCATCCTGGAGGAGACTGACAATAACTGAGTCATCAGCATACTTTATAATGTGTCTGTTGTCATGTCTGCTCCGACACATGTTTGTGTACAGGATGAAGAGTAGTGGTGACAACACACACCCCTGAGGAGAGCCAGTAGAAGAGTACTTTAGGTCAGACAATGTACCATTGACCCTTACTCTCTGCGTCCTGTTGGTTAAGAAATCTAGAATCCAACTCACCAGATTATTGCTCAAATCAAATTGTTGCAGGAGCCTTTCAACTAAAATATGAAGTTGGATTGTATTAAAGGCGGAGGAAAAGTCCACAAATAAAAGCCTGGCATGTGTCCCATTAAAACCCAGATGTTTAAAAAGCATGTTAAGCAGAGTGACAGTGGCGTCCTCCACTCCTCTGTGAGGCCTATAGGCAAACTGCAGAGGATCCAATGCATGCTCAGTCTGCTTTAGGTTTTAGTCTGCTTGGTTCCAAGGTTGTCATAGCCAGGAGCGGCACTGGGGTTAAGCTCCCAGTGCTTATAAAATGCCCCTTATGGTGTGCGTCTCGAAAAGCCTCTGACAACTAAGTCCAACTCCTAGCCTGCCCGTGTGGTTTAGTCTCTAAGCCCGGCGGAACTGCTTTTACTAATAGGAGAAGGGGCGAGGGCGGATCTCTGGCGCCTTAAAACCAGATGCTTCGGGTAGATGGTGGCTCGTTAACCTGGGAAGGTAGCCCATCTAGGGGAAGGTAAACCCTGATTTCAAACGTCTGCTGCCTTGCGGCACACCCGGTCACGGGAAAGGCTTCGGGAGTCAACCCTGAGGAAAAATCCAGAGTCGGAGTCCCTAAGGCAGTTCTCTGTTGTGCTCAACATCGTTCTGGCAGCTCCTGCGACGGCGCTGGTGCCAAACTGTAGCAGCCCTGCTGTTCCTTTGGATTCATCAGTGACGTGGAGAGGGGGAACATGCTGCATGGGCAACATCTTGTCTTCCATATCTTCCTGCCCAGGCTTGAATCCTACCAACGCCCAACGCTGGAAGGTAGAACACCGGATCACTGGAGAGGACACTCCAGCTTCGCCTTTGGCGTAGACAAAACACGGGGAATGACAGTTACTGGTTATAAGCCACCGCTCAATTGGCGTAGAGCGCGACGCCAGGGGTTGTTCCCGACGGTGGGAGGGATCACCAGATCTCACTGGACAGCTACCGCCCGCCTCAAGCTGGGCGGCCCCCAGCCAATAAGGTGTTGTCCCGCCACAACCTGCTTTCCTCAATGGGTGCATGGGGATGAGGAGAAGTCCGAACGGCAGGCTGAGAACTTTCGCACCAGGCAAGACAAAAAAACAAAAGAGACCAACTCTAAAACTGGGAACTTGGAACGTCCGCACTATGATAACAGGACTTGCTGCTAACCTCAAGGACATCAACGACACCAGGAAGACTGCCATCATCAATAATGAGCTGAAGAGACTGGAAGTGGATATCGCCACTCTCCAGGAAACACGGTTGGCTGACGCAGGCACACTGAGAGAGAAGGACTACACGTTCTACTGGCAGGGAAAGGACAGTGACGAACACAGGGAACACGGAGTGGGCTTCGCAGTGAAGAACACCTTGCTGGAGATGGTGGAACCGGGCAGCAATGGCTCTGAACGACTCCTCACCCTCCGTCACAACACCACTCAAGGCCCAGTCACCCTCGTCAGTGTGTATGCCCCAACACTGACAGCCACACCAGAGGCAAAAGACGAGTTCTACGAGAATCTCGCAACAACTGTCAGGATCATCCCCAACTCTGAACAACTCATTCTCCTTGGAGACTTCAATGCCAGAGTGGGTGCTGACCACGACTCCTGGCCCTCCTGTCTTGGACCATTTGGCGTGGGCAGAATGAACGACAATGGACAGCGGTTGCTCGAGTTCTGCACTTATCACGATCTGTGCATCACAAACTCGTTCTTCAAGACCAAGCCCCAACACAAGGTTTCCTGGCGACATCCACGCTCAAAGCACTGGCACCAGCTGGACTTGATCCTGACCAGGCGCACCTCACTGAAGAACATGCTAATCACCCGTTCGTTCCAGAGTGCAGATTGTGACACAGACCATTCATTGGTGTGTTGCAAGGTCAAGCTGCAGCTGAAGAAATTCCATCGTGCTAGAGAGTCTGGAAAGGCACGGATTGACACCAGCAAGATGGCCCAACAAGAACTTGTTGAGCGGTTTGCCTCCACCTTTGAGAAGGAACTTGGTGTACCACAAGAAGGAGAATCAGCAAAGCAGAAGTGGGAAGAGCTGCGAAACACCATCCACTGCACAGCCTTGGCTACCTTTGGGAGGAAGACCTCAGTCACAGGACTGGTTTGATGCCAAGTTGACCGAGATGACCCCCGTCATTGAAGCCAAGCGCTCAGCTCTTACCGAGTACAAGAAGTACCCAAACAAGAAGAATCTCCAGATTCTCAGGGCTGCGAGAAGCAAAGTTCAGCAGACTGCTCGGCGCTGTGCCAATGAGTACTGGACTCAGCTCAGCCAAGACATTCAAACCGCTGCCATAACAGGGAACATCCGTGGTATGTACGATGGCATCAAGAAAGCACTTGGTCTGGCTCAGAGCAAGACGGCCCCCCTCAAATTCTCCACTGGGGAGATGATCACAGAAAAGAACAAGCAGATGGAGAGATGAGTGGAGCACTACTCCGACCTCTACTCCAGACAGAACACCGTGACACCGTCAGCCCTTGATGCCATCGACTGCCTGCCATCCATGGACGAACTTGACGCCGAGCCAACCATCGACGATCTCAGCAAGGCCACTGATAGCTTGGCCGCTGGCAAGGCACCCGGCAACGACGGCATACCCCCCGACCTGATCAAGCACTGCAAGACCGCCCTACTGCTGCCATTGCATGACGTCCTCTGCCAGTGCTGAAAGGAAGGTGCCGTACCACAGGACATGAGGGACGCCAAGATCTTCACCTTCTACAAAAACAAATGGGAAAGAAGCGACTGCAACAACTACAGGGGCATCTCCCTCCTCAGCGTTGTTGGCAAAGTCTATGCACGAGTTGTTCTTGTTCATCTACAGAAGTTTGCCGAACATGTCTACCCCGAGTCTCAGTGTGGCTTCCGCGCTGAGCGATCGACGGTAGACATGATATTTTCCATCCGCCAACTCCAGGAGAAATGCAGAGAACAGAACATGCCTCTGTACGTCGCCTTCATCAACCTCACCAAAGCGTTCGATCTGGTCAGCAGAGAGGGCCTTTTCAAGATCCTGCCAAAGATGGGATGCCCACTGAAGTTGCAAAACCTCATCGAATCGTTTCACACCAACATGCAGGGGATAGTGCAGCACGACGGCAACGTCTCAGAGCCATTCAACATACGCAGCGGAGTGAAACAGGGCTGTGTACTTGCACCAACCCTCTTTGGGATTTTCTTTGCTATGCTCCTGAGGCATGCCTTCAGCACAGCAACAGAGGGAATCTACCTGCACACAAAATCTGACGGCAGGCTTTTCAACCTCGCCCGTCTGAAAGCCAGAACCAAAGTACGCGAGGCTCTAATCAGAGACATGCTGTTCGCAGACGACACTGCAGTCGCAACCCACACACAGCAGGAGCTTCAGACCCTGATGGACCGCTTCTCCCAGGCATGCAAGGACTTCGGGCTTACCATCAGCCTGAAGAAGACCAACGTATTGGCGCAAGGCACGAAAGCACCACCAACCATCACCATCGACGACTACGAGCTGGAGGTCGTGAATCAGTTCACGTACCTGGGGTCCACAATCAGCAGCAACCTCTCCCTTGATACAGAGATCGACAAGAGGATGAAAATCAGACTCCCCACTCGCTCGCCTCACCACACGAGTGTGGGAGAATCCCAAACTCTCTGTCAAGACGAAGATGGCAGTGTACAACACCTGCGTCATCAGCACACTGCTCTATGGGAGTGAGACGTGGACAACATATGCCCGGCAGGAAAAGAGACCGAACTCCTTCCACTTGCGCTGCATTCGCCGTATCCTGGACATATCCTGGCAGGACAAAGTGCCCAACACAGAAGTTCTGTCCCACGCCGGCCTTCCCTCCATGTTCACTCTACTCAGGCAGCGCAGGCTCCGCTGGCTAGGCCACGTTCACCGTATGGAGGATGGCAGAATCCCCAAAGACGTCCTATATGGAGAACTGGCAACTGGCAGGAGAGACATTGGCCGCCCACAGCTGCGCTTTAGAGACGTCTGCAAGAGAGACATGAAGGCCCTGGGGATCAACACAGAGCACTGGGAGGACCTTGCAACGGACCGCTCCAGATGGAGAGGCACCCTGACCAGACAGCTCAAGGCGGGTGAAGAGAGACTGAATGCTGCAGCAGATGAAAAAAGGACCCGCAGGAAGAACCGCCACAGCTCCAGCAGCACGGAGACCACCCACAAGTGCGACCTGTGTGACAGAGACTGCCATTCACGCATCGGCCTGTTCAGCCACAGGTGGTGCTGTTCCAACAGAGTAGACGTTTAGGATTCTCTTCCATGGTCATCATAGACCGACGGAGGCCGACGAAAAAGCATGTTAAGCAGAGTGACAGTGGCGTCCTCCACTCCTCTGTGAGGCCTATAGGCAAACTGCAGAGGATCCAATGCATGCTCAGTCTGCTTTAGGACCTCACATCTGACCAGTTTTTCAAAAATTTTCATTAAAATTGAAGTCAAAGCAACTGGTCTAAAGTCGTTTACCGTTTTAGGACAGCTGGATTTTGGAACGGGAACAACCACGGCTTCTTTCCAGATCTTAGGCACATGTTGTGTCTGTAAGGACTTATTGAAAATGTAATGAAATATAGGACTCAGTTCATGTGCACAGGACTTTACCAAGCGCCCACATATATTATCAGGGCCCTGACTTTTGTTCACTTTTACAGGGCAGAACTCCCTTTTAATATCCTGCACCTCAATATTAAAGTGCTGATTGTCTTTGAGTTTCTGTTTCAAATCTTGGGTTTCTGTGCTAAACTCAAAAGAGTCAAAACGACCATAAAAACAATTAAGAGCATTAGCCAGCTCTGTGTCTGAATTAAAACCATCTAACAACACACGATTACTGCGTTCTGTGCTCTGAAGGCCTGCAATAGTTTTCATACTGGCCCAGGATGAACCAAGTTTCTTTGTTGCCATCTTACTTTCCAACTCTGATTTATAATTCCGTTTTGCTCTTAAAATTTCAGACTTCAGCTCTTTTGTGGCAACCTGCAGCTCAGAAACAGACCCCTGTTTAAAGGCAAGTGCTTTCCTCTGTAAGCAGGATTTAACTGATTTTGTAACCCATGGTTTGTTGTTGGGATATATTTTGACACATTTACGTGGAACGATCATATTTTTACAGAAAGCCATGTATGAGCATGTGACGCCCACCAAAGAGTCCAAATCATCCCCACAGGACAGTGTGAACATCTCCCAGTCTGTACGGTTAAAGCATTCCTGGAGGCTGTGCACTGAATCCTCTGTCCACACATCTATGTCTCTGGTCTCCACCTTGCCTCTTCTGAGAGCAGTTTTATATGTGGGCAGCAAATGTACACAGTTGTGATCTGAGGATCCTAAAGGAGGAAGGGGGAGTGAATTATAGGCCCTCTCTATGGATCCATAGCACAGGTCCAATGTCTTTTTTTGCCTGGTTGGGCAGAAGACATACTGATTAAAGTTTTTAAGTGTCTTCTTTAATCTGTTGCACTTCGGTGTACCGCGGGCGGGCATGTCTCTGCGTCCTAAGCCGCACGAGGGCGTCCTAGTACGCACACTGTGCGTCCAAGGAGGCACTGAAAAAAAAAAACAAAAAAAAAAACACCTGCATTTCCGTTCTTCCACTACAGACACAGCTGCGAACAGAAAGCCAAAGGAGTGCTTTGATTGGTTTAGATGTGACTGACCTCTCATTCGACTAATAAGAGCCTTGAATTGGGTTTCTGAAACCTTGAAGAACCAATGACTGAAAACCTAGCAAGAAGGACCCGCCTACCAACGGCTGCGAATACAGCCAGCCAATTGAAGCACAGAAGTTTGAAAGCTGTTTTGTGTAAGGCTGGGTGACACACAGGCGTTCGCCAGTCTTTTTTTCTTATTACTGTTCTTATTTGTTTTGAAAAATCGTTCGCCAAAACCGCAATCATGGAAGCGCAAAACCGCAATAATGGAATTATGGTTTGACCGGGTCGCGTGACCAGAACCACGAGTCCGTAACAAGCGGACCAGCTTCATGTTCGTCTGACAATGAGGATGAGAAGTTCACCAGCGAGACTGCTGTTATGGACAGGTAAGTGTTATAAGCTAAATTATTCTTTATCCCTGAAAATTGTAATCCAAATGACTTTTGACCGATCGGTAAATTACAACTGAGCGGTCCGGGTCCGTCATGTTGCCAACGGCCCCCCCTTCATGTTGTGAACGCCCCCCCCCACCCCCCGCTACTCTTTTGCAGCGGATTGCAGATATATTGCAGATATTTTAGTCCAACTGTGCGTAGTAGACCGCGGCGCACCGTGACTGCGGCGCACTGGGCGATGTCTATCAACTGTGGGGGTTCCCCCTACAGTTGATAGTGCTATGAGATGACTGTTGTTGTGAAATGGCGCTGTATAAATAAAGTTGAATTGAATTGAATTGAATTGAATTGATGTCCGTCCTCTGTAGCGGGGGGTGGGGGGGGGGAGTTGTTATCTTCTACATTAGATAATTTAGAATAATTTTTAGTGCACTGTAGGTTATTTTTTCTTGTTAAAAAAAGCCACACATTTTTTACGTGGCATGCTTCTTTGTGTGTGGGGGCTTTTTTGTTCATTCATTCATTCATGAATGAATAAACACCCCCCCCCCACACACACACACACAGCCCTGAGTGTCACCTTTCATTAGAGCCCAAGATGAAGCTTCTATACTGAATCATTCAAAAGTTAGACGTTTTTCCAAACTGTGCCATTTGGCACAATTTGGCACAGTTCAAAAACGCCTGGGAACAACCTAAGAAAAAAGCTGTGTAATATATTCATTTTTTGTGGTATTGTTACAAAATTTGGACCTCAGCTGGATAACACTTGGTTCTACATTTCTGTTGCATTTTCCAGCCCGGATCTGAAGCTGTGTGTTATTTGCAAGCATTTATATCCAAAAAAACACCCAGGCGAAATTTATTTTCTTCAAGTTCAGTATGTTTAGATGACTGTTACTCAGTGGCAGGAGCACTTAGAGAGATTATGACTGTTTTGCCAAAAAATTCAAAGTGTTTTCTTTTAAATGAGACCAACCCCATGAAGATGTTGCAAAGGGTTGAAGAACAGCTTTTGATTTACTTTGGGTACGTTATTTTTTGGCATTTTTAGGGAAATTGACCAGAGTGCAAGGGGTTAAAGAAACATGGTTAAAATCCCCAAGAATAAAGTTTGCCGCCTCTGGAGAAATTGACTGCAGCCGCTGGACCACATCAAAGACGGTGCTGGAGGCGGAGTCAGTGTCTGCCCTAGGGTGAATGTACACAGTTGTGATGAAAAGTTGGGGGAACTCGCGAGGCAAATAAAAGGGGCGTAGCGATACGGACAGAAGCTCCACATTGGGTGTACAGATGCGCTCTCTGACCGTGACAGATGCGCAGTACTGCTTATTAATATATAAACATACGCCGCCTCCCTGACGTTTCCCCGTTACCTCTTCCTGCTGATCTGAGCGGAGTGGAGCTCCAAAGCCGTCAATCCACAGGTCCGCGTCCCGGTCATGCGCAGTAAGCCAAGACTCGGTATAAGCCATGACACAGCAGTTCTTGAAGTCCTTCTGGTAGCGTACATTCCCTTGAATTTCATCCACCTTGTTCCTCAGAGATTGTATGTTCCCAAAAATCAAAGAAGGAAGAGGAATGTTACCAAACTGACGTTTCCTCAGCCGTAATTTCACGCCTCCACGCTTTCCACGCTTCCTTCTCTTGTCTCTCTTTTCACCGCTGTGTCCATGAACGTCACTCAAAATAAAGTCCGGCAGTTGCGGCTTAGACTCAATCACAGACGCTGCATCATCCGTGTTTAAATGCAGCAACATGTCCCTGGAGTATTGTATTCTGCCCGGCATGATGCCGATCGCTCTCACCTCAGAGACACAGGGCCGGCGGAAAAACAGCAGCAGTGCAAAAAAGGGGAGGAAATCCATATTGATGGAACCAGGGAGCTCTTCGCCATACAGTCCACAAACATTCCAGGACAGAAACGACACAGAGAATTTCGTTTAAAACACATTAAAGTGCATAAAAACAGACACACAGACGACGGACTTTTTCACCAGCTGCCGGTCGCTGCGTGCGCGTGCACCCGGTCCCCCGATCCGTCCCGGAGATGGGACGGAAGTTATTCGTGTCGGGGTTTAGTCCAGGTTTTTTGAGGACTGGGGTGACAGTGGCGAGTTTCAGGCGTTCAGGAACTGAGCCGGAGCTGAGGGAGGCATTGATGATGTTGCAGATGAGTGGGGAGAGGGATGGGAGGCAGGATTTGATAAGTGTGGAGGGGATGGGGTCCAGTACGGATGTGGGGCTTCTCATGCCTGTGGTAATTTTGAGATGAGATGAGATTCAACTTTATTGTCATTACACATGTATGAATACAAGGTAACGAAACGTGACTTGGCATTTGGGCACGCTCTGCAGAGCGCATCCAAGGCCGGGGCAGCCGCTAGGCGCCAGTCTTAGTGAGTTCTAGAGGGGTCAGTGTGGGGAAATGAGACAGTGGCTGAATAGAGGTGGGTGGAGGAGCTAATGGAGGGGTTAGGATTGGAGGGGAAGTGGTCAGGTTGCTGTGGATAGTGGTAATCTTTGTTTGGAAAAAGGACAGGAATGAGCTGCACTTTTTTAGCAGTGAATGCTGGGGAGGTGTTGTTGATGGGTTTGAGAAATTTGTTGTGGAAAAAGAGTGTTTTGGGGTTGTTGGAGCCAGCGTGTATGAGATGAGAGTAGAAGTTAGACCGGGCTGTGTTAAGGGCAGTCTTGTACTTGTTGGGAGGTGGTCCGTGTAGGCTTGGAGATGAACTGTTAGGTTTGTTTTCTTGAAGAGTCTTTCCAGCTGTCGCTTATGGGATTTCATGGCGTGGAGTTCAGCAGTGTACCAGGGAGCAGAGTGAGTGAAGGAGACTGTTTTAGTTTTGATGGGGGCTAGCTGGTTCAGGCACGAGGAGAGAGTGGTGTTGTAATAGTGCACAAGATCCGTGGGGTCATCAGAGAGTGGGGGAGGGGAGGAAGACATCATGCTGGTGAGTGAGGCTGAGAGGACTGGAGGAGTCATGGTTTTGATATTTCTGAAGGATATTGTGCGCTTTTCTTTGGTGGGGCGGGGGGGTTGATGTACATGGTGATTGCCAGGTGGTCAGACATATGGAGGCTGATGCTGCTAAGTTAGAGTATTGTTGTCCAGTTGAGCAGACCAGATCCAGAATGTGTCCATGTGAGTGAATCGGGAAGTCAACGTGTTGAGTGACGGTAAAGCACTGAAGATGTTCCAGGAAGTCGGTGGCAGATTTACAGTTGGTGGCATCGATATGGACATTAAAGTCGCAGAGGAGAAGAACAGAGGGTGAGATGGCAGAGAGCTGGGTCAACAGATCCAAGAGTTCAGGTAGAAAGGAGGGGTTTGACTTGGGACAGCGGTAGATAACAGCAGTGATCAGGGGGGTGGGACCAGAGAGTTTGAAGGCAAGCTGTTTAAATGAGAGGACTGCGGGGGTGGGAATGTTGGATATTTTGATGTTTTTTCGGAGAATGACAACACCACCTCCTCCCCAGACATCAGGGCGGGGTTTATCGATGTAGGTGAATCCAGAAGGTGTGGTCTCATTGAGAGATAAATAAGAGGTTTATGCCATGTTTCAGTGATGCAAAGAAAGTCCAGGTTATTGTCAGGGATGAATTTGTTCAGGATGAGGCTTTTATTGTTCAATGAGCGTGTGTCGAATACAGCCAGTTTCAGGTGGCGTTGCTTTTGGGACAGGATGAGAGGACTGAGGAATGGGGCGGAGATTGGATGGGTTTACTTGCGATTTATTACAATGATGTGATGAGGATCTGACTGTGACTATGGGGTGAATGGGAAAAACAGAGTCAGGAGGGAGCAGTGGTGGTTGGGGCCAGTTGGGGGATCTGTGGCGGGAGGTGGAACACTGAGTTGAAGCTGTAGAGGGAGGGGGGGCTGAGGGCGGAATGTAAATAGTCAGTCACATGGCCGTTGGAGAGTTCGGACAATGAACTGCAAATTAGCTGCTATAATTCGGCTGCCTAAATTATCTGGGGTGGAGGCCATCTGGTTTTAAAAGTGCTTTATGGCCCCAGAAGAGGTTCCAGTTGTCAATGAAGCCCAGGTTGTGAATTTTGCAGGCAGAGAGAAGCAAGGTGTAGAGGGAAAGGATTCGGCTGAAGAGTCCATATCTACAGCCGTAAGGAGCGATTGGCCCACTAATAAAGGTTTACTGTTAAGTCTCCCATAAAAAACTTGCCCCAGCCAGCTACAGCCGCCCCATAACCTGCTTGTACCTTGACAAGCTTGCTCCATGCCCAACTTGCCCCACAACAAACTCGTCCATCAAGTGATGGCCAGCTCACATATATCACATAGAAACTGGCCAAATAAAATCACAATGTATCCACACACAGCTATCTGATTTTGAGTTGACTTTCAACACATCCCTGCTGGAAAACTGGAATTTTAATTTTCAGTGTTACAGTTTTAATAAAAATATATATATTTCAACCCATCTATTTTATCCATACTTTTAATTTCTTTGAAATTAAAACATGTGACCAGAACTTCCGGTTATGGCGGCCACGTAGGAAGATGTGTTTCACTCTGCTCTGCTCCTAATAATAAAAAATAGGCTAAAACTCTCTCAATTGGAGCAAAAACCTATCCTAGCGTTTAGGCGTGGATATGGTAAAAACCAAGGCTGTGAAATCAGGCGGAGGAAAAACTGATTCGTCGAGACAATCCAAGTTAACAGACTTCCACGCTAGTGACGAAGCAGGAAAATCTCCAGAGACCATGGCTGAGGACGGAGCTAGCGGCGGAGCGGTGACTGCCGAAGGAACGAATGCGGTCCTTGCTGCTATCAGCGCTATGAGAGCAGACTTTTCGTCTAAGTTTGACGGGATTATAGCAGCGATAGAAGGCATGAGAAAAGAAATAAGCGACTGTATGGAACGAGTTTCGCAGGCAGAGCTCCGGATTTCCAACGCTGAAGATGACGTCACCAGCCTACAATTAAAGGTCCAAACATTGGAATTAAAAAATAAAAGTCTGGAAGATAACGTCCTGGACTTAGAATCCCGGTCGAGACGGAATAATTTAAGGCTGGTGGGCCTCCCGGAGGATACGGAGGGACAGGATACATGTTCCTTTTTGGAAAAGTGGATTGCAGAGGCACTGAACAACGCAGATCTACAGTCGTCGGTCGTCTTGGAGAGCGCACACCGAATCGGCCCACCGAGAGATAAGAAGACACCACCGAAGACGCTGATTATGAAGTTCCTCAACTACAGAGACAAGATGACGGTCTCCAGCGCAGCACGTACTAAAGGAGAAATCAAATACCAGGATCATGAGGTGCGGTTCTACCCAGATTTGGCCACAGGAATCCAACAATTAAGGAAACAGTTTGACCCCGCCCGTAAAGAGCTGCGCAGCCTCGGGATTCATCACGGGGTGATTCATCCGGCAAGACTGCTGGTCACATATAAAGGGAGAACCCATATCTTCAAGACCCCTCAGGAGGCGCAGGAGCTCATTAAACAGATCCAAGGAGAGACTGGCGGGAGCTAAGCATGAAGCAAGAACAAGATATAAAGGTAGAATATTTAAGCATGTGTACAAGTATCTGACTGATCTGAAACATATAGCATGCCTACAAAATACAGATTGTATTATATGGAAAAAAAAAAAGCTACGATATACAAAGTTGCTATAAAATTTTGGAGTTACGTTGGAAAAACTACAGAAGAGAGTCATTGTCATGTCATTAAAAGTAGCAGAGACAGGGTGATTGAGAGGAGGAAAGAGTGAGTGGTTTGACTGAACCTCGCGGGTGAGGAGCAGCCACTGGCTATAATGGGAGACAGAATTTTTTTTTTGATTTTGGGGGGGATTACCACGAATGTGGGGAGGGGGAATTTGTTTTTGTGTAGTTTGTGGGATGAATGTTCAACCATCCATGTTTTTGCTTCTCTGTATGAGCATGCTTATTTTGCAAAGTAATCTCAAACTCTTTGTCAATCATAGACCAAAGCGTTAATCTTAATTTAACATCATGGAATTGCAGAGGTCTACAAAATCTAAAAAAACTTAAACAAGTTTTGAATAAAATAAAAGATATAGGTTCAAAAATTGTGTTTTTACAAGAAACTCATCTAATAGAGGAGGATGTAAAAAGAATAAGGAGAAGATGGCAGGGAAGTGTGTTCACCTCTTCATTTTCATCCCGAGCCAGGGGAGTTATGACTCTCATACATAAAACAGTTCCATTTCAAGTGAAAAATGTAATTGGAGATAAATTGGGAAGATATCTAATCATACAAGGATCTTTGTTATTAGAAAATATAAATCTGGTGAACATATATGGTCCCAATATAGATGATCAAAACTTCTTCGTTAATTTATTTCTTACTTTAGCATCACTCACAGGGCAACATATAATAGCAGGGGATTTTAATTGTACATTGAATCCCAGTATAGATAGATCAACAGGACAGGACTGTACGCACAATGGATGTAGGATGACCATTAATGATTTTATGAAAGAATTGAGATTGCTAGACATATGGAGAGAAATGAAACCACAAGTCAAAGCCTATTCTTGCTATTCTAATACCAACAAGACATTTTCACGTATTGACTATTTTTTGATCTCCACAGAATTAAGGTCCAAGATTCAAAATTGTTTCTATGATAACATTGTGATATCTGATCACGCACCCTGCTGTCTAATATATGTAGATAAGAAATTGACAAAGGTTCCAGGTAGGTGGCAATTTCAGCATAAATGGCTTCAGGATGAGGAATTTGTTAAGTACATAGAAAAACAGATAGATGAGTTCTTTTATATCAATACTACACAAACATCAGCATGTATAAAGTGGGAGGCTTTTCAAAGCTTTTATTAGGGGGCATATTATTAGTTATACAGGTTCAAAATCTAGGAAGACTCGAGAGGAGAGAGTCCAATTGGAACGTAAAATAAAAATTCTTCAAGAAAAAGTGTATGCAGGAAGTAATCCAAAATTAGACAATGAATTACTGATTCTGAGAGCTGAATATGACAAAAAAATCAGCGAACAGAGCTGCCTCGAGTCTTCTAAGATTGAAGCAAACCTTTTATGAACAAGGTGAAAAATCAGGAAAATTACTGGCATGGCAGATTAAACAATTAGAATTTAAAACACCAATTACCAGTATTATAAGTAACGGACAGGCAGTTGTAGATCCTTTAGAAATTAATAGTGCTTTTAGAGATTATTATGAAAAATTGTATGATACAAAAAATGAAACTGACTTAACAAAACTAAATGGGTTTTTGGACGGATTATCTATACCATGTATTCCAAATGAAAATAGGGAGATACTGGAGTCAAAAATTAGTCAAGAAGAAGTTGGGCAAGCCATTGAGAATATGAAATCAGGAAAAAGTGCGGGATCTGATGGTCTTCCAGTTGACCTCTATAAAAAATGTAAGAATAAATTAATAAAACCATTTTTGGAAATGGTTTTAGAAGCATTTCAAAATAGTAATTTACCACCATACATGAATAATGCCTTAATTATACTGTTGCCAAAACCAGGTAAACCCTCTAATAAATGTGAAAACATGAGACCAATAAGCCTATTAAATGCTGACCTTAAGATAATCTGTAAAATTTTAGCAAGACGACTACAAGAAATATTACCAAATATTATTAACCGAGATCAGAATGGCTTTATAATGGGAAGACAAGGCTTCCATAATGTAAGAAGACTATTTAATATTATTTATTCTAATAAAGAAGCACTGGATACAGCTCTCCTATCATTGCACGCTGAAAAAGCCTTTGATAGGGTCGAATGGCCCTTTCTTTTTGAAGTCCTACAAAGGTTTGGACTTGGAAATAATTTCATAAAATGGGTTCAGATAATATACAATAATGCTACAGCAGAAATCCTAACAAACAGCAATATCTCAAAATCAATAAAGGATGTCGACAAGGTTGTCCACTTTCACCTTTACTGTTTACTATGGCAATTGAACCTTTAGCGATGGCAGTACGTTTACATCCACAAATATATGGAATTAAAGTAGGACCAACATAACATAAAATCTCCCTGTATGCTGATGACATAATTTTGTTTATGTCGAATCTTAAAAAATCAATTCCGACCTTGTTAAATTTAATAAAGAACTTTGGGGAAATATCAGAATATAAAATAAATAAAACTAAATCTTCAATATTAATGCTAAATGAGACCCAGAAAAATCACCCAGCTCCTGAGGTAAATCAATTCAATGTTGTAAATCAGTTTAAATATTTAGGAATTCAAAATTGTGCCTAAGTTAGAATCAGTCGCCAGTGCCAACTATGAAGCCTTAATGACAGATATTAAGTTGCTTCAGAGATGGATGTTACTACCAATGTCGATGATCGGGAGAATTAATATACTTAAAAGTAATATCTTACCAAAAATACTATATTTATTTCAATACATTCCTTTACCACCACCTTCAGATCTATTCTCTAGAATTAAAAAAAAGTTAGTGGAATTTATATGGAACAATAGGAAGGCTAGATTACGTCTGTCCTTACTATATTTACCATTTGATCGTGGAGGTCTGAAATGTCCAAACTTTTTGTTGTATTACTGGTCAGCACAACTGAGGTCTATGACATATTATTTTTCATCAAATGATCTCCCTCACTGGATTGAAACGGAATCACACAATTTACCTTTAACTCTTTCCTTATTCATATACTCAGACTCGGCTAAAAAAAATTACAGAAACAAGTTAAAAATCCTATTGTAAAGCATATGATCAAAATATGGTGTGAAATCAAAAAATATTTAAAAGAACCACACTTATTGTCACAATTTAGCCCAATATGGGGTAATCAATATTTTACACCAGGGAGAGCGGATGCTGTATTTAAATTATGGAATTTAAAAGGGATTCAAAAGATTCAAGACTTATATTTGTCACGTTCAGATAACAATGTCTTTTGAAGAACTGAGGGTCACATTTAATCTTAATAGAACACATTTTTTTAAATATCTTCAGCTTAGGAATTTTATTCGATCAAATCAAAATAATGTTCTCACCCGACCTACTTATTCATCCTTGGAAAAATTTTTGACGAAAGATAGTAAGAGAAAGGGTATTATTTCAGAGTTTTATAACTCATTGACACTATCCTCAAGTGAAAACTCACAGAAAAGAATGAATTATTGGAAAGAAGACCTGCAAATTGAAATTTCAGAGGAACAATGGGAATTGGCTTGTACAGAAGCTCAAACCCAATCAATAAATGTACGTCTTAAATTGATACATTTTAAATGGTTAATGCGGATGTATGTTACACCGGTGGAGTTAAATAGATACAGTGATCCCTCACTTATCGCGGTTAATGGGTTCCAGAACCGACCGCGAAAAGTGAAAAACCGCGAAGTAGCGTCACCCCTAATGACGTCACCCATAAATAACACATACGTTCATTCGCTCACTCTCTCTCATATGATACGTGTGTGTGTGTGTGTAAGTGTACATACATACGTAGATGTAAATAAAGTGTACATAAATATGTTTTTAGAACTCTTATTTTTATAACAAGATACGTAACTCAAGATGAAGATGATTTACGTACTGCACAGGTTAATGAGAGCTTTACTGCTCCTCAGGTGACGCCTCATCGTCAGGTGCTAGAGGCACAGGATTGTCGAGGGCAGCTGCAGGAGGCGGCGTAGTGGCTCGATGGGAAGACTATTTTACACAAAAAGGGACAAGAGAACAGCGAAAAGTTCCACGCTGCGAGACTAGCGATAAAGAACAATGAATGCGGTCTTCCTTCGGTGGGTATGGGCGCTCTGCAGGGAGAAAGCTGGGTAAAACGTCTCGGCCAATCAGCTTGCGAGGTAAAACGTCTCGGCCAATCAGCTTGCGAGATTCCCGAGCAGTGAAGAGGTGGGTGGAGAGGAGTAGAGCGGTGGTCAGAGAGGTGGATTTTGAGTTGAGCGGCTCTCCGTGTTGATACCTGATGTTCTAATGTAGTCTCCCTGCCTTTTGCTAGCGCCCGCCCATTTTTTCTCAATTTTGAATTTTTGATGAATATTTCTGAAAAATCCGCGATGCACTGAGGGCGCGAAAGGTGAAGCGCGAAGTAGCGAGGGATCACTGTATAACAAAAACATACCAGATACGTGCACAAAATGTATGGAAAGTAAAGGAACCCTATTTCATTGTTTATGGGAATGTAGTAAAATCAGAATGTTTTGGGAAGAGGTGAGGGTAACAATTGAAAAAATAATTTCAAAACAATTCATATTGAACTCTAAACTGTTTTTGTTGGGTCTGTATCCAGAAAAGCATAATTTTAATAAGAGTGAAAGAACATTCATAGATCTCAGTTTGCTTAATGCCAAAAAATGTATTGCACTACTGTGGAAAAAGACTCATAGACCAGATGTGACTCAGTGGTTAAGACAGATGTTAATAAACCTTCCACTAGAAAGAATAACATATATACTGAAATTAAAGGAAAATGTGTTTGAGAATATATGGAGACCTTTCATTGATTATGTAAAGAAATTAAACATAACTTCTGAAGAAGAAGAAGGTGAATGATGTGTGTGGACCTTGTAAATTCCAAATTGGTGAATGTATAATATGTATACTTATGTAATGGATTACCTAGACTAAACAGAGGAGCATTGTTGATGACTTGCTTTTGTTAATGGTTGTTGGTGTTTTTAGTATTTTTTTTCTCTTTTATTTTTAAATTACTTTAGTGTTAGTGTTTGATTGTTGGTGTCATGTTTGTTAAAAAAGGTTCAATAAAAATATTGTGGAAAAAAAAAAAACATGTGACCAGCTAGACTTTTTGTTTTAAACATATTACTTTCTTCAGGAATGATCTGACTTAAATGTGCTGCAGCCTCTTGTAATTAAAGTCAATTATATTGAAGCTCAAACAGAATATGGTTGCCTACTATAGCCTACTTATCAGTCCCACATATACGATGCTTCCATCGGTGACATCCATCACACAGCAGGGCTTCCTGTAGTGGCCGTACCTCCTTAACACAAGCCAAGCAGTTGTTGTCTTCCATGATGAGAGTTCAGGTAATGCACAGCCTACATTTACATGCTTCCGGGGCGAGTTGGGTATGGCGCGAGTTGGGCGTACAGCAAGCTTGTCAAGGCACGAGCAGGTTATGGGGCAGCTGTAGCTGGCTGGGGTGAGTTTGTTGTGGGGGGACTTGACCGGTAACCCTAATAAAAGCAGATTTGCCGCAGTTGTGAAGGAACTGAAAAAGTTTGATGAACTGTGCTTAGGTGATTTCTGACTGGTGGCAGGATGCATCCACACAGCCAAAATAAACGATGATTCTCTGGACAGATAAGGGGAGCGTTTGGAGGATGCCAGGGAGTTTGGCGAGGATGACAGAAATGGTGGCACTGGGAAAACAGTGCGTTATTGTATTGAAGAAGAAAATGTTTCTTGTGATGGACTCTCCAATTATTAGAGTGGTCGGGGGAAAAGGGGGCAGGGAGAAGCAGGAGATGGGTCAGCAATGTTGGAAGATGGAGTGGATTTCAGAGGGGATTTTGCCACCGGTAATGAGGCGGGCAGAGAGGGACGAGGACAGGTAGGGGCAGCGGCACGGGCACACTGTGGAGCCGATGTGAAATGTGGTATGGAGAGATGGCGGGCTCCAGGATGAGTGGGGCGTTTAGGATAACGTGAAGAAGAGGTCTGAGGAGGCGATGGGTTTTTGAACAGCGGGGAGGATGGTGATGGAGATTGGGATTCACCTGTTTGGGGAGGAAAGTCGTGGAGGTCCAGGATGTCATTTATTGTTAAGCTGGATGCTACGGAGGGGTGCCTGAAGGGATCATTTGTTTCTCCGGTGACGAGGAGCAACCAGGGACCAGGACACAGGGTCGTATGGAGTGGAGACTGCAAGTTTCTCACACTTGGTCCCCTCTGAGTCCAGGTGACATCCGACTCTGTGATCGGCGGAGAAGCAGTGGCAGCCTGGCTGGGTGCGGAGATGACAGACACCAGTGGAGAGGCAGCTTCAGCAGGGAAGGGTTCGGTGATGGAACTAGTGGAGGATGTAAAGTTTGGTTGAGTGGAACGGATAATGATGGTGTCCATCTGAAGTTCCGCTTCACGGATCTGGTGGAGTGTGGATATTCTTTGTTCCAGCTCGGAAACCTTCTCTGTGAGGACAGTGCAGTTGATGCAGCCAGAGAGAGAGGTTTAAGTTTAACTTTAACGTTTATTTGAAAGGGACATTACATACTAATGAACATTAATACAAATGTAAGTATGCCAGATTTAGCAATACAGTGATCCCTCACTTATCGCGGTTAATGGGTTCCAGAACCGACCGCGAAAAGTGAAAAACCGCGAAGTAGCGTCACCCCTAATGACGTCACCCATAAACAATACGTACGTTCATTCTCTCACTCTCTCTCTCATATGATACGCGTGTGTGTGTGTGTACGTGTACATACATACGTAGATGTAAATAAAGTGTACATAAATATGTTTTTAGAACTCTTATTCTTATAACAAGATACGTAACTCAAGATGAAGATGATTTACTGCACAGGTTAATGAGAGCTTTACTGCTCCTCAGGTGACGCCTCATTGTCAGGTGCTAGAGGCGCAGGATCATTGAGGGCAGCTTCCGATAGAGCTGGAGAAGCTGCAGGAGGTGGCGTAGTGGCTCGACGGGAAGACTATTTCGCACAAAATGGCACAAAAGAACAGCAAAAAGTTCCACGCGGCGAGACTAAGCAACACGAGCGATAAAGAGCAATGAATGCGGTCTTCCTTCGCTTCATGGCCGCTCGGCAGGGAGAGGAGGTGGGTGAAACGTCTCGGCCAATCAGCTTGTGGGGTGAAACGTCTCGGCCAATCAGCTTGCGAGATTTCCGAGCCGAGCCAACACGAGAACAGCGAACAGAGAGGTGGATTTTTTGAGTTGTGCGGCTCTTCGTGTTGATACCTGATGGTCTAATGTAGTCTCCCTGCCTTCTGCTAGCGCCCGCCCATTATTTCTCAATTTTGAATTTTTGATGAATATTTTTGAAAAATCCGCGATGCACTGAGGGCGCGAAAGGTGAAGCGCAAAGTAGCGAGGGATCACTGTACTGCTAATTTGCATCTGTAGTCCCCCGGCGGGTCACAAAAACACACAGTCATACATGAGAAAAACATCTTCAATGAAACTGTACAAAGTGGATATGCTAAAGTGCAAGAGTTAAGGTGCTACAAAACAAAACATTCAAATGTCACACGAGTGAAGTGCTGTGTATGCATACACACACATGCACCCAAGCACCTCACAGCAACAACAAACAAGAGGTGGGGCATATGTGTGTGACGCACGGGCACACATATATATATATATATATATATATATATATATATATATATATGCATGACACAGGAGCAACCACTAGTTAAGCACACAGTTTTGGTTGTTTAAAAGCCAATTTTTACAATAAGTCTTAAAAGTGTTAAGTGTTGGACGTTCCCTGATTGCAGGTGGTACATTATTCCAGATCTTGGTGCACCTCACTGATAGCACAGATTGGGCAAACGTGGTGCGTCTGTGGGGGACCTCACAGTCTCCTCTAGTGATTGTTCTGGTGGTTGTGCCGGTGATAGTCCCCAGTTTAACATATTCTCCCAGGGATAGTGGTGCATAACCATTTAATATTTTATATATTGAACAGGCAAATTTGAGAGTTTTGTAATTTTCAAAAGGGAGAAAATTGGATTTCTTGTAAATGTGACAACAAAGATATGTGGGATCTTTCTCATCAAAGATTTTTATGGCTTTTTTGTATAAGGATTCAATGGGTGGTGAGTTGAGCCATAGCCAAGTGTGGCAGCAGCACAGGCCCAGCAGTTGAGCCCGCTGCAGAGATGAATGTAGTGATCCGGGCAGGTTGATGGCAGATAGGTCCCGGTAGCTTCTGCAGGTCTTGGGAAGTGTAGCACTAATGCTAAAAAATAAGCTAGCCGGCTAGTTTAGATTAGTTACAGCAGGTCCGTCTCCGGTGATACAAGCTATATTGAGCTGAAGACCGACAAGGGGCAGAGCTTCAGGGCACCGTCTTATTGGACCTATACAGGCCGTCAGCCAATACTCTTCCACCCTACCTCCTATCGATCACCAAAATCCAACCAGGACTCACCTCAGGCTAGCGGTGAGTGGCGTTTGGCCCAAGGCAGGAGAAGATGATAAAAAAAAAATCTCAAGGTAGACAGACTTGATTATCTAAAACAGAGGTGCCAGATAAAGAGTTGTGATGGATAAAACAGTTAGCCAAAAGTATACCAGTTGACAGTGGCTAAAAAAAAGTGTTAAAAAATGTTTAAAAAAGCAGTTTTTTAGAAGCCAATCTGACCGAAGTGACAGGACACCACGCATGCACGTTTTGAGGAGAGATCCTTTTCCTCTGTAAAATTGTATTGCAGTGATTAAATCATGAGTTGTTTTGACCAAAGCATGTAACAGACATTTCATGAAAACCTCTGAGAATATTATCAACATGTAATAACAGTGCATAATAAGAGCACTTTAATAAGCTATTGTAGTGGTTTGAATTCAACCCCACAACAGACAGTCAGCTCGCACTACTGGGTTTTATTTCCGCTGCATGCTGCGTTTACAGCTGTGAGGTTAACGTGCCACCCATGCATTGTCTTCATGCATCCTGTCTGTACCTCTGATATGCAAATGCCCAGATTGACTGCTGTGAATGCCTTTGATCTATTGTTTGAGTTGAGTATATAAGCTGCACTGTGCTGTTAAGCTTCCTCTCATTCACTCATTCTGATTTTGCATCTGCTGCGAGACACACACACTGTCTCCTATCTGAGAGCTGGAGGAACGAGGTTTCAGCCTGCTCACACTATGGGCTGGAGCCGAGTTCTGATGAAGGCTGGTGATAATAAAGCTATTTAAAAATCCAACGCTGCCTTTATTTTATCATCCTCTTCACTGGTGACCCCGGAATGCACACGTTTTGTGCAAACACGACCTTCTGATCTGAACAGCCACGCTGGCGACCCGAGACTGAAGAAAACGAGCGGCCAGCGAACGCAGCACCCGGGCATGAATGCTCCGTCACAGCGGCCTGACCGGTTTTCCCTCCCTGCGGCCTCAGGGAGACCTCGACACAGAGCCCACGGTGGGCGAGCCGCTCTCAGGACATCAACCAAGACCGGGTAAGCGGCAGAGAATGTCATGGCGCACCCTCGCCGAGATCAGCACATCCACGCGGGACCGGCCGCGCAGCTCCTCCACATCAGAGCACATGCGGGCGACTCCCATGGCCGACGGAGCACACGTGGACCTGAACGCACCATGGCTAATCTGCAGCCACGGCTCATCAGAGATGTTTTTCGGCGCACACTGCGCCGATCCCCACCAAGTTTCCGACCCTGATTCCCTCTCCAGCGGCCCACCCAAGCACGGAACCCCCGCGCGCACACCGGGGAGTTACGAGGACGGCACACCACGCACGGGACAAGAATGCCTTCACTGACCGCCTTCCTTCTGCCGCTCACTGGCCCTTCAGGCTTGCTTGTACACCTGAGGCCCGCAGCTTGCTCACTGGATTTTATGGTCTTAGCCACGGCACACAAGGGGAATTCAGCTGTCTGCGGTTCCCGAGGCTGTAGGGTTACGTCTGCCCTAAAGTCAACACGCCAGTCCCTCTGCTTTTATTTTTTTCTTGCCGCCGCTCCTGCTTTTCTTCACGGCCACGAGAGGAGTCAGAGACTAATTTTTCTTCTTCTGACCTCTGCATGTTCAGACGGGACATCGCGGAGCAGCAAACACTTTTGGCGCGACTTGAACGGTTTTCCCGCGCCCCGTCAGCATGTACTACCCCCCCCCCCCCCCCCCCCCCCCCCTGCACAGAGCTTTTCCCTGCTCGCTGCCCAGACTGCAACATCGAGGTCACGGTCCCCTACCGTTCCCTCTGGGGGGGAGCAGTGTAGTGGTTTGAATTCAACCCCCACAACAGACAGTCAGCTCGCACTCCTGGGTTTTATTTCCGCTGCATGCTGCGTTTACAGCTGTGAGGTTAACGTGCCACCCATGCATTGTCTTCATGCATCCTGTCTGTACCTCTGATATGCAAATGCCCAGATTGACTGCTGTGAATGCCTTTGATCTATTGTTTGAGTTGAGTATATAAGCTGCACTGTGCTGTTAAGCTTCCTCTCATTCACTCATTCTGATTTTGCATCTGCTGCGAGACACACACACTGTCTCCTATCTGAGAGCTGGAGGAACGAGGTTTCAGCCTGCTCACACTATGGGCTGGAGCCGAGTTCTGATGAAGGCGGGTGATAATAAAGCTATTTAAAAATCCAACGCTGCCTTTATTTTATCATCCTCTTCACTATAAATAATAATTATTGAAATTATAACAAAAAAGGCTTCAAATATCTCCCTTGTAAGGAACATGGGCTACATAAAAGTTTACTCTGGAATTAAATTGTGAAAAACAAATACATTTTCATGTTTTTTTTATTCTTTTAGATGCAGCTGTAAGAGTGGACACTTTCAATATAGTTCTTGACTAGAGCTAGCCACTGTAAGCAGTGCCAAAAGAAAACTACAGCATGTAATAATGTGCATATAAAAACACTGTAGGCATCTTGTGTTGCATAGTGTATATAGTATATATTATCTATGGGTGTACCAATATGGCGGTGCCCTGGGTGTAGGGGGAGGTGACACCTATTTTCGTGCCCCTGAGATTACTATCATAAGGCGAATCCAGTTTCGGCAGCGACACCAGCAGCCGGGTGAGTCAAAGCAGCAGTTTGTGGCAGACCTGCAGCACTTGGCGGGAGAGTGCCGTTTCAGCACCCTGGAGGAAGAAATGATCCGCGACCAGCTAGCGGAGCATGTGCTATATTCCTCCACGAGGGTTTGCTTCCTTATGCATGCTGGGGAGCTGATGCTAGCAGCCGCCGTGGAGCTAACACAACAATATGAAGCAGCGGAATTATTGACCAGGAATCTTGGCGAGGAAGAAAAGCTGCATAAAGAAGAGAAACAGTGGAAGGCACTGGCTGCGGATCTGGATGGCGAAGCCGGCAAGAGTGACGAGGAATATCCCGCCGCCGTGAAGATTAGGTCCGCCCCGGGAACGCCACGTTGCTATGGCTGTGGATCTGCAAAGCACCGCTACTGGGCAAGAGACTGTCCGGCGAAGGGGAAGTGCTGTGGGAAGTGTGGTTTGTTCCATCACTTTGCGAGAGCGTGCAGAAACTTTGAGTGAGGACATCTGAGACCAGAAGAGGGTTCATCCATGAAGGAACCTACAATCATCCACATGGTTTCACCCGCCACAGAAGGCAGTGTTTATTGTGTCGTGGAGTTGGATGGGACTGTGGTTTCGCTGCTTGTGGACACGGGGTCTGCGATCTCTATTTTGAACTGGGCCATGGTGAGAAGATCTTTTCCTTATCACCAGCTGTACAACTTTAATGCGACCTGCTATGGCTACGGTGGAAACACATTCAACATTATGGGTTCCCTGCGACTCTCTGCGAGGTACAAATCTTCGTCTATGGTCAATGTGGAATTTGTCATGTCCACGGACGGTACGAACCTGATGGGCTGCAATTTATTCTACGGGCTCGGTTTCTCCATAGCCTGCAGGGTCGCGGAGGAATGAGCTGGCTGCGGGTTATGGGAACGACCCTTCTATGAGGGACTGGACGAGGAAGTGTGGGACAAATCTGCCCAGATCGGATAACAACGGACGGTACCGACACTGAGGAGCGCTGCCACAGGGAGGTTCTGGTGCCAGTGTTCGAGGTACACTGGATGAGGGACCCGAACGGCACAGTCAGACACCTGGGGTGGCGAGTGGAGCCAGCAAGCAGGCACAGCATTGTTCCGGGGCCTGGCCGAATGGCTCTGTTGAACCGGGTGCTGCCGTGGCTGACTTGGCGCTGCAAATGAAAGAGAGCGGGGCGAGACCGTTGGGCACGAGCTTCAAACGTGCCCATAAGCAAGTTCCAGGGCAGATCCCGGGCAAGATCATCGGTGTCCTACGATACCGGGATGGATCCTGGTCACACCGCAGTGGACATATGAAGCCAGTAAGACCTCCTCTGGGTGTTGGTGATGAGGTCCCTCCCAAGGGCGAGGGTCGGCTTGGAAGGGTCCACAGATCAAGAGAGCAGAGAGACGTTTACTAGTTGTATAGATAACAAAAAGTTTGCTGTAGGAGTATTTATAGATTTAAAGAAAGCTTTTGACACCATTGACCACAGAATACTACTAAGTAAACTGGAAAGGTATGGGATAAGAGGGGTCGGACTGAGTTGGGTGGAAAGTTATTTAAGTAACAGACAACAATTTGTACAAATTGGTGAGCACAAATCACCCTTCCTGGACATCACTTGTGGTGTGCCCCAGGGGTCAGTTTTGGGACCCAAACTCTTTATTTTGTATATAAATGACATATGCCAAGTATCAAAAATTCTGAAATTTGTTTTGTTTGCGGATGACACAAATATCCTTTGCACTGGTGAGAATTTGCAGCAGGTTTTAGAGGTGGTCACAACTGAAATGAAAAAGTTAACGCAGTGGTTCAACAAAAATAAATTATCTCTAAATCTAAAAAAAACAAAGATTATGTTGTTTGGAAATTATAAAATAAATCATGAAATAATGGCAACGATAGATGATACCAGAATAGAAACAGTACAGGAAAATAAGTTTCTGGGGGTGACGCTAGACAATAAAATCTGCTGGAAACCTCACATCAGTCACATCCGGGCCAAGTTGGCAAAACGTATAGGCATACTGGGGAAGACAAGACACATATTGGACTATAAATCATTGGTCTTACTGTACAATTCACTGTTTCTACCTTATCTTAACTACTGTGTAGAAGTCTGGGGAAACACCTACAAGACCAACCTACAGTCAATATGCACATTACAAAAAAGAGCTAAAAGGATAATAAATAATGTAGGATATTGAGACCATACCAATTTGTTGTTTTTAAAGTCACATGTCATAAAGTTCACAGATTTAGTTAAATTTAAGACAGCACAAGTCATGTACAGGGCAATTAATAATCAACTCCCAACTAATATACAAAAAATATTTAAAAAAGAGACAATGATCATAATTTGAGAGGAGACTTAAACTTTACAAAACCCAAGAGACGAACAACCAAGAAAAGTATGTGCATATCTGTCTGTGGGGTGGATTTGTGGAACAGTCTGGAGCCGGAACTGAAACTATGTACAAACAGAAATCAATTCAAAAAGGAGGTACAAACATTATTTGCTGAAAGGATATATGTTAGAAGGGTAGTATTCATATGTACGATTCTCTATGCTCACTTTGGGACACTATGGAATGGTGGGTGGGACAGCACTGTGTATAGCTGTGTTGTTTGAGGCTGGTTTTGATGTATGGACATCAATGTATGCTAGGATGGATGGGTGTTAATGTTGATATGTACAAAATACAGTTAATTGTCTACTTGGGGTCTTAAATGTGGTAATTTGTATATAATTCACGAGTGTATTTATGGAAAAGAGGAGATGGAATTAATAAGTGTTCACTTCTTCCTTCTCCCTTTCGAACACTGTATACTGTTACTTTATTGCATTTGTCATTTGTTTTGTTTTTGTTATACTTTTTTGTTCGAAATAAAGTATCTATCTAGCTAGCTAGCTATTTTTGCAGAGTACCTCTTCTTACCATCTTCACCTCAGTTTATGAGTGATTTTAAATAAAAATGCAGCTGACGGCCTACCTGAGGCAGGTACAGACACTCTTTTGCAGCTGAGGCCTAGCAGTCAACCACTGGCGTCCTCTTACGAAGATCAAACACCTCATTGCATGCAAAAACAAAAACTAACCCAAAACTTTGAGTTTCAAGTTTTCTTTTTCCTCCAGCTGTTAGCTTAGCCACAGGGCTAAATGTAACCGTAGAAAAGAGGATTGCTTTAAACCGAGTTAACGCCGAAAAACCGCTGGAACGCTGTTCTCTCGGTCACAGCACTGGATAACGCCAGTTAACAACGTACTGAACCCCTACACGGTCATCACGTGGACGTGTTCAGAGTTCGCGCTGCGTTCACACCGCCTGTCCGCGTTTTAATAAGAAACCCCCCAAAATAAATCCAATGTCATACCTAGTATCTTTGAGCAACGAGGCGCTCATTCTACAATCTCCTTCCTTGGATACTGGTAAAATCCACCGTCTGCAGTCTAATGTAATACCTCTGTGGGTCAGACCCGGTTGTGCCTGCCTGTAACTTGACGAGGGGGCGGAATCTGCCGAAGTCTGCGAGCTGCACCCAACCTGGATCCTCTTGCTGCTGCACGAACTTCACCGATGATGCATTCAGGACCACAGGGCATCGCATTGACAACACGGATTACATTTTTAAAAACAAAAAGTTAACTATAGAAAAAAAGCAAGAAAATATACCGTTAATATCCTAACATAACAAATTAGCAACTTTTTTTCTCATAAATTTGTGACTTTTCCCTTGTAAACTTTTTTCTCGTAAATTCGCCACTTTTGTCAGTGTAATTTTGTGCCTTTTTCTTGTAAAATTTCAGCTTTTTTATTTGTAACACTTCTATGGATGCTGGTTAAATTTGTATTCTCTGTAATTTTTTTTTTTCATGTTTACGATGAAACATGATCCTGCCCTTTTTCCATGTTAGGATGACCCCAATTTTATTTTTTTGTTGGGAGTTTTTTTTTTTTCTATTTTAAAGGCTTTGAATTGTTCCCCATTCCAAAAACATAAAGGCCCCAAACATCTTGCATAGGGGCCCCAAAAAGCTATAAATGGCCCAACTACAATAATCCTTAGTGTTCCCCTCATTAGTTTCTCTTGAGAAAATATTTTGTTTATTGTCCCCTCCCACAATACTGCAATAAATGAAAGCACCTCAGGCGCTGATGCCTCGATGCTTGTGGCATGGTAGCATGCTGCCATACATGCATGGGTTTGAAATGTTCATATTTGTTTACGCAGGTATGACTGTGATGTCACTGTCACAATACACACAAGGTGTATGTCATCCCAGGGCTGTACGCTGGCATTTTTGTCAGGGAGCACATAAAAGAAAAAAATATAGAAGCACAAGAATAAAATTAGGAGCAGAAAGAAACATGCTGGATTAAAAGATTTTATTAATTTAATACAATACATGCAATAGCAGGTAAAAATATAAAAACTTAAACAACTATCACCAAATCATCAACATTAAATCAGAACGGGTTGAAATGTTTCACTCTGCGTGCAATAAGTATTGAGACAGGTTCTTGAATTATCTTGCAAAAAAATTATTGAAATGCAGTTTTTCTATAAAGAGAACATGTAATATTGTTATGTAGTTTCCAGCCCGCTCACTTCACAGCTGCTCTGACTGCTCACCCTCAGGTTCACCACCGTGGACCTCAGAGAGAGAAACGAGAAAGAAAAAATAATGAAAATGTGATTATTACAGATGTGATAGAACATTTTTAAAGTCAGCATTATCAAATAAATTCTACTAGATGTTATGTTCCTACTCAACTTAAGACATTGTTCGATTTCCTGTAAAAAATAACCTCAAGTGGTTTTTATATTTCACGTGTCACATCAGCATTAATTGAGTAAATAAATCAATAAAGAAATGAGGGGACTGTAAAAGTTATTTTAATGGAAATGATTCAACGGCGTCACACTGTGGTGTTTTTATATTACCGACATTAGTTGAAAAATTGTCTGAACTTTTATGAAACCAATTTAACATTAATAAGTTATTAACATATGAATCATGTAACCACAGAGCCACCAGTAGTAAATAATGTGACAAAACACAAGCTTTAAGAATCAAATGTTGCTGCGTTAGGAGGTGCTAATGTGTTGACAATGAAACAAATGTTTACATATTTAAACACGGTTTTATGAATAAAAGTGAACCTGTAACCATGTGACTATGATCCTCGAGTCAGGAGCATTACACCAAATTAATCACATCTGTGGATGCACTCCTTATATATATTCCTTGCATCCACCCATTCTTCCTCTTTCTAAAGACTGGGAGGAGCTGGCCTCCACCAGCGAAGGACAATGAATGGTCACAGGTTCACTTTCATTCATAAAACTGTGTTTACATACATAAATGTTCTTCTTCTTCTTCTTTTAGATTTGATTGGCAGTTGGCAACCAGCTTACAGGTGCATTACCGCCACGGACTTCACTCTATATCATCACTCTATCTGGTCAGGAGCTGTAGTCCTTGCCGCCACGTACTTCACTCAGTAAACATCACTCTATGTATCAAAAGTCAGAATTCTTCTCGGTTGGCAACCTCTTCTTCACTCTATATCTTTGTATAAGGAGTTCTTATAAGGAGTTCTGAACAATCTTCTTCTTCTTCAAACAGTGAGATTTCCATGTCTACATGATGTCTATAACACTATCTGGTCCCACTCTATATTCTTCAGGTCATCACTCTATCGTATCACTCTATATCTCTACATAAACGTTTGTTTTATTTCATTTCAGTGAACCTGTAACCATGTGACAACAGTATACCAAATAAGTCCTGAGGAGAATGGAGGTGGCGTCACCCACAGGCCGAGGGAGCACAATGCTCCAATTACGCCATTAAACATGGAACACAACCAGGTGAGTTCAACTGCTTTATTGTACTTAACTGAGAGCGTACAAGTTAAGCCGGTTCTTCCAGGTAACTGGAGATGAAACAAAAGCACTGTTGAGCACAAGGCACACATGCCGGCTTAAATGAGAGGGAAAAAAGATAAGCCTTTAAGCCTTTAATAGTCCCACAATGGGGAAATTCCAGAAAAAAAAGCTAAGATGCAACTTAAGAATCTGCTGTGGGACTTCCGGGAAGATGGCGGAGAGACATAACACTTAAACAAAGAGCTCTCCCTAGCCGAATTAAAAATCATCGGTAAATGGCCAACTCGACATAAACGAATCAATAAACCAAGGGATGAAAACACGAAGGAACCGGGCACAAGGACAAAAACAGGGTAAAATTGAAGAATTCCTCTCCAACAACGCAGGAAAAACCGCTGTACGCAAAGCCCAAAAAAACGAGATGTCCACAGCAGAGAAAATGGAGGACGCCAGACTCGACAACATGAACGCTGGCATCGCCAGTTTGGGTGAAGAGTTGAGAGAATTCAAGCGACAGCTACAACAGGATTTAGCGGCTCTTAAGGAGGAACTGAAAAAAGAAATTAAGGAGGAAATCATGGACCTCCGAAGAGAAATGGAGCGTAAATTAACGGAAAACATGGAGGAGCTGCGCTCCCAGCGGGCGTGTATGACAGAAGCGCAGACCCGAATTTCGGAACTAGAAGATTGGAAAAGCGAGGCAAACGAACAACTACAGACCCTGACGACGCAAACGCAGAGGATGCAGGAGAAAATAAACGACTTGGAGAGCAGATCCAGACGAAGCAATATGCGCATCTTTGGAATTCCGGAGGGCATTGAAGGCAACTCGATGACAAAATTCATGGATCAGTTCTTAAAAAAAGAACTGGAAATACCCGGAGAAACGGATCTGCAGATTCAACGGGCGCACAGAACACCGGCACAGAACCCGAAAACAAACTCTCCACCCAGGTCAGTTGTGGTAAACTTTGTGAAATATGACATAAAGGAAAGAATCCTGACGCAAGCATGGAAAAAAAAGATACGAATCGGCGACAAACAGGTATTTTTTGACCATGACTACCCGACAGAAATCGTGCAGCAGCGGAAGAAATATGCCAATATTAAAAAAACGCTGAAAGAGAAAAAAATTAGATTCCAAACGCCGCTAACGAAAATGAGGATTCATTGGGAGGAAGGCACAAGAACCTACAACACGGCCGAAGAGGCAGCGCGGGATATGATGGAGCGGGGCCTTGAGGTGAGCGTGCCGAAGGAGACGGCTGGAGCAGCGGCGGCCCTGAACGCACCACGACAGACGGAGTGGAGACGAGTGAACGGCGGAAGAAGGGGGAGAGACGTAGAGCAGCGGGCCCAGGACAAGCTACAAGGCTTTCAACTGAAAGCCTAGATCATAACAAAGATTAAGAAAGGCACAGAAGAAATGAAGGCCAAGAAGACAAGGTAAAAGAGAAACAGACGGCTAGGAGAGGTTTAAGTGATATTTGTTGGACATTTCTAGACTTATGACTATTACTTTGATAGTAAATACAGGTCTAGGGAGGGCCCTTCACTCTGTGAAGACAAACCCCCCACCCACCAACAGGGACCAGTGGGCAGAAGAAAGGCCCAAAGTACGGAGGTCGAGTTTTTTTAATGTGTTTTTATATAAATATGTGTTATTTTTGTTGTTAAAGGGGCTAGGAGCACAAGTTAAAAAAATGGAAAAACATGAATATGGGTAAAAATCTTAAGATAATGACACTAAACGTGAATGGTCTGAACTCACCTGTTAAAAGGGAAAGAATAATAAGAAAATTCAAGAAGGAAAAAGCTGAAATTATATTTATGCAAGAGACACATTTGAGCAAGGCAGAACATGTGAAACTAAAGAGATTTGGCTATAAGAACTCCTACTACAGTTCATTTAAGGGAGGAGCAAAAAGGGGGGTTATGATACTAATCTCAAACAAAATACAATTTGAAAGTGAACAGGAAATCCAGGATAAAGAAGGCAGGTATGTAATAATAAAGGGAAGAATATATGGTATGCAGATCACATTAGTGAACATCTATGCCCCACCAGAAAGTGACAAGGGTTTTTTTCAACATCTGTTTGATCTCATAGCAACACACAGTGAAGGAGTCCTAATTTGTGGAGGAGACTTAAATGCTGTCATGGATCATGAAGTTGACACAACAAGTGTTAAGAAGACAAAAAAACATGTAACAAAGTTCATAAGAACCTCACTGGCAGAAATGGGTATGGTAGACATATGGAGGGACCTACACCCACTCGAAAAAGACTATACACATTATTCAGCAGCCCATAAAGTACACTCTAGAATAGATTACTTCCTTATGAATGAAGGTGACAGACACAGGGTGAGAAATTGTTGGATTGGAGGGGCAGAAATATCAGATCATAATCCTATATACATGGAAATATATTTAAACAATAGAAAACGACAAACAACATGGAAACTTAACGTAGGACTGTTAAATGATGAGAAAATGAAAGAAAGAATAAAAATAAACATAAACGAATATATCCAAGAGAATGACAATGAAGAAGTGGACCCAACAATACTATGGGACGCACTAAAAGCCGTGTTAAGGGGTAAATTAATTGTTGAAACAGGAAAAGCAAATAAGACTAAACTGGAAGCGTATGAACAAAGATGTGAGAGACTAAGGGAATTAGAACGTAAACATCAAAGCACAAATGATCCAAAAATATATCAAGAAATTAAAGAAGAAAAAACAAAGATAAAAGAAACACAAATGGATGAAATTGAAAGGAAAAATAGATATCTAAAGCAAAAATATTATGAAACGGGACCAAAAGCCACAAAACTGCTGGCAAAACGGTTAAGAAAACAACAAACAATGAATAATGTATACAAGATTAAAGACCCCACCACAAATAAAACCACAGTTAACCCAGAAAACATCGAAGAAATTTTCCATAATTTCTACCAAGAACTATACTCGCAACCTGAAGAAACAAATACTAAAGATATCAAAAAATTTCTAGACACATTGGACTTGCCATCAATAGGAAATCAACAAAATGAAAAACTAACAGCAGAAATAACAACACGAGATCAGAGATGTGATTAAGTCACTTAAAAATGGTAAATCACCAGGTAGTGATGGATACCCATCTGAGTTTTATAAACTGTTTATAGAAGAACTCTTGCCACAACTCCTAAAGTCATTTAATTGGACGCTGAACAACAACAAAATACCTCCAACATGGAACGAAGCAATCATTTCAGTTATTTTAAAACCAGGGAAAGATAAAGAACAATGCGGAAACTATAGACCAATCTCTTTATTAAATGTAGATTATAAAATATACACAACAATTATATGTAAACGAATAAAGACATTCTTGACGGAATTGATAGAAGATGATCAAACTGGATTCATAGAAGGACGCCAAACACATGACAATATCAGGAGAACAATACATATAATTAACCAAATACATAAAGAAAAGAAAAGCGCAGTAATAATGAGTTTAGACGCAGAAAAAGCATTTGACAGGGTTAACTGGAAATTCCTATATAGTGTACTGGAGCGCTTTGGATTTAACGAAAAATCAGTACAATGCATAAGGACGCTATATCAAGAACCTGTGGCAAGAATCAAGATAAACGGTAGCTTAACAGACAAAGTAAATATACAAAGATCAACTAGGCAGGGATGCTGCTTATCGCCCACCTTGTTTGCTCTGTTCATAGAACCATTGGCTCAAGCAATACGACAAAATAAGAAATTAAAAGGTGTAACAATAAAGGGGGCGGAACACAAGATTGGGCTATTTGCAGACGATATTATAGTTTATCTTGAACAACCAGATAAATCAATAATGGAAATGATGAACTTGATAGAAAATTTTGGAAAATTATCAGGATACAAGATAAACATAACAAAAACACAAATACTGACATTCCACTATAACCCTCTAAACCAGATAACTGATAAGATCAAACTAAACTGGAAGCAAAAAGAAATAAAATACCTTGGAGTGAACATACCTAAAGACCTAAGCAAAATATATAAAGCAAACTATGATAGGTTGGAACAAGAAATAAAAAAAGATATTGATAGATGGTCAATCTTAAATATGGATCTGAATTCAAAAATTGAGACAGTCAAAATCAGCATACAACCTAGATTACTTTACCTCTTCCAGGCTATACCAACAGAGATTCCAGATGCCCAATTCTCAAAGTGGGACAGGATGATATCGAGATTTGTTTGGGGAGGTAAAAAACCAAGAGTGAAATATAAAACCCTCCAATTACCAAAAGAGAAAGGAGGCATGGGCCTACCGAGTCTAAAGGAATATTACTACTCAGCACAAATAAGATATATCATATGTTGGTGCGACGAGGGATATGAGGCAAAATGGAAAGAAATGGAAAAGGAAATTGAGGGACTCCCAGTACAAAGCATAATAGGGGATAAAGATGCATATAAGCAAATCAAACAAATAGACCCAATCACTAAATTTACTTTAGAACTGTGGTATAAAATAGTACAAAAATATAATATAAGGGAAGACATAAAACTATTGAAATGGGTAGCATTTGACAGTCAGTTTGAACCGGCAAAACAAGATAGGGGATACAAAAATCTGGTGAACAAGGGAATCACAGCATGGGGCAATATCGGAAAAAAAGATCTCGGGAGCTTTGTAAATATCAGGAGAAAATTTAAATTAGAAAGATCGGAATTTTTCAGATATCTGCAGATGAGAGATTACTATATGAAGAAGATTAGGCATAACCTCCAAACAGATGTGAACGAGATTATACAACTTATTTTAAGCTCATATGCAGGAAAAAAAATAAGAATTATTTCAAAACTATATCAGAAACTTATGACAAACAATCATACAAGTAACTATATAAAGGAGAAATGGGAGAAAGAGCTCAATTTAAACATAACAGAAGAAAGCTGGCAGGAAATATGGAAAACACAACACACATCAACAAATTCAAGGGCATGGAGGGAATTTGGATGGAAAAACCTGATTCGCTTTTTCATTACACCACAGATTCAAGGAAAATATACAAATACCCAATCTTTATGCTGGAGGGGATGTGGGGCTCAAAATGCAGACCACTCACATATGTTTTGGAAATGCTACAAAATATCATCATTTTGGAAATCTATGCATGTGACAATACAGAGGATATTAGGATATAATATACCAATGAACTGTAACCTGATGTACTTATGTGATCTTAAAAAAGACAATGTTATACAGGCTGAGGACAGATATCTAGTTAAAATCTTGTTGATTGCATGTAAAAAAACTATCACAAAAAAATGGCGATCAGAAGTTCTTCCTGACCAAGAACAGTGGACTGACATTGTTGAGGACATACGTATGATGGAAAAACTAACATATCGACGAAGAATGCAAGAAGGAATATGGGAGAAAAAATGGCGGAAATGGACACACTACAAAGTGCAACAACGAGGCAGAAATTGAAAGAATAACCAAAGACACTGAAAAAACCAGAAGAATTAAGAGATGGAAACTAAAAACTTGATGCTCCAACATTTGTCCCCCCCCCCTTTTATTTTTTATTTTTTTTAATTTTTTATTTTTATTTTGTTTATTTTTTTTTTATTTTTCCCTACCCTAACCCCTTTGTTTTTTAAATGTAGAATGTGATCTGAATGCATTATATATGATGAAAAATGAATAAAAATCTAAGTTACAAAAAAAAAAAAAAGAATCTGCTGTGACCCCCAGAACAGATGAGGGGATGACTGATGGGGCCAGGTTGAGCCTACAGAAGTGGGTAAATGTTGAGGAAGAAGCCCAGCGAGTGGCTGCGCATACAACCTTCAGGGGTGCACGCCTAAATGGTGCCCATGTAGTGGCCATTCCCCATGTTGAGTGAGCCACCAGCCTAGCTGGTGGTTCTGCTCCAGCCTGTACAAACGCGAAGGCAATCAGGTCGACTATCCAATGGGACAGGCGCTGCTTAGAGATAGGCCTGCCCATTGTGGACTCCCCATAGAACCCAAAAGCTTGTCTGAAGAGCGGACAGACCTCGTATGGTCAACATAAACCTTAAGGGCTCTTACCGGGCACAAACTATGGAGCCTCTCAGCCTCTGAAGAAGTGTGTGGGGAAGGGTAAAAGGCTTCAAGCAAAAGAGGATGGGAAACAAACCCACTAGTCAGCACTTTGGGCTGAAAAGCTGGGTTGGGCTGCAGGTAGGCCACCCAATCACCATCAAACCTAAGACATGCTGCGTCCACAGAGAGCGCATTGAGTTCACTGACCCTCTTGGCTGAGACAATTGTTAAGAGAAAAGCAGTCTTCCCAGAGATCAGACGAAAGTCGGCAATGGGGAGTGGCTCAAAAGGGGGCACGCATAGAGCCCTGAGTACTGTCTGGAGATCCCAAGTGGGCAGCAAGGGACGCTGAGATGAGCGACCCCGTCTCACCCCTCTCAAAAATTGCTTAGCCAAGGGATGCGCCCCAGGCGACAAGCCATCACATTTTTCATGGACAGATGACACTGCTGCCAGGTAGCCTCTGATAGTCAACTCCACCCAACCTCGGTCGAAGAGGTACTGGAGGAAAAACAAGATGACAGAGATGTAACATGTCAAGGGATTCTCACCCTTGGTCCGACACCAGTTCAAAAAACACTCTCCACTTCACACTGTATTGCAGCTGGGTAGATGAGTCCAGTGACGCCTGCATGGTGTCTATAACCTCCTTCTTTAAGCCAAGTTTACACAATTGATCCCATTCAAGGGCCATACATGAAGCCTCAGGAGCTGGGGATTTGGATACCAAATCCTGCCCTGTGCCTGTGAGAGCATGTCCCGTCTGACTGGAAGAGGCCAAGGATGGCCCTCCAACATCTCGTGGATCTCCACCATCCATGGTCTTTGTGGCCAGTTCGGGGCTATCAAAATTACTTGAACAGACAGTAGTCTCACCTTTGCGAGGAAAGCTAGCAGAAGAGGCAGTTGTGGAAATGCAAATAGTTTCACTGGAGGCCAGGCAATGCTCGGAGCATCTGTACCTAGTGGACCTGGTAGGCTTGAGCCCACAAGAGCAGATGGCGCGCCCTTGCATGGAGAGAGGGAGACCTCAGTTCGTCCTATCAGTTGATGTACAACACCACAGCTGCACTGTCCGTCTGTACCAGAATTTTTCTGGCCTGAATGACTGGAAGAAAATGCCACAGAACCAAACGCACCGCTTCCATCTTGGGATGGTTTACATGCCAAGACTGCTGTGCCGGACCCCAGTGTCCCCGAACAAACCTGCCCTCCCAGACTGCACCCCAGCCTGCTTGGGAGGTGTGGGTTGTAATGGTCACCCTGCAGTCCTCTTGGCCCAGGGTAACACCATCTCGGACTGCTGATAAGTGTCTCCACCACCTGAGGACCATGAGGCTCCTTTTGGAAAGAACAAGCCTTCACCTCTTGTCTCTGGGCAAAACCACCTTCTGAAGTGCAAACCACCGTTAAAGGGGATGAGCGTGTAAAAGATCCAGTGGTACCACCTGGGCAGCTGCAGCAAAGAGACCTAAGATCCTCCGTCACTGTTGCACTGATACAGTCCTCTGTGAAATGCAGCCTTTTATGCATTTCTAATAGCATGCCTTCTCTTTGGAGCTAGGGATGCCCTCATGGCAACTGAATCCAAGGTGAGCCCCAAGTACTTGACAACTCTGGTCGGAACCAGGCAGCTTACCTCTGCATTTAAATGCAACCCAAGTACAGCCAGGTGAGCCAATATGGTTTCCATGTGGCTCCTCGCCACAGCCTCTGATGGAGCACAACCCAGCCAATCGTCCAGGTAATTGAAAACTTGAATGCCTTCTACCGCAGTGGGGGGAGTGCAGCGCCCATGCACTTTGTGAATGTCCAAGGTGACAGGGACAGACTGAAAGGTAGAATGTTGTATTCGAAGGCTTTGCCTGGAAAAGAAAACCTGAACTTCCTGTGGGCCAGGTTTATGGGCATACGAAAATAGGCATCGCGAAGGTCCACTGTTGTGAACCAATTGCCTGGCCTTATGGCCTGAAATAACGTCCTCAGCCTGAGCACCCGGAAAGGGAGCACCTTGAGATACCTGTTCAACCGCCACAGGTCTACAACCAGGCGGAGACCCCCAGTTCACTAAGTTAGATAGTTAATTCCCTTCCACAGCATGTGGGACACCATATGGTGTATAGGGGTGACACCTATCTCCGTTTCTCTGACTCCGTTTCCCTTTCCTTCCTGCTCTTCAGAGAGAACAGACGCCTTTCTTTGCTGCTCCCTCTTTTACCCTCCTTCCCTCCCTAACTGAGAATCCCAGCTTGCTGTCTTGTCTGCGTCGCTGTTCTTCTGGCTGAATCTTGATCCAAACGAAAAAATGGATTTGGTGAGCGGCTTTAATAAAATTAACAACATTTTATATAAATTCGGGCCAGGGGGAGCCCCTATGGAGAGACCCATGGATTGGAACGCATGTGTCTGCATAATTCGACTGTGGATGTGGAAACATCTACCTGGTTTGGCTAGGATCACAGGATTTTCTGCTGATTGGCTCTGGAGTTTTTCCTGGTGTATCGAAAAATTAACTGGAAGAGCTAATTAAAAGCGGTCCCGGCCGACTTCCGGTTATGGCTGCCACGTAGGACGGACGTGTCTCGCTCTGCTCTGCTCCTGGAGAAAAAAATCGGCAAATAACTCTCTCATTTGGGACAGAACGTATCCCAGCGTTTGGGCGAGGATATGTCGGCGAAGCCTAAGGCTGGAAAACCAGGAAAAGGAAAAAGCGAGCCGCCGAAACAGTCCAAATTAACGGACTTTCAGGTCTGTGACGCAGCAAACAAAACTCCATATATGGCGGAGGAGGCTGGCAACGCTGCGATTTCTGCGGGGAATGGCGCAGATGCGCTGATGGCTGCCATGAGTTCAATGAGAGCGGACTTTTCCTCTAGATTTGATGGGATTATGACAGCGTTGGAAGGAATAAGAAAGGAATTGGGTGACTGTGTAGAACGAACGGCGCAGATGGAGCTCCGTCTCGCTAGTGCTGAAGATGACGTCACCCGTCTTCAATTAAAGGTGCGCACTTTGGAAAAAAAAAATAAATCTCTGGAAGATAATATTTTGGATTTGGAATCTCGGTCGAGACAGAATAATTTGAGGCTGGTGGGTCTTCCAGAGGAATCAGAAGGTCGGGACGTATGTTCCTTTCTGGAAAAGTGGATTCCGGAGGTGCTGGGCAGCGAGGAGTTGCAATCAGCAGTGGTTCTGGAAAAAGCACATCGTATTGGCCCACGGAGAGATAAGGGACCGCCGAGGACCTTAATTATGAAGTTTCTTAGCAACAGAGACAGGATGAAGATCTTCAACGCTGCACGTGCTAAAGGAGAGATTAAACACCAGGACCAGCAGGTGCGGTTCTACCCAGATTTGGCCACAGGAATCCAGCAATTGAGGAAGCAGTTTGATCCCATACGTAAGGAGCTGCGCAACCTTGGGATTCGTCATGGTGTAATCTATCCTGCGAGACTGCTGACCACGTATGAGGGCAGAACCCACATCTTCAAGACCCCAGAGGAGGCGCAGGAGTTCATCAAGAAGATCAAAGAAGAAGAAGAGACTGGTGGGAGCTAAGCATGAACAAAATATAAGGTAGAATAATTAAGCATTTGCACAGGCATCTGACTGACTTGAAGTAAATAGTAAGTTTACAAAATATAGATTGTATTATATATTAAAAAAACAAAACAAAAACAAAACAAACAAACAAAAAAAAAACTATGATGTACAAAGTTGTTAAAAATTTTGGAGTTAAGTTGGAAAACTACAGAGGAGAGTTAATGTTACGTCATTAAAAGCAGTAGAGTTAGGGTGATTGGGAGGATGATGAAGGAGTGGCTTAGGCTGTTCCCCGTGGGTGTGGAACGGTCGATGGCTATATCGGGAGACAGAATTTTTCTTTTGATTTTGGGGGGTTTGCCACAAGTGTGGGAAGGGGAAATTTGTTTGTGTGTAGTTTGTAGGATGAATGTTCAACCACTCATGTTTTTGCTTCTCTGTATGAGCATGTTTACACTGCAAGGTAATCCCAAACTCTCTATTGATCATGGACCAAAGTGTTAATCTTAATTTAACTTCATGGAATTGCAGAGGTCTACAAAATTTAAAAAAACTTAAACAAGTTATGAATAAAATAAAGGACATGGGTTCAAGAATTGTGTTTTTACAAGAAACTCATCTGATAGAGGAGGATGTTAAAAGAATTAGGAGTAGATGGCAGGGAAGTGTATTCACCTCTTCATTTTCATCCCGAGCCAGGGGAGTTATGACTCTCATACATAAATCAGTTCCTTTTCAAGTGAAAAATGTAATTGGAGACAAATTTGGAAGATATGTAATCATTCAAGGTTCTTTGCTATTAGAAAATATAAATCTTGTGAACTTATATGGTCCCAATATAGATGATCAGAAGTTCTTTGCTAATTTATTTCTCATCTTATCATCACTTACAGGGCAACATATAATAGCAGGGGATTTTAATTGTACATTGAATCCAGGTGTGGATAGATCAACAGGACTGGATTGTACGCACATTGGATGTAGGATGACTATTAATCATTTTATGAAAGAATTGAGATTGTTAGATATATGGAGAGAAATGAAACCACAAGTTAAAGCCTATTCTTGTTATTCCAGTACCTACAAGACATTCTCACGTATTGATTATTTTTTGATTTCCACAGAATTAAGGTCCAAGATTCAAAACTGCTTTTATGATAACATCGTGATCTCTGATCATGCACCCTGTTGTCTAATATATGTAGATAAAAAATTGACAAAGGAATCAGGTAGATGGCAATTTCAGCATAAATGGCTTCAGGATGAGGAATTTGTCAAGTATATAGAAAAACAGATAGACGAGTTCTTTGACATCAATACTACACAAACATCAGCATGTGTAAAGTGGGAGGCTTTCAAAGCTTTTATTAGGGGACATATTATTAGTTATACAGGATCAAAATCTAAGAAGACTCGAGAGGAGAGAGCTAAATTGGAACATAAAATAAAAAATCTTCAGGAAAAAGTGTATGCAGGAAGTAACCCAAGGTTGGAGAATGAATTACTGATTTTGAGAGCTGAATACGACAAAAAATCAGCGAATAGAGCTGCCTCGAGTCTTCTAAGATTGAAACAATCTTTTTATGAACAAGGTGAAAAATCAGGAAAATTATTAGCATGGCAGATTAAACAATTGGAAATTAAAACACCAATTACCAGTATTATAAGTAACGGACAGGTAGTTATAGATCCTTTAGAAATTAATAGAGCCTTTAGAGATTACTATGAAAAATTATATGATACCAAAAATGAACCTGATTTAACAAAACTAAATGGGTTTTTGAACGAACTATCTATACCGTGTATTCCAAATGAAAACAGGGAGATATTGGAGTCTAAAATTAGTCAAGAAGAAGTTGGGCTAGCCATTGATAATATGAAATCAGGAAAAAGTGCAGGACCAGATGGTCTTCCAGTTGACCTTTATAAAAAATTTAAGAATAAATTAATAAAACCTTTTTTGGAAATGGTTTTAGAAGCATTTCAAAATAATAATTTACCATCATACATAAATAATGCCTTAATTATACTGCTGCCAAAACCAGGTAAGCCCTCTAATAAATGTGAAAATATGAGACCAATAAGCCTATTAAACGCCGACCTTAAGATAATCTGTAAAATTTTAGCAAGACGAATACAAGAAATTTTACCAAATATTATTAATCGAGATCAGAATGGCTTTATAAAGGGTAGACAAGGCTTCCATAATGTAAGAAGACTATTTAATATTATTTATTTTAATAAAGAAGCACCGGATACAGCTCTCCTATCATTGGACGCCGAAAAGGCCTTTGATAGAGTTGAATGGCCCTTTCTTTTTGAAGTCCTACAAAGGTTTGGACTTGGAAATAATTTCATAAAATGGGTTCAAATAATATACAATAATGCTACAGCAGAAATCCTAACAAATAACAATATTTCAAAACCAATAAAAATCAATAGAGGATGTCGACAAGGCTGTCCACTTTCACCTTTACTGTTTACTATGGCAATTGAACCTTTAGCGATAGCGATACGTTTACATTCACAAATATATGGAATTAAAGTTGGACCAACAGAACATAAAATCTCCCTGTACGCCGATGATATAATTTTGTTTATGTCGAATCTAAAAAAATCAATTCCAACCTTGTTGAATTTAATAAAGAATTTTGGGGAAATATCAGGATATAAAATAAATAAAACTAAATCTTCAATATTAATGCTAAATGAGACCCAGAGAAATTACCCAGCCCCTGAGGTAAATCAATTCAGTGTTGTAAATCAGTTTAAATATTTAGGAATCCAAATTATGCCTAAGCTAGAATCAGTCGCCAGTGTCAACTATGAAGCCTTAATGTCAGATATCAGTGAGTTAACTCAGAGATGGATGTCACTACCAATGTCGATGATCGGGAGAATCAATATACTTAAAAGTAATATTTTACCTAAAATACTTTATTTATTTCAATACATTCCCTTATCACCACCTTTAGATCTATTCTCAAGAATAAAAAAAAAGTTAGTGGAATTTATATGGAACAACAGGAGGGCTAGATTACGTTTGTCTTTATTATACTTACCATTTGATCGTGGAGGTCTGAAATGTCCAAATTTTATGTTGTATTATTGGTCGGCACAACTGAGGTCTATGACATATTATTTTTCATCAAATGATCTCCCTCACTGGACTGAAATGGAATCATACAATTTACCTTTACCTCTTCCCATATTCATATACTCAGATTCGGCAAAAAAATTACAAAAACAAGTTAAAAATCCATTTGTAAAGCATATGATCAAAATATGGTGTGAAGCTAAAAACTATTTAAAAGAACCACAGTTATTGTCACAATTTAGTCCAATATGGGGTAATCAATATTTTAAACCAGGGAGAGCGGACGCTGTAATTAAAGTATGGAATTTAAAAGGGATACAAAAGATTCAGGATTTATATTTGCCATGTGCAGACAACATAATGTCTTTTGAAGAGCTGAGGATCAAATTTAATCTCAATAGAACACATTTTTTTAAATATCTTCAACTTAGAAACTTTATTCGATCAAATCAAAATAAAGCTCTCACTCGACCTATTTATTCATCCTTGGAAAAAATGATGATGAAAGATAGTAAAAGAAAGGGTATTATTTCAGAGTTTTATAACTCATTGACACTATCTTCAAGTGAAAATTCACTGAAAAGATTAAACTACTGGAAAGAAGATCTGCAAATTGAAATTTCAGAGGAACAATGGGAATTGGCTTGTACAGAAGCTCAAACCAAATCAATAAATGCACGCCTTAAATTGATACATTTCAAATGGTTAATGCGGATGTATGTTACACCGGAGGAGTTAAATAGATATAACAAAAATATACCAGATACATGCACAAAATGCATGGAAAGTAAAGGAACCCTATTTCATTGTTTATGGGAATGTAGATTAATAAGAATGTTTTGGGAAGAGGTGAGGGTAACAATTGAAAAAATAATCTCAAAACAAATCATATTGAATCCTAAACTGTTTTTGTTGGGTCTGTACCCAGAAAAGCATAATTTTAATAAAAGTGAAAGAACATTCATAGACCTCAGTTTGCTTAATGCCAAAAAATGTATTGCACTATTATGGAAAAAGACTCATAGACCAGATGTGACTCAGTGGTTAAGACAGATGTTAACAAACCTTCCATTAGAAAGAATAACATATATACTAAAATCAAAGGAAATTGTGTTTGAGAATATATGGAGACCTTTTATTGATTATGTAAAAAATTTAAACATAACTCTTGAAGAAGAAGGTGAATGATGTGTGTGGACCTTGTAAATTCCAAACTGGTGAACATAATATGTATACTAATGTATTGGATTGTCTAGACTAAACAGAGGAGCATTGTTGAAGACTTGATTTTGTTGGTGGTTGTTGGTGTTTTTAGTGCATTTTTTTTTTGTAGTACTTTAGTGTTAGTGTTTGATTGTTTGTATCATGTTTGTTAAAAAAAAAAAAAAAAGGTTCAATAAAGATATTGTGGAAAAAAAAAAGCGGTCCCGGCATAGCTGCTTCTCAACAATTCGACTAGACGGGGGAGTGCACTAACTATCGGCAATGATTAACATGGAAATTTCCACCTGGCATGCACTGGACATGTTTATCCATGTTCTAGAAGGGAAACATCTGGAGTCGTTTTTGGTGCCTCCAAGGAATGGATTTAAAGCCTATGTATGGAAATTATGGACACAGGATTGCATAAGATGGAAAATTTATGCTTTGTGATCTGTGTCTACCAGACCTTGAATTCGATGCCCTGTTGTCTATTTTTCCTCCTGGATTAAGACAAAACAGAAGATTGTGCTTCTCTTTCATAAACAAACTGGGACTGCATCTGAACTCTCATTGACATGTGACTGGCTCAGGAAATTTCCATCTGCCATGCCTCAAGGACATGCTTCCGAGTTTCAGACACTAAGACATAACATCTCGGCTGGGAGAGATTTTGCTGCCTCCAGTAACTGATAAACACCCACCTGCATTCAACATACACGAACACACTGATTCATAATACTGAATTACACTCATCCATTCACTGACTCTCTCTGACTTTTGGTTTTTTTGTCCACTAAATGTTTGCTAAATATGCATTGAGGTTTTTTTTGCCTGCAATCAAAATTTCGCTTACCCATTAAGCGTCAATTTGATAAAACATGTTTTTTGCTCTCGCCTATTGTGTCATATCATTTCTTTTCTTTTTTTCCTTTCTTCTTTATGACTGGCGCCTAGCGGCTGCCCCGGCCTTGGATGCGCTCTGCAGAGCGTGCCCAAATGCCAAGTCACGTTTCGTTACCTTGTATTCATACATGTGTAATGACAATAAAGTTGAATCTCATCTCATCTAGGCCACACAGCTACTGTAAGTAGTGAAGGGTACTGTGTGTGTGTGGTGGTGGTGGTGGGGGGGGGGGGGGGTCAGTCCTCTGGTAGTGCTGTGTGTTATGAACCGGTTCACTTGGGGACAAGAAAATAGGCATAGTACAAGCCTCACCTCTCTTCTCCTGGAGACAGAGACTGTATTGCATTCTTTCCCAACAGGGCAGAGACCTTGCTGCCCAGAACCGCGGAAAAAGAGTCCTCCTTTACTTTTGTTTCCAAAACCCCCTGAAGTTGGGTGGGATGAGATCTGAATTGTTAATGGTATCCAAATTCCAGTGTACTGATCACCCATGGACATAAGGTGTACTGATGCCAACTCATGAGGTGTGCTGCAGAGAAAGTTGACGTCAGGGAAAGCGCACCATCAGGGACCCTGGTGGGGCTTAGCAGGACCATGACCTATCCTGACAGCACAGACACGAGTGCTGTTGAACTTGCGCCTGCTGCCGAGAGGTCCTCTGCCTTGGGTGACCGGAACGCCGAGAGGAACTTGGCTCTGTGAAACGAAGCCACTGTGAATTCTCACGCCTCTCAAGAGGTCTCTGGACATTTGATCTGGATGGTCCCGGCCGATGAAAGGACTGTGTGCGCAGTCTCACCTTAAGCACCTTGTCTAACACCACTTCTGCTGCAAGCCCAAAGACTTCACCAGGCGCTGCTGCAGCCTCTAAAACAGCAGCCTGAAAGCTAGCTCCTTGAATTACAGTGTCCACAACCCTGACCAACTCTGGTAGAAGGTCAGCTCTGCTTTTTGACTCCAAGTCCCTTATCAGACCTAAGTACACTAAAAGAAGTGTATTAGTATTTGTCAGCCTAGAGGCCACAGTCACAGACAGGTAGGCTCTAGCCACTAAACCATCAGTGGCACGACACTTCTTGTTAGGGTGGCGGATAGACTTGCTGCCTGTGGGGGGAGCCGCAGCCAGCAATGCAAAGGTAGGGCCCACCTTCAACGCGCCATATAAGCCCTGCTCCGCAGCACCACCCAAAATACTGAATGTAGAACGAAGAGCAGCAGCCTCCTTTGGACAAGCCCAAGACTTGTGCAGATTTTCTACAAAGACAGGATAAACTGGAAAGGAAACCTGCCTCTGGGTTGCAGGACCTCTCTCCAAAGCTGAAGCCCTAGGTGGAGAAGATGGGGGAGGAAGGCCCGCAGTGGATGCTGCTGTAGAGAGCAGTGCCCTGACAGATATATCATCGGGCTCAGGAAGGTCCTTCTCGACCGGAGAATCACTGTCAACCTCATCATCATCCTCAGAGACATCCACTCGCCCAGTGGAGCCACAGCCGGAGCTGCTGGTCTTACCCAAGTTATCAGAGGTCATGAGACCCTACATCAGGATGCGGCCCCGGGGCACATACGGGAGCCTGGTGTGGCATATCCAAAAGGCAATGTTGATTTGCAGCCATATGTTCAATAGTCTTACACATTTCTTCCAATTGCCTCTGCATAAAATCCACCCGTGAATTGCATTGTTGGCTTCCTTCAATCCACTTCCCAGTTCCAGCTGGAGCACTTAAACCTGGAGGGATGGAGCCCTGGGCTGGTGGTATACCAGTGTCTGGGCTATTTCCCCCCTCTTCATTCCCCACAGAAGCCATTATTCTTCCAAGAGAACAATAGGAGAGAAAACAAGACAGTTATTATTATATTATTATCATTATTATTATTAGAATAAACAGGCCAAAGGGCTGTTCCAGGAGGTACAAGCACGCTAGTCAGACGAGAACATAGCAATATCAGATTTCAGGTCCCACCTGTATGCAGTACCACTCCCCCACAAAAGGTGGCGAGAGTGCACTAAGCACAGGAGTGCCCAGTACCCAGACAAAGAAGACGACTGTCTCTCACTCTCTTGCTCTTTTTTTAAGAAGACGACTGTCAGTCGAAAAAAGAGACAACAATACAGAATTAATGGCAAATTGTACCGTGCTGTTAAATAGTAAAGCAATTCCTGCTTGAAGAAGGCAAATATATATCACATACCCCCCAAGCCGATAAGGATAAAGCATATCACATGCTGTTAAGCTGTTAAACAGTTTTCTGCCTGAAGAGAAGGAAAAAATATATCACATTGTGGAGAGTGCAAATAACGGAGTCAGACATCGTGCAGCAGACGACTTTATTCACTCTCACATCAGTCATACACAGAAAACGCATTCTCTCTATACACCAGGGTCTCTCCTTTTATATCATCCCCCCATCTCACATCTGCATGACATCTCACATCACAATACATTCAACCCTTCTCCCCCCAGCTACTCCTTCCTGCTACCTCACCATAATCTCTCCCATCTCAATACCTATTGTCTTCATCTGTTTACCCTCTGCATCCAGTCTGAGATGCTTATTCCAGCGTCTACACCACCCCCCAGAATCTCAGATCGAGCTTCAGTCCTCACGTCCTTTTGGCTTCAGTCTCCTCCCGTATCTGTTGTTCAGGTTCAGGTTACTTTATTTGTACCCATAGGTAGATTTGTTGTCTGCTGTAACAGGGGTTCTGTGCCTCCGCGGCACTGCTGTGCCGGTGGGGGGCTCCTGGGAGTGTGTCTGTCTGCGGGTGAGCAATGGCGAGGGGGGGTGAACTTTGACTTTCCCGTGTGGCTGCTCTGATGACTCGTTTACCTGGGGAGTTCTCTGTGGGGTTCTTCCACGCCGAGGGGCCCGAGCCAACAACACTTGCTCGTCCGCCACCACAAAGGTGGGCTTAACCCCTTGCACTCCGGTCAATTTCCCTAAAAACGCCAAAAAATAATGTGCCCAAATTAAATCCAAAGCTGTTCTTCAACTCTTTGCAGCATCTTCATGGGGTTGGTCTCATTTAAAAGAAAACACTTTGAATTTTTTGACAAAACAGTCATAATCTCTCTAAGTGCTCCGGCCACTGAGTTACAGTCATCTAAACATAGTGAACTTGAAGAAAATAAATTTGGCCTGGGTGTTTTTTTGGATACAAATGCTTGCAAATAACACACAGCTACAGATCCGGGCTGGAAAATGCAACAGAAATGTAGAACCAAGTGTTATCCAGCTGAGGTCCAAATTTTGTAACAATACCACAAAAAATGAATATATTACACAGCTTTTTCCTCAGGCTATTCCCAGGCGTTTTGGAACTGTGCCAAATTGTGCCAAATGGCACAGTTTGGAAAAACGTCTGTAACTTTTGAATGCTTCAATGTAGAAGCTTCATTTTGGGCTCTAATGAAAGGTCACACTCAGGGCTGTGTCTGTGTGTGTGTGTGGGGGGGGTTGTCCCCCCCCCTCGCTACAGAGGATGGACATCGGCCATCGCTACATGACGCATTAGCCTCATGTGGGATGTGGGACAGTGGCGCAGTCACCGCGGCTTCCCCCCCCCCCCCTCGCTACAGAAGAATAGCCGGGGAGGCCGCGTTCACGGTCTGGACGTGACGAACGAACCGTGTACCGCGGCGCACGAACTTCAGACTTCGTGCGCCACACAGTTGTAATTTACCGATCGGTCAAAAGTCATTTTGGATTACAATTTTCAGGAATAAAGAATAATTTAGCTTATAACACCTTACCTCTTCACAGCAATGTCCTGGCGAAGTTCTCTTCCCCATTGTCAGACGAACGCGACGCTGGTCCGCTCGTGGTTCTGGTCTCACGACCCAATCAAAACATAATTCCATTATTGCGGTTTTGTGCTTCCATGATTGCGGTTTTTGGTGAACGATTTTTCAAAACAAATAACAGTAGTAATTAAAAAAAGACTGGCGAAGGCGTGTGTGTCACTCAGCCTTCGTCGTCAGCCTCCGTCGGTCTATGACCATGGAAGAAATCATAACGTCTACTCTGCTGGAACAAAAACAAAATAAGCACCGCCTGTGGCCGAACATGCCGATGCGCGAATGGCACTCCCTGTCACACAGGTTGCATTTGTGGGTGGTCTCCGTGCTGCTGGGTCTGTGGGGTTCTTCCTGTGGGTCCTTTTTTGATCCACTGCAGCAGTCAGTCTTCACCCAGCCTTAAAAAAAAACAGCTCACGAACTTCTCTGCTTCAATTGGCTCACTGCATTCACAGCGTTGGTAGGCGGGTCCTTCTTGCTAGGTTTTCAGTCATTGGCTCTTCAAGGTTTCAGAAACCCAATTCAAGGCTCTTATTAGTCGAATGAGAGGTCAGTCAGATGAACTAATCTGTTCGCGGCTGTGTCTGCAGCTTTTATTTTCAGTGCACGCTTGGACGCCATCACCACCTACATCACCATCTCCATCATGCATCCTAGAGCGCACGAGGGCGCACGAGAGCGCCCTTGTGCACTCTAGGACGCAGAGACTTGCCCGTCCGCGGTACAACGGAGTGCAAGAGGTTAAGAGTGCAGTGGTGGGCCGGGCCCAGCAGCGTGCCTGTATCTGTGCTATGCTGCAAACGCTGAGACGGACAGTTGTCCGGCACTGGATTATCTGGCAAAAATTCCCTGAGGAGCCGCAGTGGTTGAGAAAAAACAAGCTCCGCCGGGGAAGCCTCCAAATCCTCTTTTGGTGTGGAACGCAACCCCAACAAAACCCACGGCAACCGGTCTACCCAATTTGCATCCGTCATCGAAGCCCTGAGCGCTGCTTTCAGTGACCTTTGGAAGCGCTCGCATAACCCATTGGCTTGTGGGTTGTACACAGTTGTGCGATGAATTGCAACACCCAGGCTACGGGCCATCGCGGACCAGAGGTCGGAAACAAACTGCAGGCCCCTATCAGACGTTATGTCCGATGGGATGCCAAAACGTGCCACCCATGTCATCAAAAAAGCGCGCGCCACGTCCGTGGACGCGGTTGCCGCCAGCGGGACTGCTTCTGGCCAGCGTGTGGTAAAGTCCACCACTGTCAGAAGGTGCGTGCACCCCTGTGATGGCGGGAGGGGGCCCACGAGGTCCACGTGAACATGGTCGAACCTCTTAGCTGGTATACGAAACGGCTCCAAAGGAGCCTTCGTGTGTCTGTGTACTTTGGCTCGTTGGCACGCTACGCAGGCTGCAGCCCACTCTTTCACTTGTTTGCACAGGCCTGGCCAAACGAACTTCGCTCCCACCATTTTGACTGACGCGTGCACTCCTGGGTGCGCCAGAGCGTGAACTGACTCAAACACTCAGCAGCGCCAAGCAACTGGGACCACCAGGCGCGGGCGTCCCGTGGAGACGTCGCAGACTTGGGGGGGGGGGCTGCCGTCTTGCAACACTCTGCTTTCCAGCCTGAACCCTGTTGGTCCAGACTGGAGCGCACACACGTCCACATCGCCAGTCTGCTCTGCGGCCATGGCTGTATAATCTATCCCTACGCAGACCGGGGCCACTACTGCACGCGAGAGGCAGTCCGCCACCACATTCAGTTTACCCGACACATGCTGAATATCAGTCGTAAACTCCGAGATCGTGGCTAGCTGTCTCTGCTGCCAGCCCGACCATGGTTCCGAAACCTTGGCCATCGCGAACGTTAGCAGCTTGTGGTCCACGAACGCGGTGAAGCTGTGCCCTTCCAGACAGAACTGGAAGTGGCGTATGGCCAGGTGGAGAGCCAGCAACTCCCTATCAAACGCGCTGTATTTATGCTCACTGTCACGCAAAGCCCTGCTGAAAAAAGCGAGTGGCTGCCAAGAACCGGCGACGCGTTGCTCCACGACGGCCCCTATGGCCACGTCTGAGGCGTCGGTAGTGAGCACTATCTAGGCCGCCGGGTCCGGGTGCGCCAATAGTGCGGCATTTGCCAGGGCTGTTTTAACCTCAGAGAATGCCTGCTCCCGCTCCGGAGTCCATTCGACTCTGTCCGCCGGCTTCCATTTCTTGAGTGCGGCGTACAATGACTGCATGAGCTGAGTTGCGCGGGGGAGGAACCGGTTATAAAAGTTAACCATCCCCAAAAACTCTTGCAGCGCCTTGACTGTCTGAGGCCGGGGAAAATTCGCCACGGCGCGCACCTTGTCGGGCAAGGGTATCACTCCCTCCGGTGAGACGTGGTGCCCCAAAAAGTCAATCCCGTCATGACGAACTGGCATTTCGCCGGGTTGATTATTAACCCGTGCTCTTCCAACCTCCGGAAAACCATCCTGAGGTGGGTTACGTGTTCGTCCTCGGACGCGCTGGCCACCAGGATATCATCCAGGTAGACAAACACAAACGGCAGATCGTGCAACACCGCATCCATCATGCGTTGGAATGTCTGTGCCACGCATTTTAATCCGAAGGGCATGCATAAAAACTCAAACAAGCCAAACGGAGTTATTACCGCTGTTTTGGGTATGTCCTCCGTGCGCACCGGGACCTGGTGGTAACAACGGACCAGGTCTATTTTAGAAGAAATGCGTGCCCCAGCGAGGTGAACAGAGAAATCCTGAATATGGGGAATCGGGTAGCAGTCGTGCGCTGTGGCGTTATTCAACCTGCGGAAATCTCCTCACGGTCTCCACGATCCCTTGGCCTTCGGAACCATGTGTACTGGGGATGCCCATGGGCTGTTTGAGCGCCTGATGATGCCCAACTTTTCCAAGTTTTTTTTTCCACAATATTTTTTATTGAACCTTTTTTTTTTTTTTACAAACATAACACAAACAATCAAACACTAACACTAAAGTAATTTAAAAAAAAAAAAAGTACTAAAAACACCGACAACCACTAGCAAGAACAGGTCTTCAACAATGCTCCTCTGTTTAGTCTAGGTAATCCATTACATAAGTATACATATTATACATTCACCAGTTTGGAATTTACAAGGTCCACACACATCATTCACCTTCTTCTTCAAAAGTTATGTTTAAATTCTTTACATAATCAATGAAAGGTCTCCATATATTCTCAAACACAATTTCCTTTGATTTCAGTATGTATGTTATTCTTTCTAGTGGAAGGTTTGTTAACATCTGTCTTAACCACTGAGTCACATCTGGTCTATGAGTCTTTTTCCATGATAGTGCAATACATTTTTTGGCGTTAAGCAAACTGAGGTCTATGAATGCTCTTTCACTTTTATTAAAGTTATGCTTTTCTGGATGCAGACCCAACAAAAACAATTTAGAATTCAATATGATTTGTTTTGAAATTATTTTTTCAATTGTTACCCTCACCTCTTTCCAAAACATTCTAATTTTTCTACATTCCCATAAACAATGAAATAAGGTTCCTTTACTTTCCATACATTTTGTGCACGTATCTGGTATGTTTTTGTTATATCTATTTAACTCCACCGGTGTGACATACATCCGCATTAACCATTTAAAATGTATCAATTTAAGACGTACATTTATTGATTTGGTTTGAACTTCTGTACAAGCCAATTCCCACTGTTCCTCTGAAATTTCAGTTTGCAGGTCTTCTTTCCAATAATTCAATCTTTTCTGTGAGTTTTCACTTGAGGATAGTGTCAATGAGTTATAAAACTCTGAAATAATACCCTTTCTCTTACTATCTTTCGTCAAAATTTTTTCCAAGGATGAATAAGTAGGTCGGGTGAGAGCATTATTTTGATTTGATCGAATAAAGTTCCTAAGCTGAAGATATTTAAAAAAATGTGTTCTATTAAGATTAAATTTGATCCTCAGGACTTCCGGTTATGGCTGCCACGTGAGAAGGACACGTCTCACTCTGCTCTGCTCCCGGAGAAAAAAAATCGGCAAATAACTCTCTCATTTGGGACAGAACGTATCCCAGCGTTTGGGCGAGGATATGTCGGTGAAGCCTAAGGCTGGAAAACCAGGTAGAGGAAAAAGCGAGCTGCCGAAACAGTCCAAATTAACGGACTTTCAGGTCTGTGACGCAGCAGATAAAGCTCCATATATGGCGGAGGAAGCTAGCAGCGGTGCGGTATCTGTGGGAAACGGCACAGGTGCGGTGCTAGCTGCCATAAGTTCAATGAGAGCAGACTTTTCCTCTAAATTTGATGGGATTATGGCAGCGTTGGAAGGAATGAGAAAGGAATTGGGTGACTGTGTAGAACGAATGGCGCAGGTGGAGCTTCGTGTCTCTAGTGCTGAAGATGACGTCACCTGTCTTCAATTAAAGGTGCGCACTTTGGAAAAAAAAAAAAAAAGTCTGGAAGATAATGTCCTGGATTTGGAGTCCCGGTCGAGACGGAACAACTTGAGGCTGGTGGGTCTACCGGAGGAATCCGCAGGTCGGGACTCATGTTCCTTTCTGGAAAAGTGGATTCCGGAGGCGCTGGGCAGCGCGGAGCTGCAATCAGCAGTGGTTCTGGAAAGCGCACACCGTATTGGCCCACGGAGAGATAAGGGACCACCGAAGACCCTAATTATGAAGTTCCTCAGCAACAGAGACAGGATGAAGATCTTCAACGCTGCACGAGCTAAAGGAGAGATTAAACACCAGGACCAGCAGGTGTGGTTCTACCCAGATTTGGCCACAGGAATCCAACAATTGAGGAAGCAGTTTGATCCCGTACGTAAAGAGCTGCGCAACCTTGGGATTCGTCATGGTGTAATTTATCCTGCGAGACTGTTGACCACGTATGGGGGCAGAACCCACATCTTCAAGACCCCAGAGGAGGCACAGGAGTTCATCAAGAAGATCCAAGAAGAGACTGGTGGGAGCTAAGCATGAACAAAATATAAGGTAGAATATTTAAGCATTTGCACAGACATCTGACTGACTTGAAGCAAATAGCAAGTTTACGAAATATAGATTGTATTATATATTAAAAAAAAATTATGATGTACAAAGTTGCTAAAAATTTTGGAGTTAAGTTGGAAAACTACAGAGGAGAGTTAATGTTACGTCATTAAAAGCAGTAGAGTTAGGGTGATTGGGAGGATGAAGAAGGAGTGGCTTTGGCTGTTCCTCGTGGGTGTGGAGCGGTCGATGGCTATATCGGGAGACGGAATTTTTCTTTTGATTTTGGGGGGATCGCCACAAATGTGGGAAGGGGGAATTTGTTTGTGTGTAGTTTGTAGGATGAATGTTCAACCACTCACTCATTTTTTTGCTTCTCTGTATGAGCATGTTTACACTGCAAGGTAATCCCAAACTCCCTATTGATCATAAACCAAAGCGTTAATCTTAATTTAACTTCATGGAATTGCAGAGGTCTACAAAATTTAAAAAAACTTAAACAAGTTATGAATAAAATAAAAGACATGGGTTCAAAAATTGTGTTTTTACAAGAAACTCATCTAATAGAGGAGGATGTAAAAAGAATTAGGAGTAGATGGCAAGGAAGTGTTTTCACCTCATCATTTTCATCCCGAGCCAGGGGAGTTATGACTCTCATACATAAATCAGTCCCATTTCAAGTGAAAAATGTAATTGGAGACAAATTTGGAAGATATGTAATCATTCAAGGATCTTTGCTATTAGAAAATATAAATTTGGTGAACTTATATGGTCCCAATATAGATGATCAAAAGTTCTTTGCTAATTTATTTCTTATCTTATCATCACTTACAGGGCAACATATAATAGCAGGGGATTTTAATTGTACATTGAATCCCAGTATAGATAGATCAACAGGACTGGACTGTACGCACAATGGATGTAGGATGACCATTAATCATTTTATGAAAGAATTGAGATTGCTAGATATATGGAGAGAAATGAAACCACAAGTTAAAGCCTACTCTTGTTATTCCAGTACCTACAAGACATTCTCACGTATTGATTATATTTTTGATTTCCACAGAATTAAGGTCCAAGATTCAAAACTGCTTTTATGATAACATCGTGATCTCTGATCATGCACCCTGCTGTCTAATATATGTAGATAAGAAATTGACAAAGGAATCAGGTAGATGGCAATTTCAGCATAAATGGCTTCAGGATGAGGAATTTGTCAAGTACATAGAAAAACAGATAGATGAGTTTTTTGACATCAATATACTACACAAACATCAGCATGTGTAAAGTGGGAGGCTTTCAAAGCTTTTATTAGGGGACATATTATTAGTTATACAGGTTCAAAATCTAAGAAGACTCGAGAGGAGAGAGCCCAATTGGAACATAAAATAAAAAGTCTTCAGGAAAAAGTGTATGCAGGAAGTGATCCAAGGTTGGAGAACGAATTACTGATTTTGAGAGCTGAATATGACAAAAAATCAGCGAATAGAGCTGCCTCAAGTCTTCTAAGATTGAAACAATCTTTTTATGAACAAGGTGAAAAACCAGGAAAATTATTGGCATGGCAGATTAAACAATTAGAATTTAAAACACCAATTACCAGTATTATAAGTAATGGACAGGTAGTTATAGATCCTTTAGAAATTAATAGAGCCTTTAGAGATTACTATGAAAAATTATATGATACCAAAAATGAATCTGATTTAACAAAACTAAATGGGTTTTTGAACGAACTATCTATACCGTGTATTCCAAATGAAAACAGGAAGATATTGGAGTCTAAAATTAGTCAAGAAGAAGTTGGGCTAGCCATTGATAATATGAAATCAGGAAAAAGTGCAGGACCAGATGGTCTTCCAGTTGACCTTTATAAAAAATTTAAGAATAAATTAATAAAACCTTTTTTGGAAATGGTTTTAGAAGCATTTCAAAATAGTAATTTACCATCATACATGAATAATGCCTTAATTATACTGTTGCCAAAACCAGGTAAACCCTCTAATAAATGTGAAAATATGAGACCAATAAGCCTATTAAATGCCGACCTTAAGATAATCTGTAAAATTTTAGCAAGACGAATACAAGAAATTTTACCAAATATTATTAATCGAGATCAGAATGGCTTTATAAAGGGAAGACAAGGCTTCCATAATGTAAGAAGACTATTTAATATTATTTATTCTAATAAAGAAGCACCGGATACAGCTCTCCTATCACTGGACGCCGAAAAGGCCTTTGATAGAGTCGAATGGCCCTTTCTTTTTGAAGTCCTACAAAGGTTTGGACTTGGAAATAATTTCATAAAATGGGTTCAGATAATATACAATAATGCTACAGCAGAAATCCTAACAAATAACAATATTTCAAAATCAATAAAAATCAATAGAGGATGTCGACAAGGCTGTCCACTTTCACTTTTACTGTTTACTATGGCAATTGAACCTTTAGCGATGGCGATACGTTTACATTCACAAATATATGGAATTAAAGTTGGACCAACAGAACATAAAATCTCCCTGTACGCCGATGACATAATTTTGTTTATGTCGAATCTTAAAAAATCAATTCCAACCTTGTTGAATTTAATAAAGAATTTTGGGGAAATATCAGGATATAAAATAAATAAAACTAAATCTTCAATATTAATGCTAAATGAGACCCAGAGAAATTACCCAGCCCCTGAGGTAAATCAATTCAATGTTGTAAATCAGTTTAAATATTTAGGAATCCAAATTGTGCCTAAGCTAGAATCAGTCGCCAGTGTCAACTATGAAGCCTTAATGACAGATATCAATGAGTTAATTCAGAGATGGATGTCACTACCAATGTCGATGATCGGGAGAATCAATATACTTAAAAGTAATATTTTACCTAAAATACTTTATTTATTTCAATACATTCCCTTACCACCACCTTTAGATTTATTCTCAAGAATTAAAAAAAAGTTAGTGGAATTTATATGGAACAACAGGAGGGCTAGATTACGTCTGTCTTTATTATATTTACCATTTGATCGTGGAGGTCTGAAATGTCCAAATTTTATGTTGTATTATTGGTCGGCACAACTGAGGTCTATGACGTATTATTTTTCATCAAATGATCTCCCTCACTGGACTGAAATGGAATCATACAATTTACCTTTACCTCTTCCCATATTCATATACTCAGATTCGGCAAAAAAATTACAAAAACAAGTTAAAAATCCATTTGTAAAGCATATGATCAAAATATGGTGTGAAGCTAAAAACTATTTAAAAGAACCACACTTATTGTCACAATTTAGCCCAATATGGGGTAATCAATATTTTAAACCAGGGAGAGCGGATGCTGTATTTAAAGTATGGAATTTAAAAGAGATTCAAAAGATTCAAGATTTATATTTGCCATGTGCAGATAACATAATGTCTTTTGAAGAGCTGAGGATCAAATTTAATCTTAATAGAACACATTTTTTTAAATATCTTCAACTTAGAAACTTTATTCGATCAAATCAAAATAAAGCTCTCACTCGACCTATTTATTCATCCTTGGAAAAAATGTTGATGAAAGATAGTAAAAGAAAGGGTATTATTTCAGAGTTTTATAACTCATTGACACTATCCTCAAGTGAAAACTCACAGAAAAGATTAAACTACTGGAAAGAAGATCTGCAAACTGAAATTTCAGAGGAACAATGGGAATTGGCTTGTACAGAAGCTCAAACCAAATCAATAAATGTACGTCTTAAATTGATACATTTTAAATGGTTAATGCAGATGTATGTTACACCGGAGGAGTTAAATAGACATAACAAAAATATACCAGATACGTGCACAAAATGCATGGAAAGTAAAGGAACCCTATTTCATTGTGTATGGGAATGTAGAATAATTAGAATGTTTTGGGAAGAGGTGAGGGTAACAATTGAAAAAATAATCTCAAAACAAATCATATTGAATCCTAAACTGTTTTTGTTGGGTCTGTACCCAGAAAAGCATAACTTTAATAAAAGTGAAAGAACATTCATAGACCTCAGTTTGCTTAATGCCAAAAAATGTATTGCACTACTGTGGAAAAAGACTCATAGACCAGATGTGACTCACTGGTTAAGACAGATGTTAACAAACCTTCCATTAGAAAGAATAACATACATACTGAAATCAAAGGACATTGTGTTTGAGAATATATGGAGACCTTTTATTGATTATGTAAAAAATTTAAACATAACTCTTGAAGAAGAAGGTGAATGATGTGTGTGGACCTTGTAAATTCCAAACTGGTGAACATAATATGTATACTTATGTAATGGATTGTCTAGACTAAACAGAGGAGCATTGTTGAAGACTTGATTTTGTTGGTGGTTGTGGGTGTTTTTAGTGCATTTTTTTTTGTAGTACTTTAGTGTTAGTGTTTGATTGTTTGTGTCATGTTTGTTAAAAAAAAAAAAGGTTCAATAAAGATATTGTGGAAAAAAAAAATTTGATCCTCAGTTCTTCAAAAGACATTATGTTATCTGAACATGACAGATATAAGTCTTGAATCTTTTGAATCCCTTTTAAATTCCATACTTTAAATACAGCATCCGCTCTCCCTGGTTTAAAATATTGATCAACCTTTCCAAATTGGCAAACTCCTCGCGCGCTATGGCCAGTTTAGCTGCGTCCAGGCACCGAGGTTGTGCGAAAACGGGCGGCCCAGTGGTGGTGATAAAGTGTTCCACCCCATGTTTAGTGCTGGCCACCGAAAACGACGGGACCATGAGTGCTGGGAACTGAGTGAGCAGTGTGTGGAACTTACCGCCTGGAGCTGTGACGCTGGCTTGTGTTATTGGCCCGGCCCCTCGAGCTGTACAGGGGAGAGAATCAAAAGACATTGCATTAACCAGGCATCTGTTAGCAACATCGACTAGCAACCCGTGTGCACACAGAAAATCAGCTCCCAGGATTGGGAAACTCAATGCCGCTATGACAAAAGTCCACTCGTACATATGGCCGTGTAGGGATAAAGTCAGTGTTCTCTCACCAAAAGTCTTAATGTCCGAGCCATTTATGGCTATCAGCTGGGGGCCGCTAGCTCCCGCTAGTCGGTCGGCGTAGGACAGCAGGATGAGGCTCTTTTGGGAGCCGATGTCTACGAGGAGCTCTCTCCCCGAGCGCGAATCCGTCAAGTAGAGCAGCTTGTTCTCTTCACCAGCGGTCGCAGCTGCTACCGACTGCCAGCCTTGGTGTTTCCCGAACGCTTGAATTAGCACGGTGGCACACATCTGCGTGCGTTCTCTCCAAAGCAGCGGTGGTAGAAGCAGAGCGTGTCTCTCTGGCGCTTCCTGGCCCCCGCTGCCACTACCGTCGCCGGCTCCTCGCCTCCGCTGGTCGTTTCGCTGGGTTCCGACGCCACCGCGTTCACTGCGAGGGCTCTGGTAGTGAGGATGATCCAATCTGCCTCCTGGGCTAGCGCATGGTAGTCACGCGTGGCTAGCAACGGCGAATTGGCAAGGACCGCTCTTGCCTCTGTTGGGAGGTTCCGGAGGAAAAGGTGGGCAAACAGAAAATGCCCGTTGTCCGTGCCCATCAACGCCAACATCTTCTCCATCAGTTCGACCGCCGACCCATCTCCTAACTCGGAGCACCTCAGGAGCCTCTCTGCTCTCTCACAGTCCGAGAGCGTGTTGCGCCGGGTCAGCACGGCCTTGAGACCCCCGTATTTGTCGTGGGCTGGAGGCTGTTGGAGCAGGCTCGTTACTTGCTGAGACATGCGAGCGTCCAGCGCTGCGACCACATAGTAATATCTGGTGTCGTCTGCCGTTATTCCCCGGAGGGCAAACTGAACCTCGGTGTGGTGGAACCAAGACCGCGGGTCGTGCAGCCAAAAGTCCGGTAGTTTGACCGAAACAGCGCACACTTTGCTGGGGCTTTCCGTCCGGGCCGACTCCGGGGTTGTTGGTTCGTGTTCCATAATTCGTCAAGGGTCACCAGTGTGGAGAGTGCAAATAACGGAGTCAGACATCGTTCAGCAGACAACTTTATTCACTCTCACATCAGTCATACACAGAAAACGCATTCTCTCTATACACCAGGGTCTCTCCTTTTATATCATCCGCCCATCTCACATCTGCATGACATCTCACATCACAATACATTCAACCCTTCTCCCCCCAGCTACTCCTTCCTGCTACCTCACCATAATCTCTCCCATCTCAATACCTATTGTCTTCATCTGTTTACCCGCTGCATCCAGTCTGAGGTGCTTATTCCAGCGTCTACACCATACCTTTAAGCAGATAAGGGTAGAACATACCTCATGCTGTTAAACTGGTATACAGTTCCGTTGAAGAAGAAGGAAAATATATATCACATACCTCTAAGCAGATACGGATCGTGCACGTCACGCTGCAAACCTTCTCTTACTCAGCAGAAAACACAACAAATAAGACGCAGCGATGGGGTATCAAAGGTAAGTTAGCGCAATACAGGACAGAAAACCTAATGTCAAACAGACTGGTATAAGCTCTTACCGACCAGGAGGATAGAAAGAGGAAGAATGCTGGATGCAAGAGATATATATAAGGTGTGCATCCACAGGTGTGATTAATTTGGTATAAGGCTGCATGTCCACCAAATGCATTTTTTCAGCTGTGTGCAACTATTTTCTATTCATTCTCTAAAGATGTGTTCACACCAAACGCAAACAGGCGCCGCAAATCCACACAAAGTGAATGGGAAGACGCAAGTACGTGCGAATTTGTGCGTTTGGGTCTGCTAGCTAGCTAGCTGCTAGCTTTGAGATTCTGCTGTCACCTGAGAAAAAGTATCACCATTGCAGAGTAAACTAGAAAAGCACTCGGAGAGCGCAGACCTCCGCCAAGCGGCACAGTTCCCCCCATACAGTGTTTGTGTGTACGTTTTCAGATTCCCTGAGCATGAAAAGATCTGACTAGCAATTGGATTCACAATGATTATTTGTTTAGTTGACATGGACAGTGCAATAAACAGACAATTAATGAATGACAATCAATGTGATAGTGATAGGATTAGTGGTTCAGTAGTGTAAAACGGGGCTATAAGGGACGGCGGGTTGATAAGGGACACTTTTCTGGGAAATGTTTTAAATGTAATTCTGCTTTTTTTATTTTGAGCAGGACGCTGAGTTGTGTTGTTATTGTCAAATATCCATGAATCTTTCATCAAATCTAGGCGGAAGCAAAATTAAAAAAGCAGAATTACATTTAGAAAAGTGTCCCATATTACCCCGCCGTCCCTTATAGCCCCGTTTTACGGTTGTAAAAGCATTGCCTCCTTAGCGGAGGTAATAAACTGAAGTGTTGGTGTGTCCATGTCCTCCACTGATGGATGCAGATTGGTTAGACAGGTTGCCGTGGGTTTTATATTATATTGGGGTTGCGCTCCGCGGCAAAACAGAATTTAGAATTTTCCCCGGCAGAGAGGTCGTTTTTACGCAGCGCCTATAGCTGGGCGGGGAATTTGTGGCAAATAATCGGGCGGCGGACAGGTGTCCGTGTCAGGTTTTGCAGCGTGGCGCAAAAGCAGTCACGCTTGCGGGCCCAGGGCAGCAGTGTTTTCCGCGTGCTTTTGTGCCTAAAATGTTGAATAACGCGGAGTTTGTGTTGGTCAGACACGACGACCAGCGCAATGTGCGCAGCGCCTATGGCTGGCGGTCCCAGGCCACCAGTGTTTTCCGCATGCTTTTGTGGCTAAAACGTTGAAGAAGGCGGAGTTTGTGTTGGTCAGACACAATGCCCAGCGCCGTCCATTGCGCCTGCGCACATGTTGAAAATGGCCATATGTCACAGTGTGGAAAAATGCTTTAAAAAATTCCTGTATGCAGACGGTGATGCGGATCATCCCCAAAATTTAATCAGTTCTTCCTTGTACCATTTCCAACAAGGCCTGAAAGTTTCATGGAAATCCGTCCAAGACTTTTTGAGTTATCTTGCTAACCAACAGACAGACAGACAGACAGACAAACAGACAAACACACAAACCCTGGCAAAAACATAACCTCCTCCTGGCCTTTTCGGCCTGGCGGAGGTAACTAGTTTGAAAATGAAACTCACTCACCGGGAGACAGGAGGACTGGGAACTCTTCAGCTGAATCGGGATTTTGGGGTTATTTACCCATGGTTTCCGGCCACGGATGTCCTAGCAAGCTAGCAATGTAAACACCCAACATCTGTGAAGTTTTGGAGGCTTAAGACAACATTTTCAGGTGAGCCTCCAGTCGGATACGTAAACCTAAGCATGACATTAGTTTGGGAATTTCCACAGCAGGTTGAACACAGCTGCAGAAGTTTTTTTTTGTAACTTAGATTTTTATTCATTTTTCATCATATATAATGCATTCAGATCACATTCTACATTTAAAAAACAAAGGGGTTAGGGTAGGGAAAAATAAAAAAAAAAAATAAAAAAAATAATTAAAAAAAAATAAAAAATAAAAAAAAATAAAAGGGGGGGGGGCAAATGTTGGAGCATCAAGTTTTTAGTTTCCATCTCTTAATTCTTCTGGTTTTTTCAGTGTCTTTGGTTATTCTTTCAATTTCTGCCTCGTTGTTGCACTTTGTAGTGTGTCCATTTCCGCCATTTTTTCTCCCATATTCCTTCTTGCATTCTTCGTCGATATGTTAGTTTTTCCATCATACGTATGTCCTCAACAATGTCAGTCCACTGTTCTTGGTCAGGAAGAACTTCTGATCGCCATTTTTTTGTGATAGTTTTTTTACATGCAATCAACAAGATTTTAACTAGATATCTGTCCTCAGCCTGTATAACATTGTCTTTTTTAAGATCACATAAGTACATCAGGTTACAGTTCATTGGTATATTATATCCTAATATCCTCTGTATTGTCACATGCATAGATTTCCAAAATGATGATATTTTGTAGCATTTCCAAAACATATGTGAGTGGTCTGCATTTTGAGCCCCACATCCCCTCCAGCATAAAGATTGGGTATTTGTATATTTTCCTTGAATCTGTGGTGTAATGAAAAAGCGAATCAGGTTTTTCCATCCAAATTCCCTCCATGCCCTTGAATTTGTTGATGTGTGTTGTGTTTTCCATATTTCCTGCCAGCTTTCTTCTGTTATGTTTAAATTGAGCTCTTTCTCCCATTTCTCCTTTATATAGTTACTTGTATGATTGTTTGTCATAAGTTTCTGATATAGTTTTGAAATAATTCTTATTTTATTTCCTGCATATGAGCTTAAAATAAGTTGTATAATCTCGTTCACATCTGTTTGGAGGTTATGCCTAATCTTCTTCATATAGTAATCTCTCATCTGCAGATATCTGAAAAATTCCGATCTTTCTAATTTAAATTTTCTCCTGATATTTACAAAGCTCCCGAGATCTTTTTTTCCGATATTGCCCCGTGCTGTGATTCCCTTGTTCACCAGATTTTTGTATCCCCTATCTTGTTTTGCCGGTTCAAACTGACTGTCAAATGCTACCCATTTCAATAGTTTTATGTCTTCCCTTATATTATATTTTTGTACTATTTTATACCACAGTTCTAAAGTAAATTTAGTGATTGGGTCTATTTGTTTGATTTGCTTATATGCATCTTTATCCCCTATTATGCTTTGTACTGGGAGTCCCTCAATTTCCTTTTCCATTTCTTTCCATTTTGCCTCATATCCCTCGTCGCACCAACATATGATATATCTTATTTGTGCTGAGTAGTAATATTCCTTTAGACTCGGTAGGCCCATGCCTCCTTTCTCTTTTGGTAATTGGAGGGTTTTATATTTCACTCTTGGTTTTTTACCTCCCCAAACAAATCTCGATATCATCCTGTCCCACTTTGAGAATTGGGCATCTGGAATCTCTGTTGGTATAGCCTGGAAGAGGTAAAGTAATCTAGGTTGTATGCTGATTTTGACTGTCTCAATTTTTGAATTCAGATCCATATTTAAGATTGACCATCTATCAATATCTTTTTTTATTTCTTGTTCCAACCTATCATAGTTTGCTTTATATATTTTGCTTAGGTCTTTAGGTATGTTCACTCCAAGGTATTTTATTTCTTTTTGGTTCCAGTTTAGTTTGATCTTATCAGTTATCTGGTTTAGAGGGTTATAGTGGAATGTCAGTATTTGTGTTTTTGTTATGTTTATCTTGTATCCTGATAATTTTCCAAAATTTTCTATCAAGTTCATCATTTCCATTATTGATTTATCTGGTTGTTCAAGGTAAACTATAATATCGTCTGCAAATAGCCCAATCTTGTGTTCCGCCCCCTTTATTGTTACACCTTTTAATTTCTTATTTTGTCGTATCGCTTGAGCCAATGGTTCTATGAACAGAGCAAACAAGGTGGGCGATAAGCAGCATCCCTGCCTAGTTGATCTTTGTATATTTACTTTGTCTGTTAAGCTACCGTTTATCTTGATTCTTGCCACAGGTTCTTGATATAGCGTCCTTATGCATTGTACTGATTTTTCGTTAAATCCAAAGCGCTCCAGTACACTATATAGGAATTTCCAGTTAACCCTGTCAAATGCTTTTTCTGCGTCTAAACTCATTATTACTGCGCTTTTCTTTTCTTTATGTATTTGGTTAATTATATGTATTGTTCTCCTGATATTGTCATGTGTTTGGCGTCCCTCTATGAATCCAGTTTGATCATCTTCTATCAATTCCGTCAAGAATGTCTTTATTCGTTTACATATAATTGTTGTGTATATTTTATAATCTACATTTAATAAAGAGATTGGTCTATAGTTTCCGCATTGTTCTTTATCTTTCCCTGGTTTTAAAATAACTGAAATGATTGCTTCGTTCCATGATGGAGGTATTTTGTTGTTGTTCAGCGTCCAATTAAATGACTTCAGGAGTTGTGGCATGAGTTCTTCTATAAACAGTTTATAAAACTCAGAGGGGTATCCATCACTACCTGGTGATTTACCATTTTTAAGTGACTTAATCACATCTCTGATCTCTTGTGTTGTTATTTCTGCTGTTAGTTTTTCATTTTGTTGATTTCCTATTGATGGCAAGTCCAATGTGTCTAGAAATTTTTTGATATCTTTAGTATTTGTTTCTTCAGGTTGCGAGTATAGTTCTTGGTAGAAATTATGGAAAATTTCTTCGATGTTTTCTGGGTTAACTGTGGTTTTATTTGTGGTGGGGTCTTTAATCTTGTATACATTATTCATTGTTTGTTGTTTTCTTAACCGTTTTGCCAGCAGTTTTGTGGCTTTTGGCCCTGTTTCATAATATTTTTGCTTTAGATATCTATTTTTCCTTTCAATTTCATCCATTTGTGTTTCTTTTATCATTGTTTTTTCTTCTTTAATTTCTTGATATATTTTTGGGTCATTTGTGCTTTGATGTTTACGTTCTAGTTCCCTCAGTCTCTCACATCTTTGTTCATACGCTTCCAGTTTAGTCTTATTTGCTTTTCCTGTTTCAACAATTAATTTACCCCTTAACACGGCTTTTAGTGTGTCCCATAGTATTGTTGGGTCCACTTCTTCATTGTCATTCTCTTGGATATATTCGTTTATGTTTATTTTTATTCTTTCTTTCATTTTCTTATCATTTAACAGTCCTACGTTAAGTTTCCATGTTGTTTGTCGTTTTCTATTGTTCAAATATATTTCCATGTATATAGGATTATGATCTGATATTTCTGCCCCTCCAATCCAACAATTTCTCACCCTGTGTCTGTCACCTTCATTCATAAGGAAGTAATCTATTCTAGAGTGTACTTTATGGACTGCTGAATAATGTGTATAGTCTTTTTCGAGTGGGTGCAGGTCCCTCCATATATCTACCATACCCATTTCTGCCAGTGAGGTTCTTATGAACTTTGTTACATGTTTTTTTGTCTTCTTAACACTTGTTGTGTCAACTTCATGATCCATGACAGCATTTAAGTCTCCTCCACAAATTAGGACTCCTTCACTGTGTGTTGCTATGAGATCAAACAGATGTTGAAAAAAACCCTTGTCACTTTCTGGTGGGGCATAGATGTTCACTAATGTAATCTGCATACCATCTATTCTTCCCTTTATTATTACATACCTGCCTTCTTTATCCTGGATTTCCTGTTCACTTTCAAATTGTATTTTGTTTGAGATTAGTATCATAACCCCCCTTTTTGCTCCTCCCTTAAATGAACTGTAGTAGGAGTTCTTATAGCCAAATCTCTTTATTTTCACATGTTCTGTCTTGCTCAAATGTGTCTCTTGCATAAATATAATTTCAGCTTTTTCCTTCTTGAATTTTCTTATTATTCTTTCCCTTTTAACAGGTGAGTTCAGACCATTCACGTTTAATGTCATTATCTTAAGATTTTTACCCATATTCATGTTTTTCCATTTTTTAAACTTGTGCTCCTAGCCCCTTTAACAACAAAAATAACACATATTTATATAAAAACACATTAAAAAATCTCGACCTCCGTACTTTGGGCCTTTCTTCTGCCCACTGGTCCCTGTTGGTGGGTGGGGGGTTTGTCTTCACAGAGTGAAGGGCCCTCCCTAGACTTCTAATTACTATCAAAGTAATAGTCATAAGTCTAGAAATGTCCAACAAATATCACTTAAACCTCTCCTAGCCGTCTGTTTCTCTTTTACCTTGTCTTCTTGGCCTTCATTTCTTCTGTGCCTTTCTTAATCTTTGTTATGATCTAGGCTTTCAGTTGAAAGCCTTGTAGCTTGTCCTGGGCCCGCTGCTCTACGTCTCTCCCCCTTCTTCCGCCGTTCACTCGCCTCCACTCCGTCTGTCGTGGTGCGTTCAGGGCCGCCGCTGCTCCAGCCGTCTCCTTCGGCACGCTCACCTCAAGGCCCCGCTCCATCATATCCCGCGCTGCCTCTTCGGCCGTGTTGTAGGTTCTTGTGCCTTCCTCCCAATGAATCCTCATTTTCGTTAGCGGCGTTTGGAATCTAATTTTTTTCTCTTTCAGCGTTTTTTTAATATTGGCATATTTCTTCCGCTGCTGCATGATTTCTGTCGGGTAGTCATGGTCAAAAAATACCTGTTTGTCGCCGATTCGTATCTTTTTTTTCCATGCTTGCGTCAGGATTCTTTCCTTTATGTCATATTTCACAAAGTTTACCACAACTGACCTGGGTGGAGAGTTTGTTTTCGGGTTCTGTGCCGGTGCTCTGTGCGCCCGTTGAATCTGCAGATCCGTTTCTCCGGGTATTTCCAGTTCTTTTTTTAAGAACTGATCCATGAATTTTGTCATCGAGTTGTCTTCAATGCCCTCCGGAATTCCAAAGATGCGCATATTGCTTCGTCGGGATCTGCTCTCCAAGTCGTTTATTTTCTCCTGCATCCTCTGCGTTTGCGTCGTCAGGGTCTGTAGTTGTTCGTTTGCCTCGCTTTTCCAATCTTCTAGTTCCGAAAATCGGGTCTGCGCTTCTGTCATACACGCCCGCTGGGAGCGCAGCTCCTCCATGTTTTCCGTTAATTTACGCTCCATTTCTCTTCGGAGGTCCATGATTTCCTCCTTAATTTCTTTTTTCATTTCCTCCTTAAGAGCCGCTAAATCCTGTTGTAGCTGTCGCTTGAATTCTCTTAACTCTTCACTCAAACTGGCGATGCCAGCGTTCATGTTGTCGAGTCTGGTGTCTTCCATTTTCTCTGCTGTAGACACCTCGTTTTTTTGGGCTTTGCGTACAGCGGTTTTTCCTGCGTTGTTGGAGAGGAATTCTTCAATTTTACCCTGTTTTTGTCCTTGTGCCCGGTTCCTTCGTGTTTTCATCCCTTAGTTTATTGATTTGTTTATGTCGAGTTGGCCATTTACCGATGATTTTTAATCCGGCTAGGGAGAGCTCTTTGTTTAAGTGTTATGTCTCTCCGCCATCTTCCCGGAAGTCCAGCTGCAGAAGTTTTAAAGACAACTTCGCCTGTCTGCATCTCACTATTCATGTCTGTTGGCGTGTTAACACTGATTTATAATGTAATCATGCCACGTGAAAAATTCACCCGTTCGCGTTTGGTGTGAACACACCAGCTACAGACCAGTGGCCCTGACGTCTCACATGATGAGGACCCTGGAGAGACTGCTCCTTGCTCCCTTCCGCCCCCTGGTGGGACCAGCGATGGATCCACTCCAGTTCGCCTACCAGCATGGCATTGGAGTGGAGGATGCAGTGATCTTCCTCCTTCACCGTTCTCTGTCCCACCTGGAGAAGCCCGGGAATGCGGTGAGGATCATGTTCTTTGACTTCTCCAGTGCTTTCAACACCATTCAACCGATGATCCTGAAGGACAAGCTGCTGTGCACAGGGGTGGACTAGCACCTGTCATCATGGATCCTGGACTACCTCACTAACCGGCCACAGTTCGTGCGAACCCGAGATTGTGTGTCTGACACGATCATCGGTAGCATGGGGGCCCCCCAGGGAACGGTTTTTGGCTCCCTTCCTGTTCACCCTTTATACTGCGGACTTCTCACACAACACAACACACTGCCATCTACAGAAGTTCTCTGACGACTCTGTGATCGTTGGCCTCATCTCCAACGGAGATGAAGCTGAGTACAGAGGACTTATCCAGGAATTCGTGGACTGGTGCCATCGGAACTGCCTCCAGATCAACGCAAGGAAAACTAAGGAGCTGGTGGTGGACTGCTGCAGGCAAGGACAACCCCTCACAGCATCAGTAAACATACATGGAACAGACATTGAGATGGTGACATCCTACAAGTACCTTGGTGTTCATCTGAACAATAAACTAGACTGGTCACACAATACCGACGCACTCTACAAGAAGGGACAGCGCAGGCTGTTCCTACTGAGGAGGCTCAGGTCTTTTGGTGTACAAGGGGCGCTGCTGAAGACATTCTACGACACGGTGGTGGCATCAGCCATCACTTTTGGAGTGGTCTGCTGGGGCAACGGCATTACAGCAGCCGACAGGAAGCGACTAAACAAACTGATCAAGAAAGCTAGCTCTGTCCTGGGGAAACGCCTTGACCCAGTGGAGGAGATAGGAGAGAGAAGGATGGTGGCTAAACTGTCATCTCTGCTGGAGTCCGAGTCCCACCCTATGCAGGACATATTGAACGCACTGAGGAGCTCATTTAGCAGTAGACTACATCATCCTAGGTGCGCAACTGAGAGGTTTCGCAGGTCCTTCCTACCTACGGCTGTCAGACTGTATAACCTATGCAGGGCTGCTCGCAGAGACAGCAAAAAAACGTGACGACCTAGTAGTATTGAATGCAAAAGATGCAACAGACTTACACAAATGGTCCCCTCCAGTATACAACTAGGACAATATCAGTCGCTACGGAGGGTGACAATATGTATGGGTACATATTCATACTATATAGGATAACTAAGTAGACGGTTATGCTGTTTATTCCATCTTGCTACAATGCTCCGCACTTTGTATATATATTTATAGCACGGTGGTGCAGTGGTTAGCACTGTTGCCTTACAGCTAGAAGGTTCCTGGTTCGAATCCCCAGGCTGGCAGGGGTTGGAACCTTTCTGTATGGAGTTTGCATGTTCTCCCTGTGCTGCGTGGGTTTACTCCGGGGGCTCCGGTTTCCTCCCACAATCCAAAGACACGCATATTAGGTTAATTAGCTGTTTTAAATTGTCCCAAGATATCTGTTTCCTATAGGTCTTTAGAATAGAGGGTTAGTACTAGTGAAAGCGCTTTGAGTGTTCTTTGTGACTAGAAAAGCGCTATATAAGTGCAGGTTAGTTAGTTAGTTAGATATTTATGTGTACATATGTATATCCACTGCTCTAATTTATATTTTTTGTATCGTCTTAATTATTGCTCTGAGTGTTGCTATCCCTGTGCTGTTGCAATCCTGGAATTTCCCCATTGTGGGACTAATAAAGGCTTATCTTGTAGCGATGTGTGAGCACCTTGGGAGAGACAGATTGTCTAGCATCTCGGACAGGAGACAGTGGATAAGCTTGGGAGAACAAAGAGCAGGGGATTCCTGGTGAAATAGCAGGAAGGAGTCAAGGTTGAGGGGGTTGAATGCAGTGTGATGCAAATGTCATATTGTGTGTGATGTAAATGCCATGAAACTTAAGAGAGGAGTTTCTGCTTGAGAATTCATTCTGTTCTGTGCTTGAAAGATGTGAGTGTGTAATAAATCGTCTGAAATGATTCCGCCTTTGATTTCACACATTCCACACTGGTGACCCAAGACGTATTATGGAACACGAGGCAAGATCCCCGGAGCCGGCCCGGTCAGGAAGCTACAGCGAGGCGGCAGCCATCCCACAGACAGCCAGGACTGGAACCTACAGCCACGCGTGTGCGGTTTCAGTCAAGCTACCGGATTTCTGGCAGCACAACCCACGCTCTTGGTTCCACCTCACCGAGGCCCAGTTCACCCTCCGGGGAGTAACGGTAGATGATACCAGATTCTACCATGTGGTCGTAGCGCACGACGCCCACACAGCTCAGCAGGTAGCGAGCCTGCTCGATCAGCCACCAGCCAGCAGCAAATATGAGGCGCTCACGGCTGCGCTCATCCAGCGCTACACACTCTCAGACTGTGAGAGAGCAGAGAGGCTCCTGACGCGGACCGAGTTAGGAGATGGTTCAGCCATAGACCTGATGGAGAAGATGCTGGCGTTAATGGGCACGGACGACGGGCACTTTCTGTTTGCCCACCTCTTCCTCCGGAACCTTCCAACAGAGGCGAGAGCGGTTCTGGCCAATTCGCCGTGGCTGGCCGCGCGCGACTACCGTGCGCTAGCCCAGGAGGCAGACCGGATCATCATCACCACCAGGGCGATCACAGTCAACGCGGCAGCGGCGGAGCCCAGCGAGACGACCAGAGGAGGTGAGGAGCCACCGACGGTAGCGGCAGCGGGGGCCAAGGAGCGCCAGAGAGTCACGCTCTGTTTCTACCACCGCCGCTTCGGAGAGAAGGCATGCAGATGTGCGCCACCATGCCAATTCAAGCGCTCGGGAAAACGCCAAGGCCGGGGGTCGGTAGCAGCTGCGACCCTCGGTGAAGAGAACAAGCTGCTCTACTTAACGGATGCATGCTCTGGGAGGCGTTTCCTCGTGGACACCGGAGCCCAGAAGAGCTTCATCCAGCTGACCTACACTGACCGGCTGGCAGGATCTAGCGGCCCCGGGATGTTGGCAGCAAACAGCTCAGATATTAAGACCTTTGGTGAGAGGACTCTGCTCTTATCTCTACACGGCCGTACATATGAGTGGACTTTTGTCGTAGCAGCACTGAATTACCACATACTGGGGGCTGATTTTCTGTGTGCACATGGTTTACTGGTTGATGTTGTTAACAGGCGCTTGGTTAATGCACTGTCCTTTGACTCTCTCCCCTGTATAGCGTGAGTGACCCAGCCAACAGCACAAGCCAACGTCACAGCTACAGGCGGTAAGTTCCACACACTGCTCACTCAGTTCCCAACACTCACGGTCCCGACGTTTTCCGCGGCCATCGCTAAACACGGGGTGGAGCACTTTATCACCACCACCGGCCCGCCCGTTTTTGCAAGACCTCGGCGCTTGGACGCAGCTAAACTGGCCATAGCGTGCGAGGAGTTCACCAACCTGGAAAGGTTGGGCATCATCAGGCGCTCGAACAGCCCATGGGCTTCCCCGCTACACATGGTCCCTAAGGCTGAGGGATTGTGGCGACCGTGCGGGGATTTCCGCAGGTTGAACAATGCCACAGCGCACGACCGCTACCCAATTCCCCACATACAGGATTTTTCCGTTCACCTCGCCGGAGCGCGCATTTTTTCCAAAATAGACCTGGTCTGTAGTTACCACTAAGTCCCAGTGCGCGCTGAGGACATACCCAAAACAGCTGTAATAACTCCGTTCGGTCTATTCGAGTTCCTGCGCATGCCATTCAGGTTAAAAGGAGCGGCACAGACATTCCAGCGCATGATGGATGCAGTGCTGCGTGATCTCCCGTTCGTGTTCGTCTACCTGAACGATATCCTGGTAGCCAGTGCGTCTGAAGACGAACACGAAATCCACCTCACGATGGTTTTCCGGAGGTTGGAGGAGCACGGGTTAATAATCAACCCGGCGAAATGCCAGTTCGGCGTGACGGAGATTGATTTTTTGGGGCACCGCGTCTCTCCCGAAGGAGCGATCCCGCTGCCCGACAAAGTGCGTGCCGTGGCGGATTTTCCCCGGCCTCAGACGGTCAGGGCGCTGCAGGAATTTTTGGGAATGGTGAACTTTTATAACCGTTTCCTTCCCCGCGCGGCGCAACTCATGCAACCATTATACGCCGCACTCAAGAAACAGAAACCCGCGGATAGGGTCGAATGGACCCCGGAGCGAGAGCGGGCGTTTTCGGAAGTTAAAGCAGCCCTGGCAAACGCCACACTGCGGGCGCATCCAGACCCGACGGCCCGCATAGCGCTCACCACCGACGCTTCAGATGTGGCCATAGGGGCTGTCGTGGAGCAGCGCGTCGCCGGGGCTTGGCAGCCGCTCGCTTTTTTCAGCAGAACTTTGTGCGACAGCGAACGTAAATACAGCGCGTTCGACAGAGAGTTGCTGGCCCTTCACCTGACCATACGCCACTTCCAGTTCTGGCTGGAAGGGCGCAGCTTCACCGCGTTCATGGACCACAAGCCGCTAACATTCGTGATGGCCAAGGTTTCAGAACCGTGGTCGGGCCGGCAGCAGAGATAGCTGGCCGCGATCTCAGAGTTTACTACCGATATTCAGCATGTGTCTGGTAAACTGAACGTAGTGGCGGACTGCCTCTCGCATGCCGTAGTGGCCCCGGTCTGCGTGGGGATAGATTACGCAGCCATGGCCGCGGAGCAGATTAGCGATGCAGACGTGCGCGCGCTCCAGTCTGGACCAACAGGGTTAAGGCTGGAGAGCAGCGTGCTGCAGGATGGCGCCCCCCCCCCAATCTGCGATGTCTCCACGGTGGTCCCGGCCGCGTGGCGCCGCCGCGTGTTTGAGTCGGTTCACACTCTGGCGCACCCAGGAGTGCGCGCGTCAGTCAAAATGGTGGGAGAGAAGTTTGTGTGGCTGAGCCTACGCAAACAAGTGAAAGAGTGGGCTGCAGCCTGCGTGGTGTGCCAACGAGCCAAGGTACACAGACACACGAAGGCTCCCTTGGAGCCGTTTCGTATTCCGGCTAAGAGGTTCGACCATGTTCACGTGGACCTCGTGGGCCCCCTCCCGCCATCACAGGGGTGCATGCACCTCCTGACAATGGTGGACCGCACCACGCGCTGGCCAGAAGCGGTCCCGCTGGCGGCAACCGCGTCCGTGGATGTAGCGCACGCTTTTTTAACAGCATGGGTGGTGCATTTTGGAGTCCCGTCGGACATTACGTCCGACAGGGGCCCGCAATTTGTTTCCGAACTCTGGTCTACGATGGCCCGCAGCCTGGGTGTTGCAATTCACCGCACAACCGCGTACAACCCACAGGCCAATGGGTTATGTGAGCATTTTCATAGATCACTGAAAGCAGCACTCAGGGCTTCATTGACGGATGCAAATTGGGTAGACAGGCTGCCATGGGTTTTATTGGGGTTGCGTTCCGCGCCGAAAGAGGATCTGGAAGCTTCCCCGGCAGAGCTCGTTTTTGCGCAGCCACTACGGCTGCCCGGGGAATTTCTGCCAGATAATCCCGCGCCGCGCAGCTGCCCGTCTCAGCTTTTGCAGCATAGCGCAAACACAGGCATGCTGCCGGGCCCTGCCCACCAGTTTTCCCCATGTTTTTGTGCCTAAAACTTTGAAGAGCGCGGAGTTCGTGTTTGTCAGATATGACGCCCACCGACCTCCATTGCGCCCACCCTATGATGGACCGTTCAGAGTGCTGGAAACAGGGGATAAGCATTTTTTGCTAGACTTGGGGGGTAGGAGGGAAAAAATTGGCATAGACAGACTGAAACCCGCTTTCATTGTGGCGGACGAGCAAGTGCTGTTGGCTAGGGCCCCTCGGCGTGGAAGACCCCCACTGAGAGCTCCCCAGGGAAACGATTCACCAGACCAGCCACACGGACAGACCGAAGTGCCCCCCCCCCCAACAGCAGCCCCCCACTGGCACAGCAGCACTGCGGAGGCGGTAAACCCCAGTTACAGCAGATACGGGAGGAGATGGAAGCCCAAGCAGCATGTGGACTGATGTTCAATTGCTCTATCACAGCATATGGACTGTTATTCTATTGCCCTTTCTAAGATGCTGGGGGGGGGGGGGGGGTGATGTGTAGCGATGTGTAGCACCTGGGGAGAGACAGACTGTCTAGCATCTCAGACAGGAGACAGTGGATAAGCTTGGGAGAACAAAGAGCAGGGGATTCCTGGTGAGATAGCAGGAAGGAGTCAAGGTTGAGGGGGTTGAATGCAGTGTGATGCAAATGTCATATTGTGTGTGATGTAAATGCCATGAAACTTAAGAGAGGAGTTTCTGCTTGAGAATTCATTCTGTTCTGTGCTTGAAAGATGTGAGTGTGTAATAAATCGTCTGAAATGATTCCGCCTTTGATTTCACACACTCCACATTATCTTAAGTAGTTCAGCATCTACAGCACTGAGCGCTCTCGGTGCTGAAATGCTCTTGGCTGTGGCCGCTTTTTGTTGTGGCACTCAGGGTGCTCAAAGTTGAAAAAATTTCAACTTTTCAGAATGCAGCTGAGCTTGTCAATGTCAGACTTTTCTCAGCAGCCAATCAGAATAAGGAAGGGCGGGACATAGGACCCCGGTACAGTCTGTACTCAGACTCCTGTTGTCTGTGTCATCATATTTTTCATCCAGAGCTGCTACCAATGCCAGAATATGTTTCCTGTTCATTGTTATTTAGAGACTGCTATCAAAAAATAAGTATAAAGTCTGACCATAGGAAAAGCAGAAGTGCTGAGCTGGGTGACAAAAAACGCGTTTGGTGGACACGCGGCCTAATGCTCCTGACCCAAGGATCATAGTCACATGGTTACAGGTTCACTGAAATGAAATAAAACCGTTGCATAATTTAAGGGCAAATCTTACTTGTAAAACTTTTTTTTCCTCCTGCTCTTCTATTCTGATGTTGTCTGCCAGTTTCTTTGACTTCAGAGGAAGCTCTGCTGTGATTGGCGTGGTGCACTTGAGCAACATGGGATGTAAACTGAGCTGTAAACTACAGGAAGCCTATACGTTTTCCTTTATCTTCAAATGTAAACAGCAAAACATGTCTGAAAAGAAACAATATATTGAATAAATGGTGTAGCTCCTGAATATGTGTTTAGCTTGCGGAAGCAACTATTTTAAAAGTTCAGCACGAGATCAATTGTTGACAGGAAGTGCTCAGTGGGGCTGTAATAAAGACGCACTGCCACCTCTACTGGGTCAGCATAGGTATTACAATGACGGTAAAGGTGAGCTATTTTGTGTTTATTTCGAAAGCAAAGCGTTATCTCGAAATTCTGGCAAATTAAAAGTCGAGAAAATATGGCCATACAATGATAGAAGCCTTTAGTTGCACTTAATTTTGACCGGGCGAACTGAAAAGCTGGTAACAGACGGACAGATAAAACCAACCACACACACACACACACGTTGAGGTTACCTTATGCCTCCGTTTTCACCGAAGCATAAATACCAGCGCATGTATTTTTCGATAAAATTTATGCAGGGGAAAAAAAAAAAGTCCGGATTCTCCTGTCTCCGCCTACTGTCTCTCCTCCCCTCGCGGTGCTCCGTCTTTTCCACACAAAACATCCTTCTCTCTGCACAGCCCTCGAAAAAACTCCATAACGGACTCCATAGTTTGCAGGCGTCTGGCTCTGGTTCTAAAGCCGCCGACAGTGTGATGGTGGTCAGCATCTGAAGGTTTCTGCTGCGGGGAGATGAGCTCCAGTTCGTAGCCAACGGTAGGGAAACGGTCTCCTCCTTGATTCCTCCTCTCCGTCTGTTTTCGACGGCATGAGCATGGAAAAATCACGGTCTGAGCCGCGGGGAACTACTTAGCTGTGTCTATATAAACAATCGTGTACTTCGTTATATTGATATATATATATTTAACAACTAAAATGACGTCGGCACGTTTTTTAAACAGTAAACTTTAGTAACAAAAGTTCAAACGGTGACATCACGTTGGGACGGGGGTCTCACTGTTGCCCAACAACAACAATTAGACCCAAATTATCGATTCACAAGCTTTAGATGAATTATATTTACCTTCCGTTCATCATGGATCACTTCCGAAATGTAATGGGTTTGTGTGTAGGCCCCGAGCCACTTCTGGTGAAAATTGCATCCAAGTCTGTCGATTAGTTTTGGAGTATTGTTGCTAACACGCTGTGAAAGATAAGAGCTGTGGCTGAGGTATGCGTTCTCAGATCATCACTAAAATGTCATCCAAATCCATCCAGTAGTTTTTGTGTAATCCTGCTGCACAAATACAGACAAAGCCCTTGGTGGAGGTATGCACTCTCAGATCATCACCAAAGTCTAAGCATTTGTTCTCCGTGCCATTACACATCTTTATTGAAAATTTCATGAAAATCCATTCATAACTTGTCGAGTAATGTTGCTAACAGACAAACAAACCAACGCTGACAAAAACATTATCTCCTTGGCAGAGGTAATTATTAGCTAGAGGGCACTAGAGAGCGCATACCTCCGCCAAGGCTCTGTCCCTGCTTTCGTTTGTCCTCCCCTCCATCCCCTTGTCCATGCATATTGCCCTCCATCTGTATATTGGAAGATAGGGCCTTAGTGGAGGTATGCACTCACGGATCACCTCCATCATCGAATGAGTTTATCTTTCGGCCAAGGGCCACCTCTGGTGAAAATGTTATCCAAATCCATCTATGAGTTTTTGTGTGATCCTGCTAACAGACAGAAACGGCAGCAAAAACAATATGACTACATTATAATAACTAGAAAAACGCTCAGTGCATTCCTCTGTCAAGGCTCCTTCCGTCCCTCATGGATCACCTCCAAAATGTAATGGCTTTGTTTTGGAGGATTCTTGCTGACACAGTGTGAGAAGATGAGAGCCTTGGTGGAAGTATGCATTCTCAGATCATCACCAAAATGCTTTGGGTTCCCCTCTGGCCCAAGAACCACCTCTGGTAAAAATTTCATCCAAATCCATCAAGTAGTTTTGAAGTATTGTTGCTTACACAGTGTGAGAAGATAAGATCCTTGGTGAAGCAGTGTTTCCTCTGGCTTAAAGATCTTGGCGCGGTGGCAACACACACTACTCACAAATAGTTAGGGATATTTGGTTTTTGGGTGAAATTTCAGGATGCACCTAAAATGCACTATAACCTTTACAGGTCAACTTAATTTGACCTTCTCTAACCTTTTGAATGCACATGTCCAATTGTTCAATGTTTCAGTATTTTTTGCATAACTTGCTGTTCTACAACAAGGTACTTAACAGCAAAATTCACAACAGGTGTTTGATCTGTGAATCAATCAAAATTTCTGGTTCAATTAGAATTGGTATTTAAACAGTCCTGTTCATCATACTGTTCACATTTGGACATCATGAAACCAAGACGACACCTAACAATTGATCAACAGTACCTCACCATTGCGAGGCTTCAAACAGGATGTTCTCAGAGGGAAGTGGCCACTGAACTTGGAGAGTCACAGAGTGTCATCAGCAGGTTGCAACAGAGATAGAGAGACTGAAAGAGTCAGAAAGGCATAGAAGTGGACGTCCTTTGGCCACATCCCACGCTGATGACCGCTTCATTATGAACAGTGCCCTGCGGAAACGGATGATGAATGCCTCTCAACTCCAGGCACATTTAAGGCAGGTGAGAGGCACCTAAGTGTCACGTCAGACCATTCAAAACCATTTACATCAGCATGGTCTGCATGCTAGACAACCTGCAAGGGTACCTGGCCACACCACCAGGCACAAGCGTCATCGTCTTGCATGGGCCAGGGAGCATTTACACTGGACAAGAGACCAGTAGGCCTCGGTGCTGTTTTCTGATGAAAGTCGATTCATGTTGAGCAGAAATGATGACCACCAATGGTGTTTGAGATGTCAAGGAGAGCGCTTTGCATCTGCCTTTGGCTACCAACAATATTGGAGATGTCAAGGAGAGCGCTATGCATCTGCCTTTGGTGGTGGTGGTGTTACAGTCTGGGCAGGTGTGTCTAGTCAATATAGGACTGCCCTACACCTTGTGAATGGTACAGTGACAAGTTGATACTACCTGAATAACATCATTAATACAGCCATTGTGCCCCTGCATGAACAACACAGGCCTAATTTTGTCTTCATGGGCGACAGTGCTCCAGCTCATCAAGGTCACATCATTATGAAATGGCTGCTGGAGGCTGGGGTGTCTCAAATGAAGTGGCCTGCACTTTCTTTAGACCTGAATCCCATAGAAAACCTATGGGATCAGCTGAGTCGCCGTGTAGATGCTCGTAACCCTGCTCCCCACAACCTCAATGACCTGAGGGCCACCCTTCAAGAAGAGCGGAATGCCATGCCTCAGCAGACAATACGTCAACTTGTGAACAGCATGAGATGTCATTGATGCTCAAGGACACATGACAAGTTATTGAGACATTGACATTTTTTGTTGTGGTATACCCACCGCTGTTGTTGGCTTTTGTTTCAATAAAATGTTTGAGATGAGGAAATCACCATTGCATGTTCCTTAAATGCCTTACTTTCATGATGTAATATCACTGTTGTGTGAACTTTTTATATTTTCCATAAATTTCACCCGAAAGCCAAATATCCCCAACTTTTTGTGAGTAAGGTATTTTTCCGGGGGGAGGGGGGCAGAAAACACATGACACTATTGTAACTGGAATATGTTAATTTTATACAATTTATTTCTTTTTTAAATTTTGCACAGTAACCTGGCATATGGAACTTACCATATGAAGTATTGTACAACCAAGGCTTGAATCTTGGAATCTTGGGCCAGCTGGGGTCCCACCCAGATGTCCTGTGTTTGGACTTTTTACTAGTGTCATCTTTCTCTCCTTTCTCTGCTCTCACCTCTCCTGGACCCTCTGCCTGAACACTTTCCTCTCCTTAACTCCTCTCTTCCATCTTATCTTTCCCTCTCTGAGCCCTGTCTAATTCAGGTTCTCTCTCTGTCTATGGTGGTATACAAACAGGTTTGAAAATGCCAAGTGTCAGGTTTTGTCCTGCAGGATTTTTTGTTATGGTTTACATAAATGACAAAAATGTGGGGATTTTTGTATTTTTATCATCATCATCATCATCACAGTAGTCTGTCCGGGGCGACAATGACTGTTTCATTTAGGTCTGATCAGATTCCTCCACGCAGCTCTGTCCTTCACCCTCTGCTGCCAGGAACTCCTGACCTTGTTAACCCGGACAACGTCCGAGTGTTTCTTTTTTCCACTGAGAAAGCGTATGAAAGAGAGGGGAAAAAACATTCATAACAGTAATTTACTCATGCATACTTAAATTATATGATCAGAGGTGGGTAGAGTAGCCAGAAATTCTACTCATGTAAAAGCAGTGTTATCTTATGAAATTGATAATTAAAAGTAGACAACCAAAACTTTCCAGTTGAGTTAAGGCAGGGGTGGGCAGTGAGGGCCATTCCACTGCAGGTTTTCTGTTCCACCCAATCTCTTCAGCAGGTGTTTTCTATGATTAGCAATCCTTGAAACTAATAAGAGCAAACACCTGCTGAAGAAACTGGATGGAACAGTAAACCTGGGCTGTGTTCGGAATGTTCACTCACTCACTCCCTCCCTACTCGCTATATAGTGAATTTAGATATAGTGGACTACAGACGTGGACAAAATTGTTGGTACCCCTCTGTTAATGAAAGAAAAACCCACAATGGTCACAGAAATAACTTGAATCTGACAAAAGTGGTATTAAATAGAAATTCTATGAAAATTGACCAATGAAAATCAGACAATGTTTTTGAATTGTGGTTCAACAGAATTCTTTTAAAAAAACAAACTCATGAAACAGGCCTGGACAAAAATGATGGTACCCTTAATATTTTGTTGCACAACCTTTTGAGGCACTCATTGCAATCAAACAATTTCTGTAACTATCAATGAGACTTCTGCACCTCTCAGCAGGTATTTTGGCCCACTCCTCATGAGCAAACTGCTCCAGTTGTCTCAGGTTTGAAGGGTGCCTTCTCCAGACTGCATGTTTCAGCTCCTTCCACAGATGTTCAATAGGATTTAGATCAGGGCTCATAGAAGGCCACTTTAGAATAGTCCAGTGTTTGGCTCTTAGCCATTCTTGGGTGTTTTTAGCTGTGTTTTGGGTCATTATCCTGTTGCAAGACCCATGACTTGCGACTGAGACCAAGCTGTCTGACACTGGGCAGCACATTTCTCTCTAGAATACCTTGATAGTCTTGAGATTTCATTGTACCCTGCACAGATTCAAGACACCCTGTGCCAGATGCAGCAAAGCATCCCCAGAACATAACAGAACCTCCTCCATGTTTCACAGTAGGGACAGTGTTCTTTTCTTGGTATGCTTCATTTTTGCATCTGTGAACATAGAGCTGATGTGCCTTGCCAAAAAGTTGCAGTTTTGTCTCGTCTGTCCATAGGACATTCTCCCAGAAGCTTTGTGGCTTGTCAACATGCAGTTTGGCAAATTCCAGTCTGGCTTTTTTATGATTTGTTTTCAACAGTGGTGTCCTCCTTGATCGTCTCCCATGAAGTCCACTTTGGCTCAAACAATGACAGATGGTGCGATCTGACACTGATGTACCTTGACCTTGGAGATCACCATGAATGTGTTGAGAGGTCGTTCTGGGCTTTTTTGTTACCATTCATATTATCCATCTCCTCCTGCGGCCATGTCCAGGGAGGTTGGCTACAGTCCCGTGGATCTTAAATTTCTGAATAATATGTGCAACTGTAGTCACAGGAACATCAAGCTGCTTGGAGATGGTCTTATAGCCTTTACCTTTAACATGCTTGTCTATAATTTTCTTTCTAATCTCGTGAGACAACTCTCTCCTTTGCTTCCTCTGGTCCATGTTTAGTGTGGTACACACCATGTCAACAAACACCACAGTGACTACTTGTCACCCTTTAAATAGGCCGACTGACTGATTACAAGTTTGTAGACACCTGTGATGTTAATTAGAGGACACATCTTGGTTGAACATGTCCCTATGGTCACATTATTTTCAAACTTTTCTAGGGGTACCATCATTTTTGTCCAGGCCTGTTTCATGAGTTTGTTTTTTCAAATAATTCTGTTGAACCACAATTCAAAAGCATTGTCTCATTTTCATTGATTAATTTTCATAGAATTTTTATTTATTACTACTTTCGTCAGATTCAAGTTATTTCTGTGACCATTGTGGGTTTTTCTTTCATTAACAGAAGGGTACTAACAATTTTGTCCACGTCTGTAAATTAGTTCATATTGGAGTGGATGGTGAAGTAAATCCTCAGTGACTGAGTCACTCTTGCTTTTCCCTGCATATCGATGGCCGAAAAGCAAAACCTCCTATCTGAAAAATGTACTTGGGCATTAGTGCCTTGCAAAGTGCAGATAGGAGGTAGTATAGTTAACACGTAATATAGTAATATAGTCCAAAACAGTGTATTATGTACTGGGTATCCTTAAAAATAGCATTCTGCAAGAAAACAAAAAGTTTTTTTTTTAGTTTTCTTAAAAAAGTGCATTTTTCAGACAAGGGGTTTTGGCCATTGATATAAATCCTAACCACACCTGTTAGCTAAGTGACTCTTCATTGTTGTTCCCATTAGTGATGTTCGATACCACTGATTTCCTTTCCGATCCCATACTGAGTAAAATTCAGGCTGGTATCGGCGATATCAATACCGATACCGTTATTTTTTGCGACTACACCTAATATGTCTTTTAAATCTAAAAAAAAAACGCATGACGCACTTACCCAGGCGGAAGAAAAAGTAGTCCCACCAACCGCGTGTCACTTAGACAACATCTCAATAGTTTAGTTACTTTTCACCGTGTTTCTGTTAAGGATATATATATGTATACTCGCTGCTCTTGTTTTTCTCTTGCCTTCTGATTATTGCTCTGAGTGTTGCTATCCCTGTGCTGTTGTAATCCTGGAATTTCCCCATTGTGGGACTAATAAAGGCTTATCTTATCTTATCTTATCTTATACCTTACCTCAAATGACTTAAGTATCAAAAGTATCGATATTTTGATTTGAGCATCGATTTTAGAGCATCAAGATCCGGTATCGGAGGTATCGATATTTCAGGATCGATCCGCACATCACTAGTTCCCATTACCAGTGGGTTAAAACCACCATAAATGCCTCCACTGCTTACATACCTCTTCTGTTTTTTTCCACGTTTAAAGTACTTCAATAAGCTCATGCTTCTCTCGGACAACAATGCAAGAGAGACACTCTGCCTACCGACTGACAGTCACACGGGCGGCGCACTTCTGAACGCCAATGCGCAGCTGACGCGTGTTGTTTGTGTGCACGCTTGCGGAGCGTCATTCCTTAATTTATTTTTCTTAAATTTATATTTCCTTTTAGTGCGGTGGCATATGTAGCTTCAAGGGTGGCGGCCCACCATGTGGGAATGTTACCAGAGGAAACCCTGTGGAGGTATGCATTCTGGGATCATCACCAAAATGGTATGGGTTCGTCTCTAGCCCAAGGACCACCTCTGGTTAAAAAAAAAAAAATATAAAAAAAATCATCCAAATCCATCAAGTAGTTTTGGAGTATTCTTGCTAAAACAGTGTGAGAAGATAAGAGCCTTGGTGGAGGTATGCATTCTGGGATCATCACCAAAATGTTATGGGTTCCTCTCTAGCCCAAGGACCACCTGTGGTGAAAATTTCATCCAAATCCATGCAGTAGTTTTTGTGTAATCCTGCTGCACAAATATAAACAAGGTCCTTGGTGGAGGTATGCACTCTCAGGCTTCTGGGTTGCGGAGGTGCGTGGCCCTATGTCATGGCCATGCACATAACTCAGTGGACACGTCTTAAAGGAGCAGTACATGAAAGCACCATTTTAACATATACAGTGGATATAAGAAGTCTACACACCCCTGTTCAAATGCCAGGTTTTTGTGATGTAAAAAAATGAGACCAAGCTAAATCATTTCAATACTTTTTCCACTATTAATGTGACCTATAACCTGTACAACCCAATTGAAAAACAAACTGAAATATTTTAAGGGGAAAAATAAAAAACTTACAATAACCGGGTTGCATAAATATGCACACCCTTAAACTAATACTTTGTTGCAGCACCTTTGACTTTTATTACAGCACTCAGTCTTTTTGGGTAGGAGTCTATCAGTGTGGTACATCTTGATGTGGCAATATTTGCCCACTCTTTGCAAAAATGCTCCAAATCTGTCAGATTGCGAGGGCATCTCCTGTGCACAACCCGCTTCAGATCACCCCACAGATGTTTGATCAGATTCAGGTCTGGACTCTATCTGGGCCATTCCAAAACCTTAATCTTCTTCTAGTGAAGCCATTCTTTTGTTGATTTGGATGTGTGCTTTGGTTCATTGTCGTGCTGAAGGATGACGTTCCTCTTCATCTTCAGCTTTCTAGCAGAAGCCTGAAGGTTTTGTGCCACCACTGACTGGTATTTGGAATTGTTCCTAATTCTCTCTCTTAACTAAGGCCCCAGTTCCAGCTGAAGAAAAACGGCCTCAAAGCATGATGCTGCCACCACCAACCTTCACTGTAGGTATGGTGTTCTTTTGGTGATGAGCAGTGTTGTATTTGCACCAAATACAGTGGTGTGAAAAAGTGTTTGCCCCCTTCCTGATTTCTCTTTTTTTTGTATGTTTGTCACACTTAAATGTTTCAGATCATCAAACAAATTCAAATATTAGACAAAGATAACACAAGTAAACACAAAATGCAGTTTTTAAATGAAGGTGTTTATTATTAAAGGTAAAAAAAAATCCAAACCTACATGGCCCTGTGTGAAAAAGTGATTGCCCCTCCATTAAAACATAAATTAACTGTGGTTTATCACATCTTTGGAAAGCTGAGTTCAATTTCTCTAGCCACACCCAGGCCTAATTACTGCCACACCTGTTCTCAATCAAGAAATCACTTAAACAGGACCTGCCTGACAAAGCGAAGTACAGTGATCCCTCACTTATTGCGTTTAATGGGGACCAGAACCGACCGCGAAAAGTGAAAAACCGCGAAGTAGTGTCACCCCCCCCCCAAGGGCGCCACAAGCACTATTTTGCACAAGAGAACAGCGAAAAGTGCCACTAAGCAACACGAGCGATGAAGAACAATGAATGCGGTCTTCCTTCGCTGGGTATGGGCGCTTGGCAGGTAGAGAAGCTGGGTAAAACGTCTTGGCCAATCAGCTTGCGAGATTCCCGAGCGGTGAAGAGGTGGGCGGAGAGGAGTGGAGCGGTGGATTTTGAGTTGTGCGGGCTCTCCGTGTTGATACCTGATGTTCTAATGTAGTCTCCCTGCCTTCTGCTAGCGCCCGGGCAACTTTCGTGCCATTTTTTCTCAATTTTGAATTTTTGATGAATATTTTTGAAAAATCCGCGATGCACTGAGGGCGCGAAAGGTGAAACGCGAAGTAGCGAGGGATCACTGTAGACCAAAAGATCCTCAAAAGCTAGACATCGTGCTGCGATCCAAAGAAATTCAGGAACAAATGAGAAACAAACTAATTGAGATCTATCAGTCTGGAAAAGGTTATAGAGTCATTTCTAAAGCTTTGGGACTCCAGCGAACCACAGTGAGAGCTATTATCCACAAATGGCGAAAACATGGAACAGTGGTGAACATTCCCAGTGTTGCCAGACAACCAAAATTACCCCAAGAGCGCAGTGATGACTCATCCAAGAGGTCACAAAAGACCTCACAACAACATCCAAAGAACTGCAGGCCTCACTTGCCTCAGTTAAGGTCAGTGTTCATGACTGTACCATAAGAAAGAGACTGGGCAAAAATGGCCTGCATGGCAGAGTTCCAAGACAGAAACCTCTACTGAGCAAAAAGAACATAAAGGCTCATCTCAGTTTTGCCAGAAAACATCTTGATGATCCCCAAGACTTTTGGGAAAATACTCTGTGGACTGATGAGACAAAAGTTGAACTTTTTGGAATGTTTGTGTCCCATTACATCTGGTGTAAAAGTAACACGGCATTTCAGAAAAGGAACATCATACCAACAGTAAATGTGGTGGTGGTAGTGTGATGGTCTGGGGCTGTTTTGCTGCTTCAGGACCTGGAAGACTTGCTGTGGTAAATGGAACCATGAATTCTACTGTCTACGAAAAAATCCTGAAGGAGAATGTCTGGCCATCTATTTGTGACCTCAAGCTGAGGCGCACTTGGGTTCTGCAGCAGGACAATGATCCAAAACATACCAGCAAGTCCACCTCTGAATGGCTTAAGAAAAACAAAATGAAGACTTTGGAGTGGCCTAGTCAAAGTCCTGACCTGAATCCGATTAAAATGCTGTGGCATGACCTTAAAAAGGCGGTTCTTGCTCGAAAACCCTCCGTTATGACTGAATTACAACAATTCTGCAAAGATGAGGGGCCAAAATTCATCCACAGCGCTGTAAAAGACTCATAACCAGTTATTGCAAACGCTTGATTGCAGTTGTTGCTGCTAAGGGTGGCCCAACCAGTTATTAGGTTTAGGGAGCAATCACTTTTTCCACCAGGGCCATGTAGGTTTGGATTTTTTTCCCCTTAATAATAAACGCATTAATTTAAAAACTGACTTTTGTGTAAGTGTGACAGACATACAAAAAAAATGAGAAATCAGGAAGGGGGCAAACACTTTTTCACCCCCACTGTATACCTTTTGGAATTATGGCCAAAAAGTTCAACCTTGGTTTCATCGGGCCATAACACATTTTCCCACATGCGTTTGGGAGATTTCAAATGTGTTTTTGAAAAATGTAGCCAAGCTTGGATGTTTTTCTTCGTAAGATAAGGCTTCCGTCTTGCGACTCTACCCCACAGCCCAGACATACGAAGAAGACAGGAGATTGTTGTCACATGTACTAAACAGCCAGTACTTGCCAGAAATTCCTGCAGCTCCTTCAGTGTTGCTGTCGGCCTCTTGGTAGCCTCCCTGACCAGTTTTCTTCTCGTCTTTTCATCAATTTTGAAGGGACGTCCAGTTCTTGGTAATGTCACTGTTGTGCCATATTTTCTCCACTGGATGATGACTGTCTTCACCGTGTTCCATGGTGTATTTAATGCCTTGGAAATTCTTTTGTACCCTTCTCCTGACTGATACCCTTGAACAGTGATATCCCTCTGATGCTTTGGAGGCTTTGGAGGCTTTCCGCGGACCATGGCTTGTGCTGTAAGATGTGACTACAAAAATGTCTGGAAAAGCCTACTAGAACAGCTGAACTTTATTTGGGGTTAATCCGAGGCACTTTAAATGGTGGCAGGTGTGTGCTGACTCCCATTTAATATGAGTTTGAATGTGGTTGGTTAATTCTGAACACAGCCACATCCCCAGTTATAAGAGGGTGTGCATATTTATGCATCCAGATTATTGTAAGTTTATTATTTTTCCCCTTAAAAGATTTCAGTTTGTTTTTCAATTGGGTTGTACAGGTTATAGGTCACATACACGGGGGAAAAGTTTTGAAATGATTTATCTTGGTCTCATTTTTTTTTACATCACAAAAACCTGGCATTTGCACAGGGGTGTGTAGACTTTTTATACCCACTGTACAGTCATGAAAAAATGAGGACACCCTATGAAGGCCTGTGTGTTTTGTTTTGTTTTTTTTTACATATGTGGACATATGGATATTTAATATCAATTTTAACAATACTGGGAGATTCAAGTATAACTAAACAATTAAAAATGAAGAAAAGACTTATTAAAATTTTCTATAAAATGTAATTCTAAAAACATGCAATTTCTGGTGAGGAATAAATTAGGACACCCCCACATTTATCCCCACTTAAAATGGCTAAAATCACACACAGGTGTATCACATCATGTGCACATGATTATGATGATTGGGCGGTGCGGTGGCACAGTGGTTAGCACTGCGGCAGCACAGCAACTCACCCTTGGCCATGGGATCCCTGGTTCGATCCCAGCCCCTGACCAACAGTGATCTGTGTGGAGTTTGCATGTTCTTCCTGTATCTGCGTGAGTTTACTCCGGGATTTCTCCGGTTCCCTCCCACATGCCAAAAACATGCAGGTTAGGTTTACTGGAGACTCTAAAGTGGCCCTAGGTGTGAATGTGTGTGTGAATGGCTAAGGGATAGCGCTGTACTGTGGCTGCTTCATCCATCCAGGTGGATGCCCTCAATTTCCCCTCTGGGGATCAATAAAGTATACAAAAAAAAAAGATTAGAACATCGTTACTCAGCATTTGAAGGAGGCTTGTTGTATTTAAACTTCAGACATTTAGTTTGGTGTGCTTCTGACTGTTGAACTGGGAGTGAACACCATGGTGAGATCGAAAGAGCTGTCTGAGGCTTTCAGAAAGAAGATTGCAGCAGCTTGTGTCTAGTAAGGGATTCAAAAAGATCTCAAAAGAATTAGAAATCAGCCATTCCACTGTCCAGAAAATAGTCTACAAGTGGAGGACATTCAAAACAACTGCCAACATGCCCGGGTCTGGCCATCCAAGCAAGTTCACCCACCCTAAGAGCAGACTGCAAGATGCTAAAAGAAGTTTCAAAAAACCCTAAAATGTCATCACGGGATCTACAGCAGTCTCTTGCTACTGTTGATGTGAAAATGCATGCCTCTACAATCAGAAAGAGACTGCACAAGTTTAACTTGCATGGGAGGCGTGCAAGGAGGAAACCTTTGCTCTCTAAGAGAAACATGAAGGTCAGACTGAAGTTTGTCAGAGAGAACGTAGACAAAGACCAGGACTTCTGGAATAATGTTCTTTGGACAGGTGAGTCTAAAATTGAATTATTTGGACACCAGAACAGAGGACTTGTTTGGCATATACCAAATACAGCATTCCAGGAAAAGAACCTCATACCAACTGTGAAGCATGGAGGTGGAAGTGTCATGGTTTGGGGATGCTTTGCTGCAGCAGGACCTGGAGAGCTCACCATCATAGACTCTACCACAAATTCTACCGTGTATCAAAGAGTGTTTGAGGACAACATGAGACCATCTGTAAAAAAAATTAAAGCTGCAGCAGAATTGGACCCTGCAACATGACAATGACCCAAAACATACCAGTAAATCCACCAAGGACTGGCTAAAAACAAAGAAATGGAGAGTCCTGGAATGGCTGAGTCAAAGCCCAGATCTTAATCCCATTGAGATGCTGTGGGGTGACTTGAAACAGGCTGTACATGCAAGAAACCCCTCAAACATTTCACAGCTGAAAGAATTCTGCATTGAGGAGTGGGGTAAACTTTCCTCAGACCGATGCCAGAGACTGGTAGATGGCTACAAGAAGCATCTCACTGAAGTTATTTCATCCAAAGGGGGTAACACTAGCTATTAGGTGGTAGGGTGTCCTAACTTTTTCCTCAGTTAGAATACGCATTTTTGTTGATATCAGAATCAGAATCAGAAAAGATTTATTGCCAAGTGCATTCACAAGTAAACAACTGGTAAATATACGAGGGATTTGAGAACGACATAGGTGACATTTTCAGTGACGCGGCAGCGTCAGTGACGCGCCTGTCAGCAGAATGGGAACAGGAAGCAATGGGGGAGAGAGGAGGTAAACACAATAGGAGAGAGAAAAAAGCATTGTTTATCAGAATACAGTTCATATGATCAATATTATGATTACAAGGAAAAAAACTCTCAATGCACAATTAGCAGACAATAGAATCCATACAATGACACAAGGAGAGCAGTGAATGAATGAATCTGCAAGTCAGTATAGTGAGTCAGTGTGAGTGGGTGTTGAGTGCAAACAGTGTTATCAGTTAAGGACAACAAAAGTCTCTTCTCAGCAGATGTTATGGCTGCCGTCTGAGCAGAGGCGCGTGACCTTGGCACGGCAGATGGAATAGTCTGCCAGACAGCTGGCTGTCCTTGAGAGTCAAATGCTGCCCGCCATGTTATGAAAAACAAATATACTGGAGATTATCTGGAGGACTGGGAGCTGAGGGCGTCAAAACAGGTCGAATAGCACTGACTTCAGAGAAAAAAAACTTTCTATTCTCTTACAGATTCAGTGCTCAAATCCTTCATGCAGGCGTTGAAATCGATTCATGGACGGCTTTCAGCGTGATCGTGATGTAATCCATTTTCCTGTACAGTTCTCCATTAGCCGCTGTCAGAGTCCTGCCCAGTTGGTCAATTTGATGGTTAAGCCTTGCCGGGTCCGCTTTTTGATAGGCTCCATCCATCTTCTTCAATTTGCGGTACACCAGAACAATCCCAGATCCAATCAGTAGAATTCCGATGACCATTGCTACGAAGAGGTATAAATCTTCAACATCTTCGATAGAGAGATCACACAGGCACAAGAGTTTCCAATTACTTGTGTCCTTCAAATAACCCGCGGCAGCTGTACCTGCAGGGCAAATCGGCTCCCCCGGGCCACTTTTTCTTGTTGAAAAAACAGTGTCAATTGCGTTCAACGCCCAGCTTATTAAATCCATAATTTCGTTTGATAATCAGCAGTAAAGACACGCAGACAGACAATAGCAAGCTGGGATCCAGTCAGTTAGGGAAGGAGAGAGATAAGAAGCCGGAGCTGGGAGAAAAAGCGTCTGCTCTCTTTGGAGGGCGGAAGTGAAGTGATATCTTTTGTTTAATGAGTAAAACAAGGTTAATTTCTGTTATTTACCTGCAATTAAATCACCTTCTTTTCCAGAGATGAATTAAAAACAAGATTATACATCAATCTGTGAACATTTCTCAATAAAAAACTGAATATTGGGCAGTTCAGTGGTGCAGTGGTTAGCACTGTGGCAGCACAGTAAGAAGGTCACGAGATTGATTCCACCCCTGACCATCGTGGGTTTGATCCCACCCCCGACCACTGGTGACCCTTCTGTGTGGAGTTTGCATGTTCTCCCCATGTCTACGTGGGTTTACCTCTGGTACTCCGGTTTCCTCCCATAGGCCAAAAACATGCAGGTTAGGTTAACTGGAGACTCTAAAGTGGCCCTAGGTGTGAATGTGTGTGGGAATGGTTAAGGGATTGGCACCACACCGTGGCTGCATCATCCATCCAGGTGGATGCCCTGAATTTCCCTCTGAGGATTAATGAAGTATACAAAATGCAAAAAAAAAAAAGGTGGTATCCTAATTTTTTCACTTGACTGTAAAATAATTTTCAAAAAATTCCTGGATCCAGATCGTAATCTGTATCACCACCAAAATCTAATCATCTGTTTCCTGTGCCATTACACACTTTTCCTGAAAATTTCATCAAAATCCATTCTTAACCTTTGGAGTAATGTTGCTAACAGACAGACAAACCAACAAACCAATGCTGGCAAAAACATTACCTCCTCCCTTGCGAAGGTAATAAATGTTACAGATACAAACTTGCCTATTTAGGTATCAGAGTAATCAAAACTATTTGAATTTTCAGTCAAAAACTGATTCGGCATAGTATCACAATACTTGACACTCGCAATGATGCACCGATCCCTAAATGCACATACCAATCTATTATTAATTATAATATGTGGTATCGCAATACTTGAGGAATCGTAGTATCATGATAGTATTGCATTGTGACCCAAGTGTCGCGACACGTATTGTATTGTGAGGTCCCTCACGATTCCCACTCTTGATATTCTAAACAAATACTAGAGTAAGAGCTGTGCTTAAGAAAACAGAAATGCCATTGACAGAAAAGCTGTTAAAAGCGTTCAGTTCTCATCCTCCATTCATTGACTTCTCCAGGATTGATAGCATGTTGAATTCTGCAGTTCCCCCAATGACTAATTGTGGTTGTTTTTTATGTCAGGTCAGGTGTATTTTGATATAAAGGGAAACTAGTTTTCATAACAATTGTGATGTAATAAAAAAACCCTCAAAATTAGATGTCACAGCCTGTACGCCCACTATTAAAGCATTTCCTGTTATTACACTGGTGTTTTAATGTTTGGTGATGGCATGACGACAGACTACACTGTAAACCACTCTAAACTAAATTTAGAGTTAAAGATATGTTTTACTTGTGCCACTTTAATTATGCCTTGTTTAGGGTGTAGAGTGTAATACTGTGTTAATATTTTTTCCCACTTGTGTGTCACAGGTTCACTGCTCGAGCTTCTGTGTGTTCTCCTTTGTTTTACTGGTATGTTTACCTATTTTCTGTTGTGATGTGGTTTAAGGGGGGAAAGTTCACAGCTGGAATGGCATCATGAACATCAGAGTGGTTTTACAGGTAGAACAAACAGCCAACAAGAAATTAATGATACAAGTCAGATGTAGTAATATGTTTTGCTTTTATAAGGTACCATACAACAATAATTTATATGTTTCTGCTTAATTAGATCTCTTTGATCTTTTATTTAGTTTTTTACATTAAGAATGCACAAGACAGGGACAGATGAAGCAGTGTTACTTCCATTTGAAAGGTTTATCCAGAATACAGATAAAATCATGTCAGACATATTTAAACAGCAGAAGACATTGTGCATTTTCCACTACTGCCAAATTTTCTCAAATTTTTGTCTTAACTTTTATGGAGAACGTAATCATGCCATTTATAGGATTTTATGAATTACACCATGATCCCAGTCCTGTATTGATTTGTAACTCTCATTAAGGCACATGTCTAAACTGTGCAGCTACATACAGAAGATTGTGCTGACAGAATACAAGAGGACTTTATTTTTAGCTCACCCGCACAGTCAAGGTGAAATATTCTGGAGCCAGGGCCTCATTGTGTAACACTATTTACATGGCAAATATGCAATACAAAACAAGAAGAAAACTCAACAAAAATTGGTTCACAATGCAAACACCAAGAACAACAGCTGCATAACTTTTGAGTATCCAGTGCCCAGATGTGGTAATTGATCATGAACTGTAGGTGTGTTTTACGTGATGTGTTAAGTTTGTTCTTTTAATTTATTTATTTTTATTAATAAAACAGTGTCTCCTGGCTGTTAAAGGTAAGTCAAAAATGTGTACATTTAAGAATGTAGTGATTTGTTTAAAGGTCCCGTATTATACAAAATGGTGTTTTTGTGGGTTTTAACGTAATACAGTATGGCCGGGGGTCACTGGTATACCTTTAAAATATTAAAGCACGCCCTTCACAAAGAAATACACACTGCCTATATTTAGTTAAGCTCTTAAAGAAACAAGCAGATTGCTCTTCCTGCAATTTATGAAGTCACAAACAAACAAGACCTGCCTTGTGTGAATGTGTGTGTGAATGGGTGAATAGCAGGATCTGTAAAGCGCTTTGGTCATCAAGAGATGAGAATAAAAGCGCTATATAAGTGAATGGCATTTACCATTTCATTTCTTCAAATTAGCAAAACAACCTTACCCTGACTACCTCCTTACTTGTCATTGGCCCATCTGGAAAACATTCACATTATCAGATTACACCGCGTTCCAAATTATTATGCAGATAGGATTTTAGTGTCATAAACATTCAATTTTTTGTTTTTCAATTAAACTCATAGATGGTATTGTGTCTCAGGACTCTTTGGATCACTGATATCAATCTCAGACACCTGTCATAACTACTGTAGTATGCCAGGTGAGCCCAATTAAAGGACAACTACTTAAGGAGGATGTGCCACATTATTAAGCATGCCACAGGTTTCAAACAATATGGGAAAGAAAAAGGATCTCTCTGCTGCTGAAAAGTGTCAAATAGTGCAATACCTTGGACAAGGTATGAAAACATTAGATACTTCACAAAACATAAGCATGATCATCGTACTGTGAAGAAATTTGTGGCTGATTCAGAGTACAGATGGGTTCGTGCGGATAAAGGCATAAATAGGAATGTTTCTGCCAGACAAATTCATCAGATGAAGAAAGCAGCTGTTAAAATTCCATTACAAAGCAGCAAACAGGTATTTGAAGCTGCTGGTGCCTCTGGAGTCCCATGAACCTCAAGGTGTAGGATCTTCCAGAGCCTTGCAGTTCAGTTCAATTCAATTCAACTTTATTTATATAGCGCCATTTCACAACAACAGTCATCTCATAGCACTTTCAACTGTAGGGGGGACCCCCACAGTTGCAGAAAGACCCCAGCAATCAGGCGATCCCCTGTGAGCAAGCACTTGGCAATGGTGGAGAGGAAAAACTCCCTTTTAACAGGAAGAAACCTCCAGCAGAACCAGGCTCAGGGAGGGGCAGTCATCTGCTGCGACTGGCTGGGGGGTGAGGGGACAGAGAAGATGAAAAGAACAGACATGTAGAGAGCAAACAGCATGATGGGGACTCAATCTATGGGAGAGAACAAACAGAAGTTAATGACCAGCAAAAAAATATATTTCATTGAGGGTGAAGAAAGGAGTGAGGCCCAGTGCATTATTGGAGGTCCCCCGGCTGACTAAACCTATTAGCAGCATAACTAAGGGAGGGTTCAGAAACTCATGATCCCTCCCTAATTGTAGGCTATATCAGAAAGGTAGGTTTTAACCCTATTCTTAAAAACAGAGATCGAGTCTGACTCCCGAATCCAGATTGGCAGCTGGTTCCACAGGAGAGGAGCTTGATAATTGAAGGCTCTGCCTCCCATTATACTTTTGGAGATTCTAGGTATTACAAGTAATCCTGCATTTTGGGAGCGTAGTGCTCTGTTAGGATAATACGGTAGTATCAGATCTTTTAAATAAAAAGGGGCCTGATTGTTTAGAGCTTTGTAAGTAAGAAGAAGGAGTTTAAACTTAATTCTAAACTCTATGGGAAGCCAATGAAGGGAGGCCAGAACCGGAGAGATATGATCTCTCTTTCTAGTACCTGTTAAAACTCTTGCTGCAGCATTTTGGATCAGCTGAAGACTTTTTAAAGATGTTTTAGGACAGCCTGATAATAAAGAATTACAATGATCTAATCTTGAGCTAACAAAAGCGTGGATCAGTTTCTCAGCATCACTCTGAGACAAGATGCTCCTAATCTTGGCAATATTACGCAAATGATAGAAGGCAGTCTTAGAAACAAATTAAATATGTGAATTGAAGGACAGATCTTGATCAAAAATAATTCCAATGTTCCTCACAGAGCTATTAAGAGAAAGAGTAACCACATCCAAACTGAAAGTTTGATTTGGAAAGGTATTTCTAAGGTTTTTTTGGACCAACAAGAATGACTTCAGTCTTATCTGAATTTAATAGCAGGAAATTACAAGTCATCCAAGCTTTGATTTCCATAAGACATGCTTCCAACTTGGCTAATTGATTACTATCATCTGGCTTCATTGACAGGTATAATTGTGTATCATCTGCATAACAATGAAAATGTATAAAGTGCTTTCTAATAATGTTGCCTAACGGAAGCATATATAAACTAAAAAGAGTAGGGCCAACCTATATGGTCCCAATATAGATGATCAAAAGTTCTTTGCTAATTTATTTCTTATCTTATCATCACTTACAGGGCAACATATAATAGCAGGGGATTTTAATTGTACATTGAATCCCTGTATAGATAGATCAACAGGACTGGACTGTACGCACAATGGGATGTAGGATGACCGTTAATCATTTTATGAAAGAATTGAGATTGCTAGATATATGGAGAGAAATGAAACCACAAGTCAAAGCCTACTCTTGTTATTCCAGTACCTACAAGACATTCTCACGTATTGATTATTTTTTGATTTCCACAGAATTAAGGTCCAAGATTCAAAACTGCTTTTATGATAACATCGTGATCTCTGATCATGCACCCTGCTGTATAGTATATGTAGATAAGAAATTGACAAAGGAATCAGGTAGATGGCAATTTCAGCATAAATGGCTTCAGGATGAGGAATTTGTCAAGTACATAGAAAAACAGATAGATGAGTTCTTTGATATCAATACTACACAAACATCAGCATGTGTAAAGTGGGAGGCTTTCAAAGCTTTTATTAGGGGACATATTATTAGTTATACAGGTTCAAAATCTAAGAAGACTCGAGAGGAGAGAGCCCAATTGGAACATAAAATAAAAAATCTTCAGGAAAAAGTGTATGCAGGAAGTGATCCAAGGTTGGAGAATGAATTACTGATTTTGAGAGCTGAATACGACAAAAAATCAGCGAATAGAGCTGCCTCGAGTCTTCTAAGCTTGAAACAATCTTTTTATGAACAAGGTGAAAAATCAGGAAAATTATTGGCATGGCAGATTAAACAATTAGAATTTAAAACACCAATTACCAGTATTATAAGTAATGGACAGGTAGTTATAGATCCTTTAGAAATTAACAGAGCCTTTAGAGATTACTATGAAAAATTATATGATACCAAAAATGAATCTGATTTAACAAAACTAAATGGGTTTTTGAACGAACTATCTATACCGTGTATTCCAAATGAAAACAGGGAGATATTGGAGTCTAAAATTAGTCAAGAAGAAGTTGGGCTAGCCATTGATAATATGAAATCAGGAAAAAGTGCAGGACCAGATGGTCTTCCAGTTGACCTTTATAAAAAAAATTAAGAATAAATTAATAAAACCTTTTTTGGAAATGGTTTTAGAAGCATTTCAAAATAATAATTTACCATCATACATGAATAATGCCTTAATTATACTGTTGCCAAAACCAGGTAAGCCCTCTAATAAATGTGAAAATATGAGACCAATAAGCCTATTAAATGCCGACCTTAAGATAATCTGTAAAATTTTAGCAAGACGAATACAAGAAATTTTACCAAATATTATTAATCGAGATCAGAATGGCTTTATAAAGGGAAGACAAGGCTTCCATAATGTAAGAAGACTATTTAATATTATTTATTTTAATAAAGAAGCACCGGAAACAGCTCTCCTATCATTGGACGCCGAAAAGGCCTTTGATAGAGTTGAATGGCCCTTTCTTTTTGAAGTCCTACAAAGGTTTGGACTTGGAAATAATTTCATAAAATGGGTTCAGATAATATACAATAATGCTACAGCAGAAATCCTAACAAATAACAATATTTCAAAATCAATAAAAATCAATAGAGGATGTCGACAAGGCTGTCCACTTTCACCTTTACTGTTTACTATGGCAATTGAACCTTTAGCGATGGCGATACGTTTACATTCACAAATATATGGAATTAAAGTTGGACCAACAGAACATAAAATCTCCCTGTATGCCGATGACATAATTTTGTTTATGTCGAATCTAAAAAAATCAATTCCGACCTTGTTGAATTTAATAAAGAATTTTGGGGAAATATCAGGATATAAAATAAATAAAACTAAATCTTCAATATTAATGCTAAATGAGACCCAGAGAAATTACCCAGACCCTGAGGTAAATCAATTCAACGTTGTAAATCAGTTTCAATATTTAGGAATCCAAATTGTGTCTAAGCTAGAATCAGTCGCCAGTGTCAACTATGAAGCCTTAATGACAGATATCAATGAGTCAATTCAGAGATGGATGTCACTACCAATGTCGATGATCGGGAGAATCAATATACTTAAAAGTAATATTTTACCTAAAATACTTTATTTATTTCAATACATTCCCTTACCACCACCTTTAGATTTATTCTCAAGAATTACAAAAAAGTTAGTGGAATTTATATGGAACAACAGGAGGGCTAGATTACGTCTGTCTTTATTATATTTACCATTTGATCGTGGAGGTCTGAAATGTCCAAATTTTATGTTGTATTATTGGTCGGCACAACTGAGGTCTATGACATATTATTTTTCATTAAATGATCTCCCTCACTGGACTGAAATGGAATCATACAATTTACCTTTACCTCTTCCCATATTCATATACTCAGATTCGGCAAAAAAATTACAAAAACAAGTTAAAAATCCATTTTTAAAGCATATTTATTCCATCCAGCTACAATGCTCTGCACTGTGTGTCTGTGTGTGTGTGTGTGTATATATACACTCACCGGCCACTTTATTAGGTACACCTGTCCAACTGCTCGTTAACACTTAATTTCTAATCAGCCAATCACATGGCGGCAACTCAGTGCATTTAGGCATGTAGACATGGTCAAGACAATCTCCTGCAGTTCAAACCGAGCATCAGTATGGGGAAGAAAGGTGATTTGAGTGACTTTGAACGTGGCATGGTTGTTGGTGCCAGAAGGGCTGGTCTGAGTATTTCAGAAACTGCTGATCTACTGGGATTTTCACGCACAACCATCTCTAGGGTTTACAGAGAATGGTCCGAAAAAGAAAAAATATCCAGTGAGCGGCAGTTCTGTGGGCGGAAATGCCTTGTTGATGCCAGAGGTCAGAGGAGAATGGCCAGACTGGTTCGAGCTGATAGAAAGGCAACAGTGACTCAAATAACCACCCGTTACAACCAAGGTAGGCAGAAGAGCATCTCTGAACGCACAGTACGTCGAACTTTGAGGCAGATGGGCTACAGCAGCAGAAGACCACGCCGGGTGCCACTCCTTTCAGCTAAGAACAGGAAACTGAGGCTACAATTTGCACAAGCTCATCGAAATTGGACAATAGAAGATTGGAAAAACGTTGCCTGGTCTGATGAGTCTCGATTTCTGCTGCGACATTCGGATGGTAGGGTCAGAATTTGGCGTCAACAACATGAAAGCATGGATCCATCCTGCCTTGTATCAATGGTTCAGGCTGGTGGTGGTGGTGTAATGGTGTGGGGAATATTTTCTTGGCACTCTTTGGGCCCCTTGGTACCAATTGAGCATCGTTGCAACGCTACAGCCTACCTGAGTATTGTTGCTGACCATGTTCATCCCTTTATGACCACAATGTACCCAACTTCTGATGGCTACTTTCAGCAGGATAATGCGCCATGTCATAAAGCTGGAATCATCTCAGACTGGTTTCTTGAACATGACAATGAGTTCACTGTACTCAAATGGCCTCCACAGTCACCAGATCTCAATCCAATAGAGCATCTTTGGGATGTGGTGGAACGGGAGATTCGCATCATGGATGTGCAGCCGACAAATCTGCGCCAACTGTGTGATGCCATCATGTCAATATGGACCAAACTCTCTGAGGAATGCTTCCAGCACCTTGTTGAATCTATGCCACGAAGAATTGAGGCAGTTCTGAAGGCAAAAGGGGGTCCAACCCGTTACTAGCATGGTGTACCTAATAAAGTGGCCGGTGAGTGTATATTTTATAGTAATATGTACATATGTATATTAGCTGCTCTTGCTTGCTTGTTTTTTTTCTTGCCTTCTGATTGTTGCTCTGAGTGTTGCTATCCCTGTGCTGTTGCAATCCTGGAATTTCCCCCTTGTGGGACTAATAAAGGCTTATCTTATCTTATCTTATCTTATATGATCAAAATATGGTGTGAAGCTAAAAATTATTTAAAAGAACCACAGTTATTGTCACCATTTAGCCCAATATGGGGTAATCAATATTTTAAACCAGGAAGAGCGGACGCTGTATTTAAAGTATGGAATTTAAAAGGGATTCAAAAGATTCAAGATTTATATTTGCCATGTGCAGATAACATAATGTCTTTTGAAGAGCTGAGGGTCAAATTTAATCTTAATAGAACACATTTTTTTAAATATCTTCAACTTAGAAACTTTATTCGATCAAATCAAAATAAAGCTCTCACTCGACCTATTTATTCATCCTTGGAAAAAATGTTGATGAAAGATAGTAAAAGAAAGGGTATTGTTTCAGTTTTATAACTCATTGACACTATCCTCAAGTGAAAATTCACAGAAAAGATTAAACTACTGGAAAGAAGATCTGCAAATTGAAATTTCAGAAGAACAATGGGAATTGGCTTGTACAGAAGCCCAAACCAAATCAATAAATGTACGTCTTAAATTGATACAGAGTTAAATAGATATAACAAAAATATACCAGATACATGCACAAAATGCATGGAAAGTAAAGGAACCCTATTTCATTGTGTATGGGAATGTAGAATAATAAGAATGTTTTGGGAAGAGGTGAGGGTAACAATTGAAAAAATAATCTCAAAACAAATCATTTTGAATCCTAAACTGTTTTTGTTGGGTCTGTACCCAGAAAAGCATAACTTTAATAAAAGTGAAAGAACATTCATAGACCTCAGTTTGCTTAATGCCAAAAAATGTATTGCACTACTGTGGAAAAAGACTCATAGACCAGATGTGACTCACTGGTTAAGACAGATGTTAACAAACCTTCCATTAGAAAGAATAACATACATACTGAAATCAAAGGAAATTGTGTTTGAGAATATATGGAGACCTTTTATTGATCATGTAAAAAATTTAAACATAACTCTTGAAGAAGAAGGTGAATGATGTGTGTGGACCTTGTAAATTCCAAACTGGTGAACATAATATGTATACTTATGTAATGGATTGTCTAGACTAAACAGAGGAGCATTGTTGAAGACTTGATTTTGTTGGTGGTTGTTGGTGTTTTTAGTGCATTTTTTTTTTGTAGTACTTTAGTGTTAGTGTTTGATTGTTTGTGTCATGTTTGTTTAAAAAAAAAAGGTTCAATAAAGATATTGTGGGGAAAAAAAAAAAAGAGTAGGGCCTAGCACAGATCCCTGTGGAACTCCATGACTAAACTTTGAGTTGAAAGAAAACTCATTATTGACATGAACAAACTGGAACCTATCAGATAAATAAGATCTAAACCACTGCAACAAAGTTCCATTAAGTCCAACATAGTGTTCTAATCTATCAAGTAGAATATTATGATCAATAGTATCAAAAGCTGCACTAAGGTCTAAAAGGACAAGTACAGAAACCAGTCCATTATCAGATGCGATGAGGAGGTCGTTAGTGACCTTCGCTAAGGCTGTTTCAGTGCTATGATGGATTCTAAACCCAGATTGAAACTCTTCAAGTAAACCATTTCCCTGCAGGTGGTCAAATAATTGCGTAGCAACAACTCTTTCTAAGATTTTTGAAATGAAAGGGAGATTAGAGATTGGTCTATAGTTAGCTAAAGCTCCTGGATCTAGCGTTGGCTTTTTGAGTAAGGGTTTAATTACAGCCGTTTTAAAAGCCTGCGGTACATGGCCTAAAGTTAATGATGAATTGATTATATGAAGAATAAAGCTACCAATAAGTGGGAAGACTTCTTAAAATAACCTGATAGGAATAGGGTCTAAAAGACAAGTTGAAGGTTTGGAGGAGGAAACTATTTTGTCTAACTCACAAAGGTCAATTGGAGTAAACTCATCAAGACGGACATCATTTGAAGGAGTTGTAGTAGTTACTGTATTTAAGTTAACTGTGGGAAGAATCTGATTGATTTTATCTCTGATGGATGAAATTTTATTATTGAAAAAGTTCATAAAGTCCTGACTAGTAAGCTCTAAGGGAATGCTAGGATTGACAGAGTCCTGACTCTTTGTCAACCTGGCTACAGTACTGAAAAGAAACCTGGGATTATTCTTATTCGCTTCTATTAATGCAGAATAATAACTCATTCTAGCTTTTCTAAGAGATTTTTTATAAATTAAAAGATGATTTCTTCAAGCTAAATAGATTTCATCTAAATTAGTAGAGCGCCATTGTCTTTCTAATTGATGAGTCTTCTGTTTTAAGCTACGAGTTTCTGTGTTGAACCAAGGAGTTAGAATTGTCTGATTAGACTTTTTCTTTTTTAAGGGGGCCACCAAGTCTAGAGTCTGATGCAGAGAAGCTGTAACACTATCCACCATGTTATCAATTACAGAAGGAGCAAGCTGTCTATAGCTTATTTCCGTTGTGTTGACACATGGCATAGAGGAAACAATCTGCATAAATTTGGTAACAGCATCATCTGAGAGGCATCTACTGTAGTAATATTTTTCTTTAGGAGCCAAATAGTCAGAAATAGTAAAATCATTGGTTAGCAGACAATGGTCTGAGAGTACAGGGTTATGAGGAGACACTACAAGATCTTCTATTTCTATGCCATATGTCAGAACAAGGTCCAACATATGGTGGAGATAATGAGTAGAATTTCCTACTTTCTGAGAAAACCCAGTCGAGTCTAATATTGAATTTAATGCCACATTAAGGCAGCCACTATCTAGATCTACATGTATATTAAAGTCCTCTACTATAATTATTCTATCTGATTTCAGCACTAAATCAGCTAAGAAATCAGCAAATTCGGATAAAAATTCTGAGTAGGTTAAATGGTGTTCACTTGTATAGCGCTTTTATTCTCATCTCTTGATGACCAAAGCGCTTTACAGATCCTGCTATCCACCCATTCACACACACATTCACACACTGATGGTGGCATGCTGCCTAACATGGCGCTTCCAGACCCACCAGGAGCAATTGGGGCTGAAGTGTCTTGCCCAGGCACACAACGGCAGGATATCTGGGGAGAGCGGGATTCGAACCGCCAACCATGTGGTTATTGGACGACCTGCTCTACCTCTTGAGCCACTGCCGTCCACTGTTTTAAAGGTTGATGGAGGACGATAAACTATGGCAAATAAAATTGGGTTTAGCCTAAAATTGCTAAAGTGCCCAATACTGAGGACCAGGCCCTCAAAGGAATTATAACATGTTTTTTGCTTTACATTAACTAGTAATTTGGAATGGTAAATTGTTGCTACTCCTCCTCCACAACCAGAACTTCTGGGATTTTGACAGTTTAAATAACCAGAGGGAGTTGATTCATTTAAACCAACATAATCCTCTTGTCCTAACCAAGTCTCTGTAAGGGATATTAAATCAATCTTATGATCAATTAACAGATCATGGACTAACAGAGACTTGGGAGTTAGAGACCTAATATTTAACAAACCGCATTTAATTTTTAAATTATGAGGAGGAACAGAGGCCAAATCATTCGATTTAGAGGCTTCATGTTTAATTTGAGTTTTACCAACTTTTTGCTTAATCACTTTGGGATGTTTATATATTATATTTTTATTTACTTTGGGGGGAGCAGACAATGATTCTCTGATGGGGAAGACAGGGGCTAAGTTGAGGGGTGGCGGATGAAGAGGAGCTGCAGAGAGGTGTGTGAGACTGCGACTCTGCTTCCTGGTCCCAACTCTGAGTTGTCAAGATTTTGGAAATTTGGATAAAAAAGATGCCAGATTGTTAGATAAATGAGACGCACCGTCCAAAGTGGGATGGACGCTGTCTCATCTCATAAGACCAGGTTTCCCCCAAAATGAGTTCCAATTGTCAATGTAGCCCACGTTGTTTGCAGGACACCACACAGACAGCCAGCGGTTGAAGGATGACAAGCGGCTAAACATGTCATCACTAGTCAGATTGGGGAGGGGCCCAGAGAACACTACAGAGTCCGACATTGTTTTGGCAAAGTCACACACCAATTCTACGTTAAGTTTCGTGACTTCCGACTGCCGGAGACAGATGTCATTAATGCCGGCGTGGATAACAATTGTGGAGTATTTAGTTACTTTTAGCCAGCATTTTCAAATTTGACTCGATGTTGCCTGCTCTGGCCCTAGGAATGCATTTGACTATGGCCGCTGGAGTCTCTAGGTTCACATTTCTGACTACAGAGTCGCCAATGATCAGAGTTTTTTCCTCAGCGGGTGTGTCGCTGAGCAGGGAAAAACGATTAGAAATGTGAGCAGGTTGGTGGTGTACCGGGGCTTTGCGACTAGGCTTCCTTCTCACCGTCACCCACCCAGTCTTCTCACTGCTGAGGAGAGCCGAAGGACCGCTAACGGGGCCTATGCTAGCGAGCTCCGCTGCAGCTAGGGGACGTCCGTCGAGAGTAACTGGCGCAGACGGTGTTTCAATGCAGCGGAGCCGGGATTCCAAATCAGACAACCTCGCCTCGAGCGCCTCAAAAAGACAACATTTATTACATTTACCGTTATCACTAAAACAGGCAGAGGTGTAGCTAAACATCTGACAGAGCGAGCACACCAAAGGAGGAGAGGAAGGAGAGCTAGTAGCCATAGCTAGTGGCTAACCCGAAGCTAACAAAAACACCGATGAAAGGTGAGCAGAAGGCTAAAGAGGGTGATTAGATGACATGGAGTGTGCACACAGGTGCAAGAGGCTTGATAAACAGAAATGAGAACTAACGGTAGATGGAAAAAAGTGGTTAAAATACAATTAAAAGCAAAAACCTCAGGAGAGTGAGGAGAGCTAACCACACGGACAGACAGCAATACAGGAAAATACAGCCATACAGTTGTGCATAAACCTACTATTTGGCCTCCCCTAACCAATGCTCACAACATGAAGACTAATTTTCAAACTGTCTTGTTTACTGATGAGTACCATGCAACCCTGGATGGGCCAGATGGATGGAATAGTGGATGGTTGGTGGATGGCCACCATGTCCCAACAAGGCTGTAATGTCAGCAAGGAGGTGGCGAAATCATGTTTTGGGCCAGAATCATGGAAAGAGAGCTGGTAGGCCCCTTTAGGGTCCATGAAGGTGTGAAAATGACCTCGGCAAAGTTTATAGAGTTTCTGACTGACCACTCTGATTCTACACTTGGGGTGTGTGTGATTAACACAGTAGATAGGTAAAACACAATCTCGTTCTACTGTACATGATTGGTTGTACAGTTGAATGACAATAAAGGGTGATTTTAAAGATTTTCCTCCATGGTACAAAAAGAAGAACCGTGCCTTCCATAGAAAAATTATATTGATGCATGACAATGCACCATCTCATGCTGCAAAGAATACCTCTGTGTCATTATCTGCCATGGGCAAAAAAAGAGAGAAACACATGGTGTGGCCCCCATCCTGCCGTGACCTCAACCTTATTGAGAAGCTTTGGAGCATCCTCAAGCAAAAGATCTATGAGGGTGGGAGGCAGTTCACATCAAAACAACAGCTGTGGGAGGCTATTCTGACATTTTGCAAAGAAATTCAAACAGAACCTCTCCAAAAACTCACAAGTTCAATGGATGCAAAAACTGTGAAGGTTATATCAAAGAAGGGGTCCCATGTTAACATGTAACTTGGCCTGTTAAGATGTTTTTGATTGAAATAGCCTTTGATTTCAGTAAATATGACCTCCTAATGCTGCAAATTCAACCAATTACCATTTTCAGTTCTTTACAGCCAGTAAAATGTTTTGAAACTCTGTTGTGCATAATAATTTGGAACAGTGCATTTTGAGTTTTTTTTTTTTTTTTTGCAAAAAAATTGTTTTCATTGGGAGGTTTGTTCAATAAAATTTGAATCATGCTCTAACGGTTGATGACTTGAAAATTATACTGACTGTCATTTGCATCGACTAGGAAAATCAGAGACAAATATCATTTGCATAATTTGGAACGCGGTGTAGGTGTTCATTACTGTTAACTGGCTGAAGACTGTGTTAGGCAGAACTTCAGATCGTTTTTAATGAGCTGTAAAACAATTGTTTGTTTTTTTTTGGGGGGGGGGGCTTTAAAACTACATATATATATTTCCCTGTGGATATCAAATCTTAATCCCTGTAAGATGCACAATATGGGATCTTTAATAAACATTGTTTTTCTTGCTTGATTGTCTATTGCAGCGTCCATTATTTCAGCCATGGCCCGCGGCTGCATCTGCTGTGTTAAATATATGCTCTTCCTCTTCAACCTGCTCTTCTGGGTAAATAACTCCACACGTACAGAGCCAAACAATATTTTCTAGGCACTGCCACAAATCAGAAGTAAGATTAAAGCACCTTATTATCATCAGATCAGCAGGAAGGTCTGAGTTTCCTGTGTATGTTTCAGCTGGGAGGCTGTGGACTGCTGGGTGTTGGCGTGTGGCTGTCGGTCTCTCAGGGCAGTTTCGCCACCCTGTCACCGTCCTTCCCGTCACTCTCTGCCGCCAACCTCATCGTCACTCTTGGCACAATTGTCATGGTGACGGGTTTCCTGGGTTGCCTGGGTGCCATCAAGGAGAACAAGTGCCTCCTGCTAAGTGTGAGTATACTACAAATCCCATTGTGCATTTCACAGGTTTTTTGTTTGTTTGTTGTTTTTTTTACCCTTTTTGGAAGAATTTGCATCTTTGCACAACCAGAACTAAAATACATGCTTTAAACTTCAGTTCTTCATCGTCCTTTTGATCATTCTCTTGGCCGAACTTATCCTCCTCATCCTCTTCTTTGTCTATACAGACAAGGTAAGGCTGCTTAAAGAAATTTTTGTCATTGTCAAGTGTACAGACATATCCCTTGAGCCACCTGTGTGCTTTTGTGTACTGAGGTGAGTGAAAATGCCAGACGGGACCTGAAAGAAGGGCTGGTGCTGTACAACACGGATAACAACGCTGGCCTTAGGGATGCATGGAACACCATACAGGGAGAGGTAGGCCAAGGATGCATTACAGTAAACTATTTAATCCAAGCCCAGTTAACTTTTTTCTTTGCACCTTTTTCCCCACTCTGTTTCACCGCTTGTCTTTTGTGTCGTGTAACCAGTGGAGGTGTTGTGGCGTGATGAACCACCATGACTGGTACACTGCCCTGCAGGAAAACACTGTTCCTGATCCCTGCTGCCAGCAGTTTTTCCCCGGTTGTGGACGCAATTCTTCCAATGCCTTCTGGACACGGGTCAGTCTTAGGATTTTATGTCTGATGGAATATTTTATTTTTTAATTGTTAAACATGCTCTGTAAAGCTAAAAACTACAACAGCAAAAATACAAACTCCACTTCCAATGATGTTAGGAAGTTGTGTAAAACGTGTATGTCACAGTTACTACCTCTTACGAGGCAAGATGTTAATTTGTACTGAACACTTCCGTGGGATATTAAAAAACACCTCTTCAGACAGGAGTACGTGCACAAAAAGGTGTCTTTTATTGTCAAAAAAACTTAAAAAAAATCCCTAGGGAGTAAAGCTGAAGCATAATGACAAACAAAATGCAGTCTCACAGCAAGCTGCTCCCCCGACTAACTCACCTCACCTCCATTTATCACCTCTCTTTTCCATCTATGAGGACTACACAACCAAATCAGGAAAAAAGGAGGGTCAACATAATGCAGTTATCAAAATATAGCAAATAACATAATAAAAGGTAAACCTGGCTCCTGCTGATCCATAGCCTAAATATGAACACCTGTACTATATAGACTGCAGTTCAGTACAGTACTGTATGTTAAATTCTATAACTACCGGAATCTTTTCTAATCCCGTTCCCCCCATACTGCTACTGTGGTCCAGACCTCTTTGCTGAAGACTGAATCAAACAAAACTCTTACTGATCAGCAGATAATTATCTCAACACAGCTAAGCCTAGATGAAAATAGGAAAACAATCATTAAACACCAAATCAATCATATAACCAAAACCAGTTATGCAGATGTTAATGTTGGGGAATTGGGGCATAGTGAAAAGGGGGAAGGAATAACCCTTTTCACAGTGTATAAAAACAAAATACAATGATTTGCAAATCCTTTTCAACCTTGATCTAAATCCAAATTGTTTGGGGTGGAGAAGATCATTACCTTCAAGGTGATCAATAAGTTATTTGGAAACTGTTTTTTCAAGAACCTTTCATAACAAAGGTAATATGGAGATTGGCCTGTAGTTAGAGACCTGGGGCCTCATGTACAAAGACTTGGGTGGATTTCCTACTGAAAGATGACATACGTTTAAATCAAGAAAACGCCGTAAGCAAAAAAAATCCAGATGCATGAAACCGCCGTACACAGGAATCCAAGCACATTTCCTTTGTACATACCAATCTGCTTGAAATTGAACGCACGTGAGGAAATACCAGACTCCTCCCTTGACACGCCTTCATTTGAATATGCAATTACATGCAAATAGATATATACAAGCCCTGCACATTTGATTCTTCTGTATCCATGATCAAAAATAATGGATTTAATGGAATTTCACAGACTGTGAGTTGGAAGCACTCCTGAATGAGGTAGAGGCATGTAAAAATGCTTTGTTTGGCACGCTGTCCTCCGGTATTGGCGCCGGATACAGGTAATTCAATAGCCTGCTCACAGTCCTATAAGACTGGTTTACTGTTTTCCTTTATTCAGACAGGGATGAGAAGGAGATGTTTATTTAACCTTGACATGTTTCCACTGATGTCTGCAGTCGTCCTCAGAAGCATCAGCTGATTGCTGTGATTTGTGACCAGCCAGCTGGATCAGCAAAACCGTAATGAAAAAGAAGACAATATGAACCTATTTAGTGGATAGCCACGGCCACCTGTTAGTTGAAAGCAGATCATATTAGACTCGACAAGTACATATTTTATGTCCAAAATGCAAATCTCATCCTTCATAATTTTATACAACTTACATGGATTACACACACTACTATATTGTAAATGAATGAAGTGCACCGGGGAAAGGGTAAAACCTTTGCATTTCAAACTTGACGCATGTGTTTATTGACATAACTACTGTACACACAGAGGCAATTGGGGGCTTGGTAGAATGCTGTGAAACTAGTTTAATCAGCAACAAAAGAAAGTCACTTACTCAAACCACTGACTTGTAATGAAGCCTTGAAGACAGGGAGATATTTGTGGGCGCACAGGCGTGTTGCGCATGAGGTGGGTTATTTAGGACAATTACATGAATTTACCCACCAAGAAGCCACCCATCTGCACAATTCCAGCTTGTAGTTTGTTCTCAACAATGCTGTTCATTAGAATCATTAGGAAAACCAGCTCTCACTGCAAATTGCGCTTTGATGCTGGCCTGTTCAACTGCATTGTGTGGTAATATGATGTACCTGGGTGACAGTCGGATAATGCCGTCCCACACAGCTGGCATAGCTCGGCTCAGGGTCAACTGGGAAATTCCTGATTGGTCTGCCAGCTCCCTCTGGAATGCTCCAGTAGCCAGGAACCCCAGAGTTGTCATCACCTGCACTGGGATAAGCAGTGCACGGCTTCTTGCCGTGTCGCGCTTCAAGAGCGGCTGTAGCTCTGAGCACAGTTCCACAAGGACTAACTGTGGAAACCTAAACTGGCTGACAAGCCAGTCATCTGAGCCAGAAAATCTTCTGTCTCTAAATACCCTTTCTCTTCTTACTTCGCAATTTGCAATATCCTTTAATAATGCTAACGCCATTGTTGTTAGAGGCATTTTCTGCACTTCTTTGCACTTGCTTTTATATCCACTCATATAATTGCGCACACTTGGATGTTTGTTCATCATGGGTCTCTGGTGTGTGCAATAATTTTCATGTCATTATCAGTCTCCCAACACCACCTCTAAGTGTTGCCAACAGACCAATAACAGTAGAAAAGTAGGTACGCCAGCCATGAAGTTGCCGTGGGGCTGCGCATATTTCCATGGTCATTTCATTCTTGATGCATCTGAAATTTTCCATGGAAAAGGACACACACCATGTTTTTGTGCGTAAGTACACTTTCTATATGAGGTCCCTGGTCATGTGCTCCAAACTTTAAAATTGGAGTTATAATTGCCCTTTTCCACTGCTGAGAAAACTGATTAGTGCTGATTGATAAATTAACCAGATGCGTTATTGGTGTTAAAAGAAAAAGACTGTGTTTTTTTATTTTTTTTTTATGAAAGAGGTATCTAAACCAACATAATCCTTGGCTTTAGATTGTCTTAACTGCATAACGATTTTATCAGTCTCTCTGTGGTCTACCTCTTTCATAAAAAAAGATGCTCTTAATGTATCTTGTAATTGCACTGGTTCAAAATTTGCAGCCATTTCCTTAGCAGAGTGGATAAAAAAATTATTAAATTCATTTGCTCTCAATTCTGTCATTACTATATACACCATTTATGTTCAATTCAGTTACTGATTTTTGTGGCTTAGAAACTCGAATGGTTAAAATATTTAGGTGCTTCCACAGTAGTGGTTTTTCCTTCTGCTCCAGTGATGAGTTGCATGAAATAGGAAATTTTTGCATTATGCAACTCCTTAACTACTTGGCAGCTTGGTGGAGCAGTGGTTAGCACTGTGGCAGCACAGTAAGAAGGTCATGGATTTGATCCCACCCCCTGACCATCAGTGACCCTTTTGTGTGGAGTTTGCATGTTCTCCCCGTGTCTGCGTGGGTTTACCCCAGGTACTCCGGTTTCCTGCCACAGGCCAAAAACATGCAAGTTAGGTTAATTGGAGACTCTAAAGTGGCCCTAGGTGTGAATGTGTGTGTGAATGGTGAAGGGATTGGCGCCATACCATGGCTGCTTCATCCACCCACGTGGATGCCCTGATCTTCCCTCTGGGATTAATAAATTATACAAAATAAATAACTGACAATGGTTTTCTAAAGTGTTCCTCAGCCCACATGGTAATTTCCTTTACAGAATGATGTTGGTTTTTTTTTTCCCTCTTCGGTCTTCAACCGGTGGGGGAATTATGGTATGGGGTAGGTCCATCCGTCTGTTCCACTTTTGTGAAATCAACAACTCCTACAGTTTTGTTCCAAATGTTTTAAAATGTAGTACTAGGGTTTGATATCCACTGGTGATACGCATATTGCTGTTTGACTCTGATAGGGTGATCTTTGCAGGAATTATAGACCTTGAGGTCAAGGTCAAAGGTCAGTTTTTCCCTAAATCTTGTAAACACAATAACTACTGAAAGAAATGATGTAGACTTTTCAAATCCATACCATAGTTGCATCTAAGACAAATCTTGGACTGATTTTAGCCAGACCCTACAATGGATTTGGGATCAGAAGGTCAAGGTTAACATTCCATTTGCACTACTACTATAGAACGAGTAATGCTAGAGCCACCAAACCCGGTACACAGGTTCACGCTGTGACCCTGAACTGACTATGGGTTTGGGGTCAAAAGGTCAAGGCTGGCATTCTCTATGTACTATTACTATACGAATAAAGCTTGGGTCACCAAAATTTGTACACAGGTTCACCCTGTGACCCTGAAGAGTGACTGTGGTTTTGGGATCACAAGGTCAAAGGTCAGTGTCAAAATGCCAAATAAACTATGGCCGAATCTCGATCTCCTCCCTATACACTCAAGCCCTGAGCCCTTGTAGACTTAGGCTGCAGCCATCAGTAGTGCTCGAATGTACGAGTCTGTGAGGGGATGAAGTGGTTCAAAATGGTAGAAATGGGACACACTTTACGTTACCTTGGCAACACAGTTTTTTTTTAATTTACTTCATTAAAAAATAGGAAACAAAATAGTGTATGTAAGAGATCACAAATATAAAATAACACAAATATAAAATAACAGGACAAAATAAAAACTGATTCCAGACAAAACTAAAATCAGAAACAAACAGGAGTATATTGACAAAGGATAAAAGAAAATGATCCTGAGAATTCAAGGCTGTGTGTGTTTCCAGGGTCTTCAGAGGTTTTTGTGTAACTTCTTTAAATAAAACACCCAATTCTGTTTTAAATTATTGCATTCTCCTTCATTTTTCCCCATCTATATTTACGATTTAAATATTTTGTTATTGAAATAAAGGGGATCAAATGATGTCTTATTTCATTTTCAGTGTTACCATTTTAAGAAAATATATCTTTATAACCTCTATATTTTAACCAAACTTTTAATTTGTGACATGAAAACATGTGACCAACTATTGTGGGTCTCAGACTTTTTATTTCAGACATACTACTTTCTTCAGGAATGAACTGAGTTAAATGTGCTGCAGCATCTTGTGATTTAACTGATTACATCCATCCATCCATCCATCTTCTACCGCTTTTCCGGAGGTCCGGGTCGCGGAGGCAGCAGTTCAAGCAGAGAAGCCCAGACTTCCCTCTCCCCAGCCACCTGCTCCAGCTCTTCAGAAAGGATACCAAGGCGTTCCCAGACCAGCTGGGAGACATAGTCTCTCCACCAAGTCCTGGGTCTGCCCCGGGGTCTCCTCCCAGTGGGACGTGCCCGAAACACCTCAAGTGGGAGGCGTCCAGGAGGCATCCTAATCAGATGCCCATACCACCTCAACTGACTCCTTTCAATGTGGAGGAGCAGCGGTTCTACTCTGAGCCTCTCCCGGATGACTGAGCTCCTCACCCTATCTCTGAGGGTGAGTCCAGCAATCCTACGGAGAAAGCTCATTTCAGCCGCTTGTATCTGCAATCTCGTTCTTTCGGTCATTACCCAAAGCTCGTGACCATAGGTGAGAGTAGGAACGTAGATTGACTGGTAAATTGACAGCTTTGCCTTAGAACTCAGCTCCCTCTTCACCACAACAGACCGGTACAATGTCCGCATCACTGCAGATGCTGCTCCAATCCATCTGTCAAGCTCTCGCTCCATTTTCCCCTCACTCGTGAATAAGACCCCAAGATACTTAAACTCCTCCACTTGGGGCAGGAGCCTGTCCCCAACCCAGAGAGGACAATCCACCTTTTTCCGGCTGAGGACCATGGACTCGGACTTGGAGGTGCTGATTCTCATCCCAGCCGATTCACACTCAGCGGCAAACCGTCCCAGCAAGAGCTGGAGGTCATTGCTGGATGAAACCAACAGGACAACGTCATCTGCAAACAACAGAGATGAGATCCTGTGGTCACCAAGCATGACACCCTCCGTTCCCTGGCTGCGCCTAGAAATCCTGTCCATAACAGGATCGGTGACAAAGGGCAGCCCTGGCGGAGTCCAACTCTCACTGGGAATGAGTCCGACCGAGTGTTGGCAATACGAACCAAATTCTCACAACGGTCGTACAGAGACCGAGTAGCTCGTAACAACAAGCCCGATACCCCATACTCCTGAAGCACCCCCCACAAAAAACCACGAGGGACGCGGTCAAATGCCTTCTCCAAGTCCACAAAACACATGTAAACTGGTTGGGCAAACTCCCACGAACCCTCGAGAATTCTCGAGAGGGTAAAGAGCTGGTCCGATGTGCCACGGCCAGGACGAAAACCACATTGCTCCTCCCGAATCCGAGGTTCGACCAACGGCCGGACTCTCCTCTCCAGTACCTTGGCATAGACCTTCCCAGGGAGGCTGAGGAGTGTGATCCCTCTAAAGTTGGAGCACACCCTCCGGTCCCCTTTTTTGAAAAGAGGAACCACCACCCCAGTTTGCCATGCCAAAGGCACTGCCCCCGACCTCCACGCAATGTTGCAGAGGCGTGTCAACCATGACAGCCCTACAACATCCAGGGCCTTGAGGTACTCAGGGCGACTCTCATCTACCCCCGGGGCCCGGCCACCAAGGAGATTTTTAACCACCTTGGCGACCTCAGCCCCTGTGATAGGCGAATCGTCCCCCTCGTCCACAAACCCTGCTTCCTCTGTGGAAGGCGTATCAGTGGGATTGAGAAGATCCTCAAAGCATTCCTTCCACCGCCCGACAATATCCCCAGTCGAAGTCAACAGCGCCCCATCCGCGCCATACACAGTGTGGACAGGGAGCTGCTTTCCCCTCCTGAGCCGCCGGACAGTTTGCCAGAATCTCTTCAAGGCCGACCGAAAGTCTTGTTCCATGGCCTCACCGAACTCCTCCTATACCCGGGTTTTTGCTTCAGCAACCACCCAAGCTGCACTCTGCTTGGCCTGCCGGTACACCTCAGCTGCTTCGGGAGTCCCACAAGCCAACCAAGCTTGATAGGACTCCTTCTTCAGCTTAATGGCCCCCCTCACCACTGGTGTCCACCACTTGGTTCAGGGGTTGCCACCTCAAGATGCACCGACCACCTTGCGGCCGCAGCTCTGGGCCACCGCTTCAACAACAGAGGTGGAGAACATGGCCCATTCAGACTCCATGTCTCCAGACTCCCTCGGAATGTGGTTGAAGTTCTTCCGGAGGTGGGAGTTGAAGACCTCCCGGACAGGAGCCTCAGCCAGACGTTCCCAGCACACCCTCACTATACGTTTGGGTCTACCAGGTCTGAATGGCTTCCTCCCCTGCCATCGGCTCCAACTCACCACCAGGTGGTGATCAGTTGACAGCTCTGCACCTCTCTTTACCCGAGTGTCCAAGACATACGGTCGCAGGTCTGATGACACGATAACAAAATCGATCACTGGCCTGCGACCTAGGGTGTCCTGGTGCCAGGTGCACATATGGACACCCTTATGCTTGAACATGGTGTTCGTTATAGACAAACTGTGGTTAGCACAGAAGTCCAATAACTGAACACCACTCGGGTTCAGATCGGGCAGGCCGTTCCTCCCAATCACCCCCCTCCAGATTTCACTGTCATTGCCCACGTGTGCATTGAAGTCCCCCAGTAAGACAATGGAGTCTCCAAGAGGAGCACCCTCCAGCACCCCAGTCACAGACTCCAAAAAGGGAATTCAGCCCGAAGGCGTGACTTGGGTCCGCCCTCCAGTGGGCTCACCACCTGCAGGAGGGATCATGGGGGTCTGGTGCTATGTGGATTAAGTGGCGGTCAAAGGCGGAGACCTTGGTGGACTGATCCCAAGCTTTCTAATGTCACCTCTCTGGTGGGGAAGGAGTCTGAGCTGATTACAGTTGCAATTACATTTAACTGATTACAGTTGCAATTAATTTAATTATCTTTTTTCAAACTGCATAATTAACTAAAATTTTTATTAAATTGCTTAAATGGTTTGTAATTCAGTATAAACTTGAAGTCTTTATGTCATATATTTTATTTTGGCAAAAATCTTAAATTCTTATCAAGGCAGTCTTTTTATTTATTTATTTGGGTGGGGTGAAGGGGTGAAGGGGTGGTCAGTGAAGAACGGGTGCCGAATCAGGAGCTTTCCCTTGAGAAACCCCAGCATGGTGCTCTGAACTGTGGGTAATTCTAGAGCTGGGGTCACCAACCTTTTTGAAACCAAGAGCTACTTCATGGGTATCGAGTCATGTGAAGGGCACCAGCTCGACACACTCCTCTAAAATAACAAATTGTGTGTATATATATATACACATATATATATATATATATATATACATATATATATATATACTGTATATATATACTGTATATATATAATTATCAATAACTTAGAGTGGGTAACAGACAAGATCAATATTCAACACTTTATTTTTATTAATCTCAGCAATTGTTCAGATGATCACTTCTACATTTCATTAAAAAAATGTCCAGTTTTCACCAGTCCCTTTTAACCATAAAAAACTAAACCCTTTTAATTCATGAACTATGTTGAACCATGTTTGAAAAAGTTATGCAACATTTAAGAAAAATCAACTTTCATATTAAATAAATCTTATCACATTTTTAACTGAATAAATCTGCTGCAATTCTGCTCAAAATCTGTTACATTTAATAAACATACTTTTGTGTTTTCTTCTTCACTGGAATTATATCCATACAGTTCTTGCCAAGAATCATGCTTGAGTAATAACCAGCACTGTCCTTTCATGAGAAGAAACTAAACAGCGCTGAGAGTGCTTATGTGCACAGTGGCGCAGTGGTTAGCACCGCAGCAGCAGTTTACCCTCGGCCGGGAGAATCGCGGGGATCGTGGGTTCGATCCCTGCCCCCGGCCAACAGTGATCTGTGTGGAGTTTGCATGTTCTGGTTTTTCATGCAAAAACATGCAGGTTAGGGAGTTAAGAGGCGCTTGCGCACGCAGCGGCTGGTGGCTTGTCACCGGACTGCAGAACAAATCCACCTACAGGTACAAGATAAGTCCCCAAAAAAAAAAAAAAAGAGTGGGTAGTGAAGTGTCGCTCCACATAGTGGCACTTCGCCGTCGCCACGCAAATGAAACACACGCAGCTTCCTTTCACGGTAGTAAAAAAGAACTCTTCCTCCCGCTCACTTTGAAAATGATAAATTTTCTGTCTTTTTTTTTTGCCATGTTTTGGGGCTAGGAAACAGCACTGCGCTCACCATCTTCACTGCCCGCTAGCTTACGCTCCACAAGCGCGAAGGTTTTGTCATGCGCACAATACTGACCTTTGAACTAGGTCAGATTTACCTTAACTTTACGTATAATAAACATATTTTCATTTTTTTTATTTTTAAGACATTGTCATTTTAAAATCTATATAAATGCAAGTGTGATTTTAAAAAATAGCGGCAGAAAAAATTACATCTTAGACGCAGCTCACTTGCGAGTTGTGCTATTTTTAGAACAGGACTGCGGGCGACTCATGTGGTCCTTGCGGGCGACATGGTGCCCGCGGGCACCGCGTTGGTGACCCCTGTTCTAGAGAAAGAGGTCATTTAAGGGCTCAAAAAGTCAGCAAGTGAGCAGTCAGCCACTTCCTGATTTCAGACTGGGACAGCCCTAAACCCTCAGCCACTTATCATGAACAAGCCTAAAGTCAGTGAGTCTGGTGGAGATTGAGATTCGGCCTATATCTCAACAACAAAGAATGCTAGGCCCGAATCTCATTCTCCACCCTTGCAGACTTGTGGACTTTAGGTGCATTCACATTAAGTGGCTGAGGATTTAGGGCTGTCCCACTCTGAAATCAGGAAGTGGCTGACTGCTCACTCGCTGACTTTATGAGGCCTTAAATGACCCATTCTCCAAGTCAGCATGCTATGCTCACTTAAAGTGCTGATGACTCGTTTTTGACTTCATCTGATTTTTCAACACATAATACAATATGACAAAATAGGTTGGTCTGTGCAGTTCTAAGTCAAACAGGCTTTTTTTCATGCGAATATCCAACGTTTTCATGAGTGCCACGTCACCAATTGCGTCAATGGCTGGAAAAAACCCCTGCCATGTTGTAACATCATTGACAGAACACAGCACTTGGCTGCCTATTGTACACACAGGATGGAAGCAGTAGAAAACATCGATGATGGTTCCAGCACATGTAGTTTGGAATTGGTTTGTGTTGTCCAATCTTCAGACAATTATAGTTCCGAAGAATGGGATGACAATGAAGAATCTGGGGGCATCAGACCGTATAGATTTGAGCCGTGCCAAGTGGGCATTGTGCCAAGTGAGTCAGACTCAGTGACAGTCAGCTGTTCATGTTTTGTATACATCATCTGCCGTGTTGTCAGCCAGCCAATTCTGTTGCGCCCTCGTAGCGATGTCGGCTCTGGGGCACAACCGTGGTTAACACGTTTCCTCTCCATGTTTGCTGGACGATGTCGGCCCTGAACACCTACTGTTTGTGTTTCTGTGTATTTTGGTAAGTCTTCACCTTTTGGGATCAGTCTTTATATTCAGAATCAGAATCAGAATGAGATTTATTGCCATTGTTCATGTAGTACACAAACTAGGAATTTGTCTCGGTGCAATGCTGCAACATTAAACATGGAGTAGCACTAAAGATAAAAATAAAAAACTATGCATGCAGTAAAATGTAGAATATGAATGAGTAATACTAATCTATGCAATTTGTAAATATATTAACAAGCAGCAGATATTGTGGAGTTCCACATAGTGCAGTCGGTAGTGCAAAAGAAAACAGTGATAATTATCATGAGTCCGGTTGAGCTGCTGTACATAGTGCACGAGAGTCTAATAAGTCACTTAGTGTTCAGCAGTCTGATGGCAGAGGGGAAGAAGCTGTTCATGTAGCGGGAGGTTTTAGTCTGAATGGACCGAAGTCTTCTGCCTGAGGGGAGGGGGGCAAACAGTGCGTGTCCAGGGTGTGAAGGGTCGGCTATGATCCGACCTGCATGCCTCCGGGTCCTGGAGATGTACAGGTCCTGGAGGGATGGGAGCTTGCAGCCGATCACCTTCTCAGCAGCGCGCACAACGCGCTGCAGTCTTAGTCTGTCCCTGGCGGTGGCTCCTGCGTACCATACGGTGATGGAGGTGGTGAGGATGGACTCGATGATGGCCGTGTAGAACTGCACCAACATCTTGGTGGGTAGCTTGAGCTTCCTCAGCTGCCGCAGGAAGAACATCCTCTGCTGGGCCTTTTTGATGGGGGAGCTGATGGTCGGCTCCCACTTGAGGTCCCGGGTGATGGTGGTGCCCAGGAAGCGGAAGGAATCCGCAGTGGTGATGGGAGAGTCTGTGACGGTAAGGGGGGACAGAGGGGCTGTGACTTTTCTGAAGTCCACGATCATCTCCACTGTCTTCAGAGCGTTCAGCTGCAGGTTGTTGTGGCTGCACCAGGACGCCAGCTGGGCCACCTCTCTCCTGTAGACGGACTTGTCGCTGTTGGAGATGAGCCCGATGAGGGTGGTGTCGTCCGCAAACTTGATCAGCTTGACAGACTGGTGGCTGGAGGTGCAGGAGTTGGTGTACAGGGAGAAGAGCAGGGGGGAAAGTACACAGCCCTGGGATGATCCGGTACTGATGCTAACAGAGTCTGAGACAGTCTTTCCCAGCCGCACATGCTGCCTCCGGTCCGTCAGGAAGTCGGTGATCCACCTGCAGAGGGAGTCAGGCACGTTGAGCAGGGACAGCTTGTCCTGGAGCAGAGTGGGGCGGATGGTATTGAATGCAGAGCTGAAGTCCACAAACAGGATCCTGACGTAGGTTCCCGAGGAGTCCAGGTGCTGCAGGATGGAGTGGAGGGCCAGGTTGACTGCGTCGTCCACAGACCTGTTGGCTCTGTAGGCAAACTGCAGCAGGTCCAGGAGGGGAGTGGTGATGGTCTTGAGGTGGGGCAGGACCAGGCGCTCAAAGGACTTCATGACTACAGAGGTGAGCGCTACAGGTCTGTAGTCGTTAAGTCCAGTGAGCCGTGGCTTCTTGGGGACAGGGACGATGGTAGAGGTTTTGAGGCAGGCCGGCACGTGGCATGACTTCAGGGAGGTGTTAAAAATGTCTGTGAAGACAGGAGTCAGCTCCTCCGCACAGTGTCTCAGGGTGGAGGGAGACACGCTGTCCGGACCGGGGGCCTTGCGCGGGTTCAGTCTGGAGAACTGTCTGTGCACGTCCTGCTCACTGATGGCAAGGGCAGGGGGGGGAGGGGGGGCCGCCTTTGATGAAGTGGGGACCATGGAGGCAGTGGCGCTGGGGGGAGTTGGACACAGCTGACGAGGTGTCAAAACGGGCATAGTGTTGGGACAGTCTTTGACAAAGGGCTTTGTCATCCTGTCTCTTAGAAGCCTGAGGCCGATAGTTGGTGATTTGCCTCAGTCCTCTCCACACAGAAGCAGAGTCGTTAGCAGTGAACTGTTGCTGGAGTCTCTCAGAATACACAGATTTAGCTCTCCTCAGCTCTCTGCTAAACCGGTATTTGACCTCCCTGTAGCAGACCCTGTCTCCACTTTTCAACGCTGCTTCCTTCTCCTTCCTGATCTGTCTGAGCTTAGCTGTGAACCAGGGCTTGTCGTTGGAGTAACTCACCCTGGTGCGCGATGGAAGAATGCTCTCCTCACAAAAGTGGATATATGAGGTCACAGTGTCCGTGTACTCATCCAGATCATGCGTGGCTCCTTTAAACATGCCCCAGTCAGTTATTTCCAAGCACGTGCGCAGCTCCTCCCCAGCTTCACTGGTCCATTTCCTCGTAGTGCTCACAACAGGTTTTGTGAGCTTCAGTCTCTGTCTGTATGTGGGAATCAGGTGGACCATCACGTGATCAGATAGTCTGAGCGCAGCGCGGGGAACAGCGCGATACGCGTCCTTAACTGTAGTGTAACAGTGATCCAGCGTGTTCTCTCCTCTGGTGGGGCATTTAATAAACTGTTTGTATCGGGGGAGTTCGTGGCTCAGGTTGCTCTGGTTAAAGTCGCCAACCACAATAACCAGAGAGTCCGGAAAAGTCCACTCCGCTTGCTGAATGTGATCCGCGAGCACACGCTGAGCCTCGCGCACGTCCGCGTCGGGCGGGACGTAAACAGCGGCCAGGGTGAATGAAGCGAACTCACGCGGGGAATAAAATGGCTTGCAGTTGATGAATAAATATTCCAGAGCAGGAGAACAGTGTTGGGAGATCACAGTTACATCGGAGCACCAGCTGCTGTTGATGTAGAAGCAGACTCCTCCGCCGCCTGTGGTCTTGCCGGAGAGCCCCGTGTCTCGGTCTGCACGAAACAGCTGAAATCCCTCGAGGAGAAGCGCGCTGTCCGGTGTCTTTTCCTTGAGCCAGGTCTCAGTAAAGCAGAGGGCACACAAGGTGGAGAGGTCCTTAAATCGCATCAGCAGTCTCAGTTCATCTACCTTGTTATAGAGAGAATTGACGTTGGACAGAAATATCCCAGGCAAAGCCGTGCGCGTGCCTCTCCTGCGAAGCCGCACGAGAGCGCCCGCTCGTCTTCCTCTCTTTCGCCGTCTCACTTTTTGGGCTAAAAGGTGAACCAGATTGGCGGCAGGAGCCAAAAAATCTGGGAGTAGGTCCGTGGGAGTGAAAGTCCTGATATTTAGTAGCTCTTCACGGGTGTAAGAGCAGGCAGACACACAATTGACAAACAAAAACAAACAAAACAAAGCGCAGCGAAGCACCATGGCGACCACTGTGGGCGCCCCACATACATGTGCTGTGGTGAATCCTGCGCGTAAATCCATTCATCATAACCCTCCGTGTGCTCTTATGCAGGGCACAGAGAGGGAGGATGAAATAATGAGGATTTACATGCAGGGTTCACCACAGCACATTTAATACAGAACGACAGACAATTCCCAAAAAGGTGAAGACGTACAAAAAACCCAAACATACTTACTGATGGCGTTCTGGGGCCGGCATCGCCCAGAGAACGAATGAGAGGAGACGTGTTAGCCACAGGTGCGCCCCAGAGCCGACATCGCTTCAAGGACGCACGAGAACCACAGCGAACATGGAGTGACTAACATGTCGTGAGAGTGCTGAAAATACTGGCAGACTAACAGTAAAGATGACAATACTATGGACCAGCAGTGCATTACTGGCAAACGGTCGCGAAGTACATGCATTGCTGGTGATGGTGTGATGAGAAGCACCTGGGCGTGGACCGGGAAACATGATCAGCGGGAGGGGAATCAGCTGGTGATAATGAGAGAGGGGACGTGGCCGGACCGGCGAGAGTCAGCATGCGATCACAGAAAGTAGGTCAAAGCTGCGCATAAATCCGTTAATCCTTCCCCTCCTCGTGCCCTCCTCCTGCGTAAAAGTGCACGAGGAGGCTTATGACAGTTGGAGCTGAAGTGTGTGATGTGGTCTTTCACGGCTTGCTGTTTATCTAAGCCTGCGACACAACACAGAGGCATAGCCGTAAAATTAAAACAAGAAACCAGAGAAACTGTGAGCTACAAAGCTGCTGTCATTCCAGTCAACAACACTGGAGTCCGTTCTGTCGCTTGCTGTACGTCATGGGGGTGCTGCCCTTAATCTGGTGGGCGGCACCACAGTCCAGTCAGCGGCTGCGGTTTTTTGATGATAACTAGTTTATGCAGGTGCGGTGCGGTTGTAAATATTATATTGATCATCGACCATGACTTTTGGGTTTACACAACATGCTAAAAAATGTCAAAATTGTGTCATCAGTCCTTTAAGGTAAGGGTATTACCCACAGTTCAGAGTGCCATACTGGTGTTTCTCAAGGGAAAGCTGCTGATTGGTCACCTGTTCATCACTGACCACCACACACACACACACACACACACACACAAATACTGCCTTGACAAGAATTTAAGATCTTTGCCAAAATAAAAATATATGACAAAGACTTTGAGTTGTTTATGCTGAAATACACACCATTTAAGCAGTTTAATTACATTTTGGTTAATTATGCAGTTTGGAAAAAAGATGATTTGCAGTTGTAATCAATTAAATCATCTTAAGATGCTGCAGCACATTTACTTTAGTTCATTCCTGAAGAAAGTAGAAAGTCTGAAATAAAGTCTGAGACCTACAATAGTTGGTCACACGCTTTCATATCACAAATTAAAAGTTTGGTTCAAATAGATTAAAGAGATATATTTCTATTAAATGGTAACACTGAAAATGAAATGACATAATTTGATCCCCTTTATTTCAGTAAGAAAATATTACGATTATAAATATAGATGGGCAGAAATGAAGGAGAATGCAATAATTTAAAACAGACTTGGGACTTTATTTTAAGAAGTTACACAAAAACCTCTGAAGACCCTGGAAACACACACAGCCTTGAATTTTCAGGATCATTTTCTTTTATCCTTTGTCAATATACTCCTGTTTGTTTCTGATCTTAGTTTTGTCTGGAATCAGTTTTTATTTTGTCCCATTATTTCACCGTTGTGATCTCTTGTATACACTATTTTTGTTTCCTAATCCTTTTAATAAAGTAAATCAAATTTAAAAAAAGACCTTTTCATGTTGCCAAGGTAACGTAAAGTGTGTCCCATTTCTACCATTTTGAGCCACCTCATGCCCTCACAGACTCGCACACTTGAGCACTACTGATGGCGGCAGCCGAAGTCTACAAGGCCTCAGGGCTTGAGGGTTTAGGGAGGAGACTGAGATTCGGCCCTAGGATCACCAAACTTGGTACACATGTTCACCCTGAGACCATGACCTCTGATTCTGAGTTTGGGATGTAAAGGTTAAGGTTAGTATTCCCTAGGCCCTCTTACAATAGAATGTGTAAAGCTCTTTAGGATCATCAGATTTGCTATATAGGTTCATTTTGGGATCCTGACCTACCACTATGGGTTGTATAAAATTATTTTTGTTGTATATTCATGGATGATAGCCTTATCATAATTTGGTCCTGCCTCAATAATTATATAGAAAATTTGAAAACTGCTCTCCTTCAGCAACATTTTGTGATCAAGAAAATGGAGAGGGGATATTGCACTCGCCTCACATTGCTCTTGTAATGCAGTGCCATCCTTTCAACGCCATCCACTGAAAGACTGAGCCTTTCAGGGATGCTCCTTTTATAGCCAATCATGACACTCTTTTGTTTCCAGTTAACCTGTTCACCTGTGTAATGTTCCAAAAAGGTGTTCTTTTTTTAACATTCCTCAACTTTTCAAGTCTTTTCTTGCCCCTGTTCCAGCTTTTTTGAAACATCTTACAGGCATCAAATTCAAAATGAATGAATATTTGCAAAAATACAAAGTTTTATCAATTTGAACATTAAATAGGTCTTTGTAGTGTATTCAATTGAATATAGGTTGAAAAAAATGTGCAAATCATTGTATTCTGTTTTTATTTATGTTTTACACAATGTACCAACTTCACTGGAATCGGGGCTTGTATTATTCTATAATTGCCGGACAGTTTGCCAGATTCTCTTCGAGGCTGACCAGAAGTCTTGTTCCATGGCCTCACGAGTTTTTGCTTCAGCAACCACCCAAGCTGTACTCCGCTTGGCCTGCTGGTACACCTCAGCTGCTTCGGGAGTCCCACAAGCCAACCAAGCTTGATAGGACTCCTTCTTCAGCTTAATGGCCCCCCTCACCACCAGTGCCCACCACTTGCCCCGGACAACATAGCTCCTGGGATCACTAGGGCACGCAAACTCCCCACCACGATAAGGTGATGATCCATGAGGAGATTATGCTTTCAAATAAAGCATACAGTAATTGCTATGCATTACACATTGCTTCAGCTTCTTGTGGTAGTATCACATTATTTAATCAACACCAGGTGTGGTAAAACAATTGAACATATACAGTATATGCAGTTGTTCATGCCAGGACAACAAACCAGCTGCTCTCAAAATGAACTGAGTGGCTGCTGAGTGACTGAAGTTCACTTAGCAGCCAAAAAAGTGTTATTGAGTATTTTGTACTTACAAACAGTAACTTTTTGGCATTAAAACACACACAAACACACCATTCTGTGTTTTATACAGGAGGTTTAAGAGTCCATGCCTAATGTACATAAACAACTTCTGGTGTTTCTGTTATTACAGCCGGCTAGTCAACACATTCCCAATCAGGGTACATAATATATTGCTGTTTGTCCAGAGCCTCTCAGCATCATGAACATTTATGAAGGATGGCTTATCTGCATGAGGCCGATCACACTTTCATTCTCTAATACCCTTCAGTTCAAACCTACCATGTCAATATTTGAAGAAGAGCCAAAGCCATGTTGAGGAGGCTGGGCTGTGCCTGTGATTGTGCCATAAAGCAGTGGTCTCCCATGCAAGAGATTCATATTTGTGATCTATGTTTGTGCTAGTAGGAGAATGAGTTGAGTGAAAGTGAAAATCATTGAGCCTGAATTTAAGACACCGAGTAGCAAAATTATTTGGTGGACCATTTGAGATCCACTGATCTTCCTTTGAGTGTTTATACTGATGCAGCAGTTTCACATTATTCTGTAACTTACAGTTTTCAAGCAGTTTATAGATTTTGTCAAAAAATGTCAACAATACAAAGCTTAAGTTATAGAAAAAAATAATTCTAATGTGTCTGTGTTTTTAACCCCCTGTTTTATGTGATCATAACACTAAAATATTAAAATCTTGAATGCCACTTTTGGCTTCAAAGTTAATCAAAACAGGAGTCTGTTGTAGATGGTGCCTGATGATTTAGAAATCTTTGAAGAATCTTAAACAGAAAAAGTTTGTTCTTATTAGCAATACAATGTTCAGCAGGGGAAGAAAAAATGAACTTTTTACATTTTCCATAAATTACACCTGAACGCCAAATATCCCTAACTTTTTGTGAGTAGTGTATATTTTTGGAAAATCTATAGTTAGGTTATTTTTTATTTTTCAACAAATATTCAGACACTAAAAATTCATGCCTCTCTGTACTATCAAAAACCATAATATACTGCAAGCCTTGAAGCATAACTGGTCACAAATGGAGATGGCCAAAAATGTGTTAGGGCTCTACTCAAATATTTAATAGTCCAGATCTTTGTTCGTTACTTTAGTATTCCATTTTATAATTTACCATTTGAAGATTAAAACTTTTTTGTAGCTCCATGTACAGCTACATGGCAGGGTGAATGCAAATGTTTATGTGAACCTCCTTCAGCAACATGCACTTCCTTTACTGCAATTGTCTCCCAATCAGCCCACAATTTTTATGCAAGGCAGTGACCCCTGTCACAATGCAAAACGGGTTAAACAGTTTCTTGAATCTAACAATATTGAAACAATGAAATGGCCAGCCAAGAGTCCAGATCTAAACCCCATAGAGACTCTCTGGAAAATCCTTGGCGATAAAGTAATGGCTAAGAAACCCACTATAGTTACTGAACTGTGGAAGAGACTGCAAGCAAAATGGGCCAACATCAAACCAGAGCAGTGTGAGAAACTAGTGATGTCCTGTGGGAACAGATGTGCTGAAGTCATTCAAAGCAAGGGCCTCTCCACTTCCTATTAATTTTTGAATCCTATAGCCCTAAAAAAAACATTGTTTAAATCTTCTCTTCTGACACAGTGGTCACTGTTCTCCAATTTTGCTCACCATTTTTTTTTAAACAGAATAAATGTTTGTGTTGAAGTGCCGTCGTTATTTAAAAAAGCATGCGAGTACAGCAGTGGTATAGCCACAGCTGATATTCTGTCAAATTCTGAACAATGAAGAATAACATGTTAGAATAAACCAAATATTAATACATTGTTCTCTAATTTTGATCTCCACTGTACATTTTGAAGCTAAACAGAACTCTCTTTACACACCCACACAGCTGTGTGGGAATGGAAATTTATTGATCTAAACCCACAATAAGACATTTCAGAATATTATAACACTATACATATTATAGTATTGTTGCTGTCAGGCACCAACCTCATATCTCCAAAACAAACATTTTTCAGAAAATGAGAAACATTTTTCTGATCATTGTAGCAGTTATGAAATTTATTTACATGGCTTTTCTAATGCTCATCATTGCTTTGATATTCATAAAAACCATCCAAAGACATAAAGGGTGACCAATAAAATGAGTTGACCTTTTTTCAGACCAGTGAACAAATGAGAAAGTGTTTGTAATTCTGACACTGTTTTCAGGGCTGTTATGAAAAGGTGGAGGAGTGGCTGGATGACAACAAACATCTTCTGGGAACTATCGCTATGTGTGTGTTGGTCATACAGGTGAGCAGCTGTTTATCTGTTGTTTGTTTGATAAACATCACTTACAGTGCATCCAGAAAGTATTCACAGTGCTTCACTTTTTCCATATTTAATGTTACAGCCTTATTCCAAAATGGAATAAATTCATTTTTTTCCTCAAAATTCTACACACAGTACCTCATAATGACGGTGTGAAAAAAAAGTTTTTTTTTTTGTTTTTGTTTGTTGTTTTTTTTTTTTTAGATTTTTGCAAATTTATTAAAAATAAACTAAGAAATCACATGTGCATAAGTATTCACAGCCTTTGCTCAATACTTTGTTGATGCACCTTTGGCAGCAATTACAGCCTCAAGTCTTTTTGAATATGATGCCACAAACTTGGCACACCTGTCTTTGGGCAGTTTCACCCATTCCTCTTTGCAGCACCTCTCAAGCTCCATCAGGTTGGATGGGAAGCGTCGGTGCACAGCCATTTTCAGATCTCTCCAGAGATGTTCAATTGGATTCAAGTCTGAGCTCTGGCTGGGCCACTCAAGGACATTCACAGAGCTGTCCTGAAGTCACTCCGTTGATATCTTGGCTGTGTGCTTAGGGTCGTTGTCCTGCTGAAAGATGAACCATGGCCCCAGTCTGAGGTCAAGAGTGCTCTGGAGCAGGTTTTCATCCAGGATGTCTCTGTACATTGCTGCATTCATCTTTCCCTCTATCCTGACTAGTCTCCCAGTTCCTGCCACTGAAAAATATCCCCACAGCATGATGCTGCCACCACCATGCTTCACTGTAGGGATGGCACTGGCCTGGTGACGAGTGGTGCCTGGTTTCCTCCAAACATAACGCCTGGCATTCACGCCAAAGAGTTCAAGCTTTGTCTCATTAAATCAGAGAATTTTGTTTCTCATCGTCTGAGAGTCTTTCAGGTGCCTTTTGGCAAGCTCCAGGCGGGCTGCCATGTGCCTTTTACTAAGGAGTGGCTTCTGTGTGGCCACTCTACCATACAGGCCTGATTGGATTGCTGCAGTGATGGTTGTCCTTCTGGAAGGTTCTCCTCTCTCCACAGAGGAACGCTGGAGCTCTGACAGAGTGATCATCGGGTTCTTGGTCACCTCCCTGACAAAGGCCCTTCTCTCCCAATCGCTCAGTTTCGACGGCCAGCCAGCTCTTGGAAGAGTCCTGGTGGTTCTGAAGTTCTTCCATTTATGGATAATGGAAGCCACAGTGGCTCATTGGGACCTTCAAAGCAGCAGAAATTTTTCTGTACCCTTCCCCAGATTTGTGCCTCGACACAATCCTGTCTCAGAGGTCTACAGACAATTCCTTTCACTTCATGCTTGGTTTGTGTTTAGACATGCACTGTGTAGCATTGGCCTTGGGTTCCAATCTATAAAATCATTCTTTGCTGAAGAAAAATTGTTTCAACTCAAAAGTCTGGTCATGAACTGCTTCTCTCACTCAAGGACCAGAGCTGTAACACTACCCATAAAGTGGAAGTTAATCCCTTCTCCAGAAAGGAATGCCCGAATCAACAGATTTATGGTTGATATAATCCAGACTTGGGAGTCAAGATTCTCCAGTAGACAACCACACAGTTTCACAGTGCCATCTTGTGGACGAATCAGGAATATTTCTTTTTTTTCTCTTTTCAGTGGAATTTATGCATTATGGACAAATAAATTAATCCATATTCTTTCTCTCAAGACAATATCCGCTACTGAAGACATGGTTGAACTCTTGGGATGGACAGTGTGATTTCAAATGCTTTTATTGATATGATTTGATATGTTCATTCATTCATTCATTCATCTTCTTCCGCTTAATCCTTTTCGGGTCACGGGGGGGGGGGGGGGGGATGGCTGGAGCCTATCCCAGCATCTTTGGGCGAGAGGCAGGGTCCACCCTGGACAGATCGCCAGCCCATCGCAGGGCCAACACAGAGAGACAGACAACCATTCACTCTCAGTCATACCTAAGGACAATTTAGAATCCCCAGTTTGATGCCAATTAACCTAACTTGCATGTTTTTGGGATGTGGGAGGAAACCGGAGAAATCCCGAAGTAAGCAGACACGGGGAGAACATGCAAACTCCACACAGATCACTGTTGGTCAGGGGCTGGGATCGAACCCAGGATCCCCCGGACAAGGGTGAGTTGCTGTGCTGCCGCAGTGCTAACCACTCCACCACCGCACCGCGTGTTGCTTTATTTTCAGGAAGAAATTAATTTTTGCATGCTTACTATCATAAATTAATTACAGTTACAATGTAGAGACTTTGTATGTTTCCTTATTATTAAGTAGAATATCTTAGTCACTAAAGTTTAAGGAATTTATGCTTTATTCAGCAACATATGTGTCTTAACAACATACCTGGGCGGGCCCTCTGAGCATGCGCTGCTGAGCTGACTGACGTTCTCACAGCAATCTCAGCCTCTCCCTCAACCAGAACATAGTCCCCTCCTGCTTCAAAACGACAACCCCCTCCCCAAAAGGAGCCCGCCGACCTGTCTGAATGATTACAAACCGGTAGCACTCACTCCAATCATCATGAAATGCTTCGAGAGAGTGGTGCTGCCCTTCATTCAGGACAGCATACCAGGCCCCCTGGGCCCCCTGCAGTACGCCTCCTGGCCCAACAGATCCACCTCAGATGCCATTGCTGCAGCACTCCATTATTCTCTCTCCCATCTGGAAGATAAAGACTCCTACATTAGGATGCTCTTTGTCAACTACAGCTGCACCTTCAACACGGTCATCCCCCACAAACTGTCTTCACTTGGCCTGCACCCCACCCTCTGCAACTGGCTACTGAACTTTCTAACTGGCAGGCCCCCAGTCTGTCAGGATGGATAACAGGACCTCAGCCAGCATCATCACAAACATAAGTGTCCCATAGGGTTGTGTTCTCAGCCCCATCCTCTACAGCCTCTTTACCCATGACTGTGTTGCCTCCCACAAGGACAATATCATCCTAAAGATTGTAGATGACACAGCAGTGATAGGATGCATCACTGGTGATGAAGAAACATCCTACAGGAGGGAGGTGGCCAACCTGGTGTCATGGTGTGAGGACAACAACCTCACCCTCAACACAGACAAGACAAAGGAGATGATAGTGGTCATGAGAAAAGGGAGGAGGAGACCCCATCGCCCGCTGTTCATCCAGAAGCTTGAGGTGGAGAGGGTGAGCAGCTTTAAATACCTGGGCATCCACATCAGCAAGGACCTTAAGTGGACACACAACACCACAGAGCTGGTTAAGAGAGCTCAACAGCGACTGTACTTTCTGAGGAGGCTGAAGAAGTTTGGCATGTCTTCCAGGATCCTCAACAGTTTCTACAGCTGCATTATTGAGAGCATCCTAACCAACTGCATCACTGCATGGTACGGCAGCACCACTGCCCTGGAGCACAAACGTCTGCAGAGAGTGGTGAAGACAACAAAGATCATCAGGACTCCACTCCCCTCTCTGCAGAGCATCTACCACCACAGAGTCCAAAAAAGAGCTGACGCCATCCTCCGGGAGCCCACCCACCCCCAACACAGACTGTTCATACTTCTACCCTCAGGCCGGAGGTACATAAGTGTGAAATGCAGGACAACCAGACTGAAAAACTCCTTCTTACCCACTGCCATTAATTCAATTCAATTTAATTCAGCTTTATTTATAATGCGCCACATCACAACAAAAGCCGTCTCGTGCTGGGAGTTATCTGTTCGAGGCTCCTGAACAGATAACAACTCCCAAAACTCTGTAACATAGCTTTGCATATAGGAACTCACACACCAGCTGCCAAATTTGCACACTGCTCACCTGTACAGTAGATATAGTAACTACTAAGTAACTAACTAACCTGCACTTATATAGCACTTTTCTAGTCACAAAGACCACTCAAAGCGCTTTCACTAGTACTAACCCTCTATTCTAAGGGCCTATAGGAAACGGATATCTAGGGACAATTTAGAACAACCAGTTAACCTAACATGCATGTCTTTGGATTGTGGGAGGAAACCGGAGCCCCTGGAGTAAACCCACGCAGCACAGGGAGAACATGCAAACTCCATACAGAAAGGTTCCAACCCCTGCCAGCCTGGGGATTCGAAACAGGAACCTTCTACCTGTAAGGCAACAGTGCTAACCGCTGCACCACCGTGCTATCACCCATCTGATGTCCATATCATCTCTGCTGCTACTTATCATGTACAGTCTACTGGTACTATTGTTACAGAAATAATTTGTAATTATACACTGCTCGTTGCACAATGCTCATTTGCACACTGTACATAAGTCTATGCCATCTCAGGTTCACATCAGGTTGCACAATGCTCATTTGCACACTGTACATAGGTTCATGCCATGTCAGGTTCACATCATCTCTGATATCAATATACCTCTATCACTTTAGTCATCCAGTGAATTTTCAGTTTCATTCCTCTCCTGCTTAACTGTGTGTTGGTGTGTGTGTTATTAGCATCCATTAGTGTTAGGATTGAGTTACTGTGTTAGTGTGTCATGACCTATTAGAATTGTTGTTTCTATACTTTTGACCTTGGCATTCGTTCGGAGAGCAAAGTAAAAATTTCATTGCTCAGGAAATGTAGCATTTCTTAACTGTGCACATGATAATAAAGCCTTTGAAGCTTGAATCTTGGGGGGGGGGGGGTCTCACTTCTCATATTAATTGTCTCTCCCCCTCCTCTCTCTCTACTCTTTGGGGGACCATAGTTGGACTTTAACTGACCAGTAGAGCTCCAGGCTTCACTGCATCTCCTTTTTAGGTTGAGTTTATGACTTCTGTTGAACAGGAAGCTCAAATGTAATTGGCTCAGCTCAGTTTCATGAAAATCAGTGAAATTCCGCCACACCCCAAAAAAAAATCTTCCCTTTGTTCAGTTTTGGGGTGTTGGTCAAGCTGTAAGGCGCAGACTCTCCAATTTTTTTCTTCCAAGTAAGGCCCAGAGCCTGTCATGCTCTGTGAATTTTTTTCTTTTCTTTAAAGTTCATGTTTCCTTATTTTAATCCTTTTCTATAAATTACCGTGTAAGAAGATTTTAATTTTTTTAAGCTCAAACCAACTCATTCCCGCCACAATACATCGGAAGAAACTGATCTGTGCGTGTTCTTGTCCCAGTTTGACTCTCTGATGGGACTTTGTACAATAAACCAATTCCTTCTTCAGTGCATAAGAAGACCGCAGCCAGCCTGCTGAAGAGCCAGCCCCTTTATGATCTCCGGAGTAGGCCATAACTGTGGTAAAGAGCCTGTCTGCCAGTCTTCCAACAGAACCCACGCCAGTCAAGTTAAAACAGAATCCAATGGACCACCTGCTACCTACTGGGACACAATGATTCTGCTTAGCTGACGGTCTGTTGTTTAATTTACAGACGTGGACAAAATTGTTGGTACCCCTCTGTTAATGAAAGAAAAACCCACAATGGTCACAGAAATAACTTGAATCTGACAAAAGTGGTAATAAATAAAAATTCTATGAAAATTAACCAATGAAAATCAGACAATGCTTTTGAATTGTGGTTCAACAGAATTATTTTAAAAAACAAACTCATGAAACAGGCCTGGACAAAAATGATGGTACCCTTAACTTAATATTTTGTTGCACAACCTTTTGAGGCAATCACTGCAATCAAACAATTTCTGTAACTGTCAATGAGACTTCTGCACCTCAGCAGGTATTTTGGCCCATTCCTCATGAGCAAACTGCTCCAGTTGTCTCAGGTTTGAAGGGTGCCTTCTCCAGACGGCATGTTTCAGCTCCTTCTACAGATGTTCAATAGGATTTAGATCAGGGCTCATAGAAGGCCACTTTAGAATAGTCCAATGTTTCGCTCTTAGCCATTCTTGGGTGTTTTTAGCTGTGTGTTTTGGGTCATTATCCTGTTGCAAGACCCATGACCTGCGACTGAGACCAAGCTGACACTGGGCAGCACATTTCTCTCTAGAATACCTTGATAGTCTTGAGATTTCATTGTACCCTGCACAGATTCAAGACACCCTGTGCCAGATGCAGCAAAGCAGCCCCAGAACATAACAGAACCTCCTCCATGTTTCACAGTAGGGACAGTGTCCTTTTTTTGGTATGCTTCATTTTTGCGTCTGTGAACATAGAGCTGATGTGCCTTGCCAAAAAGTTCCAGTTTTGTCTCGTCTGTCCATAGGACATTCTCCCAGAAGCTTTGTGGCTTGTCAACATGCAGTTTGGCAAATTCCAGTCTGGCTTTTTTATGATTTGTTTTCAACAGTGGTGTCCTCCTTGGCCGTCTCCCATGAAGTCCACTTTGGCTCAGACGACGACGGATGGTGCGATCTGACACTGATGTACCTTGACCTTGGAGATCACCATGAGTGTGTTTACAGGTTGTTCTGGGCTCTTTTGTTTCCATTCGTATTATCTGTCTCCTCCTGCGGCCACGTCCAGGGAGGTTGGCTACAGTCCCGTGGATCTTAAATTTCTGAATAATATGTGCAACTGTAGTCACAGGAACATCAAGCTGCTTGGAGATGGTCTTATAGCCTTTACCTTTAACATGCTTGTCTATAATTTTCTTTCTAATCTCCTGAGACAGCTCTCTCCTTTGCTTCCTCTGGTCCATGTTTAGTGTGGTACACACCATGTCACCAAACAACACAGTGACTACTTGTCACCCTTTAAATAGGCCAACTGACTGATTACAAGTTTGTAGACACCTGTGATGTTAGAGGACACATCTTGGTTGAACATGTCCCTACGGTCACATTATTTTCAATCTTTTCTAGGGGTACCATCGTTTTTGTCCAGGCCTGTTTCATGAGTTTGTTTTTTAAAATAATCCTGTTAAACCACAATTCAAAAGCATTGTCTGATTCTCATTGGTTAATTTTCATAGAATTTTTATTTACCACTTTTGTCAGATTCAAGTTATTTCTGTGACCATTGTGGGTTTTTCTTTCATTAACAGAGGGGTACCAACAATTTTGTCCACATCTGTAAACTTAATTCTTCAGAATGTTCTTGGTATAAGTTTTTTAAACATAGTTTCATGCAAACCCCCATCAGAATTTCAAAATGCATTTTGTCCTTTTGTGGACAAAGGATACAGGCGAGGCAATGAGCTGGACGACACAGAAACTTTATTCCATCTCCATCATACAGTACAGTAAAAGAGCTCTCGGGTCTCTGTGCATTTCTCTCTTATAACTTTAATACCATGCATTGAGACCCGGAACTTCCGACCATCATATACTGTGTTTAGAACAAAGCCTGTATGGTGCATTAACATGACATAATGGCAGTGCTGCTCTCACACCCTAATTCTTCCAGCGGCTCTGGCATTTACTCCTCTCCCCGGGGGGTGCATAGTCCTTACTGTCCCATCCGATACCCCCCCAGTGACACCTCCTCTTTCGGTCCAATGTTCCCCCCCTTCCCCAGTTGCCTTCTTCTCTTGGGGGGAGAAGTCCCACACCATCCCCCCGCACTTTCATTAATTTACGTTCTTTTTCAGAGTAACACCAATTTTACATTTTTCTAGATAGTTTACTCATTTTCTTCATAAAATTGAATCCACTTTTCTTGACCAATGCTATTTTATGGTTTTCCAATTTCCAGTATACCGACAAGTTAAACTATGTTTGGTTTGGTTCCACAAATGCTTGATTCATAAGTAACTCGGTAATAGTCTATGGTGCCCATGATGCATGTTGAATTCTCTGTTTTAAAGTTATCCAAATACGTATGTTAACCTATTCTGACATTTCTTATTAAACTATTGAAGACATATGGGAGTTATTGTTTGATTTCATGTCCATCTTCTTGATTATCAGCAGACAAGAACTCAAGGTGTTTTTTTGTTTTTTTGAGACTGATTCATCATTGGTACAAATAAAGAATTATTAGCAAAATTGTCCATTATCTGGACTGGTGCCCTACAAGGATATGAGTGTAATGAAAGGAAATCTTCATTCCTACTCACATTCATATTTACATTAATACGTGTACCAACAATAAAACGCCTATAAACCCATTAATCTAAATCCACTACAGCAGTCAACTGTGGGACCTTATATAGACAGGTGTGTGCCTTTCCAAATCATGTCCAATCAACTGAATTTACCACAGGTGGACTCCAATTAAGTTGTAGAAACATCTCAAGGACGGTCAGTGGAAACAGGATGCACCTGAGCTCAATTTTGAGCTTCATGGCAAAGGCTGTTAATACTTATGCACATGTGATTAGTTTTTTATTTTTAATAAATTTGCAGATTGTCACTATGGGGTGTCATGTGTAGAATTTTAAGGAAAAAATAAATTTAATCCATCTTGGAATAAGGCTGTAACATAACAAAATGTGGAAAAAGTGTAGCGCTGTGAATACTTTCCGGATGCACTGTAATTAACTCAAATAATCATTCTGTCATTGCAGCTGCTTGGCATGGCTTTCTCCATGACGCTTTATCAACAGATCCACCGAGCAGGGAAGAAATACGAAGCGTGAGGAAGACAGCAGTTGTATTTCAAAACAGAAAAACTTTGGTACAAAAAATATATCACCTTTATCGTACAAAATACACCAGTTATAACGTGTGCCACTAGTTTTTGTATCACTTTTATTTCCACTTCTGCATTCAAATATTGTGAATAGCATTTAAAATAGTTTTTTTTATAGTTAGCTTTTTAAAATCCCAATGTGTTTTCATGTTAACATATTTGAAGAGGATCTGTGTCTGACAATCGAGAAGAGAGAAGACTGAGGGTGTTCTGTTTGCTTCAGCTGTGCCTGTGGAAAATATTTAAATACAATCGTGTAACTAACATGTTCAATAAAGGCCAAGATCACTCTATAATGAGTTAACTCGCTTTATTTGTCAGTATAATCAGGTTAGTTTAGACACTAAACCAAAGTCCAATGAAGTCATTCTTAATGGTTTTGTTTGATTATTTCGGGAATTAACAGATGAATGCGGATGTAATGACATGCAGAAAATGACTCAAATCTCAGCTGATGCAGTAAAGACACAGCCTATGTACATGAGGCATACATTCTACAAAGCGTGCTAAACAAAAATATCCTTTAAATACTTGATGTACTGAGGCAGTTGGCATTCATCATCAGGATAAGTGTGAAGCCATTATAATGATTTGTACTGCTTAGTTACAAGTCCATGATTTTGTTGTTATCGTAGACGATATTGCCTTTAATAATAACGTAACGAATGATCTCCTGATGTCCTGCCAGCTGGTAAATCAGGTGCTCCCACCTGTAATTAAATACAAAACAAGATCATTGTTTTATATAAGCACACAAATCATGGCAAGCTAAATAAGTTCATATCACATGGGGGTCACTCAAAATTGAAACTTTTTTGTGGGGGGCGGGGTGTCCATTAGAGTTCTTGCTTTCTAGGCCTGTTTTATTTATATATAGTAAGTACAAAAGCACTTAGAGTGCATACCTCCGCCAAGGCTCCATCCCTCCCTTTGTCCATCTGTTCATACTTTTGTGCCTCCGTCTCTCTGTACATTGTGAGATAGGGCCTTGGTGGAGGTATGTGCTCATGGATCTCCTCCAAAATCTAATGGTTTCGTCTGTAGCCCAAGGGCCACCTCTGGTGAACATTTCATCAAAATCAATCCAGTAGTTTTAATATCGCAATGCCAAATGAACATTTGGCATTGTGATATTAAAACTACTGGATGTACTACTTAAAACTACTAATGTGTTTCTTTCAACAACAAAGAAAGCTAGGGTCACCAAACTTGGTGCACAGGTTCACCTTGGGATCCTGACTTGTATAAAAGGTTGTATAAAATTATTTTTGTTGTATAGTGATGGATGATAGGCTTATCATAATTTGGTTCTACCTCAATAATTATATGGAAAAAGGTGCAAACTGCTCTCCTTCAGTAACCTATTGGGATCTTCAAAGAAAACGGAGGTGGGTGATATTGCACTTGCCTCAGAGTGCTGTCGTTGAGTAATGCTGCTAATAGTAAAAACATAACCTCCTGGGCGGAGGTTAATATTTGTTTTTAAACAGTAGAGCTGTAGTACAGCGCAGCCATGTTACAAACCTTAACACAGGTATGTCCAAACTGTTGCCCGGGGACCAAATGTGGCCTACGAGCTGAGAGTGACTGACAGTAAATTGTAAAAATCAAATGAAATATGGCCCATGGGAATTAAATGATTAAGAATGTGTCAGCTAACTTAAAACAGCAAATGTCAGACAATGCTTGTGCATCGGGATCGTCACTTCCTTGTGGTAACGTATCGTCACTTCCTGTTTTGCTGTCTGCCTGTGTGGTTTGCTCTCCAGCCACTAGCTAGCCACTAGCTATGGCTACTAGCTCTCTTTCCTCTCCTCCTCTGGTGTGCTCTCTCTGTCAGATGTTTAGCTACACCTCTGCCTCTTTTAGCGATAACGGTAAATGTAATAAATGTTGTCTCTTTTTGAGGCGCTCGAGGCGAGGTTGTCTGATTTGGAATCCCGACTCCGCTGCATTGAAACACCGTCTGCGCCAGTTAATCTCGACGGATGCCCCTTAGCTGCAGCGGAGCTAGCTAGCTTAGGTCCCCCTGTCAGCGGTTCCCCGGCTCTCCTCAGCAGCGAGGAGACTGGGTGGGTGACGGTGAGAAGGAAGCCTAGTCGCAAAGCCCCGGTACACCACCAACCTGTTGACGTTTCTAATCGTTTTTCCCCGCTCAGCGACACACCCGCTGAGGAAAAAACTCTGATCATTGGCGACTCTGTAGTCAGAAACGTGAACCTAGAGACTCCAGCGGCCATAGTCCAATGTATTCCTGGGGCCAGAGCAGGCGACATCGAGTCAAATTTGAAAATGCTGGCTAAAAGTAACTGTAAATATTCCACAATTGTTATTCACGCCGGCATTAATGACATCCGTCTCCGGCAGTCGGAAGTCACGAAACTTAATATAGAATCGGTGTGTGAGTTTGCAAAAACGATGTCTGCCACTGTCGTATTCTCTGGGCCCCTCCCCAATCTGACCAGTGATGACATGTTTAGCCGCTCGTCATCCTTGAACCGCTGGCTGTCTGTGTGGTGTCCTAAAAATGACGTGGGCTACATTGACAATTGGAGCTCTTTTTGGGGAAAACCTGGTCTTATGAGACGAGACAGCATTCATCCCACTTTGGATGGTGCTTCTCATTTATCTAACAATCTGGCATCTTTTTTATCCAAATTTCCAAAATCTTGACTACTCAGAGTTGGGACCAGGAAGCAGAGTCGCAGTCTTACACGCCTCTCTGCAGCTCCTCTTCATCCGCCACCCCTCAACTTAGCCCGTCTTCCCCATCAGAGAATCGTTGTCTGCTCCCTCCAAAGTAAATAAAAATATAATGTATAAGCATCCCAAAGTGATAAAGCAAAATATTGGTAAAACTCAACTTAAACATAAAGCCTCTAAACTGAATGAATTGGCCTCTGTTCCTCCTCATAATTTAAAAAATAAATGTGGTTTATTAAATATTAGGTCTCTAACTCCCAAGTCTCTGTTAGTCCATGATCTGTTAATTGATCATCAGATTGATTTAATTTCCCTTACAGAGACTTGGTTAGGGCAAGAGGATTATGTTGGTTTAAATGAATCAACTCCCTCTGGTTATTTAAACTGTCAAAATCCCAGAAGTTCCAGTCGTGGAGGAGGAGTAGCAACAATTTACCATTCCAAATTACTAGTTAATGTAAAGCAAAAAACATGTTATAATTCCTTTGAGGGCCTGGTCCTCAGTATTGGGCACTTTAGCAATTTTAGGTTAAACCCAATTTTATTTGCCATAGTTTATCGTCCCCCATCAACCTACTCAGAATTTTTATCCGAATTTGCTGATTTCTTAGCTGATTTAGTGCTGAAATCTGATAGAATAATTATAGTAGGGGACTTTAATATACATGTGGATGTAGATAGTGACTGCCTTAATGTGGCATTTAATTCAATATTAGACTCGATTGGGTTTTCTCAGAAAGTAGGAAATTCTACTCATTACCTCCACCATACATTGGACCTTGTTCTGACATATGGCATAGAAATAGAAAATCTTGTAGTGTCTCCTCATAACCCTGTACTGTCAGACCATTGTCTGTTAACCTTTGATTTTACTATTTCTGACTATTTGGCTCCTAAAGAAAAATATTATTACAGTAGATGCCTCTCAGATGATGCTGTTACCAAATTTATGCAGATTGTTTCCTCTATGCCATGTGTCAACACAACGGAAATAAGCTATTGACAGCTTGCTCCTTCTGTAATTGATAACATGGTGGATAGTGTTTCAGCTTCTCTGCATCAGACTCTAGACTTGGTGGCCCCCTTAAAAAAGAAAAAGTCTAATCAGAGATTTCTAACTCCTTGGTTCAACACAGAAACTCGTAGATTAAAACAGAAGACTCGTCAATTAGAAAGAAAATGGCGCTCCACTAATTTAGATGAAATCTATTTAGCTTGGAGAAATCATCTTTTAATTTATAAAAAATCTCTTAGAAAAGTTAGAACGAGTTATTACTCTGCATTAATAGAAGAGAACAAGAATAATCCCAGGTTTCTTTTCAGTACTGTAACCAGGTTGACAAAGAGTCAGGACTCTGTCAATCCTAGCATTCCCTTAGAGCTTACTAGTCAGGACTTTATGAACTTTTTCAATAATAAAATTTCATCCATCAGAGATAAAATCAATCAGATTCTTCCCACAGTTAACTTAAATACTGTAACTACTACAACTCCTTCTATTGATGTCTGTCTTGATGAGTTTACTCCAATCGACCTTTGTGAGTTAGACAAAATAGTTTCCTCATCCAAACCTTCAACTTGTCTTTTAGACCCTATTCCTACCAGGTTATTTAAAGAAGTCTTCCCACTTATTGGTAGCCTTATTCTTCATATAATCAATTCTTCATTAACTTTAGGCCATGTACCGCAGGCTTTTAAAACAGCTGTAATTAAACCCTTACTCAAAAAGCCAACGCTAGATCCAGGAGCTTTAGCTAACTATAGACCAATCTCTAATCTCCCTTTCATTTCAAAAATCTTAGAAAGAGTTGTTGCTACGCAATTATTTGACCACCTGCAGGGAAATGGTTTACTTGAAGAGTTTCAGTCTGGGTTTAGAATCCATCATAGTACTGAAACAGCCTTAGCGAAGGTCACTAACGACCTCCTCATTGCATCTGATAATGGACTAGTTTCTGTACTTGTCCTTTTAGACCTTAGTGCAGCTTTTGATACTATCGATCATAATATTCTACTTGATAGATTAGAACACTATGTTGGACTTAATGGAACTTCGTTGCAGTGGTTTAGATCTTATTTATCTGATAGGTTCCAGTTTGTTCATGTAAATAATGAGTTTTCTTTCAACTCAAAGCTCAGTCATGGAGTTCCACAGGGATCTGTGCTAGGCCCGACTTTTTTTAGTTTATATATGCTTCCGTTAGGCAACATTATTAGAAAGCACTCTATACATTTTCATTGTTATGCTGATGACACACAATTATACCTGTCAATGAAGCCAGATGATAGTAATCAATTAGCCAAGTTAGAAGCCTGTCTTAAGGAAATCAAAGCTTGGATGACTTGTAATTTCCTGCTATTAAATTCAGATAAGACTGAAGTCATTCTTGTTGGTCCAAAAAACCTTAGAAATTCCTTTCCAAATCAAACTTTCAGTTTGGATGCGGTTACTCTCTCTTAATAGCTCTGTGAGGAACCTTGGAGTTATTTTTGATCAGGATTTGTCCTTCAATTCACATATTAAATTTGTTTCTAAGACTGCCTTCTATCATTTGCGTAATATTGCCAAGATTAGGACATCTTGTCTCAGAGTGATGCTGAGAAACTGATCCACGCTTTTGTTAGCTCGAGATTAGATTATTGTAATTCTTTATTATCAGGCTGTCCTAAAACATCTTTAAAAAGTCTTCAGCTGATCCAAAATGCTGCAGCAAGAGTTTTAACAGGTACTAGAAAGAGAGATCATATCTCTCCGGTTCTGGCCTCCCTTCATTGGCTTCCCATAGAGTTTAGAATTAAGTTTAAAATCCTTCTTCTTACTTACAAAGCTCTAAACAATCAGGCTCCTTTTTATTTAAAAGATCTGATACTACCGTATTACCCTAACAGAGCACTACGCTCCCAAAATGCAGGATTACTTGTAATACCTAGAATCTCCAAAAGTACAATGGGAGGCAGAGCCTTCAGTTATCAAGCTCCTCTCCTGTGGAATCAGCTGCCAATCTGGATTCGGGAGTCAGACTCGATCTCTGTTTTTAAGAATAGGGCTAAAACCTACCTTTTTGATATAGCCTACAATTAGGGAGGGATCATGTGTTTCTGAACCCTCCCTTAGTTATGCTGCTAATAGGTTTAGTCAGCCGGGGGACCTCCAGTAATGCACTCGGCCTCACTCCTTTTCTCACTCTCAATGAAATATTTTTTTTGCTGGTCATTAACATTTGTTTGTTCTCTCCCATAGATTGAGTCCCCATCGTGCTGTTTGCTCTCCACATGTCTGTTCTTTTCTTCTTCTCTATCCCCTCACCCCCCAGCCAGTCGCAGCAGATGACTGCCCCTCCCTGAGCCTGGTTCTGCTGGAGGTTTCTTCCTGTTAAAAGGGAGTTTTTCCTCTCCACCGTCGCCAAGTGCTTGCTCACAGGGGATCGCCTGATTGCTGGGGTCTTTCTGCAACTGTGGGGGTTCCCCCTACAGTTGATAGTGCTATGAGATGACTGTTGTTGTGAAATAGCGCTATATAAATAAAGTTGAATTGAACTGAATTGAATTTTTATTTAGTTGCAGGTGACTATGTCACAGTTGCCATGGATACCACAAACCACCAAAAACCACTGCTTGTAATATAGCTCATGACCCTGACCACTTACAGTATATTCTTTCTGTATGTGGCCCCCAATAAAAAGCATTTTAATGCATGGTACTTTGGTGGTGTCTTTACTTGATAAATGTCACTCCCTTCAATGCTTCCTTTGTCCTTAACCTCAAATAATGTCTGAGAGCTGTTGCTGCAGATTTACCGTGTGGCATTGAGGACCAGAAGGTCTCCATGCTTGTTGACTTCCAGGGATCCATGTGTGTGGGAGCGCCCAAGAGAGTAGGCAGCATTCATGGTGGCCGCAGCCAAAGCCTCAGACATGGACATCCTCATGTTAACACAGGCCAAATGCATGACCATCGGCTGAAGAACACAGAACAGGAGCGAGAAAAGATTGATGCCATTTCACAGTTTATCTTTAGCTCAAAAACAGACAGCAGATATACCTTTCAGAGTAAACATTTAACTTTTAATTAAAATAATAACCCCCCCCCCCCCCAATGATGCTCTAAGCACATCAATAGTATGAGACTCGTGGAGGTAATTTTAATAAAATTCATCCATCTTCTACTACTTATCTGCGGGTCCAGCAGTCCAAGCAGAGTAGCCCAGACTGCGACCCAGTTCACACAGCACCGTGAGCCCACTGGAGGGTGGACCCATGTGGTTCATTGTGTACACTGGGTCCTTGCAACTTTAATGGGAATCCATGAGACCACTCTTGGGCTTGCCCTTCACCCATGACCTGTTTGGCATGGGAGACCCTCCCAGGGGGAATCTGCCCCAGACGACATAGCTCCTGGGATCATGAAGGTGTGTAAACCCCTCCACCAGGATACGGTGGCAATCCACAGAGGAGTAGTAAAGTTTAGTAATGGGGAAAAAAAAAAGTTAAACAACACAATGAATTGAAAAATTCAGAAGTGCATGACCTTATATTTTACTAATGAAACATGTCTTACGAATTAAACTTACAAATTCTTTCAAAAAAAATTGTAATAAAAACATGGTAGCAACCATGGCTGCTGCCATCTTCTCTAGTTTTTTTTCTTCCTTCCATCAAAGCCACAGAGAGGCTGGAGTTCTTCCTCTCCACAGTCCCCAAGTGATCTACCATGGACCATCTGTTCATTGGGGTTCTCTCTTTGGGATTGTGGGGTACAATTTAAAGCACCTTGAGATGGCTGAGATGGTGTAATGCAAATACATGTAAACTTAGTAGAGAGCCTAAGTCACGCTCCCTCTACTTCCGCATATGGGACCTGAAATCGGAAAAATTCTCCATTGAAATGAATGGCAAGAGCGAAATTATCTTTTGATCCCAATCAAATTTTGCCACAACTTACACGTTTGTCAATTTAAAAGATCATTTTCCACATAATTAAAGTCTGTCGTCATATAATAACGGAGTAATATTTAGTTTTTGTGAAAACAATAAACAACATCACCCATCATCCCACATCACCAAACACGATCATGGTGGGAGATTACTAAAACCTCACCTCCTGTTTCCTGACCGATGAAAGAAGGATCCAAAGAGGAGAAAAACAACACAAAGATATTGTTTTTATTTTGAGAGCTGCAGCTGTTCTAGAGGACTGTTGGTCACTTCACCCTGGGTGCGCTTTGAACAGGTGACGTCAAGTACGTGCCTCTGTTTGTAGTCTTAATTTACATATTTTCATAACCTTATAGCTTAACAGTTAGACAATAACAAACATTGTTATTTACATGGAAAATTGTCTTTGAAATTGACAAACGTGTTAGGTGGCAAAATTTGATAGGGATTAAAAGATAATTTCACTCTTGACATTCACGTCAATGGAGATTTTTTTCAATTTAAGGTCCCATGTGCTGTAGAGGGGGGCATGACTTAGGCTCTCTATTAAAATCACCTTCAGCAGTACTCACCATGGAGCAGCAGTAGGCATTAGGGTTAAAGTCACTCCCGAGGGCGACAATCACTCCAGCGTCCAGCATGTCTCTGGCCCGAGGCTGAGGCAACCTAAACACACACATTATCCAATGGTTTATAGGCTGAAAGGGTTTTGATTGATTAATTGATTGATTTTATTTATTTGAACATTCTGACAAAAGAAAAAAGAATTTAAAACGGGATTTAGCGCCATGCCGTGGCTGCTTCATCCATCCAAGTGGATACCCTCAATTTCCCCTCTGGGGATCAATAAAGTATACAAAATCCAAAAAAAAATAAAATATGTGTATCTACAGTGGTGTGAAAAAGTCTTTGCCCCCTTCCTAATTTCTCATTTTTTTGTATGTTTGTCATGTTTGTATGTTTGTCACACTTAAATGTTTCAGATCATCAAACAAATTTAAATATTAGACAAAGATGACACATGTAGACACAAAATGCAGCTTTTAAATGAAAGTGTTTATTATTAAGTGTAAAAAAAAAAATAAAAATCCAAACCTACATGGCCCTGTGTGAAAAAGTGATTGCCCCCCTGTTAAAACATAAATTAACTGGTTTATCACATCTTTGGAAAGCAGAGTTCAATTTCTCTAGCCACACCCAGGCCTGATTATTGTCACACTTGTTCTCAATCAAGAAATCACTTAAACAGGACCTGCCTGACAAAGTGAAGTAGACCAAAAGATCCTCAAAAGCTAGACATCATGCTGCGATCCAAAGAAATTCAGGAACAAATGGGAAACAAAGTAATTGAGATCTATCAGTCTGGAAAAGGTTATAAAGCCATTTCTAAAGCTTTGGGGCTCCAGCGAACCACAGTGAGAGACAATATCCACAAATGGCGAAAACATGGAACAGTGGTGAAACTGGCAAAAATGGCCTGCATGGCAGAGTTCCAAGACAAAAACTATTGCTGCGCAAAAAGAACATAAAGGCTCATCTCAGTTTTGCCGGAAAACATCGTGATGATCCCCAAAACTTTTGGGAAAATACTTTGTGGACTGACGAGAGAAAAGTTTAAGTTTTTGGAAGGTGTGTGTTGCATTACATCTGGCGTAAAAGTAACACAGCATTTCAGAAAAGGAACATCATACCAACAGTAAAATATGGTGGTGGTAGTGTGATGGTCTGGGGCTGTTTTGCTGCTTCAGGACCTGGAAGACTTGCTGTGGTAAATGGAAACATGAATTCTGCTGTCTACCAAAAAATCCTGAAGGAGAATGTCCAGCCGTCTGTTCATGACCTCGAGCTGAAGCGCACTTGGGTTCTGCAGCAGGCAATGATCCAAAACACACCAGCAAGTCCACCTCTGAATGGCTTAAGAAAAATAAAATGAAGATTTTGGAGTGGCCTAGTCAAAGTCTCACCTGAATCCAATTGAGATGCTGTGGCATGTAAAAAGGAAGTTCATGCTCGAAAACTCTCCAGTGTGGCTGAATTACAACAATTCTGCAAAGATGAGTGGACCAAAATTCCTCCACAGTGCTGTAAAAGACTCACCAGTTACTGCAAACTCTTGATTGCGGTTGTTGCTACTAAGGGTGACCCAGCCAGTTATTAGGTTTAGGGGGCAATCACTTTTTCACACAGGGCCATGTAGGTTTGGATTTTTTTCCCCTTAATAATAAACACCTTCATTTAAAAACTGCATTTTGTGTTTACTTGTGTTATCTTTGTCTAATATTTAAATTTATTTGATCTGAAACATTTAAGTGTGACATACAAAAAAATGAGAAATCAGGAAGGGGGCAAACACTTTTTCACACCACTGCATGCGTGTGTGTTACTTTACCTGAGAATATAAGCTGTGGTTGGTAGGAGAACAGCAGCAGTTTTTGCTTTTGCCATAGCAGCAATTCCCTCATCTGTGACCTCTTCTAGGTGACTAATGGCTAAGGCCCCAAGGTCTGCCCCTAACTGTATCATGCACACATTTTACAAAAAATAAAAAAGGCAAAGTTTGGTTTTGTAATCTCACTGTCAGGAATTAAAACAGCTGCAGTGGTGAATAATACCTGAGCAGAATTCATGGGGTGCAACTCATCTCCGTGGAAGTTGATGTTGAGGCCTATGTCTTTGCCAGCCTGCAGGATGGAGCGAGTGGAATTGAGGTCAAACACTCCCTGCTCACAGAAGACGTCGATGTTGTCGACTCTGAGGGCCCCAGCAGACATCTGGTGTTTCAGCTGAGGCAGCTGCACCTGTAGGATATCCTCTGTGGCTTCTGCAACTGTTTTACCTCTGATGGAGAACATAAGATGAGGGACCTGGTGACAGTAAGGCAGGATATGAGGAGTAATACTTACTTGGGCACAGCATGGGCTCCACAGTAGGTTGAGGAGATGTTGATGGGCAGGGAGCGGCGGGCCTCCTCGATCACCTTCAGCATCTTGAGCTCAGTGTGCAGCTCCAGGCCGTAACCGCTCTTACACTCCACTAGGGTGGTGCCAGCTTGCTGCATCCGAGTCAGCCTGCCACAGAGAGAGGCCAGGAGGTCCGAGGCTGCTGCGGCTCGAGTGTGCTCCACCGTGAAGTGGATCCCTCCACCGGCTCGGTGCACATCCATGTAGGTGGCACCTGCCAGCTGCAGGCAGAACATCAATGTCCGTTTTTCCAACAGTTTTTTTACATTAAGCCAAGGCAAGCCAGGACCCCCCATCCCCCCACACACACACATGCACAGTAGCATGCATGAAAGGATAAAGTGACTCATCACAAATCTTTATATGCTGACCAAAAATACAAAACAAGTTTTAAGCAGGTTTTTTACAAACTTTTGATTATCCAGTTGTGTGCGTGTGTGAGTTTGTATTTAACATGCACAAATTTAGTAAATAAAAAATCCCCCTCACACAATCTGGGTACCACTGAGCTACATAATACATTAGGAGTTCCTAGGTGGAGCAATGCCATCATGTAATAATTTACCTTCATTGCAAATTCATGCACCCGGTCTCCAGCCCAGACTGGATGAGTGTGAGCATCGACAAGACCTGAAACAAAGATTTTTAAAGACTTACCACAAACTAATAGACACATAGCAAGGAGGTAAGTTGTTTTATCAGCTAGAGATTGAGACATTAGATACAGTAGATCCTAGATTTATGGTTGGATCAGGAAAAGCTGGATCACCTCACACTTCCCACCCCTGCCAACCTGGGGATTTAAACCTGAAACCTATGAGGCAACGGCTAACCAAAAGAAGTTAAAAACAGAGGAACAAGGCGAAGAAACAAAAAACAGAGTGGCAAAGGGGACAAAGTTGGTGTTTAAGGGTCCCTCACATACAAACCTTATTTGAATTTTCAAAGCCTAGATTTAATTTCAACTTTTTCAGTTAATGTATTCTTATAAATAAGTGCAAAATTATTTTATGAAGAACTTGGTTCATCATAGCATCAGTAATTTGATGTTCTTTTACAGAAATTTATAATTTTATGTGCAAGATGTAATCGCAGCCAGGCCCACGTTCCTGCTTCCTCCAACGCGTTTTTGGAGGGACAGATGAAAATGTAACACCACCTTCTGAAAATGTTTAGTGTTGGCCTAAGTAATGAATATTGATGACAGACAACTCCCCTATGAGTGAAAAATGTCTACAAATAAAGTACAAAGATTTAGAGTTCATTATAGTATTATATTGATATGAAAGCATGAATGCAAGCACTTTTCTATTTTTACCTCTGCTAAGGAGGCAACGTTTTCTTGTCTCTTTGTTAGCAGGATTACACAAAAACTACAGGACAGATTTTGATGAAATTTTCACCAGAGGTGGCCCTCTGGCTACGGCTGAACTCATTAGATTTTGGAGGTGATATGGGCCAGGATGTGTATTCGGGATTGATTTTTTTCCACTTTAATGTTGCAAGATAGGGCCTTGGCAGAGGTATGCATTCTCTGAGTGCACTCTGGTTGCATTCTTGTTGTTTTACCGTTTCTCCAGTCAAGCCCAGTGTATCTCATCCTTGTGTTAGGGACAAATAAATCTGAAAGGTCAAGTGTTTGAGCACTGATTTAAAAAAAAAAAAAAAAAAATCTTATAGGATCTTTTGTAGACATCCATTAGTATTCAAATAAAACCTTATTTGAATAATTATTTTACAATTTAAGAGAAACCATTATAAATTCTACTGAAGCAACACTAGGAATTCCACTTTCTCAGTTTCAGGGTTCATTAATTAAATATTGCTCAGTACTCACCAGGCAAGACACACATTCCTGTGGCATCAATTACTTTGTCAAAGGAGGTTTCGGGATACTGAGCTCTGACGGTTTCAGCAGGACCCACAGCTTTTATCAGCCCATCACTGAATGGAGATATCACTTATTTAAAAATAACACTTAAGCAACACTTGAAACTGAAGGCAAAGTGCCATTTAGACAAACAGTTCAGGAATACTTTCTGGCAGGTTTTTTTTTTTAAAAGCAGAAAAATACAATTTTTTTATATAAGAAAAATAATATGCCCTTTCTTAGAGTCAAGTTTTAAGTGCAACAAGACATGAAAGAACATCTGTATTTTCTGTATGATATTATGGATAAAACTCATTTTAAATGAGACATTAAACTTTAAAGCAACAAGTGCAAATACAATTTTGGTAATAACCACAGAGGAGGTATAGAATTTTGTCTATACAGCCTCATTTAGTGCTGCTCTGAATACCTTATCCTTCATATCCAGTTTCCATGATGGTAATAGTATACAGTCTATATACAGTAGTGAGAGCATTTACAGGTACATCTCAAAAAATTAGAATATCATGAAAAAGTTCAATATTTTTTTGTCACTCATTTCAGAAAGTGAAACCCATATATTATATAGAGTCATTACACAGAGAGTGAAATAGTTCAAGAAAACCCCAAACTCAGTTTCTCAAAAAATTAAAATATTACATAAAATTAATTTTTTAAAAAATAGTTTTTTTAATGGAAATGTTGGCCAACTGAAAAGTTTGTCCATGTACACACTCAATACTTGGTCTGGGTTCCTTTTGGATTAATTACAGTATCAGTGTGGTGTGGCATGGAGGTGATCAGCCTGTGGCACTGCTGAGGTGTTATGATGGTCCAGGTTGCTTTGATAGTGACCTTCAGCTTGTCTGCATTGTTGGGTCTGGTGTGTCTCATCTTCCTCTTGACAATACTCCATAGATTCTCTATGGGGTTTAGATCAGGAGAGTTTACTGGCCAATCAAACACAGTGATGCCATGGTCATTAAACCAAGTTTTGATACTTTTGGCAGTGTGTGGGGGGGGTGCCAAGTCCTGCTGGAAAATGAAATCAGCTTCTCCATAAAGCTTGTCAGCAGAGGGAAGCATGAAGTGCTCTAAAATTTCCTGGTAGACGACTGTGCTGACTTTGGTCTTGATAAAAGACAGTGGACAAACACCAGCAGATGACATCGTTCCTCAAATCATCACTGGCTGTGGAAACTTCACACTAAACCTCAAGCAACTTAAATTCTGTGCCTCTCCACTGTTTCTCCAGATTCTGGGACTTTGATTTCCAAATGAAATGCAAACTTTACTTTTATTTGAACAGAAGTCATCTGCTGGTGTTTGTCCACTGTGTTTTATCAAGACCAAAGTCACCACAGTCGTCTACCAGGAAATTTTAGAGCACTTCATGCTTCCCTCTGCTGACAAGCTTTATGGAGAAGCTGATTTCATTTTTCAGCAGGACTTGGCACCCCCCCCCCCCCCCAACACTGCCAAAAGTATTAAAACCTGGTTTAATGACCATGGCATCACTGTTTGATTGGCCAGCAAACTCTCCTGACATAAACCCCATACAGAATCTATGGAGTATTGTCAAGAGCAAGATGAGACACCAGACCCAACAATGCAGACGAGCTGAAGGTCACTATCAAAGCAACCTGGACCTTCATAACACCTCAGCAGTGCCACAGGCTGATCACCTCCATATCACACCACATTGATACTGTAATTAATCCAAAAGGAGCCCTGACCAAGTATTGAGAGTGGACATGGACATACTTTTCAGTCAGTCAACATTTCCATTAAAAAACTATTTTTTTTAAAATTAATTTTATGTAACATTCTAATTTTTTGAGAAACAATTTGGGGTTTTCATGAGCTGTAAGCCATAATCATCAAAATTAAAATAAACACTTGAAATACAGTATATCACCGTGTATTGAATCTATGTAATATATGGGTTTCACTTTCTGAAATGAGTGACAAAAAATATTGAACTTTTTCATGTATTCTAATTTTTTGAGATGTACCTGTATGTCACAATGAAGCTTAACAAATGTTCTGCTTTCTTCTGGTATAGAAACAAGGATACTAAAACAAGCCAAAATAGAAAGTACAATATTGTAACTGCACCTCTTCATTTCATAGTATTTGTGGAATTGTCGGTGCCTGGTTTAAACATGCTTGTTGAGTTAATCAGGATGCAGAGCTCAAGGCTTTGTTAAAGACTTGATGATCAATTCATTCCCCTCAACACAAACCTGCACCTATTAAGTAATTTATAATTGCCTCAACAGCATGTCTGGACTGTAGAAGGAAACCAGAGCAACAAAACTAAATCCACACACGTAAACTCCAAACAGAAATGCAATGCTGGGGCATAAAATCTGTTCCAAAGGCATGAACAAAATTGTAGTTTTAGTGAGTCATTATACAATAGATTTCCTCAAAATTTTCCCCAATGTTCTTGCTTGCACATTTTTACAGAGCAATGATATTCGAGAGTAGCATGACATTTATCTGCTCAACTGCCAGACAATACTGTACACTTTTTGGTTGAACATAAATTGCACTTTCCTGCTACTAATAAAAAAAACTCACCTCCCAATCACAACACTCCCATTTTCAATCACGCAGAGATTTTGCATCCCATTTTTGGTCAGGTACTTCTCTCCATTACTGCAGATTAAAACCACTTGTTTGGCATTTTTCACCAGCAGTTTATAATTTTTAGACATTCTGGCTCACCCAAAGCAGACTTTAAAGGTGGCTTTCAGTCTGTGTAGTGGTTTAGGCAAATATTTACCCAGCAGATCAGAAGCAGAGTTTAAAGTGCACCGGGGGGGGTAGTGGGTAGTTCCTTTTGTACAGTTTGGCTTGTTAAATAAATACACAAAAAAATCCTTTTTTTAAGAAAGAGTACAGTAATTTTTTTATTGGATCTGTTTTACAACAAAACTGGTCTTACATACTGTAACAAAAAACAATAATTCCAAAAGCCATTTAAAAAATAATCCCGAACATTAATTTTGTTTCACATAGTGAAAACACAAACACACAACCAGGTATAATCACACTCAAAATTCAGGCAGAGACGTCGTCGTCAGCATCACTCCCTCATTTCTCCATCCTCCTCCTCTTCTTCTACGCCTCTGATGTACAAAACATTGTTACACCTGAGAACACAAATGAGTGCAATAAGAGTAAAAAACAGTGAACAAAACCGGCTAATCAACAGTTAAGCTAATGCCAGGCGGCAGGTCCGTCTCTTCATTCAGCCAAGCTAATGCTAACACATCAATGTAGAATCAAAATGAAAATACAACAAAGCAAGCCAAGAATGACACGAGATACAGCAGGGAAGATAAGTACTGAACACATCAACATTAACCCTATTTCTGATGGAGCCATTAACTTGAGATTTCCACCAGATACCAGTAACAACCCAAGTAATCCATACATACAAAGACATCACAGTAACTGTGTTCACAAAACAAGTTGTATTTAATAAAGTGGAATGATACAGGGAATAAGTATTGAACACATGAAGAAAAAGAGTTACAAAAAGGCATAGAAAGCCAAGAAACCAGCTGAAATCCATCAGAATTAAGGAAGCCATCCAATCACCCATCAGTGCAAATTAATTTCAGCTGGTTAAGTCCTGACTGATAGCCTTTAAAAAGGTCTGTGAATATCAGATTGTCACACCACTAAGAACTCATGATGGGTAGAAGCAAAGAGCTCTCTCTAGAGTCTAGAGAGAGCTCATTATGTTTTGCAACAATAAGGTTGCGAAGGTCTAGAGCCTAGACCTTCGCAACCTTATTGTTGCAAAACATAATGATGGTATTGGTTACAGACGCATTTCTAAACTGCTGAATGTTCCAGTGAGCACTGCTGGAACCATCATTCAGAAGTGGAAAGAACATCATTTTACCATAAACCGGCCACGACCAGAAGCTCCTCGCAATATTTCTGACAGAGTCAAAAGAATTATCAGAAGAGTTATCCAACAGCCAAAGACCACTCGTGGAGAACTCCAGAAAGACCTGGAGTTAGCAGGTACTGCTGTTTCAAAGAAAACAATAAGTAATGCACTCAACTGACATTGGCTCTATGCTCGCTCACCTCACAAGACTCCATTGCTGAAGAAAAAGTATGTTGAAGCTTGTTTAAAGTTTGCTGCACAACATTTGGGGAAGCCAGTAAAATAATGAGAGGCTATAGTCTGGTCAGATGAGACCAAAATTGAACTTTATGGCTGCCACAATACAGCAGGTTTGGAGGAGAAATGGCACTGCACATCCCATCATGGTGTGGGGGTGTTTTTCAGCACATAGTACAGGCAGACTTCATATAATTGAAGGAAAGATGAATGGACAAATGTACAGAAACATCCTTGATAAGAACCTGATGCAGTGTGCCAAGATACTGAAAATGAAATGAGGGTGGACATTTAAGCAAGACAATGATCCTAACCACACAGCCAAGGAAACTCTCAACTGGCTCCAGAGAAGGAAAGTAAAGCTGCTAAAATGGCCCAGTCAGTCACCTGACCTGAATCTAATTGAAAATCTATGGAACTCTTAAGATCAGAGTTTATAGAAGACACTGACGGAACTTTCAAGCTTTGAAGACAGTTTGTGTGGAAGAATGGGCTACAACAATGCCTGCACCTAGTTTCATTATACAGGAGGTGTCTAGAAGCTGTTATTACCAACAAAGGCTTTTCTACTAAATAATAAATGAATTTTACCAAGCATGTTCAATACTTATTTCCTGTGTCATTCCACTTTATTAAATATAACTTGCTTTGTGAACACAGTTGCCTTGATTTCTTTGTATATATGGATTACTTGGGTTGTTGCTGATATCTGGTGAAAAGCTCAGGTCAATGGCTCCATCAGAAATATGTTAAATGAGAAAAATGTTCATGTGTTCAATACTTATTTTCCCCGCTGTATATTATCGATTGTGGGTTAGTGAACCAGGAGGAAACAGGGATGTCTACTACAGGGATGGCAACAGGAAATTCTGATTTCAGCTGAAATCTAATTTGGTCGATTGACTTATGGGGGCCCATACCACCTCAACAGTTGAGGTGGTATGGGCATCTGATTAGGATGCCTCCTGGACGCCTCCCACTTGAGGTGTTTCAGGCACGTCCCACTGGGAGGAGACCCCGGGGCAGACCCAGGACTCGGTGGAGAGACTATGTCTCCCAGCTAGTCTGGGAACGCCTTGGTATCCCCTCTGAAGAGCTGGAGCAGGTGGCTGGGGAGAGGGAAGTCTGGGCTTCTCTGCTTGAACTGCTGCCTCCGCGACCCGGACCTCCGGAAAAGCGGTAGAAGATGGATGGATGGATGGATGGACTTATGGGGGGCTGGGGGTGGGGGCAGCCCCCCTGAAGCTGGGAGGTTTTCAGTAAAACAGAAGTAATTTAGACTGAAAAAAATGATTAATAAAAAAATGAAATACTAGACTTAGATAAATCATTAAATTTAATGAAAAGTTAACTTACTTTTTCTTCAATGTTGTCTCACTGTCTTTAGTCCAACATATTTAACAGTTCTATAAGAGTTTATTACAATATTTACACTGGTCACCAAGTCACTTCTAATGTGAAACTTTCTTCCTTTTGGCAGCAAGCTGTGTCAGTCTCTGACCTTTGAACTTCATCTCCTTTTCTGGTTTCTTCAGAAATTGTCCGAGTGTTTCTGTTACTTCGTCAAACTTTGAGCCAATTTTCACCTTTACTGTCACTTTTCTCTCAAGCCAATTCCATCGGAACTTATTTTTGACACTTTTGTCTATTTCTAGCACTGATGACTCCTGATCCTTCGATAAAAATCTCATAATTCCGCTGAAAACAATACCGAAAGCTCAGAATTCCAACACGAACCAGTGATGTGATTTGGGGTTGGGGAAATTATCTGAAAATTTAGCAGGGGGTCTAGGGGACGCAGTCCCTCAGTGGGGTCCGGGGCAGAGCCCCGGTGGGGGGGCAAGGGGGGCAAAGCCCCCCGAAGCTCCTGGGTTTTTATGATTTTTAAGTACCAGAACTGTGCTTAAATGACACAAAACAAACAACTGAATGCCACTTATTACTGTATAATATTGACTTATGTTCCAAGAAGATAGCATTCCTAAAATATTCCAACAAGCATTATCCATCACATGCTTTAACACTTGATCAAATCAGAATCAGTTAATTTTATCTATGCCAAAGTCCCCCAGTGTGTGACATCTTTGACTGCTTTATCTACTGTGGAAGATTGTTTCAAAAACACTGATCCCAAAGAATAGTTGCTCCGCCGAATGGCAAGGTAGTGGGCATGGTTTTTCACTTTTGATGCGTGGTCTGACAGCGCCACACATCCACGCGATCCATAGTTAATCAGCTCTTTACAATACACACAAAAAGCTTTTCCTGCCACGTCTGGTTTCTTCAAAAATTGTCCGAGTGTTTCTGTTACCTCGTCAAACTTTGAGCCAATTTTCACTTTTACCGTCACTTTTCTCTCAAGCCAATTCCATCGGAACTTTTTGACACTTCTATTTCTGCCACTGATGACTCCTGATCCTTCGATAAAAATTTCATAATTCCGCTGAAAATATTACCGAAAGCTCAAAATTCCAACGCCAACACACCGATGACAAAGCATACAACGAGCCATTTCATTGGTCCAAATTTGCAACTATCCAATCGCAGGGCTGTTTACACATAACATCCGGGTTTATCGCGGGAAACTCACCCGGGAAAACGCCGAGCGCTAATGTATTGTGTTGATTTTCGCTAAAATCGGTGACAATAAGGTACCTTACCATCCATCTTCCATCTTCTACCGCTTTTCCGGAGGTCCGGGTCGCGGAGGCAGCAGTTCAAGCAGAGAAGCCCAGACTTCCCTCTCCCCAGCCACCTGCTCCAGCAGCCATGACTTTTTTTGACAAAGCAACAACGAGCCATTTGATTGGTCCAATCATTTCCAACTATCCAATCGCAGGGCCGTTTACAGCAGTAGCATGAGTACATAACATCCGGGTTATCGCGGGAGACTGTCACTCAGGGAAGCGCCGAGCGCTTTTGTAATCATATTAATTTTTGCTAAAATCATAAATCGGCGGAAATCCGCGGATCGGCGGAAAATTGCCATCCCTGCTACTAGGGTGACTGAAATCCATAGAAAACAACAATGTAAACCACGCTTGGTAAACAAACTTCTTTGCTGTCTGTAATGTTGTACATTACAGACAGCTAGGCTGGGCAATAATAGATCAGCACAGCATTGGGCTGGGTTTACCATTTTATGATGTCCCAGAAGCGTCAAAACGGCTAATTGGACAGAGAAAAAATATAATGGTGGTGTTCTGTTTTTTTAAAGAGAAATTAGTTTTGATATTTTTAGATGATCATGTGAACAACAGATGCACTTCAGAAGGTTAAAACCAAACAAAAACACCATTTTTCAGTCAGTGATCCCTTTAACTGGCCTCAACGGTTACTGGCCCCCCCGATAAAGAATAATTTTAAAAAAGAAAGAAATATAACTGTTGTGGGGTGGGACTAATTCAGCTAAACATATTCCAAGAAAAAAAAAGATCTCTTATCAATAATCTATCTCCCTTTGCTGATGAGAGCACCAACTTTTCATCCTGTAACCCTTTAATAGGGTGATTATGAAAATCCACGAGAATGAAAATTCTGAAGAAAAAACGATTAACCATTAAGTGGTAAATAAAGGTAAATAAATAAATAGTAATAAATAAAATGATTCAAAAATGAATTTGAACATAAAGATAAAAATGCTATTAAAAGGTCTCTCTTCAGAATGAGATTACTTGTGTTAATAAAGATTAAATTAAGAACACAAATACCTTAAAGGTAAATAAATACCTGATAAGGACTTCGCCAAGATGGCCTGCCAACGCTCCATCCACATACTCCTCTGTGTTGGCGAGCTGTCAGAAAACCATTTAAGCAACAAAAGAGGTCAGAATGTCAATAAATTCTTTTAAACTATAAATTCATAACAGAAATGACTACCTTACTCCTGCTAAGAAATTACTTTTGATGCCATGGAGCAAGTTTCTAGTTCAAAAATGTTGCTGTTGGAGTTAACCAACATTTTACATTTGAAAGAAATGGCAACATCTCACATCATAGCTCAAGAATTAACCAAAGAATGCATCTTCCTCACTACACTAAAATAAAGCGAACTGTCCCACATCGATATTGTCAGTGAATTTACAGTATATGCCATTATCTATCAGTGCCTTCAGTCACTCTGTTTAAATATATTGTTTTGTTGTCTGTACAACCCATGTCCCATAACAAAAACTGAGCACTGACTTGTTCATACACTGTCCTCCACTTATACATGCTCAATAAAATATATTTAGACTAATAAATTATTGCATTAAAACTACTACTGCATTGCCCATAAAACGCAAGTATTCCTGTCTAAAACAGGTATCCCAATCAGGCTTTACAGGCCCAAATGTAGGCTGTGTTTGAAAGTGGAATACAGAGGTGTAGCCTATATGTCGGCAATCACATGTTAGACTTTGACAAATACGTATAAAAGGGACTAAATGGCACTAAGAATTATTTGTGTGAATATTAATTACATAATACCTAATTATTGAAAATGCATGGGACATCCAATGTTAGCGACTGTTTGAGATCTCTTGTTTATTTGTTTGTCAGATCACTTATTTGTGTGATCTTTTATCACTTATATACATAATAGTGTATCTTGCACTTTGGAGAATGGGAGTTGTTCAGTCATCATTATAATTATTTTAGTTTATGTCACTGTTCAGTGATATAGTTCAGTGTAATATTGAATTTCTTCTGTGTATCGTCAATAAACTCATGCAGTACTATAACAGGACACGTTTACAAATATCTGAGACCCATTGTAGTGCATCAGTTTATATTTTAGCAATATTTTGTTATTAAAAGGTTTGTTAAAACTAATCAACCGAATTAACTACAAAACACCCAACATCAATAAAGTACATCTATGTATTATTATACACAGCAGAAGGACCCATTTGACTACAACCGTTGCATCAGTGTTGCCCATTTGTCAGTAAATATTTAACTAAAATTGATTTATTTCATTATTTGGGTGTTTTTGTGTCCTGCGTTTGGTCATTAATTCATTCTGCTCCACAATCATGGTAGCATTACATTTTTAATTTTTGGGGACTCGCGGTCCTGCAAAGTACAGTGGCACCACACGAATGAAGAAGAAGCAGGTATTCCCGTCTACTACTGACTGGGCAGGCTGGGCATGCCTCCCTACGAAGGACTGTGGTCTGCCTGGTCGGGCTGCTACTTCTCCCAGTAAGTCCTGTGTTGATACATCGGTATTCTTTGTCAGACCCAGTCCCCACTGACGCGCCGCATAGTCTGTTCGTACACCTCATATTCTCCACATATGACGAATTATCCTTTACACTGCATTCCAAACTATTATGCAAATAGGATTTTAGTGTCATAAACATTCATTTTTTTGTTTTTCAATTAAACTCATGGATGGTATTGTGTCTCAGGACTCTTTGGATCACTGATATCAATCTCAGACACCTGTCATAATTAGTTTGCCTGGTGAGCCCAATTAAAGGAAAACTACTGAAGAAGGATGTTCCACATTATTAAGCATGCCACAGGTTTCAAACAGTATGGGAAGAAAAAGGATCTCTCTGCTATCGAAAAGTGTCAAATACTGCGATACCTTGGACAAGGTATGAAAACATTAAGATACTTCACAAAAACTTAAGCGTGATCATCGTACTGTGAAGAAATTTGTGGCCGATTCAGAGTACAGACGGGTGTGTGTGGATAAAGGCATAAATAGGAATGTTTCTGCCAGACAAATTCATTGGATGAAGAGAGCAGCTGCTAAAATTCCATTACAAAGCAGCAAACAGGTATTTGAAGCTGCTGGTGCCTCTGGAGTCCCATGAACCTCAAGGTGTAGGATCCTCCAGAGGCTTGCAGGTGTACATAAACATACTATTTGGCCACCCCTAACCAATGCTCACAAGCAGAAATGATTGCAGTGGGCCCAGAAATGCGTACATGAAGATTACTGATGAGTGCCATGCAACCCTGGATGGTCCTGATGGGTGGAGTAGTGGATGGCCACCACATCCCAACAAGGCTGCGACATCAGCAAGGAGGTGGCAGAGTCATGTTTTGGGCCAGAATCATGGGGACAGAGCTGGTAGGCCCCTTTAGCGTCCCTGAAGGTGTGAAAATGACCTCGACAAAGTATATAGAGTTTCTAAATGACCACTTTCTTCCATGGTACAAAAAGAAGACCCGTACCTTCTGTAGCAAAATTATCTTCATGCATGACAATGCACCATCTCATGCTGCAAAGAATACAGTATCTCTGTGTCACTGGCTGCTATGGGCATAAAGGCAAAGAAACTCATGGTGTGGCCTCCATCCTCCCATGACCCCAACCCTATTGAGAACCTCTGGAGCATCCTCAAGCAAAAGATCTATGAGGGTGGGAGGCAGTTCACATCAAAACAACAGCTGTGGGAGGCTATTCTGACATCTTGCAAAGAAATTCAAGCAGAAACTCTCCAAAAACTCACAAGTTCAATGGATGCAAGAATTGTGAAGGTTATATCAAAGAAGGGGTCCTATGTTAACATGTAACTTGGCCTGTTAAGATGTTTTTGATTGAAATAGCTTTTGATTTCAGTAAATATGACCTAATTCTGCAAATTCAACAAATGACCATTTTCAGTTCTTTACAACCAATAAAAATGTTTTGAAACTGTTGTGCATAATAATTTGGAACAGTGCATTTTGAGTTATTTTATTTTTGCAAAAAATAGTTCTCATTGGGAGGTTTGTTCAATAAAATTTGAATTATGCTCTAACGGTTGATGACTTGAAAATTATACTGTCATTTGCATTGACTACTTAGGAAAATCAGAGAAAATATCATTTAAATAATAAGTTGGAAGGTGGTGTAGACCTACACAATCACGGCAACTTTACCATCTTTTTTTTAAGCATTAAATCTTCAGTATTATCTTTTACTCATCAAATTTGTCATTTTTCCACATCCTTGTTTTGTCTAGGGAACACTGTGACTGGCAGGTCGTGATGCAGCATATTATCCAATCAGCATGGTCGTGATGCCACGTATTATTCAATCAGCACGGCTGTGATGCCACGTATTATCCAATCAGCACGGAGTCAATCCGAAACCCCGCCCACACTTCTTGAAGCCAGGGCATGAAGACACACAGAGCGGTGGCTAAATTTTTATTGATAAAAATTACATATTTTGACTGAGCAACTCCATACTCAGGGATGCGCACCCTCGTAACCTCAGCAAAACACATAAAACCTTAGGTTAGTCTGACCAACGGTTCAAGAGGTATGCATGGAACAGACACAGATGGGGACGGACACACACACAGATATGCTGCATTTATAGATAGAGTGTTTACATTCTGATGTTTGTGGAACATGGAGGAAAATTTATATTTTTAGCATCCTTTTCTCACTACTGCCTAAACACCAAACTGTAGATTTGTTTCAATACAAATCCTTTTTTTTTAACAGAAAAAAATTGTCTCTATAAAGGATGGACCACATCACCAGTGGGTAAAAAAAACATGCTGAACTTATTGTTCTCACCTGCATATTCATGTAGCCATCCACAGACACCAGGTAGCCCTTGTACTCCATACCCCACTTCAGCTTTACCATCACTGGTTTGCCTGTCAAGCCGTTCAGGAAAGGCTTTGGGTTCAGAGGCAAACTCTGTGGAGAAAAAAATAGACTGATTCAGCACACTTAAAAAAGCAATATTAGAAAGCAAGCAAATATTTGAATCAATGCAATATCCTCTTTGTGTCTTGTCTGAGCAAACAAATGTGCACTGGATAAGATAAGGGTGGAATCAAAGATTATAAATTTCAAACCAGGTGCAGCGTGCCATCATGCACTTGGAAAGTGTGTTAGAAGAATATTATAGGTTTCAAAATGTTCATCTAATACTTTTGAGAGTTTAGTCAAGCAAGGGGAAAAAAAAACAGTTGTAGCCATTATTTATACACACAGACAGAGAGACAGCAAATCAGCTGCAGAATTATATCCCATAACATTTTGGCAGTGGCTATGGGTACTGAACCCTACCCACAGAATGCTTGCCCGAATCTGACCAGTATGTTCTATTAATGCAGTATATTAAAGGCAGTAGACTACAGGTATGGAAATTGGAGGCATTTATTTGTTTCAATTTTTTAATTATTTACTACCTTTTTAAAATCACCGGATACAGGTCAAGTGGACCCCTGACCAAGCGAGCACTTCAAGCAGACCCCGGGATCCAATCTGCACAGGTACAAGTGCATTCTCAATCCAGTGATTTGTAAATGCGAAGGAGAACAACAAGAATTTGTGTAAAACTGTTGGAAAGACTTTTTCTGGTCACTAAGAAGTGCAAAAAATATATACAGTGGTGTGAAAAAGTGTTTGCCCCCTTCCTGATTTCTCTTTTTTTTTGTATGTTTGTCACACTTAAATGTTTCTGATCATCAAACAAATTTAAATATTAGACAAACATAACACAAGTAAACACAAAATGCAGTTTTTAAATGAAGGTGTTTATTATTAAGGGGGAAAAAAATCCAAACCTTCATGGCCCTGTGTGGAAAAAGTGATTGCCCCCTAAACCTAATAACTGGTTGGGCCACCCTTAGCAGCAACAACTGCAATCAAGCATCTGCAATAACTGGCAATGAGTCTTTTACAGCGGTGTGGGGCCATGAAGGTTTGGATTTTTTTACCCTTAATAATAAACAATTTTAGTGAGAGAAGGATGCTAAAATATAAATCTTCTGTCTTGTATAAGCCAAGAAAGGAACACTTGTTCCCGAGGAGACTCGAACGCAAAAAAAAAATAAATAATAAACACCTTCATTAAAAAACTGCATTTTGTGTTTACTTGTGTTATCTTAGTCTAATATTTAAATTTGTTTGATGATCAGAAACATTTAAGTGTGACAAACATACAAAAAATGAGAAGTCAGGAAGGGGGCAAACACTTTTTCACACCACTGTATACATTTTTTGCACTTCTTAGTGACCAGGAAAAGTCTTTCCAACAGTTTTCAAAACTTTTTTTCTTCTCCACCGCTGCTGCTCGTCACCGCTGGCTGCCCCCAGATGAAAATCCACAGAACTAACTAACTAACTAACCTGCACTTATATAGCGCTTTTCTAGTCACAAAGACCACTCAAAGCGCTTTCATTAATACTAACCCTCTATTCTAAGGGCCTATAGGAAACAGATATCTAGGGACAATTTAGAACAGCCAATTAACCTAACATGCATGTCTTTGGCATGAGGGAGGAAACCGGAGAAATCCCGGAGTAAACCCACGCAACACGGGGAGAACATGCAAACTCCACACAGATCACTGTTGGTCGGAGGCTGAGATCGAACCCACGATCCCACGATCCCCACAATCCCCCGGCCAAGGGTAAACTGTGCTGCCGCAGTGCTAACCACTGCGCCACCGTGCAGCAAGAAGAGGAAGAACAGACTTACGCCAAACTCACCACATACCAGAAGAGGTATGTGGTGCTATAATGTTCTAAATAAGCCTTTAGAAAGCTCTGAAACAGTTTGTAAATCACTGGATTGAAAATGTTCTTGTACATGTAGAGACTGGACCCCGGGGTCCGCATGGGGTGCTCACTTGGTCAGGGGTCCACCTGACCTGCATCCCATTTTAGTGCAACAAACTTTAAACAGACTTACGCCAAACTCACACAGAAGGTCATATGTTCAAGTTCAAATGAAAAAGGACAAAGAAAGCCATTACTACTCCGGTAAGTAGCTACGATAACAAAAAGAGTCAAATGTAGCATATTTAAGAAATGAATGAAAGGCTACTGAAGCCAATGCTAAAATGCTAAAAGGACAATATCTCACAAAACAGCAACAGCAAAAGCTCCCAAAACATCCAGCGCAATTAACCGGAATATTTCAGAGCTTTACTCACCATTGTCCTTTAAGTGAAGTATAAACGAAAGTTATATGTTAGTCGTTTGTTCTCTTTTCGTCACACAGACGTTTATAGACCCGCACCAGAACACGCTTTACCGCCGACCGGAAGTCCTCCACTGAGCTTTCATGGTTCCACACAGCGCCACCCAGTGGCCTGGCCATCACACCACAGGCAGGAAGTCTCTTCAACTTGACAGCGAGACCGAGACAGAGACAGAGAATGGGAGAGAGAGAGAGATGGATGGACTTTATTGATCCCAAAGGGGGAAATTAAAGTGTAACAGTATCATGACACAGTAGACGACCAAAACGACAGAAACACACACAGTATAATAGAAAAAGGAATTACCCAGGGAAAGCAAAACTGCCTAGATAACTTTACATTGCAGACTGTAATGTTCTCCTGGAACATTTAATGACGAGGCGCACACACCGGGTGTCAGTTAGGACTTTTTACTTGTCACTTCAACAGCAACTCACAACTAACCACGCAGTGACTCAAGTACAACTCCTTTTATAGTCAGGTCATGGCCGGGGTCATACTGCCCTCTAGTGGTAACTCCATATGAACTTCACATATCAATACATCTCCCTTTTTTTTCAAGTAAAAGGTCGTCCTACTATAAACTTAAACTGTTTCTCTACTTTCAATAAACAAAATAAATTCCATTTCTTTTTACATCTTTGTCAACCTTGTACACTGAATCACAAGTTCAAATTTTTCTCTGTTTACAATTCAACATCAACACATTTTTTTCTCTGTTTACAATTCAACAACACATTTTTTTTTTTTCAGTACTCCTTACATTTCCTCAATCAATCTTTTCCGTTTCACAATTTGCCTTTGTGATCTTCTGATTTGTGTCACCTCAGTCTGTTCGTTATTGTCTGTCTCTAAGTTTTGGTTCTCAGCCATTTCTGGTTGTTCGGTTTGGCTGGAAATTAGCATGTTGCTTATTTCACTGTCTGTGACTCTCATTTTTGTCTGAGGCACTTTCAGTAAGTGACGTCGGTTTCGCCTCATTGTTTTTCCATGCTCTGTGATGACTTCATATGATCTGGGAGTTGTTTCTTTAACCACTTTTGCCAGCGGTCCCCATTCTCCATCACATCTCACTCGCACTATGTCCTCATGTGCAAGTGGTCTCAGAGGTCGTGCTGTTCTGTTGTACAGTTCAGTTTGCCTCTCATCATGCCTCACATCTCTCTTTTCCATCACCTGAGATGCTGATGGAAGTCGCGTTCTGAGTTTTCTGTTCATGAGCATTTCTGCTGGGGACAGTCCATTCTCCAGTGGTGATGCTCGGTAATTCAGGATCGCCAGATGTGGGTCTTCTGCATTGTCTGCAGCCTTTTTCAGTATGCGCTTCACAATTTGCACCCCTTTCTCTGCTAACCCATTTGACTGTGGGTACAGAGGGCTTGAGGTCACGTGCTTGAACCCATATGTGTTTGCAAAGTCTTTGAAGCACTGACTCGTGAATTGTGGTCCGTTATCACTTACAACAGTCATTGGAATTCCATGGCGTGCGAACATTGTCTTTGTGTGTGCAATCACCTTTTCTGCTGTTGTGTCACTCAACCCTGCAAACTCTGGGTAGGTGGAATGATAGTCCATGACTAACAGATAGTCCTTGCCCTTAAGCTGAAATAGATCCATGCCCACTTTTCTCCATGGCCCTTGAGGCTTCTCATGGGGCCTCATAGGCTCCTTTGGCTGTTGATACCTGTGGCGCTGGCAAATGTCACAGCGCTGCACATATGCCTCAATGTCCTTGTGCATGTTGGGCCAATACAAAACATCACGTGCACGTCTTTTGCACTTTTCAATACCCAAATGCCCCTCATGCACTAATTTAACCATTTCTGATCTCATGGAGGTAGGTATGACTATCCTTGTACCTTTTAACAGAACCCCATCTAACACAGACAGTTCACCTTTAAAGTGTTGGTAAGGCTTGTCAATCATAACCTGTCCTGGCTGATGTATCTGTTCCATTACTCTTTTTAGTTTCTCATCCTTTTGTGTTTCTTTCACTATCTTCGTCCATTTTGCATCTGACACTGGCATGTGTGCCTTAATAGAGTCTACATGTATTTGCACAGCTTCCTCTGTTGTGCTGCTGGTGTTGCTCAAGCTAGCCCTACTCAGCGCATCGGCTACAATTAGTTGCTTGCCTGGTGTAAACTCAAATTTCAAGTCATATTTCTGTAATCTTAACATTAGACGCTGGATGCGCGGTGGTGCGTCACCCAGTGGCTTCTGTGAGATCGCAATCAGTGGTTTGTGGTCTGTTTCTAGTATTACTGACCGTCCATACACATATTCATGAAACTTCTCACATCCAAACACTGCACCTAGAGTCTCTTTCTCTATTTGCGCGTAATTTTTTTCTGCGCTTGTCATGGTGCGCGATGCGTATGCGACTGGATACCACTCTGTGTCATGTTTTTGCAATAGCACAGCTCCTAGGCCGGCTTTGGACGCATCTGTGGACACTTTTAGCAGTTTGTCCTGATCATAGAATTTTAACACTGGCTCCTTTATTAGACTGCTTTTGAGCCACTCCCATTCTCTGGCATGCTCTGCCATCCACTGCCACATTGTATTGGTCTCTAACAAGCTTCTAAGAGCTATTGTGTTAGCTGATAAATTTGGGATAAATTTTCCCATGTAATTGACTAGCCCTAGGGCTCTTTGCAAGTCATTTTTGTTCTGCGGTACTGGCAGCTCTGCTATGGCCCGCACTTTTTCCGGATCTGGTTGCACGCCTGCCCCAGATAATTTCTCTCCCAGGTATGTAATCTCCCGTACCCCGAATTGGCACTTACTCTTATTCAGTTTCATACCTGACTTTTGCGCCTGTGTGAGAACTCTTGCCAACCTTTCGTCGTGCTCCTCTTTTGTTTTTCCCCAGACTACCACATCATCAAGAAAAACTCCCACCCCTTCTATTCCGTCAAACAATTGCTGCACAGTTCTATGGAAAATTTCAGGGGCTGAGCTAATCCCGAACAGCATTCGTAGAAAGCAATGCCTTCCGAATGGCGTATTAAATGTGCACAATTTAGCGCTTTCCTCGTCGAGCACTATTTGGTAAAACCCAGATTTGGCATCTAATTTTGTGAAGTAATTTGCTCCACTCATTGTGCTGGTTATGTCAGATTTTGTTGGTAGCCTGTAATGCTCCCGCTGTATTACTTTATTTAGATCTTTTGGATCTATGCACAATCTCAAATCTCCATTTGGCTTCTCCACTATAACTAGTGAGTTAACCCATTCAGTTGGTTCTTCTATTTTTCTGACCACTCCGTCTGCTATCAGTGAGTCTAGTGTTTCTCTCAGCCTCTTTTTAAGAGCTATTGGCACTTTTCTTGCTGCATGTATGACTGGCTCTGCATTCTCTTTCAGCCTAATTTTTTGTTTGCCTGGTAGGCGGCCTATTCCTTTGAACACCTCTTTGTATTCTTTCACCCAGTCAGTGTGTTTGTGCCTACTTGTTGTAGCCTCTGTATTTTCTCGTGTTGTCACTTTGTCTGTATCAATGACATTCACCCTTTTGATCAGACCTAGCTGATCGCATGTTTTTAAACCCAAAATTGCTTGTCTATTTCCATCAACAAGTACAAACAATGCATTCACTGTTTTACCTTTGTTTGACAGTGTAACCCTGCACATTCCCTTAGTGGGTATTGGCTTATCGTCATATGTTCTCAGATTAATCTTTTTATTTCTTATTTTCGGCTTGTTTTTCAGTCTTTTAAAATCTTTCATTGGCAGGATGTTTACCTGCGCACCTGTGTCGAGCTTCAGTGACATGTCTGTGCCATTCATCTCCAGGCACACTATCCATTCGTCAGCGCTCGTCTCTCCCTCGATGGCGTCCACGTAAAACTGATCCTCCTCGCTGTCGCTCTTTTTCTCCACGAGTTGCACTCTCTTCTTTGAGAAGCAGGTCTTTGCGAAGTGATTTTTTCCGCCACACTTGCGACATTCCTTCCCGAATGCTGGACACTGTTTCAGCGCATGTTGCCTTCCACACCGCTCACAGTTCCCGCGCGCGCGCTCTGGGTTTGCCTCCCTTTTTCTTGCCTGCAACGTTCCTTTCGGCTTCGCGCGCTGCACTGCACCGACCTCAGCAGTCTCCTTTTCCTTGCTGCTAAAAGTCTTTAATTGTGCCTTTATACTCTCAGACGCTTGGCAAATCTGTATCGCTTTCTCCAGCGTTAAGTTAGTCTCTTTCAGTAATTGCATCCGCAATTTGTTGTCTTGGACCCCTATTACAATTTGGTCCCGTATCATTGACTCACTCAATGTTCCAAAGTTGCATGACTGACATTTCAACCGTAGGTCTGTGACATACAGCTCGATGGACTCTGACTCTTTCTGAAGTCTTTTTCTGAACACATACCTCTCGTACGTTTCATTCTTTCTCGGTGTGCAATAATCGTCAAATTTCTTCATCACGGCGTCGAAGTTGCCTTTTTCTTCTTCCGTGAAGGTGAATGTGTTAAACACATTTAGCGCCGCTCGCCCTGCTACTGTTAGCAGTAATGCTATTTTCCTCTCCTCGTCACGGAGACCGATAGCAAGCGAATAAAGTTCAAAACTCTGTTTGAATACTTTCCAGTTCTCGTTGACGTTACCGGTCAACTTTAACTCGTCCGGCTGTCAAAGAGCGTTCATCTTCGCCGTCGGTTCGTAGTTTTATATCCTGGTATCATGTAATTTACTCCTGGTACCATGTAATGTTCTCCTGGAACATTTAATGACGAGGCACACACACCGGGTGTCAGTTAGGACTTTTTACTTGTCACTTCAACAGCAACTCACAACTAACCACGCAGTGACTCAAGTACAACTCCTTTTATAGTCAGGTCATGGCCGGGGTCATACTGCCCTCTAGTGGTGACTCCATATGAACTTCACATATCAATACACAGACCACCCCTAAGATGAATAGATGATGACCCGTATAGATACATTCAGTGGTTGGACTGGGGGGTAAAGGGTACTGTGTACCCAGGGCCCACTGCAGGGAGGGGGCCCAAATGAAAAGTGTTTTTTGTGTTGCATTTTTAAATTTCTAATTAACTAGTGCATGCCCATGTTTAGCGATGGCCGCCGAAAACGTCGGGATTGTGAGTGCTGGGAACTGAGTGAGCAGTGTGTGGAACTTACCGCCTGGAGCTGTGACGTTGGCTTGCGTTATTGGCCCGGCCCCTTGACCTGTACAGGGGAAAGAATCAAAAGACAGTGCATTAACCAGGCGCCTGTTAGCAACATTGACTAGCAACCCATATGCACACAGAAAATTAGCTCTCAGGATTGGGAAACTCAGTGCCGCTATGACAAAAGTCCACTCGTACATACGGCCGTGTAGGGATAAAGTCAGTGTTCTCTCACCAAAAGTCTTAATGCCCGAGCTGTTTACTGCTACCAGCCCAGGGCCGCTAGGTCCTGCTAGCCAGTCGGCGTAGGACAGCAGGATGATGCTCCTCTGGGCTCCGGTGTCTACGAGGAACCGTCTCCCCGAGCGCGAGTGCGTCACGTAGAGCAGTTTGTTCTCTTCACTGGCGGTCACAGCTGCTACCGGCTGCCGGCCTTGGCATTTCCCGAGCACTTGAATTGGCACGGTGGCGCACATCTGCGTGCGTTCTCTCCAAAGCAGCGGTGGTAGAAGCAGAGCGTGTCTCTCTGGCACTTCCTGGCCTCTGCTGCCGCTACCGTCGGCAGCTCCTCGCCTCCACTGGTTGTCTCGCTGGGTTCCGACGCCGCTGCTTTCACTGTGAGGGCTCTGGTGGTGAGGATGATCCGATCTGCCTCCTGGGCTAGTGCACGGTAGTCACGCGCGGCCAGCAACGGCGAATTGGCAAGAACCGCTCTCGCCTCTGTTGGGAGGTTCTGGAGGAAAAGGTGGGCAAACAGAAAATGCCCGTCGTCCATGCCCATTAACGCCAACATCTTCTCCATCAGTTCGACCACCGAACCATCTCCTAACTCGGAGCGCCTCAGGAGCCTCTCTGCTCTCTCACAGTCCGAGAGCGTGTAGCGCCGGGTCAGTGCGGCCTTGAGAGTCCCGTATTTGTCGTGGGCTGGAGGCTGTTGGAGCAGGATTGCTACCTGCTGAGATGTGTGAGTGTCCAGCGCTGCAACCACATAGTAATATTTGGTGTTGTCTGCCGTTATTCCCCGGAGGGCGAACTCAGCCTCGGTGTGGTGGAACCAAGACTGCGGGTCATGCAGCCAAAAGTCCGGTAGTTTGACCGAAACAGCGCACGCGTTGCTGGGGGTTCCCGTCTGGGCCGTCTCTGGGGTGCTTGCCGCGTCGCTGGGGCTTCCTGTCCGGGCCGACTCCGGGGTTGTTGCCTCCGGGGTTGTTGCCTCGTGTTCCATAATTCGTCAAGGGGTCACCAGTGTGGAGAGTGTAAATAACGAGACTGGTTCATACAGCAGACAACTTTATTCACTCTCACATCAATCATACACAGAAAAAGCATGTCTCAATACACCATGGGTTCTCCTTTTATACCAACCACCCATCTCACATCTGCATGACATCTCACATCACAATACATTCATCCCTTCTCCCCCCAACTCCTTCTTCCTGCTACCTTGCCATAATCTCCATAGCCATTGTCCTTCTCTGTTTACCCTCTGCATCCAGTCTGAGATGATTAACCCAGTCTCTACAAGGTTTTTGTTTTATCATACCAAGCTGTTCTGATTAGAATGCCCAAAGTTAGGATGACTTAGGATGACCAGGTCATGTAAAGATCATAGCAGAATGTTCAGTGCTGTCCATAGATTAGAAGCAGTCTCTGGGAAAGATGGCTCCAGCTGTCTTTTGGTTTAGATAAGGTTAGGGATGCCTGCCCAGGGTATAAGAAGCAACATCCTTGAACACATGTTAGGGAGTTGATGTGAGCAAGCTCTGAGGCACGTTATGCTGTGACCGATTGCCTCCTTTTTCTGATCAGAAAGAGAATAAATGGCTCAGAACTTGGAAACCGCCTACTGATTATTGATTCAGTCTCAATCAACTCATTTTTGATCTAACATTTTTGGCGCCTGAACAGGGACCCGCATAAAGAGGTCCACGGCGTTTTCCGGCAGATACAGACTGGACTGTGCACGGTCAAAGAAGAGGAGAAGCCCACACTTCTGGGGAGCGCTGAGAACAGACGCTGATCTCCCTCTTCAAAAGCCCTGGAGACGTTGGGAAGCGACGTGGAGCTCTGATGGGTCTACCGGAACTCATAGAGGTGGATACCAAGTGTGAGTAATTTATTTCAGTTTTGTTATTGTTGTTATGGCCAATGAGTGATACTCTAGACCGATTGTACACTGAAAAAGCTGAAAGAATGAAACTAGCGGCTAAATTGATGAGTTATTTTTACCCACGGTGAGAATATCGTAATAATCCCTTGGGAGGAACGAGGTTTTCCTTTGCAAACAGTGACCAATATTTCAAGACCCAGGGTAATTCTTTGAAATTTGCTGCTTTCTACGCTCAAGTAAGCTCAAGTGGAGGTCTAGAAGTGCATATGCAAAGAAAAAAGGGAAAGATTTGTGGTCTCATTCCTGTGTCGAAGAGTCACGTGATCCCAGAGAAGTGAATTTTTCGGGGACAAATTTGTGCTTCTTGTGACCACTTCTGCTTTTGGTCCAGTGTTTGGACCTTGAGCATTCGTGGGGAGGTTACGTGAACCCCGAAGGGAGAAAAAAAAAGAGATTTTATTTTGTGAGTTTGTTGAAGCGCTAGATAAAAAGTTAATGCAGTCTGAATTTGTTTTTGTCTCAGTGTTACATGGAATCCGCTCCGGTGTGAAACACAGAGAGGCTGAGTTCCCATGGAGGCGGAGTGAATAGGTTGTGATTTTTTCCTGATATTTGTGGAGCATAAAAGGGTTGGTTAGTTAATTGTTATCCTTTTGGGAAGTGTTTAAATTTATAGGTGTTTGAAAATAGTAGCCTTGAGCAAAAACAGTGGACTGGTGTTGTGCTTTCACGGCAGTGTAGGAAAAAAAAAAAAAAGGAGCTTCATGCTGCAAGTGGCGGTGTGAGGGTTGCCATATCTGATTTTTCCGCTAAGGTTGTCAGTTCCGGAGATTAATTGAAGTAATTCTCATGTTGTTTGGGGTTTTGGCATGAACCTAAAAGTCTTTATTGCATGAACTTGTGGAGATAATGTAAAAGAGAACATTGTGTCTGGGCCCTGTCTGTCTCTGTGTGTGTATCTGTCTTGTGACTTTCTGTGTATGTGTGTCCTTGAGAGAGGAAAAAAAAAAAAGAAACAGAGAGCGAGAGCTTGGGGGAAAAAATATATAGAAAAAGCTGTGTAGCCACTGATTTGTGTGTGAAAACTTGCAAAAAAACAAAACAAAAAACTTTCAAACATGGGTTGCTGTTACAGCAAGCAGGACATAAGACAGCCACAAAGTGTTCAGACAGGAAGAAATAATGACTCATTTTGCTGTAAGGGTTGCAGAACACAGCAAGATGAGAATGAAATTTATGTTTTGTCAGGAGATGGTAAATTTATGAACAAAAAAGACAGAAATAGTGCAAGGTTTCTGGCAAAATGGAGAAAGAAATTCAATTTCAGTGGGGAACTCAGGGTTAAAGAGTGTGAGTTTGATTTCTGCCATTAAATTAGCAGCAGATGGCAGTAGGCGAAAAGAGTTAAAATATGGACTCTTTGAAGCTGAACAATGGCTTCAAATTGCCAGGCAACACCAAGCTGACTTAGATACCTCAAAAGACTTGGATGTTTGTAATAAAAAGAGTTTGACTAATGCACATTCTTTCTCAAAATTCCGAGGTGACAAAGGAGATAACGGCCGTAGCAGGTGGCGTGGAGACAACCTGACCCCTCCCTCTCTGCATCCAGACCTGGAGACGGTGACCGCTCCCATGGCACCGACTGCAGACCTGGCTCACCCCTCCTCCATGGCTGGGCACCTGCCTCCCCGCCCGCTTCCTCCTTTCTTTCAACGCATGCCGGACATCAAGCCTAGAGTCCAGCTTTCCCGTCTGACAAAAAAGTTAAGTGATTATGCACCTTCACATTATGCCATTTCAACAGCACACACATCCTCACCCTTAGATAAACACATTAAGGAAGAGGAACATGCAATAGAATTAGGACAATTTCCTATGGTTAAATTATACAACCCGGCTTATGTTGGCCCAGCGGCTGAGGGCAGTGAAGCTGCTATTCAAAATATTCCCACTGTGCTAGTTAACCACCAACTGATGCAGTATTAGCTCAGCAGGTGAAGGAATTAAATGAATATATTAGGAACAAGTGGAGATTAAAACATGATTGGACAGCCATTCAAAATGTCACTCAACATAAAACAGAAAATACACTTCTGTATTTTTCCAGGGTCCCCGGCATGGGGGGGGGGGAGGAGAAGCTGTGGTGCTGGGTCTGCAAACCACGTTCAGGAGGCTGGAGCAAGGGGAGGGGACTACGCCCTGCTCAGCGGCCGCAACAACAACAACTGGACTCATCACATCCCAACATGTGACTGACCGAATCAAAGCTAAGTATAGCTACTGAAACTGGCAATGCCACTGACATACAGTATTTCATTCACCTGACTGACCTAATCATGACACTAGAGTGTTTACCAGAGGTTACTCTAGAAGTTCAGGGAACTCCTTTGAAATTTCTTTGTGATACTGGGGCTTGCAGATCTGTCATTTCAGGCCTAGATGCTGGGGGGCTCACAAAATCAAAACACACAGTGATCATTAAATCAGAAAATAGGAAGCTAAAAAAGGAATGTCTTTCTGAAATTGTAACAGTAAAAGATCCTGTTACAGGGGACAGTGCAGAAGGTTCATTCATTTTGTCACAAGTGTGTCCAGTTAACTTATTGGGAAGGGATCTGCACACAACTCTCAATCTTGCTGTAATTCTGACAGAAGGTGGTATGAGGGCATCACATTTCCCTTTATTTATTTATTTATAAATAAATAAATAAATAAATTCCCCACATGCATCAGAAATTCATATTTTGCAAGATTTTGCAGTACCAAGATACTCATATTCGCTTCGTTTTGTACCGGCCGGACCAACCGGAGTGATTGAGAGCTTGGAAGCCAAAATAATGCAACATTTCAAAACACAGGGTCCTACAACTGTGCAGGCCACAAATCAATGCCATTGCAACATGTATGACAGATGTCTGAGTGGACCAGATGACAAATTTGAGAAAACATTTTTTGCAAACTCATCCTCCAGAATAGTCATTGCAAATTTGTACTGGTCACCAAAGGGCTATGCAGGAGCATCTGTGAGGTTATCAGACGAAGATAAGAGCCACTTCAAACACTGGGAGTCACCACACATTGCACTGATCAAGCCTAAACACATGCAGTGGAAGGATGTAGGCAGGTTTGTGAACACAGCAGAGGAGCGTGATCAATCTTGGAAAAGCACACCTGAACCAAAAGTTCAGTACTGCCCAAAGCTTGACACCTACTGTCTGCTTTTGAACTGGGTGGCACAAGTCCAAAAAGACATCAGCATTGATGTCCCTGAATCACAAGCATGACTATTTCTTTTGGCAGAGGGAGAGGAAAATGAACTCTTAGAAATTCCAAATTCCTTGTGGTAAACAGGATTAATGAAAAATACAGATTTGGTAACAATAAATGCAAAATCTCATTTTAGGCCTTATCAGAGACAATATCCTCTACGCCCAGAAGCACAAGAAGGCATTAAACCTGTTATACAGGAATTGATAGATGCAGGGGTTATAGTATCATGTCCATAAACACCGTGAAATGCACTTTGTTAAATGATCTACAATTACAAATGAAATTTTTCACAGTGATTAACATCAGTAATGCTTTTTTTCAGCATTCCCATTCACTCAGATCATCAGTTTTTGTTTGCATTCCCATTTGAAGGCAAGAGGTACACATTTACGAGGCTGCCACAGGGCTATTGTGAATCACCAACCATTTTTTCACAGGCAATGTGTCACGACCTGAACGCTCTTTCTCTGCGTTCAGGTTGTCCAGTGTCGCTCCTGCTCCGGGGTAGTCCGTGCCGGGTCTTCCATGGCCCGCTCTTTGACAGCGCCCAGCTGATTGCCAGCTGTCTGTTCAGCTGCGCTGGGACAGCTGTCTCCCATTCCCAATCATCTCCCCCATTTAAGCGAGCAGCCGAGAGTTACTCGTCGCTGCGACCTCGCTATGGGAAGACGTTCCTTGTTTCCCACGACTGTTAGCTCCTACGACTAGCTTCAGTCCGCCGTTTCCTCGGCGCTTCACCCAAAGTAAGTGTTGCGACTCGGCGTGTATTTTTCCCTCGCCGCCTCTCTAGCCTTTCTCCCTGGGTGGTATGTTACCCTTAGTTCTGTGTGTGTTTTAGCCCCACGTGGCTCTTTACTTTTCTGTTCGTTATTTAGTGTAGTGTGTGCTTTGTTAATAAACTACGCTAACTCACTGGTCGCCCTCGTATCTCCTTTCCTGGCTCGTGAGAGCCAGAGTTATGACAGTAGGTCGCAGCCATAGTGAGACGGCCGCGACCGTGAGTTGGCTGTAAGGACTCGACGCCTTTTTTTCTCTTCCTCTGGGTACGGGCGAGCCAGTATCATGTCTCCTTCCAAGAGACTCATGCGGCACCCAGGCCACGATCTCTCGGAGACTCTGGACCTTGTGGACGGAACGTTGTTCACCACGGACCTCTACGATGCCCCCAGCGAGATACGCTGGCGCCTGGAGCTCGCCGAGGGTATGCTTAACTGCTTTTCTCGCTACTTCCTTCTCCCCGAGGTTAAGGCGAGGAGGGCAGACATCTCTGTGGCCTGGGAGAGGCTCCGTAGGCTGGAGGAGAACTCCGGCAGGAAGCCGAGGACAGGACGCCTTCGCTCCTCGCTTCGGAATCCCGCTCCTGCCGCCGATCCAGTCCAGGAGTTCGCCTCACCCAGGGGTGATCCCCAGGATAGAGTGACGTCAACCGGGTTTCCCCTGGAGAAGATGAGAGTGACAGCGATGCGCATTGCGGATCGAGTGGCAGCCGCTTCTTCCGCCGCCGTTCCCCCCGTAGCCATGAAGAACGTGATTGCGGCGGTCAGGCTGGTCGAGAAGAACCCGGAGCTGAACGATTATCCGGAATACGCTGACCTGTTGGCTTCGCTCATCGCACAGGAGCGGCGTTTTCCCGACCTCACGTTCAGAAGACGTCGCTCCCAAATTCCCCACTCATCTCAGCGAGAGTCCCGTCCGGATCCCGCTCCAGGAAACCACACGAATTCCGCCTCCCAGCCTGCTGTTGCTCCCGTGTCTCGCCGAAGAAGTGAATCAGCTGCTCCCGCTCCTGGGCCCGCTCTCCCCGCTGTCCCGTCAGCTTTGGGCCCCCAGCTCTCCTCAGCTGTTTCACCCCCCTCTTCGTCATTCACTCCGGCCGCTGGGAGAAGCGCAAATTCATCTCCAGGTGTTCCAGGTCCCGATCCGGTGCGGGTAGCACCGCCTCATCTGTCCGGGGGGTTCCCCACTTCTATCCGGTTGGGAGAAGAGAGACTCGAGTCCCTTGTAGCGGGTTCCACCGGCCCTCCGGGAATCAGGCAAGTGTCCTTTCATTCTCCTCCCATTATGAGTGAATTGCCTTGTTTGATTCCTGGGGGAGGAGTTCAGGGTTCACAGTCCCCTGAGCTCTCTCCTCCCGCTGCAAAAACTGAATATGAACCTGCGTCCTCTGTGTCTCTTCCCCTTGAGTGTGCCCCGGTGCCAGGTGTACACCGCTGCGCGAGGAGGAGGCGGCCTGCGGCCCTGGAGGGTTTTGCCCCAGCCCCGCAGCCACGTTATGGGCAGAGGAGAAGGTTGAACTGCCTGTTGGAGCCAGCGCCGATGATTAAGCGTCCCCGGGTCTCCACGGAGGAATGGTTCGGCCCAGCAGAGTCCAGATCTCCTGCCTCCACGCCAGGTGGGCTGTCGACGCGGTCTTCGGCATTTGGAGGTCGTTTGACTGTGGAAACCATCATGCCGACTGCGGAGCCATTCGCAGTCGAGTTGGAGCCGGAGGACGGAGTCCTGCACGCTGAGCCCGGAGCATCGAAGTCCTGGATGGCGGTAGAACCCGAGATCAGGCAAGTGCTCTATTTTGTTTTTCTCTTCTCTATTCTGGAGCATTATTGCCCGTCTCTCGGGGGGGCGGGCCGGGTGCAGCCATCTGCTGCGCTCGAGCCTGTTCCGCCGGGCTCTGCCGCTGCCGGTGATCCTGATCCCGGTTCCTTTTGTCCCTCTGAGCCTCTCCCCAGGGCCACCGGGAGTGCTGTCTCGGTCCAGCTGGAGTCCACCGGGAGTGCTGTCTCGGTCCAGCTGGAGTCCACCGGGAGTGTTTCGCCGGTCCAGCTGGAGTCCACCGGGAGTGTTTCGCCGGCCCGATCGGGGTCCACCGGGGGTGCTGCGCCGGCCCGATCGGGGTCCACCGGGGGTGCTGCGCCGGCCCGATCGGGGTCCACCGGGGGTGCTGCGCCGGCCCGATCGGGGTCCACCGGGGGTGCTGCGCCGGTCCGGGTAACGGTTAGTGTGGGAGCTGGAGGATTGTGTTCGCCTGACGTCAGGCTGACTTCGTCCCTTGCCTCCATCATTTCTCCTCCTGCCGCTGTTGGGGTTCCTCTCACCCGGGCCAGTTTCCCCCTACCCTTGTTGCCATTAGATGGCAGGCTAACTTTGCCCCTGGCCTCCATCTCTTCTCCCCCTACTACTGTGGGGGTTTTTCTCACCTGGGTCAGTTTCCTCCTGCCTTTTCCCTCAGGGAGGAAGCTGCACCAAGACTTCTCCCTCAGCTCTTCGTGGTCTGAGGTCACGGGACGACCGCCTGGGAAGCCATCTGGCTGGTTCGGTGATCTGGGTCGGCCTCCGGAGAAACTGTGTCTCCTAGCCTGGGACTCGGGTAGGCCACCCGAACTGGTGTTGTGGTTCCTGGCCTGGTGGAGTTCGGGCCGCCCGCCGGACAAGCTCTCATCGCCTGCTCCACCTGCTGTCGTTCCTGACATTGTCTGACTGTATATAGCCTTGTATTTTGTATGCCCTCCATTATTTAGTTTCATTCAGGACATCAAGGAACTTTCTTTGCTAGAGTCCTTATTGTGATGTCATTTCAACGAAGAACTTTTCCTTAGACAATTTTCTATGTTTTACGGTCCCTGTATGGATCCTTATTTTTAATCTGTCCTTTAAGTTGCTTCCGCCTCACATTGCCTGGCCTTATTCAGAATAGTTTGTTCTTCTGCATTTATATCCTCCTCCAGACTGTTTGATTTTCTGTGTTGCGTTAATTCATGTTTGAGGAGTTGGTTTTTTTTTGTTTTGTTTTTTTGTATCCTTATACCAGTGAGCGGCCTCAGGCTTTATTTTTAGGTCTTGTGCCCGGTTTGTCCCTTTATACTTTCTGTTTTTGGCCGGGGTTACATGTGTAGTCTTCTGCAACTTTATGTTTACTGAGTTTTGTAGTCTTTTTGGTCGCCGGGACATGAGTTTTGCATTGTCCTCGCCCTGAGTTGTTGTGAACCTTTTTTTTCCTCCATGATTATGTCGTTGTTTTTCTGCAGGTTGTTCTCCCCACCTCCTGTGGTCACCTGCACAGACCGTCTGGCCTCTGCAGAGGAGGGGGTGATGGTTTTCTTTTGTGTTTGAAATTATTATGGTATCTGACCCTATACTGTATCTAGGTTTTTTTTTTCCTTCCCTGCCTCCTTTGTCTGGTCCCTCCCTTTCTCCCAGATCTGGCCCCCACCGCCCTCCCTGGTCTTCCCTCGGAGGGGGGGGGGGGGGTTAGCCCGCTCCAGGAGGCGCGGCTCGGGGGAGGAGTACTGTCACGACCTGAACGCTCTTTCTCTGCGTTCAGGTTGTCCAGTGTCGCTCCTGCTCCGGGGTAGTCCGTGCCGGGTCTTCCATGGCCCGCTCTTTGACAGCGCCCAGCTGATTGCCAGCTGTCTGTTCAGCTGCGCTGGGACAGCTGTCTCCCATTCCCAATCATCTCCCCCATTTAAGCGAGCAGCCGAGAGTTACTCGTCGCTGCGACCTCGCTATGGGAAGACGTTCCTTGTTTCCCACGACTGTTAGCTCCTACGACTAGCTTCAGTCCGCCGTTTCCTCGGCGCTTCACCCAAAGTAAGTGTTGCGACTCGGCGTGTATTTTTCCCTCGCCGCCTCTCTAGCCTTTCTCCCTGGGTGGTATGTTACCCTTAGTTCTGTGTGTGTTTTAGCCCCACGTGGCTCTTTACTTTTCTGTTCGTTATTTAGTGTAGTGTGTGCTTTGTTAATAAACTACGCTAACTCACTGGTCGCCCTCGCATCTCCTTTCCTGGCTCGTGAGAGCCAGAGTTATGACACAATGTCAGCAAGTTTGGCCTAGTTTGTTCCACCTCATGGGAGTTAATTACTCCTGTATGTTGATGACATTTTGCTGGCATCCCCTGATGAAATCACATGCAGAAAAGACACTATTGTCTAACCTCATTTACAAAACAAAAAACTTACAGTTTACACTGATAGCCAGTATGCATTTTCCACTATTCACCACTTTGCACAAAAAGTGCAAACACCTCATCTTGGAGCTGCTTGAAAGTGTCAAACTTCCATCGCAACTGGCCATATGCAAATGTGCTGCTCATACAAATGGCAATGATCTGGTTTCTAAAGGTAATCATTTTGCGGCTCAAACTGCAAAGGCGGTTGCACAAGGCTTGCAACCTTGATAAAGCACATTTGATTCTATTCTGACACTGACTGAAGAGCTATCACATGATATTCTTGTTGAGGCTCAAAAAGCAGCGCCACAGGCTGAAATTTACAAATGGATAAAGAAGGGAACAATTTTTGATGACACTTCAAAGCTCTACAAATGTAAGGCAAGCAAGCCTATTCTACCACACAAACTGTTTCACCAAGTCTCTACCTTGCTCCATGGTGTTTCACATGTAGCATGGGGGGATGGTATCTACATTGAATAAAACCTTTACTGCCTATGGTTTTATCCAGTTTGCCACACAGTTTTGTAAAAAATGTCTGATCTGTGCAAAAAAACAATGCACAGGGAAATTTGAAACCTGAGAGAGGCACTTTTCCAGCCTCTACTTATCCATTTCAGAACATTTGTATGGATTTTATTGAACTGAATAAATGTGAAGGCAAGAAATATTGTTTGGTCATTTGTGATATGTTTTCTAAGTGGACAGAAGCTTTTCCTTGCACACATCCAAATGCAATCACAGTGGCAAAGAAATTGCTTGCCGAAATTGTATCTAGGTTTGGAATACCTGAGAAAATTTACTCAGATAATGGTACACATTTTGTAAATCAAGTTATATCACATTTAGGCACAGCACTGGACATCAGTTTGAAGAATCATTCACCTTATCACCCACAATCTGCAGGACTGGTGGGACGCACAAACAGAACTATTAAAGAAAGACTCAGAAAAACAATGGCAGAAACAGGGCAAAATTGGATTTATTGCCTCCCATTAGTTTTGTTTTACATGAGGATAATCCCAACCAAAGGGGTGTTGTCTCAATTTGAAATCATGTATGGCAAACCATACTTGCTGCCACCTCTGAGGCCATTCAATCCTGGTGATGAAGAAGTGTGTTTAGCAGATTACATGAGAAGGATGTTGACTAACAGAGATATTATCGCTGCTACTCTCCCCAGGAGGGTTCACGAGGAAACTGCACCAATCTTGGCCAAGCCAGGAGACCTCGTCCTCATCAAAGCCATCAAAAAGAAGAATTGGACTGAGTCACCCTGGCAAGGACCACATAAAGTTGTTTTGTCAATGCCAACAGCGGTGAAAGTTGAAGGATGGGACTCTTGGGTGCATTTAACACACTGTAAACTTTACCCTACTCTGAACTCACAGCTAGGGACTACTGAATAAATATTTTCAACTTCATTCCATTAAAGACTTTCAGCAAGAGACTTTTTTGTTTCCCTATACAAGTGTCGACTGACGACGCCCTGTGAGGTATCCAGTATCAGCTTGGGATAGGGAAGCAAGTGGTTGACCATCGTAGAGAGACGAGAAGCGCAAGAAAGACGTTCAATCATTAAAGGGTGTAGTTGTTTCCGTTACATCATCATCCTAGGGGTGACGTTATTACTTTGGTTTCTTTTAGCTGCACCACAAACCATACATCGTAGTGCTAGGGACCTTGCACATATTCAGCATAACTGGCTAGAGCTACATGAGCATCACAATCATGAATATGCTGCCAATACGTGGTGGAGGTATGCTAATTATACGGCCAGGGCAGCTAATCATTCCAATTGTTATGTTTGCTCTTTAGTGCCAACGTCAGCTGGACAGACTGCTGTTGTAGCTAAAATGATAGAACCAGCAAAAGCTCTCTGTTTTTTACAGAAGGCTATGAAAAGTGACTATACAAAAAAGCTTATTTTGAATCACTCTTGTTAAATCTTTCATCACTCTACTAATCAGAGAACTTATGGTACTCCTTACTTTATAAGGGCAAGGTTAGTTTCATCAGGGACTTTTTCTTTTTGTCTGAAGGGAAGTGGTAACAACCCTCTGGGCGACCTACCCCTTTCTCGGTGAGAGGCAGTGTACAGTATACAACGCACCTGTGATGCTAATACCCTGACCAATCGGATGGGCAGGTGGTGTCCACAGTCTAACTGTTGTTATTACGGACCTATCACCATGCTGGAGCTCTGCAGTGCTGCTATCTGCAACTTCCATATGTATGGCGCACATATGGTGATGGGTGGTTGGTGGCTGTGTGATCGTAAGGCGTATTCCCATCTGCCTATGAATTGAGCAGGAACCTGTGCCCCCTTCTTTGTGACTGACAACACCCTGATTATGTCAGCGGGCCAGGCGAGCAGAGGGAAGAGAGAGACCTATCACAGGATGCCATTTTCACACCACATGATTCCATCTGGGGTACGGATGTGCCAGAGCAATTCAAGATACTTACTACAGGTCAAAAGGTAGTATAGTTGCTATTCCCTTGGGTGGGAGTGGCAAAAAACACCTTGTGGATTGAGACTCTTAATTATAGACTAGTCTTTTGTGAATTTTTCCTTAGCTGCCTGGAAAGGTGAAAGGGAGGAAATGACTGCTATAAGACTTGTAGCAACACAGAATAGAATGGTACTTGATCAGTTGACTGCCGCCCGTGGGTGTGTGTGCACAATTGTAGGTCAGTACTGTTGCACCTTTATACCTGCACATGATGCAGATGGAGGTGTCATTGCTTCAGCCATACGTAATCTGACTGCTTTGCAGACTGCTGGAGCTAAGGATAATGTTAATGACTCATCACACTGGATAAACTGGTTGTTCTCCTCATGGAGGAGTCTTGTCATAAACTTGGTGGTGATTATTGTAGTGATACTTTTGATCTTTTCATGTGTCATTCCTTGCATCCGTGATATGATGCTGAAACTTGTTCATGTGAATTTAGTGTTATATCATGAGGCCACTACTGGAGATGATGGGGAAACAACACCTGCTTAATGTTTTATGAGTACAGAGTAAAAGTATGACTGACATGCAGAAAACCGAAAGGAGATGTACAGTTAGGCCCAGAAATATTTGGACAGTGACACAATCTTCATGATTTGGGCTCTGCATGCCACCACATTGGATTTGAAATGAAACAACTACAACGGAATTGAAGTGCAGACTTTAAGGTTTAATTTAAGGGGTTGAACAAAAATATATGATTAAACATGTAGGAATTGTAGCTATTTTTATACAAACGCTCCTCATTTCAGGGGCTCAAAAGTAATTGGACAAATAAACATAACCCTAAGTAAAATGTTACTTTTCAATATTTTGTTGCAAATCCTTTGCAGGCAATGACTGCCTGAAGTCTGGAACCCATGGACATCACCAAACGCTGGGTTTCCTCCTTTGTGATGCTTTGCCAGGCCTTTACTGCAGCTGTCTTCAGTTGTTGCTTGTTTGTGGGTCTTTCTGCCTTAAGTTTTGTCTTGAGCAAGTGAAATGCATGCTCGATTGGGTTGAGATCTGGTGATTGACTCGGCCATTGCAGGATATTTCACTTCGTTGCTTTAAAAAACTCCTGGGTTGCTTTTGCAGTATGTTTCGGATCATTGGTGAAGCGCCGTCCAGTCAACTTTGCTGCATTTGGCTGAATCTGAGCAGAAAGTTTATCCCTATACACTTCAGAATTCATCTGGCTGCTCCTGTCTTTTGTCACATCATCAATAAACACAAGTGACCCAGTGCCATTGGAAGCCATGCATGCCCATGCCATCACACTGCCTCCACCATGTTTTACAGAAGATGTAATGCTTTGGATCATGAGCTGTTCCAATTCTTCTCCAAACTTTCTTCTTCCCATCATTCTGGTACAGGTTGATCTTAGTCTCATCTGTCCAAAGAATGCTGTTCCAGAACTGGGCTGGCTTCTTCAGGTGTGTTTTGGCAAAGTCAATTCTGGCCTTTCTATTTTTAGGCTGATTCGTGGTTTGCACCTTGTGGTGAATCCTTTGTATTTACTCTCATGAAGTCTTCTTTTTATGGTGGACTTAGATACTGATACACCTACTTCCTGGAGAGTGTTCTTCACTTGAGTGGATGTTGTGAATGGGGTTGTTCTTCACCATGGAAAGGATTCTGTGATCATCCACCACTGTTGTCTTCCGTGGACGTTCAGGCCTTTTTGAGTTCCCAAGCTCACCAGTGCACTCTTTTTTCTCAGAATGTACCAAACTGTTGATTTGGCCACTCCTAACATTTCTGCTATCTCTCTGATGGATTTCTTCTTTTCTTTTTCAGCCTCAGGATGGTCTGTTTCACCTCCATTGAGAGCTCCTTTGACCGCATGTTGTGTGTTCACAGCAACAGGTTCCAAATGCAAACGCCACACCTGGAATCAACTCCAGACCTTTTAACTGCTTAATTGATGACAGGTTAACGAGGGAAGAGCCCATGCAGCCTTGTTATTTTTTTTTGCAGCCTTCTGAGTCAATTGTCCAATTACTTTTGGTCCCTTGAAAAAGAGGCAGCTACGTATTAAAGAGCTGTAATTCCTCAACCCTTGCTCCAATTTGGATGTGAATACTCTCAAATTACAGCTGAGAGTCTGCACTTTAAGCCCATATTGATTATATAATTGTATCCTGAATATGTTTTCGTAAACAGCTAAAATAACAAAACTTGTGTCACTGTCCAAATATTTTTGGGCCTAACTGTATGTTCATGATGTGAATTTGAAATGTACTGAGTTGCAAGAGTAATCAATTATATCTTGAAGTTCAGAGAAGTTGTGTTATCCTTATTTGAGATTTTTCACTTTATCCTGTTTATGTTCTGTTTTAATATATGTTGTATTTGAAACCACTATGTTACTAACCACTATTTAGCCAGTATACAGTTTTACTGTATTGATTGTTGTTTGATTGTTGATACCTTGTTGCAGTTTCACATTAAGGTACTAATACACATAGGTTAGGATGCAAGCACACATAGATCTCTAATACAAACATACACATATGTCTTTTATACATAATAGGGTTTAGTCATTTTTTATTATTCTTTATTGAAGTTACATTTACATATAAGTATTAACTTTTTATTAAATCACTGCTAATCTACTGACACATAGAACGACAAATACATACACTATTCATCTCAATTTATGGTTAATCACCATCACTGGTTCAATTTTTTCCCTTTTATGACTTAATTAGATGATTGATTTCTTTTTTTGAAATAAAAGGTATTATCCTCACATGCTCCCCAGGAAATGAAGCATTCCAGTGGCGCTTGGGAGTGGCAGCAGGGCCGATGGCAGACTTTCCTCATTAAAAAGCGAGTTAGGATCTTTTGCAATAAAATGCTTTAGCATAAAATACACTGGAACTTAGCGAGCTGCCCAGTGAAGTTTTAGAAGCCATAGTGTTTCATCTCTGATGCTTTTTAAGCATCAAAGGGGGGCATGATAGGATATTTTCAGGTTTCATTGATTATTCTATATGATTTTAATGCTGTATTATTCTATTTTATATTATAACTGTATCTGGTGCATATAATGAGCCAGTGTCTGATTCTCTGTAATTTTTCCATTGTCTCAGAGCTTGAAAAGAATGTCTGTTTCTCAGAGTAAGATTAGGCTGAGCAAGATTGTAAATAATGACAAAGGTTTTTGTTTTATCATACCAAGCTGTTCTGATTAAAATGCCCAAAGTTAGGATGACTTAGGATGACCAGGTCATGTAAAGATCATAGCAGAATGTTCAGTGCTGTCCATAGATTAGAAGCCGTCTCTGGAAAAGATGGCTCCAGCTGTCTTTAGGTTTAGATAAGGTCAGGGACGCCTGCCCAGGGTATAAGAAGCAACATCCTTGAACACATGTTAGGGAGTTGGTGTGAGCAAGGTCTGAGGCACGTTATGCTGTGACTGATTGCCTCCTTTTTCTGATCAGAAAGAGAATAAATGGCTCAGAACTTGGAAACTGCCTTTTGATTATTGATTCAGTCTCAGTCAATTCATTTTTGATCTAACAACCATCTACTGAGGTTTGCTGGGCTTGGGAGAGTATCTTATATGGCTCTGATCAAGAAACTCAGACCAGCCTGAGGGATCCTCCATAGATCTCTTCATCCCAGTAACCTTGGTAGAATTCCCTCCCATCTTGTCCATTGCCCTTGTTGGCACTGGTTGACTGCTTTTATCAATAGTCTGTCCTCCTCGATTTTGGTCTGTGACCACCAACTGCCTCCACTCTTGCTCAGATGCCTTTGACCAAAATTGTATTGTATTGATATTTTAGCATTTCCTCTGTGATTGATCTGCTTTATAAAAACTATTTGATCTTGAAAAAGGGCTGTCTTATAATTATTACTTAATTACTAGTTAATTCAATGCATTAACTAGAAAAAAAAAATTCTCAGTGAGTGCCATGCATCAGAAGGTGCCCAGCCTGCATGGGATTATAAAATACAGAGTAGAATAAGTTCACAATACAAAACATGACTCGTATGCCTTTGTAGGTGTAAAGGGGACAATATATAGTACAAAGTGCCTATTTGGATATAAGGAAGAGTGTGTGTGCATGTGCGTAACATGTTTACCTCCGCCAAGGAGGTTATGTTTTCATCGGCGTTGGTTTGTCTGTCTGTTTGTTAGCAAAATAACTCAAAAAGTTATGGACGGATTTTCATGAAATTTTCACAGATTGTCAGAAATGGGGTATCCTACAGATGATTACATTTTCGTGGTGATCCGGATTACCGTCTGGATCCAGGAATTTTTTGCAAGATAGGGCCATTTTCAATATTTGTGCATGTAAGTCTGCCAAAAATCGTCAGAACACTTGCAAAACAAAAAAATACAGGACAACATGCCCACAGGTTCTATAATATATCGAAGACTGATCTGGATAATGCAATAATTCCGGATACTATGATCCACAATATCAATAAAAATAGGGGACCTTTGCAATTTTCCTCATAGGAAGAGAACAAATGAAGCTAAAATCACTCAACAAACACCATTATGTTGCCAAGACACTGTGGAATCTGTAGTGTGTCAACAGATTTGTTGTATCTTTAAAAGCTATGGAGCTACATCCAGAAGAAAACCGCCATTATGCGAAATGCGATTTTCCTGAATAACTACTGAACCACTAATCCTATCCATGTGAATCCAATTGCTACTCATATGTTTTCATGGTCAAGGAATCTGAAAACGTACACACAATAAATGTAGGATTAATATTTATGATGTAAAACACTGTATGGGGGGAACTGTGGCACTTGGCGGAGGTCTGCACTCTCCGAGTGCTTTTCTAGTTTTCTAATTGGCTTTTTCATTTGTTTAAGGGATATTTACACATTTTCTTAGTTTTGAGTTGTTTATGTATTTGTTTATCTGTTTGTTTACTCCAGGTGATGTGTGTGATCTAGTGATTTGGGGTTCTGTTTTGAGGGAATTAAGCATGAAATATGATTTTCATTAGTGTTATTTTCTACCACTAGGCTGTGCTGTTGCACAGGAAAAAAGAATATGCCTATGTCAGCATAGAATAAGATTGGTTTCTATGGAAACAGAAACCTGGGGATGCTGATAGTTTTTTGCCGTCTGGTGAAAATTTTTCTTGGTCCGTAGAATAGAGGGTATGCACATGATGTCACAAAACAACTCATGGCAGTTACAAAACACTGAGTGGCAAAAATGAGTGGCAGCATTATGCATTAAAACACAAAAAATACACATGGTATTCAGTCACAGAAGTACACAGAGTACCTGCTTGCATTGTGGAGAACTAAGCTTATCATTCCATCTTCTATTAATTGGCAAAAAATAAAATAAATAATTAAAGGCTCTGAATCAGTTCTTGACTTACAGTATGTGTGCTCTTACCCACACATCACTACAGTCAAGTCATGATGTGACTAAATATTTTGTGTGATTTTTATGTTTTGCTGCATACAAACTAAAGCTGCCACATGTGTGTGCCACTTAGTGCTTGGTAACTATGGTAATTGCCCTGTAACTGCCAAGAATTCTATTTCAATGCATCCCCTCTGTAAAGCTGTTTTTGTGATATTTTCAGTCAGTCTGTCTACTCTCTCAAATAATAACTCTCAAATAATAATAAAAATGAGTAAAGTCTGACCATTTGACTTTTATTATCGTGGCAATTAGGCATTTTCTCAATATAGAGGTTAAACTAACAGTGTATTTATAATCTTTGTCTTATATTTTATACCATGGGGAAAAATATGCATGAGAGATAATGATCAAGTGAGCATGGGGCCCCACCAAGATGGTTTGTACATAGGGCCCAGAATTTTGTGCTACGCTGCTGGATACATGGATTGTACTAGCTGTACAATGCAGGACTGTCAGGCACAGGGTGAAATGTGAGGTGCCAATTAGACTGCAAGGTGCAGTGTGGCAGCCATATTATGACCAAGATTCAACATTAAAGTGAGTTATTGTACAGTGAAATGGCATGTGGCAGGAAAGATTTCTTGTATCTGACCATTTGGCAGCGGAGCTGTAGCAGTCTGCTGGAGAAAGTGCTCCACTGTCTGTCCAGTGTGTGGTGGATGGGATGATCAGGGTTGTCCATGATGGATAACAGTTTGGTCAGTGTCCTCCTCTCCACCACACTCTCAAAAGTCTCTGGCCTGAGACCAGTTACAGAGCCAGCCCTCTTGATCATCTTGTCAAGTCTGTTGGTGTCGCTGGCTCTGATACTGCTACCCCAACAGATAGCAGCAAAGAAGATGGCGTTGGCAACAACGGCCTGGTAGAAAATCTCCAGCATCTTGTTGCACACATTGAAGGATCTCAGCTTCCTCAGGAAGTAGAGTCTGCTCATTCTCTTCTTGTATGCAGTATCGGTGTTGGATTTCCCATCCAGTACGTTACTGATCATGACACCTAGGTATTTATAGTCCTCAACTACCTCCACATCCTCACCCCTAATCTGCAATGGCTGTGAAGGCATCCTCTCCCTGAAAAAACTTATCACACTCAGCTCAGAAAAAATGTCATGAGTCACTCGATCTGTTACCAGGGGAGAATGCAGCATTCCTAAACGTAGGACAGCATCTGGTAAATCGTCTTTCTCCTCTGTTGCCTTAAATCAATGGAACACCCTCCCAACTGAACTCATTACATGTACAGACTTTAAAACTTTTTTCTTGTCAAACCAAATGCAGGATACTGTCTCAACAGTCATGTAAACATTTGTGAGTTTGTGTGAGTGTATGTGAGAGTGATAGTGGGTCTATTTTAAGTTGGGGAGTTGGGGAAATTAGATTTTAGGATTTTGGGGACATGTGTATAATGTTAATTGTATCTTTGCAATTTTACACATTTGTGTGGTTTGACTGACTGTATTGTTTTGTATGTCTGTCTCTTTGTTTTTGATTGTACTGTCAACCTGCCCAGGGACTACGGGTAGAAAATAGCAACTTGCTAAAACCTGGTGCAATGCATCTTTCCTTGTTTTAAGCAAGGTTAATGTTTATTGTACATTGTCCCTGTCTAAATATAATTACAAATACAGTTTCTTCCTTAAGTCAATCACCGTCTCTCTGGTCTTGCTGACCTTCAGCCTCAGGTGATTCTGCTCAGCCCACTCCACAAATCTGTCTACCAATACCCTGTACTCCCCCTCCTCTCCCCCTCTTATACACCCAAAAGCAGCTGAGTCGTCAGAATTTCTGCAGGTGGCATGGCTCGGTGTTGTACTGGATGGTTTTTTCGCACATGGGGAGTTGTTTGGAGCTCCTTATAAGAGCTCCTTATACAAAGATATAGAGTGATGATAATCAAGTCAGTGGCGGTAATGCACCTGTAAGCTGGTTGCCAATCGCCAATCAAATCTAAAAGAAGAAGAAGAAAGTCAGTGGTGTATAAGGTGAAGAGAAAAGGGGAAAGCACAGTCCCCTGTGGAGCTCCCGTATCACTAATCATCACATCAGACAAGACACTGCCCAGCCGGACAAACTGTTGCCTGCCTGTCAGGTAGTCAGTAATTCTGGAGATCACAGAGCTGTCGACCCCCATCACCTGCAGCTTCTCAACCAGCAGCAGTGGCTGGACGGTGTTAAAGGCACTGGAGAAATCAAATAATGTGATTCTCACAGTAATGCATTTCCTGAGCTAGAAGAATAATGACTTCACCTCAGATTTCAGTTAAATATATAATGATAAATCCACTAACTAAAACAATATATTTAGTTTAGTTTAATGTTTATTTGAAAGGGACATTACATACTAATTGTCAGGTTTGCCCCTCTGGGGCTTAAGGACAGACTCACTTTCAGGGTGATGTTTAAGCATATTTATTAACAAAGAAAACAGCTCAAGGGCAGAAAAACAACAAACGGAGCTGAAACACAAATGATAAACCAGCGGAGAGATGTGGCAGGTTATGACAAAAGTACCATACTGAAGGTGGCAGTATATAGAGCAGGGAATGATTACACAATGTGGCACAGCTGTGAATGATTAAAAACACAAAAACCAATAATCAAGGAGCAGAAATAAACTGAGAGCGCTGTCACAATAAGTAAGCACAAGATGATGGACAAGATAGGATAACAGTGACCATACAAAGAATAAGACATAACTAAGATTAAATATAACCGAGGCAATGAAGAACATACTAATAATAATAACAATGAGTTCAAACAAGAACATAAGGTGTGGACAGGGTCTGACCCTGTCCAGATCACGACAGTACCCCCCTCTTAAGGGGCGGACACCAGACAACCAAAAATTTCTCTTTTTTTTTTCCTTTTTCTCTTAACTTTGTAAATTCCCTCATAAATTGGAGACGAACATCACATGAGTACATTTTGTCTGCGTCCTCTTCCCTTAATTGAGAATTTTCCAGGTTTCCTTCAAAATGAGACTTGTGAATTAGTGACCTTTAAACTGCAATTTGCAACATATTACTCTAAGCATGTTATGGGTGGCGAGAGCGTGCCCCCTCCTTCCCGTTCATCTCTCCGCTGCTCATCATCACACCTGAGGGAGAGGACACACCTGTGCCCTCTCATCAGCCAGCGTACTTAAGGAAGCATCCTTCTGTGACTCAACGCTGGCTCGTCTGGGTATACTGCCGCTGAAAGACAGCAAGTCATCATAACACTGGTAAAAGAAGTTATTAACCTGTATGCTTTTTCCACTGTGCAGGTTGCTGCCATCGTGCGGGTGTGTCACTGAGGGCTGTGCGCTATCCTGCCACTTCTTCTTCCACGATGCTAACCTCCACCTGGTCAGGCTCCACCAGCAGTCCCCTACCCTGCTGGTTCATCTATTCCCCGCTGGAGTCCTGCTGGCTCTCCCTTGGAGCCCACGTAAGTGGTAATTTGACTCACCCATTTTCCCTTACTCCATTCCTCGGCTTACAACTCTCGTTCTCTCTCCACAGGCCCATTCCTCTGGTGAGTGACTGTTCTGTAGCAGTGTGGTTTTTGCTATTTAATAAAAGATTCAAACGTGTGTACTGTTTGATTGGCTCTTTGTTGCTGCACCTTGCACGTGGGCTGAATTATCTAATCAGTCATGACAGAAGGAGCCAGCCTTAACCTCGGCTCAGCAGGTGCAACAGGGGGACAGTCTGCCCTGGATCGCTTAGAGGCGACCGAGCAACAGGTCTCCCTGATGAACCAGCAGCTGCAAACAGTGATGCAAACAGTGATGCAGCAATTGGACACCATCATGCATCATTTGGCTGGGATGGCTGCTCCGGCCTCAGCTTGCCCCCATTGTTCAGCCACCAGTTTGCCATCCCACCTCCGTTCCCACACCAGCCCCGTTCGCGGGGGAGGTGGGGAAATGCAAGGAGCTTTTACACCAGGTGCGGATGTATTTGGAGCAGGTCGGGGGGGGGGGTACCTGATGGAGATTTGCTAAGATTCAATTTTGGGCCACATCAGACAGCCCTGAGGGCCATAGTTACACATTTGACCAATTCATGGCCGCCTTTTGTCGCATGTTTGACCACACCGAGAGTCAGGGGAACAGAGCCACCTTATGACTCTCCGCCAGGGTGCCAGTCTGTGGCTGAGTTCTTTGTGGAGTTTCAGGTCGAAGCAGCACACTCGGGGTGGAACGAGGTTGCGTTACGCAGCGCATTCCTCCACGGGTTAAATGCCCATCTCTGCGATGACCTGGCGGTTCATGCTGTTCCTGATACACTCGATGGTCTTATTGATCAGGCTGTGGGGTTGGACAACCGCTATCTTGAGCAGGTGAGGGAGCGACAGGCCTCCTCTCGCTCATCCGCCGAGCGGATGCCCGCTGCGTTGACTGACACTGGGGGTCCGGTCCTCCTCCCGAGCCGACGGACCTCAGTTGGTTTCAATTAACCGATGATGAGCATCGGCGGAGGAGGAGGACTGGTGCATGCTTGTACTGTGGTTCACCGAAGCACAGTCGGGACGAGTGCCCCCAGCGGCCAAAAAGACACGGGCCATCAGTAACTGTAGGGGGTCTGGTGGGCGGGTCCAAGTTAACTCCCCCCGGCAATTTCTCTATTCCAGCCCTCGTGCAATTGCCGGGGGTCAGGAGGAGGGTCTTAGTGTTAATTGATTCAGGGCAGAGGGCAATTTCGTGTCGGCCCGACTTGTCCAGGACCGGGGTATTCCCGCTCTTAAATTGCCCCATCATCAACGTGTTACCACCATATCTGGCCGTGAGGTTGCGGTTATCGCCGAATGCACGCGGCCGGTTGCCATCCTCTTGTCCTGGAATCATTGGGAGGAACTAACGTTCCTAGTTCTCCCAAATTCATCATCCCCGATGATTCTGGGTTATCCATGGCTCCGGAGGCACAGCCCCATGATAAACTGGGGGCGTAACTCCATCTCCTCCTGGAGTCCGTTCTATTTGGCCAATTGTTTAAGTTCAACCGAAGGTGCTCCATCTCTTCCGGTCTCTCCTCCTCCGGTCGAGCCGCCGGACCTCAGCCTCGTCCCCTGGGTTAATCATGATTTGGGGGAGGTTTTCAGCAAGTCGAGAGCGCTGTCGCTTCCGCCTCATCGCTCTTATGACTGTGCTGTGGACCTCGTCCCGGGGGGCGAGGCTGCTGTCCAGCCGGCTCTACAGCTGAGTCTGGGTCCCCTGCCAGACTCAGCTTCGTGGCACTTTTTCCTTGCATTTATGTATATTTATTCTATTTGTTGCTTTTGAGTTTCATTATTGCCTTTTTATGTTTCTATTTTATGTTTTGAGTTCTATGATGTGTTTCTCTGGGTTGACAGCTGTTGGCTGTGTTTCCGGGGTTACGTTCCACTGGGTGTGTCACCCGCCAGGCTGTCAACCGCCCCTCCCTCACCTGTCATTACCACCCAGCTGATTCTAATCACCAGTTTTGTTCCTTCTCCTGCTCCGGGTCCCGCACCTGTTTTCACTCATGTTGTCATTTTACTTTGTACTTATACTCAGTTTGTTCATTTAGTCCTCACCGCTTTGTTGAATGTCTGCATGGATGTTTTTTTTGTTATCATCCCAGCCGCTGAAGTTTTTTCTGCTTCTTCAGAGCATACCTTGCTTTGAGGCAATCACTGTAAGCTTATCCTTGATTGGCATTTTTGTATTATTGTCACCTTCGGACTGTTTCTGTTCTTTTGTTAATCAAACACACAAATTCCATCCAGCGCCTGGGCTTGTCTCTCTCTCTCTGCGCCTCATAGAGGTGCATATGACACCTTTTTCCCCCCTCATAAATTTACTACAGCTTTTCATTAAAATGTGCATTTTTCTTTGTTTTTAAACTCCAGTTTTACAGCTTTTCTTGTAAGTGTAATTTGCTTGTCCTCATAGATTTTCAAATTTGAATATTTCTTCTTCCATGTTTACATACTCATGTAAATTTTTAATTTAAAATATTGTTCTTTTTTCTTCTCACAAAAAATTCAGAACTTTTTCTTGAAAATTTTAATTTACTCTTATTATTTATTATTTAATTTTTTACTTAAATATTTTAAATTTGGGGAGTATTCCCCCCATTATTTTCATATTAATTTGTAAATTATGTAGCAAATTAAATATGTTTATTTCTTCCATCAAATTTGCACTTTTGTTTTTATAAATCTGCTACTTTTTTTTCCACAATATTTTTTATTGAACCTTTCTTTTAACAAACATGACACAAACAATCAAACATTAACACTAAAGTAATTTTTTTAAAAAAGTACTAAAAACACCCACAACCACTAACAAAAGCAAGTCATCAACAATGCTCCTCTGTTTAGCCTAGGTAATCCATTACATAAGTATACATATTATACATTCACCAATTTGGAATTTACAAGGTCCACACACATCATTCACCTTCTTCAGAAGTTATGTTTAATTTCTTTACATAATCAATGAAAGGTCTCCATATATTCTCAAACACATTTTCCTTTGATTTCAGTATGTATGTTATTCTTTCTAGTGGAAGGTTTGTTAACATCTGTCTTAACCACTGAGTCACATCTGGTCTATGAGTCTTTTTCCACAGTAGTGCAATACATTGAAGGTCTGACTGAGGTCTATGAATGCTCTTTCACTCTTATTAAAGTTATGCTTTTCTGGATACAGACCCAACAAAAACAGTTTAGAGTTCAATATGAATTGTTTTGAAATTATTTTTTCAATTGTTACCCTCACCTCTTCCCAAAACATTCTAATTTTTCTACATTCCCATAAACAATGAAATAGGGTTCCTTTACTTTCCGTACATTTTGTGCACGTATCTGGTATGTTTTTGTTAAATCTATTTAACTCCACCGGTGTAACATACATCCGCATTAACCATTTAAAATGTATCAATTTAAGACGTACGTTTATTGATTTGGTTTGAGCTTCTGTACAAGCCATTTCCCATTGTTCCTCTGAAATTTCAGTTTGCAGGTCTTCTTTCCAATAATTCAGTCTTTTCTGTGAGTTTTCCCTTGAGGATAGTGTCATTGAGTTATAAAACTCTGAAATAATACCCTTTCTTTTACTATCTTTTGTCAAAATTTTTTCCAAGGATGAATAAGTAGGTCGGGTGAGAGCATTATTTTGATTTGATCAAATAAAATTCCTAAGCTGAAGATATTTTAAAAAATGTGTTCTATTAAGATTAAATTTGATCCTCAGTTCTTCAAAAGACATTATGTTATCTGAACATGACAAATATAAGTCTTGAATCTTTTGAATCCCTTTTAAATTCCATACTTTAAATACAGCATCCGCTCTCCCTGGTGTAAAATATTGATTACCCCATATTGGGCTAAATTGTGACAATAAGTGTGGTTCTTTTAAATATTTTTTGGTTTCACACCATATTTTGATCATATGCTTTACAATTGGATTTTTAACTTGTTTCTGTAATTTTTTAGCTGAGTCTGAGTATATGAATAAGGGAAGAGGTAAAGGTAAATTGTATGATTCCATTTCAGTCCAGTGAGGGAGATCATTTGATGAAAAATAATATGTCATAGACCTCAGATGTGCTGACCAGTAATACAACATAAAGTTTGGACATTTCAGACCTCCATGATCAAATGGTAAATATAGTAAGGACAGACGTAATCTAGCCTTCCTATTGTTCCATATAAATTCCACTAACTTTTTTTTAATTCTTGAGAATAGATCTGAAGGTGGTGGTAAAGGAATGTATTGAAATAAAGAATTTTGGGTAAGGTATTACTTTTAAGTATATTAATTCTCCCGATCATCGACATTGGTAGTGACATCCATCTCTGAAGCAACTCATTAATATCTGTCATTAAGGCTTCACAGTTGGCACTGGCGACTAATTCTAGCTTAGGCACAATTTGAATTCCTAAATATTTAAACTGATTTACAACATTGAATTGATTTACCTCAGGAGCTGGGTGATTTCTCTGGGTCTCGTTTAGCATTAATATTGAAGATTTAGTTTTATTTATTTTATATCCTGATATTTCCCCAAAGTTCTTTATTAAATTTAACAAGGTCGGAATTGATTTTTTAAAATTCGACATAAACAAAATTATGTCATCGGCATACAGGGAGATTTTATGTTCTGTTGGTCCTACTTTAATTCCATATATTTGTGGATGTAAACATACTGCCATTGCTAAAGGTTCAATTGCCATAGTAAACAGTAAAGGTGAAAGTGGACAGCCTTGTCGACATCCTCTATTGATTTTGAGATATTGCTGATTGTTAGGATTTCTGCTGTAGCATTATTGTATATTATCTGAACCCATTTTATGAAATTATTTCCAAGTCCAAACTTTTGTAGGACTTCAAAAAGAAAGGGCCAATCGACCCTATCAAAGGCCTTTTCGGCGTCCAATGATAGGAGAGCTGTATCCGGTGCTTCTTTATTAGAATAAATAATATTAAATAGTCTTCTTACATTATGGAAGCCTTGTCTTCCCATTATAAAGCCATTCTGATCTCGGTTAATAATATTTGGTAATATTTCTTGTAGTCGTCTTGCTAAAATTTTACAGATTATCTTAAGGTCAGCATTTAATAGGCTTATTGGTCTCATGTTTTCACATTTATTAGAGGGTTTACCTGGTTTTGGCAACAGTATAATTAAGGCATTATTCATGTATGGTGGTAAATTACTATTTTGAAATGCTTCTAAAACCATTTCCAAAAATGGTTTTATTAATTTATTCTTAAATTTTTTATAGAGGTCAACTGGAAAACCATCTGGTCCTGCCCTTTTTTCCTGATTTCATATTATCAATGGCTAGCCCAACTTCTTCTTGACTAATTTTTGACTCCAGTATCTCCCTATTTTCAATTGGAATACACGGTATAGATAATCCGTCCAAAAACCCATTTAGTTTAGTTAAGTCAGTTTCATTTTTTGTATCATATAGTTTTTCATAATAATCTCTAAAGGCACTATTAATTTCTAAAGGATCTACAACTGCCTGTCCGTTACTTATAATACTGGTAATTGGTGTTTTAAATTCTAATTGTTTAATCTGCCATGCCAATAATTTCCCTGATTTTTCACCTTGTTCATAAAAAGTTTGCTTCAATCTTAGAAGACTCGAGGCAGCTCTATCTGCTGATTTTTTGTCATATTCAGCTCTCAGAATCAGTAATTCGTTCTCTAACTTTGGATTACTTCCTGCATACACTTTTTCTTGAAGAATTTTTATTTTACGTTCCAATTGGACTCTCTCCTCTCGAGTCTTCTTAGATTTTGAACCTGTATAACTAATAATATGCCCCCTAATAAAAGCTTTGAAAACCTCCCACTTTATACATGCTGATGTTTGTGTAGTATTGATATCAAAGAACTCATCTATCTGTTTTTCTATGTACTTAACAAATTCCTCATCCTGAAGCCATTTATGCTGAAATTGCCACCTACCTGGAACCTTTGTCAATTTCTTATCTACATATATTAGACAGCAGGGTGCAGGATCAGATATCACGATGTTATCATAGAAACAGTTTTGAATCTTGGACCTTAATTCTGTGGAGATCAAAAAATAGTCAATACGTGAGAATGTCTTGTAGGTATTAGAATAACAAGAATAGACTTTGACTTGTGGTTTCATTTCTCACCATATATCTAGCAATCTCAATTCTTTCATAAAATGATTAATGGTCATCCTGCATCCATTGTGCGTACAGTCCAGTCCTGTTGATCTATCTATACTGGGATTCAATGTACAATTAAAATCCCCTGCTATTATATGTTGCCCTGTGAGTGATGGTAATGTAAGAAATAAATTAACGAAGAAGTTTTGATCATCTATATTGGGACCGTATAAGTTCACCAGATTTATATTTTCTAATAACAAAGATCCTTGGATGATTAGATATCTTCCTAATTTATCTCCAATTACATTTTTCACTTGAAATGGGACTGTTTTATGTATGAGAGTCATAACTCCCCTGGCTCGGGATGAAAATGATGAGGTGAACACATTTCCCTGCCATCTTCTCCTAATTCTTTTTACATCCTCCTCTATTAGATGAGTTTCTTGTAAAAACACAATTTTTGAACCTATGTCTTTTATTTTATTCATAACTTGTTTAAGTTTTTTTTAGATTTTGTAGACCTCTGCAATTCCATGAAGTTAAATTAAGATTAACGCTTTGGTCTATGATCAATAAAGAGTTTGAGATTACCTTGCAAAATACATAAACATGCTCATACAGAGAAGCAAAAACATGGATGGTTGAACATTCATCCCACAAACTACACAAAAACAAATTCCTTCTCCCCACATTCGTGGTAATCCCCCCAAAATCAAAAAAAAAAAAAAAATCCATCTCCCGCTATAGCCAGTGACGGCTCCACACCCGCGAGGATCAGTCAAACCACTCACTCTTTTCTCCTCTCAATCACCCTGACTACTACTTTTAATGACATGACATTAACTCTCTTCTGTAGTTTTTCCAACTTAACTCCAAAATTTTATAGCAACTTTGTACATCATAGCTTTTAAAAAAAAAAAAAAAAAAAAAAAATATATATATATACTGTATATATACGTATATATATATATATATATATATATATATACGTATATATACAGTATAATACAATCTATATTTTGTAGACATGCTATATGTTTCAGATCAGTCAGATACTTGTACAAATGCTTACATATTCTACCTTTATATCTTGTTCTTGCTTCATGCTTAGCTCCCACCAGTCTCTCCTTGGATCTGCTTGATAAGCTCCTGCGCCTCCTGAGGGGTCTTGAAGATATGGGTTCTCCCTTTATATGTGACCAGCAGTCTTGCCGGATGAATCACTCTGTGACGAATCCCGAGGTTGCGCAGCTCTTTACGGGCGGGGTCAAACTGTTTCCTTAATTGTTGAATTCCTGTGGCCAAATCTGGGTAGAACTGCACCTGTTGATCCTGGTATTTAATTTCTCCTTTAGCTCGCGTTGCGTTGGTGACCGTCATCTTTTCTCTGTAGCTGAGGAACTTCATAATCAGCGTCCTCGGTGGTGTCTTATTATCTCTCGGTGGGCCGATTTGGTGAGCGCTCTCTAAGTCGACCGATGACTGCAGATCCGCGTTGTTCAGTGCTTCTGGAATCCACTTTTCCAAAAAGAAACATGTATCTCGTCCCTCCGTTCCCTCCAGGAGGCCCACCAGCCTTAAATTATTCCGGCGCGACCGGGATTCTAAGTCCAGGACATTATCTTCCAGACGTTTATTTTTTAAGTCCAATGTTTGCACCTGTGGCAACCCCCGCAACAGACTGGGACAGACAGCTCGCTCTTCTGGTTTTTTCCGCTGCATGCTGTGAAGTAATCTGCCATTCATGCATGGTTTCACTGCTGTGATGTTAATGTCCCACTCATGCATTGTGTTCATGCATCCTGTACTGTCTGTGCCTCTCATATGCAAATGCCCAGATCGACTGCTGTGAATGTCTTTGATGTATTGTCTGAGCTGAGTATATAAGCTGTCTGATTTTCATGTTCATTCTCTCATTGCTCTGATTCCTTCAACTGCGGCTGACACACACACTGTGTCTCTTTGCCTGAGAGCCTGAGGAACGCCGCTCCAGTCTGCTCATACTTGGGCTGGGGCGGATGTTCCTGTGAAGGCGGTATGATTTAATAAACCTACTTAAAACTCTCAACGCTGCCTTTATTTTATCTGCCGCTTCACTGGTGACCCCGAGAATGCACACGCTTTGTGCAACACAACCTTCTGGTCTGGACGGCCACGCTGGCGACCCGACGCTGACAAAAACACGCTGCCAGCGAACACAGCAGCCTGACGCAAACGATCTGCCCTCCCTTCTGCTTCAGGGAGACCTCAACGCAGAGCCAACACAGGCGAGCTACTCTCCGGACATCACCCACGACCGTGAAAAACGCAGAAAACGTCATGGCGCGACCCTCGCCTGAGATCGGGATGTCCACGCTGGACCGGCCGAGGGACACAGAATGTTTTCTCCCTCTCACCGCTCCTCCTCCCTCTCAGCGATCCCACGCATCTACCCGAGCCTGAGGGACAAAGATCGTCTATTTCCCCTCAACACTCCAACGCACCATGACTAATCTGCAGCCACAGCTCAACATAGATGATTATCGGTGCTGTCTGCGCTGATCTCCACCAAGATTCTTGACCCTGACTTGCCTCCCCAGTGGCCCACCCACGCACGGAACCCTGGCACATGCACCGGGGAGATACCAGGACTGCGCACCACGCACGGGACAAATACGGCTCTTCAGACCGCCATCGTCCTCCGCCGCTGCACACAGAACCTTCAGGGCTGCTCGCACACCTGAAGCAAGCACGCAGCTCGCTCACAGGATTCTCTAACGGTCTCAGCCACGGCGCACAGAGGGATTCCAGCCGTCAGCGTTTCCCGAGGGCTTTTAAGGTTGTGCCGGCACCTAAAGTCAACACGCCAAGTCCCTTTGCTTCCTTTTTTTCTTACAGCCGCCCCTGCTTTTCTTCATGGCCACGAGAGGAGTCAGAGACTAATTTTTCTTCTTGTGGACCTCCGCACGTTCAACGGGACAGCCCCTCGACGTCGCAGACCAGCAAGCAATTTTTGCGCGGCTCGGACGATTTCACCGTCCCGGCCGGCACGTACTACCCCCCTCCTCCCTCCCCCTCCTCCTGCAGAGAGCTTTCCCTGCTCGCTGCCAAAGCTGCAATATCGAGGTCTCGGCCGCCTGCCTTGCCCTCTGGGGGGAGCAGTGTGGCAACCCCCACAACAGACTGGGACAGACAGCTCGCTCTTCTGGTTTTTTCCGCTGCATGCTGTGAAGTAATCTGCCATTCATGCATGGTTTCACTGCTGTGATGTTAATGTCCCACTCATGCATTGTGTTCATGCATCCTGTACTGCCTGTGCCTCTCATATGCAAATGCCCAGATCGACTGCTGTGAATGTCTTTGATGTATTGTCTGAGCTGAGTATATAAGCTGTTGACCCCCACGGACCTCCTCCCAGTTTTTCTAGCCCCTGCCGCCGATCTGGTTTATTGTTTGGCTCGGAAAGTGAGACGGCGGAAGAGAGGAAGACGAGCGGGCGCTCTCGTACGACTTCGCAGGAGAGGCTCGCGAACGGCGCTGCCTGGCATATTTCTGTCCAATACCAACTCTCTCTCTAACAAGGTGGATGAACTGAGACTGCTGATGCGTTTTAAGGACCTCGCCTCCTCAGCTGTCCTCTGCTTTACTGAGACCTGGCTCCGGGAAAATATACCGGACAGCGCGCTGCGCCTCGACGGCTTTCAGCTCTTCCATGCTGATCGTGACACACAGCTTTCCGGCAAGACCACAGGAGGCGGTGTCTGCTTCTACATCAACTGCAACTGGTGCTCTGATGTAACGGAAATTTCCAAACACTGTTCTCCTGCCTTGGAATTTCTTGTTATCAATTGCAAGCCCTTCTATTCCCCGCGGGAGTTTGCTTCTTTCATACTCATCGCTGTGTACGCCCCTCCCGACGCGGACACGCGCGAAGCTCAGCGCGTGCTCGCGGATCACATTCAACACACAGAGCGGAGTTTTCCAGACTCGCTGATTATTGTGGCTGGCGACTTTAATCAGTGCAATCTGAGCCACGATCTCCCCCGCTACAAACAGTTTATTAAATGCCCCACCAGAGGATTAAACACACTGGATCACTGTTACACCACAGTGAAAGACGCATATTGCGCTGTTCCTCGCGCTGCGCTGGGATTATCTGATCACGTGATGGTTCACCTCATTCCCACATACAGACAGAGATTGAAGCTCACTAAACCTGTAGTGAGCACTACGAAGATACGGACCAGTGATGCTGAGGAGAAGCTGGAAACGTGCATGGAAATATCTGACTGGGGCATGCTTAAAGGGGCCACGCATGATCTGGATGAGTACACGGACACTGTGAACTCATATATCCACTTTTGTGAAGAGAACATTCTTCCATCACGCACCAGGGTGAGTTACTCTAATGACAAACCCTGGTTCACAGCTAAGCTCAGACAGATCAGGAAGGAGAAGGAAGCAGCGCTGAAAAGTGGAGACAGGGACTGCTACAGGGAGGTTAAATACCGGTTTAACAGAGAGCTGAAGAGGGCTAAATCTCTATACTCAGAGAGACTCCAGCAGCAGTTCACTGCTAATGATTCGGCTTCCGTGTGGAGAGGACTGAGGCAAATCACCAACTATCGACCTAAGGCTCCTAAAGGTCAGGATGACAAAGCCCTTTGTCAGAGACTGTCCCAACACTATGCCCATTTTGACACCTCGTCATCTGTGTCCAACTCCCCCCCTCCCTCCAGCTCCACAGCCTCCACATTCCCTACTTCATTTAAGGCACCCCCCCCTCCTCCCCCCCTCCCCTTATCATCAGTGAGCAGGATGTGCTCAAACAGTTCTCCAGACTGAACCCGCACAAGGCCCCCGGCCCAGACGGCGTGTCTCCCTCCACCCTGAGACTCTGTGCGAAACAGCTGGCTCCTGTATTCACAGACATTTTTAACACCTCCCTTAAGTTATGCCCCGTGCCGTCCTGCCTCAAATCCTCCACCATCATCCCTGTCCCCAAGAAGCCACGGATCACTGGACTTAATGACTACAGACCTGTAGCGCTCACCTCTGTAGTCATGAAGTCCTTTGAGCGCCTGGTCCTGTCTCACCTCAAGTCCATCACCACCCCTCTCCTGGACCCGCTGCAGTTTGCCTACCGAGCCAACAGGTCTGTAGACGATGCAGTCAACCTGGCCCTCCACTCCATCCTGCAGCACCTGGACTCCCCGGGAACCTACGCCAGGATCCTGTTTGTGGACTTCAGCTCCGCATTCAACACCATCCGCCCCGCTCTGCTCCGGGACAAGCTGTCCCTGCTCAACGTGCCTGACTCCCTCTGCAGGTGGATCATCGACTTCCTGACGGACCGGAGGCAGCATGTGCGGCTGGGAAAGACTGTCTCAGACTATACTAGCATCAGCACCGGATCACCCCAGGGCTGTGTACTTTCCCCCCTACTCTTCTCCCTTTACACCAACTCCTGCACCTCCAGCCACCAGTCTGTCAAGTTGATCAAGTTTGCGGACGACACCACCCTCATCGGGCTCATCTCCAACGGCGACGAGTCCGCCTACAGGAGAGAGGTGGCCCAGCTGGCGTCCTGGTGCGACAATAACAACCTGCAGCTGAACGCTCTGAAGACAGTGGAGATGATTGTAGACTTCAGGAAAGTCACAACCCCTCTGCCCCCCCCCACCCTCTCAGGCTCTCCCATCACCACTGCTGATTCCTTCCGCTTCCTAGGCACTACCATCACCAGGGACCTCAAATGGGAGCTGACCATCAGCTCACTCATCAAAAAAGCCCAGCAGAGGATGTTCTTCCTGCGGCAGCTGAGGAAGCTCAAGCTACCCACCAAGATGTTAGTGCAGTTCTACACAGCCATCATCGAGTCCATCCTCACCACCTCCATAACCGTGTGGTACGCAGGAGCCACTGCCAGGGACAGACTAAGGCTGCAGCGCGTCGTGCGCACTGCTGAGAAGGTGATCGGCTGCAAGCTCCCATCTCTCCAGGATCTGTACATCTCCAGGACCCGGAGGCGTGCTGGCCGGATCATAGCCGATCCCTCACACCCTGGTCACGTACTGTTTGCCCCCCTCCCCTCTGGTAGAAGACTTCGGTCCATCCAGACTAAAACCTCCCGTCACATGAACAGCTTCTTCCCCTCTGCCATTAGACTGCTGAACACTAAGTGACTCTCATGCACCATGTACAGCAGCTCAACCAGACTCATGTTAATCATCACTGTTTTCTTCCTGCATTACCGACTGCACTATATAGTTCTCCACAGTATCTGCTGCTGGCTAATATATATTTTAACTGTTGACCAGTATCACTTAATCTTATCCTACACTTTATTACATGTATAGTTTATTTCTCTTATCTTATCATGTTTAATGTTGCAGCACTGTACCGAGACAAATTCCTAGTTTGTGTACTACATGAACAATGGCAATAAACCTGATTCTGATTCTGATTCTGATTCTGGTCTGATTTTCATGTTCATTCTCTCATTGCTCTGATTCCTTCAACTGCTGCTGACACACACACTGTGTCTCTTTGCCTGAGAGCCTGAGGAACGCTGCTCCAGTCTGCTCATACTTGGGCTGGGGCGGATGTTCCCGTGAAGGCGGTATGATTTAATAAACCTGCTTAAAACTCTCAACGCTGCCTTTATTTTATCTGCCGCTTCAGCACCTTTAATTGTAGGCTGGTGACGTCATCTTCAGCGCTGGAGATTCAGAGCTCCGCCTGCGATACTCGTTCCATACAGTCGCTTATTTCTTTTCTCATTCCTTCTATCGCTGCTATAATCCCATCAAATTTAGACGAAAAGTCTGCTCTCACGGAGCTGATGGCAGCAAGTACAGCATTCGTGCCCTCCTCGGCAGTCACCGCTCCGCCGCTAGCTCCCTCCTCCGCCATTGTCCCTGGAGATTTTTCTGCTTCGTCACGAGCGTGGAAGTCTGTTAGCTTGGATTGTTTCGACGAATCACTTTTTCCTCCGCCTGATTTCCCAGCCTTGGTTTTTACCATATCCGCGCCTAAACGCTAGGATAGGTTTTTGTTCCAATTGAGAGAGTTTTAGCCTACTTTTTATTTTTAGGAGCAGAGCAGAGTGAAACACGTCTTCCTACGTGGCCACCATAACCGGAAGTCAATCTGCTACTTTTTACTGGAGATTTTTACAGTTAATTTGTGTTACAACATTTAAACTTTTTTCTTGGAAGTTAGTCTCAAATTTGCATGTTTTTTCCCCTAGAAATTTGTAGAATTTTTATTAATTTTAGATATTTTTTCACAAAATTTGTGATGTTTTTTATTATTTTCTTCCCCAATAATTTGCAGCCATTGTCATGACTGGCAATAATTAGACAACTCACGTGCAGGGAATGACACCAAAGGAAACACACAATGACACAGAGTAACAAGTTTGGTTGAATTCTATTAACGCAAAAGAACGCCTCCACAAGAGAAAAACGCCACTCGCCAGGGGAAACACACAGCCTGAAACGAGAAACAAGAGCAGGTGAATTAGGAGGGAGACAAAACAAGGGGAAATAGGACAACACTCACGTGGAAGTATTAGAGGACCTGGCAGAAGAACCCAGCACTTAAAGCGAACCTCCTGATGATGCAGGATGGCAAGGGTGAGGTGTTTGACCGGGTGATGATGGTTGCTGATGTGGTGATGATGATGATGGGGCAGGTGAGCACACAACAACCCTGGAGATGCACCACAAAGGAGGTAGCAACCTGTAAAGAGGTAAGCAAATGATTAAAGGGTTTTCCAAGTTTAAAGAAAATAGATATTCACTGCTGAAGCAGGTTGTATACCCAATGAGCCAGCGCCAAGGCGTTGAAGAGATATATTTAAGCGCTGGTGAGTCAGAGGAGCAGCTGCGTCTCATCACGCAGGTGGAGATGATTACCCGCGGAGTAGGTGAAATTTGAACCGGACGGGCGGGAGAGGAGTACGCTCACCAGACCATGACAGTGCACCCCCCCCACCCCCCCAAGGAACGCCTCCTGACGGTCCACTGGGCTTGGTGGGATGTGCCTTGTGAAAGGCCTGGACCATCTCCTTGGCGTGGAAGTTGGAACCAGGAATCCACCACCTTTCTTCTGGTCTGTAGCCCTTCCAGTGGATGAGATATTGGAGCCCCCGGCCCCGACAGCAAATGTCCAGAATCCTCTGGACCGTGTAAGTGGTCTGGCCATCGATGATCCGAGGGGGAGGAGGCAGCTTAGGGGCAGGGCAGAGAGGGCTGGCGGACAGGGGTTTGATTTTGGAGACGTGGAAGGTGGGGTGTTATCCGCATTGCCAGTGGGAGCTTTAAGCAGACCGGGATGTCGTTGATGATCTTGGAGGTGGGAAATGGGCCCAGGAAATGAGGAGATAGTTTCCTGGACTCCGTCTTCAATGATACCTGGTCTGCTGATAACCACACCTGCTGCCCGATGGAATACTTAGGAGCTGGAGCTCGCCTGCGATCAGCGTATTGGCGATTCAGTTTGGCTGACCGGGCGAGGGCAGCATGAGTGGCCTTCCACAGCCATAGCCGGTGACAGCGACGTGCGTGAGCCCCCATTGATGGAACTGCCACGTCCCTCTCCGCCATGGGTAATAAGGGAGGGGTGTACCCCTTGGATGCCTCAAATGGGGTCAATCCGGTGGCCGTTGAGACAGCAGTGTTGTGGGAGTACTCCACCCAAGTCAGGTGGGTACTCCATGAACTTGGGTTGGAGGCTGCTACACACCTCAGGGTGGCTTCCAGGGATTGGTTGGCGCACTCAGCCTGCCCGTTACTCTGTGGATGATACCCAGATGTGAGGCTGACAGTCGCACCAAGGGAGCGGCAGAAGACTTTCCAGATTTGAGACGTGAACTGTGGACCCCAGTCAGACACAATGTCCATGGGAATGCAATGTAACCGGATGACATGGTTCGCTGTTTCAAAAGCAGAAGGTAGTTTGGGGAGGGGCGCCAGGTGGATCGCCTTGGAGAAGCAATCCACACAGGTGAGGATAACAGTCTTACCCTGAGATGGAGGAAGTCCAGTGACAAAGTCCAGGGTAATGTGGGACCAGGGTCGGTGAGGGATGGGGAGTGGATGAAGAAGGCCAAAAGGGGGTGAGGAGTCCGTCTTGTTGCGGCAACAGGTCTGACAAGCATTGACGTACTTCCGGACATCAGTTCGCAGGGTGGGCCACCAAAACACTCGACGAATGAGGTTAATAGTCCGGGTAATGCCAGGATGGCAGGCAAAAAAGCTGGTGTGGCCCCACTTGATGACGTCACTGCGAAGAGAGTCTGGGACAAACAGTCAATCATCAGGGCCCCCTTCTGGTGTGGGCTCTGTGGATAGAGCCTGCCGGACCCTCCGTTCAATGTCCCACAAGAGTGCTCCAAGGAAACAGGAGGGTGGGACGATGGATTGGGGAATGGAGGGAGGGGTAGGGGGGTTGGGACAGAACTGGCAGGAGAGAGCATTCGGTTTAATATTGAGGGAGCCAAGCCTATAAGTAATGTTAAGATTGAATCTAGCAAAGAATAGGGCCCAGCGGGCCAGCCTGGCACTCAGCCTGCAGGCCGACCGAAGATAGTCTAAATTTTTATGGTCGGTCCACACAATTACGGGCTGGGGCGCTCCCTCCAACCAGTGCCTCCACTCCTCCAGGGCCAATTTAATGGCCAACAGCTCCCGCTCTCCTACGTAATTCCTCTCCGCAGGCATTAGCCGCTGAGAGAAATACGCGCATGGATAGAGCTTCTCATCTGAGGCTGAGCGCTGCGATAGGACAGCACCCACCCCCGAGTCAGAAGCATCCACCTCTAAAATGAACTGGAGCTGGGGGTTAACCTGAGCCAAGATAGGGGCGCTGGAGAACAGATCCTTCAATTTGTGAAAGGCCTGTTCTGCTGCCTTGGACCAACTAAAGGGAACTTTTATCGAGGTCAGCTGGGTCAGAGGCTGTGCTATCCCACTATAGTTTCTGATGAAATGGCGATAAAAATTTGCAAACCCCAAGAAGTGTTGAAGCTCCTTGCGGGAGTGGAGTGTAGGCCAATTCAGCACAGCCTCCACCTTGGCCGGGTCGGCCCTCAGCTCTCCTTCAGCCACCATAAAACCCAGGAAAGAAGTGGAGCGGGTGGAAAACTCACACTTCTCAGCTTTAACTTAAAGCTGATTCTCCAGGAGCTGCTGCAAAATGGTCCGGACATAGACTGTGTGTTCCTCTGGCATGCGTGAAAAAATCAAAATGTCGTTGAGATAAATGAAAACAAATTGATTGACCATATCGCGGAGGACGTCGTTGATCATCTTTTGGAAGATGGCGGGGGCACTGGTGAGCCCAGATGGCATCACCAGATATTCAAATTCCCCAGGTGTGTTTTAAAAGCCATCTTCCACTCATCCCCATTGTGAATGCGAACCAGATGGTATACGTTCTGCAAGTCCAATTTAGTAAACACTCGCGCGCGCTGAAGGAGCTCAAACGCGAAGTGTATTGGGGCAGAGGATACTTGTCCTTAACAGTAACGGCACTGAGCTCACGATAGTCAATGCACGGGCGTAGGGAACCATCCTTCTTACCAACAAAAAAAAATCCTGCCCCAAGAGGAGCTGATGAAGGCTGAATGAGGCTGGCGTTCAGAGAATCTTTAATATAGCCCTCCATCGCCTCCCTCTCCGGCCCAGAAATACTGTAGAGCTGGCTGGACAGCAGCTGTGCACCCGGGAGAAGGTCTATAGCGCAATCATAAGAGCGATGGGGAGGTAAAGAAAAAGCACTCTAGACTTGCTAAAGACCTCTTCGAGGTCATGATAGACCTTGGGCACAAGGCTGAGGTCCAGCGGCTCTACCGGAGGGGAAGAGATGGATAGCATAGGTGAACACTCGGCCGAACTGAGACAAGATGCCAAACAATACGGACTCCAGGAAAAGATGGAATAATTAGCCCAATTAATAATAGGGTTATGCTTCTGGAGCCACGGGTAACCGAGAACCACCAGTTGACCAGATTTTGGGAGAATATAAAATGAAATGGTCTCCCGGTGGTTGCCGGAAAGAAGGACGGACACCGGCTCAGTTTTCTCGGTGATAGTAGCCACCTTTTCGCCCGATAATGTAATAACATTTAGGGACCTGGGCAATTTGATTGTACGGATGGCTACATCCCATACGAAATGTACAGAAATGAAATTCTGCTCTGCCCCTGAGTCAATCAAAGCCTTAGCCATCCTCTCGACCCCCGGAAACTGAATGAGGGCCGAAATAGATAAGTTACCAGGGGGGATGACTGGATTTCCCGCCCGTCAGATCCCCCATGACTACTGACGGACCGCATCTTTTGGCTTCAGCTGACACCCCTGCAGTGTGTGCTTGAGGGAGCCACAGTACATGCAGGCGCCGATTCTCCTTCACCTCTGGTGTTTCTCCGCAGTCAGATGGACCTGGCTGAACTCCATAGGCTCAGAAAAAGAATCAGCTCCAGCTGTATCAGAAGCCGAAGGGGATGTGCATGCCCTGGGCGGGTGGGAGGGGGCTTTGTGCTCCTTCGCGCGCTCGCGATATTGGTTGTCAAGACTGACAGCCTGATCAATTAAACTGTCCAAGGAGGAGGGAACCGCATGAACTGCTAGGTCATCCCGAAGGTGTTCATTTAAACCCTGGAGGAAGACGCTTCGTAACGAAATGTCATTCCATCCTGAGTCCACTGCGATGACCTGAAACTCCACAGAGTAGTCGGCAGCTGACCGGCTACCCTGACGGAGTGACATTAAGAGGCCCATGATGTTACCCTCACTTTCTGAACAGTCAAACGCACGAGTGAATTCACCCACAAATCTTTCAAATGAATAAGTGAGACCCTCCGGACTGTCGAGAATGGCTTGGGCCCAGCTGAGGGCCCTGTCCCGCAGTAAGAGGGTCATAAAATGAATTTTGGCTGTGTCATCCAGGTACTTCCCCCACCACCACCACCACCTGGCTCAAATACAGCCAAACATGGCATAAAAACCCCCCTGCATTTCCCCACCTCCCGTGCGTACAGGGCAGGCGAGGGAATGGAGGTGGTTTGGCGCACGATAGAAGAAACTGGGACAACAGGCAGAGGAACAGGTACCGTCTGAGACAGATGGCCCAAATGCTCGGCGACCGTGTCCAGCTGCTGTGTAATGGTTTGCAGCTGTCAAGTCAGCACAGCCACCTGCCTCTCTGTGGCATCTAAATGGTCTAACACAGAGTGTTCCGCTGATGTCACTCCCGCTGAGCTTGCAACATGGCTGGCTCATTCTGTCATGACTGGCAATAATTACACAGCTCACGTGTAAGGAATGACACCAACAGAAACACACAATGACACAGAGTAACAAGTTTGGTTGAATTTTATTAATGCAAAAGAACGCCTCCGCAAGAGAAAAACACCACTTGCCAGGGCAAACACACCGCCTGAAATGAGAGACGACAGCAGGTGAATTAGGAGGAGACAAAACAAGGGAAAATAGGACAACACTCATGTGGGAGTATTAGAGGACCCAGCAGAAGAACCCAGCACTTACAGCAAACCTCCTGATGACGCAGGATGGCAAGGGTGAGCTGGGTGAGGCGTCTGACCTGGTGATGACGGTCGCTGATGTGGCGATGATGATGTGGTAGGTGAGCACACAACAACCCTGTAGACGCACCACAAAGGAGGTAGCAACCTGTGAAGAGGTAAGCAAATGATTAAAGGGTTTTTCAAGTTTAAGGAAAATAGATATTCACTGCTGAAGCAGGTAGTATACCCAATGAGCCAGTGCCGAGGCGCTTAAGAGAAGATCTATTTAAGCACTGGCGAGTCAGAGGAGCAGGTGCGTCTCATCATGCAGGTGGAGATGATTACCTGCGGAGTAGGTGGAGGTTGAACAGGATGGGCGGGGGAAGAGTGCATTCACCAGACCATGACAGCCATTTCCATTAAAACTGACTTTTCTCCTGAAAATAAGTGATTGTTTTTCACTCAGATATTTAGTTGGGTTTTTTTTTTAATTAAATTTGTGACTCTCTTTTGTAAATTTAGAATTTTTTAGAAACAATTCTCCCCCCCACACACATACACACAGTCCAAAAACATGGTTTGTGGGTCCAAACAAAGGCCACAATTCTACAAAATATACCAAGGTGGGTCGGGTGGTCTTCCAGCATCCCTAGACCACTGGATCATGAGACGAGGTGAGTCAAGGGGCCTGCCCAAGTCCAAGGGTTCCCGGACCGGAGTACATGGTGGGTCTGGTAGCCTGCCCAAGTCCCAAGGCCACCGGATCACAAAACAACAGCGTTCAGGAGGTTACCTGAAGTCTATAGGGCTCCAGATCAGAGAACCAGATGAGTCAGGCACGTTGAGCTCGGGGTGCAGTAACAAAGGAGCTTCAACTTTGGAAGACAACACAGGAGTCTCCTGCTCCGGCGATAACATAGGAGCCCTTTGCTCTGGGGATAATAACATAGAGGCTTTAAACTCAGGAGATGACCTGTGAGCTCTTTGCTCTGGGGAAAACAATGTATGACCTCTCTGCTCTGGGGAAAACAATATGGAGGTTCCAAATTCAGAAAATAACATTGGAGTCTCTTGCTCAGGAGTTAATAACACTGGGGTTTCTAGCTCTGGAACTAGCAATATAGGAGCTTTTAGCTCTGGAGGCACCAACATGAGAGTTTCTAGCTCTGGAGATCTCAATCTAGGAGCTTTTTGCCCTGGAGACAGTACATGAGGGGCCTTCGGTGCAGGGGCTAAAAGCAGCTGAGGAGCGGCGACCCCAGGCGGCAAAGGTGGAGTGAACTGCTCGGATGGCCGCGGTGGAGCAGACTGCTCGGACAAACCAGATGGAGGTCCCCTGACCTCTGGAACAATGGGTGGAGGTCCCCTGACCTTTGGAACGACGGGTGGAGGTCCCCTGACCTCTGGGCCAACGACAAGTGGAGGCCCCCCGACCTCTGGGATGACTAATGGAATGTGCCGCTCAGGCGATGGTGGGGCATGTACCTCAGAGACAGCTGTAGCTATAGCATGCAACACCATCCCTGACAGTGGCACCTTGGACATGGGGGAAGAAATGGAGGACGGGTCAGTGCAGGAATCAACATTGGAGCTCGGCAGAGAAAGGCCAAAAGCAGATGGGCGCTGCAACTGGGTTCCCCCACCAAGAGTAAGGCAAGACTCTTTAAGTATAAATGTTAATGATACTAAATGAGGTACTTGCCTTAACTCCTGCTCCCCTGTCGGCGAGGTCCCTAATGACTCCGCTTCTGGAGAGGTGTTCTGACATGCAGCAGCAGCGAGGGCACCAGCGCAGATGCGGGAGCCGGTACTGCAGGGATGATGATGGGCGACGCAGCTGCTGTGGAAACCAATGTGGGAGAGCCCTCCAGGGCTGAAATGCTCCATGAGGCTGAAACAGTCACTGCCGGAGAGTGAACATGATGAGAAGCAGTCTCTGCAGGAGCATGCACGTGAAGAGAAACAGTCTCTGCTGGAGCGTGCACATGGAGAGGGTCAGCAACGGTTGAGCTCACCTCCTCCATTGTGGAACCAGCTGGTGGAAGAACAAGCTCCGGTGCTAGCCAGGGCTTGTACTCCAGTATTAGCTCCATCTGCATGATCTCCGCCTGATTCTGTTCCTCCTGCTCTGTAGTATCCATCGCTGATGTCGGGAAGTGTTGAGTCAAACTAGGTTTCTGAAGACTGACATCTTGGAAAAGGAAACAACTTGTTGGATAAAGTGAACATGAATGAAAGCAGCAAGCTGGATGAGAAACAGTCTACAGCAGTTCAATGGATGTGGCCAGAGCAGCTTGCAGCTTGGGTGGAGCTAATCTACCTGAAGTTTGAAAAGGGTTGGAGACCAGTAGGGAGTAGGAAACGGGAGGGGTCGTGCAGATACACTGCTGAGAGACATTTAAGTTTCTTAGTAGCAGCAGGACTGTAATGTGCTTGATTGAAACATCTACAACAACCAGATAAACAGCCGGTAAGGCATTAATGTTTAAATTTATGTTGAAGCTGCTTCTTATTGATGACATTGAGTCAGCACAAGTTTGGTTACACTCTGAGTGATAAGCTGCAGCTGTTGAGCATTCAAGTAATTATGGTTGTAAAATTGATTGAGCTGGCTTTCATGTGTGGTTTCTGACTAATGGGTTATTTAGTCACTGGTGGTAGTATTTTAAAACAGTTAATGTATTGATAACTGAATAAATATGGGTGTTTTCGAAATATGTCCAGGGTGTACCCTGCCTCTCGCCCAAAGATGCTGGGATAGGTTCCAGCCCCCCCGCGACCCAAAAAGGATTAAGCGGAAGAAGATGAATGAATGAATGTTTTCAAAATATGACATTAGAAAAAATAGAAAAAGAAAAAAACATATTTAGTAAAATTGGTTGTGGTTATGGATAAGATTGGTTCTGGTTATGGGGTGTTAGGAGGTAATTGATATAAGTTAATAAATAAATTATGGAATTTTATCTTAATGTATTTAAGGGAATGGTGTTTAATTATTTATTAACTTAGCTATTTATTGGTATTTAAAGGATATATTTATATTTAAATATTGTAGTGATTTAGAGTGTTTTTTGTGTGTTAAAGGTTTTTCATCGCATACCTACCAGCCTGCAAGCTGAAAGGCAAAGGTCCATATTCCCAAAAAATTAAATAAAGGAAAAAAAGGACAAGCTGTTTGGTCACTTTAGATTAGATTAGATTAGATTCAACTTTATTGTCATTACACATGTATGAATACAAGGTAACGAAACACAGTTTAGCATCCAATCAGAAGTGCAAAGGACAGCAGTGCAGTATATACGGTAATTAACAGTATGTGCAATTTAAGCAAATATATGCAAATATATGCAGCAGTGCAGAAAGTTAAAAGTACTGTTATGTGCAAATAATGTGCAATAAGTTAGATGTAGTTTTGTAGTTATGCAGTTATGTACAGGTGAGGATGGTAAAAGATGATTGTAAGAGAGTCAGCGGGGAACTAAGTTCAATAACGTGACAGCTGTTGGAAAGAAACTGTTCCTAAACCTGCTGGTTCTAGTCCGAAGGCTTCTGAAACGTCTTCTGGAGGGGAGAAGCTGGAACAGTCCATGAGCAGGATGGTTGGAGTCCCTAAGAATGCTGCGTGCCCGGCACAGACATCTTTTCCTGTAGACGTCCTCTATAGCTGGAAGTGGAGTCCCTGTGATGCGTTGGGCAGTTTTCACCACCCGCTGCAGCGCCTTGCGGTCAGCTACAGAGCAGCTCCCATACCAGAGTGTGATACAGTTGGTCAGGGTGCTCTCTATCACGCAGCGGTAGAAGTTGCCCAGGATGTCAGTTGACAGATGGTTCTTCTTCAATGTCCTCAAGAAGAAGAGGCGCTGATGGGCCTTCTTGATCAGGCTGGTGGTGTTCACTGACCAGGACAGGTCCTCTGAGATGTGGGTCCCCAGGAATTTGAAGCTGGGGACACGTTCAACAGCTATGCCATTGATATGGATGGGGTCATGTGTCTCTTCCCTCTCCTTCCTGTAGTCCACTATGAGCTCCTTGGTTTTGCTGGTGTTAAGGATCAGGTTATTGTCAGCGCACCAAGTAGCCAAGTGCTCAACCTCTGCCCTGTAATCTGACTCGTCGTTGTCCCTGATGAGTCCAATCACCGTGGTGTCATCTGCGAACTTTATGATGGAATTGGATCCATACATAGGCCTGCAGTCATGGGTGTAGAGGGAGTAGAGGAATGGGCTGAGCACACAGCCCTGTGGTACACCAGTGTTGAGTGTGATGACGGAAGAACGGTTGGAGCCTGACCTAACATGCTGGGGTCTGTTGGTCAGAAAATCCATGATCCAGTTGCAGGTGGAGGTACTGATTCCCAGGTCCCCAAGTTTGGTGAGCAACTTGGAGGGGATAACTGTGTTGAATGCTGAGCTGAAGTCAATAAACAGCATTCTTGCGTGGGTGTTCTTGTCATCCAGGTGTGAGAGTACATAGTGCAGCGCTGTAGAAACCGCATCCTCTGTACTCCTGTTGCTCCGGTAGGCAAACTGATGAGGGTCCAGTGTAGGGGGCAGGCCTTTTTTGAGCTGTGCCAAGACCAGTCGCTCAAAGCACTTCATGACTATGGGCGTCAGTGCCACAGGGCGATAGTCATTTAGGCATGATGGTGTTGAATGTTTTGGCACTGGTACTATTGAAGTGGTCTTGAAGCACGCTGGTACCACGGCCTGGGCCAGGGACAGATTGAAGATGTCTGTGAAGACCCCTGCCAGCTGCTCAGCGCATGCCCTCAGCACACGCCCAGGAATGCCATCAGGGCCAGCAGCCTTACGTACGTTGACATGACTCAGTGCATTACGGACGTCGGTGTGGGTGAGTGTGAGGTGGTGGAGGTCATCAGAGGGTGGGAAATTGATGTTCTTTTCATTGTTGTCCTTGTCAAAACAAGCATAGAAGTTATTTAGCTCATTGAGAAAGGGCACAGTCATGGCTATAGGTATGGAGTTGCTGGGCTTATAATCAGAGATAGCTTGAATGCCCTGCCACATACGTCGGGGGTCAGAGTCCCCAAAATGTTCCTCCACCTTCAGCTTGTAGCTGTGCTTGGCCTTCTTGATGCCCCTCTTCAGATCTGCCCTGGATGAACTGTAGGCCTGTGCATCACCAGATCTAAAGGCATTGTTACGTGCTTTTAGCAGAAGTCGCACTTCTCTGTTCATCCACGGCTTCTGATTTGGGTACGTGGTGATCTGTCTTTCCGTGGTGACACTGTCAATAGTGGTGTTGATATGGTCCAGGACTGAGTGGGTGTAAGAGTTGATGTTTATGTGGGAGCCACAGGTAGCCTGAGAGGTGAACATACTCCAGTCTGTGTTCCTAAACTTCTCCTGGAGTACAGAGTCAACCCCCTCTGGCCACACTTTGATGGTCCTCACTGATGGCTTCACCCGGTTGATAAGCGGTACATACTTGGGGGTAAGGAACAAGGATAAATGATCAGACTGACCTAGGTGGGGGAGGGGAGTTGCTGTGTAGGCTCCCACAATATTGGTGTAAACATGGTCCAATGTTTTGTCCCCTCTTGTGTGACAGGAGACATGCTGGTAGAATTTAGGAAGCACTGTCTTGAGGTTAGAGTGGTTAAAATCACCCGCCACAATAAATGCTGCCTCTGGGTGTGCAGTTTGTTGTTTGCTAATAGCTGCATGCAGTTCTTTCATAGCAAGCTTAGCATTAGCATCCGGAGAAATGTAAGCGGCTGTTATGATGGTACAAGTGAACTCGCGTGGCAGATAGAAAGGTCTACATTTAACCATGAGAAACTCCAGGTTAGCTGAGCAGTGTCTCTCAACAGTGACAGAGTTCGTGCACCAAGCCTTGTTAATATACGTAAATGCACAATCCCCCCCCTCTTGTCTTACCGGAGTCAACTGCTGCTCTGTCTGCCCGGAGCGTGTGTAGGCCGGCTAGCTAGATAGCATTGTCGGGTATTCCACTGTGAAGCCATGTTTCCGTAAAAATCATGATATTGCAGTTCATAAGTTTCTTATTGTTGGTGATCCGAAGCCGTAGTTCACTCATTTTGCTCGCCAGAGACCGTACATTAGCAAGGAAAATACTGGGTAGCAATAGCCGGTGCGGTGTTAGCTTTAGCTTAGCTCTTAGCCCACCGCGCTTACCCCTCCTTTGTTTACGTTCCTTACACTGCCTGCGAGCACTTCCGGTCGGTCGGGAAGCCTGCCGAGCGTCGGGAGTTCTCCAGAGCTCCGGGATGAGACGTAGATTCAGACGTAGGTTGCTGATAAAAAGGTTGTTATCGTTGTTTTGTAAACCAATATTCAAAAGCTCATCTCAGGTGTAAGATGTAAAAGCAGAGCTGTTCTGAACGAACATACCCGAAATGAGCAGAAATAACACTGCTAGTCCCCAGAATCTGGTAGGACGCTGAGCCTCGCGTTGTGCACGCACCGCCATCTTGCGCCGAAATTTCACAGGATTTCACAGGATTCCACTTATGTGGAATCCTGTGAAATCTTTGAGTAGATGGGTCAATCCTTTTCAAGTGGGGAAGCACGATAAGGACAAACCTGACAGTGGAAAAACCAGCTCAAAAGCAGCCACACTTGTCACTTGTGGGCAGCCTGCAGAGGGGAGAAAAATGTCAGAGCATGCTTCAAAGCCTACTGAAGTGCTGAGAATGGAATGGACTGTAGTAAAGAGAGCATTTTCTCGGTTGGCTAACAACTTGCTGAGGATCTACAAAGACATGTCAGTACAAGACCTTAAAAATGGATTCAACGCACCCTCAAAAGCAGCAGAAAAAGTCTGGGAAGTCAATGATGATTTGGAAGCCAAACTTATTGCTGATAAGGAGGCTGAGCTGAATGCTGAAGAAGTAGCCATGTTAACTGAACAGCAAAAAGCCAACCTGATCAAGACTGCTAGTGAGTGCGTGTCAAAACTGAAGGAGGTCAGAGACCTTGTCCAAGACATGCTGTGGTCAAACTTCAGAGCTAATGAAGTATTCACAGCATTGCAAGCAGCTGAGTCAGAGTGCAGACACACCGCCACAGTTGACCTCAGTACTAAATAGGAGGCAGATAAATTCATGCTCACCCACCTACAAGACCTCATGAAAACAGCAAAAGCGTCACATGACTGGTGGAAGCGATGGATTCCATCTGAACAGAGGAAAGAGATCCAAGACCAGCTAAAGGAGCTTGACCTCACAATTCCCAAGCTTGTATCCAGAAAAGCTGAGGCTTGTGTCCAGAAAAGCTGAGGCAAATGTCCATATTTCTAAAAAATTAAATAAAGGGAAAAAAGAACAAGCTGTTTGGTCACTTGTGTAGAATCCTGTGAAATCTCTGAGTAGATGGGTCAATCCCTGTCACAAACCTGGGTTTGGCGGTTTCAAACCCAGTTCTGACTTATGGTTATTTTGCCCTATTTTCCACCAGGTGCTTCAGGGAGCTATTGGGCCTTTGCTCCCTGACAGCTCGGGCATGCCCCCTCCTCCTGTCAAGTTCCATCAGCTGTACTTCATTACGGGTGTTTACACACACATATACACACACCCCATTCATTCCCATTCACACGCTCATACACTCACTCATGCACACCAGGGTTTAATTATGTTCAGGCTGCGCTTCCTCACACTGGCAATCTCTTCCCTTGTTAGCATTATGATTACAAATACACTGCGTTTGTGGGAAGAGATTGTCGGAGCATTCACCCTCATACATGTCTGTGCGTTCCTTCATGTATGTGTATTCACTGTCTTTGTGTTGATTCAGCCTGAAATTACAAGACAGTCATTCCTTGATGTTAGCGGCTGGCCCTGCCTCACTCCCTCATCCACCAGACTGCAGGGACAGCGCCGGATCGCTCCAGTTCCATAAGTTTCATGTTTGCCGTTCTCCCTGTGCCGACAGCAGCTCTGCGGCACTAGGCATTCCCTTCGCTGGGCTGTAGAGCACCCGGGTGGCGTTCCTGTTTCTCTGGTGGCCTTTATCTCATTATTGCAATGCTCTGTATTTTTTGGTCTACTGAACTTGTTATTTTGTTGTGGTTTGAGTTAATAAATGGCACGATCTACTCCTGCGTTTGGGTTTTTCATTCCTTCCCTCGTGTGCCGCGTAATGGCGCACGAGGAATCATGACAGAATGCTCCGACCAGTCAGAAAAAACTCAGTGGAGTAGACGGGCATTTTTTCTTTTTCTTTCACCCCTTTTTTCTCCCTTTCTTCTCGAGTAACGGCAGGATGATCTGGACAGACGAGGAGCAGAGAGCCCAGGATCTGTTGGAAGAGGCGATCTTTGCCTTTCAGTGGTCACAGTTTCCTGAGGACGTGCAGTGGGCATGGCTCGTTGCAGAGGACGTCAAGTGGCGCAATCCTGTTTGTCTGGTGGCCTTTATCTCATTATTGCAACACTCTGTATTTTTGTGGTCTACTGGACTTGTTATTTTGTTGTGGTTTGAGTTAATAAATGGCACGATCTACTCCCGCATTTGGGTTTTTCATTCTTTCCCTTGTGCGCCACGTAATGGCGCACGAGGAATCATGACAAATCTCGTTCAAGTGGGGAAGCACGAAAAGGAAAAACTTGACAGGAAGGGAACTGCATCTGGTGCCCGCGAAGGTATAATGATGGCTGGTGGGTCCATGGACACAGGTGAACAAACCTTGGAAACAGCTGATGATTCAGGCTCAGCTACAGGGAGAGATGACGATGACATGATTTCAGAAACACCCAGAAACAGACACAGGCTCAGCAACAACAATGTTCTTCTATTGAATGGAAGTGAGGGAATGTGTGTGCGTTTGGTGTTGTGTGTGTGATGTAGTGGGAGCAGGAGCATGAGCAGCAGGACGGGTCTGGCAATCCTGCAATGACAGCAGAGACAGAGGATAGGCTGAGGCAGGCAGATAACGATATTAACAGAGATTTTGCAGTCTTATGGCAGCGAGGAGTTAGTCTGGCTCTGCAGAGGTGATTATCCAAATACCGGCCCAGCGTCCCACTGTAGTGCCGTGGTGCAGGTGCAGAATATTTACAGTGCAGTTCAGAGTGAGGAAAACGTGCTGTGTGCTTCAGCTCACCAATCAGGGGGATGAGGGTAGTCGCTGTCCACAGATGAGGTCTGGTCCGCCCCCAGGAGGAAGGAGAGGTCCACCTGGAGGGTGGTCCACCTGTGCACAGGGAACAAAGGGAGAATAGGCAGGTACAGAGATTCACTCTGGGAAGGCTTATGTTTCGTTGGGGAGATGGAACTCCCATGAGACGAGAAGCAGTAGATAAGAGATGAATTTTCAAGGCATAGCGCTGTGGAGGAAGACTCTAGGGAGGAATTCTTCCTGGGAGAGAATGCAGACGTCTCCGTGCTGCCTTCTGGGCAGCATTTCTTATAAAGGGTGCTTAATGAGAAGGCGCAGGTGTGCCCGCAGCTGTGGAAGATAATTAGGGCAAAGGGCACACATAGCACGGATCACCACAGACCAAGCTGCTGACTGGAACGTAAAGGTGAGCGCTGGAGGAAGAGAGCGACCCAGCCAGAGAGAAGAAAAAAGTTGCTTCATTTTCTGGTGGAGTGAAGCAAAACCAGGTATATCCAGAAACTGCGGATGGGCGTTAACAGTTGCCATTGCGAGGGATAAGCAGGACACGTTCACCTCCGAGTTCGGGGAGCTGAGAACCCCGTCTAGACAGTCCTGGGTCAGGATATTGCAGAAAGTAACTCCTCCACCACCTCCAGGCTTGGTGACTCCCTCCTCCTGTTGTTTTCGCCCACTGAGTCCTTTACTGACGGTGCTCTATTGTCAGGTTTGCCCCTCCAGGGCTTAAGGATGGACTCACTTGCAGGGCAGTATTTAGGCATATTTATTAACAAAGAAAACAGCTCAAGGGCAGAAAAACAACAAACGGAGCTAAAACACAAATGATAAACCAGCGGAGAGATGTGGCAGGTTATGACAAGAGCGCCATACTGAAGGCATGGCATGAGCAGAATATATAGAGCAGGGAATGATTACACAATGCGGCACAGCCGTAAATGATTAACACCACAAAAACCAATACACGAGGAGCAGAAATAAACTGAGAGCGCTGTCACAATAAGTAAGCACAAGATGATGGGAAAGACAGGATAACAGTGACCATACAAAGAATAAGGCATAACTAAGACTGAATATATAATTGAAGGCAAGAAAGAACATATTAGTGATAATAATGAGTCCAAACAAGAACATACCGGAGTGGTGGCTCAGTTGGTAGAGCATCCGCCCCACGCCCGGGAGGCAGGGGTTCAAATCCCAGCTGGGTCATGCCAAAGACCATATAAAAGCGGAACTTCCTGCCGTCCAGCTTGGTGCTCAGCAATATAATGGAATGGAGGAGGGAAATCTGTGGCGGCGCCTTGCATGGCAGCGGCCCTTCTGATTCTACATATGGGGTGTGTGTGATTGACACTGTAGATAGGATAAAGCACAATTTTGTTCTACTGTACATGATTGGTTGTATGGTTGAATGACAATAAAGGGTGATTAGATTAGACAGGGTCTGACCCTGTCCAGATCACAACATTAATGTAAATGTAAGTATGCCAGATTTAACAGTATCGCTAATTTGCATCTGTAGTCCCCTGGTGGGTCACAAAAACACACAAACAAACAATCGTACACAAGAAGAATATTTACAATAAAACTGTACAAAGTGGATATGCAAAAGTGCAAGAGTTAAGGTGCTATAAAACAAAACATTCAAATATCACACAAGTGAAGTGCTGTGTATGCATACACACACACATATGCACCCAAACACCTCACAGCAACAACAAACAACAGCAATGAACAAGAGGCGGGGCATATGTGTGTGACGGGCGCATACATATATACACTGCTCAAAAAAATAAATGGAACACTAAAATAACACATCCTAGATCTGAATGAATGAAATATTCTTATTAAATACTTTGTTCTTTACATAGTTGAATGTGCTGACAACAAAATCACACAAAAATTATCAATGGAAATCAAATTTATTAACCCATGGAGGGCTGGATTTGGAGTCACATTCAAAACTAAAGTGGAAAAACACACTACAGGCTGATCCAGCTTTGATGTAATGTCCTTAAAACAAGTCATAATGAAGCTCAGTAGTGTGTGTGGCCTCCACGTGCCTGTATAACCTCCCTACAACGCCTGGGCATGCTCCTGATGAGGTGGCAGATGGTCAGGTAGTGCAGATCATCCAGGATGGCACATCAATGTGAGCTGTGGCAAGAAGGTTTGCTGTGTCTGTCAGCGTAGTGTCCAGAGCATGGAGGCGCTACCAGGAGACAGGCCAGTACATCAGGAGATGTGGAGGAGGCCGTAGGAGGGCAACAACCCAGCAACAGGACCGCTACCTCCGCCTTTGTGCAAGGAGGAACAGGAGGAGCACTGCCAGAGCCCTGCAAAATCAGAATCAGAATCAGAATCAGAATCAGAATCAGAATCAGGTTTATTGCCATTGTTCATGTGATACACAAACTAGGAATTTGTCTCGGTGCCATGCTGCAACATTAAAAACATAATGAGAAAAAGGGATAAACTAAAAAACTAAAGGACTAGAAACATGCAATAAGTGTAGAAAAATAAGTAATAATAATAATAATACTAGTAATAATGAGTAGTACTAGTCAAGGCAGTTTAAAAAATTAGCATGTAGCAGATAATGTGAAGTACCACATAGTGCAGTCAATAATGCAACAGAAAAACAGTGATGAATGACATGAGTCTGGTTGAGCTGCTGTACATAGTGCACGAGAGTCAAAAGTCACTTAGTGTTCAGCAGTCTGATGGCAGAGGGGAAAAAGCTGTTCATGTGCCGAGAGGTTTTAGTCCGAATGGACCGAAGCCTTCTACCTGAGGGGAGGGGGGCAAACAGCACGTGACCAGGATGTGAAGGATCGGCTATGATCCGGCCAGCACGCCTCCGGGTCCTGGAGATGTACAGGTCCTGGAGAGATGGGAGCTTGCAGCCTATCACCTTCTCAGCAGTGCGCACGACGCGCTGCAGCCTTAGTCTGTCCCTGGCAGTGGCTCCTGCATACCACACAGTTATGGAGGAGGTGAGGATGGACTCGATGATGGCCGTGTAGAACTGCACTAACATCTTGGTGGGTAGCTTGAGCTTCCTCAGCTGCCGCAGAAAGAACATCCTCTGCTGGGCCTTTTTGATGAGGGAGCTGATGGTTGGCTCCCATTTGAGGTCTCGGGTGATGGTGGTGCCCAAGAAGCGGAAGGAATCTGCAAAGGTGATGGGAGAGCCTGTGATGGTGAGGGGGGGCAGGGGGGATGTGACTTTCCTGAAGTCCACAATCATCTCCGCTGTCTTCAGAGCATTCAGCTGCAGGTTGTTGTGGCTGCACCAGGACACCAGCTGGGCCACCTCTTCCCTGTAGGCGGACTCGTCACCGTTGGAGATGAGCCCGATGAGGGTGGTGTCGTCCGCAAACTTAATCAGCTTAACAGACTGGTGGGAGGAGGTGCAGGAGTTGGTATAAAGGGAGAAGAGTAGGGGGGAAAGTACACAGCCCTGGGGTGATCCAATGCTGATGCTAACAGAGTCTGAGACAGACTTCCCCAGCCACACATGCTGTCTCCGGTCCGTCAGGAAGTCGGTGATCCACCTGCAGAGGGAGTCAGGCACGTTGAGCAGGGACAGCTTGTCCTGGAGCAGATCGGGGCGGATGGTGTTGAATGCGGAGCTGAAGTCCACAAACAGAATCCTGGCGTAGGTTCCCGGGGAGTCCAGGTGCTGCAGGATGGAGTGGAGGGCCAGGTTGACTGCGTCGTCCACAGACCTGTTAGCACGGTAGGCAAACTGCAGCGGGTCTAGGAGGGGTGTGGCGATGGACTTGAGGTGAGACAGGACCAGGCGCTCAAAGGACTTCATGACTACAGAGGTGAGCGCTACAGGTCTGTAGTCGTTAAGTCCAGTAATCCGTGGCTTCTTGGGGACAGGGATGATGGTGGAGGATTTGAGGCAGGTCGGCACGTGACATTGCTTAAGAGAGGTGTTAAAAATGTCTGTGAAGACAGGAGCCAGCTCTTTCGCACAGTGTCTCAGGGTGGAGGGAGACACACCGTCCGGCCCGGGGGCCTTGCGCGGGTTCAGTCTGGAGAACTGTCTGTGCACGTCCTGTTCACTGATGACAAGGGGAGGGGGGGAGGAGGAGGAGGAGGAGGGGGGGACCACTCTTGGTGAATTAGGGGCTGAGGAGGCAGAGGAGCTGGGTGGAGTGGGTGAGTTGGACACAGCTGACGAGGTGTCAAAACGGGCATAGTGTTGGGACAGTCTTTGACAAAGGGCTTTGTCATCCTGACCTTTAGAAGCCTGAGGCCGATAGTTGGTGATTTGCCTCAGTCCTCTCCACACAGAAGCCGAGTCATTAGCAGTGAACTGTTGCTGGAGTCTCTCAGAGTACACAGATTTAGCTCTCCTCAGCTCTCTGTTAAACCGATATTTGACCTCTCTGTAGCAGTCCCTGTCTCCACTTTTCAACGCTGCTTCCTTCTCCTTCCTGATCCGTCTGAGCTTAGCTGTGAACCAAGGCTTGTCATTAGAATATCTTATCCTGGTGCGCGATGGGAGAATGTGCTCTTCACAGAAGTTGATATATGAGTTCACAGTGTATGTGTACTCATTAAGATCATGTGTGGCTCTTTTAAACATGCCCCAGTCAGTTATTTCCATGCATGTGTTCAGTTTCTCTCCAGCTTCACTGGTCAATTTCTTTGTGGTGGTCACCACAGGTTTAGTGAGTTTCAGTCTCTGTCTGTATGTGGGGATGAGGTGAACCATCACGTGATCAGATAGTCCCAGCGCAGCGCGGGGAACAGCGCGATATGCGTCCTTTACTGAAGTATAACAGTGATCCAGCGTGTTATTTCCTCTGGTTGGACATTTAATACACTGTTTGTAGCGGGGGAGCTCGTGACTCAGATTGCTCTGGTTAAAATCGCCCACCACGATAACCAGGGAGTCTGGAAAGTTCCGCTCCGTAAGTTGGATGTGATCTGCGAGCACGCGCTGAGCTTCGCGCGTGTCCGCGTCAGGAGGGGCGTACACAGCGACGAGAATGAATGAGGCAAACTCGCGCGGGGAATAGAATGGCTTGCAGTTAATGAAAAGAAATTCCAGGGCGGGAGAACAGTGTTTGGAAATCACCGTTACATCAGAGCACCAGCTGTTGTTAATATAGAAGCACACTCCTCCTCCGATAGACTTACCGGACAGCTCTGTGACGCGGTCAGCACGAATCAGCTGGAAGCCCTCGAGGCTGATCGCGCTATCTGGAATGTTCTCATTAAGCCAGGTCTCAGAGAAGCAGATGACAGACGAGGAAGCGAGGTCCTTGAAACGCATCAGCAGTCTTAATTCTTCTACCTTGTTCAGGAGAGAATTGGCATTGGATAGAAATATGCCAGGCAAGGCTGTTCGCGAGCCTCTTTTTCGTAGCCGAGCGAGAATCCCTCCTCTCTTCCCTCTTTTCCGCCGTCTTGCTTTTTTGGCCAAACAATGGATCAGATCAACGGCAGGAGCTAAAAAAACTGGAAGAAGGTCCATGGGGGTGAGAGTCCTGATATTTAGTAGTTCTTCACGGGTGTATGAACCGGCAGATGCACAATCAGTGAACAAAAACAGACAAATTATAAAAATTAAAGGGCAGCGATACACCATGGCGGCCGCTGTGGGCGCCATCTTGTTTTTAAAATGACCTCCAGCAGGCCACAAATGTGCATGTGTCTGCTCAAACGGTCAGAAACAGACTCCATGAGGGTGGTATGAGGGCCTGACGTCCACAGGTGGGGGTTGTGCTTACAGCCCAACACCGTGCAGGACGTTTGGAATTTGCCAGAGAACACCAAGATTGGCAAATTCGCCACTGGCGCCCTGCGCTCTTCACAGATGAAAGCAGGTTCACACTGAGCACATGTGACAGACGTGACAGAGTCTGGAGACGCCGTGGAGAATGTTGTGCTGCCTGCAACATCCTCCAGCATGACCGGTTTGGCAGTGGGTCAGTAATGGTGTGGGGAGGCATTTCTTTGGGGGGCCGCACAGCCCTCCATGTGCTCGCCAGAGATAGCCTGACTGCCATTAGGTACCGAGATGAGATCCTCAGACCCCTTGTGAGACCATATGCTGGTGCGGTTGGCCCTGGGTTCCTCCTAATGCAAGACAATGCTAGACCTCATGTGGCTGGAATGTGTCAGCAGTTCCTGCAAGACGAAGGCACTGATGCTGTGGACTGGCCCAGACCTGAATCCAATTGAGCACATCTGGGACATCATGTCTCGCTCCATCCACCAACGCCACGCTGCACCACAGACTGTACAGGAGTTGGCGGATGCTTTAGACCTTATCAGGAGCATGCTCAGGAATTGTAGGGAAGTCATACAGGCACGTGGAGGCCACACACACTACTGAGCCTCATTTTGACTTGTTTTAAGGACATTACATCAAAGTTGGATCAGCCTGTAGTGTGTTTTTCCACTTTAATTTTGAGTGTGACTCCAAATCCAGACCTCCATGGGTTAATAAATTTGATTTCCATTGATAATTTTTGTGTGATTTTGTTGTCAGCACATTCAACTATGTAAAGAACAAAGTATTTAATAAGAATATTTCATTCATTCAGATCTAGGATGTGTTATTTTAGTGTTCCCTTTATTTTTTTGAGCAGTGTATATATGCGCATGCGGTAGAGCAACCACCTAGAGCGTCGGCCTTCCCTCCATGTTCACTCTACTCAGACAGCGCAGGCTCCGCTGGCTAGTGTCATGGCGGCCTCTGGGCCGTCATTAGTGTCATTAGCCCCAGCTGCGCACAGACCAACAGGTGTGAATCAACGGCTGTTAAAAGCCAGTGTCGCTGACAGCCCGGCACGGAGTCGTCTGTCTTCCTCAACGGAGAATGAACCTGAACTCCGCTCTCTGGTCTCATCAAGAACATCTCTTGTCTCGTCTGGAACTTTGTCTGTCTCACCAGGAACTTTGTCTGTCTCGTCTGGAACCTCGTTTGTCTCGTCAAGAGCTTCACTTGCTGCATCCAGGAACTCTTCCCAGCATCAAGCAAGTAAGCACACCATTTGCTACTCAACGCCAAACCTTTACCCCTGTGCACAGGTGGACCACCTTGGCGGCGGACCTGCGTCCCCAGCTGACGGGGTAACGCCATCACGTCTTCGTAGCGGCTCGCTACCACCACGCCTACCGGTACGTCTTGCTCCTCAATTGCCAGAACTATTATTGTATCAATTACAGGAGTATTGGCCAACGTTATCGGTGGAATCACTGTCATCAGCATCAGCTGTGTCATCATTGCCACTGTCTGTGGAGTCACTAACCTCGTCTTTGTCTGCATCATCATCTGTATCATCGTTATTCCGGTCTGTGGAGTCACAGCCGGCGTCATCGTCAGGATCATCGTCATCCCGGTCTGTGGAGTCACAGCCGGTGTCATCGTCAGGACTGTCATTGTCACAGCCACGGGTTGTAACCCCAGCACGGTCACGGACGCCTTCACCTCCACGCTGCCCGGCCGCTGGAACTCAGCAGAGCGAAGCCAGTGCTGCTCTCAAGTAAGCCTTGTTATCTGCAGCTCTCTGCTAGTGTGGAGCATTAGTAATTTGTCTCTGCTTATCTGTTCCAGGGTTGCCGGGTCTCCGTCCAGGTCGCTCAGCTCCAGTGACCAGAACGACATTCTCGCACTCACACTCGCATTACACTCACTCACGATTAAATAAAGATTATTGTCACTATCTGTGACATTATTGTCACTATTATTGTCACTATCTGCTCGTGTCAGTGTCTGTCTCCTGGGTCCCGAAACATGTCAGTACGACTCCGTCCCGAAGACCCAGCGGACAGTTCACTGTCGCGCCAAATCAACACTCTTAGCGCCCGGGTAGATTTATTTGCACACCAACAGACAGTAGTCTTAAATCACTTAACTGCAATAAATGGTCGGCTGGATCGTCTGGAGGGACACCAGACGTTTCCCCCCACCGTAGACAGTTCTGCCTCTGTGGGCTTAGCATCTGGCCAAGCTAACTTCTCCTCGTCTTCTCGCCTCTGCCCGGTTCAGCGGAAAACTCGGGGAAGCTCGTGGATTCATATTACAGTGTGAGTCAGTTTTTCTTCGTGTTCCGGGGGATTTCACTCTTGATTCTAGCCGGATTGGCTACGTCATAAATTTGTTAGCAGGAAGAGCTTTGGATTGGGCGTATTCTATAATGGCGAAACCAAGCTATTCCTTGCTTACTTACCAGGAGTTTGTGAATGAATTTTTGTCTGTGTTTTATCATACGGATAGAGGTGAGGTGTTGACAGAATGGTTTCTGAGCTTACAACAGGGAAAAAGATCAGCTGCTGATTACGCTATTGACTTCCGGGTCCTGGCTGCAGAGATTGGGTGGGGGGAGCCATCATTATGTGGTATTTTCCTACGTAGTCTTAACGAGGAGTTAAAGGATGAGTTAGCGGCACGGGACAAACCGGATAATTTGCGGGATTTGATTGCCCTAGCGGTTAATCTTGATAGCAGATTAAGGGAGCGGGCGGCTGAACGGCGCTCTACTTCCCGTTCGGTTAAACCCCGCCCTCGCCTCCCCAACTCTCCTCCTCTCGCTCTACCCGCGTCAGAGGAACTTCCGGTTCAGGAAGCTATAATCATTGGCCGGTCTAAAGTGTCAGCAGCTGAGAAACAACGCCGCAGGGATCTGGGCCTTTGTTTCTACTGTGGGAATGAGTCACATGGGGTTTTTGAATGTCCAAATAAGTTAAAAGGGAAAGGCCCGTGGATTGCAGTAGGGGGATTCACGGGCAATAATTCAGAAGAACCCCTCTCTTGTTGTCGATTACCTCTTAGACTCATCCATTTACATACAGAACACTCCACATTGGCGTTAGTAGATTCTGGAGCTGAGCAAAATTTTATTTCTAGAGACCTGGCAACCCGGATGGGCCTTAACTGTCAGGCTCTAGATCCCCCTGTCAAACTGATCACCTTGTCTAAAGCGTCTTTGACCACCATTGCTCATCAGACGGTTCCCGTGTCAGTTATTGTATCAGGAAATCACAGGGAGGAGATTCAGTTTCTAGTACTGCCCGTTTCTTCTTCGCCCGTTATTTTGGGGTACCCCTGGCTGCGCCTACATAACCCCACCATTGACTGGCAAGCTGGGAGAGTAACGGCATGGAGTACGTTCTGCCTTAGTGCCTGCCTCCAATCGGCGGCATGCGCCTCATCCGTCAAGGTGCCTCTGCCTGATTCATCTCCACCGGACTTGTCCAAAGTGCCAGAGGTCTATCACGATTTGGGGCTAGTATTTAGCAAGTCTCGGGCGTTGTCCTTACCCCCTCATCGCCCTTATGACTGCGCGATCAACCTAAAGGCTGGGGCCCCTCTTCCTGCTAGCCGCCTGTACAGCCTGTCAGCCCCGGAGCGCGAAGCTATGGACACATACATTAAGGAGTCCTTGGCCTCTGGTATCATCCGCCCGTCGTCTTCGGCTGTGGGAGCCAGATTTTTTTTTGTTGGGAAGAAAGACGGTTCTCTACGCCCCTGTATCGATTTCCGGGGACTGAATGAAATAACGGTAAAAGACAAATATACCTTGCCTCTGATGAACACTGCTTTTGACTCCCTCCAGGGGGCGTCCTGGTTTACTAAACTGGACCTTAGGAATGCCTACCATCTAGTGCGTATAAGGGAAGGAGATGAGTGGAAGACGGCTTTTCGGACCCCCAGCGGACATTTTGAGTACCTGGTAATGCCGTTTGGGTTAACTAACGCTCCAGCCGTCTTCCAACGACTGATAAATGATGTGCTACGGGATTTTCTGAACTCGTTTGTTTTTGTTTATCTCGATGATATTCTCATTTTCTCCCGCACACTAGAGGAACATCGAGTGCATGTGCGCAGGGTACTGCAGCGCCTCCTGGAGAATCAACTATTCGTCAAGGCTGAAAAATGTGAGTTCCACACTGATCAAACCTCCTTCCTTGGGTTTATTATAGCTCGGAACCAGGTGCTCCCTGACCCAGCCAAGGTCAAGGCGGTTGTGGATTGGCCTGCACCCACCTCCAGAAAGCAGCTTCAAGGTTTCCTGGGGTTTGCTAATTTCTATAGGAGGTTCGTGCCTAATTTTGGCAATATTGCCCGTCCCCTGACTGCTCTCACCTCCCCTAAGACCTCGTTTTGTTGGAGTAAGGAGGCAGCTGAAGCGTTTGAAAGACTCAAGAGGGAGTTCGCCTCGGCCCGAGTCCTTACTCAGGTGGATCCGAAGCTGCAATGCTTGGTGGAGGTGGATGCTTCTGATTCGGGAGTTGGAGCGGTACTCTCCCAACGTTCTCCTGAGGACGGTAAGATTCGCCCTTGTGCTTATTTCTCTCACCGTCTCACTCCTGCAGAGAGGAATTACAGCATCGGAGACAGGGAGTTACTGGCAGTAAAACTCGCCTTGGAGGAATGGAGACATTGGCTGGAGGGGGCTGCTCAGCCGTTTGTGGTTTGGACGGATCATCGCAACCTGGAGTACCTTAGGACGGCGAAGCGCCTGAATGCATGCCAGGCTCGCTGGTCCCTCTTCTTCGGCCGTTTTAACTTCTCCATCACGTACCGGCCGGGAAGTAAGAACGGTAAGCCGGATGCTCTCTCACGGCAATTTGACACACCATCCTCTGAGGACCAGGAGACCCCTATCCTGCCGCCTTCCTGCGTCGTGGGCGCCCTGTCCTGGGGAATCTGCAAGACGGTTCGCCAGGCTCAGAAGACCGAGCCGGATCCCGGGGGGGGGGGGGCCCGGGCCGCTTGTTTGTTCCACGCGCTATCCGGGGCAAGGTGATTGAGTGGGGTCACGCTTCCAAGTTGGCTTGCCATCCTGGAGTGGGTCGGACCGTGGATCTTCTCCAAAGGACCTTCTGGTGGCCAGGGTTACGGAAGGACGTTGTTAATTACATCCGGGCTTGCGCTCAGTGCGCCACCGGGAAGACAACGTCATCTCCCCCGGCGGGTTTGCTACACCCTTTGCCGGTTCCTTCACGCCCCTGGTCTCACGTAGCTATGGACTTTGTGACTGGTTTGCCCATTTCAGATGACTACACCACGGTTTTGACCATTGTGGATCGGTTTTCGAAGGCAGCCCATTTTGTGCCACTTCGGGGTTTGCCTTCGGCTCTGGAAACTGCGGATCTTCTTGTACAACATGTGGTCCGTCTTCATGGCATCCCTGCTGACATTGTGTCAGATCGGAGACCTCAGTTTGTATCACAGGTTTGGAAGGCCTTCTGTGCGGCACTGGGAGCCACAGCCAGCCTCTCCTCTGGTTATCACCCTCAGAGCAATGGCCAGTGTGAGCGGGCTAATCAGGAGCTGGAGGCCGCCTTACGCTGTGTCATCTCCTCCTGCTCATCCTCCTGGAGCAAGTTCCTTCCATGGATTGAGTACGCTCACAACGCCACGATCTCCACGGCTACGGGCGTCTCTCAGTTTAAGGCATCTTTCGGATTTGACCCTCCGCTGTTCCCGGAGGAGGAAAAGGAGGTAGCGGTTCCTTCAGTCCAGGCACACATCAAGCGCTGCCGGCGAGTTTGGCTCCTCGCCCGCCAAGCCTTGCTGAAGACTACCAAACGCAATATCCAGGTGGCCAACCGGCATAGGAGACCCGCCCCGGACTATAAGGTGGGTCAGAAGGTCTGGTTGTCAACCCGGAATATTGGTGTACCGGCCGAAAAGCGGAAGCTCACTAAGCGCTTCATTGGTCCTTACACCATCAATCGTATTATTAACCCTGTGTCTGTGCGCTTGTCTCTCCCCTCTTCGATGCGTATCTACCCTACCTTTCATGTCTCCCAGGTCAAACCATACGTCTCGGATCCCCTGTGTCCTGCTCCAGCGACTCCCGCGGCCCCGAGGATGATCGATGGCCATCCGGCCTGGGGGGTGACTGCTATCCTGGATGTCCGCAGGCGGGGCCGTGGTCTTCAATATTTGGTGGACTGGGAGGGCTTTGGACCGGAGGATCGTTCTTGGATTCGCCCAGCGTTGATCTTGGATAAACAGCTGATTCGCGATTTTCATCGGGCGAATCCAGGTAGGATTGGGCAGATGCCTGGAGGCACTGCTAGAGGGGGGAGTACTGTCATGGCGGCCTCTGGGCCGTCATTAGTGTCATTAGCCCCAGCTGCGCACAGACCAACAGGTGTGAATCAACGGCTGTTAAAAGCCAGTGTCGCTGACAGCCCGGCACGGAGTTGTCTGTCTTCCTCAACGGAGAATGAACCTGCACTCCGCTCTCTGGTCTCGTCAAGAATATCTCTTGTCTCGTCTGGAACTTTGTCTGTCTCGTCAAGAACTTTGTCTGTCTCGTCTGGAACCTCGTTTGTCTCGTCAAGAGCTTCACTTGCTGCATCCAGGAACTCTTCCCAGCGTCAAGCAAGTAAGCGCACCATTTGCTACTCAACGCCAAACCTTTACCCCTGTGCACAGGTGGACCACCTTGGCGGCGGACCTGCGTCCCCAGCTGACGGGGTAACGCCATCACGTCTTCGTAGCGGCTCGCTACCACCACGCCTACCGGTACGTCTTGCTCCTCAATTACCAGAACTGTTATTGTATCAGTTACAGGAGTATTGGCCAACGTTATCGGTGGAATCACTGTCATCAGCATCAGCTGTGTCATCATTGCCACTGTCTGTGGAGTCACTAACCTCGTCTTTGTCTGCATCATCATCTGTATCATCGTTATTCCGGTCTGTGGAGTCACAGCCGGCGTCATCGTCAGGATCATCGTCATCCCGGTCTGTGGAGTCACAGCCGGTGTCATCGTCAGGACTGTCATTGTCACAGCCACGGGATGTAACCCCAGCACGGTCACGGATGCCTTCACCTCCACGCTGCCCGGCCGCTGGAACTCAGCAGAGCGAAGCCAGTGCTGCTCTCAAGTAAGCCTTGTTATCTGCAGCTCTCTGCTAGTGTGGAGCATTAGTAATTTGTCTCTGCTTATCTGTTCCAGGGTTGCCGGGTCTCCGTCCAGGTCGCTCAGCTCCAGTGACCAGAACGACATTCTCGCACTCACACTCGCATTACACTCACTCACGTTTAAATAAAGATTATTGTCACTATCTGCTCGTGTCAGTGTCTGTCTCCTGGGTCCCGAAACATGTCAGCTAGGCCACGTTCACCGTATGGAGGATGGCAGAATCCCCAAAGACGTCCTCTATGGAGAACTGGCAACTGGCAAGAGAGACGTTGGCCGCCCACAGCTGCGTTTTAGAGACGTCTGCAAGAGAGACATGAAGGCCCTGGAGATCAACACAGAGCGCTGGGAGGACCTTGCAACGGACCGCTCCAAATGGAGAGGCACCCTGACCAGACAGCTCAAGGCGGGTGAAGAGAGACTGACTGCTGCAGCAGATGAAAAAAGGACCCGCAGGAAGAACCGCCACAGACCCAGCAGCACGGAGACCACCCACAAGTGTGACCTGTGTGACAGGGACTGCCATTCGCGCATCGGCCTGTTCAGCCACAGGCGGTGCTGTTCCAGCAGTGTAGACGTTTAGGATTCTCTTCCATGGTCATCATAGACCAACGGAGGCCGACGAGAGCAACCACTAGTTAAGTGTACAATTTTGGTTGTTTAAAAGCCAGTTTTTAAGATGAGTCTTAAAAGTGTTTAGTGTGGTACGTTGTCTGATTGCAGGTGGTATATTATTCCAGATCTTGGTGCCCCTCACTGATAGCACAGATTGAGCAAATGTGGTGCGTCTGTGGGGGACCTCACAGTCTCCTCTAGTGATTGCTCTGGTGGTTGTGCCGGTGACAGTCCTCAGTTTAACATATTCTTCCGGAGGGGTGGTGCATAGCCATTTAATATTTTATAAATTGAACAGGCAAAATTGAGAGTTTTATAATTTTCAAAAGACAAAACTGTATTTCTTGTAGATGTGACAACAATGATATGTGGGATCTTTTTTTTTTTTTTTTTATCAAAGATGGCTTTTTTGTATAAAGATTCCATGGGTTTGATTATTGTTCCACCAGTGACAGACCAGTTGGTAAAACAGAAATCTATGTGTGAGAAGATCATTGCATGCAGAAACATTTTGGCTACACTGACTGTCAGCAATGGTCTAATTTGTTTAAAATTTCTCAGATTGAATTTGATTATGTTTAAGCTTTTTTTGATGTGTTTTAAAGGTTAATGGGAAATCTCAAATCACCCTGAGGTACTTAAATTCCTTGACTAATTGCAGCTTTTCTCCTTTTAAGAAAATGTTTGCGTTTGTAATATTTGATGGTTGTTTGGTGAACATATTTGAACACAAGTTGTGTTGTGTGATGGAAATTTATTTTATTTATTTTTTTAAGAATTGTTAGCATTTTGCAAATAAACTGTTTTTGGTCAGAATATGTCTGACCGTTGAGTGAAAGTGAACAAAAGTGATAAAGCAAGTTGATTAAAAGCTGTAATATGATGCAGCTGTAGAAAGATGGTGCAAAAATGTACTGAGCAAATAAATCCACAAAAATAGATGTGTTGTCAGTCGGGGTTTAAGTAATTTTATTTCTTCAAGACAAATCATTTAAATCTGATAGCAATTTAAAAATTCTTACACCATCACTGTCAGTGCCTCCGTCTACCCTGACCTGAACTCATACTGTACTAGTCCTGCTCCAGTTATGTCCCTCTGACATGATCCTCTAATTAAAAACTCTTACCTGCTTTAGAAAAAAAAAAGAGACAACTGTCATATCTGGGCCCCTAAGTCAGAGCAGCTATTTCTCTTCAGGCGCAAACAGTCTGATGCTTTGGAGCGTCTGACATGTTCAGACCTGATAAAATGAATAAAACCCAACATCAGACTTCCCACAGCACAGGGCTGTAGAAATTCCTCTGAAATTGCACCTAAGCTTCATTTGCATGTTTGAAATCCTCTTGACCTGACATCATTAAGTTTGTGAGTTGTGATCATCAGTCAATCACTGTGTGAGTTATAGTCAGAAGATGATCTGGGGGTGTGTATATTCAGAACATCAGAATCAGACTTATGAAGAACTTGGCATGCGACTCAATTCAGGACACAGGAGTTTGCAAAATGTCAAGAAGGACTTAAAACAAAAGATGCAAAGATGTCGTAAAATGAAAAAATAACCTCATAGAACATCTCCCACAGTTCCTCCAACTAATATGCTTAGTGTCACCATACAACCAAAAATGTCTTTCAAAAGCAGCTGTTGCTAATTCACTTCCTTCATGTCCAGCTGCAACCTTTTGCTTTACTTCAGCTTGTAGATTTACTTATTTTACTCACTATTATAATGTTTAAATGTGCTAGACGTTACAGAAATAGTTTGCCACTTATCACTTCATATATAGTTTTCATGTACTTCTTTCTATATAGTACTTCTTCTGGGATTGCAGACACTTTAAGGCAGATGGACTCAGCCTCAGCAGGTAGGAGTGAAGCCGTTTATCTCCAATCTGTTCTATTTTCTGCATTACCATTCTGTTCCCCAGGACAAGGACAAGAGACACGAGGAACCAAAACAACAGGATAAGATGCAGCCCAGCAGAAACTGTGAGATAAAGCCGCCTCCGCCCCCACCTGTGCAGACCCCTCCTTCATCAAAAGCCGCCAGTGAGGACCCACCTCTTCTACCACCACATACACCCTTCAGGTCACCGTTGTCTTCAGCTTCCTCTTCCCCATCCTTCCCACACCTTGACTTCACTGACCAGATGAAGGAACAGTTCACTATGGCCACAAAACTGACCCCATGCCCTAGTCCAATTTTCTCACCCCATAACCTCCCACTTCATCCTTCTCCCCATCTCCCCCTCCAGTATTTCCTCAGCGAGCTTGGTCACAACTGCCAAAGTCCCGACGCCCACCACCACCCCACCCACACAGCCGAACCGAAATCAAGATTCAAGATTCAAAGATTTTATTTGTAAATACTAGTATACCTTCTGATTGGTTTCATAACAAGTAGGTTTCTCCTGGGTGGGTTGTTAGTCCTCCGCAGGATAGTCAGATGATGGGGCAGTCATCTAACGGCGTGCTGACACACCGTGGGTCACTGTTTGTCTGGAACCCCCCCCCCCCCCCGAGAGACCGGCCCGCCAAGGGTGACCCTACCAGGAGCAAACTCCAGACGGTAACGCTCTTCGGATCATTGGAATACACAAGCTCACTCGCCACGACAAGGCCAGACCCAAAACCGTGCAATGTGGGAATGCACTGGTTAACCTGATTGGCTCTACGCACGGTGATGGCCACCAGCCCTCACCCCACAGGAGCCGTAAGTAAGTAAGTAACTATACATACAGGACATACAGGAGAATTGAAATGGCATTTCTGTCTTCAGTTGTGTGCGCAATTAAAAAAAAAGGAATAAGGCTGGAAAAACAGCAACAGCAGGCTATGTACAGTGATGCTATCCGTAGTGCAAATAGTGACAAAAGATAGACCTAGACATCCCATAGTGTAAATAAAGATAAATGATAAAACCCAGCAATCCTATATACAGAAAAAGTAGAGCAGTAATACTCATAGTTGCAAGTTCGATGTGGTAGTGTAGGTGCAGACAGTGACAGATAGGACTGCACATGATCAGTATTGCAATGACAGCAGCAGATATGGCATTTGTTTAAATGGTTGCAGTAAAGTGCAGAGACATACAACAGCAGATGTATTACTGTTGGTGTGCCCGGCTTTCTGTGCCAACAGCTGAGGTAGTTATTGTGGGGGGTGAGGAGTAAGTGGACAGAGTTCAGGGTCCTGATGGCCTGATGAACAAAGCTGTTTAGCAGTCTTGTGGAGTGGGCCCAGAGGCTCCGGTACCTTCTGCCCGACGGCAGGGGGCTGAAGATGAAGTGTGAGGATTGAGAGGCATCGCCTGCAATGTTGATAGCTCTGAGGGGGAGACGGGTGAGGTAGATGTCCGAGAGGGGGGGCAGAGGGGCACAGATGCTCTTGCTGGCTGCTTTCACTGTGCGTTGGAGTGTCTTCTGCCAGGAGGCGTTGCAGCTTTTATACCACACCATGATGCAGCTGGTGAGAATGCTCATAAGCCTGCTTCATGATGCATTTCCCCTCTAGTCTGCTTTGGTTCACGTACGCTTTGGACGAGCCTGGCACGCATGCGGCGCTGTACATGCTCCCTTTTTTCATCTACCCAGGTCAAGCAGTTGACGCATTCACACAACCATCATTTGTAGTTTCACTCCCGCCCGATAGGTAGCGCCAAGGTGCTGACGTGCCAGAATTTTCACCAATGAAGAAACGACGGACTTCTTCACAAAGTTTCTCTTCAAATACAGAGTCCATTTCTGCTGTTTGACTTCCTGGTTTTCACTCCTTTTCCATGAAGATGCTGCTGCCACTGTGAAAGAAAGTATGTATGTATGATTCATGTACGTTTTTATTCTTGTTTTCCGCCTCCTCGTCTTCTTTGTCTACTGATGTATGCTGTGTCGATATCGCCACCTCGTGAATGGGACGTTCAGTCTTGTGCATGCACTTTTCAACACATTCAGGTTGTGGGCAGGCGGTGCGGTCACAAAATTTGGGCTGCACACGGTTGGCTACGGTCGAGCACTCCGGACACTAGCGGGATGGAGACGATGACATAAATTTCATCACACAAGGTTTCTGGTTACACGTACACGGACAGCAGAGGTGTAGCATGAAGCAGGCTTTAATGGTGCCCCGGTAGAATGAGCACATGATTGGGGGGTGAGACTTGTGCTGTCCTCAGTTTGTGGAGGAAACGGAGGCGAGTTTGAGCCTTCTTGGCCAGTGATGTGGTGTTGTTGAACCAGGAGAGGTCCTCAGAGATGTGAACCCCCAGGAACTTGGTGCTGTTCACCCTCTCTGTAGCTGCTCCATCGATGATCAGAGGGGGATGCTGTGTGTGTCCCCTCCTGAAGTCGACCACAATCTCCTTGGTTTTTCCCATGTTCAGGAAGAGATTATTGTCTTTACACCACTGGACCAGTTGGCCTCCTCAGTGTTGGTGATGAGGCCCACTACCGTTGTGTCGTCCTCAAACTTGATGATGTAGTTGGTGCTGTAGGCTGGTACACAGTCATGGATCAGCAGGGTGAAGAGCAGCGTGCTGAGCACACACTCTTGTGGGGCCCCTGTGCTCAGTTTGATGGTCTTGGAGGTGTTGTTGCAAGACCACAGCTCAGTGAAAACATGAGCTCAGACACATGACACATACAGTGATTCTCAAACAACAAACCCTGGACCAACCCTGAGATAAAGACACTGCTGAAGGAGAAGAAAAGGATCTCGAGGTCTGAAACCAAGGAGGAGCTGAAGTCCATACAGAGGGAGCTAAGGAGGAAGATCAGAGAGGAGAAGGACAGCTACAGGAAGAAGATGGAGGACAAGTTGCAGCAGAATGACTTCAGTGGTGTCTGAAGAGGCCTGAAAACCATCTCTGGGCACCAGAATACCTCCTCCCAGGCCGTGGGGGTAGGAAGTGGGTGAACAACCTGAACCTGTTCTTTAACAGGTTTGACCAACTACCCTCTTTTCCGCCTGCTCACCAACCCCTGCTACCTCCACCTTCATCTAGTCCCACTGTCCACTGCCCTCCCTCCACCTCCCCATACATCCCTTGTTGTTTTTCCCCTCACAGACCAAACATCCCCCCTCCCAGCACACAGTCCCCCTGCCCCAGCCTGACTTACTAAGACCCAAGTGAGAACTGAGCTGAAGAAGTTCAAGGTGAGGAAGGCTGCAGGTCCGGATGGCATCAGCTCGAGGCTCCTCAAGTCCTGTGCAGACCAGCTGTGCAGGATTGTAGAGCACATCTTAAGTCTGAGCCTGAAGCTGGGGAGGGTACCACAGCTGTGAAAAAAGTCCTGTGTGGTACCCATATCAAAGACTCTGCACCCCAAGGACCTGAACAGCTACAGACCAGTGGCCCTCACATCACACCTAATGAAGACCCTGGACAGGCTACTCCTCATCCAGCAATGGACCCACTTCAGTTTGCCTAACAGGGGTGTCCAACCATGTGCCATGGAGAGCCAAGACCCTGCAGGTTTTACCTCCAACCAGTGTCTTCAACAGCAGATTTCTGTGAACTTCTTCCCACTGATTGCTGACAAGTGAAAACACCTGCTGAAGAGACTGGGTAGAAGAGAAAACCTGCAGGGTCTTGGCTCTCCATGGCACATGGTTGGACACCCCTGGCCTACCAGCATGGCATCGGGGTGGAGGACACAGTGATCTTCCTCCTACAGTGGGGCAAAAAAGTATTTAGTCAGCCACCAATTGTGCAAGTTCTCCGACTTAAAAGATGAGAGAGGTCTCCAATTTTCATCATAGGTATACCTCAACTATGAGAGCCAAAATGAGGAAAAAAAATCCAGAAAATCACATTGTATGATATTTAAAGAATTTATTTGCAAATTATGGTGGAAAATAAGTATTTGGTCAATAACAAAAGTTCATCTCAATACTTTGTTATATACCCTTTGATGGCAGCCCCAAAGCATGATGTTTCCACCCCCATGCTTCACAGTAGGTATGGTGTTCTTTGGATGCAACTCAGCATTCTTTCTCGTCCAAACACGACAAGTTGAGTTTTTACCAAAAAGTTCTATTTTTGGTAAAAACTGGACTGGAATGAAATTGACATGACAATAGTGAAAAAGGTAATTGAAGGAATTGTTAAACCACTCACCCACATCTGTAACCTCTCATTTCAAACTGGTAAATTTTCAAACAAAATGAAAATAGCAAAAGTAATACCACTATACAAAACAGGAGACAGTCATTATTTCACAAATTACAGGCCAGTCTCTTTACTTTCACAATTCTCAAAAATACTTGAAAAAATCTTCACTAAGACACTGGATGATTTCATTGAAAAACACAACCTCCTTACGGACAGCCAGTATGGTTTTAGAGCAGATAAATCTACATCTTTGGCACTGATCGAACTTATTGAAGAAATTACTAGTTGTATAGATAAAAAAAAGTTTGCTGTATGAGGATTTATAGATTTAAAGAAAGCTTTTGACACCATTGATCACAGAATTCTACTAAGGAAACTGGAAAGGTATGGGATAAGAGGGGTTGGACTGAGTTGGGTGGAAAGTTATTTAAGTAACAATTCAATTCAATTCAAACGTTTATTTCAAACTCAGGGTTCATATTAAATGCAGAACTAAAATGAGTGGAAAATAAATAAATAAATAAATAAATAAAAGTATATACAGATCAGCAGACACTCGGCGCTCTTGTAACAACAATAACATACGGGCTGCACGGTGGCGCAGTGGTTTAGCACTGCGGCAGCACAGTTTACCCTCAGCTGGGGGATCATGAGATTGTGGGTTCAATCCCAGCCCCCAACCAACAGTGAGCTGTGTGGAGTTTGCATGTTCTCCCCGTGTTGTGTGGGATTTCTCCGGTTTCCTCCCGCATACCAAAAAGTGGCATAACAGGATTCGAAGTATTGACACCCTTCGGTTTGAAAGCCATACACATAGATTTAGTACAGTTGAACAAGATGTCATTTTTTTCACCAAATTTTTCACATACCGAAAGGAGATGTTGCATCACTGCAGTAGACAAACTTAACAAACAGAGATCATCAGCATAGAAAATGTGATTTAACAGTGCACCGTTAATGGAGCCGCCCATATTAGTATTGTTCAACAGTACACTGAGATCATCAACATAGACATTAAACAACAAGGGTGACAGTATACCACCTTGTTTAACACCGTTGGTCACATGAAATTTGGATGAGGTAACATTGCCCCACCTAACAACCATAGACTGCCTTCTGTACCAGTATAACAGGATGCTAACAATGTAAATAGGAATACCTCGATCAGACAACAGACAACAATTTGGACAAATTGGTGAGCACAAATCACCCTTCATGGACATCACTTGTGGTGTGCCCCAGGGGTCAGTTTTGGGACCCAAACTCTTTATCTTGTATATAAATGACATATGCCAAGTATCAAAAATACTGAAATTTATTTTGTTTGCGGATGACACAAATATCCTTTGCACTGGTGAGAATTTGCAGCAGGTTTTAGAGGTGGTCACAACTGAAATGTAAAGGTTAACACAGCGGTTCAACAAAAATAAATTATCTCTAAATCTGAAAAAAAAAAAAACAAAACCCAAAAAACAAAGATTATGTTGTTTGGAAATTATAAAATAAATCATGAAATAATGGTAACGATAGATGATACCAGAATAGAAACAGTACAGGAAAATAAGTTTCTGGGGGTGACGCTAGACAATAAAATCTGCTGGAAACCTCACATCAGTCACATCCGGGCCAAGTTGGCAAAATGTATAGGGATACTGGGGAGACAAGACACATCTTGGACTATAAATCATTGTTCTTACTGTACAATTCACTGTTTCTACCTTATCTTAACTACTGTGTAGAAGTCTGGGGAAACACCTACAAGACCAACCTACAGTCAATATGCACATTACAAAAAAGAGCTATAAGGATAATAAATAATGTAGGATATAGAAACCATACCAATTCGTTGTTTTTAAAGTCACATGTCATAAAGTTCATCGATTTAGTTAAATTTAAGACAGCACAAGTCATGTACAGGGCAATTAATAATCAACTCCCAACTAATTTACAAAAAATATTTTAAAAAAGAGACAATGATTATAATTTGAGAGGAGACTTAAACTTAACAAAACCCAAGATACAAACAACTAAGAAAAGTATGTGCATATCTGTCTGTGGGGTGGATTTGTGGAACAGTCTGGAGCCGGAACTGAAACTATGTACAAACAGAAATAAATTCAAAAAGAGGTATAAACATTATTTGCTGAAAGAATATATGTTAGAAGGGTAGTATTCATATGTACGATTCACTATGCTCACTCTGGGACACTATGGAATGGTAGGTGGGATAGCACTGTGTATAGCTGTGTTGTTTGGGGCTGGTTTTGATGTATGGACGGTATGTATTGACATAACGCACGGCTCAGGAGACACACACGCAGGCTCAGAGTGAATTTAATAGCTTTATTCAACAACAAGGATGAATGGATGCGTGTCTGTGGAATGTGGATGTACTGGTGGCGGACGTCAGCGTCAGGCACGGAGGCAGGAAACCGTACAGCCAGACAACCCTGGGGAGAGAGCACAGGGAGAAGGTGACGGGCACCAAACCAGTACAACAGGTAATGTGAGGTTTGTTGGCTTACTTGGCAGGGCAGGTGGCAGGTGCGCTCAAGGGAGAGTCCAGAAGACAGAGACCTGACGATGCACCTGACAGCAGCAGCGAGGTGGTAATGCAGGGACGAAGTCCGCCGCCGGGAGAGGTCCACCTGTGCACAGGGGAAAGACTGGAACACAAGTAGAGGTTTGCTTACGTGAGCGATCTTGCTGTTTGGCGAGGGGGTTCCTCTGAAGTAAGTAGCCGAAGGGAACAGATGGCTTCAGGCCGAAGCTCAGGGCAGAGCAGCTAATATGCCCCGCCGCTGACGAGGTGCAGGTGTGTGCTCAGCTGGCGCCGCTAATGAGCGGCGAGTTGTAACAGTACTCCCCCCTCTAGCAGCGCCTCCTGGCGATGGTTTATTGGGGTACTTCCGGTGAAACTCGGTGATGAGAGAGCGATCCAACACGAACGAGGAACGAACCCATTGCCTCCATTCTGGACCATAGCCCTCCCAGTCCACCAAATACTGTAGTCCGCAACCCCGGCGTCGGGAGTCCAAGATGGTCGAGACAGTCCAGGCCGGATGGCCATCAATCATCCGAGGCGCGGGCGGTGCAGCAGGAGGAGGGCAGATGGGATCAGACACCACCGGTTTCACGTTGGAGACGTGGAAGGTGGGATGGATGCGGAGGGAGGGGGGAGTAGCAACACGCACTGCCACCGGGTTGATTATCTTGGTGACGGGGAATGGACCCATGAAACGTTTAGCCAACTTTCTCCTCTCACCCTTCAGGTTAACATCCTGCATGGATATCCAGACCGGTTGGCCCACCTGGTAGACAGGAGCAGGTCTTCTACGCTGATCTGCCGTGGCCTTATTGCGCTCCGCTGTGCGTAAAAGCGCATTGCGCGCGGCTGTCCAGATGGAGCGACACCGCCTGAGGTGAGCCCGAACCGTGGGAACTGCCGACTTATTCTCCAGCGAGGGAAACAGAGGGGGGTCGTATCCCAGGGACACCTTGAAAGGGGACATCCCTGTGGCTGAGGAGCGAGCGGTGTTGTGAGCGTATTCTACCCAGGCAAGGTGTTTGCTCCATGACGCAGGCTTCGAGGCGGTGACGCAGCGGAGAGCAGCCTCCAGCTCCTGATTGGTCCGTTCACACTGCCCGTTAGATTGGGGGTGATGGCTGGAGGAGAGGCTTACCTGGGCTCCTAGTGTCCTGCAGAAACTCCGCCAGACGTCCGAGGCGAATTGGGGACCCCGGTCGGAAACCACGTCAGCTGGTATCCCATGCAGCCTGACCATGTGTTGGACGAGGAGATCTGCCGTCTCCAAGGCAGAGGGTAGCCCCCGTAATGGCACGAAATGGGCAGCCTTGGAGAAACGGTCGACGATGGTCAGGACTGTGTCGAAGTTGTTAGAGACGGGGAGACCAGTGACGAAGTCCAATGCGATGTGCGACCAGGGCCTACCAGGGACGGGCAGGGGCTGGTGCAAACCCGCAGGAGGAGAGTTGCCGGTCTTACTGGTGGCGCAGACGGGGCAGGCCCGGGCATAGCAGGCAGCGTCCTTGTGCAATCCTGGCCACCAAAAGGAGTGTTGGAGCAGGTCAATCATTCGGGAGGTCCCAGGATGACAGGCTAGCTTGGACGTGTGAAGCCAATGGATGACCTCTCCCCGAACGGGGAACGGGACGTAGAGCCTCCCCTCCGGTCCGCCGCCCAGATCCGGTTCTGATTCCTGCGCCTTCCGGACCTTATCCTCGATCTCCCAGGTAACGGCTCCCACGATGCACGACCTGGGCAGGATGGTATGAACAGCGTCCCCCGAGTCTTCAGGGGCGAATTGCCTGGAGAGGGCGTCAGGGAGTCCGTTTTTGGAGCCCGGTCTGAATGTGATGGTGAAACGGAATCTAGCAAAAAACAGGGACCAACGGGCCTGGCGGGCGTTCAGACGCTTGGCAGTTCTTAAATATTCCAGATTTTTGTGATCCGTTAACACCACGAAGGGCAGAGCGGCCCCCTCCAGCCAGTGACGCCACTCTTGGAGCGCGAGCTTGATGGCAAGAAGCTCCCTGTCCCCCACGTCGTAGTTGCGCTCCGCTGGGGACAAGCGCCGGGAGAAGAAGGCGCAAGGCCGTTTGACCCCATCAGCCGGTGACCGCTGAGACAGCGCCGCCCCCACCCCCGTATCCGAGGCGTCGACCTCCACGATGCACTGCAAAGAGGGATCGACCTGGCTGAGGACCCGGGAGGATGAAAACTCCGCCTTCAGCGCCTGGAAGGCCGCCGCGGCCTCTTCAGTCCACTGGAACCGGGTTTTAGGGGAGGTGAGACGGGTCAGAGGGCCGACGATGGCTCCAAAGTTGGGCACAAAGCGGCGGTAAAAGTTGGCAAAGCCGACGAATTGTTGCACCTGCTTTCTAGATGTGGGAGTCGGCCAATCTGCCACCGCTTTAATCTTGGCTGGATCTGGGAGAACCTGGTCATGGGAGATGACAAACCCGAGAAATGACGTCTTCTTGGCATAGAATTCGCACTTCTCCGCATTCACGTACAACCGATTCTCCAGTAACCTCTGCAGGACCAGTCTCACATGCACCTGGTGCTCATCCCTGGACTTGGAGAAGATGAGAATGTCATCCAGGTAGACGAACACAAACAGGCCAATGAAATCCCGGAGAACGTCATTTATCAGGCGCTGAAAGACGGCTGGAGCGTTGGTTAGCCCGAACGGCATGACCAGGTATTCAAAGTGGCCGTTCGGGGTGCAGAAGGCTGTTTTCCATTCGTCTCCCTCCCGGATCCGGACGAGGTGGTACGCGCTGCGGAGATCCAGCTTGGTGAACCAGGTCGCCCCCTGGAGGGAGTGGAAGGCAGTGTCCATCAGGGGCAGGGTGTAACGGTCCTTCTCCGTGATGTCGTTTAGGGCTCGGAAGTCGATGCACGGATGAGCGAGCCATCCTTCTTGCCCACGAAGAAGAACCCTGCACCTAATGGCGATGACGAGGGGCGAATAATACCGGCACTGAGAGATTCCTTAAGTTATGAGTTCATGGCCTCCTTCTCCGGCGCAGACAGGCTGTAGAGACGTCCCGAAGGGAGAGGCGCCCCCTGGCGGAGGTTTATGGTGCAGTCGTAAGGCCTGTGTGGAGGAAGGGACATTGCCTTGGACTTACTGAAGACTGCGCCCAGGTCGTGAAACTCCACGGGCACCAAGGAGAGGTCCGGGGGCGCGGCATCCTTGACCACGGGAGGAGAGGATGGCGAGCAGGCAGCGGATTGGAGGCAGGTGCTCATACAAAAGGTACTCCAGGCTGTTACCTTCCCGGTCTTCCAATCCAGGACGGGGTTATGGAGACGGAGCCACGGATAACCCAGGATCACTGGAGACACAGAGGAAGGCAAGATGTAGAAGGAGATCTCCTCCCGGTGGTTCCCAGAGACGATGACAGAGATGGGGTTTGTCCGGTGGGTCACTTTCCCCAGAGATGCACGGGAGAGATTGATGAGGGTGAGAGGAGTTTTAAGGGGCTGGCAACGGATGCCCAATCGGGTTGCCAGGCTTTGTGAAATAAAGCTGCCTTCCGCGCCTGAGTCCACCAGTGCATGAGTGAGATGCCCTGTGATGTTGTGGCAGAAACGGATGGGCAGCGACAAATGAGTGAGGGGATTTGTCCGGTTAGCGTCCGCGAGGCCCCCTACAGTGACTCGCGGACCTCCCCGTTTGGCTTCTCCCGGCATTGCTCCACCGTGTGCTGGCCGTCCCCGCAATACATGCAGAGACCCAGCTCACGTCGGCGTTGTCTCTCCGCTAGAGGTAGCTTTGCCCGGCCCGTCACCATTGGCTCCGACTCCTTGGGAACCTCCGGTGGCGGTAACGCCAGGGGGCGAGCTTGAAGCCGGCGTGACGAGACCCCCCGAGAGCGAGAAGGCAGCTTCCGCTCCGAGGCGCGCTCGCGCAACCAGTTGTCCAAGCTGATAGTAAGAGAGATTAGCTCCGCCAGTGTTTCAGGGATATCCCGACCAGCCAGTTCATCCCTCAGACCAGAGTTTAAACTGTGGAGGAAGATGCCACAGAGGGCTCGTTCCTCCCAGCCAACCTCCTCCACTGTAACCCGGAAGTCAATGGCGTAGTCCGCGGCCGATCAGCTCCCCTGCTGAAGGCTGAGGAGACGATCGGTCAGGACACTCTCCATACGGGAGTGATCAAAGACCTCCAGAAAATGTTTAACGAACTGGCCATAGGTGAGGGAGGCATAACCGGGCCTCGCCATTACGGCATAAGCCCAGGTGAGTGCCCGACCCTCCCAAGAGATTTCCTATATAGCCAATTCGGCTATGGTCTGAGGGAAAGTCCCTGGGGACGCGCAGGAACACCGACTCACACTGTATGATGAATCCCCGCGCTCCACCGAGCTTACCGCTAAAGCGGGCGGGAGTAGGAATGGGTGTGAGTCAGGCTGGGGCACCCGGGGCTGACTGGGCGGCCGCTGAAGCAGCAGGAGCTGCACCTCCCTGACGAGCCGGGGGGAACGGCTGTGGAGGGTCCAGACGGTCTAACCGGTCAGTTATCAAGGTCAATTGATTAAGTATCACTTGCTGCTGATGAGCTATTAAATCCACCCGAGCCTCGAGGGTGGAAAATCGGCGTGCGAGCCCGCTGTCCGCCGAGCCACTCTGCTGAAGCCGTACTGACATAACGCACGGCTCAGGAGACACACACGCAGGCTCAGAGTGAATTTAATAGCTTTATTCAACAACAAGGATGAATGGATGCGTGTCTGTGGAATGTGAATGTACTGGTGGCGGACGTCAGCGTCAGGCACGGAGGCAGGAAACCGTACAGCCAGACAACCCTGGGGAGAGAGCACAGGGAGAAGGTGACGGGCACCAAACCAGTACAACAGGTAATGTGAGGTTTGTTGGCTTACTTGGCAGGGCAGGTGGCAGGCGCGCTCAAGGGACAGTCCAGAAGACAGAGACCTGATGATGCACCTGACAGCAGCAGCGAGGTGGTGATGCGGGGGCGAAGTCCGCCGCCGGGAGAGGTCCACCTGTGCACAGGGGAAAGACTGGAACACAAGTAGAGGTTTGCTTACATGAGCGATCTTGCTGTTTGGCGAGGGGGTTCCTCTGAAGCAAGTAGCCGAAGGGAACAGACGGCTTCAGGCCGAAGCTCAGGGCAGAGCAGCTAATATGCCCCGCCGCTGACGAGGTGCACGTGTGCGCTCAGCTGGCGCCGCTAATGAGCGGCGAGTTGTAACATGTATGTTGGGATGGATGGGTGTTAATGTTGATATGTACAAAATATCTTATCAGGCTGCACGGTGGCACAGTGGTTAGCACTGTGGCAGCACAGTTTACCCTCGGCCGGGGGATCGCGGGGATCGTGAGATTGTGGGTTCGATCCCTGCCCCCGGCCAACAGTGATCTGTGTGGAGTTTGCATGTTCTCCCCGTGTTGCGTGGGTTTACTCCAGGATTTCTTCGGTTTCCTCCCACATGCCAAAAACATGCAGGTTAGGGATAAGGGGTGCTTGCACATGCAGCGACTGGCAGCTGGTGGCTTGTCACCAGACTGCAAAACAAATCTACCTCTGGGTACAAAATAAGTAATAAAAAAAATATATATATATATATATACTGTATATATATATAGTTAATTGTTTACTTGGGGTCTTAAATGTGGTAATTTGTATATATTTCACATGGGTTGTATTTATGGAAAAGAGGAGTTGGAATTAATAAGTGTTCACTTCTTCCTTCTCCCTTTCATACACTGTATGCTGTTACTTTATTGCACTTGACATTTGTTTTGTTTTTGATTTACTTTTTTGTTCAAAATAAAGTTTCTATCTATCTATCTACCTGTGGGATGGATGGGTGTTAATGTTGATATGTACAAAATATAGTTAATTGTTTACTTGGGGTCTTAAATGTGGTAACTTGTATATATTTCACATGGGTTGTATTTATGGAAAAGAGGAGTTGGAATTAATAAGTGTTCACTTCTTCCTTCTCCCTTTCAAACACTGTATGCTGTTACTTTATTGCACTTGACATTTGTTTTGTTTTTGATTTACTTTTTTGTTCGAAATAAAGTTTCTATCTATCTATCTATCCATCTATCTATTTTGGTTTCATCTGACCATATGACATTCTCCCAATCCTCTTCTGGATCATCCAAATGCTCTCTAGCAAACTTCATACCGGCCTGGACATGTACTGGCTTAAGAAAGGGGACACGTCTGGCACTGCAGGATTTGAGTCCCTGGTGGCATAGTGTGTTACTGATGGTAGCCTTTGTTACTTTGGTCCCAGCTCTCTGCAGGTCATTCACTAGGTCCCCCCGTGTGGTTCTGGGATTTTTGCTCACCATTCTCGTGATCATTTTGATCCCATGGGGTGAGATCTTGCGTGGAGCCCCAGATCGAGGGAGATTACCAGTGGTCTTGTATGTCTTCCATTTTCTAATAATTGCTTCCACAGTTGATTTCTTCACACCAAGCTGCTTACCTATTGCAGATTCAGTCTTCCCAGCCTGGTGCAGGTCTACAGTTTTGTTTCTGGTGTCCTTTGACAGCTCTTTGGTCTTGGCCATAGTGGAGTTTGGAGTCTGCCTGTTTGAGGTTGTGGACAGGTGTCTTTTATACTGATAACGAGTTCAAACAGGTGCCATTAATACAGGTAATGAGTGGAGGACAGAGGAGCCTCTTAAAGAAGTTGTTACAGGTCTGTGAGAGCCAGAAATCTTGCTTGTTTGTAGGTGACCAAATACTTATTTTACTGAGGAATTTACCAATGAATTCATTAAAAATCCTTCAATGTGACTTCCGGTTATGGCTGCCACGTAAGACGGACGTGTTTCACTCTGCTCTGCTCCTGGAGAAAAAATCGGCAAATAACTCTCTCATTTGGGACAGAACGTATTCCAGCGTTTGGGCGAGGATATGTCGGCGAAGCCTAAGGCTGGAAAACCAGGTAAAGGAAAAAGCGAGCCGCCGAAACAGTCCAAATTAACGGACTTTCAGGTCTGTGACGCAGCAAACAAAACTCCATATATGGCGGAGGAGGCTGGCAACGGTGCGATATCTGCGGGGAGGGGCGCAGATGCGCTGATGGCTGCCATGAGTTCAATGAGAGCGGACTTTTCCTCTAGATTTGATGGGATTATGTCAGCGTTGGAAGGAATAAGAAAGGAATTGGGTGACTGTGTAGAACGAACGGCGCAGATGGAGCTCCGTCTCGCTAGTGCTGAAGATGACGTCACCCGTCTTCAATTAAAGGTGCGCACTTTGGAAAAAAAAAAATAAATGTCTAGAAGACAATATTTTGGATTTGGAATCTCGGTCGAGACAGAATAACTTGAGGCTGGTGGGTCTTCCAGAGGAATCAGAAGGTCGGGACGTATATTCCTTTCTGGAAAAGTGGATTCCGGAGGTGCTGGGCAGCGAGGAGTTGCAATCAGCAGTGGTTCTGGAAAAAGCACATCGTATTGGCCCACGGAGAGATAAGGGACTGCCGAGGACCTTAATTATGAAGTTTCTTAGCAACAGAGACAGGATGAAGATCTTCAACGCTGCACGAGCTAAAGGAGAGATTAAACACCAGGATCAGCAGGTGCGGTTCTACCCAGATTTGGCCACAGGAATCCAACAATTGAGGAAGCAGTTTGATCCCATACGTAAGGAGCTGCGCAACCTTGGGATTCGTCATGGTGTAATCTATCCTGCGAGACTGCTGACCACGTATGAGGGCAGAACCCACATCTTCAAGACCCCAGAGGAGGCGCAGGAGTTTATCAAGAAGATCAAAGAAGAAGAAGAGACTGGTGGGAGCTAAGCATGAACAAAATATAAGGTAGAATAATTAAGCATTTGCACAGGCATCTGACTGACTTGAAGTAAACAGCAAGTTTACAAAATATAGATTGTATTATATATTTAAAAAAAAAAAAAAAAAACAAACAAAAAAAAACTATGATGTACAAAGTTGTTAAAAATTTTGGAGTTAAGTTGGAAAACTACAGAGGAGAGTTAATGTTACGTCATTAAAAGCAGTAGAGTTAGGGTGATTGGGAGGATGAAGAAGGAGTGGCTTAGGCTGTTCCCCGTGGATGTGGAACGGTCGATGGCTATATCGGGAGACGGAATTTTTCTTTTGATTTTGGGGGGTTCGCCACAAGTGTGGGAAGGGGGAATTTGTTTGTGTGTAGTTTGTAGGATGAATGTTCAACCACTCATGTTTTTGCTTCTCTGTATGAGCATGTTTACACTGCAAGGTAATCCCAAACTCTCTATTGATCATAAACCAAAGTGTTAATCTTAATTTAACTTCATGGAATTGCAGAGGTCTACAAAATCTAAAAAAAACTTAAACAAGTTATGAATAAAATAAAAGACATGGGTTCAAAAATTGTGTTTTTACAAGAAACTCATCTAATAGAGGAGGATATAAAAAGAATTAGGAGTAGATGGCAAGGAAGTGTATTCACCTCATCATTTTCATCCCGGGCCAGGGGAGTTATGACTCTCATACATAAATCAGTCCCTTTTCAAGTGAAAAATGTAATTGGAGACAAACTTGGAAGATATGTAATCATTCAAGGTTCTTTGCTATTAGAAAATATAAATCTTGTGAACTTATATGGTCCCAATATAGATGATCAAAAGTTCTTTGCTAATTTATTTCTTATTTTATCATCACTTACAGGGCAACATATAATAGCAGGGGATTTTAATTGTACATTGAATCCAGGTATAGATAGATCAACAGGACTGGATTGTACGCACAATGGATGTAGGATGACTATTAATCATTTTATGAAAGAATTGAGATTGTTAGATATATGGAGAGAAATGAAACCACAAGTTAAAGCCTATTCTTGTTATTCCAGTACCTACAAGACATTCTCACGTATTGATTATTTTTTGATTTCCACAGAATTAAGATCCAAGATTCAAAACTGCTTTTATGATAACATCGTGATCTCTGATCATGCACCCTGTTGTCTAATATATGTAGATAAAAAATTGACAAAGGAATCAGGTAGATGGCAATTTCAGCATAAATGGCTTCAGGATGAGGAATTTGTCAAGTATATAGAAAAACAGATAGACGAGTACTTTGACATCAATACTACACAAACATCAGCATGTGTAAAGTGGGAAGCTTTCAAAGCTTTTATTAGGGGACATATTATTAGTTATACAGGATCAAAATCTAAGAAGACTCGAGAGGAGAGAGCTAAATTGGAACATAAAATGAAAAGTCTTCAGGAAAAAGTGTATGCAGGAAGTGATCCAAGGTTGGAGAATGAATTACTGATTTTGAGAGCTGAATACGACAAAAAATCAGCGAATAGAGATGCCTCGAGTCTTCTAAGATTGAAACAATCTTTTTATGAACAAGGTGAAAAATCAGGAAAATTATTGGCATGGCAGATTAAACAATTAGAAATTAAAACACCAATTACTAGTATTATAAGTAACGGACAGGTAGTTATAGATCCTTTAGAAATTAACAGAGCCTTTAGAGATTACTATGAAAAATTATATGATACTAAAAATGAATTTGATTTAACAAAACTAAATGGGTTTTTGAACGAACTATCTATACCGTGTATTCCAAATGAAAACAGGGAGATATTGGAGTCTAAAATTAGTCAAGAAGAAGTTGGGCTAGCCATTGATAATATGAAATCAGGAAAAAGTGCAGGACCAGATGGTCTTCCAGTTGACCTTTATAAGAAATTTAAGAATAAATTAATAAAACCTTTTTTGGAAATGGTTTTAGAAGCATTTCAAAATAATAATTTACCATCATACATAAATAATGCCTTAATTATACTGCTGCCAAAACCAGGTAAGCCCTCTAATAAATGTGAAAATATGAGACCAATAAGCCTATTAAACGCCGACCTTAAGATATTCTGTAAAATTTTAGCAAGACGAATACAAGAAATTTTACCAAATATTATTAATCGAGATCAGAATGGCTTTATAAAGGGAAGACAAGGCTTCCATAATGTAAGAAGACTATTTAATATTATTTATTTTAATAAAGAAGCACCGGATACAGCTCTCCTATCACTGGACGCCGAAAAGGCCTTTGATAGAGTTGAATGGCCCTTTCTTTTTGAAGTCCTACAAAGGTTTGGATTTGGAAATAATTTCATAAAATGGGTTCAAATAATATACAATAATGCTACAGCAGAAATCCTAACAAATAACAATATTTCAAAACCAATAAAAATCAATAGAGGATGTCGACAAGGCTGTCCACTTTCACCTTTACTGTTTACTATGGCAATTGAACCTTTAGCGATAGCGATACGTTTACATTCACAAATATATGGAATTAAAGTTGGACCAACAGAACATAAAATCTCCCTGTACGCCGATGACATAATTTTGTTTATGTCGAATCTAAAAAAATCAATTCCAACCTTGTTGAATTTAATAAAGAATTTTGGGGAAATATCAGGATATAAAATAAATAAAACTAAATCTTCAATATTAATGCTAAATGAGACCCAGAGAAATTACCCAGCCCCTGAGGTAAATCAATTCAATGTTGTAAATCAGTTTAAATATTTAGGAATCCAAATTGTGCCTAAGCTAGAATCAGTCGCCAGTGTCAACTATGAAGCCTTAATGACAGATATCAATGAGTTAACTCAGAGATGGATGTCACTACCAATGTCGATGATCGGGAGAATCAATATACTTAAAAGTAATATTTTACCTAAAATACTTTATTTATTTCAATACATTCCCTTATCACCACCTTTAGATTTATTCTCAAGAATAAAAAAAAAGTTAGTGGAATTTATATGGAACAACAGGAGGGCTAGATTACGTCTGTCTTTATTATATTTACCATTTGATCGTGGAGGTCTGAAATGTCCAAATTTTATGTTGTATTATTGGTCGGCACAACTGAGGTCTATGACATATTATTTTTCATCAAATGATCTCCCTCACTGGACTGAAATGGAATCATACAATTTACCTCATGACTAAATTTAATTACCAGCAAATCATCAAAGGACCCACCAGGATAACCAAACAATCCAGAACACTTATTGACATGGTATTTACTAATAAACCAGAACGAATAACCAGAACCTATAATCTTGTAACTGGTCTCTCAGATCATAACATGGTTCTTGCTGTCAGGAAACTTACTAAAAAGCGACTACAGTATTTTGGGGGAGTCGATATTGACAAATCAAATTTTATTATCCCCAAATCAAAAAATGAGGAGTTTGAACATTACTTAGAGAATCAAAATTGGGAGCAGCTCATGGCAACATGTGAAGTAGATGATTGTTGTAATTTTATCACTGCAACAATCACAAAGTCTATAGAAAAATTTTCAAAGCAAATTAAAAGTAGACAACAGAAGATTAGCCTACCATGGTTAAATAATGAAATAAGAAAACTTATGAAGAGGCGAGACTATGCACTGAAAACATCACTAACCTCCAAACTACAAAATGATCACCTTGTGTACAAAAGTTTAAGAAATAAAGTGGTACATGAGCTGCGAAAATCAAAAATATCTTATTACAATAAACTGATAGATCATGCAAAGGGTAACAACAGTTCCCTATGGAGGCATTTAAATAACTTAACTAATAAAAAAAACGATCAGAAGAGGGTAAAGGAACTTAGAATCAATGGCAAGACCGTCAGTGACAAGGCTACTTTGGCAAATGAATTTAATTCACACTTTGTGGGCTCTGTGGAAGACTTAACAAAAATTTTTGTGCTGCCAAATGTGCTCAACAACACAAATTCCATACTCCCAACAGATACTTTTCACATCGATGAGGTAAATGAGAAGTTAATTGCTGGTATTGTTAAAACACTGTCAAACTCAAAAACTAGTGATATCTACAATATGAGCACCTCCTTTCTCAAAATGCACAGCAAAATATTAATCAAACCACTGACTCATCTCATTAATCTCTCCATTAGGTCTAGTACATTTCCATCTGGCTGGAAAAAAGCTGTCGTCATACCAGTTCATAAATCAGGCAGTAAAGACGATATATGCAATTACCGCCCAATCTCTATCTTACCAGTCCTATCTAAGGTTCTTGAAAAAGTTGTAGCTACACAGCTGATAGACTACTTACAAGACAGTCAACTTCTTCATCCACATCAATTTGGTTTTAGACCAGGATACTCAACAGAAACAGCAAATTGTTGCCTTATTGAAAACGTCAAACAGTCCTTGGACAGGGGTAATGTGGTAGGAGCTGTTTTTCTAGATCTCAAAAAGGCTTTCGATACTGTAAACCACAGTTTGCTTTTATCCAAAATGGTATCTTTTAACTTCTCCCCAAATACATTAGAATGGTTTGCATCTTATCTCCAGAATAGAGAACAGTGTGTAAAAGTTCACCAGGATAAATCCTCATTTTTAAACAACCGCATGGGTATCCCACAAGGGTCCATTCTTGGTCCTTTACTTTTCAGCATTTTTATTAATGACTTGCCGTTACACTGCTCAGCTGCAACATGCCAACTTTATGCAGATGATGCAGTTATTTACACAGCTGCCAAGACTCCAGCACAGGCTACAGATGTACTGTCTACAAGTATGGTTGATGTCCAAGAGTGGCTCCTCAAGAACCATCTATTGCTGAACCTTCAGAAAACAGTCTCAATGTGCTTTTCAATCAAAAAATGTAACCTGCAACATTTTAAAGTTAATATACATGATCATGACATCAGTTTAGCTACAGAATTCAAATACCTTGGCATTGTACTAGATCCTCAACTCAAATTTAATCTTCATATAAAGAAAATTTCAAAAACAGTAAAAAAAAATCTGAACTGCTTTAAATTAATTAGATATTACATACCTTACGAAGCAGCTGCACTGTATATGCATTCTATGGTTTTTTCTCATATATCATACTGTTTGACAGTCTGGGCTCAAGCAGCCCCTTCCACAATAAGACATATAGGTTCATTATATAATCAAACCCTAAAAATCTTGGACAAAAAGCCCATTAGGTGACATCACTGTAATGTTTTAAAAAAATACAACCTATTGAGTTTTGAGAGCTTCATTGACCTCTGTCTTCTGAAATTAACGTTCAAATGTTTCCATAAATCAGCACCCGAGCCACTTGCTGGTTTCGTCCAAAGACAGGACAGCAGCAGAGCCACCAGGAGTTCTGTTAACAATAACTGTAAAATATTCCACCGCAGAACCACATTTGGACAAACAGCTTTCTCTATAAAGGGCAGTCACATCTGGAACACAATGCCAAATGAAATTAAAATAATAACGGACTTTAAAACATTCACTAAAAATGTTAAAAACTGGCTGAAAAATAAACAAGAATGTACTCATGTATGAATTATTTGTCTGCAAAGTGAGAGTGAATGAAGGGAAGGAATAAATGTGTTTGTTTATAGTGAGTGACGGAGGGAGGAAGGCCTGAAATAGGCAAATGTGAGTTATGTTATATGTGTTAAATGTGAGTCAGGCTGTTATATTTGTGTATTTATAATATTTATGTTAAAGGTGAGTCAGGCTGTTATATTTGTGTATTTATAATATTTATAATATTTATAATTGTGTATTTATAATTTTTCTGCATTGATGTATGTGGTTATTGTGTATATTTTATCTTGATTCTTTTTTCTAAAGCCCATCCAGGGACAAGAGTTGCAAATTAGCTAATAGCTATACACTCTATGTGCAACACATCAGATTGATTGTCTTTGATTAATTGTCTATGTTTATTGCACTGTCCCTGTCAAATAAACTAATCTACTACTACTACTTTACCTCTTCCCATATTCATATACTCAGATTCGGCAAAAAAATTACAAAAACAAGTTAAAAATCCATTTGTAAAGCATATGATCAAAATATGGTGTGAAGCTAAAAACTATTTAAAAGAACCACAGTTACTGTCACAATTTAGTCCAATATGGGGTAATCAATATTTTAAACCAGGGAGAGCGGACGCTGTATTTAAAGTATGGAATTTAAAAGGGATACAAAAGATTCAGGATTTATATTTGCCATGTGCAGATAACATAATGTCTTTTGAAGAGCTGAGGATCAAATTTAATCTCAATAGAACACATTTTTTTAAATATCTTCAACTTAGAAACTTTATTCGATCAAATCAAAATAAAGCTCTCACTCGACCTATTTATTCATCCTTGGAAAAAATGATGATGAAAGATAGTAAAAGAAAGGGTATTATTTCAGAGTTTTATAACTCATTGACACTATCTTCAAGTGAAAATTCACTGAAAAGATTAAACTACTGGAAAGAAGATCTGCAAACTGAAATTTCAGAGGAACAATGGGAATTGGCTTGTACAGAAGCTCAAACCAAATCAATAAATGTACGCCTTAAATTGATACAAATGGTTAATGCGGATGTATGTTACACCGGAGGAGTTAAATAAATATAACAAAAATATACCAGATACATGCACAAAATGCATGGAAAGTAAAGGAACTCTATTTCATTGTGTATGGGAATGTAGATTAATAAGAATGTTTTGGGAAGAGGTGAGGGTAACAATTGAAAAAATAATCTCAAAACAAATCATATTGAATCCTAAATTGTTTTTGCTGGGTCTGTACCCAGAAAAGCATAATTTTAATAAAAGTGAAAGAACATTCATAGACCTCAGTTTGCTTAATGCCAAAAAATGTATTGCACTATTATGGAAAAAGACTCATAGACCAGATGTGACTCAGTGGTTAAGACAGATGTTAACAAACCTTCCATTAGAAAGAATAACATATATACTGAAATCAAAGGAAATTGTGTTTGAGAATATATGGAGACCTTTTATTGATTATGTAAAAAATTTAAACATAACTTTTGAAGAAGAAGGTGAATGATGTGTGTGGACCTTGTAAATTCCAAACTGGTGAACATAATATGTATACTTATGTATTGGATTGTCTAGACTAAACAGAGGAGCATTGTTGAAGACTTGATTTTGCTGGTGGTTGTTGGTGTTTTTAGTGCATCCTTTTTTCTTTTTTTTTTTTTTTTTTGTAGTACTTTAGTGTTAGTGTTTGATTGTTTGTATCATGTTTGTTAAAAAAAAAAAAAAGGGTTCAATAAAGATATTGTGGAAAAAAAAAATCCTTCAATGTGATTTTCTGGATTTTTTTTTTCTCATTTTGTCTCTCATAGTTGAGGTATACCTATGATGAAAATTGGAGACCTCTCTCATCTTTTAAGTGGGAGAACTTGCACAATTGGTGGCTGACTAAATACTTTTTTGCCCCACTGTAACTGTGCACATATGTATATTTATTTACTGCTTTGGCTAACCAGTTCTTATCTTATTATCTTATTTACTTTTGATCTGAGTGCTGCTATCCCCTTGCTGTTGCAATCTGGAATTTCCTCATTGTGGAACGAATAAAGGCTTATCTTATCTTATCTTATGGAGAAATGCCAAACTAGTAAGAGCTGAATAAAGAGTCAAAAAGCTGAACACAGGTGGCAAAAACTAAATTACAGGTTCATTATGAAATCTATAATGAGAGACTGAGCGTTTATAATTTGGAGCTGAGAAATGCAAGGCAAGCATATTTTTCTGACATGCTAAAAACAATAATGCACGCACCTTGTTCACTGCTGTTGACAGACTAACAAATCCCCCTGTGTCAGTAGCTCCTGAACTTCTACCTAACCGTGCCTACAACTGACTTTGCCTTTTTCTTTACTGACAAAGTTCAGAGAATTAGACAGTCAGTCAGTGCTCCTATGCCAGGTGCTGGGCATGTGCTTCCTTTGTGTTCACGTTTCCACTCATCATAAAAACTTGGATGACATCATACGCCACCTGAAATCCACTACCTGCTGTCTTGATCCTCTCCCAACAGGGTTTAAAAAAAAAAAAAACTTTCATATTGTATGGCCTCAGATCTACTACAGATCATAAACTGTCATGGGCAATGAGAGCGCAGCCCCTCCTTCCCGTTTATCTCTCCTCAGGTCATCACCACAGATGAGTGAGAGGACGCACCTGCACCTTCTCATCAGCCAGCGTTTATAAGGAAGCACTCGTCAGTGACTCAACGCTGGCTCGTCTGGGTATACTGCCTGAACAGACAAGCAAGTATATGATTCATGCAGGTGAAATTGTGATTAACCTGTGTTCTCTCTCCTCTCTTCAGGTTGCTGCCATCATGCGGGTGTGTCTCCAGGACTGCGCGCACTCTCCTACCACATCATCGCCCATCAACGGCACACAACCTCCACCCGGTCAGGCACCACCAGCTCCAATCCCCTCACCCTGCTGGTTTGTCTATTCCCCGCTGGGGTCCTGATGGTTCTCCTTCGGAACTCACGTAAGTGGTAATTTGGCCAGCCCATTTTCCCCTTACTCTGTTCCTCCTACTGACAGCTCTCGTCTTCTCTCCACAGGCTGTTCCCTCTGGCGAGTGACCATTTCTGTAGCTGTGCATTTTATTTGAAATTAATAAAGATCTCAAACATGTATGTTGTTTGATTGCTCCTTTTGTTGCTGCATTGCACACGTGGGCTGATTGTTATCACAATCATGACAGAACAAGTCAGCCCTGACCTCGGCTCAGCAGGTGCAGCAGCAGGGCAATCAGCTCTGGATCACTTAGAAGCGACCGAGCATCAAATTGCCGTGATGTCCCAGCAGCTGCAGACTATGATGCAGCAATTGGGTACCGTCACGCAACATTTGGCCAATGCGGCTCCGCCGACTCCTCCTCCTCAGCCTGCTCCTGTTGTTCAACCTCTGGTGTGCCATACCACCTCCGTTCCCACACCTGCCCCGTACGAGGGGGAGGTGGGGAAGTGTAAGGAGTTTCTCCATCAGGTGCGGATGTATTTGGGGCAGGTCGGGGGGGAGTACCCGGGAATGTTGCGAAAATTCAGTTTTCCACATTACTGCTACGGGACCGAGCCCTTAATTGGGCTCGGGCCACAGCAGACAGCCCGTAAGGGTGGGGTTACACATTTGAGCAATTTGTGGTTGCTTTTTCTCGCGCGTTCGACCACACCGAGAGTCAAGGAAACATCATGAGCCGCCTTATGACTCTCTGCCAGGGTGCTCGGTCCGTGGCCATGTACTCAGTGGAGTTTCAAGTCGAAGCGGCGGACTCAGGGTGGAACGAAGTTGTGTTACGCAGTGCGTTCCTCCACGGGTTAAACGCCCACCTCCACGACGACCTGGCGGTTTATGCAGTTCCCGACATTCTCAATGGTCTTATCGATCAGGCTGTGGGCTTAGATAACTGCTACCATGAGCGCGCAAAGGAGCGACAGTCCTCCTCTCACCTGTCCGCCGAGCAGGTGACTGACCTGGGGGGGCTGGTCCCCCTCCCAAGCCAATGGACCTCAGTCGGTTCCAATCGACCGACGATGAGCGCCAGCAAAGGAGGAGGGCTGGCGCGTGCATGTACTGTGGTTGTGTGAAGCACAGTCGGGACGAGTGCCACCAGCGGCCAAAAGACACAACCCATCAGTAACCGTGGGGGGTCTGGCGGGTGGGACCAAGTTAACTCCCCCCGGTAATTTCTCTATTTCGGCCCTTGTGCAATTACCGGGGGTTGAGAGGAGGATGATGGCGCTTGTGGATTCAGGGGCAGAAGGCAATTTTGTGTTGGCCCGGTTCATTCGGGACTTGGGTTTTCCCACACTCAAATTGCCCCAACACCAGAGAATAACCACCATATCTGGCCAGGATGTTGCGGTAGTCACCGAGCACATGGCGCAGATCGCCATCCTTCTTTCTGGGAATCATCAGGAGGAACTCTCATTCCTAGTTCTCCCAATTTCATCTTCCCCAATGATCCTTGGCTATCCGTGGTTCCAGAAGCATAACCCCATTATAAATTGGGGGCTAAATTCCATCTCCTTCTGGAGCCCATTTTGTTTGACTAACTGTTTACATTCAGATGAATGTTCTCTGTCTCTCCCTGTCTCTCTCCCTCCTGTTGAGCCGCCAGACCTCAACCTCGTGCCCCGAGCATACCATGATTTGGGGGAGGTCTTCACCAAGTCGAGAGCTCTGTCGCTTCCGCCTCATTGCTCTTATGACTGTGCTGTGGATCTCATCCCGGGGGCAAGGCTGCCGTCCAGCCGACTCTACAGTATTTCTGGTCCAGAGAGGGAGGCATTGGAGAAGTATATAAAGGAATCGCTGAATTCTGGCCTTATTCGGCCATCCTTGGCTCCTCTCAGGGCCAGGTTCTTTTTCGTGGGGAAGAAGGATGGCTCGCTGCGCCTGTGTATTGACTACTGGGAGCTCAACGCAATTACAGTCAAGGACAAATATCCCCTGCCCTTTATCAACTCCGCGTTTGAACTCCTCAGCGCTCACGGGTGTTCACAAAATTAGATCTGCGCAATGCCTACCATCTTATCCGCATTCGTAAGGGGGACGAGTGGAAGACAGCATTTGAGATGAGATGAGATTCAACTTTATTGTCATTACACATGTATGAATACAAGGTAACGAAACGTGACTTGGCATTTGGGCACGCTCTGCAGAGCGCATCCAAGGCCGGGGCAGCCGCTAGGCGCCAGTCATGCAGCCGCTAGGCGCCAGTCATTTAAGACCCACCAGGGGCAGTTTGAATATTTGGTGATGCCGTTTCAGCTCACCAGCACCCCCGCTGTCTTCCATCATTTAACCAACAACATCCTCCGCGATATGCTGTACCAATTTGTGTTTGTCTATTTGGATGATATTTTGATTTTCTCCCACTCACCAGAGGAACACGAAGTCCATGCAAGAGATGTCCTACAACGGCTCTTGGAGAACCAGCTCTACATTAAGGCCAAGAAGTGTGAGTTCTCCACTACATCTACCACCTTCTTGGGCTTCATAGTGGCTGAAGGGAGACTGATTGCTGACCTGGCCAAGGTGAGGGCAGTGCTTGATTGGCCAAATCCCTACTCCCGTAGGGAGCTTCAACTCTTCCTCGGGTTTGCGAACTTTCATCGCCGGTCCATTCAGAACTATAGTGGGGTAGCACTGCCCTTAACACAGCTGACCTTCATTAAGGTCCCCTTTTGGTGGACCGAGGCAGCTGAACAGGCCTTTTCCAAATTGAAAGGCTTGTTCACCAACACACAAATCTTGGCTAAGGTCGACATGCAGCTCCAGTTCATCCTCGAGGTGGATGTGTCTGATTCGGGGGTGGGCACTGTACTCTTGCAGCACGCATCCTCCGACTAGAAGCTCCACCCGTGCGCATTTTTCTCTTGTCGGCTTACGCCAGCCAAGAGGAATTACAATGTAAGGGACAGAAAGCTGCTTGCCATTAAGTTGGCGTTGGAGGAATGGAGGCATTGGTTAGAGGTTCAGGTTCAGGTTCAGGTTACTTTATTTGTACCCGTAGGTAGATTTGTTTTGCAGTCTGGTGACATCCATATTTACAAGCCACTAATTACATTCAACATAGACACAAACACAGGCACACATCTTACAAAATAGGTAAATATAAAATATGTACAATATAATTTTTATAGCTTGTTCAACTCTTTGACAGTAGCAGGGACAAAGCTGTTTTTGTAGCGCTGGGTTTTGCTTTTTGGGACAGCAAACCTCCGTCTGGAGGGAAGAAGCTGAAAGTTGCAGTGCAAAGGGTGGGAGTCATCATTTAAAATCGAGTCGGCCATCCTCTGTATTTGTCTGGTGTACAGGGATGTCAGGCTCAGCTGTGACTCACCAAGCAAACGACTGGACCATCTAACTACCTGATCCAAGGATTTCCTCTGTTTCAGTTTTATCTGACCAAACCATGACATTAAAGAAAAGGATAAAACAGATTCAATAAAAGCCCGATAAAACATAGTCATTATGGTTTGGTCAATTTGGAAGCGTGCGAGTTTCCTCAAACAATGCAAATTTTGCTGACCCTTTTTGCACACCCTTTCATAGTTCACTTCAAAGTTTAATTTACTATCAATAATCGTCCCAAGATATTTGTATGATTGTACACATTCGGTGGTCTGGCCTTTTAGTATGGTGACTTTGTGCCTGGGAGTTTTCCTCCTAAAGTCAATAATCATATCTTTCGTTTTTGTTGTATTCAGCTGCAGGTAGGAATCCTCACACCAGTGAACAAAGTCATCAGCTACTGGGCCGTGGCCACTCTCACCATCCTGGAGGAGACTGACAATGACTGAGTCATCAGCATACTTTATAATGTGTCTGTTGTCATGTCTGCTCCGACACATGTTTGTGTACAGGATGAAGAGTAGTGGTGACAACACACACCCCTGAGGAGAGCCAGTAGAAGAGCACTTTAGGTCAGACAATGTGCCATTGACCCTTACTCTCTGCGTCCTGTTGGTTAAGAAATCCAGAATCCAACCCACCAGATTATTGCTCAAATCAAATTGTTGCAGGAGCCTTTCAACTAAAATATGAGGTTGGATTGTATTAAAGGCAGAAGAAAAGTCCACAAATAAAAGCCTGGCGTGTGTCCCATTAAAATCCAGATGTTTAAAAAGCATGTTAAACAGAGTGACAGTGGCATCCTCCACTCCTCTGTGAGGCCTATAGGCAAACTGCAGAGGATCCAATGCATGTTCAGTCTGCCTTAGGACCTCACATCTGACCAGTTTTTCAAAAATTTTCATTAAAATTGAAGTCAAAGCAACTGGTCTAAAGTCATTTACCGTTTTAGGACAGCTGGATTTTGGAACGGGAACAACCACGGCATCTTTCCAGATCTTAGGCACATGTTGTGTCTGTAAGGACTTATTGAAAATGTAATGAAATATAGGACTCAGTTCATGTGCACAGGACTTTACCAGGCGCCCACATATATTATCAGGGCCCTGACTTTTGTTCACTTTTACAGCACAGAACTCCCTCTCTTGTGTGGACCGACCACAAAAACCTAGAGTATTTGCGGTTGGCTCGCTGACTTAATGCCAGGCAGGTTTGTTGGGCCCTGTTTTTTCAGCGGTTCAACTTCACCATCACTTACCGACCTGGCTGTCAGAATACCAAACCGGACGCACTATCGCGCCAGTTTGATTCCAAGGAGATAGCGTCCCCTTCCCACCCCCAACCCATTCTGCCCTCTTCCTGTGTCTTCGGTGCCCTTACATGGGATATCGAGCGGAGGGTCCATCAGGCCCAGTCTTGGGAGCCTGTACCAACAGGGTGCCCCCGGAACCACCTGTACGTCTCAGCTGCCCTCTGCAGAGATGTCATCCAGCGGGGTCACACCGGCCGCTTCGCCTGCCACCCTGGGATCACCCGCACCACGGACCTAATTCGGCGGGTGTTCTGGTGGCCCACGCTGCAGCGGGACGTGCGGGAGTATGTGTGGGCCTGCCAGACCTGCGTCCGGGGCAAGTCGGACTTTTCCCCATCCTCTGCCCATCCCTGGTCTCCCATGGTCTCACATTACTCTGGACTTTGTGACTGGACTTCCCCCCTCCCACGGAAAGACGGTCATCCTCACCATCATGGACCGCTTTTCCAAGGCTGTGCACCTGGTGGCTCTCCCCAAACTCCCCTTGGCCTTGGAGACAGCCACCCTTCTCACCGAGCATGTGATCCATCTCCACGGCATTCCTTGTGTGCCGTTTATTTGAAATTAATGAAGATCTCAAGAGTGTTTGTTGTTTGGTTGCTCCTTTTGTTGCTGCATTACACACGTGGACTGATTGTTATTCCAATCATGACAATAAACGTGTCTCTGCATTCAGGTGTCTTCCCTCAGTGCTTTAAAACAGTTGTTTTCAAGCCACTTCTAAAAAAGCGCAACCTAGACACCCCACTCATGAACAGCTATAGGCCCATATCAAACCTCCCCTTTTTTAGTAAAATAATAGAAAAAGCTGTCTTTCAACTATTGTACAACTTCCTGATATTAAATAACTGTTTTGATGTCTTTCATTCAGGTTTTCAGCCACACCACAGCACTGAGACAGTTCTAGTTAAGGTCCTTAATGACATCCACTCCAATACAGATAATGGCAACATTTCAGTCTTGGTTCTACTGGACCTCAGCACTCCATTCGACACGGTCGACAATCACATCTTACTAGACAGGGTGAAAAACTGGGTGGGATATTCTGGTACAGCACTTAGCTGGTTTGAGTCCTATTTAAAAGACAGGAACTATTTTGTGTCTATAGGTAACTACAAATCTGAGTGAACAAAAATAACTTGTGGAGTTCCCCAAGGTTCCATTTTGGGACCTTTGCTTTTCAACATCTATATGCTCCCACTAGCACAAATCATAAAAACAACAAAAATATATTACCATAATTATGCAGATGATGCACAAATCTACAAAACCGTCTCATCAGGAGACTATGGTCCATTTAAAACCCTGATCAAATTGGTCAAATTAAAGAGTGGATGTACCAGAATTTTCTTCAGTTAAACAAAGACAAAACAGAAATAGTTTTCGGAGCCAAAGAAGAAAGACTCAAAGTTAGTACTCGGCTTCAATCAGCGATGCTAAAAACCAACAGCCAAGCCAGATATCTGGGTGTGGTTCTGGACTCAGACCTGAATTTTAACAGCCACATTAAGACAGTAGTGAAGTCAGCCTATTATCACTTAAAGAACATAGCGAGGATTAAAGGTCTGGTGTCTCAGCAGGATCTAGAAAAACTTGTCCATGCATTGATCTTCAGTAAACTGGACTACTGTAAAGCTGTCCTCACAGGTCTCCCTAAAAAGTCCATCAAACAGCTGCAGTTAGTTCAGAACGCTGCAGCTCGAGTCTCACTAAGACCAAAAAAGTAGATCATATACAGTAACTGCAGTCCTCAGATCTTTACACTGGCTTCCTGTCTGTCAAGGAATAGATTTCAAAATACTCCTGTTGGTTTATAAAGCTCTGAATCATTTAGGGCCAAAATACATTTCAGATCTGCTGGTCAATTACAAACCAGCACAATAAGAAGGTCATGGGATCGATCCCACCCCATGACCATCGATGACCCTTCTGTGTGGAGTTTGCATGTTCTTCCTGTGTCTGCATGGGTTTACCCCGGATACTCTGGTTTCCTCCCACAGGCCAAAAACATGCAAGTTAGGTTAATTGGAGACTCCTAAAGTGGCACTAGGTGTAAATGTTTGTGTGAATGGTGAAGGGAGTACCGTGGCTGCCTCATCCATCCACGTAGATGCCTTGTAATTTTCCTCTGGGATTAATATAGTATACAAAATACAAAAATAAAAAAAAGCTATGGGAAAGTTATTGAAGCCAGGTTAAGAGGAGAGGTGACAATCAGTGAGCAGCAGTACGGTTTCATGCAAGAAAGAGTACTACAGATGCAATGTTTGCTTTAAGAGTGTTGATTGAGAAGTATAGAGAAGGTCAGAAGGAGTGTCTTTGGGGATCTAGAGAAAGCATATGATAGGGTGTCAAGAGAGGAAATGTGATACTGCATGAGAAAGTCAGGAGTGGCAGAGAAGTATGTGAGGGTGGTGCAGGACATGTATGAGGACAGTGAGACGGTGCTGAGGTGTGCTGTAGGAGTGACAGATGGATTTAAAGTGGGGGTGAGCCCCTTCTTGTTTGCCATGGTGATGGACAGGCTGACAGATGAGGTCAGGCAGGAGTCTCTGTGGACCATGATGTTTGCAGATGACATTGTGATCTGTAGTGAGAGTAGGAAGCAGGTGGAAGGGAACCTGGAGAGGTGGAGGTATGCACTGAAGCAGAGATTTTCCAACCAGGGGTCCCTGGAAGGTTTCAGTGGAAAATTTTCTAATTTCACTTCTTAATTGGTCCCAAAAAATTTAAAATGACTTGCCGTTGTTGTGCATGGGGGCCTATAGAACTCATGCACAACAACAAAGAAGGATAGCAGCTAGAGTGACTAGGAAGATTTACAAGACAGTAGTGAGACCTGCTATGATGTATGGCTTGGAGAGGGCACCGATGACAAAAAGACAGGAGGCAGAGGTGGACGTGGCAGAGTTGAAGTTGCTAAGATTCTCAGTGGGAGTGAATAGGAGGGACAAGATTATAAATGAGTATATCAAAGGGACAGCTCAGGTTCAGCAGTTTGGAGACAAAGTAAGAGAGGCAAAGCTGAGGTGGTTTGGCATGTGCAGAGGAGGGATAGTGGATATATTGGACAAAGGATGTTGAAGATGGAGCTGACAGGCAGGCAGAAAAGAAGAAGACCGCAGGGAAGATTTGTGGATGAAGTGAAGGAGGACATGAAGAGGATTGCATGGGAGAAGAGAAGGGGTAAGATGGAGGCACTGCTGTAAAACTGGAACTGCTGTGGTGACCTCTAAAGTTACAGTGGGGAAAATAAGTATTGAACACGTCTACATTTTTCTCATTAAACATACTGTACTAGTGCATTGCCCGTAGAACACAAGTATTCCTGTCTGAAACAGGTACAGTATCCCCATCAGGCTTTACAGGTCCAAATGTAGGCTATGCTTGAAAGTGGAATACAAAGAGGTGTAGCCTATACGTAGGCAATTACATGCTAGACTTTGACAAATATAAAAGGGAGTAAATGGCACTAAGATTTATTTAATTGTGTGAATATTAATTACAGAATACCTAAATAATGAAAATGAATGGGACATCCAATATTGTGACTGTTTCAGATCTCTTGTTTATTTGTTTGTCAGATCACTTATTTGTGTGATCTTTTATCACTTATGTTCAAGATAATAGTGTATCTTGCACTTTGGGGAATGGGAGTTGTTCAGTCATTATTATAATTGTTTTACTTTATATCACTGTTCAGTGATAGAGTTCAGTGGAATATTGAATTTCTTCTGTGTATCGTCAATAAACTCATGCAGTACTATAACCGGACACGTTTACAAATATTTGAGACCCATTGTAGTACATCATTTTATATTTTAGCAATATTTTGTTAGTAAAAGGTTTTTTTTAAACTTTAATGCTGATTGCGGCGGTGCTTATATCGTTGTGCTGGGGCAATACTGAGGCCAAATAATGATCTGAACCTTGAGGGCGTGACTTGCAAAGACTAACAATGTGAGTGCCATGGCTCTATTGTAAGCAGCTTTTTATTGATGCAAGAAAATTATTTTTTATCATTATTTTTATTATTCTGCCTAGACGATTGCATTTTTGACCCTCTAAACGTTAACCAAAATGCATTTTTTTTTGCACACATCTCAGACCCCGTAACAAATTTTATAAACTGGAAAAAATATGTGCCCCATGCTGAAAATTTTCCAACGTATCCAGCGTATGGTTGATATGTCCTGCATTCGTGGAGCAAAGGTTGTAGGGCCTTCCCCCCATGTTTTTTTGTTTTTTACCTTTACAGTCTGTACCATCAGCTGTTCGGTGCTGTTCTGATAGGTATGCCAAAATGTCAGAACACCGGAGCAGGCAGATCCAATCAGCTCAAACCACAGAGCTCAGCTGTTTTCCATGATAAATCAGCCTCAGGGCAAAAGCACACTCCATGCATCATCTTTTTTTCCACTTTATTGAAAATAACTTTTTTAATCGCCATCAGTTAGCATGCCTTTGAACCAGGCCGTGTTTGGTCGACACCAGGTCAATGACACAGCAGTGATAGGACGCATCACTGGTGATGACGAAGCATCCTACAGGAGGGAGGTGGCCAACCTGGTGTCATGGTGTGAGGACAACAACCTCACCCTCAACACGGACAAGACAAAGGAGATGATAGTGGACATGAGGAAAGTGAGGAGGAGACCCCATTGGCTGCTGTTCATCCGGAAACTTGAGGTGGAGAGGGTGAGCAGCTTTAAATACCTGGGCATCCACATCAGCGAGGACCTTAAGTGGACACACAACACCACAGAGCTGGTTAAGAGAGCTCAACAGTGACTATACTTTCTGAGGAGGCTGAAGAAGTCTGGCATGTCCTCCAGGATCCTCAACAATTTCTACAGCTGCATCATCGAGAGCATCCCGACCAACTGCATCACTGCGTGGTATGGCAGCACCACTGCCCTGGAGCACAAACGCCTGAGTGGTGAAGACAGCGGAGAAGATCATCAGGACTCCACTCCCCTCTCTGCAGAGCATCTACCACCAGAGAGTCCAAAGGAGAGCTGACACCATCCTCCAGGACCTCACCCACCCCCAGCACAGACTGTTCACACTTCTACCCTCAGGCCGGAGGTACATAAGAGTGAAATGCAGGACAACCAGACTGAAAAACTCCTTCTTTCCCACTGCCATCAGATTCCTGAACAAATAACAACTCCCAAAACTCCGCAACACAGCTTTGCATATAGGAGCTCACACACCGGCTGCTAAATTTGCACATTGCTCACCGGTACAGTAGATATAATCTCACCCGTCTGGCGGCCATATCATCTCTGCTGCTATTTATCATGTACTGTCTACTGGTGCTGTGGCAGACACAAGACCCAGTGCACGTGGACACGGGACACAGCTGGGGAATTTCTAACTCACACCCAGAAAGCGGAACAATGGACTGTAAAGTTATGAACCTCCTGAGGGAAGAGAGAACAACCAGGTGCTGCTGAGACTAGAGAACAGCGGCCGAAGTGTGGATGGTTATGTTAATGTGTCGCCCAGGTGATTTGTTACACACCAATGCATAATCACAACACCTGTCTGTAAATAAGGTAGGAAAGGGTATGTAACAAGTGTCATGATAAGTGCGCCACACAATTTCTGGTACACACACCATGCATAATGTCAGCAGCTCCAGTCTCAATGCATGAGCATTAAAGGTATAAAAGAGAGTGCAGAGAGACTGGGCCAGGCTTCTACAAGACTCGGCCCCAGCGGCCCATGCTGGGGCCATAGGCTGTACATATATGTTAGAGGGTTAATAAAGATTCTGTGTTGTCCTACGCTTGTGCCTCACCTCCACATCCTTTCCTTTTACCCTCTACAGTACTATCGTTACAGAGAAATTAGCACTGGGTGCTAATTTGTAATTTGTAATTATACACTGCTCGTTGCACAATGCTCATTTGCACACTGTACATAGGTTTATGCCATCTCAGGTTCACATCATCTCTGATATTAATATACCACTACCACTCTAGTCATCAAGGGAATTTCCCATTTCATTCCTCTTGTCTGACTGCTTTAACTGCTTTAACTGTCCAAATTGCCTAGTGTGTGTTATTAATACTCATTAGTTTTAGTATTTAGTATCAAGGTGTGCTTAAGGAGTCCTAATTGCCTAACTGTGTGTTGCTGTGTGTGTTATTAGCATCCATTAGTATTAGGATTGAGTTACTGTGTTAGTGTGTCATTACCTTATTAGAATTGTTGTTTCTGTACCTATTACCTTGGCATTCATTCAGAGAGCAAAGTAAGAATTTCATTGCTCAGGAAATGTAGCATTTCTTAACTGTGCACATGATAATAAAGCCTTTGAATCTTGAATCTGGCCACTGCTTCTCCTGGCATGCTACGTGTTGATTTGTCAGACCTGGGCCCCGCTGATGCTCCGCCCAGTCTGCTCGCACACCTCATGTTCTCCACATATGCTGAATTGTCCTTTAGCCCTACGCAATCACGGCAACTTTATGGTATATATTTTTTTAAAGCATGTACATCTTCAATATTATGTTTTTCTAGTCAAATTTGTCATTTTTCACTTTCTTGCTTTGTCCAGGAAACACTATGGTGACTGACAGGTCGTGATGCCATGTATTATCCAATCAGCATGGTCGTGATGCCGTGTATTATCCAATCAGCATGGCCGTGATGCCTCATATTATCCAATCAGCACGAAATTAATCCGAAACCCCGCCCACATTTCTTGAAGCCAGGACATGAAGAGACACAGAGCGGTAGCTAAACTTTTATTGATAAAAATGACATATTTTGACTGACTGACTCCATATTTGGGGATGCACACCCTCGTAATCTCTGTAAAGCACGTTTAAAATCTTAGGTCAGTCTGCTGAACTGTTCAAGAGATATGCATGGAATAGACACACAGATAGGCACACAGACAGAGATATGCTGCATTCATATATAGATTTCTGAGGGAGCCATTGACCTGAGATTTTCACCAGATATTAGTAACAACCCAAATAATCCATACATACAAAGGAATCAAGGCAACTGTGTTCACAAAAAAAGTTATATTTAATAAAGTGAAATGACACAGGGAATAAGTCGTCGGCCTCCGTCGGTCTATGATGACCATGGAAGAGAATCCTAAAAGTCTACTCTGCTGGAACAGCACCGCCTGTGGCTGAACAGGCCGATGCGCGAATGACAGTCCCTGTCACACAGGTCACACTTGTGGGTGGTCTCCGTGCTGCTGGGTCTGTGGCGGTTCCTCCTGCGGGTCCTTTTTTCATTTGCTGCAGCAGTCAGTCTCTCTTCACCCGCCTTGAGCTGTCTGGTCAGGGTGCCTCTCCATTTGGAGCGGTCCGTTGCAAGGTCCTCCCAGCGCTCTGTGTTGATATCCAGGGCCTTCATGTCTCTCTTGCAGACGTCTCTAAAGCACAGCTGTGGGCGGCCAACGTCTCTCCTGCCAGTTGCCAGTTCTCCATAGAGGACGTCTTTGGGGATTCTGCCATCCTCCATACGGTGAACGTGGCCTAGCCAGCGGAGCCTGCGCTGCCTGAGTAGAGTGAACATGGAGGGAAGGCCGGCGCGGGACAGAACTTCTGTGTTGGGCACTTTGTCCTGCCAGGATATGTCCAGGATGTGGCGAATGCAGCGCAAGTGGAAGGAGTTCAGTCTCTTTTCCTGCCGGGCGTATGTTGTCCACGTCTCACTCCCATAGAGCAGTGTGCTGATGACGCAGGCGTTGTACACTGCCATCTTCGTCTTGATAGAGAGTTTGGGATTCTCCCACACTCGTGTGGTGAGGCGAGCGAGTGTGAAGGCTGATTTTCCAATCCTCTTGTTGATCTCTGTATCAAGGGAGAGGTTGTTGCTGATCGTGGACCCCAGGTACGTGAACTGATTCACGACCTCCAGCTTGTAGTCATCAATGGTGATGGTTGGTGGTGCTTCCGTGCCTTGCGCCAAGACGTTAGTCTTCTTCAGGCTGATGGTAAGCCCGAAGTCCTTGCATGCCTGGGAGAAGCGGTCCATCAGGGTCTGAAGCTCCTGCTGTGTGTGGGTTGCGACTGCAGCGTCGTCTGCGAACAGCATGTCTCTGATTAGAGCCTTGCGTACTTTGGTTCTGGCTTTCAGGCGGGCGAGGTTGAAAAGCCTGCCGTCAGATCTTGTGTGCAGGTAGATTCCCTCTTTTGCTGTGCTGAAGGCATGCCTCAGGAGCATAGCAAAGAAAATCCCAAAGAGGGTTGGCGCAAGTACACAGCCCTGTTTCACTCCGCTGCGTATGTTGAATGGCTCTGAGACGTTGCCATCATGCTGCACTATCCCCTGCATGTTGGTGTGAAACGATTCGATGAGGCTTTGCAACTTTGGTGGGCATCCTATCTTTGGCAGGATCTTGAAAAGGCCCTCTCTGCTGACCAGATCGAACGCTTTGGTGAGGTCGATGAAGGCGACGTACAGAGGCATGTTCTGTTCTCTGCATTTCTCCTGGAGTTGGCGGATGGAGAATATCATGTCTACCGTCGATCGCTCAGTGCGGAAGCCACACTGAGACTCGGGGTAGACACGTTCGGCAAGCTTCTGTAGACGAACGAGAACAACTCGTGCGTAGACTTTGCCAACAACGCTGAGGAGGGAAATGCCCCTGTAGTTGTTGCAGTCGCTTCTCTCCCCTTTGTTTTTGTAGAGGGTGATGATCTTGGCGTCCCTCATGTCCTGTGGTACGGCACCTTCCTTCCAGCACTGGCAGAGGACGTCATGCAATGGCAGCAGTAGGGCGGTCTTGCAGTGCTTGATCAGGTCAGGGGGTATGCCGTCGTTGCCGGGTGCCTTGCCAGCGGCCAAGCTATCAATGGCCTTACTGAGTTCGTCGATGGTTGGCTCGGCGTCAAGTTCGTCCATGGATGGCAGGCAGTCGATGGCATCAAGGGCTGACGGTGTCACGGTGTTCTGTCTAGAGTAGAGGTCGGAGTAGTGTTCCACCCATCTCTCCATCTGCTTGTTCTTCTCTGTGATCATCTCCCCAGTGGAAGATTTGAGGGGGGCCGTCTTGCTCTGAGCCGGACCAAGTGCTTTCTTGATGCCATCGTACATACCACGGATGTTCCCTGTTATGGCAGCGGTTTGAATGTCTTGGCTGAGCTGAGTCCAGTACTCGTTGGCACAGCGCCGAGCAGTCTGCTGAACTTTGCTTCTCGCAGCCCTGAGAATCTGGAGATTCTTCTCGTTTGGGTACTTCTTGTACTCAGCAAGTGCTGAGCGCTTGGCTTCAATGACGGGGGTCATCTCGGTCAACTTGGCATCAAACCAGTCCTGTGACTTCGAGGTCTTCCTCCCAAAGGTAGCCAAGGCTGTGCGGTAGATGGTGTTTCGCAGCTCTTCCCACTTCTGCTTTGCAGATTCTCCTCCTTGTGGTACACCAAGTTCCTTCTCAAAGGTGGAGGCAAACTGCTCAACAAGTTCTGGTTGGGCCATCTTGCTGGTGTCAATCCGTGCCTTTCCAGGTTGTCTAGCACGATGGAATTTCTTCAGCTGCAGCTTGACCTTGCAACACACCAATGAATGGTCTGTGTCGCAATCTGCACTCTGGAACGAACGGGTGATTAGCACGTTCTTCAGTGAGGTGCGCCTGGTCAGGATCAAGTCTAGCTGGTGCCAGTGCTTTGAGCGCGGATGTTGCCAGGAAACCTTGTGTTGGGGCTTGGTCTTGAAGAACGAGTTTGTGATGCACAGATCGTGATATGTGCAGAACTCGAGCAGCCGCTGTCCGTTGTCGTTCATTCTGCCCACGCCAAAAGGTCCAAGACAGGAGGGCCAGGAGTCGTGGTCAGCACCCACTCCGGCATTGAAGTCTCCAAGGAGAATGAGTTGTTCAGAGTTGGGGATGATCCTGACAGTTGTTGCGAGATTCTCGTAGAACTCGTCTTTTGCCTCTGGTGTGGCTGTCTGTGTTGGGGCATACACACTGACGAGGGTGACTGGGCCTTCAGTGGTGTTCAGGCGGAGGGTGAGGAGTCGTGCAGAGCCAGTGCTGCCCGGTTCCACCATCTTCAGCAAAGTGTTCTTCACTGCGAAGCCCACTCCGTGTTCCCTGTGTTCGTCACTGCCCTTTCCCTGCCAGTAGAACGTGTAGTCCTTCTCTCTCAGTGTGCCTGCATCAGCTAACCGTGTTTCCTGGAGAGTGGCGATATCCACTCCCAGTCTCTTCAGCTCATTATTGATGATGGCAGTCTTCCTGGTGTCGTTGATGTCCTTGAGGTTAGCAGTGAGTCCTGTCATCATAGTGCGGACGTTCCAAGTTCCCAGTTTTAGAGTTGGTCTCTTTTGTTTTATTGTCTTGCCTGGTGCGAAGGTTCTCAGCCTGCTGTTTGGATTTCTCCTTATCCCCATGCACCCAATGAGGAAAGCAAGCTGTGGCGGGACAACACTTTATTGGCTGGGGGCTGCCCAGCTTGAGGCGGGCAGTAGCTGTCCAGTGAGATCTGATGATCCCTCCCACCATCGGGAACAACCCCTGGCGCCACGCTCTACGCCAATTGAGCAGTGGCTTATAACCGGTAACTGTCATTCCCCGTGTTTTGTCTACGCCAAAGGCGAAGCTGGAGTGTCCTCTCCAGTGATCCGGTGTTCTACCTTCCAGCGTTGGGCGTTGGTAGGATTCAAGCCTGGGCAGGAAGATATGGAGGACAAGATGTTGCCCATGCAGCATGTCCCCCCTCTCCACGTCACTGATGAATTCAAAGGAACAGCAGGGCTGCTACAGTTTGGCACCAGCGCCGTTGCAGGAGCTGCCAGAACGATGTTGAGCACAACATAGAACTGCCTTAGGGGCTCCGACTCCGGATTTTTCCTCAGGGTTGACTCCCGAAGCCTTTCCCGTGACCGGGTATGCCGCAAGGCAGCAGAGGTTTGAAATCAGGGTTTACCTTCCCCTAGATGGGCTACCTTCCCAGGTTGACGAGCCACCATCTACCCGAAGGGAATAAGTATTGAACACATAAAGGAAAAGCGGTGCAAAAAGGCATAAAAAGCCAAGAAACCAGCAAAAATCTATCAGAATTTAGGAAGCCATCCCATCCCCCATCAGTGCAAATTAATTTCAGCTGTTTAAGTCCTGACTGATAGCCTTAAAAAAGGTCTGTGAATATCAGATTGTCACACCACGCTGACACCAAAGAACTCATGATGGACAGAAGCAGAGAGCTCTTTTTAGATCTTCGCAACCTTATTGTTGCAAAACATAGTGATGGCACTGGTTACAGGTGCATTTCTAAACTGCTGAATGTTCCAGTGAGCACTGTTGCAGCCATCATTCGGAAGTGGAAAGAACATCATTTTACCATAAACCAGCCATGACCAGGACTCCTCGCAAGATTTCTGTCAGAGGAGTCAAAAGAATTATTAAAAGAGTTATCCAAGAGCCAAAGACCACTCATGGAGAGCTCCAGAAAAACATGGAGTTAGCAGGTACTGTTTCAAAGAAAACAATAAGTAATGCATTCAATCGACATGGGCTCTTTGCCCGCTCCCCTCGCAAGACTCCATTGCTGAAGAAAAAACATGTTGAAGCTCATTTAAAGTTTGCTGCACAACATTTGGGCAAGCCAGTAAAACACTGTGAGAATATAGTCTGGTCAGATGAGACCAAAATTGAACTTTCTGGATGCCACAACACAGCATGTTTGGAGGAGAAATGGCACTGCACATCCCATCATGGTGTGGGGGTGTTTTTCACCACATGGTACAGGCAGACTTCATGTAATTGAAGGAAAAATTAATGGACAAATGTACAGAGACATCCTAGATAAGAACCTGTTGCAATCTGCCAAGATGCTGAAGCTGAAATGAGGGTGGACATTTCAGCAAGACAATGATCCCAAACACACAGCCAAGGAAACTCTCATCTGGCTCCAGAGAAGGAAAATAAAGCTGCTAGAATGGTCCAGTCAATCACCTGATCTGAATCCAATTGAAAATCTATGGAATGAACTGAAGATTGGAGTTTATAGAAGACATCCATGGAACCTTCAAGATTTGAAGACAGTTTGTGTGGAAGAACGGGCTAAAATCACTCCTGAGCAATGCTTGTGCCTAGTTTCTCCATACAGGAGGTGTCTGGAAGCTGTTATTACCAAGAAAGGCTTTTCTACTAAATATTAAATGAATTTCACCAAGCGTGTTCAGTACTTATTCCCTGTGTCATTCCACTTTATTAAATATAGCTTGTTTTGTGAACACAGTTGCCTTAATTTCTTTGTATGTATGGATTACTTGGGTTGTTATTGATATCTGGTGAAAATCTCAGGTCAATGGCGCCATCAAAAATATGTTGACATGTTCAATACTTATTTTCCCCGCTGTAGTTAGTTAATTCCCTTCCACAGCATGTATAGGTGGCACTTATTTCCGTTTCTCTGACGCTAGGCCAGACAGCTACTGTAAGTCATGAAAGGTCAGTCCTCTAGTAGCTCTGTGCATTAAACTTTCCTTTACCCTGTTCTATTATGCTGAGCACCAAGCTGGAAGGCAGAAAGTACCATTTTCATATGGTCTTTGGTACGACCCTACCTTGAACCCATGACCTCCCGGTTGTGGCTCCACCTCTAAGCCACCACTCCAGTGAGTGACCCCCTAAAGGGAGCAGCCTAAAGAACAAGAAGAACAAGAAATATTAAGGCAGATACTATAAGTATTATTATAGTCACGGTCATTTATCAGGGCCTTATGCAAGATTGTCTTTGGGAGCCCCTATTTTTGGAATGGGGAAGAATTTAAAATGAAAAAAAATTCATGTCGGCCCTCTCAACAAAAACATTATAAATTAAAATCTGCTCATTGTCAAGGTGAACAAAAATAACCATTACTTAGAATAAACATTTAACCAACATCCATATAGACATTGCAAGTTCACAAGAAAATATAGCCACAAACGGTGATCATCAGGTTCCAAGCAGGTGTGGACATCAAGGTCTTGTATTGCTTAGGTCGTCGGCCTCCATCGGTCTATGATGACCATGGAAGAGAATCCTAAACGTCTACTCTGCTGGAACAGCACCGCCTGTGGTGGAACAGGCCGATGCGCACCGGTGTTCTACCTTCCAGCATTGGGCGTTGGTAGGATTCAAGCCTGGGCAGGAAGATATGGAGGACAAGATGTTACCCATGCAGCATGTCCCCCCTCTCCACGTCACTGATGAATCCAAAGGAACAGCAGGGCTGCTAGTTTGGCACCAGCGCCGTCGCAGGAACTGCCAGAACGATGTTGAGCACAACAGAGAACTGCCTTAGGGGCTCCGACTCCGGATTTTTCCTCAGGATGGATGGATGGATGGTTGACTCCCGAAGCCTTCCCTGTGACCGGGTGTGCCGCAAGGCAGCGGAGGTTTGAAATCAGGGTTTACCTTCCCCTAGATGGGCTACCTTCCCAGGTTGACGAGCCACCATCTACCCGAAGCATCTGGTTTTAAGGCGCCAGAGATCCGCCCTCGCCCCTTCTCCTATTAGTAAAAGCAGTTCCGCCGGGCTTAGAGACTAAACCACACGGGCAAGCTAGGAGTTGGACTTAGTTGTCAGAGGCTTTTCGAGACGCACGCCATAAGGAGCATTTTATGAGCACTGGGAGCTTAACCCCAGTGCCGCTCCTGGCTATGACAACCTTGGAACTTATTGCTTAGCAAGAGCAATTAAAACCTAAGGTCTGCTATACAGACCTTAGGGCAGTGCGGTAGCAGAGTGGTTAGCACTGCGATAGCGCAGCAATTCACCCTTGGCCGGGGGATCCTGGGTTCCATCCCAGCCCCCGACCAACAGTGATGTGTGTGGAGTTTGCATGTTCTCCCCGTGTCTGCGTGGGTTTACTTCGGGATTTCTCTGGTTTTCTCCCACATGCCAAAAACATGCAAGTTAGGTTAAATGGCATCAAATTGGGGATTCTAAATTGTCCTCAGGTATGAATGTGAGAGTGAATGGTTGTCTGTCTCTCTGTGTTGGCCCTGTGATGGACTGGCGATCCGTCCAGGGTGTACCCTGCCTCTCGCCCAAAGATGCTGGGATAGGCTCCATCCCCCCCGCGACCCGAAAAGGATTAAACGGAAGAAGATGGATGGAAGATGGATGGATGGTCTGTTATACAGTACGTTAGTTATTAAAGTAGCACTATGTAACTTTCTTCTTAACTTGTAGAAACACCAAAAAGGCCACAACCAAGGTGATCACGACCCTGGTCTCAATAGCCAACTACAGGGCTTTTTGTTCTTGGTGGCTAAAATTGTGCCCTTTGATTTGATACTGGGACCGAGGTCACATCTGCTGTCCCCCCAGCAATGATGCCAAAAAAAGAGCTGTTGAAGGCAATGTGGGCCCACTCAGGCTGTGGATGAAATGGCATTCACGCAGTCAAATCTTGGTGGACCATCAAAATAATTTTGCAAACATCTTCTTGAGGAGAAAATCTAACATAGTGCTGCATTAAAATGTACAGAAGAGCCATGCTGTTCTTCAGTTGTTGACCTCCATGGCAAGATTTGAACCCAGGATCTCCTGCGTTGAGAAAAAAGTTGCAAATTTACAAGAAAAAAGTTGCATAATTGTTGAGAAAAAAGTTGTAAATTTAAAGAAAAGTTTTTAATTTACAAGAAGAAATAGTTTTTGCATTTGGTGCAATTTATGTAACATGAAATAAGCACACTCTTTGTTCTGCAGCAAGATCGAGGCTCCTGACTTACCTGGGTGAACTGACGTTAGCCACGGCTATTGAGTTAGCGCAGCAGTTCGAAGCAGCGGAGAAATTATATAAAGACCTTGGTGAGAGAAGCATGTCGGGATGCGAGGAACCATGTTTGAAGGTGCTGGCTGTGAACTCGGATAGTGAAGACAGCGTGAATGAAGAGGAATACGCTGCCGCTGTAAGAATTAGGTCCGCCCCGGGTACGCCAAGATGTTATGGCTGCGAGTCCACCAGACACCGATACAAGCCAAGAGAGTGTCCTGCCATCGCAAACGGTGTGGCAGGTGTGGTCTGCTGCACCATTTCGCCAGGGCCTGCAAGAATTTTGAGTGAGGGGACTGAAGACAGAAAACAGACTTCCCTGCAGCGACTCCTACGGTTATTCATACCGTCTCCCCGAGCACAGATGGACGAATCTACTGCAATGTTTTGCTAGACCGCGTAGAAGTGCCGTTAATGGTAGACATGGGAGCAGTGGCTTCGGTATTGAACTGGTCCACTGTGAGGAGTCTGTTCCTGCATCACCGCATGAGCGACCTGTCAACGCCCTACTTTGGCTACAGGGGAATCAAGTTGGCCATCGTGGGTTCACTGGAGTTGACGGTGAGGTATAAGTCAGTGACGATGGCAAGTGTCCATTTTGTGGTGACTGCCACTGGGTCAAACATCATGGGGTGTGATATGTTCTATGGCCTGGGGTTTACGATCACCAGTGGCATCAGAAAGGAGTGGTCAGGCTGTGGATTATGGGACCGACCTGCTCCGCATGTGGAGGATAATGCAGTTTGGGACAGTGACTGGCCTGGTATTTTGGGAGGTGTGCAAGACCGACATCGTGGAGCGCCATCTCAAGAGGGTCCAGGTTACCCTGGATGTGGGAACTGGATGGCACAGCGGAACGCCCGGGACGGCTGAAGGAACCAAGACGTCAGCTCCCTTGACTTCTGGAGTTTGTCCTGGTGATCACGTGAAGCGAGGAGCTGCGGGGGCTGTGCCGGCATTTGAAATGAAAGAGAGCGGGGCAGGACTGACCGGCGCAATTTCACAACGCGCCAGCCAATGACACTGGAGACCAAGGAGAACTCCGGATCGGGTCGGTGACGAGGTTTGACCCAGGGCAGGAGCCCGGTTACGACACGGTGGTCATCGGAAGCCCAATCGAGCTCCTCTGCGCATTGGTGAAGAGGTCCGGCCCAGGGTAGAAGCTCGGGTGAGAGGCGTGCACAAGAGAAGAAAATGAGATGACCAGGGGCGACTGCGGGTGATGGCTGCCCTGGAGGACGGCTACTTGAGACTGTCCGATGAATCGTGGAGACACCCTAACGAGCTGTGGTGAGTGGATGGAAAGAGATGCCGACGTGGCTCATCCTCAGAGAAGAAGAGGCGAAGGCACTCTGGGAGGGATCCACCTGACGGAAATCCTAGGGGTGGGCCTCCCACTGGGACTATAATGTGACTGGGGGGGGGGGTGCTATTGGCATGGTATGGTGGAGGTGCCAATATGCCATTTTACCCTGAAGTCATAATGTTAATATGTACACGTTGTATTTCGTCCTGTTTCAAAAAAAAAAAAAAATCTCCAGCACTGTTGATATTATGTTCATAATGTCTTGTTTGTGTGAATTGGCCAGGTTGTGGGGTGGGTGCATTGGGGCGGGGGCTGGCAACAACTTTAAAATGTACATATTAACTGTTGGTGTTATTGAGCTGTATTATTGGGAGAGTTCTGTTTGTGTATATACATATGTTCGGGGATTGTTTTGATTTTAGGAACACGGCCATTTTGTTTTATGGACTGTATAATTTCAAAGATGGCAGGATAACCCGTCTAGCTGTGTCAAGGTGGGTTGGCAGTCTACCTGGCCCCCTCTAGTTTATGTGGTGTGAATGGATAGGCCTGTATATACATATGTGTCATTGCTTTAGTGTATGAGTCGGGTTTAAATTTGGGAGGGCCCAATTGGTGTGTTTGGCATTTTTCTACAGGGGGTGGAAAATGTGGTGTACCAAGATGGCAGCGAGTGTACCCTGGGTGTAGTGGGGGTGACGGCCCCGCCTTTCTGGTTCCGCCGTCACCAGGGGTATAAAGGACAAGGGCGGCAGAGCACGGTCTCTTTCGCTGTCGACCCCTTGGCCTGTACGGAGCACCTTGCTGTTTGTGGTTCTTAATAATAAAGTACGTTCAACTATTTCTTCAGCCTCTTCCTTGGTCACCCAAGTTATGGACATAACACAGGTGAGGTAGTTTAACTTTGCTCACTGCTTGTTGGACACGGGTCAGGTGCACAGAAAGCAGGTCATGATCCGATTACACAGCAGACAGAGAAGCCAGAGGCCTGCTGAGCTGCAAGAGCTGGAGCCAAATGGGCCGGAGAGAGGCGAGAGCTGCAACAAACACCATCTCCATATCTGTCTATTTGTGCCTTAGTCACCACAGGGGGGCGCTCTGCCGCCCTCATACCGCAGTTCATCTCTGGAGCTAAATGCAGCTCATTTGTCCACCAGTAGCTCCAGCCTTGTAAACGTCTTGTAAATAGAACAGCATTGAGAGAGCACATACCTCCGCCAAGGTTCCTTCTGTCCCTCATGAATCACCTCCAAAATGTAATGGGTTTGTTTTGGAGGATTCTTGCTAACACAGTATAGCAAGCAAGCAAGCAAACAAAGTTTATTTGTATAGCACTTTTCACAGACATATATCGCAAAGTGCTTCACAGCAAGTTAAAATTTACAAATACCCAGAAATTAAAATCAATAGAAATAAGATACAATATACATATTGTGACGCAGTGGAGGTTCACACAAGAAAGGAGAGATGACTGTGAGTAAACAGGCTTTATTTAAAACACACTCCCTCAACACAGACAGGAGGGGAGGTCACTCACACAGACCTCCGTCTCACTAATAAGGGTGACACAAACACATGATCAGTCACTGCTCTGACTCTTCTTATAACACTGCTGTGTCATTATGACACAGCAATAACACTTTAGAACACACGAATGATAACACCCTTTGAATCCTCCGCTGCCAAAGCATGCCGGGAAAATCCCCGCCCCCTTAACACAGCCCCGACTTTACAATATTAATAAGGATAAAAAGAGAAAACAGTGAAGAAATAAAAGCTATTCAATGAGAGCTAAAAGCCTGTCTGAACAAATGAGTTTTCAACTCCTTCTTAGTCAACAGACTCAAGACAGCGTAAGGACAGGGAAGGTGCGTTCCAAAGCCGTGGTGCAGCGGCCTGGAAAGATCGATCTCCACAGGTTCTGAATTTGGTACAAGGGACCACCAGGAGTCTCTGGTCTGAGGATCTTAGTGATCGTGTCGTGGCATAAGGAGTCAAGAGGGCTGAGATGTATGAAGGGACTTGGCCATTAAGAGCTCTAAAAGTCAAAATTAAAATCTTAAAATGAAATCTAAAAGCAACAGGCAACCAATGAAGGGACGATAAAACTGGGGAAATGTGTTCCCTTGTGGGGCACATATGTTGGTTTCATATGCTCCACAGATATATTACTGTATGTTTATTGTGTGCCTCACGTCTCAAGGGAACAAAGGGACTGAGCCTCCTAGGAGGGTGTGAGATTTGGCCTTTTGTTTCAAGGAGATGGCCTTGAGATGGCCTTGAGAGAGTGGATGGTGTTAAGATCGGGGGAAGTTACATTGTGACTGGGATTAAGTACCGTGTGACTGTATGTTTGATTAAACACCATGTGACTGTAGGTTTGATGTCCTGGGTATAAAAGGACAGATGTGAGAAGATTCATCCTCTTCTTCTGCTTTGGAATGTTGGAGTATGTGATTGTGAATAAAGCTGAACCTGAGGAATAAACTCAGTCTCGTCCTTTCAACACATCTCCACACTGGTGACCTTACGACGAAGCATGAGCAGAAGTAATTCTCCCGAGCCGGGCTCGTCAGAAGCCAGCCTGACGAATGCCGCCACGTTCCATCTGCCGGACTTCTGGCAGAACAGTCCGCACTCCTGGTTTAGCGCGGTCGAGGCGCAGTTCAACCTCCGGAGAATCTCGAGAGACGACACAATGTTCTACCATGTGGTGGCGAAGCTGGACAACCACACAGTCCAGAGGGTGGAGAACATGGTCAACCACCCACCGGACAGTGACAAGTACAGCGCATTAAAGGCTGCACTTATCAGCCACTTCACCCCCTCGGTGCAACAGCGAGCAGAGGGGCTCCTGGCATTGACGGAGTTTGAGAACAACAGACCCGCAGACCTGATGGGGAAAATGCTGAGGTTGAGAGATTCCGAAGATGACAGCTTTATCTTCACCCACCTTTTCCTCAGGACCCTACCGCCAGCGGTGAGAGTGACCCTGGCCGGCTCACCTCTGTTGGCCCGACGAGACTACCACGAGCTGAGCCAGGAGGCGCAATGACTCGTCGACGCCCACAAACGGAGTGCGGCTTCGGCCGCGGCAGCAGAGCTAGGCGCAACGCCCGGAGACGGCATGGTGCCAGAGGCTGCAGCACCAAACTCACCGACGACGGCAGCAGCAAGGGCCAGGCGACAGGGAGCGGATGACATCCTTTGCTTCTACCATCGCCGCTTTGCAGAGAGGGCACGCAAGTGCATTCCACCGTGCCATTTCAAGCGCTCGGGAAACGCCAAGACCGGGGGTTGGTAGCAGCTGCGGCCCTCGGGGAGGAGAACAAGCTGCTCTACCTGAAAGATGCACGCTCGGGGAGGCATTTCCTCGTGGACACAGGCTCCCAGCTGAGCTTCATCACGCCTTCCTACGCGGACCGGCTGGCGCCTTCCAGTGGTCCCCGGGTGTCAGCAGCGAACGGCTCAGCGATTAAGACCTTCGGTGAGAGGAATCTGCTTCTGTCTTTGCAGGGCCGTGCATTTGAGTGGACTTTTGTTGTAGCGGCAGTCAATTTCAACATGTTAGGGGCTGATTTTTTGTGCTCACATGGTTTATTGGTTGATCTTGCTAACAGACATCTGGTTAATGCACTCTCCTTTCACTCTATTCCCTGCACAGCTCGAGTGGCCCCGCCAACTGCACAAGCCAACGTCACAGCTGCAGGTGGTAAGTTCCACACACTCCTCACTCAGTTCCCAGCACTCACGGTCCCAACGTTTTCGGTGACAGTGGCTAAACATGGGGTGGAACATTTTATTACTACCACCGGACCACCCGTGTTTGCAAAAGCTTGGCGCTTGGGCTCAGCTAAACTGACCATAGCGCGCAAGGATTTCGCCAACCTGGAAAGACTGGGCATTATCAGGCGTTCGAAGAGCCCTTGGGCTTCACCGCTGCACATGGTCCCAAAGGCTGATGGCTCGTGGCGACCTTGCGGTGATTTCCGCAGGTTGAATAACGCCACAGCGCACGACCGCTACCCGATTCCGCACATCCAAGATTTTTCGGTTCATTTGGCGGGGGCGCGCATTTTTTCTAAAATAGACTTGGTATGCGGTTACCACCAGGTTCCAGTGCGCGCTGAGGACATACCCAAAACAGCGGTAATAACTCCTTTCGGGCTTTTTGAGTTTTTGTGCATGCCGTTTGGGCTTAAGGGCGCGGCGCAGACGTTCCAACGCATGATGGACTCGGTCCTGCGCGATCTCCCTTTCATGTTCGTCTACCTGGATGACATATTGGTAGCCAGCGCGTCTGAAGACGAACACGAAAGCCACCTCACAGCAGTTTTCCGGAGGTTGGCAGAGCACGGGCTAATAATCAACCCAGCGAAGTGTCAGTTCGGGGTGGCGCAGATTGATTTTTTGGGGCATCGCGTTTCGCCAGAAGGAGCGGTCCCTCTGCCCGATAAAGTGCGCGCAATAACTAATTTTCCCCAACCACAAACGGTCAAAGCCTTACAGGAGTTTTGGGGAATGGTTAATTTTTATAACCGTTTTCTCCCCCGCACAGCGCAGCTCATGCAACCATTGTATGCTGCACTAAAAAAGCAAAAACCCACAAATAGACTTCCGGTTATGGCTGCCACGTAGAACGGACGTGTCTCGCTCTGCTCTGCTCCTGGAGAAAAAAATCGGCAAATAACTCTCTCATTTGGGACAGAACGTATCCCAGCATTTGAGCGAGGATATGTCGGCGAAGCCTAAGGCTGGAAAACCAGGAAAAGGAAAAAGCGAGCCGCCGAAACAGTCCAAATTAACGGACTTTCAGGTCTGTGACGCAGCAAACAAGGCTCCATATATGGCGGAGGCGGCTGGCGGCGGTGCGTTTTCTGCGGGGAATGGCGCAGATGCGCTGATGGCTGCCATGAGTTCAATGAGAGCGGACTTTTCCTCTAGATTTGATGGGATTATGACAGCGTTGGAAGGAATAAGAAAGGAATTGGGTGACTGTGTAGAACGAACGGCGCAGATGGAGCTCCGTCTCGCTAGTGCTGAAGATGACGTCACCCGTCTTCAATTAAAGGTGCGCACTTTGGAAAAAAAAAATAAATCTCTGGAAGATAATATTTTGGATTTGGAATCTCGGTCGAGACAGAATAATTTGAGGCTGGTGGGTCTTCCAGAGGAATCAGAAGGTCGGGACGTATGTTCCTTTCTGGAAAAGTGGATTCCGGAGGTGCTGGGCAGCGAGGAGTTGCAATCAGCAGTGGTTCTGGAAAAAGCACATCGTATTGGCCCACGGAGAGATAAGGGACCGCCGAGGACCTTAATTATGAAGTTTCTTAGCAACAGAGACAGGATGAAGATCTTCAACGCTGCACGTGCTAAAGGAGAGATTAAACACCAGGACCAGCAGGTGCGGTTCTACCCAGATTTGGCCACAGGAATCCAACAATTGAGGAAGCAGTTTGATCCCGTACGTAAGGAGCTGCGCAACCTTGGGATTCGTCATGGTGTAATCTATCCTGCGAGACTGCTGACCACGTATGAGGGCAGAACCCACATCTTCAAGACCCCAGAGGAGGCGCAGGAGTTCATCAAGAAGATCAAAGAAGAAGAAGAGACTGGTGGGAGCTAAGCATGAACAAAATATAAGGTAGAATAATTAAGCATTTGCACAGGCATCTGACTGACTTGAAGTAAATAGTAAGTTTACAAAATATAGATTGTATTATATATTAAAAAAACAAAACAAAAACAAAACAAACAAACAAAAAAAAAAAAACTATGATGTACAAAGTTGTTAAAAATTTTGGAGTTAAGTTGGAAAACTACAGAGGAGAGTTAATGTTACGTCATTAAAAGCAGTAGAGTTAGGGTGATTGGGAGGATGAAGAAGGAGTGGCTTAGGCTGTTCCCCGTGGGTGTGGAACGGTCGATGGCTATATCGGGAGACAGAATTTTTCTTTTGATTTTGGGGGGTTTGCCACAAGTGTGGGAAGGGGAAATTTGTTTGTGTGTAGTTTGTAGGATGAATGTTCAACCACTCATGTTTTTGCTTCTCTGTATGAGCATGTTTACACTGCAAGGTAATCCCAAACTCTCTATTGATCATGGACCAAAGTGTTAATCTTAATTTAACTTCATGGAATTGCAGAGGTCTACAAAATTTAAAAAAACTTAAACAAGTTATGAATAAAATAAAGGACATGGGTTCAAGAATTGTGTTTTTACAAGAAACTCATCTGATAGAGGAGGATGTTAAAAGAATTAGGAGTAGATGGCAGGGAAGTGTATTCACCTCTTCATTTTCATCCCGAGCCAGGGGAGTTATGACTCTCATACATAAATCAGTTCCTTTTCAAGTGAAAAATGTAATTGGAGACAAATTTGGAAGATATGTAATCATTCAAGGTTCTTTGCTATTAGAAAATATAAATCTTGTGAACTTATATGGTCCCAATATAGATGATCAGAAGTTCTTTGCTAATTTATTTCTCATCTTATCATCACTTACAGGGCAACATATAATAGCAGGGGATTTTAATTGTACATTGAATCCAGGTGTGGATAGATCAACAGGACTGGATTGTACGCACATTGGATGTAGGATGACTATTAATCATTTTATGAAAGAATTGAGATTGTTAGATATATGGAGAGAAATGAAACCACAAGTTAAAGCCTATTCTTGTTATTCCAGTACCTACAAGACATTCTCACGTATTGATTATTTTTTGATTTCCACAGAATTAAGGTCCAAGATTCAAAACTGCTTTTATGATAACATCGTGATCTCTGATCATGCACCCTGTTGTCTAATATATGTAGATAAAAAATTGACAAAGGAATCAGGTAGATGGCAATTTCAGCATAAATGGCTTCAGGATGAGGAATTTGTCAAGTATATAGAAAAACAGATAGACGAGTTCTTTGACATCAATACTACACAAACATCAGCATGTGTAAAGTGGGAGGCTTTCAAAGCTTTTATTAGGGGACATATTATTAGTTATACAGGATCAAAATCTAAGAAGACTCGAGAGGAGAGAGCTAAATTGGAACATAAAATAAAAAATCTTCAGGAAAAAGTGTATGCAGGAAGTGACCCAAGGTTGGAGAATGAATTACTGATTTTGAGAGCTGAATACGACAAAAAATCAGCGAATAGAGCTGCCTCGAGTCTTCTAAGATTGAAACAATCTTTTTATGAACAAGGTGAAAAATCAGGAAAATTATTAGCATGGCAGATTAAACAATTGGAAATTAAAACACCAATTACCAGTATTATAAGTAATGGACAGGTAGTTATAGATCCTTTAGAAATTAATAGAGCCTTTAGAGATTACTATGAAAAATTATATGATACCAAAAATGAACCTGATTTAACAAAACTAAATGGGTTTTTGAACGAACTATCTATACCGTGTATTCCAAATGAAAACAGGGAGATATTGGAGTCTAAAATTAGTCAAGAAGAAGTTGGGCTAGCCATTGATAATATGAAATCAGGAAAAAGTGCAGGACCAGATGGTCTTCCAGTTGACCTTTATAAAAAATTTAAGAATAAATTAATAAAACCTTTTTTGGAAATGGTTTTAGAAGCATTTCAAAATAATAATTTACCATCATACATAAATAATGCCTTAATTATACTGCTGCCAAAACCAGGTAAGCCCTCTAATAAATGTGAAAATATGAGACCAATAAGCCTATTAAACGCCGACCTTAAGATAATCTGTAAAATTTTAGCAAGACGAATACAAGAAATTTTACCAAATATTATTAATCGAGATCAGAATGGCTTTATAAAGGGTAGACAAGGCTTCCATAATGTAAGAAGACTATTTAATATTATTTATTTTAATAAAGAAGCACCGGATACAGCTCTCCTATCATTGGACGCCGAAAAGGCCTTTGATAGAGTTGAATGGCCCTTTCTTTTTGAAGTCCTACAAAGGTTTGGACTTGGAAATAATTTCATAAAATGGGTTCAAATAATATACAATAATGCTACAGCAGAAATTCTAACAAATAACAATATTTCAAAACCAATAAAAATCAATAGAGGATGTCGACAAGGCTGTCCACTTTCACCTTTACTGTTTACTATGGCAATTGAACCTTTAGCGATAGCGATACGTTTACATTCACAAATATATGGAATTAAAGTTGGACCAACAGAACATAAAATCTCCCTGTACGCCGATGATATAATTTTGTTTATGTCGAATCTAAAAAAAATCAATTCCAACCTTGTTGAATTTAATAAAGAATTTTGGGGAAATATCAGGATATAAAATAAATAAAACTAAATCTTCAATATTAATGCTAAATGAGACCCAGAGAAATTACTCAGCCCCTGAGGTAAATCAATTCAATGTTGTAAATCAGTTTAAATATTTAGGAATCCAAATTATGCCTAAGCTAGAATCAGTCGCCAGTGTCAACTATGAAGCCTTAATGTCAGATATCAGTGAGTTAACTCAGAGATGGATGTCACTACCAATGTCGATGATCGGGAGAATCAATATACTTAAAAGTAATATTTTACCTAAAATACTTTATTTATTTCAATACATTCCCTTATCACCACCTTTAGATCTATTCTCAAGAATAAAAAAAAAGTTAGTGGAATTTATATGGAACAACAGGAGGGCTAGATTACGTTTGTCTTTATTATATTTACCATTTGATCGTGGAGGTCTGAAATGTCCAAATTTTATGTTGTATTATTGGTCGGCACAACTGAGGTCTATGACATATTATTTTTCATCAAATGATCTCCCTCACTGGACTGAAATGGAATCATACAATTTACCTTTACCTCTTCCCATATTCATATACTCAGATTCGGCAAAAAAATTACAAAAACAAGTTAAAAATCCATTTGTAAAGCATATGATCAAAATATGGTGTGAAGCTAAAAACTATTTAAAAGAACCACAGTTATTGTCACAATTTAGTCCAATATGGGGTAATCAATATTTTAAACCAGGGAGAGCGGACGCTGTATTTAAAGTATGGAATTTAAAAGGGATACAAAAGATTCAGGATTTATATTTGCCAGGTGCAGACAACATAATGTCTTTTGAAGAGCTGAGGATCAAATTTAATCTCAATAGAACACATTTTTTTAAATATCTTCAACTTAGAAACTTTATTCGATCAAATCAAAATAAAGCTCTCACTCGACCTATTTATTCATCCTTGGAAAAAATGATGATGAAAGATAGTAAAAGAAAGGGTATTATTTCAGAGTTTTATAACTCATTGACACTATCTTCAAGTGAAAATTCACTGAAAAGATTAAACTACTGGAAAGAAGATCTGCAAATTGAAATTTCAGAGGAACAATGGGAATTGGCTTGTACAGAAGCTCAAACCAAATCAATAAATGCACGCCTTAAATTGATACATTTCAAATGGTTAATGCGGATGTATGTTACACCAGAGGAGTTAAATAGATATAACAAAAATATACCAGATACATGCACAAAATGCATGGAAAGTAAAGGAACCCTATTTCATTGTTTATGGGAATGTAGATTAATAAGAATGTTTTGGGAAGAGGTGAGGGTAACAATTGAAAAAATAATCTCAAAACAAATCATATTGAATCCTAAACTGTTTTTGTTGGGTCTGTACCCAGAAAAGCATAATTTTAATAAAAGTGAAAGAACATTCATAGACCTCAGTTTGCTTAATGCCAAAAAATGTATTGCACTATTATGGAAAAAGACTCATAGACCAGATGTGACTCAGTGGTTAAGACAGATGTTAACAAACCTTCCATTAGAAAGAATAACATATATACTAAAATCAAAGGAAATTGTGTTTGAGAATATATGGAGACCTTTTATTGATTATGTAAAAAATTTAAACATAACTCTTGAAGAAGAAGGTGAATGATGTGTGTGGACCTTGTAAATTCCAAACTGGTGAACATAATATGTATACTTATGTATTGGATTGTCTAGACTAAACAGAGGAGCATTGTTGAAGACTTGATTTTGTTGGTGGTTGTTGGTGTTTTTAGTGCATTTTTTTTTTTTTTGTAGTACTTTAGTGTTAGTGTTTGATTGTTTGTATCATGTTTGTTAAAAAAAAAAAAAAAAAAGGTTCAATAAAGATATTGTGGAAAAAAAAACAACCCACAAATAAAATCGAATGGTCTCCCGAGCAGGAGCGTGCATTCTCTCAAGTCAAATCAGCCCTGGCAAACGCTGTGTTGTTGGCACACCCAGTCCCAACGGCCCGCATGGCGCTCACTACTGACGCGTCAGATGTAGCCATAGGGGCGGTCGTTGAACAGTACGTGGCTGGAGCCTGGCAACTGCTCGCGTTTTTCAGCAAGACCTTGCGCGATAGCGAGCAAAAATACAGCGCATTCGACAGGGAGTTGTTAGCTCTACACTTGGCCATCTGCCACTTCCAGTTCTGGCTGGAAGGACGCCGTTTCACCGCGTTCGTGGACCACAAATCGCTGACTTTCGCGATGGCCAAGATTTCAGAACCTTGGTCGGGCCGGCAGCAGAGACAGCTGGCCGCGATATCGGAGTTTACTACCGATATTCAGCATGTGGCGGGTAAATATAATGTAGTGGCAGACTGCCTCTCACGTGCCGTGGCGGCTCCAGGCCCCGTGGGGGCAGACTCTGCAGCCATGGCCGCGGAGCAGGGTAGCGACGCGGAAGCGCGTGCGGCCCCGGTCCATGTAGGTATAGATTATGCAGCCATGGCCGCGGAGCAGGTTAGCGACGCGGATGTGCGCGTGCTCCAGTCTGGACCAACAGGGTTAAGGCTGGAGAACAGGGTGCTGCAAGACGGTATGCCCCCCCCCCCCTAATCTGCGATGTCTCCACGGGACGACCGCGTCCGGTGGTGCCAGCTGCGTGGCACCGCCGCGTTTTTGACTCGATCCATTCTCTGGCGCACCCGGGAGTGCGCGCGTCGATCAAAATGGTAGGAGAGAAATTTGTATGGCCGAGCCTGCGCAAGCAAGTCAAGGAGTGGGCAGCAGCATGCGTCGCTTGTCAGCAGGCCAAAATACACAAACACACGAGAGCTCCCTTGGAGCCTTTTCACATCCCGGCTAAGCGGTTCGATCATGTGCATGTCGACCTCGTAGGCCCCCTCCCGCCGTCACAGGGGTGCACACACCTTTTGACAATGGTGGACCGCACCACGCGTTGGCCGGAAGTGGTCCCACTGGTATCAACCACAGCCGAGGAGGTGGCGCGCGCGTTTTTAACAGCATGGGTAGCGCGTTTCGGAGTTCCGTCGGACATTACATCCGACAGAGGTCCTCAATTTGTTTCCGAGCTTTGGTCAGCGATGGCCCGCAGCCTGGGGGTAACAATCCACTGCACTACCGCGTACAACCCGCAGGCTAACGGTTTATGCGAACATTTCCACAGGTCATTGAAAGCAGCCCGCAGAGCGTCGCTTACGGATACAAATTGGGTGGACAGGCTACCATGGGTTTTATTGAGGTTGAGCGACACGGGATCGAGCACGCTTCCTGGCCCAGTTCATCACAGCTTCCCGCGCGTTTTTGTGCCTAAAGCTTTAAAAGATGCGGAGTTTGTTTTTGTCAGACATGATGCCCATCGCCCAAACTTGCACCCGCCTTATGATGGACCATATAGAGTGCTGGAAACAGGAGATAAGCATTTTTTGCTAGATTTGGGGGGCAGAAAGGAAATGATTGACATAAACAGGCTCAAACCCGCTTTTGTGATGGCTGACGAACCTGTGCAGTTGACGAGGGCTCCCCGGCGCGGCAGACCCCCTAGAGAGCATTCCCCAGAACACCCACAGAGATTGACTAACAGTCCTAATCCACAGGCAGCAGCCCCACAGCAGGAGGACACTGCGGAGGCAGTAAAGCCGGCTTACAGCAAATACGGCAGAAGACTAAGGCCAAGCGGCAGGTGGACTGATATGTAGTGACTTTATTATGACATGCATCTTTAGTTATGATTGTTCCATCTTAGACGTTTGGGGGGGGGGGGTCATGTGGGGCACATATGTTGGTTTCATATGCTCCACAGATATATTACTGTATGTTTATTGTGTGCTTCACGTCTCAAGGGAACAAAGGGACTGAGCCTCCTAGGGTAACAGGAGGGTGTGAGATTTGGCCTTTTGTTTCAAGGAGATGACCTTAAGAGATTTCCTGACCACCGGAGACTAGGGGGTGGATGGTGTTAAGATCGGGGGAAGTTACTTTGTGACTGGGATTAAGTACCGTGTGACTGTATGTTTGATTAAACACCATGTGACTGTAGGTTTGATGTCCTGGGTATAAAAGGACAGATGTGAGAAGATTCATCCTCTTTTTCTGCTTTGGAATGTTGGAGTATGTGATTGTGAATAAAGCTGAACCTGAGGAATAAACTCAGTCTCGTCCTTTCAACACATCTCCACACCCCTTTCTTTGTTCAGGTTAAAAGCCGAGCTGTTGCATTTTGCACAGTCTGAAGGTGGGCAACAGCAGTTTTATTAAAACACATAAAAAGGGCATTATAATAATCTAAGCGAGACAAGATCAAAGCTTGAATGATCATTTCCAGTTCAGGTGTTGAGACCATAGGTCTAAGTTTTGCTATATTCCTCAGATGAAAAAAGCAATTTCTGACTAGTTGCTGACCATGGCAGTCCAGTGACATAGCATTGTCAAAAACAACAGCCAGGTTACATAGGCTGGGCTGGACAGAAGAGCCTAGGTGACCTAAGCGTTGCTTTATCAGAGGAATTTTACTGTCTGGAGCGATGATCAGTGTTTCTGTCTTGTTAAGATTTAATTGTAGGAAGTTATTGTTTAACCATTTTTTTTTTGTATGAATGAATGAATCTTTATTTCGGATAGATTAAAAGTAAATATTAAAAGGAAACAGAATAATATAACAAAGGGGAAAAAAAATCCAACAAGGTCAAATTACACAATGACTCCTCTGATTATACAGTTCAACATAAGTTATCTGAAATGGGTGATGGCTGAAGCCGCAGCTTATATTGCCCACCCATATTCCATCCAAGAATTCAAAAGAAAAACAAAACAAGAGCGATTACAATTCGGAACAAAGCTAAGATAAAATGTGACAAAAAAAAAACAAAACTAAGCAACAACACAACACAGACTGGATATGACAATCCTTATGTGATTTTACATGTCATCTTGTATATATGTTTGGAGTATTTCTTCCTTTAGTTTTTGTTTAAATTGTCCAAGCGTTGTACATGATTTTAATTCAGGTCCAAAATCGTTCCATAATCTTACTCCTTGCACTGAAACACAGTGTTGCTTGGTGGTAGTTCTCACTGAAGGTTTTTGAAATATACATGTTCCTCTGAAATGACATTGTTTCTCCCTTATTTGGGACAACTTTTGGATATTTGCGGGCAGTGATAGATTCTTCACTTTAAACATTATTACTGCAGTTTTAAAGTCAACCAGATCTTTCAACTTGAGAGCTTTTAATTTGAAAAAAAGTGGGTTTGTTGGTTCCCTGTAAGCAGCTTTGTTTATTATTCTAATACTAACTAACTAACTAACTAACCTGCACTTATATAGCGCTTTTCTAGTCACAAAGACCACTCAAAGCGCTTTCATTAATACTAACCCTCTATTCTAAGGGCCTATAGGAAACAAATATCTAGGGACAATTTAGAACAGCCAATTAACCTAACATGCATGTTTTTGGCATGTGGGAGGAAACCGGAGAAATCCCGGAGTAAACCCACGCAACACGGGGAGAACATGCAAACTCCCTCTCTATTTAATGGCAGACAGGCAAGAGATTAAGTTTGATAAGATGTTCAGCTCATTTTCTTTAAAAGAGCAGTAAAGCTGAATGTTGTCTGCATAAAAATGGTAAGAAACACAGTGTGAGACGATAAGAGCCTTGGGGGGGGGGGTATGCATTCTGGGATCATCACCAAAATGTTATGGATTCCTCTCTAGCCCAAGGACTACATCTGGTGAAAATTTCATCCAAATCCATCCAGTAGTGTTTGTGTAATCCTGCTGCACAAATGCAAACAAAGTCCTTGGTAGAAGTATGCACTCAGATCGTCAACAAAATTTAATAGGTTCATCCTGAGGTGGACTTACCATTAGGCAAAGGTAGGCAATTGCCTTAGGCCCCAACCTGCTAGGGGCCCCGATCTACTAGAAAACACATGTATTTTTTTTTTAAATGTTTAGCATATTTTACATGATATCCGACTAAATATAGAAACATGGGTATTTATAAAAACACCAAATCAAATCACAAACATAAAGTGCTCCCACCTTCTCCTCAGACTGTTAGACTGTTCCACGTATCTCAGCGCAGTATAATATGAGAGTTGCGACACTCCGGTAGATTTCTTTAGAAACTGTGAAAGGTGAAAGTCACGTGGGTCAAGGAGCGCCAATAGTTCCAAATAGTGGAATTTTCCCCATAGACCACCATTCATTTCGCGGAGTGTCTGCTTAATAATCCCGGGTAAGTTAATGAATGGCTGTTGTTTTGGTCATTTTACACTTAAGTTAACAGGTAGATTCTGTGGTCTATAATCTTGTTTTATTTTGCCAGTTTTTTTTCTTGTTTATGTGCAGTAAAAGCTCATAAACTTGCAATTGTTATTAGCCTGTGCTAGCTCAACTATGTAGCCGGGTCAGCCCTTATTTCAAAAATCTGTTGGATAGTTATTGGATGAAGACACAGTTTCTGAAAGACATTAGAGATGGGTAGTAGCATTACATGATGGGACATGACTTTAAAACCTGTGACAGAGCAGATGTGACTTATTATTTTGTTCATCATAATTGTAGTAACATTAGCAGCATAACTGCAGGAAGGATCAGGTCAAGTGGACCCCTGACCAAATGAGCACCCTAAGTGGACCCCAGGATCTAATCTGTATATGTACAAGTATATTTTCAATCCAGTGATTTATAAAGTGATTCATAGTTTCCTGAAGGTTCATTCAGAACATTATAGTCACCAAGAAGTGTAAAAGAATATATACAATACATATACTGCCATACAGTATATGAATTAAAAGACCCAGAGAAGGTTTTGACTCCATTTCTGCTTTCAAAAGGCTTCTCTTTTCCATCGCTGCTGTTCGTCACGGCTGACTGCCCCAGATGAAAATCCACAGAATAGGTATTTGGGACTATAATGTTCTGAATGAGGCTTTATAAAATTACACAACATCACAAAAATATTTTTTTGTAAGTTGTCTGTGTTTTTTCAACTGATTTAAGACAATTTTGCACCGCTGAATCCGAAAATGACATCCGTTTCTCTCAGTCAGGTCAGGTTTTTATGCTAAGTTGATTTTTACAAAATTTTCTGGTCAAAGCCATTTAATTCACCTGTAAAATAAAAATACCATCATCATCATCATCATAGCAGTCTGGCGGGGCAACAATAATTGTTTCATTTAGGTCTGATCAGATTCCTCCACGCAGCTCTGTCCTTCACCCTCCGCTGCCAGGAACTCCTGACCTTGTTAACCTGGGCGACGTCCGAGCTGGTATGAGTTGCTTTCTGACTGACCATTTCATGAAACTGCTTGCAAAGCATTTGAGTACCGCTAGCTTTTGCTGGACTAGCAGCACATTCTTGGCAGATAGAGGTATTATCAGTGGCAAGGACAGGTCAAGACAAACTGACTCCAGTATCTGTTGCAGTGACTGACCAGATGATAGGTTTGTTTATCTCTGCTCTTTGTGTAGTGCATGTCATGATGCACTGTCTGGCAAAAGTCTACCACAGACCTTGCGACAGATGTGCTTATCTGCCAGGATGTCCAGTCTCACCCCGTGTAACTGGGAGTGGTCCACCACAGACCTGTGACAGATATTCTGCCCCCCCTCACCCTCTCAGGCTCTCCCATCACCACTGCTGATTCCTTCCGCTTCCTAGGCACTACCATCACCAGGGACCTCAAATGGGAGCTGACCATCAGCTCACTCATCAAAAAAGCCCAGCAGAGGATGTTCTTCCTGCGGCAGCTGAGGAAGCTCAAGCTACCCACCAAGATGTTAGTGCAGTTCTACACAGCCATCATCGAGTCCATCCTCACCACCTCCATAACCGTGTGGTACGCAGGAGCCACTGCCAGGGACAGACTAAGGCTGCAGCACGTCGTGCGCACTGCTGAGAAGGTGATCGGCTGCAAGCTCCCATCTCTCCAGGATCTGTACATCTCCAGGACCCGGAGGCGTGCTGGCCGGATCATAGCCGATCCCTCACACCCTGGTCACGTACTGTTTGCCCCCCTCCCCTCTGGTAGAAGACTTCGGTCCATCCAGACTAAAACCTCCCGTCACATGAACAGCTTCTTCCCCTCTGCCATTAGACTGCTGAACACTAAGTGACTTATTGACTCTCGTGCACCATGTACAGCAGCTCAACCAGACTCATGTCAATCATCACTGTTTTCTTCCTGCATTACCGACTGCACTATATAGTTCTCCACAGTATCTGCTGCTGGCTAATATATATTTTAACTGTTGACCAGTATCACTTAATCTTATCCTACACTTTATTACATGTATAGTTTATTTCTCTTATCTTATCATGTTTAATGTTGCAGCATTGTACCGAGACAAATTCCTAGTTTGTGTACTACATGAACAATGGCAATAAACCTGATTCTGATTCTGATTCTGATATTGTTTTTAGTTCTGTCAGGATGATAATAGTTTTAAATAAATCCACTCCCTCCCTGTTTTAGTTAGACCCTCTTCCTGACCCGCTGAAATAACATGCTAGACTAAATATTATACTCTGTAGCTGCTTACACTGTAGTTTAGGGTTTACATTTTTTAATGTAATAAACAGGTTGTATTAACCAGAGCTAAATTGCTCTTACATTTATAAGGCAATGTTTTCAGGACTATTCAGATGTTTTAAGAAAAATCTGCAGAATTTTCAAAACTACAGGCTATATCAATTAGTCATAAATTGGTACATGCAAACTCTTCAGAGTTTGAGAAATTTCAAGAAATAAAAAAGAATTTTGCATCATATAAAGTGAAAATACCCGTACATGTAAACAAAAACGTAAAAAAAAAAAATATGTGGCCATAGTTCAAAAAGTTGACCTGATTGAGCAAAACCAATGTGATTTTTGGATTCAGCACATCAAAATTGTCCTAAATCAGCTAAAAAAAAACAAAACAGACAATAAATTTGGTGTTGATCAGTGTTATGAATCAGTTTGTAAATCACTGGATTGAAAATGTGCTTGTACATGTACAGAATGGATCCTGGGGTCCACTTGGGGTGCTGACTTGGTCAGGGGTCCACTTGACTTGTATCTGTTGTAGACAGTACCGCGGCTGCTAGCCCATGTTGCTTAAATGACACTCCCGCTGTGTCAACAGCTACCCTTCACAGAGGAGGAGATGATGAGGGAACTATATACTACCAGTCTGACCAGTTTGTTCTTGAAGATGACCCATCATGATGGCCTAAGCACCTGACAGACAAAGAGCGTTGATATTTAGTTCAGTGATGACTCATCCAAGAGGTCACAAAAGACCCCACAACAACATCCAAAGAACTGCAGGCCTCACTTGCATCAGTTAAGGTCAGTGTTCGACTCCACCATAAAAAGAGACTGAGCAAAAATGGCCTGCATGGCAGAGTTCCAAGACGAAAACCACTACTGAGCAAAAAGAGCATAAAGGCTTGTTTCAGTTTTGCCAGAAAAAATCTTGATGATCCCCAAGACTTTTGGGAAAATACTCTGTGGACTGACGAGACAAAAGTTGAACTTTTTGGAAGGTGTGTGTCCCATTACATCCGGTGTAAAAGTAACACAGCATTTCAGAAAAGGAACACCATACCAACAGTAAAATATAGTGGTGGTAGTGTGATGGTCTGGGGCTGTTTTGCTGCTTCAGTACCTGGAAGATACGGATAGATTATTGATTGATGTGCTAAATGGAACCATGAATTCTGCTGTCTACCAAAAAATCCTGAAGGAGAATGTCCGGCCATCTGTTTGTGGCCTCAAGCTGAAGCGCACTTGGGTTCTGCAGCAGGACAATGATCCAAAACAAACCAGCAAGTCCACCTCTGAATGGCTTAAGAAAAACAAAATGAAGACTTTGGAGTGGCCTAGTCAAAGTCCTGAGCTGAATCTGATTGAGATGCTGTGGCATGACCTTAAAAAGGCGGTTCATGCTTGAAAACCCTCCAATGTGGCTGAATTACAACAATTCTGCAAAGATGAGAGGGCCAAAATTCCTCCACAGTGCTGTAAAAGACTCATTACCAGTTATCACAAACGCTTGATTGCAGTTGCTGCTGCTAAGGGTGGCCCAACCAGTTATTAGGTTTAGGGGCAATCACTTTTTCAAACAGGGCCATGGAGGTTTGGATTTTTTTCCCCCTTTATAATAAACACCTTCATTTAAAAACTGCATTTTGTGTTAACTTGTGTTATCTTTGTCTAATATTTAAATTTGTTTGATGATCTGAAACATTTAAGTGTGACAAACATACAAAAAAATGAGAAATCAGGAAGGGGCAAACTCTTTTTCACACCACTGTACGCTTTGTTGCTTTCTGCATTTTTTAGATGAGGGTCACAACATACATAAAGGTTGCTGACCCCTATACATGTAAAATATTGTTATTTGTAGATTTAAAGCACAAAATGTTTTCCCCTGCCCAGCTCCTCTCCCCTCTCTCTATGGGCTACTGAGCAGCCATTAGTGACGGACGTCATGTGGAAAACAGAACTTGTATATTGGCTTGCATATTTCACTGGTTTTGTATGGACACCAACAATGTCGTAAACAAAGGCTCAGCCGAGCAACCAATCTGTGTAATTTGAACTGTGTCAGCACAGCTCATAGGGCATCATTCTGTGCGTGTATGTGGGTGAGTGCATGTGCATGTGTACTCCATGCATCCAAAGCCAATTAGTCAGAAATGTAGATGTGAGCAGCTCATTTAGGCAGCTTTTCATCCGGCCCCATGTGTTCTGTACAGGGGGTCCAAACGCTGTCGGGAGCCTTTATGTAATCATGTAATAAAGAGGAAGTTATTCCAATGCAGTGCTTCTATTTCAGCTCATCTAAAGGGAGGATATGAGGACCGTTCATTAAAGATTTCCCCTGACTAACTTCCCATTTTTGTAGCAGGCTGAAACTGCAGATGTATAATAAAACATATCTCTATAGGTCACGTGGTAATTTGCAGTTTGGAACTCCTAGGAGTTTCTCTTCTATAGGAGCTAAGGTGGGGTAAGATGCGATAATGGAGCCAGTTGAATGCAGAGCTGTATTTAAGAGGCCACACACCACGGAAGATGTTCGATGAGATAAAAGAGACTTATGGGGAGCCCGTCGTATGATGTAGTCTAGCACTGACATTGACAATTCAAGTGCAATCGGACATTGGTGGAAATGGCACCTACTCCCAGGTGACCACAGTGCGCCATTGATGAAGACATCATCTGGGAAGTGGAGGCCACCATTTTGGAGGATTGTCATATAACTTTTCACTAACTTGCCCAAGATGTGAGATCAGTGTGGGGTCTGTGGAGAAAAATCATCCATGACCATTTGCCAAGAAAACCCGGAGGTCTTCTTCAAGAGACTAATCACGCAAGATGAAACATGGGTCTATCACTATGATCCAGAGAATAAAGTCCAGTCAAAGCAATGGAAGCATTATGACTCATCACCTCGGAAGAAAGCACATGTCCAACTCTTGGTCAGCAAGGTCCTGCTGACAGTCTTTTGGGACCAGCATGGAGTATTGATGATGGATTTCCTGGCAAAGGGTACAACAGTTACTGGGACTTACAACTCTTCACTGTTGCAGAAATTGCAGAAGGCCATTAAAACCAAGAGATGTGGCATGCTGACCAAAGGTGTCCATTTCCTGCGAGACAACGCCCCGGTTCACAACTTGTATGTTGCCCTGACAGAAGCACAGTCCTGTGGCTGTGAAATCCTTCCTCACTCCCTAACTCTTCCAACCTTGTACCATTTGACTTCAACCTTTTTCCATCCACAAAGACATTTTTGAAGGGCAAACACTTCCAAGATGATGAAACACTGATTTCTGAGGTCAAGCTGTGACTTCTAACTCAACCTGCAGAATTCTACAAATGAGGTCTCCGCAGTGGCATAAAGTGATAGGCAAAGTGTGTGACCTTTGGTGGTATGTATGCAGAGAAAGACTAATAATTGTACCAAGTTTGGTTCCTCTCAGTCCATGGGAAATGAGTCAGGGGATATCTTCAGTGAACAACCCTCATAGTTTATTTTAACTCTGCTATAGTGTAGAACAGCATGAACTGGATCATTATCATCATCATCTGATGGAGAAATTACTCCTTCTTGGTCTGAACACAGCCACATTTCTCTGGATCCTGGATTTCCTGACTGAGAGACCTCAGTCTATCCGGGTTGGAAATAACATCTCCAACTCTATCACGCTGAGCACCGGATCCCCTCAAGGCTGCGTACTCAGTCCACTGTTGTTTACACTTCTAACACATGACTGTGTATCCAGACACGAGGGGAACCAGATTAGTAAGTTTGCAGATGACACCACAGTGGTGGGACTTATTCAGAGGGATGAGGAATCAATGTACAGGGAAGAAGTGAGAGACCTGGAGGGCTGGTGCAGGGAGAACAATCTGGTGCTCAACATGGACAAAACGAAGGAGATGATTATCGACTTCCGGCGGCCACAGCCTGAACACGTCCCTCTCAGCATCGGCGGCCGTTTAGTGGAGAGAGTGGAGAACATCAAGTTCCTCGGAGTGCAGATCTCGCAGGACCTGACATGGAGCAAGAATTCATTGGGGATCAGGAAGCGGGCCCAGCAGAGACTGCACTTCTTGAGGAAACTCAAACAGGCCTCTATCCCCATCTACATCCTCAGGACCTTCTACAGAGGCGTGGTGGAGAGTGTTCTGACGTACTGCATTGCAACATGGTACTCTAGCTGCAGTATGTCAGACAAAAAAGCCCTGCAGAGGATAGTTAAGGGAGCTGAGAGGGTAATTGGAGTTTCCCTCCCCTCTGTCCAAGAACTTTTTCAGAACCGTTGTAGGAGCAGGGCACTGAACATTGTCAAGGACCATTCTCACCCTCTGCATAAACACTTTGAACTTCTGCCATCTGGCAAGCGATTCCGGAGCATCAGAGGCACAACCACCAGACTGATTAACAGCTTCCTTCCACAAGCTGTTAGGATGCTGCACAGATGAACCAGAATCTCTCATACATACTACTGCACCTATGGACATTATGTATATTATTTGTATATTATAGTTCTGGTTATTTTTCAAATATGTCTCAGGGAAGTGTGAATGGCTGTGTTGGGGTGGGGGGTGAGGGTGTGTGTGAGTGTGTCTTAAATTATGTTCTTTTTACTTATATAGATGCCGAGAGAAACGCAATTTCATCTTGCCTGCGCTACAATTGTATGTACAGCAATATGACAATAAAGGCTGATTTGATTTGATTTTGATCATACTTCTTTTGAAGATAAACTTGTGGTCTAGATTAAAAAAATACTAATGCACATTAATGTAAGACAAACCTGTTGTAGATTAGCTTGTCTTTTTTCCTCAAAATATTATTGTGCACAATATTTTCAGCTAAACAATGTTTTTTCTTAAATCAAAGTGGGGCTTTTAACTGATCCTTTCACTCATCTGTTTTTATCTGAACACATGGCCCATTGTACTAGATCACCGTCTGGGTAATAATAGACAAAATAAAAAAGGGAAAGGGTGGGCTGCTTTTGTTTGTGTGTGTATGTGGGAGTGGATGTGCTTCTTAAAGATGTTTTATTAAAAAAAGAACTAGTTTCCAAAAAGGCCTCACTTAATCATACCCGACCCAGCACTTAGAATGAGAGGAAAATGAAAATCATGGCAGAAAATTATCAAAGCAAACTGAAACTTGAAAAGCCCTCAAAGGTTGCATACCTCCACCAAGGCTCCTTCCGTCCCTCATGGAGCACCTCCAAAATGTAATGGTTTTGTGTGTAGGCCTAGAGTCACTTCTGGTGAAAATTGCATCAAAGTCTGTCCATTAATTTAATTAATTAATTTTCAAGTATTGTTGCTAACACACTGTGAGAAAATAACAGCCTTGGCTGAGGTATACATTCTCAGATCATTACCAAAATGTAATGGCATCCTCTCTCGGCCAAGGACTACCTCTGGTGAAAATGTCATCCAAATCCATGCAGTAGTTTTTGTGTAATCCTGCTGCACAAATACAAACAAAGCCCTTGGTGGAGGTATGCACTCTCAGATCTGTTCCCCGTGCCATTACACAACTTTCCTGAAAATTTCATCAAAATCCGTTCATAACTTTTTGAGTAATGTTGCCAACAGTCAAACCAACAAACCAACACCAGCAAAAACATAACCTCCTTGGCGGAGGTAATAAAAATTATAAGCTGCAAGTAGTATATATGTATTTATAAAACATATGCTATTTTATAGTATTTATCAATATGATTAATATATATAGATATATTTTTACCTTTATTTATACAAGGAAGGTCCATTGAGAAGCAACCTCTATTTTTCAAGGACACCCTGTGTTGTGTCTGAATAATAAGGAGGCGAGGCGACGTTTTATAAAGTTTATTAACAAGAACTATGCACACACGGGGAGACCCTACCGCGAGTACATGAGTCACAGCGAAGAGACAATATGTCTCCCGCTCCCGGTTTATATACCACAGGTGACACCACCCCCCAAAGGCGGGGCATCACCCCTCCCTAGCCTAGGGCACCTCCATACTAATACTATATATATATATTACAATCATACACCCTGTTCACACTCACACATGGAAGCTGCCCTGAAGGTTCTGAGGGTGGCGATCGGCCGTGTTTCTCGGGCATGTGCAGTGGCGGAGGACGCTGTATCGGTCTGTGGAGCCGGTTTTGTCCTGTGCGTGGCATGCACTTGGCACAGTGACCACATAACTGGCAGTTGCGCTGTCCTCGTAATCCTGTGGTGTGCGTGCGGGGCTTCTGTGCACAGGAGGTCCGCTGTCGTGAGGTTAGTCAGGTTCAGGGAGCTTGGTGGAAATGAACGCAGTCGGCACCGATGATTTCCCCGTTCAGGCTGCTTCCTTCGTTTCACTCGTGTCACCGCTCATGGTGCTTTTTGGTCCCGGAGCATGCGCTCCAGTGAGGATGAAGAGGTTGCAGGCGTTCTTTGGTCCTCTGTGTCCACAGCGTGGTGAGAGGGAGCAGACGGTCATTCTCTCTCGTCATGTCACCAGTGTGGAGGGAAGAGATCAGGAGAGGGGCGCACCATGACGCGTGCTGGGCCTTTCCCGGTCGGGGTCATTGCCAGGGTGTTCACCTCGTGTTCCATTCTTCGTCAAGGGTCACCAGTGTGGAGGAAAAACAAGTTCAGGTGAGATGCGACGAGCTGGCAGGTTGCAGAGTTTTATTTTCCTCCAACATCATGAGACACACTTGTAGCGCTGTGCACTGTGTTGTGCTGTGTGTATCGTGTGTGTCCTCAGGCATGTCACGCAAGCTCTTTTATCAGTGATACAGGAAGAGAGAATGCATGGCACATTAGCATCACAGTAAATACACATGATTAGCATGACATTGGTTGGCTCTTTGTCCGACTGTGCATTGTCCTCTGTATGCTAATTGTCTTTCGTTTCCTCCACCCTTGTTGAGCGTGAATAAGAGTCAATCTGCATTGTGCTGGGTCACCACAACATTATATATATTTAGCACAATATGAAAAGAACTTCCTACTGTAAATGCATTAAGTATGATAAATTAATAACTAGAACTGTGCTTACCAGAGATTCAGACCCGTGCTTCTCCTCATTCTCCAGCCACAGTTCTGAGTAACTCCCCAATTCCTTTCTCATCTTTCTTAAGATATGAGTAGACATACTTTTTCAAGCATATCAGTGATGTACTGTACTCCTATTATGGCTTCCTGGGCCTTCCTATTGGGCCTTCCTTGTGACCTTGACCTTTCACTTTTTGAAGACAAAACTTTAGCCACAAATGAAAGGCCCAAAGTCAGCCTGTGTACCATGTTCAGCGAACACAGCTATTATAATGACAAAGTGACTATAAAACAAAATTGATTCTGACCTTTTATGACTCTGTGACCTTGACCTTTGATCTTTTGACTCAAAAAACTTAGCCAAAGATGCTAATCCCTAGATTCACCATGTATGAAGTTTGGCAGCCCTGGCTAAATCAGTCTTGAGTTAGAGTCATGACAGTCAGACAGACAGAAGCTACAACCCGATTCATGCCTTGACTCCTCTGGCATGGGTAATAACGGCAAATTTAGAAGATATGAAACAATTACAAATAGACTCCAAACAAACACAAATAAAAAAAAATCAAGATACCACCGAATGAGACAAAAGACTTTCATGTTGTTTTTCATTAATAGTTTTCATTCTTTTGTTCCAGGAAACCAAAATATGATAATAAATGTCTAATATTACACCTCAACTTCAACTGCATTACTCAGTTCAACATGTAACTGATGTGACACAGCAGATGGATAGCTTGTCACATCACAAGTGTCCATACTATGGAGGAGGCTGCCATTCCAGTGGGCAAACACACAGACAGCTACACACATGCAACACCTACAGTACATCAACACCTACTAGCAATTTAGAATTGCCAATTAGCTTAACAAGCATGGAAGGAAAGTTGCCTGCTGGGCTGCTACCGATTAACTTAATTAGTTGCAACATGTTCCCCCAGCTGTTTCTTTTTAGTACCATGCACCTTTTCAGCATTGTGTTGCCCTGTACCAACTACTTTGAGACTTGCTGCTGCCATTTTCATGCCAAATTCATGATAAACTCACAAGTAAGTAAAATGTTCTACTTTCAGTATTTAGGGGTTGAAAGTTCTAAATTTCCTAAACCAGTTCCTAAAAGGTTTGGACACTGTCTTCTTCTTTTGGCTGCTCCCTTTAGGGGATGCCACAGCGGATCATCTGCCTCCTTCTCACCCTATCCCTTGCATCTTCCTCTGTAACATCAACCCTCTCCGTGTCCTCCTTCACTACATCCATGAATCTTCTCTGTGATCTTTCTCTTTTCCTCCTGCCTGGCAGCTCCATCTTCTTTTCCAATATATTCACTATCCCTCCTCTGCACATGTCCAAACCATCTCAGCCTTGCCTCTCTTACTTTGTCTCCAAACCGCTCAACCTGGGCTGTCCCTCTGATATACTCATTTCTAATCTTGTCCATCCTAGTGATGGACAATGAAAATCTTAGCATCTTCAACTCTGCCACCTCCAGCTCCATCTCCTGTCTTTCTGTCAGCACCACCATCTCCAAACCATACATCATAGCAGGTCTCACTACCTATTTACCTTTTGTTCTTATTAAAGACAAAAATAGAAAGGAGATGTCTTTACCTTCTTAACAGGTTTCGACTGTTCACTGCAGCCTTCGTCAGAAGACTGCAGTGAACAGAAGACCTCTTGCTGCTACCCTTAAGTCACAAATCCCCCCTGACATTCATCTCCACCCACTCCACCCTGTCTGCACTCTTTTCTTCACCTCTCTTGTGCATTTTCCATTGCTTTGGATGGTTGACCCCAGGTATTTCAACTCATCTACTTTCACGACCTCTACTCCTTCAATCTTCACTGTTGCACCTGCCTCTCTCTCTCATTCACACTCATGTATTCTGTCTGTCGACGTTCATTCCTCTTCTCTCCAGAGCATACCTTCACCTCTCCACGTTCTCTTCCCCCTGCTCCCTACTCTCACTACAGATCACAATGTCATCTGCAAACATTATGGACCACAGAGACTCCTGCCTGACCTCATCTGTCAGCCATGGTAAACAAGAAGGGGCTCAGAGCTGATCCCTGATGTAACCCCACCCCCACCTTGAACCCATCTGTCACTCCCACAGCACACCTCACCACCATCTCGCTGTCCTCATACAAGTCCTGCACCACCCTCACATATTTCTCTGCCACTCCTGACTTTCTCATACAGTACCACACTTCCTCTCTTGGCATCCTATCATATGCTTTCTCTAGATCCACAAAGACACAGTGAAACTCCTTCTGACCTTCTCTGTACTTCTCCATCAACACTCTTAAAGCAAACATTGCATCTGTAGTACTCTTTCTTGGCATGAAATCGTACTGCTGCTCACTGATTGTCACCTCTCCTCTTAACCTGGCTTCAACAACTCTTTCCCATATGTTCATATCTTCTTAGCATTCATTAGCAGCAACAACTGCAATCAAGCATTTGTGATAACTGGCATTGAGTCTTTTACATCACTGTGGAGGAATTTTGGCCCACTCATCTTTGCAGAATTGTTGTAATTCAGCCACACTGGTGGGCTTTTGAGCATGAACCGCCTTTTTAAGGTCATGCCACAGCATCTCAATCGGATTCAGGTAAGGACTTTGACTAGGCCCCTCCAGTCTTCATTTTGCTTTTCTTAATAATAATAATAATAATGCATCAGATTTATATAGCGCTTTATCATAGACGCTTTTACAAATAGATACTGTACATTATTCATTCACTCCAGACAGACAAGGGTAGTGGCAAGCTACTACTGTAGTAGTAGTCACAGCTGCCCTGGGGCAGGCTGATGGAAACGTGGCTGCCAATCCGTGCCAACGGCCTCTCCAGCCACCACTGAACATTTATACACATTCATACCCAGTGTGACATAATTCTGGACCCAGGGGACAGAAGACAGACTCGAGGGAATTACAATTATCCTTTTATTAATAACCCATGTCTTGTGTGTGAGTGCGTGTATGTACAATATGGTGTGTGAAGTGCAGGACTCGTGCTGGGGGAGAGCTGGACACCGTTTGGCCTGGCAACCTTTTGCAGGTGGTGGTGGTGGGCTCAGGTTTGCCTTGAGGGCGACAGCCAGGGAAAAGGCGTCTGGCTCTGTGCAAGGAGGAGTGTGAGTTACCCTGATGCTGGAGTGGAGCTGAACCGCCGCCGGGGAGAGAGAATCCACCACCAGGGAGATCCACCTGTGCACAGGGGAGAGGAACTTGACAAGGTAAGTGGAGATTAAGCTTACGTGCAGTGATGCGTTGCTCGTGGTTAGAGGAAGAGCCAGGACATGGCTGTAGACGAGAGACGTGTCCTCAGGAGTTTGACAGACGGCTCCGTGCTGAGTCACAGGCTGGTCCAGCTCTTAAAGCCCGCTGACGATTGGCAGCAGGTGTGCGCGCAACTGGGACTGATGATGGCCTTGCGGGCGCCATGACACAGTGTTATGGACACTGCAGGCAAGATGGGTAAAGTGTCTTGCCCAGAGACACAACGGCAGGATATCAGAGAGAGCGGGATTTGAACCCCCAACCATCCAATTATTGGATGACCTGCTCTACCTCCTGAGCCACTGCTGCCCCCAGCATCAAGCCAGTCAGAGGTGGACTTACTGGTTTGTTTTTGATCATTGTCCTGCTGCAGAAACCAAGTGCGCTTCAGCTTGAGGTCAGGAACAGATGGTCGGACATTCTCCTTCAGGATTTTTTGGTAGAGACCAGAATTCATGGTTCCATTTACCACAGCAAGTCTTCCAGGTCCTGAAGCAGCAAAACAGCCCCAGTCCATCACACGACCACCACTATATTTTACTATTGGTATGATGTTCCTTTCCTGAAATGCTGTGTCACTTTTACGCCAGATGTAATGGGACACACACCTTCCAAAAAGTTCAGCTTTTGTCTCGTCAGTCCACAGAGTATTTTCCCAAAAGTCTTGGGGATCATCAAAATGTTTTCTGGCAAAATTGAGACAAGCTTTTATGTTCTTTTAGCTCAGCAGTGATTTTCATCTTGGAACTCTGCCATGCAGGCCATTTTTGCCCAATCTCTTTCTTATGGTGGGGTCATGAACACTGAGGCAAGTGAGGCCTGCAGTTCTTTGGATGTTGTTGTGGGGTCTTTTGTGACCTCTTGGATGAGTCGTCGCTGCGCTCTTGGGGTAATTTTGGTCGGCCGGCCACTCCTGGAAAGGTTCACCACTGTTTCATGTTTTCGCCATTTGTGGATAATGGCTCTCACTGTGGTTCACTGGAGTCCCATAGCTTTAGAAATGGCTTTATAACCTTTTCCAGACTGATAGATCTCAATTACTTTGTTTCTCATTTGTTCCTAAATTTCTTTGTATCACAGCATGATGTCTAGCTTTTGAGGATCTTTTGGTCTACTTCACTTTGTCAGGCAGGTCCTATTTAAGTGATTTCTTGATTGAGAACAGGTGTGGCAGTAATCAGGCCTGGGTGTGGCTAGATAAATTGAACTCAGCTTTCTAAAGATGTGATAAACCATCCATCCATCCATCTTCTTCCGCTTAATCCTTTTCGGGTCGTGGCGGGGCTGGAGCCTATCCCAGCATCTTTGGGCGAGAGGCAGGGTACACTCTGGACAGATCGCCAGTCCATCGCAGGGCCAACTCAGAGAGACAGACAACCATTCACTCTCACAGTCATACCTAAGGACAATTTAGAATCCCCAGTTTGATGCCAATTAACCTAACTTGCATGTTTTTGGCATGTGGGAGGAAACCGGAGAAATCCCGGAGTAAACCCATGCAGACACGGGGAGAACATGCAAACTCCACACAGATCACTGTTGGTCGGGGGCTGGGATCGAACCCAGGATCCCCTGGCCAAGGGTGAGTTGCTGTGCTGCCGCAGTGCTAACCACTCCGCCACCGCGCTGCCCCTGTGATAAACCATAGTTAATTTATGTTTTAACAGGAGGGAGCAATCACTTTTTCACACAGGGCCATGGAGGTTTTTTTTTTTTAACCCTTTATAATAAACACCTTCATTTAAAAACTGCATTTTGTGTTTACTTGTGTTATCTTTGTGTAATATCTAAATTTGTTTGATGATCTGAAACATTTAAGCGTGACAATCATACAAAAAAAAGAGAAATCAGGAAAGGGGCAAACACTTTTTCACACCACTGTATAAGATATCTCTCCTAAACATCTCCATACCTCTACAGGTATGTCATCTGGACAAACCGCCTTACCATTCTTCAAAGCTGCCCTCACTTCCGCCTTGCTAATCCTTGGGACTTCCTTGTTTACCAACTTTCTTTCATCCATCCTCCTCTCTCTCATTTTCTTTATTCATCAGCTCTTCAAAGTACTCCTTCCACTTTCTCAACACACTCTCATTATTTGTTAGTACTGTAGCGTCCGCCAGACGTGTTGTAAAAACCACAAAGAGGTTGCCAATTTAACACCTTTACTCCTAACAGGATGGGCCACTGCAGGCCTTGACCAAGCCAAAACAAAAAGGAGCCGAACAAGCAACAACAAAAAAAACTTCTGCCCCCGTCTGTCTCTCTCTCTCACACACACTGCATGCTCCTCCTCCTCATGCTCTGCCTCTCTCTCTCTCCACCAGCTCAACCACACAACCTCCACAGAACAGACAGAGAACCCGAATGTTACACTGCCCCCCCCCCCACTGAATCCCTCACCCCGTGGGATCACAGCAAAAAGTCATTAAGATACACCAGGGGCCTCCTCTGCTTTCGAGACCACCTCAAGGCGTGTGTTCCATGCTGCACCTGTGGCCTGGACCCGGCCCACTGATGAGCCAGGGGCACAATTGGAGGAGGAGATGGATGATTGGATGATGGATTTTTTTTTTTCCGGTTCCGGTTCCGCCGGACCGGCGGCGCCACATGAGTTGGCTGCCTTTTGCAACTGCCTTTTTCTTATCTTCCTTCTTCTTTCTACACCTTTCACTCTATATATATATCACGGACACACAGATCGCCCCAAGGGTCTCCCGAGTTGGCGGACGGAGCCACTGTTTGCAGCGGGGTACAGCAGGGAAGAGCTAGCTAGCTGGCTAGCTAGCTCCAACCACCACCCGGTGCTAACGGAGAAGCTCGACATGCCGAGGAACTGTGGCGAAAACGACGCGGGTGCCGGGCTGGAGTTTAGGCAGCGTGCAAGAAATATAAGACAGAATAATAAAGAGCGATGGCAAGAACCAAGCAGACCGCCCGTAAATCTACTGGAGGAAAAAGCCCCCCAGGAAGCAGCTAGCCACCAAGGCTGCTCGAAAAAAGCGCTCTGGCCACCGGCGGAGTGAAGAAGCCTCACTGTTACAGGCCCGGTACCGTGGCTCTGAGAGACATCTGTCGCTACCAGAAATCCACGGAGCTGCTCATCTGTAGGCTGCCCTTCCAGCGCCTGGTGAGGGAGATCGCTCAGGACTTCAAGACCGACCTGCGCTTCCAGAGCTCCGCCGCCATGGCTCTGCAGGAGGCCAGCGAAGCCTACCTGGTGGGTCTCTTCGTGGACACCAACCTGTGCACCATCCACACCAAGAGGGTCACCACCATCATGCCCAAAGACATCCAGCTGGCCCGCCGCACCCGCGGAGGGAGGGAGAGCTTAGACTTTCTGCTGCACATTCACCAACCACAATGCTCTGCACTGTGTGTCTATATATATATATATATATATATATATATATATATATATATATATATATATATTTATATATATTTATAGTAATATGTACATATGTATACTAGCTGTTCTTGTTTTTTCTTGCCTTCTGATTGTTGCTCTGAGTGTTGCTATCCCTGTGCTGTTGCAATCCTGGAATTTCCCCATTGTGGGACTAATAAAGGCTTATCTTATCTTATCTTATCTTATCTTATCTTATGAACCGTCAGTAAGCCTTGAGGTGTTGCCAACACATCCGTTTGGGACGGTGCCGGAGGTCTCACACATAGCTGGGGGCATGCATCACCCTTATATGGCACCAACCTGTCCCTATGGAAAGCTACCCACTTACTCCTAGGCGGCAGCTGGACCCTGTATACCACCTCTCCCAGTCTCTCCAACACCTCGCAGGGACCCACCCAATGGCAGTCCAATTTTGGGCACCGTCCCTTCTTTTTCTTTGGACTGTACACCCACACCAAGTCCCCCACTTTGAAATTCCTCCCTCTGGCCCTTGAGTCATAATTTCTTTTCTGCCTCACCCCCACTTTCTGCAGCTGGTCATGAGCAAAGGCATGAGCCGACTCCATCTGGTCTTGAAGCCTCTGCACATATTCTGGTCCTGGGGGTACCGCTGGTATGTCTGGGGGCTTTCCAAATGCCATTTCCGCCGGCATCCTCAGCTCTTCTCCCAACATGCGCAGGGCTTATGTGCATGAGGTGGAATCTTGCACAGCTGACCTGTAGGCCATTAAGATGAGTCCCCTCCTGTAAACTTGAGCCCCCTCACTCCTTACGTGAAATCCACAGTTAGGAAGCTTGGTTTTATCATGGACAGTGATTTTAAAATTAGACACTCAGATTTGTTCTGTGGTAAAATCCAGCTTCTTTCATCTAAGGCGTTTAGGAAAAGTAAAAGCCCATTCCTTCAGAACATAACATTTGGCGACGAGGTCAATAATGGAGGCGTGCATAGGGCACATGCCTGTCTTTCTCGAACACTCAGGTTTACCGACCATGTCATGGCCTCAATGGAAAGAGAGTTTTGAGGCATTCACGACAGCGGTTGGCCTGGGCTCGGCCAGTGATGAAAGACTGAAGAGCGTTTTGCTCCATCATCTCAGCACCGAGGGTCAGAGGCTCGCTCTTGGTTGGTGCCGGGAGGGCTCGCTGGAGGATTGTTTGAGAGTGTTGGACGAAGTGTTCGGCGGCATTTTCACGGTCTTGGATAGCCGGTGGAAGTTCTATGAGAGACGGCAACGAGAGGGTGAGTCGCTGAGCGCTTTTTTACTAGACCTCCTTAGCTTAGCTCGTAAAGCTAACTTTGGGCCACACGAATTTGGACAAGTTAAGGACAAATTGGCGCAGGGCGCCAGATGCCCACGGTTAGCGGCTAAGTTGCTGTTGGCTGCGGAGCCAATGTCATGAGAGGAAGTATTGGAATTTGCAAGGAGGGAAGACTTGGTGGCTCAGTTGGAGCAGGAGGTTAAGGCTAACCAGGGGCCGCCTAAATGCAATTTCCCGCCGGATGTGGAAGTTGCCACACTGACGAGGCGGCGTAGTGGAGGCAGGAGAAAGAAGAGAAAGTAGAAGAAGAAGAAGAGACGAGCTGCTTTGCGGGTGGGAAGACCTCAGGGCCAGGCTCGAGTCCACGCTACGAAGATGGACATTTGCGGCGAGCTGCAGGTGGCACCCCCAGGCAGCATGTTCCTGGTGGTGGCATACGACTTGTTTTCCAAGTGGCCGGAAGTGCTCCTGACGGGCTCGGTAACAACGAAGGTCATTACGGGGTTCCTGTCATCGCTGTTTGCTAGATGGGGGACCACGACTTTGGTGACGATGGACAATGGCCCGCAGTTTGTTTCAGAAGCTTTCGAGAGTTTCCTGCGGGCAAAGGGGATTAAGCACATCCGGACGGCGGTGTACCACCCGCAGGCTAATGGCGATGTGGACAGGATTAATAGGACCTTGAAGAACGGGTTGAGGGCCCATTTGGCAGATTGGTTCTCATTTGTTGATGCTCTGCGTAACACTGTGCTCCATTATAGAGCGTTGGTGCATGCCACGACGGGGCACTCCCCGGCAGCGCTGATGCTGGGGAGAGAGTTGTCGTTTCTAGTGAGACGACTGGGGCTGGCTCAAAGGGAACGCACTGAGGATTCTGGGGTGCTGAGGCGCAGGGTACTGGACTAGCAAAGATGAATGAAGGCCTTCTTTGACAGGCAACATCAAGTGAGAGGTCATGGCCCGGGTGTAGTGGATAGGGTGTGGGTCAGGCACCCTGTACGCTCCCATAAGCTCCAGCCACTATGGATCGGGCTGCTCACAATCGTGAGGCAAAGTGGCCCAGACACTTTCGTATTGGATGATGGGTCCAGGTGGCATTCGAGCCGGCTGCGGAGGTCCCCACCGGAAGTGGCAGGTGACCCTGCATTGGACGGTGCAAATGACTCTTTGGACTGGGGTGGTCAGTCCGGTGCTGGTTCCCAGCTGGAGCCGTCGGTGCCAGTGGCGGAGCAGCCCCATGAGGGTCGTCCAGTGAGGGGACGCTGACGGCTGAAGTATCTGGACGATTATGTCACTGGAAAGATTGTTGAAGGTTGAATTGATTGTGTTGATGGTGTTTTGATTTGTACATAGTTGTTTTGTGTTTGCATGTGTGTTGAGACTTTTCCGGGGGGGGGGGGGGGGGATATAGCATAGTGATTTGTACCTTTGGGGTTGCCGTAGCCTGGTCGGGGGGGGTGATGTCAGGCGGGCTGCGGCTGTACATATAAATAGGGGAGTTCCTGTTTATGAATAAAGACAATGTTCCTTCCACATCTTCTCCGATTTGTCATTATTTCAGGACATAACACTGCCAGCGTGTCCAAATCACGTGACCGCGTTAGGACGAAGTAGAAGCAAGACGCAGCCTTGCAGCATCACCATTTCAACTTGTGTTGAAAGTGCAGATTCGAAACTCTCTCCCAGTTTTTAAATTGTGTTGATAGGGCAAGTAAAACCAGAGTTATAACAATTTCCGTCATGTTTTTCCAAATATTTTCGTCACGTTTGGCATATGTTTGGAGTGACGAAAAAACTTTAAAAACAGAAAGTGAAACTGAATGTGTGGATTCTAAATGCTATGTTTGTTTGACGTTGACAGATGATGTAAAACACTGAGATATGGTTTTAATATTATAGTAGAAAAATATTTACCTGTGTGTAAAAGTGGGATGGGCAGGTGTGTCATTTATTTCGATATATATGTCCTTTTACAAAATGGAAAAAAGTGGTCAGATAAGCTGATAACAACAAAAGGTAACGTAACGTGATGTCATGATGTGGTGACGTGTTGTGTTGCAAATATACTGTGTAAATACAATCAAAACCTCTTGACACAAGAGGGGTATATTCTGGCCTGGAGGGATATAGTCTGCCCTAGGCTCTTTTACACCCCTGGGTATAGTTTGGCCTTGGCCAGTTTATCCCCCGGGGTATACTCTGGCCACCCAGGTTTAATCTGGGCGGGATTAATTACTTCCACCAAGGAGGTTATGTAATGGGGTGGTTTGTCTGTTTGTTTATCCGTCCGTCCATTTGTTTGTCTGTCTGTTAGCAGGATTATGCAAAAACTACTGGATGGATTTTGATGAAATTTTCACCAGAGGTAGCCCTTGGGTCAAGGATGAACCCATTAAATTTTAGTGATGATCTGAGCGTGCATACCTCCACCAAGGATCGTGTTTTTATTTATGCAGCAGGATTACACAAAAACTACTGCATGGATTTGGATGAAATTTTCACCAGAGGTGGTCCTTGGGCTAGAGACGAACCCATGACATTTTGGTGATGATCTCCGAATGCATACCTCCACCAAGGCTCTGATCTTCTCACACTATGATAGCAAGAATCCTCCAAAATAAACCCATTATATTTTGGAGGTGATCCATGAGGGACAGAAGGAGCCTTGGCGGAGGTATGTGCTCTCTGAGTGTTTTTCTAGTTTAGCCTGTTACACCATGCCTGATTCATTATGAAAGTCTCATTCGTCATGATCTGCATGTTTGATTTGGCAAAGGTTTTACATTGGATCAGAATCAGAATCAGAATAAGATTTATTGCCATTGTTCATGTAGTACACAAACTAGGAATTTTTCTCGGTGCAATGCTGCAACATTAAACATGAGTAGCACTAAAGATAAAAATAAAAAACTATGCATGCAATAAAATGTAGAATATGAATGAGTAATACTAATCTATGCAATTTTTAAATATATTAACAAGCAGCAGATATTGTGGAGTTCCACATAGTGAGTCGGTAGTGCAAAAGAAAACAGTGATAATTATCATGAGTCCGGTTGAGCTGCTGTACGTAGTGCACGAGAGTCTAATAAGTCACTTAGTGTTCAGCAGTCTGATGGCAGAGGGGAAGAAGCTGTTCATGTAGCGGGAGGTTTTAATCTGAATGGACCGAAGTCTTCTGCCTGAGGGGAGGGGGGCAAACAGTGCGTGTCCAGGGTGTGAAGGGTCGGCTATGATCCGACCTGCACGCCTCCGGGTCCTGGAGATGTACAGGTCCTGGAGGGATGGGAGCTTGCAGCCGATCACCTTCTCAGCGGCGCGCACAACGCGCTGCAGTCTTAGTCTGTCCCTGGTGGTGGCTCCTGCGTACCACACGGTGATGGAGGTGGTAAAGATGGACTCGATGATGGCCGTGTAGAACTGCACCAACATCTTGGTGGGTAGCTTGAGCTTCCTCAGCTGCCTCAGGAAGAACATCCTCTGCTGGGCCTTTTTGATGAGGGAGCTGATGGTCGGCTCCCACTTGAGGTCCCGGGTGATGGTGGTGCCCAGGAAGCGGAAGGAATCCGCAGTGGTGATGGGAGAGTCTGTGAGGGTAAGGGGGGGCAGAGGGGCTGTGACTTTTCTGAAGTCCACGATCATCTCCACTGTCTTCAGAGCGTTCAGCTGCAGGTTGTTGTGGCTGCACCAGGATGCCAGCTGGGCCACCTCTCTCCTGTAGACGGACTCGTCGCCGTTGGAGATGAGCCCGATGAGGGTGGTGTCGTCCGCAAACTCGATCAGCTTGACAGACTGGTGGCTGGAGGTGCAGGAGTTGGTGTACAGGGAGAAGAGCAGGGGGGAAAGTACACAGCCCTGGGGTGATCCGGTGCTGATGCTAACAGAGTCTGAGACAGTCTTTCCCAGCCGCACATGCTGCCTCCGGTCCATCAGGAAGTCGGTGATCCACCTGCAGAGGGAGTCAGGCATGTTGAGCAGGGACAGCTTGTCCTGGAGCAGAGCGGGGCAGATGGTATTGAATGCAGAGCTGAAGTCCACAAACAGGATCCTGGCGTAGGTTCCCGGGGAGTCCAGGTGCTGCAGGATGGAGTGGAGGGCCAGGTTGACTGCGTCGTCCACAGACCTGTTGGCTCTGTAGGCAAACTGCAGCGGGTCCAGGAGGGGAGTGGTGATGGTCTTGAGGTGGGGCAGGACCAGGCGCTCAAAGGACTTCATGACTACAGAGGTGAGCGCTACAGGTCTGTAGTCGTTAAGTCCAGTGATCCGTGGCTTCTTGGGGACAGGGACGATGGTAGAGGTTTTGAGGCAGGCCGGCACGTGGCATGACTTCAGGGAGGTGTAAAAAATGTCTGTGAAGACAGGAGTCAGCTCCTCCGCACAGTGTCTCAGGGTGGAGGGAGACACGCCGTCCGGACCGGGGGCCTGGCACGGGTTCAGTCTGGAGAACTGTCTGTGCACGTCTTGCTCACTGATGGCAAGGGCAGGGGGGGAGGAGGGGGGGCGCCTTTGATGAGGATGCCCTTCCTGACACAACCCTCCCCATTTACCCGGGCTCGGTACCGGTGTTCTGCCATTTTACTATACTTTCTCAGAATACCATACCTGTATGGCAAACCGATAGATATAGCTATTGGTTGAGCATACTTTGTCAGAATCAGTTGCACTGTAAATATGGCACTAACATTACATAATTGCTCACCTTCTGTCAGCTGGGCCACAGTATGCTATTGTTTACCTTCCGTCAGCTGTATTGAGTAATTTTTAACAGCAGGAAATATATATAATATATATAAATATACACACACTGAATTTGGGACACATTTTTGGATCAGCCAATCATGGTGCAGCGACCTACCTCTTCCCGGTTATAGGCATTCGCATTGCTTACCTTCCGTCAGCTGTATCCTATGCGGAAGCATGCGTAGTAATCCAGGGTATGGCCATTCTGATAAGCATGGTAAAAAATGTCAGAACACCTGTTATGTCCATAAGATAAGATAAGATAAGCCTTTATTAGTCCCACAATGGGGAAATTCCAGGATTGCAACAGCGCAGGGATAGCAACACTCAGAGCAACAATCAGAAGGCAAGAAAAAAAAGCAAGCAAGCAAGAGCAGCTAATATACATATGTACATATTACTATAAAATATATATACACACACAGACACACAGTGCAGAGCATTGTAGCTGGATGGAATAAATATATGAATATATAAACACAGTGCGGAGCATTGTAGCTAGATGGAATAAATATGTAGATATATAAACACCCACAGTACGGAGCATTGCAGCTAGGTGGAATAAATATGTAAATATATAAACACACACAGTGCGGAGCAATGTAGCTAGATGGAATAATATGTAGATATATAAACACACAGTGCGGAGCATTGTAGCTAGATGGAATAAATATATAGATATATAAATATAAACACACCCAGTGCGGAGCATTGTAGCTAGATGGAATAAATATGTAAATATATAAACACACACAGTGCAGAGCATTGTTGCTAGATGGGATGAAACAGCATAACCGTCTACTGTCACCATGGGGTGAGACGCCGGCTCGGCGCTCAGCCCATGCTCCTTTTATCCCTGCCTCTCATTGGGCAGCGCCTCAGCTGGCTCCCAGCTGTCAGTGTCACGGGACGGCTGGGGCCAGTTAATCCTCATCAGCTGGGGCGCTGCTAATGAGTATAAAGAGGAGCATCAACGATCATTCGGCGCTGTGACATAAGCACTACTAGGCTGGAGCCCCTTCGTCCGGTGCCAGCCCTTGTCTCATCATCCAGCATCTCTCGTAAGTGTTTTCCCGTAAGAAGTATTTGTGCCTCTGTGCCCCCATGTCCGGCGCAAGCCCTCTGCTAGTCTTAGCGAATCACTTGGGAGCGCCACCTTATTAACTGTTAACTCTGTTGCTGTACTGCCCATGAGTGTAACTATGTATGAGCATCTGTGCTTTCCTCATCCCTTACCCCTGTCACTATTAAACATCACAACTGACTGGCTCGCCCTTGGCTCTCTTATTGCGTGGCTCCCTAGAGCCACGTGTGACATCTACTTAGTTATCCTACATGGTATGATTATGTGCCCATACATATTCTCACCCTCCATAGCAACTGGCATTTTCCTAGTTGTATGCCGGAGGGGACCATTGTGTAAATCTATTGCATCTTTTGCATTCAAAAAACTATTAGTTTGTTACGTCTTTTTGCTATCTCTGCGAGCAGCCCTGCTTAGGTTGTACAGTCTGACAGCCGTTGGTAGGAAGGACCTGCGAAACCTCTCGGTTGTGCACCTGGGATGATGTAGTCTGCTGCTAAATGAGCTCCTCAGTGCATTCAGTATGTCCTGCATAGGGTGGGACTCGGACTCCAGCAGAGATGACAGTTTAGCCACCGTCCTTCTCTCTCCTATCTCCTCCACCGGATCAAGGCGCTGCCCCAGGACAGAGCTAGCTTTCTTGATCAGTTTGTTCAGTCTCTTCCTATCGGCTGCAGTAATGCCACTGCCCCAGCAGACGACTCCAAAAGTGATGGCTGATGCCACCACCGTGTCATAGAATGTCTTCAGCAGCGCCCCTTGTACACCAAAAGACCTGAGTCTCCTCAGCAGGAACAGCCTGCGCTGTCCCTTCTTGTAGAGTGCGTCGGTATTGTGTGACCAGTCTAGTTTATTGTTCAGATGAACACCCAGGTACTTATAGGATGTCACCATCTCGATGTCTGTTCCCTGTATATTTACTGGTGCTGTGAGGAGTTGCCCATGCCTGCGGCAGTCCACCACCAGCTCCTTAGTTTTCCTCGCGTTGATCTGGAGGCAGTTCCGATGGCACCAGTCCACGAAGTCCTGGATAAGCCCTCTGTACTCAGCTTCATCTCCATTGGAGATGAGGCCAACGATCGCAGAGTCATTAGAGAACTTCTGTAGATGGCAGTGTGTTGTGTTGTGTGAGAAGTCCGTAGTATAAAGAGTGAACAGGAAGGGAGCCAGCACCGTTCCCTGGGGGGCCCCCGTGCTGCCGATGATCGTGTCGGACACACAGTCCCGGGTTCTCACAAACTGAGGCCGGTTCGTGAGGTAGTCCAGGATCCATGATGACAGGTGCTGGTCCACCCCTGCGCGCAGCAGCTTGTCCTTCAGGATCATCGGTTGGATTGTGTTGAAAGCACTGGAGAAGTCAAAGAACATGATCCTCACCATATTCGCGGGCTTCTCCAGGTGGGACAGAGAACGGTGAAGGAGGAAGATCACCACATCCTCCACCCCAATGCCATGCTGGTAGGCGAAATGGAGTGGATCCATCGCTGGTTCCACCAGGGGGCAGAGGTGAGCAAGGAGCAGTCTCTCCAGGGTCTTCATCAAGTGGGACGTCAAGGCCACCGGTCTGTAGCTGTTCAGGTCTTTGGGGTGGGAAGTTTTTGGTACAGGTACCACACAAGATGTTTTCCACAGCTGTGGTACCCTCCCCAGCTTCAGGCTCAGGTTGAAGATGTACGTCACAATCCCACACAGCTGGTTTGCACAGGACTTGAGGAGCTTTGCCCTGATGCCGTCCGGTCCCGATGCCTTCCTCGCCTTGATCTTCTTCAGCTCCGTCCTCACCTGGGTCCTGGTCAGGGTCAGGGTCAGGATGGGGGGCTGTGTGTTGGGAGTGGGGGGGTCTTGGTGGAGTGGGGAGTGGGCAGCAGGACTTGATTTCTTTAGAGGCAACAGTGGTTGTTGTGCAGTCAGGGGGGAGGGCGGTTGGTCAAACCTATTGAAAAACAGATTCAGGTTGTTTGCCCACTCCCTGCCCCCCGTAGCCTGGGGGGAGGTATTCTGGAGCCCAGAGATGGTTTTGAGGTTTCTCCAGACCCCGCTGATGTCGCTCTGTTGCAGCTTGTCCTCCATCTTCTTCCTGAAGCTGTCCTTGCCTTCTCTGATCTTTCTCCTCAGCTCCCTCTGTACAGACTTCAGCATCTCCCTATTCCCCGACCTGAAGATCCTCTTCTTCTCTCTCAGAAGTGTTTTTATCTCAGGGTTGATCCAGGGTTTGTTGTTTGAGCAACACCGTATGGTCTTTGTGGGAACGGATTTGTCCACACAGAAGCTGAGGTAGTCCGTGAAGGTGTGAGTGAGGCCATCGATGTCCTCACCATGTGGATCGCAGAGCTGCTTCCAGGCGGTGGCTTCAAAACAGCCCTTTAGAGTGTCCATTGTCTCCTCAGACCATAACTCCACTGTGTGCATGGCCGGAGGTTGTCTGTGCACTTGGGGTTTGTACACCGGCCGGAGATGAACCAAGTTGTGATCCGATCTCCCGAGTGGGGAGAGTTGTGATGAGGTGTACGCTTCCTTAGTGTTTGCGTAGAATAAGTCCAGTGTTTTATTGTCTCTAGTGTGGCATGTGACATACTGGGTGAACGTGGGTAGAATGGGAGATAGTGAAACATGGTTGAAATCGCCTGAGATGAGGAGAAGAGCATCTGGGTGTTCTGTCTGCAGCCTGCTGGTTACTGAATGGATGACGTCATGCGCTGTCCCAGCGTTCGCCGTCGGATTTGCATAAACAACAATGCAGATCACGTGTGAGTATTCTCTCGGGAGATATGTAGGCCGCATGCTAACAGCTAGCAACTCAATGTCTTTGCTGCAGTGTCGTTGTTTAACAGTGATATGTCCCGGTCTGCACCAGTTGTTGTTAACATACATTATCACTCCACCGCCCCTTGCTTTGCCACTGTCTGGTGTTCGGTCTGCCCGTGTCATGTAGAAACCCTCCAGCTCAATGTTAGCATCTGCTGCTAGTTCAGTTAGCCACGTCTCAGAAAACAAAAGGAGAGAGCACTCCCGATATGTGCTATCGTAACGGCAGATAGCCGCTAGCTCATCTACCTTTCCCAGTAACGACCGTACATTTCCCATGAAAATAAATGGAAAGGAGGGTCTGTACCTTATATTTTTTGTTCTCCGCCTTACTCCAGCCCGGCAGCCGCGGCGTTTTCGCCTCAGTTCTCTCGGTATGTCGAGTTTTTCCAATGGGACCGGGTGGCGGTTGAATGCTAGCAGCTCTTCCCTGCTGTATCGTATCCTGCTATAAACAGTGGCTCCATCCACCGGCTCAGGAGACATTTGGGACGATCCGTGTGTCCGTGATATAAGTGGAGTGAAAAAAGACGGATCAAAAAGAGAGAGGAAGGGAAAAAGACTCGGAATCGAGCCGCTGTTGCAAAGGGCGGCCGACTCGTGTGGCGCCAGGAGAGAAAAAAAAAACCATAACTATAACCAGTATTCCAATAACAAGGCTGGAGGTGCAATAGAATGTGACTTTATTAAGTGACTCACAGTATTACAAGGCGCTCCCGTACAGGCAGAGACGATCAAAAGAGACCGTGCCTCTTCTGCATCAGCCCTTTTTTACTCAGGGTGGCAGCGGAACCGGAAAGGTGGAGCCACCACCCACATCACACAATAATACGTCTTATTAATACATAACATTCTCCCCCTACCTTTAAAAAAAAAAGTCCAAAACGCATGCACACTAATTAGACCCTCCCAAATTTAGTACCCGAGTCACACTCTGATAAACAGATAAAGCAGGCCTATCCATGCACACAAACAACTAAAACTAGAAGGGGACAGGTGGACTACTGTCCCACCTCCACACAACTAGACGGATTATTCTGCTGTCTTTGATAATATAGTCCATAAAATAAAATACTGCCGTGTTCCTATTATAACACAAAATAACCCCCATAAACATATATACAGTACATATAGGCAAAACCTTAATACGACAAACAATCAGTTAACATGCACATTCACGCCCTGCTACCACCATTCCCACTAATACCACCCCAACCCGGGCAAACCCCACAGTAATACACCCCCCAAACATGGTGACACACACATTACTTGTTTTTTTTTTTCTTTTTAAACATGGGCACTTGATGTAGTAGTTCTGCACGAGAAACATATTAACTACGTAGCCCTGGCAATCACATTTAACCAAACTCATCGCCTCTTTCTACCGTACAGTCTTGATGGAGAGGTCAACCCCCCCCCCCCCCCCCCGGGGGGACTCATCTGGCGGATCCCGCCCAGAGTGCCTTTGTCTCTTCGCCCCTGGCGATAAGCCACATCAGTGCCCCGACATCTCCTTCTCCCCAATGGTGCACTGCAGTTCATTGGAGTGTCTCCATGAGTCATCTGACAGCCGATGGTACCCGTCCTCCCAAACAGCTACCACCCTCAGCTGCCCCTGGTCCTCCTGTCATTTCCTTTTCCCATGGACTCCTCTCAGCCGAGCCTGCTCTCTGGGTCGAACCACATCACTGACTCCCAAAGGAGCTCGACTCAGCTTCCAATGTCCATGATGTCTCAACCGGGCCTCCTCACTGGGTCATGCCACACCAGCAACCCTCCTCAAAGCCCGACTCGGCCTCCAGTGTTTCTGTGTGGCACGTCTGTTCCCCGTGCCAGCCGGTCCTGCCACCGCTTGCGGAACCGGTCGGTCCCACAAACCACAGCCCGACCACTCCTCTCATTGCTGCTGGTAATTGAGAAGCCCAGTCCATAAAAAAGATTGCAGCCCATCACGTTCGACCCACTCGCGGTCACCACGGACTGCAGGCTGGATACCACCACTGACTTGTACCTCGCTGTTGTCATGGTCTGCTCTGTGCCTATCACCATCAGCTGCGCGCACACCTGCTCTCCATCAGCACCTGACCTACTTATACTGTGCTGCCCAGGCTTCAGTGTGGAGTTGTCTCATTATGCTCCAGACGAGCTTCATCTGCCAACCTCAGCCTTCTTGCCAAAGCCTATCATCGATCCTGTTCCAAGCCTGCTGCCACCGAAGTCTGAAGGACCTCTCCAACAGCTCACATAAGACCCATCCATTCTACTCATCATCTCTATTAGTCCCCTGTGCACAGGCGGAGCTCCGTGGCGGCAGACTCTCCCCTTCTCTGTGGCGGCGGATTCCTCTCCTTCCCTCCAACTCTACACCTCCACCTCCAAGCCAACACACCAGCAGGAGCGGCAACGACATCTGCAGACACTGTCCTCCGGGCCATAGCCACTGCGCTGAACCTGAGCCTTTCACCATCTCTGCATACAGTAAGCCACAGACTGAACTGCCCATCACCTATAGTTTCTGCCACTAACTGTCCTGCTTCTGTGTGTTCCTAGGGTTGCCAGGTCGTACGGTGTGCTGTTCTGCTCCCTGCTGTTCCTGCTTACACTTACACACACGCATCCACACGCTCTTCACGCTAATAAACCTAATTGAATCTATTCTTGAGTCTGTGTCTGGTCACCGGGTCACAAAACCATGTCAGCCATCAGCTCCAGCGAACCCATGATGGACAGCCTATTACCGCCATACCTACACAATGGCGTTGACAGACCTCTCACACGATAGTAGGGGAAAAAAACTCCTCACAGTAGGTCAGTTCAACACAGACCTCACCGCGCCCATGTCCACCAATAATGGCACTTCCTCGCCGTCCAACGTAACCGTTAAATACATACAACCTTCTGTGCTCGGGGAGACGGTGTGGATAACCATAGAAGTCATGGCGGGGGAATTCACTTCACATTGCTATTCCCCTCGCTCAAATTTTTTTACAGACCCTGATGAAATGATGTAGGAGTCCGCACTTGCCGCAGTGTTTGCCTTTTGCCGGACACTCCCTCGCCTTGCACCGGTGCTTGGTAGACCCGCAGCCAAAACATTTTAGCGACCCTAGGGCGGACCTTCTTTTTATAGCAGTAGCGTATTCTTCTCTGTCTTCCACGCTGTCATCGTTATCCGGGTCTACAGCCTGCAACGCTGATTGTGAGTCAGGTTGCCCCAACGATGTTCTCTCACCGAGGTCCTGTGACAGTTTATCCACTGCTTCAAACTGTTGGGCTATCTCCACAGCCTTGAGCAACGTCAGCTCACCGGATTGTGTAAGGAATCTTGACTGTGCTTCCGCACACAGCGTGTGCTCTGCCAACTGATCACGGACCATTTCCTCTTCTAAGGTCCCAAACTGGCAACACCCAGCCAGCTGGCGCAGGTCTGCAACATACTGCTGCACGACTCTCCAGTCCGCTGGTGGCGCTGCTGGAACTGAATTCTCCAGATGATGACGTTCACAGGGGCATGAAAGTAGTGCACCATTAGCCCAACCACGTCCTCCAAATTGTCACTCACACCCAATGTGTTGTGAATGCGTTGTCCCTCCATGCCAAGATTATGGACCAGACTCGCTCAAGCACGCAATTTCTCTAATTCACCGAGCTTCAATGCCACCAGATAATTCTCAAATGCGGCAAACCACCTCTCCCACGGTACCAGTGGGTCGCTGGGAAGCTCCAGAAGATAAGATAAGATAAGATAAGCCTTTATTAGTCCCACAACGGGGAAATTCCAGGATTGCAACAGCGCAGGGATAGCAACACTCAGAGCAACAATCAGAAGGCAAGAAAAAAAAACAAGCAAGCAAGAGCAGCTAATATACATATGTACATATTACTATAAAATATATATATATACACACACACACACAGACACACAGTGCAGAGCATTGTAGCTGGATGGAATAAATATATGAATATATGAACACACAGTGCAGAGCATTGTAGCTAGATGGAATAAATATGTAAATATATAAACACCCACAGTACGGAGCATTGCAGCTAGGTGGAATAAATATGCAAGTATATAAACACACACAGTGCGGAGCAATGTAGCTAGATGGAATAATATGTAGATATATAAAAACACAGTGCAGAGCATTGTAGCTAGATGGAATAAATATGTAAATATATAAACACACACAGTGCAGAGCATTGTTGCTAGGTGGGATGAAACAGCATAACCGTCTACTTAGTTATCCTACATGGTATGATTATGTGCCCATACATTTTCTCACCCTCCATAGCGACCGGTATGTTCCTAGTTGTATGCCGGAGGGGACCATTGTGTAAGTCTATTGCATCTTTTGCATTCAAAAAAAACTATTAGTTTGTTACGTCTTTTTGCTATCTCTGCGAGCAGCCCTGCTTAGGTTGTACAGTCTGACAGAAACGGCTGAATGCCCGAGATACCTTTATCCATGTTTTTATCCTTGTCGGCAAACGTTATGTCCATAACCAGTATTCCAATAACGAGGCCGGAGGTGCAATAGAACATGACTTTATTAAGTGACTCACAGTATTACAAGGCACTCCCGTACAAGCAGAGGTGAAGGTCAAAAGAGACGTGCCTTTTCCGCATCAGCCCTTTATACTTTATACTATGAAAAATAAAAACAGAATCCTATTTGGTTTGTTGCTCCGAGAATTGTTTTTCAATGGCTCTTAAGCAAAAGTTGCAAACCCGTACTCCATAAAAAAGGCTGATGAATTATTATCTGTTTGGCTTTCCATAGCAGGGCGGAGCTGCTGCTACGACGCTGCTTCACGCGCCTGGTTGACAGACAGATCTGCGGGCAGAGAGGCTCACGCGGCAGGGCGATGAAAGTCGCTGCAGCCCCCGGAGCAGCCGTTCACTTCTACTTCTACTGCAACTCATCATCTGCTCCTCTGCTCACCACACACCGTCCAGGATCATGTTCTCTGAGCCAGTATCGTCTCGCTGGATCTCTGCTGAGTGAAAGAGAAAGTCCACACATGATCTGAACCCCGCTGTGCTTAACTCTGCCACCTTGGATTATTTTTTTTTTCTCAGTAATTCCTGGAGATTTTCTTCTGCATACTCGGGATTACTGCCCACAGGAGAAACATGTTGGTTTTATTTGTGATCTGTCTGACCATGGTGTCAGATGCAGGTTAGTGCTGTTTTAACATCCTGTTATCGGAGGTTTTATCACTGATGCAGCGATGTTTGGGAGACAAGTGCAGCAATACAGAACCTTTAATTTTGTACATAATTTAACATCTTACCGGGGGTCTAAATCAGATACCAGTTTCTGTAGGGAGGAGGATATGTCTGGGTGTTGTTGTTCAAAAGCAATATTTGTGATATTTGCCAGAGCTGGGTAGATGATACAGAAATTGTAGCGTATTATAAACAGTTACAAAGTACCTGAGCAGGAGTATTTGTTGAAAAAGTTGCCTAAGTAGCAACTTTGTCAGTTTGTGTTTGTTCTTGTATATTTTTCCTCAGAATGTACCACTTTTTGCTTGAGTTTAAAAAATTTAACAATAGAGATATTTTTCTCATAAATATGCATTTTTTCGTAAATTTGATACTATATTGGCTGTTTTCCCCTCATAAATTTTAACTCTGATTTCAGTTAAATAACATAATAACTTCACCAAAATGACCAAAGAAGCAGGCATTTCTAGTAAGAATACGGTATTACGATAGCAACAAGCACATTTTAACCAGTTTTCCAGCCAGTTTGATTTCAGTGAAATAAAAACGTACTCGAGTAAGGGTACAGTTTTTCTTCATAAGTGTGGTGGAGTAAAAAGTGTCAGCTGATAAAAATACTCAACGTCAGTAAAGTATAGTATACTGTAAATGTAACTCATTTCGACCCGCCTCTGATTTAGACTCAGCTGCATCTGGGTTTCTATTGCTGCCCTCTTTCCTATCAGTAAGTGGCCGCAGTGATAAAGCACCTGACCCTCAGCCGGGAGGTCATGGGTTCAAGCCCCACCTGGGTCAGACCAAAGACCATATAAAAATGGTACTTCCCGCCCTTTAGCTGGATGCTCAGCATAATATGGGGGAAGGAAAAATTGTAACCCATGGACAACAGATGGAAATTAGCCGCTGGCTACAGTCTGGCAAGTTTACATTGATTGATATTAATGTTCATCAACCTGCACTGTCCTTATAAGGAATTATTACTGAATTTATCAAGAAATAAACACTAACTCCAGAAAAGGGTAGGCAGACTGCCATCCCTCAAGTTTAACATGTGTAAGAGAAACAAAAATAGAGCTCCAGGGTTAAAATAAAAAATCCACACTGGAAGACGACACTGTGGCCCAGTGAGTGGAGCGATGAAGGCATTTGAATGCTGATCATCCTCCCAGAGCTGCCAGACTTTGTCAGAGACCATACTGGCTGCACTCTGGGCAGGTGCACAATGCCTCCTTTATTACCATTTGCATAACATTTACGATCGAGATAAATCCATGGGTAAATCACTTGACTTGTGCATGTGCACACTGAGTCAGCCACCCACTCACTGTGCCTGCAGAGACTCAGGTGTGTCCTGTGGAGTATGAACAGTGGCCCATTTTTACACTTGTGCGATATTGACAGTTTCTGAAAATATAAATATAAAATATATTTCACGGTGGCGCAGTGGTTAGCACTGCAGCAGCACAGTTTACCCTTGATCGTGGGATCGTGGGTTCGATCCCAGCCCCTGACCAATAGTGATCTGTGTGGAGTTTCCATGTTCTCCCCATGTTTGTGTGGGTTTACCCCGGGATTTCTCCGGTTTCCTCCCACATACCAAAAACATGCAGGTTAGGTTAATTGGAGACTCTAAAGTGGCCCTAGGTGTGAATGTGTGTGTGAATGGTTAAGGGATAGTGCCGTATCGTGGCTGCTTCATCCATCCAGGTGGTGGATAACCCTCAATTTCCCCTCTGGGGATCAATAAAGTATACTAAATCTAAAAAAAAAAAAGTATATTATGGTGGAGTCAGTGTCTCAAACATTGTTTGGTTCAGTGGTATCTAAACAGATATAAGATTTATTCTCGGGATGAGGTTGCCTGGTGTCATACTATCTATCCATCCATCCATCCATCCATCTTCCACCGCGTAATCCTTTTTGAGTTGGGTGGGGGTGGGGGTGGAGCCTATCCAAGCATCTTTGGGCAAGAGGCAGGGTACACCCTGGGCAGATCACAGGACCAACACAGAGAGACAGACAACCGTTCACTCTCACATTCATACCTAAGGACAATTTAGAATCCCCAGTTGATGCCAGTTAACCTAACCTGCATGTCTTTGGCCTGTGGGAGGAAACTGGAGTACCTAGAGAAGACCCACACAGACACGGGGAGAACATACAAACTCCACACAGAAGGGTCGCTGATGGTCAGGGGGTGGTGTCATGCTAGTCTTGTATAATTTCAAAAGTCATTCTTCCATTAAAGGGGTCAGTGACTGCACTTTTTCCACATTTTAAGATAAGATAAGATAAGCCTTTATTAGTCCCACAATGGGGAAATTCCAGGATTGCAACAGCACAGGGATAGCAACACTCAGAGCAACAATCAAGAAGACAAGAAAAACAAGAGCAGCGAATATACATATGCACATATAAATATATAAACACACAGTGCGGAGCATTGTAGCTAGATGGAATAAACAGCATAACCGTCTATTTAGTTATCCTACATAGTATGAATATGAATATGTACCCATACATATTGTCACCCTCCATAGCGACCGATATTGTCCTAGTTGTATACTGGAGGGGACCATTGTGTAAGTCTGTTGCATCTTTTGCATTCAATACTATTAGGTCGTCACGTTTTTTTGCTATCTCTGCGAGCAGCCCTGCTTAGGTTATACAGTCTGACAGCCGTAGGTAGGAAGGATCTGCGAAACCTCTTGGTTGTGCACCTAGGATGATGTAGTCTGCTGCTAAATGAGCTCCTCAGTGCATTCAGTATGTCCTGCATAGGGTGGGACTCGGACTCCAGCAGAGATGACAGTTTAGCCACCGTCCTTCTCTCTCCTATCTCCTCCACTGGGTCAAGGCGCTGCCCCAGGACAGAGCTAGCTTTCTTGATCAGTTTGTTCAGTCTCTTCCTATCAGCTGCTGTAATGCCACTGCCCCAGCAGACCACTCCAAAAGTGATGGCTGATGCCACCACCGTGTCGTAGAATGTCTTCAGCAGCGCCCCTTGTACACCAAAAGACCTGAGTCTCCTCAGTAGGAACAGCCTGCGCTGTCCCTTCTTGTAGAGTGCGTCAGTATTGTGTGACCAGTCTAGTTTATTGTTCAGATGAACACCCAGGTACTTATAGGATGTCACCATCTCAATGTCTGTTTTTTTAACAGCTCACTCATGTCTTAATGAAGTGTTTGTGACATATTTTGTTAACATTTTCTTTAATTTTTTTAACTAGTGCATACCTGTTCATGCCCGTAGAAACCAAGTATAAGCAAGTATTTCTGCATGCCCGTAGAAAGCAGGTGTAAGCAAGCATTTCTGCATTCCTGCCTTTGATCTTTGACATGGTTACCATGGCAACAGTAATCATGGTGATGCCTGCCTTTGATCTTTGAGACGGTTAAGCAAGTATTTCTGCATGCCCGTAGAAAAGCAAGTGTAAGCAAGCATTTCTGCAAGCCCGTAGAAAGAGTGTTCTGACCTCACAATGAGCCTATGATGTCTATATGACATCATAGGAGGAGTTGTTCAAAGGAGTTGTTCAGAACTCCTTATATTGTCATGTGACATCATAGGAACACTGTGTGCACCTGTGACACAGACAAACAGACAGACAGAGATTTCTTGAATTATATATAGAGTGATTGTTGAAGCAACCTCAAGGTTGTGAAGCCAGCAAAAGAGCATCAGAAATTCAGCAGGTGGCGGTAATGCACCTGTAAGCTGGTTGCCAACCGCCAATCAAATCTAAAAGAAGAAGAAAAAATTTGTTTTCCTGGCTTTGTTGAAATGCTCTGATTTAAAGCCTATCACTTTAAGAAACATCCTTCACCTGTTCAACTCCGCCCTCCCTCTTACGTCAGTTAACCATTCGCTGACTAGCTTCTAGTGTCCTTCTAGCTTGGATAAGCAGCACTCTGCTTCATCAATCCACAGTCGATTGTGTATCTCGCGTCACTCTGGCTCATCTCCCAACCACGTTGCCGGGATGCCACAACAAATCTCAAGCACCGTGTGTCAGGTGACCCACAGATCGCTGCAACCCAAGGCTGCTGGCCGAGCTGCTTAGTCACAGGATCTCAAAGGGCAATGTCTCGCTCCGCAGTACTCCCGTCCTCCTCCACGGCAAGCTGGGTGATGCCCCATCATGAAGTGGCTCCCCTATACTGCCTGTGATAGAGCAGTCTTCTTCTTGTTCTTTTAGATTTGATTTGTGGTTGGCAACCAGCTTACAGGTGCATTACCGCCACGTACTTCACTCTATATCATCACTCTAGCTGGTCAGGAGCTCTATCAAGTAGAGCAGTCTTTTCTTCTTTCTTCTTTTAGATTTGACTGGCGGTTGGCAACCAGCTTACAGGTGCATTATCGCCACGTACATCAATCTATATCATCACTCTGTATGTCTTTCTCTACCGCTCTCTGTCCCAATATTCTTGCCACTTTTCCACTATATAATTTTTAATTCTTCTTTTAGATTTGATTGGCAGTTGGCATCCAGTTTACAGGTGCATTACCGCCACGTACTTCACTCAGTGCTCATTGCTACGTTAAATCATCACTCATTTTTAATTATTGATTTTCAAGTAGAGCAGTCTTCTTCTTCTTCTTTTAGATTTGATTGGCAGTTGGAAGTAAAGCAGTTGCATGGATATCATCACTCTATATATAATTCAAGAAAATCTGTGTGTGTCTGTGTGTCACGATCATAGGATTCACTAAAAGATCATTGGACTTGCTATGACCAGAGATCATAGTCATAGGACTCGCTATGACATCAAAGATCATAGGACTCACTATGACATCATCAGAGATCATAGTCATAGGACTCGCTATGACATCAAAGATCATAGGACTCACTATGACATCATCAGAGATATAGTCATAGGACTCGCTATGACATCAAAGATCATAGGACTCACTATGACATCATCAAAGATGTATCTGTGTGTGTCGTCTTCTTCTTCTTCTTCTTCTTCTTTTGGATTAGATTGCCGGTTGGCAATCAGTTTACAGATGCATTACCACCACCGACTAGATTATCATCACTCTATATCTTTGTATAAGGAGTTCTGAACAACTTATGTGTGGAAAAAATTCACCGTCCTTGGACTGGTCCAGGAATCAGGATCAAGGAGTTCTTATAAGGAGCTCTGAACATTCTTCTTCTTCTTCTTCTTCTTCTGAGATTTCCATGTCTACATGATGTCTGCAACACTCTATCTGGTCCCACTCTATATTCCTCAGGTCATCACTCTACCGCCACACAGTACATCTTCTTCTTCTTTTAGATTTGATTGGCGGTTGGTAACCAGCTTACAGGTGCATTGCTGCCACTGACTTAATTATCATCACTCTATATCTTTGTATAAGGAGTTCTTACAAGGAGTTCTGAACAACTCCTTATGTGTGAAAAAATTATCTGTCCTTGGGCTGTGTGCGTCTGTCTGTGTGTCGTGATCATAGGACTTTCTTACAGTAAATGTGGAAAAGGTAGATGAGCTAGCGGCTATCTCCCGCTACGATGGCATATACCGGGAATGCTCTCTCCTTTTGTTTACCGAGACGTGGCTATCTGAACTAGCAGCAGATGCTAACATTGAGCTGGAGGGTTTCCACGCGATACAGGCAGACCGAACACCAGACAGTGGCAAAGCAAGGGGCGGTGGAGTGATAATTTATGTTAACAACAACTGGTGCAGACCGGGACATATGTCCCGGTCACTGTTAAACAACGACACTGCAGCAAAGACATTGAGTTGCTAGCTGTTAGCATGCGGCCTACATATCTCCCGAGGGAATACTCACGCGTGATCTGCATTGTTATTTATGCAAATCCGACGGCGAACGCTGGGACAGCGCGTGACGTCATCCATTCAGTAACCGGCAGGCTGCAGACAGAACACCCAGATGCTCTTCTCCTCATCTCAGGCGATTTCAACCATGTTTCACTGTCTCCCATTCTACCCACGTTCACCCAGTATGTCACATGCCACACTAGAGACAATAAAACACTGGACTTATTCTACGCAAACACTAAGGAGGCGTACACCTCATCACAACTCCCCCCACTCGGGAGATCGGATCACAACTTGGTTCATCTCCGGCCGGTGTACAAACCCCTAGTGGACAGACAACCTCCGGCCACACGCGCAGTGAAGTTATGGTCTGAGGAGGCAATGGACACTCTAAAGGGCTGTTTTGAAACCACTGCCTGGGAGCAGCTCTGCGATCCACATGGTGAGGACATCAATGGCCTCACTCACACCATCACGGACTACCTCAGCTTCTGTGTGGACAACACCGTTCCCACCAAGACCATACGGTGTTGCTCAAACAACAAACCCTGGATCAACTCTGAGATAAAAACACTTCTGAGAGAGAAGAAGAGGATCTTCAGGTCGGGGAACAGGGAGATGCTGAAGTCCATACAGAGGGAGCTGAGGAGGAAGATCAGAGAAGGCAAGGACAGCTTCAGGAAGAAGATGGAGGACAAGCTGCAACAGAGCGACATCAGCGGGGTCGGGAGAAACCTTAAAACCATCTCTGGGCTCCAGAATACCTCCCCCCAGGCCACGGGGGGCAGGGAGTGGGCGAACAATCTGAATCTGTTTTTCAATAGGTTTGACCAACCGCCCTCCCCCCGACTGCACAACAACCACTGCTGCCTCTAAAGACATCAAGTCCTGCTGCCCACTCCCCACTCCCAACACACAGCCCCCCAACCTGACCCTGACTAAGACCCAGGTGAGGACGGAGCTGAGGAAGGCGTTGGGACCGGACGGCATCAGCGCAAAGCTCCTCAAGTCCTGTGCAGACCAGCTGTGTGGGATTGTGGAGTACATCTTCAACCTGAGCCTGAAGCTGGGGAGGGTACCACAGCTGTGGAAAACATCTTGTGTGGTACCTGTACCAAAGACTTCCCACCCCAAAGACCTGAACAGCTACAGACCAGTGGCCTTGACGTCCCACATGATGAAGACCCTGGAGAGACTGCTCCTTGCTCACCTCCGCCCCCTGGTGGGACCAGCGATGGATCCACTCCAGTTCGCCTACCAGCATGGCATTGGGGTGGAGGATGCGGTGATCTTCCTCCTTCACCATTCTCTGTCCCACCTGGAGAAGCCCAGGAATGCGGTGAGGATCATGTTCTTTGATTTCTCCAGTGCTTTCAGCACCATCCAACCGATGATCCTGAAGGACAAGCTGCTGTGCGCAGGGGTGGACCAGCACCTGTCATCATGGATCCTGGACTACCTCACTAACTGGCCTCAGTTTGTGAGAACCCGGGACTGTGTGTCCGACACGATCATCGGTAGCACGGGGGCCCCCCAGGGAACGGTTTTGGCGCCCTTCCTGTTCACCCTTTATACTGCGGACGTCTCACACAACACAACACACTGCCATCTACAGAAGTTCTCTGATGACTCTGCGATCGTTGGCCTCATCTCCAATGGAGAGGAAGCTGAGTACAGAGGGCTTATCCAGGACTTCATGGACTGGTGCCATCGGAACTGCCTCCAGATCAATGCGAGGAAAACAAAGGAGCTGGTAGTGGACTGCCACAGGCAAGGACAACCCCTCACAGCACCAGTAAATATACAGGGAACAGACATCGAGATGGTGACATCCTACAAGTACCTGGGTGTTCATCTGAACAATAAACTGGACTGGTCACACAATACTGACGCACTCTACAAGAAGGGACAGTGCAGGCTGTTCCTACTGAGGAGACTCAGGTCTTTTGGTGTACAAGGGGCGCTGCTGAAGACATTCTATGACACGGTGGTGGCATCAGCCATCACTTTTGGAGTGGTCTGCTGGGGCAGTGGCATTACGGCAGCCGATAGGAAGAGACTAAACAAACTGATCAAGAAAGCTAGCTCTGTCCTGGGGCAGCGCCTTGACCCAGTGGAGGAGATAGGAGAGAGAAGGACGGTGGCTAAACTGTCATCTCTGCTGGAGTCCGAGTCCCACCCTATGCAGGACATAATGAATGCACTGAGGAGCTCATTTAGCAGCAGACTACATCATCCTAGGTGCACAACCGAGAGGTTTCGCAGGTCCTTCCTACCAACGGCTGTCAGACTGTACAACCTAAGCAGGGCTGCTCGCAGAGATAGCAAAAAGACGTGACAACCTAATAGTTTTTGAATGCAAAAGACGCAATAGACTTATACAATGGTCCCCTCCGGCATACAACTAGGATAATACAGGTCGCTATGGAGGGTGAGAATATGTATGGGTACATAATCATACCCTGTAGGATAACTAAGTAGACGGTTGTGCTGTTTCATCCCATCTAGCAACAATGCTCTGCACTGTGTGTGTTTATACATTTACATATTTATTCCATCTAGCTACAATGCTCCGCACTGGGTGTGTTTATATATCTACAATGTAGATATATAAACATTGTATAGCTACACATTGTATAGCTACACACATGTATAGCTACACATTGTGTAGCATTGTAGCTAGATGGAATAAATATGTAGATTCTACATATTTGTTCCATCTAGCTACAATGCTCCACACTGTGTGTTTATATATCTACATATTATTCCATCTAGCTACAATGCTCCGCAGTGTGTGTTTATATATTTACATATTTATTCCATCCAGCTACAATGCTCCGCACTGTGTGTCTATATATATATATATATATATATATATATATATATATATATATATATATATATATATTAATATGTACATATGTATACTAGCTGCTCTTGTTTTTTCTTGCCTTCTGATTGTTGCTCTGAGTGTTGCTATCCCTGTGCTGTTGCAATCCTGGAATTTCCCCATTGTGGGACTAATAAAGGCTTATCTTATCTTAAATGGGAAGACGCAAGTACGTATGAATTTGCGAAGTTGCGCTTTTGCATTTGGTCTGAACGCACCTTAAGTGTAGTAAAGGAGGGACATGGAGGACAACCTCATTTTTGGACCCACGATTTACAACATTAGGCTTTTGGCAATGAAACATGTACGCAAGAGGCCATGTCAGAATTGACTTTTCAAGTGCATTGCATAGTGTTGGCGAGCCCAGATGGAAGAGGATGGCAAGCTCAGACAGAGGAGATGCGGAGCAATAGATTGAGGAGAACTGCTGCACGCCAGAAAAGATGACATGAAGATGAAATACCTGAGGTTCAAGCAGTACGTCAGAGGCATGACTGTGAACAACACAGCCGTCTGAGACAGGAGGAGACCCTTCAGCAGCATAGGGTACGACAGACAAGGGATGCACAGAGAGACAGGAAACGTGAGGCAGTGTGCCATGCATGTGGAGCTGAGTCAGTTGAAGCCTGAAATGCCCACCAAGCAAGTGACGCTGCACGCCAGGCAAAGCACAAAGAAACTGAGACTTGAGGAGATGTGGAATAGTCAGCTGACTGCCAACGCTGCACGCCAGGCAAGGCACAGGGAAGCTGAGATGGAGGAGGTGCAGAAGAGTCAACTGGTGAGGGACAGTGAATGCCATGCAAGGTACAGAGAAACTGAGACTGAGGAGGTGCGGAATAGTCGGCTGACCGCCAGCGCTGCACACCAGGCAAGGCACAGAGAAGCTGAGACTGAAGAGGTGCAAAATAGTCGGCTGTCTGCCAATGCTGCATGCCAGGCAAGGCACAGAGAAGCTGAGACGGAGGAGGTGCGGAATAGTCAGCTGACCGGTGCACTGAACGAGTCGTGGCATCACTGAATGAGTGGTGGCATCAAAGATCAAAGGCAGGTTTCACCATGGTTAATGTTGCCGTGGTAACCATGTCAAAGATCAAAGGCAGTCATGCAGCAGAAATACTTGCTTATACTTGGTTTCTACGGGCATGCACGGGTACCATGTTAAAGATCAAAGGCAGGCATCACCATGGTTACTGTTGCCATGGTAACAGTAACTTTCTACAGGCATGCAGAAATACTTGCTTATACTTGGTTTCTATGGGCATGCATGGGTATGCACTAGTATAGATTGATAGACAGATGCACTTTATTGATCCCAAACTGGGAAATTACAGCGTAACAGCAGCATGACACAGTAAGACGACCCAAACCAATTGAAATACACACAGGATAATAGAAATGGAGTTACCCAGGGAAGTAAAAATGCTTAGATAACTTTATATACGACATAGGCTACTACTTGGTTGAACAGATGATGATCCTTAGGAATCTATGGATAGTACCGACTGTACAAAGAAGGATTATGAGGCGCAGGGTGAAATGTGAGGTACCAATTAGATTGTAAGGTGCCATATGGCAGCATTGTTATGGCCAAGATTCAACATTAGAGTGAGTTATTGTATAGTGAAATGGCATGTGGCAGAAAAGATTTCCGGATGGTGGGAGAGCTGGCCGTGAGAGCTAGCAGCTCCAGGTAGAAGCCTCAGGTCACGGCATAGGTGGTTGCCGTGACCGGCATGCGGAATCACGGTGAAACCACTGGGAGATGGGCTGGAGCGATGTGAGGTATATTGTGGACTGTGGACTGGTGAACCAGGTGGTAACAGGGATGGTTATTAGGGTGACTAAGACCTGAAAAAAATAACAATATAAGCCGCGCTTGGTTCGAGCTTCCGAGCACCAGTGTTACCTTGGGGGCTAATAGCTCAGGGGCTAATAGGCTACATTTACCTTTACCGGAGTGGTGGCTCAGTTGGTAGAGCATCCGCCCCACACCCGGGAGGCAGGGGTTCAAATCCCGGCCGGGTCATGCCGAAGACCATATAAAAGCGGAACTTCCTGCCATCCAGCTTGGTGCTCAGCAATAATGGAATGGAGGAGGGAAATCTGTGGCAGCGGCCCTTCCGATTCTACTCATGGTGTGTGTGTGATTAACACTGTAGATAGGATAAAACACAATTCCGTTCTACTGTACATGATTGGTTAAATGACAATAAAGGGTAATTTAATTTAATTTAGCACCCCTTCCATCTACTTGATAGATAGCTAGGCGGGCCAGTAATAGAGCAGTGGGCGGGTCTCAAAGACAGTGGTGGGTTGGCTTTTTCTAAATATGACGTATACGATTTAGATGGAAGAGTCAAAAATGTTTCTGGGAGAGAAAAACGAGAAAGGCTCTCTCTCTCTCTCTCTCTCTCTCTCTCTCTCTCTCTCTCTCTCTCTCTCTCTCTCTCTCTCTCTCTCTCTCTCTCTCTCTCTCTCTCTCTCTCTCTCTCTCTCTCTCTCTCTCTCTCTCTCTCTCTCTCTCTCTCTGTGTGTGTGTGTTTAAGAGAATTGACTGTTTTGAAATTTTTTTGATAATTTGATGACCAGCAGACTCATTTCAGATAGTTAAACCTACAAACACACCTTTTTTTAGTCAATGACCCCTTTAAAGGAAAGATTATGGTCTTGACTTGAAATGGGTATCTCATTCATTTTTACAGCTTATTGTGACATGATGTAATTGTCTATCAAAGGCCCCCCGACCTCTTGTGACAACCAACCCCATGATACCCAGTTTTGGAGATATCAGCTGTAGAGATTTGTCTTCTTTTCAATATCATGGAAAATATGGTCAAGTTTATACCTTGTGTCCCACTGTTTGGGGGAAAATAATATATAAATTTGAATAGGTGTTAGCAATGTAGAATATTTATTTTTAATTATTGCTAAGACTTTAAAGGACAAATTCCAAAAGCCAAAAAAAAAATGTCAGGTATTGACAGTGTAGGGTTAGGGGTCAGGGGTAGTGTCAAAGCACATCTTAGTTGCCTTAGGGTTAGAGTTAGACTTTACAAAGTCTGAAAGCAAAGGCAGACATATTTTGGCTGTAGTGTCATATATTTATCAACAGTGTTTTGGAGGATGATTCTTTGATTAATAAAGAATTAGCTGTCAAAGATGGGGACTTGAGTCTGAGATTTGGACTCATGTCTCACTTAAATCACACATACAGTGCTGTGAAAAAGTATTTAGCCCCCTTTCTGATTTCTTATGTTTTTGCACATTTGCCACACTTAAATGTGTCAGATCATCAAACAAATTTTTAGACAAAGATAACCTGAGTAAATACAGAATGCAGTTTTTAAATGATGATTTCATGTATTAAGGGAAAAAAACTATCTAAATCTACAGTATCTGACCCCATGTAGAAAAGGTAATTGCCCCCTTGTTATCTCATGAATTAACTGTGATTAACCACATTTTTTGGAAAAGCTGGGTTCAATTTCACCAGCCACACCCAGACCTGATTACTACCAGACTTCTTCTTCTTCTTCCCTTGGTTACTGGCGGATAGCAAACAACTGAAAGGTGCATACCGCCACCTACTTGTCTGACAATGTGAAGTAAGCTCATCATCATCATCATCATCATAGCAGTCTGTCGGGGGCAACAATGACTGTTTCATTTAGGTCTGATCAGGTTCCTCCACGCAGCTCTGTCCTTCGCCCTCCGCTGCCAGGAACTCCTGACCTTGTTAACCCGGGCAACGTCCGAGCCGGTATGAGTTGCTTTCTGACTGACCATTTCATGAAACTGCTTGCAAAGTATTTGAGTACCGCTAGCTTTTACTGGACTAGCAGCACATTCTTGGCAGATAGAGGTATTATCAGTGGCAAGGACAGGTCAAGACAACCTGACTCCAGTTTTCATCTGGTTGCAGTGACTGACCAGATGATAGGTTTGTTTATCTCTGCTCTTTGTGTAGTGCATGTCACGATGCACCGACTGGCAAAAGTCCACCACAGACCTTGCAACAGATGTGCTTATTTGCCAGGGTGTCCAGTCTCACCCCGTGTAACTAGGAGTGGTCCATCACAGACCTGTGACAGATACTGTTTTTAGTTCTGCCAGGATGGCCAGTTTCACCCTCCACACCCTCGGAAGGGCAGGGTTGCCGGTTGAGTCGCCGACGGCCCGACCCATGAGACAGGTAGTACCGGTTTTCATGGTTATCCGGTAGCAAGCAAACCAATGCCTGACCTGACATGAGTATGCCTGTAGAAACCAAGTACAAGCAAGTATCTCTGCATGCCCGCAGAAAGCAAGTGAAAGCAAGCATTTCTGCATGCCCGTAGAAAGTTACTGTTACCATGGCTAAAAGATCTCAAACGGCAACAACACATTATCCTGTGATCTAAAGAATTTAAAGAACAGATGGGAAACAAAATGCCACTGACATCTTGGCAGGCCCATGTTTTGTGGCTGCGCCGCCTGCCTGCCTGCCTGCCCGCAGCCTGGGCACGTTGAGGGGCGCATGTGCAAGACTGAACGTCGGATAATTTTTTTGCACATAGGGAGTTGTTCGGAACTCCTTGTGGGAACTCCTTATGCAGAGATATAGAGTGATGATAATGAAGTCAGTGGCGGTAGTGCACCTGCAAGCTGGTTGCCAACCGCCAATCAAATCTAAAAGAAGAAGAAGAAATGGTAAACACTTACAGTATATAGCACTTTTATTCTCATCTCTAGATGACCAAAGCGCTTTACAGATCCTGCTATCCACCCATTCACACACTGATGGCGGCATAGCTGCCAAACATGGCGCTGTCCAGACCCACCGGGAGCAATTGGGGGTAAAGTGTCTTGCCCAGGGACACAACAGCAGGCTATCTGGGGAGAGCAGGATTCGAACCGCCAACCATCCAGTTATTGGACGACCTGCTGTACCTCCTGAGCCACTGCCGTCCCATCTGTTTCCCATCTTCTTCTTTGGCAGTGAAGAAGATGGGAAACAAAAACCCAAAACAACATCTATAGAACTGCAGGCTTCACTTGCCTCAGTTTGGACACTGATCCACATTTCAACAATAAGAAAGAGACTGGGCAAAAATGGCATCCATGGGAGAGTTCCATGGTGAAAACCACTGCTGACCAAAAGGAACACAAAAGCTCATCTCACAAATCAAAAAAATCCCAAAACATCTTGATGATCCCCAAGACTTTTGGTAAAATATTCTGTGGACTGACGACAAAAGTTGAACTTTTTGGAAGGCGTGCATCTTGTAACATCTGGCATAAAACTAACAGCATCATTCTATAATTCAAGAAATCTGTCAGTCACGATGTCATGATCATAAGACTCGATGAAAGATCATAGGACTCGCTATGAGATCAAAGGCGGGCATCACTTATGATCACAGTACTCGCTAAAAGATCATAGGACTCACTATGACATCATCAAAGATCAAAGGCAGGCATCTCAGATCAAAGGCAGGCATCACTGAACGAATGGTGATGTCAAAGATCAAAGGCAGGTTTCACCATGGTTACTGTTGCCATGGTAACAGTAACATCAAAGGCAGGCTTCACTCACGATCATAGGACTCGCTATGACATCATCAAAGATCAAAGGCAGGCATCTCAGATCAAAGGCAGGCATCACTGAATGAATGGTGATGTCAAAGATCAAAGGCAGGTTTCACCATGGTTACTGTTGCCATGGTAACAGTAACTTTCTACTGGCATGCAGAAATGCTTGCTTATACTTGCTTTCTATGGGCATGCAAGGGTATGCACGGGCATGCACAGGTATGCACTAATTTCATAAAAAGAACATCATATCAACAGTTAAACATGGTGGTGGTAGTGTGATGGTCTGCAGCTGCTTTGCTGCTTCAGGACCTGGACTATATGCTGAAATTGATGGAACCATGAATTCTGCTCTCTACCAGAAAATCCTGAAGGAAACGGTCCGCCATCAGTTTGTGACCTCAAGCTCAAGCCTTCTAATGTGGCTGAATTAAAACAATTCTGCAGAGTAGGCCAAGATTCCTCAACGGTGATGTAAAAGACACATTGTCACTTATTGCAAATACTTGATTGCAGTTGTTGTCGTCAAGGGTGGCACAGCCAGTTATTAGGTTTAGGAGGCAATTACTTTTTCACATACGGCCAGGTATGTTTGGATAGCATTTTTCCCTTAAATAAATCATCAGTTAAAACTGTGTTTTTATTTGCTCTGGTTATCTTTGTCTAATATTAAAATTTGTTTTGTACTAGTGCATACCCGTGCATGCCCATAGAAACCAAGTATAAGCAAGTATTTCTGCATGCCCGTAGAAAGCAAGTGTAAGCAAGCATTTCTGCATGCCCGTAGAAAGTTAGTTACCATAGCAGCAGTACATGATGATGCCTGCCTTTGATCTTTGACGTCACCGCTCTCTATCTTTGATGATGTGTCTGCCTGGCAATAGTAATCATGGTGATGCCTGCCTTTGATCTTTGACATGGTTACCATGGCATCAGTAACCAAGGTGAAACCTACCTTTGATCTTTAACGTCACCACTCGTTCAGTGATGTCTGCCTTTGATCTTTGATGATGTCATAGTGAGTCCTATGATGTCATCGAGTCCTATGATCTTTGATGATGTCACAGCAAATCCTATGATCGTGTGATGCCTGCCTTTGATCTTTGATGATTTCTGCATGCCTGTAGAAAGTTACTGTTACCATGGCAACATTAACCATGGTGAAACCTGCCTTTGATCTTTGATGTCACCACTCGTTCAGTGATACCTGCCTTTGATCTGAGATGCCTGCCTTTGATCTTTGACGTCACCGCTCCCTGCCTTTGATCTTTGATGATGTGTCTGCCTGGCAATAGTAATCATGGTGATGCCTGCCTTTGATCTTTGACATGGTTGCCATGGCATCAGTAACCAAGGTGAAACCTACCTTTGATCTTTGACGTCACCACTCGTTCAGTGATGCCTGCCTTTGATCTTTGATGATGTCATAGTGAGTCCTATGATGTCATCGAGTCCTATGATCTTTGATGATGTCACAGCAAATCCTATGATCGTGAGTGATGCCTGCCTTTGATCTTTGATGATTTCTGCATGCCTGTAGAAAGTTACTGTTACCATGGCAACATTAACCATGGTGAAACCTGCCTTTGATCATTGATGTCACCACTCGTTCAGTGATACCTGCCTTTGATCTGAGATGCCTGCCTTTGATCTTTGATGATGTCATAGTGAGTGCTATGATCAAGACAGAGATTTCTTGAATTTCTCTGTTGTCTATATGACATCATATAGACATCATAGGCGAATCCTATGATCTTTTAGCCAGTCCTATGGTCATGACAGACAGACACACAGACAGAAACACAGACAGAGATTTCTTGAATGATGATCTGAAACATTTAAATGTGACAAATATGCAAAAATATAAGAAATCAGGAAGAGGGCAAATACTTTTTCACAGCACTGTACAAGAACTTAAGACTTGACTTGGACTCATGATTTGGGACATGTGAACAATCTTTTATCTTTAATGTTTTCATCCAAAACACAGAATTTCCTGTAGGAATAAAAGTCAGATGATTTTCACAGTTAAAATGATGGACATGATTGGATCCATGAAACATGACTTTTTCTCAAGAAAAGAACTGTCAATTTTGGGAAAAATGCAGATGTTAAAATCTATAAAGGAAACTTTAACTGTGTTTTTATTGAAGTTCATCACCCTGTTTAAAATAATGATATCCAACTGCTGACCAGTTCTGTTACTAAATGCAAGAGATAAAGGACAACATATTTTAATTTCCTTAGATATTACAACCATAAAGTGATTTAAGACTTGACTTGGACTTGAACTTAGAAACTTGAGACGTGACTTGGATTTGCAAAAAATGACATCTCTGTTAGCCATGAAGATCCAAGTTTTGCAAAAGTAGCCCTAAACTTAACCCATTATTTTGGAGAAATAAAATGGTCTCTTTATTGCTTAGACTCTGAAGGACAAATTTCATAAGCCAAAAATGACAGGTATTGATATTGGTTTCAGGTTTTTGTGTGATCATCATTATTGACTCACAGCAGGGGTTGGAAACATTTCTGTTAAAAGCACAGTTCTTTGGGGAAAAAAAAAATCTGTAACCCAAAAACGCATCTTAGCTTTAAAATAAAGGTAAATCAGCTTGTATAAAGTAGTTTCTTAACATTACAAACGTATGTAAATCAGCCTTAATTAAAATGTTTTACATCCTAATACTAATGCTTATTTGTACTTAACTTTGTATTTCAAAATGTTTTGTTGTTGCATTTATGGAATTAAGACAATTGTATATTGGATCATTTTTCCATTGGGAGAAATTTTTCTCCCTTTGTCCCCACTGGTTAGACTTGTAGAAAGTTAGTTTTCTTTTCCTTTTCAGACCTTGGGGGCCCAGAATGAGCTGGTTCAGATATTGTTTTCATGCCCTGGGCTCTTATTTTGTGCATGTGTGGTTGATTCTTACGGTTAGACCTTAGAGTATAGAACGGGGATGTCAAACTCGTGCCATGGAGGGCCAAAACCCTGCAGATTTTCTCTCCAGTCAGCCACTAAAGCAGTTATTTTCAGTGATCAGCAATCAGTGAGAAAGAATTCAGTGAAATCACCTGTGGATAAGACTGGTAAGCTAGAAAACCTGCATGGTCTTGGCCCTCCATGGCACAAGTTTGACATACTGGGCTTAGAACAAAATATTTCTTAAAATGTGGACAACTCAAACCAAAATAATCCAGATGAATAACTTTGATTTTTGCATGAGCTTTAAATTGTTTTGTGTGTCACTGTAGTTGTTTTGTGTCTCTTTGTTTTGAGTGTCACATGCTTGCATGCTAACCTGCTCTGTCATCTTAGCCCGTGCTTGAGAGTATGTGTGTAAACATTTTCTCACTGTGCTTGCATGCAGGTTGGTCAGTGGCCATGTTTCGTGGAGGTGTGGCCCCTCGATGTGAGAATCGGGCCTGCAACCCTCGCATGGGTAACTTAGCCCTGGGACGCTGGGTCCTGACACAAACTGTCTGTGGCAACAATGGCACAGAGCTCTACTGCTCCTACTCCGACACTAACACTAACGTGGCCTGCAGTGCCGCCAAGTGTGCCAAATGCAACGCCGGCCTGCCTCTTCTCTCCCACCTAGCTGGGGCCATGTCCGACTCCTCCTTCCGCCACCCAAACACCTGGTGGCAGTCGGCAGAAGGAGTGGAGTCCGAGATAGTGCAGCTGGACCTGGAGACAGAGTTCTACTTCACACATCTCATTTTAGTGTTTCGCTCACCGCGGCCTGCTGCCATGACCTTGGAGCGCTCGCAGGACTTCGGTCAAACGTGGAAGATGTTGCAGTACTTCGCCACCAACTGCAGTGCTGCTTTTGGGCTTGAGGAGGGAAAGGCAGGGGTCGGCCAGGATGGAGCAGCCTGCACGTCCAAGTACTCAAAAGCTTTTCCCTGCAGCCGTGGAGAGGTGAGGAGATCTGTCTTTAGTTCGTATTTCATGCTTTACAAACTCAAACTTAACCCATAAAAAAATCCAACAAGCAGGCCCATCTATATAGAACAAAAGTACTCTGATCACTCCTGACAAATCAGAGTGTGGACACACGACCACTGAGGTTGTCCTGTGGGGTCTAGTTATAGGATTTGGCAGAGATACAGATCTCAGTGCTTATGATTTTATGAAAATTGTTACTCCTAGGCAATAAAGAGCCTAAGTCACGCCCCCTCAACTTCTGCATATGGGACCTTACTTCGAAAAAAAATCTCCCTTAGAGTGAATGGCAAGAGAAAAATTATCTTTTGATCCTGCTCGAATTTTGTCAGGAGTTACACATATGATGTTTGTCAGTGTAAAAGATAATTTTCCACATAACTCTGTAGGTTGTCGTCTAACTGTTGGAGTATAAGGTTGTGAAAATACGTAAATTGAAAGACTATAAACACAGACTCATGCAAGTTGCATCATCGTTTTAGAAGAATGCCCAGGGCCAAGTAAGTAACAGTCCTCTGGATCAGCTGCAGCTCTCAAAATACAGTATAATACATTTGTGTTGTTTTTCTGCTCTTTGGATTCTTCTTTCATCAGTCAGAAAACAGGAGGTGAGCTTTGAGAGGGGAACCGCTATAATCGTGTTGTGTGACGTGTGTAATTCGAGACAAGGGGCTGTGGTCCACGAAGCAGTCTCGCAAAAGCTAAATACGTATTACTCTTTTAATATGCAAGAATTTACAACGTTAATTACATGGACAAACATCATATGTGTAACTCATGGCAAAATTTGATCGGGATCAAAAGATAACACTGGTCAACACCAAATTTATTGTCTAAGTTTTTTTTAGCTGATTGAGGACAATTTTGATGTGCTAATTGTTTTATACGTTTTTGTTTACATATATGGGTATTTTCGCTTTGTATGATGCAAAATTCTTTTATATGTCTTGAAATTCTCTGAATTTTGAGCAATGATGACGTAACATTCAATTTGCATGTACTTACCTTTATATAAAGGTAAGTACATGCACAGTACTAAGTAAGTCCAGGTTTTTACTTAGCACCTGATTGAGAGAAACGGATGTCATTTTCTGATTCAGCGGTGCAAAATTGTCTTAAATCAGCTGAAAAAACACAGACAACTTACAAAAAATTATTTTTGTAACCCAGTGTAATTTCTCTTTTGCCATTCATGCCTTCACAACATGTGTATATTTTCCATAATCGTTGGGCCATTTTATTCAATCGTGTGTTCAGTTGTGTGTTCTGCACTCCACACTCTTATGTACATTGTTTCACCCGTGAAGCCACTACCATACTTGTGTATATTTCAATCATCCTGGGCTATTTTTTATTTCAGTCGTGTGTTTAATCGTGTATTCTGTAACCGTGTTTTATCCTAATCCTTTTCTGTTACTTATTGTGCAGTAGCCTGGTGGTGCACCCACAATTTCATTGTACTGTACAACTGTACAATGACAATAAAGCCTATTCTGTTCTATTCATTCCAATGGAGAGTCCAAAGTAAAGTCCCATACGTGGAAGTAGAGGGGGTGTAACTTAGGATCTCTATTGCCCTAATTCTCAACAAACTCACACACACTGATCCGCAGGCTTGTCTGCATCCAGATCAAGATCAAGGTCATTGTAAAACATCAGGAGATCTGGGCATTTATGATTTCACAAAAACTGTTGCTTCTCCTCTGTCACTGACCATGACCTTAAGCATAGCCTCGATGGGTCTGCATCTAGGCTATGCTTAAGGTCAAAGTCAGTGGTCAAGAGATCTGAGCACTCTGTTATGTCCATAACCAGTATCCCAATAATGAGGCCGGAGGTGCAATAGAACTTGACTTTATTAAGTGACTCACAGATATACAAGGCGCTCCTATACAGGCAGAGGCGAAGGTCAAAAGAGACCGTGCCTCTTCTGCAGCAGCCCTTTATACCCAGGGTGGTGGCGGAACTGGAAAGGTGGAGCCACCACCCACATCACACAATAATATGTCTTATTATAACATAACATTCCCCCCCCCCTTTAAAAAAATCCAAAACACATGCACACCAATTAGACCCTCCCATATTTAGTACCCGAGTCACACTCTAATGGTAAACAAATAAGGCAGGCCTATCCATGTACACAAACAACTAAAACTAGAGGGGGACAGGTGGACTACCGTCCCACCTCCACATGGCCAGACAGATTATTCTACCGTCTGTGATAATAAAAGTCCATGAAATAAAATATTGCCGTGTTCCTATTATAACACAAAATAACCCCATAAACTTGTATACATAAAGGTAAACCCGTAATTCAATAAACAAACAACCAGTCAACATGCACATTCATGCCCTGCTATTAACATTCCTAATAATACACCGCGCCCGTGTCCACCAATAATGGCACGTCCTCGCCGTCCAACATAACTGTTAAATACGTACGGCATTCTGTGCTCAGGGAGACGGTGTGGATAATCATAGGAGTTGTGGCAGGGGAATCCACTTCACGTCGCCATTCCCCTCACTCAAATTTTTTACAGACCCTGGCGAAATGATGTAGGAGTCCGCACTTGCCACAGCGTTTGCCTTTTGCCGGACACTCTCTCGCCTTGCACTGGTGCTTGGTAGACCCGCAGCCAAAATGTTTTGGCGATCCCTGGGCGGACCTAATTTTTATAGCAGTAGTGTATTCTTCTCTGTCTTCCACACTGTCATCGCTATCCGGGTCTACAGCCTGCGCCGCTGACTGTGAGCCGGGTTGCCCCAATGTTGTTCTCTCACCGAGGTCCCGTGACAGTTTATCCACTGCTTCAAACTGTTGGGCTATCTCCACAGCCTTGGCCAACGTCAGTTCACCAGAATGTGTAAGGAGTCATGACCGTGCCGCTGCACACAGTGTGTGCTCCACCAACTGATCGCGGACCATTTCCTCTTCTAAGGTCCCAAACTGGCAACACCCAGTCAGTTGGGGCATGTCAGCAACATACTGCTGCACCAACTCTCCAGTCCATTGGCGTTGCTGTTGGAACTGGATCCTCCGGACGATGACGTTCTCAGGGGTGCGAAAGTAGCGCGCTATTAGCCCAGCCACATCCTCAAAACTGTCGCTCACCCCCAGTGTGCTGAGAATGCGCTGTCCCTCCACACCAAGATTATGGACCAGTATCGGCCATGCACGCAATTTCTCTAGTTCACCGAGGCTCAGTGCTACCAGATAATTCTCAAATGTGGCAAACCACCTCTCCCATGGCAATGGTGGCTCGCCAGGAATCTCCAGAAACAGCTGAATGTCCAAAATACCTTTATCCATGTTTTTATCCTCGTCGCCAAATGTTGTGTCCATAACCAGTACTTCAATAACGAGGCCAGAGGTGCAATAGAACTTGACTTTATTAAGTGACTCACAGATATACAAGGTGCTCCTATACAGGCAGAGGCGAAGGTCAAAAGAGACCGTGCCTCTTCCGCATTGGCCCTTTATACCCAGGGTGGCAGCAGAACCGGAAAGATGGAGCCACCACCCACATCACACAATAATATGTCTTATTATAACATAACGCACTCTTGGGTTGATTTCATCAGGCTGGAATGAGCTACCTCCATCAATAACAGTCTGGTTTTAAAATGCAACAAACGGTTGTTTCTAAAATGATTTATTGAATCAAACATATTGACAGTTTGGCATCTATGCTTTGGCGCATCACTTGTCATGATAAAGATACATGCAGAAATAGAGAATGACACTAACTGTTATTGTACAACACCACTGCGTTTCAGATTACCTGCTGACCTGTACCAAAGGTAAAGTCCATGCGGGCAAAAACAGTTGGGGCCAACATGGAACCCACGGACAAAGCCACATGGGACCCATAAGACAGCCCTGATTTAACCTGTGGTGGGGCCCACATGGGCATGCTGGCTGGGCAGCCGTAAAGACAAATCGTATATGCACATCAGTCAAATAAAAACATGAGAACAATATCCATATAAAAATACAAACATTTCAAATTAGAGTCTGCATTCTGTAGGAGACAAGCGTCCATCGTCCAGAGATTTACCCTTCTTGGATGGACGTTTTGTTTTTTGTTTTTTTTGTTACACACCATGTTTCCTCTTTGTTAAATTACAGCCACTAAATGCTGACAGTAAATCTGTCAGCAGCTGAACAGGTCGGTGTCACATATGAATGGCTCGGATCCTATAGCTGAGACCTGATGAAATGGCCTGTAACAGAACTCAGAATACAACCCAAGAAATCCATGTGACCCTTTAAAAAAAATCTAATATTATTTGAAACTTGCAGCAAATCTTGTCGTTAGTTTTCATCATATAAAGATATTAACTCTCTTGGGAATTTACAGACTCGAGTCTATTGTGAGACCCTCTGGTGACAGAAGCCATTCAGTTTATTTTTATTCTCTGTACAGAAGCTGCTCTTGTTATCGGTGGAGTCTGCTTTTGACACACAGGTTTCAAATTGCATGTTCCTCCTGGGGCTTCATAGGATATGACTCTTTATTGTAATAAATATTGTGCGGGGTGCATAAAAAAAGATAACAGATACACTTAACGGGTAACAGCCAGTCGTGAGGATAGTGTTGTGTGAGACCACTTTGTTCTGGTGTCCTTTATTAAAACAACATCCCAAAGGTTGTTTGGTTTAGCTAAAAAGGGATCATTTTGTTATTTATATTGGGCTTCTCTAGACTTATAGCCCATGCAAAGCACTTTCAATGACCTGCCTCATTCAAACAGCATTTTAATCTATACACCAAATGTCTTTTTAACAAGAGAGATAGAAACCAATTAGCCACCAATCAACCTAGCAAACACATCGTTGGACTCACACAAGCGCTCACATTAGACGGTCCACTCGTTTCTTCAAGTCTCCTTTCTGTTTGGAAGCATCAGATTTCTATCAGGTCTTAAATTCCCTCCTGCTTTCTCCAGCCAGGCTGACTGCTGTGAAAGCAGGTTAACGCAGGTGGAAACCAGGGCAGATACAGTACTAACACTGCAGGGGTGGGAGAGCTTCCTGCTCAGTATGCAGCTTTTTCCTCCTCTACAAATTAAATTCTAATGATGCTGTGCATGACGGTTAAAGAAAAAAAAAAGAAAAGATTTTTAAACGCAGCTGTCCGCCGTAACCCCTCGTGCTGGAACAGGGTTGGATCTTACTGCAGTGAGTCACGCAAAGTGTAAGAGTCTCACAGCATGGTTAGCACACTGAGCTGAGTGAAAGCAGAGGGCGGCCAGGTGGGGGGAAGCTCCGTGAGTGCGTGATTGAGTGTTTAATAGGCATACTTGGACTGTAGCACGATCAGGCTTCCTAAACTCCACTGATGTTTAATTGGAATAGTGTGTGTCGGGAGCTGCTCGGCAGATGTGTGTGGAGGCACATGCCAAGCACGGTGCTGCTCGGGGCCTCCTGCGGTGCTTTCATATGAGATGAGAGCTCTCCCTGCTACTCTGACAGGTCCTCGCTTTGGTTCTCTGTCTGGATATGGACCAGTTGCATTTTTTATTTTTTTTTGTCTCCGGCTCTTTCTGAATGCAGAGGTGTGAAAACATAAACTGGTTTCCTTCATCAACATCTCACTGACTTGTTTACATACGCCACCTGTGACGAGAGCGTGACCTCCGCCCTCTAACCCCATGACTGGTGACACCAAAGTTAGCAGAGGTCAAGTAGTGTTTTGACAGACCAGCTGCCCACACTTTCTCTGCCTGTTTGTGTTTTTGGTGTAAAGGTTCATCAGCTGTAATGACTGGTAAACAGTCGGGGGCCTGTACAAGGTCATGGCTGAAGCCCATGTCTGTATGTGTGTTTGCAAATGTGATGTACAGATATGGAACTTCTTTACAAAAGTAAACCCAGCAAAGGATATTTAGTTATTTATAAAAATATAAGTGTGACAGTTTTGAGTTGCTTCCTTTTTTTAAAAATTTTTTACAAGTTGAAGTCAAATATCTGAGACTCTTCTCTGCACATAGAAAGTATACTTCTATTTAGAGATGTACAGTATGAGATTTTTTTTAATTTTAATTTTTTTTGGATAACCAATATGCCGATATTTTTTAAAATAGTTTTTGCCAATTACAATATACAACAGGGAAAATAAGTACTGAACTCGACGTTTTTCTCATTAAATATATTTCTGATGGAGCCATTGACCTGAGACTTTCACCAGATATCAGTAGCAACCCAAGTAATCCATACATACAAAGAAATCAGTGCAGCTGTGTTCACAAAACAAATTATATTTGATAAAGTGGAATGGCACAGGGAATAAGTATTAAATATGCTTTGTAAAATTCATTTAATATTTAGTAGAAAAGCCTTTGTTGGAAAAAACAGCTTCCAGATACCTCCTGTATGGAATAACAAGGCACAGACATTGCTCAGGAGTGATTTTAGCCCATTCTTCCACACAAACTGTCTTCAAATCTTGAAGGATCTGTGAGTGTCTTCTATGAACTCTGATCTTCAGTTCGTTCCATAGATTTTCAATTGGATTCAGGTCAAGTGACTGACTGGGCCTTTCTAGCAGCTTTATTTTCCTTCTTTGGAGCCAGCTGAGAGTTTCCTTGGCTGTGTGTTTGGGATCATTGTCTTGCTGAAATGTCCACCCTTGTTTCATCTTCAGCATCTTGACAGATGGCAACATGTTCTTATCAAGGATGTCTCTGTACATTTGTCCATTCATCTTTCCTTCAATTATATGAAGTCTGCCTGTACCATCTGCTGAAAAACACCCCCACACCATGATGGGATGTGCAGTGCCATTTCTCCTCCAAACATGTTGTGTGTTGTATTGTGGGACCACAGATGCAAATTAGCAGTGTTGCTAAATCTGGCATACTTACATTTGTATTAATGTTCATTAGTACGTAATGTCCCTTTCAAATAAACATTAAACTTAAACTTGTGGCATCCAAAAAGTTCAATTTTGGTCTCATCTGACCAGACTATATTCTCCCAGTATTTTACTGGCTTGCCCAAATGTTGTGCAGCAAACTTTTGTACTTCAACATGCTTTTCTTCAGCAATGGAGTCTTGCGAGGTGAGCGGGCATAGAGCCCATGTCAGTTGAGTGCATTATTTATTGTTTTCTTTGAAACAGCAGTACCTGCTAACTCCAGATCTTTCTGGAGCTCTCCACGAGTGGCCGTTGGCTCTTGGATAACTCTTCTGATAATTCTTTTGACTCCTCTGTCAGAAATCTTGCAAAGACCTCCTGGTCCTGGCCGGTTTATGGTAAAATGATGTTCTTTCCACTATCGAATGATGGGTCCAACAGTGCTCACTGGAACATTCAGCAGTTTAGAAATGCATCTGTAACCAGTGCCACCATTATGTTTTGCAACAGTAAGGTTGTGAAGGTCTAGAGAGAGCTCTTTGCGTCTACCCATGAGTTCTTTGTGGTGTGACAATCTGATATTCACAGGGCTTTTAAAGGCTATCAGTCAGGACTTAACCAGCTGAAATTAATTTGCACTGATGGGGGATAGGATGACTTCCTAAATTCTGATGGATTTCAGCTGGTTTCTTGGCTTTCTATGCCTTTTTGCACCTCTTTTTCTTCATGTGTTCAATACTTATTCCCTGTGTCATTTCACTTTATTAAATATATCCTGTTTTGTGAACACAGTTGCCTTGATTTTTTTGTATGGATTACTTGGGTTGTTACTGATATCTGGTGAAAATCTCAGGTCAGTGGCTCCATCAGAAATTTAATGAGAAAAATGTTGAGTTCAATACTTATTTTCCCTGCTGTATATCGGAATTGGCAAAAACTATTTTAAAAAATATGTTTAATGAGAAAAATGTTGACATGCCTTGCCAGAGGTATGCGTTCTCGGATCATCACCAAAATGTTATGGGTTCCTCTCTAGCCCAAGGACCACCTCTGGTAAAAATTTAATCCAAATCCATCCAATAGTTTTGGAGTACACACATGTGCAGTGAAAATACTCTGCAGTTCACATACCCGTACTGTTGGCAGCAGCCAAGAGCCACCAAACTGATTTGAACAGCTGCAATCCAAACACAAAAGAAGAGCACGGTGGCAGACATTTTAAATGGCTGAAGCGATGGAGGTACGTGAATACAGTGACAATCAAGAGGAACAGGAGCTTTTGCTGTTTAGTGGCAGAGGAAGAAAACAGACGGGCTAAAAGACGGACATTTGTTCACCCAGTATTGGCGGATTGCTCAGTACTTCCCTCTGGCGGGAGTTTCCGGGTGCATGCGCAGTTCACTGTGACCATTTGTGGGTGAGGAATGTTGGGATTTGGAGTTTTTAGCAAGTTTTTAACGAGTTGTACCTCGTCCTTCCTCTGCAAAACTAAACAGCAAAACCAGTGCAAAAACAATCGATGTGATGAATAAATGGTGTAGTTGCTGAATATGTGTTTTTCTTTCAGTAACCCCTATTTTATAATGGTTCAGCTCCACTTACTGTAAAAAAAAACATGCTTTGTTGTGCTGTAAAAAAGTCACACTGCCGCATCAAGTGACCTGGCATAGTTATTACAATACCGTTCTCCCCACTTTCATTGACGTTAAAGGTGAGTTAAATTTGTGTTTATTTCAAAAACAAAGCCTTTTCTCAGAATTCTGGCAAATTAAAAGTCGAGGAAATATGGCGATAGAATGATACAAGCCTTTAGTTCCACTTAATTCTGACTGAGCGAGCTGAAAAGCTGGTATAATGAAAGGCCATGCTAAAATGTGTTGCTTTATTTTGACAAAAGACATTTATCAGATAAGGAAGAGCTAATTTAGAGTCAGAATGACAGTTGCTTTAAAAAAAAAAAGCTGTTACTGAGATTTTAAAAATGTCCTCAAATTAGATAAAGACAAGTCAGACTAAATTCTGAGACCTTATAAAAATCAACACAAAAACCAAAGTGTTGCATTTCTATTTTTGTTGATTTTATGCATTAAAGAGAAACGGAGGCAGTTGGAGAGTACAAACCTTATTCTTTTCATTGCATTTCCTCCTTCCAAATCCTCTAAAAAAAATTCTTAAAGCCAGATCGTGATCCAGATCACTACCAAAAATGGATTGTTCCTTGTGCTACATCTCACCCTTACCAAAAAAATAATTATTTTTTAAAATATTCCTGCTAACAAACAGAGAAACAAAACAAACACACAGCTGACAGATACAACCATCCATGTCTAATGTATTCCCCTGTAAAACTGAAATCATGGTGCCTCTAATTTAGTCCGTCTTTCGTGTTTAAGATTATTTTTTAGCCAACCCAAAATAATTGTCGATTTAACAAGAGGACACAAACTAAGTGTTCCCAGACAAAACTTCAGCTGAAGCCTCTCAGGTGACAGTGAGGTGTGTTTGTGAAAATTGAATCTGCTGGTATCTTATACACACCTAAAACTACAGAAACCATACCTACATCCCCTTTCAGGAAAGTTTGCATGGGTCGTGCCAGACAGTTTTAACCAGACTGATTTAGGAGGGAAATGCTCTCGAGTCCACAGCACCTGTATGTAAAGATTCTACTGACATTCACTGAGTGGATGGCCAGAGCATGCACTCTGGCAGGAACATTCATGTAAATATTGCTGTGATTGGGTCAGGTCTTTCCAGCCGTAAAGTATTTTTCCTTTTCAAATTATGAAATGCTTGGTTTATGCATTGCTGTTAAAAAAAAAAAATCCTTAAATATGCTGTAAACTGCCATTACATGACTGAGATTATCAATCAATCAATCAATCAACTTTATTTATAAAGCACTTTAAAAGCAACACTCGCTACAGGAAGTGCTGTACAGCAAGAGAACATAAAAGCAGGGCACTAACACAAAGGACGCTAACACAAGAACCACAGTAAAAAAAATAAATAAATAAAAAAAAATCCATTTCATTCAATAAAATCAATGTCTCATACTGGGTCGAAAGCCAGGGAGTAAAAATGTGTTTTAAGACGTGTTTAAAAATGGACAGTGAAGGTGCTTGTCTAATGTCCAGGGGTAAATCATTCCATAACCTGGGGGCCATGATCGAAAAGGCTCTGTCCCCTCTGAGCTTGCGCCTCGCCTTTGGTACCTCCAAAAGCAGCTGTTCAGCTGACCTAAGGGACCAGGTGGGAGCGTAGGGATGCAGAAGCTCAGAGAGGTAAGGTGGAACAAGACCATTCAAGGATTTAAAAACAAATAAAAGAATTTTGAAATGAACTCTAAAATACACGGGCAGCCAGTGGAGTGAAGCTAAGATGGGTGTGATGTGATCTCTTCCACGTGTACCTGTTAAAAGACGAGCAGTGGCGTTTTGAACCAGCTGGAGATGTGAAAGAGATGACTGGCTGACACCGGCGTAAAGTGCATTACAGTAATCCAGCCGAGATGAAATAAAAGCATGGATTACTGTTTCCAAATGTGGTCTAGAGAGAATGGGTTTTACTTTTGCTAAACGCCTTAGATGAAAGAAGCTGGATTTTACCACAGAACGAATCTGCGTGTCTAATTTAAAATCATTGTCCATGATAAAACCAAGGTTCCTTGCTGTGGATTTAACATAAGGAGTAAGGGGGCGCAAGTATACAGGAAGGGACTCACAGGGGCGACTAGGTCCAAACACCATCACTTCGGTCTTCTTATCATTAAAATTTAGGAAGTTTAGGGCCATCCAAGACTTTGTCTTAATAATAAGTAATAATAAGTTTATTTATAGAGCACCTTTCACAGACAGAGTCACAATGTGCTTAACATGGTAAAAAACAAAATAAAAACACAGGCACATAAAACAGTAAAACAAAGTAGACAATAAAAGCACATAAAAATACAATCGGCACATAGTTAAAAAGCCAGGCTAAAAAGGTGGGTCTTTAGTTGCTTCTTAAAAACACCAATGGAAGGTGCAGATCTAAGTTCAAAAGGCAAGGAGTTCCACAGTCTGGGAGCAACAGCAGCAAAGGCTCTATCGCCTTTGGTTTTGAGCCTAGTACTAGGAACTACCAATAGATTCTGATGAGAAGACCTGAGAGACCTGCTGGGCTGGTGTAGAGAGAGCAGGTCACTAATATAAAAAGGTGCCTCTTCATGAATGGCTTTGTAAGTAAGAACAAGAACTTTAAAATCAATTCTATTGATCTGTCTTCAATGCACGCCAGGAGTGAGTTTACTGATGAGGCAGCTTTTTGTTTTAGAGGGACATAAATCTGACAGTCATCAGCATACAGGTGGAAAGAGATACCCATGCTTTTTAAAAATGGAACCCAGTGGAAGTATGTACAGAGAAAAAAGCATGGGCCCTAGAATTGACCCCTGTGGGACCCCGTAAGGCAGAGGAGCAGAAGAGGGTTCAAACCCAGATATTCATTCATTCATTCATTCATTCATCTTCTTCTGCTTAATCCTTTTTCGGGTTGCGGGAGGGCTGGAGCCTATCCCAGCATCTTTGGGCGAGAGGCAGGGTGCACCCTGGACAGATCGCCAGTCCATCGCATGGCCAACACAGAGAGACAGACAACCATTCACTTTCACAGTCATACCTAAGGACAATTTAGAATCCCCAGCTTGATGCCAATTAACCTAACTTACATGTTTTTGGCATGTGGGAGGAAACCGGAGAAATCCCGGAGTAAACTCACGCAGACACGGGGAGAACATGCAAACTCCACACAGATCACTGTTGGTCGGGGGCTGGGATTGAACCCAGGATCCCCCGGCCAAGGGTGACCTGCTGTGCTGCCGCAGTGCTAACCACTCCATCACCGCGCCGCCCAGATATGCTAACTTTAAAAGTCCTGTCTGACAGATAGGATCTAAACCAGTTGAGAACAGTGCCACAAATGCCCACTAGGTGCTGCAAACGGGAAATTAAAACATGATGGTCCACTGTGTCAAAGGCAACAGTTAAATCAAGCAGCACAAGAACAGCATATTCACCTGAATCACATGCCAAGAGAATATCGTTAAAAACTCTTAACAAGGCTGTCTCTGTGCTATGAAGAGCTTTGAAACCAGATTGAAAAATCTCCAAAATTCCGTGTTCATCATTAGATCATTTATAAAGCAAAAATGCAAAAACAAATCACGTTTTTGCATCTCAAATATGAGCATTTGCTGAAGGTTCCATTTGAGACTTTTGGAAATTATAGTTTTAGTGACAGTTCAGGGTTTCAAAGCGAACTACAGCCCCATTTACCCCATTTATTTCTGAGGATGACTTTAAGTGTTACAAAAACCTGAGTTTTGAGACGTTCCATACTGTACTTTTAACTGAACAATGTACGGTTAAATACATCGTCCTGGGTTTTTTAAAATCACTTTTAATTGACGTTTTTTCAGTATGTCATGATCTTAAAATGTAGCTTTTGGATGATTTTGCAGTTTTAAAACTAAACTGCCCACACAGTCAAATAAATAGTCAGATATATCATCTCCTCAACAGCATGCATAAAAATAAAAAAGAATGGATAAATGGAAGTTTTGATTGCATGCACATGTGTGATCGTTGTGTGATCGTCGTGTGCCTTTATCAAACCATGTTGGGTTGCATATGAGCGTCTGAGCCTGTGTGATTAGATAAGCAGGAGCTGTGATATGGGAGGTTTTGGTGTGTGTGTGTGTGTGTGTGTGTGTGCGTGCATGCGTGTGTTGGGGGGGGGGGTCACGGCCGGCAGCGATTACACACAGCAGATATTTTCTGCTTCTCTTCTTTCAGCCACAAACATGAAAGCGTGTCATCTCATGTGCTGAAAGCTGTTCGCAGTCCGTGTTCACCTGTAATGTGGGGAAAAGGTAGTGTGTGTGAGTGTGTGTGTGTGTGTGTGTGTGTGTGTGTGTGTGTGTGTGTGTGTGTTGTAAGAGAGCGTATTCAGGTCTCCTTGCCTTATTTATGAGGTCAGCTGGGCTGGAAGAATATGTTTGTTGTTGAGACTGACCTCCTTAGGGAAGCGAGAGGGGCAGACCAGCCTCGACACACACACCCACATACACACTTGTCCACGCTCTTTCAGACAGACATGCAGTTGGCCCTGCATTTGTCTGCTGGGAAGGAAGTGCTGTTGCTGCATTGAATGTTGGTACTGCTGGCTAGACACTGCCCCCCCCCCCCCCATGTTTCTCTCTCAGTTTTTCTCCTTCCATCAATACCCATTGTGGCTGTTTACCAGATTACAGTTCACAGTGCTTTGATGGAATTAGGCCCGTTAAAGCCCGGCTTACTTTATTTTTCTGCCTGAAACAGGAAGAAAGGTTTTTTGTTTTTTTTTTAGTTGGTCCACAGTGAACTCTCTGCCTCAGGCATCACAGAGCCGGAAATGAGTTGCATATCTTAATAGCAGATGAAAAAGTTTTCCAACTACACTGTGAGGTTACAGCATATCCACTCAGTATTTGGTGATTTCAACTGATGTGAGGATATTAATGTGAGGATATTAATGTTAATCCCCACCCAAGTCCACAGTGCATCAGACCATGTGCATGCTGGAGCAAATCATTGGTTCTTTCAAGCTAAAACAGAAAATTTTCCCAAATTAATTTCAGAATCAGTAAATTGACTCACTATTTCTTATGCTTGTTGCTACAAATATCCCATTCTCTTCATTCAAAAATGTTTTGTGATTACTGTGACACTTGTTTTGAACATGTTTTTTTGGCAATTTTGTGATTTTGGTCCAGTACTGTGTAAACTTGTAAAAACTTTGAGTTTCCATAAATTTTTCAAAAATTAAAAAGGTGCATTGTGTAATATTCAGCACAAACTAGCAGTCGGATTTAAAAATGCAAACAATTCATATTTTATCAGTTATCACTTTTTTTTTTTTTTTACAAAGTATACAGGTAATCCTCCAGAAATCATATGCATAAATAAAGTTTGAGGCAAAAACTTGGAAAGACATTTTCGTTGTCCAAGATGACCACCCCTTTAAGGAAGGTCCCGCTTCCTGTGTGTTAAAAATCTCAAGGTACAGAAACCACAGCAACTTTCACTGAAAAGTAATTATATAAAAATGGAAACAAAGTAAAGACTTTAAGCTGCATTAAATTTTAGATTTCTGATTACCAAAAATTTTACACACTGTACCTTTAAAGATAGGTTTAGGGGACAAAATTTGGGAAAATTAAGCTTGTGCCAGACATGAAACAGGCAACATTACTGCTTTCACCAGCCCCCTAAATAAAGTTGAATTAAATTTAATTGGGGTGGAGTGGTTAGCACTGCAGCAGCACAGCAACTCACCCTTGGCCGGGGGATCTTGGGTTTGATCCCAGCCCCCGACCAACAGTGATCTGTGTGGAGTTTGCATGTTCTCCCCGTGTCTGCGTGGGTTTACTCCGGGATTTCTCCGGTTTCCTCCCACATGCCAAAAACATGCAAGTTAGGTTAATTGGCATCAACTGGGGATTCTAAATTGTCCTTAGGTATGACTGTGAGAGTGAATGGTTGTCTGTCTCTCTGTGTTGGCCCTGTGATGGACTGGCGACCTGTCCAGGGTGTACCCTGCCTCTCGCCCAAAGATGCTGGGATAGGCTCCAGCCCCCCCGCGACCCGAAAAGGATTAAGCGGAAGAAGATGGATGGATGAATTAAAAACTCTCTCAGGCTGTGTTCACACATAGAAAGATAAATATTGATGGCATCCACGTATTTGGATTTTTATATCATTTGGATTGTATTATTATTTATACGGTCACTAATGACCTCCTTGTTGCATCTGATAATGGACTTGTTTCTGTACTTGACCTTTTAGACCTTAGTGCAGCTTTTGATACTATCGATCATAATATTCTACTTGACAGATTAGAACACTATGTTGGACTTAATGGAACTTCGTTGCAGTGGTTTAGATCTTATTTATCTGATAGGTTCCAGTTTGTTCATGTCAATAATGAGTTTTCTTTCAACTCAAAGCTCAGTCATGGAGTTCCACAGGGATCTGTGCTAGGCCCTACTCTTTTTACTTTATATATGCTTCCTTTAGGCAACATTATCAGAAAGCATTGTATACATTTTCATTGTTATGCAGATGACACACAATTATACCTGTCAATGAAGCCAGATGATAGTAATCAATTAGCCAAGATAGAAGCCTGTCTTCAGGAAGTCAAAGCTTGGATGACTTGTAATTTCCTGCTATTAAATTCAGAAAAGACTGAAGTCATTCTTGTTGGTCCAAAAAAACCTTTGAAATACCTTTCCAAATCAACCTTTTAGTTTGGATGCGGTTACTCTTTCTCTTAATAGCTCTGTGAGGAACCTTGGAGTTATTTTTGATCAACATCGGTTTTTCAATTCACATATTAGATTCGTTTCTAAGACTGCCTTCTATCATTTGCGTAATATTGCCAAAATTAGGAGCATCTCGTCTCAGAGTGATGCTGAGAAACTGATCCACGCTTTTGTTAGCTCTAGATTAGATTATTGTAACTCTTTGTTATCAGGTTGTCCAAAAACATCTCTAAAAAGTCTTCAGCTGATCCAAAATGCTGCAGCAAGAGTTTTAACAGGTACTAGAAAGAGAGATCATATCTCTCCGGTTCTGGCCTCCCTTCATTGGCTTCCCATAGAGTTTAGAATTAAGTTTAAAATCCTTCTTCTCACTTTCAAAGCTCTAAACAGTCAGGCCCCTTTTTATTTAAAAGATCTGATACTACCCTTTTGTCCTAACGGAGCACTACGCTTCCAAAATTCTGGATTACTTGTCATACCTAGAATTTCCAAAAGTACAATGGGAGGCAGAGCCTTCAGTTATCAAGCTCCTCTCCTGTGGAACCAGCTGCCAATCTGGATTCGGGAGTCAGACTCGATCTCTGTTTTTAAGAATAGGGTTAAAACCTTCCTTTTTGATATAGCCTACAATTAGGGAGGGATTATGTGTCTCTGAACCCCCCTTAGTTTTGCTGCTAATAGGTTTAGACAGCCGGGGGACCTCCAATAATGCACTGAGCTTCACTCCTTTCTTCACTCTCAATGAAATGGGGTTTTTTTTGCTGGTCATTAACATCTGTTTGTTCTCTCCCATAGATTGAGTCCTCATTGTGCTGTTTGCTCTCTACATGTCTGTTCTTTTCATCTTCTCTATCCCCTCACCCCCCAGCCAGTCGCAGCAGATGACTGCCCCTCCCTGAGTCTGGTTCTGCTGGAGGTTTCTTCCTGTTAAAAGGAAGTTTTTCCTCTCCACCGTCGCCAAGCGCTTGCTCACAGGGGATCGCCTGATTGCTGGGATCTTTCTGCAATTGTGGGGGTTTCCCCTACAGTTGAAAGTGCTATGAGATGACTGTTGTTGTGAAATGGTGCTATATAAATAAAGTTAAATTGAATTGAACCCCATAGAAATACTTTGATTTTAGACATTTTTGTTGTTTGCTATGAGGACACAGTTCACTGGTGTACACAGTACAGGTACATCTCAAAAAAAAATTAGAATATCATGAAAAAGTTCAATATTTTTTGTCACTCATTTCAGAAAGTGAAACCCATATATTATATAGATTCATTACACAGAGACTGAAAATTTCAAGTGATTATTTTAATTTTGATGATTATGGCTTACAGTCCATGAATACCCCAAATTCAGTTTCTCAAAAAATTAGAATATTACATAAAATTAATTTTAAAAAATAGTTTTTTAATAGAAATGTTGGCCGACTGAAAAGTATGTCCATGTACACAGTCAGTACTTGGTCGGGACTCCTTTTGGATTAATTATTGTATCAGTGTGGCATGGCATGGAGGTGATCAGCCCGTGGAACTGCTGAGGTGTTATGTAGGTCCAGGTTTCAGTCGGCCAACATTTCTATTAAAAAACTATTTTTTAAAATTAATTTTAAGTAATATTCTATTTTTTTGGGAAACTGAATTTGGGGTTTTCTTGGGCCGTAATCCATAATCATCAAAATTAAAATAAACACTTGAAATATTTCCATCTCTGTGTAATGAATCTATATAATATATAGGTTTCACTTTCTGAAATGAGTGACAAAAAATATTGAACTTTTTCATGATATTCTAATTTTTTGAGATGTACCTGTAAATCCAGTCCCACTGTCATAAAACAGATGATTAAATACTTAATAATGAATAAATGTTAGGGTGAAGTGCAAAATTCATCATTAGATCTTTAATATGCACTTACTAACCACTTTAATAGGAACAACAGCTTGTTAATGTGAATATCTAGCAAATCACATGGCAACAATTTGATCCATTCAGGAATGTAGACATGGTCAAGACGAGCTGCTGAAGTTTAACCTGTTTGAACTCTGTTCAACTTCCCTAAAAATGCCCAAAAATAACATGCCCAAAGTAAATCAAAAGTTGTTCTTCAACCCTTTGCAGCATCTTCATGGGGTTAGTCTCATTTAAAAGAAAACACTCTGAATTTTTTGGCAAAACAGTCATAATCTCTCTAAGTGCTCCTGCCACTGAGTAACAAGAAAGTTCGCCTGGGTGGTTTTTTTTAGATACAAATGCTTGCAAATAACACACAGCTGTCAGATGCTGGCTGGAAAACACAACAGAAATGTAGAACCAAGTGTTTTCAAGCTCAGGTCAAAATTTTGTAAAAATACCACAAAAAATGAATATATTACACAGCTTTTTTCTCAGGTTGTAACAAGGCTGTGTCTGTACTGGAAGACTGGAAATACAGCTTTTTTTTTCCCAGTGCGCACTGAGATGCACTAAGACGCAGAGACGTGACCGCCCGCGGAATCTCCAGAGTTCAACAGGTTAAACTGTGCATAATGAGGACGAAAAGTGATTTAAGCAGCATGAATGTTGGTGCTAGATGAGCTGGTCTGAGTAGTTGAGAAATTTTTACTGGGATCTAAGGTTTACAGAGAATGGTCTGAGAAAGAAAAAATATCCAATGAACAGCAGTTCTCTGGGGCTCAAATTACTTGTTGATGCCAGAGGTCAGAAGAGAATGGCCAGACTCACTTGAGCTGACAGAAAGGCAACATTAAAACAAGTGTCCTCATCACCACTGAGGTACAGTGATTTTCAACCTATGTGCCGTGAGAGATCGTTAGGTGTGCCATGGGAAATTATCCAATTTAACTTAATTACTCGAGTGAGTGGCTATGTTTACATAGACACAAGTAACCGGATTAAAAGCCTGATCGGAATAAAAATGCTTCATGTAAACATGGCAATCTGAATATTCTAACCCGATCACGCTCATTCGGATCAAAATTTCATTCCGATTGAGAGGGGTGGTTTATGCCGATTGTTAATCCGAATGGTGCGCATGAAAACACTTATTCCGAACACAGGGCAGAAAATATGTTTACTGCTCATGTCTGTACACCAGCCGCACATCGATGTGACGTATTTCCGCCTTAGCAGCAGGTAGCGGAAAACATAGCGGGAGTAAAACAAAACCGGTCTGTATCGTCCTGCTGTCTCCCTCTTTTCGTCATGTGCAGAAGTATGTACTTGTAGCTTCATTATGGAGACTAGCAGAAGCAAAAGTACAGTCTGAATAACACGATACAGGTCAATTTTGACACGAAGCGGGGCTCGCTAACACCGGAAGTTGCTTCTTCTTCTACTATTTTTTGAATGTCGAAATGTCGACCTGCGCATGTCAAAATGATTTATTCCGTTCAAACTTGTGACACATGAAAACGCACGTCCTAATCAGATCAGCTTTTTCAGGATCCATGTAAACGGTAAAACACACAATGCCTTGACTGGGTTAGGAACCCATACAGCTCAGCATCAGTTGTTGGAAATGACATGACTTTACAGGAGCAAGAGGAATTCGTTGAACTGAAACAAGATCATGGTTTAAAGCTAAACTTTGCTGATCTTCCTTTGGACAGTTTTTGGTTGACTGCTGCCAAGGAGTTCCTCATTCTGGCCAACAAAGCTATTTCAACATTGCTTCCATTTTCCACGACGTATCTGTGTGAGCTGAGCTGTTCAAGCTTGACTGTGATAAAAACTAAAAACAGAGAGAGACTGAGAGCTGTTGAGGAAGAGTTCCGTGTGTGTCTTTCTTCCATTCCTGCCAGGATATCAGCTTTGTGTTCATCTAAACAGGCCCAGGGTTCACACTGAGTGAGTATAAATACATTTAGAAACTGTATTGCTAACTATATTTTATTATTTTTACTGTGTTAGGCTATAGAGTGTAATTTTGTGTCATTTTGGTTGGTGGTGTGCCCCAGGATTTTGTCAATGTAAAAAATGTGCCGTGGCTTAAAAAAGGTTGAAAAACACTGCAGTAGAGCATCTCTGAAACCACAACACACTGACCTTTGAAGCAGATTGTCATGATCCCTTGTGTGCCATTACACAGCGCACAGAGGGAGGAATGAAAACTCACGAGCAGAAGTAGTTTCATGCACTTTATTAAACAAAAACCCAAACTTTGTCCAGCAAACAGTCACCCCAATAAGCAGAGAGTTGATATGATTGCAATTATGGCCACCAGGAAAAGAGGGATGCCACCTGGATGCTCAGCAGCCCGAGGAAGGGGAATGCCTAGTGCCGCAGAGCAGCTGTCAGCACAAGGAGAAAGGCAAACATAACTTATGAGCTGGAGCGATCCCAGGCGGTCCGTGCTGTCCAGAGGATGAGGGCGAGGCAGGAACAGCCGCTAACATCAAATAACCACAACAGTCTTGTAGCATTAGAGAAGACTAATTAGTCACGCTGAAAGGTCTGATGACAAACTTTTGACATTTTTTAGCATGTTGTGTAAACCCAAAAGTCATTGTCGATGATCAATATAATAGTTACAACCGCACCTGCATAAACCAGTTATCATCAAAAAACTGCAGCCGCTGACTGGACTGTGGTGCCGCCCACCGAATGAAGGGCAGCACCACTATTTTTTTTTTTTTGTTACTTATTTGTACCCGTAGGTAGATTTGGTTTGCAGTCTGGTGACAAGCCACCGGCTGCTGGTCGCTGCGTGCGCGAGCGCCCTAAACCTACATGTTTTTGGTATGCGGGAGGAAACCGGAGAAATCCCGGAGTAAACCCACGCAACACGGGGAGAACATGCAAACTCCACACAGCTCACTGTTGGTCGGGGGCTGGGATCGAACCCACGAGCTCATGATCCCCGCGATCCCCCGGCCGAGGGTAAAACTGTGCTGCCACAGTGCTAAACCACTGCGCCACCGTGCAGCCCAATGACGTAAGCGACAGAACGGATGCCGGTGTTGTTGACTGGAATGACAGCAGCTTTGTAGCTCACAGTTTCTCTGGTTTATTGTTTTAATTTTATGGCTATGCCTTCGCGTTGTGTCGCAGGCTTAGATAAACAGCAGGCCGTGAAAGACCACATCACACGCTCAGTTCCAACTGTCATCAGCCTCTTCGTGCGCTTTTACGCAGGAGGAGCACATGAGGAGGGGAAGGATTAATGGATTTATGCGCAGCTATGACCTGCTTTCTGTGATCGCATGCTGACGCTCACCGGTCCAACCACGTCCCCTCTATCATTATCACCAGCTGATTAAAAATCCCTCTGATCATCTTTCCCGGTCCTCGCCCAGGTGCTTCTCATCACACCATCACCAGCAGTGCATGTACTTAGCGGCCGTTTGCCAGTCACACACTGCTGGTCCATAGTATTGTCATCTGTGCTGTTAGTCTGCCAGTATTTTCAGCACTCTCACGACGTGTTAGTCACCCCATGTTCGCCGTGGTTCTCGTGCGTCCTTGAAGCGATGTCGGCCCTGGGACGCGCCTGTGGCAAACACGTCTCCTCTCATTCATTCTCTGGGCTATGCCGGCCCCCGAACGCCATCAGTAAGTGTGTTTGTGTTTTTTGTATATCTTCACCTTTTTGGGAATTGTCTGTCTTTCTGTATTAAATGTGCTGTGGTGAACCCTGCACGTAAATCCTCGTTATTTCATCCTCCCTCTGCGTGCCCTGTGTAAGAGCGCACGGAGGGTCATGATGAATGGATTTACGCGCAGGATTCACCAGATAATACATAATACATAAATACATAAAGATAATACATAATAAACCCGATGCCTGAGCCACAGAGAATACACTGCTGTGATTTTATTGAAAAACCGGGTTTAAATAAATTATATTTATGAACAAATAATCTGTTGCAATATCTGTAACAAAAGCATAACACTTGGTGTTCCCCTGCCGTGTGTTTGTTGCTGCTGCTGCGTCGGCCATGTGTGCCTCTCCACTGTCACTCTCTGAGTCTGACCCGCTTGGCACAGTGTCCGCTTGTCATGGCTCAAACCTATACGGTCTAATGCCCCCAGATTCTTCATTGTCATCCCATTCTTCGGAACTATAATTGTCTGAAGATTGGACAACACCGATTAAAAAAATTATGAGTCAATGATAATCCATATTCATACACACGATAAGAATAGTTCTTTTGATACACCATGCCAAAGTACTTTAAAAAAAATAAGCAAAATAAACAAAAACTTATGATCGACTCGAGTAGACATCAATTATCCCCAGCTGGAGGAAGTCATCTGACACAGAGTGAGGAAACTCAAACTCTGAAAATATGCCACTATGCTGAACATAAACCACAAGAGATGGAGAATGATATTGATCCTGATAACCACTTTTTCAATAATATTCACAACCACTGTGAATATTACACTGAAAACAATTCAAAAGTCAAGTGCAATTAGATGGTAAACTGTCAATAATACACTTCAATAGCAGAAGTCTTAACAAAAACTTTCCACAGATTCAGGACTATTTAAAACAGCTAGACAGAAAATTTACAGCTATTGCAGTCTCTGAAACCTGGCTTAATGAAGATCAGGCTCCCCTGATGGCAATAGAGGGATATCAGATGTTTTATATTAACAGAACTCAAAAAAAGGGTGGTGGTGTTGCACTGTATATTGATGACCTGTATAGGTGTAAGCTTGTAAATGAAATGTCCTCTGCACTACCAGGGATTTTGGAATGTGTTACTGTTGAGATTGACCTAGACAAAACAAAAAATCTAATCATAAGCTGCATATATAGAACGCCGGGAACTTGCATTGAGACATTCAGAGATAAATTAGTTGAGCTGTACAATAATATTACTAGTAAGAAAATGGTAGCAATTTGTGGAGATTTCAATATTGATCTACTGAATCCACATCAACAAAATGTAATTACAGAGTTCATGAACTCTGTGTACAGCATGAGTCTATATCCCACAATAACACATCCCAGTAGAATCACAGTTCACTCTGCTACACTTATTGACAACCTGTTTGTCAATGTTATCGATAAGAAAATAGAAAGTGGATTATTGATAAATGATATAAGTGACCACTTGCCAACCTTTGCACTTATCCATGGCCACACGGGGCCCAACGCAGAAAAAATTTCAAAATCGTTCAGACACAAATCACCAAATGCAATCAATTCTCTTAAAGAGGACTTGCTGAAGCAAGACTGGACAGAAGTCTATGTAGCAGATGTAAATGAAGCCTATGACACATTTATAAACATTGTAACCACTCTTTATGAAAAAAACTGCCCATTAGTTAAAAAAAAGCTTAAACACAAATTTGCTGATAAGCCATGGTTAACCAAAGGACTACAAAAGGCGTGTAAAAAGAAAAATTTATTATATAAAGCTTTCCTAAAGAAAAGGACAATAGAAGCAGAGCAGCGGTATAAAACATACAAAAATAAGTTAACATATATAATAAGATGTAGTAAAAGAGACTATTACAGTAAAGAACTGGAGAAAAACAAAGACAATATTAAAAATACATGGACAATACTCAACAGTATCCTTGGAAATGAAAGCAGAAATACAAGCTACCCAACTAATATTCCAAAAAATAATACAACGACTCAGAGTGTGAATATAGCTTCACCTGCAGATTAATTTAATAATTTTTTTGTTAACATTGGACCTAAACTGGCCCGAAAAATACCCACTACGGTGCCTACAAGTGATACAATATGCAATAACACTGCTGTAAAAGACTCCATCTTCATAAAGAACACAGACGAAAGAGAGGTCATTAAAATTGTTAAATCGTTCAAAAGTAAAACATCTACGGACTGTGATGGTATTGACATGCTACTAGTCAAAACTGTTATCGAATGCATAGTAAAACCACTGACGTATATCTGTAACCTGTCTCTCCAATCAGGTATATTTCCCAATGCAATGAAAATAGCTAAAGTAATTCCGATATACAAGACGGGTGACAGAGGGGAACTCTCAAACTATAGACCAATTTCACTATTACCGCAATTTTCCAAGATACTTGAAAAAATATTCTATGAGAGAATTGACAATTTCATACTGAAGAATGATTTATTGTGTGAGCAGCAATATGGGTTCAGACACAAGAGGACAACTGCATATGCCCTAATGGAATTTACAGAAAAAATTTCAACAGCCATTGAAAATAAAGAGTATTCAGTTGGAGTATTCCTAGATCTTAAAAAAACATTTGATACAGTAGATCACAATTTATTATTAAAGAAACTACAAAATTGTGGTATTAGAGGGGTAGCACTGTCCTGGTTAAGTAGTTACTTAAAGAATAGATATCAGTATGTATGTGTTAGCAACAAAAATTCAGAGTTACTGAAGGTCACCTGTGGAGTCCCACAGGGTTCAGTTTTGGGACCATTATTATTCAATATGTATATAAACGATATATGTAAAGTTTCAGAAAAAATGGACTTAATATTGTTTGCCGATGACACTAATCTGCTATGCAGTGGAAACAATTTGGAACAACTTCTGGATACACTCGGAAAGGAATTAGGAAAGCTTAAACTGTGGTTTGATTCAAACAAATTAACGCTCAATTTAAGTAAGACAAAATTTATAGTCTTTAACAACCATCACAACAACCCAGTACCCAAACTCAGTGTAAATGGTGTAGAGATTGAAAGGGTATCTGAAACTAAATTTCTTGGAGTAATAATTGATAACACACTGTGTTGGAAGTCACATATTAATTATATTAAAGGTAAAGTATCCAAATCAATTGCAATATTACACAGAGTGAAATATTTGCTGAATCAACCCACACTATACACCTTGTATCATTCATTAATACTCCCATACATGACATATTGTAATGAAGTATGGGGAAATACATATAAAACAAACATATATCCACTCTTTATGCTTCAAAAGAGAGCTATTAGAATAATAAACAAATCAGCTTACAGGGAACCAACAAACCCACTTTTTCTTAAACAAAAAACTCTCAAGTTGAAAGATCTGGTTGACTTTAAAACCGCAATAATAATGTTCAAAGTGAAGAATTTATCACTGCCCGCAAATATCCAAAAGTTGTTCCAAACAAGGGAGAAACGATATCACTTCAGAGGAACATGTATATTTCAAAAGCCTACAGTGAGAACAACCACCAAGCAACACTGTATTTCAGTGCAAGGAGTCAGATTATGGAACGATTTTGGACCTGAATTAAAATCATGTACAACGCTTGGACAATTTAAACAAAAACTAAAGGAAGAAATACTCCAAACATATTTACAAGACGACATGTAAACTCACATAAGGATTGACATATCCAGCCTGTATTGTGTTGTAGCTTAGTTTTTTTTTTTCTTTCTTTTTTTTCTCTGTGACATTTTCTCTTAGATTTGTTTTTGAATAGTAACCGCTTAACTTAGCCTAGCTTAGTTTTCTTTTTCTCTCAGTCACATTTTGTCTTAGCCTTGTTTTAAATTGTAATCGCTCTTGTCTTGTTTTCTCCTTTTTCTCTTTTGAATTCTTGGATGGAATATGGGTGGGCAATATAAGCTGCAGCTTCAGCCATCACCCATTTTGGATAACTCACGTGGAATTGTATAGTAGGAGGAGTCTTTGTCTAATTTGACCTTGTTGTTATATTATACAGTGTCTTTTAACCTGTACTGTACTATCCGAAATAAATTCATTCATTCATTCATTCATTCATTCATTCATTCAACACAAACCAATTCCAGACTACATGTGCTGGAACCACTTTTTGGATACACTCGGAAAGGAATTAGGAAAGCTTAAACTGTGGTTTGATTCAAACAAATTAACGCTCAATTTAAGTAAGACAAAATTTATAGTTTTTAACAACCATCACAACAACTTAGTATCTAAACTCAGTGTAAATGGTATAGAGATTGAAAGGGTATCCGAAACTAAATTTCTTGGTGTAATAATTGATAATAAACTGTGTTGGAAGTCACATATTAATTATATTAAAGGTAAAATATCCAAATCAATTGCAATACTACACAGAGTGAAATATTTGCTGAATCAACCCACACTATATACCTTGTATCATTCATTAATACTCCCATACATGACATATTGTACTGAAGTATGGGGAAATACATATAAAACAAACATATATCCAGTCTTTATGCTTCAGAAGAGAGCTATTAGAATAATAAACAAAGCTGCTTACAGGGAACCAACAAACCCACTTTTTCTTAAATTAAAAGCTCTCAAGTTGAAAGATCTGGTTGACTTTAAAACTGCAGTAATAATGTTTAAAGTGAAGAATCTATCACTGTCCGCAAATATCCAAAAGCTGTTCCAAATAAGGGAGAAACAATATCATTTCAGAGGAACATGTATATTTCAAAAACCTTCAGTGAGAACTACCACCAAGCAACACTGTGTTTCAGTGCAAGGAGTCAGATTATGGAATGATTTTGGACCTGAATTAAAATCATGTACAACGCTTGGACAATTTAAACAAAAACTAAAGGAAGAAATACTCCAAACATATATACAAGATGACATATAAAATCACATAAGGATTGTCATATCCAGTCTGCGTTGTGTTGCTGCCTAGTTTTTTGTTTTTTTTGTCACATTTTGTCTTAGCTTTGTTCTGAATTGTAATCGCTCTTGTTTTGTTTTTCTTTTGAATTCTTGGATGGAATATGGGTGGGCAATATAAGCTGCGGCTTCAGCCATCACCCATTTCGGGTAACTTATGTTGAACTGTATAATCAGAGGAGTTATTGTCTAATTTGACCTTGTTGGATTTTCTTCCCCCTTTGTGATATTATTCTGTTTCTTTTAATCTGTACTTTTAATCTATCCGAAATAAAGATTGATTGATTGATTGATTGATTGAACCATCGTCGATGTTTTCTACCGCTTCCATCCCGTGTATACAATGGACAGCTAAGCACTGTGTTCTGTCGATGACATTACAACGTGGCCGGGGGGTTTTCCAGCCACTGAAACAATTGGTGACGTGGCGCTCATGAAAATGTCGGATGTTCTCGTGAAAAAAAGCCTGTTTGACTTAGAACTGCACAGACCAACCTATTTCATCATATTGTATTATGTGTTGAAAAATTAGATGAAGTCAAAAACGTGTCATCAGACTTTGAAAGTAAACATAGGGGATGAAGGCTTGCATACACAGATGAACACGCTGCTGTGTATAATGCACAATGCTCTGACGATCTTTTCCCACTCAAACAGAGCTTAAGTAATAACAATACTAATAAGGGAAGAGACCGCCGGTGTGGAAGAGCGTGGGCTGGACAAATTGAAACCATGTGTGCATGAGTGAGTGTCTGAGCATGTGAATGGACATGAATGAGACGTGTGTGTATGTGTGTGTGAGACACCGATAATAAGGAACAGCTGGTGATACTGACAGAAGGAGGGGGCGTGGCTGAGCTGTCAGGGAGTGGAGAACCCAAAGGGCTCCCTGAAGCGTCTGATGGAAAATAAACAATGAAACGGGACAAAATAGCCACAGTGTCAGAACTGGGTTTAGGACCACCTAACCCAGGTTCATGACAGATTCCCCCCTCAAGGGGTGGAAACTAGACACCCAAGTGCCACCAGCAGGAAAACACAAAAAACACAACAAGGACTCCCCCCCCCAAGGGAAAAACAACTACCCAGAGTGGGAGGTGGGGGAAAACAGGTTAGGAGGGAAGCAACAAGTGAATAATACAAAAAAATAATATGCAAATATAGTAAGGTGAACCTCCTAACACCTAGGACACTAAGCTCCCTCCCCAGGAGTCCAAAGTTCAGGGGGCCAACTAGAGTCCTAGGCCCCAGGCATGTCAAGGGGTGACTGACTGGGTGGCCTGGCCATGTCCCAAGCCCAGCAGGCAGCCCACTGAACAGCGTCAGGTGGCCTGACAGGGCCGATGGACCACCCGACCCAAAGGCCAAGTCTTTCGGGTGGCCGAACAGTGTGGTTGAGCCACCAGGACCAGAAGGGAAGGTGAAGAGGTAACCTACCCACCGGGGAACTTAGAGGTAGGTGGCTAGGCCGCGGGATAGGAGCCCCCCCCCCCCCCGCCCTCTGAGGCTTGGAGCAGGGGGACCGTAGCACCCGCGATGGTCCCGGTCTGGGACATAGCTGCATAGCTATGTTCCAGATATATGCTGACATAGCTGCACCCACGATGGACCCAGTCGGGGACAAAGCTGCACCTATGATGATCCCAGTCTGGGACAGCGTTGCCCTGGCAGTGGACTCCGGCTGGAGCTCTGCTGCACCAGCAGTGGACTCCGGCTGGAGCTCTGCTGCATCAGCGGTGGGCTCCGGCTGGAGCTCTGCTGCATCGGCGGTGGGCTCCGGCTGGAGCTCTGCTGCACCCGCGGGGACTCCCGGCTGGAGTTCTGCTGCACCCGCGATGGGCTCCGATTGGATGGGCGTTGCACCTGCAGTGGTCCCCACCAGGGACCTCATTGCTCCCGCGGTGGCCTCCCCAGCGAAGGAGGAAGGATTCTTCACTGACCCAGGTGCTGAACCCAGATCCTCGGCAGCCTCTGGAGGGATTGGCTGCTCTCCGGTGACCCTGGCAAGGAGCTCCGAACCCGGAGGGAGAGAGAAAGAGACTGAGTCAGGGTTGCCGCCGGCGGCAGAGCCCAGTGAGGTGGCCCTGAGGGCTACTGCGAGCTGCCCCGGGCCCTCCTCACCATGAGTCGGGCAGTGTGACTTCAACATAGACATAGGAGACATTATGGAGCACACTTGCCTGAACTCAGGCTCCATCGCCATCCAGGACTCCAGTGATTTAGGGTGTGCAGGTTCCATCGGTCCGCCAGGTGCTGCACCCATGTCGACCTCTACCGGGGCGGCTGGGCTCACGTCGTCATCTGCGGACAACCCAGGTTGTGGCGGCTCCTCTTCAGCGACCCTAGGAAGGAGCTTGGAGAAAACGGGAGAGGAAAGACAGTTGGGGTCGCCAGCAGCGGCAGAGCCTGGTGAGGGGAGTCTGGATGCCACTGAGGGCTGCATCCGACTCTCCTCCTCAAGAGCCAGGCAAGATCTCTCAAAAACTGACAAGAGAACTACAGGAGAGATTACTTGCCTGTGCTTGAGCTCCACCGCTGTCCAGGACTCTGACGATGCCAATGATGATGTCCTGGACCCAGTTGGCTGGAGGTCTGGTCCGGAGGGTGACTCTGCTGTGGTGGCCCCCGCAGCAAGCACAATGGTGATTGCAGTCTCACTGTCACCATGCACCATCTTCCATGCCACCGGCTCATCTGGTGTGGCAGCCGGGGATTGCCTCACCGCTGGCCCCGGACCTGTACTCTTCAGGACCTCAGGTTCCTCTCCCCTCAAGCGACCTGGTTCTGGACCCGGCAAACTCGTAGGGGCACACATAAAGGGTTTGGAGAGGTCAAGTGAAGAGCTACTATATGCCACTGGAGCGGCGCACTCAGGGGACTGCAATCCCCAAGTCTCCTGGCCAGGGGACAGGCAAAATTGTTCATCAAAAGTGAAAGTTAAATGAGGAAGAACTTGCCTGTCCTCCTGGCTCTGGATGTCCCCAGCGGCCTCCGAGACATCTCCTCTCCTCTCTGAGCGTTCCTCCTCAATTCGACGGTCGATTAGGGCGAGTAAATCCAGTCTCACCTCCTCCGTCATCACACCCATGGATTGGGCGGCCCCCGGCCCGGAGGATGAAGCAGTCACGACCAGTGAAGGATGTTCCCATTCCTCCCTCTCGCGGTGCTCCTCTTCGATCCGGCGGTCTATCTGGGCTAGCAGGGACCGTCTCTCCTCCTCTGTCATAATATCAGGGGACGGAGCGTGCCAAGGCTCGAGGGATGGCGCAGGAGATCCGCGGGAGGAGGGTGTCTTCCTCCGCCGTGAGCGCTGCTTCCAGCGGGAGGATGGCTCCAACATCAGGGAGGCCCACTCCGGCTCCACGTCCGGCAGGGGAAAGAGGAAGGAGAGGATGTCGTCCACCCTCGGAACTAACCAGAGGTCGGGATGACGCCGCATGATGTCTTCAGCGGTGAGCCACGCCAGCCGAACGTCCTCGGGAGACTGCAGCCACTGAGCAGAAAAGAGTGCCTGCTCCAGTAGGTCCTGCTCTCTCAGCTCTCAGTAATGGCGAGGTGCAGCTGTTAAAGTGGCTAGTGAGTGTATTTATTAAGCCAGTTGAGCTCTAATTCCTAGGTTAATTAACCTTTTTAATTTTTTCAGTCAAAAGCTTTTTTTTTCCATTAATCTGTCTGCAACTGAACTGGTTGGTGTTATGTTTCAAAAACACACTCGTTTAACATCTGTAACTTTCAACACACCACACCTCTGAATGATGCAATTATGTAAATGGTTTAATGTCTCGGTGACCCTGTAGCGATGATGTCATTGGGCTGGCACATATTTGTGTCACACTAGCTCTAAAAAATCCCTTTGCAGCTTTTTTTCATGTAACAAAATACACAGCTTCACTGTCTTTTGTCAGTGTTATGTTTACGTGCATGCCAGCGTGGATGCATGTGTGTGCCGGTGTTGCTGTGGTGTCACCGGGCTGTCGCAGGCCTTTTGTCTGGCCCTGAGTTATGTGGAGCTGCATCTCCATCCCCGTCTTTGTTTGGCCCTGCTCTCCGTGCTCTCCCGCGGACCGGCGCCCCTCGTCCTATTTGTCGTGTTCTCTTAATTGCGCGTCACAATGATGTGACCCCTTGACCTTTTCCAACAACAGAGAAATTAATAGTGCTCCTCCCATCACGCCCTCGGCCACTCATCCGGCCAATCGGAGAACAGCGGGCTTTTCTTCGACCAAAGAAAATACTCACTCATACACACAAACACGCACAACTCACACAATGATATCAGTGACAGCAAAGCACACTGCAAACACACACACAGCTTTCATAGAGAGAGTTGGGTCAGACACCAACATTTTCACCCCACCAACAGCAGTGGTGTTGGTTGCCAGTAGTAGCAGTATCCATGGCGATGGCAGCCTATGAAGGGATCTTCGATCTGAAAGATGTCCAACAGACCAGGCGGGATAAAAACAGGGTGAGATACAGGGAGTGGACTCATTTAAGGACACTCAGCACACTCATGATCATGTGAAGACATAAATAATGATGGTGGGGTGAAAGGTCACTGTTTGGTACACAAACAATACCTAAATAACTCCACTTTAAAGTGGCATTTATAGTGACATGAACAGGTTTTTGCCATTAAATGCACTCCTTCAGTCCTTCCAAATCATCAAATGGATGTCACAAAAGAACAGAGGATCAGATCTCAGCATCTTTCATCCCAGATTATTATGAATGATATCATTTATTATTGTCATAGAGTGCCAGCATTCGCCAAGGCCCAGTGGAATTCTGATGTGGAAATGAACTCAGGGCATTTAGGCTGTGGACTTTTCCTGAGATCGAACACCCTGTGTTAAGAGATTCTGTGATCACTGGTCCATTACTTTTTGAATTGTTTTGCTTAGAATAGAATAGAATAAATCCATACAAACTTTAAAATTGACAAACATCATACTGTATGTGTAACTCATGGCAAAATTCAATCTGGATCAAAAGGGAATTTCTCTCTTGCTATTCATTTCATTTGAGATTTTTTTTTTTTCTGATTTAAGGCCTCATATGTGGAAGTAGAGGGGGCATGACTTAGTCTCTCTATTATGAACAAAATAGTAAAAATGAATAATAACAATGCTATTGTCATGCGGTGACCCTCGCGGATCACCATAAGACGCCAAGAGTCCACCAGTGAGTTTTGCGAAGATAGTGATTTATTAACACACAAAACAGGACAAGACTGTGAGCCGCACTCGGGAAAAACACACACAAATCAATACACAAGCTCACAGGGCGAACCCCAGCCACTACGAGCTAAACTGTGGCATAGCATGATACAACGAACCTGACATGAAGGTCTAATGACGCTCTGACAAGGCTTGACGAGGTTTTGACAGTACGTAGACAAAGTGTTGACAAGATGTTGACAATACTCCTGCAACCTTACCGCCGCTAGTGCCCGCTTTATGAAGGCGAACACTAACGGGCAGTAATGACACACAGCTGACCAGCCTTGACAGGCGGAAGCCCCACCGAGCACCTTCACAATAAGAGCCCGGTGAGGCCAGAATACAACCCACAGCTGTCAAGGCCGGCAGCGAGTAAAGCTTAGCCCGAGCGCGAACAGAACCCAGCGCTCGGGTCGTAACAGTACCCTCCCTCCGAGGGCGGGCTCAGAACGCCCCAAGGACCACCCTGCCCCCCCCCACCCCCCAGGGTGGGTGGCTGGGGGTAGGAGCGGAGGGAGAGAGACCAAACCCAGGAACAAAACAGTGACAAGAAAAACGACATACAGGACAATGACAAGAGTAACTACTCAGGTTAAATCAAAAAATGCACATGGAGAAAACGAAAAACCAGAACTACTGGGTCAGACATACTAAACACAAGACTATGACAAAATACCAAATATTCAAAATCAGACAAAATACACAGAAAAACAAGGCAACAGTAGAACATAACACCTGCTAGGGCAGCTGCAAGACATAACCAAGCACAAAATACACAGGACAGCAAGGACGAGAAAAAAAAACAGAACAATCACTGTGACGAATCACCCCAGAAAAACCACTACCCCCCCGACAGTTTATGCTGACCGGCGGAGACCAAGCGCCACAGGAACAGTTCAGGTGGTCTCCCCGCATCTAACAGCCAGCGGGCGGTCACAGGATTCGGGACATGACCAGGCGGCTCACCACAGTCCAACGCCCAGCACGTCTGCTCCTCCGGTGGTCGAACCAGGTCGCCCGAAAACACACACAACACGTCGGGTGGCCGACCCGGGGCGCCGAACCAGCGAAACAGTTCCTCAGGCGGCCGACCCATGTCCCTCAGCCACCAGTCCCGGAGAAAAACAGCCCGCGGCGGCCTCCCTGACGAGGACAAAACTTGGGAGAGCTGGGGCGAGCGAACAGGAGCCCCCACGGCCCCTGGCGATGATGCACAGGGGCGGTGACTCAGTAGAGGGGACAGATGGCCAGGATGAGCCTGTAATCCGTTCGGCGGTGAAAGGTCTGCAGCTCCTTCCCCGTCCGCGGACCACGCTGGCGCTGCACCTCCGCTGGACACCAATTGGGTCCCAGCTGCACCCACGTTGGACCCCGATTGGGCCAGAACCACACCCGCGGTGGACCCCGATTGGGCCTCTGACGCACCCACGTCAGACCCCGATTGGGCCTCCGGTGCACCCATGTTGGACCCCGATTGGGCCAGAACCGCTCCCGTGGTGGACCCCGATTGGGCCTCAGGCGCACCCACGTCGGACCCCGATTGGGCCACAGCAGCCTCCACGACGGACCCCGACTGGGTCGGTGCAGCTCCGCTGACGCTCTCCACTCCCGAACCTGGGACCTCCAACCCAGTGACTCTGACAGGTTGCACACCGGCGACACTGTAACAAGGCTCAGAAACAGGAAAACCGGGATCAGAATCACCGGTAGCAACAGAACCCAGTGAGACGAGCTCGGGCGCAGCAGGTGGCTGCTCCTCACTCGCCTCCCCGAGAGGCAGGCAAAAATGCTCCAACTAACTAACTAACTAGCTAACCTGCACTTATATAGCGCTTTTCTAGTCACAAAGACCACTCAAAGCGCTTTCACTAATACTAACCCCTCTATTCTAAGGGCCTATAGGAAACAGATATCTAGGGACAATTTAGAACAGCCAATTAACCTAACATGCATGTCTTTGGATTGTGGGAGGAAACCGGAGCCCCCGGCGTAAACCCACGCAGCACAGGGAGAACATGCAAACTCCACACAGAAAGGTTCCAACCCCTGCCAACCTGGGGATTTGAACCAGGAACCTTCTAACTGTAAGGCAACAGTGCTAACCACTGCACCACCGTGCTGCCCAACACAGGGGACAGAGACAAAAGAGGGAGCAGTTGCCTGCACTCGGGTTCTGTTGCCACCCAGGACTCCGACGATCCAGGTTCAGGGCGGCGACTCTTGTCAGCAGGCTCGAACTCAGCTGCGTCGGGCTCCGCAGCTGGCAGGATGTCATTTGCAGCCTGAGGTTCCTCCCACGCTGCTGTCCACGCCAATGACCCGTATGGCGTGGGGGGCAGGGGACCCTCGACCCACTGGCTTGGACTGCTCCGGTGAGGAGACCCGGGGACGCTTCTTCGTCGGCTCAGGCTCCGGGCCACAGTCCGCTCTTCTCCGTCCACGACATGGCTGCAGGACTGGATCCAGGCTTTCCAGCACTGCAGGCCCCCTCTTCATCCGACGATGTTGGCTTGGCGTCACGGACCGCTCGACAGGGGGGGACACAGAGGCAGCAGGTTGAGTAATTCTTTCTACAGCAGGTGGAGGAAGCTTGGAGGGCTGCGAACCCCGAATTCCGCCCCCAGGAGTCAGACAAGGCAGATCATAATCAAGATGTAACAAATTATCATGCACTTGCCCTTCTCCCAGGGAAGAGATGGTTCCTGCTGTAGGGGACGTTGTTCCTCCTTCTCCCCGCTGGATGGCGACAGAGGGCCCCCTGGAAGGACGAGGTGGGGCCGCTCTCAGCGGTTCGCTGACGGCCTCCGCCGGCAGCAGGTCCAGCCGGGGATTCTGCTGAGGGTGACCTGGGCCGTTGCGCCGACGTCGTCGTCGGCCCCCAGATGGCGCGCACTCCTGGACCAGTTCCGGGACAGGAACGGGACTCCAACGCGGGGAGCAAGGATGCCTCCTCCTCTGCTTCCAGCTTTCTTCCTCCTCCATTCCACGAAGTATCTCGCGCTGTGTAGCGAGTTCTTCTCTCCTCAGAGTCACCTCTGGGTGATGGTCATAATGGAGAGGGAGGTTGTCCAGGAGTTCCTCAGCGCAGTCTAGGTGCCAGCGCATATAGCGGGAGTTGACGTCGAAGGTAGCGGCGAGGAGCGCCCCGTCGACGTACTCCAATGCGCTCGCTAGCTCCTTGCCCAGGCGCTGACTGCGGCCCCTGGATGACGGCATTCTCCCAGACGTTGACACCCAAACAGGGAAGAACAATTGTCCAATTACTGCAAAAACTCACGGTGAAAGGCGTCTCAGTGTGGCGTCTCCGTTTAGACGTCCTGGCAGGAGTATACTGTCATGCGGTGACCCTCGCGGATCACCATAAGACGCCAAGAGTCCACCAGTGAGTTTTGCGAAGATGGTGATTTATTAACACACAAGACAGGACAAGACTTTGAGCCGCTCTCGGCAAAAACACACATAAATCAACGAACCTGACATGAAGGTATAATGACGCTCTGACAAGGCTTGACGAGGTTTTGACAGTACGTAGACAAGATGTTGACAATATTCCTGCAACCTTACTGCCGCTAGTGCCCGCTTTATGAAGGCGAACACTAACGAGCAGTAATGACACACAGCTGACCAGCCTTGACAGGCGGAAGCCCCACCGAGCACCTTCACAATAAGAGCCCAGTGAGGCCAGAATACAACCCACAGCTGTCAAGGCCGGCAGCGAGTAAAGCTTAGCCCGAGCGCGAACAGAACCCAGCGCTCGGGTCGTAACAGCTATAAACAGAATAAAAGGGAATATACAGTCATGTGAAAAAATTAGGACACCCTGTATAACCCTGTGTTTTTTTAACATATGTATTTGGACATATGGATATTTAATATCAATGTTAAAAATACTGGGAGATTCATGTAATACAACTAAACAATTAAGATAAGATAAGATAAGATAAGATAAGATAAGCCTTTATTAGTCCCACAATGGGGAAATTCCAGGATTGCAACAGCACAGGGATAGCAACACTCAGAGCAACAATCAGATGGCAAGAAAAAAACAAGAACAGCTAGTATACATATGTACATATTACTATATATATATATATATATATATAGACACACAGTGCAGAGCATTGTGGTTGGTGAATGTGCAGCAGAAAGTCTAAGCTCTCTCTCCCTCCGCGGGTGCGGTGGGCCAGCTGGATGTCTTTGGGCATGATGGTGGAGACCCTCTTGGCGTGGATGGCGCACAGGTTGGTGTCCACGAAGAGACCCACCAGGTAGGCCTCGCTGGCCTCCTGCAGAGCCATGACGGCGGAGCTCTGGAAGCGCAGGTCGGTCTTGAAGTCCTGAGCGATCTCCCTCACCAGGCGCTGGAAGGGCAGCTTATGGATGAGCAGCTCCGTGGATTTCTGGTAGCGACAGATCTCTCTCAGAGCCACGGTACCGGGCCTGTAACGGTGAGGCTTCTTCACTCCGCCGGTGGCCGGAGCGCTTTTTTGAGCAGCCTTGGTGGCTAGCTGCTTCCTGGGGGGCTTTTTCCTCCAGTAGATTTACAGACGGTCTGCTTGGTTCTTGCCATCGCTCTTTATTATTCTGTCTTATATTTCTTGCACGCCGCCTAAACTCCAGCCCGGCACCCGCGTCGTTTTCGCCACAGTTCCTCGGCATGTCGAGCTTCTCCGTTAGCACTGGGTGGTGGTTGGAGCTTGCTAGCCAGCTAGCTAGCTCTTTTCTGCTGTACCCCGCTGCAAACAGTGGCTTCGTCCGCCGACTCGGGAGACCCTTGGGGCGATCTGTGTGTCCGTGATATATATATATAGAGTGAAAGGTGTAGAAAGAAGAAGGAAGATAAGAAAAGGGCAGTTGCAAACGGCAGCCAACTCGTGTGGCGCCGCCGGTCCGGCGGAACCGGAACCGGAAAAAAAAAAAAATTAAAAGTGAATTAAAGCTTTTTTCAAATTTTCTGTAAAATGTAATTCTTGTGGAGGAAGGAATTAGACGAGACCACAAGCTGACGACACTGACTTTATTCTCCTCTATCAAACATAACAGACTGACTCTGAGTGCCAGAGCGAACTCTCTTATACACTTTATTCCCGCCTCCGGCACCCAGGGTAATCACATTAACATACAAGTTGTGAAACATGCACACACATCCACATACACATTAACATACCGTCACAGATCAGGTCTTGATACAATACATTTGCACCCCTGTGTCCTCAGGTGTGAACCTGGCACAGCGGGGGCGGAAGGCACATGTTTCTTTGGCTTTATACCCCCTAGCGCGCTGGTGCCCTTAGCTGGCTCTTCTCGCCTTTTCCCCATTACCATTTCTAACTACCTTCTCCCCCATCAACCCCCTGTCCTGGGTGAAGTGCCATGTCCTCTTGTGTCCCCCACATTCTAAACAAATGTGACCCATGCTGGTAAAATGAATCACTTTGAGGAAATTATCAAAACTGAGGTAACATTTTTTTCCATATTCTGTATTGAAAGACCTTCAAAATGATATTTAATTTGTAGGAATTGAGCAAAAACAGACACCAGAAAAAGACGATTTGTTTATACTTTGGCTAGGTTTAAAACTTGTGTTCGATCGGTCAGAAGTTACGTCTTCTGTAAAAACATATGTATTTTTAGAAAATACGTTTTCTAAGCTTTCCAATGATACCAGGGACTCATGGTTTTTTTCCCGGGACTTGCCGCTAGCAAACAAAGAAAGAGTCATGATTTATGACTTCTCCTGCCTGCAGCTCATAATGACGCAGTGCGCATTCCGACTCATTTTGCCAGCACGGGTCACAAATAGTGACTAATAAATTAGGATACCCCCCCATCTTTTTTAGGACACCCCCACATTCATTCCCACTTAAATGGCTAAAATAAATGTTAAAAAATGCAAATGAAAACAAAAACAAGGTTACATATTGATATGTGAACATTTCTTAATAAAGAACTGAATATTTAAAGGGGTGTCTCACATGACTGTAGCAGCATATAAAAGAGGTGGTATCGCTTCTTACTGAACCATGTCCTTTCGTATTCTCTATGGGGAAAAAAATCATCATTGACTCATTTTAATCATATTTGACTCTAGACACACACTTTGGCTGCTCCCTATTTGGGGTCAAGGGTCTGCATATTTGATTTGACAAGAATTTTACATAGGATGCCTTTACTGATACAGCCCTCCCCATTTACCCAGGCTTGGGACCGGCTCAAGGAGTACACTGGTTTTATGCTTCTTCCTATGGCTGGGTAATCAACTTTCCTTTCCCTATTCTATTTATGCTGAGCACCAAGCTAAAAGGGGGAAAGTACCAAATGGTCTTTGGTATGACCTGGCTGGTGCTTGAATCCAGAACCTCCCAGCTGCGGGGCAGATATTGTACCACTAGGCCACCACTCTGTTTTTAATCAAATTTGACTGTAATTTTTTTAAATTATGAACATTTATAGTTTAATAGATTATAGAACATCTCATTCATGGCCAATATTTTACAAATTTTCTCACTTAGTGATTTTAGTGTCATCAGTTCTCAGCAGCGCTCAGCTTAATAGGTGATTTCTGTAATCAGAAAGGCCTAATTGGAGATTTCTGGAGGAAACGACACCCCCAATCCCCTAGACCAGGGGTGTCAAACTCAAATTCACAGTGGGCCAAAATTAAGCAGTGAAGTAAAGTCACGGGCCAAACTCAATATTTATTGAAAAATTAACTGCAACTGATATGTAATGTTTAACCTTTTCATATGGAAACAAACTTTAGTTTTGCTTAAACACAGAATCTGGAACAACCAAAGCTTGATATTACAAACACATGAGAAATTAAATTTGAAATAAAAGACACATCAGTGGTATTCATTTCTTATTTAAATAAATAAATAAAGTATGTCTCTCCCCGTATCCTTTCAAATTCCTTTTTAAAGTAAATCTTTTTCAAAGCAAACAACAAAAGAACCAAAAATAATAATGTCATTCAATAAAAATCCAACATTTCAACTATTAACAGACCATGCCTTGCAGTAGAAAAAGTGCATAAATAACAGATATATTCAAGCTCAGTTTGCTACACTCTGATTTACTCTGCACATTGGTCTAAGCCAGATACCTGGCATCTTTTCTTAGATACAAGTTCATCAATGTCTGGGGTCAGGCTCTGAGCTGAGGAAAACCTCAGGACGGAGTGAAGGTGTTCATCAGTGAGTCGACTTCTGTGAGGTGTTTTGTTCACCTTCATCATAGAGAACAGTTGTTCACATAGATATGTGCTGCTGAACACTGAGAGCATCTGAGCAGCTTGGGTGCGTAATTGAGGCATTGTGTCGGGGAGGAAACATGGAAACCGCGCAGCACCAACAGAGTCATATTTTGATTTGAGCATGTCATTACATTGGAGTTCAATTAGCTCCATTTGGAGGCTGGTTGGTGCGCTTTCCACGTCGATCGCAAACGGGTTACTGAGCAGTTCAAATCTCCCTTTCTGAGCCTCAAAGTCGGCAAATCGCCGGGAAAACTCGGCGCTGAGCGCGTTGATTTTTTCAGCAAACTGTGCGCTAGGCAGCACGGCAGGAGAAATTTGCTCTGCCATGGTTTGGCAGCACGGAAAATGACCCAAGTTTCCTTGCAGCATCTGAGTCTTCCACAGACACAACTTAGTTTTAAAGGCCCTCACTGCTGCCTACATGTCTGTGATGATGTGGCCCCGTACCTGAAGCTACAGGTTAAGCACATCGAGATGGCTCACAATGTCAGACAGAAATGCAAGCTCACACAGAAACTTTGTATCTCTCAGCTCTGTTGTGTCCTTCCCTTTGTTTTCCATAAACTGACAGATTTCCTCACGTAGCTCAAAACATCTGTTCAGTACTTTTCCTCTGCTTAGCCATCTCACCTCTGTGTGATAGGGCACATCTCTGTATTCCGAATCCAACTCCTCCAGAAAAGACTTGAACTGCCGGTGATTCAAACCTTTGGCTCTTATGAAGTTGACTACTCGTTTTATAGAGCTCATAACATGTTCCATTTGCAGAGCTCTGCCACAGAGCGCTTCCTGATGTATGATACAGTGATAAACTGTAAGTTCACCTGCATCTTCCTCCCGCATCTTCTCCTGAATCCTGCCGACCAATCCACTCTTTTGACCGCACATCGCGGGCGCACCATCTGTCGTCAGTCCCACAAGTTTATCCCAAGGCAGGCTCATTTCAGTTATACATTTGGATACCTCTTCAAAGATATCTTTTCCTGTGGTGGTGCCATGCATTGATTTTAATCCTAAAAGTTCCTCTGTGACGCACAGGCTCGAGTCTACTCCACGGATGAAGATTGACAGCTGGGCAGTATCAGACGTGTCGCTGCTCTCATCCACAGCAAGGGAGTATGCAATAAAATCTTTTCCCTTTTTTATTAGTTGTTCATGTAGATTAGTGGAAAGCTCACACACGTGCTCAGCCACGGTGTTTCTGCTCAGGCTCACATTTAAAAATTCTTGCTTTTTATCTGGGCGCACGATGTCGCAAACTTTGACCATGCACTTTTTGACAAACTCTCCCTCATTAAAGGGCCGGGCTGATTTTGCTATCTCTGCTGCCACAATAAAGCTGGCCTTTACAGCAGCTTCACTTTTTGATTTTGCTTTCATGAACATAGTCTGCCGGCAAACCAGACTCATTTTCATCTCCTCCACCTTCTGCAGCTTCTGCTTTACGTCCAGGTCCTTGTACTTTTCATAATGTTTTGTTTCATAGTGTCTTCTTATGTTATATTCTTTCGTTACAGCCACGTTAGCTCCGCACACAAGACAAACAGGTCTGTCCTTTATATTCGTGAACAGATAATCTGCCTCCCACCTGTCTTGAAAGCTCCTGTTGTCCATCTTTCGTTTGGCCATTTTTGTGGAGGGTGAAATTAATTTGTCCGATGTGACTGGAGCATGGTTGTCAATGACTGTCAACAGAAAAAAGGAGCGCTTGCCGGTTTCGACTGCGCGCCAACATACTAGCAAAGCATTGTGGAATTTGTAGTATTAGCGGTATAGTATATACCGCGGGCCAGCTCCAATGCACATTTGATATGATCTCGCGGGCCAATTATAATTACACTGCGGGCCAAATTTGGCCCACGGGCCTGAGTTTGACACGTGCCCTAGACAAAAAGACCAAAAATATAGATAATATCTAGAAATTTGCTTTACCCCACTCTCTATCTGTGGTGCTGTCTGTTGTACTGAAGTAATTCCTACTGTGAAAAAGTAACAAAACATGATGAGCTGATTGTTGCCTAGATTAAAAACGCAGAGATTGTTGAATGACCTGTTGGCCTCATCTCTCAACAATCTCCTAAAGCCTCAAAAAAAACTTTCTGTGTAAATGTTTGGGAGATCATTGTGTGTGTGTAAATGTAACTCCTGAGTAATTTAATTTAGTCTAAACTACAAAATGGAGCTTTTATTTTTTCAGAAACAAACCCACTGAAGTCAAAGCTGATGTTTTCTCTAATAGGGGTCATTAATGGTGACCATTTAGAAACTCAGGCTTTAATGACATGGTTGAAAAGGGAAGTGTAGCCATACTCATTCAATTCTGAGAAGCATCGTGGCTTAGATTTTCCACCAATGCAACTGGGTCATATGACATACAGTAGATGAATGGATTGAAGACTGCAGTTAATTTTGTGACCACAAGGTGTCCTGAGTTTTTACAAAGTTCCGCAGAATGGCTGGATTCTGGTGGGATTCCTGTGCAGATGTTTATGTTTGTATTTGATTCTAAGGCTTAACGCTCTCTCTGATCCTCAGGTGATTTATCGAACTCTCCCCAAGTGGGAGTCTCTGGATCCATTTGGGATGAAGGGCCAGCAGCAGCTGAGGGTGACCAACATCCGAATCAGGCTGCTGAAGCAGCAGGTGTGTCCCTGCCAGGCTAAAGACCTCACCTCCATGAACAAAGCTCTTCCAACTCACCACTTTTCCATCTATGACCTGATTGTGAAGGGAAGCTGCTTTTGTAATGGCCATGCGGAGCACTGTGTTCCTGCACCGGGATACCAGCCCATCAGAGACCGGACCAACCACGTGGTAAGAGAGGAGCAATTTTTACTTGGAGAAATTTATCTGAATTCAGTTCACTGTAATAGTAAAATTTTTGCTGTTGCTCTAAGTTTGAGTCAGTAGTCATTAGGGGTGCACGATAATAGGAAAACATGTGATATGTGTTGTTGTTGAATATTACGATAATGATATGATTTGTACTATCTGAGTAAATACTTGAGTGTTTGTGATGTGATCCACAGTTCACTAAAATGTGCTGAGTCACTTCTGGTTCATATGCTAAAAAGATGTATTTGAAAGATTTGTACAGCAAATCACTCAGTGCTGTACTGGAGCCCCAACTGCCTACCACTCTGAACTGAGAGTCAGCTGCTGGCGGAGTTCGTTCCCTGCTCTCCAGTTTGTTCACTATAGGTGGATGATTCAGCTGGTGATCCCTGGCTTTCAGTACAGTTCCAGTACATGATTCAGTACAGTATGTTCACCCATAAAAACTAGTACATTCAAATGAATGAATGAATGAATGAATTTATTTATTTCGGATAGTACATTACAGGTTAAAAGAAACTGTATAATATAACAACAAGGTCAAATTAGACAAAGACTCCTTCTACTATACAATTCCACGTGAGTTATCCGAAATGGGTGATGGCTGAAGCCGCAGCTTATATTGCCCACCCATATTCCATCCAAGAATTCAAAGGAGAAAAAAGAGAAAACAAGACAAGAGCGATTACAATTTAAAACAAGGCTAAGACAAAATATGACTGAGAGAAAAAGAAAACTGAGCTAGTCTAAGTTAAGCGGTTACTATTCAAAAACAAATCTAAGACATAGTGTCACAGAGAAAAAAGAAAAACTAAGCTATAACACAACACAGGCTGGAAATGTCAATCCTTATGTGAGTTTACATGTCGTCTTGTAAATATGTTTGGAGTATTTCTTCCTTTAGTTTTTGTTTAAATTGTCCAAGCTTTGTACATGATTTTAATTCAGGTCCAAAATCGTTCCATAATCTGACACCTTGCACTGAAATACAGTGTTGCTTGGTAGTTGTTCTCACTGTAGGCTTTTGAAATATACATGTTCCTCTGAAGTGATATCGTTTCTCCCTTGTTTGGAACAACTTTTGGATATTTGCGGGCAGTGATAGATTCTTCACTTTGAACATTATTATTGCGGTTTTAAAGTCGATCAGATCTTTCAACTTGAGAGTTTTTTGTTTAAGAAAAAGTGGGTTTGTTGGTTCCCTGTAAGCTGCTTTGTTGATTATTCTAATAGCTCTCTTTTGAAGCATAAAGAGTGGATATATGTTTGTTTTATATGTATTTCCCCATACTTCATTACAATATGTCATGTATGGGAGTATTAATGAATGATACAAGGTGTATAGTGTGGGTTGATTCAGCAAATTTTTCACTCTGTGTAATATTGCAATTGATTTGGATACTTTACCTTTTATATAATTAATATGTGGCTTCCAACACAGTTTGTTATCAATTATTACTCCAAGGAATTTAGTTTCGGATACCCTTTCAATCTCTACACCATTTACACTGAGTTTGGGTACTGGGTAGTTGTGATGGTTGTTAAAGACTATAAATTTTGTCTTGCTTAAATTGAGTGTTAATTTGTTTGAATCAAACCACAGTTTCAGCTTTCCTAATTCCTTTCCGAGTGTATCCAGAAGTTGTTCCAAATTGTTTCCACTGCATAGCAGGTTAGTGTCATCAGCAAACAATATTAAGTCCATTTTTTCTGAAACTTTACATATATCATTTATATACATATTGAATAATAATGGTCCCAAAACTGAACCCTGTGGGACTCCACAGGTGACCTTCAGTAGCTCTGAGTTTTTGTTGTTAACACATACAAACTGATATCTATTCTTTAAGTAACTTCTTAACCAGGACAGTGCTACCCCTCTAATACCACAATTTTGTAGTTTCTTTAATAATAGATTGTGATCTACTGTATCAAATGCTTTTTTAAGATCCAGGAATACTCCAACTGAATACTCTTCATTTTCAATGGCTGTTGATATTTTTTCTGTAAATTCCATTAAGGCATATGCTGTTGTCCTTTTGTGTCTGAACCCATATTGCTGCTCACACAATAAATCATTCTTCAGTATGAAGTTGTCAATTCTCTCATAGAATATTTTTTCAAGTATCTTGGAAAATTGCGGTAATAGTGAAATTGGTTTGTAGTTGGAGAGTTCCCCTCTGTCGCCTGTCTTGTAAATCGGAATTACTTTAGCTATTTTCATTGCATTGGGAAATATACCTGATTGGAGAGACAGGTTACAGATATACGTCAGTGGTTTCACTATGCATTCGATAACAGTTTTGACTAGTAGCATATCAATACCATCGCAGTCAGTAGATGTTTTACTTTTGAACGATTTAACAATTTCAATGACCTCTCTTTCGTCTGTGTTCTTTATGAAGATGGTGTCTTTTACAGCAGTGTTATTGCATATTGAATCACCTGTTGGCACCGTAGTGGGTATTTCTCGGGCCAGTTTAGGTCCAATGTTAACAAAAAAATTATTAAATTCAACTGCAGGTGAAGCTATATTCACATTCGGAGTCGATTTATTATTTTTTGGAATGTTAGTTGGGTAGCTGGTATTTCTGCTTTTATTTCCAAGGATACTGTTGATTATTGTCCATGTATTTTTAATATTGTCTTTGTTTTTTTCCAGTTCTTTACTGTAATAGTCTCTTTTACTACATCTTATTATATATGTTAACTTATTTTTGTATGTTTTATACCGCTGCTCTGCTTCTTTTGTCCTTTTCTTTATGAAAGCTTTATATAATAAATTTTTCTTTTTACACGCCTTTTGTAGTCCTTTGGTTAGCCATGGTTTGTCAGTAAATTTGTGTTTAAGCTTTTTTTTAACTAATGGGCAGTTTTTTTCATAAAGAGTGGTTACAATGTTTATAAATGTGTCATAGGCTTCATTTACATCTGATACATAGACTTCTGTCCAGTCTTGCTTCAGCAAGTCCTCTTTAAAAGAACTGATTGCGTTTGGTGATTTGTGTCTGAACGATTTTGAGATTTTTTCTGGGTTGGGCCCCGTGTGGCCATGGATAAGTGCAAAGATTGGCAAGTGGTCGCTTATATCATTTATCAATAATCCACTTTCTATTTTCTTGTCGAGAACATTGACAAACAGGTTGTCAATAAGTGTAGCAGAGTGAGCTGTGATTCTACTGGGATGTGTTATTGTGGGATATAGACTCATGCTGTACATAGAGTTCATGAACTCTGTAACTACATTTTGTTGATGTGGATTAAGTAGATCAATATTGAAATCTCCACAAATTGCTACCATTTTCTTACTAGTAATATTATTGTACAGCTCGACTAATTTATCTCTGAATGTCTCAATGCAAGTTCCCGGCGTTCTGTATATGCAGCTTATGATTAGATTTTTTGTTTTGTCTAGGTCAATCTCAACAGTAACACATTCCAGAATCCCTGGTAGTGCTGAGGACATTTCATTTACAAGCTTACATCTATATAGGTCATCAATATACAGTGCAACACCACCACCCTTTTTTTGAGATCTGTTAATGTTAAACATCTGATATCCCTCTATTGCCATCAGGGGAGCCTGGTCTTCATTAAGCCAGGTTTCAGAGACTGCTATGGCTGTGAATTTTCTGTTTAGCTGTTTTAAATAGTCCTGAATCTGTGAGAAGTTTTTGTTAAGACTTCTGCTATTGAAGTGTATTATTGACAGTTTACCATCTAATTGCACTTGACTTTTGAATTGCTTTTCAGTGTAATATTCACAGTGGTTGTGAATATTATTGAAAAAGTGGTTATCAGGATCAATATCATTCTCCATCTCTTGTGGTTTATGTTCAGCATAGTGGCATATTTTTAGAGTTTGAGTTTCCTCACTCTGTGTTTCATAGTCAGTGTTCATCTGTATTTATCTAAGTCAGTAGCATCTCTGATCATTATACTTTTTGCTTGTTCAGGTGTTCCATTTAGTTTAATCCAAATTCTACAATTTCTTGTCCAGGTTGTCTGTATCTTATTATGTTTCTTTAGCATCCGTGCCTGCCGTGCTAATTCAGCGTTTTTTTTTGTCAGGTGTTCATTTAGGTAAACTTGAGTTTCCTTTAGTTTTTTGGCCTGCCTCAGTATGTCATTTTTCACCCTCCTGTTCACAAAGCGCATCACAATTGATTTCTTTGTTTTGTTATCTTTCTTCGGTAAAGCATAACAGGCTGAGATCGCATTGGCTTCTACCTTAATGTCTTTATCATTAAGGAACTGAAGCACTTGGTTTTCTAAGGACATTGATTCACTTATGGAAGCATGTTCACCACTCAGTCCTGTAGCGGCATGGGCGTACGACTGATATCTGATGTCTAGTCCACTTATAACTATGTCATCAATGCGAGAACCTTGTTCAAGATCCTCGACGCGTTGCTCCAAAAGACGCCCGTGTTGCTCCAGGTCCATAATTTTTTTGTCTTTTTCTTTTATTATTGAATGTAGGGCTTGTACCTCCTGTATTAGGTCTAATATTTTGTCCTGCTGGCTAGTCACTTTGGCCAATTCTTCTAACACAAAGTTCAGAGTTTTTTTAATTTCTTCCATTTCCTCTTTTTTGGGTGGCATTTTACTGACCTGTGGATAGAAATAAGCAGAGAATCCGGCTAGGCCTCAACTAGCTCGGTCGCTACTGGAGCCGCCGCTTCTGCGCAGCTTCTCCGCCGAGTGACGCTGCTCAGCTCCGCAGATCACCACCGTCTATCGCCGGCGCCTGCCTCCGTCTACCTGGCCAGTTATGTCGTGCACCGCCGGCGCAGCCGGAATCCATCCAAATGAATCGCTCATGAATGTTACAGCACTATTACGTATACCATGGTAATATCTCTCTGCTTTAGCCACAAGTTCTTCTTTGCCTACATTTTCCTCCAATATCTCCATCTGCTATAACTTCTTCCTTCTTCTGCAGTTGCCATCAACCCTGGTTATTCTTCTGTGTTTAAGTGCATTACTGCCACCTACTTTGTTGGAGTGTAAATACCACTCCAGAATGGTGGAGCATGAATGCATAAGCACATGAAAAATGTTACTGCTATTCAAACCTTCTTCTGTAATACCCATATTGCACATGTTGATCTTATAGTTATCATGATAACTGTAAGATTTTAATATAGTGTCAAGAGCTACTAGTCATCCGACATGAAACTTTGGGTACAGTTTGACCAGATGTATCATCACATCAGCTAATGTATTAATGAAATTTAGGAGGACTTTCTCTATCGCCATCCTGGCAGTGTGGAAAATCCACTTTTTTTTTTCATTAGTCAACTATTCACACCAGTTAGGTGTGAAATTTCCCCTACACAGAGTTGTATTTTATTCCACTTCAGCTGTTTCAGGTAATGTTCTTGGTGACAGTGGAGCAGTTTGGGCATGCTAGCCCCAAGCTCATTTGCATGTCATGAATGATGCCCATAACGACACATAACAGCTGCATGGTGGTACAGTGGTTAGCACTGTTGCCTAACAGCTAGAATGTTCCAGGTTCACATCCCCAGGCTGGCAGGCGTAGGAACCTTTCTGTGTGGAGTTTGCATGTTCTCCCTGTGCTGCGTGGGTTTTCTCCGGGAGCTCCGGTTTCCTCCACAATCCAAAGACATGCATGTTAGGTTAATTGGTCATTCTAAACCAGGGGTCTCAAACTCATTCCATGGAGGGCCAAGACCCTGCAGGTTTTACCTCCACCCAGTGTCTTCAACAGGTGATTTCACTGAATTTCTTCCCACTGATTGCTGATCAATGAAAACACCTGCTGAAGACACTGGGTGGAGGTAAAACCTGCAGGGTCTTGGCCCTCCATGGAATGAATTTGAGACCCCTGTCTAAACTGTCCCTAGGTATCTTTCGCCTATAGGCCCTTAGAGTAGAGGTTAGTACTAGTGAATAGCTTTGAGACTAGAAAAATATATAAGTGCAGGTCCTTAATGTTACAAAGTCCTTTAAGTTCGATGAACATCAGATGTGATGCTTATGCTAGCTGTTGTAGCTAACATAATCATCTCAGGCGATTTCAACCATGTTTCACTGTCTCCCATTCTACCCACGTTCACCCAGTATGTCACATGCCACACTAGAGACAATAAAACACTGGATTTATTCTACGCAAACACTAAGGAGGCGTACACCTCATCACAACTACCCCCACTCGGGAGATCGGATCACAACTTGGTTCATCTCCGGCCGGTGTACAAACCCCTAGTGCACAGACAACCTCCGGCCATGCACACTGTGGAGTTATGGTCTGAGGAGACAATGGACACCCTAAAGGGCTGTTTTGAAGCCACCGCCTGGAAGCAGCTCTGCGATCCACATGGTGAGGACATCGATGGCCTCATTCACACCTTCACGGGCTACCTCAGCTTCTGTGTGGACAAATCCGTTCCCACCAAGACCATACGGCGTCACTCAAACAACAAACCCTGGATCAACCCTGAGATAAAAACACTTCTGAGAGAGAAGAAGAGGATCTTCAGGTCGGGGAACAGGGAGATGCTGAAGTCCGTACAGAGGGAGCTGAGGAGAAAGATCAGAGAAGGCAAGGACAGCTTCAGGAAGAAGATGGAGGACAAGCTGCAACAGAGCGACATCAGCGGGGTCTGGAGAAACCTCAAAACCATCTCGGGGCTCCAGAATACCTCCCCCCAGGCCACAGGGGGCAGGGAGTGGGCGAACAACCTGAATCTGTTTTTCAATAGATTTGACCAACCGCCCTCCCCCCTGACTGCACAACAACCACTGCTGCCTCTAAAGAAATCAAGTCCTGCTGCCCACTCCCCACTCTACCAACACCCCCCCACTCCCAACACACAGCCCCCCATCCTGACCCTGACCAGGACCCAGGTGAGGACGGAGCTGAGGAAGATCAAGGCGAGGAAGGCGCCGGGACCGGACGGCATCAGCGCAAAGCTCCTCAAGTCCTGTGCAGACCAGCTGTGTGGGATTGTGACGTATATCTTCAACATGAGCCTGAAACTGGGGAGGGTACCACAGCTGTGGAAAACATCTTGTGTGGTACCTGTACCAAAAACTTCCCACCCCAAAGACCTGAACAGCTACAGACCGGTGGCCTTGACGTCCCACTTGATGAAGACCCTGGAGAGACTGCTCCTTGCTCACCTCCGCCCCCTGGTGGAACCAGCGATGGATCCACTCCAGTTCGCCTACCAGCATGGCATTGGGGTGGAGGATGCGGTGATCTTCCTCCTTCACCGTTCTCTGTCCCACCTGGAGAAGCCCGGGAATATGGTGAGGATCATGTTCTTTGACTTCTCCAGTGCTTTCAACACCATCCAACCGATGATCCTGAAGGACAAGCTGCTGCGCGCAGGGGTGGACCAGCACCTGTCATCATGGATCCTGGACTACCTCACGAACCGGCCTCAGTTTGTGAGAACCCGGGACTGTGTGTCCGACACGATCATCAGTAGCACGGGGGCCCCCCAGGGAACGGTGCTGGCTCCCTTCCTGTTCACTCTTTATACTGCGGACTTCTCACACAACACAACACACTGCCATCTACAGAAGTTCTCTGATGACTCTGCGATCGTTGGCCTCATCTCCAATGGAGATGAAGCTGAGTACAGAGGGCTTATCCAGGACTTCGTGGACTGGTGCCATCGGAACTGCCTCCAGATCAACGCGAGGAAAACTAAGGAGCTGGTGGTGGACTGCCGCAGGCATGGGCAGCCCCTCACAGTACCAGTAAATATACAGGGAACAGACATCGAGATGGTGACATCCTATAAGTACCTGGGTATTCATCTGAACAATAAACTAGACTGGTCACACAATACTGATGCACTCTACAAGAAGGGACAGCGCAGGCTGTTCCTGCTGAGGAGACTCAGGTCTTTTGGTGTACAAGGGGCGCTGCTGAAGTCATTCTATGACACGGTGGTGGCATCAGCCATCACTTTTGGAGTGGTCTGCTGGGGCAGTGGCATTACTGCAGCCGATAGGAAGAGACTGAACAAACTGATTAAGAAAGCTAGCTCTGTCCTGGGGCAGCGCCTTGATCCGATGGAGGAGATAGGAGAGAGAAGGACGGTGGCTAAACTGTCATCTCTGCTGGAGTCCGAGTTCCACCCTATGCAGGACATACTGAATGCACTGAGGAGCTCATTTAGCAGCAGACTACATCATCCCAGGTGCACAACCGAGAGGTTTCGTAGGTCCTTCCTACCAACGGCTGTCAGACTGTACAACCTAAGCAGGGCTGCTCGCAGAGATAGCAAAAAGACGTAACAAACTAATAGTTTTTTGAATGCAAAAGATGCAATAGACTTACACAATGGTCCTCTCCGGCATACAACTAGGAACATACCGGTCGCTATGGAGGGTGAGAATATGTATGGGCACATAATCATACCATGTAGGATAACTAAGTAGACGGTTATGCTGTTTCATTCCATCTAGCAACAATGCTCTGCACTGTGTGTGTTTATATATTTGCATATTTATTCCATCTAGCTACAATGCTCCGTACTGTGGGTGTTTATATATTTATATATCTACATATTATTCCATCTAGCTACATTGCTCCGCACTGTGTGTGTTTATATACTTGCATATTTATTCCACCTAGCTGCAATGCTCCGTACTGTGGGTGTTTATATATTTACATATTTATTCCATCTAGCTACAATGCTCTGCACTGTGTGTTCATATATTCATATATTTATTCCATCCAGCTACAATGCTCTGCACTGTGTGTCTGTGTGTGTGTGTATATATATATATATTTTATAGTAATACGTACATATGTTTATTAGCTGCTCTTGCTTGCTTGTTTTTTTTTTCTTGCCTTCTGATTGTTGCTCTGAGTGTTGCTATCCCTGTGCTGTTGCAATCCTGGAATTTCCCCGTTGTGGGACTAATAAAGGCTTATCTTATCTTATCTTATAAGTGCCTCTCTGTACCAACATATAACATTTGCAACTGAACATCAACTACATACCATAATTTTATTGCAGCTTCTTGGCTATTTTAAGCCATATGTTGTCCTTGATCTGATCATTCAAGTACTCATTGTGGAATTTATCATAAATAATTTTATTTTTCACCCTCATTTTGAACTGGTCCAACATGTATTTCTACTGTCCACTGGGATCCATGTTCATGCGGATATTTTTTTTATCCCGAATGAATGTTTCACAGCGGTATGAATATAATAATCAAGTGAATCTGTTCAAATACATTTTGAAAATGCACACTTGGGGTGAAATGGTCTTTAGAGATTGGAATATTTACCTGTAATTGCTCAGAAAAAATCCAAGCTTCAGTTCTGAGGTGGTTATGGGTGGCACCGCCTCATACCTACATCCACATGATACACAGTCTCAGCTGCCCAACTCTGTGATGTTTTTTTTTTCCACTTGCAACATTGATGGGGATTGCCATAATAATGACAGTAAAAATAACAGCTTTTCTGTTCTTATTTTGGCTTAGTTTACATATACAGCTATCAAACAGAGATAAAGTTAGTCAACTTTACTGCTCTGTGTCAGAGCTGCCATCTGATGACCTCTTAACCTCTTTGGTTTGGTTTACATCATAAAGTGATCAGAAAGTAACTTTTTTCCCTTCTTGTTTGCCCCATTATTTTCTAAATTCTGAATTATTCTATGGAGGAATCTGTGATTGGTAACAATATGTCGCTGAAAGTTAGAGTCGTGACAAATATTTTTCTTGTTTTAATATTTGGGTACCACCCTAATTCTTTCAAATGCTTCAGGAGTTGTTTTTTTTTCCCCTCTTCTGATTCCAGTGTAAATAAACTTGTTTGAAGTTTTAATGCTGATTGCACCATTCTCCCTCTTCTGGCCTGTTTTCACAGACTTATTATTTGCTTTTCCATTCTTTTAAGTCTCATATGTTTGGATAATCATGAAGTTGTCACACCCCACTGGCAGTTTATTTTTCAAATCAAGATTTTAAAGCTTGATAGTTTTTAGACTGAGGAGCTTTTTCCCTTTGTCTTGGCACTCATGTTACAAACAGACTAAAGGAGGGGTCAGCTTTCTGTCACTTTTGGTGATAACAGCCCTGACTGTTTAACTGTAATGCTGATTTGTGTGCGTGTGTTGATAAAGGTGTGAACTACTGTTGTTTTTTCTTTAAATCTACGACTGTGTCAGAGCAGGAAGGGAAATCCTATCATGACCATCTCTGAACTCCTGTGATCTGGTAGAATAAGTGAGGCTCAGCAGAAAAGTTATTTTTTTCTGAATTTCTGAATAAATTTCTTTTTCTGAGCAAAAGAAATTTATATGGATTAAAAAGAAGTTAACCTCTTGCACTCTGGGATACCGCGGGTGGTCAGGTCTCTGCGTCCTAGTGCGTCCTAGTGTGCACTGTGCGCCTCAGTGCGCACTGAAAAAAAAAAGCTGCATTTCCGTTCTCCCACTACAGACACAGCCGCGAACAGAAAGCCAAAGGAGTGCTTTGATTGGTTTAGATTTGATTGACCTCTCATTCGACTAATAAGAGCCTTGAATTGGGTTTCTGAAACCTTGAAGAACCAATGACTGAAAACCTAGCAAGAAGGGCCCGCCTACCAACGACTGCGAATACAACGAGCCAATTGAAGCAGAGAAGTTTGACGATTGAAAGTGTGCGTCCCGTGTGTAAAATCTGTTTTGTGTAAGCCGCTGTGTGTAATGGTAGCGTTTGCCAGTCTTTTTTTATTACTACTGTTCTTATTTGTTTTGAAAAATCGTTCGCCAAAACCGCAATCATGGAAGCGCAAAACCGCAATAATGGAATCATGGTTTGACCGGGTCGCGTGACCAGAACCACGAGTCGTAACAAGTGGACCAGCGTCATGTTCGTCTGACAATGAGGAACAGATGTTCGCCAGCGACACTGCTGTTGTGGACAGGTAAGTGTTATAAGCTAAATTATTCTTTATCACTGAAAATAGTAATAAAAATGACTTTTGACCGATCGGTAAATTACAACTGTGCGTCATCGCCACATGACAGACCGCCACTCCTCTGTAGCGGGGGGGGGGGGGGAGGAGTTGTTATCCTCTACATTGCAGATATTTTAGTACAATTTTTATTGCACTGTAGGTTGTTTTTTCTTGTAAAAAAAAAAAAAGCCACACATTTTTTACATGGCATGCTTCTTTGTGTGTGGGGGGCTTGTTTGTTCATTCATTCATTCATGAATGAATAAACACCCCCCACACACACACACACACACAGCCCTGAGTGTCACCTTTCATTAGAGCCCAAGATCAAGCTTCTATATTGAATCATTCAAAAGTTATAGACGTTTTTCCAAACTGTGCCATTTGGCACAATTTGGCACAGTTCAAAAATGCCTGGGAACAACCTGAGAAAAAAGCTGTGTAATATATTCATTTTTTGTGGTATTGTTACAAAATTTTGACCTCAGCTGGATAACACTTGGTTCTACATCTCTGTTGCATTTTCCAGCCCGTATCTGACAGCTGTGTGTTATTTGCAAGCATTTGTATCTAAAAAAAAACCACCCAGGCTAACTTTATTTTCTTCAAGTTCAGTATGTTTAGATGACTGTTACTCAGTGGCAGGAGCACTTAGAGAGATTATGACTGTTTTGCCAAAAAATTCAAAGTGTTTTCTTTTAAATGAGACCAACCCCATGAAGATGCTGCAAAGGGTTGAAGAACAGCTTTTGATTTACTTTGGGTACGTTATTTTTAGGTGTTTTTAGGGAAATTGACCAGAGTCCAAGGGGTTAAAATATTTTTGGTAGTTTGACTTTTTGTCTCATTGTTATTGTTTAAGCCATAATTCATTCATGAATTATGATTCAACTCCACTCAGTCTATGTAAGTTCATTTTCAAACATCCAGATGTCAGATAATCGTTCAATAAGGAGTTTATTTAAAAACACTTGACTAAAAACTAATTAAAATTCAAGACATTTCAGTGTTCATCCAAACACCATCATCAGTTGTAAGACTGCAGCAGGAAATGTCTCTGGCCAATAAATAACCTACAAAGAAGTCACATGACAAAAGGACACAAAGTCACATGACTTGTGGGAACTGTAGTCCATGGTGTGTAACCAAAAAAGAGAAAAGGGAGAAAAAAAAAAAACTTATCCCACATCCTGTTTAAATCCCTTAGCAGGTTAAAAATTATCTCTAAACATTAACATTTGTACTAAAATACATTTTTGCTCTTGTTTTGTAAACATTGTGGTCTAAACTTTGACCAACAATTTAAAAAAAATCACTGTCCTGATTTAGTATGTTTTTATAATGGCTAATTATACTGGTGCACCAGCGGGAGCGTCAGGCTTATTAAATCACATTACTTGATTAGTCTATGTAAGTTCATTTTAAAACATCCAGGTGTCAGATAAACTTTCAAAAGGAATATTTTATTAAAAACATTGGACTAAAAACTAATTAAAATACAAGACGTTTCAGTGTTCATCCGAACACCATCATCAGTTGTCAGACTGTAGCAGGAAGTGTCTCTGGCCAATAAATAACCTGCAAGGAAGTCACATGACTTGTGAAAAATGTAGTAAAAAAAATGAATGTAGTCCATGGTATGTGACCAAGGAGGAGAAAAGGAGAAGGAAAAAAAAAAAACCCTACTGCTCCTCCTTTAAGCCTGAGACTTGGAGCAAGTTCATTTGTCCATAAAATGTTGAAGAATGGTTTTTAACACGGCATTGTAAGTGGAGGACAGATGATGTCTTAGTCCCCCTCCTCTGTTAAGGGAGGGCCGTTTCACTTCAACATAGATGGCTTCCTTAACACCTCTTTCAAACCACCCCTCTTCTCTGTCCAAAATGTGCACATCTTGGTCTTGAAAGGTGTGTTGTTTTTGTTGCAAGTGAATTTAGACGGTTGAATTTTGTCCAGATGAATTTTCTCTCCTATGTTGCAACATACGTTTGCAGAGCTGCTGTTTTGTTTCTCCGATATAAAGATCGTCACACTCATACTTGATTAGTACTTGATGTTCAGTTGTGTAATAATGTGTAAATACTTATCAAGCATCATATTGCGGCGGCATGGAATAAAGCAGCGATGCTGTGGTTTTAAGCAGGTTTTATTAATCATACCGCCGTCACGAGCTCCGCTCCCGGCGCCGTGCATGAGCGCCGAGAGCGAGCCCACGGCTCTCAGAGAAGGAGAGGAGGACACACAAGTTTGTGTCCTGCAGCGGCAGCTGAAGTGAGAGAGAGAGTTTGCGTTACAGAGTTGCAGCTTATATACTTGACCATAACAATACATCAAAGGAACATACCCCAGCAGTTAGTACGATCAAAGAGATAACAGAACGGGCATAAGACATTTGCATTTGAGAGACATATTGCTCTCAGTCCCTAGGTCACAGTGAGGACAGGACGCATGAGTACAATGGATGAAAGGCAATCATTAACATCACAGAGGTGCGCCAGACGAAATGCGTCTGCCTGTAGACATTAATACACATTACACTGTTCTGCTATTTGCTCTAGCCGAGCGCTGTGTTTGACCAGTCTTTCTGTGGAGATTTACCTCAAAGCACATCTACATATGTAAGATGCTCAGAAAAAGCACAGTAAGGACAAGACGCATGAACACTATACAGAATGGCGCATTACATCACAATACATGCATGTTTGCATCACAAATACATGAATGGCACATTGCATCTCAGTAGTGCAGCGGGAAAAACAGAGACAAGAGGGCTGAGTGTCGTTATCTGTTGTGGGGGTTAACCGAACCGCCACAATATGACAAATTTGAGCATAAATCCAACATTTCACCGCTGGGACTTTGAAATGCCTGTAATTGCAGAGACACATGCTAGTGCAGAAACTGTGTAGAAACAATGATTGCTTATATTTGTGCAAACGACAGTTTTCTGGCCATTCACCCGGAAGATTTGAGGTGGCTGGACCCATCCATTGGTGAATTGTACATGAGCCTCTAATGATTTATAGTTCTTAAATTGCTCATGGGTGTATGCGGTTACTGCACAAACCAGGTAGGCAAACACACCTGAGCGTGTGACTGAAGGCAGTTGGTCGTTTCTATATTATAAACAGATGATTTCTGTTTTACTTGGTAAATGAATGATGCGATTCATTTGTGTTTTCTCTGCTGATGCCAGCCATTTTTAATGGAGCTGTTGATATGCGATTTATTGGACGCTGCTCTCTAAATCTTTAAATCTGATTGTTTTCATGCCAGGAAATTCCAAGTAGCTCTGCAGAGTGTTTTCATCAGGATTTCCTTCTTTTGAGGTTAGAAAATCCTCTGAACCAGCCTTTAGGACCAAAGGGCTGTAAAACCCTCCTCTGCACGCCATGATTATTACAATAGATCATTTTAATGCATGGAGGAATGATTCTTTTTATTTTCTCACTTTTGCTGAAGCTTACATTTTGAACAGTAAATTGTCCTCATATCGTTACCTCAGGTCACTGGAGCGTCTTCGAGCTGGATGCCATGTGGACCGTCCGTTAACACACAGAGGTTATATAAGTGCCTTTTTTTCTGCCTGTGTCTCAGTTTTGAGCAAGAAACACTTTTTTTTTTCAGACAAAACCCAAACAAGCAGAGCTGCACAGGACAGGAGATGAGGGCAGAGATAACCGATCTTTCAGGGAAGGGAGGGGGAGGGCATGTGTGCGCGCAAGTCATCTTATACTGTAACTTGTGTGTGAACTCGTAAATCTGCCTCTTGGCGTGTTAAGCGTAGCATTGTGTTCCCAGGTCTCTTTGGTCTGCTGTGTGAATTAGATGTGCATGTCTTCTGTGGCATGCCGTGTTTTGTCTGCTCCGAGTGTGCGTGTTTGCAGTAATCAGCAGAGAAAGTGGTGCTGATAGTAATTACCCCATGTAAGGAAAGGGCCTTTTTAGTCTGACTTATTTTGTTATCTTCTGTCCCTCAACGGCAGTATCATGTCCACTGCGTAATCATGCAGCGAACATATAAATTGATTCAAGCTCAAAATGCAGTTCATGTAACGTGTTTATTTACAAAGGGAAAATGTCCAAATAACAGTCTGTGTAGAGGAAAGATGGGACAACTGGCTACAAGCTTCGTTGGTTTAGGTTAGATGCCATACATGCTCCAGGCAGGGTAGGAGCAGAGAGAATAGGCAAAAATGAGGAAAGACTTACACTCATGTTGGAGCGGAAAGGCTCTGAGGGACAACGTAGTTCAGTCCAGGGAAAACCCAACAGTCACGAGCCAGAAAGTCCAATGTTGACTTAAGCTGCTACACCGACTGATCACACTGCCTCCCTATAAGTACACAATACACTAATGAAGGCAAGTGGACACAGCCATGTGGCAAGCAGGCGCGTGACTGATTGGAACCGTGTGTGTGTGTGTGTGTGTGTGTGTGTGTGTGTGTGTGTGTGTGTGCGTGTGTGCATGTGGTGAACCATACAGCTGGTGAATGTCTGGTGAGGGGAGGAGGTGTGGCTGTAGGACTGGTGGAGAGCAAGGCTCAATCTGCCAGCTGGAATTAATAAGCAATAATCAAAACCTACAGCCACAGGTCATGGACAGGGTTGAAAACAACCCCGAACATGACAGGCAGGGCTATTCAATTACAAAAGCAGTTGGGCCACAATTTGAAATCAAGACATGTAACTGGGCCGCACATGTTTAGCGATCTGTTGAATATGATAAATTTCAAACTAGCACAGATCAATGTGGTGAAAAATTTGCACTTTTTATTCATTGTCTTGGTTTTAAATGTGCACTTGGCAAAATAAAATGGTAAATGGTATTCACTTATATAGCGCTTTTATTCTCATCTCTTGATGACCAAAGCACTTTACAGATCCTGCTATCCACCCATTCACACACTGATGGCGGCATGCTACCTAACATGGCGCTTCCAGACCCACCAGGAGCAATTGGGGTGAAGTGTCTTGCCCAGGGACACAACGGCAGGATACCCGGGGAGAGTGGGATTTGAACCGCCAACCATGTGGTTATTGGACAACCTGCTCTACCTCCTGAGCCACTGCCGCCCCATACATCAAAGTACATTAAAAGTGCATAAAAACACAATAACAGTGCTGGGGTTGAGCAGAACTTGAAGTAGTAGAACTATTTTTCCTTTTGAACAACAATTAAATAAACAGAATGAAAAAAATAAAATTCTGTAAATAACCATTTTGGTCACATCTTACTCAGGCATATCTCAAAGTGCATAAAAACTCAATGTGCCCTGTTCGTAGCATTAACATTTGTTTCCCTTTTGAAATAAAATATACTACATCCTGGTCAAAACTGACCTTGACACATCACTAAGTGCATTTAGCTGAATAAAAAAAACTGTCAAACACTTCAGTGCAAATCTCCCCAAGAAAAGATTGATAACATTAACAAACACTACACATCCACTATTGTGGTTTGTTTTGTTTTAAATCACCACATGTGTAAGCGGGGTCCTCTTTTTATAACTACACATTCCATTACACACACACATATCAGTCCAGGCAGGGTTAAACTGACAATTTTCATCATCAATTTTATGCTTCAGAGTTGACAATGACATGTTTTAAGGTGCCTTCACACAAAACGCGAACGGGCAAATTTTTTGCGCAGTGCGATTACATTATAACTCTATGTAAACACGTGAATAGACATGAATTCACCATCTGAGTGAGTTGCAGACAGGCAAAGTTGTCTTTATAACTTCTGCAGCTGTGTTCAATCTGCTGCTGAAATGCCCAAAAATAACGTCATGCTTAGGTTTACATTATCCGACAGGGGGGATCACCTGAAAAAGTTGTCCTTACCTCCAAAACTTCACAAGATGATAAGCGTTTGCATTGCTAGCCTGCTAGCATTGTTAGCATGTCCGTGGCAGGAGTCTGTGGTAAATAACGATGACATCCCGATTCAGCTGAAGAGCTCCTAGTCCTTGTTTCTCCAGGTGTCAGTCTCATTTTCAAGCTAGTTTACTCTCCAGTGTTGATATTTTTACTCCGATTACGGCAGAATCTCAAAGCTAGCGCTATCCCTCGGACAAGAATGCGCAACTTCACGTGCGCTTACCTCTTTCCATTGACTTTTTATATATTTGCGCCGCTTGTTCAGTGTAGGCTTGGTATCTTGCCACTAGCACCGTTAGCCACAGTCATAGCCCACACTTTAAAACAAATGCACTGCATTGTGGGTTGGCAGTTGCTAGGCTACACGGAGTGTTGCATTTATGGTCTGTAGTAATTAATGGATTTCTGCAATTCTGTGAAATGTGTTGGCCTTTACTTCTCTGGCTGGCCCACAGACTGGGCCTGGGCCACTCGGAGGCTGGTTCTGGGCCGCTAATTGAATAGGCCTGCTCTACAGGAGTTCACACTGTTTGTTGTCCACAAAGTCAACATGAACACCAGAGATGTGCACAGACTTTTTAAGGGGCTGTTGCTCTATGCTGGAAAGAGGGCAGAATTCATTAAAAAAAAAAAAAAAAAAAAAAAAAAATAATTTAAAAAATAAAATTCTCATGTGAGAATTTGTAAATTTATGGGAAAAAGTCCCATATGTACGATGACAATCACTGAAAATGTATATGAAAACAGGAAATTTAATAATAAGAAGATCTAAACAGGCAGAAATGAGGAGGACATATATGAAAAGTTGCAAAGTTAAAAAAAAGATGTGAATTTATGACACAAAAGTCACATATTCAAGAAGGAAAAAAAAATAAATTTGTGAGCAAAAAAAAGCCCCAAATTCTTAAATCTTAAAATTTTTGGGGAAAAAGTCTCGAATTCCAAGAAAAATTAAGAACAAAAACAATCACAGTGACAAGGAAAAAGTGGCCAGTTTATGAGAATGTTTCAAAAAGTACATATAAAAATTCAAAATTTACCCCCCCCCCCCCTCCAATTTAAAGACTCACTCCAGTGGATATAAATCCCCTATAAAAACAAATATGCATCATCTAAAATGATATCTTTTGCCCTTTTTTCTACAAACAAAACCTTTCATTGTCTTACAGTTTCGTGTCAAAACCTTTTCACTTTCCCCCTACTTTAAACACCAGGATCTGTGATTACTAGGCCCACCCACATCCCACAAGGGTAATAGTGGCTAGCGCTACATTATCAGAATAAATCCTGTGATAAAAAGATTTGCCTAGTTGTATGGCCAGTTGTACGCACTGTGGCCCAGGATAATGACTGAAACTGCATCAGCCCTGAAAAGCTGTTAAATGGTAAAACCCAGTTTATTTTATTTTTTTAAGTAATCAAGGTTTAAGGTCTGGTGTTGCCATCTGAGAGATGAAATATTGGCCATTAAGCAGAGTATTAAACCACTGATCACATCACATCATACAAATCAAAATCTTAAAAATTAACAGTGAACAAAAATTTATAATTGATCAATCAAAAATGCATTTACAGATGACCTTGAATGAGTCTATGTTTGGAGCAGCAGGAAACACAGATGCTGGAAGAGAATTCCTTAGCCGACTTGTCCTAGGGATGTAGGAAGATAGTTGGAGATTGGTGTTGGACTTTGGAACAGTTACAGTATATGGGTGACAGCTTGTAGGGGACCTTGTTTCCAGCATGCTAGAAGCTCCAGTAGGCAAGATATTTGTCAGCTCAATTGACGGTTGAAGGAAGAAATGGCAATAGAATGTACACAAAGATTCCAACTTTCTCCTATGCCTAATGGGTAAATTCCTGCCTTGTAAGGATTATCAATTTTGAGTAGACAAAGGGCTTTTTTTGCAGCCTGTCTAAGAGACTTAGTGCCGTGGTTCCTGCTCCATTCCATATTGGAGAGGCATACTCCATGAGAGGTGGGATGTAGGCTTTGTATATGGCAGTACGGGTGTTGAGAGGAAGAAGGTTCTTGGTATGCCCCAGGATGTACAATCTCTTGGCACTCTTCTTAGCTAGTCCTGTGATGTAAAGAGTCCAGGACAAAGCATTGGTGATGATGACACCAAGGAGAGTAATAGAGAATGGGCATTGACGTCATGCCACACTGCATTCTAGGCCATCGTCGCCATTTTTAAGGTCTGGCTTCTTTGTTTACCTGTAGTCTACGGTAACTGCTAACACGAACAGACATGCGTTCAATGGAACGCAGCAAACAGAAAATTAAAATTCCTTATTCAGAGAAGCTGAATAAGGAAACAAAGGAGCATTACCTCCCAAAAAAATTAAAGAAATAAATGGTATTGCTCTGTCTGAGCGCAAGAAATGGACCACTGATCTCGACCAACTGCCTGGAGTCACGCTGTTAAATGTGTTTGCCTACCTGGTTTGTGGGGTGAGCGCATACACCCATGAACAATTTAAGAACTATAAATCATTAGAGGCTCATTTTCAATTCACCAGTGGATGGGTCCAGCTGCTTCAAATCTTCTGGGTGAATGACCAGAAAACCATTGTTTGCACAAAGGTAAGCAATCATTGTTTCTACACAGTTTTCTGCACTAGTATATATCTCTGCAACTACAGGCATTTCTAAGTCCCAGCAGTGAAATGTCAAATTTATGTTCAGATTTGTCATATGATGCTTGATAAGTATATACACATTATGATACAACTGGACATGAAATACTTATCAAGTAATATGATAAGCCTGACGCTCCCACTGGTGCACTGAAAAAATTACCAGTATAATTAGCCGCTATAAAAACAAACTAAGTCAGCACAGTAACGTTTTTATAGTCACCTAAAAGAGGAGAAGCTGCTAAATCTAACAATACCAAACGTTCTATGGACTTCAGTCCCCAGCTGATTTTTAAATCCATGCGTAATGAAGGTGGTGCAGCTTCAGTCATCTCTGACCGCTCAGTGTGCGTTTTTTTCACTTCATAACTGAGATGTAATGATGCCACCCAATCGTGATGGCAATCAAACATTTCTTAGGCTGGTTTGCCTGTACAAAAAATGATGACTTTGATTAGATATGTAGATGTGCAGCCGGCTTGTTAAAAGTTAGCAACAACTCCACATGCCTGTGCCTCAGTTACAGCTGCAGCATCTCCACGTGCATAAAAGTAATCTTTGTGTTTAAATCACAACTTTCCTTTGTGGAAATGCCATGAATACACAACCATGTGTGCAGGAATATTATTAAACCTGATAACTTTCCTTCTGACCGCTGCAATCCATTTCATCCGAGGCCTCTTTGTTAGCTCTGAGACCCAATTTTCTCCACTTTTCTTCCAAGTTGAGAAATGAAAAAAGCATACGCTGTTACCAGTCTTTTCCCCATGCCAGTCGTGAGAGCGGTTGTTGCATTTGGTAACACAGCTAAACTTCCCCATTCTGTTGTTGCATGGTATCCATCCATCCATCCATCTTCTACCGCTTTTCCGGAGGTCCGGGTCACGGAGGCAGCAGTTCAAGCAGAGAAGCCCAGACTTCCCTCTCCCCAGCCACCTGCTCCAGCTCTTCAGAGGGGATACCAAGGCGTTCCCAGACCAGCTGGGAGACATAGTCTCTCCACCGAGTCCTGGGTCTGCCCCGGGGTCTCCTCCCAGTGGGACGTGCCTGAAACACCTCAAGTGGAAGGCGTCCAGAAGGCATCCTAATCAGATGCCCATACCACCTGAACTGACTCCTTTCAATGTTCCACGTACCAAAAGCCAGTTTAGAAAGCTTGGGATCAGTCCGCCAAGGTCTCCGCCTTTGACCGCCACCTAATCCACATAGCACCGGACCCCCATGATCCCTCCTGCAGGTGGTGAACCCACTGGAGGGCGGACCCATGTAACTCCTTCGGGCTGAGCCCGGCCGGGTCCCATGGGTGGAAACCTGGCCACCAGACGCTAGCCTTCGAGCCCCTCCCCCAGGCCTGGCTCCAGGGTGGGGCCCCGGTAACCCCATACCGGGCGGGGTACACTGAATCCTTGATATAGAATTTATCATGAGAGTCTGTTGGATCGTTCTTAGTCTGGCCCTTCACCCAGGACCAGTTTGTCTTGGGAGACCCTATCAGAGGCGAATTGCCCCGGACAACATAGCTCCTGGGATCACTGGGGCACGCAAACCCCCCCCACCACGATAAGGTGACGATCCATGAGGGAGTTGTTGCATGGTATTCAGATGAATAATAACATACTGTAGCAACCCTCTCAAAAACTTCAGCTTAACAGCTGTTGTTGCTCACTACTAAACAAAGACAGGCAGAACACTTTTCCCACAATTCCTTGCAGTGTTTCCATTGGGTGACATCATGCGCCCATTCTCTATACTACTGTATTGGACTACTGTACTACTATACTACTGCACTGGAGTGAGTTCCTTGTTCATGAAGTGAAGAGGAGGAGGATTTGGGACACGCTTCCTGCTGATGATCATTTCCTCAGTCTTAATTGCATTAAATGTGATGCACCAGTCAGAGGTCCATCTTTGAATTGTGTCTAAGTCATGCTGAAGACTCTCGGCACAGATGTCTCGGAGGCCTGTATTTTTTATAATGATATTCAGTGTTGAGTCATCTGCAAATAGATGAAGATCATTCTCCAGTTGAGGTGCCAAGTCATCAGTGTAGATGAGGAAGAGCAATGGGCCCCTTACACTTCCTTGGGGTACTCCAGCAGTCAAGGGTAGTGGGGAAGAGGTGAACCTGTCCAAGACCACAGACTGTTGTCTGTGAGCTAGGAAGGATGATATCCAGTTAAGTAAGTCACCTTGAATGCAGTCAGCTTTGTGATCAGTCCACAATGCCATACTTGATCAAAAGCCTTTTTGATGTCTAAGGCAATGACTCGGATTTCCTGTTGGGAGTCAAGAGCATTGTTGTTGAGTGGTGGATTAGAGGTAGAGCATCTGCCCCACAACCAGGAGGTCGGGGTTCAAGTCCCAGCCGGGTCATGCCAAAGACCATATAAAAATGGAACTTCCTGCCATCCAGCTTGGTGCTCAGCAAAAATGGAACGGAGGAGGGAAATGTGGGCCGCAGTGGTTCAGGAGGTAGATTGGGTCGTCCAATAATCAGAGGGTTGGTGGTTCAAATCCCTCTCTCCACAGCCATCCTGCCATTGTGTCCCTGGGAAAGACACTTTACCCACCTTGCCTCCAGTATCCATGACACTGGGTATGAATGTGTATAAATGTTTGGTAGTGGTCAAAGAGGCCATTAGCATGGATTGGCAGCCATGTTTCCGTCAGTCTGCCCCAAGGCAACTGTGGCTACAGTAGTAGCTTACCACTATCAATGTCTGTCTGGAGTGAATGAATAATGGACTCACTGTAAGCACTTTGAGATGTCATTTGACATGTAAAGCGCCATATAATCTATTATTATTATTATTATTATTATTATTATTACACCACTGAGTAATGTATGAGAGCATGTCCACTGTAGATCTTTTCTCTCAAAATCCACACTGGGAGTCGCAGAGAAGCTGGTGCTTGTCAAGATGTTTGCGTATGTGGTCACAAATAATGCTTTCCATGACCTTGGAAATTATGGGCAGTAGGGATATAGGTCTGTAGTTAGATTGGTCTTGCTTGTTACCCTTCTTAGGTACAGCAATCACATTGGCAGTTTTCCAGCCTGAAGGGACTGTCTTTGTTTCAAGAGAAATCTGGAATAGCTTCGCCAGAACTGGTGCAAGCTCTGGTGCACAGTTCTTGAGTACAAATGCAGAAATCCCATCAGGGCCATTGGCCTTGGAAGTGTCCAGACTGCAGTGTTTTCTAAGAATCTTTTTTGGTCAGAATTTCACAATGGACAGGACTTTACTTGTTTTTGGTGGCAATTTTGGAGGACTTCTACCGCCATCATCAAGTTGAGCATTAGCTGCAAATGTGTTATTTAGCAGCTCAGCATTGGCTTTGGCTTTATTCAAGGTTTGACCATTACTGCTTAGCGGGGAAACAGCAGAAGTCTTGTTGTTGCTTGGGAAAAATTATGAAAGAAGGAAAAAAATGCATTTGCAATTTACTACTATAAAGTGACAGACTTATTTTTAAAAAAAGTCACATATTTTAAAAAGAAAATGCCTAAAATTTAACAAGGAACAATTGCAGCGTCTTACTGGAATGGTTTGCTGCTGAGTGTGAAGCGGCTGGGATGAGAATCAGCACCTCCAAATCCGAGTCCACGGTCCTCAGCTGGAAAAAGGTGGACTGTCCTCTCTGGGTTGGGGACAAACTCCTGCCCCAAATGGAGGAGTCTAAGTATCTCAGGGTCTTATTCACGAGTGAGGGGAGACTGGAGCGAGAGATTGACAGACGGATCGGAGCAGCATCTGCAGTGATGCGGATGTTGGACTGGTCTGTTGTGGTGAAGAAGGAGCTAAACTCTAAGGCAAAGCTGTCAATTTACTGGTCAGTCTACGTTCCTACCCTCACCTATGGTCACGAGCTCTGGGTAATGACCGAAAGAATGAGATCGTGGATACAAGCGGTTGAAATGAGCTTTCTTTGTAGGATTGCTGTACTCAACCTTAGAGCTAAGGTGAGGACCTCAGTCATCCGGGAGAGGCTCAGAGTAGAACCGCTGCTCCTCCACATTGAAAGGAGCCAGTTGAGATGGTTTGGGCATCTGATCAAGATGCCTCCTGGACGCCTCCCACTTCAGGTGTTTCGGGCACGTCCCATTGGGAGGAGACCCCACTGCAGACCCAGGACTCACTGGAGAGACTACATCTCCCAGTTGGTCTGGGAACGCTTTGGTATCCCCCTCTGAAGAGCTGGAGCAGGTGGCTGGGGAGAGGGAAGTCTGGGCTTCTCTGCTTGAACTGCTGCCTCCGCAACCCGGACCTCCAGAAAAGTGGTAGAAGATTGATGGATGGATGGATGGATAGATGGACAATTGCAGCCTATCAAATTACATATATGCCATTGTACTAAGATAATAATAAGGTACAACAGTTGTTTGATTTTTTTAAAAAAATTATAACAATTATTTTCTTTGGAGGGGCAGCTCAGACAAGATGGCAAGTGGGCTGTTGCCCAGGTAACAATAGCCTGTACCTGTTCACGTCCTTGAGAACGTATATTATGCATTTTCCAGGTACTAATATTAAGCTTTGACATCTTGAAGGGTGTATATATGAATTCTAAATTTCAAAACCTTTCATGTGTTGTTTTAAAACTCATAAAAGTTATCTGTAAATCTCCTAAACACTCATTAATATAAATGAGCCCAAGTCTAACTGGGTAAAGGTTTTTTGAATGGACCAGTCACATGCAAGGGGGCAGTCACAGTGCACTTGTTTTGCTAACTGACAGCATGTTCCAGGAGTTTTCCGCGGTTGCATTTCCATGCCAGCCACCAGAATTTGTTGATGCAAAATGACTGTGGCCATTATCAACATTAAGTGAAAACTCAAGTGACCCAGGACAACTCCTGGAATGGCCTATGAAGGTGGGGCTTGTTGGTTTCTGATGTCATAAAACCCAAGAAGCACAATCTGCTCATTTGTTTGAAAGCTTAACTAAATAAACACAGTGTGTATTTCTTTGTGAAATGAGCATTTTAATATTTTTGTCACGTGGTGGCCCTCGCGAGCCACCATAAGACGCCAAAAGTCGCCAGTGAGTTTTGCATTGATGTTTATTAACACAAACACAAGACACGAATACAACACAATGAGCCTCTGAGGGGAAAAACACACTATACAAGAGTCATAGGACGATAAGGCTAAACCCAGCTACTTACGGTCTTGATCAGAACCAAGGAATGGTGACGTCTGAGGCGAGAACCCCTCGCTTAACGTCTGGCACTGGGTAATGTTAGACAATACTGCTGCATTAGGCTGCCGCTAGCGCCTGCCATAAAAAGCCGGCAGTTAACGAGCCGTAATACAGAACAACTGATCGGTTTTGACAGCAGGAAGCCCCACTGAACGCTGTCACAATAAGAGCCCGGGGAGCCAGAAGGTAATCCACTGCTGTCAAAACTGGCAGAGAAGATGTGTGGCCCGAGCACGGACGAGATCGACGCTCGGGTCATAACAGTACCTCCCCTCCGAGGGCGGGCTCCTGAATGCCCATTGACACCCAACACCCCCCCCACCACCACCACCACCAGGGTGGGCGGACGGGGGCAAGTCCGGCAGGAGAGAATCAGTACGGGAACCAAAAAACACAAACCAAAAGCACAGAGACAATCAAGGGGGAAAAAAAACAGAGCCCCCAAAAAATACATGACATAATCACACAAGCACAAATAACAGAAAAATATAACACTCCCTAAGGCACAGATCGTGATCAAGACAAGGCAAAAGAAAGCAAATACAAGGCACGATGACAAAAACACCACGCTCCCAAATGCACAAGTCAAATACAACCCAGGACAGCAAAAAAAAAAAAAAAACAGAAACAATTACAGGGCCAAAATGCCACCACGAATGACCTCTACCCCCAACAGTTCATGACGATGACAACCGGCGGGGACCATACGCCATAGGAACAGTCGGGTTCCCTGCGTCCAGTGGCCGACAGGTGGTCATGGGTGGCGGAACATGACCGGGCGGCCTACCCCAGTCCCAGGCCCGGAAAGTCCACTCCTCCGGTGGCCAAACCAGGTCGCCCAGTAGTACATGCAAAAGGTCGGGTGGCCGACCCAAGGCGCCGAACCGGCGAAGCAGTTCCTCAGGTGGCCGACCCGCGTCCCTCAGCCACCAGAACCGTGGGAAAACTGCCCACAGCGGCCTCCCTGGCGGGGAGTGAAGAAGGACCCCAACGGCCCCCAGCGATGATGAGCTTGGCTGGTGACTGCGACGAGGGAAATAATGGTGAAAATGAGCTCGCACCACGTCAGGCAGCGAAGGGTCTGCAGCTCCTCCACCGTCCTTGACCCACACCGATGCTGCGGCTGTGGCTGCACCCGCATTGGACCCCCACTGGATCTCGTGGGACCCCAACTGGGTCTCGGATGCACCCGCATCGGACCCCAATTGGGTCTCGGCTGCACCCGCGTCGGACCCCACTGGGCCTCATCGGACCCCGACTGGGTTTCGGCTGCACCCGCGTCGGACCCAATTGGGCCTCGTCGAACCCCCACTGGGTCTCGGCTGCACCCACGTCGGACCCCGATTGGGCCTCGTCGAACCCCGACTGGACCTCGGATGCACCCACGTCAGACCCTGATTGGGTCAGCGCAGCACCGGCGACGACCTCCGCCCCCGAACCTGGAACCTCCAATCCAGCGACCACGACTGGCTCCGCACTGGTGACACTGCAACAAAGCTCAGAGGCCAGAGAAGAACCGGGATCAGCACCACCGGCAGCGACAGAACCCAGCGAGACGAGCTCAGGCGCAGCAGATGGCTGCCCCTGACTCGCCTCCCTGAGAGGCAGGCAAAAGTGCTCTAGGACAGGGGAAAGAGACACAAGAGAGAGCACTTGCCTGCACTCGGGTTCTGTCGCCGTCCAGGACTTCGTCGATCCAGGTTCAGGGCGAAGAAGTTCATCCGCAGGCTCCCACTCAGCTGCGTCGGGCTCCGCAGCTGGCATGATGGTTTCACAGCCTGAGGTTCCTCTGACGCTGACATCCACACCGATGGCCCGTATGGCGTTGGGGCAGGGGACCCTCGACCCACTGGCTCGAACCGCTTTGGCGAGGAGACCCGGGGACGCTTCACCGTCAGCACAGGCTCCAGGCAGCAGTCCGCTCTTCTCCTCTGTCCACGGCGTGGCTGCGGGGCTGGATCCAGGCTTTCCAGAACCCCAGGCCCCCTCCCCGTCCGGCGACGTAGACCTGACGCCGTGGACCACTCAGCGGGGGGAGACACAGAGGCAGCAGGTTTGGTTATTACAACTACAGCAGGTAGTAGGAGCTCGGGGGACTGTGAACCCCGAACTCCGCCCCCAGGAGTCAGACAAGGCAGATCATAATTATGGGGGAATGACTGAACTTGCACTTGCCTTTCTCCTGGAGGAAGGATGGTGCCTGTTGTAGGGGACGTAGTTCCTCCCTCTCCCCGCTGGATGGCGACAGAGGGCCCCCTGGAAGGACGAGGAGGAGCCGCTCTCAACGGTCCACTGACGGGCTTCGCCGACAGCGGGTCCAGCCGGGGATCCTATTGAGGTTCGCCTTGGCCGTGGCGTCGACGTCTGCGACGGCCCCCAGATAGCACAAACTCCTGGACCGGGTCAGGGACAGGAACGGGATTCCAACGCGGGGAGCGAGGATGCCTCCTCCTCTGCTTCCTGCCGTCTTCCTTCTCCAGCCCACAGAGTGTCTCGCACTGAGCGGCCAGTTCAGCCCTCCTCGTCATAACCTCCGGGTGGTCGTAGTAGGGAAGAAGGTTGTCCAGGAGTACCTCAGCATAGTCCAAGTGCCAGCGCATGTCGTTGGAGTTGTCGTCAAAGGTAGCAGCGAGGAGCGTCCCATCAACATACTCCAGCGCGCTCGCTAGCTCATTGCCCAGGCGCCGACCGCGGCCCCTGGATGACGGCATACTCCCAGCAAATGTCACCCAGACAGGGAAGAACAATTGTCCACTTAAAGCAAAAACTCACCGGGACGGCGTCTCGGTGTGGCGTCTCTGTTTAGACGACCTGGCAGCAGTATACTGTCACGTGGTGGCCCTCGCGAGCCACCATTAGACGCCAAAAGTCGCCAGTGAGTTTTGCATTGATGTTTATTAACATGAACACAAGACACGAATACAACACAATGAGCCACTGAGGGGAAAAACACACTATACAAGAGTCATAGGACCATAAGGCTAAACCCAGCTACTTACGGTCTTGATCAGAACCAAGGAAAGGTGACGTCTGAGGTGAGAACCCCTCGCTCAACGTCTGGCACCAGGTAATGTTAGACGATACTGCTGCATTAGGCTGCCGCCAGCGCCTGCCATAAAAAGCCGGCAGTTAACGAGCCGTAATGCAGAACAGCTGATCGGTTTTGACAGCAGGGAGCCCCACCGAGCGCTGTCACAGTAAGAACCCAGTGAGCCAGAAGGTAATCCACTGCTGTCAAAGCCGGCAGAGAAGATGTGTGGCCCGAGCGCGGACGAGATCGGCGCTCGGGTCATAACAATTTTAACTGTATACACGTGATCCATGGATGTATTGCATAAGGTTTAAATCCATCAAAGCAGAATTTTCACAACATAGGACCTTTGCTGGTGCTACTGCAGCATTAGAAATTATGACTCCATTCAAGCTTGTGATTTTTTTTGTTTTTGTTTGTTTAAATCCGTCACCCTATCTGTCTTGCTTTCTGCACCTCTCTTACTCAGTTTTTTTCATTTTCACTCATGTCACTTATGTAATTTCCTCATTTTTCTTGCACATTCTTCACTAAGAGACTTCACTTTGCTGACATTACACAAGAGCTGTATCACTCAGCACAGAGTTTGCCCCACTTGCTTTTTGTGCACATGTCCACAAACGTGACAGATGCGAACAAACATTTGTGTCTAATGGTACGCTGACACAATAGGCCAGTGTTTGAACTTTTTATATGCTGTATTTTAAAATGATAAAAGTTTCATTTATGTCCAGATAAACCAGCGTGCCCACATCACTGAGATCCAGTGTTGGCTTAAGGTTCAGTTTAGTAGGCAGTAAAAATCTTGTTGCAGTATAAGCAATTAATGGCCACCAATTTGGCTTGACTTGATCACTTTGTAGTGAAACAATAAATTTTCCATTTATCTCACAGCCAAGTTTTATTTGTACAGCATTCTGTTATGAAAGCAGTTGGATTAGAAATTTTCTGTAGGCCGGTCTTGTTTCACTTTGGTGGTCAGTGTATTTGTGAGTGTGTCTCATCGTGTCATTTATGGTAAAGGTGTTGTTAACCCTCACTTAAGCTATGACTTTGTCACTTTGTGAAGGCATTGCAGTTTTTCTGTAGCTTCACATTACACTAGCCCTCATTCAACAAAAGTGCTTGGAAATCGGTGCACATCTGGGTGCTGACATTATCGTAGAACCAGTTCCACATGGTATTTACTGTATAAAATGTGCATGTCTGGTGAATCTCATCATATGCATGATTGGATGTTGATAAATCTGGTGGCTGGAAACAATCATCATTTAAATACCACGCACCTGTATTAGATGGCCTCACCCCCCGCATTCACAACAGTAGACGGTAAAAGAGAGAAGGTTTTCCAGTGTGGAAATTGATATTATTATGAGAGAAGTGAAAAATAATAAAGTAGCATTGCTTAGCAACCTGAAAAGTGGCATTGAAGACAAAAGAGCCACATCTGGAAGGAGATCACTTCTGCATCAACATTGTTGGCATGGTCAGCTTAACTTTGAGGTTTATAATTGAAATCTATACAGCCATGATTTAATTATGTTGCCTTGAATATGTTGCCTATATAATCACAGTTCTTTATATTGAGGTAAAAGAATGGTCGGTTCCATTATATGTATAAATAGGGATTTTCACTGGATAACCGTGTGCCAGAGAGCTGTGGCCAAATGAGCCAAATACACAGAATGAGCAGCTGGTGGCTGTGACAGAGAAAGGACTTCATCCTGTGCTTCTAAAACGTAAGTACTGGATTCTTGTGTTTGACAAGCATGCTTTTAAAATGACAAGGCAACAACATTTAGTCTTAACACTTTATTCACATACAGTGGATATAAAAAGCCTACACACCCCTGTTCAAAGGCTGGGTTTTTGTGATGTAAAAAATGAGACCAAGATAAATCATTTCAAAACTTTTTCCACCATTAATGTGACCTATAACCTATACAACCCAATTGAAAAACAAACTGAAATCTTTTAAGGGGAAAAATAAAAAATAAAAAACTTACAATAACCTGCTTGCATAAATTTGCACACCCTGTTATAACTGGGGATGTGGCTGTGTTCAGAATTAACCAATCACATTCAAACTCATGTTAAAGGAAACCTGTACTGGTCATTATAACAACATTAATCCTGCTTTAGGTATTACTTATAAACCAAAAATGTTTTTATTCAGTAAAAACAACCCCCTAGAGTCAGTATACTGAATAATTTTATCTCATGAAAACTGCTCGGTCAAAACCAATGGGGAGCAGCCATCGCCGGCCAGAAGTGACAAACACTCGTTATTTATGGCTTTACCGTGGAAGAGTAACATGTTTACCACAGACGAGTAAACGCGTTCAGCAGATGCTCAGGGGGTTGAGATCCGAGTTGAAAATGGCGCAAAATCTGCATGGATATATACTGCACAAACCATCCTTGGAAATGGCCTTCATTGATGGCATGATCCACAGTTACCTATGGGGACCAGCAGCTGAAGGGGACCTGATGAACGGGCATGTTCCCAGTCAAGTAACTTCAGAACACGTTGAATAAATCTTTATATACCAGAATCTTATTTCATTAAATTATATGTGGATAGATTTGCTTATACATGGTTGTAAAAAAAAATTACATAAAATTCTGATGTAAAACTTTGTTGACCGCTATACTGGAGCCCAGTCAATCGCACAAAGCAATGACTGTGTGTCACTACCGTGCTGAAACAGCCCATGGAGGAGACAAGAGCTACATTCTGATCCACAGTGTACTTCAACTGTATTCCCTAGTCCCTGCTCCGTTCTCAGGGAATATCAGTTAAGTTAACTGCCCTTCACAAAATTTCTCCATTTTAAACACTCTGTAACCATCGGCTCCCTCCTCCATGCATTACCACGGTAACCATGGACACGTACTAATACTATGGTGAATAATTTATATTTCTTAAATGAATGAATGAATCTTTATTTCTGATAGATTAGATTAATAAGATTAAAAAGAAAGGAACAGAATAATATAACAAAGGAAAAAAAATCTGTCCAATCTGTCCTACCCTGCCTCTCGCCCAAAGATGCTGGGATAGGCTCCAGCCCCCCCGCGACCCGAAAAGGATTAAGCGGAAGAAGATGGATGGAAAAAAATCCAACAAGGTCAAATTAAACAATAACTCCTTGGATTATACAATTCAACATAAGTTATCTGAAATGGGTGATGGCTGAAGCCGCAGCTTATATTGCTCACCCATGTTCCATCAAAGAATTCAAAAGGAAAATAAAATAACAGTAATTACAAATCAGAACAAAGCCAAGACAAAACGTGACAAAAAACTAAGCAACAACACAACACAGACTGGATATGATTATCCTTATGTGATTTTACATGTCATCTTGTATATATGTTTGGAGTATTTCTTCCTTTAGTTTTTGTTTAAATTGTCCAAGCGTTGTACATGATTTTAATTCAGGTCCAAAAGCGTTCCACAATCTGACTCCTTGCACTGAGACACAGTGTTGCTTGGTGGTAGTTCTCACTGAAGGTTTTTGAAATATACATGTTCCTCTGAAATGATATTGTTTCTCCCTTATTTGGAACAACTTTTGGATATTTGTGGGCAGTGATAGATTCTTCGCTTTAAACATTATTACTGCAGTTTAAAAATTAACCAGATCTTTCAACTTGAGAGCTTTTAATTTATGAAAAAGTGGGTTTGTTGATTCCCTGTAAGCAGCTTTGTTTATTATTCTAATAGCTTTCTTTTGAAGCATAAAGGCTGGATATATGTTTGTTTTATATGTATTTCCCCATACTTCAGTACAATATGTCATATATGGGAGTATTAATGAATGATACAAAGTATATAGTGTGGGTTGATTCAGCAAATATTTCACTCTGTGTAGTATTGCAATTGATTTGGATATTTTACCTTTAATATAATTAATATGTGACTTCCAACACAGTTTATTATCAATTATTACTCCAAGGAATTTAATTTCGGATGCCCTTTCAATCTCTACACCATTTACACTGAGTTTAGATACAGAGTTGTTGTGATGGTTGTCAAAAATTATAAATTTTGTCTTACTTAAATTGAGCATTAATTTGTTTGAATCAAACCACAGTTTGAGCTTTCCTAATTCCTTTCCGAGTATATCCAAAAGTTGTTCCAAATTGCTTCCACTGCATAATAAATTAGTGTCATCTGCAAACAGTATTAAATCCATTTTTTCCAAAACTTTACATATATCATTTATATACATATTGAATAACAATGGCCCCAAAACTGAACCCTGTGGGACTCCAGAAGTAACCTTCAGTAACTGTGAGTTTTTGCTACCAACACATACATACTGATATCTGTTCTTTAAGTAACTACATAACCAGGACAGTGCTACCCCACTAATACCATAATTTTGTAGTTTCTTTAACAATAATTTATGATCCACTGTATCAAATGCTTTTGTAAGATCCAGGAATACCCCAACTGAATACTCGTTATTTTCTACAGCAGTTGACATTTTTTCTATAAATTCCACTAGAGCAAATGCAGCTGTCCTCTTGTGTTTGAACCCATATTGTTGCTCACACAATAAATTATTACCTCCGCCAAGGAGGTTATGTTTTCATCGGCGTTGGTTTGTCTGTCTGTCTGTTTGTTTGTCTGTCTGTCTGTTTGTTTGTTAGCAAGATAACTCAAAAAGTTATGGACGGATTTTCATGAAATTTTCACAGATTGTCAGAAATGGGGTATCCTACAGATGATTAGATTTTGGTGGTGATCCAGATCACCGTCCAGAAGAAAACCGCCATTACGGAAAATGCGATTTTCGTGAATAACTACTCAACCACTAATCCTATCATTGTGAATCCAATTGCTAGTCATATGTTTTCATGGTCAAGGAATCTGAAAACGTACACACAAACATTGTATGGGGGGAACTGTGGCGCTTGGTGGAGGTCTGCGCTCTCCGAGTGCTTTTCTAGTTCTTCATTATAAAGTTGTCAGTTGTCTCACAGAATATTTTTTTGAGTATCTTAGAAAATTGCGGCAATAGTGAAATAGGCCTATAGTTTGAAAATTCCCCTCTGTCACGCGTCTTGTATATCGGAATTACTTTAGCTGTTTTCATTGTATTGGGAAATATACCTGTTTGGAGAGACAGGTTACAGATATATGTCAGTGGCTTCACTAAGCATTCAATGACAGTTTTGACTAAAAGCATGTCAATACCATCACAATCCATAGGTGTTTTACTTTTAAACGATTTAACAGTTTCAATGACCTCTTTCTCATCTGTGTTCTTTATGAAGATGGAGTCTTTTGTAGCAATGTTTTTGCTTATTGTATCACCTGTAGGTGCCGTAATGGGTATTTCTCATGCCAAATTAGGACCAATGTTAACAAAAAATTTATTAGATTCATCTGCAGGTGAATTTAATAAATTTTTAATAAAATGATGAGATGTGATGAGATACTTTATTTCGAACAAAAAAGCAAAAAAACAAATGACAAATGCAATAAAAGTGACAGCATACAGTGGTTGAAAAGGAGAAGGAAGAAGTTTACACTTATTTATTCCAACTTCTCTTTCCCTAAATACAACCCATGTGAAATATATACATATTACCTCTATTAAGAACCCCAAGTAGACAATTAACTATATTTTATACATATCAACATATCATTTATATATATCAACATCGACTCCCATCCATCCTTACATACAGTGGTGTGAAAAAGTGTTTGCCTCCTTCCTGATTTCTCATTTTTTTTTGTGTTTGTCACACTTAAATGTTTCAGATCACCAAACAAATTTAAATATTAGACAAAGCTAACGCAAGTAAACACAAAATGCAGTTTTTAAATGAAGGTGTTTATTATTAAGGGGGAAAAAAATCCAAACCTACATGGCCCTGTGTGAAAAAGTGATTGCCCCCTAAACTTAATAACTGGTTGGGCCACCCTTAGCAGCAACAACTGCAATCAAGCATTTGCGATAACTGGCAATAAGTCTTTTACAGCGCTGTGGAGGAATTTTGGCCCTCACATCTTTGCAGAATTGTTGTAAGTCAGCCACATTGGAGGGTTTTCAAGCATGAACCCCCTTTTTAAGGTCATGCACAGCATCTCAATCGGATTCAGGTCAGGACTTTGACTAGGCCACTCCAAAGTCTTCATTTTGTTTTTCTTAAGCCATTCAGAGGTGGACTTTGGATGTGCTTGTGTGTTTTGGATCGTTGTCCTGCTGCAGAATCCAAGTGCGTTTCAGCTTGAGGTCACAAACAGATGGCCGGACATTCTCCTTCAGGAATTTTTGGTAGACAGCAGAATTCATGGCTTCATTTACCACAACAAGTCTTCCAGGTCATGAAGCAGCAAAACAGCCCCAGACCATCACACTACCACCACCATATTTTACTGTTGGTATGATGTTCCTTTTCTGAAATGCTGTGCTACTTTTACGCCAGATGTAATGGGACACACACCTTCCAAAAAGTTCAACTTTTGTCTCGTCAGTCCACAGAGTATTTTCCCAAAAGTCTTGGGGATCATCAAGATGTTTTCTGGAAAAACTGAGACGAGCCTTTATGTTCTTTTTGCTCAGCAGTGGTTTTCGTCTTGGAACTGTACCATGCAGGCCATTTTTGCCCAGTCTCTTTCTTATGGTGGAGTCATGAACACTGACCTTAACTGAGGCAAATGAGGCTTGCAGTTCTTTGGATGTTGTTGTGGGGTTGTGTTGAGGTCGGATCGTCACTTCCTTGTGGTAACGTATCGTCACTTCCTGTTTTGCTGTCTGCCTGTGTGGTTTGCTCTCTAGCCACTAGCTATGGCTACTAGCTCTCCTTCCTCTCCTCCTCTGGTGTGCTCTCTCTGTCAGATGTTTAGCTACACCTCTGCCTCTTTTAGTGATAACGGTAAATGTAATAAATGTTGTCTTTTTGAGGCGCTCGAGGCGAGGTTGTCTGATTTGGAATCCCGGCTCCGCTGCATTGAAACACCGTCTGCGCCAGTTAATCTTGATGGACGCCCATTAGCTGCAGCGGAGCTAGCTAGCTTAGGCCCCCCTGTCAGTGGTCCCTCGGCTCTCCTCAGCAGCGAGGAGACTGGGTGGGTGACGGTGAGAAGGAAGCCTAGTCGCAAAGCCCCGGTTCACCACCAACCTGTTCACATTTCTAATCGTTTTTCCCCACTCAGCGACACACCCGCTGAGGAAAAAACTCTGATCATTGGCGACTCTGTAGTCAGAAACGTGAACCTAGAGACTCCAGCGGCCATAGTCAAATGCATTCCTGGGGCCAGAGCAGGCGACATCGAGTCAAATCTGAAAATGCTGGCTAAAAGTAACTGTAAATATTCCACAATTGTTATTCACGCCGGCATTAATGACATCCGGCTCCGGCAGTCGGAAGTCACGAAACTTGATGTAGAATCGGTGTGTGACTTTGCCAAAACGATGTCTGCCACTGTAGTATTCTCTGGGCCCCTCCCCAATCTGACCAGTGATGACATGTTTAGCCGCTCGTCATCCCTGAACCGCTGGCTGTCTGTGTGGTGTCCTAAAAATGACGTGGGCTACATTGACAATTGGAGCTCTTTTTGGGGAAAACCTGGTCTTATGAGACGAGACAGCATTCATCCCACTTTGGATGGTGCTTCTCATTTATCTAACAATCTGGCATCTTTTTTATCCAAATTTCCAAAACCCTGACTACTCAGAGTTGGGACCAGGAAGCAGAGTCGCAGTCTTACACGCCTCTCTGCAGCTCCTCTTCATCCGCCACCCCTCAGCTTAGCCCCTGACTTCCCCATCAAAGAATCGTTGTCTGCTCCCTCCAAAGTGAATAAAAATATAATGTATAAGCATCCCAAAGTGATAAAGCAAAATATTGGTAAAACGCAAATTAAACATAAAGCCCCTAAATTGAATGATTTGGCCTCTGTTCCTCCTCATAATTTAAAAATTAAATGTGGTTTATTAAATATTAGGTCTCTAACTCCCAAGTCTCTGTTAGTCCATGATTTGTTAATTGATCATCAGATTGATTTAATTTCCCTTACAGAGACTTGGTTAGGACAAGAGGATTATGTTGGTTTAAATGAATCAACTCCCTCTGGTTATTTAAACTGTCAAAATCCTAGAAGCTCTGGTCGTGGAGGAGGAGTAGCAACAATTTACCATTCCAAATTACTAGTTAATGTAAAGCAAAAAACATGTTATAATTCCTTTGAGGGCCTGGTCCTCAGTATTGGGCACTTTAGCAATTTTAGGTTAAACCCAATTTTATTTGCCATAGTTTATCGTCCCCCATCAACCTACTCAGAATTTTTATCCGAATTTGCTGATTTCTTAGCTGATTTAGTGCTGAAATCTGATAGAATAATTATAGTAGGGGACTTTAATATACATGTGGATGTAGATAGTGACTGCCTTAATGTGGCATTCAATTCAATATTAGATTCGATTGGGTTTTCTCAGAAAGTAGGAAATTCTACTCATTACCTCCACCATACATTGGACCTTGTTTTGACATATGGCATAGAAATAGAAAATCTTGTAGTGTCTCCTCATAACCCTGTACTGTCAGACCATTGTCTGTTAACCTTTGATTTTACTATTTCTGACTATTTGGCTCCTAAAGAAAAATATTATTACAGTAGATGCCTCTCAGATGATGCTGTTTCCAAATTTATGCAGATTGTTTCCTCTATGCCATGTGTCAACACAACGGAAATAAGCTATAGACAGCTTGCTCCTTCTGTAATTGATAACATGGTGGATAGTGTTTCAGCTTCTCTGCATCAGACTCTAGACTTGGTGGCCCCCTTAAAAAAGAAAAAGTCTAATCAGAGATTTCTAACTCCTTGGTTCAACACAGAAACTCGTACCTTAAAACAGAAGACTCGTCAATTAGAAAGAAAATGGCGCTCTACTAATTTAGATGAAATCTATTTAGCTTGGAGAAATCATCTTTTAATTTATAAAAAATCTCTTAGAAAAGCTAGAACGAGTTATTATTCTGCATTAATAGAAGAGAACAAGAATAATCCCAGGTTTCTTTTCAGTACTGTAGCCAGGTTGACAAAGAGTCAGGACTCTGTCAATCCTAGCATTCCCTTAGAGCTTACTAGTCAGGACTTTATGAACTTTTTCAATAATAAAATTTCATCCATCAGAGATAAAATCAATCAGATTCTTCCCACAGTTAACTTAAATACTGTAACTACTACAACTCCTTCTGTTGATGTCTGTCTTGATAAGTTTACTCCAATCGACCTTTGTGAGTTAGACAAAACAGTTTCCTCATCCAAACCTTCAACTTGTCTTTTAGACCCTATTCCTACCAGGTTATTTAAAGAAGTCTTCCCACTTATTGGTAGCTTTATTCTTCATATAATCAATTCTTCATTAACTTTAGGCCATGTACCGCAGGCTTTTAAAACGGCTGTAATTAAACCCTTACTCAAAAAGCCAACGCTAGATCCAGGAGCTTTAGCTAACTATAGACCAATCTCTAATCTCCCTTTTATTTCAAAAATCTTAGAAAGAGTTGTTGCTACGCAATTATTTGACCACCTGCAGGGAAACGGTTTACTTGAAGAGTTTCAATCTGGGTTTAGAATCCATCATAGTACTGAAACAGCCTTAGTGAAGGTCACTAACGACCTCCTCATTGCATCTGATAATGGACTAGTTTCTGTACTTGTCCTTTTAGACCTTAGTGCAGCTTTTGATACTATCGATCATAATATTCTACTTGATAGATTAGAACACTATGTTGGACTTAATGGAACTTCGTTGCAATGGTTTAGATCTTATTTATCTGATAGGTTCCAGTTTGTTCATGTAAATAATGAGTTTTCTTTCAACTCAAAGCTTAGTCATGGAGTTCCACAGGGATCTGTGCTAGGCCCTACTCTTTTTAGTTTATATATGCTTCCGTTAGGCAACATTATTAGAAAGCACTGTATACATTTTCATTGTTATGCAGATGACACACAATTATACCTGTCAATGAAGCCAGATGATAGTAATCAATTAGCCAAGTTAGAAGCCTGTCTTAAGGAAATCAAAGCTTGGATGACTTGTAATTTCCTGCTATTAAATTCAGATAAGACTGAAGTCATTCTTGTTGGTCCAAAAAACCTTAGAAATTCCTTTCCAAATCAAACTTTCAGTTTGGATGCGGTTACTCTTTCTCTTAATAGCTCTGTGAGGAACCTTGGAGTTATTTTTGATCAGGATTTGTCCTTCAATTCACATATTAAATTTGTTTCTAAGACTGCCTTCTATCATTTGCGTAATATTGCCAAGATTAGGAGCATCTTGTCTCAGAGTGATGCTGAGAAACTGATCCACGCTTTTGTTAGCAAGAGATTAGATTATTGTAATTCTTTATTATCAGGCTGTCCTAAAACATCTTTAAAAAGTCTTCAGCTGATCCAAAATGCTGCAGCAAGAGTTTTAACAGGTACTAGAAAGAGAGATCATATCTCTCCAGTTCTGGCCTCCTTTCATTGGCTTCCCATAGAGTTTAGAATTAAGTTTAAAATCCTTCTTCTTACTTACAAAGCTCTAAACAATCAGGCTCCTTTTTATTTAAAAGATCTGATACTACCGTATTATCCTAACAGAGCACTACGCTCCCAAAATGCAGGATTACTTGTAATACCTAGAATCTCCAAAAGTACAATGGGAGGCAGAGCCTTCAGTTATCAAGCTCCTCTCCTGTGGAATCAGCTGCCACTCTGGATTCGGGAGTCAGACTCAATCTCTGTTTTTAAGAATAGGGCTAAAACCTACCTTTTTGATATAGCCTACAATTAGGGAGGGATCATGTGTTTCTGAACCCTCCCTTAGTTATGCTGCTAATAGGTTTAGTCAGCCAGGGGACCTCCAGTAATGCACTGGGCCTCACTCCTTTCCTCACTCTCTATGAAATATTTTTTTTTTGCTGGTCATTAACATTTGTTTGTTCTCTCCCATAGATTGAGTCCCCATCGTGCTGTTTGCTCTCTACATGTCTGTTCTTTTCTTTTTCTCTATCCCCTCACCCTCCAGCCAGTCGCAGCAGATGACTGCCCCTCCCTGAGCCTGGTTCTGCTGGAGGTTTCTTCCTGTTAAAAGGGAGTTTTTCCTCTCCACCGTCGCCAAGTGCTTGCTCACAGGGGATCGCCTGATTGCTGGGGTCTTTCTGCAACTGTGGGGGTTCCCCCCTACAGTTGATAGTGCTATGAGATGACTGTTATTGTGAAATGGCGCTATATAAATAAAGTTGAATTGAATTGAATTGAATTGGGGTCTTTTGTGACCTCTTGGATGAGTTGTCGCTGCACTCTTGGGGTAATTTTGGTCGGCCGGCCACTCCTGGGGAAGTTCACCACTAGGTGCGGGTTCAAAAGATTGATATGACGATCTGGATCAATCCACGTTTGACTGAGCCGATATCGATCCACAAAATCCACGGATCAATCTTTTAATATAATGCTTTAACATCTGTGAATGTCTGCCGAGTCTGATCGGGTCGAAACCGGGTCAGTGAGCCATGAACAGCGACAAAGAACCAGAAACACCCGGAGCGCTAGCAGAGCTAACACCTAATAAGTTAATGGATATGCTAGTTCTTCTTCTGTGGTGTTAAAATGGTTCTCATCCGGCAAGAGTTCCCTGCGGTGCATGCACGTCTTTACATGAGCGGAGTTGTTAACGTGCGTGTCTCTTAATTTATCAACAAAAGTCACCGTAAAAACTGTCCTCAACAGATTACGAATATTTTTCATAAAGCGGGGATAAACGGTTTTGTACTACGTGCAGTGCTGAGTTGGTACATAAAGTTGACAATTGATAAACACTTCAAAACGCATGGCGACTGGCTGAAACTGGTGAACAGAGGAAGACTTGGAGCGGCTGAGGTTGTAAGTAAAATATCATTTGTTTGTTTTAACATTTGTGTCATAAATTAATAATTGATCCGACATGATGGTGTTTTCTTTTACAAACTATGGATACAGTAGTTAACTGTTGGTTAAGTGCTGTGAATAAATGCAGAATAAAGGTGTATTTTATAAGATTATGGACTTCTAGCACTTAAGTGAGAGATTTGAAGATGATGATAAATCACAATAAAATGAAAATGACAGAATTAATAAAGGCTGCAGTGCAAGCCATTTTTACTCAATAGAGCTAAACTGAAATGAACAAATCTTCCCAGGAAAGGAAATGAAACCCTTTTCAAAAACTGAAAGTTAATTTGTAGTTAAAATATCAACAACACAAAATAAAAGAAACTAAATTATTAAACCCTACTGTGGTGTCGGGATTTAAAAATATGATTATTAATTTTTCTGTGAAATCTGTTCTCCTTTTCATCTCCCCTTCAGATGTGTGAAGACTGGGTTTCCACTCCAAGGTCCATCCTGCACTGAGACGTTCTGAAGGGAAGAGGTCAATGGAGGAGCCATCCCTGCTTCAGTGTGGATTTCAGCACAGAAGAAGACCTCAAATTTTTCAGGGGTCTTAGTTTTTCAAATTCAAGATTCAAGAAGGTGCTGCCATAATTTTCTACATACTCTAACATACATCCAATGCAATTTAGATAGATAGATAGATAGATAGATAGATAGATAGATACTTTATTGATCCCAAACTGGGAAATTACAGTGTAACAGCAGCATGACAGTAGACAACCAAACAACAGAAACACACACATGACAGACAAAGGGATTGCCTGTGGAAAGTAAAACTAACACGACAAAACTAACATGACAATGCTTTTGAATTGTGGTTCAACAGAATTACTTTAAAAAACAAACTCATGAAACAGGCCTGGACAAAAATGATGGTACCCCTAGAAAAGATTGAAAATAATGTGACCATAGGGACATGTTCAACCAGGATGTGTCCTCTAATTAACATCACAGGTGTCTACAAACTTGTAATCAGTCAGTCGGCCTATTTAAAGGGTGACAAGTAGTCACTGTGCTGTTTGGTGACATAGTGTGTACCACACTAAACATGGACCAGAGGAAGCAAAGGAGAGAGTTGTCTCAGAAGATTAGAAAGAAAGTTATAGACAAGCATGTTAAAGGAAAATGCTATAAGACCATCTCCAAGCAGCTTGATGTTCCTGTGACTACAGTTGCACATATTATTCAGAAATTTAAAATCCACGGGACTGTAGCCAACCTCTCTGGACGTGGCCGCAGGAGACGGATAATATGAATGGTAACAAAAGAGCCCAGAACAACCTCTAAACACATTCATGGTGAACTCCAAGGTCAAGGTACATCAGTGTCAGATCGCACCATCCGTCGTTGTTTGAGCCAAAGTGGACTTCATGGGAGACGACCAAGGAGGACACCACTGTTGAAAACAAATCATAAAAAAGCCAGACTGGAATTTGCCAAACTGCATGTTGACAAGCCACAAAGCTTCTGGGAGAATGTCCTATGGACAGACGAGACAAAACTGGAACTTTTTGGCAAGGCACATCAGCTCTATGTTCACAGATGCAAAAATGAAGCATACCAAGAAAAGAACACTGTCCCTACTGTGAAACATGGAGGAGGTTCTGTTATGTTGTGGGGCTGCTTTGCTGCGTCTGGCACAAGGTGTCTTGAATCTGTGCAGGGTACAATGAAATCTCAAGACTATCAAGGTATTCTAGAGAGAAATGTGCTGCCCAGTGTCAGACAGCTAGGTCTCAGTCGCAGGTCATGGGTCTTGCAACAGGATAATGACCCAAAACACACAGCTAAAAACACCCAAGAATGGCTAAGAGCGAAACACTGGACTATTCTAAAGTGGCCTTCTATGAGCCCTGATCTAAATCCTATTGAGCATCTGTGGAAGGAGCTGAAACATGCCGTCTGGAGAAGGCACCCTTCAAACCTGAGACAACTGGAGCAGTTTGCTCATGAGGAGTGGACCGAAATACCTGCTGAGAGGTGCAGAAGTCTCATTGACAGTTACAGAAATCATTTGATTGCAGTGATTGCCTCAAAAGGTTGTGCAACAAAATATTAAGTTAAGGGTAGCATCATTTTTGTCCAGGCCTGTTTCATGAGTTTGTTTTTTAAAATAATTCTATTGAACCACAATTCAAAAGCATTGTCTGATTTTCATTGGTTAATTTTCATAGAATTTTTATTTATTACCACTTTTGTCAGATTCAAGTTATTTCTGTGACCATTGTGGGTTTTTCTTTCATTAGGGTGCAGACAAAATTGTTGTTACCCCTCTGTTAATGATAGAAAAACCCAGTAGTAGTAGTCTACCTGAGAAAGTGCTTCGCTGTCTATCTAGTGTGTGGTGGAGGGGGTGATCAGGATTATCCATGATGGATCGCAGTTTATTTAGTGTTCTCCTCTCCACCACTGTCTCAAAGGTCTCTGGTCTGAGACCAATTGCAGAGCCAGCCCTCTTGATAATCTTGTCAAGTCTGTTGGTGTCTCTGGCCCTGATACTGCTACCCCAACAGACAGCAGCAAAGTAGATGGCGTTGGGGACAACGGTCTGGTAGAAAAGCTCCAGCATCCTGCTGCACACGTTGAAGGATCTCAGCTTCCTCAGGAAGTAGAGTCTGCTCATCCCCTTCTTGTGCTGTAATGAATAATTATTTTATTTATCTTCTTTATTTAAGTTCTCAGCAAGAATACAATATTCGTCATTTTTTGACAACTTTACTGAGCAGTTAATTCTACATAAATCACTGTTTAACAGGAAATTTTTGGCAATTCTGTGCCTTTCTTGTGATGTTAAATAGAATAGCAACCTTGGAACCTGGTTCCAAGGTTGTCATAGCCAGGAGCGGCACTGGGGTTAAGCTCCCAGTGCTCATAAAATGCTACTTATGGCGTGCGTCTCGAAAAGCCTCTGACAACTAAGTCCAACTCCTAGCCTGCCCGTGTGGTTTAGTCTCTAAGCCCGGCGGAACTGCTTTTACTAATAGGAGAAGGGGCGAGGGCGGATCTCTGGCGCCTTAAAACCAGATGCTTCGGGTAGCATCGGCGCCACACGAGTCGGCTGCCTTTTGCAACAGCGGCTCGATTCCGAGTCTTTTTCCCTTCCTCTCTCTTTTGATCCGTCTTTTTTTTTTCACCCCACTTATATCACGGACACACAGATCGTCCTAAATGTCTCCTGAGCCGGTGGACGGAGCCACTGTCTATAGCAGGATACGATACAGCAGAGAACAGCTGCTAGCATTCAACCGCCACCCGGTCCCATTGGAAAAACTCGACATACCGAGTGAACTGAGGCGAAAACGCCGCGGCTGCCGGGCTGGAGTAAGGCGGAGGACAAAAAATATAAGGTACAGACCCTCCCTTCCATCTGTTGTCATGGGAAATGTACGGTCGATACTGGGAAAGTTAGATGAGCTAGCGGCTATCTCCCGTTATGATAGCACATACCGGGAGTGCTCTCTCCTTTTGTTTACTGAGACGTGGCTAACTGAACTAGCAGCAGATGCTAACATTGAGCTGGAGGGTTTTCACATGATACGAGCTGACCGAACACCAGACAGTGGCAAGGCTAGGGGCGGTGGAGTGATCATGTATGTTAACAACAACTGGTGCAGACCGGGACATATCACTGTTAAACAACGACACTGCAGCAAAGACATTGAGTTGCTAGCTGTTAGCATGAGGCCTACATATCTCCCGAGAGAACACTCACACGTGATCTGCATTGTTGTTTATGCAAATCCGACGGCGAACGCTGGGACAGCACGTGACGTCATCCATTCAGTAACCAGCAGGCTGCAGACAGAACACCCAGATGCTCTTCTCCTCATCTCAGGCGATTTCAACCATGTTTCACTGTCTCCCATTCTACCCACGTTCACCCAGTATGTCACATGCCACACTAGAGACAATAAAACACTGGATTTATTCTACGCAAACACTAAGGAGGCGTACACCTCATCACAACTACCCCCACTCGGGAGATCGGATCACAACTTGGTTCATCTCCGGCCGGTGTACAAACCCCTAGTGCACAGACAACCTCCGGCCATGCACACTGTGGAGTTATGGTCTGAGGAGACAATGGACACCCTAAAGGGCTGTTTTGAAGCCACCGCCTGTAAGCAGCTCTGCGATCCACATGGTGAGGACATCGATGGCCTCATTCACACCTTCACGGGCTACCTCAGCTTCTGTGTGGACAAATCCGTTCCCACCAAGACCATACGGCGTCACTCAAACAACAAACCCTGGATCAACCCTGAGATAAAAACACTTCTGAGAGAGAAGAAGAGGATCTTCAGGTCGGGGAACAGGGAGATGCTGAAGTCCGTACAGAGGGAGCTGAGGAGAAAGATCAGAGAAGGCAAGGACAGCTTCAGGAAGAAGATGGAGGACAAGCTGCAACAGAGCGACATCAGCGGGGTCTGGAGAAACCTCAAAACCATCTCGGGGCTCCAGAATACCTCCCCCCAGGCCACAGGGGGCCGGGAGTGGGCGAACAACCTGAATCTGTTTTTCAATAGATTTGACCAACCGCCCTCCCCCCTGACTGCACAACAACCACTGCTGCCTCTAAAGAAATCAAGTCCTGCTGCCCACTCCCCACTCTACCAACACCCCCCCACTCCCAACACACAGCCCCCCATCCTGACCCTGACCAGGACCCAGGTGAGGACGGAGCTGAGGAAGATCAAGGCGAGGAAGGCGCCGGGACCGGACGGCATCAGCGCAAAGCTCCTCAAGTCCTGTGCAGACCAGCTGTGTGGGATTGTGACGTATATCTTCAACATGAGCCTGAAACTGGGGAGGGTACCACAGCTGTGGAAAACATCTTGTGTGGTACCTGTACCAAAAACTTCCCACCCCAAAGACCTGAACAGCTACAGACCGGTGGCCTTGACGTCCCACTTGATGAAGACCCTGGAGAGACTGCTCCTTGCTCACCTCCGCCCCCTGGTGGAACCAGCGATGGATCCACTCCAGTTCGCCTACCAGCATGGCATTGGGGTGGAGGATGCGGTGATCTTCCTCCTTCACCATTCTCTGTCCCACCTGGAGAAGCCCGGGAATATGGTGAGGATCATGTTCTTTGACTTCTCCAGTGCTTTCAACACCATCCAACCGATGATCCTGAAGGACAAGCTGCTGCGCGCAGGGGTGGACCAGCACCTGTCATCATGGATCCTGGACTACCTCACGAACCGGCCTCAGTTTGTGAGAACCCGGGACTGTGTGTCCGACACGATCATCAGTAGCACGGGGGCCCCCAAGGGAACGGTGCTGGCTCCCTTCCTGTTCACTCTTTATACTGCGGACTTCTCACACAACACAACACACTGCCATCTACAGAAGTTCTCTGATGACTCTGCGATCGTTGGCCTCATCTCCAATGGAGATGAAGCTGAGTACAGAGGGCTTATCCAGGACTTCGTGGACTGGTGCCATCGGAACTGCCTCCAGATCAACGCGAGGAAAACTAAGGAGCTGGTGGTGGACTGCCGCAGGCATGGGCAGCCCCTCACAGTACCAGTAAATATACAGGGAACAGACATCGAGATGGTGACATCCTATAAGTACCTGGGTATTCATCTGAACAATAAACTAGACTGGTCACACAATACTGATGCACTCTACAAGAAGGGACAGCGCAGGCTGTTCCTGCTGAGGAGACTCAGGTCTTTTGGTGTACAAGGGGCGCTGCTGAAGTCATTCTATGACACGGTGGTGGCATCAGCCATCACTTTTGGAGTGGTCTGCTGGGGCAGTGGCATTACTGCAGCCGATAGGAAGAGACTGAACAAACTGATTAAGAAAGCTAGCTCTGTCCTGGGGCAGCGCCTTGATCCGATGGAGGAGATAGGAGAGAGAAGGACGGTGGCTAAACTGTCATCTCTGCTGGAGTCCGAGTTCCACCCTATGCAGGACATACTGAATGCACTGAGGAGCTCATTTAGCAGCAGACTACATCATCCCAGGTGCACAACCGAGAGGTTTCGTAGGTCCTTCCTACCAACGGCTGTCAGACTGTACAACCTAAGCAGGGCTGCTCGCAGAGATAGCAAAAAGACGTAACAAACTAATAGTTTTTTGAATGCAAAAGATGCAATAGACTTACACAATGGTCCTCTCCGGCATACAACTAGGAACATACCGGTCGCTATGGAGGGTGAGAATATGTATGGGCACATAATCATACCATGTAGGATAACTAAGTAGACGGTTATGCTGTTTCATTCCATCTAGCAACAATGCTCTGCACTGTGTGTGTTTATATATTTGCATATTTATTCCATCTAGCTACAATGCTCCGTACTGTGGGTGTTTATATATTTATATATCTACATATTATTCCATCTAGCTACATTGCTCCGCACTGTGTGTGTTTATATACTTGCATATTTATTCCACCTAGCTGCAATGCTCCGTACTGTGGGTGTTTATATATTTACATATTTATTCCATCTAGCTACAATGCTCTGCACTGTGTGTTCATATATTCATATATTTATTCCATCCAGCTACAATGCTCTGCACTGTGTGTCTGTGTGTGTGTGTATATATATATATTTTATAGTAATACGTACATATGTTTATTAGCTGCTCTTGCTTGCTTGTTTTTTTTCTTGCCTTCTGATTGTTGCTCTGAGTGTTGCTATCCCTGTGCTGTTGCAATCCTGGAATTTCCCCGTTGTGGGACTAATAAAGGCTTATCTTATCTTATCTTATCTTATCTTAGATGGTGGCTCGTCAACCTGGGAAGGTAGCCCATCTAGGGGAAGGTAAACCCTGATTTCAAACCTCCGCTGCCTTGCGGCATACCCGGTCACGGGAAAGGCTTCGGGAGTCAACCCTGAGGAAAAATCCGGAGTCGGAGTCCCTAAGGCAGTTCTATGTTGTGCTCAACATCGTTCTGGCAGCTCCTGCAACGGCGCTGGTGCCAAACTGTAGCAGCCCTGCTGTTCCTTTGGATTCATCAGTGACATGGAGAGGGGGGACATGCTGCATGGGCAACATCTTATCCTCCATATCTTCCTGCCCAGGCTTGAATCCTACCAACGCCCAACGCTGGAAGGTAGAACACCGGATCACTGGAGAGGACACTCCAGCTTCGCCTTTGGCGTAGACAAAACACGGGGAATGACAGTTACCGGTTATAAGCCACCGCTCAATTGGCTTAGAGCTCGGCGCCAGGGGTTATTCCCGATGGTGGGAGGGATCATCGGATCTCACTGGACAGCTACCGCCCGCCTCAAGCTGGGCAGCCCCCAGCCAATAAGGTGATGTCCCGCCACAGCTTGCTTTCCTCATTGGGTGCATGGGGATGAGGAGAAATCCGAACAGCAGGCTGAGAACTTTTGCACCAGGCAAGACAATAAAACAAAAGAGACCAACTCTAAAACTGGGAACTTGGAACGTCCGCACTATGATGACAGGACTCGCTACTAACCTCAAGAACATCAACGACACCAGGAAGACTGCCATCATCAATAATGAGCTGAAGAGACTGGGAGTGGATATTGCCACTCTCCAGGAAACACGGTTGGCTGACGCAGGCACACTGAGAGAGAAGGACTACACGTTCTACTGGCAGGGAAAGGGCAGTGACGAACACAGGGAACACGGAGTGGGCTTTGCAGTGAAGAACACCTTGCTGAAGATGGTGGAACCGAGCAGCACTGGCTCTGCTCGACTCCTCACCCTCCGCCTGAACACCACTCAAGGCCCAGTCACCCTCATCAGTGTGTATGCCCCAACACTGACAGCCACACCAGAGGCAAAAGACGAGTTCTACGAGAATCTCGCAACAACTGTCAGGATCGTCCCCAACTCTGAACAACTCATTCTCCTTGGAGACTTCAATGCCAGAGTGGGTGCTGACCACGACTCCTGGCCGTCCTGTCTTGGACCTTTTGGCGTGGGCAGAATGAATGACAACGGACAGCGGCTGCTCGAGTTCTGCACATATCACGATCTGTGCATCACAAACTCGTTCTTCAAGACCAAGCCCCAACACAAGGTTTCCTGGCAACATCCACGCTCAAAGCACTGGCACCAGCTGGACTTGATCCTGACCAGGCGCACCTCACTGAAGAACGTGCTAATCACCCGTTCGTTCCAGAGTGCAGATTGCGACACAAACCATTCATTGGTGTGTTGCAAGGTCAAGCTGCAGCTGAAGAAATTCCATCGTGCTAGACAACCTGGAAAGGCACGGATTGACACCAGCAAGATGGCTCAACCAGAACTTGTTGAGCAGTTTGCCTCCACCTTTGAGAAGGAACTTGGTGTACCACAAGAAGGAGAATCTGCAAAGCAGAAGTGGGAAGAGCTGCGAAACACCATCCACCGCACAGCCTTGGCTACCTTTGGGAGGAAGACCTCGAAGTCACAGGACTGGTTTGATGCCAAGTTGACCGAGATGACCCCCGTCATTGAAGCCAAGCGCTCAGCACTTGCTGAGTACAAGAAGTACCCAAACGAGAAGAATCTCCAGATTCTCAGGGCTGCGAGAAGCAAAGTTCAGCAGACTGCTCGGTGCTGTGCCAACGAGTACGAGCCACTACGAGCACTACGAAGATACGGACCAGTGATGCTGAGGAGAAGCTGGAAACGTGCATGGAAATATCTGACTGGGGCATGCTTAAAGGAGCCACGCATGATCTGGATGAGTACACGGACACTGTGAACTCATATATCCACTTTTGTGAAGAGAACATTCTTCCATCACGCACCAGGGTGAGTTACTCTAATGACAAACCCTGGTTCACAGCTAAGCTCAGACAGATCAGGAAGGAGAAGGAAGCAGTGCTGAAAAGTGGAGACAGGGACTGCTACAGGGAGGTTAAATACCGGTTTAACAGAGAGCTGAAGAGGGCTAAATCTCTATACTCAGAGAGACTCCAGCAGCAGTTCACTGCTAATGATTCGGCTTCCGTGTGGAGAGGACTGAGGCAAATCACCAACTATCGACCTAAGGCTCCTAAAGGTCAGGATGACAAAGCCCTTTGTCAAAGACTGTCCCAACACTATGCCTGTTTTGACACCTCGTCATCTGTGTCCAACTCCCCCCCTCCCTCCAGCTCCACAGCCTCCACATTCGCTACTTCATTTAAGGCACCCCCCCCCCCCTCCTCCCCCCCTCCCCTTATCATCAGTGAGCAGGATGTGCTCAAACAGTTCTCCAGACTGAACCCGCGCAAGGCCCCCGGCCCAGACGGCGTGTCTCCCTCCACCCTGAGACTCTGTGCGAAACAGCTGGCTCCTGTATTCACAGACATTTTTAACACCTCCCTTAAGTTATGCCACGTGCCGTCCTGCCTCAAATCCTCCACCATCATCCCTGTCCCCAAGAAGCCACGGATCACTGGACTTAATGACTACAGACCTGTAGCGCTCACCTCTGTAGTCATGAAGTCCTTTGAGCGCCTGGTCCTGTCCCACCTCAAGTCCATCACCACCCCTCTCCTGGACCCGCTGCAGTTTGCCTACCGAGCCAACAGGTCTGTAGACGATGCAGTCAACCTGGCCCTCCACTCCATCCTGCAGCATCTGGACTCCCCGGGAACCTACGCCAGGATCCTGTTTGTGGACTTCAGCTCCGCATTCAACACCATCCGCCCCGCTCTGCTCCGGGACAAGCTGTCCCTGCTCAACGTGCCTGACTCCCTCTGCAGGTGGATCATCGACTTCCTGACGGACCGGAGGCAGCATGTGCGGTTGGGAAAGACTGTCTCAGACTATACTAGCATCAGCACCGGATCACCCCAGGGCTGTGTACTTTCCCCCCTACTCTTCTCCCTTTACACCAACTCCTGCACCTCCAGCCACCAGTCTGTCAAGTTGATCAAGTTTGCGGACGACACCACCCTCATCGGGCTCATCTCCAACGGCGACGAGTCCGCCTACAGGAGAGAGGTGGCCCAGCTGGCGTCCTGGTGCAGCAATAACAACCTGCAGCTGAACGCTCTGAAGACAGTGGAGATGATTGTAGACTTCAGGAAAGTCACTACTCCTCTGCCCCCCCTCACCCTCTCAGGCTCTCCCATCACCACTGCTGATTCCTTCCGCTTCCTAGGCACTACCATCACCAGGGACCTCAAATGGGAGCTGACCATCAGCTCACTCATCAAAAAAGCCCAGCAGAGGATGTTCTTCCTGCGGCAGCTGAGGAAGCTCAAGCTACCCACCAAGATGTTAGTGCAGTTCTACACAGCCATCATCGAGTCCATCCTCACCACCTCCATAACCGTGTGGTACGCAGGAGCCACTGCCAGGGACAGACTAAGGCTGCAGCGCGTCGTGCGCACTGCTGAGAAGGTGATCGGCTGCAAGCTCCCATCTCTCCAGGATCTGTACATCTCCAGGACCCGGAGGCGTGCTGGCCGGATCATAGCCGATCCCTCACACCCTGGTCATGTACTGTTTGCCCCCCTCCCCTCTGGTAGAAGACTTCGGTCCATCCAGACTAAAACCTCCCGTCACATGAACAGCTTTTTCCCCTCTGCCATTAGACTGCTGAACACTAAGTGACTTATTGACTCTCGTGCACCATGTACAGCAGCTCAACCAGACTCATGTCAATCATCACTGTTTTCTTCCTGCATTACCGACTGCACTATATAGTTCTCCACAGTATCTGCTGCTGGCTAATATATATTTTAACTGTTGACCAGTATCACTTAATCTTATCCTACACTTTATTACATGTATAGTTTATTTCTCTTATCTTATCATGTTTAATGTTGCAGCATTGTACCGAGACAAATTCCTAGTTTGTGTACTACATGAACAATGGCAATAAACCTGATTCTGATTCTGATTCTGAGTACTGGACTCAGCTCAGCCAAGACATTCAAACCGCTGCCATAACAGGGAACATCTGTGGTATGTACGATGGCATCAAGAAAGCACTTGGTCCGGCTCAGAGCAAGACGGCCCCCCTCAAATCCTCCACTGGGGAGATGATCACAGAAAAGAACAAGCAGATGGAGAGATGGGTGGAACACTACTCCGACCTCTACTCCAGACAGAACACCGTGACACTGTCAGCCCTTGATGCCATCGACTGCCTGCCATCCATGGACGAACTTGACGCCGAGCCAACCATCGACGAACTCAGCAAGGCCATTGATAGCTTGGCCGCTGGCAAGGCACCCGGCAACGACGGCATACCCCCCGACCTGATCAAGCACTGCAAGACCGCCCTACTGCTGCCATTGCATGACGTCCTCTGCCAGTGTTGGAAGGAAGGTGCCGTACCACAGGACATGAGGGACGCCAAGATCATCACCCTCTACAAAAACAAAGGGGAGAGAAGCGACTGCAACAACTACAGGGGCATCTCCCTCCTCAGCGTTGTTGGCAAAGTCTACGCACGAGTTGTTCTCGTTCATCTACAGAAGCTTGCCGAACGTGTCTACCCCGAGTCTCAGTGTGGCTTCCGCGCTGAGCGATCGACGGTAGACATGATATTCTCCATCCGCCAACTCCAGGAGAAATGCAGAGAACAGAACATGCCCCTGTACGTCGCCTTCATCGACCTCACCAAAGCGTTCGATCTGGTCAGCAGAGAGGGCCTTTTCAAGATCCTGCCAAAGATGGGATGCCCACCAAAGTTGCAAAGCCTCATTGAATCGTTTCACACCAACATGCAGGGGATAGTGCAGCACGATGGCAACGTCTCAGAGCCTTTCAACATACGCAGCGGAGTGAAACAGGGCTGTGTACTTGCGCCAACCCTCTTTGGGATTTTCTTTGCTATGCTCCTGAGGCATGCCTTCAGCACAGCAACAGAGGGAATCTACCTGCACACAAGATCTGACGGCAAGCTTTTCAACCTCGCCCGCCTGAAAGCCAGAACCAAAGTACGCGAGGCTCTAATCAGAGACATGCTGTTCGCAGACGACGCTGCAGTCGCAACCCACACACAGCAGGAGCTTCAGACCCTTATGGACCGCTTCTCCCAGGCATGCAAGGACTTCGGGCTTACCATCAGCCTGAAGAAGACTAACGTCTTGGCGCAAGGCACAGAAGCACCACCAACCATCACCATTGACGACTACGAGCTGGAGGTCGTGAATCAGTTCACGTACCTGGGGTCCACGATCAGCAACAACCTCTCCCTTGATACAGAGATCAACAAGAGGATTGGAAAATCAGCCTTCACACTCGCTCGCCTCACCACACGAGTGTGGGAGAATCCCAAACTGTCAAGATGAAGATGGCAGTGTACAACGCCTGCGTCATCAGCACATTGCTCTATGGGAGTGAGACGTGATCAGTTCCAAGATGGCGCCCACAGCGGTCGACATGGTGCTTCGCTGCGCTCTTTGTTTGTTTTTGTTTGTCAATTGTGTGTCTGCTTGCACTTATACCCGTGAAGAACTTCTAAATATCAGGACTTTCACCCCCACGGACCTCCTCCCAGTTTTTCTAGCCCCTGCCGCCGATCTGGTTTATTGTTTGGCTCGGAAAGTGAGACGGCGGAAGAGAGGAAGACGAGCGGGCGCTCTCGTACGACTTCGCAGGAGAGGCTCGCGAACGGCGCTGCCTGGCATATTTCTGTTCAATACCAACTCTCTCTCTAACAAGGTAGATGAACTGAGACTGCTGATGCGTTTTAAGGACCTCGCCTCCTCAGCTGTCCTCTGCTTTACTGAGACCTGGCTCCGGGAAAATATACCGGACAGCGCGCTGCGCCTCGACGGCTTTCAGCTCTTCCGTGCTGATCGTGACACAGAGCTTTCCGGCAAGACCACAGGAGGCGGTGTCTGCTTCTACATCAACTGCAGCTGGTGCTCTGATGTAACGGAAATTTCCAAACACTGTTCTCCTGCCTTGGAATTTCTTGTTATCAATTGCAAGCCCTTCTATTCCCCGCGGGAGTTTGCTTCTTTCATAATGATCGCTGTGTACGCCCCTCCCGACGCGGACACGCGCGAAGCTCAGCGCGTGCTCGCGGATCACATTCAACACACAGAGCGGAGTTTCCCAGACTCGCTGATTATTGTGGCTGGCGACTTTAATCAGTGCAATCTGAGCCACGATCTCCCCCGCTACAAACAGTTTATTAAATGCCCCACCAGAGGATTAAACACACTGGATCACTGTTACACCACAGTGAAAGACGCATATCGCGCTGTTCCTCGAGCTGCGCTGGGATTATCTGATCACGTGATGGTTCACCTCATTCCCACATACAGACAGAGATTGAAGCTCACTAAACCTGTTGTGAGCACTACGAAGATACGGACCAGTGATGCTGAGGAGAAGCTGGAAACGTGCATGGAAATATCTGACTGGGGCATGCTTAAAGGAGCCACGCATGATCTGGATGAGTACACGGACACTGTGAACTCATATATCCACTTTTGTGAAGAGAACATTCTTCCATCACGCACCAGGGTGAGTTACTCTAATGACAAACCCTGGTTCACAGCTAAGCTCAGACAGATCAGGAAGGAGAAGGAAGCAGCACTGAAAAGTGGAGACAGGGACTGCTACAGGGAGGTTAAATACCGGTTTAACAGAGAGCTGAAGAGGGCTAAATCTCTATACTCAGAGAGACTCCAGCAGCAGTTCACTGCTAATGATTCGGCTTCCGTGTGGAGAGGACTGAGGCAAATCACCAACTATCGACCTAAGGCTCCTAAAGGTCAGGATGACAAAGCCCTTTGTCAAAGACTGTCCCAACACTATGCCCGTTTTGACACCTCGTCATCTGTGTCCAACTCCCCCCCTCCCTCCAGCTCCACAGCCTCCACATTCCCTACTTCATTTAAGGCACCCCCCCCCTCCTCCCCCCCTCCCCTTATCATCAGTGAGCAGGATGTGCTCAAACAGTTCTCCAGACTGAACCCGCGCAAGGCCCCCGGCCCAGACGGCGTGTCTCCCTCCACCCTGAGACTCTGTGCGAAACAGCTGGCTCCTGTATTCACAGACATTTTTAACACCTCCCTTAAGTTATGCCATGTGCCGTCCTGCCTCAAATCCTCCACCATCATCCCTGTCCCCAAGAAGCCACGGATCACTGGACTTAATGACTACAGGCCTGTAGCGCTCACCTCTGTAGTCATGAAGTCCTTTGAGCGCCTGGTCCTGTCCCACCTCAAGTCCATCACCACCCCTCTCCTGGACCCGCTGCAGTTTGCCTATCGAGCCAACAGGTCTGTAGACGATGCAGTCAACCTGGCCCTCCACTCCATCCTGCAGCACCTGGACTCCCCGGGAACCTACGCCAGGATCCTGTTTGTGGACTTCAGCTCCGCATTCAACACCATCCGCCCCGCTCTGCTCCGGGACAAGCTGTCCCTGCTCAACGTGCCTGACTCCCTCTGCAGGTGGATCATCGACTTCCTGATGGACCGGAGGCAGCATGTGCGGCTGGGAAAGACTGTCTCAGACTATACTAGCATCAGCACCGGATCACCCCAGGGCTGTGTACTTTCCCCCCTACTCTTCTCCCTTTACACCAACTCCTGCACCTCCAGCCACCAGTCTGTCAAGTTGATCAAGTTTGCGGACGACACCACCCTCATCGGGCTCATCTCCAACGGCGACGAGTCCGCCTACAGGAGAGAGGTGGCCCAGCTGGCGTCCTGGTGCAGCAATAACAACCTGCAGCTGAACGCTCTGAAGACAGTGGAGATGATTGTAGACTTCAGGAAAGTCACTCCTCCTCTGCCCCCCCTCACCCTCTCAGGCTCTCCCATCACCACTGCTGATTCCTTCCGCTTCCTAGGCACTACCATCACCAGGGACCTCAAATGGGAGCTGACCATCAGCTCACTCATCAAAAAAGCCCAGCAGAGGATGTTCTTCCTGCGGCAGCTGAGGAAGCTCAAGCTACCCACCAAGATGTTAGTGCAGTTCTACACAGCCATCATCGAGTCCATCCTCACCACCTCCATAACCGTGTGGTACGCAGGAGCCACTGCCAGGGACAGACTAAGGCTGCAGCGCGTCGTGCGCACTGCTGAGAAGGTGATCGGCTGCAAGCTCCCATCTCTCCAGGATCTGTACATCTCCAGGACCCGGAGGCGTGCTGGCCGGATCATAGCCGATCCCTCACACCCTGGTCACGTACTGTTTGCCCCCCTCCCCTCTGGTAGAAGACTTCGGTCCATCCAGACTAAAACCTCCCGTCACATGAACAGCTTCTTCCCCTCTGCCATTAGACTGCTGAACACTAAGTGACTTATTGACTCTCGTGCACCATGTACAGCAGCTCAACCAGACTCATGTCAATCATCACTGTTTTCTTCCTGCATTACCGACTGCACTATATAGTTCTCCACAGTATCTGCTGCTGGCTAATATATATTTTAACTGTTGACCAGTATCACTTAATCTTATCCTACACTTTATTACATGTATAGTTTATTTCTCTTATCTTATCATGTTTAATGTTGCAGCATTGCACCGAGACAAATTCCTAGTTTGTGTACTACATGAACAATGGCAATAAACCTGATTCTGATTCTGATTCTGATTCTGATTCTGAGACGTGGACAACATACGCCCGGCAGGAAAAGAGACTGAACTCCTTCCACTTGCGCTGCATTCGCCACATCCTGGACATATCCTGGCAGGACAAAGTGCCCAACACAGAAGTTCTGTCCCGCGCCGGCCTTCCCTCCATGTTCACTCTACTCAGACAGCGCAGGCTCCGCTGGCTAGGCCACGTTCACCGTATGGAGGATGGCAGAATCCCCAAAGACGTCCTCTATGGAGAACTGGCAACTGGCAAGAGAGACGTTGGCCGCCCACAGCTGCGTTTTAGAGACGTCTGCAAGAGAGACATGAAGGCCCTGGAGATCAACACAGAGCGCTGGGAGGACCTTGCAACGGACCGCTCCAAATGGAGAGGCACCCTGACCAGACAGCTCAAGGTGGGTGAAGAGAGACTGACTGCTGCTGCAGATGAAAAAAGGACCCGCAGGAAGAACCGCCACAGACCCAGCAGCACGGAGACCACCCACAAGTGCGACCTGTGTGACAGGGACTGCCATTCGCGCATCGGCCTGTTCAGCCACAGGCGGTGCTGTTCCAGCAGAGTAGACGTTTAGGATTCTCTTCCATGGTCATCATAGACCGACGGAGGCCGACGACGACTGTAAACTATGGAAAAAGCAGCTACTTTAAAATCTGTATTTCCTCACACAACTTTCAGTGCAAAAACCTCTAAAAATGTCACAACTTTTTGGAAATGTTCCCACAAATTCAGGCCTTTTGGGTCGCAACAATCACCAAAACAGCCGACAAAATCCTGGAGGGACTGAAATACAGTGAGATTATGTATACATGCTTCATGCATTGAATTTGTTTACTGATGCTGGGTTGTTAACTTGACACTACACACCCTTTGCACTAAAGAAAGCACTTGTGAGCACTTTGTGAAATCATAAGTTAAATAGTAAAAAGTGCATTATTGTAACTGATTTGGGGTCAGTTCTTTATGTGATAATTTATATATTAACAAAGTTAGAGTATTCTTGGTACAATATGCAGCATTAGGTATCGAAGATTTTTTTCCTGGCAAGTAAAATGGCTATTAAAATGGTAATTTCCCAGACCGAATCGGGATTGGATCGAATTGAATCAGAATTGAATCGATTATGGAAGTTATGGATCATTCCCAGCCCTATTCACCGCTGTTACATGTTTTCACCATTTGTGGATAATGGCTGTCACTGTGATTCGCTGGTGTCCTAAAGCTTTAGAAATGGCTTTATAACCTTTTCCAGACTGATAGTTCTCAATTACTTGGTTTCTCATTTGTTCCTGAATTTTTTTGGATCACAGCATGATGTCTAGTTTTTGAGGAGCTTTTGGGCTACACTTTGTCAGGCAGGTCCTGTTTAAGTGATTTCTTGATTGAGAACAGGTGTGGCAGTAATCAGGCCTGGGTGTGGCTAGAGAAATTGAACTCAGCTTTCTAAAGATGTGATAAACCACAGTTAATTTATGTTTTAACGGGGTGGGGGGGGTGGGGGGCAATCACTTTTTTAATGGGGGGGTCACTTTTTCACACAGGGTCATGTAGATGTGGATTTTTTTTTACCCTTAATAATAAACACCTTCATTTAAAAACTGCATTTTGTGTTTACTTGTGTTATCTTTGTCTGATATTTAAATTTGTTTGATGATCTCAAATATTTAAGTGTGACAAACATACAAAAAATGAGAAATCAGGAAGGGGCAAACACTTTTTCACACCACTGGACATACAGTCCATACAAATACATACATCTATACCCAGACCCAAACAACATACACAGTAATATTAATATTAATTGTATTAATATTAAAAAATATTAATACAAATATATTTTTATCTCTATCAGCTGATATAAACAATAACCAACATCAGTTTAGCTTGTTAATAACGTTAGCAACAATAGTTTGTTTTACTAGTATTTGAGGGGCAATGACTTATGGGTAATCTTCCTGTCAACTTCCGGTGAAGTGATGTCCAGTTGTTCACTTCTTCCCTGAAGACCATTCGCTCCCTTCAGTTTGGAATCTCTCTTAATATGGCAGAATACCCTATGCAGTCCATTCTGGCATACACTATTGGGTGATCGGAATGCAGCTGTCTCTGACCATGACTCACTGAGAGAGCAGTGACTTGAAACTCGTGCGTATTTGAAAAGGAATCATGACCAAAATTACTGAATGGAACCAGTAGTATCATATTTGATCCTCTGAAATCGCTTTTGATTAAAAGTCACTGCAGGTACCCTTTAAATAGGAGTCAGCACACACCAGCCACCATTTAAAGTGCCTCTGATTAACCCCAAATAAAGTTCAGCTGTTCTAGTAGGCTTTTCCTGACATTTTTGTAGTCATATCTTACAGCACAAGCCATGGTCCTCAGAGAGCTTCCAAAGCATCAGAGGGATCTCATTGTTCAAAGGTATCAGTCAGGAGAATGGTACAAAAGAATTTCCAAGGCATTAAATATACCATGGAACACAGTGAAGACAGTGATCATCAAGTGGAGAAAATATGGCCCAGTAGTGACATTACCAAGAAATGGACGTCCCACCAAAACTGATGAAAAGACGAGAAGAAAACTGGTCAGGGAGGCTGCATTGAAGGATCTGCAGGAATTTGTGGCAAGTACTGGCTGTTTAGTACATGTGTCAACAATCTGCCGTCTAGGGTGGCAAGACGGAAGCCTTATCTTACAAAGAAAAACATCCAAGCCTGGCTACATTTTGTAAAAACACATTTGAAATCTCCCAAACGCATGTGGGAAAATGTGTTATGGTCTGATGAAACCAAGGTTGAATTTTTTGACCATAATTCCAAAAGAGGAAGAAGCCATCTCTGTTGCCATTCAGTCCATCATGTACAGTAGAACGAAATTACATTTTTCCTATCTACAATGTTAATCACATGTAGAAGCAGAGGGGTTGCTGCCATAAACTTCTCCTTCCCCCATTCTGTTACGCTGAGCACCAAGCTAGAAGGTGGGAAATACCATTTTTATATGGTCTTTTTTATGACCCAGCCAGGACTTGAACCCCCAACCTTCCGGTTGTGGGGTGGATGCTCTATCAACTAGGCCACCACTCCTGGTTCTTGAAAGGTGTATTTGGTGCAAACACAACACTGCTCATCACCAAAAGAACACCATGCCTACAGTGACGCATGGTGGTGGCAGAATCATGCTTCGAGGCTGTTTTTCTTCAACTGGAACTGGGGCCTTAGTCAAGGTGGACAGAATTATGAACAGTTCCAAATACCAGTCAGTGTTGGCACAAAACCTTCAGGCTTCTGCTAGAAAGCTGAAGCTGAAGATGAAGAGGAACTTCATCTTTCATCATGACAATGACCCAGTTTTTTATTTTTTATTTTTCCCCTTAAAAGATTTCAGTTTGTATTTCAATTGGGTTGTACAGGTTATAGGTCACATAAATGGTGGAAAAAGTTTTGAAATGATTTATCTAGACCCTCCCTTCCATCTGTTGTCATGGGAAATGTACGGTCGATACTGGGAAAGTTAGATGAGCTAGCGGCTATCTCCCGTTATGATAGCACTTACCGGGAGTGCTCTCTCCTTTTGTTTACTGAGACGTGGCTAACTGAACTAGCAGCAGATGCTAACATTGAGCTGGAGGGTTTTCACATGATACGAGCTGACCGAACACCAGAGACTGGCAAAACTAGGGGCGGTGGAGTGATAATGTATGTTAACAACAACTGGTGCAGACCGGGACATATCACTGTTAAACAACGACACTGCAGCAAAGACATTGAGTTGCTAGCTGTTAGCATGAGGCCTACATATCTCCCGAGAGAACACTCACACGTGATCTGCATTGTTGTTTATGCAAATCCGACGGCGAACGCTGGGACAGCGCGTGACGTCATCCATTCAGTAACCAGCAGGCTGCAGACAGAACACCCAGATGCTCTTCTCCTCATCTCAGGCGATTTCAACCACGTTTCACTGTCTCCCATTCTGCCCACTTTCACCCAGTATGTCACATGCCACACTAGAGACAATAAAACACTGGATTTGTTCTACGCAAACACTAAGGAGGCGTACACCTCATCACAACTCCCCCCACTTGGGAGATCGGATCACAACTTGGTTCATCTCCGACCGGTGTACAAACCCCTAGTGCACAGACAACCTCCGGCCATGCACACTGTGGAGTTATGGTCTGAGGAGACAATGGACACTCTAAAGGACTGTTTTGAAGCCACTGCCTGGAAGCAGCTCTGCGATCCACATGGTGAGGACATCGATGGCCTCATTCACACCTTCACGGGCTACCTCAGCTTCTGTGTGGACAAATCCGTTCCCACCAAGACCATACGGCGTCACTCAAACAACAAACCCTAGATCAACCCTGAGATAAAAACACTTCTGAGAGAGAAGAAGAGGATCTTCAGGTCGGGGAACAGGGAGATGCTGAAGTCCGTACAGAGGGACCTGAGGAGAAAGATCAGAGAAGGCAAGGACAGCTTCAGGAAGAAGATGGAGGACAAGCTGCAACAGAGCGACATCAGCGGGGTCTGGAGAAACCTCAAAACCATCTCGGGGCTCCAGAATACCTCCCCCCAGGCCACGGGGGGCAGGGAGTGGACGAACAACCTGAATCTGTTTTTCAATAGATTTGACCAACCGCCCTCCCCCCTGTCTGCACAACAACAACCACTGCTGCCTCTAAGAAATCAAGTCCTGCTGCCCACTCCCCACTCCACCGACACCCCCCCCACTCCCAACACACAGCCCCCCATCCTGACCCTGACCAAGACCCAGGTGAGGACGGAGCTGAGGAAGATCAAGGCGAGGAAGGCGTCGGGACTGGACGGCATCAGCGCAAAGCTCCTCAAGTCCTGTGCAGACCAGCTGTGTGGGATTGTGACGTATATCTTCAACATGAGCCTGAAACTGGGGAGGGTACCACAGCTGTGGAAAACATCTTGTGTGGTACCTGTACCAAAAACTTCCCACCCCAAAGACCTGAACAGCTACAGACCGGTGGCCTTGACGTCCCACTTGATGAAGACCCTGGAGAGACTGCTCCTTGCTCATCTCCGCCCCCTGGTGGAACCAGCGATGGATCCACTCCAGTTCGCCTACCAGCATGGCATTGGGGTGGAGGATGCGGTGATCTTCCTCCTTCACCGTTCTCTGTCCCACCTGGAGAAGCCCGGGAATATGGTGAGGATCATGTTCTTTGACTTCTCCAGTGCTTTCAACACCATCCAACCGATGATCCTGAAGGACAAGCTGCTGCGCGCAGGGGTGGACCAGCACCTGTCATCATGGATCCTGGACTACCTCACGAACCGGCCTCAGTTTGTGAGAACCCGGGACTGTGTTTCCGACACGATCATCAGTAGCACGGGGGCCCCCCAGGGAACGGTGCTGGCTCCCTTCCTGTTCACTCTTTATACTGCGGACTTCTCACACAACACAACACATTGCCATCTACAGAAGTTCTCTGATGACTCTGCGATCGTTGGTCTCATCTCCAATGGAGATGAAGCTGAGTACAGAGGGCTTATCCAGGACTTTGTGGACTGGTGCCATCGGAACTGCCTCCAGATCAACGCGAGGAAAACTAAGGAGCTGGTGGTGGACTGCCGCAGGCATGGGCAGCCCCTCACAGCACCAGTAAATATACAGGGAACAGACATCGAGATGGTGACATCCTATAAGTACCTGAGTATTCATCTGAACAATAAACTAGACTGGTCACACAATACTGACGCACTCTACAAGAAGGGACAGCGCAGGCTGTTCCTGCTGAGGAGACTCAGGTCTTTTGGTGTACAAGGGGCGCTGCTGAAGTCATTCTATGACACGGTGGTGGCATCAGCCATCACTTTTGGAGTGGTCTGCTGGGGCAGTGGCATTACTGCAGCCGATAGGAAGAGACTGAACAAACTGATTAAGAAAGCTAGCTCTGTCCTGGGGCAGCGCCTTGATCCGATGGAGGAGATAGGAGAGAGAAGGACGGTGGCTAAACTGTCATCTCTGCTGGAGTCCGAGTTCCACCCTATGCAGGACATACTGGATGCACTGAGGAGCTCATTTAGCAGCAGACTACATCATCCCAGGTGCACAACCGAGAGGTTTCGTAGGTCCTTCCTACCAACGGCTGTCAGACTGTACAACCTAAGCAGGGCTGCTCGCAGAGATAGCAAAAAGACGTAACAAACTAATAGTTTTTTTGAATGCAAAAGATGCAATAGACTTACACAATGGTCCTCTCCGGCATACAACTAGGAACATACCGGTCGCTATGGAGGGTGAGAATATGTATGGGCACATAATCATACCATGTAGGATAACTAAATAGACGGTTATGCTGTTTCATCCCACCTAGCAACAATGCTCTGCACTGTGTGTGTTTATATATTTACATATTTATTCCATCTAGCTACAATGCTCAGCACTGGGTGTGTTTATATTTATATATCTATATATTTATCCCATCTAGCTACAATGCTCCGCACTGTGTTTTTATATATCTACATATTATTCCATCTAGCTACATTGCTCCGCACTGTGTGTGTTTATATACTTGCATATTTATTCCACCTAGCTGCAATGCTCCGTACTGTGGGTGTTTATATATTTACATATTTATTCCATCTAGCTACAATGCTCTGCACTGTGTGTTCATATATTCATATATTTATTCCATCCAGCTACAATGCTCTGCACTGTGTGTCTGTGTGTGTGTGTGTATATATATATTTTATAGTAATATGTACATATGTATATTAGCTGCTCTTGCTTGCTTGTTTTTTTTCTTGCCTTCTGATTGTTGCTCTGAGTGTTGCTATCCCTGTGCTGTTGCAATCCTGGAATTTCCCCGTTGTGGGACTAATAAAGGCTTATCTTATCTTGGTCTCATTTTTTACATCACAAAAACCTGGCATTTGAACAGGGGTGTGTCAACTTTTATATCCACTGTATGTGAATAAAGTGTTAACACTAAATGTTTTTGCCTTGTCATTTTAATTTGTCATTAACTTAACTTGTCATTTGTCACAGCCACCAGCTGCTCATTCTGTGTATTTGGCTCATTTGGCAACAGCGCTGTGGCACATGGTTATCCACTGCATTCAGCGCAATACTCTGTAGAACCACAGAGGCCAAAATAATTCCAACACTTTCTCTGGTGTGTGCAGCAGACACCCCCCCCCCCACCCCCCAGTGATCTGATTCTTTTTTTTAACTCCGTGACCTCTGTGCGCAGAACCTGTTCCATTGCAGGTTTACCCTAGAGTACTCTCAAATAGAGTTGAACTCAACACAGAATTTATTCCAAAGTCCAAAATTTGCCATGTCATCTCGAAACTGAATTTCAGTTTTTTGTGATGATTTCTTATTGGCACAGCTTTCTAGCCTGATGATGTACAGTTTAAATAATATAAAACACAAAATTGTCAGCTGCACACTGTGGTCCAGAAGCCTGAGTGAAAAATACTTAAAAAGCTACAATGGGGCAAAAAAGTATTTAGTCAGCCACCAATTGTGCAAGTTCTCCCACTTAAAAGATGAGAGAGGTCTCCAATTTTCATCATAGGTATACCTCAACTATGAGAGACAAAATGAGAAAAAAAAATCCAGAAAATCACATTGAAGGATTTTTAATGAATTAATTGGTAAGTTCCTCTGTAAAATAAGTATTTGGTCACCTACAAACAAGCAAGATTTCTGGCTCTCACAGACCTGTAACTTCTTCTTTAACCACTTGCACTCCGGGCAATTTTCCTAAAAATGCCCAAAAATAACGTGCCCAAAGTAAATCGAAAGCTGTTATTCAACCCTTTGCAGCATCTTCATGGGGTTGGTCTCATTTAAAAGAAAACACTTTGAATTTTTTGGCAAAAAAAACATAATCTCTCTACGTGCTCCGGCCACTGAGTTACAGTCATCTAAACATACTGAACTTGAAGAAAAAAAAATTGGACACAGTGTTTTTTTGGATACAAATGCTTGTAAATAACACACAGCTGTCCGATCCGGCTGGAAAATGCAACAGAAATGTAGAACCAAGTGTTATCCAGCTGAGATCCAAATTTGGTAACAATACCACCAAAAGTGAATATTTTACACAGCTTTGTTCTCAGGCTGTTCCCAGGCGTTATGGAACTGTGCCAAATTGTGCCAAATGGCACAGTTTGGAAAAACGTCTGTAACTTTTGAATAATTCAACGTAGAATCTTCATTTTAGGCTCTAATGAAAGGTCACACTCAGGGCTGTGTCTGTGTGTGTGTGTGTGGGCGGGGGGTCGTTCCCCCCCCCGCTACCAAGGACCAAATTCGGCCCTCGCTACATGATGGAATACACTCTTTTTTTTTTTTTTTCCTTGCATGTTTTCACAGCGGCTCCCCCCCCCCCCCGGCTACTGTGTGTGTGTGTGTGTGGAGGGGACCGTGAATGGACTGTGAACGCCCCCCCCCTCGCTACAGAAGAGGGCCATCGCTACATGATGGAATAGACTGATATGCTTCCCCCCTGCGGACCGGGGAGCGTTCGGACCGTGCCCCCCCCCCGCTCCTCTTCTGCAGCGGGGTGGGGGGGGCGTTCACGGTCCGAACACGGCAAATGAACCGTTTATCGTGGCGCACGCATTTCGTATTTCGTACGCAGTACAGTTGTAATTTACCGATCGGTCAAAAGTCATTTTTGGATTACAGTTTTCAGGGATAAATAATAATTTAGCTTATAACACCTTACCTCTTCAAAGCAGCAGAGTCGTGGCGAACAGCTCTTCCCACGCGTCAGACGAACGCGACGCTGCTCTGCTCGTGGATCCCGATCAATATAATTCCATTATTGCCGTTTTGGTGAATGATTTACGACTTTTGTCGTCGGCCTCCGTCTATTCTGCTGGAATGAGTGCAGGTCCCACTTGTGGGTGTTCTCCATGCTGCTGGGTGAGCCTGGGTCTGTAGGAGATTCGTACAGAGTCCTTCTGCAGCAGTAAATATCGCTTCACCCAGCCAGAATTTCTGTGCTTCAATTGGCTCCTGCGTTCACAGTAGGCGGGTCCTCCTTCCTAGATTTTCATTCATTGGTTCTTCAAGGTTTCAGAAACCCAATTCAAGGCTCTTATTAGTCGAATGAGAGGTCAATCAGATGAACTAATCTGTTCGCGGCTGTCTCTGCAGTTTTTTTTTTGAGTGGCGCTTGGACGCTACTACATCACCATCACCACCATCATGCGTCATGCGCACGAGGGCGCATGAGCGCGCTCTCGCGCGCCCTCGTGCGTCATAGGATGCAGAGACTTGCCCGCCCGCGGAACAACGGAGCGCAAGTGGTTAAGAGGCTTCTCTGTCCTCCACTCGTTACCTGTGTTAATGGCACCCATTTGAACTCATTATCAGTATAAAAGACACCTGTCCACAACCTCAAACAGTCAGACTCCAAACTCCACTATGGCCAAGACCAAAGAGTTGACACCAGAAACAAAATTGTAGACCTGCACCAGACTGGGAAGACTGAATCTGGAATAGGTAAGCAGCTTGGTGTGAAGAAATCAACTGTGGGAGCAATTATTAGAAAATGGAAGACATACAAGACCACTGATAATCTCCCTCGATCTGGGGCTCCACGCAAGATCTCACCCTGTGGGGTCAAAATGATCACGAGAACGGTGAGCAAAAATCCCAGAACCACACAGGGGGACCTAGTGAATGACCTGCAGAGAGCTGGGACCAAAGTAACAAAGGCTACATCAGTAACACACTATGCCGCCAGGGACTCAAATCCTGCAGTGCCAGACATGTCCCCCTGCTTAAGCCAGTACATGTCCAGGCCCATCTGAAGTTTGCTAGAGAGCATTTGGATGATCCAGAAGAGGATTGGGAGAATGCCATATGGTCAAATGAAACCAAAATAGAACTTTTTGGTAAAAACTCAACTTGTGGTGTTTGGAGGAGAAAGAACACCATACCTACTGTGAAGCATGGGGGTGAAAACATCATACTTTGGGGCTGTTTTTCTGCAAAGGGACCAGGACGACTGATCCGTGTAAAGGAAAGAATGAATGGGGCCATGTATCGTGAAATTTTGAGTGAAAACCTCCTTCCATCAGCAAGGGCATTGAAGATGAAACGTGTCTGGGTCTTTCAGCATGACAATGATCCCAAACACACTGCCCGGGCAACGAAGGAGTGGCTTCGTAAGAAGCATTTCAAGTTCCTGGAGTGGCCTAGCCAGTCTCCAGATCTCAACCCCATAGAAAATCTTTGGAGGGAGTTGAAAGTCAGTGTTGCCTAGCGACAGCCCCAAAACATCACTGCTCTAGAGGAGATCTGCATGGAGGAATGGGCCAAAATACCAGCAACAGTGTGTGAAAACCTTGTGAAGACTTACAGAAAATGTTTGACCTCCGTCATTGCCAACAAAGCGTATATAACAAAGTATTGAGATGAACTTTTGTTATTGACCAAATACTTATTTTACAGAGGAATTTACCAATTAATTCATTAAAAATCCTTCAATGTGATTTTCTGGATTTTTTTTTTCTCATTTTGTCTCTCATAGTTGAGATATACCTATGATGAAAACTGGAGACCTCTCTCATCTTTTAAGTGGGAGAACTTGCACAATTGGTGGCTGACTAAATACTTTTTTCCCCACTGTAAGTCACTTACAGAAGTGTAGGAGAGTAAGTATTATAAACAGTATTTGTCAGCTACAAAGGTTTAAGGCTTTTATAAGCTTAATGTCCTTGATCTGTTTCTTTATCCCTTCATGACTGCTGTGCAAAATATCTATCATTATTATTTTTTTTTTTTTTTTTTTTTGTTACTTATTTGTACCCGTAGGTAGACTTGGTTTGCAGTCTGGTGACAAGCCACCGGCTGCTGGTCGCTGCGTGCGCGAGTGCCCTAAACCTACATGTTTTTGGTATGCGGGAGGAAACCGGAGAAATCCCGGAGTAAACCCACGCAACACGGGGAGAACATGCAAACTCCACACAGCTCACTGTTGGTCGGGGGCTGGGATCGAACCCACGACCTCATGATCCCCTGGCCAAGGGTAAAACTGTGCTGCCACAGTACTAAACCACTGCGCCACCGTGCAGCCCCCACGGGCTGCACGGTGCATGGGCTAATAATATTATTATTATTATCATTATTATTATTATGTGACCTTTAAAAATTGCAGGACTGGTTATTTTCTAGTATGAGTGTAGACACATGGCCTATCAGCAGCTTCAGTCCTGGCCTGCATGTCCTTAGCCCACCTGAGTTTATATGACTGGGTGTGTGCAGCTCGCAGTGTGTACATGTGTTAATTGTCCCGTATCATGGTATGGTAAACATGAAGGTTGAAATACCAGCCGTCTGGATCTGAGCCAGACTCTGCTGCTGTCGGCCTTTCACTTCTTTTCATTCCTGTGTATATTGATTTTGCAAAAAGTTTTTCATCCATCGGTCTTCTCATCTTTCTTTAATTACCTCTTCTTTTAGTTCTTTTTTGTGAAATGTGTCTTTAGGTCTCATACTTCCTCTTTTGCCTGGGCCTTCCATTTGTGCAATCGCTCCCACTATCAGCATGATTGAATTGGTGTGTATGAAGCCAGCCATGTGTGCGTATGTTCACCTCACATCTTGGGGCTGATCCAAGGTCAGTTCAGGCAGGGGACATGTCGTATGGAGCTCTGGTCCTGCTGGATGTTAATGGCCAATCACGACCTTTGAAGGACAAGTGACGCATTACTCGCTGGGGGAAACAAATACAGGAGTGTGTGTGCTTTAGAGCATTTTCTCTGTCTATGTAACTACCTCTGCTTCGCTGCATAATTGCGTGTCCTACATCAGGTTGCACGGTGTAACGCAAACAAATAAAGAGCTTCCTCAGATGCCTTGCCCCCACCTTTTCAATCATTATCCAGCATGCATGGCATTCCAGCTCACTGGAATGACAAGGAGATTGTTATTGTGCTTTCAGCGCTGCATACTTTCGCTCTTCTCATACACACATACTCATAAACACACACAGGCTTTTCAGAGCAGAGGCCCGTTCTTGTTTCCAGCGATGAAGCCAAACAATCAACCTCCATTCACTAATTTCAGAATGTATGAGAGAGAAGGAGAGCGCAGAGCCAAAGAAAAGGATGAAAATGATGAGGGAAGGGTGAAATCCAGGAGGAAAAAAAGGAGTCCTCACCTCCAGTAGGCTTGTCTTCATGTGGGAAACTTTCATCCTCATCACACTGACCTCTTTGTTCCTCCCATCCTTCCATCTCTACCTCTGTCGGTCATGCTGTTTGTTGCTAATGAGCTCTCTCTTCTCATCTCTTTCTATCTCTCTCTCTCTCAGGTCCATGGGAAGTGTGTGTGCAGACACAACACTGCAGGTGATCACTGCGAACGCTGTGCTCCCCTGTACAATGACCGACCCTGGCAACCTGCTGATGGACTGACGGGGGCACCGCACGAATGTCAGAGTGAGTTGAACAAATGCACCGTCATGGTTTCAACTACACAACCATAAAGACGCTCCTCTGTAGCTCTGGAAAAGACATCCTGTCCAGTCGAGGTCAATGTGTAATCATTACACTTTCTGATTAGTTTAATCATTTGGTTTACTTCACATTGGATGGTATTGTTTATGATAATAAAGCAGGATATTTCTATCCACCCCACCCCCAAAAGAAAAAAAAAATCCAATGAGCCAACAAACAAAAGTATAAAATGAACGTTAATAAAAATAATAAAGTATCAATAAAGTATACTAAAAAAAAATAAAAAAAATTAAAAGCTAAGTTACACTATATGGACAAAAGTATTGGGCCCAACCTCTTCATCATTAAATTCAGGTATTTCATTCCAGGGAAATCGTAAGGCTGAAACTTCTCAGAACGTTTTCTGACAGTTGCTTCCAACTGTATGATAACAGTTTGAAGGAAGGCCTTGTTATTCTATTTCAGTAGGACTGTGGTCCAGTGCACAAAGCAAAGTCTGTAAAGACATGGTTGGATGAGTTTGGTGAGGAAGAACTTGACAGTCCTTTACAGTTAAACTGCAAAGGGGGGGGGGAACAATTCTTTTGTCCATATATTGATTAAGTGGTCTGTCAACATTAGTTGGCCTTTGCCTTTTTTTTGCCCTTTACCGAGAGGTTCCGCAGGTCCTTCCTATCTACAGCTGTCAGACTGTATAACCTAAGCAGGGCTGCTCGCAGAGATAGCAAAAAAAAAAACGTGACGACCTAATAGTATTGAATGCAAAAGACGCAACAGACTTACACAAATGGTCCCCTCCAGTATACAACTAGGACAATATCAGTCGCTACGGAGGGTGACAATATGTATGGTTACATATTCATACTATGTAGGATAACTAAGTAGACGGTTATGCTGTTTATTCCATCTTGCTACAATGCTCCGCACTTTGTATATATATTTATATATTTATGTGTACGTATGTATATCCACTGCTCTTATTTATATTTTCCGTATCTTCTTAATTATTGTTGTGAGTGCTGCTATCCCTGTGCTGTTGCAATCCTGGAATTTCCCCATTGTGGGACTAATAAAGGCTTATCTTATCTTATCTTATCTTATCTTATCTTATCTTAAAAATGTCAATCACATCTGAAGTGATAATCAGACTTCTCTGATTTTTTTCCCTTTTTTTCTCATTTATTTCTGAGATCCAAGGTGGTGATCCTGCAGGAACCAAGGGTCAGCTGTGGAGAGAATGGGCTGGTCTTAAGATTTATAATTGACTGAAATAACCACAATAAGAAATTTGATGAACTCTTTGTGATATTTTAGCAGTTTACTTTGCAAACTGAAACAAGCTAAATAAAAATATTGCATGTTTACTGTCAATAGTTAGAAAAACTGCATTTCAGTGAAGTAGTTTTTTGAAAAAGATTATTTTTTTTGCAACCAATTCTAAAAGAGGCTTTCATATATTTACAGTGCATCCAGAAAGTATTCACAGTACTGCACTTTCTCCATGTTTTATGTTTCAGCCTTATTGCAAAAGGGATTAAATTCATTTTTTTCCTCAAAATTCTACACACAATACCCCATAATGACAATGTGAAAAAAGTTTCTTTTTTTTAATTTTTGCAAATTTATTAAAAATAAACTAAGAAATCACATGTACGTAAGTATTCACAGCCTTTGCCGCGAAGCTCAAAATTGAGCTCATGTGCCTCCTATTTCCACTAATCATCCTTGAGATGTTTCTACAGCTTAATTGGAGTCCACCTGTAGTAAATTGAGTTGATTGGACATGATTTGGAAAGACACACACCTGTCTATATAAGGTCCCACAGTTGACAGTGCACGTCAGAGCACAAACCAAGCATGAAGTCAAAGGAATTGTCTGTAGACCTCCGAGACTGTCTCGAGGCACAAATCTGGGGAAGGGTACTGAAAAATTTCTGCTGCTTTGAAGGTCCCAATAAGCACAGTGGCCTCCATCATCCGCAAATGGAAGAAGTTCAGAACCACCAGGACTCTTCCTAGAGCTGGCTGGCCATCTAAACTGAGCGATCGGGAGAGAAGGGCCTTAGTCAGGGAGGTGACCAAGAACCCGATGGTCACTCTGTCAGAGCTCCAGCGTTCCTCTGTGGGGAGAGGAGAACCTTCCAGAAGCACAACCATCTCTGCAGCAATTCACTAATCAGGCCTGTATGGTAGAGTGGCCAGACGGAAGCCACTCCTTAGTAAAAGGCACAGGGCAGCCCGCCTGGAAATTGCCCAAAGGCACCTCAAGGACTGTCAGATTATGAGAAACAAAATTCTCTGGTCTGATGAGACAAAGATTGAACTCTTTGGCATGAATGCCAGGCGTCATGTTTGGAGGAAATCAGGCACCATTCATACCATGCCAATAATAGTGGCAGCATCATGCTGCGGGGATGTTTTTCAGCCGTAGGAACTGGGAGACTAGTCAGAATAGAGGGAAAGATGAATGCAGCAATGTACAGAGTTATCTTGGATGAAAACCTGCTCCAGAGTGCTCTTGATCTCAGACTGGGGTGACGGTTCATCTTTCAGCAGGACAACGACCCAAAGCACACAGCCAGGATATCAAAGGAGTGGCTTCAGGACAACTCTGTGAATGTCCTTGAGTGGCCCAGCCAGAGCCCAGACTTGAATCCAATTGAACATCTCTGGAGAGATCTGAAAATGGCTGTGCACCAACACTTCCCATTCAATCTGATGGAGCTTGAGAGGTGCTGCAAAGAGGAATGGGCGAAACTGGCCAACGATAGGTGTGTCAAGCTTGTGGCATCATATTCAAAAAGACTTGAGGCTGTAATTGCTGCCAAAGGTGCATCAACAAAGTATGGAGCAAAGGCTGAGAACACTTATGTGTCATGGGCGGCGAGAGCGCATCCCCTCCTTCCCTTTTATCTCTCCCCAGGTCATCAACACACCTGAGTGAGAAGACGCATCTGTTCCCTTTCATCAGCCAGCGTTTATAAGGAAGCGGTCTTCAGTGACTCAATCCTGGCTGGTCTGGGTATACTGCCCGTCATTAGGACAAGCAAGTGTCATCATTTACACAGGTGGAAACGTTACTCACCTGTTTCTTCTTCTCTTCCTTCAGGTTGCTGCCATCGTGCGGGTGTGTCTCCTGGACTGCGCGCACTCTCCTTCCAACTCTTCGCCGATCTACGACACTCAACCTCCACCCTGTCAGGCATCACAAGCTCCATGCCCTTCACCCTGCTGGTTCATCTATTCCCGGCTGGGGCCCTGCCGGTTCTCCCTTGGAGCTTACGTAAGTGGTAATTTGGCCATTCCATTTTCCCTTACCCTGTTCCTCCACTTACAGTTCTCGTCTTCTCTCCACAGGCGTTTCCTCTGGCGAGTGACTGTTTCAGTAGCTGTGCGTCTATTTTGATATTTAATAAAGATCTCAAACATGTGTTGTTGTTTGATTGCTCTTTCTTGTTGCTGCATCATGCATGTGAGCTGATTGTTAATTACGATCATGACAGAATGAGCTCGCCATGATCTCAGCTCAGCAGGTCCAGCAGCATCGGGGCAATCAGCTCTGGATCTCTTAGAGGCGACCAAGCGCCAGATAGCTGTGATGTCCCAGCAGCTGCAAACTATGTTGCAGCAACTGGGCACGGTCACGCGACATTTGGCCAATATGGATCCCCTAGCTCCTCCTCCTCAGCCTGCTCCTGTTGTTCAACCTCCTGTGCGCCATACCACCTCCGTTCCCACACCTGCCCCGTACGCGGGGGAGGTGGGGAAGTGTAAGGAGTTTCTTCATCAGGTACGGATGTATTTGGAGCAGGGCGGGGGGGGGGGGGGTACCCAGGGGATATCGCAAAAATTCAGTTTTTTACCCTACTGCTACGGGACCAGCACTGAGAGGCGAGTATACACGTTTGAACAATTTGTGGTCGCTTTCTCTCACGCGTTTGACCATACAGAGAGTCAAGGGAACATCATGAGCCGCCGTATGACTCTCTGCCAGGGTGCTCGGTCAGCGGCCGAGTACTCGGTGGAATTTTGGGTCGAAGCGGCGGACTCGGGGAGGAACGAAGTTGCCTTACGCAGCGCGTTCCTCCACGATTTGAACACTCACCTCCGCGACGACCTGGCAGTTTATGCGGTTCCCGACACTCTCGATGGTCTTATTGATCAGGCCGTTGGTTTAGACAACCGCTACCTTGAGCGCACGAGGGAGCGACAGTCTTCCTCTCACCTGTCTGCCGAGCGGGTGCCCACCATGGTGACTGACTCTGGTGGCGCTGGTCCTCCTCCTGAGCCGATGGAGCTCATTCGGTACCAGTTGACCAATGATGAGTGCCAGCGAAGGAGGAGGGCTAGCACATGCACGTACTGTGGTTCGGTGAAGCACAGTCGGGACGAGTGCCACCAGTGGCCAAAAGACGTGGCCCATCAGTAACCGTGGGGAGTCTGGCGGCCAGGACCAAATTAACTCCCCCCTGGTAATTTCTCTATTTTGGCCCTTGTGCAATTGCCGGGGGTCAAGAGGAGGGCAATGGCTTTAATGGATTCAAGGGCAAAGGGCAATTTTGTGTCGGCCCAGTTCGTTCGGGACATGAGTATTCCCACACTCAAATTGCCCCAACACCAAAGAATTACCACCATATCTGGCTGTGAGGTTGCAGTGGTCACCGAACGCACGGCGCAGATCGCCATCCTTCTTTGCGGGACCCATCAGGAGGAACTCTCGTTCCTAGTTCTCCCAATTTCATCTTCCCCGATGGTCCTAGGTTATCCATGGCTCCGGAGGCATAACCCCATCATAAACTGGGGGTAAAATTCCATCTCCTCCTGGAGCCCATTCTGTTTGGCTAATTGTTTGTGTTCAGCAGAGTGTTTGCTGTCTCTCCCTGTCTCTCTTCCTCCAGCTGAGCCGCCGGACCTCAGCCTCGTTCCCCGGGCTTACCATGATTTGGGAGAGGTCTTCAGCAAGTCGAGACCGCTGTCGCTTCTGCCTCATCGCTCTTACGACTGTGCTGTGGACCTCATCCCGGGGGCGAGGCTGCCATCCAGTTGGCTCTATAGTATTTCTGGTCTGGAGAGGGTGGCGATGGAGAAATGTATTAAGGAATCGCTGAGCGCTGGCCTTATTCAGCCATCTTTGGCTTCTCTCGGGGTCGGGTTCTTCTTCGTGGGGAAGAAGGATGGCTTGCTGCACCTGTGTATCGACTACCGGGATCTCAACGCTATTACAGTCAAGGACAAATATCCCCTGCCCTTGATCAATTCCACGTTTGAGCTCCTTCAACACTCACGGGTGTTCACCAAATTAGACTTGCGCAGCGCTTACCATCTCATTCGCATTCGCGAGGGGGACGAGTGGAAAATGGCGTTCAAAACCCACCGAGGGCAATTTGAATATCTGGTAATGCCGTTTGGGCTCACCAACGCCCCCCTCCATCTTCCAACGGCTTATTAATGATGTCCTTCGCGATATGCTGTATCAATTTGTGTTTGTCTATTTGGATGATATTTTGATTTTCTCCCACTCGCCAGAGGAACATGAGGTCCATGTGAGAGCCGTCTTACAACGGCTCTTGGAGAACCAGCTCTATGTTAAGGCCAAGAGGTGAGAGTTCTCCACCAATTCCACCACCTTCTTGGGCTTCATCGTGGCTGAAGGGAGACTTATTGCTGACCCAGCCAAGGTGAGGGCAGTGCTTGATTGGCCAAATCCCCACTCCCGCAGGGAGCTTCAATGCTTCCTCGGATTTGCGAACTTTTATCACAGGTTCATTTGGAACTATAGTGGGTAGCACTGCCCTTAACACAGCTGACCTCCGTTAAGGTTCCGTATCATTGGACCGAGGCAGCTGAACAGGCCTTTTCCAAATTAAAAGGGCTGTTCACTGACACACCAATTTTGGCTCAGGTCGACACACAGCTCCAGTTCGTCCTCGAGGTGGATGCATCTGATTTGGAGGTAGGTGCTGTCCTCTCACAGCACACTCTCTTCAATCAGAAGCTCCACCCATGTACGTTTTTCTCTTGTTGGCTTACGCCGGCTGAGAGGAATTACAATGTAGGGGACAGACAGCTGCTCGCCATTAAGTTGGCATTGGGGGAATGGAGGCACTGGTTAGAGGGGGCTATTCACCCCGTTGTCATGTGGACCGACCACAAAAACCTCGAGTATTTGCGGTCAGCCTGCCGACTCAATGCTAGGCAGGCTCGTTGGGCCCTATTTTTTCAGCGGTTCAACTTTACCATCACCTACCGGCCTGGCTCTTGGAATACCAAACCGGAAGCGCTATCACACCACCTTGATTCTAAGGAGGTAGTGCCCCCTTCCCACCCCCAACCCATTCTTTCCTCTTCCTGCGTCCTTGGAGCCCTTACATGGGACATCGTGCGGAGGGTCCGTCAGGCCCAGTCTCAGGAGCCTGTACCAGCAGGGTGCCCCCGGAACCACCTGTACGTCCCGGCCGCTCTCCGCAGTGACGTCATTCAGTGGGACCACACCAGTCCCTTCCCCTGCCACCCTGGGATTACCTGCACCACTGACCTAATTCGGCAGGTGTTCTGGTGTCCTGCACTGTGGCGGGACATGCAGGAATATGTGCGGGCCTGCCAGACCTGTGTCCGGGGCAAATCGGACTCCACCCCCCCCCCCCCCCCCCCGGCTGGACTCCTCCATTCCCTGCCCATCCCTGGTTGCCTGTGGTCTCACATCGCCCTGGACTTCGTGACTGGACTTCCACCCTCCCACGGAAAGACAGTCATCCTCACTATTGTGGACTGCTTCTCCAAGGCTGTGCACCTGGTGGCTCTCCCCAAACTTCCCTCAGCTTTGGAGACGGCCACCCTGCTCACCGAACATGTGATCTGCCTCCACGGCATTCCAGTGGACATTGTGTCTGACCGGGGTCCCCAGTTCACGCCCCAGGTTTGGAGGGCCTTCTGCCAGATTCTGGGTACCACCGTGAGCCTCCCCTCTGGCAACCATCCCCAGAGCAACGGGCAGGCGGAGCGTGCCAACCTGTCCTTGGAGGCCTCTCTCCGATGTGTAGCAGCCGAGAATCCTTCCGCCTGGAGCACACACCTGACCTGGGTGGAATACACCATGAATTCTGCCGTCTCCACAGCTACCGGACTCACCCCTTTTGAGGCATCATTGGGGTATACTCCTCTGCTGCTGCCTATGGCCGAGAGGGAGGTCGTGGTTCCCTCCGGGGGTGGGGTGGGGGGGTCCACGCTCGCCACTGTCGGCGCCTCTGGAGGTCCATGCGCGCCACCCTCGCCTGCTCTACCAAGCGCAACCGGGCCATGGCCAACAGAAAACGGATGCCTGCCCCCAAGTATGCCGTGGGGCAGCAGGTCTGGCTGGCGACTAATCAGATTCCGCGCTCCTAGAAGGGGGGGCCCTGTCATGGGCGGCGAGAGCGCGCCCCCTCCTTCCCATTTATCTCTCCCCAGGTCATCAACGCACCTAAGTGAGAAGACGCACCTGCTCCCTCTCATCAGCCAGTGTTTATAAGGAAGCGGTCTTCAGTGACTGAACGCTGACTCGTCTGGGTATACTGCCCATTATTAGGACAAGCAAGTATCATCGTTTACACAGGTGGAAACGTTACTCACCTGTTTCTTCTTCTCTTCCTTCAGGTTGCTGCCATCATGTGGGTGTGTCTCAGGGACTGCGCACACTCTCCTGCCACCTCATCGCAGATCTACGGCACTCAACCCCCACCCGGTCAGGCACCACCAGCTCCATTCCCTTCACCCTGCTGGTTTGTCTATTCCCCACCGGGGCCCTGCCGGTTCTCACTTGGAGCTCACGTAAGTGGTAATTCGGCCAGTCCATTTTCAGTAGCTGTGCGTCTATTTTGATATTTAATAAAGATCTCAAACGTGTGTTGTTGTTTGATTGCGCTTTCTTGTTGTTGCATTGTGCACGTGAGCTGATAATTACCAATCATGACACTTATGTACATGTGATTTCTTAGTTCTTTATTTTTAATAAATTTGCAAAAATCCCCAAAAAACTTTTTTCACATTGTCATTATGGGGTATTGTGTGTAGAATTTTGAGGAAAAAATGAATTTAATCCATTTTAGAATAAGGCTGTAACATAACAAAATGTGGAAAAAGTGAAGCGCTGTGAATACTTTCTGGATGCAGTATATTACACACAGAGTGAAATATTTTAAACCCGATTTAATATTGATGAAAATGATTATAATTTTTAAAATTAAATGAAAAATCAGGATTTTCTAATTTACTGAGATGCTTTGGTAGAACTGAGATGAAGCTGAAGATGGAATCTGTTCTACTGCTGCTGAAAATCAGTGAGGTTCATCATCATCCAGCAGTGCAGGACTGTGGTCTGCTTTAGAAAATTAAAAGCTAAGTGTCAGAGCTGATACAAGGCAGAACATCTAATTATTTAGCTACATAATAGGCATAATGGGCTACATTTGTGCAGCTCGGTGGCACAGTGGTTAGCACTGTGGCAGCACAGTAAGAAGGTCACAAGATCGATTCCACCCCTGACCATCGTGGGTTCAATGCTATCCCTTGACCACCGGTGACACTTCTTGTAGAGTTTGCATGTTCTCCCTGTGTCTGCGTGGGTTTACCCCGGGTACTCCGGTTTCCTCCCACAGGCCAAAAACATGCAAGTTAGGTTAATTGGAGACTCTGAAGTGGCCCTAGGTGTGAAGGGATTGGCGCCACACCATGGCTGCCTCATCCATCCAGATGGATGCTCTGAATTTCCCTTTGGGGATTAATTAAAAATAATGGCCATAAATGATAACAGTAAACAGTTATATTTTCTACTGGTCATATAATTAAGAATATATTTTAGAGTTCAATCTAATTGGTATACTGTACATATTTAAAGTAATAAAAATTAATTTATCTATTCTGTGGTTTTAATTTACCTTAATTTTACCTGCTGACTTTAACATGAGTTAAAGTCTTATTTTATCTGTTATGGTCCTCTTTCTGACTGGTGAAGATTCTCAAGTAAAAGGTAAATGCCATGTACAGGGCTGTTGTTTCCTGCATCATTTCATGACCAGTGGCTTCAGCCTCTGATTGTTATCATTTCCAGCTGGCAGATTATTGGATCTTCTGCCAGTCTTCAGCCACAGCCCTCCCCTCACCTCTCTTTGCCAGGCACCTATCAGCTGATTGCCATCACCTGGGTTTCCACACACACATACTTGCACACACACACACACATTCTCACTCATTTCCACACATACACTCACACACTACACACATATGCGCACACTCATTCACTCACTCTGATGCCGTGCACCTTTTCCACTTGCCGCTCGTTAGTCTCTGGGGGTATTTCTGAGCAGCAGTGGAAATGCTCAGTGCGTCGGCATCAGTCATCTTGAGATGTCCAGGCTCACTCATGAGTGGTTCTCCTCCTTTTTGGACTTTAAGTGTCGTTGTTCCAGAGCTGTTATGCTCCGACATTTATGTAAGTCTTCTTCTATATTATTTTCAGCCCTTCCTTCCCACTGCCCAGTTTTGCCCTGGGAGCTCATGGAGCTTGCCCTCTGAGTTGGTAGCCAGTCATCTCCTCAATATTTCTTATGTTGGACAGTTTCTTGGACACTTTTGTATGTTATTTCCGTTTGTTAATAAACACGTTTACTGCACTTTGGGTTTGCATCTATTCATTTGTGTATGTGTGTGTGCGCATTTATGCACACACATGACAGTAAAGAAAATACAATAATAAAAAAGATAAAAATGAAATTCTCTCTGTCAAAAATGTCAGCAAAAAAAACACTTCAATTGACACTGTCATGGTTGCTAGGCAACAGGGTATTGCATGGTAACACAAACATACGTCCTCCAAAGACCAGACCATCTCATTTAACAGTCATAAATCAGCCTTTAGATGCAGCCTACCTGATCTTTGAGTCTTCTGGCCTCTAGGGTCGTGGTCTATGAGGCTGCAACACCTGAACTGAGACATAGCCATAGTCTCTCCAGCATGTCCTGGGTCTGCCCCGGGGTCTCCTCCCAGTGGAACGTGCCCGAAACACCTCAAGTGGGAGACGTCCAGAAGTAATCCTAATTAGATGCCCAAACCACCTCAACTGGCTCCTTTCGATGTAGAGGAGCAGCAACTCTACTCTGAGGCTCTCCCAGATAACTGAGGTTCATGACCATAGGTGAGGGTAAGAACATAAAGTGGTAAATTGACAGCTTTGCTTTAGAGCTCAGCTCTCACTTCACCGTGACAGACCAGTACAATGTCTGCATCACTGCAGATGCTGCTCCGATTCATCTGTCAGTCTCCCGCTCCATTTTCCCGTCACTCGTGAACAAGACTCCAAGATACTTAAACTGCTCCACTTGGGGCAGGACCTCATCCCCAACCCAGAGAGGACAGTCCACCCTTTCCTAGCTGAGAACCATGGACTGAGACTTGGAGGTGCTGATTCTCATCCTGGCCACTTGATACTCAGTAGCAAACTGTCCCAGCAAGACCTGTCGGAGCTTAACAACTTCTCTAATAAAACTATTAAACTCTGTAGTCATAAGAGAAGCATCAGCTGACAATCATGTCACTCTCAGTTTGCATTAGGAAGTAAAAAAGTGATAAATATAAGCCACTAATTGTTTGCATCTCTGATGAAACCTTCGGAGCCAACATTTTCCCTCAGGATATTCCAGTTCAGTTTGGTCAGAAAGGACAACTGATCAAAATCTGTCTCTCTAATGGCTGGTTTGTTCTCTATTCCAGAGTGCAAGTGTAACGGACATGCTCAAAGCTGCCACTTTGATTGGTTGGCTTGGCGCGAATCAGGCCAGAGAAGCGGAGGTTTGTGCAACTGCCTGCACAACACAGAAGGTCGTCAGTGTGAAAAATGCAAGGCCAGCTTCTACAGAGACCCCCAACGACCGCACACCGCCCCAGACTCCTGCAAACGTAAGTCACACTTTAAACTTTGGCTCCAGATGTCAACAGTGACCACAGGTTTTAGTAGGGATGTACTAATCCGACTTTACAATACAATACTATGACCAGTATTTGGCTTTGCTTATCAGCTTATATGGATTTGATATCCCTGTTAAATTGATAAACTGTATTTGCTACTATGAGTAACAGGCTGGAATTCTTCCTTTTTATCTGCATTGGCAACATCAGGCTGACCTTAAACACTTTCTTCTTTAACTTTGTAAACCACAAGGTACCAGATACAGTGGTGTGAAAAAGTGTTTGCCCCCTTCCTGATTTCTTATTTTTTGTATGTTTGTCAAACATAAATGTTTCAGATCATCAAACAAATCTAAATATTACACAAAGATAGCACAAGTAAACACAAAATGCAGTTTTTAAATAAAGGTGTTTATTATTAAGGGTAAAAAAAAATAAATCCAAACCTATATGGTCCTGTGTGGAAAAAGTGATTGTCCCCCCCCCGTTAAAACATAAATTAACTGTGGTTTATCACATCTTTGAAAAGCTGAGTTCAATTTCTCTAGCAACACCCAGGCCTGATTACTGCCACACCTGTTCTCAATCAAGAAATCCCTTAAATAGGACCTGCCTGACAAAGTGAAGTAGACCGAAAGATCATCAAAGGCTAGACATCATTCTGCAATCCAAAGAAATTCAGGAACAAATGAGAAACAAAGTAATTGAGATCGATCAGTCTGGAAAAGGTTACAAAGCCATTTCTAAAGCGTTGGGACTCCAGTGAACCACAGTGAGAGGCATTATCCACAAATGGCAAAAACATAGAACAGTGGTGAACCTTCCCAGGGGTGGCTGGCTGACCAAAATTACTCCAAGAACGCAGCGACGACTCATCCAAGAGGTCACAAAAGACCCCACAACAACATCCAAAGAACTGCAGGCCTCACTTGCCTCAGTTAAGGTCAGTGTTCATGACTCCACCATAAGAAAGAGACTGGGCAAAAATGGCCTGCATGGCAGAGTTCCATGACAAAAAGCACTGCTGAACAAAAAGAACATAAAGGCTCATCTCAGTGTTGCTAGAAAACATCTTAATGATCCCCCAAGACTTTTGAGAAAATACTCTGTGGACTGACGAGACAAAAGTTGAACTTTTTGGAAGGTGTGTGTCCCATTACATTTGACATAAAAGTAACACAGCGTTTCAAAAAAGGGACATCATACCAACAGTAAAATGTGGTGATGGTAGTGTGATGGTCTGGGGCTGTTTTGCTGCTTCAGGACCTGGAAGACTTGCTCTGGTAAATGGAACCATGAATTCTGCTGTCTACTAAAAAATCCTGAAGGAGAATGTCCCGCCATCTGTTTGTTGCCTCAAGCTGAAGCACACTTGGTTCTGCAACAGGAACAATGATCCAGAACACACCAGCAAGTCCACCTCTGAATGGCTTAAGAAAAACAAATGAAGATTTTGGAGTGACCTGGTCAAAGTCCTGGCCTGAATCCGATTGAGATGCTGTGATATGACCTTAAAAAGGCGGCTCATGCTCAAACCATCCAATGTGGCTGAATTACAACAATTCTGCAAAGATGAGAGGGCCAAAATTCCTCCACAGCGCTGTAAAAGACTCATTGCCAGTTATCGCAAACGCTTGATTGCAGTTGTTGCTGCTAAGGGTGGCTCAACCAGTTATTAGCTTTAGGGGGCAATCACTTTTTCACACAGGGTCATGTAGATTTGGATTTTTTTTTTTACCCTTAATAATAAACACCTTTGTTTAAAAACTGCAGTTTGTGTTTACTTGTGTTATCTTTGTCTAATATTTAAATTTGTTTGATGATCTGAAACATTTAAGTGTGACAAACATACAAAAAAATGAGAAATCACGAAGGGGCAAACACTTTTTCACACCACTGTATAAATGAGTACATAAATCAAGTGTATTTAGTGGGCCTGTACCTGACTCTTCAACTTTTCTGTTGTTTGTTAGTTGTGCAGGTGTTTCATGAGTGTGAATAAACAAAAAGAGAAGAAGATATTAATTTATTTTTTTTTCTCGGTTTTATCATGCTGTATTAAGATTTCTGACTTTCATTGACCAAATTGTTCAGAAATCCCAATTGTTTCCTCAATTGTTTCTATCTGTTTTCCTCTATTTATTATTATTTCTCTATTTATGAGGTTTTTTATTGTCAGCAGTAAAAGCAGACTAATCACATCGTAGTGACAACATGATGTTGCTTGGAATCATAACTTGATGCATGTCACAGTGGCACAGCCCTTTAATTCTTGCAAGGAATGCTGAAGACTGATATCACAAGCCAGGACGTGCTGGGTAATGCTCAGTCCTGATGGGCACCTGGCTCTGTGTATGTGGGTGTGAATGGGTGTGTGAGGCAGTAGATAGCTCATGCTCCATCCAAGGTTTACACCTTAGTTAATCATCAGATGGTGGCATTCCTACGCACTGACTCAAAGTTGAAGACAAAACTCCTGCTTGTCCATTGCGGCTCATTTTTGCCATTTTCCTGATATGACTCAGATCTCAGATTGCTTAGGGGTAATCACTGTGTAAGGGTCCTGTGTGTGTGTGTGAGTGAAGCGGCGTGCTGCCCTGCGTTGATGAGATGAGTCTTAAGTAAACATAAGATAGTCATCCATAAACAGAGAGCAGCGGCTACATTCTCTCTCTGATTATCTGTCGGATTTGTGAGCTCAATCTCTCCAGAATGCTGGACATGAACTCTCCTCTGTGTATGTGTTTGTGTGTGTGTGTGTGTGTGTGTGTGTTGACAACTATGCACATCTCATTAAATTGAAAACGACTGTCAAATGGCACCAGACCATTCAAAAGCAGAGAAGGGGTGGAATAAAGTAGGGAAGAATAATTTGGCTGTCAGCCCAATTTAAACACTCAGTGCTGGGTTTCATCATGTTATTTTATATGTCAAGAGATTCATTACACATGCATAGCTGACATTTATTAGAGGCCTCAGGTCACGTCAATAAATAAAAATGTTGAGAACGCTGGAAGTGACTAAACGTGTATTCTGTTTGACCAGCAGGGGGTGACTCGGTCAGTTGCAAAAAAACAAGTCTTATATGCCGTTATGTACATGATGAAGGATAAATGGTATCCAAACTTTGAAAAGGATTTATAGGGTTTTGTGACATCTCGTGATATAGTGCAGCATTCTTGGGATGAATAAGACTGTCACTAGCTAAACCAATATTTTTACTAAATCACCTGATCATTGCCTTATTTCTCTTTTGTTCCTCTCACTGAGGCTATGTTCCCACTAGCAGCCTGAAGTGTCTCAAATTAGGGATATATGAACACTCAAATCTCATTTTAAATTCATTTTTTCATGCAACTTGAATGAGAACAGTCAGATTGAAACCTTTTACTTCTACATTATCAGCACCATAGACTGTATATAATCTTTATTTATAATCTATGGTTAACAAGCTAACAACATAGCATGCTTGCCAGCTTACTATAATGGCTCTGCTAGCTTAAGTCTAGCTTTGTCAGACAGAAAACCACTGTAACGACATTGTCCACTTACTGTATATTAATGACTTAGTGAAGGCAGAAGCAGTCATTCTTATCTTTTTCACAAATTAATATGCTCCCATGTTGGATGCTAAATAACTAATGTTACCACAGATTAATTTCCTTCATCAGTAGACTGCTTCGGCTCAGCTGATGTCATGGAGCAGAATCATCTCTCACAGAAAACCACCTGGTTCTTGAAACACAAGTTATGTAGGAAAAAGCCACAGACAAGTGATCTGTCGATCCACAGCTGTGTCCTAATTCCAGAATCACCTGTTATCAGCAGCACTGTCCACACCCTCTTGCCACCTGAATGATTGGAGTCGGCTGTTTAAAGATCTGTAAAATTCCTCCATATGTTTTAAACTTTGCCAGACTTCACAATTTAGCTCTAAATATTACGGCTAATGCTCCTCCTGATGGGTTTAGCTAGCAAACACAGCTAAACCGACACCGGCATGTCAGAGAATAGGGGAGGGGTGTGGTCGTAATTAAACAGGGCACTCCTTAACCTGTCGTGTGGATGGGAACTAGGCACTCCAGCTCTTAGGGTCTGGTTCCAAATTATGTCAAACCCACAAGCTGGCACTGATGTATGAACTTCTACAATGAAAGGAAGTGACAGCACTGTGGCATACTGAAATACCACCATACACGTCATGGACGTGGGGACACACACACGATGTGATGTCATCATGCCTTGACTATATTAAGGGGCTAACGGCGGAAGACTGCCTCTCTTTGGCGCTCGGCCTTCAGCCTGTAACCTGCCTGTACTACACCTCCACTAGCTTGTTCTACGTGTGTTAGCTAGTTCAGTAAAGCTAACCAACATAGAGAACGTGTCCACATGTCTCATTATCCAGACATAACATTGGTGACAAGGTAAACTTAGTCTTCTGGAGGAGAATTTGACATTTTCCTGAAGATGAAAGCGTGTCTGGCACCCCTGCCGCCGTTCCTCACCAATCCAGATGAGTTGCCCATTCCATGGCCTTGTTTATTCGAGTCCTTTGAGACGTGTCGGCTATGGACTTAGCTAAAGCTAACAAGCTTCGACTGCACGCCATGCGAATACATAGCCTCGACAGCGAGGGACAGAGCATGTTCAGAACGCTGGGCCCCACGGATACCTACAATGAAGGTGTGGTCTTGTTAGCCGGACATTTTGCAACATGCAAGAGTGTGTTGGCATGAAGAATTAGGTTTTGCTAACACCAACAGGGAGCGGGAGAGACGACTTAACAATTCGTCGCCGATCTCCGCTGTTTGGCGAGTACAAGCAGGTTTGCAAAACTCGAAGACAAGATGGTGCGGGACCAACTAGCCAAGCACATCACCAACCAGAGGCTGCGGGAGAAGCTGTTAATGGCGCCGGACGACCTGCTGCTGGCGAAGGCGGTAAAGTTACCATTCCAGTTGGAGGCTGCTGACCAGCTAACATCGCAGCTAGGAGCTTGGCAACAACAAACCCCACTAGCTCATGCAGTTACCCCAGCAGACGAGCCCGTTGACACTGCGACCTTTTTGGAGGAAGCCGAGGTGAACACCCTGGGACAACAGGACATCATGGGACGCCGAACGTGTGGTAACTGTGGTTCCCCTGCGCACCAAATGTGCGTGCACTCCTGCCCAGCCAGGGGGTAGAGATGCCAATGATGTAGAGATGCGGTAAGCTTAACCATTTTACCATAGTGTGCCGCTCAACATGGTCAACGACGAGCTCACCACCCAGCTCAATTGAACTGCCTTCGCTAACAACCATTCATTCAGTGACTCTAGCAAATTGGCATACAAGTGGTGCACAATGAGGCTTGATGATATCACCCTGCCGTTACTACTAGACGCTACGAGACTGCTGATTAACTGGGTCACAGTGAAGAGGTTTTTCCCTCGGCATCCAATCAAGCCGGACGCGGTGGAGCTCTACGAATACGGTCACACGAAAATCAGCCTCGTAGGAACCATCACGTTAATGGTTTGCTACGGGTCCAAAGTCCTCCCAGCGTTCACCTTCCAGGTAGCGACGCTTGGCGGCAACATCCTGGGGTGTGACCTTTTCTACGAACTGGGTTTCACCATTTACAACCACGAAGGACTTTCTTTGACCGCTGATGACCGAAGCACATTTCACCCAGATGTGGGTACAGCCACTCCAAGCTTCACACCGCATGAAGAGAAGAACATGGACTCGGCTCAGATCCTCGCCCTGCACAAGCCTCATGGAGCCACTGCACAGCTGCAGGAGATACAGTCTGTGGCCAAGTAGGACCCCGGTGAACAATGACAACCTGGAGCACGTCCTGCTGCCGGCGAGAACGTCACACCACCACAACCACAGTCAGCAATGGACGAGAGAGCATAATCCGGACTCAACTCTGATCCTCGCCTGGCATAAGCCTCATGGAGCTGCCATTCAGCTGCAGGAGATAGTCTGTGGCCAAGCACAACGCCAACCCGGAGTGCGTCCTGCTGCCAGCGAGAATGTCATGCCACCACAACCACAACCAGTATCAGGGAGGAGAGAGCTGCAGCGACACTGCCTGAAGCCCAATAGGTTGGTGCTCACAGTGCTCAATTGGGTTTGGATCCACTGATCTGAACGCCCAGATGACCTGCAGATGCTCCTTTCGCCGCCAATGCAGATCACAGCACAGTTGGGGCCAGCCACCTTCCAGATGGCCGATGGTTCGAGATGGCACGCCAACCATCTGAGGAAGGTAAGAGCAGCAGCTGCCCCGGATCAAGACGCAACACCGGAACCAACCCAGCCAGTGTGGGTCCCGGACTGGGACTTTGCTGATGAGCGAGTGATTCCAGCTAAATGGTACCCAGGTCCGCCACAACCAGCACCTCCAGGGCTGCACCCACTGCGGGGTCGCCAGAGGCCCCCTGAGGCCGAACTTTTAAAACACTTTGTTTTGAAAATGTTTAAACAGAGTATGATTGATAACAGTGGCAGAATAATCCACTCAACCATGCAGGGCCTTATCGGCAGTCTACCCGGTTGCCCAGGTTCATATCAGTTTAAAAATAATGGTTTGGGTACATTAAATCTTAGGTAAATTATGGTTATGGGTCTAGTTGCTAACACTACCGTATTGTGCCTTAACACCAAGTGAATACACTACTCACAAAAAGTTAGATATTTGGCTTTCAGGTGAAATTTCAGGATGAACCTAAAATGCACTATAACCTTTACATGTGAACTTAATTTGACCTTCTCTAACCTTTTGAATGCACATTTCCAACTTTTCATTGATTCAGTACTTTTTGCGTAACTTGCTGTTCTCTAACAAAGTGCTTAATGACAAAATTCACAACAGGTGTTTGATCCATGAATCAAACAATAAATTTTCTGATTCAGTTACAATTGGTATTTAAACAGTCCTCTTCATCATGCTGTTCACATTTTGACATCATGAGACCAAGACGACACCTAACAATTGATCAACAGTACCTCGCCATTTGTGAGGCTTCAAACAGGATGTTCTCAGAGGGAAGCGGTCGCTGTCACAGTGTCATCAGCAGGTTGCAACAGAGATACAGAGAGACTGGAAGAGTCACAGAAAGGCATAGAAGTGGATTCCTTTGGCTACATCCCATGCTGATGACCGCTTCATTGTGAACAGTGCCCTGTTTAACTGGATGATGAATGCCACTCAACTTCATGCACATTTAAGGGAGATGAGAGGCACCCAAGTGTCACATCAGACCATTCAAAACCGTTTACATCAGCATGGTCTGCGTGCTAGACGACCTGCAAGGGTACCTGACCACACCACCAGGCACAGGCGTCATCGTCTTGCATGGACCAGGGAGCATTTACACTGGACAAGGGACCAGTGGGCCTTAGTGCTATTCTCTGATAAAAGTTGGTTCATGATGAGCAGAAATGATGGCTACCAACGATGTTGGAGACGTCAAGGAGAGCGCATCAGCCACTGTTGTCACCAGACAAGCCTTTGGTGATGGTGGTGTTACAGTCTGGGCAGGTGTGTCAAGTCAATACAGGACTGCCCTACACCTTGTGAACGGTACAGTGACAAGCCGATACTACCTGAATAACATCATTAATCCAGTCATTGTACCCCTGCATGAACACAGGCCTAATTTAATTTTCATGGATGCTCCAGCTTATTGAGGTCACATCATTAGGGAACGGCTGCTGGAGGCTGGGGTACCTCAAATGGAGTGGTCTGCACTTTCTCCAGACCTGAATCCCATAGAAATCCTATGGGATCAGCTGAGTCGCCGTATAGAGGCTCGTAACCCTGCATCCCACAACCTCAATGACCTGAGGGCCACCCTTCAAGAAGAGTGGAATGCTATGCTTCAGCAGACAATAAGTCGACTTGTGAACAGCATGAGATGTCGTTGTCCAACTGGAATTGGTGCTCAAGGGCACATGACAAGTTATTGAGACATTGACATTTTTAGTTGTGGTATACCCACCACTGTTGTTGGCTTTTGTTTCAGTTGTCTGAGATGAGGAAATCACTATTGCATGCTTCTACTTAAATGCCCTATTTTCATGATATAATGTCACTGTCATGTGAACTTTTTAACATTTACCATAAATTTCACCCGAAAGCCAAATATCCCTAACTTTTTGTGAGTAGTGTATGTATACTGTAACTCTGGCAATTTAGTGTGCTTTACCATCATGCAATATACCACCTGCCGATAGCCAGGTCATGTATGTTTGTTAGCTAGTCCTGTGCTACATTACATGGAATGGTCCTGGTTATGTTTGTGCTGTGTTAGCGATACGCCACAATCAAGGTACCCACCTAATATTAACCATCTCCAGCAGAGTTCTGGTTTTCCTGGGGGGGGAGGCATACTGAAATACCACCATACATGTCATAGACGTGAGGATGCAAACATGACATGACGTCATCACGCCGTGACTATATTAAGGGGCTAACGGTAGGAGACTGCCTCTCTTTGGCGCTCAGCCTTCAGCCTTAAATATACCAGAAGTATTTACTTATTATTATTACAATTATTATTAGATGTTGGTATTATTGTCATTATAAACTATCATTGTTGTATTATTTCTATTGCATAATTTAATTAAAATATGCATTATATATTATGGTATTGTATAATGAATGTAATTATGGGATGGAGAATGACTAGAATGATATTATAATTTATTGGGTATGGTGAAGGGGTGGGACTATATAAGTGTTGGCTTCTTCCCACTCCATTTGAACAAGGATATTTTTTGTTTTGTTTATTTTTTTGGTTTTGATTCCTTGTTTTTAATTTTTTTTTGTCTTGATGTTCAAATAAATCAATCAATAAAAAAATAATAAAAAACATCAAAATGCCTTATAAAGTATATCTCAACAACAAAGAAAGCTAGGGTCACCAAACCTGGTACACAGGTTCACTCTGGTGCCATAACCTCTGATTACAGGTTTGGGGTCAAAAGGTCAAAGGTCAAGGTTGGCACTCCCTATGATCTCATACTATAGAACGTGTAAAGCTCTTGAGGGTCACCATACTTGCTATACGGGTTCACCTTGGGATCCTGACTTACAACTATGAATTGTATACTTTGTTGTATATTCATGGATTATGGGCTTATCATAATTTGGTTCTGCAAAAGTAACTATATTGACAAGTTGAAAACTGGTCTCCGTGAGTAAGTATTGGGATGTTCAAAGAAAATGGAGGTGGGGGATACTGCACTCGCCTCAAGAGTGCTCTTGTTCTGAAATCACACAAGTGCTCAGATCTCCTGACCCTTGAGCACAATCTGGATGCAGACCCACCTGAAAAACATTGTGAGTGAGTTTGGTGAGTGTCAGGGTAGATGTCTATGAGGACTAGCAATTCCAGTGAAATGTGGATGGACAGACAGACGGATGACGGACACTGCCCCATCGCATTCGCTCCTTTCTGCTTCACTGGAATGAGCTAAAAATCACTTGTAACAATGAATATGAACCATCATGACATACAAATCTAACCTGACCATACAATCAGAATTGAGCATTGTGTAATGTGAATGTAGTCGGAGAACGTGTCATGTTGAGAGAATGGTCAGCTCACGTGCACAGTGCCACACCAGAGAAAACACACACGACACAGAGAAGCTACGTATAAACAATTTATTAATCCAAAAAAGGCAGCACAGTTAGGGAAAGATGCCACTTGCCAGAGGAGGACTCAGCCTGTGGGGAGGAGACGAGAGCTGGTTAGTAGGAGGAGGGAGGTTGGGAAAAGTGGAAGACAAATTACCACTTATGGGAGCTGAGCAGAGAACCCGGCAGAGAGACCCAGCAGGAATATATGAACCAGCAGGATGAGGCTGGCAGGGAGTAGGGAAGGAGAGGAGCTGGGGATCATGTCTGATCAGGTGGAGACAGGCAGCTGAAGCAGAGGTGAGGATGATGAAGCAGGTGAGCACACAACGATCCCCAGAGACGCACCGCACAGATGGCAGAAACCTGATAAGAGAAAAAGGAGAGGAATTAAATACAGTATCCTCAGCGTGTTAATACAAAGGCACTTGCTTGTTGATTAGCAAGTACATCCAACGAGCCAGTGCTGAAGCATTCACAGATTGGTCCTTATAAGCGCTGGCAAGGCAGAGACGGCAGGTGCGTCCACTCACGCAGGTATGATGATTATCTGCGGAGCTGGGGAATCTCTCGCAGGAAGGGACGAGGGCGTGCACTCACCTGATTATGACAGCGCCCCCCCCCCCACCCCAAGGAGCGCCTCCTGGTAGTCCACTGGGTTTGTTGGGATGGGCTCTGTGAAAGGCCTGGACCATCCCTTTGCCGTGGAAGTAGGACCCGGGGATCCATGACCTTTCTTCGGGGCCGTAGCCCTTCCAGTGGACGAGGTATTGCAGGCCCCGGCTCCAACGGCGAACATCCAGAATCCTCTGGACGGTGTAGGTGGTAAGGCCGTCGGGGATCCGGGGAGGAGGGCTGGCAGAGAGGGGCTTGATTCTAGAGACATGGAACGTTGAGTGGATGCGAAGTGTCCGTGGAAGCTCCAGGCGGACCGTTACATCATTGACAATCTGGGAGATGGTAAACGGACCCAAGAAGCGAGGTGATAGCTTTCTAGACTCCGTCTTCAAGGGCACCTGATCCGCTGACAGCCACATGCGCTGCCCAACTGTATACTTTGGTGCTGGGACCTGATTGCAGTCCGCATACTGGCGATTCTGCTCTGCACAGCGGAGGAGGGTGGCGGCGGGCATGGGCCCCCAAGGATGACACGGCGATTTCCCTCTCCGCCATGGGCAATGGTGGTGGTGGGGTATACCCCATGGAGACCTTGAAGGGCGTGAGTCCTATAGCGTACGAAACTGCCAAGTTGTGGGTGTACTCCACCCGGGTCAGATGGGTGTGCCACGTGGAGGGGTTACAGGATGCTACGTATCTGAGGGCGGCCTCCAGGGACTGATTGGTGCGCTCAGCCTGCCCGTTACTCTGTGGATGGTATCCGGACGTGAGGCTGACCGTGATGCCCAATGATCGACAGAAGGATTTCCAGACATGGGAGGTGAATTGTGGACCCCGGTCAGACACAGTGTCCAAGGGAATCCCGTGCAGACGGATGACATGTGTGGTTAGCAAGTCGGCAGTCTCAGAGACAGAGGTTAGGCACCTCTAGCCAATCCCCAAGCCTCTAGGCTTGGGGATTGGCACCAGATGGATTGCCTTGGAGAAGCGGTCAACTATGGTGAGAATCACAGTGTTATCTCGAGAAGGAGGAAGTCCTGTGACAAAATCCAGGGCGATGTGAGACCAAGGTTGGCTGGGAACAGGTAATGGATGAAGCAGGTCAACAGAAGGTGAGGAGTCGGATTTATTGCGGGTGCAGACCTGGCATGCTTTCACATAGTCCCGGACGTCTGTCCGCAGGGTGGACCACCAGAACACTCGTCGGATAAGATTTATTGTCCGGGAAACCCCAGGGTGGCAGGCAAAGTGGCTGCAGTGGCCCCACCGGATGATGTCACTGCAGAGGCCAGCCGGGACAAACAGACGATCACTTGGTCCCCCTTCCGGTCTGGGCTCTGTGGACTGGGCCTGCTGGACCCTCTGCTCAATCTCCCATGTAAGGGCTCCGAGAATGCACGAAGATGGCACAATGGGTTGGGAGAGGGACGGGGGGGGGGCTGTAAAGTTAGGGCTGAATTGGCGGGAAAGAGCGTCCAGTTTGATGTTACGAGAGCCAGCCCTGTAGGTGATGGTAAAGTTGAATCTAAGAAAAAATAAGGTCCAGCGGGCCTGCTTGGCGTTAAGTCTGCGGGCCGACCGTAGATACTCTAAATTTTTATGGTCGGTCCACACGACAATGGGATGGACCACTCTCTCCAACCAGTGCCTCCACTCCTCTAGACCCAATCTGATGGCTTGGAGCTCTCAATCCCTTACGTTGTAATTCCTCTCGGCTGGGGTGAGCCGCCGATAGAAGTACACACATGGGTGGAGATTCTGGTCAGAGGTCGAGCGCTGCGAGAGGACAGCGCCCACCCCTGAATCAGAAGTGTCCACCTCCAGGGTGAATTGGAGTTGAGGGTCGACCTGGGCTAAGATGGGGGTATTAGAGAACAGGCTCTTTAATTTGGAAAAGGCCTATTTGGCTGCCTCGGACCAAAGGAAAGGCACCTTGACTGAGGTCAGCTGCATGAGAGGCTGTGCTGCCCCACCCCACTGTAATTCCTGATGAATCTGCTATTAAAGTTCGCAAACCCCAAGAAGCGTTAAAGCTTCTTGCGGGAATGGGGCTTAGGCCAATCTAGCACAGCCTTCACCTTGGCCGGGATGGCTCTCAGCTCCCCCTCAGCCACAATTAACCCCAGGAAGGAAGTGGAGCAGGTGGAAAACTCGCACTTCTCGACCTTCACAAAGATCTGATTTTCCAGGAGCCGCTGTAACACAGCCCTGACATGGATTGTGTGCTCCTCTGGCGTGTGGGGAAAAAATCAAAATATCATCCAAGTAGACATAAACAAATTGTTTTACCATATCGTGGAGGACGTCATTAATGAGGCGTTGGAAGACGACGGGGGCGTTGGTGAGCCCAAAAGGCATCACTAGGTATTCAAATTGACCCAAGTGTGTTTTAAAGGCTGTCTTCCATTTGTCCCCCTCGCGAATATGGACCAAATGGTACGCATTGCATAGATCCAATTTGGAGAACACCCACGCGCGCTGAAGGTGCTCAAACGTGGAGTTGATTAGGGGCAGAGGATATTTATCTTTGACGGTTATGACGTTTAATTCCCGGTAGTCAATACACGGATGCAGAGATCCGTCCTTCTTTCTGACAAAAAAACCCAAAAAACCCTGCCCCAAGAGGAGCCGAAGAATGCCGAATGAGGCTGGCGTTCAGAGAGTCCTTAATATAACTCTCCATCACCTCCCTCTCTGGCCTGGAGATACTATAGAGTCGACTGGATGGCAGCCGCATACCTGGGAGGAGATCTATTGCACAGTCGTATGAACAATGAGGAGGTAAAGAGAGTGTTCTCGACTTGCTAAAGACCTCCCCTAGGTTGTGATAGACCTCAAGTATGAGGCTGAGGTCCGGTGGCTCCACCGGAGGGGAGGAGATGGGTAAGGACTGTGAACACTTGGCTGAACTAAGACAAGATGCCAAACAAAAGGGACTCCAGGAAGAAATAGAGTTTTGCACCCAATTAATAATGGGGTTGTTCTTCCGGAGACAATGGTACCCCAGAACCACTGGGGAGGATGAATTTGGGAGAATAAAGAATGATAAAACCTCCCAGTGGTTCCCGGAAAGAAGGACAGGGATCGACACCGTGCAATCGCTGATTGAAGCCATGTTACCGCCAGATAAGGTCGTGACGTTCAACGGAGTGGATAATTTGGTGACAGGAATGCCCATTTCCCACACGAGCCATGAAGAAACAAAATTTTGTTCCGCCCCTGAATCAATTAAAGCCATAACCCTCCTCTCGACCCCTGGCAGCTGGATGAGGGCCAAAATACAAAAGTTACCGGGGGGATGAATAAGAGTCCCACCCATCAGACCCCCCACGGCTACTGACGATCTTTTGGGTTCAGGTGGCAGTTGTTTAGCTTGTGCTGTAAAGAACCACAGTACATGCATGCACCGGCTCTCCTCCGTCGCTGGTGCTCTTCTGGAGCTCGGCTGAGCACCATCACTTCAGAGGAGGAGTCGGCTCCACCTGTGTCCATAGCCGGGGAAGGCACACATGCAACGGGCAGGTGAGAGGAGGATTTGTGCTCCTTCACGCGCTCGCGGTATCAGTTGTCCAAACTGGCAGCCTGGTCGATTAGACTGTTCAGGGAGGAGGGAACAGCATGAACCGCCAGGTCATCGTGGAGGTTGGCATTTAAACCCTGGAGGAAGATGCTGCGTAACGCAAGCAACGTCATTCCAGCCACAGTCTGCCGCGACTACCCGAAACTCCACAGAAAAGTTGGCGGCAGACCAGCTCCCCTGGCGGAGAGACATAAGATGGCTCATGATATTGCCCTCACTCTCCGTTCGATCAAATGTACGGGAAAATTCACCAATGAATCTATCAAATGTGTAACTAGGACCCTCTGGGCTGTCGAGGATGGACTGAGTCCAACTAAGGGCTCAATCTCGCACCAGGGGGGTCATGAAATGAATTTTGGCTATATTGTCCGGATACTCCCCACCCACCTGGCCCAAATAAAGCCGAACATGACAAAGGAATCCCTTACATTTCCCCACCTCTCCCGCGTACGGGGCAGGTGAGGGAACGGAGGTTATTCGGCGGATGATGGAAGAAACAGGGGCAGCAGGTGGAGAGGGAGGACCCGAACGAGACATGTGAGCCAAATGATCGGTGACCGTGTTCAGTTGCTGCATAATCGTCTGCAGCTGCTGCTTGAGTACGGCCATCTGCCTCTCTGTGATGTCGAGGCAGCGTAAAGCGGAGTGTTCCGCTGATGCAGACCCTGCTGAGCTCACGTTCTGGCTGGCTTGTTCTGTCATGTTGAGAGAATGGTCAGCTCACGTGCAGGGTGCCACACCAGAGAAAACACACATGACAGAGAAGCTACGTGTAAATTTATTAATCCAAAAAAGGCAGCACAGTTAGGGAAAGACACCACTCCCCACTCAGCCTGTGGGGAGGAGACGAGAGCTGGTTAGTAGGAGGAGGGAGGTCGGGAAAAGTGGAAGACAAATTACCACTTATGGGAGCTGAGCAGAGAACCTGGCAGAGAGTAGGGAAGGAGAGGAGCTGGGGATGATGTCTGACCAGGTGGAGACAGGCAGCTGAAGCGGAGGTGAGGATGATGGAGCAGGTGAGCGCACAACGATCCCCGGAGACGCACCACACAGATGGCAGCAACCTGAGAAGAGAAAAAGGAGAGGAATTAAATACAGTATCCTCAGCGTGTTAATACAAAGGCACTTGTTTGTTGATTAGGCAGTATACCCAACGAGCCAGCGTTGAAGCATTCACAGATTGTTCCTTATAAGTGCTGGCAAGGCAGAGACGGCAGGTGTGTCCACTCACGCAGGTGTGATGATTACCTGCGGAGCCGGGGAATCTCTCGCAGGAAGGGAGGAGGGCACGCGCTCACCTGATCATGACAGAACGTAGTCAGAGTGGCAGCTTCTATGATGTTTCAGTAACCATTTTCCAGAGGAAAATCTCTCCAAAAGATATAAAAAGTTACTAATTATTAACAGTCTGGCAATGATATACCAAATTACTATGACAGCATAAATCTTTGTTTTTCTTTGTGCTTCACTAACAGTGACTATGAATTATATACAGTTTGTATGAATTTACACAACCTCATTTATTTTCCTCAATATTTTCCCTGTCCTTTTTTCATCGTATTTATGCATTTGATAAGATCACAGAAACTAATGCCCCTCCTTTAATTAAATCACCCTTTATTGTCATTCAACCATACAACCAATCATGTACAGTAGAACGAAATTGTGCTTTATCCTATCTACAGTATAAATCACACACCCCCCATAGTAGAATCAAAAGGGCCGCTGCCATGCAAGGCGCCACCAGAGATTTCCCTCCTCCATTCCATTATTGCTGAGCACCAAGCTGGACGGCAGAAGTTCCGCTTTTATATGGTCTTCGGCATGACCCGGCTAGCAGGTGTGATAAGATAAACATTTTTCGTCCCACATTGGGGGAAATTATTTTGCAGTAGCAAAGGGATAGTAGCACTCAGAGCAATAATAAATTAGATAATAAGAAACTGGATAGCAAAATGGTAAATAGACATATATTCACAGTATATATACACAGTGCAAGAGCACTGCAGTTAAATGGTATTTACAGCATTACAGTTAAGTTAAATTACCCAGCAATATATAAATATAAATCTAGACAGTATATTTCACAGTTGAATGAACAGTGAACAGTGTTGTTGCCACCTTCAATAATAATTGTAATTGTATTAGTAGAGTTTTGGAAGGGAACAATCCCTATTGTGCAAAGTAGTGGTGTTATGTCCGTCTCTATGGGTGCATTCAGACGGCCACTGTTAGGTCCGGACCAAAGGACCAAACTGTGGCTTCTGTGGATAGTTCGGTTCGTTTTGTGCAGTCTGAATGTGCATTGGAACTCTGGTGCACACCAAACAAGCAAAGTCTGGTCCCCCTGAAAACGGGGGTCTCAGTTCTCTTGCAAACAAAGTCTGGTGCGCTCCGCTTGCAGTGTGAATCCAAACGGAGTATCCATTGGACCAAAGGGCGGAAGTGCCCCTTGGCATTTGTGTAACCATAGCAACACGTAGTCTGAGAAGAAGAAGTGGCATTTACCGTAGTACATTTTAGATAGAAAATAACATAAGACAACACAAGACATAATAATAAGACAACCGCGCAAATCCGAGAAATCCTTTTACCAGTGAAAGCCGAGGAAAAAAGTTAAAAAACGTCTTGTCTGTGGTGGACAAACAGCCCGGCTGAAGGGAATGGATTTCTGTTTTTGGTCATGGTCAATCGATGAGCCTGATTTTTCTTCTTCGCTGAGATTTTTTCTTCCTGGTCAGTGGTGGTTTCAGCTACAGTGCCCCAAATGAGCAGTTGTTGTAACTGCGCAACGTTGTCCAGGCAGTTTGGTCCACTGCAGTATGAATGAAAACCAAACAAAGGTGTGAAAATTCTCGGCATTCCCTGCCCAGTCGAACCGAGACCCCTGGACTATCCTGGTCTGAATGCAGCCTATAAGGAGCACAGATTAGGTTATAAAGTCTGACAGCAGTAGGTAGGAAGGACCAACAGAACCTCTCCCTCGAGCACCTAGGATGGCACAGCCTGCCACTAAATGAACTCCTGAGTGCATTTAGCGTGTCCCGCATGGGGTGTGACTCGGACTCCAGCAGAGATGACAGCTTAGTCACAATCCTCCTCTCTCCTCTCTCCTCCCCTAGGCTGAGGCAGCACCCTAGAACAAAGCTGGCTTTTTGATCAGCCTGTTCAGTCTCTTCCTGTCGGCTGCCGTGATGCCGCCGCCCCAGCAGACCACTCCATACGTCGTAGAAGGTCTTTAGGAGTGCCCATTGCAGACTTGAGTCTCCTCAGGAGGAACAGCCTGTGTTGCCCCTTCTTGTAGAGCACGTTGGTGTTGTGTGACCAGTCAGGTTTATTGCTCAGGTGAACACTCAGGTACTTGTAAGATATCACCATCTTAATGTTTGTTCCCTGGATGTTTACCAGTGCTGAGGGGGATTGTCCATGATCTGAAAGGGTTTGAATTTCACTGATGAGTTGTTTTTTTTTTTTTGTTTGTTTGTTTTTACACCTGAATAATTACCTGTTGGATAACTATGGAGACTAATGAGACTGTCACTGACAGATGATTGATGGAGACAGCAGAGACGGCATGCTTGGAGAAATCTTGAGAGGAGGGTTTAGGTTGTGAAATCCCACTACAGCAGCTCGCTGACAATGGAGGAATTTCCCTCTGTCTTGAGAAAAAATTTTTTCATACCAGCCGCCGAGGGGCCCGAGACAGAAAACACTCTTGTCAAGTTCATACACACCAAAGGATTTAGTGTGAGGGAAAGTTACAGTGTGTGTTTGTGTGAGGGTGGGATATTTGTCTGCTGCAGGTTTTTGCCTTTGTTCAGGCAGGTGTCTTATCATGACTCGGCACACGCTCATAAAGTTTTCATTGTCTGAGAGTTCGAAGCTGACAACTTTCTGAGACTGATGTGAAGGAGTCATTGTTGCTGTTGAGACGCTTGTAAATTCTCACGCAGATATGAAAACACACACGCTCCGTAAACGTCGCATCACACATGCTTACATGGAATGCAAGTAATCTGTTAATTATTAACCTGTCGAGGTGGCTCCTAAACAACGGCGGGGTCCTGTGAGCATGTCCACATCTATAAAGCTAGACATTAGATTTTTATGGTTTTATTGTTGCCGTTTGGTCTCATGATAAGGTTTACTGTATGTGATCTTTGATGTCCTGTGTGATTCACATAATAAACTGTGTAGACTGACTGTGGAGGTTATTTTTTTTAATTTATTTTTTTTTTATTACTTATTTTGTACCCATAGGTAAATTTGTTTTGCAGTCTGGTGACAAGCCACCAGCTGCTGGTCGCTGCGTGCGCAAGCACCCCGTATCCCTAACCTGCATGTTTTTGGCATGTGGGAGGAAACCGGAGAAATCCCGGAGTAAACCCACGCAACATGGGGAGAACATGCAAACTCCACACAGATCACTGTTGGTCGGGGGCAGGGATCGAACCCACGATCTCACGATCCCCGCGATCCCCCGGCCGAGGGTAAACTGTGCTGCCACAGTGCTAACCACTGTGCTAACCACTGTGCCACCGTGCAGCCCAAGAGGTTAAGGTGACATCGTCCTCATGGGTTAAAAGCATAACATGAAAAACATCTGCCTGGTTCAATATGGCAATATTGCTTTTATATACTTATCATCTGTGTTTTTTATTAAAATTGTAGCAGCCATCAACAAAATATAATTTAAAATACAGAGAAATTTCAGCTGACAGCTTGCCTGTCAGGAAAAATGGAATATTTACAGAAATATGGTTCCAGAATGTAGTCAGCCTTTGGACTCGTCTGAAATGATGAGGCTTAAAGAGACAACATTCTAACCTCCTGGCTAGTAGGTGTCACACTTAATGTCTGTACATACTCTACAAGAACAGAAATTTGTTCTTTACCTCAAGGTGGCATGAACAAGAACAAAGTTAGTTCTGGCCAGGACATTTCATACTTCACGAGAAACTCAAGTGCAGAACTACTGAGAAATTCAAATTTCTGACCAATCACACAATAGCTGTCAGACACCACTCAAGAAAAAAGTTCTGCCCAGATGATGTGTCAAGAACAAGTTGCAAGAACTCCAGAACCAGGGCTGCAAGAAAAGATTGATATCTTTTTTTTTTGGCAGCCCTGAGAGAGAGACCAAATTTCTCTGTTCTTGCGAAGTATGTACAGGCCTTTAGTCTTGCCCCAACTGCTTGGTAGAGACACGGGACATCAACCCAGTTATGTTATTGTCTGTGACCGGCTGTGACATCCTTACTGACCCTAGATATGTAAAAACACTAGATAGGACATGGCTAATATTTACGTGGCAAGCAGAGGCACCATATTCTGTGGGTAATTAATGAATTCGAAGAAAATGCAGTACATTGCCTATGTGGCACAATGAGTTGATTGTGTCTCTTTACCTGATCAATATGATGGCTGTGCTTGGCCAACTGCAACTAGCCTGGCTGCTAGCCATGTCATATCTGGTGTTTGTCTATATCTATGCTACTGACCACTGTAGTTCTTGTCATCCAAATGCTCAGATCTAAATATTATGCTTATTTTGGACCCGTAAAAAAGTATTTTTCATCAATATATTATGTTTTGAAGAATATAAAGACTTTATAGCTGCATCTTTCTAAACATTTTGTTGATGTATTTTTTTTTAACTTTCTTTTCATGAAAATACTATCTAGTATACCTTCAAAGAATCATAATGGTGATTAAATCCCCCTTGAATCTACAGCTAGATGCTGGGATGGTGGAACACTTTCACATCCTTTGTTTGCTTCCAATTATTTGCTTAATTATTTGCTTCCAAATCAGGATTTTGCCAGAGAGTGCAACCTGTGCACTGCAAGACTGTTTTCATCACACAGACTGGAGGATCTTCAAAATAGCAGCCTCCCAGGAAGACAGGACAGATGTGGAGGAGTATGCTGATTCGGTCACCAGCTACATCGTGAAGTGCACAGAGGATGTCACTACAGTGAAGACCATCACTGTGCGGGGTAATCATAAGCCCTGGATGACTGCAGAGGTGCGCTCGCTGCTTAAAGCCAGAGATGCAGCGTTCAGAGCGAAGGACAGGATTGCCCTCCGCTCAGCCAGGTCTGCGCTTTCAAAGGGAATTAAGGTGGCAAAGCGCGCCTATGCGGAGAAAATCCAGGGACACCTCTGTGACACTAGGAACACCAAGCAGATGTGGCAGGGAGTTCGGACACTGACGGGCTTTAAGTCTAGGCAGGGGGTCAATGATGACGACGCTTCGCTTCCAGACAGGCTTAACGACTTCTTTGCACGTTTTGAAGCATCAAACTCGACAATCAGAGGGAGGGCCGGCCCACTCCCACCATCGGTCGGACCAGCTTTTACCATTAACACAGCGGACACACGGAGGACCCTATCCAGAATCAACCCACGCAAAGCTGCAGGTCCAGACAACATTCCGGGACGTGTGCTCCGAGACTGCGCGAGTGAGTTGGCGGATGTCCTGACTGACATTTATAACATCTCCCTGAGTCAGGCCATCGTTCCCAGATGCTTCAAGACCTCTATCATTGTACCGGTGGCAAAGAAACCAGTGGTGTCATGTTTGAATGACTATTGTCCTGTTGCACTTACACCAATTGTGATGAAGTGTTTTGAACGGCTTGTCAAACCACACATCACAGCCTGCCTCCCTGCATCACACGACCCGCTCCAGTTTGCATATCGTTCAAACCGCTCCACGGAGGATGCTATAGTCACCACCCTACACTCTGTCATCACCCACCTGGACCAGAAAGACACCTACACCAGACTCCTGTACATTGATTTCAGTTCAGCATTCAACACCATTATTCCCCAGAGACTGATAGAGAAATTACTCCTTCTTGGTCTGAACACCACCATATGTCTCTGGATCCTGGATTTCCTGACTGAGAGACCTCAGTCTGTCCAGGTTGGAAACAACATCTCCAACTCTGTCACGCTGAGTACCGGAACCCCTCAAGGCTGTGTACTCAGTCCACTGTTGTTTACACTTCTAACACATGACTGTGTATCCAAACACGAGGGGAACCAGATTATTAAGTTTGCAGATGACACCACGGTGATGGGACTTATTCAGAGGGATGAGGGATCAATGTACAGGGAAGAAGTGAGAGACCTGGAGGGCTGGTGCAGGGAGAACAATCTGGTGCTCAACGTGGACAAAACAAAGGAGATGATTATCGACTTCCGGTGGTCACAGCCTGAGCACGTCCCCCTCAGCATCGGCGGCCGTTTAGTGGAGAGAGTAGAGAACATCAAGTTCCTCGGAGTGCAGATCTCGCAGGACCTGACCTGGAGCAAGAATTCCTTGGAGATCAGGAAGCGAGCTCAGCAGAGACTACACTTCTTGAGGAAACTCAAACAGGCCTCTCTCCCCATCTGCATCCTCAGGACCTTCTACAGAGGTGTGGTGGAGAGTGTTCTGACGTACTGCATTGCTACATGGTACTCCAGCTGCAGTATGTCAGACAAAAAAGCCCTGCAGAGGATAGTCAAGGGGGCGGAGAGGGTAATTGGAGTCTCCCTCCCCTCTGTCCAAGAACTTTTTCAGAACCGTTGTAGGAGCAGGGCACTGAACATTGTCAAGGACCGTTCTCACCCTCTGCATAAACACTTTGAACTTCTTCCATCTGGTAAACGATTCCGGAGCATCAGAGGCAGAACCACCAGACTGATCAACAGCTTCCTCCCACAAGCTGTCAGGATGCTGAACAGCTGACCCGGAATCTCACATACACACTACTGCACCTATGGACATTTTGTATATTATAGTTAGTTATTCTTTTTCCCCAAGTATGTCTCAGGGATGTGTGAATGGATGGGGGGGTGGGAGCTATGTGGGAGTGTGTCTTAATCATGCTGCTTCTTATATGGATGCTGAGAGAAACGCAATTTCATCTTGCCTGCACTACAGTTGTATGTACAGCAATATGACAATAAAGTTTGATTTGATTTGATTTGATTGATTATAGTCATGCGAAATTTGAAGATGCACAAAAATACTACATACAACACACAAGATCACTTGAACTTCAAACTTAAAATGTATGTACTTGGCAAAGGTGGAGTAAATGATGACTTTTTGATGGAGCCAATGGAAGCACAGCTGTACAACATGTTTTTGTCCAAGCACAACAAACATGGCTATGGAGGAGATGGTGCAGTACATCTGAGCCAAAAAGATAGGACAGGACCAGACTATTCTTAAATCAAATGATCAGTTTGGCAGAAACCAGTTAGTGTCACATCAGAAGAAGTAATAGGAAATGTTGCTGCATAAATAAGCTGTCAAACAAGTAGGGTGTGATTGGTGCTCACAAAAAAGAAAAAAAAAACATTTTAAAAAATCTAAATTTATGAGAAAATTAGAGCACTTACAAGTTAAAAAGTCACAAGTGTATGGTTAAGGGAAAAAATATTCATCACTAATGATAGCAGGCTAGTGTAAACTTGAAACTCAGCTGTTTTACATTCATTTTCAGGCTCAACCAAGCAGACTTTTTTGACCAGAAATTGCTCAAAATTTATCTATGCATAGTAGAGGTTGCTGATCCCTGGTTTACTGGAATAATTCAAAATTGTTTGTTCTATGTTTATGTTACTTTAAGATCAAACACAGCATTTTTGATGAAAGTTATTCTGAGAGGTCCTATTGGAAATACACCAAGTAGTCATTAACTCCCACTCAGACTTCATGCATCCTTAAACAGTAGAACAACTGCTCCAAACAATATCTTGTTTTTCCTTCAACACCTGTGTCCTCCCTCCCAGTTTACCTTGAGATGGGGACAGATTTATGGGGGAGCTCTGACACCTTTTCCCGTAGGTCTCCAGCAGACAGTTTTTCTCAGACAGTCAGTAGAAACATAAGTGGGTGCTAAACACTGTGTGTTTGTGCAAGGATATTGTTTTTGGAGATTGTTTAAAGAACAGCCTATCAGCTCAAAATGAAAGTGGAAGGGGAGAATTAGATGTTTTTCTGTTTGTGTATCTTTGTAAGGACAGACTGTAGCTGGAGACATTGTGAACTTGTTGACTGTTTTATGGTCTGTATTCAGGTTAGAAAGATGTATCAACATCTGTGATAAGAATAAAACAGAAAGGTGTTTGCAATCCAAGCGGCTGCAGTAACACAAAACAGACGATAGAGCAACTGATAAATGATAATAATAGTTAAGTGCTGGTGATAAATAAAGCAAACTGCCAGCATAAACAACCTTTAGACTCATCTGCCTGATGTTTTTTGTTTCTAAAAATGTTTTCCAGACATTTATGGTCCACAAAAGATGCAAGTTTATAATATGGCATTTCAAAGATCATTTGAATTATTATTATTATTATTATTATTATTATTATTATTATTATTATTATAAGACTTTATAATAAAGGTTATAAAAGATTTACATATTGTTTATAAGTAGCTTTTTATATTAGGATAAAAATGCTTTATAAGTCACGGATAAGCAAATATAATTGAGTTATAAGACATATTTCACACATCGATGTAGGCTGTATTTGGCAAGATCAACTGTCCAAAGAGAGCCTTAGTGTAAGATGTGTTATAAATTATAGGATATCCTTGATAAATCAGTATAGCATGTCTGCTGACAAATAGACAAGATAAAGTAATCTGAGTGACCTGCAAAATCTGGGATTTAGCAGGAGAGAGAAGAAAGTGTGGCACTTGGTGATCCCTAACATTGAATGAACTGTTATGGATGTACTTTAACTTCATTTATCATGCATTCACCACTGTTTTCTCTGTTACAGATTAAATTTTTCAAAATACTGTCTCCATGGCATCTGGTGGCCTAGCAGATTAGGACACATATTATAAGAGCGTAATCACTGGTGATCCTTCCTGCATGTTCCTCCCTACTCTTCACCCCATTACCTCTCTCTCAGAACTGTGTATGTCCAATAAAAACATAATGTCCAAAAAAAATCTAAAATTTAAAAAAAAATGTCTCCACGTCTCAGCTCCTTCCAACAGAAACCTGCAAAAAATACTCACGCACCCCAAAAAATTAAGATTTTTCTCTCTCTCTTTTTGTCATAATCAAAATCGGTTATTTGCAATAGAAAATTAATTTCAGCTTTTTCTTTGCCAGCCTGCAGCTGTCACCCCATGGGTTCCATGCCCTTCCACCTGGCTGATGCCTCACTCTGCAACCCCTCCAACGGAAACTGCATCTGCAAACCCGGAGTCGGTGGAACTCTCTGTGATAGGTGCATGGTGGGATACTGGGGCTTCAACGAATATGGCTGCCGTCCATGTGACTGTGCAGGAGATTGTGATCCATTCACTGGAGACTGCATGTTTGGGTGAGAGCAGAGATTATTTTTTATCTAAACTGTAGCTGCTTTAACAGAAACACTTGACCTTGTGCCCACATTTTATCAGACATGCACAAAAACAACAGCCATCAGTTACAATAGTCACATAGCGACAAATTATCCACTATTACACCCAATTTAGGATCACCAACTAACCTTAAACATTTATCTTTGGACTGAAAACTCATGGATCCAGGAGCTTTGAGTTTTCTTTCACTGCAAGTTAACAGTGCTAATCACTGTAATGTGTTACCACCTAATATTTATTATTACTGTAATGCATTCTTGTACCAACTGTAAAACATTATAATATTAAAAGTGGCAGCATACGAATGGTTTTAATTTTCTCTTTGGTTCACAGTCATGTGTCTCAATAAATTATGATAGGCTTCTGAATTTCAGACCCTCAAATTAAGCAGTGGCAAGATTCTATAAAAGAACAGAAAGGACTCAGAGATCACAAACCACCTCCAATGCAGATAATTTTCTCCCTCATTTAATTTCTCCTAACAGCCTGATAGCTTTCAGCAGACAGCGCTCTCTACTGGTGACCCCAATAACATTAACAATAATGGTGACATCCAACAAAGGTGCTGCATTGAATTCCCCCTTTTTGGTTCGCTGGAAAAAAAACCTGGGCCCTAATAGTGATTTAGATCACCCCTAAAATCTAATGGATGGTTCCTTGGTCCATTTCCAACATCTAATGAAAATTTCATCACAGTTCTTCAGTATTTTTTGAGTTATGCTTTTAACACACACAAACAGATAAACATGTAAATCAATAAATAAATGTGCACAAAAACATTACCTCCTTGTTGGAGGTAATAGTATTTTTACTGTGGAGATGAGTGAAATTTATAACCAGAATGTTGGATCATTGCTGCTGTTTAATCAGGCAAGTCAACACAAGTCACAATCAGTCATCTTATGTATGAATATCCATCCATCCATCCATCCATCTTCATACTAAATGTTAAACTCAATATTACTATGCAGTTTTTTTTATAGCTACTTTATAAATGAAGTAGTAATTACCTGATCTTCCTTTTAAAATAACACAAGAGCGCCAGACCTTCAGAATAGCATTACACCTCTGATTTATCTTTTTTTCCAACAACCAGCAGCTGAGTTGATATCTACATTGTATATCTACATTAAAATGTAGAATGAACAAGTTTTTCATGTAGTGCAGGGTACTGAAAACTCTTCTATAGAGAATGGGCATTGACATCATGCCATGCTGCATTCTGGGCCGTCGTAGCCACATGGTCTGGCTTCTTTGATTACTTGTAGTCTACAGCAACTGCTAACGGGGACAGGCATACGTGCGATGGAATGCAGCAAAGAGAAAATTAAAATTCTTTATTCAGAGAAGCTGAATAAGGAAGCAAAGGAGCACTACCTCCAAAAAATTAAAGAAATAAACAGGATTGATCCATATGAGTGCAAGAAATGGACCATGGATCTTGACCAACTGCCTCAAGTCACACTATCAAATATGCTTGCCTACCTGGTTTGTGGAATGAGCGCATAAATTGTCCTTAGGTATGACTGTGAGAGTGAATGGTTGTCTGTCTCTCTGTGTTGGCCCTGCGATGTATTGGCGATCTGTCCAGGGTGTACCCTGCCTCTCGCCCAAAGATGCTGGGATAGGCTCCAGCCCCCCCGCGACCCGAAAAGGATCAAGCGGAAGAAGATGAATGAATGAATGAATAATCATTAGAGGCTCATGCTCAATTCACTAATGGATGGGTCCAGCCGCCTCAAATCTTCTCTATCTCAAAGATAAGCAATCATTGTTTCCACACAGTTTTCTGCACTAGCATGTGTCTCTGCAACTACAGGCATTTCTAAATCCCAGCAGTGAAATGTTGGTGTCATGTTCGCCTCTACGAGGCAGACAGAGACAAACCTAAACACTGAATGGTGCCGTGTGTTTATTCAACAAAAAAAGCAAACAGTTCAAAATGTGCCAAATACAAAAAATGCCAAACAAGGAAAAACTTACATGTAGGGCCTCAGAGCGGGGAAAAGCTCTGGAGGGGAAATCAGCACTTCAGTAGAATAAACAGGAGAACAAGAGAATGACGTTCAACGTCACGGTGAGGAGTAAGTGAACAGGTTGGACTTAAGTAGTGGGTGAAATGACAACATGAGTGATAACAGGTGTGAGTTCACCTATGCAGGAGAAGGAAAACAACAACTAATTGGACTCAGCTGATAGTAATAATGAGGGATGAGGGAGGAGCGGCTGACAGCTTGACAGGCAGTACAAACACAAACCCGAAAACACTGCCTGACAGCTGTCAACCCACAGCAAACCAAAATGCAGAACATAACTACAAATGAAGCAAAACACTGCCAACACAAACTGAAACATAAATAGACACATAGAAGACAGTGACAACTCAAATAAGGCATCAAAAATACAGCAGATAAATAAATCAAAATACAACAAGACAGCCACAAGGCTGAGTCCGGCAGAATATCGGACCCAGCTCATGACAGAGCCCCCCCCTCCTCATGGGGTGGACTCCAGACACCCCCAAAGTAACACCAAAAGAAAAAAAGAAAAAACTTCCCCCCCCTCCCCCCGGCCGAACATAACAATAACCCATCCAGGGTGGGTGGTGGGGGGAACAGGCTCGGAGGGCACGAAACAAAAAGCCCGCTCAGGACCCACACCAGAAAAAACACAGAATGATCCCCCCCCGACCCACAGAGCCCCAGAGTTCAGGGGGGCTGACCAAAGTCCCAGGCCCAGCTGACGGTAGGGTGGAACAAGTCAGGTGGCCTACCGAAGTCCCAGGCTAGCCGGACAGCGAGATGGAACGAGTTGGGTGGCCTGTTGGAGAAAAAGGGCCACACAACCCGGAGGCTCAGTCTTTCAGGTGACCAGCCCGAGGTCTTTAGCCACCTGAACAGAAGAGGTGGCCCGGGAAGTGGCTTCCCCACTGGGAGACCCAGTGATGGAGGGGTAAGCCGGGGAAGGGGCACCACAACGTCGTCTGGCTGACAAAGGAGGGGAACCCTGACAGCGTCAGGCTGAAGAGGAAGGGGAACCCCGACTTCGCCAGGCTGAAGAGGAAGGGGGACCACGATGCCCTCGGTGGTCTTGGACAGGAAGACAGTAGCACCTGCAGTGGCTCAGGGCTGGAGCACTGCAGCACCCGCGGTGGCTCCGGGCTGGAGCTTAGCAGCACCCTCAGTGGCCTCAGGCTGGAGCACTGCAGCACCCTCGATGGGCCCCGGCTGGGCCAACGCTGCACCGTCAGTGTGCCCTGGCTGGGCCAACGCTGCACCCCCGGTGGCTCCGGGCAGGAGCAACGCTGCACCCTTGGTAGACCCGGCCTGGGCTGTAGCTGCACCCTCGGAGGCCCCAGGCTGGGACGGGACGCCCGCGACAACCTCCACGGGAGAAGCTGGACCCTGGACGACCTCCGGTGGTGAACCTGGATCAACGGAGACATCTGGCGGTGTTGGATCCTCTCTGGTGACCCTGGGAGAGAGCTCAGAAACAGCACAAAGAGAAGAGGGGTCAGGGTTGCCGGCAGCGGCAAAGCCCAGCGAGGTGAGCTCAGGTGCAGTGGCTGGCTGCAAATAGCTCTCCTCAACAAGAGCCAGGCAAGACTGCTCTAGAACAGACAGGAGAAAAACAAAAGAGAGCACTTGCCTGAGCTCGAGCTCCACCACCGTCCAGGACTCCGACGATCCAGGTGATGATGGCTCTTCGGGCTCAGCCCACAGGAGTTCCAGCTCAGGGTCCCACTCTGCTGCGGTGGCCTCCGCAGCAGGCATGATGGTCATAGCAGTCTGAGAGGCCCCAGGCGAAGTGATCCACGCGGGAGGTTCATCCAACGTGGCAGCTTGGGTCCGGCTCACCATTGGCGCTAGACTCTGCTTGGCGAGCATAGGTTCAGTGCCTTCCCTTGGTCCATAAAGTGACTGCGGGGCTGGAACAGTGTCCTCCAGCACTGCGGGCTCCTCCATCATCTGGTGGTTAAGTTCCAGGGCTGACGGACACTCAAAGGCAAGAGGAGGGAACATGGAGAGGGCAGGTGAAGAATTGTTATTTGCAGCAGGTGAAGAGAACTCAGGGGACTGCAAAACCTGAGTCTATTGACCAGGGATCAGGCAAGACAATTTATCAACAGTTAAAATGGAATGGAACAGAATTTGCCTGTTCTCCTGGTGTGTGGTGTTGCCTGCCGCGTCTGGTGCACAATCATCCCTCTCCGTGTCCATGGCAGGCCTGGGCTTCTCTGTGGATTGTGAAGGAGCCGCCTCAGCAGAGACGGAGGCGGGTGGAGCCGGGAAGTAACGGCCAAACCCACAACAGTGGATGAATGTGCAGAGGAGAAGGAGGAGGCAGCAGCTGCCAATGGAGTGGATGCTGGCGAGGCAGCTAGAGGGGAAAATTGTTGAAGGAGGGGTTGCTGGCTGAGATGTGGTGATGTTCTTCTGCTGAGGTCTTCGGGATCGGCGGCGACAAGAGGGAGACGAAGGCGTGGGTTCATTGTGGAGATGCGGAGGCTCCGAGGTCAGGGAACACTTGGTCATAGGCACTAACTCGGGTTCCCTCGGAGAAAACTCCTCCAAATCCAAGGCCAAATCCAGGAGGAGCCATGGCTTCACTTCCAGGAGGAGGTCAGTCTCAGCCAACAATACCTGTCTGCGCTCCTCCAGCTTCTCGGCTGGTGGAGCGGGCCAGGGCTCAGGAGGAGGAGGCGGAGCTGCCGCGGGAGAGCTGCGAGTGGCTGGAGGCTTCCTTCTGCGTGAGCACTTCCTCTTCATTTGGGTCGGCTCAGGCATCGGAGCGGCTTCCCCAGGCCCATCACTTGTACACGGGAGGGTGTATATGGAGAGGAGTATGTTGGTGGCCTCCGGGTGATTCCATAGACTGGGGCATGTCTCCATCACCCGTACTGTGCCGTCCCTACCCTCTCGGACCATCTCGGGAGTACAGGAAGCCTGGGTCCATGACAAAATGTCCTCCAGGATGCACACCGCACGCAGCTCCACATCATTCAGGTTGGGCATGGTCAGCCCCGAAAACAGGTGGGTGGAAAAATACAAATACGGTGAAAAAAGGACACACAACACCACAGCTGGGTTCTGTTATTGGCCACGACGTTCTGTCATGTTCGCCTCTACAAGGCAGACAGAGACAAACCCAAACGCTGAATGGTGCCGTGTGTTTATTCAACAAAAACAGCAAACAGTTCAAAACGTGCCAAATACAAAAAATGCCAAACAAGGAAAAACTTATATGTAGTGCCTCAGAGCGAGGAAAAGCTCTGGAGGGGAAATCAGCACTTCAATAGAATAAACAGGAGAACAAGAGAATGACGTTCAACATCGCGGCGAGGAGTAAGTGAATAGGTTGGACTTAAGTATTGGGTGAAATGACAACATGAGTGATAACAGGTATGAATTCACCTATGCAGGAGAAGGAAAACAACAACTAATAATTGAACTCAGCTGATAGTAATAATGAGGGATGAGGGGGGAGCGGCTGACAGCTTGACAGGCAGTACAAACACAAACCCAGAAACACTGCCTGACAGCTGTCAACCCACAGCAAACCAAAATACAGAACATAACTACAAATGAAGCAAAACACTGCCAGCACAAACTGAAACATAAATAGACACATAGAAAACAGTGGCAACTCAAATAAGGCATCAAAATTACAGCAGATAAATAAATCAAAATACAACAAGAGAGCCACGAGGCTGAGTCCGGCAGAACATCGGACCCAGCTCGTGACAGTTGGATTTATGTGCAAATTTGTCATATGATGCTTGATAAGTATATACACATTATTACACTACTAGACATAAAATACTAATCAGTTAATGTGATAAGCCCGATGTTCGCACTGGCACACCGAGAAAATTACCGATATAATTAGCCGCTATAAAAACATAGTAAATCAGGACAGTGACGTTTTTATAGTCACCTAAAAGAGGAGACGCTGTTCAATCTATCGATAGAAAACATTCTATGGACTTCAGTCTCAAGCTGATTTTAAATCCATGCATAATGAAGGCAACAACGTGCACTCTGGGAATTCCCAGCGGGCTTGTTAAAGGCACTGCCCTTGTTAAAAGTTAGCAACAACTCTATGCACATACAAGTAATCTTTATATGTGTTTAAATCACAAGTTACCTTCGTGAAAATGCCGTGAACACACGACCATGTGTGCCGGAATATTGTCGAAGCTGATGTCTTTCCTTCTAAGCGCTGCAATCCATTCCGTCCAATACCTCTTTGTTAGCCCAGAGACCTGATTATCTCCACTTTTCATTCAAGTCGGGAAGTTAAAAAAAAGTGTATGCCGTTATCAATCTTTTTCCACGCCAATCATGAAAGCGGTTGTTGCATTTGATAATGCAGCAAAACTTCCCTATTCTAATATTACATGATAATTGGATGAATAATAATAACACACTGAAGCAACCCTCTCAAAAACTTCAGCTTAACCAGTTTTGTCGCTCACTACTAAACAAAAACAGGCAGAGCACTTTTCCCACAATTTCTTATGGTTTTTCTATCAGGTCACGTCACATGCCCATTCCCTATACAGATGCAGGGAAAAAAGAAGACAAATTGAGAAAGTGAAGAGTGGCTGCCCCTTCAACCATTGTTGCTTTAACCTGTTGAACTCTGTTCAACTTCCCTAAAAACGCCTAAAAATAACATACCCAAAGTAAATCAAAAGCTCTTCTTCAACCCTTTGCAGCATCTTCATGGGGTTAGTCTCATTTAAAAGAGAACACTCTGAATTTTTTGGCAAAACAGTCATAATCTCTCTAAGTGCTCCTGCCACTGAGTAACAAGAAAGTTCGCCTGGGTGTTTTTTTTAGATACAAATGCTTGCAAATAACATACAACTGTCAGATACTGGCTGGAAAACACAACAGAAATGTAGAACCAAGTGTTTTCAAGCTCAGGTCAAAATTTTGTAAAAATACCACAAAAAATGAATGTATTACACAGCTTTTTTCTCAGGTTGTAACAAGGCTGTGTCTGTACTGGAAGACCGGAAATACAGCTTTTTTTTCAGTGCGCACTGAGACGCACTATGACGCAGAGACGTGACCGCCCGCTGAAGTCACAGAGTTCAACAGGTTAAAGTACCTAACAAGATACTCAAAACAAATTTTCAAATGGAAATCTGCAAGGACTGTGTCTTTAGCATTCCTATTCAAAATTCAGTGATGTGCACAAGTCTTCAAAACAAAGACCTGAACAGCTTTTCATATCCAGTATAATCAGGAAGGGGCGAGACCCAGTATCTCAACAATGTTACTAATAAAGAAGCAAATCCAGTTCATCACAGAAAGAAACCGTCTGTGGGCACTAATGGTTTAGCCTTTGAGTTGATGAATTTTTACCTTCATGCATCTGATAATGTTGTATTGTGTTGTAGTTCAGATCTGGAACTGTATCACTTGGATCAAAACTCCAGCGTGCCAGTCAGGATCTTCAGAACAGATGAACACTTCTCTGCTCTACACTACTTGGGTGAGATATAGAGGCTGTGTTTGTGATGTTTGTGCTCAACAGTCAGTTGACCAAATGTTGTTGACTCACCCAAACATGGAATAAATGTATGTGTGTACTTATGTTATTCACCTTTATTTTGGGGAAAAGCCATGTCCTCATAATGACAAAAGTTAAGTTTCAGTAAGATGTAATTAAGCAGCAGTGTGTGGGATTAAATAAAAACAAAATACGTTTATTTTGGTGGTCTAACGTTTGGTAACATACAAGAAATCTACATACACACACAATTATTACTAAAGTTAGGAGCCAACTTGGCTGGAAGAATAAGGGCAAGGTCTGAAGTGACTGATGAATGCACAAAGTTCTCTCCAACATTAAATATTCTGACGATGAAACATTTCTGCACACTAGTTTTAATCCGTTTTCTAAAGCGTCCTTTCTTTTCTTTAACTGAAAACATCTGTGAAATTATCTGAATTAGTGATTGGTAAAATTGAGGTTTTGGTACATTAGTCCCACATACTGATGTGTCATAGTACCGTTTTTCTGCAGCCTGTAAACAGAAGGTCAGAAAAGATTTATACATTTATTCCATTTCAGATCACTGTTTAACATATGGTGGAATTTTTTGTGCTGAAATACTCCAGAAATGATTAAATATTATGAAGATGTTTAGGAAAGGTGGCAGTGGACTTTTTAACCAAATTGTTTAACACTGTCTTGGAAAGTGAAAGGATGCCTGAGGAATGAAGAAAAAAATGTACTGGTACCAGTTATCAAGAACAAGATTGAAGCTTTGAGCTGTAGTAACTACAGAGGCATAAAGTTGATGAGCCACACTGTGAAGATATGGAAAAGAGCTGTTGAAGCCAGGTTAAGAAGAGAGCTGACAATCAGTGAGCAGCAGTACGGTTTCATGCCAAGAAAGAGTACAACAGATGCAATGTTTGCTTTAAGAGTGCTGATGGAGAAGTAGAGAGAAGGTCAGAAAGAGTTGCCCTGTGTCTTTGCGGATCTAGAGAAAGCATATGATAGAGTGCCAAGACAGGAAGTGTGGTAGTGTATGAGGAATCAGGAGTGGCAGAGAAGTATGTGAGGGTGGTGCAGGACACGTACGAGAACAATCAGACAGTGATGAAGTGTATTGTAGGAATGGCAAATGGATTCAAGGTGGGATTACATCAGGGATCGGCCCTGAGCCCCTTCTTGTTTGCAATGGTGATGGGCAGGCTGACGGAGGAGATCAGGCAGGTTTCTTTATGGACCATGATGTTCACAGACAACATTGTGATCTGTAATGAGAGTAGGGAGCAGGGGGAGTAGAATCTGGGGAAGTGGAAGTATGCACTGGAGAGAAAAGGAATGAAAGTCAGTAGAAGCCACTAATGGTTAATAGCATTGGTTCATTAAGTGCTAATGTATGGTCTAATCTAAAAAATCTGGGTGTCATTTTTGACCAGTCAATGAGTTTTGATCAGCATGTAAAATCTCTGACCCAGAATTGCTTTTTCCACCTCAGAAATACGTATCTCCAAAATTAGGTCACTGGTTTCCTACAGTCAGTTAGAAACTATTATTCATTTCTTTGTTTCTTCACGTTTGGACTACTGTAATGCTCTCTTCACATGCCTCAGTAAATCCTCTTTACACCGCCGATAGTTAGTCCAGAACTCTGCTGCTAGATTACTGACTAGGTCCAGTAGGTTCTGTTATATCACTCCCTTTCTGACCTCCTTGCATTGGCTTCCTGTAAATTATAGAGTTGATTTTTAAGTTCTTGTCCTTACTTACAAAGCCATTCATGATGAGGCACCTTCTTATATCAGTGACCTGCTCCATCTATACCATCCCAGCAGGTTTCTCAGGTCTTTTAATCAGAACCTACTGGTTGTCCCTAGCACTAGGCTCAGAACCAAAGGCAATAGAGCCTTTGCTGCTGTTGCTCCCAGACTTTGGAACTCTTTACCATTTGAACTTAGATCTGCACCTTCCATTGATGTTTTAAGAAGCAACTAAAGACCCACATTTTTAGCCTTGCTTTTTATTAACTTATGTGTTGATTGTATTTTTATGGGTTTTTTTTTGCTTTTTACTTTGTTCTTTTACTGTTTTATTTGCCTGTATTTTATGTGCTTTGTTATTGTGTTTTACTATCTTTTTTGTTTCTTATCATGTTATGCACTTTGTGACTTTGTCTGTGAAAAGTGCTGTATAAATAAACTTATTATTATTTATTATTAGAAGCAAGACAGAATACATGTGTGAATGAGAGGAAGGGAGGTTCAGGTTCAGGTTCAGGTTACTTTATTTGTACCCGTAGGTACTGTAGATTTGTTTTGCAGTCAGGTGATATCCATATTTACAAACCACAATTACATTCAACATGAACACAAACACAGGCACACATGAAGCTGACTATAATCATGATAAAATTACTCAAGTCTCCATCAATCAGGACATAGGACAAAGAGATAAGAGAAAAAACAAGGAGATAAGCGAGAAGGGTCATATTAGAAAGTTAAAGACTAGTCAAAGAGGTTAAAAACACAAATGTCTAAAAACCCAATAAAAGATTTAGAACCCCAATTAAAAAAACCCTACAAAAATAAGTAAATATAAATCAAATTAATAAATAGGTAACTAAATTATGTGCAATATATTGTTACATCTTGTTCAACTCTTTAACAGCAGCAGGAACAAAGCTGTTTTTGTAGCACTGGGTTTTACTTTTTGGGACAGCAAACCTCCGTCTGGAGGGAAGAAGCTGAAAGTGGCAGTGCAAAGGGTGGGAGTCATCATTTAAAATGGAGGTAGCAATCCTCTGTACCTGTGTGGTGTACAGGGATGTCAGGCTCTGCTGTGACTCACCAAGCAAGCAACTGGACCATCTAACAACCTGATCCAAGGATTTCCTCTGTTTCAGTTTTGTCTGACCAAACCATGACACTAAAGAAAAGGATAAAACAGATTCAATAAAAGCCCGATAAAACATTGTCATTATGGTTTGGTCAGTTTGGAAGCGTGCAAGTTTCCTTAAACAATGCAAATGTTGCTGACCCTTTTTGCACACCCTTTCACAGTTCTCTTCAAAGTTCAAATTACTATCAATAATCGTCCCAAGATATTTGTAGGAATGTGCACATTCAGTGGTCTGGCCTTTTAGTACAGTGACTTTGTGCCTGGGAGTTTTCCTCCTAAAGTCAATAATCATGTCTTTAGTTTTTGTCGTATTCAGCTGCAGGTAGGAATCCTCACACCAGTGAACAAAATCATCAACTACTGGGCCGTGGTCACTCTCACCATCCTGGCGGAGACTGACAACAACTGAATCATCAGCATACTTTATAATGTGTCTGTTGTCATGTCTACTCCGACACGTTTGTGTACAGGATGAAGAGTAGTGGTGACAACACACACCCCTGAGGAGAGCCAGTAGAAGAACACTTTTGGCCAGACAATGTACCATTGACCCTTACTCTCTGTGTCCTGTTGGTTAAAAAATCCAGAATCCAACCCACCAGATTATTACAAAGTGAAGATGCAAGGAGTAGAGGTGGTGAAGGTAAAGGTACAGAGATGAGTTTAAATACCTGGGGTCAACCATCCAAAGTAATGGACAGTGCATGAGAGAGGTGAGAGAGGGTGCAGGCAGGGTGGTGTGTGTGGAGATGTGGAGTGTCGGGGTGATTTGTGCCAGAAGGATAGCAGCTAGAGTGACAGGGAAGAATTACAAGACAGTAGTGTGACCTGCTATGGTGTATGATTTAATGAAAGATGGTGGCGCTAACTTCAAGACAGGAGGCGGAGCTAAAAGTGGCAGATCTGAAGATGCTAAGATTCTCATTGGGAATGATTAGGAGGGACAGGATTAGAAATGAACATATCAGAGGGACAGCTCAGGTTGAGCAGTTTGGAGCCAAAGCATGTCGAAGGTGGAGCTGCCAGGCAGGAGGAAAAGAGGAAGAATGCAGAGAAGATTCATGGATGTAGTGAAGGGGGACATGGAGAGGGTGGGTGTGACAGAAGATACAAGGGATAGGGTGAGATAAAGGCAGATGATCTGCTGTGGTGACCCCTAAAGGGAGCAGCCGAAAGAAGACGACAATGACGACACAGATACAGGACTAAGATGCATTCTTAGGACTCAACATACAATATCACACACACGTTATTTATTGATGCTAAAAATATGAATTTCTTCCTGTTTCTCCCCCTGCAGAGAAGTGTGAGTGCAAAGAGCAACCCCTGACCAACAGTAAACTGTTCTGCACCATGAATTACGCTTACGGTAAGAACTCTATCACGCTCCACACAAATACACATGCATTGTGTTTAATCTGCAAATGAAAGCGAAGCCCAGTGATGAGGGGGCTCATGTAAAAAAGATTGCACAGTTTTCATACTGAAAGATGGTGTACTCACAAAATCTGAAAAGTACACACGTGGACAAAATTGTTGGTACCCCTCTGTTAATGAAATAAAAACCCACAGAGGTCACAGAAATAACTTGAATCTGACAAAAGTAGTAATAAATAAAAATTCTATGAAAATTAACCAATGAAAATCAGACAATGCTTTTGAAGTGTGGTTCAACAGAATTATTTTAAAAAAACAAACTCATGAAACAGGCCTGGACAAAAATGATGGTACCCTTAACTTAATACTTTGTTGCACAACCTTTTGAGGCAATCACTGCAATCAAACAATTTCTGTAACTGTCAAAGAGACTTCTGCACCTCTCAGCAGGTATTTTGGCCCACTCCTCATGGGCATACCGCTCCAGTTGTCTCAGGTTTGAAGGGTGCCTTCTCCAGACGGTATGTTTCAGCTCCTTCCACAGATGTTCAATAGGATTTAGATGAGGGCTCATAGAAGGCCACTTTAGAATAGTCCAATGTTTCGCTCTTAGCCATTCTTGGGTGTTTTTAGCTGTGTGTTTTGGGTCATTATCCTGTTGCAAGACCCATGACCTGCGACTGAAACCAAGCTGTCTGACACTGGGCAGCACAATTCTCTCTAGAATACCTTGATAGTCTTGAGATTTCATTGTACCCTGCACAGATTCAAGACACCCTGTGCCAGTTGCAGCAAAGCAGCCCCAGAACATAACAGAATCTCCTCCATGTTTCACAGTAGGGACAGTGTTCTTTTCTTGGTGTGCTTCATTTTTGCGTCTGTGAACATAGTGCTGATGTGCCTTGCCAAAAACTTCCAGTTTTGTCTCATCTGTCCATAGGACATTCTCCCAGAAGCTTTGTGGCTTGTCAACATGCAGTTTGGCAAATTCCAGTCTGGCTTTTTTATGATTTGTTTTCAACCGTGGTGTCCTCCTTGGTCGTCTCCAATGAAGTCCACTTTGGCTCAAACAACGACGGATGGTGCGATCTGACACTGATGTACCTTGAGCTTGGAGTTCACCATGAATGTGTTTAGAGGTTGCTCTGGGCTCTTTTGTTACCATTGGTATTATCTGTCTCCTCCTGCAGCCAAGTCCAGGGAGGTTGGCTACAGTCCCGTGGATCTTAAATTTCTGAATAATATGTACAACTGTAGTCACAGGAACATCAAGCTGCTTGGAGATGGGGCTATAGCCTTTACCTTTAACATGCTTGTCTATAATTTTCTTTCTAATCTCCTGAAACAACTCTCTCCTTTGCTTCCTCTGGTCCAGGTTTAGTGTGGTACACACCATGTCACCAAACAGCACAGTGACTACTTGTCACCCTTTAAATAGGCCGACTGACTGATTACAAGTTTGTAGACACCTGTGATGTTAATTAGAGGACACATCTTGGTTGAACATGTCCCTATGGTCACATTATTTTCAATCTTTTCTGGGGGTACCATCATTTTTGTCCAGGCCTGTGTCATGAGTTTGTTTTTTTTTCCCCACAATATTTTTTATTGAACCTTTTTTACAAACATGGCACAAACAGTCAGGCACTAACACTAAAGTAATTTAAAAATTAAAAAGAACACTAACAACAACAACAACAACAACAACAAAAAATGTAATAAAAACAACAACAACAACCATTAACAAAAACAAGTCAACAACAATGCTCCTCTGTTTAGTCTAGGTAATCTATTACATAAGAATACATAATATACATTCACCAGCTTGGAATTTGCAAGGTCCACACATATCATTCACCTTTTTCTTCAGAAGTTACGTTTAATTTCTTTACATAATCAATGAAAGGTCTCCATATATTCTCAAACACATTTTCCTTTGATTCAGTATGTTATTCTTTCTAGTGGAAGGTTTGTTAACATCTGTCTTAACCACTGAGTCACATCTGGTCTATGAGTCTTTTTCCACAGTAGTGCAATACATTTTTTGGCATTAAGCAAACCGAAGTCTATGAATGTTCTTTCACTCTTATTAAAGTTATGTTTTTCTGGATACAGACCCAACAAAAACAGTTTAGGGTTCAATGTGAATTGTTTTGAAATTATTTTTTTCAATTGTTACCCTCACCTCTTCCCAAAACATTCTGATTTTTCTACATTCCCATAAACAGTGAAATAGGGTTCCTTTACTTTCCATACATTTTGTGCATGTATCTGGTATGTTTTTGTTATATCTATTTAATTCCACTGGTGTAACATACATCCGCATTAACCATTTAAAATGTATCAGTTTAAGACGTACATTTATTGATTTGGTTTGAGCTCCTGCACAAGCCATTTCCCATTGTTCCTCTGAAATTTCAATTTGCAGGTCTTCTTTTCAATAATTCAGTCTTTTCTGTGAGTTTTCACATGAGAATAGTGTCAGTGAGTTATAAAACTCTGAAATCTTACTATCTTTCGTCAAAATTTTTTCCAAAGATGAATAAGTAGGTCGGATGAGAGCATTATTTTGATTTGATCGAATAAAATTTCTAAGCTGAAGATATTTAAAAAAATGTGTTCTATTAAGATTGAATTTAATCCTCAGTTCTTCAAAAGACATTATGTTATCTGAGTGTGACAAATATAAGTCTTGAATCTTTTGAATCCCTTTTAAATTCCATATTTTAAATACAGCATCCGCTCGCCCTGGTGTAAAATATTGATTACCCCATATTGGGCTAAATTGTGACAGGAAGTGTGGTTCTTTTAAATATTTTTTGGTTTCACACCATATTTTGATCATGTGCTTTACAATTGGATTTTTAACTTGTTTCTGTAATTTTTTAGCCGAGTCTGAGTATATGAATAAGGGAAGAGGTAAAGGTAAATTGTATGATTCCATTTCAGTCCAGTGAGGAAGATCATTTGATGAAAAATAATATGTCATAGACCTCAGTTGTGCTGACCAGTAATACAACATAAAATTTGGACATTTCAGACCTCCACGATCAAATGGTAAATATAGTAAGGACAAACGTAATCTAGCCTTCCTATTGTTCCATATAAATTCCACTAACTTTTTTTTAATTCTTGAGAATAGATCTGAAGGTGGTGGTAAAGGAATGTTTTGAAATAAATAAAGTATTTTTGGTAAGATATTACTTTTAAGTATATTAATTCTCCCGATCATCGACATTGGTAGTGACATCCATCTCTGAAGTAACTCATTAATATCTGTCATTAAGGCTTCATAGTTGGCACTGGCGACTGATTCTAGCTTAGGCAAAATTTGAATTCCTAAATATTTAAACTGATTTACAACATTGAATTGGTTTACCTCAGGAGCTGGGTGATTTTTCTGGGTCTCATTTAGCATTAATATTAAAGATTTTGTTTTGTATATTTTATATCCTGATATATCCCCAAAGTTCTTTATTAAATTTAACAAGGTCGGAATTGATTTTTTAAAATTCGTCATAAACAAAATTATGTCATCGGCATACAGGGAGATTTTATGTTCTGTTGGTCCTACTTTAATTCCATATATTTGTGGATGTAAACGTACTGCCATCGCTCAAGGTTCAGTTGCCTTAGTAAACAGTAAAGGTGAAAGTGGACAGCCTTGTCGACATCCTCTATTGATTTTTATTGATTTTGAGATATTGCTGTTTGTTAGGATTTCTGCTGTAGCATTATTGTATATTATCTGGACCCATTTTATGAAATTATTTCCAAGTCCAAACCTTTGTAGGACTTCAAAAAGATAGGGCCATTCGACCCTATCAAAGGCCTTTTCGGCGTCCAATGATAGGAGAGCTGTATCCGGTGCTTCTTTATTGGAATAAATAATATTAAATAGTCTTCTTACATTATGGAAGCCTTGTCTTCCCATTATAAAGCCATTCTGACCTTGGTTAATAATATTTGGTAATATTTCTTGTAGTCGTTTTGCTAAAATTTTACAGATTATCTTAAGGTCAGCATTTAATAGGCTTATTGGTCTCATGTTTTCACATTTATTAGGGGGTTTACCTGGTTTTGGCAACAGTGTAATTAAGGCATTATTCATGTATGGTGGTAAATTACCATTTTGAAATGCTTCTCAAACCATTTCCAAAAGTGGTTTTATTAATTTATTCTTAAATTTTTTATAGAGGTCAACTGGAAGACCATCTGGTCCTGCTCTTTTTCCTGATTTCATATTATCAATGGCTAGCCCAACTTCTTCTTGACTAATTTTAGACTCCAGTATCTCCCTGTTTTCATTTGGAATACATGGTATAGATAATCCACCCAAAAACCCATTTAGTTTTGTTAAGTCAGTTTCATTTTTTGTATCATATAGTTTTTCATAATACACTCTAAAGGCACTATTAATTTCTAAAGGATCTATAACTCCCTGTCCGTTACTTATAATACTAGTAATTGGTGTTTTAGATTCTAATTGTTTAATCTGCCATGCCAATAATTTTCCTGATTTTTCACCTTGTTCATAAAAAGTTTGCTTCAATCTTAGAAGACTCAAGGCAGCTCTATTCGCTGATTTTTTTGTCATATTCAGCTCTCAGAATCAGTAATTCGTTCTCTAACTGTGGGTTACTTCCTGCATACACCTTTTCTTGAAGAATTTTTATTTTACGTTCCAATTGGACTCTCTCCTCTCGGGTCTTCTTAGATTTTGAACCTGTATAACTAATAATATGCCCCCTAATAAAAGCTTTGAAAGCCTCCCACTTTATACATGCCGTTGTTTGTGTAGTATTAATATCAAAGAACTCATCTGTCTGTTTTTCTATGTACTTAACAAATTCCTCATCCTGAAGCCATTTATGCTGAAAATGCCACCTACCTGGGTCCTTTGTCAATTTCTTATCTACATATATTAGACAGCAGGGTGCATGATCAGAGATCACAATGTTATCATAGAAACAGTTTTGAATCTTGGACCTTAATTCTGTAGAGATCAAAAAGTAGTCAATACGTGAGAATGTCTTTTAGGTATTAGAATAACAAGAATAGGCTTTGACTTGCGGTTTCATTTCTCTCCATATATCTAGCAATCGCAATTCCTTCATAAAATGATTAATGGTCATCCTACATCCATTGTGCATACAGTCCAGTCCTGTTGATCTATCTATACTGGGATTCAATGTACAATTAAAATCCCCCGCTATTATATGTTGCCCTGTAAGTGATGATAACGTAAGGAATAAATTAACATAGAAGTTTTGATCATCAATATTGGGGCCGTATAAGTTCACCAGATTTATATTTTCTAATAACAAAGATCCTTGGATGATTAGATATCTTCCAAATTTGTCTTCAATTACATTTTTCACTTGAAATGGGACTGTTTTGTGTATGAGAGTCATAACTCCCCTAGCTCAGAATGAAAATGATGAGGTGAACACATTACCTTGCCATCTTCTCCTAATTCTTTTTACATCCTCCTCTATTAGATGAGTTTCTTGTAAAAATACAATTTTTGAATCTGTCTTTTATTTTATTCATAACTTGTTTAAGTTTTTTAAGATTTTGTAGACCTCTGCAATTCCATGAAGTTAAATTAAGATTAATGCTTTGATCTATGATCAATAAGGAGTTTGAGATTACCTTGCAATATGAACATACTCTTACAGAGAAGCAAAAACATGGGTGATAGAACATTCATCCTACAAACTAAACAAAAACAGATTCCCTTTCCCCACATTCGTGGTGATCCCCCCAAATCAAAATATTCCGTCTCCCGTTACAGCTAGTGACTGTTCCACACCTGCGAGGATCAGTCAAACCACTCTCTCTTTCTCCTCTCAATCACCCTGACTCTACTACTATTCTTATGACATGACATTAACTCTCTTCTGTAGTTTTTTCAACATAACTTCAAAGTTTTATAGCAACGTTGCACATCATAGCTTTTTTTTTTTAAGATAAGATAAGATAAGATAAGATAAGCCTTTATTAGTCCCACAACGGGGAAATTCCAGGATTGCAACAGCACAGGGATAGCAACACTCAGAGCAACAATCAGAAGGCAAGAAAAAAAAACAAGCAAGCAAGAGCAGCTAATATACATATGTACATATTACTATAAAATATATATATACACACACACACACACAGACACACAGTGCAGAGCATTGTAGCTGGATGGAATAAATATATGAATATATGAACACACAGTGCAGAGCATTGTAGCTAGATGGAATAAATATGTAAATATATAAACACCCACAGTACGGAGCATTGCAGCTAGGTGGAATAAATATGCAAGTATATAAACACACACAGTGCGGAGCAATGTAGCTAGATGGAATAATATGTAGATATATAAAAACACAGTGCGGAGCATTGTAGCTAGATGGAATAAATATATAGATATATAAATATAAACACACCCAGTGCTGAGCATTGTAGCTAGATGGAATAAATATATAGATATATAAATATAAACACACCCAGTGCAGAGCATTGTAGCTAGATGGAATAAATATGTAAATATATAAACACACACAGTGCAGAGCATTGTTGCTAGGTGGGATGAAACAGCATAACCGTCTATTTAGTTATCCTACATGGTATGATTATGTGCCCATACATATTCTCACCCTCCATAGCGACCGGTATGTTCCTAGTTGTATGCCGGAGAGGACCATTGTGTAAGTCTATTGCATCTTTTGCATTCAAAAAAAACTATTAGTTTGTTACGTCTTTTTGCTATCTCTGCGAGCAGCCCTGCTTAGGTTGTACAGTCTGACAGCCGTTGGTAGGAAGGACCTACGAAACCTCTCGGTTGTGCACCTGGGATGATGTAGTCATCCCAGGTTAACAGGTGCAGGTCCCATTTTTTAAATACAGTCTGTATTTTGTAGACTTATTAGATGTTTCAGATCAATCAGATGTCTGTACATATGCTTAAAAGTTCTACCTTTGTCATGTTCATGCTTAGCTCCCACCAGTTTCCTTTTGGATCTGCTTGATGAGCTCCTGCACCTCTTGAGGGGTCTTGAAGGTGTGGATTCTCCCTTTATATGTGACCAGCAGTCTTGCCGGATGAATCACTCCGTGACGAATCCCGAGGTTGCGCAGCTCTTTGCGGGTCGGGTCGAACTGCCTTCTTAATTGTTGAATTCCTGTGGCGAGGTCTGGGTAGAACTGCACCTGTTGATCCTGGTATTTAATTTCCCCTTTAGCTCGCGCCGCATTGGTGACTGTCATCTTGTCTCTGTAGTTGAGGAACTTCATAATCAGCGTCCTCGGTGGTGTCTTATTATCTCTCGGTGGGCCGATTCGGTGAGCTCTCTCTAAAACGACCGATGACTGCAGATCCGTGTTGTTCAGCGCTTTTGGAATCCACTTTTCCGAAAAGGAACATGAGTCTCGTCCCTCCTCTCCCTTCCGGAGGCCCACCAGCCTCAAATTATTCCATCGTGAGCGGGATTCCAAGTCTAGAACGTTATCTTCCAGACGTTTACATTTTAATTCCAGTGTTTGAAATTTAGTTTGCAGGCTGGTGACGTCATCCTCAGCGTTTGAAATTCGGAGCTCCGCCTGCGATACTCGCGCCATACAGTCATTTATTTCTTTTCTCATACCTTCTATCGCTGCTATAATCCCATTAAATTTAGACGAAAACTCTGTTCTCATGGAGTTGATGGCAGCGAGCACTACGCTTGTTCCCTCCCCAGCAGTTCCCGCTCCGCCGCTGGCTCCATCCTCCGCCATTGCCTCTGGAGTTTTCCCTGCCTTGCCTCGAGCGTGGAAGTCTGTTAGCTTGGGTTGTTTTGTCGAGTTGCCTTTTCCTCCACCTAATTTTCCAACCTTGGTCTTTACCATATCCACGCCAAGATGCTGGGATGGGTTTTTGTTCCAGTTGAGAGAGTTTTAGTAAAATTTTTAGTTTTACGAGCAGAGCAGTGTGAAACACGTCTTCCTACGTGGCTGCCATAACCGGAAGTCCATGAGTTTGTTTTTTAAAATAATTCTGTTAAACCACAATTCAAAAGCATTGTCTGATTTTCATTGGTTAATTTTCATAGAATTTTTATTTATTACCACTTTTATCAGATTCAAGTTATTTCTGTGACCATTGTGGGTTTTTCTTTCATTAACAGAGGGGTACCAACAATTTTGTCCACGGCTGTATGTGCACACAGAAATTTTCAGATGTATAAAACTGTGTGCACGCCAGATTCTTTGCTCCTTTTCTTTATACATGCACAAATGCCATACCTGCTGCTGTCTGTTATTGCAGTATTGATCACATGCAGTCCAATCTGTCACTGTCTGCACCTACACTACCACATCAAACTTACAACTACGAGTATTACTGCTCTACCTTTTTCTGTATATAGGATTGCTGGGTTTTATCGTTTATCTTTATTTGCACTATGGGATGTCTGGGTTTTATCTTTTACCATTATTTGCACTACGGGTAGCATTACTGTACATAGACTGCTGTTGTTGTTTTTCCAGACTTCTTTTTTTAATATTTTGCACTCCACTGAAGAGAGAAACGGCATTTCAATTCTCCTGTACGTATAGTAGTATTGACAAATAAAATCTTTGAATCTTGAATGCATCCCACATCACCGTGAAAACCAGCACACATGCACAATCTCTTTATTCCGCCCTGGTTCTTCCCATTAATGACAATGCAAATGACTAAAAAAGCCCCTTCTGTCACTCTTCTGTTGTTACAGATCCCCCTCCATAAGGAACGGCTGGGCACATAGCACTGTCAAACAATAATCGTCAATCCTGCGGGAAAGCGCAACATAAAACAATAACTTCACAGAGTGTGATACTGAGGTGTTGATAATGGAGGTGGAGGTAAAAAAAATATTTTGTTCTGACCCTCCGGAATCAACAGTAAACCTAAGCTTACCGAGTGGTCCATGTTACAACTGTCATGGAGCGGTCCTCACGGACTGCTAATGAAACACTGTAGGCAGCCGATGAGTTTGCATAATTTATTAATAAAGGATAAATGACAAAATAATGAGCCTCATGGGGCAAAACACAAATAAAAGCAAAGACACAACACTTACATACGATTAACGAGGGCGGAACCTAACGCTGGAAGGAACTGGCTTCGGGAGTAGGGAAACCAGACTGGAAAAGGCGAAGGTCACAGCGAGGAGTAAGCCTCAGCTGCTTCCTTAAATACCCATGGCATACCAATCAATGGAGAACGTAATTAGGAGAAATGCTGAACAGCTGTCACAACGTGACTCGGCTTTGACAGCCGGAAGCCCACCGTGACGCTGTCAGAATAAAAGCCCTGATGGCCATATGGTATGCCTGTGGAGAGAACGGGGAACTACCGGACAACCTGAGCACGGACAGAGTCAGCACTCGGACCATAACAGTTGCCCCTGTTCACGAGGTGAATACCAGGCGCCGTGTAACATCGAAGACCCCCCCACCACCACCACCACCCGGAAGGTCAACAGGACCACCCCAGGGAGGGAGGAGGGGGAAAGGCCAGGAGGGCAAGAACCAACCCTCATCATAGCGAGAGAGAAAAAAAGAAAAAAACAGGCTACAACAATCAGAACAATGTAGGGAATACAGGGGCCAAAAAAAAAAAAAAAAAAATACAGGCATATACACTGCCCCCAAAGAAAACCCATGAGGAGAAGACAGACAAACCCAAATGGCTACAAACAGAACACCATAATCAGCCCAATAGAGTCACAGGGAAAAAAAAAGCATCTTCACAACCCACAGAGAAAACAGGAAACTCAGGTACAGGCCCAAAATGCAGCGTACCCCATAATACCAGGAAGGAGAAAAAAAAACCTCATGCTACAGAGCAGTGATAAATATAGTCCAAAATAGTCCAGATAACGGGCATAGGCAACAAGGCACAACCCTCAGACTACGGAGGAGAGAAGAAAAAAAAAACGCGCTAAAGAGCGGCGAAAAACACAGTTCAATTACAACACACCAGCGCATCCCTAATATTACAGAAGAGCAGGCAGAGGAAAAAAAACAGGGATGACGCAGGCAGAGCACAATAGCACAACACAAATAGTTCAGGGGGGTCTTCCTGCATCCAGCGTCCAGATTGCTGGCAGGGAAAAAAGGAAAAGTTCAGGCGGCCTACCCCAGTCCCAGGCCAGGAAGAACAGTACCTCTGGTGGCCGGACCAGATCACCGAACAGAGAGTTAAGTTTGTTGGGTGGCCGACCCAGAACGCCAAACGGGCGAAGCAATCTTCCAGGCAGCCGACCCACGTCATTCAGCCACCAGGACCGCAGGGGAGAACTCGGAGACGGCTTCCCTGTTAAGAGGAATAGCGAGGGAAAGCCGAGCCGATAACGGGAAATCCCAGCGGCCCCAGATGGAAGGGAAAAGGGAACGGGAAAATGGGAAAGGGACCAGTCCGGTGTTGATCAGCGAAGGATCTGCAGCTCCTTCTCTGAACCCCACATGGACTGGCGCTGCGCTTCTGTTGGATCCCAAGCGGGACCGTGCAGCACCCATGACGGACCCTGATTGGGCCGGAACCACGCCCATGACGGACCCCGACTGGGTCAATGTTGCCCCCGCGACGGACCCCGACTGGGCCGGAACCACACCCTCGACAGACCCCGATTGGGTCAGAGCTGCACCCACAACGGATCCCGATTGGGCCGGCGCAGCACCAGGGACGGCCTCCAAACCCGAACCCGGAACCTCCAGAACAGCGACCGGAATCGACTCCGCACTGGTGACCCTGGGAGAAGGCTCAGGAGAAGAAAGGGAACCGGGATCAGGATCACCGGCAGCGACAGAGCCCAGCGAGACAAGCTCGGATGCAGCGGACGGCTGCACCCGGACAGGCAAAAGTGCTCCAGAATAGACAGGAGAAAAACAAAATGGAGCACTTGCCTGATCTCGGGTTCTGCCGCCATCCAGGACTTCGGCGATCCGGGTTCAGCAGGTAGAAGGTCGTCTTCTGATTCCCACTCGGCTACAGCGGGCTCCGCAACCGGCATGATGGTGTCCACAGTCCAGGGATTCCCTGACGCTGACGTCCACGCTGAGGGCCCACACGGCGTGGTGGCAGGGGATCCGTGACCTGCCGGGTCAGACTGTCCCTCCGTGGAGACCCGGGGACGCTTACTCGTCGGCGCAGGCTCCAAATGACAGTCCGCCCACCTCCTTTGCCCATGACGTGGCTGCGGAGCCGGAACCAGGTACTCCATTGCCGCAGGCTCCTTCCTCGTCCGACGGCGTAGACCTGGCGCTGAAGAACGCTCGGGGGAAGGAGACACAAAGGAAGTGGGTTCATAATTAATCACTGCAGCAGGTGGAGGGAGCTCAGGAGACTGTGAGCCCCGAACTCCACCCCCAGCGGTCAGACTAGGAAAAGAATGAAAACGCACTTGCCTGCTCCGCTGAGGGCCGGTGGAAGCTGCTGCAGTGGGCTTGGTTCTTCCCTTCCCCCACTGGATGGTGACAGAGGCCCCCTCGGGAAGACAAGGAGGATCCGTACGCACAGGATCGATGACGGGGGATGGGATGACTACGAGCATTGGAGAGGATCCCATCGATCTCGATGAGAGCCATGACTAGCTCATAGCCTAAACTTATGGCATAGCCCTTAGGTGGTGACGCCATCCCCCAGCACCCTGGTACATGGAAAACAGCAACCCCAATACAAACTCACAGTGACCGGCGTCCCCTTCGGCTGCGACCTACTATCATGGAGCGGTCCTCGCGGACCGCTAATGAAACACTGTAGGCAGCCGATGAGTTTGCATAATTTATTAATAAAGGATAAATGACAAAATAATGAGCCTCGTGGGGCAAAACACAAATAAAAGCAAAGACACAACACTTACATACGATTAGCGAGGGTGGAACCTAACGCTGGAAGGAACTGGCTTCGGGAGTAGGGAAACCAGACTGGACAAGGCGAAGGTCGCAGCGAGGAGTAAGCCTCAGCTGCTTCCTTGAATACCCATGACATACCAATCAATGGAGAACGTAATTAGGAGAAATGCTGAACAGTTGTCACAACGTGACTTGGCTTTGACAGCCGGAAGCCCGCCATGACGCTGTCAGAATAAAAGCCCTGACAGCCATATCAATCAATCAATCAATCAATCTTTATTTCGGATAGATTAAAAGTACAGATTAAAAGAAACAGAATAATATAACAAAGGGGGAAAGAAAATCCAACAAGGTCAAATTAGACAATAACTCCTCTGATTATACAGTTCAACATAAGTTATCCAAAATGGGTGATGGCTGAAGCCGCAGCTTATATTGCCCACCCATATTCCATCCAAGAATTCAAAAGAAAAACAAAACAAGAGCGATTACAATTCAGAACAAAGCTAAGACAAAATGTGACAAAAAAAACTAAGCAACAACACAACGCAGACTGGATATGACAATCCTTGTGATTTTATATGTCATCTTGTATATATGTTTAGAGTATTTCTTCCTTTAGTTTTTGTTTAAATTGTCCAAGCGTTGTACATCATTTTAATTCAATAATTCATATGGTACGCCTGTGGAGAGAACGGGGAACTACCGGACAACCCGAGCACGGACAGAGTCAGCACTCGGACCATGACAACAATGACAGTTAATGCAGCTGGCTCAGACTGAAATAAAATAAAATGGTCTGGCATTGAAGTTACAGTCAGTGGAAGGATCACTACTCAGTGACAGTGTTGCTGGGGGGGAGGGGGGGCTGACACACTGAAAAAAAATGCTGTGAAAGAAAGCTCTCAGTAATCCACACAGACAGACGTGATGTTACTAAGTAAAATAAGTAAATTAAATAAAGTAAATAAACACCACTGAATACCACTCCAATCTTACAGCTGAATTTATACTAGTTACAAACCAAATCTGTGTCAGAATCCAAATTACACACGACAGCCAGGCGGAACACATGGAACTGCACAATATAAAAGCCTTTTATTTCGAGATTGTAATCTTCAAACAGAGATATTTTAGACCATGGAAACGTCTCTTCACTCCGATACAGCTGCAAATGTCACCACTGCAGCTACTGGGGTTCACCTGGTGGGATCTGCATGTCCAGCTGCCTCGGCACATATTGTGCTGGAGCCAGGGCTCGATTAGAGTGCATTTTGCCATACAGAATTCCTCCCAGGAGAGATGGATATGTGCACGTTGCCTCGTGAGTCAATTATGTGTAGTCTCTGGTAAATTTTATCAACTATGTCACATATATAGAAACGGGATCCAGTTTACAGTGGCACTGGTTTTGGTCCATGAGTGAAGCAGGTTATATCTGAGGGAAATTGGCTATTATTCATCGGGGTTTCTGCTTATGAGTGATGGAGATAAATCACATAACAGTAATAATCATGTTTTTCAACCACTAATTCACAGACAAATCATTTATAGTTTGGCAGACCCATCTGATAAGAGTCAAACTGAATTTTGTGGAGAGTCTGCAACTTTTCACGGCAGGTCGAAATTTTGCAGGTTGGCCTGAAGATTCTCACATCACGTTCGTTTTTATACATCCCACTTTGTGTGTGAAAATCGACGTACGTCGTGTTTTTGTGCATGTGCACCATTTATACATGAGGCCCCAGGTGATTTTCTGCCATTTATTCTTCAGAATGTATGTAAACCAGTGAAAGCAGTTACAGTGGTGTGACTGGCGCCTAGCGGCTGCCCCGGCCTTGGATGCGCTCTGCAGAGCGTGCCCAAATGCCAAGTCACGTTTCGTTACCTTGTATACATGTGTAATGACATTAAAGTTGAATCTCATCTCATCTCATCTCAAAAGTGTTTGCCCCCTTCCTAATTTCTCATTTTTTTGTATGTTTGTCACACTTAAATGTTTCAGATCATCAATTTAAATATTAGACAAAGATAACACAAGTAAAGACAAAATGTAGTTTTTAAATGAAAGTGTTTATTATTAAAGGGAAAAAATCCAAACCTACATGGCCCTGTGTGAAAAAGTGATTGCCCCCTAAACCTAATAACTGGTTGGGCCACCCTTAGCAGCAACAACTGCAATCAAGTGTTTGCAATAACTGGCAGTGAGTCTTTTACAGCGCTGTGGAGGAATTTTGTCCCACTCATCTTTGCAGAATTGTTGTCAGGTCAGGACTTTGACTAGACCACTCCAAAGTCTTCATTTTGTTTTTCTTAAGCCATTCAGAGGTGGACTTGCTGGTGTGTTTTGGATCATTGTCCTGCTGCAGAACCCAAGTGCACTTCAACTTGAGGTCACGAACAGATGGCCGGACATTCTCCCTCAGGATTTTTTGGTAGATGGCAGAATTTATGGTTCCATTTACCACAGCAAGTCTTCCAGGTCCTGAAGCAGCAAAACAGCCCCACACCATCATACTACCACCACCATATTTTACTGTTGATATGATGTTTGTTCCTTTTCTGAAATGCTGTGTTACTTTCACGCTGGATGTAATGGGATGCACACCTTCCAAAAAGTTAAACTTTTGTCTCATCAGTCCACAGAGTATTTTCCCAAAAGTCTTGGGGATTATCAAGATGTCTTCTGGCAAAACTGAGAACAGCCTTTATGTTCTTTTTGCTCAACAGTAGTTTTTGTCTTGGAACTCTGCCATGCAGGCCATTTTTGCTCGCTTTCTTATGGTGGAGTCATGAACACTGCCCTTAACTGAGGCAAGTGAGGCCTGCAGTTCTTTGGATGTTGTTGTGGGGTCTTTTGTGACCTCTTGGATGAGTCGTCATTGTGCTGTTGGAGTAATTTTGGTCAGCCGGCCACTCCTGGGAAGGTTCACCACTGTTCCATGTTTTCGCCATTTGTGGATAATGGCTCTCACTGTGGTTCACTGGAGTCCTAAAGCTTTAGAAATGGCTTTATAACCTTTTTCAGACTGATAGATCTCAATTACTTTGTTTCTCATTTGTTCCTGAATTTCTACCACAGGTGTGGCAGTAATCAGGCCTGGGTGTGACTTGAGAAATTGAACTCAGTTTTTCAAAAATGTGATAAACCACAGTTAATTTTTGTTTTAACGGGGGCGGGGGTCACTTTTTCACACAGAGCCATGTAGGTTTGGACTTTTTTTTACCCTTAATAATAAACACCTTCATTTAAAAATGGCATTTTGGAGACTTCCGGGAAGATGGCGGAGAGACATAACGCTTAAACAGAGAGCTCTCCCTAGCCGGATTAAAAATCATCGGTAAATGGCCAACTCGACATAAGCGGATCAATAAACTAAGGGATGAAAACACGAAGGAGCCGGGCACAAGGACAAAAGCAGAGTAAAATTAAAGAATTCCTCTTCAACAACGCAGGAGAAACCGCTGAACACGGGGCCCAAAAAAACGAGGTGACCGCAGCAGAGAAAATGGAAGACACAAAACTCGATACCATGAACACTGGCATCGCCAGTTTGGGTAAAGAGTTGAGAGACTTCAAACGGCAGCTACAACAGGATTTAGCGGCTCTTAAGGAGGAGCTGAAAAAAGAGATTAAGGAAGAAATTATGGGCCTCCGAAGAGAAATGGAGCGCAAGCTAGCAGAAAACATGGAGGAGCTGCGCTCCCAGCGGGCGTGTATGACAGAAGCGCAGGCCCGAATATCAGAGCTGGAAGATTGGAATAGCGAGGCAAGCGAACAGCTGCAGACCCTGACGGCACAAATGCAGAGGATGCAGGAGAAAGTAACCGACTTGGAGAGCAGGTCCAGACGGGGCAATATACGCATCTTCGGGATCCCGGAGGGCATTGAAGGCAACTCGATGACGAAATTCATGGATCAGTTCTTAAAAAAAGAGCTGGAACTGCCCAGCGAAGCGGATCTGCAGATACAACGAGCGCACAGAGCCTCGGCACAGAACCCGAACCCACGCTCTACACCCAGGTCAGTTGTGGTAAACTTTCTGAAATATGATGTAAAGGAAAGAATCCTGACACGAGCGTGGAAAAAAAAGATACGAATCGGCGACAAGCAGATATTCTTTGATCATGACTACCCGGCGGAAATTGTGCAGCAGCGGAAGAAATATGCCAACATTAAAAAAACGCTGAAAGAAAAAAAAATTAGATTCCAAACGCCGCTAACGAAGATGAGGATTCATTGGGAGAACGGCGTAAGAACCTACAACACAGCCAGAGAGGCAGCGCAGGACATGATGGAGCGGGGCCTTGAGGTGTACGTGCCAGAGGAAACGGTAGGAGCAGCGGCGGCCCTGAACGCATCACGACAGACGGAGTGGAGGCGAGTGAACGGCAAAAGACGGGGGGAGACGTGGCGCAGCGGGCCCAGGAAAGACTACAAGGCTTTCAACTGAAAGCCTAGATTATAACAAAGATTAAGAAAGACACAGAAGAAATGAAGGCCAAGAAGACAAGGTAAAAGAGAAACAGACGGCTAGGAGAGGTTTAAGTGATATTTGTTGGACATTTCTAGACTAATGACTATTTCTTGGATAGTAAATACAGGTCTAGGGAGGGCCCTACACTCGGTGAGGACAATCCCTCCACCCACCAACAGGGACCAGTGGGCAGAAGAAAGGCCCAAAGTACGGAGGTCGAGATTTTTTAATGTGTTTTTATATAAATATGTGTTATTTTTGTTGTTAAAGGGGCTAGGAGCACAAGTTAAAAAAATGGAAAAACATGATTATGGGTAAAAATCTTAAGATAATAACACTAAACGTGAATGGTCTGAACTCACCTGTTAAAAGGGAAAGAATAATAAGAAAATTCAAGAAGGAAAAAGCCGAAATTATATTTATGCAAGAGACACATTTGAGCAAGACAGAACATGTGAAACTAAAGAGATTTGGCTATAAGAACTCCTACTACAGTTCATTTAAGGGAGGAACTAAAAGGGGGGTTATGATACTAATCTCAAATAAAATACAATTTGAATGTGAACAGGAAATCCAGGATAAAGAAGGCAGGTATGTAATAATAAAGGGAAGAATAGATGGTATGCAGATTACATTAGTGAGCATCTATGCCCCACCAGAAAGTGACAAGGGTTTTTTTCAACATCTGTTTGATCTCATAGCAACACACAGTGAAGGAGTCCTAATTTGTGGAGGAGACTTAAATGCTGTCATGGATCATGAAATTGATACAACAAGTGTTAAGAAGACAAAAAAACATGTAACAAAATTCATAAGAACCTCACTGGCAGAAATGGGTATGGTAGACATATGGAGGGACCTGCACCCACTCAAAAAAGACTATACACATTATTCAGCAGTCCATAAAGTACACTCTAGAATAGATTACTTCCTTATGAATGAAGGTGACAGACACAGGGTGAGAAATTGTTGGATTGGAGGGGCAGAAATATCAGATCATAATCCTATATACATGGAAATAAATTTAAACAATAGAAAACGACAAACAACATGGAAACTTAATGTAGGACTGTTAAATGATGATAAAATGAAAGAAAGAATAAAAGTAAACATAAATGAATATATCCAAGAGAATGACAATGAAGAAGTGGACCCAACAATACTATGGGATGCACTAAAAGCCGTGTTAAGAGGTAAATTAATTGTTGAAACAGGAAAAGCAAATAAGACTAAACTGGAAGCATATGAACAAAGATGTGAGAGACTGAGGGAATTAGAACATAAACATCAAAGCACAAATGACCCAAAAATATATCAAGAAATTAAAGAAGAAAAAATAAAGATAAAAGAAACACAAATGGATGAAATTGAAAGGAAAAATAGATATCTAAAGCAAAAATATTATGAAACGGGACCAAAAGCCACAAAACTGCTGGCAAAACGGTTAAGAAAACAACAAACAATGAATAATGTATATAAGATTAAAGACCCCACCACAAATAAAACCACAGTTAACCCAGAAAACATCGAAGAAATATTCCATAATTTCTACCAAGAACTATACTCGCAACCTGAAGAAACAAATACTAAAGATATTAAAAAATTTCTATGCACATTGGACTTGCCATCAATAGGAAATCAACAAAATGAAAAGCTAACAGCAGAAATAACAACACAAGAGATTAGAGATGTGATTAAGTCACTTAAAAACGGTAAATCACCAGGTAGTGATGGATACCCCTCTGAGTTTTATAAACTGTTTATAGAAGAACTCACGCCACAGCTTCTAAAGTCATTTAATTGGACGTTGAACAACAACAAAATACCTCCATCATGGAACGAAGCCATTATTTCAGTCATTTTAAAGCCAGGGAAAGATAGAGAACAATGCGGAAACTATAGGCCAATCTCTTTATTAAATGTGGATTATAAAATATATACAACAATTATATGTAAACGAATAAAGACATTCTTGACGGAATTGATAGAAGATGATCAAACTGGTTTCATAGAGGGACGCCAAACACATGACAATATCAGGAGAACAATACATATAATTAATCAAATACATAAAGAAAAGAAAAGCGCAGTAATAATGAGTTTAGATGCAGAAAAAGCATTTGACAGGGTTAACTGGAAATTCCTATATAGTGTGCTGGAACGCTTTGGATTTAACGAAAAATCAGTACAATGCATAAGGACGCTGTATCAAGAACCTGTGGCAAGAATCAAAATAAACGGTAGCTTAACAGACAAAGTAAATATACAAAGATCAACTAGGCAGGGATGCTGCTTATCGCCCACCTTGTTTGCTCTGTTCATAGAGCCACTGGCTCAAGCGATACGACAAAATAAGAAATTAAAAGGTGTAACAATAAAGGGGGCGGAACACAAGATTGGGCTATTTGCAGACGATATTATAGTTTACCTTGAACAACCAGATGAATCAATAATGGAAATGATGAACTTGATAGAAAATTTTGGAAAATTATCAGGATACAAGATAAACATAACAAAAACACAAATACTGACATTCCACTATAACCCTCTAAACCAGATAACTGATAAGATCAAACTAAACTGGAAACAAAAAGAAATAAAATACCTTGGAGTGAACATACCTAAAGATCTAAGCAAAATCTATAAAGCAAACTATGATAGGTTGGAACAAGAAATAAAAAAAGATATTGATAGATGGTCAATCTTAAATATGGATCTGAATTCAAAAATTGAGACAGTCAAAATCAGCATACAACCTAGATTACTTTACCTCTTCCAGGCTATACCAACAGAGATTCCAGATGCCCAATTCTCAAAGTGGGACAGGATGATATCGAGATTTGTTTGGGGAGGTAAAAAACCAAGAGTGAAATATAAAACTCTCCAGTTACCAAAAGAGAAAGGAGGCATGGGCCTACCGAGTCTAAAGGAATATTACTACTCAGCACAAATAAGATATATCATATGTTGGTGCGACGAGGGATATGAGGCAAAATGGAAAGAAATGGAAAAGGAAATTGAGGGACTCCCAGTACAAAGCATAATAGGAGATAAAGATGCATATAAGCAAATCAAACAAATAGACCCAATCACTAAATTTACTTTAGAACTGTGGTATAAAATAGTACAAAAGTATAATATAAAGGAAGACATAAAACTATTGAAATGGGTAGCATTTGACAGTCAGTTTGAACCGGCAAAACAAGATAGGGGATACAAAAATCTGGTGAACAAGGGAATCACAGCATGGGGCAATATCGGAAAAAAAGATCTCGGGAGCTTTGTAAACATCAGGAGAAAATTTAAACTAGAAAGATCGGAATTCTTCAGATATCTGCAGATGAGAGACTATTATATGAAGAAGATTAGGCATAACCTCCAAACAGATGTGAGCGAGATTATACAATTCATTTTAAGCTCATATACAGGAAATAAAACAAGAATTATTTCAAAGCTATATCAGAAACTTATGGCAAACAATCATTCAAGTAACTATATAAAGGAGAAATGGGAGAAAGAGCTCAATTTAAACATAACAGAAGAAAGCTGGCAGGAAATATGGAAAACACAACACACGTCAACAAATTCAAGAACATGGAGGGAATTTGGATGGAAAAACCTGATTCGCTTTTTCATTACACCACAGATTCAAGGAAAGTATACAAATACCCAATCTATATGCTGGAGGGGATGTGGGGCTCAAAATGCAGACCACTCGCATATGTTTTGGAAATGCTGCAAAATCTCATCATTCTGGAAATCTATACATGTGACAATACAGAGGATATTAGGATATAATATACCAATGAACTGTAACTTGATGTACCTATGTGATCTTAAAAGAGACAATGTTATACAGGCTGAGGACAGATATCTAGTTAAAATCTTGTTGATTGCATGTAAAAAAACAATCACAAAAAAATGGCGATCAGAAGTTCTTCCTGACCAAGAGCAATGGACTGACATTATTGAGGACATACGTATGATGTTTTTAGCCAAAGTCAAATTCCTTGTATGTGTTGTGCATACTTGGCCAATAAAGCTGATTCTGATTCTGATTCTGATTCTGATGATGGAAAAACTAACATATCGACAAAGAATGCAAGAAGGACTATGGGGAAAAAAATGGCGGAAATGGACACACTACAAAGTGCAACAACGAGACAGATATTGAAAGAATAACCAAAGACGCTGGAAAAACCAGAAGAATTAAGAGATGGAAACTAAAAACTTGATGCTCCAACATTTGTCCCCCCCCCCCTTTTTTTTTTTTCTCCTTTTTCTTTTTTACTCTAGCCCCTTTGTTTTTTTTAAATGTAGACTGTGATCTGAATGCAATATATATAATGAAAAATGAATAAAAATCTTAAGTTACAAAAAAAATGGCATTTTGTGTTTACTTGTATTATCTTTGTCTAATATTTAAATTTGTTTGATGATCTGAAACATTTAAGTGTGATAGCCATACAAAAAACGAGAAATCAGGAAGGGGCAAACACTTTTTCACACCACTGTATATAAAATCCAGACCATTATTCTCAGATGTTTCAACAGAATTTTGAATGTATTGGCTGATAGTATGAGTATGCCAGTGTCAAAATGTCAGTCTGGGATTTTTTTCATCATTAAACCCTGTGAATGTACTAGTGTGTACCAGTCTCTCCCGTCATTTGTGAGCTGTGCTGTCCTCAAACTGAAAAACATCTGTGGTGGCCACATTTTGCTGCAGTGAAAATGAAACATCATTTTTTATTTTGATGATAAAAATCAGTAAATGAAGCTGGTTGCCGATAGAGTGTTATAGACATCATGTAGACATGGAAATCTCACTGTTTGAAGAATAAGAAGATTGTTCAGAACTCCTTATGAGAACTCCTTGTACAAAGATATAGAGTGAAGAAGAGGTTGCCAACCGAGAAGAATTCTGACTTTTGATATATAGAGTGATGCTTACTGAGTGAAGTACATGGCGGTAAGGACTACAGCTCCTGACCGGATGGAGTGATGATATAGAGTGAAGTATGTGGCAGTAATGCACCTGTAAGCTGGTTGCCAACCGCCAATCAAATCTAAAAGAAGAAGAAGAAAATCAGTAAATTCATCCTGTGCAGAAAGCTGTTTTATCACTCATATAGTAACTTGGCTTATACAAAAAATAAGGATAGGTCTGAAGGTGAAAGTGCTTTTGAGTTTCTCTGTTGTTTTGTGAATATAAATCGTCTCTCATCCTGACTTTTCACCCCAAAGTTCTTATGTCATCTCTCTCTTTCTCAGTCCTGAAGGTGAAAGTGCTGGAGGCTCACGATAAAGGCTCCCACGTTGAGGTGGAGGTCAAAGTGCAGAAGGTCTTCAGCCACAATGTCAAATTGAAGATACAACGAGGTCGAGTTACCCTTTACCCCGAGTCCTGGACTGCACGGGGATGTACCTGTCCCATCCTCAACCCAGGTCAGAAACACTCATAAAACACAGATGTGCCATTATTGTGACACAGGAAGGCTAACGGTAAATTAGAGAAGCTTTTCGGCAAAGTTTGCACAATAGTAGTTTTCTTGTAAAAAGAAAAAGTTGTTCCTTTGTGTTTTAAAAAGAATCATGCGACAATGTTACTGAAAAAATCTTGATTTACACGGATCCACAAAAGCTCTACAAAATACATATGCATGTCAAAGCAGTAAGTGGCGATGTGATTTTTTTTGTTGTCCCACGACCACCTTGTTCTTCTAGGTCTTGTCTAAAGTGTCTGATGGTAGTCTTATGCCAATGGTGAAGATTGGCTTGTATTGAAAATGTCTTTTTATAAGATAAGATAAGATAAGCCTTTATTAGCCCCACAATGGGGAAATTCCAGGATTACAGCAGCAAAGGGATAGCAGCACTCAGAGCAATAGTTAATAAGATAAGAACTGGTTAGCCAAAGCAGTAGATGAATATACGTACTTACGTACACAGATATAAACACAGTGCAAGAGCATTGCAGCTAGATGGAATAAACAGCATTACAGCTGAGTTGGACATAGACAGGAGTTCCTGGCAGCGGAAGGCTAAGGACAGAGCTGTGTGGAGGAATCTGATCAGACCTAAATGAAACAGTCATTGTCGCCCACGACAGACTGCTATGATGATGATGATGATGACCCTGACAGTATACTTTGTATTTGAATCAACAGTGTTGTTGCCACCCTCAATAAAAATGGTTATTGTCCTAGTTGTGTATTGGAGGGGACAAGCTCTATTTTGCAAAGTTATGTTTAGTACATTTAATATGACCTCTACAAGCAGCCCTGGTTAGGTTATAAAGTCTGACAGCCATAGGTAGGAAGGACCTGTGGGTCACAGAATTGAGGCAGAAATTTCTTGTCACAGAAATGGGGCATTAGGATCTAGCATTTACAAGAGTGCTAATAAACTCTGCAATACAGACACAGCTTAGTGGTTCACAGTTGTTTCCTGCTTGCACGTGAGTATTAGGCTCAAAACAAAACTCTTTCAGTGTGACAGTAAGGGTGGCATTTGAAAAAGATTACCCTCTGGGGCCTGTTTTGAAATTTTTATCATTTCATTTTACCATTGCTATGGAGTCTTGCAGTTTTGGTGTATGTAAACATGGTCTCAGACACAGAAGGTCCTTTTTGTTTTAGCTATTCATAGTAGAAGGGCAATAAAATGCTTTAGAATACTATATGCTGCTTTTTAATTTTGAACTGCAATCAGCTCAACTTTAGACGAAGTCAATAAACCATTGGAAAACTTTCCAGTCTGGCAACATCTCTTTATTTTCACATTGTAAGTCACGTCAGAATCTCACATGTAAAACCTACCAACTGAGGTAAGAGCTCAGCCTCAACAATCATTTAAATGTGTCTGGGTCACAAAATGACTCTGGTTCTGTCTAGCTATGTGATGGTTCGCTCTGGCTGCTCATCATCCTCAGCTGCACGCACACCTGCTCCCTATCACGGCCAGGGTTATTTAGACCACGCTGCCCTCGGATCAGCGCGGAACCGTCTGTCGCTTCTCCTTATGAGATCAGCTCACGCCTTCTTCCTCGTTCCAGAGATCCCTCGCCTCTGCCGACTCTCGTCTTGGTATCCTGCCTCCTACCATCCGACGTTTGGAGGAATCCTCAGCTCTGCTCCAAGTAAGCCCCCGCTCTATTCATCTTCATCTTCATTCGTTCCCCTGTGCACAGGCGGAGATCCATGGCGGCGGACCTCCCTTCCTCCTGGCGGCGGACCAAGCTACACCACACTCCACCAGACTCATCTCCAGCTGCAACTGGGACAGTGGGCACTGTCTTCCTGGCCGTAGCCATTGAGCTGAACCTGAGCTAAACCCCATCTCAACAAACAGTAAACACTGTTCAATCCCGTACATCCTCTCTGGTATCTGCCACTAACTTTCCCTGTCTCTTTCTGTCCCTAGGGTTGCCAGGTTGCACGGTGCTCTGCTCGCCCCCGGCTGTCACACGAGCACACACACACACACACACACACACACACACACACTCTTACACTAATCACAATAAAGATAATTGCATCTACTTTGAGTCGGAGTCTGCTCTTTGGGTCTATAAACCATGTCAGTACGACTCCGCCAAAACGACCCAGCAGACAGCACACTAGCGCGCAAAGTTAACAACCTCGAGTCTCGAGTAGATCAATTAGCTAACCAGCAACAGATCATTCTCACTCAATTGACCCATTTAACTGATCGGTTGGATCGCCTGGCAGGTCCGCAGGCTTTTCCTCCGGCCCCAAGTAGCTCCTCTGCTCCCACTAGCTCCCAACCCGACCAACCTGTGCAGGGTCCCACATGCCAGCTAACTCCCATCCCCACTCCCACCCGCTTTAGTGGTAAGCTAGGGGAGTCTAGGGGGTTTATTCTACAGGGTGAGATAGTTTTTCAACGGGTGACCGGGGACTTTCCCACAGACCATAGCCGGATCGACTACGTAGTTAACCTTGTGGAAGGGCGAGCGCAAGCTCGGGCATATGCTGTAATGGCTAGGGCGAGCTATGCTAATTTGACATACAACCAGTTTGTCAGTGAATTCAATGAGGTGTTTGACCACTCCAACCGTGACAGTGTGCTTACCTCCCGGCTGTTAAATCTGAGACAGGGGACCAAGTCCGTGGCGGACTATACTGTCGATTTCCGGGTGGTGGCCACGGAGGTGGGGTGGGAGGACGCTTCGCTCTGTAGCATCTTCATTAGGAGCCTTAGCCCTAGCCTGCGGGACGAGTTAGCCCGCTTAGAAAAACCAAGTAGGTTAACTGAATTGAGTTCCCTAGCCATTAGCCTTGACAACAGGCTAAGGGAGCTGAGCATAAAACTTCCGGTCGCTCAGACACCCAATATCGCTGTTCCCCACAGCCCCCCCTGTTGGCCCTACCTCCCTCTGATTCCCCAGATGCCCCGGAACCAATGGTAGTAGGACAGTCTAAGCTGTCGTTAGCGGAGAAACAGCGCCACTGTGTGCTGGGGTTGTGCCTCTACTGTGGGAGCGAGGAGCACGAGGTAACATCATGTCCCATACGGCCAAAAGGGGAAGTCCGTGCATCGCAGTAGGGGGACTCACGGACTCACCCCAAACCAATCCCCTCTCTAGATTTCTCCTTCCTATCCACTTCATTCACAATCACACTGAAATAGCTGCACACGCATTGATTGATTCAGGGGTTGAGCAGAGCTTCATTTCGGGGGAACTGGCAACCCGGCTGGGGCTCCCCTGTCAATCGTTAAGGACCCCACTCAAAGTCATTGCCTTGTCCAAAGCCCCCCTTGCTGTTGTATCCCATCAGACCGTCCTTGTGTCAGTCATAGTGTCTGGTAATCATCGGGAGGAGCTGAGGTTATTTGTTCTGCCGGTTTCCTCCTCCCCGGTAATCCTCGGCTATCCCTGGCTCCGTCTTCACAACCCCTCTATTGACTGGCGCTCTGGGAGCGTGGTCTCATGGAGCTCATTTTGCCTTAGTGCCTGCCTGCAGTCCGCTGCTTGCTCGCCATCCGTGCCCCTGGGTGCCCCCGTCACCCCCCTTCCTGACTTGTCTAAGGTCCCGCCGGAATATCACGTCTTGGGGGCCGCCTTCAGCAAGACCCAGGCCCTTTCCCTCCCCCCTCGCCGCCCATACAACTGTGCAATCAATCTCCGTGCTGGAGCCCCGCTGCCATCTAGCTGACTCTACAGCCTGTCAGCACCAGAGCGGGTGGCCATGGAGGCCTATATAAAGGAGTCGTTAAACTCGGGCATAATCCAGCCGTTGTCCTAGGCGGTGGGGGCAGTGGGGGGGGGGGGGTTGTGGGCAAGAAGGACGGCTCGCTGAGGCCGTGTATTGACTTTCGGGAGTTAAACAATATCACCATCAAGGACAAGTACACTCTTCCCTTAATTAATACAACATTTGATTCCCTCTGGGGGGCCTCCTGGTTCACCAAACTGGACCTTCGCAACGCTTACCATCTGGTGCGGATCCAGGAGGGCGACAAATGGAAGACGGGCTTCCGGACCCCTAGCAGCCATTTTGAGTATCTGGTTATGTCGTTCGGACTGACCGACGCCCCCGGCGTATTCCAGCGCCTAATTAACGATGTGCTGAGGGACTTTTTGGGTGCATTCGTGTTTGCCTATCTGGATGATGTCCTGATTTTTTCACAGTCCTTGGATGAGCATCGGGTGCACGTGAGGCGAGTACTGCAGCAGCTCTTGGAGAATAAGCTCTTCGTGAAGGCCGAAAAGTGAGAGTTTCACACCACCAAGACATCCTTCCTTGACTTCATCATCTCCCACAATGAGATCATCCCCAACCCCGACAAGGTAAAAGCGGTGGTAGATTGGCCCACTCCTTCCTCCAGGAAGCAGCTCCAGCACTTTTTGGGATTCGCCAATTTCTACCGCCGCTTCATTCAGAACTATAGTATTATTGCTCTTCCCCGACCCGTCTTACTTCTTCTAAGATGCCCTTCAGGTGGACAGAGGAGGCGGCTGCGGCCTTTGCTGAGCTCAAGGGCAAATTTTCTTCCTCTCCCATTCTGGCACAGGTGGACCCCGCCCTTCAATGCCTGGTGGAGGTGGACGCCTCGGACTCGGGGGTTGGAGCCGTATTATCCCAGCGCTCCCCGGTTGATGGCAGGATCCGGCCCTGTGCATTCTTTTCCCGTTGCATATCACTGGCAGAGCGAAATTATGACATTGGTGACAGGGAGCTCCTAGCGGTGAAGCTCGCACTGGAGGAGTGGCGCCATTGGCTGGAGGGGGCCTCCCAGGCGTTCTCCGTCTGGACTGATCACAAGAACCTGGAGTACCTCCGGACGGCCAAGCGCCTGAACGCGCGGACGCTTTGACTTCACCAACACCTACCGCCCCGGGTCCAAGAATACTAAGCTGGATGCCCTGACCAGGCAGTTTGCCTCGGATGCCATGGAGGTGGCAGAGCACCCTATTCTCCCCCCATCGTGTGTCGTGGGCGCCCTCTCATGAGGCATCAAAGAAAAGGTCCTGAGAGCGCAGGAGGTTGAGGTGGACCCGGGCGGGGGGCCAGCGGGGAGACTGTTTGTCCCATCTGCTGTTCGGGGTGAGGTGATCCATTGGGCCCACTCTTCAAGGTTCTCGTGTCACCCCAGGAGGGCTTGCATGGTGGCGCTTCTCCAAAGGACATTTTGGTGGCCTTCGCTCCAGAAGGACGTCGGGGAGTACATCTGCGCCTGCCCCAGTGCACTGCCGGTAAGATGTCCTCTTCTCCACCGGCCGGTCTGCTCCATCCCCTCCCCACTCCTGGCAGGCCCTGGTCCCATGTGGCATTGGACTTTGTCACCGGTCTCCCACCTTCTAACCACCACACTGTAATTCTCACCATCGTCGACAGGTTTTCTAAGGCCGCCCATTTCGTTCCCCTGCAGGGGTTGCCCACGGCGAAGGAGACGGCGGACCTTCTCGTCCAGCATGTGGTGAGGTTCCATGGTATTCCCCTGGACATAGTCTCCGACCGGGGACTCCAGTTTGCTTCCCAGGTTTGGAGGTCATTTTGCAATGCCCTTGGGGCTACAGTGAGCCTGTCTTCCGGATGTCACCCTCAGAGTAATGGACAGTGTGAGCGGGCGAACCAGGAATTGGAGACTGCGCTGCGGTGCATCGCTACTGCCAACCCAGCATCTTGGAGCAACCATCTCCCTTGGATCGAGTATGCTCATAACACCACCATCTCTTCAGTGATCGGCATGTCTCCTTTTGAGGCCTCGCTGGGCCACAACCCCCCGGTGTTCCCTGAAGAGGAGAAGGATATCGCCGTTCCCTCCATCCGAGCTCACCTGAGGCGCTGCCGCCGGCTCTGGAGGGCAACCCGGACCGCACTACGACGCACGGCAGAGCGCAACTCCACGGCTGCTAATCATCGCAGGACACCGGCCCCTCCTTACCGGGTGGGTCAGCAAGTATGGCTATCCACCAAGCATATTAACTTGAAGGCAGAGGTGAGAAAGATGTCTCAGCGGTTCATTGGGCCTTTCGCCATAACCCGCATCATTAACCCTGTGTCTGTGCGCCTAGCTCTCCCCCCGCCCCGCATCTGTCCGACCTTCCATGTCTCGCAGGTCAAGCCCTTCTGTTCCAGCCCTCGGTGTCCCCCTCCCAGGTCTCCATCTCCGCCTGTGGTGGTCGACGGCGACCCGGCGTGGAAGGTCAATGCCATCCTGGACGTCCACCGCCGGGGTTGCGGTCTGCAGTACCTGGTAAACTGGGAGGGTTATGGCCCGGAATGGAGGTCCTGGGTGCGTCCCTCCTTTGTATTGGACAGTCAACTCATCAGGGACTTCCACCGGACACACCCAGGTAGGCTGGATCGACCGCCGAGAGGCATCTCGTAGGGGGGGGGAGTACTGTGATGGTTCGCTCTGGCTGCTCATCATCCTCAGCTGCGCGCACACCTGCTCCCTATCACGACCAGGATTATTTAGACCACGTTGCCCTCAGATCAGCATGGAGTCGTCTGTCTCTTCTCCTTATGAGACCAGCTCACGCCTTCTTCCTCATTCCAGAGATCCCTCGCCTCTGCCGACTCTCGTCTTGGTATCCTGCCTCCTGCCATTCGACGTTTGGAGGAATCCTCAGCTCTGCTCCAAGTAAGCCCCCGCTCTATTCATCTTCATCTTCATTCGTTCCCCTGTGCACAGGCGGAGATCCATGGTGGTGGACCTCCCTTCCTCCTGACGGTGGACTAAGCTACACCACACTCCACCAGACTCATCTCCAGCTGCAACCGGGACAGCGGGCACTGTCTTCCTGGCTGTAGCCGCCGAGCTAAACCTGAGCTTAACCCCATCTCAGCAAACAGTAAGCACTGTTCAATCCCACACATCCTCTCTGGTATCTGCCACTAACTCTCCCTATCTCTGTCTGTCCCTAGGGTTGCCAGGTTGCATGGTGCTCTGCTCACCTCCGGCTGTCACACGAGCACACACACACACACACACTTACACTAATCACAATAAAGATAATTGCATCTACTTTGAGTCGGAGTCTGCTATTTGGGTATAAACCATGCCAAGCTATTCTTGGACTGTCTTTCTGACATCAAAGCATGGATGTCATTAAATTTTTTGAGCTTTAATGAGAACAAAACTGATGTTTGGTCCAAGTATGTGTTCTCTCCCCACTAATGTGGACCTTGGCTCTTTGACAGCGCATGTTAAACAATCTGTTATTAATCTGGGGGTTAAACTGGATTCTGATTTTAAATTTGACAAGCACATCAGCTGTGTCCTTCGGAAAAGTTTTTATCAGTTAAGACAAGTAGTCAGTCAAATCCATTGTGTCAAGGAAAGATCTTGAAAAACTACTGCATGCTTTTATCATGACTAGTTTGGATTACTGTAATGTACTTTTTGTTAGGATCAGCCAGGCTTCTATCGCTTGTCTTCAGCTTGTACAAGATGCTGCCGTCTGCCTTTTAACAAAAGTCCACAGGCATGAGCACGTCTCACTTATTTTGGCTTCCCTTCACTGGCTCCCTGTGCATTACAGAATCAATTTTAAAATTCTCCTTTATGTTTTTAAATGCCTTAACAGTCTTGCTCCACCCTACCTCTCTGACTTACAGTACTTCAGCCTTATGTTCCACCACGATCCCTAAGATCAGCTGATCTTGGCGATCCCTAAAACAAGGCTGAAGCTCAGAGGGGATTGGGCCTTTGCTGCTGCAGCCCGTAGGCTATGGAGCGAGTTGCCATTACATGTTAGACAGGCCTCCTCACTTTGTGTTTTTAAAGCTCATTTAAAAGCACATCTGTTTTCCTTGGCTTTTAACTTGCTGTAATTTTATTAATTTTATTGTCTGCTGTGTTTGGCATTTTGTTTTTACACTTGTTGTGAGTTGCTTCTTTTTCTGCTGCATGTTATGTTTTTATTGTCTTTTACATATCTTTTGTCCATTTGTATTTTATGTTATTTATTACTGTGCAGCACTTTGGTCAACTTTGTTGTTTTTAAATGTGCTTTATAAATACTGTAAATTTGGTATGGTATGGTATAGTATAGACATACATAGGGGCTGTCAAAATTTCTGTTTGTAGGAGCAGCCAATCACAATAGTGGTAACTTACAGTGGGAGAAGCTAAAACAACCTGTTACAGGTACCAGATAATCTGACGGCTGCACCACTTCCCAGTATAAGATAAAGGAGGATTACTTTGTGAATGATGCAGAGCAACTAGAGTCCAGGATAATGATGAGCTGGAATAAGCATCATTATGTAGGTCCATTGTAACATACTAAGTCACAAAAACACTTTTAGACTGATATTGGACATTTGGCCTCTACGGATAATGTTTAAAATTTTAAAGATTATCTCTGACTTTCACTTTTTAGGGGTGGAGTACCTCGTGGCAGGCCACTTGGATCACAAGCAACGCCACCTTCTTGTCAACATGAAGAGCTTTGTCAAGCCTTGGAAAGCTAGCTTGGGCCGCAAAGTTCCTGCACTCCTGAAGAGAGACTGCAACTGGTAGATAGACAGTGGATATGGACGAGGGACAGATGGAATGACGGGACTATTTTCTAATGAGAGCCGTGGATTATTGGGTCGCACAGGTCTGGTAGCAGGGTTTACAGGGACTGATCTAAGGTGACTGAATCCTTCCATTTCACTGCCAAGCTAGTGGTCCACTGCAGATCAATAAAACTGAGGAATTCAAAGCTACGTCCAAGAACTGAGGGACTGAATATTCCTGTAGAGATGCATTATGGAAAAAAAAAAGCAAACAAACTTAAACATGCCCTCCTGTGCAGCACTTTAGCCTCATGTTGACTGAGGAAATATGGACACACACAAACAGGAGGATTAAATACACTTACTCACATGACCCCTGGATGTGGACCATTCCTTTACAGTGGGCACACACACACACACACACACACAGAGGAAGCAGTGTGTGTGTGTATATAAACAGTGATGCTCAACAAGCCATACAAGCCACTACAGGTGGTTCAATCTCAGTCAGTCCAGGTGTGTCTGTGTTGATATCAGAGCAACTGGGTTTTGCCCAGAACGTGAATGTATTTGTCAGTGTGTTTTGGGGATACATGTGTATCTGTGTATGTGTGATTGAGAAAGTGTGTGTATGTGTGTGTTTGAATGCAATGATTTATATCATGAGCACAATCCAGATTTGGTCAAGTTCTTTAGCTCTTTTTGTAAGTTTGACCTGTTCCAATGTTTATGTATGCTGATTCATCTCATATTTACACTCCACTGCTGAGAACTCTTTATTCCTGCCTTTGTGCTTTTGTACAGTATTATTTTGTATATATCTATATAAATATTATTATTGCTCTTATTTACCCCTCTGGTCAATTGCTTTTGTTATTTTTTGGTAATATTAAAAGATAACCAGCTTTAAGATGGGCTCTGATAATATTCTGAGAAAGCAGCAGCTCATGAAGGTGGTTTAAAAAAAAAGGTATGAACAGACAAGTTCAAGTTCATCCAGCTGTTTAATGCTGTTTCATTCAATTTTCAACAGTAAGGTAAAGACCTCAAAATGTTAGAGCATCCAAATCAAGTGATTTCCTATGAGCAAGCATTTACAACGGTAGAGAGGAAAAACTTCCTTTTAAAAGAAAAAAAAATTGGCAGAACCAGGCTCAGGAAGGGGCAGCCATCGGCTTCATGGGGGTACTGGGTTCTCCAGTCTACAGTTGTGTAACTAAGGAATTATTTAGAGTTACATGACCAAACCCCTCTTTTTTATTCTTAAAAGTAGAGATGGTGTCTGTCTGCTGAACCCAAAGGAGCAGCTGCTTCAATAAGAGAGGAGCCTGGGAACTGTAAGCTCTTCCTTCCATTGCACTTTTAAGTAAGCATGTCTGCATCCGCATGGCAGCACAGTGTGCATGATGTAAATATTGTTTTTTGGTTGCCTATCCCTGCTCTAGGTGCATTTAGAATATACAGTGAAATCAGGAAGGGGGCAAACACTTGTTCACACCACTGTACATTAAAACGAATTTGAAAAACTTTTAAAAACGCTATTTTAAATGCCCCATACTCAACTCTTGCTGACTGATTTAACACTACTTCAGCCTGACACCAGAAGTTGCCCCCATAACCGTGTCTACAGCAGCACCCTCAGGAATAAGGTGGATAGGGAATGGGTGTGTGATGTCACCCGATTGGAAACGGAATTGTGGGAACAGTGGTCTGCCTGTCATTTTTTTAGTATTGAGCGACGGAAGCGGCTACGTTGAAGTTTTTGAGAGGGTTGCGTCAGTGTGTTATTATTCATCCAAATACCACGCAATGTTAGAATGGGGAAGGTTTGCTGCATTATCAAATGCAACAACTGCTCTCATGACTGGCGTGGAAAAAGACTGATGATGGCGTACGCTTTTTTAACTTCCTGACTTGGAAGAAAAGTGGAGAGAATCGGGTCTCCGAGCTGACAAAGAAGCGTTGGACAGAATGGACTGCAGCGGTCAGAAGGAAAGACATCAGCTTCGATAATATACCTGCACACATGGTTGTGTATTCACAACATTTTCATGAAGGTAAGTTGTGGTTTAAACATACAAAGATTACTTGTATGCATGTGGAGTTTTTGCGAACTTTATATGTATGTATATACAGTATATATATATATATATACAGTATATATACAGTATATATACTGTATATACACTACCGTTCAAAAGTTTGGGGTCACCCAGACAATTATTTTGTGTTTTCCATGAAAAGTCACACTTATTTACCACCACGAGTTGTAAAATGAATAGAAAATATAGTGAAGACATTGACAAGGTTAGAAATAATGATTTGTATTTGAAATAATAATTTTTTCCTTCAAACTTTGCTTTCGTCAAAGAATCCTCCATTTGCATCAATTACAGCATTGCAGACCTAACATGATTGCACAAGGGTTTTCTAATCATCCATTAGCCTTCTGACACAATGAGCAAACACATTGTACCATTAGAACACTGGAGTGATAGTTGCTGGAAATGGGCCTCTATACACCTATGAAGATATTGCACCAAAAACCAGACATTTGCAGCTATAATAGTCATTTACCACATTAACAATGTATAGAGTGTATTTCTGATTAGTTTAAAGTTATCTTCATTGAAAAAAAGTGCTTTTCTTTCAAAAATAAGGAAATTTCTAAGTGACCCCAAACTTTTGAACGGTAGTGTGGAGAGCGTGAAATGAAGAGGCTGAATTTATTTCTCAATTCAGGTTTATTAATCTTCTCACATCTCCAACAATCTCTCAAACAAGAAAAGAGGGCGAACTACTCCAATCCCCCACTTTTATACCTGGGACATCAAAGCACAGAATCACACTGACATCAAACCCCCATGCACGATACCTCTCCCCCAGGCTCCTTCTTCTTCCACCTGACCCCAGGAGGTCAGGAAGTCCTTTTAAGAGTCATTTCTAAAGGTAGCTCCACCTCCTGCTGTTATCCTCAGGAGGTCCAGACTTATTGTTCCTTCTAAGACGTGAGGTTACAAAATACATATGCAGTCTCAAGCATCTCAATCACTGTGCTATACATATGCAGTCAAAGCATCCAAAATATGCGTGCCATATAACCCCCCCCAAACGTCGAAGATGAAACAATACAACATAGTCCACACAACATGATAAAACCACGACATCAGTCCATATGCTGTCTGGGCTTCAACCGCCTTCCAAACTTGCTGTAGGCGGGCTTCGCAGCTCCTGTGGCGCCATCTTGCAGTGAATCTGCTATCTGAGGATGAGAACTGTTAGTTGATCCCTGCGGGAGCTCTGGGGCATGCTCCCTGGGGGGTCTGCCACGTCGAGGAGCCCTCGCTACTCGCACAGTCTCGTCGGCCATCACAAAAGCAGGCTTTAGTCTGTCTATACTAATTGTTTCCCTCCTGTCCCCCAAATCTAGCACAAAATGCTTATCGCCTGTTTCCAGCAGGCGGGTGCTGCACCAGGCTCCGCACGTGTCGGGCTGTGTGGTTGTCGAGTTTGGCGATGACATGGTAGAATTTTTTGTCATCTGCTGTTATTCCCCCGAGTTCAAACTGGGCTTCGGTCAGGAGGAACCACGAGTCTGGGTTGTCCTGCCAGAACTCTGGTAGCTTGACTGAGACCGCGCTTGCTCCAGCGGTCCCTGGCGAGTCTGGCTCGGGGGAACTGTCTCTGGTCGTGGTACGTCTTCAGGTCACCAATGTGGAGAGCGTGAAATGAAGAGGCTGAATTTATTTCTCAATTCAGGTTTATTAATCTTCTCACATCTCCAACAATCTCTCAAACAAGAAAAGAGGGTGAACTACTCCAATCCCCCACTTTTATACCTGGGACATCAAAGCACAGATTCACATTGACATCAAACCCCCATGCACGATACCTCTCCCCCAGGCTCCTTCTTCTTCCACCTGACCCCAGGAGGTCAGGAAGTCCTTTTAAGAGTCATTTCTAAAGGTAGCTCCACCTCCTGCTGTTATCCCCAGGAGGTCCAGACTTATTGTTCCTTCTAAGACGTGAGGTTACAAAATACATATGCAGTCTCAAGCATCTCAATCACTGTGCTATACATATGCAGTCAAAGCATCCAAAATATGCGTGCCATAAGTAGTATATATATATATATATATATATATATATATATATATATATATATATATAATATATTTTTTTTTAACCATTTTTCAACATACCATGAAACAAACATGCTACAAAGCACCCATCACCACCATATGCAATAATTACAAAACATGGAGTCAAATAAGAAACACCAAAAGATAACAGGCAGTACTAAACAGAAAAACACCATGTACTGACTGACAGGCTAAAAGGGTACTTAACAAAAAACAAAATAGACAAACAACTCACAAACAACAAAAAAGAAAAAAAAAAGGGGGGCGCACAGGTTGGGCAGCAACTGCAATGTCACAATGTGAGTGTAACCAGGTTTGTAAAAAACAAATACGTATACCATACAGCAGCAGTATCAAAGGAAATAAAAATTAGAATTAAGGAAATTCATAAAAGCTTCGAGAATTACTACAAGAACTTGTACTCCCTCAAAAAACACAAAGACACATCTGAAGCCTGACATGATTGCTTGACCCAGGAGACGGACACTGACACGAGTAGAGTAGTTTGACAATTATTTATTAACTCAATGTGTAGTTTGTGTGTGTGGATGTGTGGGTGAGTGCGATGCTGGAGGACAGCTGGAGCTGAGCAAGTCCCGCTGCGACCTGACAACCCTGGGAACACACAAGCACAGGGGATTAATGCAGCTCGCAGCAGAGGGATGTTATAATGTGTGCTGCTTACTTGCAGGTGCCGCTGAGAGACTCCTGTCCGCTCCGTGACTTGGCGTGACAAGGTGAGCGTGCAGCTTGGCGTCGTGACGATGAGGAGGAGATCCGAGGAGGAGGAGGAGAGGCTCCGTTGCCAGGGGAGACAAGACTGCCGCCAGGGAGGTCCACCTGTGCACAGGGGAGAATACTTTGACAAGGTAAGGATTGTTGTGGCTTACGTGATGAGGCTTGACGAAGTGGCTTGGCAGAAGCTCTGGCTTGAGGCCGTGTCCATGACGTAACGATGAAGACAGACGGCTCCGTGCTGAGCAGTCAGTGACACCGGCTTTTAAGGCCTGCTGGTTATTGGCAGCAGGTGTGTGCGCAGCTGGAGCTGATGACGGCCCGGCGGCCGCCATGACAAAGCCTTCCTAAATACATTAAATCTTCCCCAACTTACTGAGTCACAAAATAAAAAACTATTGGCAGAAATACAACCTAAAGAATTAGAAAAAGCAATTATGAAACTTAAAGCTAACAAATCCCCAGGAGCAGATGGTTATACAGCAGAGTGGTACAAAACTTTTAAACAGCAACTATCCCCTCTCCTCCTGAAAACATTTAACTATGTCCTCCACACAGGGGAAATTCCCCCCTCCTGGAGAGAAAGGGTCATTGCAGTCATACCTAAACCTGAAAAGGATAAACTAGACTGCTCCAACTACAGACCAATCAGTGTATTAAATCAGGACTATAAACTTTTTACCGCTATCCTTGCCAAAAGGTTAGAAAATATACTGACAGACGTAATTCATTTAGACCAAACGGGTTTTATAAGACAAAGACAGACACAAGATAACATTAGACACACTTTACACATAATTCATCATATAAAAAAATATAATTTAAATGCAGCCATACTGGGATTAGATGCTGAAAAAGCATTTGATTCGGTTGACTGGTCTTTCCTATATAGAATTAAAATTAAATTAAAATTAAATCACCCTTATTGTAATTCAACCGTACAACCAATCATGTACAGTAGAACGAGATTGTGCTTTACCTATCTACAGTGTCAATCACACACACCCCAAGTGCAGAATCAGAGGGCCGCAGCCATGCAAGGCGCCGCCACAGATTTCCCTCCTCCGTTCCATTATTGCTGAGTACCAAGCTGGACGGCAGGAAGTTCCACTTTTATATGGTCTTTGGCATGACCCGGCCGGGATTTGAACCCCTGCCTCCCAGGTGTGGGACGGATGCTCTACCAACTGAGCCACCACTCCGGAATCTTGTCCAGTTTCAATTTTCATAACAACTTCATTAGAACTATCCAGGCATTATATAAAAAACCAACAGCTTAAATAAGGATTAACGGTAAATTATCATCATCTTTTGAACTGGAGAGAGGATGTCGTCAGGGCTGCCCCTTGTCTCCACTGCTCTTTGGAATCTTCATAGAACCTCTGAGCTAATGGATAAGACAGAATCAAAAAATTCAAGGTATTACACTTGGTCAGAAGGAACATAAAATAACACTCTTCGCTGATGATATTTTAATATACCTGGGGCAGCCGGACACCTCTTTTCCAGAACTAATCTCAGTTTTTTCAGAGTATGGAGAGTTATCGGGGTACAAATTGAACATGCATAAAACCCAAATTTTAACATTCAACTATAACCCAAATCAATATTTACTAAGCAAATTCAAAACGGTAACTGGGAGATGGAATCTATGAAATATCTGTGGTCAATATCCCGAAACAACTCAACAAAATTATAACACTAAACTATGATCCACTGATGGCAAAAATAAAATCTGATCTAGCAAGATGGAATACGATACCATTCTTGGGTACTGCACAAAGAACTGAAGCAGTCAAAATGAATATACTTCCACGTATTCTATACCTTTTCCAAACAATACCGGTAGAACCTCCCAAAAAAACATGGCAAGAACTGGACAGAAGGATCTCAAGATTCATATGGCAGGGCAAGAGACCAAGAATCAGGTATAGAACCCTACAGCTAAACAAAGACAAAGGTGGGCTCGCACTGCCAAACATCAGGGACTATTTTAAAGCCGCGCAAATAAAAAAGTACATATCTCTACTAAAGTTGAGATATGAAACCCATTCTACACTGCACAATGGAAGGAGATAGAAAGCCAAATAACAAGTGACATTCCCCTACAGGCGATAATAGGGAATAATGCCTTACCTAAACATTTGAATAACACTAACCCGTGGATAGAGACTCCGCTAAAAATTTGGTTTAAGATAGTCAGACAGAATCAAACTAAAGAACCCTATCAAGTATTGCAATGGATTTCCTATGATCAGGATTTTACTCCTAATAAAACAGACACTAGATTTAAAAAATGGAAAGACAACGGACTGATAAAATATTATGATTTTTTTAAAGGGCTGTGGTCTATATTACTCATATATTCCATACCTACATATGTTAGAACATGTGAAATGTTTGGTGACTGCATATGTAAGGAACTTCACACCTCTGAAAGGACAAAGGAATCTCACCCGCCATGTGAAGAACAAAGACGTCCCAGGGCGCGACGGCGGAGACCGGAGGAGTCACCCTCACCCCCCAAGGAGAGGAGAGGAATTCCCATCACCTCCCAAGACGAGGAGAGGAAATAACAGGACAATGGGGGGATTAAGATAACGAGGGATGTCAGCCTTTTGTAATGCCTGTCTTTTGATGTGTGCCTGTATTTAACCAGCGAGCTGGCAGAATTCGTTCTCTTTTTGCCTTCTGCCACGCTCTGCACCTGATGAGACAAGATAGAAGAGCTGATCATTAAAACGCTGCTTTTAAACAAAATCGCCTCATTATTTCCAGCTCCTCTACACTGGTGACCTTGACGCGAGTATGGACCGGAGGCGTTCTTCTTCAAGCGACTCATCCGTGGCGACTCATCGCCATGGATGAGTGGCCAATCATCCGTGGCCAGCAACCACGCAGACGAGGGAGCAGACGGACAGCTGTTCCCCCCGGCAGAAGGTATTGAGAGGGCTCAACCGAGCTCCAGCACCGCAGTGAGAGCCGAAGCAAGGCACTCTCACCCGGCGGGCACCACAGTGATGGTGTGCACGAACGCCGTCGCTGTCAAGCTGCCAGACTTCTGGCGAGAAGACCCCGCCTCTTGGTTTCAGCAGGCTGAAGCCCAATTCATACTGGCAGGCATCACGGCAGACGATACGAAATTCTATCATATCGTCTCCAAACTCGACTCCGCCACTTCGAAGTGTGTGCGGAGCTTGATCCGGCGACCACCGACCCGGGACAAGTACGAGACGCTCAAGGCGACCATCGTGGCGAACTACGTCCCGTCAGCGGAGGAAAGAGCCGAGAAGATCCTGGCGGTCTACGGCCACAGAGGGGGAAATCCGAAGGCCCTCATGGAGGATTTGCTGCAGCTCAAGGAAGAGGACAATGACAATTTCCTCTTCCAGTTTATTTTCCTCAGCACGCTGCCGCCACACATGAGAGGGACACTCGCCAGCATGAAGTGCAACAACCACCAAGACTTCCGCACACTGGCCAGCGAGGCTCATCGGCTCGTCAACGCCTGCAAGGAGCTGACACCCACAGCGGCATCCGCAGACCTCAAAACTGACGCCCCGAGCCATGGAGAGCCACAACCCACGGAGCAGACCCAGCCCACGGTGACAGCGGCACGGCCCAAACGTGACAAACAGAGCGACGTCTGTTATGATCACCACCGCTTCGCTGAGAAAGCCCGCAAATGTGTTCCCCCCCCTGCAAATTTACGATGTCGGGAAACGCCAAAGCCGAGAGCCGTTAACAGCAGCGGTTCTCGGCGAGAAAAATAAGCTGTTGTACGTGACGGATGGACACACAGGCAAGCAGTTCCTCATCGACACAGGAGCTCAGCTGAGTTTCGTCATGCCCTCCCACGCAGATCGAGCCATGGGCACCCGGGGCAATGGAGCAGTGGCAGCCAACGGCTCTGACATCGACACGTTCGGCGAAAAGAGCCTGCACCTCCTCATCCACGGCCGCAGCTACAGATGGACATTTGTTGTAGCGGCGGTGAGTTTTAACTTGTTAGGCGCAGACTTTTTGTGTGCACACGGGTTATTAGTGGATCTAGCAAATAGGCGCCTGGTTAATGCACTATCTTTTGCTTCTATTCCATGCTCAGCTCGAGTTTCTCCACCACCTGTGCAGGCCAACGTCACCACGGCAGGAGGTAAGTTTGAGTAACTCCTCACCCAATTTCCAGCACTCACAACCCCCAAATTCTCAGCCACTGTAGCTAAACACGGAGTTAAACACTTCATTCCGACAACGGGACCTCCCGTTTTTGCCAAAGCTCGCCGCTTAGACGCGGCCAAGCTCAACATAGCACGGGACGAGTTTGCAACTCTCGAAAAATTGGGCATTGTGAGACGCTCGAAGAGCCCCTGGGCTTCACCACTTCACATGGTTCCGAAATCCGACGGTTCTTGGAGACCGTGCGGAGATTACCGCAGATTAAACAACGCTACAGCGCATGACCGCTACCCAATCCTTCACATTCAAGACTTTTCACTGCATCTAGCGGGTGCGCGCATTTTTTCAAAGATAGACTTAGTCCGCGGTTATCACCAGGTCTCAGTCCGAGCTGAAGACGTCCCTAAAACAGCGGTTATAACCCCTTTCGGCCTTTTTGAATTCCTGCGAATGCCTTTCGGCCTCAAAGGCGCGGCCCAAACTTTTCAACGTATGATGGACGCGGTCCTACGCGACCTCCCCTTTGTCTTCGTCTACCTCGACGACATGCTGGTAGCCAGCTCGTCTGAGGAGGAACACGAGCAGCACCTCACTACCGTTTTTCAGAGGCTGGAAGAGCACGGGCTAATAATCAATCCAGCCAAAATACACAGACACACAAAAGCCCCTCTGGAGCCTTTTCCAATCCCTGCTAGAAGGTTCGACCACATTCATGTCGATCTTGTGGGACCACTACCTTCCTCCCAGGGTTTCACACACCTGCTAACAATGATAGACCGCACCACGCGCTGGCCAGAGGCAGTTCCTCTAGCGGCAACTACAGCGGAGGAAGTCGCTCGCATTTTTCTGACAAACTGGGTGGCACGTTTCGGCGTCCCATCGGACATCACGTCCGATAGGGGGCCTCAATTTGTCTCAGAGCTCTGGTCAGCCATGTCCAACAGCTTAGGGGCAACAATTCATCGCACCACCGCTTATCACCCTCAGGCTAATGGGTTATGCGAGCGTTTTCACAGGTCCTTAAAGGCCGCCCTCAGAGCCTCACTAACGGACACAAATTGGGTAAATAAACTTCCCTGGGTTTTATTGGGGTTGCGTGCTGCACCTAAAGAGGATCTAGACGCTTCCCCTGCAGAATTAGTCTTTGCTCAGCCTCTCAGACTCCCAGGTGAATTTTTACCAGAGAACCCAGAGCCAGTCCCAAGGTTTTTAGGCAGCAACGGACCGGACTCTCTTCCCGGTCCAGCTAATCACTCCTTCCCACGGGTTTTTGTCCCTCAAACTTTAAAAAACGCTGAGTTCATTTTTGTTAAGCATGAAGCTCTAAAACCAACGTTACGCCCAGTATTCGATGGCCCTTACAGAGTGCTGGAACATGGTGATAAACACTTTGTGCTTGATTATGGGGACAGAAAAGAAACAGTCAGCACTGACAGACTTAAACCTGCCTTCTTGTTGAAAGACGAACCTGCACAGTTGGCACGAGCACCTCGGCGAGGTAGACCCCCCAAGGGAAAAGTCTCAGCCCCCAGGCAGGGAACAAATAACCTCTCCCCTTCCCACCCTGCAGATTCCTCACAAGAAGGTCCCAGCAGGACGCCTAAACCAACCTACAGCAGTTTTGGGAGAAGAATTAAACCCAGGCAGCACAGGGACCGATACCAACCACTCCACAATTATTCTCTAATTGTGCTGCAACAGTTTAGGGCTGACTTATGATTTTACTATACTGTTATGATTACCACTGAACTATCTTAGAAGCATGGCTGCTAGAAAGTTCTTCTGTGGCAACAGCTGTAACACGTAGTATGTCGTAATAACTGTTCTAGACTGTGAATCTTTCTGTTGTCCTTTCCTAGTTGTTTGGGGGGCCTGTGGTCTATATTACTCATATATTCCATACCTACATATGTTAGAACATGTGAAATGTTTGGTGACTGCATATGTAAGGAACTTCACACCTCTGAAAGGACAAAGGAATCTCACCCGCCGTGTGAAGAACAAAGACGTCCCAGGGCGCGACGGCGGAGACCGGAGGAGTCACCCTCACCCCCCAAGGAGAGGAGAGGAATTCCCATCACCTCCCAAGACGAGGAGAGGAAATAACAGGACAATGGGGGGATTAAGATAACGAGGGATGTCAGCCTTTTGTAATGCCTGTCTTTTGATGTGTGCCTGTTTTTAACCAGCGAGCTGGCAGAATTCGTTCTCTTTTTGCCTTCTGCCACGCTCTGCACCTGATGAGACAAGATAGAAGAGCTGATCATTAAAACGCTGCTTTTAAACAAAATCGCCTCATTATTTCCAGCTCCTCTACAGGGCAAACATTAAAAGGTTTTGAAGATTTGAAAAAACAAGGTCTAATAAATCAAGACCTTTACAGGTTCTTTCAGCTTAGACACCACATAAACAAAATACTTAAAAAGGAGGATTTGGAAAGGGCCCAGTCAGGTGTTCTGAAGGTCTTCTTAATGGCATATAGGGATCAGACACATTTCTAAAATATACCATGGTCTTCAAGATTTAAAAGGAGACAACACATCATATATAAAAGAGAAATGGGAAATGGCGGTAATAACGCCTTTCAGCCATTTCGAGTTATTACTCATGCTGTTCGGGTTAAAAGGCGCAGCGCAAACTTTTCAAAGAATGATGGACGTGGTGCTCCGGAACCTGCCATTTGTTTTTGTCTACTTGGACGACATTTTGGTGGCTAGCGCCTCAGAGGAAGAGCACCTTGCCCACCTCAAACAAGTTTTCCAATGGTTCAAAGCGCATGGGCTTATTGTCAACCCAGTAAAGTTCCAGTTCGGGCTGCCAGTGATTGATTTTTTGGGCCACTGCATCTTGCCAGACGGTGCAATCCTGCTGCCGGGTAAAGTGTGCACTGTGTGGGATTTTCCGCATCCATAGACCATGAGGGTGCTGCAGGAATTTTTGGGGATGGTTAATTTTTACAACCGTTTTCTCCCCCGGGCAGCACAGCTGCTGCAACCACTGTACAGCGCGCACCAAAAAAAGAAGCCCACGGATAGCATCGACTGGACCCCTGAGCGAACTCAGGCTGTCACAAATGCCAAAAGGGCGCTCACTAACGCGGCTCTGCTGGCCCACCCAACCCCATCAGTACAGATAGCGCTCACCACAGACACATCTGACGTCATGATAGGGGCAGTGGTGGAGCAGTACGTCTCCTGTTCGTGGCAGCCACTCGCATTTTTCAGCCGTACTTTACACGACAACGAGCATAAATACAGCACTTTTGACTGGGAGTTGTGACATGCACTACACAAAGCGCAGAGATAAACAAACCTATCATCTGGTCAGTCACTGCAACAGATACTGGAGTCAGTTTGTCTTGGCTCACTCTTGCCACTGATAATACCTTTATCTGCCATGAATGTGCTGCTAGTCCAGCAAAAGCTAGTACTCAAATACTTTGCAATCAGTTTCATGAAATGGTCAATCAGAAAGCAACTCATACCAGCTCAGTAAGCTAGGAGCAGGAAAACAAAAGAAGAGGAAAACAGCAGCCTTGTGTGTAGCAGAATGGAATGTATGCAATCTGTTGGACAGAACAACATCACAGCGCCCAGAAAGACAGACCGCGCATGTGGCCCTGGAAATGAACAGGTACAATGTAGACATAGCTGCACTTAGTGAAACAAGATTGCCTGGATATGACAGCTTGGAAGACCATGGTTACATCTTCTTTTGGAGTGGGAGATCAACTCAAGAAAGGAGAGAAGCAGGAGTGGGCTTTGCAGTTAGAAAGGAGATAGCAGCAATGCTTGATGAGGACGGTGTCAATCAATGACAGGATAATGATTATGAGACTCCCACTACAGCGGAAGATGTATGCCACACTCATCAGTGTATATGCCCCAACAATGACCAACACAGAGGAGGTGAAGGAAGAGTTCTACAGTGATTTACGTGAGACTATTAGGCGTGTACCGACTGATGACAGGCTGATACTTGTTGGAGATTTTAATGCCAGAGTTGGTTCGGACACTGAGAAATGGAAAGGAGTGCTAGGCAGTCATGGAGTAGGCAAGTGCAATGCAAATGGAGAACTTCTACTTGCACTATGTTACACTCTATTTAAGCACAAGGACACACACAAGAAGACATGGATGCACCCAAGATCCAAGCACTGGCACTTATTAGACTACATCATAGTCAGTCAGAGAGACATAAGGGATGTATTGGACACCAGAGCAATGAGAGACGCGGACTGTGGTACTGATCATGTTATGCTGAGATCTAGATTAAAGATTTGGAGATGAAAACAGCACTGCAGGATGGGTGCAAAGCCACCATGGAAGCTAAACACTAGTGCACTGAAAGGCCAAAAGAAGCAGGAAGAACTTACACAGGAAATAGATGAAAACTTGAAAGACTGGGACAGCAACAACTCAGAGAATGACATAGAAGAGAAATGGGCAACACTGAAGGATAGGGTGTATCAGACTGCGAGTGATGTATTAAGCCACCCTGAAAGGAAACATCAAGACTGGTTTGTTGAGCATGATGAACACTTGAAGAAACTACTAGAAGTGAGGAATACAGCAAGGCAGGAAAACCTACAGTGGTAACACAAGGTCGAAGAAGAAGAAATACTCTAAGGCTCAGAGTGAGCTACAGAAGTACACCAGAGAGATGAAGTCCAACTGGTGGGATGAAAAAGCAGAGGAACTTCAAACTACAGCAGACAGGAAGGACATGAAAACATTCTTCACAGGTTTGAAAGAAATCTACGGCCCTAAACCAAGAGGATTGATCCAACTAAAGGCTATGGATGGTGAAACGGTTTTGCAGGAGAAAGACAAGATCCTGGACAGATTTGCAGACCACTTTGACCAACTACTAAAAAACCCTGGAGATCTCACTGAAGAGGCTAAAGAAGCTCTAGTGCAGCGACCAGCTGTATCAAGTCTGGATGAACCACCAAATTTTGATGAACTAATGGCAGCTATCAGGACAACACAGGATGGTGAAGCTCCAGGAAGGGATGGAATTCCAGCAGAAGTGTGGAAATTTGGTGGTGTTCAGCTGACCAACTGCCTGCACAAGCTCATCCAAGAGATATGGGATGCCCAGAAAGTACGTCAAGACTGGAAGGATGCAAGTATTGTGCCTCTGTTCAAGAAACTCAAAGACGCAGCCCGATTGGCATCAGGTGTGCTGGTAATGGAGTAAGTGTGTGCATTGCTGGCTCCTGCTATATTTTTTTCAGTCTTACTTTTTAAACCCTACTTTGCTGTAAGCTGTCAACGTTTTGGACGTTTAATACGTGCGGAATCTGATTTGAGTTGAGAAAATATGTCTAAAACAAGAAAGCAGACTGAAAAGGAGGCAGCAGTGAACAATGCTAACACCAGCTTAACTGAGGATGCTAATAAAATCCTTAACCCTGCACTTGTTGCCTTACTTGAGCAACACAGAATGTCCATAGCTGCTGATTTTAAAGCTTCATTTGAACTTATTAATGGTAAGCTGGACAAGATTCAAGCAGATGTGGCGAACCTGGAGCAACGCATTGGCGACCTTGAAAGCAACGCGGAGGATGTCAGCCAGCGCCTAGCGGCGCTTGAAGTTACGTATGAGTCAATACAGAAGGAGAACAAGCTTTTGAAAAACAAACTTTCTGACCTGGAGGGAAGAAGCAGGAGGCTGAATATTCGTCTGGTGGGTCTGCCGGAGTCCTTTGATGTGGGTCCACGGCCATCTGAATTTTTTTCTCGGCTGTTGGTGGATGTCTTTGGCACACAAACTTTGCCATCTCCCCCAGAGCTGGATAGAGCCCACCGCAGCCTCACGCTCAAGCCGGGTCCGAACGGGAAGCCGCGCGCTGTCATTATTTGTTTCCACCGGTTTCGGACCAAATACTTGGTGATGAGAGAAGCGTAGAGACGCCGTGGGACTTTGGAGTATCGTGGACATAAACTTCAGTTCTACGAGGATTATAACGCCGACGTTCAGAAGCAACGAGCCGAATATAAGGAGGTTATGTCCGAGTTGTACAAGAGAGGTTTTTGTCCTTCTCTTCTCTTCCCCGCCAGGCTCCGGATAACTCTCCCAGACGGCAAAAACCAGTGGCTGGCGTCCGTTCCGGAGGCCACCCGCTTCATGCAAACCATGGAGAGAAATCAGCGATTTTCGCCCTGAACTGGACATTCCTGGGTTGACCAACTACCACACTGGACTACTTGATTATTACTTCATTAAAGCTGCACTGACTGGACATTGATGCATTTTTAGATGTTCAAAACAAGGTAAAATTGGCTCCCTATACGTTGTTGTTTACTTAATTTTTTTTTTTTTTAGGGTAAAATGTTCATAGTATGCAGGATTGAAGCCAGTTGTTTGGGAGTATTTTGTTAGGATGAGAATAGAGCAGGAGATGGAGCGGTTGCTGTTTTTTGCAACCAGCTGGAGTGTTGTTATAGGTTTGGTTGTCGATTTTTTTTTTTTTTTTTTTGTTATGGATTTATTTACACCCCCCTCACCCCCTCCCCTTTTTATTTTTTTTTTACCCGTACCTCACCCCATTCTTTTTTGGGCTACACAACACAATATATAAATTTTACTCTTTGAATGAATAGTAATCTTACTTTGGTAAGCTGGAATGTGAAGGGGTTGAACCATCCAATTAAACGAAAGAGAGTCATGTCACGTCTAAAGCAACTTAAGCCCGGGGTACTGTTTTTGCAGGAAACCCATTTGCAGGATTCCGACCACTTGTGCTTGTCAAAATGTTGGTCAGGACAATTTTTTCATTCAAATTTTAAAGCTAAGGCCAGGGGCGCTGCTATTCTTATTGATCGAAATATCCCATTTATTCCCTCTAATGTTGTATTTGATAAAAATGGACGATTTGTAATAGTATCAGGTAAACTTGGCAATAAACATGTCACCTTGGCTAATCTGTATGCGCCGAATTTTGATGATGTACACTTTTTTCGCAACCTTTTTTCGCATCTTCTAGATTTAAATACTCATTCTCTAATTCTTGGGGGTGACTTTAATTTGTATATGGATCCGATCTTAGACCGCTCATCCTCAAAACCTGCTAGTCTTAATAAATCTGCAACTTATGTTAAGTCTTTTCTTGAGGAATATAGCCTTACAGACCCTTGGCGTTTTTTTACATCCTAACGGCAGGGACTATTCTTTTTTCTCTCACGTACACCATACTTATACCAGAATAGATTATTTTTTTGTTGACAATTTATTAATTAATAACCTTAGCTCTTGCAGTTATGATAGCATCTCGGTTTCTGATCATGCCCCTCTTGTACTTAAAATGATCCTCCATGGATGTGACTCCATGAGAAAGCACTGGAGACTGGATCCATTATTACTTACAGATGAAAAATTGGTTGCGAATATTTCTTCTAAAATTAATTTTTTTTTTGAAAGAAAATAAAACTCCTGGTATGCCAAACAAAACGATATGGGAGGCCATGAAGGCATTTCTTAGGGGGGAATTTATTTCATTGGCAGCATTTAAAAGACGATCCACAATACAGGAACAGAAGGCTATTTTAGATCAAATCTTGGACATTGACAGACAATATGCTCAATCTCCATCACCCGCTCTGTACAAGGAATGTATGACATTACAAACTAAACTTAATTTACTTTCTACTCGACAAATTGAAGGTTGTTTAATAAGAAACAAGAGTGAATTTTATGAACATGGCGAAAAAACCGGTAAACTTCTAGCTAATCAACTGTGTGGTATTAGAGCTAAGCAAATTATTACTGGAGTTAGGACAGATAAAGGAGAGGTGACATCTGACCAACAAGTGATTAATGATATTTTCAGGTCATTTTATTCCAAATTATATACCTCAGAATATACAACAAACTTAACGGATTTGCAATTTTTTTTTTGATTCTATTGATATCCCTTCGATTTCCTCAGAATCTCGGCAAATTCTAGAAGCTCCCATCACAAAAGAAGAAATTCAGCTGGCAATATCATCCATGCAATTAGGAAAATCTCCAGGACCTGATGGGTTTTCCGCTGATTTTTTCAAAAAATTCTCTGACGATCTTGCCCCTTTCCTTTGTCAAGTTTTTACAGAGTCGCTTGACCCCGGTACACTTCCTCCTTCATGTTATCAGGCCTGTATCACTGTGTTGCTTAAAAAAGACAAGGATCCTGTTGATTGTGCTTCTTACAGGCCTATTTCCTTGTTAAATACCGATGTTAAAATTTTGTCAAAGTTGTTAGCTTCAAGGTTGGAAAAGATTCTTCCTTTTATAATTTCACAGGACCAAACCGGTTTCATTAAAAATCGCCATTCTTTTTTTAACTTGCGGCGGTTGTTTAATATTATTTATACTCCTCACCACAACATACCTGAATGTCTTATTAGTTTGGACGCTGAAAAGGCATTTGATAGGGTTGAGTGGGAGTATTTGTTTTTTACTTTGAAGAGGTTCGGTTTTGGTCCTTCCTTCTGTTCCTGGATTAAACTTCTTTATGCTAGTCCTTTAGCTTCAGTGTTAACTAATTGTCGCTATTCTGACTATTTTAGACTTTACCGTGGTACGAGGCAAGGCTGTCCTTTGAGCCCATTGCCCTTTGCCTTGGCAATTGAGCCGTTAGCTATTGCAATCCGTGGGAGCCGGGACTTTCTAGGCATTTGTAGGGGTGGCATCGAGCATAGGGTTTCACTTTATGCCGACGATCTTTTACTATTTCTCTCCAACCCACTTACTTCATTACCCGCTATATATAACATTTTGGATAGTTTTAGTAGGTTTTCTGGTTATAAAATTAATCTCAATAAGAGTGAATTGTTTCCGATTAATGAAAAGATTCGAGTTCAGGATCTTGAAAATTTTCCTTTCAAGGTTGTTATTGATCATTTTAATTATCTTGGGATATGTGTTACTAAACAACTTAATTACTTGTTTAAAAATAATTTTCTCCCCTTATTTGACCAGTGCAAGCTAATACTTTCCAAATGGTCCCCATTATCCTTGTCTTTAATTGGCAGAATCAATTCTGTAAAAATGATGTTACTTCCAAAGTTTTTATATTTGTTTCAATGGCTCCCCATTTTTATTCCTAAATCCTTTTTGAAGTCTTTGGACTCTCTGATTACCTCATTTATTTGGAATGGTAAACATCCGAGATTGAGGAAAGTTTTTCTTCAAAGACCCAAATCAGTGGGTGGCATGGCTCTGCCTAACTTTCAATATTACTACTGGGCAGCAAATATCAGGTGCATGTTATATTGGAAACATTTCTATCTGGAACCCAAATCACCCATTTGAATCCTTATGGAGTCACATGTGGACAATCAAACCTCCCTACCGGCAGTTTTAGGTTCACCACTTCCCCTTGCTTTGTCTACACTGGGTAATAAAGTAGTTCGTCAGTCTCTTAGAATTTGGTCTCAATTCAGGAAAAATTTCAGTCTTCAGTTTTTCTCCATTAGAAGTCCAATTGCCGCAAATCATTTATTTACCCCATCAACTATTGATAGTGCATTTCATATATGGCACAAAAAAGGTTTAAAATCTTTTGCGGATTTATATTTTGATGGTCAATTTGCAAGTTTTTCTCAACTTTCCACTACATTCGACATCACTTCTACACATTTTTTCCGCTTCCTTCAGGTCAGACATTATGTGCAAACCATGACAAAACAATTCCCTCAAAAACCTTCTGATAATCCTCTAGATGATTTTTTATTAGTTAAACCAACTTCTAAGGGGGTAATATCAGTTTTATATAATTTAATTTCAAATTTACAATCTTCATCTCTGGCCGCTATTAAATTGAATTGGGAACAAGATCTTAATTTTACTTTTACTGATGAACTGTGGGACTCTATTCTTGGCCAGGTTCACACTGCATCAATGTGTGCTCGTCACGCTCTTATTCAATTTAAGATTGTACACCGGGTGCACCTGTCCAAGGTTAAGTTAGTACGTATTTACTCGGATATAGACCCAACTTGTGAAAAGTGTGGTAGCGCTCCTGGCACTTTGTTTCACATGTACTGGTCCTGCCCTTCATTGATGAATTTTTGGCATTCTGTTTTTATCACTATGTCTGAAGTCCTGCAATATCAAATTAAACCTGATCCATTATGCACCATTTTTGGTGTGGCTCCAGAACTTGTCTTGCCAAATTCCAAATTAAAAGTATTAAAATTTTCATTATTATTGGCTAGACGTGCTGTATTACTGAAGTGGAAAGACTCTTCGCCCCCTTCACATTTACAGTGGATAAAAGATATAATGTCCTGTTTGGATTTAGAAAAAATCAGATATACAGTTTGTGGCTCTGAAAACAAATTCTATAAATTATGGCGCCCGTTTCTTGATTTCTTTGAAAGACCCACAATTATAGTTTCTGAGTAGCTCATATCCCCTTTACCCCACCCCCACCTCACACACACAATTTTTGTTTTTGTATTTTTTTTATTATTGTTTATTTAAAGGTTTTTGTGTTTTGAAGCATCCACATTTGTTAGTTTTAAATTTTAGTTTTGCACTGTTTGGTTAAAACAAAAATGAAAATTTCCAATACTTTGTATTGTATTGATACTTCAATTAATAATAATAAAAAGACCTTTGAAAGAAGACTGGAAGGATGCAAGTATTGTGCCTCTGTTCAAGAAAGGTGACAGGAAAGATTGTGGAAATTACCGAGGTATATCACTGCTAGCCACTGTTGGTAAGATTCTCTCGCGTGTACTACTGAACAGACTCAATGAATACATCTCACAGAATGTACTACCGGAAACCCAGTGCAGCTTTAGAAGTGGAAGAAGCACAATGGACATGATTTTCTGCTTGAAACAGGTTCAAGAAAAGTGTATCGAACAGAACATGCCACTTTATGTAGTCTTCATATACTTCAGTAAAGCCTTCGATACTGTTTCGTGACAAGGACTTTGGCAGATACTCAAGAAATATGGCTGTACAGAGAAGTTTGTCAGCCTGATCGAGGCACTCCATACAGGTATGCAAGCAAACGTGGCAATGAGTGGTTCAGTATCTAAAGACTTTTCAGTAAGCAACAGGGTGAAACAAGGGTGTGTGCTGGCGCCTATACTCCTCTCGCTATATATGGCAGCCATGCTTGAGGTGGCCTTCAAAGACACTTCAGAAGGAGTATACATTCAAACAAGGAAAGAAGCAGACTTGTTTAATGTGGCACAGTTTAAAGCCAAGAGTAAGACATCGATAAAGGTAGTAAGAGAAATGCTCTTTGCCGACGACAGTGCTCTAGTTGCACACAGTGTGGAAGCTATGCAATCTCTAGTGGAGAAATTTGCAAGAGCAGCTAGCCAATTCAGCCTCCAAATCAACATCAAGAAGACAGAGTGCCTTTATCAACCACCAAAGTTCCAATTATCAACATCACTACCAGGAGAGATCAGCATTGGTACAGAGCCACTAGTCAAGTGCAAGACTTTCAAGTATCTAAGGGAGTACTGTTTCAGAGAATGCTAGGATGGAGGATGAACTATCTCTCAGAATGGGAAGAGCGAGCACTGTGTTTGGAAACTTGAGGGAGAGACTGTGGAACAATCGACATGTGTCTATCCGTGTGAAATGCAAAGTGTACAGAGCAACAGTACTGGCTACTCTATTGTACGTTGCTGAAACTTGGACTGTCTACAGAGTGCAGGTGAAGAAACTCCACACGTACATGATGAGACACCTTCGCGCCATAATGAACATCTCATGGAAAGACAAGATAGCCAACATAGAAGTGTTGAAACGAGCTGGTCTACCATCAATGGAGGACATGTTAATACAGATGAACCTGAGATGACTCGGACGTGTTGAGAGGATGGACCACCAGCGTCTCCCTCTACAGTTACTCTTCTCACAGTTATGCAAGGGCAAACGCAATAAGGGTAGACCAAGGCTCAGATTTAAAGACACTGTAAAAAGAAACTTGAAGAAGTTGGACATAGACAGGAGTTCCTGGCAGCGGAAGGCTAAGGACAGAGCTGTGTGGAGGAATCTGATCAGACCTAAATGAAACAGTCATTGTCACCCACGACAGACTGCTATGATGATGATGATGATGATGATGATGATGTTGGCCCTCCACCTGGCTATGCGTCATTTCCAGTTTTGGCTCGAGGGCTGCAAGTTCACCGCGTTTGTCGATCACAAACCACTAACGTACGCAATATCCAAAGTCTCAGAACCACGGTCGGCTCGGCAGCAGCGGCACTTGGCCGCAATCTCTGAGTTCACTACCAATATTCAACACGTAGCCGGTAAGCTTATTATCGTGGCTGACTGCCTGTTGTGCGCAGCCTTCCCAGTTTACATGGGGATAGATTTTCCTGCTATGGCCGCCGACCAAACCAGGGACGCAGACATTTGCACACTCCAGTCCACAGCTACTGGATTAAAACTAGAGAGCAGGGTAGTGCAAGAAGGGTGCCCCCCCTTGCTCTGCAACATCTCCACCGGCCGCCCCCACCCAGTGGTTCCAAGCTCTTGGCACCACCGTGTTTTTGAGTCAGTCCACTCTCTTTCACATCCTGACGTGCGCGCCTCTGTTAAACTGGTGAGGTCCAAATTTGTCTGGCCTTGCCTACTGTAGCATTGACCGTGGGTTCCAATTTATAAAATCATTCTTTGCTGAAGAAAAATTGTTTCAGCTCAAAGCAAGCACCAGAGCTGTAACACAACCCATCGGCCATAAAGTGGAAGTTTCCTGCTCCATTCCTGGAGTCATTCTCCCTTTCATTTGCCAAGGGAATGCCCCAAATGACAAATTTATGGTTGATATAATCCAGGCCAGGAAGTCAAGATTCTTCATTAAACAACCAGACAGTTTTACAGTGCCATCTGGTGGACGACTCAGGAATATTTCATTTTTTCTCTCTCTCTCTCTCCCTGCAGTGGAATTTCTGAGTTGTGGACAATAAATTAATTCATATTCTTTCTCTCAAGACAGTATCCGCTACTTGAAGGCATGGCTGAACTCTGGAATGGACAATTGTGGTTTGACATGCTTTTATTGATATGATTTAATATGTGTTGCTTTATTTTCAGGAAGAAATTAACTTTTGCTTGCCTCCATAAAGAAATTAATAACATTTACAATGCAGACTTGTGTGTGTTCCTTTTATCAAGTAGGATATGTTAGTCACTAAAGTTTAAGGAATTTATGCTTTCACAGCAGCATATATATGTTTAGGAGAACTTCACTTCTCATCTCAAATTTCCTTCTCTCTCTGGGAGACCATAGCTGGACTTTGACTGACCAATAGGGGTCCAGGCTTCACTGCATTTCCTTTTTAGGCTATTTATGACTTCTGTGAACAAAGAAGCTCAAATGTAATTGGTCCAGCTCAGTTTTCATGAAATTCAGTGAAATTCAGCCACATCCGAGAAAATCTTCCCTTTGTTTCAGTTTTGGGGATGGTCAACCCAAAGAAGGAGCAGAATTCACTGCTCTCACATTTTTCTATTTTTTTGAAGTAGGCGCAGAGTCTTCCATGCTCTGTGAAAATTCTTTTTACTTTTCTTTAAAGTTCATTTTTCCTTATTTTAATCCTTTTCTTTAAATCACAGTGTAGGAAGGTTAAAAGCAGCTGAAGCTAAAGCGTTATGCACCGATAATGAGCTAAGGAATCAATACTCAACAACCCTCTCTCTCCAGGAAGAGAACAAATCACTAAGGAAGAAACTGGAACAATTTCAAGCAGAAAATGATGGTACTCAAGCTCAACTTGATAGCGCATTACAAGATTTGAACCAGGCAAAACCAGAAAAGTGACAGTTGACTCATGACAACGACTTGCTTCGCCAAGAGAACATTGAACTTGAAGATGCTCTTCAGGACACAAAGAAGGAACTCCGAAGAGTTGAAGGTCAATTTGATAACATGAATTCTGACTGCAAGGAATGTCAACTGCTTCTACAAGAAGCACATCAAGATCTGAAAGATTTAAAAGAAGAAGTGGAGCAATACCAACAACAAAAGGAAGCAAGACCATGAACCACAAACAGGTTGGGTAGGCCAAAAAGAGAAAGCATCTCACTAGACCGGGACTCCCACCACGCCCCATCGCCCGATTCCCGTTTTGAGTACAGACGATCGCGTGGACAGCATGTGTGTGCCCCTTCAGACCGCAACCTTGACAGGATCGCACAAAATCTCACAAAATCTGATCCAGGCCCTGCTGGTTCGCCTGATAACAAAGTTTATTTGCAAGACACTGACTACTACCTGCATAAGTACCCTGATAAGGATAAGCCATCTTTATTGTCATTCAAATCCATACAGCCAATCATGTACAGTAGAACAAAATTGTGTTTTTCTTATTTACAATGTTAATCACACATATAAATATAGAATCAGAGGGGTCGCTGCCATGCAAGGCGCCACCACAAATTGCCCTCCTCCGTTCCATTATTGCTGAGCACCAAGCTGGACGGCAGGAAGTTCTGTTTTTTTATATGATCTTTGGCATGACCTAGCTGGGATTTGAACCCCAGCCTCCCAGGTGTGAGGCGGATGCTCTACCAACCGAGCCACCACTCCAGTGGCTATGGTCAACGATCACATCTATTTGATTAAACTAAGATCGAACAGGTCAGTGTCAAAATTTATAGACAGACAGCCATCAGATATCAGGACAGACTACATATGACTCTGCGAAGCCGTCAAAAAGGAATTCTCCAACAACTGCCTACAGTCAAGGCTATCAGCAGCCCTGGCCATGAAACAAGGTCACTCAGAGCCTCCACAAGCCTACTACCAGTGACTTCTTCTTGCATATTTCGGATCTCAAAATACACCAGGATGGAAGAAGACCACAATTTTAAGACCCTCTTCATCCAGAACCTCCATCCCACTGTGAATCACCACCTTGGAGTTACAGCTAACCCAAGGTCAAGCTCAATAAGTCAGCTGAGAGAGTTTGCACATTATACATTCCAAAAACAACAACAAATTTGCAACAAGCACGCTGAGCCTGCCACCGTGCTAGCTATCAGTGCTGCTTCTGACACCCTGGAGTTGTAAGAAGCCCCTCGCCCTACTCCATCTCCTACACCGCGATCACATGAAAATTCAAGATGTTTCTCCAACCGACCTCATCAAGGTCAAAACCAAACTAGGTCCTCTGGATCCCACTCAGGACCAACTTTGTGAAAGGCCAGATCCACTAGATAGATTGTGAGAATACAGTATGGACTCTCAAGATGACAGATACCGATATGAAGACAGGCGTAACCATGGCAAATGGTCTCCTCCGCCTCATCATAGAAGCTCAGAAGTAGAGACCAACCAGAAACCTTGGAAGAAGAAAGAAACTCCTACTTTCAGTAGAGAAGATATAGAAGCTGTCAAACATCTCCTAGCAAAGATTCAAAACAACAGAGAAGATATAACTGCTGACATCCTAGCTATCGCAGCTATGCCAACTCAGAAGAAACACTCTACACCATGAAGAAAAGGCAAAAAAAAAAAAAAAAAAAACCTCCTACAAATGGAGAAGAACCAAAGGAGCCAGTGCAGTCCAGTGCTGTTCTGGCAGCCCAACCACAAGCCAAAGACCACTCCTCTAAAAACAACATTTCACAAATCTGTGTCAAACCACCGGTTCCACAATTCCTGTGCGATTTAAACGAGAGGGGGGTGGCGCAAAAATTCTACCTTCCACTGACCTTTGAAGACGTGATGTTTCAGGATGCTCTTTTAGACACCGCCACCAACATCATTCTTATCTTTTTGACCAACTACATGTAGCTGCTAACCACACTCACAAAGATTTAAAACTGGAACCTTGTTCATTAGCCATTCAACCATATGCACTCACTAGCCCTGTCGGGCATGCCACTAATCAGAGTCTCCATTGGCCCCATGACCTTGACTCATCCGGTCTATGTGTCCAAACTTGACTCCATTCCATTGCTCGTCGGCAAAGACCTACTGAATCGCTTTGAGCCACTGATTGACTTCAAGAATCTCAAACTATGGGCTCAAACTCAACACCCTCACCCATTTGACCTACCAAGGACAACTGAATCACAGTGCTTTGTTCTTGACACTTCAGACACCCCGAATCTCACGCAACTAGTACTTCTGGAACAACTGAACCCAATTGAAAGCGACCACAAAAACCAAGGTGAACACTGTCCTCAAGAAGTCAAAGGTCACCTTCAAACACAAGGTCAAGACAAGGAATCGAATGACCTTGAGAACTCACTGGCCGAGCAAAAAGCTTCACATGGCCCCCTGTGTACCTTTGGCTCAACGTTGGTATCACCTTCTGAATCTCACCCACCCACCCCCCCTGTGGCCTGCATGGTCACAAGAGCCACATCAACCGGCTCCCTGGACCCTCTGCAACCTAAGGGTTCTGCATCGGTGGACCCACCTTTTCTGAACATTAGGCACGCATCTACTCAACCCTGTGGCCCCATGATCCATAAAACTGTCAAACATTGGTCGGACCCGACCGTACACACGCTCCCTGCATCACATTTCTCGAATATACAGAAAATGAAAACACTTCCTGAGATGCGACCTTCTCTGCAGCTATGCAATGGCACTTGTACTCCTGCTTTCGACAAACAACCATCTCCACCACTCGTAGTTCCTCGCAACAAGAGGGGGGTGATGACTATCAATGCCCATGACCTTCCAGCTGCAGAACACAGAGGCGTCAAAATGATGTACACTGCTCCCAAGGCCACATTTCAAAAACACTTGGACAGATCCACCAAATGACACAAAGCCTACAACAACCAAAAGCCTCAAGGTGGGGACAAGGTCTTCCACTACGCATTTGTACTGTAAACACAACAAATCAATCTACAGGCTGGGAAAACTGCTTCTAAATTCCTGCCCGGGTGGATGGATCCATACGTTGACAACAACAGACTTTGGCCACTTAAGTACTAAATTCAGGACCACATTTTCAAATGGGCCCATCACCAATCAGAGTAAACTTTACCAAAACCTCATGGGACTTGTCGGGGACAACACTGTCACAGTAAGTCCATAAATAAGATTAAAATCAGGCCTGTGTCCAAGAAATAACCGTTAGCTAACTATTAGCTTCAGGTACACTTGATTGCATTTCTCCAAACAAAGAAGCTCAAATGTAATTGGTTCAGCTCAGTTTTCATGAAATTCAGTGAAATTCTGCCACACCTGAGAAAATCTTCCCTTTGTTTCAGGTTTGGGGATGGTCTGCCTGAAGAAGGAGAAGAATTCTCTGCTCTCACATTTTTTCTATTTTTCTGAAGTACGTCCAGAGTCTTCCATGCTCTGTGAAAATTCTTTTTATTTTCTTTAAAGTTCATTTTTCCTTATTTTAATCCTTTTCTTTAAATCACCGTGTAAGAAGATTGTTTTGTTGTTGTTTTTTTCTGAGCTTAAACCAACTCATGCAAACCACAATTCATCAGAAGAAATAGATCTGTGGCTTGTGTTTGTCTCAGTTTGGCTTTCTGATGGGACTTTGTACAATAAACAAATTCCTTTTCAGTGCATAAGAGGATACCTCACCCAGCTTGCTGAAGAACAGCCCAATTGCAATCTCAGGAGCACGGCCTTGTGGGAGAATCTATCTGCATCTCCATCAACAGAATCCACGGACATCCAGCTGAATCAAGGTTGGCACGTGGGGGCCCTGCTGCCACCAGGGACGTGATCTGACTCTGTGGCTGACAGTCTGTTGTTCAATTTAAACTTAATTCTGCAGAATATTCCTGGTGTAAGTTCTTTAAACTTAATTTCATGCAAACTCTTATCAGAATTTCAAAATGCATTTTGTCTTTTCAGTAATTTCAGTTTCTTTTCAGAGTAACACCAACTGTCCTTTTAATAAAATAGTTTAATCATCATTTTCTTCATAAAGTTGCATCCACTTTTCTTAACCAATGTTATTTTATGGTTTTCCAATTTCTAACTAACTAACTAACTAACCTGCACTTATATAGCGCTTTTCTAGTCACAAAGACCACTCAAAGCGCTTTCATTAATACTAACCCTCTATTCTAAGGGCCTATAGGAAACAAATATCTAAGGACAATTTAGAACAGCCAATTAACCTAACATGCATGTTTTTGGCATGTGGGAGGAAACCGGAGAAATCCCGGAGTAAACCCACGCAACACGGGGAGAACATGCAAACTCCGCACAGATCACTGTTGGTCGGGGGCTGGGATCGAACCCACGATCCCACAATCCCCACAATCCCCCGGCCAAGGGTAAACTGTGCTGCCGCAGTGCTAACCACTGCGCCACCGTGCAGCCGAGGAATTTCCAGTATGTTGCCAAGTTAACTATGGTTTCTTTGGTCCCACAAATGTTTGATTCACATGTGATGCTCAGTAACGCAATAACTGTCTATGATACCCATGATACATGCTGAATTCTTTGTTTTAAAAACATCCAAATGTGTTAACCCATTCTGACATTTCTTATTAAACTGTTGAAAGACATATGGGAGTTATTGTTTGATTTAATGTCCATCTTCTTGATTATAAGCAGACAAGAACTCACAAGGGTTTTTTGAGACTGATTCATAATTGGTACAATATAAAGCATTGTTAATAAAATTACCCATTATGTGGACTGGTGCCCCAACAAGCATGTTTGTGGAATGAAAGGAAATTTTCATCCCTACTCACATTCATATTTACATTAATACTTGTACCAACAATAAAACACCTAAAAAAAACCATTAACAACAAATTCCTACATTACGTAGGGATGTGAAAGAATGGGCTGCAGCGCGCATTGCATGCCAGCGGGCCAAAGTGCCCAAGTACACCAAAGCCCCACTTGAGCCGTTTCAGATTCCAACCAGGAGGTTCGACCACGTACACGTGGGCCCCCTTCCACCGTCACAGGGGTTCACACACCTTTTAACAATCATGGACCACACTACGCGTTGGCTGGAGGTGGTTCCGCTAAGTTCCACCACGTCTGCCGAGGTAGCCCGCGCGTTCTTGTCAGCTTGGCTCGCACGGTTTGGATCCCTGTCGGACATCACTTCTGACAGGGGTCTGCAGTTTGTTTTGGAGCTTTGGTCTATGATGGCCAATAGCCTGGGGGTCAAAATCCATCGCACCACCACGTACAATCCACAGGCTAACGATTTGTGTGAGTGTTTTCACAGGTCACTTATTAAAGCAGCGCTCAGCGCCTCACTAACGGATGCAAATTGGGCCGACCGCCTACCTTGGGTTCTATTGGGGTTGCACCCCGCACCTAAGGAAGATGTGGCAGCTTCCCCGGCAGAAGTCGTTTTTCTCAGCCATTGTGGATCCCAGGAGAATTTTTGCCCGAGAGCCCTGTGCCCCGGACCATCCCACCCTCGCGCCTTTTTTCCCGGTACAGGGGCTGCCAGCGTTCCGGGCCCAACGCACCATTGTTTTCCCCGCACTTTTGTTCCAAAGCGTTTAGAGAATGCCAAGTTCCTTTTCATCAGGCACAACACTCACAGAACCCCGCTGCGGCCGCCGTACGATGGCTCGTTCAGAGTGTTGGAAACTGGGGAGAAGCATTTTGTGTTAGACTTGGGGGTGGGGGGGGTAAGGAAACTATCTGCATGGAAAGGCTGAAGCCCGCTTATGTTGTGGCAGATGAACAGGTGGTGCTAGCTCAAGTTCCCCAGCACAGGCACCCACCCACAGCAGTCCGCAGGTTAGTGTTTCCCTAGCAGAGAATGGTTTTCACAGAACTAACCCTTTTCCCTCCCCACCCTTCCCCCCTCCAGAGACCAACCTTCTTTCCCATCCACCTCAACAAGAAGGCGCTTGTATTTAAACAGTCCTTTTTATCACGCTGTTCACATTTTAACATCATGAGACCAAGACGACACCTAACAATTGATCAACAGCATCTTGCCATTGTGAGGTTTCAAACAGGATGTTCTCACAAGGAAGTGGCCACTGAGCTTAGAGTGTCACAGAGTGTCATCAGCAGGTTGCAACAGAGATACAGAGAGACTGGAAGAGTCAAAGAAAGGCATAGACGTGGACGTACTTTGTCCACATCCCATGCTGTTGACCGCTTCATTGTGAACAGTGCCGAACCAGATGATGAATACCACTCAACTCCAGGCACATTTAATGGAGGTGAGAAGCACCCAAGTGTTACATCAGACCATTCAAAACCATTTACATCAGCATGGTATGCATGCTAGATGACCTACAAGGGTAACTGACCACACCACCAGGCACAGGCATCATTGTCTTGCATGGGCCAGGGAGCATTTACCCTGGACAAGGGACCAGTGGGCCTCAGTGCTGTTCTCCGATGAAAGTCAATTCACGTTGAGCAGAAATGATGGCCGCCAACGATGTTGGAGATGTCAAGGAGAGCATTATGCATCGGCTACTGTTGTCACCAGATGCGACTTTGGTGGTGATGGTGTTACAGTCTGGGCAGGTGTATCAAGTCAATACAGAACTGCCCTACACCTTGTGAATTGTACAGTAACAAGCTGATACTACCTGAATAATCATTAATCTAGTCATTGTGCTCCTGCATGAACAACACAGGCCTAATTTCATCTTCATGGACGACAATGCTCCAGCTCATCGAGGTTGCATCATTAGGGAACGGATGCTGGAGGCTGGGGTACTTCAAATGAAGTGGCCTGCACTGTCTCCAGACCTGAATCCCATAGAAAACCTATGCAATCAGCCGAGACGCCGTGTAGAGGCTCAAAACCTTGCACCCCACAACCTCAATGACCTGAGGGCCACCCTTCAAGAAGAGTGGAATGCCATACCTCAGCAGACAATAAGTCGACTTGTGAACAGCATGAGATGTCGTTGTCAAGCTGTAATTGATGCTCAAGGGCACATGACAAGTTAGAGACAATAACCCTGTTTACATGGTCATGAGTAAACTGATTACTGGAGTAAACCGATAAAGGTAATACACAACTTATGGTGTTTACATGTACCAAGTAAACAGTGGGCAAATAAACTAGGTGTGTTAACCCATTTTCTCATAAACCGGTAATGGCCTTTAACTGATAAAGGTAATTGGATTACTCTGTTTACATGACAGTTTGAATAATCAGGTAACTCCAGAAAGCTGATTATAATTGGTCTACTTGTGATCATGTAAACAGGGTCAATGACATTTTTTGTTGTGGTATACCCACCACTGTTAGTGGCTTTTGTCTCAATAAACTGTTTGAGATTAGGAAACCATCACTGCATGCTTCTACTTTAATGCTCTACTTTCATGATATAACATCACTGTAGCGTGAACTTTTTACATTTTCCATAAATTTCCCCTGAAAGTGAAATATCTCTAACTTTTTGAGAGTAGTGCACGCACGCACGCACGCACGCACATACACACACACACACACACACACACAGAGTGGATATAAAAAGTCTACACATTCCTGTTCAAATGCCATGTTTTTGTGATATAAAAAAAATGAGACCAAGATACAGTGGGGAAAATAAGTATTGAACACATCATTTTTCTCATAAAACATATTTCTGATGGAGCCATTGACCTGAGATTTTCACCAGATATCATTAACAACCCAAGTAATCCATACATACAAAGAAATCAAGGCAGCTGTGTTCACAAAACAAGTTATATTTAATGCAATAGTAAATATTGTGGAGTGTGTAATTGACGAGACAGGTTTGTCTCAAGGCAGTTTATTACACGTCTCCAACATGAGCATAGTAGAAAGAGGACATCTCAGAAAAAACTCGTCCCTTATATACCCAGGTCTCCCCACAGCTCACAAGTCACATTGCATTCACATTGCATTCACATCAAAGGTAACTTTGCTTTTCCTCTTTAATCCCTTGGCATCCCCCTCACAGTCTTTGGCCCACAAAGGATCCTCCAAGCAGTCTCTTGGCACACAAAGGATCCTCCAAGCAGTCTCTTGCATATAAAAGATTACTCTTTCACAGCTTCCTGTTATCTCCAAGGAAACTCTGCACTTTGTTCTTATCTAAGATGTGAGGCATTATGCAAGGCATTAAGTAAGTCACATGTGTGGCTACACCCCGCCCCCCCAAACATTTTAGATCGAACAAAAGAACAGCAGTCTGCATGCTGTGATAGAATCATTACACATCAATCCCCATGCTGCTTGGGCTTCAGTCTTCTCCCGTATCTGCTGTAACCAGGATTCGCCGCCTCAGCGGCGCTGTCATGCTGGGGAACTGCTGTCTGGGGGTGAAAACCTTTTGTCAGTCCCTGCGGGTGTTCTGGGGAAACTTTACTCTGGGAAGCTCCTCGTGGGGGTCTTCCACGCCGAGGGGCCCTCGCCAACAGCACTTGCTCGTCCGCCACCACAAAAGCAGGTTTGAGTCTGTTTAAGCCAACCTTTTCCCTCCTACCCCCCAAATCTAGCAAAAAATGCTTGTCCCCCGTTTCCAGCACTCTGAACGGTCCATCATAAGGCGGTCGCAATGGGGGGCGATGTGCATCGTGTCTGACAAAAACAAACTCTGCGTTTTTCAAAGTTTTAGGTACAAAAACGTGCGGAAAACTGTGGTGGGCAGGGCCCGGCAGCATGCCTGTCTCAATGCTACGCTGCAACAGCTGAGATGGGGAGCTGCCCGGCGCAGGATTATCCGGGAGAAACTCCCCGGGCAACCGAAGTGGCTGCGCAAAAACGAGTTCGGCTGGGGAAGCCTCTAAGTCCTCTTTAGGCGCAGGACGTAACCCCAATAAAACCCACGGTAGCTTGTCTACCCAATTTGCATCCGTCAGTGACGCTCTGAGAGCTGCTTTCAATGACCTGTGAAAACGTTGGAATAACCCATTAGCCTGTGGATTGTACGCGGTTGTACGGTGAATTGTGACGCCTAGGCTGCGGGCCATTGTTGACCAAAGTTCGGAAACAAATTGAGGGCCTCTGTCAGACGTAATGTCCGACGGGACTCCAAAATGCGCCACCCATGCTGTTACAAACGCGCATGCCACCTCCTCGGCTGTGGTTGACGTTAAAGGAACCACCTCCGGCCAGCACGTGGTGCGGTCCACCATTGTCAGAAGGTGCGTGCACCCCTGTGATGGCGGGAGGGGACCCACGAGGTCCACGTGAACGTGGTCAAACCTCTTAGCCGGGATGTGAAATGGCTCCAAGGGAGCTCTCGTGTGTCTGTGTACCTTGGCTCGTTGGCACGCCATGCAAGCTGCCGCCCACTCTTTAACTTGTTTGCGGAGGCCCGGCCACACAAATTTTTCTGCTACCATTTTGACTGACGCGCGCACACCCGGGTGCGCCAAAGAATGAATCAAGTAAAAAACACGGCGGCGCCGCACTGCCGGTACCATGGGACGCGGTCTCCCTGTGGAGACATCACAGATTAGAGGGGGCATACCGTCTTGCAGTACCCTGCTCTCCAGCCTTAACCCTGTTGGTCCAGAGTGGAGCGCGCGCACATCCACGTCACTAACCTGCTCCGCGGCCATGGCTGTATAATCTATCCCCACGCGGACGGGGGCAGCCACTACATTCAGTTTACCCGACACGTGCTGAATATCGGTAGTAAACTCTGAGATCGCGGCTAGCTGCCTCTGCTGCCGGCCCGACCACGGTTCTGAAACTTTGGCCATCGCAAATGTTAGTGGCTTGTGGTCAACGAACGCGGTGAAACAGTGCCCTTCTAGCCAGAACTGGAAGTGGCGAATGGCCAAATGGAGAGCCAGCAACTCCCTGTCAAACGCGCTGTATTTACGTTCACTATCGCACAAGGTTCTGCTGAAAAAGGCGAGTGGCTGCCAAGCCCCGGCTACATGCTGCTCCACGACCGCCCCTATGGCCACATCTGACGCGTCAGTGGTGAGCGCTATGCGGGCCGTTGGGTCTGGATGTGCCAACAACGCAGCGTTTGCCAGGGCTGTTTTGACTTCTGAGAACGCTCGCTCCCACTCCGGGGACCACTCGATCTTATTCGCTGGTTTCTGTTTTTTGAGCGTGGCATACAGTGGTTGCATGAGTTGCGCTGCACGGGGGAGGAAATGGTTATAAAAATTCACCATTCCTAAAAACTCCTGTAACGCTCTGTCTGCGGCCGGGGGAAATCTGCTACCGCGCGCACTTTGTCAGGTAGCGGAACCGCTCCTTCGGGGGAGACGCGGTGTCCTAAAAAATCGATCTGCATCACCCCGAACTGACACTTCGCTGGGTTGATTATTAACCCGTGCTCTCCCAACCTCCGGAAAACTGCCGCGAGGCGGTTTTCGTGTTTGTCTTCGGACACGCTGGCTACCAAGATATCGTCTAAATAGACGAATATGAAAGGGAGATCGTGCAGCACCGCATCCATCATGTGTTGGAACGTCTGTGCAGCCCCTTTAAGCCCGAATGGCATGCGCAAAAACTCGAACAGACCAAATGGAGTTATCACCGCTGTTTTGAGTATGTCCTCAGCGCGCAGTGGGACTTGGTGGTAACCGCGGACCAAGTCTATTTTAGAAAAAACGTGCGCCCCTGCCAAATGAACGGAAAAATCTTGGATATGAGCGATTGGGTAGTGGTCATGCGCTGTGGCGTTGTTCAGCCTGCAGAAATCCCCGCAAGGTCGCCACGAACCGTTAGCTTTCGGGACCATGTGTAGCGGGGAAGCCCATGGGCTATTCGAACGCCTGATGATGCCCAACCTCTCCAGGTTGGCGAACTCCTCGCGCGCTATGGCCAGTTTAGCTGCGTCCAAGCACTGAGGTTTTGCAAAAACGGGCAGCCCGGTGGTGGTAATAAAATGTTCCACCCCGTGCTTAGCGACGGCTGCCGAAAATGTGGGGACCGTGAGTGCTGCGAACTGAGTGAGCAGTGTGTGGAACTTATCGCTTGCAGCTGTGACGTTGGCTTGTGCTGTTGGCCGGGCCCCTTGAGCTGTACAGGGAATAGAATCAAAAGAAAGTGCATTAACCAGGCGCCTGTTAGCGACATCAACCAACAAACCATGTGAGCACAAAAAATCAGCCCCCAATATATTGAAATTCAATGCTGCTACGACAAAAGTCCACTCAAATGTACGGCCGTGTAGAGACAGAAGCAGAGTCCTCTCACCAAAAGTCTTAATCTCTGAGCCGTTCGCTGCTGCCATCTCGGGGCCGCTGGACTTTGCCAGCCGGTCAGCGTAGGAAGGCGTGATGAAACTCAACTGGGCGCCTGTGTCCACGAGGAAATGCCTCCCCGAGCGTGCGTCCATCAAGTAGAGCAGCTTGTTCTCCTCCCCGAGGGCCGCAGCTGCTACCGACCCCCGGTCTTGGCGTTTCCCGAGCGCTTGAACTGGCACGGTGGTACACATTTGCGTGCCTTCTCTGCAAAGCGGCGGTGGTAGAAACAAAGGGTGTCTCCTCCGCGTTCCTTGGCCCCCGCCGCTGCCGTCGTCGGTGGCTCTGATACCGCTGTCGATGGCTCCCCGCCCTCTCCGGCCGTCGCGCCAAGCTCCGTCGCTGCTGCCGTGGCCGTGCGATCTCTGCTGGCCATGACAATCCGATTCGCCTCCCGGGCCACCCTCATTTCATCTTCAGCATCTTGGTAGTCCCGCTTGGCCAACAACGGCGAACTGGCCAGGGCCGCTCTCGTCGCTGACGGCAGGGTCCTGAGGAAGAGGTGGGTAAAGATGAAGTGGTCATCGTCCGAGCCTTTCAACCTCAGCATCTTCTCCATCAGGTCAATGGGCGTGCAATCTCCCAACTCGGTCAGCGCCAGGAGTCTCTCTGCTCTTTCCTCCACCGAGAGTGTGTAGTGCTGGATGAGTGCGGCCTTCAACGCGCCGTATTTGTCGCTGGCTGGTGGCTGCTCCAGAAGGCTCTCCACATGCTGAGCCGTGTGGTTGCCGAGCTTTGCGATCACATGGTAGAATTTCGTGTCATCTACCGATATTCCCCGGAGGCGAACTGTGCCTCAACCAGGTGGAACCAGGAGCGCGGGTTGTGCTGCCAAAAGTCCGGTAGCTGGACCGTAACGGCATACGCTTGGCTGGGGACTCCCAACGCGGCTGGCCCCGGGGAATTCTCCTCTTGCTGCATGCTACGTCTTGGGTCACCAGTGTGGAGTGTGTAATTGACGAGGCAGGTTTGTCTCAAGGCAGTTTATTACACGTCTCCAACATGAGCATAGTAGAAAGAGGACAACTCAGAAAAAACTTGTCCCTTATATACCCAGGTCTCCCCACAGCTCACAAGTCACATTGCATTCACATCAAAGGTAACTTTGCATTTCCTCTTTAATCCCTTGGCATCCCCCTCACAGTCTTTGGCCCACAAAGGATCCTCCAAGCAGTCTCTTGGCACACAAAGGATCCTCCAAGCAGTGTCTTGCATATAAAAGATTACGCTTTCACAGCTTCCTGTTATCTCCAAGGAAACTCTGCACTTTGTTCTTATCTAAGATGTGAGGCATTATGCAAGGCATTAAGTAAGTCACATGTGTGGCTACAATATAACTTATTATAACTTACACAAAGGGAATAAGTGTTGAACATGCTTGGTGAAATTCATTTAATATTTAGTAGAAAAGCCTTTGTTGGTAATAACAGCTTTCCAGGCACCTCCTGTATGAAGAAACTTGGCACAGGCATTGTTCAAGAGTGATTTTAGCCCATTCTTCCACATAAACTCAAATTTTGAAGGTTCCATGGGTGTCTTCTATGAACTCTGATCTTCAGTTCATTCCATAGATTTTCAATTGGATTCAGGTCCAGTGACAGACTGGGCCATTCTAGCAGCTTTATTTTCCTTCTCTGGATCCAGTTGACAGTTTGCTTGGCTGTGTGTTTGGGATCATTGTCTTGCTGAAACATCCACCCTCATTTCATCTTCAGCATCTTGGCAGATGGCAACTGGTTTTTATCAAGGATGTCTCTGTACATTTGTCCATTCATCTTTCCTTCAATTATATGAAGTCTGCCTGTACCATGTGCTGAAAAACATCCCCACGCCATTATGGGATGTGCAGTGCCATTCCTCCTCCAAACATGCTGTGTGTTGGGGCATCCAACAAGTTCAATTTTGGTCTCATCTGACCAGACTACATTTTCTCAGCATTTTACTGGTTTGCCCAAATGTTGTGTAGCAAACTTTAAATGAGCTTCACCATGCTTTTTCTTCAGCAATGGAGTCTTGCGAGTTGAGCGGGCATAGAGCCCATGTCAGTTAAGTGCATTACTTATCATTTTCTTTGAAACAGCAGTACCTCCTAACTCCAGGTCTTTCTGGAGCTCTCCACGAGTGGTCTTTGGGTCTTGGATAACTCTTCTAATAATTTGTTTGACTCCTCTTGTCAGAAGTCTTGCAAGGAGCTCCTGGTCATGGCCGGTTTATGGTAAAATTATGTTCTTTCTGTTATGTATGGTAAAATACCTTGGGTGAAGGATGACGCAAGATGACTGGACGAACACAGCTTTATTAAAGATGTTGAACAACTGTAACACAGTAGGCACCTGGCAGAGGGCACCCGCTAAAAAGGCCACAATATGGATGCCCTCTGCTATATATAGGGCGGTGCAGCGATGTGACAGAAGTGCACATCACTACACCGCACTTCACAATAATGTGCTGGAACACTACATTACATTCTCTCCCCCCTTTAGAAAAGTCCAAAACCATGCACACAGCTGAAACCCTCCCCAAATTTGGGACCCGAATCATACACTAACCTAACAAAAAACAATGTACTAAAATAGCCTAACACATTCATACAACACAACCTAAAATAGGGCTGACGGGTGGACTACTGTGCAGCCCGCACGGTGGGGTGGATTATTCTGCCACCCAATAAACTAAAAAGAGTCCATACATAAACTAAAATTACAAGCTGTGCTCCTAAACTAAAAATATATATACAAAATAATCCCATTTTACAATACACATACTGTACATTAAAACACAAGAATTATAAACACACAATTATTTACAGCACTGTTCCTTGGGTAGGAGGAGTAGAACCAGCCTGGGGGGTGGGGCAGGGCAGCCCCTCAGCAAGCGCACCCCTGGAAGCAGAAGACCCTTGGGATGATGATCGATCTTCCGGAGATAGAGCCCCACTTCTGCACCACCGACTCTGGCTCTCATCCAGCACCATCACCTGGAGTCTCTTCCCAGACATGCTGAAGCTGATTAGCGTGCCTCGCCAAGCCATCGGACAACTTGTCGTGTTTGGAGGAGAAAGAACACCATACCTACTTTGAAGCATGGGGGTGGAAACATCATACTTTGGGGCTGTTTTTCTGCAAAGGGACCAGGACGACTGATCCGTGTAAAGGAAAGAATGAATGGGGCCATGTATCGTGAGATTTTGAGTGAAAACCTCCTTCCACCAGCAAGGGCATTGAAGATGAAATGTGTCTGGGTCTTTCAGCATAACAATGATCCCAAACACACCGCCTGGGCAACGAAAGAGTGGCTTCGTAGTAGTAGTAGTAGTAGATTAGTTTATTTGACAGGGACAGTGCAATAAACATAGACAATTAATCAAAGACAATCAATCTGATGTGTTGCACATAGAGTGTATAGCTATTAGCTAATTTGCAACTCTTGTCCCTGGATGGGCTTTAGAAAAAAGAATCAAGTAAAGATGGGAAAAAAATAAATAAAAAATATACACAATAACCACATACATCAATGCAGAAAAATTATAAATACACAATTATAAATATTATAAATATTATAAATACACAAATATAACAGCCTGACTCACATTTAACATAAATATTATAAATATTATAAATACACAAATATAACAGCCTGACTCACATTTAACACATATAACATAACTCACATTTGCCTATTTCAGGCCTTCCTCCCTCCGTCACTCACTATAAACAAACACATTTATTCCTTCCCTTCATTCACTCTCACTTTGCAGACAATTAATTCATACATGAGTACATTCTTGTTTATTTTTCAGCCAGTTTTTAACATTTTTAGTGAATGTTTTAAAGTCCGTTATTATTTTAATTTCATTTGGCATTGTGTTCCAGATGTGACTGCCCTTTATAGAGAAAGCTGTTTGTCCAAATGTGGTTCTGCGGTGGAATATTTTACAGTTATTGTTAACAGAACTCCTGGTGGCTCTGCTGCTGTCCTGTCTTTGGACGAAACCAGCAAGTGGCTCGGGTGCTGATTTATGGAAACATTTGAACGTTAATTTCAGAAGACAGAGGTCAATGAAGCTCTCAAAACTCAATAGGTTGTATTTTTTTAAAACATTACAGTGATGCCACCTAATGGGCTTTTTGTCCAAGATTTTTAGGGTTTGATTATATAATGAACCTATATGTCTTATTGTGGAAGGGGCTGCTTGAGCCCAGACTGTCAAACAGTATGATATATGAGAAAAAAACCATAGAATGCATATACAGTGCAGCTGCTTCGTAAGGTATGTAATATCTAATTAATTTAAAGCAGTTCAGATTTTTTTTTACTGTTTTTGAAATTTTCTTTATATGAAGATTAAATTTGAGTTGAGGAGCTAGTACAATGCCAAGGTATTTGAATTCTGTAGCTAAACTGATGTCATGATCATGTATATTAACTTTAAAATGTTGCAGGTTACATTTTTTGATTGAAAAGCACATTGAGACTGTTTTCTGAAGGTTCAGCAATAGATGGTTCTTGAGGAGCCACTCTTGGACATCAACCATACTTGTAGACAGTACATCTGCAGCCTGTGCTGGAGTCTTGGCAGCTGTGTAAATAACTGCATCATCTGCATAAAGTTGGCATGTTGCAGCTGAGCAGTGTAACGGCAAGTCATTAATAAAAATGCTGAAAAGTAAAGGACCAAGAATGGACCCTTGTGGGATACCCATGCGGTTGTTTAAAAATGAGGATTTATCCTGGTGAACTTTTACACACTGTTCTCTATTCTGGAGATAAGATGCAAACCATTCTAATGTATTTGGGGAGAAGTTAAAAGATACCATTTTGGATAAAAGCAAACTGTGGTTTACAGTATCGAAAGCCTTTTTGAGATCTAGAAAAACAGCTCCTACCACATTACCCCTGTCCAAGGACTGTTTGACGTTTTCAATAAGGCAACAATTTGCTGTTTCTGTTGAGTATCCTGGTCTAAAACCAAATTGATGTGGATGAAGAAGTTGACTGTCTTGTAAGTAGTCTATCAGCTGTGTAGCTACAACTTTTTCAAGAACCTTAGATAGGACTGGTAAGATAGAGATTGGGCGGTAATTGCATATATCGTCTTTACTGCCTGATTTATGAACTGGTATGACGACAGCTTTTTTCCAGCTTTTTTCGTAAGAAGCATTTCAAGGTCCTGGAGTGGCCTAGCCAGTCTCCAGATCTCAACCCCATAGAAAATCTTTGGAGGGAGTTGAAATTCTGTATTGCCCAGCAACAGCCCCAAAACATCACTGCTCTAGAGGAGATCTGCATGGAGGAATGGGCCAAAATACCAGCAACAGTGTGTGAAAACCTTGTGAAAACTTACAGAAAACGTTTGACCTCTGTCATTGCCAACAAAGGGTATATAACAAAGTATTGAGATGAACTTTTGTTATTGACCAAATACTTATTTTACCAAGGAATTTACCAATTAATTCATTAAAAATCCCTAATGTGATTTTCTGGATTTTTTTTTTCTCATTTTGTCTCTCATAGTTGAGGTATACCTATAATGAAAATTGGAGACCTCTCTCATCTTTTAAGTGGGAGAACTTGCACAATTGGTGGCTGACTAAATACTTTTTTGCCCCACTGTATATATATAGTATATATACTGTATATACAGTATATATACTGTATATACTGTATATATATATATATATATAGTGGTCACCCAGCACAATGCAGACAGATACTATTCACACTCAGCAGGGATTGCATACGGACAGAGAACCCCTGGGGGGACAACCAGAACAATGGACTATTGTTTATACATCCCCGGATTAAGGAGAAAACATCCGGGTGTCAGTTGGTCATGTGATTGATATGTATTGACTGATATGTATATCAATATGCAAATGTGCCATGCATTCTCTCTCTGTTGGTATAACATGTATAAAAGAGCTTGCTATACATGCCTCAGAGAGCACGGCACACACAGCACAGCGCAGCACACACAGCACAGTGCAGCACACGCAGGACAACACAGCGCTCAGCGCTACAGTGTGTCTCATGATGTTGGAGGAAATAAAACTCTGAAACCTTCCAGCTCATTGCATCTCGCCTGAACTTATTTTTTCCTCCACACTGGTGACCCTTGACGAAGAATGGAACACGAGGCGAACACCCCGGAGATGACCCGGACGGGAAGCCTCAGCACGCAACATGGTGTGCCCCTCGCTTGATCTTTTACCTCCACACTGGTGACCTGACAAGGGAGAATGACAGTCTCCTCCCTCTCACCGCGCTGTGGACACAGAGGACCAGAGAACGCCTGCAACCTCTTCATCCTCACCAGAGCGTGCTCCCCGGAGCGGGCAGCGCTTGGACCGACACGCACCATGAACGGCGACACGAGCGAAACGAAAGAAGCAGCTTGAAAGGGGAAAACATCGACGCCGACTGCGTTGATTTTCACCAAGCTCCCCGACTCTGACTAAACTCCGGACAGCGGACCTCCCGCACACAGAAGCCCCGCATGCATACCGCAGGATTACGAGGACAGCGCAACTGCCAGTTATGTGGTGACGGCGCCAAGCACACACCACGCACAGAGATGAACCGGCTCCAGAGACTGATACAGCGTCCTCCGCCGCTGCACATGCCCGAGCAAAACGGCCGATCGCCACCCTCGGAACCTTCAGGGCTGCTCACGCACCTGGAGCACACGTGCAGCCCACACACACAATTAATTTTCAAAAGTTTCCATAAATCAGCGCCTGAGCCACTTGCTGGTTTCATCCAAAGACAGGACAGCAGCAGAGCCACCAGGAGTTCTGTAAACAATAACTATAAAATATTCCACCGCAGAACCACATTTGGACAAACAGCTTTCTCTATAAAGGGCAGTCACATCTGGAACACAATGCCAAATGAATTTAAAATAATAACGGACTTTAAAACATTCACTAAAAAGGTTAAAAACTGGCTGAAAAATAAACAAGAATGTACCCATGTATGAAATGATTGTCTGCAGGGTGAGAGTGAATGAAGGGAAGGAATGAATGTGTTTGTTTATAGTGAGTGACGAAGGGAGAGAGACCTGAAATAGGCAAATGTGAGTCAGGTTGTTATATTGTGTATTTATAATATTTATAATTGTGTATTTATATTGTATTTATAATCTTTTTTGCATTGATGTATGTGGTTATTATTTATTCTGTTTTCATTTTTTCTTTTCCTTATCCTTTTTTACTTTTTACTTGTTTCTCCTTTCTAAAGCCCATCCAGGGACAAGAGTTGCAAATTAGCTAATAGCTATACACTCTTTGTGCAACACATCAGATTGATTGTCATTTGATTAATTGTCTATGTTTATTGCACTGTCCCTGTGAAATAAACAAATAATCTAATCACACAGGACTTTGTATGGGTTTCTCAGCCACGGTGCACAAGGGGAATTTAGCCAGTTGCTTTCCCCGATGACTTTAGGGCTGCTTCCCGCACCTAAAAGCCAAACCACCTCACACCCTCACACAGCTGCAGTTGTTTCACAGCCGCTATGCATCCTCGGGGAATTTGGCCGCTCGCCTTCCCCACATCCTCGCTGGATCGAGCCACGAGAGGAGTCAGATAAAATGTTTATTTCACAGCCACTGTGGATCTCCGCCAGGTTTACCGGGAAAGTCCCTCACCATCGCGGATCCACACGCAATTTTTGCGCGGCCCAGATACCTTTGGCGTTCCGGGCAGGCACTCACTTACTCCCACCCCCTCCCCCTCCTCCTCCACAGCGCTTTTCCCGCACCTCACTCCCTAAAGCCGGACGATCGCTGTCTTGTTCCATTACACACAACGCACATTGGCCCGTGCGCCCACAATCCACGGCCGTTCAACGTGCTGGAACTCGGAGCGGAGCACACTTTTTTTTCCACCCACCCCCCGTCCCCCCCACGGACTGACATGCCCTCCAACAGTTCTACCGGATCTGGAGCCAAATGACGGGGGGGGGGGGGTCACAGCCCCTTCCGAGCGTTCTTGGGGGAGCCGTGTGGTCACCCAGCACAATGCTGTGGTCACCTAGCACAATGCAGACTGATACTATTCACGCTCAGCAGGGATTGCATATGGACAGAGAACCCCTGGGGGGACAACCAGAACAATGGACTATTGTTTATACATTCCCGGGTTAAGGAGAAGACATCTGGGTGCCAGTTGGTCACACGATTGATATGTATTGACTGATATGTATATCAATATGCAACCAGAACAATGGACTATTGTTTATATATCCTCAGATTAAGGAGAAGACATCCGGGCACCAGTTGGTCACGCAATTGATATGTATTGACTGATATGTATATCAATATGCAAATGTGCCATGCATTCTCTCTCTGTTGGTATAACATGTATAAAAGAGCTTGCTATACATGCCTCAGAGAGCACGGCACACACAGCACAGCGCAACACACGCAGGACAACACAGTGCTCAGCGCTACAGTGTGTCTCATGATGTTGGAGGAAATAAAATTATGAAACCTTCCAGCTTGTCGCATCTCGCCTGAACTTACAGTATTTGTTCCTCCACAATATATATAAAACATAAAAAGCAATGATAAAAGATTGAAACTTGGTTTTGGCTATAAATATGGGGACATAAAGCTCTTGCATGCCAAGTGTGCCATCTCTCTGTTCAATATTCTGCAACTGATGCTCTGAACAGATGCTACTGCACTGTTATAAGACTGACCACCAGCTAACTTTTAGACAGAAACATGTTCAAATGCATAACTGACTTCCAGCTCCCAACCAAGAAGATACCATCCCTTGTCATCTATATAAGCCTGGCAGACTGACTATATTTTCCAATAGGCCATAATTCTTTTAGGAATGCTGCCATGTGCCAGCACATTATTAGATCAAAACAAGCTCACAGAAGTGAAAGAAATTACAGCCAGAAGTGTAATCATAATCAGACTCTTTTTAAACATTGAATTGTTATTGTAGAGCTAAACTGAAACCAGATACACAAGGGATAAGGATAAGGACCTGTACATAGCGCTTTTCTAGTCTCAAAGAGCTTCACTAGTTGGGGGCGCTTGAGAGCACCGCATGGAGGAGACATCCTTTTTAGAAGCTCCTGAGTGCCAGATTTTAATTTTAATATTTTGACAGCCTTATTCCTTACTTTACTGGCCTTGGACATTTCCTTAACATAGGGGACCTTGCTACATTGGTACTATCGGGAGAGTATGTCGAAAAAGATGTCTTAACGAAGCAACTTGCCTCAACCAACCTCAGCTAATGCTAACAGCGCTAGCCTGGCAATCTATGCTAGTGGAGTGCCTCCCAGCAATCCCTCTGACGTCAACCGTGGAGATGAAGATGAACTACTGCTGATTCGGGAGAAAATCTCAAACAAGATTCTCAGCTGCATGAACAACAGGTCTGATAAATTGGACCAGACCCTGCAAGCTCTATAAACCACTCAAACGGAGCTACTTGAAAAGGTGGAATTCATGGAAGGGCAAATGTTGGAGCACAGTAACCATACAAGCTGCCTGGAAAAGGCATTGTCCACCATGAAAGAAGAAAACTACGCACTCAAACTCAAAGTAGATGACCTCCAAGGTCGTTCACGTCGCAATAACATCAAGAATATTGGCATAGCTGAAGGAGAAGAGAGGGGTAAACCAATGGAATTTGTGGTGGTGCTCATTCCAAAGCTCCTGGGTGAGGATAACTTCCAGTGCACTGTGATCGCTGACCGAGCACACTGCACCCTGAGACCGCCTTCTCCTGAGGGAGCCAGACTCCATGCCATCATTGCGAGGGTCCACTTCTATCGTGAAAGAGAGCTGATACTGCGGCTTCGGAGAATGCGGGAACTGGAATACAAAGGCAACAAAGGCCTCATTTTTCTGACTATACATCTGAGGTGATGCAACAACGATAGGAATTCAATGAAGCCCTTGGCAAGCTGCGGGAGCTTAAGATGGAGTGCTCTCTCCTTTTTCCTGCGAGGCTTTGGATCAAGCATAAGGACAAATTCAAAGTTTTCATGGCGCCGGGTGAGGCAATGACATTTTTGAACACTTTAAATACCACGTCATAAGAATTGTGATGTTTATTTGTTCGTTAAGGGAGTTCATTTGTCATTGAAATAACTTGTCGACACTCGGCAGTACTGTTTATTTTTTAAATGAGACTGTCAATGTGTTTCTTTTTTATTCTCAGTCAATTGTCCTGGCAGCAGAGTTGAGCCGGCGTTGTCTTGTTCTTTTTTTTTTTTTCTTTTTTTTGTAGGGGCGCTACCGGCTGTGCTGTGCACGAAGCGATCTCAGGCATATAGGGATATGTGTGCCACAATCGGGGAGACACTTATGGAGTGTGTGGGGAAGATGTTCATGGGCATGTTCAGGCGAGCTATTTTGCACCACAATGTGTGCTCTTTATGTAATAAGTTTCATTATTTTTTGTGTGAAGCTGGGCTGACGTCAGATCACTTTCATATCCAGATCAAATCATTCATTCATCTTCTTCCGCTTAATCCTTTTCGGGTCGCGGGGGGGCTCGAGCCTATCCCAGCATCTTTGGGCAGGAGGCAGGGTACACCCTGGACAGATCGCCAGTCTATTGCAGGGCCAACACAGAGAGTCAGACAACCATTCACTCTCACGTTCATACCTAAGGACAATTTAGAATCCCCAGTTTTGATGCCAATTAACCTACAGTAGTTTGCATGTTCTCCCCGTGTCTGTGTGGGTTTACTCCGGGATTTCTCCGGTTTCCTCCCACATACCAAAAACATGCAAATCAAATCAAATCAAATCAAATCAACCTTTATTGTCATATTGCTGTACATACAACTGTAGTGCAGGCAAGATGAAATTGTGTTTCTCTCGGCATCCATATAAGTAAAAAAAAAAAAAAAAGAACATAATTTAAGACACACTCATGCACACCCTCACCCCCCACCCCAACACAGCCATTCACACTTCCCTGAGACATACTTGAAAACTAACCAGAACTGTAATATACATATAATATACATAATGTCCATAGATGCAGTAGTATGTATGAGAGATTCCAGATCAACTGTTCAGCATCCTAACAGCTTGTGGAAGGAAGCTGTTAATCAGTCTGGTGGTTCTGCCTCTGATGCTCCGGAATCGTTTGCCAGATGGCAGAAGTTCAAAGTGTTTATGCAGAGGGTGAGAGTGGTCCTTGACAATGTTCAGTGCCCTGCTCCTACAACAGTTCTGAAAAAGTTCTTGGACAGAAGGGAGGGAAACTCCAATTACCCTCTCAGCTCCCTTAACTATCCTCTGCAGGGCTTTTTTGTCTGACATACTGCAGCTGGAGTACCATGTTGCAATGCAGTACGTCAGAACACTCTCCACCACACCTCTGTAGAAGGTCCTGAGGATGCAGATGGGGATAGAGGCCTGTTTGAGTTTCCTCAAGAAGTGCAGTCTCTGCTGGGCCCGCTTCCTGATCCCCAAGGAATTCTTGCTCCAGGTCAGGTCCTGCGAGATCTGCACTCCGAGGAACTTGATGTTCTCCACTCTCTCTACTAAACGGCCGCCGATGCTGAGAGGGACGTGTTCAGGCTGTGACCACCGGAAGTCGATAATCATCTCCTTTGTTTTGTCCACGTTGAGCACCAGATTGTTCTCCCTGCACCAGCCCTCCAGGTCTCTCACTTCTTCCCTGTACATTGATTCCTCATCCCTCTGAATAAGTCCCACCACTGTGGTGTTGTCCGCAAACTTAATAATCTGGTTCCCCTCATGTCTGGATACACAGTCATGTGTTAGAAGTGTAAACAACAGTGGACTGAGTACGCAGCCTTGAGGGGATCCGGTGCTCAGCGTGATAGAGTTGGAGATGTTATTTCCAACCCGGACAGACTGAGGTCTCTCAGTCAGGAAATCCAGGATCCAGAGACATGTGGCGGTATTCAGACCAAGAAGGAGTAATTTCTCCATCAGTCTCTGGGGAATAATGGTGTTGAATGCTGAAGTGAAATCAATGTACAGGAGTCTGGCGTAGGTGTCTTTCTGATCCAGGTGGGTGATGACAGAGTGCAGGGTAGTGACTATAGCATCCTCCGTGGAGCGGTTTGAACGATATGCAAACTGGAGCGGGTCATGTGATGCAGGGAGGCAGGCTGTGATGTGTGGTTTAACAAGCCGTTCAAAACACTTCATCACAATTGGTGTCAGTGCAACAGGACAATAGTCATTCAGACAGGACACAACTGGTTTCTTTGCCACCGGTACTATGGTAGAGGTCTTAAAGCATCTGGGAACGATGGCCTGACTCAGGGAGATGTTATAGATGTCAGTCAGGACATCCGCCAACTCGCTCGCGCAGTCTTGGAGCACACGTCCCGGGATGTTGTCCGGACCTGCAGCTTGACGTGGGTTGACCTTGGTTAGGGTCCTCCGTGTGTCCGCTGTGTTGATGGTGATAGCTGGTCCAACCGATGGTGGAGATGGGCCAGCCCTCCCTCTGATTGTTGGGTTTGATGCTTCAAAACGTGCAAAGAAGTTGTTGAGCCTGTCTGGAAGCGAAGCGTCATCATCATCGACCCCCTGCCTAGACTTATAGTCCGTCAGTGCCCAAACTCCCTGCCACATCCGCTTGGTGTTCCTAGTGCCACAGAGGTGTCCTTGGATTTTCTCCGCATAGGCGCGCTTCACCGTCTTAATTCCCTTTGAGAGCGCAGACCTGGCTGAGTGGAGGGCGATCCTGTCCTTCGCTCTGAAGGCTGCATCTCTGGCTGTGAGCAGCGAGCGCAACTCTGCAGTCATCCAGGGCTTATGGTTTCCCCGTGCAGTGATAGTCTTCACTATAGTGACATCCTCTGTGCACTTCGCGATGTAGTTGGTGACCGTTTCAGCATACTCCTCCACATCTGTCTTGTCTTCCTGGGAGGCTGCTATTTTGAAGACCTCCCAGTCTGTGTTCAGAAAACAGTCTTTCAGTGCTGAGGTTGCACTCTCTGGCCAAATCCTGATTTGTTTCACTCCTGGCCTGCTGCGCTTCAGTAAAGGTTTGTAGGCAGGCACCAGCATCACGGATAGGTGGTCAGAAAGGCTGAGGTGGGGGCGAGGTGTTGCCTTATAAGCATCTGTGTTTGTGTACACCAAGTCCAACATATTCTCTCCTCTGGTCTTAAAGTCTACACATTGTTTAAACTTGGGAAGCACAGTCTTTAAACTGGTGTGGTTAAAATCCCCTGCAACCACCACAAAACTGTCCGGGTGTGAAGTTTGAATTTCACTAATAGCATCGTGCAGCTCTCCGAGTGCCTCTTTAGCATTAGCTTTAGCATTAGCGCTCAGCGCTATGTAAACAGCAGCTACAAACATGTTGGTGAATTCCCTGGGCAGATGAAATGGCCGACAATTTATAATAAGGAACTCCGCCAACGGAGAGCAGTGTTTAGATACTAACATGGCGTTAACGCACCAGTTCTTGTTAACTTATGGCCCTTTTCCATTAGTATCACTTTGGCCTTACTCACTTCTACTCGACTCGCTTTCTAGCCTTTTCCACTGTACCCAGCACGGTTTAACAGGCGCTATTTTCGTGCCTGATTGAGGGCAGGGTACAACCGTGCTGAAGCGAGCCGAGATGTGACGTCAACAGACTGCGAGCCACTGATTGGTCAGGGCGTAGCGTCACGAAAGCGTCCGTCTTCAGTGGAATCTATATGACCGCCATTTGCAATATTTCACGGACTAACTCGGTTACGGAGTAAATACGATATTAATACAGACAGCGTTGTAGGTTTTGCGGAAATCTACACCGTGGTCCAACAAAGAGGTGCAGGGTTTTCTCTGCTTAGTGGCAGATCCACAGTGAGGAGCGACCCGCACCAATACAGATGCAGCCCAGCATAGAACCGGACTACGGACAAGCTGAAGACTAACATGACAGAACCATCGATGGTGAGTGATTTGTAATAATGTGCATCTATTCGCTTATTTATCCTGTTGGTGGTAAGCTCACTTTTTTTGAGCCATACTGCGCCGTCCTGTGCTGGCTAACGAGTGTTAGCTAGTAGCTAGCTAGTACCAACTGCTGATTCGCGCTTGTTTTCTCCTAAGTATTCACTTGTGAGAGCAAAACGATTAAATATGTTAATCCTGGTTAAAGTCCTGGTTTGTGTATGTGCTGCACTTTGGTGCTGCGCATTAAATTGTGTGCAATTTCATGCTAGAATGTGTTTCCACATGCCAGGGGTTAGCCTCCCTCAGTGTTTATATTGTGGATGCAGGTGAAGTTGAGCCCAGGAGCCGAAATCTCAACAATATAAAAGTGCTTTTTCAAACCAGTGATTTATAAAGTCATTCATATAATTTTCTAAAGCGTCAGAATAGACCCACACACCTATTCTGTGGATTTTCCATAAAAGGTGCTGGTGTAGCACCTTGGGAGAGCCAGATTTCTAGCATCTCAGACAGGAGACAGTGGATAAGCATGGGAGATCAAAGAGCAGGAGGCTCCTGGTGAGATAGCAGGAAGGAGTCAAGGATGTAGGGGGTTGAATGCAGTGTGATGCAAATGTCCTGTTGTGTGTGATGTAATGCCCTGAAACTGAAGAGGAGAGTCTCTGATAAAAAGTTCATTCTGTTCTGTGCTCGTGAGATGTGAGTGTGCAATAAATCATTTGAAATGTATCTGCTTCTGATTTCACACACTCCACACTGGTGACCCAAGACGTATTATGGAACACGAGGCAAGATCCCCGGAGCCGGCCCGGTCAGGAAGCTACAGCGAGGCGGCAGCCATCCCACAGACAGCCCGGACTGGAACCTCCAGCCACGCGTGTGCGGTTGCAGTCAAGCTACCGGATTTCTGGCAGCACAACCCGCGCTCTTGGTTCCACCTCACCGAGGCCCAGTTCGCCCTCCGGGGAGTAACGGCAGATGACACCAGATTCTACCATGTGGTCGCAGCGCTCGACGCCCGCACAGCTCAACAGGTAGCGAGCCTGCTCGATCAGCCACCAGCCAGCAACAGATACGAGGCGCTCAAGGCTGCGCTCATCCAGCGCTACACGCTCTCGGACTGTGAGAGAGCGGAGAGGCTCCTGACGCGGACCGAGCTAGGAGATGGTTCGGCCGTAGACCTGATGGAGAAGATGCTGGCGTTAATGGGCACGGACGACGGGCACTTTCTGTTTGCCCACCTCTTCCTCCGGAACCTTCCGACAGTAGCGAGAGCGGCTCTGGCCAATTCGCCGTGGCTGGCCGCGCGAGACTACCGTGCGCTAGCCCAGGAGGCAGACCGGATCATCATCACCACCAGGGCGATCACAGTCAACGTGGCAGCGACGGAGCCCAGCGAGATGACCAGAGGAGGCGAGGAGCCACCAATGGTAGCAGCAGCGGGGGCCAAGGAGCGCCAGAGAGACACGCTCTGATTTTACCACCGCTGCTTCGGAGAGAACGCATGCAGATGTGTGCCACCGTGCCAATTCCAGCGCTCAGGAAAATGCCAAGGCCGGGGGTTGGTAGCAGCAGTGACCCTCGGTGAAGAGAACAAGCTGCTCTACCTAACGGACGCACGCTCGGGGAGGCGTTTCCTCGTGGACACCGGAGCCCAGAAGAGCTTCATCCGGCCGACCTACGCTGACCGGCTGGCAAGATCTAGCGGCCCCAGGATGTTGGCAGCAAACGGCTCGGATATTAAGACCTTTGGTGAGAGGACTCTGCTCTTATCTCTACACGGCCATACATATGAGTGGACTTTTGTCATAGCAGCACTGAATTACCATATCCTGTGGGCTGATTTTCTGTGTGCACACGGTTTACTGGTTGATGTTGCTAACAGGCGCCTGGTTAATGCACTGTCCTTTGACTCTCTCCCCTGTATAGCTCGAGTGCAGCGCGTCCGAAGACGAACACGAAACCCACCTCACGACGGTTTTCCGGAGGTTGGAGGAGCACGGGTTAATAATCAACCCGGCGAAATGCCAGTTCGGCGTAACGGAGATTGATTTTTTGGGGCACCGCGTCTCTCCAGAAGGAGCGATCCCGCTGCCCGACAAAGTGCGCGCCGTGGCGGATTTTCCCCGGCCTCAAACGGTCAGGGCGCTGCAAGAATTTTGGGGAATGGTGAACTTTTATAACCGTTTCCTTCCCCGGGCGACGCAGCTCATGCAACCATTGTACGCCGCGCTCAAAAAACAGAAACCCACGGATAGGGTCGAATGGACCCCGGAGCGAGAGCGGGCGTTCTTGGAAGTTAAAGCAGCCCTGGCAAACGCCGCACTGCTGGCACATCCAGACCCGACGGCCTGCATAGCGCTCACCACCGACACTTCAGACGTGGCCATAGGTGCTGTCGTGGAGCAGCGCGTCGCCGGGGCTTGGCAGCCGCTCGCCTTTTTCAGCAGAACTTTGTGCGACAGCGAACGCAAATACAGCGCGTTCAACAGAGAGTTGCTGGCTCTCCACCTGGCCATTCGCCACTTCCAGTTCTGGCTGGAAGGGCGCAGCTTCACCGCGTTCGTGGACCACAAGCCGCTAACATTCGCGATGGCCAAGGTTTCAGAACCGTGGTCGGGCCGGCAGCAGAGACAGCTGGCTGCGATCTCAGAGTTTACTACCGATATTCAGCATGTGTCAGGTAAACTGAATGTAGTGGCGGACTGCCTCTCGTGCGCCGTGGTGGCCCCGGTCTGTGTGGGGATAGATTACGCAGCCATGGCCGCGGAGCAGATTAGTGATGCAGACGTGCGCGCGCTCCAGTCTGGACCAACAGGGTTAAGGCTGGAGAGCAGGGTGCTGCAAACGGCATGCCCCCCCTAATCTGCGATGTCTCCACGGGTCGCCCGCGTCCCGTGGTCCCGGCCGCGTGGCGCCGCCGCGTGTTTGAGTCGGTTCACACTCTGGCGCACCCAGGAGTGCGCGCGTCGGTCAAAATGGTGGGAGAGAAGTTTGTGTGGCCGAGCCTACGCAAACAAGTGAAAGAGTGGGCTGCAGCCTGCGTGGGGTGCCAACGAGCCAAGGTACACAGACACACGAAGGCTCCCTTGGAGCCGTTTCGTATTCCGGCTAAGAGGTTCGACCATGTTCACATGGACCTCGTGGGCCCCCTCCCGCCATCACAGGGGTGCACGCACCTCCTGACAATGGTGGACCGCACCACGCGCTGGCCAGAAGCAGTTCCGCTGGCGGCAACCACGTCCGCAGACGTAGCGCGCGCTTTTTTAACAGCATGGGTGGCACGTTTTGGAGTCCCGTCGGAGATTACGTCCGACAGGGGCCCTCAATTTGTTTCCGAACTCTGGTCTGCGATGGCCCGCTGCCTGGGTGTTACAATTCACCGCACAACTGCGTACAACCCACAGGCCAATGGGTTATGCGAGCGTTTTCATAGATCACTGAAAGCAGCACTCAGGGCTTCATTGACGGATGCAAATTGGGTAGACAGGCTGCCGTGGGTTTTATTTTGGTTGCGCTCCGCGCCGAAAGAGGACCTAGAAGCTTCCCCGGCAGAGCTCGTTTTTACACAGCCACTACGGCTGCCCGGGGAATTTCTACCAGATAATCCCGCTCCGGGCAGCTCCTCATCTCAGCTATTGCAGCATAGCGCAAACACAGGCACGGTGCCGGGCCCTGCCCACCAAAGTTTTCCGCGTGTTTTTGTGCCTAAAACTTTGAAGAGCGTGGAGTTCGTGTTTGTCAGACACGATACCCACCGCCCTCCATTGCGCCCACCCTATGATGGACCGTTCAGAGTGTTGGAAACAGGGGATAAGCATTTTTTGCTGGACTTGGGGGGTAGGAGGGAAAAAATTGGCACAGACAGACTCAAACCCACTTTCGTTGTGGCGGACGAGCAAGTGCTATTGGCTAGGGCCCTTCGGCATGGAAGACCCCCACGGAGAGCTCCCAGGGAAACGATTCACCAGAGCAGCCACACGGACAGACCGACGTGGCCCCCCTCCCAGCAGCCTCCCACCGGCACAACAGCGCCGTGGAGGCAGTAAAACCCAGTTACAGCAGATACGGGAGGAGACAGAAGCCCAAACAGCATGTGGACTGATGTTCTGTTGTTCTATCACAGCATGTGGACTGTTATTCTATTGTCCTATCTAAGATGCTGGTGGGGGGGGGGTATTTGTAGCACCTTGGGAGAGCCAGATTTCTAGCATCTCAGACAGGAGACAGTGGATAAGCATGGGAGATCAAAGAGCAGGAGGCTCCTGGTGAGATAGCAGGAAGGAGTCAAGGATGTAGGGGGTTGAATGCAGTGTGATGCAAATGTCCTGTTGTGTGTGATGTAATGCCATGAAACTGAAGAGGAGAGTCTCTGATAAAAAGTTCATTCTGTTCTGTGCTCGTGAGATGTGAGTGTGCAATAAATCATTTGAAATGTATCTGCTTCTGATTTCACACACTCCACACTGGAACAGTATTGTGCTGTTCCACCATAAATCCCTGGATTGATAATGTACTTGTAGATGTACAGAGTGGATCCTGCGGTGCTTGTCAGGGAAACAAAGCATTTTTGTCACATCCCACCACTGACTTTCACAAGTGTATTTCCCTAATACAGGTACATCTCCAAAAATTAGAATGTCATGAAAAAATTCAATATTTTTTGACACTCATTTCAGAAAGAGAAATCCATATATTATATTGATTCATTACACAGACAGTGATATATTTCAAGCGTTTATTTATTTTAATTTGGATGATTATGGCTTACAGCCCCTGAAAATCCCAAATTCAATTTGGCAAAAAATTAGAATATTACATAAATTAACTTTAAAAAATAGTTTTTAAATATAAATGTTGGCCGCTGAGGTGTTGGTTAATATGGCCTGTAGCCATAATCATCAATATTAAAATAAACACTTTCAATATATCACTGTCCCTGTAATGAATCTATACATGGGTTTCACTTTCTGAAATGAGTGACAAAAATATTGAACTTTTTCATGATATTCTAATTTTTGAGATGTGCCTGTATATGTGTTGAACTTTCTTGAACCTAACCACCATCCATTTCTGTCATTCGTCTAGGCAAGAGGAAAGCAGCCGCCCCACAATGGACCTCGTCACTGTGGAACGTACTGAAATCCTTTTCTTTTTTAGGTAAAGTGTCAAAACCAAAGTAGCACAATTTCCACTTAATATAAAAGGGACTGAACTGAGATTTATTTGATTGTGTGAGTATTAATTACAGAATAACTGAAAAAGAATGGCGCATCAACTGTAAAATTAACCGCTTGTTAATGTATTTATTTTTTCATCAGATCACTTGTGTGATCCTTTGTGAGTTATGTTCACAACTGTATCTTTTGGGGAATGGCAGTTGTTCAGTCATCAATATAATTTAGTTTATATGTGTAGTTTATAGCCTATCATCAACAAACTCATGCAGTAACAGGACACATTACAAATATTTGAGACCCATTGTTGTGCATCCTTTTATATTTTAGCAATAAAAGTACAAAACACCGCCCACACTTGAAGCCAGGGCAAGAAGAGACACTTTTACATTCAAGACAAACTTTTATTGATAACAACTCCATATTTTGACTGAGCAACTCCATACTCGGTGATGCACACCCTCAGTTAAAGTACTAGATTCCATTCAAGTGAATGTATTAATTCATTCTGATTGCTGAGGCCACAGTAAAAACAGATGATTTTAAATGTAACGCAGCCCTTGTAAAATCGACTTTACATCAGTGCAGCTACATGAAAATTGTGGTTAAATACAACAACGAAGTACTTTATATTCACATTGGAATTGTCATCGCTCCTGTATGGTGCATGTTTAGGGCGCACATATTGTATCCATATTTCCCACATATACCTAGTAGGCATGACGGTGCATATTTTGGAGGCTTCACGTCTTAATGGACAAAGAGGACCTGACCCTGCAGAGACCTACGGGAGGTGTGAAGTTGGTCTGGCAGGAGATGGGAAGTTGGAGAGAATGTCCCAGCAGGAGCCCCGGAGGCTAGAAGGATAAGAGACAATGGGGACGCCAAGGAGTCTTGGGGGCTGTATGTTTGCTAAAGGACTGTAGGTTGGGGGTGTGTGACTTGGGGAGAGTATAAGAACTGTGAAGGACGATTGTTCTGCCTCTTTTCGAGATTCTGTGATTGATAGAGGATGTAACCCTTCAATAAACCTATCCTGAGAAATAAACTCAGTCTCGTCTGTGAAAGGCATCCTCTACACTGGTGACCTACGACAAATTATGGCCGGTGGCGACAATCTTCCCACACCGGACTCTTCAGGAGCCAACCGGGTTAATGCAGCTACCACACTACAGCTGCCCAATTTCTGGCAACATAACCCGCGCTCCTGGTTTACCACTGTGGAGGCGCAGTTCCACCTTCGGGGAATTTCAGCAGACGCAACGAGGTTCTACCATGTCGTCGCGAAGCTGGACAGCCTCACAGTGCAGCGGGTGGAGAGCCTGACCAACCACCCGCCCCAGGACGACAAGTATGGTGCACTGAAAGCCACCCTCATTCGTGCTTTCACCCCCTCGCAGGGAGAGCGAGCAGAGAAGCTTCTGGCGCTAACAGAAGGCGAAGCAGACAGGCCGGCAGATCTGATGGCGAGGATGATGAACCTGAGAGGCGAAGACGACGACAATTTTATCTTTGCCCACCTCTTCCTCAGAACACTACCACCAGCAGTGAGAGTCACCCTGGCCAGCTCACAGCTGCTCAACAACCGTGACTACCACAGGCTGGGCCAGGAAGCACAGCGGCTCGTCGACGCCCATAGACGACACGCAGCCACGACGGCGGCAACGGAGCTGAACGTATCCCCGCGAGACGAGGGGAGACCAGAGGCCGCAGCACCGGACCCACTGACGTCAGCAGCGGCAGAGACCAGGAGAAGCGAAGCGGACGGCACCCTCTGCTTTTACCATCGACGTTTCGCCGAGAGGGCGCGCAGATGCATCCCACCGTGCCGATACATGCGCCAGGGAAATGCCAAGACCGAGAGTCGGTAGCAGCTGCTGCTCTCGGCGTGAAGAACAAGCTGCTTTTCGTGACGGACGCGAATTCAGGGAAGGATTTCCTGGTGGACACAGGCTCCCAGCTGAGTTTTGTCAAGCCTTCCTACGCGGACCTGCTGGCGCCTTCCAGTGGACCCCTGGTGCTAGCGGCAAACGGCTCGACGATCAAAACCTATGGGGAGAAGACGCTCCTCCTTTCCTTCCACGGTCGCACCTTCGAGTGGACTTTCGTCGTAGCTGCAGTTAGCAATAACATGCTAGGTGCTGATTTTTTGTGCTCAAATGGTTTATTAGTTGATCTTACTAATAGACGTATGGTAAATGCACTGTCTTTCCACTCTATCTCCTGTACAGCTCGGGTGGCCCCGCCTTCTGCACATCCCAATGTCACAGCTGCGGGTGGTAAGTTTCATGCACTACTCAATCAGTTCCCAGCACTCACGGTCCCAACATTTTCAGCGTCAGTAGCCAAACACGGGGTCGAGCACTTCATAACTACCTCTGGCCCCCCTGTTTTTGCAAAAGCTCAGCGTGCTGGCCATCGCGCGTGAGGAATTCGCCAACTTGGAAAAACTGGGCATCATTAGGCGCTCTAACAGCCCTTGGTCTTCACCGCTGCACATGGTTCCTAAGGCCAACGGCTCGTGGCGGCCTTGCGGTGATTTCCGCAGGTTAAATAATGCTTCAGCACACGACCGCTACCCGATTCCGCACATCCAGGATTTTTCAGCACATTTGGCAGGGGCGCGCATCTTTTCCAAAATAGATTTGGTGCGCGGTTATCACCAAGTCCCAGTCCGCGTTCAAGACATACCCAAAACGGCAGTAATAACCCCCTTTGGGCTTTTTGAATTTTTGCGCATGCCTTTTGGCCTCAAGGGCGCCCCACAGACGTTCCAACGTATGACGGATGCGGTGTTGCGCAGCCTCCCTTTCGTGTTCGTCTATTTGGATGATATTTTAGTAGCCAGTACATCCGAAGACGAACACGAACGCCACCTCACAGCGGTTTTTCAGAGGCTGACAGAGCATGGGTTAATAATTAACCCAGCGAAATGCCAGTTCGGGGTAGCACAAATCGATTTTTTGGGGCACCGCGTTTCTCCAGAAGGAGCGGTCCCGCTGCCCGATAAAGTACGCGTGATAACGGAGTTTCCCCAACCGCAGACAGTTAAAGCATTGCAAGAATTTTGGGGGATGGTCAATTTTTATAACCGTTTCCTCCCCAGCGCGGCACAGCTCATGCACCCACTGTACGCAGCACTAAAGAAGCAAAAACCTGCAAATAAGGTCGAGTGGTCCCCGGAACGGGAGCGCGCTTTCTCCCAGGTCAAGTTGGCCCTGGCGAACGCTGAATTATTGGCACACCCGGTGCCAACAGCTCGCATGGCGCTAACCACGGACGCTTCCGACGTAGCAGTTGGGGCAGTTGTCGAGCAACTGGTAGCAGGGAGCTGGCAACCGCTTGCGTTTTTCAGCAAAACATTGCGCGATAATAAGCGGAAATACAGTGCGTTCGATAGGGAACTTTTAGCCCGGCATTTGGCCATCCACCACTTCCAGTTCTGGCTGGAAGGGCACCGTTTCACCGCGTTTGTAGACCACAAACCATTAACATTTGCAATGGCCAAGATTTCAGAGCCTTGGTCGGGCCGACAGCAGAGACAGCTGGCCGCGATTTCGGAGTTTACCACCGACATTCAACACGTGGCGGGTAAACACAATGTAGTGGCAGATTGTCTCTCGCGTGCAGTTGCAACGCCAGGCCCCCAGGGGGCAGACACGGTGGCCGTGGACGCGGGCCAGGCTTGCGGCGCGGAAGCGCTCGCAGCCCCGGTCTGCGTGGGCTTAGATTATGGCAGCCATGGCCGCTGAGCAGGTTAGCGATGCGGATGTGCGCGCGCTCCAGTCTGGGCCAACAGGGCTAAGGCTGGAGCACAGGGTGCAGCAGATAGGTGTGCCCCCTCTAATCTGCGATGTCTCCACAGGGCGCCCCCGCCCCATGGTCCCAGCTGCGTGGCACCGCCGCGTTTTTGATTTAATCCATTCGCTGGCACATCCGGGGGTTCGCGCATCGATCAAAATGGTGGGAGAAAAATTCGTTTGGCCGGGGCTGCGTAAACAGGTCAAAGAATGGGCCGCAGCCTGCGCAGCGTGTCAAAGAGCAAAGATACACACGCACACGCGGGCCCCCTTAGAACCTTTTCACATCCCAGCCAAACGCTTCGACCACGTGCATATCGACTTGGTGGGACCCCTCCCGCTGTTGCAGGGGTTCACACACCTTCTAACCATGGTGGACCGCACCACGCGCTGGCCAGAAGCGGTCCCCCTGGCGTCAACTACAGCAGCAGATGTTGCGCGCGCGTTTTTAACGGCTTGGGTCACGCGTTTTGGAGTCCTGTCAGAGATAACGTCTGACAGGGGTCCCCAAATCGTTTCCGAGCTCTGGTCATCCATGGCACTCAGTCTGGGGGTGAAAATTCACCGCACTACCGCTTATAATCCCCAGGCCAACGGTTTGTGCGAACGCTTTCACCGGTCATTGAAAGCAGCCCTCAGAGCGGCTCTCACGGACACAAATTGGGTTGATAAACTTCCATGGGTTTTATTAGGGTTGCGTTCAGCACCTAAGGAAGATTTGCAAGCCTCTCCGGCTGAGCTAGTTTTTGCCCAACCCCTCCGGTTACCGGGCGAATTCCTTCCAGAGAACCCCGCACCAAATCGCCCACCCGCTCAGCTGCTGCAGAGTGACACGGGATCAAACACCCTCCCCTGCCCAGTTAATCACAGTTTCCTACGCGTTTTTGTGCCTAAGACCTTAAAGAACGCAGAATTTGTCTTTGTCAGGCACGACGCTCAGAGGCCAGGTTTAAGACTGCCTTATGATGGACCGTTCAGAGTGTTGGAAACTGGGGAAAAACATTTTTTGCTCGATTTGGGTGACAGGAGGGAATTAGTCTGCATTAACAGACTCAAACCCTCTTTTGTTTTGGCTGATGAACAAGTGCAGTTAGCCAGGAACCCCCATCGCGGCAGGCCGCCGGGGAGACACTGTTCTAAGCCTTCACAAGGATGTACTCACGACTCTAATCCACAGATGCAAGAAACGGCTACAGTCAGATCAAAACCTGCTTACAGCAGATATGGCAGGAGGTTGAAGCCCAAGCAGTCGGAAGTGTGATATGTTGTGCCATTTTCTGTTCTGTGTGATATGAGATGATTCTATGCATATTGGGGTGTACTTTGTCCTTATTTAGACGTTTGGGGGGGTTATATGGCGCATGTTTAGGGCGCACATATTGTATCCATATTTCCCACATATACCTAGTAGGCATGACGGTGCATATTTTGGAGGCTTCACGTCTTAATGGACAAAGAGGACCTGACCCTGCAGAGACCTACGGGAGGTGTGAAGTTGGTCTGGCAGGAGATGGGAAGTTAAGATAAGATAAGATAAGATAAGCCTTTATTAGTCCCACAACGGGGAAATTCCAGGATTGCAACAGCACAGGGATAGCAACACTCAGAGCAACAATCAGAAGGCAAGAAAAAAAACAAGCAAGCAAGAGCAGCTAATATACATATGTACATATTACTATAAAATATATATATACACACACACACAGACACACAGTGCAGAGCATTGTAGCTGGATGGAATAAATATATGACTATATGAACACACAGTGCAGAGCATTGTAGCTAGATGGAATAAATATGTAAATATATAAACACCCACAGTACGGAGCATTGCAGCTAGGTGGAATAAATATGCAAGTATATAAACACACACAGTGCGGAGCAATGTAGCTAGATGGAATAATATGTAGATATATAAAAACACAGTGCGGAGCATTGTAGCTAGATGGAATAAATATATAGATATATAAATATAAACACACCCAGTGCTGAGCATTGTAGCTAGATGGAATAAATATGTAAATATATAAACACACACAGTGCAGAGCATTGTTGCTAGGTGGGATGAAACAGCATAACCGTCTATTTAGTTATCCTACATGGTATGATTATGTGCCCATACATATTCTCACCCTCCATAGCGACCGGTATGTTCCTAGTTGTATGCCGGAGAGGACCATTGTGTAAGTCTATTGCATCTTTTGCATTCAAAAAAACTATTAGTTTGTTACGTCTTTTTGCTATCTCTGCGAGCAGCCCTGCTTAGGTTGTACAGTCTGACAGCCGTTGGTAGGAAGGACCTACGAAACCTCTCGGTTGTGCACCTGGGATGATGTAGTCTGCTGCTAAATGAGCTCCTCAGTGCATCCAGTATGTCCTGCATAGGGTGGAACTCGGACTCCAGCAGAGATGACAGTTTAGCCACCGTCCTTCTCTCTCCTATCTCCTCCATCGGATCAAGGCGCTGCCCCAGGACAGAGCTAGCTTTCTTAATCAGTTTGTTCAGTCTCTTCCTATCGGCTGCAGTAATGCCACTGCCCCAGCAGACCACTCCAAAAGTGATGGCTGATGCCACCACCGTGTCATAGAATGACTTCAGCAGCGCCCCTTGTACACCAAAAGACCTGAGTCTCCTCAGCAGGAACAGCCTGCGCTGTCCCTTCTTGTAGAGTGCGTCAGTATTGTGTGACCAGTCTAGTTTATTGTTCAGATGAATACCCAGGTACTTATAGGATGTCACCATCTCGATGTCTGTTCCCTGTATATTTACTGGTGCTGTGAGGGGCTGCCCATGCCTGCGGCAGTCCACCACCAGCTCCTTAGTTTTCCTCGCGTTGATCTGGAGGCAGTTCCGATGGCACCAGTCCACAAAGTCCTGGATAAGCCCTCTGTACTCAGCTTCATCTCCGTTGGAGATGAGACCAACGATCGCAGAGTCATCAGAGAACTTCTGTAGATGGCAATGTGTTGTGTTGTGTGAGAAGTCCGCAGTATAAAGAGTGAACAGGAAGGGAGCCAGCACCGTTCCCTGGGGGGGCCCCCGTGCTACTAATGATCGTGTCGGAAACACAGTCCCGGGTTCTCACAAACTGAGGCCGGTTCGTGAGGTAGTCCAGGATCCATGATGACAGGTGCTGGTCCACCCCTGCGCGCAGCAGCTTGTCCTTCAGGATCATCGGTTGGATGGTGTTGAAAGCACTGGAGAAGTCAAAGAACATGATCCTCACCATATTCCCGGGCTTCTCCAGGTGGGACACAGAACGGTGAAGGAGGAAGATCACCGCATCCTCCACCCCAATGCCATGCTGGTAGGCGAACTGGAGTGGATCCATCGCTGGTTCCACCAGGGGGCGGAGATGAGCAAGGAGCAGTCTCTCCAGGGTCTTCATCAAGTGGGACGTCAAGGCCACCGGTCTGTAGCTGTTCAGGTCTTTGGGGTGGGAAGTTTTTGGTACAGGTACCACACAAGATGTTTTCCACAGCTGTGGTACCCTCCCCAGTTTCAGGCTCATGTTGAAGATATACTGTACGTCACAATCCCACACAGCTGGTCTGCACAGGACTTGAGGAGCTTTGCGCTGATGCCGTCCGGTCCCGACGCCTTCCTCGCCTTGATCTTCCTCAGCTCCGTCCTCACCTGGGTCTTGGTCAGGGTCAGGATGGGGGGCTGTGTGTTGGGAGTGGGGGGGGTGTCGGTGGAGTGGGGAGTGGGCAGCAGGACTTGATTTCTTAGAGGCAGCAGTGGTTGTTGTGCAGACAGGGGGGAGGGCAGTTGGTCAAATCTATTGAAAAACAGATTCAGGTTGTTCACCCACTCCCTGCCCCCCGTGGCCTGGGGGGAGGTATTCTGGAGCCCCGAGATGGTTTTGAGGTTTCTCCAGACCCCGCTGATGTCGCTCTGTTGCAGCTTGTCCTCCATCTTCTTCCTGAAGCTGTCCTTGCCTTCTCTGATCTTTCTCCTCAGCTCCCTCTGTACGGACTTCAGCATCTCCCTGTTCCCTGACCTGAAGATCCTCTTCTTCTCTCTCAGAAGTGTTTTTATCTCAGGGTTGATCCAGGGTTTGTTGTTTGAGTGACGCCGTATGGTCTTGGTGGGAACAGATTTGTCCACACAGAAGCTGAGGTAGCCCGTGAAGGTGTGAATGAGGCCATCGATGTCAAAGTTGGAGAGAATGTCCCAGCAGGAGCTCCAGAGGCTAGAAGGATAAGAGACAATGGGGACGCCAAGGAGTCTCGGGGGCTGTATGTTTGCTAAAGGACTGTAGGTTGGGGGTGTGTGACTTGGGGAGAGTATAAGAACTGTGAAGGACGATTGTTCTGCCTCTTTTCGAGATTCTGTGATTGATAGAGGATGTAACCCTTCAATAAACCTATCCTGAGAAATAAACTCAGTCTCGTCTGTGAAAGGCATCCTCTACACCTGTTTGTTTTTCTTTTGAATTCTTGGATGGAATATGGGTAGGCAATATAAGCTGCAGCTTCAGCCATCACCCATTTCAGATAACCTGTGTTGAACTGTATAATCAGAGGACTTACTGTTTAATTCGACCTTGTTAGATTTTTTCCCCCTTTGTTATATTATTCTATTTTCTTTTAATCTATCCGAAATAAAGATTCATTCATTCATTCACATTCCACCACTGGCTTTTAGCAACAAGTGTATTTCCCAAATATGTTTTAAACTTCCTTTATTTAACCACCACTCATTTCTGTCTTTTGTCAAGGCAAGAGGTAAACGATCCACCCCAAACTGGACCTTGCGTCACTACTTACAGAGATGCAGGCCTAAGATCTGCTGATCTGGGACCAGTGTGAGCTGCACATCCCAGCTGCTGAGTGACCCAGTCTTACAGTTTGAATTTTGCACATTCTGAATAATCTGGAATTTGCTGCTGATTGTAATAAACAATTTAGTGACTTATTTGTTTGCATCATGATTTCTATTTTTGTCTGTTAATACACTGGTGGGAAAAGAGTCAATAGTACAAACCATTAATGGGTGACCTTGAAAATAATGGCTCATTTTTAAGAAAAGTAACCAAAACAATTATTTTATTAACTGAAGACTGTATTGTTAGATGTGCCACCGCAGAAGACCCTGCATACTTTAGTGATAGTACCACGGTGGCGCAGTGGTTAGCACTGCGGCAGCACAGTTTACCCTTGGCCGGGGGATTGTGGGGATCGTGGGATCGTGGGTTCGATCCCAGCCCCCGACCAACAGTGATCTGTGTGGAGTTTGCATGTTCTCCCCGTGTTGCGTGGGTTTACTCCGGGATTTCTCCGGTTTCCTCCCACATGCCAAAGACATGCATGTTAGGTTAATTGGCTGTTCTAAATTGTCCCTAGATATCTGTTTCCTATAGGCCCTTAGAATAGAGGGTTAGTATTAATGAAAGCGCTTTGAGTGGTCTTTGTGACTAGAAAAGCGCTATATAAGTGCAGGTTAGTTAGTTAGTTAGTTAGTATATGTATCTACTCTTCATCATTATGGGTTTGGGCAGGGGTGTCCAATCATGTGCCATGGAGGGCCAAGACCCTGCAGGCTTTACCTCCAACCAGTGTCTTCAACAGCAGATTCCACTGAACTTCTTCCACTGACTGCAGATCAGTGAAAACACCTGCTGAAGAGACTGGGTAGAAGAGAGAATCTGAAGGGTCTTGGCCCCCCATGACACATGATTGGACACCTGTGGGCTAGAGTTTAATGGGATTTAACATTTTAACACAAACTGCTTTATGGTTCATAATCCTGTTGACAGACTTACACCAAACCAAAAGTGATTTCTCAAACTGCTGGATTGTTCTTAAACAGCTTTTCCAATCTGTCAGTATTAAATTTATGTCACATGGTGGTAACCTTCACATATAAAAAAAGAGACATCTGCAAAAACTTCAGAGGTTTATTGTCAGCGCAATTCCCAGTGCAATACTACATGAATGCATGTATACTACATTGCTGATGCAGAGAATATATATTTCTACAGTACATGTATCTAGTAAATCAAGCATTTTCCATGTAACCTTGTGACTGCATTATTTTAATTGCTTTTAATCCTAGATCAAGTTTGTTTTAGCCTAAAATGCATCATAACTGTCAAATATATCTTATTATACCTAACTCAGTACTGTTTACTTTTTGAATATATATTTTGTGGCTAATATAGTTATTAACCTGGCGATCAAGTTGTGTCAGCTTATCATTTTTTGTTATGACACCACCTCAGACTCAGTGCTGCTGCAGCAGGTACATCCATGATGTCTCAACAGTCTCTCCATGATTTTCACGCAGATCAGAGCAATTTGTTGCACAGGAAATAAATGTTTCTTCAGACATTCTTAAGCTCTACAACCACTGATCGTTTGTGAAGCTGTGTTGACATCAGTGACAGGCTATAACTGCTCCCAAAGGTTTTTTGTTTGAAACAGATAAAGCCACGCTCCAACTGATGTTTAGCCAGGATTTATTTTGTCACAGCAAGCACATTTTCTTAGCTGGACCTCCGACCAACCACCGTGAAAAACTACGGTGAAAGAACAAAACAAAAAATACATTTTGAAATTTATCACAACCAAAAATAATACCTCCACATTCTCACAAATACACATTACATACCGTGTGCGCCTTCTGTCCAAACATTTAGGAGTGGTTAGAGTCCATTTTCTTTAGTTTTACTCAGGGCTTTTGGAGCTTCTTCTCTCTGTGCCCGAGTCTGCAGCTTCTGAGCTTCTCTCTCTGCTAACTGAGCACATGAGCACTGTATGCTAGTTTTACACGCTCTCTTCTACCACTGGGTTGCATGTCATTTGCCGTCCACTAGATGGCAGCAGTAACGTAACACAGGTGTAAATCAACTCTTAGGTGGGTATTACAATATATATAAACAAACAAACAGTAAAAGAAAAACATTCTTTACTGCGACAGCTACACTGCCACCAAAATTACAAAGGTTAATTTTACACACAAAATAAAACTTGTAATTTTCCAAAAACATTAACCTTGGAACCATATCCTTGTTTCACATCTCAGAAACCTTTTACTTAAGTGGACTCATTTTGCACTAGTACCACTAGCTTCTGAACCGGACGCTCAAGAAAAGATAACTGGTTCACACGTTCACCTTTCTTCCCTAAATCTCTTTGTTCAAAAGCTTGTCTCTGTGTTGTCCGAATAAGCGCTGAAGAAGCTGCTTGTCTCTCCTCAACACTAATGGGCTTTGACTTGTCTCTTTTGGTAAGTCTCTTTATCTTTGCAACAACATTAACTGCTGTGTTCCAGTCTGAGAACCTAGAGAACCTCTCAAGAAAAACCTCACTCTCTAAGGCAGTAGTTGCTAAAACTTTAACTTCAGGGTCTCCTACTAAAAGCTCTGGGGAATGTGGTTGTGTGACAAGCTCTCGTTCCCACAGAAATCTCGGTCCTTTGAGCCAGTTTGAATCTATGAGTTCTGCCACCTTGAGACCTCTAGAAGCATGATCTGCTGGATTCTGATCAGTTTCTATGTAGAACCATTGTTTTGGATCTGTAAAGTCTCTGATTTTCTTAACTCTGTTGGTGACGAAGACATGAAAGCGCCGAGCATCGTTTTTAATGTACCCGAGCACTACTTGGGAATCAGTCCAGAAAAACTTCATCTATCTTCAGCTCAAGCTCTGCTCTTAGAAAGTTACTTACTCCGGCAGAAACTGCTGCTGCAGTAAGCTCAAGGCGCGGTATTGTGACAACTCTAGTGGGGGCCACTCTAGCCTTTCCCATAACCAGAGCACAGTGTACTTTGTCTTCTGCAACAATCCTTATGTATGAACATTGTCCATAGCCACTGCTGCTTGCATCTGAGAAATGATGCAGCTCGATCTTTTGCAACGTGCCTGTGTTCTTAGGAATGAAGCATCTTTGTATTTGAATATTTGGTAGATTTTCAAAATCATTTAGCCATGCTTTCCATTTGGCCTCCAATGCAGGGGGAATAGGTTCATCCCATCCTATGCCACGTTTGCACATTTCCTGTAGCACTTGTTTTCCAGTTAAAATGTACGGAGAGAGAAATCCCAATGGATCATAAACGCTTGCAACCGTTGCCAGGATTCCTCGTCGTGTAGCTGACCTTTCTTTGAGAATGACATTGAAAGAGAGCATGTCTGCCTCAACATCCCATTTCACCCCCAAAACATTTTGCATTGGAATGTCAGAGTAGTTTAGGCTCACATCTTTGCCATTACTAGCACGCTCCGACTCTGGTACAACTTCCAAGACCTCCCTTTTGTTGCACACAAATTTGTGAAGCCGCAGCTTGCCTTTTGCGCAGAGCTCTTGTGCCTGAATGACCAACTGTTTTGCCCTTTGGACTGAGTCGACACTGATTAACCCGTCATCCACGTAAAAGTTTTTGTAAATGAAGCTGGCTGCCAATGGATAGTCCCTTTCATGTTCATGAGCAAGATATTTCATGCCATAGTTCGCACATCCTGGCGAAGATGCTGCTCCAAAAATGTGAACACGCATGCGATACTCTTTGGGCTCTGTACTAGTGTCCCCGTCCTGCCACCACAAGAACCTTAGGAAATCCCTATCTTCAGGAGTGACGTGGAAGCGGTGGAACATTTTCTCTACATCACATGTAATGGCGATCTGGTGTTCTCTAAATCTGCAGAGTACGCTTGTGAGAGCATTGGTCAAGTCTGGGCCAGTGAGGAGGTGGTCATTTAAAGAGGTGTTCTCAAATTTTGCAGAGCAGTCAAACACGACTCTTATTTTCTCTGACTTTCTCGGATGATATACCCCATGGTGAGGTATATACCATGTGTAACCATTTGCAGGTGTGCCAACTGCTTCTTCCGCATCACCATCCTCAAAGACACTGTTCATGAATCTCACATAGTCTTCTTTGTACTTTGGAATTCTTTCCATCTTTGCTGTCAGATGTCTCAGCCGTGTTATTGCAAGCTGTTTATTATTTGGAAGCTGTGGACGTTCTCTGAAAGGTAAAGGCATTTCCAAATGGCCTTCTTCATTAAAATGTATGGTTTTGTGCAACATCTGCAAAAACTGAATGTCCTCTTGTGATATGTTTCCTTCTGTAGGATTTGTGTCCTTAAAATCTGTTTCCAGTACTTTAATCACCGAGGAAGGTGTGATAGATGGCAACTCTTTGAGAGAAACACGATGGCACGCTCCCGCCATCTCTGCTGAACTTGTCCAAGGCTTAATAGATCCCACAATACTCCAACCTAAGTCTGTTTTAACTGCATAGGGATCATAGTCATTGCCTGGTATTACCTTTCTTGGTTTCAGAGCTCTCGCACAATCGTAACCAATCAGAAGTGCTGCAGGACAATCTAGCAACTCTGGCATCTCTCCTGTGATACTTTGGAGATGTGTCCAAGCTTTGGCAGTTTCATGAGTGGGAATACTGTCTCGTTCAAGAGGAATGTACTCACGAGTGTAAGCAGGGGGTAACTCAATGTAGTCTTGTGAATAATACCCTCTTACTTTCAGTCCATCCACTCTGTGACTCTGTACGAGTGTTCCTCTGTCATTGTTGTCAGTTTCAACTTGACTGGTTCTGTGAACACTTGAATCTTTTCACAAACGTCATGGACAATAAACGTGTTGCTGCTTTGAGTGTCTAGCAGTGCGTAAACCAGGATTTCAAGTCCATTACCTTCTGTGCAAGATAGCCACACTGGTACAATCATCGAAGTCCGATCGCTACTGTCCACTGTCACATTGTTTGACACCGCAGAAGCGTTTTCCTCTGTTAGTGGCGTTTCCAGTTTGTCTACTCGTGGACGATCCTCATGAAGTGGTGTAGGATGACCTTTCCTGCAAACATTACAAGTAGCCTTTTGACGACAATTTTTTGAGAAGTGGCCAACTCTAAGGCAACTAAAACACATGTTATTTTCAGTAATGAACCTTTTCTTCTCCTCTAGAGGCATCTCAGAAAATTTATCACATTTGTAAATAAAGTGACTTTGCTTACAACAAATGCACTCGATTTGCCTTTTACTCTGAGCTGCAGGATTAGGTTTGAATCTCTTGTGACTCGGAGTTGTGTTTGCAATCTTTGTATTTTTGGTCACTTCTGTTGTAGTAGTTAGGATACTAGCCTTTAGACGTCTTTGTTCTTTGTCTGGTTTGTCAAATGTACGTAATGCAAACAGGGATGAGACTGGGTTGCATGCTATGCGTGCTTCTTCAGCCACAAACTCAGCAAATTCAGCAAAACCTGGATATTCGTTTCCTTCATCCAGTAGTTTGGTCACATGTCTATTCCATCGAGTTGTTGCCCAGTCTGGAAGTTTGAGGAGTATTTTTTGATTTTCCTCACAATCATCTAAGACCCTGAGTCCTTGTACATGGGGCATAGCGTTTTTACATGAAATGAGGAAATCGCTAAACTCTCTCAATTTCAACGAATCCTTTGACCCAATCTTCGGCCAACTGCTTAGTTTTCCCCTGAAAGCTCTCTGAACTACAAAGGGATGGCCATAACGTTTGCTCAAAGCTTCCCAAGCCTGTGTATAGGCTTCCTCATCACTTCTGTAAAACGTCCCTTCTAATACACTAAGTGCATCTCCACTTATATACCTTTTTAAATAGAAGAGTCTATGTGCTGGATCTACACAACTTGTCTCTGTGGTCTCTGTGAGAGCCTTGAAGCAAGTGCTCCACTCCAGGAACTTGAGCGGGTCCCCACTAAACACAAATGGTTCAGGTGCTGGAAGTCTAGTCATAGTTAACGACTCTTTCAACGCTTGAACTAGAGAAACTTCACTATCATTTGGCAGTATCTTGTTGTCTATGCTCTGCGGGACTGACATGTTTTGAGAAGTCCTTTTACTAATCACAGGGAAAGTAACTGGAGCAGAATTTTGGAAAACTTGTGGGCGTGGGAAGCTGTATTGCTGTATAGGAAGCTGACTTGAAGTGACCTTCATTTCACTTTCTCTTATTTCAGCATTCACCTTTGATTCCTCTTCAGCATATACATTGTATTCTGCCTCTATTGCCTCCAGATCTCTTTGACTTTCCAACATTTTTAGCTTTTCCTGCTGAGCTACAATCTCTTGTCTCTGGGCTGAGATTTCCCTTTCTCTATTTATTTCAGCTCGTTTTGACGCTAAGCGCGCCGCTGCTTCTGCTCGTTTTGCAGATACAAGAGTCCCTTGTTCACTGATATTGTTATATTGGCTCTTTTCAGCTCTTGATACTGTTGATCCGTATATTGACTTTGCGTCCTCTCGTTGCAATAATAGACAGAGTGATTCTTTTACAGCTTGTGCATCAAACTCCTTATCCACATCTGCATAACGCCTTTTCAAAAGTACAATGATCTCAGTGGAGACAGAACTGCAGTTGTCCATTTTTCTCCTTAGATCCTGAGATGGTGTGGTCAGTGCACGCAATGCTAAATAGTCTTGTTTTAACTCTGACTCACAATTTTCAACCTTTTGAATCATGTTGCCCAACTCAGCTTTAGCGCAGTGTACTTTCAGTTTGGACCTTACGAGTTGAACCTCTGCTTTAAAGTGCAAATATGTTGACATAAACTTTCTTTCTTTACTCATTATGTCATCCCTTTTAAGCTCTAACATTTTCTCAGTTAGGTGTCTATCTCTTTCTGAACGCCTCAATTCTGTTTCAACTTCTGATACGGGTTGGGGTTGACCTATTTTGTGTATTTCAAGATCTGCACAGATCTCCCCTAAACGTGTTTCAAGTTGTTCTCTTTGTGCATCTTCAAGATCAGTCTGTAGTGTAGCTTCTAACTGAGCCTTTTCCCTTTCTAAAGCTTCAATAACTTCCTCCAAAACACGAGTGTCTGGAATACTTGGATCCATATCGAAGTATTATTTTACAGTAAATCTGAAATATTTCACAATGAAAATAAACAATCAGTGTCACAGCACAGAATGAATTTAAAACATATTCACAACCTTTCACTTTAACTCTTCTCTTCAATGTTCGTTTTCTTGGTATTATGGTTGATATATTAAACTCTGTAGATACAGTCTGACCTGGTATCCCAGAGACACTGTAGTTTACTGAAAACTTGCGTGGTGTTGAGCTGAAGCTTTAGGCCTTCTTCCATATTCAACTGGAAAGGCTGTAGAAGTTTGGGTGTCCAGCTTCTGCAGGATCCCAGAGGCTGACTTCCATGTGGGTCTTGTTCCCTCAGAGCATGGTCTCACCGAAGCCACCCCGCTCTCTCGTTGTTATGTCGCCGCTCTGTCGCCGACTGGCCTCCGCGTTGTTCCCTTGTTGTCAGCAGCATTAGACACGTGCTCCTTCACCGGCAGCATGCAGACCACATGGCACCAACGGGACACGTTTTTCACTATAACTGCTCCCAAAGGTTTTTTGTTTGAAACAGATAAAGCCACGCTCCAACTGATGTTTAGCCAGGATTTATTTTGTCACAGCAAGCACATTTTCTTAGCTGGACCTCCGACCAACCACCGTGAAAAACTACGGTGAAAGAACAAAACAAAAAATACATTTTGAAATTTATCACAACCAAAAATAATACCTCCACATTCTCACAAATACACATTACATACCGTGTGCGCCTTCTGTCCAAACATTTAGGAGTGGTTAGAGTCCATTTTCTTTAGTTTTACTCAGGGCTTTTGGAGCTTCTTCTCTCTGTGCCCGAGTCTGCAGCTTCTGAGCTTCTCTCTCTGCTAACTGAGCACATGAGCACTGTATGCTAGTTTTACACGCTCTCTTCTACCACTGGGTTGCATGTCATTTGCCGTCCACTAGATGGCAGCAGTAACGTAACACAGGTGTAAATCAACTCTTAGGTGGGTATTACAATATATATAAACAAACAAACAGTAAAAGAAAAACATTCTTTACTGCGACAGCTACACAGGCTGTGCTGAACGCCAGACCGACCGTTTGAAGCGGTAATTTTCCCACAACAGAGCCATCTGAAACACACACAGCGTACATATTTTAGTACCTAACAGCGATAACTTGCAGACATTACAGTGTAGCACGACGTACTTATAGCAAACTAGCATTAGCAACCATTAGCTTACCGTCATATATGACCTAGTTTGTATCCTCACGTCTTCGGCTCTCCCAGAAGCTGCAGTAGTATTCCAGAGTGTTTCGTCTCACTGCCTGTACCCTTGTCTGGCGGTTCTTTTTGGCATTTACGGTGAAAAAAGCCACAGACCGAGAAGTCGCCTTGTACAACCGCCATGTTATGTTTGGCTTGGGTCGCATGTTTTACGTCACGGGAGTGTGGCGCCGCCTTATTTTTTTTATTTTTTTTTATTACTTATTTTGTACCCGTAGGTAGATTTGTTTTGCAGTCTGGTGACAAGCCACCAGCTGCCGGTCGCTGCGTGCGCAAGCGCCCCGTATCCCTAACCTGCATGTTTTTGGTATGTGGGAGGAAACCGGAGCCCCGGCTGAGGGTAAACTGTGCTGCCACAGTGCTAACCACTGTGCCAGTAAAAAAAAATCCCACCAACCCCAGCTTAACCCCGCTTTACCTGGCTGCTATGGAGACACAACCGAGGCCGAACCGAGTAGTAGCAAAACGAAACGAGGCGAGGCAAGCTGGGCTAGTGGAAAAGCAGCTATAGATGCATAGGGCCCCCCCCCCCCCCCCCCACGGCTCTTACCGGAGCTCGCAGCTTCTCTGTTCGCTCGGAACGATGTCGTACCTTCCAGCTGAATGGCCGCATCAAGGATGTTGTCGTGGAGCCATGTCTCCGTGAACGCAAGCACACAGCAGTCCCTCCACTCTCTCTGGGTTTCCCTCAGCAGATGCAGCTCGTCCAGCTTGTTGTCGAGGGAGCGGACATTAGAGAGAAGGAGCAACGGTACTGCTGGTCTGGAGGGGTTAGCCTTTAGCATAGCATGAATCCCGGCCCTTTTTCCTCGCTTTTGCTTGCGTTCGCTCCACTTACGCTTCCTCCTTTCCCGGGTAGCTTCCAGCAGAAACTCCGACAGAATTCCATGCTGGCGTAGAATGTCCAAGTCACAACCGAGCGCTGTGATTCTTGCAGCGTGCAGTACCTTGATGTTTAATAAGGTCTCACAGTTGTAAGTTTGACAGAATGTACGTCTGGGATGATCAAAAAACTCAAAACTCTCACACTTGCTGATGCCAAGAGGGGCCGCTGTGCCCATGCGCGCCGCCATCTTCCAGGATAACATCACCAACTGATGGTGTTGCATGTGGCAGCATTAACAATAATTTAACACTGGTCTTGTGGAATGTGAAGGGTCTTGGTCATGCAATTAAGAGTTTGAATTTCTCTCATCTTAAATCACTGAAGGCAGATATCATTTTCCTCCAGGAAATGCACATTAGTGCAAATGTGCAACGTAGGCTGAGAGCAAACTGGATTTCTAATGTTTTTCAGGCGCTATTTACTTGCAAAGCTAGAGGGGTGGCTATACTTTTTCGTAAACATATTCCATTCCACCCAGACTCAATGAAAGCAGATCCACACGTCAGATACTTAATGGTTTCAGGACATATAAACACCTTTCCAATAACAATGCTGAATATTTATGGCCCCAATATCGATAATCTGGATTTTTTCTTAAAAGCATTTGATATTATACCTCCTTCCAGCCATAATGTCATTATTGGAGGTGACTTTAATTGCTATCTGGACCCCTTTTTAGACAGATTATCAACTAAACCACCTCCCACTATTGCCTCAGTGCAGGTGTTAAATGATTTAATTAAATCAATGAACATGGTTGATGTATGGAGACTTCAACATCCCACCAACAAAGATTTTTCCTTTTTTTCCCCATATCCATAAATCTTACACTAGGACTGATTATTTTATTGTCATCTAATTTATTACCTCACATTACCAATTCTATATATAATATCCTGATTTCTGATCATAGTCCAGTATCACTTCAACTTAAAAATATTCTGCCTACACAGAAGTATAGTTAGCATTTCAACCCTCTTTTCCTCCAAGAACACTCTTTTACTGAATACATGTTGACACAGATTGATGAATTTATTGCTGTCAATGATAATGACAAGGTATCTGACTCCATCTTATGGGAAGCATTTAAAGTTGTGATGCGGGGCCACATTATCTGTTTTGAATCCTCAAAACAACACAAACTTAATAGCCGCCTTAGGGACATTGAAAAAACACTTCTTGCACTTGAAGAGACATACAGATCTTCTCTCTCTCAATCAGACTACAATAACATCTTAAAAACTGAAATATGAATATGAATTCTTAGTAGGCGTGTTGGTAACCTTCTGCTAAATCTTAAAGAGAAACATTTTGAACTTGGCGATAAACCAGAGAAACTATTAGCAAGCCAACTTAGGGGCGAGCAGGCTAGTAAAGCTATCCATAGGATCAAATCTGGTGCAATCAATGCACTCTGGTACTGTAATTACAAATCCAAAAGAAATAAATTCCTGCTTCTAAGACTTCGATAAAGAATTGTACTCCAGCACAGTGCAGGCTACTGAAGCAGATTTCACAGACTTTTTCACCAACTTAAATATTCTTCAATTAGATGATGATGCAAGAGAAGATCTAGACTCTGCAGTTTACAAAACCAATCTTTTAAATGCTATCTGAGCTTTCCCTTCTAGAAAAACTACCGGCCCAGAGGGCTTTGGGTGCGAATTTTATAAGGTGTTTCATGAAAAAGTTGCTCCCCTCATGTTGAGAATGGTGAATTACTCATGGAAAAACAAGAGATTTCCTATCCCGCTTTACGATGCAAATATTTGTTTGCTTTTGAAAAAAGGAAAAGAGGAAACTAATCCTGCAAGTTACAGACCCATCGCTCTCTTGAATTTTGACCAAGAAATAATAAAGGTTTTGGACACAAAGCTAAGCAATCATATCACCTCAATCTTGCATCCTGATCAAACTGGCTTTGTCCCAAATAGGTTTTCATTTAGTAATGTTTGTCTGCTGCTGAATACAATATATTCTGCTCACAATGAGAACATACAAGGTGCCATTCTATCTTTAGATGCCCAAAAGGCATCCAGTCAAATTGAATGGCCCTTTATGTTTGACTCACTGAAACCTTTTGGATTTAAAGTGAATTTTATAGAGTGGGTTAAAATAATCAACTCTCACCCAACGTCCTCCATTCTCACTAATACAGATAAATCCCAATCTTTTGAGCTGCAACAAGGGGTGAGGCAGGAAGACCCCCTCTCTCCCCTCCTCTTTGATATTGCTTTGGAACCTTTGGCAGTTGGAATCAGGAGCCACCCAGGTATTCACGGCATAAGACTAAATTAAAATCAATTAAATTAAATCACCCTTTATTGTCATTCAACTGTACAACCAATCATGTACAGTAGAACGAGATTGTGCTTTACCTATCTACTGTGTTAATCACACACACCCCAAGTGTAGAATCAGAGGGCCACTGCCATGCAAGGCGCCGCCACAAATTTCCCTCCTCCATTCCATTATTGCTGAGCACCAAGCTGGACGGCAGGAAGTTCCACTTTTATATGGTCTTTGGCATGACCCGGCCGGGATTTGAACCCCTGCCTCCCGAGTGTGGGGCAGATGCTCTACCAACTGAGCCACCACTCCGGTGGTGACTAGGCAATGTCGAAAGTCTTGTGAATCTGTATGCAGATGATTTATTGATTTGTCTATCAGATCCAGTAGTTTCAGTCCCCAATTTGTCGAATTACATAAAATCTAGCGTTATCGTTGGCGTTATCGCATTAATCGCCTGTTAACGCTTTGCCCCCATTAACGGAGACAAATTTTGTGATCGCGGTTAACGGCAGTTAACGGCAGAAAGTGCAAACAGTACTTTTTGGCCTAGCGGTTCTCCATAGCAAAGCCGCTCTGGCCACAGACACTGTGCGTGCCATGCAGACATTGCGAAGTCAAACAAGTTGGACTACAACCATGGAAATCCCCAAAGTGCTGTCATGTTTAAGTTTAAAACATTATCTGAGCTCTTATCCAGGTGAGAGTCTTCTGTGGAAGCTGGCTAGCTGGCCAGTAGCTACATGCTAGGTTGTAGTTGACCTCCAGCAGCTGACACGGACAGAAATTTGCCTCTTTTCATCCTCAGCTTTGGGTCCAACTGTTAGTAGACGAGTACCAGTCTAAAAAAATTCTCAAGCTGTGTTTGTAATGTCCATTCACTCCCACGCCGTTTTTGCAGCACAGTGGGGTATCATCACGGGCGAGATAGTTGTTTATGTTTGCAATTTTTCTGTTAAAGGTAAATTGTTGTCATGGCTCGAGCTGGGGATTCTCCCGAGTTCAGTTTCATGGCTGTTCTATGTCTTCTATGACTTGTGTTTGTTGTTACCTTTTGAGTTCCATACTGTGTTTCACTGATTAGCCATGTCCTGTTGTATATTTGGTGTTTATTACTTGCCCTTGGCCATTTGATGATCTTTTGCGTTATTTTTAATTATTCCTTAGTCTGTGTTAGGTTTTGTGTTTATTTACTTTGTTGCTAACAGCCACGCCTCCCTCTCCTGTCTACTCTTGACAAGCTGATTCCATTCTGTCATTGCCACTCTTTCCCTGCTCAGGTTCATACACCAACACTCATGCACACACATGCACATGCACACACTCGCACGTGCACTCACTCAGCTCTACACTCTACTCACTCATTCCTGCACGCATGCACACAATCACTCACACCAGCAATCACTCTGGTCATTATGACTCGTGTTATTTAAGCTCTGTCTGCACACGTGTGTATTGTCGGTGCACTGTTTTGTCAGCCCGCCGCCAGAGCAGCCCTTGGTCTGGTGTTTCACCTCTGTAAGTACCTTCGCCTGTCAGTTGCTAGTCGTGATTAGGTTTTTCTCTGTATCTGCCCTGCGCTACCTTGGTGCAGACTGCAGAGCTTTGGGTTGCCCGGCTCCGGTCTGCACTTCTGTTTCAGGAGCATGCTGGGTCTATTTGTATATCGTGGTCCGTGCCAATTCGTTTGGGGACAATTTCCTGTACTGAACACGCGCACCAGGTTGTTGGTCTGTTTCTTTGTTCGGACATTTGTATTAATAAACACCACCTCCTCCTGCAATTCGGTTTTTCTCATCTCTGCTGCTTCGGCGAGGCAGAGAAACATGACAACTGTGTCTGTTGTGACACATGAGGTCCATGGTTTTCAAGCTCCATTTGTGGCTGCTGACTGGTTGGATGCTGAGTTGTGTTGCAGTGACGTTAATGAGTCCTGGCATTTCGTTGTTTGCACATGCAATCTACTTTGAGAATTTTCTGGAGAATATTCTGGATAGTTTTTGTCATTCTGGATATGTTGAGAGCTTTAATAAACCTGCAGGTGAGCAAGCATAACTGTCCACTCCCATGTTCATAACAGTATGACAAACTTGAAAAATTACCAACTTAAAGGTACACTGTATCTGTATGGAAAACATGCGATTAACGCATTAGTAATTGCGATTAACTCAAGATTCAAAAGGATTAATCATGATTAACGATTTTAATCGTTTAGTAAGCTATCAGGATATACAGTTAATTGGAACAAAAGTGAATTCATGCCCTTGGCAAACAACTTGAGCCCTACATTTCTGAATTCTTTACCATTTAAGTTGGTCACCACTCATTTTACCTATCTTGGACTTAAAATTGCTGGAAACCCCAAGTTTTTAATGAAACTGAACTACTTGGACAATCTAAACGATAACATCAGAAAATGGAGACTCCTTCCCCTCTCATTGATTGGCCACATCAATGCCATAAAAATGGTTGTACTGCCAAGGTTTTTGTATCTTTTCCAGAACCTTCCTATTAATCTTCCCTTATCTTTCTTCAAACAGTTGGACTCAGTCATCCTCTCCTTTGTTTGGGTTAATAAACCACCCCATGTCTCCAAAATCCACCTACAGAAAGATAGGAACAAAGGTGGCCTTGGTTTTCCTGTATTTAGGCATTACTATTGGGCTGCAAATGCGGAGGTTCTTGCTTTTTGGCAGCGGGACTTCCCTGAAGATGACTGGCCAGCTACTATTCCAAAATGGCTAAAAATTGAGTCCAGATCCGCGTTGGGAACCTCTCTTCCAGCCCTACTCTTCTCTGGTGAGCCTCACAACAAATTATCTAGCTTATGGGGAACCCATGCTGTGGTATTCATCTCAGACTGGAAGGAAGGGAGATGCAGTAAATTCCTCTGACGGAAGAGCATGGGGATAAAGGGGCTGGGGGACAATGGGAATTGTGATGCGAGAATGAATTGTGATGCAAGACCTCAGGCAGCAGAGACGTGTGAGTGTTGTAATATAAAAGAGAGTCCCTGCGACATGAGGTTAATGTTTTTCTGATTCTGAGAGATGTGAGAGGTGGAATAAAGTTCATCTGCTCTGAATGCTTGGCCTGATTATTCCTCTCACCACACTGGTGACCCTTGACAAATAATGGAACACGAGGCAACCACCCCGGAGATGACCCGGACAGGAAGCCCCAGCAACACGTGCGCCGTTTCGGTCAAACTACCAGACTTTTGGCTGCATGACCCAAAGTCTTGGTTCCTCCACACCGAGGCCCCGTTTGCGCTCCAGGGAATAACGGCAGATGACACCAGATATTACGACGTGGTCGCAGTGCTGGACACTCGCACGACTCAGCAGGTAGCGAGCCTGCTCCAACAGACCCCAGCCCGCGACAAATACGGGGCTTTCAAAGCCGCGCTGTCCCGGCGCTACACGCTCTCAGACTGCGAGAGAGCGGAGAGGCTCCTGACGCGCTCCGAGTTAGGAGACGGGTTGGTGGTCGAACTGATGGAGAAGATGTTGACGTTGGTGGGCACGGACGATGGGCATTTTCTATTTGCCCACCTTTTCCTCCGGAACCTCCCAACGGTGGCCAGAGCGGTCCTTGCCAACTCGCTGTTGCTGGCCATGCGTGACTACCGTGCGCTAGCCCAGGAGGCAGATCGGATCATCCTCACCACAAGAGCCCTCACAGTGAACGCGGCGGTGTCGGAACCCAGCGAGACGGCCAGCGGAAGCGAGGAGCTAGTGATGGTAGTGGCAGCAGGGCCAGGAAGCATCAGAGAGACACGCTCTACTCCTACCACTGTCGTTTTGGAGAGGACGCACGCCGATGCATGCCACCGTGCCAATTCAAGCGTTCGGGAAACGCCAGGACCGGCTGTCGGTAGCGGCTGCGACCACCAGAGAAGAAAGCAAGCTGCTCTACGTGACAGACTCACGCTCGGAGAGACGGTTCCTTGTGGACTCCGGCTCCCAAAAGAGCCTCATCCTGCCGTCCTACGCTGACCGGCTAGCGGAAGCTAGTGGCCCCGAGCTGACGGCCGTAAACGGCTCAGACATTAAGACTTTTGGTGAAAGGACACTGACTGTATCCCTGCATGGCCGTACATACCAGTGGACATTCATCATAGCAGTATGCAGTTTCCCAATTTTAGGCACTGATTTTTTGTGTGCACACGGACTACTAGTTGATATTGCTAACAGACGCCTGATTAATGCAATGTCTTTTGATTCTCTCCCCTGTACAGCTCGAGGAGCCGGTCCAACAACACTAGCCAACGTCACAGCTCCAGGTGGTAAGCTCCACACACTGCTCACCCAGTTTCCAGCACTCACGGTCCCAACGTTTTCAGTGGCCATCACTAAACACGGGGTGGAGCACTTTATTACCACCACCAGGCCGCCGGTTTTTGCACAACCTTGGCACCTGGACACAGCTAAACTGGCCATAGCGCACGAGGAGTTTGCCAACTTGGAAAGGCTGGGCATCATCAGACGATCAAATAGCCCATGGGCATCCCCACTACATATGGTCCCTAAGGCCGAGGGATCATGGTGACCTTGCAGAGATTTCCGCAGATTAAACAACGCCACAGCGCACAACCGCTACCCGATCCCCCATATTCAGGATTTTTCCGTTCACTTCGCCGGGGCACGTATTTTTTCTAAGATAGACCTGGTCCGTGGTTACCACCAGGTCCCGGTAGTAACCACCAGGTCCCGGTGCACGTGGAGGACATACCTAAAATGGCAGTAATAATCCCGTTTGGTCTGTTTGAGTTTTTACGCATGCCTTTCGGGTTAAAAGGCGCGGCACAGACATTCCAACGTATGATGGATGCAGTGTTGCGCGATCTGCTGTTTGTGTTCGTCTACCTGGATGACATCCTGGTGGCCAGCGCGTCCGAGGACGAACACGTAACCCACCTCAGGACGGTTTTCCGAAGTTTAGAGGAGCACGGGTTAATAATCAACCCGGCGAAATGCCAGTTCGGCGTGACGGGGATCGATTTTTTGTGGCGAATTTTCCCCGGCCTCAGACGGCCAGGGCGCTGCAGGAGTTTTTGGGGATGGTAAACTTTTATAACCGGTTCCTCCCCCGCGCAGCCCAGCTCATGCAGCCGTTGTATGCCGCACTCAAGAAACGGAAACCGGCGGACAGAGTTGACTGGACTCCTGAGCAAGAGCTGGCGTTCTCTGAGGTTAAAACAGCCCAGACAAACGCCGCACTACTGGCGCACCCAGACCCGGCGGCTCGGATAGCACTCACTACTGACGCCTTGGACATGGCCATAGGGGCCGTCGTGGAGCAATACGTCGCTGGTTCTTGGCAGCCGCTCACCTTTTTTAGCAGGTCTTTGCACGACAGTGAGCATAAATACAGTGCGTTCGACAGAGAGTTACTGGCTCTCCACCTGGCTATACGCCACTTCCAGTTCTGGCTGGAAGGGCACAACTTCACTGCGTTCGTGGACCACAAGCCGCTAACGTACGTGATGGCCAATGTTTCGGAACCATGGTCTTGCCGGCAGCAGAGACAGTTGGCCGCGATCTCGGAGTTTACGATCAACATTCAGCATGTGGTCGGTAAACTTAACGTGGTGGTGGACTGCCTCTCGCGTGCTTTAGTGGCCTCAGTCTACGTAGGGATAGATTACACAGCCATGGTCGCAGAGCAGATCAGCGAAGCGGACATGCGCTCTAGTCTGAACCAACAGGGTTAAGGCTGGAGAGCAGGATATTGCATGACGGGGGGCCCCCCAATCTGTGACGTCTCCACAGGACGCCCGCGCCCGGTGGTCCCATGCTCTTGGCGACGCCGCATTTTTGAGTCCGTTCACTCCTTGGCGCACCCAGGAGTGCGCACGTCAGTCAAAATGGTGGGAGCGAAGTTCATCTGGCCGAGCCTGCGCAAACAGGCGAAAGAGTGGGCTGCAGCCTGCGTAGTGTGCCAATGAGCTGAAGTGCACAGGCATACAAAGGCCCCTTTGGAGCCGTTCCATGTCCCGGCTAAGAGGTTCGACCACGTTCACATGGACCTCGTGGGTCCCCTCTCGCCATTGCAGGGGTTCACGCACCTCCTGACAGTGGTGGACCACACCACACGATAGCCAGAAGCAGTCCCACTAGCTTCCACCGCGTCCGCAGACGTGGCACATGCTTTTTTGACAACATGGGTGGCACGTTTTTGCACCCCTTCGGACATCACATCCGATCGGGGCCCTCAGTTTGGTTTCCGACCTCTGGTCCATGATGGCCCGGAGCCTGGGCGTCGCAGTGCATCGCACAACCGCGTACAACCCACAGGCCAATGGGTTATGCAAGCGTTTCCATAGGTCACTGAAAGCAGCGCTCAGGGGTTCGCTTACGGATGCAAATTGGGTGGACTGGTTGCCGTGGGTTCTATTAGGGTTGTGTTCCGCACCGAAAGAGGATTTGGAGGCTTCCTCAGCAGAGGTTGTTTTTTCTCAGCCGCTGCGGCTCCCTGGGAAATTTTTACCAGATAACCCCGTGCCGAACACCCATCCATCCCCGCGTTCATGGCATAGCGCAGACGCAGGGACGCTACCTGGCCCGGCACACCACTGTTTTCCCCAGCTTTTGTGCTGAAAACCTTGAAGGATGTGGCGTTCGTGTTTGTCAGGCACGATGCCCACCGGCCCCCATTGCGCCCACCCTACGATGGCCCGTTTAGAGTGCTGGAACCCGGGTACAAACATTTTGTGTTAGACTTGGGGGGTCGCCGGGAGAAAATCTGTATAGACAGGCTTAAGCCCGCCTTTGTGGTACAAGATGAGCAGGTGGTGTTGGCTCTTGCACCTCGGCACGAAAGATCCCCCGTGAGAACTCCCCAGGTAAACAACTCATCAGAACAGTCACACGAGCATGCTGAATGATTCCTCCCCCCCTCCATTGTCCACCCACAGACGGACACACCCCCAGGAACCCCCCACTGGCACAGCAGCGTCGCGGAGCCGAAGACCCTTCGTTACAGCAGCTATGGACGGAGGCTGAAGCCGAGAGGACATGAGAGTTAACGTTCAGTCTGAGACTCTGGGGAGGCGGTATGGGGGACCCATGCTGTGGTATTCATCTCAGACTGGAAGGAAGGGAGATGCAGTAAGTTCCCATGACGGAAAAGCATGGTAATTAAGGGGCTGGGGGACAATAGGAATTGTGGTGCGAGAATGAATTGTGATGCATGACCTCAGGCAGCAGAGACGTGTGAGTGTTGTAATATAAAAGAGAGTCCCTGCGACATGAGGTTAATGTTTTTCTGATTCTGAGAGATGCGAGAGGTGGAATAAAGTTCATCTGCTCTGAATGCTTGGCCTGATTATTCCTCTCTCCACAAGGTACAACTTTGTCCTCAGAAATGCCCTCAAGATTCTGAGCCAAATGAAAAGAGTTCTTGAGCTACCAAGTGTCTCAGTGCACACTCCTATCACATATAATCACCTGTTTAAACCAGCACTGATGGAGAAAGTGTTTGTGAACTGGAGAGAGAGGACTGTGCTGTGCTGGAGACTTCTATATAGACAATAAATTTGCATCGTTTACTCAGCTGCAAGATAATACTGTCTCCTCATTCGCATTTTTATTGTTATCTTCAAATACATCATTTTATACAGGAGTACATCCCAAGGTTGTCATAGCCAGGAGCGGCACTGGGGTTAAGCTCCCAGTGCTCATAAAATGCTCCTTATGGCGTGCGTCTCGAAAAGCCTCTGACAACTAAGTCCAACTCCTAGCCTGCCCGTGTGGTTTAGTCTCTAAGCCCGGCGGAACTGCTTTTACTAATAGGAGAAGGGGCGAGGGCGGATCTCTGGCGCCTTAAAACCAGATGCTTCGGGTAGATGGTGGCTCGTCAACCTGGGAAGGTAGCCCATCTAGGGGAAGGTAAACCCTGATTTCAAACCTCTGCTGCCTTGCGGCATACCCGGTCACGGGAAAGGCTTTGGGAGTCAACCCTGAGGAAAAATCCGGAGTCGGAGCTCCTAAGGCAGTTCTATGTTGTGCTCAACATCATTTTGGCAGCTCCTGCAATGGCGCTGGTGCCAAACTGTAGCAGCCCTGCTGTTCCTTTGGATTCATCAGTGGTGTGGAGAGGGGGGACATGCTGCATGGGCAACATCTTGTCCTCCATATCTTCCTGCCCAGGCTTGAATCCTACCAACGCCCAACGCTGGAAGGTAGAACACCAGATCACTGGAGAGGACACTCCAGCTTCGCCTTTGGCGTAGACAAAACACGGGGAATGACAGTTACCGGTTATAAGCCACCGCTCAATTGGCATAGAGCGCGGCACCAGGGGTTGTTCCCGACGGTGGGAGGGATCATCGGATCTCACTGGACAGCTACCGTCCGCCTCAAGCTGGGCAGCCCCCAGCCAATAAGGTGTTGTCCCGCCACAGCTTGCTTTCCTCATTGGGTGCATGGGGATGAGGAGAAGTCCGAACAGCAGGCTGAGAACCTTCGCACCAGGCAAGACAATAAAACAAAAGAGACCAACTCTAAAACTGGGAACTTGGAACGTCCGCACTATGATGACAGGACTCGCTGCTAACCTCAAGGACATCAACGACACCAGGAAGACTGCCATCATCAATAATGAGCTGAAGAGACTGGGAGTGGATATCGCCACTCTCCAGGAAACACGGTTGGCTGACGCAGGCACACTGAGAGAGAAGGACTACACGTTCTACTGGCAGGGAAAGGGCAGTGACGAACACAGGGAACACGGAGTGGGCTTCGCAGTGAGGAACACCTTGCTGAAGATGGTGGAACCAGGCAGCACTGGCTCTGCACGACTCCTCACCCTCCGCCTGAACACCACTGAAGGCCCAGTCACCCTCGTCAGTGTGTATGCCCCAACACTGACAGCCACACCAGAGGCAAAAGACGAGTTCTATGAGAATCTCGCAACAACTGTCAGGATCATCCCCAACTCGGAACAATTCATTCTCCTTGGAGACTTCAATGCCAGAGTGGGTGCTGACCACGACTCCTGGCCCTCCTGTCTTGGACCTTTTGGCGTGGGCAGAATGAACGACAATGGACAGCGGCTGCTCGAGTTCTGCACATATCACGATCTGTGCATCACAAACTCGTTCTTCAAGACCAAGCCCCAACACAAGGTTTCCTGGCAACATCCGCGCTCAAAGCACTGGCACCAGCTGGACTTGATCCTGACCAGGCGCACCTCACTGAAGAACGTGCTAATCACCCGTTCGTTCCAGAGTGCAGATTGCGACACAGACCATTCATTGGTGTGTTGCAAGGTCAAGCTGCAGCGGAAGAAATTCCATCGTGCTAGACAGCCTGGAAAGGCACGGATTGACACCAGCAAGATGGCTCAACCAGAACTTGTTGAGCAGTTTGCCTCCACCTTTGAGAAGGAACTTGGTGTACCACAAGAAGGAGAATCTGCAAAGCAGAAGTGGGAAGAGCTGCGAAACACCATCCACCGCACAGCCTTGGCTACCTTTGGGAGGAAGACCTCGAAGTCACAGGACTGGTTTGATGCCAAGTTGACCGAGATGACCCCCATCATTGAAGCCAAGTGCTCAGCACTTGCTGAGTACAAGAAGTATCCAAACGAGAAGAATCTCCAGATTCTCATTGCTGCGAGAAGCAAAATTCAGCAGACTGCTCGGCGCTGTGCCCACGAGTACTGGACTCAGCTCAGCCAAGACATTCAAACTGCTGCCATAACAGGGAACATCCATGGTATGTACGATGGCATCAAGAAAGCACTTGGTCCGGCTCAGAGCAAGACGGCCCCCCTCAAATCCTCCACTGGGGAGATGATCACAGAAAAGAACAAGCAGATGGAGAGATGGGTGGAACACTACTCCGACCTCTACTCCAGACAGAACACCGTGACACCGTCAGCCCTTGATGCCATCGACTGCCTGCCATCCATGGACGAACTTGACGCCGAGCCAACCATCGACGAACTCAGCAAGGCCATTGATAGCTTGGCCGCTGGCAAGGCACCCGGCAACGACGGCATACCCCCTGACCTGATCAAGCACTGCAAGACCGCCCTACTGCTGCCATTGCATGACGTCCCCTGCCAGTGTTAGAAGGAAGGTGCTGTACCACAGGACATGAGGGACGCCAAGATCATCACCCTCTACAAAAACAAAGGGGAGAGAAGCGACTGCAACAACTACAGGGGCATCTCCCTCCTCAGCGTTGTTGGCAAAGTCTACGCACGAGTTTTTCTCGTTCATCTACAGAAGCTTGCCGAACGTGTCTACCCCGAGTCTCAGTGTGGCTTCCGCGCTGAGCGATCGACGGTAGACATGATATTCTCCATCCGCCAACTCCAGGAGAAATGCAGAGAACAGAACATGCCCCTGTATGTCGCCTTCATCGACCTCACCAAAGCGTTCGATGTGGTCAGCAGAGAGGACCTTTTCAAGATCCTGCCAAAGATAGGATGCCCACCAAAGTTGCAAAGCCTCATCGAATCGTTTCACACCAACATGCAGGGGATAGTGCAGCACGATGGCAACGTCTCAGAGCCATTCAACATACGCAGCGGAGTGAAACAGGGCTGTGTACTTGCGCCAACCCTCTTTGGGATTTTCTTTGCTATGCTCCTGAGGCATGCCTTCAGCACAGCAACAGAGGGAATCTACCTGCACACAAGATCTGACGGCAGGCTTTTCAACCTCGCCCGTCTGAAAGCCAGAACCAAAGTACACGAGGCTCTAATCAGAGACATGCTGTTCGCAGATGACACTGCAGTCGCAACCCACACACAGCAGGAGCTTCAGACCCTGATGGACCACTTCTCCCAGGCATGCAAGGACTTCCGGCTTACCATCAGCCTGAAGAAGACTAACGTCTTGGCGCAAGGCACGGAAGCACCACCAACCATCACCATCGACGACTACGAGCTGGAGGTCGTGAATCAGTTCACGTACCTGGGGTCCACGATCAGCAACAACCTTTCCCTTGATACAGAGATCGACAAGAGGATTGGAAAATCAGCCTTCACACTCGCTCGCCTCACCACACGAGTGTGGGAGAATCCCAAACTCTCTGTCAAGACGAAGATGGCAGTGTACAACGCCTGCGTCATCAGCACACTGCTCTATGGGAGTGAGACATGGACAACATACGCCCGGCAGGAAAAGAGACTGAACTCCTTCCACTTGCGCTGCATTCGCCACATCCTGGACATATCCTGGCAGGACAAAGTGCCCAACACAGAAGTTCTGTCCCGTGCCGGCCTTCCCTCCATGTTCACTCTACTTAGGCAGTGCAGGCTCCACTGGCTAGGCCATGTTCACCATATGGAGGATGGCAGAATCCCCAAAGACGTCCTCTACAGAGAACTGGCAACTGGCAGGAGAGACGTTGGCCGCCCACAGCTGCGCTTTAGAGACGTCTGCAAGAGAGACATGAAGGCCCTGGAGATCAACACAGAGCGCTGGAAGGGCCTTGCAACGGACCGCTCCAAATGGAGAGGCACCCTGACCAGACAGCTCAAGGCGGGTGAAGAGAGACTGACTGCTGCAGCAGATGAAAAAAGGACCCGCAGGAAGAACCACCACAGACCCAGCAGCACGGAAACCACCCACAAGTGCGACCTGTGTGACAGGGACTGCCATTCGCGCATCGGCCTGTTCAGCCACAGGCGGTGCTGTTCCAGCAGAGTAGACGTTTAGGATTCTCTTCCATGGTCATCATAGACCGACGGAGGCCGACGACATCCCAGAATTCATAATCAAACCTAAGAGCCACACTTTCTATGATCTACTTCTCTTGCAACCAAATTCTAAACATCTGTTCTCTCGCCTTGTTTCTGTCTTTACTGAACCAGTGGATGCCAGTCGTTTCAGGGAGGCCTGGGCTGGAGAGCTAGGTGTCCCAATTTCAGAGGAATATAGCCCGGCGGCTCAGTCCTGGGGCCGGTGGACAGTCAAGGGGGAAAGGAGGAGACACGGAGAGAGCAAGTGAACAGTCTATGGCTGCAGCAGATGGTGAGGACTCAGAGGACTGCCTAATCTGAGCCTCACCGCAAGGAATCAGGCAAGATAATTCATGTTTAATTGAATGAGAGTTGAAAAACACTTGCCTGAGTTTCCTGGGTGCAATGTCTTCTGTTGCAGCTGAATGGAAAACAGCCCTCTCCGTGACTTCACTGGATATGGGCCCCTCAGTGGAACGTGGAGAAGCTGCCCCTGCAGACAGGCGGAGCCGGGAAGGAAACGGACGACCTCTCAGCAGCGGGAGAAATCGCCGAGGAGGAGGAAGAGGCAACAGCAACAAGAGGAAAAGCTGACGGGACAGCCAGAGAGGAAAAACCAGAAAAAGGAACTGCTGTGGGAGTTTTCAACCTCGGCGATGGGGAAACTGCTCCCTTAGAGGCGGGGGTATTCCTCCGATGATGGCGTCTTAGAGCCGGGGAAGCGGGAGCAGGGCGTCTTCCACAGAGCGCACTTCCGTGTAGGCTCCGGGTTCACTGGAGACGGGCTCCACGTCAGCCCGGAGAAGGATTGCTGCAGTATGAAGAGTGTGGCCAACAAGTCTGCGAACTGAGCGTGCCTCCATAACCCTGGGTGTGCTTCGACAATGGCGGTCGCTGAATCCACACTCTTCTACATCTTTTTTGGGCTGCGAGAGGCAAGAACTTCATCCACAAAACTCTGGACAAACTCAGCAGCCCACTGCTCCTCCACACTTGGAACCCCTGCTGCCGATCTCCCTTTGTTTGTTGGAGGTCGGAGTGCTGGGGACATGATGAGCTCCGGAGAAACAGGTGAGTGAAAACAAAAAAAAAACAAAAAACCACAAACCACAGCAGCTGAGTCTCTTACTGGCTGTGGTCTTCTGTCATGAATTACCCTTCGGGGCAGAGAGGAAAGACCCAGGTGCTGGACTGCAGTTTGTGAGATTTATTCAAGGAAAACATAAAGTACTAAGTGCACAACAAAATAATAAGCCACAGAGAGAATAACACAGGAACTGAATGAGGAAAATTGAGAATGACAAACTTACGTTTGGAAGTCATAAACAGAAGCCAAGACCGCAGCGAGGAATGCAAGGAGCAGCGGTCTTAAATAAGGCATAACACAATAGGACATAGGTGTGGATACTAGAGCGGGCAGGAGAAAACAATGATTAATAATCTGGACCAGCTGGGAGCAATGAGAGAGGAGCGACCGGAGCTGACAGCTGACACAGGCAACGCCCACACGGAGCACAAACCCGGAAATACCACTGACATCTGTCAACCCAGAGGAATAACACAACAGTAAGGATATAAAGCATAAAATATCAACAAATACAGACTAAGATATAAATACAAATTAATACAAAATAAGAGTGTAACAAACTAAGACATAAACAGGGAAATAGAAAACAGTATGAGAATAACAGAAACCAAAAAGCACAAAATACAACAAATATATAAATATAGAGAAAAAGCCATGAGACTGAGCGTGGCAGAAACCTCCAACGCTCAGCTCATGACACAACTACATTCACACAACACCACAAAGTGTAGACCAACAACAGCAGGACCATGGGAACACACACACTGTTTGGGTTTAGAGTTGGTGCATGTTTTCCACTCGCTGTAATGTGTTTTACCAAGAAGTGTGGACACATTCTTGGCGCGTCAAGTGGCACTTCACAGCAGGTCAGGCCCAAGGTCGCTCACCTGTCTGCTGCTCCCGCCTCACCAATCGGAGGTTAGCAGGACTGGGTGTTTTCCGACAGCCAAACCGGATAGCCTCCCATAACCCACATTTCCTCATTCATGGCCCATTCACAGATTAGTGGCAGAGGCGTTGCAGTTCCTCTCAATTTCTCTCAGGCTGTTTCGAGACAGCAGGATGAGGGGTGAACGAGTGCACGCAGACAGTGGAATGCGACTTGCAGGGCTGCTTCAGTGCCAGTGGGGGAAAGTAGATTTACTTCCATTTAATGTCACCCTGCACTTCTACTCAACCACATTTTTGAACAGCTGGAGTGATTTGCTACTTGGCTTTTAAAGATCCACTGTGTAGGATTTACAGAGCTTAATGTTCCTAATTATATACTTAGGCCTGGTTTTGTCTATGTTAATGTATTTCCACTCAACTATATTTATGTCAGCTCTGATAATACATGAGAAAAATCTTGGGTGGAAACAAATGATAATCAAATGAACTAAATTTCACATGTATAAAGCGTGTTTCCACTCTGACATAACAAATTCTTGGAGACAGTCCCATATGTGCGGTCAGAAGAAGAAGCAACTCTTTTTCTGTACATATAGTATGTTTCAGGAGTTGTCCAAGGTGGGATTTTCCCAGGCAGCTGCCAGAAGTTATTGAATTTCCTGCCTCTAAAGTTGGATTTCTGACCATAAACATGTTACAGCCAGTGGCTGCTCCTCAGAGGAGGCAAGAAACTCAGAAATTCGAGAGGAAAAAACTATCCATACACTGAGATGATAAATTTGATATTATTTATTGTGCACACTTTTCCTATTACAGTGTGCCATTAAGTGAGGTACGTGTGAGAACTGCAAGGGAGACAAAGACCAGCTTTCCATCATCGGGAAATTAATTAATTAATCAGAAATAAGTTCATATTTGCTGTTATGTAAAATTATCTAACTTCTTGCATTGTGGAAAAAAAGACTAGAAGGAGGCAAGCCCCCTCTACTTTTCAACCAATCACAATCAGTCCAGCATCACTGTGTCAAAGCATTTGAACCAGGGAGTACTAGCTACTATGGAGAAGGTTAGAAGGAAAGTGTACAGTAGTTACCAGCTAAAAAGTTTTAGAAATTATATTTTGAACACCAGCTTCAGATAAAATTACCAGATCGCCACTCTCCGTATCATTGTGGAATGATCCCTGGAGAGGAACGCCTCACTGTATGTCATCTTCGTGAATTACATGAAAGCCTTTGATAGCGTGGACAAAGAGACTCTGTGGAAACTGCTAAGACACTATGGTGTACCCACTAAGGTCATCAGCCTAATCAAGAGCAGCTACAACAGGATGACTTGTCAAGTGATCCACAAAGATCAATTCACAGAGTTTCAGGTCGGGACTGGGGTCAAGCAAGGGTGTTTGCTGTCTCCATTCCTCTTCCTACTAACCATAGACTGAGTCATAAAGATGACCACAGCAGAAAAAGAATGAGTTCCAGTAGACACTCTGGACTAGGGTGGGCAATATGGCCTACAAATGATATCACAATATTTCTGTGAATTTTCACGATAAGGATATTTTCACGATATTGCAGAATAGTTTTGTTTATTTTAAATTTATGCAAATAGGACAGTTTCACAGGCCAGCATTCACAGACCAGCATCATTTTTCCTGAATATTAACATATTCAGGAAAAACAAAAAATCTTATTTCTCCAGTTTATAAACAGCAGCTCAGATTTAGTTTAAAATATTTTTTTTGTTCGGTATCAAATATTACAAGAAAATAATACCATTACATCTTAACTGCACACAGATGTTGGGTTTTATGCTGAATCACTTTACCTGCAGTACTCTTGCTGGACAGTCCTGTCCTGTGGCTTTTTGGCTCTCGTTGCACTGAATGGATGTTTTGGGGTTTTTTTCGCTCTTCGGGAAGTTGAATAAAATCAAAACGAAGCAGCCAAAACTGAATTAAAATACAACTACAGCCACTTCGAGCAGCACATTGTCCGATGTTAAGACTACTCCGGTGTTGCTGACGTGTGGAAAAAATGCAGGCAGACTATTCACACTGCTGTACTGTTTTGTTTTGTTTTTTAACATGACAGCAGTCTGAAACAGAAAGTGAAACTTAAATATTTCCACTCAACTGGATGTAGACGACCTGACTTCGGAAATGCCACTTCCCGCGCCACATTTGTTTATCCGTTTCTATGCGTAATTTCCATCGGCAGCGTAACAATATGATGTTGTCATGCAGCAGACCCCAAATATTGCGATATTCAGTTTTACACCTGTATCAGAATTTATACAGGTATTATCGTGAACGATATGATATGGCACACCCCTACTCTGGACACAGCTGGCAGATGGCCTGGCACTACTGTCCCACAACTATTAGCAGATGCAGAATATGACCATAAGGCTTGCAGAAGTCTAGTCTCAAGTAGGCCTGAACATCCACAAACAAAAAAAACAAGTTTATGAAACTGAATGCAACAAGCACAGAACCAATCATGCTTGTCGGTAGCCCACTGAAGGAGGCGGAGTCTTTCATCTATCTTGGAAGCATTAACAAGCAGGGCGGCACAGATGCAGATGTCAAGGCAAGGATCAGCAAAGCTAGAACAGCCTTCCTACTACTGACAAATATATGGAGTTTCAGAGAGCTCTCACAATGCTCCAAAATCTGGTTTTTCAACTCAAATGTAAAAGCAATAATATGTTACAGTGTAGAGATATGCTGTATGTCAAAAACCACCATCACCAAGCATAGACTTTCATCAATAGCTGTCTGAGAAGAATCATGAAGATCTACTGGACAGAGAAAATCAGCAACATCAGCCTATGGGAGAGGACACAGCAGACACCAGCAGAACATGAAATTGGGAGAAGATGGAAATGGTTTGGACACACACTAAGAAAGCCATCTTCTAGTACTACCAGACAGGCCTTGGTCTTGGAACCCCCAGGGAGAAAAGGAGTAGGGACAGGCTGAGAAACACCTGGCGCTGAGACCTCCAGGCAAACATAAAAAATATGGGCATCACCTGGAGCCAGCTTAAAGCAAATACACAGGACAGAAAGACTGGAGGGCTCTTGTGAACGGCCTTTACCCTGGGAGGGGTGACAGGCTAACAGACTAAGGCCCACTCCTAAATTGAGCATTATCTACAAGTCAGGTACAGCAGGTTTGCGGACTTTCAATGTTTACAACTGAGTGGAGTGGCTAACCAGTGTGACAGCACTAGCAAAACTGTTTTGGTGGACTGCCACATATAACCAGTGAGTTGAAATATATTTCAGTCCTGGATACCTTTTTTCAACTCTTCATATGATTGTGAAAATATTTTTCATTGGTGCTGGGGTAATGTGTAATCTTGTGTTTGTGAGCAATGATGTCTACTTTACTTGGTCAGATTTGATATACTGCAAATATATCAGAGCTGGGAATTTTAATACATTAATATGATTAATTTGCATAGTCAAATTAATACATAAAATGTGATCAAAAAATGTAAAGAATGTTTAAAAATTAATGCCCTCATGTCACTCCCTGTTATTCTCCTGCACCTCAAAGCCAGCCCATGGCCACAAGCACTGCCCCCCAAGTCCATGCGCCGATGGAGAAGGAAAAACAAACACCGTCACTGCAGAGACACTCGGGCCTCCTTAACAAAGCAACACAGGAACAGAGAGAGACCTGCTCAACAGCCCCCCCACAGAAAAACCATCATGCCAACCGGAGAACCTCATCTGGCAATGCTGCAGCAGTCATAGGAAGCACCCAAACCCTGCAGGTAAACTATCTGAAGTAGGCTATGCTTGCAGAGTGCAATGTAATGATTTTCTCTCTAAGTCCCAGCAGCTGGCTGAATTCTTGATCCTTTTCAGGGTTTAAAATAGTCTTTTCCCAATTTGCAGAGTTTAAACAACACAAACTGAATAGAATAGATTAGGCTTTATTGTCATTGTATAGTTGAACAGTACTATGAAATTGTGGGTGCTCCACCAGACTACTGCGCAATTAAGTATGAGAGGAGGATTAGATAAAACACAGTTACAGAACACACGATTAAACACACAACAGAAATAAAAATAGCCCAGGATTATGGAAATATACACAGGTATGGTAGTGGCTTCATGGATGAAATAATGTACATGAATGTGCGGAGTGCAGAACACACAAATGAACACACGACTGAACTAAAAGGCACTCAGAGAGCGTATACCTCCACCGAGGCTCCATCCCTCCCTCCCTTTGTCCTCCCCTCAGTCCCTTTGTCCGTCCATATCACCATCCATCTGTACATTGCGAGATAGGGCCTTGGCGGAGGTGTGCATTCACGGATCACCTCCAACATGTTAATCTCCGGGCCAAGGGCCACCTCTGGTGAAAATTTCATTTAAATCCATCCAGTAGTTTTGGAGTATTGTTGCTAACACTCTGTGAGAAGATAAGAGCCTTGGTGGAGGTATGCATTTTGAGATCATTACCAAAATCTAATCATGTGTTCAGTGTGCCATTACACACCTTTCCTAAAAATTTGAATGAAAGGCACTATATAAATGCAATCCATTATTGTTATTATTATTATTATAATTATTATTGTTGTTGTTAACAGACAATGAAATGACAGTAAAAACAACATGACTACATAATAATAATAATAATAATAATAACAAGAAGACTCCCATAATTGTATTGACTATACATTGGGGCTGGACAATTCCACCTTAGGCTGGGTGTCCACCAAACGCATTTTTTGTCGCCCAACTGCCCTGAGCTTTTTTTTTTTTTGTGCATGGCGCTCTGGGGGAAAAAAAATGTCTGTGCCCTGTATCCCAGCAACAGCTTGTCACTTTCAGCTCAGCATTTCCACTTTTCCTATTGTCAGACTTTCTACTGATTTTTTTAATAGCAGTCTCTTAATAACAATGGACAGGAAACGTTTTCTAGCAGCTCTGGATGTAAAATATGATGACACGGAAAGCAGGAGTCTGAGTACAGTCTAGTACCAGCGTCCGATGCCCTGCCCACGCAGCAGTTCTGATTGTCTGCTTAAGGTCTGACATTGACGAGCTCAGCTGCAGTCTCTGAAAAGCTGAACTTTTTTCAACTCTGAGCGCCCTGAGCACCACGACAAAAAACGGCCACCACGTGTTTCAGGGCCAAGGGTGCTCAGTGCTGTAAACGCTGGACTACATAGAGAATGAAAGGAAAATAGCCGCCCAGAACGGAAAAAACACGTTTGGTGGACATGCAGCCTTATTGAATCTTTCAGGCCAGTTTTTGTTTTTTTTATCCTCCTCTCTTCTCCATTACAGTTTACTGACAAGGTTCATAATTATTAATCAGTATTATACTCAGCGTTCCTTACAAAATCATGGAGCGCCTAATACTGCAACGCATTTCCCCAGAAATAGAGGATATTCTAAGTGTGGATCAAGCAGGTTTCCTCAAGGACCGCAGTACAGGAGAACAAGTACTGGCCCTAACCACCTTCATCGAAAATGGCTTCGAGAGCAGACTGAAGACAGGGGCTGTGTTTCTCGATCTTACAGCCGCCTATGATACGGTCTGGCACAAAGGCCTCCTCCTGAAACTTATAAAGGCGATCCCTGCTTGGGCAACAGCAATTATAAAAACCCTGCTGACCAACCGAAGGTTCAGAGTCCACCTCAGTCAGAACACAAGTGCATGGAGAATGCAGAAAAACGGACTCCCACAAGGCTCAGTTCTAGCTCCAACTCTGTTCAACCTCTGCATAAACTACCTGCCTACTACAAAATTCCGCAAATTCATCTGTTTGGCATTCCAAGCACCAGACTTTGAACCACTGGAACGGGTGCTCACGGAAGATCTTGCCAAACTGGACCAGTTCTGCAAAATCTGGCGCCTAAAACCAAGCCCAGCAAAAACTGTCTCCAGTGTATTCCATCTCCACAATGCAAAAGCTGCCAGAGAACTAAACATCCACCTGAGCGGACTCAAGCTTAAGCATGCCCCAAATCCAACTTATCTTGGAGTGACCCTTGATAGGACCTTATCCTTCAAGGAACATCTAAAGGGGATGGCTGCTAAGGTGAAGGTACGAAACAACCTGCTCTGCAAGCTCGCTGGTGCAAAATGGGGGGCGGCAGTCTCCACCCTGCGCACCTCAGCACTGGCCCTTTCATACTCTGTAGCAGAATATTGTGCCCCTGTCTGGTCCAGGTCATCTTACACACACCATGTAGACACCCAGCTCAACTCAACCATGAGAACTATAACTGGAACAATCCGCTCAACACCACTCCCCTGGCTCTCTGTACTGTCAAACATAGCCCCTCCACACATCCGGCGAGCAGCATTAACTCAAAGGATGCTCCAAAAAGTTAAAGATTTTCCTCACTTGCCAATCCATGCAGATATCTACACCCCACCCACTGCCCGACTTTCATCCAGACGGCCGATTTGGAAAAACCCTCCCCCAGCTGACTTTACCATCCAGACAGCTTGGCAAGAGGAATGGGAGACCAAGGAGGTCCCAAACAAACAGCTGGTGATAAACCCCAACCAACAGGTCCCGGGCACCAACCTCCCAAGGAGACAGTGGTCTACACTCAATCGCTTCAGGACTGGACATGGCCCCTGCTTGGCCAGCCTTCACAGATGGGGCAGTAGCCCTAGCCCACTGTGCGCATGTGGAGAGGAGCAAACAATGGAACACATCATAGAGGTTTGCCCGCTCCAAAGACTGGAAGGAGGATTACACACCCTCCATACAGCAAACCAGGAGGCAACTGCTTGGCTTAAGGACTTTGCATTCGCTAAATAAATAGTATTATACAACAGTGCGGAATCATAGCATTTTTTTTGCAGTTATCAACTACAAATTCACATTGTTTGATGCAGCAAAGTTCAGCCTCCATCTCCTCCACTGTCACCTCCGGTTCTCATCTTCCTGTACCAGAGTCCTGTGTCCCACCCTTCCTCAATTCTGATTGGCTGCTTAGTAGTCTAAAAGGTTGAAATTTTTTCAGTCCTGAGCACCACAACAAAAAGTGGCCACCGGTCAAAGCGTTTCACCGCCGAGGGCGCTAGATGCTGTAAGCGCTGGACTACATTGAGAATGAATAAAAAATAGTCACCCACAGCAGAAAAAAATGAGTTTGGTGGACATGCCCCCTAATACTTTTTCTGCAGTGTTTGACTTCCGGGTTGCCGAGGTGCGCGGCCCTATGGTGTGACCACGCACGTAACTGAGTGGACATGTCTTAAAGGGGCAGTACATGAAAAGTGCCAGATTAATCCATCCATCCATCATCCATCCATCTTCTACCGCTTTTCCGGAGGTCCGGGTCGCGGAGACAGCAGTTCAAGCAGAGAAACCCAGACTTCCCTCTCCCCAGTCACCTGCTCCAGTTCTTCAGAGAGGATACCAAGGTGTTCCCAGACCAGCTGGGAGACATAGTCTCTCCACCGAGTCCTGGGTATGCCCCAGGGTCTCCTCCCAGTGGAACGTGCCCAAAACACCTCAAATGGGAGGCGTCCAGGAGGCATCCTGATCAGATGCCCATACCACCTCAACTGGCTCCTTTCAATGTGGAGAAGCAGCGGTTCTACTCTGAGCCTCTCTCGGATGACTGAGCTCCTCACCCTGTCTCTAAGGGTGAGTCCAGCAATCCTACGGAGAAAGCTCATTTCAGCCGCTTGTATCCGCGATCTCGTTCTTTCAGTCATTACCCAAAGCTCGTGACCATAGGTGAGAGTAGGAACATAGATTGACTGGTAAATCGACAGCTTTGCCTTAGAGCTTAGCTCCCTCTTCGCCACAACAGACCAGTACAACGTCTGCATCACTGCAGATGCTGCTCCGATCTGTCTGCCAATCTCTCGCTCCATTCTCCCCTCACTCGTGAATAAGACCCCAAGATACTTAAGTAAGTAAGTAAGCTTTATTTATATAGCACTTTTCACAGACATATAAAGTCACAAAGTGCTTTACAGTGCAACACAATCAAATAAAATAAAATACAACTAAAATACAAATTAAAATGCAATAGAATACAATTGAAATACAATAATACAGTTAAGATACAGTTAAAATACGATTAAAATAAAACTAAGATACAAAAAATACACTCTATGCAATCAAGTGGTAACAGCCTTCAGTCAATCTTGGATTAAAATGCCTGTTTAAACAAGAATGTTTTCAGGTGGGTTTTAAAACTCACAACACTGTCCATGCCTCGAAGGTACAAAGGGAGGTCATTCCACAAACATGGTGCTACTGCTTTAAAAGACCTGTCACCTCTGGTAGCAAAGTGGATGCGGGGAACCAAGAGCAAGTGCTGTCCTGAGGATCTCAGGCTGCGGGTCGAGCTGTAGGGCTGAATCAGAGCAGCCATATATGCGGGGGCCTGACCGTGAATTGCTCGGAAAGTGAGCACCAGGTTCTATAAAGTGGACACGATACAGAACAGGGAGCCAATGGAGTGATCTAAGAATAGGTGTAATACAGGTGTAAACAGGTGTACTTAAACTCCTCCACTTGGGGCAGGAGCCTGTCCCCAACCCGGAGAGGACAATCCACCTTTTTCCAGCTGAGGACCATAGACTCGGACTTGAAGGTGCTGATTCTCATCCCAGCCGCTTCACACTCAGCAACAAACCGTCCCAGCAAGAACTGTAGGTCATTGCTGGATGAAGCCAGCAGGACAACGTCATCTGCAAACAACAGAGATGAGATCCTGTGGTCACCAAGCATGACACCCTCTGTTCCCTGGCTGCGCCTAGAAATCCTGTCCATAAAAATAATGAACAGGATCAGTGACAAAGAGCAGCCCTGGCGGAGTCCAACTCTCACTGGGAATGAGTCCGATCGAGTGCTGGCAATATGAACCAAACTCTCACAACGGTCGTACAGAGACCAAATAGCTCATAACAACAAGCCCAATACCCCATACTCCCAAAGCACCTCCCACAAAAAACCACGAGGGACACAGTCGAATGCCTTCTCCAAGTCCACAAAACACATGTAAACTGGTTGGACAAACTCCCACGAACCCTCGAGGATTCTCGAGAGGGTAAAGTGCTGGTCCAATGTGCCATGGCCAGGACGAAAACCACATTGCTCCTCCTGAATCCAAGGTTTGACCAATGGCCGGACTCTTCTCTCCAGTACCTTGGCATAGACCTTTCCAGGGAGGCTGAGGATTGTGATCCCTTTATAGTTGGAACACACCCTGCGGTCCCCTTTTTTGAAGAGAGGAACCACCACCCCGGTTTGCCATGCCAAGGACACGGTCCCCGACCTCCACGCAATGTTGCAGAGGCGTGTCAACCATGACAGCCCTACAACATCCAGGGCCTTGAGGTACTCAGGGTGAATCTCGTCCACCCCCGGGGCCCAGCCACCAAAGAGATTTTTAACCATCTTGGCGATCTCAGCCCCTGTGATAGGTGAGTCGTCCCTCTCGTCCACAAGCCCTGCTTCCTCTGTGGAAGGCATATCATTGGGATTGAGGAGATCCTCATAGTATTCTTTTCACCGCCTGACGATATCCCCAGTCGAAGTCAACAGCACCCCATCCGCACCATACACATTGTGGACAGGGAGCTGCTTCCCCCTCCTGAGCCGCTGGACAGTTTGCCAGAATCTCTTTGAAAGTCTTGTTCCATGGCCTCACCAAACTCATCCCATACCCAAGTTTTTGCTTCAGCAACCACCCGAGCTGCACTCCGCTTGGCCTACCGGTACACCTCAGCTGCTTCGGGAGTACCACAAGCCAACCAAGCTTGATAGGACTCCTTCTTCAGCTTAATGGCCCCCCTCACCACTGGTGTCCACCACTTGGTTCGAGGGTTTCCACCACGAGATGTCCCAACGACCTTGTGGCCGCAGCTCTGGGCAGCTGCTTCAACAATAGAGGTGGAGAACATAGCCCATTCAGACTCCATGTCTCCAGACTCCCTCGGAATGTGGTTGAAGTTCTTCTGGAGGTGGGAGTTGAAGACCTCCCGGACAGGGGCCTCAGCCAGACATTCCCAGCCACCCTGACTATACGTTTGGGTCTACCAGGTCTGAATGGCATCCTCCCCTGCCACTGGATCCAACTCACCACCAGGTGGTGATCAGTTGACAGCTCTGCACTGCTCTTTACCCGGGTGTCCAAGACATATGGTCACAGGTCTGATGACACGATAACAAAATCGATCATCGCCCTGTGACCTAGGGTGTCCTGGTGCCAGGTGCACATATGGACACCCTTATGCTTGAACATGATGTTCATTATGGACAAAGTGTGGTTAGCACAGAAGTCCAATAACTGAACACCACTTGTGTTCAGATCAAGCAGGCTGTTCCTCCCAATCACCCCCTTCCAGGTTTCACTGTCGTTTCCCACGTGCGCACTGAAGTCCCCCAGTAGGACAATGGAGTCTCCAAGAGGAGCACCCTCCAGCACCCCAGTCAGAGACTCCAAAAAGGGTGGGTACTCTGAAACATCATTTGGTGCATAGGCACAAATGATGGTCAGGACCCGTTTCCCAACCCGAAGGCACAGGGAAACAACCCTTTCGTCCACCAAGGAAAACTTCAATATAGAGGCAGCAAGGTGGGGGGATACGAGAATACCCACCCCTGCTCGTCACCTCTCGCCTGGGGAAACTCCAGAGTAGGCCAAGCTCCAGCCCCTCTCCAGGAGACTGGTTCCTGAACCGGAGCTGTGTGTTGAGGTGAGGCCAACTATATCTAGCCGGTATCTTTCAACCTCATGCACCAGCTCAGGCTCCTTCCCCACCAGAGAGGTGACATTCCACGTACCAAAAGCCAGTTTAGGAAGCTTGGGATCAGTCCGCCAAGGTGTTCTGCCTTTGACCGCCACCTGATCCACATAGCACCGGACCCCCATGATCCCTCCTGCAGGTGGTGAGCCCACTAGAGGGTGGATTAATATATAAAATAATATTCAAAAAAGTTAATGCATCCACATCATGATCCAAAGCACCACCAAAATCTAATCATCTGTTCCCCGCGCCATTACACACCTTTCCTGAAAATTTCATCAAAATCCGTTCATAACTTTTTGAGCTGTGTTGCTAAAAGACAAACCATCTGTCATGTTTGCCCCTTTCAGGGCATGAATGAGATGCCAGATGCCAACAGAGAGTTTGTTTGTTTATTCACAGAAGGAACAAAATAAAGAGCCATGTGGGGCAAAACACATACACTAGAACACAAAATAAAGAACTTGAACATCAAAGCAAGAGCGTAGCGAGGGCGGAACCAAACACTATAGAATAACACTTACGAATGATGAAGCTATGATGAATCAAACACGGAAGGAAGACTGGAGCCAGGGATAGGGACTCCAGTCCTGGTAGACGCAGGTCGCAGCGAGGAATGAGCCGCAGCTGCTCCCTTAAATACTGATAACAAAAAAGCAAAGAACCAAACAGGAGAGGAGGAAACGTAATGACAAATCAAGATCAGCTGTGACAGTGCCGGCTCAGCTATGACAGCCGGAAGTTCGGTTGCGGTGCTGTCACAGTAAAAGCCCTGGAAACACCAATAATAACCAACAGAAATAATACGGGAGAAAAAAGGGAAAATACTGAGTAACCCGAGCGCAAATGAGCTCAGCACTCGGATCACCACACCAACCAACCAACAGACAAACCAACCAACACCACTAAAAGCATAACCTCCATCCTCCCTTGGCAGAGGTAATAAAATGTGACCTGTGCTGGCAAAATGATTCGGAATACGCACCGCGTCATTACTAGCTGCAGGCACGAGAAGTCATAAATCATGACTCTTTCTTTGTTTGCTAGTGGCAAGTCCTGGAAAACCCCCATGAGTGCCTGGTATCATTGGAAAGCTTAGAAATCGTACTTTCTAAAAATACATATGTTTTGGCAGAAGACGTAACTCCCGACCGATCGAACACGAGTTTTAAACCGAGCCAATATATAAACAAATTGGCTTTTTCCAGGTCCGTTTTTGCGCACTTCCTAAAAATTAAATATCATTTTGAAGGTCTTTCAATACAGAATATGGAAAAAACGTTATCTCAGTTTTGATAATTTCCTCATTGTGACTCATTTTGCCAGCACGGGTCACAAATGGCCCAAGGATTATGGAAAATATACATGCAGTAGGTATGGTAGTGGTTTCATAGATGGGTCAATATATGTACATCAAAGTGCGGAACGCAAAGACAGCTGTGTTATTGTGATAATTAAAAAGGTCCTCAGTTCTGTGCATGTGAGCGTTCAGAGGGTGGGGGGTGGGGCCTCTAACTGTTTGCAGTCCGGATTGGCCAGGGGAAGAAACTATCAGTCTGGAGGTGTGGGACCTGATTGACCTCTGCAGGATCAACCCACACAAGGTAGCTGGTCCAGACAATATACCGTGTCACGTTCTAAAGGACTGTGCAGACATCTTCAACATGTCCCTGACTCAAGCTGTAGTCCCCACATGTTTCAAAACTGCCACCATAATACAAGACCCAAAGAAGCCCTTCACATCCAGCTACAACGATTACTGGCTGTAGTACTGTAGTACTGACCCCCATCATAATGAAGTGCTTCGAGCGGCTGGTCATGCAGAACGTCAAGTCCATCCTCCCTCTCTCCCACGACCCATCTCAGTTTGCATACAGGTCAAACAGATCCACAGAGGATGCCATCGCTGCTGCTCTCCGTCCAGTTTTCATCCACCTGGACTCAAAGAACTCCTACGTGTGAATGCTGTTCTTGGACTTCAGTTCAACATTCAACACAATCATCCCCCAGCACCTAGTACAAAAACCCAGACACTTGGGACTCAAAACCTCTCTCTGTAACTGGGTGCTGGATTTTCTCACAGGGAGGCCATAGAATGTGCGGGTTGGCAGCAACACATCCAAGACCATCACAATGAGCACAGGGGCCCCACAAGGGTGCTCGCTCAGCCCGCTGCTCTTCATCCTGCTGACCCATGACTGTGTACCAGCCTACAGCACCAACCACATCATCAAGTTTGCGAATAACACAATGGTGGTGGGCCTCATCACCAACAACGAGGAGGCCAAATACAGAAATGAGGTGAGCCAACTGGTCCAGTGGTGTAAAGACAATAACCTCTTCCTGAACATGGGAAAAGCCAAGGAGATTGTGGTCGACTTCAGGAGGTGACATACACAGCATCCCCCTCTGATCATCAATGGAGCAGCTGTGGAGAGGGTGAGCAGCACCAAGTTCCTGGGGGTGTACATCTCCAAGGACCTCACCTGGTCCAACAATAGCACATCACTGGCTAAGAAAGCTCAAACTCACTTCTTTGGACGTGGGGGTCCCCGGGGTGTGCGACAGAGGCACTGGGGCGGGGCCGCTGTGGGGGTGCCTGTGGGGGCTCGCACCGGGGGGCGCGGGCTGGTCTCTGTCCCGGGGGGTGGGGTTGCTGGCCTCCTGGTGCCTGGGGCCCGGGGGCGGATGTTGGCCCCGCTGGGGGGGGTGGGGGTCGGGTGGGTCCAGGGGTGTGGGCTCATCGCGCCAGCCGCCGGGTGGTCTGCCCTCCCTTGATCGTCCCTCCAGGGGCGGATGCCTGGCTTTCCTGGGGCTTGCTGACCTCAGGGCTGGGGGTTGGTGGCGCTGCCTTGCCTGCTCGGGGTTCCTGGGGGGAGAGTTGCTGCGACCGGCCCTCCGCTCGTATGTTTCCTGACAAACCACTAAACATGCACACACTTATTTTGCGCGCGTTCTCATATATATGCACACAGACATACAAACACAAGTGTCTCTCCTTTAACAGGTACGGAAACCAGACTCATGTTGAGACATCTTCGGTGGAAGAAGCAGTTTGTCTTTTGTTTGTTTTAGTTGTTGGTTTGTGTTTTGTTTTGTTTTTTTTGTCTGTTCCCCTCCCTTTTCTTTTCCCCCTTCACACACTTCCTTTCCCTCTTCCCCATCCTGTTGGGTCTTCCATGGGTAAAACAATTAAAATAAAGTATTAAAAGTTATTACAGGAGGAGTTTACAACAATATACAGTGCACAGTTAGGTAGTGTATAAGCTCCTCTTGGCAAAGTAAATCTGTTTTGGCACAATAAGGGTGACAGATCCCTGTTCTGTTTGCCTAGCTGCCTGACAGGACAAGGGGGGAAAAAAAAAAAAGTTTGCAGATAACACGATGGTGGTGGGCCTCATCACCAACAACGAGGAGGCCAACTACAGAAATGAGTTGAGCCAACTGGTCCAGTGGTATAAAGACAATAACCTCTTCCTGAACATGGGAAAAGCCAAGGAGATTGTGGTCGACTTCAGGAGGGGACATACACAGCATTCCCCTCTGATCATCAGTGGAGCAGCTGTGGAGAAGGTGAGCAGCACCAAGTTCCTGGGGGTGTACATCTCCGAGGACCTCACCTGGTCCAACAATAGCACATCGCTGGCTAAGAAAGCTTAAACTCACCTGCATTTTCTCTGAGGAGAGCACGAGTCCCACCCCCCATCATGTGCTTATTCTACCGTGGCACGGTTGAGAGCATCCTCACCAGCTGCAGCACGGTGTGGTATGGAAGCTGCACCACCTTCTGCCAGAAGACACTACAACGAACAGTGAAAGCAGCCAGCAAGATCATCGGTGCCGCTCTGCCCCCCTCTCAGTCATCTACCTCACCCGCCTCACCCACAGAGCCATCAACATTGCAGGCGACACCTCCCACCCCTCACACTCCCTCTTCAGCCCCCTGCCCTTGGGGAAAAGGTACCGGAGCCTCCAGACCCACTCCACAAGACTGCTAAAAAGCTTTGTTCATCAGGCCATCAGGACCCTGAACTCTGGCCACTCCCCACCTCCTCCCCAGACCGTGACCCACTCACCCGCACAATAACTACCTCAGCTGTTGGCACAGAAAGACTGGCACACCAACAGTAATACATTTGCTGCTGTATGTCTTTGCACTATACTGCAACCATTTGCACAAATGCCGTATCTGCTGCTGTCTGTCACTGCAATATTGATCATGTGCAGTCCTATCTGGCACTGTCTGCACCTACACTACCGCATTGAACTTGGTACTATGAGTATTACTGCTATACTTTTCTGTATAAAAGATTGTTGAGTCTCATCGTTTATCATTTATCTTTATTTGCACTATGGGAGGTCTGGGTCTAACTTTTGTCGCCATTTGCACTACAGGTAGCATTACTGTACATAGACTGCTGCTGCTGTTTTTCCAGGCTTATTCCTTTTTCTTTTTTTATATCGTGCACACCACTGAAGAGAGAGAGAAATGCCATTTCAATTCTCATGTATGTCCTATACATATAGTAGCACTGACAAATAAAATCTTTGAATCTTTTGAATTTTTGAATCTGATTGAACTGTTGTCCAGAGGGAAGCAGGTCAAACAGGTGGTGGGGATGTGAGGGGTCTCCTGTGATGGCCTTGATCTTTCTGAGACAGGAGGATCTGGAGATGTCCTCCAGGGAGGGTAGAGGGCCCCCAATGATTTTTTGGGCAGTGTTGATGACCCTCTGCACAGAACTTAACTGAACTGTTAAAACAGAACTGTTTTAGAAGCTCAGCTGATGCTTTGTTTAAAAAACTAAGCTTTATTTGTTGGTACAAATAATACAGTAGCACTTTATTTTGGCCTTTGACGGCCTTAAATTCAAATACTTTAGCAGTATTTTTGTTGAATATAAGGGTCACAGGTATGGGGCGGGGGGCTGAAAAGTTCATAGGCTGAAAAGTTCATAGTGGTCAAATTTGATCAAATGTGGTTTATTTTTCAACCGCAGGGATCCAAGCACTGAAACACTGTTGGAAGAAGTGTGTGGACCGAAGGGGAGACTGTGTTGAAAAATAAACCACATTTGGTCAAATTTGACCACTATTGTGGGGAGCGTGAAATAACGAGGCTGAATTATTTCTTAATTCAGGTTTTAATGTTGCATTCACATCCCCAGCTATCTCTCAAGAACAGAAGAGGATGAGCTGAGTCAAAACCTTCTTATTTATACATACAAGATCAAAGGAAGAATCACATATCACCGTCAAAACCCCCTATTGACAATAACTGTCCCCCCAAGTCCTTCAGTCCTCCGCCCGGCCCCCAGGAGGTCAGGAAGTCCTTCCAGCTCTTTATCGCCGTACCTCCGTCTTCTTGCTGTTATCCACAGGCGGTCCAGACATATTGTCCCATCCAAGACGTGAGGTCAATCCACACATGCAATCTCAAGCATCCCATTGTGCTTATACATATGTAGGTAAAAATACATTGCATTAAGTGCAATTAAGTGCATTAAGATAAGATAAGATAAGCCTTTATTAGTCCCACAACGGGGAAATTCCAGGATTGCAACAGCACAGGGATAGCAACACTCAGAGCAACAATCAGAAGGCAAGAAAAAAAACAAGCAAGCAAGAGCAGCTAATATACATATGTACATATTACTATAAAATATATATATACACACACACAGACACACAGTGCAGAGCATTGTAGCTGGATGGAATAAATATATGAATATGTAAACACACAGTGCAGAGCATTGTAGCTAGATGGAATAAATATGTAAATATATAAACACCCACAGTACGGAGCAATGTAGCTAGATGGAATACTATGTAGATATATAAACACACAGTGTGGAGCATTGTAGCTAGATGGAATAAATATATAGATATATGAATATAAACACACCCAGTGCGGAGCATTGTAGCTAGATGGAATAAATATGTAAATATATAAACACACACAGTGCAGAGCATTGTTGCTAGATGGAATGAAACAGCACAACCGTCTACTTAGTTATCCTACATGGTATGATTATGTGCCCATACATATTCTCACTCTCCATAGCGACCGGTATTTTCCTAGTTGTATGCCGGAGGGGACCATTGTGTAAGTCTGTTGCATCTTTGCATTCAAAAAACTATTAGTTTGTTACGTCTTTTTGCTATCTCTGCGAGCAGCCCTGCTTAGGTTGTACAGTCTGACAGCCATTGGTAGGAAGGACCTGCGAAACCTCTCGGTTGTGCACCTGGGATGATGTAGTCTGCTGCTAAATGAGCTCCTCAGTGCATTCAGTATGTCCTGCATAGGGTGGAACTCGGACTCCAGCAGAGATGACAGTTTAGCCACCGTCCTTCTCTCTCCTATCTCCTCCACCGGATCAAGGCGCTGCCCCAGGACAGAGCTAGCTTTCTTGATCAGTTTGTTCAGTCTCTTCCTATCGGCTGCAGTAATGCCACTGCCCCAGCAGACCACTCCAAAAGTGATGGCTGATGCCACCACCGTGTCATAGAATGTCTTCAGCAGCGCCCCTTGTACACCAAAAGACCTGAGTCTCCTCAGCAGGAACAGCCTGCGCTGTCCCTTCTTGTAGAGTGCGTCAGTATTGTCTGACCAGTCTAGTTTATTGTTCAGATGAACACCCAGGTACTTATAGGCTGTCACCATCTCGATGTCTGTTCCCTGTATATTTACTGGTGCTGTGAGGGGTTGTCCTTGCCTGCGACAGTCCACCACCAGCTCCTTAGTTTTCCTCGCGTTGATCTGGAGGCAGTTCCGATGGCACCAGTCCACGAAGTCCTGGATAAGCCCTCTGTACTCAGCTTCATCTCCATTGGAGATGAGGCCAACGATCGCAGAGTCATCAGAGAACTTCTGTAGATGGCAGTGTGTTGTGTTGTGTGAGAAGTCCGCAGTATAAAGAGTGAACAGGAAGGGAGCCAGCACCGTTCCCTGGGGGGCCCCCGTGCTACTGATGATCGTGTCGGACACACAGTCCCGGGTTCTCACAAACTGAGGCCGGTTCGTGAGGTAGTCCAGGATCCATGATGACAGGTGCTGGTCCACCCCTGCGCGCAGCAGCTTGTCCTTCAGGATCATCGGTTGGATGGTGTTGAAAGCACTGGAGAAGTCAAAGAACATGATCCTCACCATATTCCCGGGCTTCTCTAGGTGGGACAGAGAACGGTGAAGGAGGAAGATCACCGCATCCTCCACCCCAATGCCATGCTGGTAGGCGAACTGGAGTGGATCCATCGCTGGTTCCACCAGGGGGCGGAGGTGAGCAAGGAGCAGTCTCTCCAGGGTCTTCATCAAGTGGGACGTCAAGGCCACCGGTCTGTAGCTGTTCAGGTCTTTGGGGTGGGAAGTTTTTAGTACAGGTACCACACAAGATGTTTTCCACAGCTGTGGTACCCTCCCCAGTTTCAGGCTCAGGTTGAAGATATACGTCACAATCCCACACAGCTGGTCTGCACAGGACTTGAGGAGCTTTGCGCTGATGCCGTCCAGTCCCGACGCCTTCCTCGCCTTGATCTTCCTCAGCTCCGTCCTCACCTGGGTCCTGGTCAGGGTCAGGATGGGGGGCTGTGTGTTGGGAGTGGGGGGGGTGTTGGTGGAGTGGGGGGTGGGCAGCAGGACTTGATTTCTTTAGAGGCAGCAGTGGTTGTTGTGCAGACAGGGGGGAGGGCGGTTGGTCAAACCTATTGAAAAACAGATTCAGGTTGTTCGCCCACTCCCTGTCCCCCGTGGCCTGGGGGGAGGTATTCTGGAGCCCAGAGATGGGCATCCTCTTTAACCAAGCGCCTGTTGGCAAGATCAACTAACAAACCATGTGAGCACAGAAAATCGGCACCTAACATGTTGAAACTCACCGCCGCTATGATAAAAGTCCATTCATAAGTGCGGCCGTGTAAGGACAGAAACAAAGTCCTTTCTCCGTAGGTGTTGATGCTCGAGCCGTTTGCCGCCGTTGCCCCGTCCCCACGGGGGCCAGCCAATCGGTCAGCATAGGTCGGGGTGATGAAACTCACTTGGGCTCCGGTGTCTACGAGGAAGTGCCGCCCGGAGTTCGTATCCGTGATGTAGAGCAGCTTATTTCTTTCGCCGAGAGCCGAAGCTGCTAACGATTCCCGGTCCTGGCGTTTCCCGAGCTCTTGAAGCTGCACGGCGGCACACACCTGTGTGCCTTCTCTGCGAAACGCCGGTGATAAAAACAGAGGCCATCTCCTCCGCTGCGTCGGGGCCGCGCCGCTGCCATTGTTGGTGGGATTGGCTCCGCTGTCTCTGGCTCTTCGTTGCCTCGGGTCGCCGCACCTAGGTTTGCCGCTGCCGCTGTAGCCGTCTGCTCGCCGCAGTAGTCGAGGAGCCGCTGTGCCTCTCGGGCCAGCGCACGGAAGTCCCGCTGGGTCACACAACGCATGCCGGACAGGGTCCCTCTCATGTGCATCGGGAGGTTACTTAGGAAGATGTGCTTAAATAGGAAATCACCATTGTCCGATTCCCTGAGCTGCAGCATGTCTTCCATCAGGGCGACTGGCCTGCGCCCTCCTTGGCCGTGCATAGCCAGGAGTCTCCTAGCCTTCTCTTCAACTGAGGGCGTGAAACACTCGGTGAGGGCAGCCTTCAACTCGCCGTATTTGTTGTCAGCGGGTGGCTGCTGTACCAGGCTCCGCACGCATCGAGCTGTGCGGTTGTCGAGCCTTGCGATGACGTGGTAAAACTTGGTGTCATCCACCGTTATTCCTGCGAGCGTGAACTGTGCCTCAGCCTGGAGGAACCACGAGTCCGGGTTGTCCTGCCAGAATTCTGGCAGTTTGATGGAGACGGCACTCGCTCGGGCAGACTCCGACGAGTCTGCATCAGGAGAATCCCTTCTATGCATTCTCACGTCTCTGGTCACCAATGTGGGGAGCGTGAAATAACGAGGCTGAATTATTTCTTAATTCAGGTTTTAATGTTGCATTCACATCCCCAGCTATCTCTCAAGAACAGAAGAGGATGAGCTGAGTCAAAACCTTCTTATTTATACATACAAGATCAAAGGAAGAATCACATATCACCGTCAAAACCCCCTATTGACAATAACTCTCCCCCCGAGTCCTTCAGTCCTCCGCCTGGCCCCCAGGAGGTCAGGAAGTCCTTTCAGCTCCTTATCGCCGTACCTCCGTCTTCTTGCTGTTATCCACAGGCGGTCCAGACATATTGTCCCATCCAAGACGTGAGGTCAATCCACACATGCAATCTCAAGCATCCCATTGTGCTTATACATATGTAGGTAAAAATGCATGAGCTACAACTATGAACTTTTCAGTCTATGAGCTTTTCAGTCCCCTCTCGTATATGTTATGAAAAACAAATGCAATTTTAAAGTGGCGGAAAATGCTTCTTTTTCATTGTTTCTTCATTGTAATTTTACCAGTTAGTCACAATTAATTGCAATTAATTACAAAAAAAGTAATTGATTAGTTAAATCATTTTTATTCAATTACCAGCCCCAATAAATAAAAAAATAAATGTGTGTGTGTGTGTGTGTGTGCGCGCGTGTGTGTTATGCATAGTAAAAATTAAGCATGTGATTAATGTTGTAATTATTAATTATAAGTACTTAGGTACAACAAAGAGACTTCCCTCTGTAGGTGATCCACCTTCTTAGCACTGACAACCCATTTCCATCTTTATCCTACAAAAATTTTTTTTAAAAAACCCACCAAAGCCTTATGCTTGTACCAGCTCAAACAAAAATAAAATGAGTCTTTACAGAGTAAGGATATATCATGATCTTTAAAAATGCAGTAATTTTATAAAATAAACAATTGTGATTATACACCAGTCTAACCTGCCCTAAAATTTGACTAATTACCCTACCAGTCTTGCAATCTTTCTTTCACTACTACAAAGTTGTTTTCTTTACAGTGTTTATAGTACACTCTTTTTAATCATCACTTTGCATTTTATGCTGATACCTTTAAGCCTGTCCATGTTTCTAATTGGTCGATCCTGCCAGCAACACCTGTTTTATGAGAAAGTCTTCATCACTAGATTGGAAATCCCTGGGTTAATTTATGAGTAAGGGCAACATGAGACAAGATCCTGGGCATGTAGAATTTGCTTCCCAGAACCTATTAATTTGTGTCCCTGCATTATTCAACTTTGCATAAAGTAGCACTAGGTAATATTAAAATACATTTTTTCTACATTCCTGGAAAGCTTAGGTAGTATTTGGTGGCACTAGAACATTGATCTCTCCTGCAAAAAGCTTTCATAAATGTGACCAGTTCCCTGTACTCTGGAGAACAGTATGGGAAATGCATGTGCGCCTGCACATCACTTTCTATGGGGTGCATGATGATGTTGGTGGGGCACCAACCTACCCGATAAATCCTGCCTATCATCACATCACTCCCTTCAGTTCTAGCACTCTTTACCTCACTAAGACCTTGTTGGTTTGGCTCTGGCTAAACCAACCTGTCCTCCTGCAAAAGCTAGCTAATTTAGTGCAGCGCCAGTGACCAGATTGCCCTGAGGATTGTCCAGTCTGCCTGGGTCTTTCTGTGCACACGTGGCATTAGAAATTGTCTTTATCGATGTGCACATGCACTTCCTATACTTATGTTGCACTGAACTCCCCTCCTAAGAGTAGCAGTGATTATTTGATTATTGTAACCATGCCATTTCATCATTGTATGAAGAGAGTGGGATTGTGCATCTAATTTATGAGTAAACAGCAAGCATTACAAGTGCCATATGCCAATGTGCCCCACTTCTGTTTTCTTTAGATAATTTTTGGGTGGTTTTTTTCCCCTTTTTGTGTCAAAGACAGTGAAGATAGAAAGGAAATGGAGTGGAGCACAGGGGAGAAAGACACGCAGGAACGCTTGCATGGGCCGGGACTCGAACTGGCGTTGCTATGTGAGCAGATTCAGGTTCAGGTTACTTTATTTGTACCCGTAGGTAGATTTGTTTTGCAGTCAGGTGACATCCATATTTACAAACCACAGTTACATTCATCATGAACACAAACACAGGCACACATGTAGCTGACTATAAACATGATAAAAGTACTCAAGGCTCCACCAATCAGGACATAGGACAAAGAGATAAGAGAAAAAAAAACAAGGAGATAAGAGAGAAGGGTCATATTAAAAAGTTAAAGACTAGTCAAAGAGGTTAAAAACTCAAAAGTCTAAAACCCAATAAAAGATTTAGAACCCAAACAAAAAAACCTACAAAAATAAGTAAATATAAAATCAAATTAATAAATAGACAACTAAATTATGTGCAACATATTGTTACATCTTGTTCAACTCTTTAACAGTAGCAGGAACAAAGCTGCTTTTGTAGCGCTGGGTTTTACTTTTTGGGACAGCAAACCTCTGTCTGGAGGGAAGAAGCTGAAAGTGGCATTCCAAAGGGTGGGAGTCATCATTTAAAATGGAGGTAGCCATCCTCTGTACCTGTCTGGTGTACAGGGATGTCAGGCTCAGCTGTGACTCGTCAGGCAAATGACTGGACCATCTAATTACTTGGTCTAAGGATTTCCTCTGTTTCAGTTTTATCTGACCAAACCATGACACTAAAGAAAAGGATAAAACAGATTCAATAAAAGCCCGATAAAACATTGTCGGTATGGTTCGGTCAATTTGGAAGAGTGCAAGTTTCCTTAAACAATGCAAATGTTGCTGACCCTTTTTGCACACCCTTTCACAGTTCTCTTCAAAGTTTAAATTACTATCAATAATCGTCCCAAGATATTTGTAGGATTGTACACATTCAGTGGTCTGGCCTTTTAGTACAGTGATTTCATGCCTGGGAGTTTTCCTCCTAAAGTCAATAATCATATCTTTAGTTTTTGTCGTATTCAGCTGCAGGTAGGAATCCTCACACCAGTGAACAAAATCATCAACTACTGGGCCGTAGCCACTCTCACCATCCTGGAGGAGACTGACAACAACTGAATCATCAGCATACTTTATAATGTGTCTGTTGTCATGTCTGCTCCGACACATGTTTGTGTACAGGATGAAGAGTAGTGGTGACAACACACACCCCTGCGGAGAGCTAGTAGAAGAACACTTTTGCTCCGACAATGTACCATTGACCCTTACTCTCTGTGTCCTGTTGGTTAAAAAATCCAGAATCCAACCCACCAGATTATTACTCAAATCAAATTGCTGCAGGAGCCTTTCAACTAAAATATGAGGTTGGATTGTATTAAAGGCGGAAGAAAAGTCCACAAATAAAAGCCTGGCGTGTGTCCCATTAAAATCCAGATGTTCAAAAAGCATGTTAAACAGAGTGACAGTGGCATCCTCCACTCCTCTGTGAGGCCTATAGGCAAACTGCAAAGGATCCAATGCATGCTCAGTCTGCTTTAGGACCTCAAATCTGACCAGTTTTTCAAAAATTTTCATTAAAATTGAAGTCAAAGCAACTGGTCTAAAATCATTTACCGTTTTAGGACAGCTGAATTTTGGAACAGGGACAACCACAGCATCTTTCCAGATCTTAAGCACATGTTGTGTCTGTAAGGACTTATTGAAAATGTAGTGAAATACAGGACTCAGTTCATGTGCACAGGACTTTACCAAGCGCCCACATATATTATCAGGGCCCTGACTTTTGTTCACTTTTACAGCACAGAACGCCCTTTTAACATCCTGCACCTCAATATTAAAGTGCTGATTGTCTTTGAGTTTCTGTTTCAAATCTTGGGTTTCTGTGCTAAAATCAAAGGAGTCAAAACAACCATAAAAACAATTAAGAGCATTAGCCAGCTCTGTGTCTGAATTAAAACCATCTAAAAACACATGATTACTGCGCTCTGTGCTCTGAAGGCCTGCAATAGTTTTCATACTGGCCCAGGCTGAACCAAGTTTCTTTGTCGCCATCTTGCTTTCCAACTCTGATTTATAATTCTGTTTTGCTCTTAAAATTTCGGACTTCAGCTCTTTTGTGGCAACCTGCAGCTCAGAAACAACCCCCTGTTTAAAGGCAAGTGCTTTCCTCTGTAAGCAGGATTTAACTGATTTTGTAACCAATGGCTTGTTGTTGGGATATATTTTGACACGTTTATGTGGAACGATCATGTCTCTACAGAAAGCCATGTATGAGCATGTCACGTCCACTAAAGAGTCCAAATCATCTCCGCAAGACAGTGTGAACACCTCCCAGTCCGTACAGTTAAAGCATTCCTGGAGGCAGTGCACGGAATCCTCTGTCCACACATTTATGTCTCTGGTCTTCGCCTTGTCTATTCTGAGAGCAGTTTTATATGTGGGCAGCAAATGTACACAGTTGTGATCTGAGGATCCTAAAGGAGGAAGGGGAATAGATTTATAGGCCCTCTCTATGGATCCATAGCACAGGTCCAATGTCTTTTTTCGCCTGGTTGGGCAGGAGACATACTGATAAAGGTTTTTAAGTGTCTTCTTTAGAGATACATGGTTAAAATCCCCAAGAATAAAATTTGGAGCCTCTGGGGAAATCAACTGCAACCGCTGTACCACATCAAAGATGGTGCTGGAGGTGGAGGCAGCATCGGCCCCTCGGGTGAATGTCCACAGTCGTTATGAAAAGTTGGGGGAACTCGCAGGGCAGATAAAAGGGGCGTAGTGACATGGACAGAAGCTCCACATCTGGTGTACAGATGCACTCTCTGACCGTGACAGATGTACAGTACTGTTTATTAATATAAACATACGCCGCCCCCCCTGACGTTTCCCCGTTACCTCTTCCTGCTGATCCGAGCGAAGTGGGGCTCCAAAGCCGTCAATACACAGGTCCGGGTCCCGGTCATGCGCCGTAAGCCACGTCTCCGTGTAAGCCATGACACAGCAGTTCTTGAAATCCTTCTGATATCGTACATTTCCTTGAATTTCATGTACGTTCCCCATAATAATGGAAAGAAGAGGAATGCGGTTAAGCTGACGCCTCCTCAGATTTAATCTTATGCCTCCACGCTTTCCGTTTTTCCTCCTCTTGTCTCTCTTTCCATCACTGTGTCCATGAAAATCTCTTAAAATAAAGTCTGGCAGTTGCGGCACAGACTCAAACACAGATGCTGCATTATCCATGTTTAAATGCAGTAACATGTCTCTGGAATACTGCGTTCTTCCCGGCGTGACCACGATCGCACTTACCTCCAAAACAAAGAGCCGGTAAGAAAGAAACGACAAACGTGCAAAAACAAGAAGGAAATCCATACTGGTGGAACCAGGGAGCTCTTCGTTATATAGTCCACAAACATTCAAGGACAAAAACGGCACAAAGAATTACGTTAAAACACCTTAAAGTGCATAAAAACAGAGACACAGACGTCAAACTTTTTTCACCCGCTGCCAGTCGCTGCGTGCGCATGCGCCCATCAGCAGCATGCTCTGTTGTGGTACGCACCGCATCATACACCACTAGGCCATGGGATGCTCCTCCTGCTCATGTTTTCTGTGGCATGTAAACAGAACGGCTGAGGTGTTCACTTTCCAATCACCTAATATGCTAAAAAAGTTATTATTTTGACTTCTTTCCTTATGCTTCTTCTTAGTCCAGTGGCAACCACACCTATGCGTATTTTGGAGTACATCCAATGTTTTTTTGCGTATAACATCAATTTGACATGTACTGATCACAAAACTGATCGATATCACCTTTGTATCCTTGAGCAATTTTTTTACAGGCAAAATTCAACATGGCTGCTGTCTAAAGTTTTGATTGGCCCTAACTTGATTAATAATGAAAATGGAGACTTGTACTTGGTGGCAAAAAGAAGCAACATATCTGTTCAAAGCAGACATTGCTCAACTGATCATCTGCTGATGCACAACAATTATGTCATCTAAAGCATGAGCCTCTTGTGGCTTCAGTTGGAGAATATGTTCAGCAATCTGTGTGAACTTTTTGACAATGAACATGAACCAAGACTTGGAAGGTCTTGAAACCATCCAGACTAACTTCAGTACTTGTACAATGACCAGCAAAGTTCAGTGAACATGAAGCAATATGTGTTTAATGTTGGCACCTTGCACGTGATTTAAGGGAACAGTGGGGAGCCAATCAGTACCACAACCAGGGACCCATTTTATTCAATCCTATCCATGAATGATCAATAATAAAACATGTACTTCATAAGAAACACTTATTTTAAAGGTATTTAAAGACTAAATATGAATAATTTCCCATCCAAATCAAATTTTCCATCCATTATTAGCACAAAAACTGCCAGTAATGGCTTTGGATGGGGGCTATTTTGGATTTTTCTTCGAAGATATTTTGGATGAAGTATATCCAGTGCTTAAATCATCATTACCCCTCAGCTTCTAAAGGCTGAAGGGGTAAAGTTGTGGTACCCCAACCCACAACTATGGCTTTGGGGTCCAAAGGTCAAAGGGCACAGTTAGCTTTCCCTCACAGTTGTTTTCCCTATTACTATAGAACGAGGACAGCTAGGGTCACTAAACTTTCTGCACAGGTTCACACCTGTCACCCTGACCTCTGACTATGGTTTTGAGATTGCAAGGTCAAAGGTCAAGGTCAAATTGCCATTGAAACTATATCTCAACAACAAAGAAAGCTGGGGTTACCAAATTTAGTATAGCGGTTCACCTCAGGACCCCGAGCTACAACTGTGGATTTGGGGACAAAACAAAGGTCAAGGTCAAAATGCCCTATAAACTATATCTCAACAACGACAAATAGGGTCACCAAATTTTGTACACATGTTCACTAGGGGTGAGAACCTTTAGGCACCCAACGATTCCAGCCGATTACGATTCAGGGGACTCCGATTCGAGCCAATTACAATTCTTAATGTATCTTGATGCATCTTTCTTTCTTTTTTCAATTCAGGATTTTTTTTTCCTCCCACTGTGTGGCAACTTCTTACTTTTAAAGAAATCAATGGTCCATGAATTTACTTCCAATATCTTTTAATGTTTCAAAAAACCAACATGAAAAGTGCAGCTGTAGCAGCACATTTTTTGGTATAACACAAACTTCAAAGTTTCCTGAATTTGAACAAATAAGACTTATAACAAGCTTTCTGTTATGCGCAACAAGTAACTATCCTTCAGTCAAAAATACTCAGACTTTCTAACAAAAATGTTAAACTTCTGATGAAAGTTTTCCTGTTATGTGCAACGAGTAACTGATCCTTCAGTCCAAAAACCCAGAACATTTTGCTGTATCAAAATCACATTTACCTTTTATACAAAAATGTGCAGTTATGGTTATAAATGATTCAGTGGCAATTAGGGATGTTAATGATTAACTGACTTTCGATTAATTGTTGATAAGAATTTAGTCGACTAAATTAAATTAGTTGTCAATTAATTGACAACTCAGCAGTCCTTTTCAATGGGAGCTTATTCTATGAAATGTAGTGGCATCACCATCCAGGTGGGGGCGCATGCGGTCACCCACTGCTGCATTTCAACCGAAAAAGTAGAAGACGGTAAGCCCCCAGAGTGCATGCGCTGTGCAGAGCGAAAAAACTTGCCCTTCTGGGTTACGTCAGAGAATCACAAGTTCCAGTGGCATGTCCCAATGTCCACCCGCCGCCTACTTCAAATCAACAGGGCGGAGAAACAGACTGCAGGGAGGAAAAAGACTACACGAATGCAAATACCCATCCCAGCTGCCTTCAACCTGCCGCTAGATGGAAAAGCAGACCGGACTCAAGTTTCCACTGAGGTAACAGACAACAGGGAGCCCAAATCGTGCTGGGTTTGCCTGGATTGCCAGGGTGCTGTGATAATGTTTAACATGCAACAGATAAAGCAGCTTGTGGTGACCCACCACAATCTACGGGGACATTCATTCTCACACTCAAAAGGTCCGGAAGAAGCAGAGGACCATTCACATACGGACAGAGAACCCCTGGGGGACAACCAGAACAATGCACTATTGTTTATACATCCCCGGATTAAGGAGGAGACGTCCGGGTGCCAGTGGTCATGCTAATCATATGTATTGACTGATATGTATATCAATATGCTAATGTGCCATGCATTCTTTCTGTTTTTGTATAACATGTATAAAAGAGCTTGCTAAACATGCCTCAAGAGCGCAACACGATACAGCACACACAGCAGAACACAGCACGGTAGACCACTGCAGCGCACAGCGCTACAAGTGTGTCTCATTTTGATGGAGGAAATAAAACTCTGCAACCTTCCAGCTCGTCTAATCTCTCCTGAATTTTTCCCTCCACACTGGTGACCCTTGACGAAGAATGGAACATGAGGTGAACACCTTGGAGATCACCCGGACGGGAAGCCCCAGCACGCGTCATGGTGCGCCCCTCGCCTGATTTTTTCCCTCCACACTGGTGACATGACGAGAGAGAATTACCGTCTGCTCCCTCTCACCGTGCTGTGGATACAGAGGACCAGAGAACGCCTGCAACCTCTTCATCCTCACCGGAGTGCCCTCCCCGGAGCGGGCAGTGCTTGGACCAACATGCACCATGAACGGTGACACGAGCGAAACGAAGGAAGCAGCCTGAACGGGGAAAACATCGACGCCGACTGCACTGATTTCTGCCAAGCTCCCCGACCCAGGCTCAGCTCGCGACAAGCGGACCTCCCGTGCACAGAAGCCCTGCACGCATACCACAGGATTACGAGGACAGCGCAACTGCCAGCTAATGTGGTCACTGCGCCACGCACAGGGTCAAGCCGGCTCCACAGACCGATACAACATCCTCCGCTGCTGCACATGCCCAAGAAACACAGCCAATCGCCACCCTCAGAACCTTCAGGGCTGCTCACGCACCTGAAGCAGACATGCAGCCCGCACACAGTACTTTGTATGGGTTTCTCAGCCACGGCGCACAAGGGGAATTTAGCCGATTGCTGTCCCCGATGGCTTTAGGGCTGCTTCCCGCACATAAAAGCCAAATCGCCAGGTCCCTCACACACCTGCAGTTGCTCCACAGCCACTACACATCCTCGGGGAATTTGGCCGCTCGCCTTCCCCACATCCTCGCTGGATCGAGCCGCGAGAGGAGTCAGAGACATAATTTTTTTTTTCACAGCCACTGTGGATGACCGCCAGGTTTAACGGGAAAGTCCCTCGCCATCGCGGATCCACACGCAATTTTTGCGCGGCCCAGACACCTTTGACGTCCCGGGCCGGCACTCACTTACTCCCACCCCCTCCCCCTCCTCCTCCATAGCGCTTTTCCCACACCTCACTCCCTAAAGCTGGCTGATCGCCGTCTGGTTCCATTACGCACGACTGCACACCGGCCCCGGCGCCCACGATCCACGGCCGTTCAACGTGCTGGAACTCGGAGCAGAGCACACTGTCCTTTCCACCCGTCCTCCCCACGGACTGACATGCCCTCCAACAGTTCTACCGGAGCTGGAGCTAAACGACGGGGGGGGGGGGGGGGGGGTTCTGGGGGGGAGTCCTGTGGTGACCCACCACAATCTACAGGGACATTCATCCTCACACTCAAAAGGTCTGGAAAAAGCAGAGGACCATTCACATACGGACAGAGAACCCCTGGGGGGACAACCAGAACAATGGACTATTGTTTATACATCCCCGGATTAAGGAGATGTCTGGGCGCCATTGGTCATGCTACTCATATGTATTGACTGATGTGTATATCAATATGCTAATGTGCCATGCATTCTCTCTGTTTGTATAACATGTATAAAAGAGCTTGCTATACGTACCTCAAGAGCGCAACATGATACAGCACACACAGCAGAACACAGCACGGTAGACCACTGTAGTGCACAGCGCTACAAGTGCATCTCATTTTGATGGAGGAAATAAAACTCTGCAACCTTCCAGCTCGTCTGATCTCACAATTTATTTTCCTGTTAAAACAGTCTGTCAGTGCATCTCAGTAAATTAGAATGTGAAAGTTTTTTTTTAATGTAACTAAGATGCTGGGACAGGCTCCAGCCCCCCCGCAACCCAAAAAAGGATTAAGCGGAAGAAGATGAATGAATGAATGAATGAATAAAAAAAGATAAATTTTATGATATTGGAAACAATTTTTAAAATAAATTTTAAAAAAATGACATTTGTAATTTACTGAGATGTACAGTACCAGCACATAGCACACACTATACAGTGCAAAATTTGTTAAACTACAAAAAATGCCATTGTCTGTAGTAAAAAAAAAAAAAAATGCAAATGGTACAATAAATCATTGAGGAATATGATGTTCATGTTTTATTCAGCATATGAAAAAACATCAACTTTTTAAATGTTAAATATAGACCGTATTGTACCAAAGGAAATTCAGATTCTCAGGAAAAATGCCGCTTATCAATTAATTGTTAATTGATCAATAAGGTGAATCAATTATCAATTAATGAATTAGCCAATAACTTGCATCCATAGTGGCAATGGATGTCCACGTATCCCACGTGATAGCAATCCTACCAGCTGTCTTCAAGTAGCCATGTTTACATGGACATAAGTAACCTGATTAAAAGCCTGATCGGAATAAAAATACTTCATGTAAACACGCCAATCTGAATATTCTGACTCGATCACACTCATTCGGATCAAAATTTCCTTATGATTAGCCACGGTTACATGTGCAAAATTTCTTCAATCTGATTACAATTCAGATCAGAACTTTACTGTTTATATGGATCCTGAAAAAGTTGATCCAATTAGGACGTGTGTATCCATGTGTCACACATTTAAACGGACTAAATCATTTTGACATGCGCACAATTAGCTGACACTCCGGAAAAAGTAGAAGACGCAACTTCTGATGTAAACAAACCCCGCTTCGTGTCTTTCTCTTTTTGAAATGGACCTGTATTGTGTTATTCACACTGTACTTTTGCTTCTGCTGGTCTCCGTAATGAAGCTACAAGCCCAGCAGTACATACTTCTGCATATGGTGAACAGAGGGAGACAGCAGGACAATACAGATCAGTTTTGTTTTATCCCCGCCTGTCATGTTCGGGGTCATTCAACCCCATCCATAACCTGTGGCTGTAGGTTTTGATTACTTTTTATTAATTTCAGCAGACAGATTGAGCCTTGCTCTCTGACAGTCCTACAGCCATGCCTCCTCCTCTTACCAGACATTCACCGGATGCATCTCATCACCACATGTACACTCACACACTCATGCATGCACACACACTCACACACACACATACACACACACTTATCCAGTTATCACGCACCTGCTTGCCACACGGCTGTGTCCACTTGCCTTCATCAGTATATTGAGTACTTACTGGGAGGCAGTGGGCTCAGCCAGTGTGGCAGCTTAAGTCAATGTGGGACAACCTGACTCGCCGGATTATGGGCTTTCTTCCCCTGGACCGTGTATGTTGTCTCTTAGAGCCTTTCCACTGCAGCATAACCGTAAGCCTTCTTTTGTGCCTTTCCCTTCCGCTCCTGACTGTCCGGAGCACGTGAGGCATTCCATTTAAGCCTACGAAGGTTGTAACGGGTTGTCTACTCTCATTCACAGTAACTGTTATTTGAACATTTTGTACACTTTTCCTTTGTAAATAAACACGTTATTACCTCCGCCAGGCCGAAAGGCCAGGAGGAGGTAATGTTTTTGCCGGGGTTTGTCTGTGTGTTTGTCTGTGTGTTTGTCTGTTTGTCCGTCTGTCTGTTTGTCTGTTGGTTAGCAAGATAACTCAAAAACTTTTGGGCGGATTTCAATGAAACTTTCAGGCGTTGTTGGAAATAGTACAAGGAAGAACTGATTAAATTTTGGGGATGATCCGCATCACCATCTGCATACAGGAATTTTTTAAAGCATTTTTCCACACTGTGACATAGGGCCATTTTCAACATGTGCGCAGGCACAATGGAGGGCGCTGGGCATCGTGTCTGACCAACACAAACTCCGCCTTCTTCAACGTTTTAGCCACAAAAGCATGCGGAAAACACTGCTGGCCTGGGCCCGCCAGCGTGCCTGTGCCAGCCATAGGCGCTGCGCACATTGCGCTGGTCGTCGTGTCTGACCAACACAAACTCCGCGTTCTTCAACGTTTTACGCACAAAAGCACGCGGAAAACACTGCTGGCCTGGGCCCGCCAGCGTGCCTGTTTTTGCGCCACGCTGCAAAACCTGACACGGCCACCTGTCCGCCGCCCGATTATTTGCCACAAATTCCCCGCCCAGCTATAGGCGCTGCGTAAAAACGACCTCTCTGCCGGGGAAGATTCTAAATTCTGTTTTGCCGCGGAGCGCAACCCCAATATAATATAAAACCCACGGCAACCTGTCTAACCAATCTGCATCCGTCAGTGGAGGAGATGGACACACCAACACTTCAGTTTATTACCTCCGCCAAGGAGGCAATGCTTTTACTACCGTAAAACGGGGCTATAAGGGACGGCGGGGTAATATGGGACACTTTTCTAAATGTAATTCTGCTTTTTTAATTTTGCTTCCGCCTAGATTTGATGAAGGATTCATGGATATTTGACAATAACAACACAACTCAGCGTCCTGCTCAAAATAAAAAAAAGCAGAATTACATTTAAAACATTTCCCACAAAAGTGTCCCTTATTAACCCGCCGTCCCTTATAGCCCCGTTTTACACTACTGAACCATTAATCCTATCACTATCACATTGATTGTCATTCATTAATTGTCTGTTTATTGCACTGTCCATGTCAAATAAACAAATAATCATTGTGAATCCAATTGCTAGTCATATCTTTTCATGCTCAGGGAATCTGAAAACGTACACACAAACACTCTATGGGGGGAACTGTGCCGCTTGGCGGAGGTCTGCGCTCTCCGAGTGCTTTTCTAGTTTACACTGTGTTTTGGGCTCGCTGCCAATTTATATGTTTGCTGCGAAATTACGCAGCGGGCATGACATAATGTCCCACAAAAATCTGAACACACCAGGACACCCTTGAAAAACACAGGACTAAAGTGCAACATTAACAGATTTAGCTTTTTCTTAAAAGGATGAAATTATTTTCTGGCTGAAGTGGGCACAACAAGAAACTTCATATCTGGGCTTAGGGCTGTGCAATATGACAATATATACTGTATCGGTGACGCAAATAAAAAAAAGTCTACCGTTTAATATAAAACTGTATCGTTTATATCGGGATTTAAAAGAGACATACCCATTTCTACTTGTCACCGCCCCACCTCTCCCCCGCAGTGCGCCAGGTGCACCACAGCAGCTAACTGCAAGCTAATGTTTTGCCGCTACTTCTGTGAAGCTGCTACTTTTGTGCAGGGATGTGGGAGTTTTTCCCCACCGTGCTGTGTCAGAGAGGAGTCTTCTTACCTCGTTTTAATTAGAGGTAAGTAAAGTGAACACCATCTGTCTTTAACCTCTTGCACTCTGGTGTACCGTGGGCGGGCACGTCTCTGCGTCCTAGAGCGCACGAGGGCGCCCTAGTACGCACACTGTGCATCCTAGGGCGCACTGAAGAAAAAAAAACCCCTGCATTTCCGTTCTTCCACTACAGACACAGCCGCGAACAGAAAGCCAAAGGAGTACTTTAGATGTGATTGACCTCTCATTCGACTAATAAATCAAATCAAATCAAACTTTATTGTCATATTGCTGTACATACAACTGTAGTGCAGGCAAGATGAAACTGCGTTTCTCTCGGCATCCATATAAGAAGCAGCATGATTTAAGACACACTCCCACATAGCTCCACCCCCCCACCCCCACCCCCCCCATCCATTCACACACCCCTGAGACATACTTGGGGAAAAAGAAAAACTAACTAACTATAATATACAAAATGTTCGTAGGTGCAGTAGTGTGTATGAGAGATTCCGGGTCAACTGTTCAGCATCCTGACAGCTTGTGGAAGGAAGCTGTTGATCAGTCTGGTGGTTCTGCCTCTGATGCTCCGGAATCGTTTACCAAATGGAAGAAGTTCAAAGTGTTTATGCAGAGGGTGAGAACGGTCCTTGACAATGTTCAGTGCCCTGCTCCTACAACGGTTCTGACAAAGTTCTTGGACAGAGGAGAGGGAGACTCCAATTACCCTCTCAGCCCCCTTGACTATCCTCTGCAGGGCTTTTTTGTCTGACATACTGCAGCTGGAGTACCATGTAGCAATGCAGTACATCAGAACACTCTCCACCACACCTCTGTAGAAGGTCCTGAGGATGCAGATGGGGAGAGAGGCCTGTTTGAGTTTCCTCAAGAAGTGCAGTCTCTGCTGAGCCCGCTTCCTGATCTCCAAGGAATTCTTGCTCCAGGTCAGGTCCTGCGAGATCTGCACTCCGAGGAACTTGATGTTCTCTACTCTCTCCACTAAATGGCTGCCGATGCTGAGGGGGACGTGCTCAGGCTGTGACCGCCGGAAGTCGATAATCATCTCCTTCGTTTTGTCCACGTTGAGCACCAGATTGTTCTCCCTGCACCAGCCCTCCAGGTCTCTCACTTCTTCCCTGTACATTGATTCCTCATCCCTCTGAATAAGTCCCACCACCGTGGTGTCATCTGCAAACTTAATAATCTGGTTCCCCTCGTGTCTGGATACACAGTCATGTGTTAGAAGTGTAAACAACAGTGGACTGAGTACACAGCCTTGAGGGGATCCGGTACTCAGCGTGACAGAGTTGGAGATGTTGTTTCCAACCCGGACAGACTGAGTCTGTCAGACTGATCCAGAGACATGTGGCGGTGTTCAGACTGAGAAGGAGTAATTTCTCCATCAGTCTCTGGGGAATAATGGTGTTGAATGCTGAACTGAAATCAATGTACAGGAGTCTGGCGTAGGTGTCTTTCTGGTCCAGGTGGGTGATGACAGAGTGTAGGGTGGTGACTATAGCATCCTCCGTGGAGCGGTTTGAACGATATGCAAACTGGAGCGGGTCGTGTGATGCAGGGAGGCAGGCTGTAATGTGTGGTTTGACAAGCCGTTCAAAACACTTCATCACAATTGGTGTCAGTGCAACAGGACGATAGTCATTCAAACAGGACACAACTGGTTTCTTTGCCACCAGTACAATGATAGAGGTCTTGAAGCATCTGGGAACGATGGCCTGACTCAGGGAGATGTTATAAATGTCAGTCAGGACATCCGCCAACTCGCTCGCGCAGTCTCAGAGCACACGTCCCGGAATGTTGTCTGGACCTGCAGCTTTGCGTGGGTTGACTCTGGTTAGGGTCCTCCGTGTGTCCGCTGTGTTGATGGTAAAAGCTGGTCCGACCGATGGTGGGGGTGGGCCAGCCCTCCCTCTGATTGTCGAGTTTGATGCTTCAAAACGTGCAAAGAAGTCGTTAAGCCTGTCTGGAAGCGAAGCGTTGTCATCATCGACCCCCTGCCTAGACTTAAAGCCCGTCAGTGTCCGAACTCCCTGCCACATCTGCTTGGTGTTCCTAGTGTCACAGAGGTGTCCCTGGATTTTCACCGCATAGGCGCGCTTTGCCGCCTTAATTCCCTTTGAAAGCGCAGACCTGGCTGAGCGGAGGGCAATCCTGTCCTTCGCTCTGAAGGCTGCATCTCTGGCTGTAAGCAGCGAGCGCACCTCTGCAGTCATCCAGGGCTTATGATTACCCCGCATAGTGATGGTCTTCACTGTAGTGAAATCCTCTGTACACTTCACGATGTAGCTGGTGACTGTATCAGCATACTCCTCCACATCTGTCTTGTCTTCCTGGGAGGCTGCTATTTTGAAGACCTCCCAGTCTGTGTGCAGAAAACAGTCTTTCAGTGCAGAGGTTGCACTCTCTGGCCAAATCCTGATTTGTTTCACTGCTGGCCTGCTGTGCTTCAATAAAGGTTTGTAGGCAGGCAGCAGCATCACGGACATGTGATCAGAACGGCCGAGATGGGGGCGGGGTATCGCTTTATATGCATCTGTGTTTGTGTACACTAAGTCCAACAAATTCTCTCCTCTGGTCTTAAAGTCTGCACATTGTTTAAACTTGGGGCGCACAGTCTTTAGGCTGGTGTGGTTAAAATCCCCCGCAACCACCACAAAACTGTCCGGGTGTGAAGTTTGGATTTCACTGATCGCATTGTGCAGTACCCTGAATGCCTTCTTAGCATTAGCTTTAGCATTAGGGCTCGGCGCTATGTAAACACCAGCTACAAACACGTTGCTGAATTCCCTCGGCAAATAATAAGGCCAACAATTTACAATAAGGAACTCCGCCAACGGAGAGCAGTGTTTAGACACTAACATGGCATTAACGCACCAGTTCTTGTTAACATAGATGCATATCCCACCCCCCCGGCTCTTACCGGAGCTCGCTGTTTCCCTATCGGCACGGAACATCGCCATATCTTCCAGTTGAATGGCCTCGTCAGGAATGTTGCCGTGGAGCCATGTCTCGGTGAAAACAAACACACAGCAGTCCCTCCACTCTCTCCGGGTTTCTCTCAGCAGACGCAGTTCGTCCACCTTGTTTTCGAGGGAGCGGACGTTAGAGAGAAGAAGCGACGGTACGGCTGGTCTGGAGGGGTTAGCCTTTAGCCTAGCATGGATCCCGGCCCTTTTTCCGCGCTTTTGCTTGCGTTCGCTCCGCTTCCGCTTCCTCCTCTCTCGGGTAGCTTCCAGCGGGGACTCCGCCAGAATTCCATGCTGGCGTAGAATGTCCAAATCACAACCGATTGCCGCGATTCTTGCAGCATGCAGTACCTTGATGTTTAATAAGGTCTCATGGTTGTAAGTTTTACAGAATGTACGTCTGGGATGATCAAAACACTCAAAACTCTCACACTCGTTGATGCCAAGAGGGGCCGCTGCGTCCGAGCGCGCTGCCGCCATCTTAAAGGGCCTTGAATAAGAGCCTTGAATTGGGTTTCTGAAACCTTGAAGAACCAATGACTGAAAACCTAGCAAGAAGGACCCGCCTACCAATGGCTGCGAATACAGCCAGCCAACTGAAGCACAGAAGTTCGAAAGCTGTTTTGTGTAAGGCTGGGTGAAGAGAGACTGACTGCTGCAGCAGATGAAAAAAGGACCTGCAGGAAGAACGGCCACAGACCCAGCAGCACGGAGACCACCCACAAGTGCGACCTGTGTGACAGGGACTGCCATTCTCGCATCGGCCTGTTCAGCCACAGGCGGTGCTGTCCCAGCAGAGTAGACGTTTAGGATTCTCTTCCATGGTCATCATAGACCGACGGAGGCCGACGACGAAGGCTGGGTGACACACACGCGTTCGCCAGTCTTTTTTTGCTTACTACTGTTATTTGTTTTGAAAAATCGTCATTGGCTTCAGGTGTGCTGGCAATGGAGTAGGTGTGTGCGTTGCTGATCTCCTGCTATATTTTTTTCTTTACTTTTTAAACCCTATTTTGCTGTAAGCTGTTAATGTTTTGGACATTTAATACGTGCAGAATCTGTTTTGAAATATGTCCAAAACAAGAAAGCAGACTGAAAAGGAGGCAGCAGGGAACAATATTAACACTAGCTTAGCTGAGGATGCTAATATCAGCCTTAACCCTGCACTTGTTGCCTTGCTTGAGCAACACAGAATGTCCATAGCTGCTGACTTCAAAGCTTCATTTGAACTTATTAATGGTAAGCTGGACAAAATTCAAGCAGATGTGGCGAACCAGGAGCAACGCATTGGCGACCTTGAAAACAACGCGGAGGACGTCAGCCAGCGCCTAGCGGCGCTTGAAGTTACATGCGAGTCAATGCAGGAGGAGAACAAACTTTTGAAAAACAAACTTTCTGACCTGGAGGGAAGAAGCAGGAGGCTGAATATTCGTCTGGTGGGTCTGCCAGAGTCCTTTGATGTGGGTCCACGGCCATCTGAATTTTTTTCTCGGCTGTTGGTGGACGTCTTTGGCGTACAAACTTTGCCATCTCCCCCAGAGCTGGATAGAGCCCACCGCAGCCTCATGTCCAAGCCGAGTCCGAATGGGAAGCCGCGCGCTGTCATTATTTGTTTCCACCGGTTTCGGACCAAAGACTTAGTGATGAGAGAAGCGCGGAGACGCCGTGGGACTTTGGAATATCGTGGGCATAAACTTCAGTTCTACGAGGATTATAACGCCGACGTTCAGAAGCAACGAGCCGAATATAAGGAGGTTATGTCCGAGTTGTACAAGAGAGGTTTTCGTCCTTCTCTTCTTTTCCCCGCCAGGCTCCGGATAACTCTTCCAGACGGCAAAAACCAGTGGCTGGCGTCCGTTTCGGAGGCCACCTGCTTCATGCAAACTATGGAGAGAAACCAGCAATTTTCGCCTTGAACTGGACATTTCTGGGTTGACCAGCTGCCACGCTGGGCTGCTTGTTACTTCATTGAAGCTGCACTGACTGGACATTGATGCATTTTCAGATGTTTAAAAACAAGGTAAAATTGGCTCCCTATACGTTGTTGTTTACTTAATTCTTTTTTTTAATTTTATCTTATTTATTTTTTTTTTTTTTAGGGTAAAACGTTCATATTATGCAGGATTGAAGCCAGTTGTATGGGAGCATTCTGTTCTCATTCTCTAATTCTTGGGGGTGACTTTAATTTGTATATGGATCCGATCTTAGATCGCTCATCTTCAAAACCTGCTAGTCTTAATAAATCTGCAACTTATGTTAAGTCTTTTCTTGAGGAATATAGCCTTACAGATCCTTGGCGTTTTTTACATCCTAACGGCAGGGACTATTCTTTTTTCTCTCACGTACACCATACTTATACCAGAATAGATTATTTTTTTGTTGACAATTTATTAATTAATAACCTTTGCTCTTGCAGTTATGATAGCATCTCGGTTTCTGATCATGCCCCTCTTGTACTTAAAATGATCCTCCATGGATGTGACTCCATGAGAAAGCATTGGAGATTGGATCCATTATTACTTACAGATGAAAAATTGGTTGCGAATATTTCTTCTAAAATTAATTTTTTTTTGAAAGAAAATAAAACTCCTGGTATGTCAAATAAAACGATATGGGAGGCCATGAAGGCATTTCTTAGGGGGGAATTTATTTCATTGGCAGCATTTAAAAGACGATCCTTAATACAGGAACAGAAGGCTATTTTAGATCAAATCCTGGACATTGACAGACAATATGCTCAATCTCCATCACCCGCTCTGTACAAGGAACGTATGACATTACAAACTAAACTTAATTTACTTTCTACTCGACAAATTGAAGGTTGTTTAATAAGGAACAAGAGTGAATTTTATGAACATGGCGAAAAAACCAGTAAACTTCTAGCTAATCAACTACGTGTGTCACGCCGCGCCATTCATCAGCGGCGCCACCTGCTCACACACCTGATCCTCATCAGCGGCGAGGGATAAAAGCCGCCTCGCCCGGAGGCTCGGCCTGAAGCCGTCAGACTTCGTTCCCTCACTGTCGTGAGCATTCCTTTCTTCAGCATCACTATTCTGGGTAAGAACCCTTACCTCCTTTTCCAGTCTGCTCCCCTGTGCACAGGTGGATTCCCCGGCGGCGGACGTCTCCGTTCCATCGCCCATCCTTCGCTGCTGCACGGAGCTCTCCAGGTGGCTGTCTCCCGGGCTACGTTCCCCTTGCTGTGCCAGCTATCCTGACAACTCAAGTAAGATCTTTTCTTGCCATAATTTATCCTGTGTTGGTGTATGCCCGTCACCCTCTCCCTGTGCTCTCTCCATAGGGTTGCTCGGCCGAACGGTCATCTGCCTCTGTGCCTGAAGCAGACGCCACCACCAACACATCTGCATCCCGCAGACACACACTCATACACTCCTGCTGTAAATAAACTCTTTGAACTACTCTAAGCCTGTGTGTGTGCGTCTCCTGAGTCGTGCGTTATGTCAGTACGGCTTCAGCAGAGCGGCTCGGCGGACGGCGGGCTCGCACACCGGCTTACCACTCTCGAGGCTAGAGTGGATCAAATTGCTTATCAACAGCAGGTCATCCTGAATCAATTGGTAATTATCACTGGCCGATTGGACCGCCTGGACCCCCAGCAGCCGTTCCCCCCGGCTCCTCAGGGTGGCGCAGCTCCTGCTGTTCTGGTGGCCGTCCAGCCAGCTCCAGTGGCACCGACCCGACTCACACCAATTCCGACCCCCGCCCGCTTTAGCGGAAAGCTCGGCGGAGCGCGGGGGTTTGTGATGCAGTGCAAGTCCGTGTTTGACCGTGTGCCCGGAGACTTTCCCTCAGATCACAGCCGAATCGGCTACATAGGGAACCTCCTGGAGGGGCGCGCTTTAACTTGGGCCCACGCTATTATGGCGAGACCCAGTTATGCCACCCTCACCTATGCCGAGTTCTTGAGGTGCTTCCTGGAGGTGTTTGATCACTCCCGTTCCGAGGCGGTCCAGGTCGATCGGCTTCTCGCTCTCCAGCAGGGAAGCCGGTCGGCCGCGGATTATGCCATCGAATACCGGGTAGCAGCGGAGGAACTGGGCTGGGAGGAGCGCTCCCTCTGCGGCCTGTTTCTCCGCAGCCTCAATAGTGATCTGAGGGATGAACTGGCTGGACGGGATATCCCCGGAACGTTAGCGGAGCTAACCTCATTGGCAATCAGCTTGGACAACAGGCTGCGCGAGCGCTCCTCAGGACGGAAGCCGTCTGCTTCTCGCCCTCGAGGAGTCCCGCTACGCCTGCCCCAAGCTCGCCCCCTGGCGACGCCGCCACCATCGTGCCCCGAGGAGTCGGAGCCGATGGTGACGGGCTGGGCAAAAGCCAAATGGCGGGGTCCGCGAGTCACTGTAGGGGGCCTCGCGGACGTCAATCGGCAAAGTCCCCTCACTCAATTAAAGCTGCCCATCCGTTTTTGCCACAACCCCACTGGGCACCTCACCCACGCACTGGTGGATTCGGGCGCAGAGGGCAGCTTCATTTCACAAGGCCTGGCAACCCGATTGGGCATCCGCTGTCAGGCACTCAAACACCCCATCTCCCTGGTCCATCTCTCCCGTGCCTCCCTGGGGAGGGTTACCCATCAAACCATTCCTGTCCCAGTCATCATCTCGGGGAACCACCGGGAGGAGATGGTTTTCTACGTCCTGCCCAACTCTGTGTCGCCCGTCATCCTGGGGTATCCCTGGCTACGCCTCCACAATCCTGTCCTGGACTGGAGGTCAGCTGGGGTGTCGGCGTGGAGTACCTTCTGCATGGGCACCTGCCTTCAGTCCGCTGCCTGCTCCCCGTCCGCGGCTCCTCCTGTGGCGGATACAGCACCCCCAGACCTGTCACTGGTGCCCCCAGATTTTCACGACCTGGGTATGGTATTCAGCAAGTCGAAAGCTATGTCTCTTCCCCCGCATCGACCATATGACTGTGCCATCAATCTCCGCCAGGGGGCCCCCCTGCCATCTGATCGGCTCTACAGCCTGTCGGCGCCGGAGAAGGAGACTATGAATACGTACCTGAAGGAATCACTGAGCGCTGGGGTTATCCGCCCATCGTCATCTCCCGTGGGGGCGGGGTTTTTCTTTGTAGGGAAGAAGGACGGTTCCCTCCGTCCCTGTATTGACTACCGAGCACTTAATGACATCACTGAGAGGGACCGTTACACCCTGCCCCTCATGGACACTGCCTTCCACTCCCTCCAGGGGGCGACCTGGTTTACCAAGCTGGATCTCCGCAGCGCTTACCACCTCGTCCGGATCCGGGAGGGAGATGAATGGAAAACAGCCTTCCGTACCCCGAACGGCCACTTTGAGTACCTCGTCATGCCGTTCGGGCTGACCAACGCTCCTGCCGTCTTTCAGCGCCTCATCAATGACGTCCTCCGGGATTTCATCGGCCTCTTCGTGTTCGTCTACCTGGATGACATTCTGATCTTCTCTAAGTCCAGAGACGAGCACCAGGTCCATGTGAGGCGGGTCCTCCAAAGACTGCTGGAGAATCGTCTGTACGTGAAGGCTGAGAAGTGCGAGTTTTACGCTAGGACCACATCCTTCCTGGGATTCATCATCGCCCAAGACCAGGTGCTCCCGGACCCAGAGAAGGTGAAGGCGGTGGTGGAGTGGCCTACTCCCGCATCCCGGAAGCAGGTGCAACAGTTTGTTGGCTTCGCCAATTTTTACCGCCGTTTTGTCCCGAATTTCAGCTGGATCGTCGAACCACTGACCCGCCTCACGTCCCCGAAGGTCCCGTTCCGGTGGACCGAAGAGGTCGATGCTGCCTTTAAGGCGCTGAAGGCGGAGTTCTCCTCCTCCCGGGTCCTTCGCCAGGTCGACCCCGCGCTGCAGTGCATTGTGGAGGTGGACGCATCGGACACGGGAGTGGGAGCAGTGTTATCCCAGCAATCACCGGACGATGGCGCCAAGCGACCGTGCGCCTTCTTCTCCCGGCGCCTGTCCCCGGCGGAGAGGAACTATGATGTGGGGGACAGAGAGCTCCTGGCCATTAAACTCGCCCTACAGGAGTGGCGCCACTGGCTAGAGGGGGCGGACCTGCCGTTTGTGGTCCTGATGGACCATAAGAATTTAGAGTACCTACGATCTGCCAAGCGCCTGAATGCCCGCCAGGCGCGTTGGTCTCTGTTCTTCGCCAGGATCCGGTTCTCTATCACCTTCAGGCCAGGCTCCAAGAACGGCCTGCCTGACGCCCTCTCTAGACAGTTCACCCCCGTGGAGGCTGAGGAGACGCCCCACACTATCCTGCCCAGGTCGTGCGTCGTGGGAGCTATCTCTTGGGACATTGTGGACAAGATCCGGAAGGCACAGGAGGTGGAACCTGATCCTGGCGGCGGACCGGAGGGAAGACTGTTCGTTCCGTCTGCGGTCCGAGGAGAGGTCATCCACTGGCTCCACACCTCCCGGCTCACCTGTCATCCCGGCACCTCTCGGATGATCAGCCTCCTCCAACGGTCCTTTTGGTGGCCAGGCCTGCGGAGGGATGCAGCCCACTACGCCCGGGCTTGTCCAATTTGTGCAACCTGCAAATCGGGAAACGCCCCTCCAGCTGGTCTGCTCCAGCCCCTGCCCATCCCTGGCAGGCCATGGTCGCACATCGCACTGGATTTCGTCACCGGGCTCCCAGTCTCCAACTCATTCGACACCATCCTGACCATCGTGGACCGTTTCTCCAAGGCGGCACACTTCGTCCCCCTGCGAGGTCTCCCTACCGCCCTGGAGACGGCGGGCTACCTCGTCCAACACGTGGTCATGCTGCATGGGATCCCGGTGGACGTGGTCTCGGACCGGGGCTCCCAATTTTCATCCGAGGTTTGGAAATCCTTTTGCAACGCCATCGGAGCCAAGGTGAGCCTCTCCTCCGGCCATCACCCCCAGTCTAACGGGCAGTGTGAGAGGACCAATCAGGAGCTGGAGGCTGCGCTCCGCTGTGTTGCAAGATCCAAGCCGACATCATGGAGCAACCATCTTGCCTGGGTGGAGTACGCCCACAACACCGCCCGCTCTTCTGCAACGGGGATGTCCCCCTTCAAGGCGTCCCTGGGTTACGACCCCCCGCTGCTCCCAGCGCAGGAGGGCGAGGTAACTGTTCCGTCAGTTAGGGCGCACGTGAGGCAGTTCCGCTCCACCTGGGCCGCCGCGCGTCATGCGCTTTTACGCACGGCGGAGCGCAACAAGACCGTGGCGGACCGGCGCAGAAGACCTGCCCCGGCGTACAGAGTTGGGCAACTTGTCTACGTTTCCACCCAGGACGTCACCCTAAAAGGCGAGAGGAGAAAGCTGGCACAGCGCTTCATGGGTCCCTTCCCCATCACCCGGATCATCAACCCGGTGGCTGTGCACGTGGCTATTCCCCCCTCCCTCCGCATCCATCCCACTTTTCACGTATCAAAGGTGAAGCTGGCAGTCACCGACCCCCTTTGCCCTCCTCCTGCAGCGCAACCCGCGCCCCGGATGATTGGTGGCCACCCGGCCTGGTCCGTCTCCTCCATCCTGGACTCCCGGCGCCGGGGTCGTGGGTTGCAATACTTGGTGGACTGGGAGGGCTATGGGCCCGAGCATCGACAATGGGTGCCCCCGTCGTTTGTGTTGGACCCATCGCTCATCGCGGACTTCCACCGAGCGCACCCGGATAAGCCATCGCCAGGAGGCGCTGCTAGAGGGGGGAGTACTGTCACGCCGCGCCATTCATCAGCGGCGCCACCTGCTCACACACCTGATCCTCATCAGCGGCGAGGGATAAAAGCCGCCTCGCCCGGAGGCTCGGCCTGAAGCCGTCAGACTTCGTTCCCTCACCGTCGTGAGCATTCCTTTCTTCAGCATCACTATTCTGGGTAAGAACCCTTACCTCCTTTTCCAGTCTGCTCCCCTGTGCACAGGTGGATTCCCCGGCGGCGGACGTCTCCGTTCCATCGCCCATCCTTCGCTGCTGCACGGAGCTCTCCAGGTGGCTGTCTCCCGGGCTACGTTCCCCTTGCTGTGCCAGCTATCCTGACAACTCAAGTAAGATCTTTTCTTGCCATAATTCATCCTGTGTTGGTGTATGCCCGTCACCCTCTCCCTGTGCTCTCTCCATAGGGTTGCTCGGCCGAACGGTCATCTGCCTCTGTGCCTGAAGCAGACGCCACCACCAACACATCTGCATCCCGCAGACACACACTCATACACTCCTGCTGTAAATAAACTCTTTGAACTACTCTAAGCCTGTGTGTGTGCGTCTCCTGAGTCGTGCGTTATGTCAACGTGGTATTAGAGCTAAGCAAATTATTACTGGAGTTAGGACAGATAAAGGAGAGGTGACATCTGACCAACAAGCGATTAATGATATTTTCAGGTCATTTTATTCCAAATTATATACCTCAGAATATACAACAAACTTAAAGGATTTGGAATTTTTTTTTGATTCTATTGATATTCCTTCGATTTCTTCAGAATCTCGGCAAATTTTAGAAGCTCCCATCACAAAAGAAGAAATTCAGCTGGCAATATCATCCATGCAATCAGGAAAATCTCCAGGACCTGATGGGTTTTCCACTGATTTTTTCAAAAAATTCTCTGATGACCTCGCCCCTTTCCTTTGTCAAGTTTTTACAGAGTCGCTTGACTCTGGTACACTTCCTCCTTCATGCTATCAGGCCTGTATCACTGTGTTGCTTAAAAAGGATAAGGATCCTGTTGATTGTGCTTCTTACAGGCCTATTTCCTTGTTAAATACCGATGTTAAAATTTTGTCAAAGTTGTTAGCTTCAAGGTTGGAAAAGATTCTTCCTTTTATAATTTCACAGGACCAAACCGGTTTCATTAAAAATCGCCATTCTTTTTTTAACTTGCGGCGGTTGTTTAATATTATTTATACTCCTCACCACAACATACCTGAATGTCTTATTAGTTTGGACGCTGAAAAGGCATTCGATAGGGTTGAGTGGGAGTATTTGTTTTTTACTTTGGAGAGGTTCGGTTTTGGTCCTTCCTTCTGTTCCTGGATTAAACTTCTCTATGCTAGTCCTTTAGCTTCAGTGTTAACTAATTGTCGCTATTCTGACTATTTTAGACTTTACCGTGGTACGAGGCAAGGCTGTCCTTTGAGCCCGTTGCTCTTTGCCTTGGCAGTTGAGCCGTTAGCTATTGCAATCCGTGGGAGCCGGGACTTTCTAGGCATTCGTAGGGGTGGCATTGAGCATAGGGTTTCACTCTATGCTGATGATCTTTTATTATTTCTCTCCAACCCACTTACTTCATTACCCGCTATACTTAATATTTTGGATAGTTTTAGTAGGTTTTCTGGTTATAAAATTAATCTTAATAAGAGTGAACTGTTTCTGATTAATGAAAAGATTCAAGTTCAGGATTTTGAAAATTTTCCTTTCAAGGTTGTTATTGATCATTTTAATTATCTTGGGATATGTGTCACTAAACAATTTAATTACTTGTTTAAAAATAATTTTCTCCCCTTACTTGACCAGTGCAAGTTAATACTTTCCAAATGGTCCCCATTATCCTTGTCTTTAATTGGCAGAATCAATTCTGTAAAAATGATGTTACTTCCAAAGTTTTTATATTTGTTTCAATGTCTCCCCATTTTTATTCCTAAATCCTTTTTTAAGTCTTTGGACTCTCTGATTACCTCATTTATTTGGAATGGTAAACATCCGAGATTGAGGAAAGTTTTTCTTCAAAGACCCAAATCAGTAGGTGGCATGGCTCTGCCTAACTTTCAATATTACTACTGGGCAGCAAATATCAGGTGCATGTTATATTGGAAACATTTTTATCTGGAACCCAAATCACCTATTTGGATCCTTATGGAGTCACATGTGGACAATCAAACTTCCCTACCGGCAATTTTAGGTTCACCACTTCCCCTTGCTTTGTCTACACTGGGTAATAATAAAGTAGTTCGTCAGTCTCTTAGAATTTGGTCTCAATTCAGGAAAAATTTCGGTCTTCAGTTTTTTTCCATTAGAAGTCCAATTGCCGCAAATCATTTATTTACCCCATCAACTATTGATAGTGCATTTCATATATGGCACAGAAAAGGTTTAAAATCTTTTGCGGATTTATATTTTGATGGTCAATTTGCAAGTTTTTCTCAACTTTCCACCAAATTCGACATCACTTCTACACACTTTTTCCGCTTCCTCCAGGTCAGACATTATGTGCAAACCATGACAAAACAATTCCCTCAAAAACCTTCTGATAATCCTCTAGATGATTTTTTATTAGTTAAACCAACTTCTAAGGGGGTAATGTCAGTTTTATATAATTTAATTTCAAATTTACAATCTTCTTCTCTGGCCGCTATCAAATTGAACTGGGAACAAGATCTTAATTTTACTTTTACTGATGAACTGTGGGACTCTATTCTTGGCCAGGTTCACACTGTATCAATGTGTGCTCGTCACGCTCTTATTCAATTTAAGATTGTACACCGGATGCACCTGTCCAAGGTTAAGTTAGCACGTATTTACTCGGATATAGACCCAACTTGTGAAAAGTGTGGTAGCGCTCCTGGCACTTTGCTTCACATGTATTGGTCCTGCCCTGCATTGATGAATTTTTGGCATTCTGTTTTTATCACTATGTCTGAAGTCCTGCAATATCAAATTAAACCTGATCCATTATGCGCCATTTTTGGTGTGGCTCCAGAACTTGTCTTGCCAAGTTCCAAATTAAAAGTATTCAAATTTTCATTATTATTGGCCAGACGTGCTGTATTACTGAAGTGGAAAGACTCTTCGCCCCCTTCACATTTACAGTGGATAAAAGATATAATGTCCTGTTTGGATTTAGAAAAAATCAGATATACAGTCTGTGGCTCTGAAAACAAATTCTATAAATTATGGCGCCCGTTTCTTGATTTCTTTGAAAGACCCACGATTATAGTTTCTGAGTAGCTCATATCCCCTTTACCCCACCCCCACTTCACACACACAATTTTTCTTTGTATTTTTTTTTTTTTTTATTGTTTATTTAAAGGTTTTTGTGCTTTGAAGCATTTACATTTGTTGGCTTTAAGTTCTAGTTTTTTACTGTTTGGTTGAAACAAAAATGAAAATTTCTAATACTTTGTATTGTATTGATACTTCAATTAATAATAATAAAAAGACCTTTGAAAGAAAGAAAGAAAAATCGTTTGCCAAAACCGCAATCATGGAAGCGCAAAACCGCAATAATGGAATTATGGTTTGACCGGGTCGTGTGACCAGAACCACGAGTCCGTAACAAGCGGACCAGCTTCATGTTCGTCTGACAATGAGGAAGAGAAGTTCGCCAGCTACGCTGCTGTTGTGAACAGGTAAGTGTTATAAGCTAAATTATTCTTTATCCCTGAAAATTGTAATCAAAAATGACTTTTGACCGATCGGTAAATTACAACTGTGCGTAGTAGACTGCGGCGCACCGTGACCGTGGCGCACCGGGCGATGTCCGTCCTCTGTAGCGTGGGGGGGGACAACCCCCCCCCCACACACACACACATACACACACACGGCCCTGAGTGTCACCTTTCATTAGAGCCCAACATCAAGCTTCTATATTGAATCATTCAAAAGTTATAGACGTTTTTCCAAACTGTGCCATTTGGCACAATTTGGCACAGTTCAAAAACGCCTGGGAACAACCTAAGAAAAAAGCTGTGTAATATATTCATTTTTTTGTGGTATTGCTACAAAATTTTGACCTCAGCTGGATAACACTTGATTCTACATTTCTGTTGCATTTTCCAGCCCGGATCTGAAGCTGTGTGTTATTTGCAAGCATTTGTATCCAAAAAAAACACCCAGGCGAAATTTATTTTCTTCAAGTTCAGTATGTTTAGATGACTGTTACTCAGTGGCCGGAGCACTTAGAGAGATTATGACTGTTTTGCCAAAAAATTCAAAGTGTTTTCTTTTAAATGAGACCAACCCCATGAAGATGCTGCAAAGGGTTGAAGAACAGCTTTTGATTTACTTTGGGTACGGTTTTTTTTGGCGTTTTTAGGGAAATTGACCAGAGTGCAAGGGGTTAATTATGAAGCGGAAAATGCTAAATGACGATGCTAACTTGTCACAAATAGGAAACATTATACTGTATCAGACCACTGTTCTGGTTTAAATGCTTGCTGTGTTTCTTAATTTTGTCTGAAAAAATATTACTAAAGCTGCAAAAGTGCATGACAGCGGCTGCATACACACAAAATAAATAATTAATTAAAACGTGTCAGAGGAACAAACTGACTCTTAACGTAACTTGATTTCTAATCATTTTTAATTAGTCAAGTAGCGATAAAGAATAAAGTTGAAGTCATCTCAAGTGCACATTAAAAGCAATTTTATCACAACACTGCAAAATTAAGAGGAAAAAAGGTGCATAAAATTAATGACAGATGAATCTGTACAATTGATTTTTTCAGTATGTAATTTAAAATGTAGAAAAAGAGATGGCCCTTTTTATTGGTTATCATATGTAAACTATAGAATTTACAGAAAATGTATATCATGATATATATCATTATCATCGAATAAGATTATTTATATCGTGATATGAAATTCTGGTCATGTCACATAGCCATACTGGGGCTCAATTACCTCCAGCATGTGTTTAAACCTGGTGTTCTCAATAATTGAATATGACCTTAGATCTGCTGCTATAAAAACACCAATGACATTTGTTATTGTTTTGGCTCCATCTGAAAAGTCCTTGGGAGACTGTTTAAATGCCGCTGGAAGCTGCGCTTGTACCGCGATAGGTTTGTTTTTCGTGCTGTACTGATATTCACGTTCATGTGGTGCCGTTTCAAATGAGTTAACAAGTTCAACATACTGCCAAAAGCATATCTGATGCTGTTTTCATCTTATTCACTTACCTTTGTCCGTTCACATATTTCACCGGAAAGCCGAAGTATTCCCAGACAGGAGACTTGTGAAGAGGGTCTTCAAGCTCTGGCTTCTCAGTACAGCCAGCCATGACGTTCGCTAGTCAAAGGCTGGGCTGACCTGTTTGTTTACATGTACGGCTTATAGCGCAAGGCAGATACACTTCCTGTCCGTCACTCAACATGGTCCATGTGGAACCTCGGTACGCCTCTGTACCGTACCAAAAAATCCGAATTCAAATACATGGGCCATTACACCCCTAATATATATACAGTATATATACAGTGGTGTGAAAAAGTGTTTGCCCCCTTCCTGATTTCTCATTTTTTTGTATGTTTGTCACACTTAAATGTTTCAGATCATCAAACAAATTTAAATATTAGACAAAGATAACACAAGTAAACACAAAATGCAGTTTTTAAATGAAGGTGTTTATTATTAAGGGTAAAAAAAAAAAATCCAAACCTACATGGTCCTATGTGAAAAAGTGATTCCCCCGTTAAAACATAAATTAACTGTGGTTTGTCACATCTTTGGAAAGCTGAGTTCAATTTCTCAAGCCACCCCAGGCCTGATTACTGCCACACCTGTTCTCAATCAAGAAATCACTTAAATAGGACCTGTCTGACAAAGTGAAATAGACCAGAAGATCCTCAAATGCTAGACATCATGCTGCGATCCAAAGAAATTTAGGAACAAATGAGAAACCAAGTAATTGAGCTCTATCAGTCTGGAAAAGGTTATAATGTGATGACCCACCACAATCTACATGGACATTCAATCCTCACACTCAGCTAGCCTGCACTAAGCAGAGGACAATTTGCATACAGACAGAGAGCCCCTAGGAGACAATCAGAACAATGGACTATTGTTATACATCCCCGGATTAAGGAGGGGACGTCCAGGTGCCAGTTGGTCACGCAAATGATATGTATTGCCTGATATGTATATCAATATGCAAATGTGCCATGCATTCTCTCTGTTTGTCTAACATGTATAAAAGAGCTTGCTATACATGCCTCAACAGGACAACACAGCTCACAGCACTACAAGTGTGTTTCATGATGATGGAGGAAATAAAACTCTGAAACCTTCCAGCTCGCCACATCTCACCTGAACTTATTATTCCTCCACAATAAAGCCATTTCTAAAGCTTTGGGACTCCAGCAAACCACAGTGAGAGTTATTACCCACAAATGGCAAAAACATGGAACAGTGGTGAACCTTCCCAGGATTGGCTGGCCGACCAAAATTACCCCAAGAGCGCACCAACAACTCATCCAAGAGGTCACAAAAGACCCCACAACAACATCCAAAGAACTGCAGGCCTCACTTGCCTCAGTTAAGGTCAGTATTCATGACTCCACCATAAGAAAGAGACTGGGCAAAAATGGCCTGCTTGGCAGAGTTCCAAGACAAAAACTACTGCTGAACAAAAAGAACATACAGGCTCATCTCAGTTTTGCCCGAAAACATCTTGATGATCCCCAAGACTTTTGGGAAAATACTCTGTGGACTGACAAGGCGAAAGTTGAACTTTTTGGAAGGTGCTGGCGTAAAAGTAACACAGCATTTCAGAAAAGGAACATCATACCAACAGTCAAATATGGTGGTGGTAGTGTGATGGTCTGGGGCTGTTTTGCTGCTTCAGGACCTGGAAAACTTGCTGTGGTAAATGGAACCATGAATTCTGCTGTCTACCAAAAAATCCCAAAGGACAATGTTCGGTCATCTGTTTGTGACCTCAAGCTGAAGCGCACTTGGGTTCTGCAGTAGGACAATGATCGAAAACACACCAGCAAGTCCACCTCTGAATGGCTTAAGAAAAACAAAATGAAGACTTTGGAGTGGCCTAGTCAAAGTCCTGACCTGAATCCAATTGAGATGCTGTGGCATGACCTGAAAAAGGTGGGCCATGCTCAAAAACCCTCCAATGTGGCTGAATTACAACAATTCTGCAAAGAGTAGTGGGCCAAAATTCCTCCACAGTGCTGTAAAAGACTCATTGCCAGTTATCACAAATGCTAGATTGCAGTTGTTGCCGCTAAGGGTGGCCCAACCAGTTATTAGGTTTAGGGGGCAATCACTTTTTCACACATGGCCATGTAAGTTTGGATTTTTTTCCCTTTATAACAAAAACCTTCCTTTAAAAACTGCATTTTGTGTTTACTTGGGTTATCTTTGTCTAATATTTAAATTTGTTTGATGATCTGAAACATTTAAGTGTGACAAACATACAAAAAAATGAGAAATCAGGAAGGGGGCAAACACTTTTTCACACCACTCTGTGTGTGTGTGTGTGTGTGTGTGTATTGTGTGTGTGTGTGTGTGTGTGTGTGTGTATTGTGGAGATGAAATAACCAGACCGAACTTTCCGAGCAGATGAACTTTATTTCACTCTCACATCTTCCAGAATCAGAACATTAAACTCGTGAAGATGCGATGTCCCAAAAAATCGATCCCCGTCACGCCGAACTGGCATTTCGCCGGTTCACCGGTTGTGCTCCTCCAACCTCCGGAAAACCTTCCTGAGGTGGGCTACGTGTTCGTCTTCGGAAGCGCTGGCCACCAGGATGTCATCCAGGTAGACAAACACAAACGGCAGATCGTGTAACACCGCATCCATCATGCGTTGGAATGTCTGTGCCGCACCTTTTAACCCAAAAGGCATGCGTAAAAACTCAAACAGACCAAACGGGGTTATTACTGTCGTTTTAGGTATGTCCTCCGTGTGCACTGGGACCTGGTGGTAACCATGGACCAGGTCTATCTTAGAAAAAATACATGCCATGGCGAGGTGAACGGAAAAATCCTGAATATGGGGGATCGGGTAGCGGTCATGCGCTGTGGTGTTGTTTAATCTGCAGAAATCTCCACAAGGTCGCCACGATCCCTCGGCTTTAGGGACCATATGTAGTGGGGATGCCCACTGGCTGTTTGATCGTCTGATGATGCCCAGCCTTTCCAAGTTGGCAAACTCCTCGCGCGCTATGGCCAGTTTAGCTGTGTCTAGGCGCTGAGGCCGTGCAAAAACGGGCAGCCCGGTGGTGGTAATAAAGTGCCCCCCCCCCCCCATGTTTAGTGATGGCTGCTGAAAACGTCGGGACCGTGAGTGCTAGGAACTGGGTGAGCAGTGTGTAGAACTTACCACCTGGAGCTGTGACGTTGGCTAGCGTTGTTGGCCTGGCTCCTCGAGCTGTACAGGGGAGAGAATCAAAAGACATTGCATTAATTAGGCGTCTGCTAGTAACATCGACTAGTAGTCCGTGTGCACACAAAAAATCAGTGCCTAAGATTGGGAAACTGCATGCCGCTATGATGAATGTCCACTGGTACGCACGGCCATGCAGGGATACAGTCAGTGTACAGTCAGTGCACCGGCGGTCGCAGCTGCTATCGACTGCCAGTCCTGGCGTTTCCCGAACACTTGAATTAGCACGGTGGCACGCATTGGCGTGCGTCCTCTCCAAAACGGCGGTGGTAGGAGCAGAGTGTGTCTCTCTGGCACTTCCTGGCCCCCGCTGCTGCTACCATCGCTGGCTCCTCGCTTCCACTGGCCGTCTCGCTGAGTTCCGACGCCACTGCATTCACTGTGAGGGCTCTGGTGGTGAGGATGATCCGATCTGCCTCCTGGGCTAGCACACGGTAGTCACACGCGGCCAGCAATGGCGAGTTGGGAAGGACCGCTCTGGCCGCCGTTGGGAGGTTCCGAAGGAAAAGGTGGGCAAATAGAAAATGCCCGTCATCCGTGCCCATCAACGCCAACATCTTCTCCATCCGTTTGACCGCCAACCCGTCTCCCAACTAGGAGCGTGTCAGGAGCCTCTCCGCCCTCTCGCAGTCCAAGAGCGTGTAGTGCCGGGTCAGCGCGGCTTTGAGAGCCCTGTATTTGTCGTGGGCTGGGGGCTGTTGGAGCAGGCTCGCTACTTGCTGAGTCGTGCGAGCGTCCAGCGCTGCGACCACGTAGTAATACCTGGTGTCATCTGCCGTTATTCCCCAGAGCACGAACTGGGCCTCGGTGTGGAGGAACCAAGACTTCGGGTCGTGCAGCCAAAAGTCCAGTAGTTTGACCGAAACGGTGCACGCATTGCTGGGGTTTCCCGTCCGGGTCGTCTCCAGGGTGTTCGCCTCGTGTTCCATTCTGCGTCAAGGGTCACCAGTGTGGAGATGAAATAACCAGACCGAACTTTCCAAGCAGATGAACTTTATTTCACTCTCACATCTTCCAGAATCAGAACATTAGACTCGTCAAGCAGGGACTCTCTCTTTTATATTCCAAAACTCACACCTCCCTGCTACCTGGGGTCCTGCATTCACCATTCACTCTCCCCAGACAATTCCCCTTATCCCCCAGCCCTTTGATCTCCATACTCTCTCAGTCTGAGAGGAAAATTACTGAACTCTACAGCATGGGTCCCCCACAATACACACACACACACAGTATACACACACACACACACACACACACACACACACACTGTATATATATATATACACACACACACACATATATATTCATTCATTCATTCATTCATCTTCTACCGCTTAATCCTTTTCGGGTCGCGAGGGGGCTGGAGCCTATCCCAGCATCTTTGGGCGAGAGGCAGGGTACACCCTGGACAGATCGCCAGTCCATCGCAGGGCCAACACAGAGAGACAGACAACCATTCACTCTCACATCCATACCTAAGGACAATTTAGAATCCCCAGTTTTGATGCCAATTAACCTTGCTTGCATGTTTTTTGGCATGTGGGAGGAAACCGGAGAAATCCCGGAGTAAACCCATGCAGGCACGGGGAGAACATGCAAACTCCACACAGATCACTGTTGATCGGGGGCTGGGATCTAACCCAGGATTCCCCGGCCAAGGATGAGTTGCTGTGCTGCCGCAGTGCTAACCACTCCGCCACCGCGCTGCCCCCCCCACACACACACATACATACATACATACATATATATATATATATATACACTACCGTTCAAAAGTTTGGGGTCAGTTAGAAATTTCCTTATTTTTGAAAGAAAAGCACTTTTTTTAATGAAGATAACTTTAAACTAATCAGAAATACACTCTATACATTGCTAATGTGGTAAATGACTATTCTAGCTGCAAATGTCTGGTTTTTGGTGCAATATCTACATAGGTGTATAGAGGCCCATTTCCAGCAACTATCACTCCAGTGTTCTAATGGTACAATGGCTGCACGGTGGCGCAGTGGTTTAGCACTGTGGCAGCACAGTTTTACCCTCGGCCGGGGGACCGCGGGGATCATGAGATCGTGGGTTCGATCCCAGCCCCCGACCAACAGTGAGCTGTGTGGAGTTTGCATGTTCTCCCCGTGTTGCGCGGGTTTACTCCGGGATTTCTCCGGTTTCCTCCCGCACACCAAAAACATGTAGGTTTAGGGCGCTCGCGCACGCAGCGACCAGCAGCCGGTGGCTTGTCACCAGACTGCAAACCAAGTCTACCTACGGGTACAAATAAGTAACAAAAAAAAAAAAAAAAAAAAAAAATGTGTTTGCTCATTGCGTCAGAAGGCTAATGGATGATTAGAAAACCCTTGTGCAATCATGTTAGGTCTGCAATGCTGTAATTGCTGCAAATGGAGGATTCTTTGACGAAAGCAAAGTTTGAAGGAAAAAATTATTATTTCAAATACAAATCATTATTTCTAACCTTGTCAATGTCTTGACAATATTTTCTATTCATTTTACAACTCATGGTGGTAAATAAGTGTGACTTTTCATGGAAAACACAAAATAATTGTCTGGGTGACCCCAAACTTTTGAACGGTAGTGTATATACACACAGACGTGGACAAAATTGTTGGTACCCCTCTGTTAATGAAAGAAAAACTCACAATGGTCACAGAAATAACTTGAATCTGGCAAAAGTGGTAATAAAGAAAAATTCTATGAAAATTAACCATTGAAAATCAGACAGTGCTTTTGAATTGTGGTTCAACAGAATTATTTTAGAAAAGAAACTCAAGAAACAGGCCTGGACAAAAATGATGGTACCCTAAACTTAATATTGTGTTGCACAACCTTTTGAGGCAATCACTGCAATCAAACGATTTCTGTAACTGTCAGTGAGACTTCTGCATCTCTCAGCAGGTATTTTGGCCCATTCCTCATGAGCAAACTGCTCCAGTTGTCTCAGGTTTGAAGGGTGCCTTCTCCAGACAGCATGTTTCAGCTCCTTCCACAGATGTTCAATAGGATTTAGATCAGGGCTCGTAGAAGGCCACTTTAGAATAGTCCAGTGTTTCGCTCTTAGCCATTCTTGGGTGTTTTTAGCTGTGTGTTTTGGGTCATTATCCTGTTGCAAGACCCATGACCTGTGACTGAGACCAAACTGTCTGACACTGAGCAGCACATTTCTCTCTAGAACACCTTGATAGTCTTGAGATTTCATTGTACCCTGCACAAATTCAAGACACCCTGTGCCAGATGCAGCAAAGCAGCCCCAGAACATAACAGAACCTCCTCCATGTTTCACAGTAGGGACAGTGTTCTTTTCTTGGTATACTTCATTTTTGTGTCTGTGAACATAGAGCTGATGTGCCTTGCCACAAAGGTCCAGTTTTGTCTCGTCTGTCCATAGGACATTCTCCCAGAAGCTTTGTGGCTTGTCAACATGCAGTTTGGCAAATTCCAGTCTGGTTTTTTTATGATTTGTTTTCAACAGTGGTGTCCTCCTTGGTCGTCTCCCATGAAGTCCACTTTGGCTCAAACAACGGCGGACGGTGCGATCTGACACTGATGTACCTTGACCTTGGAGTTCACCATGAATGTGTTTAGAGGTTGTTCTGGGCTCTTTTGTTACCATTCGTATTATCCGTCTCCTCCTGGGGCCACGTCCAGGGAGGTTGGCTACAGTCCTGTGGATCTTAAATTTCTGAATAATATGTGCAACTGTAGTCACAGGAACATCAAGCTGCTTGGAGGTGGTCTTATAGCCTTTACCTTTAACATGCTTGTCTATAATTTTCTTTCTAATCTCCTGAGACAACTCTCTCCTTTGCTTCCTCTAGTCCATGTTTAGTGTGGTACACACCATGTCAACAAACACCACAGTGACTACTTGTCACCCTTTAAATAGGCCGACTGACTGATTACAAGTTTGTAGACACCTGTGATGTTAATTAGAGGACACATCTTGGTTGAACATGTCCCTATGGTCACATTATTTTCAATCTTTTCTAGGGGTACCATCATTTTTGTCCAGGCCTGTTTCATGAGTTTGTTTTTTAAAATAATTCTGCTGAACCACAATTCAAAAGCATTGTCTGATTTTCATTGGTTAATTTTCATAGAATTTTTATTTATTACCACTTTTGTCAGATTCAAGTTATTTCTGTGACCATTGTGGGTTTTTCTTTCATTAACAGAGGGGTACCAACAATTTTGTCCACATCTGTGTGTGTGTATATATATATATATATATATATATATATATATACAGTATATATATATATATGTGTGTGTGTGTATACAGTATGTGTGTGTGTATATATATATATATATATATATATATATATATATATATATATAGTGTAAAGTGTGTGTATACTATATATATATATATATATATATATATATATCGTCCCCAAACCCTGCTTCCTTCCACAGAGGAAGCAGGGTTTGGGGACGAGGGGGATGACTCGCCTATCACAGGGGCTGAGGTCGCCAAGGTGGTTAAAAATCTCCTTGGTGGCCGGGCCCCGGGGGTGGACGAGATTCGCCCCGAGTACCTCAAGGCCCTGGATGTTGTTGGGTTGTCATGGTTGACACGCCTCTGCAACATTGCGTGGAGGTCGGGGGCAGTGCCTTTGGCATGGCAAACCGGGGTGGTGGTTCCTCTCTTCAAAAAAGGGGACCGGAGGGTGTGCTCCAACTTTAGAGGGATCACACTCCTCAGCCTCCCTGGGAAGGTCTATGCCAAGGTACTGGAGAGGAGAGTCCGGCCGTTGGTCGAACCTCGGATTCAGGAGGAGCAATGTGGTTTTCGTCCTGGCCGTGGCACATCGGACCAGCTCTTTACCCTCTCGAGAATTCTTGAGGGTTCGTGGGAGTTTGCCCAACCAGTTTACATGTGTTTTGTGGACTTGGAGAAGGCATTTGACCGCGTCCCTCGTGGATTTTTGTGGGGGGTGCTTCGGGAGTATGGGGTATCGGGCTTGTTGTTACGAGCTATTCGGTCTCTGTACGACCGTTGTGAGAGTTTAGTTCGTATTGCCAACACTCGGTCGGAGTCATTCCCAGTGAGAGTTGGACTCCGCCAGGGCTGCCCTTTGTCACCGGTCCTGTTCATAATTTTTATGGACAGGATTTCTAGGCGCAGCCAGGGAATGGAGGGTGTCATGCTTGGTGACCACAGGATCTCATCTCTGTTGTTTGCAGATGATGTTGTCCTGTTGGCTTCATCCAGCAATGACCTACAGCTCTTGCTGGGACGGTTTGCCGCTGAGTGTGAAGCGGCTGGGATGAGAATCAGCACCTCCAAGTCCGAGTCCATGGTCCTCAGCCGGAAAAAGGTGGATTGTCCTCTCCGGGTTGGGGACAGGCTCCTGCCCCAAGTGGAGGAGTTTAAGTATCTTGGGGTCTTGTTCACGAGTGAGGGGAAAATGGAGCGAGAGATCGACAGACGGATTGGAGCAGCATCTGCAGTGATGCGGACGTTGTACCGGTCTGTTGTGGTGAAGAGGGAGCTTAGTTCTAAGGCAAAGCTGTCGATTTACCAGTCAATCTACGTTCCTACTCTCACCTATGGTCACGAGCTTTGGGTAATGACCGAAAGAACGAGATCGCGGATACAAGCGGCTGAAATGAGCTTTCTCCGTAGGATTGCTGGACTCACCCTCAGAGATAGGGTGAGGAGCTCAGTCATCCGGGAGAGGCTCAGAGTAGAACCGCTGCTCCTCCACATTGAAAGGAGTCAGTTGAGGTGGTATGGGCATCTGATTAGGATGCCTCCTGGACGCCTCCCACTTGAGGTGTTTCAGGCACGTCCCACTGGGAGGAGACCCCGGGGCAGACCCAGGACTCGGTGGAGAGACTACGTCTCCCAGCTGGTCTGGGAACGCCTTGGTATCCCCTCTGAAGAGCTGGAGCAGGTGGCTGGGGAGAGGGAAGTCTGGGCTTCTCTGCTTGAACTACTGCCTCCGCGACCCGGACCTCCGGAAAAGCGGTAGAAGATGGATGGATGGATGGATATATATGTATATATATACTGTATATATATAGTGTAAAGTGTGTGTATACTCTATATATATATACACACACATTTTACACTTTACACTTGTGGGTGACCGGGAAAAGTCTTTCCAACAGCTTTACAGAAAATATTATGACGTTGTAACTCAGCTCTACAGTGCGCATTATAGTGCGAAAGCCCTGGTTCTCGACAACGGAATACAGGGGTAAATCCTTGGCAATTAAAGCAGCAGTAGATTTTGTAATTCACTTTTTCCTTTCGGAGTTGTGTGGAAGTTTTGACATTGCTTGTTCAATAGTTCTCTGGGTGGTGGTAGCAGCTCGAACTGTTTTTTTTCTCTCCAGCTGCCAGCTGGAAACGTGCAGTATGGTTTGGCATGTTTGTCGTGTTTCCAAAATATTTTTGTTTAGTCTGACAGAGCTTACATGTGGTGTGGGTCTTGTCCAAGCCATTTTTTCTATTCAACTTCATGAAAACCGAAGTACTGCTATACATTTGCTTTTCATAAAGAGCACCGATCGCATACTCCGCTCTGCCATTTTGTTTCTTATGTGTCATGCCATAAAGAATCCAGGCAGGTATGGGCACCAACTTTTTCATTCCGGCCAAATTAATTACGTTATTAATAATATTTAATAATCAGAATCTTGACATTTGTGCATTGATTCAGAATTGGTCATGTCCGCATCGAGATGCATCAGAAAAATGATTATTTCTCCCACCCCTAATGTTCACCCTGAGACTTTGACCTCTGACTATGGGTTTGGGGTCAAAAGGTCAAAGGTCACAGTTAGCTTCCCCATGCACTATTTATCTAGAACAAGTAAAGCTAGGGCCAATAAACTTTGCACACACGTTCACCCTGTCACCCTGACATCTACCTGTGGTTTTGGAATTGCAAGGTCAAAGGTAAAGGTCATAATGCCATATAAACTACATTTCAGCAACAAACAGAGGCAGAGGGGTACCAAGAGCAGCCCCCAGTATTTTTTATGGTTTCCAATTGATTCCCTGTCCTTAAAAATGTGAGATTTGCCACCAAAATCAAGTCTATATATTTATTATTAATCAAGTTACGGCCAAATAAACTTTGGATGGTGGCTATTTTGAATTTTGCCTATAAAAATAATTGCTCAAGGATGCCAAGGTGGCATTAATTGGTTTTGTGATCAGCACATGTCAAAACATGCTTTCGTGAGACTGTGGCATTTGGCAACCAGGCTATCTTCAAATAAACCCTTGTGGTGGACACACATTTTGTGACTCACATTTTAGGTCAGAACAAAGGCAGAGCAGCTTCCTTAGTGATTACAGGAAGCTGCAAGAATCTTAGCTTTGGTATGCAAGGCTTGAGACTGTGGGGGGTTTAATTAAAGGATTAAAGAAAGGATGCATTGTAGACGGTTGAAGTGATATCATGGAGAGAGGATGCATTGTGACTTTCTTTATTATGCAAGGTGGTCTGTGATACATGTGACCTGAGTCCTGATATTTAAGGACGAGAGTTTACTGCGTGTGTCTCTTTTTCTGCTTTGAAATGATGGTGATGTGAATAAAGCTGACTTGAGAGAGAACTCTGCCTCGTCATTCTCACATCGCCACACCCTATTACTTGTTGTTTATTGCACTCCTTCAGATTACACAGTAAATGAGGTGTTTATGGGAACTGGCCTTAAAACATAGATGTCTTGATAAAAGCTCATCTTATCTTATCAAAAAGAGGCCACAAACATGGACTGCTAAAGCTGAAACATGTATGTCTTCTCTCTCGCTCTCTCTTTTTTGTCACATTTTGTCTTAACTTTGTTCTGAATTGTAATCACTCTTGTTTTGTTTTTCTTTTGAATTCTTGGATGGAATATGGGTGGGCGATATAAGCTGCGGCTTCAGCCATCACCCATTTCGGATAACTGAACTGTATAATCAGAGGAGTTATTGTCTAAGTTGACCTTATTGGATTTTCTTTCCCCCTTTGTTATATTATTCAGTTTCTCTTAATCTGTACTTTTAATCTATCCGAAATAAAGATTTATTCTCTCTCTCTCTCTCTCTCTCTCTCTCTCTCTCTCTCACGCTGCCGGGTGGGTTGATTTGGAAAAAAGGAGGTTTTAAGTATCTTGGTGTCTTTATTGGAAATCAGCAGTTTGAGCAAAAAAATTGGGATGGGGTCATAGAGAAAATTAACGGGAGACTAAACAAGTGGAAGTGGCTAATGCCAAGAATATCTTTTAGAGGAAGAGTGCTCATTTTAAATAATCTTGTTTCCTCATCCCTGTGGCACCGCCTCATGTGCATGGACCCCCCTGCTGGTTTGTTGTCCAAAATTCAGTCTGTTTTGGTGGACTTTTTTTGGGGGGGTGGACTCCACTGGGTTCCTCAAGCCCTGTTATTTCTTCCCAAAGAGGAGGGGGGGCAAGGAGTGATTCATTTAGCTAGTAGAGGTGCTGCTTTTAGACTGACTTTCATACAGAGACTGCTGACGGGCCCCCAGGACCTGGTATGGAGGCCTTTGGCCTGTGTTATTTTACAGAGAGTCCTTGGGCTTGGGCTAGACCTCCCTGTGTTTTTAATGGATTTTAAGAACTCTAATGCACTGTCTTTACCCAGTTTTTACCGCAGTCTCTTTTCAGTGTGGACTCTTTTTAAAAAACAAAGAGGGCCATGCGATTCCCTCTACTGGTTGTTGAGGGAGCCGCTGGTTTTTGGTGGTCGCCTTGGTGTCCTGCCGGGAGTTGGAAGGACCTTCCTTGATAGGCTGTGTTCCAGGAATATTCTCACTCTGAAGCAAGTGGTGGAACTGGCTGGTCCTGGCCTCAACAACGCCTCAGCTTTAGCAGCTCATCTTGGTGTCAGGTCGAATCGTTTCATCGATGGTCTTCTTGCACACTGGAAACAGGAGCTTCATGGACTTGAGCACTCCCTACTCTTGGACTTTTGCAATGGCACGCTGCAGCCAGAAAGCACTGACCCCTTTCCCTCTCTCACGCTCTATATGGACTTTGACGTCGCTCCTTGCTCCTTACTGGCATTCTGTGCTCCCACTGGTGTGGACTTTGGAGGAGCCAGTGGTAAGGCTCTCTACAGACTGGTGGTGATGGCACTCAACAAGGACCGATTGAACACCTGTGTGGACACTCCTTGGAGAGCCTATTTTAAACTAGGAAAAGGGCATCGGCCTGCCTGGAGGGCTCTTTACAAAGCCCCTCTCCCTAAAAGGCATGGAGACTTACAGTGGAGGGTCCTGCATGGTATTATAGCTGTCAATGCTTTTGTTTCTGTGATTAACAGCAGTGTCAGTGATCAGTGTGTTTTTTGTTCCTCTAGGGAGACTGTTTTTCATTGTTTTATTGAATGTCAGCGCCTGAGTGGCCTCTTTGAACTTCTCACAAAACTTTTCCATATTTTTAAGGAAGTTTTCTCTAAGCAGGTTTTCATTTGTGGTTTTATGTACATTTGTCGTTTTAAGCAGAAGTGTCAACTACTGAACTTTGTTTTAGGGCAGGCAAAGTTGGCTATCTATGTAAGCCGGAGAAGAAAACTTGAAAATGTTGAGAATGATGTTGATGTCAAAATTTTATTTGTGAGGCTACTTAAAGCCAGAATCAGGCTGGACTTTCAGTTTTTTATGGGGAATGGGGATGTGGAAGGTTTCAGGACCCTCTGGTCCCTGGAGGATGTCCTCTGTTCAGTTCATGATGGACAGCTTTTTTTGGGGCGTTTTTTGGGGGATTAATTTTCTGTGTAACATAGCATGATATAGAAATTGTATTGACTGATGGACAAGTGTGTTTATTAAAGATCTTTTAAAAATCAAAAAAATCTCTCTCTCTCTCTCTCTCTCTCTCTCTCTCTCGCTCTCTCTCTCTCGCTCTCTCTCTCTCGCTCTCTCTCTCTCTCATTGTTCCAGGGTGGACCAACCATTCTCAGCTGTGATGGAGATGTCCTGCAGAGTGAGGTTGGGTGAGATGGGGGAAGGGGGTGTGTTGTATGGTGTGGGAAACTAGTTGATGAATGAGTGTTTGGCATGCTTGCATAGATGCATAGTTTGCTCCTGTATAGTTTTTTTGTGTGTATGTGTGTTATTGTATTGGCAGTGACTCTGTGTGTGTGTGTGTGTGTGTGTGTGTGTGTGTGTGTGTGTGTGTGTGTGTGTGTGAGCGCGCGTGAGTGAACACAATGCCTCACTTGTGTCAGTATAGAATGGAGTTATGGCCTTTGTCCTGTCAGCATTCTTGTGTCACCGTTGGCTCAAGAGTGCGTGGCAGCTCCTGCAGGCTTGGGGACAATAACCCCCAACCCCACCCGCTTTCCTTTCCTCTCACCAGGAGTTCCAATGCCCTTCTTTGGTAGCACCCATATTTTGGGTGGATCAGACTGGGTTGAGGGAGTTACTTAAGATTCTTTTCATATTTCATATGGGGGCGGTTGTGGCGCAGGTGTAGTGTGGCAGACTACTGATCGGAAGATCAGGGGTTCGATTCCCGCTCTCTCTGCAGTCTGCTTGTCGAAGTGTCCTTAAGCAAGACACTGAACACCCAGTTGCTCCTGGTGGGTCAGGCCAACACCTGTGTGCACAGCAGCTCCGTCACCATCGGTGCGTGAATGGGTGGATAGTATGATCTGTAAAGCGCTTTGGTCATCCAGAGATGAGTAAAAAAGCATTATACAAGTGAATACTATTTCTTATGAACACACACAGATTATATTTTTAAATGACAAAAATCTCAACAATATAATACATAAGAGTTAAAAAGAGACACAGTAAGAAACAATACACTCAAAAACAAAAAGCACATACCTCTGCCAACACCTGAGAAAGCAAGATCGAAATTTTTATTTGGATCCACACCATATTATACACACTCACTACCATCTTGTAAACCTCTCTTCTCATCTACCTTCACCTCTACTCCTTGCATCTTCATCTTACTCCTGACTTTCTTTCATTTACACACATGTATTCTATCTTGCTTCCACAGACTTTCATTCCTCTTCTCCCCAGTGCATACCTCCACTTCTCCAGCTTCTCTTCCACCTGCTTCCTACTCTCGCTACAAATCACAATGTTGCCTGCAATTGGGCTACACGGTGGCGCAGTGGTTAGCACTGCAGCAGCACAGTTTACCCTTGGACCGGGGATCGTGGGATCGATCCCTGCCCCCGACCAACAGTGATCTGTGTGGAGTTTGCATGTTCTCCCCGTGTTTGCGTGGGTTTACTCCGGGATTTCTCCGGTTTCCTCCCACATGCCAAAAAACATGCAGGTTAGGTTAATTGGAGACTCTAAAGTGGCCCTAGGTGTGAGTGTGTGTGTGAATGGTTAAGGGATAGCGCCATAGCATGGCTGCTCATCCATCCAGGTGGTGGGTACCCTCAATTTCCTCTCTGGGGATCAATAAAGTATACTAAATCTAAAAAAAAAAAAAATCAGGGTTTCCGCTGGTAACATTTCCGTGTGGTGGGCCACCACCCTTGAAGTTATGCCGCCACTCCAAGGAAATATAAATTTAAGAAAAAAATACGAAGGAATGATGCTCCAAAAGCATGCACACGAATAATGCACATGACCGTCATCCACACGGCGTTCTGAAGTGCCCCGCCCACTTGTTCCAGTCAGCAGGCAGAGTGTTACTGTCCAGGAGAAGCATGAGCTTATTAAAGTACTTTAAATGCGGAAAAAAGCAGAAGAGGTATGTAAGCAGTGGAGGCATTTATCGTGGTTTTAACCCACTGGTAACGGGAACAATAATGAAGAGCTCTGGTGTGTCGCTTAGCTCAGGTGTGGTTAGGATTCATATGCAGCTAGCTTCACATGCAGGGAAAGGCAAGGGGGAGTGGTGAATTGCTGAGGATTTATTTCACCAGCCCCTACAATATTAACTAAGTTATGTTCACTATTATGTACCTGACCGAAATTCACGAAGTCAATGACTTTAATCCCTCAACAGCCTTCAGACAAACTAAATGTGCCAACATTTGGATTTCAAAATAAGGGAAGTTTTTCCTGCTGTCTAGTTGGTGAGAAGAGTTCTAAAAAACTATAAATATATAGAAATATTCTAACAGAAATAATTGAATCTTTGGTCATTTAAGTTCATTTATTTCATTAAATATAATTTTATTGATTTTTTTCCTTTGAAATCAGAGTTAAATTATTGTTCTGTTCTGGCTGTGCAAAATTATGGTCAAAAGTGTAATTGTATAAGGAAAAAAAATAAAAATTTTACCACAATCTGCTTCAAATTTATAAAAAAAAAACCAAAACAGTAATTTTATTTTAAAAATAGCCATAAAATAATCCACAAATTTATAATAAAGTCTCAAATGTGCGAGAAAAGTCAATTTTACAAAAGGAAATTACAAATTTGAGGAAAATGGTTCAAATTTAGATAAATTTACAGAGAAAGGTAGAAAACTATAAGAAAATTGTTATAAATTTCAGAAAAACCTCAAACCTTCAAGACTGAAGTCATTATTCAAGTTTTGAAGTGGGTGCCTTTTGTATCCTTAACTAGAAATTTTTGGTTGTCTACTTTTAATTATTAATTTCATAGCACTGCTTTTACATGAGTAGAATTTCTGGCTACTATACCCACCTCTGATCATGTAAGTTAAGTATGCATGAGTAAACTACTATTATGAATGATTTTTCCCTTCCCTTTCCAACTCTTTCTCAATGGAAAAAAGAAACAGAATAAAAATACAAAAAATACACATATTTTTGTCATTTACAGGTGCATCTCAATAAATTAGAATGTCATTGAAACGTTGATTTATTTCAATAATCCAATTCAAAAAGTGAAACTCATATATACAGTATATTCATTACACACAGAGTGATATATTTCAAGTGTTTATTTCTTTTAATTTTGATAGTTATGGCTTGCAGCAAATGAAAACCCCAATTTCAGTTTCTCAAAAAATTAGATTATATAAAATTAATTTAAAAAAAATGTTTTAATAGAAATGTTGGTCGATTGAAAAGTCTGTCCATGTACACACTCAATACTTGGTCTGGGCTCCTTTTGCATAATTACTACATCAGTGCAGCATATCATGGAGGCGATCAGCATGTGTTACTGCTGAGGTGTTATGGAAGCACAGGTTTCTTTGATAGCGGCCTTCAGCTCGTCTGCATTATTGGGTCTGGTGTATTTCATCTTTCTTTTGACAATAAAACACCATAGATTCTCTATGAGATTTAGGTCAGGAGAGTTTGCTGGCTAATCAAGCACAGTGATACCATGGTCATTAAACCAGGTATTTGAACTTTTGGCAGTGTGGGCAGGTGCCATGTCCTGCTGGAAAATGAAATCAGCATCTCCATAAAGCTTGTCAGCAGAGGGAAGCATGAAGTGCTCTAAAATTTCCTGTTAGATGGCTGCACTAACATTGGACTTGATTAAACACAGTGGAAAAACACCAACAGATGACATGGCTCCACATATCATCATTGACTGTGGAAACTTCACACTGGACCTCAAGCAACTTGGATTCTGTACCTGATCACTCTTCCTCCAGACTCTGGGACCTTGATTTCCAAGTGACAGGACTAGGCACCTGATTTGGGTAGTCATTTCATTTGTTGGTGTTAGTCCACTGTGTTTTATCAACTCCAAAGCCAATGCAGGTGCCTACCAGGACATTTTAGAACACTTCATGCTTCCCTCTGCTGACAAGGTTTATGGAGATGCTGATTTCATTTTCCAGCAGGACTTGGCACCTGCCCACACTGCTGCCAAAAGTACCAAAGCCTGGTTCAATGATCATGGTATCACCATATTTTACTGGTCAGCAAACTCTCCTGACCTAAACCCCATACAGAATCTATGAAGTATCATCAACAGGAAATGAGAGACACCAGACCCAACAATACAGTTGAGCTGAAGGCCGCTATCAAAGTAACCTGGGCCTTCATAACACCTCAGCAGTAACACAAGCTGATCACGTTCATGCCATGCCACAGTGATGCAGTATTAATTCATGCAAAAGCAGCCCTGACCAAGTATTGAGTGTGTGCATGGAAATACTTTGTCGGACAACATTTCTATTAAAAAAAAAAAAAAAAATTTTTAAAGTTGATCCTATGTAATATTCTAATTTTTTGAGAAACTGATTTTTGGGTTTTCATGAGCTGAAAGCCATAACCATCAAAATTAAGAGAAATAAACACTTGAAATATATCTCTCTGTAATGAATTTGTGTAAAATAAGAGTTTCACTTTTTGAGTTGAATTATTGAAATAAATCAACTTTTTGATGACATTCTAATTTATTGAGATGCACCTGTAGTATGTAAACCATGACAAAAAAAATCCTGCAGGACAAAACGTGACACTTGGTGCTTTCTAACCTGTTTGTATACCACCATAGACAGACAGAGAACCTGAATTAGTCAGGGCTCAGAAAGGGAAAGATGAGACAGACAAGATGAGCCAAGGAGAGGAAAGCGTTCAGGCAGAGGATCCAGGAGAGGTGAGGGCAGAGGAAGGAGAGAAGGATACACCAGTAAAAAGTCCAAATACAGGATGTCTGGGTGGGACCCCAACTGGCCCAGTATTCCAACATTCAAGCCTTAGTTGTACAATACTTCAAATAATAAGTTCCATATGCAAAGTGGATACGGCTGCACGGTGGCGCAGTGGTTTAGCACTGTGGCAGCACAGTTTTACCCTCGGCCGGGGGACCGCGGGGATCATGAGATCGTGGGTTCGATCCCAGCCCCCGACCAACAGTGAGCTGTGTGGAGTTTGCATGTTCTCCCCGTGTTGCGTGGGTTTACTCCGGGATTTCTCCGGTTTCCTCCCGCATACCAAAAACATGTAGGTTTAGGGCGCTCGCGCACGCAGCGGCCGGTGGCTTGTCACCAGACTGCAAACCAAGTCTACCTACGGGTACAAATAAGTAACAAAAAAAAAAAAAGTTACTGTGCAAAATTTTTTAAAAAAGAAATAAATAGTATAAAATTAACATGTTCCGGTTACAATAGTGTCATGTGTTTTCTGCCCCCCCCGACAAATATGTTACCACCATGCCAAGGTCTTTAAGCCAGAGGAAACAGTGAACATCATAGTCCACAGATACTGATTCCTGATGTGTCTGTCAGCCTGTCCATCACCATTGCAAAAAAGAAGGGGCTCAGAGCTGGTCCCTGATGTAATCCCACCAACACCTTGAATCCATCTGTCACTCCTACAAGGAGGACTGAAAAGATCATAGGCTGAAAAGTTCATAGTGGTCAAATTTGACCAAATGTGGTTTATTTTTCAACATAGTCTCCCCTTCTGTCCACACACTTCTTCCATTGGCGTCGCAGCGCTTGGATCCCTGCGGTTGAAAAATAAACCACATTTGGTCAAATTTGACCACTATGAACTTTTCAGCCTATGAACTTTTCAGCCCCCCCCCCCCCCTCCCGGTATAATACCTCACCACTGTCTCCATCCATCCATCCATCTTCTACCGCTTTTCCGGAGGTCCGGGTCGCGGAGGCAGCAGTTCAAGCAGAGAAGCCCAGACTTCCCTCTCCCCAGCCACCTGCTCCAGCTCTTCAGAGGGGATACCAAGGCGTTCCCAGACTAGCTGGGAGACATAGTCTCTCCACCGAGTCCTGGGTCTGCCCCGGGGTCTCCTCCCAGTGGGACGTGCCTGAAACACCTCAAGTGGGAGGCGTCCAGGAGGCATCCTAATCAGATGCCCATACCACCTCAACTGACTCCTTTCAATGTGGAGGAGCAGCGGTTCTACTCTGAGCCTCTCCCGGATGACTGAGCTCCTCACCCTATCTCTGAGGGTGAGTCCAGCAATCCTACGGAGAAAGCTCATTTCAGCCGCTTGTATCCGCGATCTCGTTCTTTCGGTCATTACCCAAAGCTCGTGACCATAGGTGAGAGTAGGAACGTAGATTGACTGGTAAATCGACAGCTTTGCCTTAGAACTAAGCTCCCTCTTCACCACAACAGACCGGTACAACGTCCGCATCACTGCAGATGCTGCTCCAATCCGTCTGTCGATCTCTCGCTCCATTTTCCCCTCACTCGTGAACAAGACCCCAAGATACTTAAACTCCTCCACTTGGGGCAGGAGCCTGTCCCCAACCCGGAGAGGACAATCCACCTTTTTCCGGCTGAGGACCATGGACTCGGACTTGGAGGTGCTGATTCTCATCCCAGCCGCTTCACACTCAGCGGCAAACCGTCCCAGCAAGAGCTGTAGGTCATTGCTGGATGAAGCCAACAGGACAACATCATCTGCAAACAACAGAGATGAGATCCTGTGGTCACCAAGCATGACACCCTCCATTCCCTGGCTGCGCCTAGAAATCCTGTCCATAAAAATTATGAACAGGACCGGTGACAAAGGGCAGCCCTGGCGGAGTCCAACTCTCACTGGGAATGACTCCGACCGAGTGTTGGCAATGCGAACTAAACTCTCACAACGGTCGTACAGAGACCGAATAGCTCGTAACAACAAGCCCGATACCCCATACTCCCGAAGCACCCCCCACAAAAATCCACGAGGGACGCGGTCAAATGCCTTCTCCAAGTCCACAAAACACATGTAAACTGGTTGGGCAAACTCCCACGAACCCTCAAGAATTCTCGAGAGGGTAAAGAGCTGGTCCGATGTGCCACGGCCAGGACGAAAACCACATTGCTCCTCCTGAATCCGAGGTTCGACCAACGGCCGGACTCTCCTCTCCAGTACCTTGGCATAGACCTTCCCAGGGAGGCTGAGGAGTGTGATCCCTCTAAAGTTGGAGCACACCCTCCGGTCCCCTTTTTTGAAGAGAGGAACCACCACCCCGGTTTGCCATGCCAAAGGCACTGCCCCCGACCTCCACGCAATGTTGCAGAGGCGTGTCAACCATGACAACCCAACAACATCCAGGGCCTTGAGGTACTCGGGGCGAATCTCGTCCACCCCCGGGGCCCGGCCACCAAGGAGATTTTTAACCACCTTGGCGACCTCAGCCCCTGTGATAGGCGAGTCATCCCCCTTGTCCCCAAACCCTGCTTCCTCTGTGGAAGGCGTATCAGTGGGATTGAGGAGATCCTCAAAGTATTCCTTCCACCGCCCGACGATATCCCCAGTTGAAGTCAACAGTGTCCCATCCGCACCATACACAGTGTGGACGGGGAGCTGCTTTCCCCTCCTGAGCCGCCGAACAGTTTGCCAGAATCTCTTTGAAGCCGACCGAAAGTCTTGTTCCATGGCCTCACCGAACTCCTCCCATACCCGGGTTTTTGCTTCAGCAACCACCCGAGCTGCACTCCGCTTGGCCTGCCGGTACACCTCAGCTGCTTCGGGAGTCCCACAAGCCAACCAAGCTTGATAGGACTCCTTCTTCAGCTTAATGGCCCCCCTCACCACTGGTGTCCACCACTTGGTTCGGGGGTTGCCACCACGAGATGCACCGACCACCTTGCGGCCGCAGCTCTGGGCTGCCGCTTCAACAACAGAGGTGGAGAACATGGCCCATTCAGACTCCATGTCTCCAGACTCCCTCGGAATGTGGTTGAAGTTCTTCCGGAGGTGGGAGTTGAAGACCTCCCGGACAGGGGCCTCAGCCAGACGCTCCCAGCACACCCTCACTATACGTTTGGGTCTACCAGGTCTGAATGGCTTCCTCCCCTGCCATCGGATCCAACTCACCACCAGGTGGTGATCAGTTGACAGCTCTGCACCTCTCTTTACTCGGGTGTCCAAGACATACGGTCGCAGGTCTGATGATACGATAACAAAATCGATCATCGACCTGCGGCCTAGGGTGTCCTGGTGCCAGGTGCACATATGGACACCCTTATGCTTGAACATGGTGTTCGTTATAGACAGACTGTGGTTAGCACAGAAGTCCAATAACTGAACACCACTCGGGTTCAGATCGGGCAGGCCGTTCCTCCCAATCACCCCCCTCCAGGTTTCACTGTCGTTGCCCACATGCGCATTGAAGTCCCCCAGTAGGACAATGGAGTCTCCAGGAGGAGCACCCTCCAGCACCCCAGTCACAGACTCCAAAAAGGGTGGGTACTCTGAAACATCATTTGGTGCATAGGCACAAATGATGGTCAGGACCCGTTTCCCAACCCGAAGGCGCAGGGAAGCAACCCTTTCGTCCACCGGGGAAAACTCCAATATAGAGGCAGCAAGGTGGGGCGATACAAGAATACCTACCCCTGCTCGTCGCCTCTCGCCCGGGGCAACTCCAGAAAAGGCCAAGCTCCAGCCCCTCTCCAGGAGACTGGTTCCGGAACCGGAGCTGTGTGTTGAGGTGAGGCCGACTATATCTAGCCGGTATCGCTCAATCTCGTACACCAGCTCAGGCTCCTTCCCCACCAGAGAGGTGACATTCCACGTACCAAAAGCCAGTTTAGAAAGCTTGGGATCAGTCCGCCAAGGTCTCCGCCTTTGACTGCCACCTAATCCACATAGCACCGGACTTCCATGATCCCTCCTGCAGGTGGTGAACCTACTGGAGGGCGGACCCATGTAACTCCTTCGGGCTGAGCCCGGCCGGGTCCCATGGGTGGAAACCCGGCCACCAGACGCTAGCCTTCGAGCCCCTCCCCCAGGCCTGGCTCCAGGGTGGGGCCCCGGTAACCCCATACCGGGCGGGGTACACTGAATCCTTGATATACAATTTATCATGAGAGTCTGTTGGATCGTTCTTCGTCTGGCCCTTCACCCAGGACCAGTTTGTCTTGGGAGACCCTATCAGAGGCAAATTGCCCCGGACAACATAGCTCCTGGGATCACTGGGGCACGCAAACCCCCCCACCACGATAAGGTGACGATCCATGAGGGGGACCACTGTCTCACTGTCCTCATATACAGTATTATCCTGCACCACCCTCATATACTGTACTGCTCTGTCACTCCTGACTTCCTCATACAGTACCACACTTCCTCTATTGGTACTATATAATATGCTTTCTTTAGAGCCACAATGACACAGTGTAACTCCTTCTGACCTTATCTATAGTTCTCCTTAATGCCTAAAGTCTTAAAGCAAACATTGCATCTGTTGTACTCTTTATTCATATGAAGCTATATACACCTGATCACTGATCATCAGCACTCTTCAAACTACCTTCAACAACTCCCATATCTTCATAGTGTAACTGATCAACTTTATGCCTCTGTAGTTACTACAGCTCTGCACATCCCCTTTGTTCTGGAAAATTTACAGGAATACACTACTCTATTTGTCAAGCATCCTCTCACTCTCTAAGATTGTGTTAAATTACATTTGCAAGCTTAATAGCCTTTTTATTTAATCATAAAAACTGCTAATGTAGCCAGGTCATATGCTGGACAGGAAAAGAAAGAAGAAGAAAGAATGTACATATTGGATTTCTACTCAGCCATACAGCCAGAGGAAGTGTATGCTGAATGAGCAGATCATATGGTAAGCATTATTCAATCAGTTGTGATTCACTTACAGAGGAGATGGGAAGACTGAGACATAGGAAACCAGACCAAAACTCCTTAAGATATCTAGCACTGCATTTAGAACCCATTCATGCTGTTTGGTTTGATTTAATTGCTCTCAAACACACACATGTCTTCAGACACGGACCAGGAATGTTTCTCAATGTGAAGAACAAGCCAGAACAAGGACAGTAATGTTGACACAGCACAGCGATAAAGATGCTACTGCTGATTATTTTACAGCCATGCAAACAAGGGCTTGATGTCATCGAGTCATTATGGATGAACATGACAACAGATAGTTTGAGAGGATAAACAGACTCATCGTGACAAGCTGGAAGACTCAATTTAAAGAGAGAGAAAAAAAAAAAAAAAAAACATTATGCATTATGCATCAGAAGCTGTCAAGTCTCCAACTTGAACACACAGCCAACCCCAGCAGGCAAGCTGAAAATCTCCAGAGCAGAAATTACAGGTGGCATGTTTGTTTACAGTCTGTAAAGCATTTCCCCTGCCTTCACTTGGCACCTGTGTTTTTCACCGACCACCACAAAACCAACACCATATCCAGTTGTGTTAACACCACCATGAAACCACCGGAATGACTTCCCTTCACTTAAATAGTCCAGAAGCTTTCAGTAAAAACATGTTGCAAAGCTGCATGCTAAATGTGCTTGTGTATGCACTTCAGTTTTTACCCTTACGAGCACCATATATTAGATACTATTGTGGTGTAAATATAGTACATATAAGTATACATATTAACTTTTGAACAATAGTTTGGTTCAAATGATACTAGGAATAAAAGTTGTAACTTCAAATTTGTGGATGTTAGGCATGTATTGAATTATGGAAGTTAGGTTATTTCGCACCTCAGACAGAGACAATGAGTACACATGGGAGAACAATGCCCAAGAGGGTGAGAGGGGGTTGAATGAAGTGTAGTGTAAATATCGTGCTGTGTATGAGGAAGTGCCTTGAAGCTTGTGAAGGTGATTTGATATATAGAGAGGAGTGCTTGCTGTAACCAGTCAGTCCATTCTGTGCTTGTGAGATGTGAGTGTGTAATAAATCGTCTGACATGAAGCTGCCTCTTCATTTACACACTCCACACTGGTGACCCAAGACGTATTATGGAACACAAGGCGAGAATCTCGGAGCCGGCCCGGTCGGGAAGCCCCAGAGACACAGCAGCCATTCCACAGACAGCCAGGACTGGAACCCCCAGCAACGCGTGTGCAGTTTCAGTCAAGCTACCGGATTTCTGGCAGCACAACCTGCGCTCTTGGTTCCACCACACCGAGGCCCAGTTCGCCCTCCGGGGAGTAACGGCAGATGACACCAAGTTCTACCATGTGGTAGCAGCGCTGGACTCCCGCACAGCCCAGCAGGTAGTGAGCCTGTTCGGTCAGCCACCGGCCAGCAACAAATATGAGGCGCTCAAGGCTGCGCTCACCCGGCGCTACACACTCTCGGATTGTGAGAGAGTGGAGAGGCTCCTAACACGGACCAAGTTAGGAGATGGGTCGGCCGTAGACCTGATGGAGAAGATGCTGGCGTTAATGGGCACGGACGACGGGCACTTTCTGTTTGCCCACCTTTTCCTCCGGAACCTTCCAACAGTGGTGAGAGCGGTTCTGGCCAATTCGCCGTTGCTGGCTGCGCATGACTACCATGCGCTAGCCCAGGAGGCGGACCGGATCATCCTCACAACCAGGGCGATCATAGTCAATGCGGCAGCGGCGGAGCCCAGCGAGACGACCAGAGGAGGCGAGGAGCCACCGACGGTAGCAGCAGCGGGGGCCAAGGAGCACCAGAGAGACATGCTATGTTTCTACCACCGCCGCTTCGGAGAGAACGCACGCAGATGTGCGCCACCGTGCCAATTCAAGCGCTCGGGAAAACACCGAGGCCGGCGGTCGGTAGCAGCTGCGACCCTCGGTGAAGAGAACAAGCTGCTCTACTTGACGGACGCGCGCTTGGGGAGGCGTTTCCTCGTGGACACCGGAGCCCAGAAGAGCTTCATCCTGCCGACCTACGCTGACCGGCTGGCAGGACCTAGCGGCCCCGTGATGTTGGCAGCAAACGGCTCGGAAATTAAGACCTTTGGTGAGAGGACACTGATCTTATCTCTACACGGCCATACATACGAGTGGACTTTTGTCGTAGCAGCACTGAATTACCATATCCTGGGGGCTGATTTTCTGTGTGCACATTGTTTACTGGTTGATGTTGCTAACAGGCGCCTGGTTAATGCACTGTCCTTTGACTGTCTCCCCTGTATAGCTTGAGTGACCCAGCCAACAGCACAAGCCAACGTCGCAGCTCCAGGCGGTAAGTTCCACGCACTGCTCACTCAGTTCCCAGCACTCACAGTCCCGACGTTTTCGGCGGCCATCGCTAAACAAGGGGTGGAGCACTTTATCACCACCACCGGGCCTCCCGTTTTTGCAAGACCTCGGCGCTTGGACGCAGCTAAACTGGCCATAGCGCGCGAGGAGTTCGCCAACCATGGACATCCCCAATACACATGGTCCCTAAGGCTGAGGGATCGTGGTGACCGTGCGGTGATTTCCAAAGGTTGAACAACGCCACAGCGCACGGCCGCTACCCGATTCCCCACATACAGGATTTTTCCGTCCATCTCGCTGGAGCAGGCATTTTTTCCAAAATAGACCTGGTCCGCGGTTACCATCAAGTCCCAGTGCGCATTGAGGACGTACCCAAAACAGCGGTAATAACTCCATTCGGTTTATTCGAGTTCCTGCACATGCCATTCGGGTTAAAAGGCGCGGCACAGACATTCCAGCGCATGATGGATGCAGTGCTGCGCGATCTCCCGTTCATGTTCGTCTACCTTGACGATATCCTGGTAGCCAGTGCATCCGAAGACGAACACGAAACCCACCTCAGGACGGTTTTCCGGAGGTTGGAGGAGCACGGGTTAATAATCAACCCGGCGAAATGCCAGTTTGGCGTGACGCAGATTGATTTTTTGGGGCACCTCGTCTCTCTGGAAGGAGCGATCCCGCTGCCTGACAAAGTGCGCGCCGTGGCGGATTTTCCCTGGCCTCAGACGGTCAGGGCGCTGCAGGAATTTTTGGGGATGGTGAATTTTTATAACCGTTTCCTTCCCTGTGCGGCGCAGCTCATGCAACCATTGTACGCCGCGCTCAGAAACAGAAACCCGCGGATAGGGTCGAATGGACCCCAGAGCAAGAGCGGGCGTTCTCGGAGGTTAAAGCAGCCCTGGCAAACGCCGCACTGCTGGCGCATCCGGACCCGGCGGCCCGGATAGCGCTCACCACAGATGCTTCAGACGTGGCCATAGGGGCTGTCGTAGAGCAGCGCATCACCGGGGCTTGGCAGCTGCTCGCTTTTTTCAGCAGAACTTTGCGCGACAGCGAACATAAATACAACGCGTTCAACAGGAAGTTGCTGGCTCTCCACCTGGCCATACGCCACTTCCAGTTCTGGCTGGAAGGGCACAGCTTCATCGCGTTCGTAGACCACAAGCCACGCGATGGCCAAGGTTGCAGAACCGTGGTCGGGCCGGCAGCAGAGACAGCTGGCCGCGATCTCAGAGTTTACTACCGATATTCAGCATGTGTCGGGTAAACTGAATGTGGTGGCGGACTGACTCTCGCGCACCGTGGTGGTCCCAGTCTACGTGGGGATAGATTATGCAGACATGGCCGCGGAGCAGATTAGCGATGCACACGTGCGCGCGCTCCAGTCTGGACCAACAGGGTTAAGGCTGGAGAGCAGGGTGCTGCAAGATGGCATGCCCCCCCTAATCTGCGATGTCTCCAAGGGGCGCCCGCGTCCGGTGGTCCCGGTCGCGTGGCGCCGCCGCGTGTTTGAGTCGGTTCACACTCTGGCGCACCCAGGAGTGCGCGCGTCGGTCAAAATGGTGGGAGAGAAGTTTGTGTGGCCGAGCCTACGCAAACAAGTAAAAGAGTGGGCTGCAGCCTGCGTGGCGTGTCAACGAGCCAAGGTACACAGACACACGAAGGCTCCCTTGGAGCCGTTTCGGGTACCGGCTAAGAGGTTCGACCACGTTCACGTGGACCTCCTGGGCCCCCTCCCGCCATCACATGGGTGCACGCACCACCTGACAGTGGTGGACTGCATCACGCGCTGGCCAGAAGCAGTCCCGCTGGTGGCAACCACGTCCGCGGACGTAGCACGCGCTTTTTTAACAGCATGGGTGGCGCGTTTTGGAGTCCCGTCGGACATTACGTCCGACAGGGGCCCTCAATTTGTTTCCAAACTCTGGTCCGCGATGGCCCACAGCCTGGGTGTTACAATTCATCGCACAACTGCGTACAACCCACAGGCCAACGGGTTATGCGAGTGTTTTCATAGATCACTGAAAGCAGCACTCAGGGCTTCACTGACGGATGCAAATTGGGTGGACAGGTTGCCGTGGGTTTTATTGGGGTTGCGCTCCGCTCCAAAAGAGGATCTGGAAGCTTCCCCAGCAGAGCTGGTTTTTGTGCAGCCCCTACGGCTGCCCGGGGAATTTCTGTCAGATAATCATGCGCTGGACAGCTGCCCGTCTCAGCTTTTGCAGCGTAGCGCGAACACAAGCACGCTGCCAGGCCCTGCCCACGACTGTTTTCCGCGCGTTTTCGTGCCTAAAACTTTGAGGAACACAGAGTTCGTGTTCGTCAGACACGACGCCCACCGCCCTCCATTGCGCCCACCCTATGATGGACCGTTCAGAGTGTTGGAAACAGGGGATAAGCATTTTGTGGTAGACTTGGGGGGTAGACAGGAGAAAATTGGCATAGACAGACTTAAACCCACCTTTGTAGCAGCAGATGAGCAGGTGCTATTGGCTAAGGCCCATCGGCATGGAAGACCCCCACGGAGAGCTTCCCAGGGAAGCGATGCAACAGAGCAGCCACACGGACAGGGCGAAGTCCCCCCCCCTCGCCACTGCCCACCCACAGTCAGACACATTCCCAGCAGCCCCCCACCAGCACAGCAGCGCCACAGAGGCAGTAAACCCCAGTTACAGCAGATAAGATAAGATAAGATAAGATAAGCCTTTATTAGTCCCACAACGGGGAAATTCCAGGATTGCAACAGCACAGGGATAGCAACACTCAGAGCAACAATCAGAAGGCAAGAAAAAAAAACAAGCAAGCAAGAGCAGCTAATATACATATGTACATATTACTATAAGATATATATATACACACACACACACAGACACAGTGCAGAGCATTGTAGCTGGATGGAATAAATATATGAATATATGAACACACAGTGCAGAGCATTGTAGCTAGATGGAATAAATATGTAAATATATAAACACCCACAGTACGGAGCATTGCAGCTAGGTGGAATAAATATGCAAGTATATAAACACACACAGTGCGGAGCAATGTAGCTAGATGGAATAATATGTAGATATATAAAAACACAGTGCGGAGCATTGTAGCTAGATGGAATAAATATATAGATATATAAATATAAACACACCCAGTGCTGAGCATTGTAGCTAGATGGAATAAATATGTAAATATATAAACACACACAGTGCAGAGCATTGTTGCTAGATGGGATGAAACAGCATAACCGACTACTTAGTTATCCTACATGGTATGATTATGTGCCCATACATATTCTCACCCTCCATAGCGACCGGTATGTTCCTAGTTGTATGCCGGAGAGGACCATTGTGTAAGTCTATTGCATCTTTTGCATTCAAAAAACTATTAGTTTGTTACGTCTTTTTGCTATCTCTGCGAGCAGCCCTGCTTAGGTTGTACAGTCTGACAGCCGTTGGTAGGAAGGACCTACGAAACCTCTCGGTTGTGCACCTGGGATGATGTAGTCTGCTGCTAAATGAGCTCCTCAGTGCATCCAGTATGTCCTGCATAGGGTGGAACTCGGACTCCAGCAGAGATGACAGTTTAGCCACCGTCCTTCTCTCTCCTATCTCCTCCATCGGATCAAGGCGCTGCCCCAGGACAGAGCTAGCTTTCTTAATCAGTTTGTTCAGTCTCTTCCTATTGGCTGCAGTAATGCCACTGCCCCAGCAGACGACTCCAAAAGTGATGGCTGATGCCACCACCGTGTCATAGAATGACTTCAGCAGCACCCCTTGTACACCAAAAGACCTGAGTCTCCTCAGCAGGAACAGCCTGCGCTGTCCCTTCTTGTAGAGTGCGTCAGTATTGTGTGACCAGTCTAGTCTCTAGATATATCATATCTCTAGATATGTGAGGAGACTGAAGCCGAAATAGCATGTGGACTGATATTCTATTGTTCTATCTAAGATGCTGGGGGGGTGGTATGGAAGTTAGGTTATTTCGCATCTCAGACAGAGACAATGAATACACATGGGAGAACAATGCCCAAGAGGGTGAGAGGGGGTTGAATGAAGTGTAGTGTAAATATCATGCTGTGTATGAGGAAGTGCCTTGAAGCTTGTGAAGGTGACTTGATATATAGAGAGGAGTGATTGCTGTAACCAGTCAGTCTGTTCTGTGCTTGTGAGATGTGAGTGTGTAATAAATCGTCTGACATGAAGCTGCCTCTTCATTTACACACTCCACAGAATAAAGAAAGAACAGTATAATAAAAAGATCAAAATCATATATTCCATACCTACATACTGTATGTATAGACATATTAGAATGTTTCGTGATTACATATGTGGAATGACCTCAGTATAATAAAAAGATCAAAATCTGTTCGGCTTTATATAGCAACAGAATATATTCTGACATTTTAGCTGTTATATATTTTATATGAGGTTTCCAACTTTATTTGTTGTCTAATATCAGTTTGGTTTGGGATAATCCCCCAGCTTCCATAGGAGTTTTCTTCTTAAATTTGTTGCATGATTTCCAAATATTATGAACTTAGTTTTATTAAAGATAATTTTTCCAGCTTGTGGATCTTTCTAAGCTTTTCCATATTTTCTCTGCTACTAAACATGATTGTACAATCTGAAAATTATACGTATTGTGGCTTATATTAATCATATATTCCATACCTACATATGTATAGACATATTAGAATGTTTAGTGATTACATATGTGGAATGACCTCACGCCTCAGAACAGGACAAGAGGTCTCAACCGCCAGCGAGGATCAAAGAGCAGACGGAGTCGCAGCGGTGGAGACCGGATCGATCTCCCTGACCACCCAGGGTCAGGTGGAGGAGACGGAGGACAATGGAGGGGGGATTATGTTAATGCGGGATGTCGGCTTTGATATGCAATGTCTTTTGTTGAGTGTGGGTATAAGTATGAAGGTCTGACTGTGCTCGACCTCTTATTCTGCTTCTGCACCGAGATAAGACATGTTAGGGAGGTGAAGCTGATATTAAACTTTGGTTTATAAAATCATATCGCTTCTTCATTTCAAGCTCCCTACACGTATATACATTCTAGACTCTTTGAAGGTGCCACTCATTGAAAATTGTTTTTGTAGGTTTTCACTTTCTGAAATGTATCTATTGGTTACATGATTACTGAAAAAACATCAAAATGCTCACTTCTCTTAAAACACACACACACACACACACACACACACACACACACACACACACACACACACACACACACACACCCCTCCTCTGTCCAATTAGACGCTTTAACTCTTCTGGGGTTTTTTCCTCTACATCAGGGGTGTCCAATCATGTGCCATGGAGGGCCAAGACCCTGTCGGTTTTCTCTTCTACCCAGTCTCTTCAGCAGGTGTTTTCACTTATCAGCAATCAGTGGGAAGAAATTCAGTGAAATCTGCTGCTAAAGACACTGGTTGGATGTAAAGCCTGCAGGGTCTTGGCCCTCCATGGCACATGATTGGACACCCCTGCTCTACATCAAGAAAAGGTAAGTCCAGCCTTAATAAGTGCTGCTGCTCTATTATTGGCCAGCATAGCTGTCTCGCCTGCAAATGCAGAAGAGCCAGGAGGCCAGTCAAGGTGTTGGCTTCAGAGCTAACATTGCTACTAAGGAGTTGGCTTACCAAGTGCAACTTATATTTTCTTTAGATTTCAGTCACCCTAATAGACATTCCTCTTTCCACTTGGTTCACTGACCCATGGTCAGTAATATATCTTGCATCATTCTGGCTTATTTTGTTATATTTTTGTTGTGATGCTGCATCGAACCGTTAGCATTAACTAGGCTAGGCAGTCGTTGTCCGTAAGTCAAACTGCATTAGAGCTGGCCTTAAAGACGCACTCCAGTGGCTATAAGTCCCCTATAAAAACAAATGTACATTGTCTAAAATGGTATCTTATGCCATTTTTTCTACAAAAAAAAACTTTCATTGTCTTACAGTTTCATGTCAAAATCATTTCACCCCTGCCCCACACACACACACACTTTCAAATGCCAGAATTGGTGATTGCTAGGCTCAAGCACATACCACAAGGCTAATAGTGGTTAGCACTACATTATCAGAATAAATCCTGTGATAAAAAGACTTACCAGATGAAGGACATGTTCAGTTGTATGCATGGTGACCCAGGATAATGAAAGAAACTGCATTGGTCCTTAAAAGCAGTTTAATGGTAAAACCCAATCTTAATTTGGGTCAAGTTTTCAAAGTAGTGTGTTAAAAAATGTTAACTAGCATGGAGGATATGTCAGTTATGTCATGTCCTGGCGAGCACTCGCCCCCTCCTTCCTGTTTCACTCTGCTCTCCTAATCAGCTCATCTGACGCACCTGCTGTTCCTGCTGAGCCAGCGTTTATAAGGAAGTGCTCTTCAGTGATTCAATGCTGGCTTGTTTGGGTATACTGCCTCGAGCAGAAAAAGTTCAATAAGTAAGCTACTTGTGTTTTGGGTTCCTGTACTTGACACGTTTTCTCCTCCTCCTTCTCTTCCACGTTGCTGCAGACGAAGTGGTGCGTCTTCAGGGGTTTAGGTGCGCTTGCCAGCCTGTTGCTTTCCCCGTCGCAGTTCATCATCTCCACCCGATCAGATTCCGTTCCTCATTTCCCTGCCAGCAGTTCCGACCTGCTGGTTCATCTCCTTCGCTGGGTTCTGAGCTGGTCTCTCTCTTCCTCCCACGTGAGTGGTATTATTTGGATTTCCACATCCTCCTCCATTCCTCTGTTAATCAGCCTCGTCTCTTCCTCTGCAGGTTTTCTGCTCCTCTGGTGAGTGACTGGGTTTCTCCAAGTTTGTATTTTTGAAAATTAATAAAGGGTCAGACATTCTTTTTGGGTGATACTTTTGGTGTTGCACCTTGCACTTAGGCTGATTGTCCAGTTGATATGGCAGAATGAGCCAGCCAGGGTCACAGCCTAGCAGGTGCCGCAGCAACAGAGCACACCGTGCTCCACCGCCTCGACGTTACAGAGAGGCAGGTGGCTGAACACACTCAGATGCTGCAAACCATTACGCAACAGCTGAGTGTAATTTCTGATCATTTGGACTGCACGTCTGCTCCACCCCCACCTGCTCATCGGACTTCTACGACCATTCAACTAACCCTTTCCATTCCCACTCCTGCCCCATATGCGGGGGAGGTGGGGAAATGTAAGGATTTCCTTTGTCACATTCGGCTTTATTTTGAGCAGCTGAAGGGAGAGTTTCTGGTTGACATCTCTAAGATTCATCAGTTTACCCGTCTGCTTCGGGGCCGAGCTCTTAGTTGGGCACGGTCTGTAATTGATAGCTGAAGGGATGTGCCACCAACGTTTGACCAATTCGTGAACGAATTTTCCCACACTTTCGACCGTACCGAGAGTGAAGAGAATATCATGAGTCACCTGTTGTCGCTCCGCCAGGGCAGCCGGTCGGTTGCCGACTTCTCGGTGGAGTTCTGAGGTGAGGCAGCGGATTCGGGGTGGAACAAGGTTGCACTGCGCAGTGCGTTCCTCCATGGGTTGAATCCTCGGCTCCACGATGACCTGGCAGTTCCTGCCGTTCCTGCCACCTTGGACGGCCTCATTGATCAGGCGGTCGGGTTAGATGACCAGTACCGCGAGCACGCCAGGGAGCGCGGCACCTCCTCTAGCCTGTTCACCAAACGCATGCTCTCGGCGCCTGCTGACCTAGGTGAGTCCGAGTCCTCCACCAAAGGCATGGAGCTCAGCTCTGCTTGCCTTCCAAGGGCAGAGGCTGAGCGGTGGCGGCGGATCAGGGCATGTGCCTACTGTGGTTCATTGAAACACAAGCTGGACACATGCCACCTACGGCCAAAAAGACACGGCCCGTCAGTAGCCACGGGGGATCTGGCGAGCGGGACTCATTCTCATCCCCCGGTAATTTTTCTATTTCGGCCCTGGCTCTGCCGAGGGTCGAGAGGAGGGTCTCCACCCTTATTGATTCTGGGGCAGAGGGTAATTTCATCTCCTCCCAATTGGTTCACGAGATGAGGATTCCGACAGTTAAATTGCCGGTTCCTCACTCCGTGCATACCCTCTCTGGCCAGACGGTGGCGTCCATTACTCATTGTACGGCGCAGCTATCCATTCTTCTGTCCGGGAGAGGCTCACTTTTTACGTGTTTCCACGTGCCTCTCATGCGGTGGTTCTAGGGTATCCATGGATCCAGAGGCATAATCCTATTCTAAATTGGGCACAAAATTCTATCACCTCCTGGAGCCCTAATTGTTTGGCTACATGTCTAAATTCGGCCGTCCATGGCACATGATTGGACACCCCTGCTCTACATCAAGAAAAGGTAAGTCCAGCCTTAATAAGTGCTGCTCTATTATTGGCCAGCATAGCTGTCTCGCCTGCAAATGCAGAAGAGCCAGGAGGCCAGTCAAGGTGTTGGCTTCAGAGCTAACATTGCTACTAAGGAGTTGGCTTACCAAGTGCAACTTATATTTTCTTTAGATTTCAGTCACCCTAATAGACATTCCTCTTTCCACTTGGTTCACTGACCCATGGTCAGTAATATATCTTGCATCATTCTGGCTTATTTTGTTATATTTTTGCTGTGATGCTGCATCGAACCGTTAGCATTAACTAGGCTAGGCAGTCGTTGTCCGTAAGTCAAACTGCATTAGAGCTGGCCTTAAAGACGCACTCCAGTGGCTATAAGTCCCCTATAAAAACAAATGTACATTGTCTAAAATGGTATCTTATGCCATTTTTTCTACAAAAAAAAACTTTCATTGTCTTACAGTTTCATGTCAAAATCATTTCACCCCTGCCCCACACACACACACACTTTCAAATGCCAGAATTGGTGATTGCTAGGCTCAAGCACATACCACAAGGCTAATAGTGGTTAGCACTACATTATCAGAATAAATCCTGTGATAAAAAGGATTCGCCGTCCCTCCCTGTCTCCTCTCCTCAGGTCAAGCCACCGGACCTCAGCTTTGTGCCCGAGGTTTATCACGACCTCGGGGAGGTCTTTAGCAAGTCACGAGCGTTAGCGCTTCCCCTGCATCACTCGTATAACTGTGCCATCGACCTCCTTCCAGGCGCGAGGTTGCCATCCAGCAGGCTCTATAATATTTCTGGACCTGAGAGGGAGGCGATGGAGAGGTACATTAAGGACTCTCTGAACGCCGGCGTCATTCGGCCATCTTCGGCTCCCCTCGAGGCGGAGCTTTTCTTTGTGGGAAAGAAGGACGGGTCTCTGCATCCGTGCATTGAATACCGTGAGCTTAATGCTATAACCATCAAAGATAAAAACCCTCTGCCCCGATGAACTCTGCTTTTGAATTCCTGCAGCACTTGTGCGTATTCTCTAAACTCGACCTGCGTAACGCTTACCATCTAGTCCGAATACGCAAAGGGGATGAAAGGAAAACAGTGTTGAAGATGCACCTGGGGCAAACTGAATACTTAGTTATGCCCTTTTGGTTAACCAACGCCCCAGCTGTTTTCCAACGCTTAATTAATGATATCCTCCGCGACATGTTAAATCGGTTTGTTTTCATCTGTCTTGACGACATCCTGATTTTTTTCTAGCACGTCTGAGGAGCTCCAAGCTCATGTTAGAGCCGTGTTACTGCAGCTCTTGGAGAACCAACTGTATGCCAAAGCAGAGAAGTGTGAGTTTTCCACTAATTCCACTTCTTTTCTTGGCTTTATTGTAGTGGAGGGGGAGCTGAGAGCCAACTCGGCCAAGGTGAAGGCTGTGCTTGACTGGCCAACACCCCACAACCGCAAGGAGCTCCAACGCTTCTTGGGGTTTGCAAATTTCTATCGCAGGTTCATTCGGAAATATAGTGGGATAGCACAGCCTTTAACTAAGCTGACCTCTGTTAAGGTACCATTTTCATGGACCGAGGCAGCTGAACAGGCCTTTGTGCAATTAAAGGGCCTGTTCTCCGACAAACCCATCTTGGCTCAGGTCGACCCCCAGCTCCAATTTGCCCTGGAGGTGACTGCTTCAGAAATGGGGGTGGGCACGATTTTGTCCCAGCGCTCCACCTCGGACTTGAAGCTCCGCCCGTGTGCGTATTTCTCTCAGCGGCTCACCACAGCCAAGAGGAATTATGACGTTGGGGATCGAGAGCTGTTGGCTATAAAATTAGCTTTTGAGGAATGGAGACATTGGCTAGAGGGAGCTGTTCATCCTATACTCATGTGGACTGACCACAAGAACCTCGAGTATCTGTGGTCGTCCTGCCGGCTGAATTCCAGGCAGGCTCACTGGGCCCTATTTTTCCAGCGTTTCAATTTCACTGTTACCTATAGGCCCGGTTCCTGTAATGTCAAGCCTGATGCTCTCTCCAGACAGTTCAGCCAGGGCCCGGCTGACCCCCCTTCCCGCTTCCAGCCCATTCTTCCATCTTTGTGCATCCTGGGAACCCTTACCTGGGAGATCAAGAAGAGAGTCCGCCAGGCCCAGTCCTCTGAGCCCGAACCAGCGGGTTGCCCCCCTAACCACCTCTATGTCCCTGCTGCCCTCCGCAGCGAAGTTATCCAATGGGGGCACACCAGACATTTCGCCTGCCACCCTGGGGTGGTGCACACTGTGGACATTATCAGGCAAGCGTTCTGGTGGCCCATGCTGCAGCGGGACATGCAAGAGTACGTGAAGGCCTGCCAAACTTGTGCCCATAACAAATCCTCCCCACACCCCGCTGGTCTTCTTCACCCCCTTCCCATCCCCAGCTGGCCCTGGTCCCACATAGCCATGGACTTTGTCACTGGTCTTCCTCCCTCCCATGGCAACACCGTCATCTTGACTATTGTGAACTGGTTTTCCAAGGCCGTTCATCTGGTTCATCTCCCCAAGCTGCCATCTGCCTCCAAGACTGCCGAATTACTCTCCCATCACATCATCTGACTGCACGGCATCCCCATGGACACTGTGTCTGACCGGGGTCCACAGTTCATCTCACGTGTCTGGAAGTCATTCTGTCACTGCCTTGGCACCACCATCAGCCTCACCTCCGGTGACCACCCGCAGAGCAATGGGCAGGCTGAGCGTGCCAACCAGTCCCCGGAGGCCACCCTTTGTTGCGTGCCAGCCGATGACCCTGCATCATGGAGCTCCCATTTGAACTGGGTGGAGTACTCATTGAATTCTACTGTCTCTTCGGCTGAGGGGCTGTCTCCATTTGAAGCCTCTGTGGACTACAACACCCCCCACCTGTTACCCATGACGGAGAGAGAGGTGGCGGTGCCGTCTGTGGGGGCCCATTTTTGTCGTTGTCGCCAGGCCTGGAGGTCTATCCGGGTGGCGCTGCTTCGTTCCACAGAGCGCAATCGGCACTATGATGACCGTAAGAGGGTTCCGGCGCCGGACTACAAGACTGGACAGAAGGTCTGGGTGTCTATGGATCAGGTTCCGCTGAAGGCTGAAGCTCATAAGCTCGTCCCCCAGTTCGTGGGCCCTTTCCCTGTCACCAGTAACATGGGCGACTCTGCTGTCCAGCTCCAGCTCCCACGGGTGCTCCACGCGCATCCAACATTCCACATCTCCAAGGTCAAGCCCCTCTCCTCCTGTCCCCTCTGCCCCCCCCTCTCCGAAGCCACCTCCTTCTCCTTGGATCCTCGAGGGCCATATCGCACACACCGTGCAAGAAATCCTGGATGTTCACCGCCGGGGCCAGGGGTTCCAATACCTGGTCCACTGGGAGGGTTACGGTCCAGAGTACTGGTGGTCCCCTGGTCAGCATTCCATGACAAAGGTATGGTTCAGGCCTACCATTGAGCCCACCTGGAGAAGCCTGGTGGACGACCAAGAGGCGTTCCTTGAGGGGGGGGCCCTGTCATGTCCTGGCGAGTGCTCGCCCCCTCCTTCCCATTTCACTCTGCTCTCCTAACCAGCTCATCTGACACACCTGCTCTTCCTGCTGAGCCAGCATTTATAAGGAAGCGCTCTTCAGTGATTCATCGCTGGCTCGTTTGGGTATACTGCCTCAAGAAGAAAAAGTTCAATAAGTAAGCTACTTGTGTTTTGGGCTCCCATACTTGACAAGTTTTCTCCTCCTCCTTCTCTTCCACGTTGCTGCCGATGAAGCGGTGCGTCTTCAGGGGTTTAGGTGTGCTTGCCAGCCTGTTGCTTCCCCCCGTCGCAGTTCATCATCTCCACCCGGTCAGATTCCACTCCTCATTTCCCTGCCAGCAGTTCCGACCTGCTGGTTCATCTCCTTCGCTGGGTTCTGAGCTGGTCTCTCTCTTCCTCCCACGTGAGTGGTATTATTTGGATTTCCACATCCTCCTCCATTCCTCTGTTAATCAGCCTCGTCTCTTCCTCTGCAGGTTTGCTACTCCTCTGGCGAGTGACTGGTTTTCTACAAGTTTGCGTTTTTGAAAATTAATAAAGGGCCAAACGTTCTTTTTGTGTGATTCTTTTGGTGTTGCACCTTGCACTTAGGCTGACTGTCCAGTCAATATGACAAGTTAGGCCAGACTAGAGTCCCAGCGGGTAGTGTTGATTGGCTCACCACTACCCATGTGCCAGCACCACGAATTGACTTGAACCCACAACCTCCCGGATGCTCTACCTCTAGGCCACCTCTCCGTTTTTTTTTTGTTTTTGTGTCAGAGTCTGAGTCTCAAAACTTAACTGCAGCTTAACTGTCAGTCTGGCCGGTTTTGATTGCTAGAAATTGCATTCACCCCCACTGGAATCCTTGTTCATGTCCCTTGGCCATTACGTCATTCTTAGTCATTATTTTATCTTAGTACCTAGTAGAACTAAGGCTATTCTCTACAATTAGGTGGCTAACTAAAGCTAGCAGTTTAGCCAATCATTCATGAATGTGCTTACTGTACACCAGGGAACAGTCATATCCACTGAAGCCAAATACCCCTGTTCATCAGTGATGCATTAATCTAGTCATTCTTTGAGACAAATTTCTGTGAGTTGGCTCATGCTTGCTACTAGGGATGGGAATTGGGAACCGGTTCTAAATTTTTCAAACCCCCAGAATCATATGTCGCTGATGTTATCAATTTCTCTTATCGATGCTGCGGGTTTAAACACTTCCATTTTTTTTTTTTAAATGGCATGCATCATAACGTCATACACTGCAGTTACCAAGCAATGCCACGACACCGTCATTGCCTTGGGATAATGGCAGAAGCGTACTGTAAACACTAGCAGCATGGCGTATAATAAACATGACTTGAAACATCTCTTGACGCGGCAGCATGGGATAAAATGAAAGACTGCAATGAGTTTGATAGTCTACGAAGTGCCCCTGCATCTGATTTCCAAACAGCAGCACCTCTGTTAGTGACAGTAATATTAGCTTATTACTATTAGTAGAATGTTAGTGTGATGCTAGCAGCCTTGCAGGCTAAGTTTAATCAATTTTTTAACTCACAAAACCCAACTAAAAACAGCTGATGTTTATTACCTCCGCCAAGGGAGGAGGTACTGTTTTTAGCAGCGTTGGTCGGTTGGTTTGTTACCTCCGCCAAGGAGGTGATGTAATCAGGGTGGTTTGTCTGTCTGTCTGTTTGTTTGTCTGTCTGTTAGCAGGATTACACAAAAACTACTGGATGGATTTCAAATAAATTTTCACCAGTGGTACAGTTGCCCTTGGGCCAAGGATGAACCCATTAAACTTTGGTGATGATCTGAGAGTGCATACCTCCATCAAGGACCTTGTTTGTATTTGTGCAGCAGGATTACACAAAAATTACTGGATGGATTTGGATGAAATTTTTACCAGAGGTGGTCCTTAGGCTAGAGAGGAAGCCATTACATTTTGGTGATGATCTGAGGACACATACCTCCACCAAGGCTCTTATCTTCTCACAGTGTGTTAGCAAGAATCCTCCAAAACTACTGTATAGACTTTGACTCTGTTTTCACCAGAACTGGTTCGTGGCCTACACACGAACCCATTACATTTTGGAGGTGATCCATGAGGGATGGAAGTAGCCTTGGCAGAGGAATGAGCTGTCGGAGTACTTTTCTAGTTGGTTGGTTGGTTTGTTGGTCTGTCTGTCTGTTACCAACATTACTCCAAAATTCTGAATGGATTTTGACGAAATTTTCAGGAAGGGTGTGTAATTGCATGGGGAACAGATGATTAAATTTTGGTAGTGATCTGGATCACAATCTGGATCCAGGAATTTTTTGAAAATTATTTTATATATTAACCCATAAGAACCCAGGTCCCTTTCTCCTTCAAGGAAAATTATGGGGTCTGGGATCTTATGGGTTAATATTGCACTTTTCATGTACTTCCCCTTTAAGACGTGTTCGCTGAGTTACGTGCGGAGTCACGTGCGTGGCCACGCACCTCCCCAACCCTGAAGCAGTGCACTCTTACAACCAAACACTGCAGAAAAAGTAAAATGGCTTGGAATGAAAAGGAATGTGGTCTCCATCCACATAGTATGTGGTGGTTGACATTATTTCATCTGAAGATGCAAAGAAAAAGCAGGCAAAGTGTGCGGTTTAAGATGGAGGTTGGAGTGCATGTGGATGTAAGTCTGGCCGGCAGACAAGGATGTCATTCTGAGCCACATTTATTTATTTATTTTTATTTTATTTAATTATTTATGCATTGTTTATGCACTAAAAGTCTTATCAGGCCAGGTAAAAAAGCACTGAGGAATATCAACCCCCGCAAGGCAGCAGGACCAGGCAACATCCCTGGGCGGGCCCTCAGAGAATGTGCTGCGGAGCTGACTGACGTTCTCACATCCATCTTCAACCTCTCCCTCAACCAGAACATAGTCCCCTCCTGCTTCAAAACCACAACCATCGACCCCCTCCCCAAAAAGAGCCTGCCAACCTGTCTGAATGATTACAGACCGGTAGCACTCACTCCAGTCATCATGAAGTGCTTCGAGAGAGTGGTGCTGCCCCTCATTCAGGACAGCATACCGGATACCCTGGACCCCCTGCAGTATGCCTACCAGCACAACAGGTCCACCTCAGATGCCATTGCTGCTGCACTCCATTATTCTCTCTCTCACCTGGAAGTTAAAGACTCCTACATTAGAATGCTCTTTGTCGACTACAGCTCTGCCTTCAACATGGTCATCCCCCACAAACTCACCGACAAACTGTCTTCACTTGACTTGCACCCAACCCTCTGTGACTGGCTACTGGACTTTCTGACTGGCAGGCCCCAGTCTGTCAGGATGGGTAACAGGACCTCAGCCAGCATCATCATGGACACAGGTGTCCCACAGGGTTGTGTTCTCAGCCCCATCCTCTACAGCCTCTTCACCCATGACTGTGTTGCCTCCCACAAGGACAATGTCATCTTAAAGTTTACGGATGACAAAGCAGTGATAGGACGCATCACTGGTGGTGATGAAGCATCCTACAGGAGGGAGGTGGCCAGCCTGATGTTATGGTGTGAGGACAGCAACCTCACCCTCAACACGGACAAGACGAAGGAGACAATAGTGGACATAATGAAGGGGAGGAGACCTCATCGGCCGCTGTTCACCTAGGAGCTTGAAATGTAGAGGGTGAGCAGCTTTAAATACCTGGGCATCCACATCAGCGAGGACCTTACATGGGCACATAACACCACAGAGCTGGTTAAGAGAGCTCAACAGCGGCTGTACTTTCTGAGGAGGCTGAAGAAGTTTGGCATGTCCCCCAGGATCCTCATCAATTTCTACAGCTGCATCATCAAGAGCATTTTGACCAACTGCATCACTGCGTGGTACGGCAGCACTACTGTCCTGGACAGCAAACGTCTGCAGAGAGTGGTGAAGACAGCAGAGAAGATCATCAGGACTCCACTCCCATCTCTGTAGAGCATCTACCACCGCAGAGTCCAAAGGAGAGCTGCTGCCATCCTCCAGGACCCCACCCACCTCCAGCACAGAAGGTTCACACTTCTACCCTCAGGCCAGAGGTACAGAAGTGTGAAATGCAGGACAACCAGACTAAAAAAACTTCTTCTTTCCCACTGCCATCAGACTCCTGAACAAATAAGAAACTCCCAAACAAACTCCCTATTTGCAAACACAGCTTGCAAACAGGAATTCACACACTGGTTGCTAAATTTGCACATTGCTCACTTGTACAGTGTACACAGTCTCACCCCGTCTCATGTCCATATCATCTCTGCTGCTAAATTACCATTGTACAGTTCACTGGGCACTATCATTACAGAGAAACTACAGAGAAATTCTCACACTGGGTGCTAATTTGTAATTTGCACATTGCTCATTTACACATTGCTCATTTTCACACTGTACATAGGTTTATGCCATCTCAGGTTCATATCATCTCTGATATTAATATACCATTGTCCATTATAGTAATCCAGTGAATTTTCAATTTTCATTCCTCGTTTCCTCTAGTTTAACTGCTTTAACTGTCCTAATTGCCTAATGTATGCTATTAGTATTCATTAGTATTAGTCTTAGTATCAGAGTGTGTTTAAAGTGTCTTAATTGCCTAATGTGTGGTATTAGTATTCATTAGTATTATATGTGTTATTACCTTATTAGTATTGATGTATATCTGTTACCTTGGCATTCATTCGGAGAGCAGACTAAGAATTTCATTGCTCAGGAAATGTTGCATTTCTTAACTATACACATGATAATAAAGCCTTTGAATCCTTGAATTTGGATCCCCATTAGCTTCCACAACGTGGTTGCTAGTCTCCCTGGGGTCCACATGACCCACACGGGTATGTAAACACAGTAAACTTCAGCACTGGACAATATTTAATTTTTTTGTGTGTGAAATCACAATAGGCCTGTTCTATTATGCTCGTTTACTATGCACCGCAGTGACATGATACAATACTGTTTGCTTAATAATTATGAACCTTGTGAGTAAAGTGTAAGGAAGAAAAGAGGAGGAAAAAAATGAACACTGACCTGAAAGATTCAATAAACCATGGTGATTTAAGGTGGAATTGCTCAGCCCCAATGTATGGTCAATACAATCATGACAGTCTGTCACGATCTGAGCGCGGAGGGGTTCCACCAAGCTCAGTCTTTTTGCCTTTTTTCATATTTGTATAGTGTTGTAGTTTTGAATTGCAATTCCTGCTATTTTATCCTTGGTTGATTTATCACATTCTGTATTGTTTCTTAGTATGATTTATTTTCCTGTTTACATTCATTATAGTTTTGTTATTTACATTTTTTGAGGTTAGTCTTTACTTGCCATCTCATTATATTTTTATTCTGTTGTCTTCTCCCTGTGGATTGACAGCTGTCAGGGGCGCTTCCGGGTTTTTGCTCCATGTGGGTGGGGTCCCTGTCAGCTGTCAGCCCGTTCTCTCCCCTCTCATTGCTCCCAGCTGGTCCAAATTATTAATCATTGTTACCTTCTGCCCGCTCATGTGACACACACCTGTCATTACTTGTGTGATTTGTTTCTGACTCTATTTAAGGGTGGTTATTTTCATTTCTCATGGCCGCAGTCTTGAGTTTCTCCTCCCTAGATTCCACCAGAACACAGCCCTTGTTCTGGCGTGTTTCCTCCGTAAGTTTGCTTGTATGTCAGTTTGGATTTTTTTGTTGGAGCACTGTTTGGACTTTGTGTTTTGTTGTTTTCAATAAATCTCACAAACTCACAGTTCAGTGCGTGGGTCTTCCTCTCTGCCTCGAGGGGCAATTCATGACACAGTCTTGTTATTATAATGCAGTCATATAATATAGTCATATTGTTTTTGCTGCAGTTTCTCTGTCTGTTAGCAGGATCATGTAAAAATTCCCAGGGATGGCCCTTGGTGCAAAAAATGAACTCATTAGATGTTGGAGGTGATCCGTGAGTGCATACCTTCTCCAAGGCTCTATCTCGCAATGTACAGATGGATAGTGATACGGACAGACAAAGGGATAGAGGGGAGGACAAAGGGAGGGAGGGACAGAGCCTTGGCGGAGGTATGTGCTGTCTGAGTGCCCTCTAGTTAAATATAATTTTATTCTTTTTAGATGATGACAGCAACAGGTAGCTCTGAGTTTTTACCAACCTGCTCATCCTCCACTCCTTGCCAAGATAACCCACTGACACTGGCTGCACACTTAGCTGTAATAAAGTTTGTAGTGCAAGGCTTGCATCTATTCATGACCACAGAGCAGCTGGAGTTTGGGTAGGTGGTACATGTGAGGTAGGTTACAGATTAATGTTGAATTACTCTTTCCCAGAATGAGTAATGTCTTGAGGTTTTACCAGTATGTTAATATACAATTATTTTATGCATGTGTGGGTGTATATACACTGTGCATATATACTGTATATATTAAAGAAAACCAGCTTACGTGTACAGTCGCTTTAATCCACCTTGGTTCTTCCCTCTAGTGACTATGTAAATGATTAAAAATGCCCCTTCTGTCACTCTTCTGTCAAACAATGATTGTCAATCCTGCGGGAAAGCGCAACATAAGTAAATAACTTCACAGAGTGTGATACCTGGAGGTAAAAAAAATGTTTTATTTTGTTCTGACCCTCCAGAATCAACAATGAACGTAAATTTACTGAGTGGACTGTGTTACAATGGCAGTTAATTCAGCTGGCTCAGACTGAAAAATAAATAAATAAAATAAAATGGATCTAACATTAAAGTCAATAGATGGATCACTACTCAATGACAGTGTTATTGGGGTGATTGGGGAGTGGGTGCTGACACACTGAAAAAAAAAAAAGCTGTGAAAGAAAGCCCTTGTAATCCACACAGACAGACATGATGTTACTAAGTAAAATAAGTAAGTAAATAAACACTGTAGAGGGTAAAAGGGAAGAATGTGGAGGCGAGGCACGAGCACAGGTTGACACAGATTCTTTATTAAACCATCTAACAAAAATGTACAGCCTGTGTGCCCCAGCATAGCCGCTGGGGCCGAGTCTCTGTCAAGGAAGCCTTCCTCAGTCTCTCCGCGTTCTCTTTATATAACTTTATTGACCTCGTGTAGAGACTGGGGCTGGCGCATATTGCATGGGGTTTGACAAAGGCAATATGTGGCACGATTATCATAACACGTTACATACCAGGGACATAACACATGTCATATCATAACACGTTACCTTCATAACGATACATTCGCCTCCATGCGCTGCAGCTTAGAGCAGCAGGTGGCGAAGGTGCCTTATAGTCTGGTCTAATTACCTCTGTGGGGGGCTACCCCCCTCAGTCCATTATTCAGCCCCTCTGTCTGCTTCTGGGTGTGAGATAATGTCCACCCGCAGTGTCTAGTGTCACCACACAGACCCCCTGAACACCCAGAAGGGGCTGTGACCCCCTGGTCATTTGGGCTCAAGTCGGCGCCCCTGGCAGCTGCAACGGGGGGTTGCCGCTCTGGTCAAAACTGTCCTGCATGTGAGGAGTGTCGGAGGGCAATATCAGTCCATGGGGGGAAAGGGGGAGGGGTGAAAAGCACTTTCTGCTCCGCTCCAAGTTCCAACATGTTGAACAGCCGTGGTTCATGTGCGCATGGGGTCCGGTGCGCGTCGTGCTGACGGAAGAAAACTGGCAAACAGCAGGTTTCTGGGGCAGAGGTGCGGGCAGAATGATGTGGAGGACAAGGGGGAGGTGGGTGGAAACAATGGAGTGCCGGCCTGGGATGTTAAAAGCCGCTGTGAAAAAAAACTTAAGCTGTGTCACGGAAACTGACGATCTTGCTTTAGGTGCAAGGGCAGTCCTAAAGTTTCTGGGGAAAGCAATCAGCTATTTTCCTGTTGATGCGCAGCGGCTGAGAAACAGATACATGTCCTGTGGGCGAGGTGGCTCGGCTGCTTTAGGTGTGATGTACGAAGCCTAAGGTATCCGAGGATGGCGATCGGTCGTGTTCCCCAGGAATGTGCAGTGGCTGAGGGTAATGTATAAGTCTTTGGAGCCGGTTTGTCCCTAGTGCATGGTGCGTGCGCTGGCGCTGGTGCAGTGACCGCATAGCTGTAAGTTACGCTGTCCTTGTAATCCTGCGGTGTGCACCCGGGGCTTCTGTGCGCCGAAACTCCATTGTCGGGAGGTGGAGTCAGGGTAGGGGCTTGATGGGAATCAACACAGAAGGCGCCGATCTTCCCCTTTCAGGCTGTTTCTGTGCAATGTTCATCTCGCTGATCCTCGTGCGTCTCGATCCCCGCGCCGCTTGCTCCCTCCGGCCTTATAGGTTGCCATCGTGGAGAGAGGAACAGGAGTGCGCGTTCCAGCGTGGATGAGAAGGATGCAGGAGCGCTCCCTGGTACTCCGGAGTCCACAGCACAGTGAAAGGGAGTAGACAGTCCATCTCACGTCAGGTCACCAATGTAGAGAAAAAGGAGTCCACAGCATGGCGAAAGGGAGAGACAATCCATCTCACGTCAGGTCACCAATGTAGAGGGCAAAAGGGAAGGATGTGGAGGCGAGGCATGAGCGTAGGTCAACACAGATTCTTTATTAAACCCTCTAACATAAATGTACAGCCTGTGTGCCCCAGTGAGGCTGCTGGGGCCGAGTTTCTGTCAAGGAAGCCTCCCCAGTCTCTCTGCGTTCTCTTTATACAACTTTACTGAGCTCGCGTAGAGACTGAGACTGGTGCATATTACGTGGGGTTTGACAAAGGCAATGTGTGGCACAATTATCATAACACATGTTACATACAAAGGCAATGTGTGGCACAATTATCATAACACATGTTACCTTCATAACAATACATTCGCCTCCCTACGCCGCAGCTTAGAGCAGCAGGTCGCAAAGGCGCCTTATAGTCTGGTCTAATGGGTGTGAGATAATGTCCACCCACAGTGTCTAGTGTCACCACAACACCACTGAATACCACTCCAATCTACAGCTGAATTAATACTTGTTACAATCCCAATCTGTGTCAGAATCCAAATTACATATGACAGCCAGGCAGAACACACAGAGCTGCACAATATAAAAGCCTTTTATTTCCAGATTATAACCTTCAAACAGAGATATTTTACAACATGGAAACATCGCCTCAATCAGACTGCTGCCAGTGGCGCCTCCAGAAATTTTTCATAGGGGTGGCCACATGGACTTTTTCGCAAATACCGCCATCTTTGACACATGCAAAGCAGTATGGGATCGTTTTGGGGCATTGGAAGTTGGCTTGTGCTTGCTTATAGTGGATATTTCATTTTTAGATATTATTTGTGAATATTTAGGCATTTCCAGCAGACAAGAAGACTGTGATTGTTGCAGAGAAATAAGAGATGAAAAAATAATGTTGTGTGGCAGCCTCAAAAGTCACATTTATTTCTAAAGAACCATGTTTTGGAGGAGACAGGTGCTGCACAGCACCATTGGTTTGACCAGCTGATCACCATCTGAGGATTAATAAAAATAATAAAGTAGTGTGTGCCGGCATTGTTTGTTACTGTTGTTGTTCGTCCGTCATTCTTGACGATGACCAAGGACATCACAGGGAAGAGGACTGGGTGTGGTGTGTCTGGCTGTGGCTGATCAGTCTGATGCGGGCACGGAAGGCTCTGCCACAGGTCGGGCACAGGTGGTCTGCACAGGCAGAAGATACGGGGTGGCTCTGGACTTACGAAGCTCACGTTTTCTCTAGGCCTTGCCTTGGCAATGCGTGAATCAACCTCGTTGTCGATGTTGACAGACCTGGAGAGTGTGCTGCCGAGGTACGTGAACTTATCGACAGCCTTGAGGGTCTCCCCGTTGACAGTTGATGGCTGGTTCCACATAAGTCTTCTGCGGTGTGGGTTGGTGCAGGACCTAAGTTTTCTTCATACTGATTGCGAGCCCAAAGTTGTTGCAAGCAATGGAGAAGCAGTTCATGCTCTGCTGCATCTAGGCCTTTGTAGCGGCGTTGAGTGCACAGTCATCTGCGAACAGGAAGTCACGCACTGAGTCCCCTTCCACCTTGGTTTTGGCTTGGAGCCTCCGCAGGTTGAAGAGCCTACTGTCCATCCTGTACCTGATCCTGATGGTGCTTTCTTCATCGTCCCAGAAGGCATCAGACAGCATAGCTGTGAATATCATGCTGAAAAGTGTGGGCATGAGTACACAGCCCTGCTTGACCCCATTGGTGACTGGGAAAGCTTCGGAGGAGTCTCCATCATTCAGTACTCGAGCAAGCATGCAGTCATGGAACTGGTGCACCATGTTGATGAACTTGTCCGGGCAGCTGAACTTCGCCATGATCTTCCACAGCCCCTCTCCACTGACGGTATCAAAAGCCTTGGTCAGATCTACAAATGTTGTGTAGAGGTCCCTGTTCTGCTCTTGGCACTTCTCCTGAAGTTGGTGTGCGGTGAAGATCATGTCAGCAGTTCCACGACCCTCTCTGAAGCCACACTGGCTCTCCGGCAGGTGACTGCCTTCCATGTGCTGAATGAGGCGGTTGAGAAGGACTCTTGCGAGGATCTTGCCGCCAATGGCGAGGAGAGAGATCCCATGTTGGTTGTCGCAGGATTGCCTGTTTCCTTTTCTCTTGTAGAGATGGACAATGGAGGCGTCCTTGAGCTCCTGGGGGATAACTTTTTGTTGCCGCATGGTCTGAAAGAGCTCGGTGAGTTTCTGTATTAGAACTGGTCTTCCTGCCTTGTAGATTTCAGCTGGGATGAAGTCAGAACCTGGTGCTTTGCTGTACAAAAGGAGTTTGATCAGTTTTTGGACTTCTGATTCCATTGGAAGTTCTGCTAGAGAAGTGTTCACCTCTACTTGGGGCATGCGAGTGATGGCTTCTGCATTGATGGATGAAGGTCTGTTCAGGACGCTGCTGAAATGTTCTGCCCATCTTTCCAGGATTGCGTTCTTGTCTGTGAGGAGAGTGGACCCATCAGCACCGAGCAGTGGTGTGTTCCAGAAGACTGAGGCCCGTAGATGGTCTGAAGGGCATCGTAGAAGCATTTGAAGTTGTTGCTGTCAGCGTACTGCTGTATTTCATCTGCCTTTTTGCTGAGCCACAAGTCCTGCATCTCTGAGCTTTTCCTGCACCTTTCCTTTGATGGAGTTGAAGGTTGCCTTCTTTGAGGCAGATCTGCTGTCTTGCTGGTACGCTCTGTGGGCTTCACACTTCTCATCAAGCAGCTTTTGGATGTCCTCATCTTTTTCATCGAACCAGTCTTGGTGTTTGTGCATGTCCTGGCCCAAATGAGTGAGTGAGGTGTCGTACACCATGTCTCTGAAAGCTGCCCAGTCTTCTTCTGCTCCATACGCCCCAAGGTCGAGCTGACTAAGCTTGCTGTGTGCAGTTCCAGCTTGCTGACATTGAGTCACTTGTTTGCCTTTTTCCCCTGTGGACGCCGTTTGGGCTGGATGTGCATGTTGAGCTTTGAGAGAATGAGTCTGTGATCCATCCAGCAGTCTGTGCCACACATCGCTTTCGTCACTCTAACGTCCTGCCTGTCTCTCCTTCTCACAATGATGTGATCGATCAGATGCCAATGCTTGCTGTGTGGATGCATCCAGGAGGTCTTGTTGCAATTAGGCAAGCGGTAGACAGTATTAATGATCAGAAGGTCATGAGAGGTGCACAACTTCAACAGGAGAAGACCGTTGCTGTTGCACTTTCCAACTCCATTTCTCCCAAGGACTCCCTCCCTTGTCTGGTAGTCTGTACCAACTCTGGCGTTGAAGTCTCCAAGAACAATGAGTTTGTCCTCCTTCGGTATGCCTTTAATGAGAGTCTCTAAGTCCTCGTAAAACTTGTCTTTGATCTCATCTGGGTTCGTCATGGTGGGGGCATATGCACAGACGAATGTGGCATGGCATTTTCCTCGGAGGGGGAGCCACAGGGTTATGAGATGGTCGTTGGCTCCTTAGGGGAGGCTGGTAAGCTTGCTGATCAGACCTTAGTTGATTTCTTCTGAGAATTTCGACCGCTAGGGTGGGATTCCCGCCAGCCGCGGCTTACTGGCCAGGGTGTAGTGAAGCAGGCCATGTTTAGGGCACCTTTTCTAGCCCCTTCCTCAGACCATGGAGGTGAGCAGAGTGAATCCTAAAGAGGGCTGCTCAGACACCCAGGGGGCTGCTGAACTCCACTGCTGCTTCGGTTCAGTAGAGAGTGACCCTATACCCTGAGCTGCCTGTGTGTGGAATTGTGGATACAGCTTCCAGTGTATCTGCACCTGCTGCTTCGTCACTTGTCCATCGCTACAGATGGAAATTGGGAGGAGGGGGGTGATGTCTTGACTTACGTGTGAATTTGATTTAAGTGAGGGAGAGTTGCGCAGGGTCATCAGCCTCACTCTCTCATCCCAGCCTACCTGGATCCAATGGCAAGATGTAGTAAAGACGGCTGGAGATAGGTTAGGATGCAGTGGATGGCCAGTAGTGTCGTACATGTCTCACTCTGCCCTAGTTGCACTCCACAACCCTTTGCTGGGCCTGCCTTCCTGCCCATTGAGCCATTCTGGTGGTTTCCTTCGCGCAGTCCGCAAGGTCCAGTCTACGCATGCATAGGTACACAAGCCCTACCTCACCAAGGGTTTCAAACCTGTCAGCTACCCTCACCTGGTTTCGCCCGCCAGTCGAAGCGGTTTACCAGGGTGTGGCCGCTGTTGCATGCAAACAGCTACTTGGAGCCACAGGTGAGAGTTGAGTGCCAAGTGGGAACCAAAGTGGACCGGCCACCCGAAGGTGCGACTGTTGCTTCATCAAAGGTACTATCCCTCCCTGACACTCCATACACCCCAGAAGACAGACGGTGAGAATGAAATCCATGATGCGCAACATTGGGGTGAGCTCAGGCTGATGGAAATAATTTAAATTTCAGTGTTTCCTCTGGCTTAAAGACCTTGACACGGTGGCAACATATTTTTCCGGGGGGGGGGGGGGGAGGTCAGAAAACACATGACACTATTGTAACTGGAATATGTTAATTTTGTACTATTTATTTCTTTTTTAAAAATTTTGCCCAGTAACTTTGCATATGGAACTTTCTATTTCAAGTATTGTACAACCAAGGTTTGAATGTTGGAATATTGGGCCAGTTGGGGTCTCACCCAGATGTCCTGTGTTTGGACTATTTACTGGTGCCATCCTTCTCTCCTTCCTCTGCTCTCACCTCTCTTGGACCCTCTGCCTGAACACTTTCCTCTCTTTGGCTTCTCTCTTCTGTCTCATCTTGCCATCTCTGAGCTCTGTCTAATTCAGGTTCTCTCTCTATTTATGGTGTTATACAAACAGGTTAGAAAATATCAAGTGTCACATAAATTAAAAGTAGACAACCAAAAATTTCTAGTTAAGGGTATAAAGCAGCACCCACTTAAAAACTTGAGTAATGTGTCATGGTGCGGTCCTCGCAGACCACTAATGAGACGCTATAGGCACCGTAGAGTTTGCACATTTATTAAAGAAGGACATACGGTACAAAATAATGAGCCTCGTGGAGCAAAACACAAATAAGGACTAGGACTAAGACACACTATGATATACTGAGAACTAGGGAGACTGACGGGAGACAAGGATACAACACTTACGTGCGAATAGGACATTGAAAGGAACTGGCTTTGGATGTAGGGAAACCAGTCTGGAAAATGCGAGGTCGCAGCCCCGAGTGACAGGAGTTGCTCCCTTAAATAGGGCAAGATAATTAATCAGCTGATGAGGGTGTCATCAGCTGAATCAAAACCAGCTGTACTGCTTGGCTCTGACAGCCGGAAGCCCCGCAGAGACGCTGTCAGACTAAGAGCCCACCAGAACTAAATACAGAATGGAAGGAAAATACTGCATGACCCGAGCGCGGACGAGATCTCAGACCATGACATAATGACTTCAGTCTTGAACGTTTGAGGTTTTCATCCTCATCCAAACCTTCAACTTGTCTTTTAGACCCTATTCCTACCAGGTTATTTAAAGAAGTCTTCCCACTTATTGGTAGCTTTATTCTTCATATAATCAATTCTTCATTAACTTTAGGCCATGTACCGCAGGCTTTTAAAACGGCTGTAATTAAACCCTTACTCAAAAAGCCAACACTAGATCCAGGAGCCTTAGCTAACTATAGACCAATCTCTAATCTCCCTTTCATTTCAAAAATCTTAGAAAGAGTTGTTGCTACGCAATTATTTGACCACCTGCAGGGAAATGGTTTACTTGAAGAGTTTCAGTCTGGGTTTAGAATCCATCATAGTACTGAAACAGCCTTAGCGAAGGTCACTAACGACCTCCTCATTGCATCTGATAATGGACTAGTTTCTGTACTTGTCCTTTTAGACCTTAGTGCAGCTTTTGATACTATCGATCATAATAGTCTACTTGATAGATTAGAACACTATGTTGGATTTAATGGAACTTCGTTGCAGTGGTTTAGATCTTATTTATCTGATAGGTTCCAGTTTGTTCATGTAAATAATGAGTTTTCTTTCAACTCAAAGCTTAGTCATGGAGTTCCACAGGGATCTGTGCTAGGCCCTACTCTTTTTAGTTTATATATGCTTCCGTTAGGCAACATTATTAGAAAGCACTGTATACATTTTCATTGTTATGCTGATGACACACAATTATATCTGTCAATGAAGCCAGATGATAGTAATCAATTAGCCAAGTTAGAAGCCTGTCTTAAGAAAATCAAAGCTTGGATGACTTGTAATTTCCTGCTATTAAATTCAGATAAGACTGAAGTCATTCTTGTTGGTCCAAAAAACCTTAGAAATTCCTTTCCAAATCAAACTTTCAGTTTGGATGCGGTTACTCTTTCTCTTAATAGCTCTGTGAGGAACCTTGGAGTTATTTTTGATCAGGATTTGTCCTTCAATTCACATATTAAATTTGTTTCTAAGACTGCCTTCTATCATTTGCGTAATATTGCCAAGATTAGGAGCATCTTGTCTCAGAGTGATGCTGAGAAACTGATCCACGCTTTTGTTAGCTCGAGATTAGATTATTGTAATTCTTTATTATCAGGCTGTCCTAAAACATCTTTAAAAAGTCTTCAGCTGATCCAAAATGCTGCAGCAAGAGTTTTAACAGGTACTAGAAAGAGAGATCATATCTCTCCGGTTCTGGCCTCCCTTCATTGGCTTCCCATAGAGTTTAGAATTAAGTTTAAAATCCTTCTTCTTACTTACAAAGCTCTAAACAATCAGGCTCCTTTTTATTTAAAAGATCTGATACTACCGTATTATCCTAACAGAACACTACGCTCCCAAAATGCAGGATTACTTGTAATACCTAGAATCTCCAAAAGTACAATGGGAGGCAGAGCCTTCAGTTATCAAGCTCCTCTCCTGTGGAATCAGCTGCCAATCTAGATTCGGGAGTCAGACTCGATCTCTGTTTTTAAGAATAGGGCTAAAACTGTCACGCCGCGCCGTTCATCAGCGGCGCCACCTGCTCACACACCTGATCCTCATCAGCGGCGAGGGATAAAAGCCGCCTCGCCCGGAGGCTCGGCCTGAAGCCGTCAGACTTCGTTTCCTCACCGCTGTGAGCATACCTTTCTTCAGCATCGCTATTTTGGGTAAGAACCCTTACCTCCTTCTCCAGTCTGCTCCCCTGTGCACAGGTGGATTCCCCGGCGGCGGACATCTCCGTTCCATCGCCCATCCTTCGCCGCTGCACGGAGCTCTCCAGGTGGCTGTCTCCCGGGCTACGTTCCCCTTGCTGTGCCAGCTATCCTGACAACTCAAGTAAGATCTTCTCTTGCCATAATTCATCCTGTGTTGGTGTATGCCCGTCACCCTCTCCCTGTGCTCTCTCCATAGGGTTGCTCGGCCGAACGGTCATCTGCCTCTGTGCCTGAAGCAGACGCCACCACCAACACATCTGCATCCCGCAGACACACACTCATTCACTCCTGCTGTTAATAAACTCTTTGAACTACTCTAAGCCTGTGTGTGTGCGTCTCCTGAGCCGTGCGTTATGTCAGTACGGCTTCAGCAGAGCGGCTCGGCGGACGGCGGGCTCGCACACCGGTTTACCACTCTCGAGGCTAGAGTGGATCAGATTGCTTATCAACAGCAGGTTATCCTGAATCAATTATTAAACTTAACTAACCGGTTGGGCCGCTTAGATCCTCAACAGCCGTTCCCCCCGGCTCGTCAGGGTGGCGCGGCTCCTGCTGTTCCAGCGGCCGTCCAGCCGGCTCCAGTGGCACCGGTTCGGCTCACACCGATTCCGACCCCCGCCCGCTTTAACGGTAAGCTCGGCGGAGCGCGGGGGTTCATTATGCAGTGTGAGTCCGTGTTCCACCGTGTGCCCGGAGATTTTCCCTCGGATCACAGTCGGATTGGTTACATAGGGAATCTTCTGGAGGGGCGTGCGTTAACTTGGACCTACGCCGTAATGGCGAGGCCCAGTTATGCCACCCTCACCTATGACCAGTTCGTGAGGCGCTTTCTGGAGGTCTTTGACCATTCTCAAACCGAGACGGTCCAGGTCGATCGGCTTCTCGCTCTCCAGCAGGGAGGCCGGTCGGCAGCGGACTACTCGGTCGACTTCCGGGTAGCGGCGGAGGAATTGGGCTGGGAGGAACGCTCCCTCTGTGGCCTGTTCCTCCGCAGCCTCAATAGTGATCTGAGGGATGAACTGGCTGGACGGGATATCCCTGGGACACTAGCGGAGCTGACATCCTTAGCGATAAGTTTGGATAACAGGTTGCGCGAGCGCTCCTCGGGGCGGAGGTCTTCTTCTTCTCGCCCTCGTGGAGTCTCGCCGCACCTGTTCCAAGCTCGCCCCCTGGCGGCGCCGCCAGCATTGTGCCCCGAGGAGTCGGAGCCGATGGTGACGGGCTGGACCAAGCTTTCCCCTGCGGAGAAACAACGCCACCGTGAGTTGGGCCTCTGCATGTATTGCGGAGGTGACCAACACACTGTGGAGCGTTGCCCGCGGAAAGCCAGTCGGCGGGGTCCGCGAATCGCTGTAGAGAGCCTCGCGGATCCCAACCGGTTAGACTCTCTCACTCAATTAAAGCTGCCCATCCGTTTTTGCCACAATCCCACTGGGCACCTCACCCACGCACTGGTGGATTCGGGCGCAGAGGGCAGCTTCATTTCACAAGGCCTGGCAACCCGATTGGGCATCCGCTGTCAGGCATTAAAACACCCCATCTCCCTGGTCCATCTCTCCCGTGCCTCCCTTGGGAGAGTTTCTCACCAAACCATGCCTGTCCCAGTCATCATCTCAGGGAACCACCGGGAGGAGATGGTATTTTACGTCCTGCCCAACTCTGTGTCGCCCGTCATCCTGGGGTATCCCTGGCTACGCCTCCACAACCCTGTCCTGGACTGGAGGTCCGCTGGGGTATCGGCATGGAGTACCTTCTGTATGGGCACCTGCCTTCAGTCCGCTGCCTGCTCCCCATCCGCGGCTCCCCCTGTGGCGGATACAGCACCTCCGGACCTGTCACTGGTGCCTCCAGAATTTCACGACCTGGGTATGGTATTCAGCAAGTCGAAAGCTATGTCTCTTCCCCCGCATCGACCATATGACTGTGCCATCAATCTCCGCCAGGGGGCCCCCCTGCCATCTGGTCGGCTCTACAGCCTGTCGGCGCCAGAGAAGGAGACTATGAATACATACCTGAAGGAATCACTGAGCGCTGGGATTATCCGCCCATCGTCATCACCCGTGGGGGCGGGGTTTTTCTTTGTAGGGAAGAAGGACGGTTCCCTCCGTCCCTGTATTGACTACCGAGCTCTTAATGACATCACTGAGAGGGACCGTTACACCCTGCCCCTCATGGACACTGCCTTCCACTCCCTCCAGGGGGCGACCTGGTTTACCAAGCTGGATCTCCGCAGCGCTTACCACCTCGTCCGGATCCGGGAGGGAGATGAATGGAAAACAGCCTTCCGTACCCCGAACGGCCACTTTGAGTATTTCGTCATGCCGTTCGGGCTGACCAACGCTCCTGCCGTCTTTCAGCGCCTCATCAATGACGTCCTCCGGGATTTCATCGGCCTCTTCGTGTTCGTCTACCTGGACGACATTCTGATCTTCTCTCAGTCCAGAGACGAGCACCGGATCCATGTGAGGCGGGTCCTTCAAAGACTGCTGGAGAATCGTTTGTACGTGAAGGCTGAGAAGTGCGAGTTTTACGCTAGGACCACATCCTTCCTGGGATTCATCATCGCCCAAGACCAGGTGCTCCCGGACCCAGAGAAGGTGAAGGCGGTGGTGGAGTGGCCTACTCCCGCATCTCGGAAGCAGGTGCAACAGTTTGTTGGCTTCGCCAATTTTTACCACCGTTTTGTCCCGAATTTCAGCGGGATCGTCGGACCACTGACCCGCCTCACGTCCCCGAAGGTTCCGTTCCGGTGGACCGAAGAGGTCGATGCTGCCTTTAAGGCGCTGAAGGCGGAGTTCTCCTCCCCCCGGGTCCTTCGCCAGGTCGACCCCGCGCTGCAGTGCATTGTGGAGGTAGACGCATCGGACACGGGAGTGGGAGCAGTGTTATCCCAGCAATCACCGGACGATGGCGCCAAGCGACCGTGCGCCTTCTTCTCCCGGCGCCTGTCCCCGGCGGAGAGGAACTATGATGTGGGGGACAGAGAGCTCCTGGCCATTAAACTCGCCCTACAGGAGTGGCGCCACTGGTTAGAGGGGGCGGACCTGCCGTTTGTGGTCTTGACGGACCATAAGAATTTAGAGTATCTACGATCTGCCAAGCGCCTGAATGCCCGCCAGGCGCGCTGGTCTCTATTCTTCGCCAGGTTCCGGTTTTCTATCACCTTCAGGCCAGGCTCCAAGAACGGCCTGCCTGACGCCCTCTCTAGACAGTTCACCCCCGCGGGGGCTGAGGAGACGCCCCACACTATCCTGCCCAGGTCGTGCGTCATGGGAGCTATCTCTTGGGACATTGTGGACAAGATCCGGAAGGCACAGGAGGTGGAACCTGATCCTGGCGGCGGACCGGAGGGAAGACTGTTCGTTCCGTCTGCGGTCCGAGGAGAGGTCATCCACTGGCTCCACACCTCCCGGCTCACCTGTCATCCCGGCACCTCTCGGATGATCAGCCTCCTCCAACGGTCCTTTTGGTGGCCGGGCCTGCGGAGGGATGCAGCCCGCTATGCCCGGGCTTGTCCAATTTGTGCCACCAGCAAGTCGGGAAACGCCCCTCCAGCGGGTCTGCTCCAGCCTCTGCCCGTCCCTGGCAGGCCATGGTCGCACATCGCACTGGATTTCGTCACCGGGCTCCCAGCTTCCAACTCATTCGACACCATCCTGACCATCGTGGACCGTTTCTCCAAGGCGGCACACTTCATCCCCCTGCGAGGTCTCCCTACCACCCTGGAGACGGCGGGCCTCCTCGTCCAACACGTGGTCAGGCTGCATGGGATCCCGGTGGATGTGGTCTCGGACCGGGGTCCCCAATTTTCATCCGAGGTTTGGAAATCCTTTTGTAACGCCATCGGAGCCAAGGTGAGCCTCTCCTCCGGCCATCACCCCCAGTCTAACGGGCAGTGTGAGAGGACCAATCAGGAGCTGGAGGCCGCGCTCCGCTGTGTTGCAAGATCCAAGCCGGCATCATGGAGCAACCATCTCGCCTGGGTGGAGTACGCCCACAACACCGCCCGCTCTTCTGCAACGGGGATGTCCCCCTTCAAGGCGTCCCTGGGTTACGACCCCCCGCTGCTTCCAGCGCAGGAGAGCGAGGTAACTGTTCCGTCAGTTAGGGCGCACGTGAGGCAGTTCCGCTCCACCTGGGCCGCCGCGCGTCATGCGCTTTTACGCACAGCGGAGCGCAACAAGACCGTGGCGGACCGGCGTAGAAGACCTGCCCCGGCGTACAGAGTTGGGCAACTTGTCTACGTTTCCACCCAGGACGTCACCCTAAAAGGCGAGAGGAGGAAGCTGGCACAGCGCTTCACGGGTCCCTTCCCCATCACCCGGATCATCAACCCGGTGGCTGTGCGCGTGGCTATTCCCCCCTCCCTCCGCATCCATTCCACCTTCCACGTATCAAAGGTGAAGCTGGCAGTCACCGACCCCCTTTGCCCTCCTCCTGCAGCGCAACCCGCGCCCCGGATGATTGGTGGCCACCCGGCCTGGTCCGTCTCCTCCATTCTGGACTCCCGGCGCCGGGGTCGTGGGTTGCAATACTTGGTGGACTGGGAGGGCTATGGGCCCGAGCATCGACAATGGGTGCCCCCGTCGTTTGTGTTGGACCCATCGCTCATCGCGGACTTCCACCGAGTGCACCCGGATAAGCCATCGCCAGGAGGCGCTGCTAGAGGGGGGAGTACTGTCACGCCGCGCCGTTCATCAGCGGCGCCACCTGCTCACACACCTGATCCTCATCAGCGGCGAGGGATAAAAGCCGCCTCGCCCGGAGGCTCGGCCTGAAGCCGTCAGACTTCGTTTCCTCACCGCTGTGAGCATACCTTTCTTCAGCATCGCTATTTTGGGTAAGAACCCTTACCTCCTTCTCCAGTCTGCTCCCCTGTGCACAGGTGGATTCCCCGGCGGCGGACATCTCCGTTCCATCGCCCATCCTTCGCCGCTGCACGGAGCTCTCCAGGTGGCTGTCTCCCGGGCTACGTTCCCCTTGCTGTGCCAGCTATCCTGACAACTCAAGTAAGATCTTCTCTTGCCATAATTCATCCTGTGTTGGTGTATGCCCGTCACCCTCTCCCTGTGCTCTCTCCATAGGGTTGCTCGGCCGAACGGTCATCTGCCTCTGTGCCTGAAGCAGACGCCACCACCAACACATCTGCATCCCGCAGACACACACTCATTCACTCCTGCTGTTAATAAACTCTTTGAACTACTCTAAGCCTGTGTGTGTGCGTCTCCTGAGCCGTGCGTTATGTCAAAAACCTTCCTTTTTGATATAGCCTACAATTAGGGAGGGATCATGTGTTTCTGAACCCTCCCTTAGTTATGCTGCTAATAGGTTTAGTCAGCCAGGGGACCTCCAGTAATGCACTGGGCCTCACTCCTTTTCTCACTCTCAATGAAATATTTTTTTTTTGCTGGTCATTAACATTTGTTTGTTCTCTCCTATAGATTGAGTCCCCATCGTGCTGTTTGCTCTCTACATGTCTGTTCTTTTCTTCTTCTCTATCCCCTCACCCCCCAGCCAGTCGCAGCAGATGACTGCCCCTCCCTGAGCCTGGTTCTGCTGGAGGTTTCTTCCTGTTAAAAGGGAGTTTTTCCTCTCCACCGTCGCCAAGTGCTTGATCACAGGGGATCGCCTGATTGCTGGGGTCTTTCTGCAACTGTGGGGGTTCCCCCTACAGTTGATAGTGCTATGAGATGACTGTTGTTGTGAAATGGCGCTATGTAAATAAAGTTGAATTGAATTGAATTGAAATGAATTGAATTTTTCTCCAAAATGTATAACAATTTTCTTACAGTTTTCTACTTTTCTCTGTAAATTTATTTAAATCTGAAACCATTCTCCTCAAATTTGTAATTTCCTCTTCTAAAATTGACTTTTCTTGTACATTTGAGACTTTATTATCCACCCATCCATCCATCTTCTACCGCTTTTCCGGGGTCCAGGTCGCGGAGGCAGCAGTTCAAGCAGAGAAGCCCAGACTTCCCTCTCCCCAGCCACCTGCTCCAGCTCTTCAGAGAGGATACCAAGGCGTTCCCAGACCAGCTGGGAGACATAGTCTCTCCACCAAGTCCTGGGTCTGCCCCGGGGTCTCCTCCCAGTGGGACGTGCCTGAAACACCTCAAGAGGGAGGCGTCCAGGAGGCATCCTAATCAGATGCCCATACCACCTCAACTGACTCCTTTCAATGTGGAGGAGCAGCAGTTAGTGGTCTAAACTGACTTTATTATAAATTTGTGTATTATTTTATGACTAATTTTGTCTATTTTTAAAATAAAATTACTGTTTTTTAAATAAATTTGAAACAGGCTGTGGTATTTTTTTTTACTTTTTCCTTATAACAATATACATTTTTGACCATAATTTTTCAGAGCCAGAATAGAACAGTAATTTAACTCTGATTTAAAAGAAAAAAATATTAATAAAATTGTATTTAATGAAATAAATTAACTTAAATGGCCAAAGATGTTATTATTTCTGTTATAATATTTCTATATATTTGTAGGTTTGGTTTTTTTTTAGAAATCTACTTGCCACCCAGACAGCAGGAAAAACCTCCCTTATTTTGAAATAGAAATGTTGGCACATTTAGGGGGGGAGGATCGAGATGGCGGCTTAGGAGACGGTCGGCTTTTGTAGAGCTCCGTAAACGCCTAAATAAATTCAGCATTCTCACTGAAGATATGGCTTTTTCTTATTTTGAAATAGAAATGTTGGCACATTTAGTTTGAAGGCTGCTGACGGATTAAAGTCATTGACTTCGTGAATTTTGGTAATCTTAACTTGCCAGGTACATATCTTCCATTATTGCTCCCGTTACTAGCAGATTAAAACCATGATAAATGCCTTTATACAGCCATGATATATATGTAAATGAGCTCATCGGTTCAGTTACAGGCGTTGGTGAAATAAGCGAATAAAGTGTTTTAAGTGTTAGTTGCTTGGTCATTTTAAAAGTATACAGTACATGTCAAACATAAGAATTTATACTTACATTTAAGATGAGATGAAGTAATGTCTCCCCCCTCCTCCCCTTACCTCACCTGTATCCACAGCTGTTCTGCACAGCTGGTACAGCATAGTGGGTACTGTGAATAATATCACAGTGTGATATTATTCACAGTGGGAGTGAAAATACTTTCATGATTTGCTCTGTCGTACAGCATTCATACGGGTAAAGTTATTTATTTATTTATCCCGATATGGTGACTGCATACAGTCACTGCAGCTGTGCTGTGAGTGCTATGCCACTGAGCCTGCATTAGTTTACTTGTTAGATTACTTGTTTACTTGTTAGATTACTTGTTGGAAAAATTGTATATATGTATATAAACAGTTATCATTTTATTAATGATTCATGAAGCTGAGACTGATGTCCCCACATGTGGGTGGGTGTAGCTGGAGCGTTGTGTGCCAAGACTCATCCTTTTCATATCTTGTACCTTTTTGCATATCCTGTACTTTTTATCTTCTCTGCAAAAGACTGTTGTGTACATATATATGTAACCATTTCATCTGTTAACTATGTTCTTTTTGACCGGAAGCACTGGTTTGTTGTAGGCCCATATATGGAGTTGTTTCCCCCTCTCTGTCTTTGCTGAGTGGAGAAGCAGATGTTCTCCCCGCGATAAGAGTGTTCATGCGATATATCTCCTACACACACTTGAAGACGTACAGAGCGTACTTTTGCTCATGTGGTAATTCCGTTGTTCTGCTTTTGCTGAGTTTGTCACATACACCATGTACTATCATTGTATATAAAGAAGGCAGCTGCGGGACTGCCCCCAGCATTTCAACTCATCCTGTACAAGGTTTGTTTTGATTGCTCCTTGTGCAAGTAAAAACTTCAAAGGCTCTGCGTGTCTTAAGTCTGATCTTTGATTCAGTCTAATACCTTTTTGTACTCTGTATTTGTGAGGTTTATATTTCAGACTTCTGACATAGGTGGTGCCGAAACCCGGGACAGCTGAGATCCAGGTGGAGCGGGAGGGAGCGTCCTGCAGGTTGAAAAAACCGTGCACGGTCTGATGGAAGCCATCAGCTTTGGAAACCCGACTTGAGGGAACACTGACAGTGATGTTCTACCCCCCGACTTGATCTGGTGATGGCTGTCCTTACTGATAGAGCCTAAAAAGTAAGTTACAAATTTTTCCCTTTTCAGATTGACTGTAGTAGACATATACGAAGAATAACCGAGCCTAACAATTCACAATTTCCCATTTTTAAAGAACCACAGGTCAGCTGACGAGCGAGTAATGGTAGTATAAGGCGGCGCCCTGTACTTTTCCTAGTGGTTAAATAAAAATTTTTAAAAAACCGCTGCAGGAATGCAGTGGTCTTAGGAAGTAACGTGACGGCGATTCACAGTTACGGGCCGGCCAGGTTTTAAAATAGAAAGGGGTGCAGGAGACAGTGTGACGGCGATTCACGACTGTTTGGTGGTCAGGTTTTAAAATAAGTAGGGTGAAGGAATTCACCCCAAATTGGGCGGTAATAGTGTTACAGTCAGCGTACTGATAACGCCCCTGACCACGAATTCACCCCAAATTGGGCGGTAATAGTGTTACAGTCGGCGTACTGTTAACGTTCCTGGCCATCTAAAAATGGGGAATTGTGTTAGAAGACCAGATAGGCAGACGAATAAACAGAAGAAAAAACAGGATATGGCGCGCGCAACTGTAAAAAACTACAATAACAGACAAAATGAAAAGGGAAAAAATGAAGGATCCGGATAATATTTAATCACTGCTGCAAGTGCTATTTGGTTTATATTGGTAAGGTATTGCTATTTGTGTTATATTGGGAACACTGTAAGTGAGAAGGTAAAAGTTTAATAAAAAAAAAAAAGGGCAACAGAGGTGCGAGCGGCTGTTCTCTCTCCCATCAGCAAGGGGAGGGGTGAGCAGCTCCCTCTCTCTCTCTCTCTCTCTCTCTCTCTCTCTCTCTCTCTCTCTCTCTCTCTGTTCCTCGCTCTCCCAAAGGGGGCGGGTGAAGGATAGTGCTCTCTCTCTCTCTCTCTCTCTCTCTCTCTCTCTCTCTCCTTTTGCCTGAGGGGCGGGGGAGAGGCAGATTTGACCTGTAGAAAAAACAGAAGTGAAGGAAAACTCCGTGGGAGAATGGCTCCAGAATGTTGAAGCTGGTGTAACTAATTTGCAAAGACAAACACAGGATTTTCAGTATAGTTTATGCTCTAATACTGGCAGTGTGGAATCAGGTGTAGTAGATGATGAAGGTACAGTCTTAGCGTCAACGGAAAAACTTACAACAAAAAGAGATAAATATCAAAACCAACCGAGCATCGAACCATTATTAAATGAAAAAGATAATCCTTCCCCAACTTATCAATGCCACGATCCTAAGGAGGGTCCATATGGCAAATTATTTAAAGAAGCCCAAGAGGTTGGGAAAAGGAGGAGGCAAATAAAATCATAAAAATTAGACCATAATGTTTAAAGATGGACGGATTAAATGGCAGCAGAACTGGATAACGTTAAAATGGACAATGAGAAAGTTATTTTATCTCTTATCTATTCTTTGTGTGTGTGTGTGTGTGTGTGTGTGTGTGTGTGTGTGTGTGTGTGTGTGTGTGGTTGATCTGTGAAGAAAGTGGTCTAAATATGGGTACTTTTACAAAGTTTTGGGTTTTTATTTTTTCAATTTAACTCTGTGGGGTCTTGATTAATGTTGCGTACGTGATAAACTGTTTACATATTTAAAAAAAAAAAAAAGCTATTTTGACGCATTACTGACCTTTGTCCTTGACTGAAACATGACAGTGCACTTTATAGGAAAAAAAAGGACTGACGTGTGACAATGTGACTACAGGCCATACTATGATCATATTATGATGTCATTTAATAATGCCTAATCACTGAAGATTTTATGTTTACCCTATATCACATGATTTAGAGCACAGAGGATCAAAACAGATTGATAATTAATGTGTCTGTGCATATGATCTGCCAGAGGCTATGGATTATCAGACAAAGGTCTTGGAGAAAGAATCCTTAAATTGATAAGCACTTTTTGAAGCCAAGTATGACTTTGTCTGACATTGTAGATAACATAAGGTGTACTGATTCAAATGACTTTGACTTTACAAATGTAATGTTTATATGATTTTATACTGATATTACTCACCACATAATGGTGCAGTAACAATATATTTCAGAAATGTGACAGCAATGAGGGATGTGCTTCTCCTGATTCAGCGGTGGCCAAGCTGGGTCAGGGTGAACTACATTGCACTCCATAATGTACCAAGGAATGTATGAAATAGGGACATTCCTTGTAAAACATTAAATCAAATTCTAATTAGCCAAAACGTCCGCCTTTCCTTTGACTGAAAGAATGTGACACAATATTTCAAATTCAACCCATCTGTGTTCAACTGGACAAACTGATCTTATTTATCAATGCTGAAGCATATCAAAAATGCACAGATAGTTATTTTGTTTTTCTTAAATGAAATTTGTAAACTATTTCAAGAGATGTCACAAAAAGAAGCTATAATTATTGAGATCTCATCTTTGAAGGAACTGGGCTACCTGCAAATTTTATTTAAAACTAAAAATGGTAACACACTTCCTTTCAGTAAAAGAATCAAACAAATACCCTGTAACTTTGCTGCATATGAGCCTCCATGTATCAAAACAGGGGGTATCAAAGAAATTAATTAGCAAATAATTAGCAATCCTCAGAAAAATAGATAATGCATAAAAATTATCAATAAATGCAATTTTATTTACATAAGTGCTTTTCATTTCATTTTCTGTAGTGCCCAGGATAAACATATGGCTGCAAATACAGGCTGGGCAATACAGACCACCTTTTTATTATTTATGGGATAATACAAATAATAAGATCATGCCCTCTATTATCCTACACATTTCCCATGTTGTGAAGGAGGGGGCGAACAGCAGCTCTCTCTCTCTCTCTACTTAGCAAAAGAAGAAGCGAGCGATAGGCTTGCTCTGTAAAAAATAGAAGTGTGCTTATGCTGTAACGGTGTTGTCTGGGGTCCTGATTGTGTAAAAATTCCACAACCTGCATCACCTCCAACAGCTGAATGAGCTACTAACCTGAATGTAACTTATCTGTATTCTGTACAGACAGTAAATATGCTTATAGCACATGCCACCTGCATACTGTTACCTTGAATCTGCGGGGGTTTGTCACCTCCACAAAAAAACCAACAAAACATCAACAGCAATTGTTGCAACTATGCAATGTTCTGATGCTACCATGTTCTGTGGCAGTTATTCACTGCCCTGCCCACACTAATGGCACTGACTTGTCTAGCTGCGATAATCACTTGGCTGATAACGCTACTCACTGTGCTGCTATTGGTCTTTTAGGAACCGTCTGTCTTATTAATAATGTTGATGTTTTAAAAGACTGTCAAAATAATATGGACCTTCCTCCTGTTTCATGTGTAAATAATTAGATATACATTTGGCTTGTCTGATGAAAATTTGCTCTGCCACCCACATTATACAGATGAGCTGTCCTGGTGGCACATGGCCAATCATGTGCCAACAGGAGGGAAATCAATGATGAGGATGTTGGAAAAACTGTCCTAATATTTTGAAAGAAGTAACAAAAACATGCCAAAAGTGCATCATTTGTTTATAAAATAATGCTCAAGGAGCAATGGAAAGCTACAATATTGGTTGGTGTTGATTGACACCTTCACAAAGTGGACAGGAATTCATCACACATCCTCAGCAAATGCCGCATCTGTGTGTGTGAAACTCTATTGAATGATGCTCTTTCCGTTTTTGGGGTTCCAGAACTGATTTATGCAGATAATGGAACTCATTTTACAGCACAAACAGTTCAAGACTTAATCCAAGCTGTAAGAAGTAAGATCAAATTTCATAGTATCGGTACAATCAAACAAATGCTGGCAAAAACCACACATGGAAAGGGTATTACTTGGCCAGAAGCTCTGAAATTAGTCAGACTAACCATTAACTCTATACTAGACCCAAAGACAGGATTATCACCTTTTGAATGTGTTTTTTCACCATCCTTATGTATTACCTGACCTCTCACCACTAACCACACCTAACAAATACACAGATCTTGGTGAACATCTCAGGGAATGTTTTGATTCTGTCAGAAGCTCTCTCTGCTCCACAGAAAGAAACGGATAACCTGGAGACTATGTCTTCATAAAGAACCACCACCGACAACACTAGACACTCCCACTCCCACTGCAGTACGTATTGCTGAATGACCATCTCGGATTCACCTTTCACACGCTAAAAGACTACGGGTGCCTGTAAGTGAACTAACTAACTTGTTTCCCTGAGTAAGTCCAGTTACAAAGGGGACATGTCCTTTTAAGGACATGGCCGTCTCAACCCTGGTGAAGAAAGAGGCTCGGAGGGGTACTCTCTCAGGTGGAAGCATGGCACCAAAATTATTGATGACTCTGTGTTCAGCACTTCTCCTGGCAGTGGGGTGGTAATCTCTTTCTGATTCAAGGACAAGGAACCCACAAAGCATGGACAATGAACAATACGCATAACCTATGGTACCAGACAATGGTGGTTTCGGTGAGAGGACTGGGAATCGATACTTCTTGCTATGTGTGTTCATTGCTACCCCATTTACACAAGACTGCAATACCCATGATTGACTACAATACCCATGATCCCTGTTCCACTGAGTGAAGAGAAAACGCCCGGAGCGACAATAGCAATGAACTCTCGTCTCAGTCTGTTTAATACAAGCAATAAAGTTGGACATTGGTTGGTGGGGAATTTGTCAGAAAGGTATCTTAATAGATTGATTGTCACTATTACTGATTACACTGGGTCTAAGATTAGAATATTTAATATTATTGGGATTGGAACTCCTTTGCTTGCAGTTAAGAAGCCTTTAATGAAAGTAAATCCTACACTATTTACTTCACCAATCTGCTTTCACAAAAATTGTAGTAAAAACAGTTTCAACCTGGGTATTTCACAAAGATGCAATGATACTAAGGAAGTGACCTGTGAAGTGTCATATTATGATTCTGTTTGTAGAAATGTATTTCACTTTCCCTATATTGCTGCTGGAAAATTCACCTTAAAGAGGAAAAATTGTACTTTTAACTGTAGCAATAATCCTACTGTTTTTTGGCCAAATGATGATGGGTATGGATTCTTGGAAAACCAATGGGTACTCTTTTTCCAATGTATGGCAGTGCTCTAGCTATACACCACATAAATGCATTAGCATGGACAAAAGAAAATCTGACTATATTAATGGAGCAAGGATTCACAACTTTAAATGAAGAACAAAAATTAGCCATTTGAATGATATTTTACACTTACAGCATGGGTTAGATGAAGATAAAGGTTGGGGCTCCTGGGATTGGTTTCAAAGTAGAACTTGGTGGCAGATTTTGCTCAAATGGCTGACCCCAGTTATTATAATTTTAGTGCTTTTCTGTGTATTGTTCATGTGTGTCGTTCCCTGCATCAGATCAATGATCACACATGCATTGACTCAACACACTTTCATGCTACAGCAGTCATTCTTGTCCAATCATGTTCAAGGCCCGTATATGCCACTCTCCCAAAAGGATGAAAATCTTTTGAAGTTACATTGTACTGATAATTCCATATGATTAAAAGGGTTAATAAAATAATAAACAGGAGGGAAATGTTGGAAAAATTGTATATATGTATATAAACAGTTATCATTTTATTAATGATTCATGAAGCTGAGACTGATGTCCCCACATGTGGGTGGGTGTAGCTGGAGCGTTGTGTGCCAAGACTCATCCTTTTCATATCTTGTACCTTTTTGCATATCCTGTACTTTTTATCTTCTCTGCAAAAGACTGTTGTGTACATATATATGTAACCATTTCATCTGTTAACTATGTTCTTTTTGACCGGAAGCACTGGTTTGTTGTAGGCCCATATATGGAGTTGTTTCCCCCTCTCTGTCTTTGCTGAGTGGGGAAGCAGATGTTCTCCCCGCGATAAGAGTGTTCATGCGATTTATCTCCTACACACACTTGAAGACGTACAGAGCGTACTTTTGCTCATGTGGTAATTCCGTTGTTCTGCTTTTGCTGAGTTTGTCACATACACCATGTACTATCATTGTATATAAAGAAGGCAGCTGCGGGACTGCCTCCAGCATTTCAACTCATCCTGTACAAGGTTTGTTTTGATTGCTCCTTGTGCAAGTAAAAACTTCAAAGGCTCTGCGTGTCTTAAGTCTGATCTTTGATTCAGTCTAATACCTTTTTGTACTCTGTATTTGTGAGGTTTATATTTCAGACTTCTGACAGTACGGCATTCATACGGGTAAAGTTATTTATTTATTTATCCCGATATGGTGACTGCATACAGTCACTGCAGCTGTGCTGTGAGTGCTATGCCACTGAGCCTGCATTAGTTTACCAGTGGAGTTAACCAGAAAATCCATGATGGATACCGGTTATTAATTAGTAGCACCAGACTTAGTCGAAGAAGTATCTTCTTAGAATAGGCAAATTTACCACAATTTATCTTTGTAGAATTAATTTACCACAGTACTGACACTGAATATGGTGACTCTGCATTCTGGTGCGCAGAAAAGAAAAAAAAAAGATGAAAACGACATTCTTTAAAAGCTCTGTGTTATGAACTCCTCATGCGCTTTTCCACAGCGCACGGAGGAGGGGGAAAAGGATGAGGATTTAAACGCTGGGTTACACCACACACACATTTATTGAACACCACACCACAAACAATTCTAGTGCATACAATTCACATTGGCTCAAGGAGTCCTCCAGGACGCTCCACAGTCTGGGTGAGAATACTGGGGAGGAAACACACACAGATAGTACTCACAAGACTGGAGCTGTCCGAGTAAGTCCAAAGAAGCACTGAGTGAACACAGTCCTCTGACGTGACTTCATACGATAAGCGCAGACTGTATATGAAGTGCAATGACCCAGCAATGCATGACTGAACAAAGGCTCCTTAAGTACATGCATTGCTGGATACACAAATTGATCACACCTGGGCGAGGAGCGGGAAGATGGCACACGGGAGTGGGAACAGCTGGCAGTAATAGAGAGGGGGCGTGGTCCGACCGGCAGGGTCGAGCCGGGGGTAACCAAGCCAGCTCTGTTCCTGACACTCTGAGCCCAATCACAACTGCATGAAAAATATTTAAAATTTCAAAAGCTAAAAGTGTCATTCAAGTTCCTGTGTCCAATCAATTAGATTTTAGATTTTCTTCTTAAATCCGCTGTTTTGGCTGCAGTGATATACAGTAAATGTGTATGGAACATTTATAAGTACTAAAAGCTGCCTCTTTAATCTTTAGAGTAAATCGTTAAAACACTCATCTAAATCTAAACACAAGGCAAACTGATCACTGCTCAGTATAACCTGAGGATATATTGCTCAATATAACCTCAATATAAGGATGTACTGCTCGATAAAACCTGATACAGATGTGGACAAAATTGTTAGTACCCCTCTGTTAATGGAAGAAAAACCCACAATAGTCACAGAAATAACTTGAATTTGACAAAAGTGGTAATAAATAAAAATTCTATGAAAATTAACCAATGAAAATCAGACAGTGCTTTTGAATTGTGGTTCAACAGAATTATTTTAAAAAACAAACTCATGAAACAGGCCTGGACAAAAATGATGGTACCCCTAGAAAAGATTGAAAATAATGTGACCATAGGGACATGTTCAACCAAGATGTGTCCTCTAAAAACATCACAGGTGTCTACAAACTTGTAATCAGTCAGTCGGCCTATTTAAAGGGTGACAAGTAGTCACTGTGCTGTTTGGTGACATGGTGTATACCACACTAAACATGGACCAGAGGAAGCAAAGGAGAGAGTTGTCTCAGGAGATTAGAAAGAAAATTATAGACAAGCATGTTAAAGGTAAAGGCTATAAGACCATCTCCAAGCAGCTTGATGTTCCTGTGACTACAGTTGCACATATTATTCAGAAATTTAAGATCCACGGTACTGTAGCCAACCTCCCTGGACGTGGCTGCAGGAGGAGACGGAGACGGATAATACGAATGGTAACAAAAGAGCCCAGAACAACCTCTAAACACATTCATGGTGAACTCCAAGGTCAAGGTACATCAGTGTCAGATCACACCATCCGTCGTTGTTTGAGCCAAAGTGGACTTCATGGGAGACGACCAAGGAGGACACCACTGTTGAAAACAAATCATAAAAAAGCCAGACTGGAATTTGCCAAACTGCATGTTGACAAGCCACAAAGCTTCTGGGAGAATGTCCTATGGACAGACGAGACAAAACTGGACCTTTGTGGCAAGGCACATCAGCGCTATGTTCACAGACGCAAAAATGAAGCATACCAAGAAAAGAACACTGTCCCTACTGTGAAACATAGAGGAGGTTCTGTTATGTTCTGGGGCTGCTTTGCTGCATCTGGCACAGGGTGTCTTGAATCTGTGCAGGGTACAATGAAATCTCAAGACTATCAAGGTATTCTAGAGAGAAATGTGCTGCCCAGTGTCAGACAGCTTGGTCTCAGTCGCAGGTCATGGGCCTTGCAACAGTATAATGACCCAAAACACACAGCTAAAAATACCCAGGAATGGCTAAGAGTGAAACATTGGACTATTCTAAAGTGGCCTTCTGTGAGCCCTAATCTAAATCCTATTGAACATCTGTGGAAGGAGCTGAAACATGCCGTCTGGAGAAGGCATCCTTCAAACCTGAGACAACTGGAGCAGTTTGCTCATGAGGAGTGGGCCAAAATACCTGCTGAGAGGTGCAGAAGTCTCATTGACAGTTACAGAAATCGTTTGATTGCAGTGATTGCCTCAAAAGGTTGTGCAACAAAATATTAAGGTAAGGGTACCATCATTTTTGTCCAGGCCTGTTTCATGAGTTTGTTTTTTAAAATAATTCTGTTGAACCACAATTCAAAAGCATTATCTGATTTTCATAGAATTTTTATTTATTACCACTTTTGTCAGATTCAAGTTATTTCTGTGACTATTGTGGGTTTTTCTTTCATTAACAGAGGGGTACCAACAATTTTGTCCACGTCTGTATAATCTGCTTTCTGGTGTCATCCAGCATCTTGTTGTGTTGGGCTGGAGTCAGTTTTGGAGTCAACTCAAGTGTGGCAGCAGCACAATACATCCTGACTAATTGATCCTTACCTTGGTTAGACAAAGGAATATTTCGATCTGAGAGATATTTCTTCAGTTCTGGCACTTTCCCCCCTCAAAATCCATGATTGTAGCTGCTGCTAACAAAGAACGTCAAGCCAACATCCGCCTTGTTTGCGAAGAAAAGATCCCAGAATCCTTTGTGGCACGCGGCACGAGCAGTCGCCATCAGGGTTTCCTGTGGTAACATTTCCGCGTGGCGGCCTGCCACGCTTGAAGTCATACCACCACTCTAAGGGGAAATATACATTTAAGAAAAAATGAAGGAATCATAGTCCACAAGCGCGCACTTATGTCAGACAAGAATAGAAAGGAGATGTTTTTACCTTTACCTTAGTTAATATTAATTAAATAATTTAAGTTAATTACTATGTACCTGGCAAGTTAAGATGACCGAAATTCACAAAGTCAGTGACTTTAATCCGTCAGCAGCCTTCAGACAAACTAAACGTGCCAACATTTGGATTTCAAAATAAGAGAGGATTTTCCTGCTGTCTGGGTGGTGAGGAGAGTTCTAAAAAACTATATATATATTGAAATATTATAACAGAAATAACTGCATCTTTGGTCATTTAAGTTCATTTATTTCATTAAACATAATTTTATTAATATTTTTTTCTTTGAAATCAGAGTTAAATTATTGTTCTGTTCTGGCACTGCAAAATTTGTCATAATTAGTTAGCTAGAGGCTCATGAGCAAGGCAACTAAGACCAGAGGAAGCATTCAGACACGGGAAAGACATTTTACGTTCAATTTATTGAAAACACACAGAAGTAAGGAAAACAGCACACACCGAGGAACACACAGCCTAGAGCGAGAGAGAGAACAACAGCTGATTAGAGACAGGAAATAACATGGGGAATTGAGGGGTATGTGCTGAGGATTTCTTACAGGAATGAGCAGAGGACCCGACAGTGAAACCCAGCAGAGGCAATGGAGGAGCCAGCAGGGCTGAGCTGGCAGGAGGAGCTGGAGAAGGAGAGGACCAGGAATGTAGCTGGGGAGAGGTCTGACCGGGTGGTGTTGGAGAACTTCCGACAAGATGGTGAGAGCAGGTGAGCACACTGCAATCCCAGGTACACACCACTGAGACAGGAGCAACCTGGGGAAAGAGGAGGAGAAGGAAAGTTAGGCTAGGGTTTCTGTTAACAAGCTTGACCTGAAAAGACGGCAGCAGTACCCAAAGGTCCAGCGCTGAAGCATTCACAAACTGATCCTTTTATATGCTGGCAGCAAAGAGGCAGCAGATGCGTCCACTCACACAGGTGCACTGATGATCTGCGGAGCCGGGAAACAGACGAGGAACCTCCCACAGGAGGGGAGGGGGAGCATGCTCTCCCGATCATCACCGTGCCTCCCCCTCAAGGGGCACATCCTGGTGACCCACCGGGCTTGCTGGGATGAGCCCAGTGAAAGGCTCGGATCATCCCCTTGTCATGGAAGTTGGAACCGGGGATCCATGATCTCTCTTCCGGGCCGTAGCCTTTCCAATGGACCAGGTACTGTAAACCTCGGCCCCGACGGTGGACGTCCAGAATTCTCTGTATGGTGTAGGTGGTCTGGCCATCGAGGATCCGGGGGAAGAAGGCGGCTTCGGGGCGGGGGGGGGGGGCAGAGAGGGCTGGCGGAGAGGGGCTTTATCTTGGAAACGTGGAAGATGGGATGGATGCGGAGTGTCGGCGGCAACTTCAGGTGAACCGTCACGTCATCAATGATCCTCGAGATGGCAAAGGGACCCAAGAAGCAAGGTGACAGTTTCCTAGGCTCGGTTTTCAACGGAATCTGATCTGCCAACAACCACACGCTCTGGCTGATGGAGTATTTGGGTGCCGGTACCTGCCTGCGGTCCGCATACTGGCGGTTCTGCTCTGCCGAGCGGAGAAGGGCAGCCCGGGTGGACCTCCACAACCAATGGCAACGGCGAGCGTGGACCTCCACAGACGGAACAGCGACCTCTCTCTCCACCATGGGCAGTGGCGGGGGGTATAGCCCATAGAGGCCTTGAGCGGCGTCAATTCAGTGGCAGAGGAGACAGCCAAATTATGGGCATACTCCACCCAGGTCAGATGGGAGCTCCAGGTGGTCAGGTTGCAGGAAATCACACATCTCAGGGTGACCTCCAGGGATTGGTTCGCACGCTCAGCCTGCCCATTGCTCTGAGGGTGGTAACTGGAGGTGAGACTGACTGAGGTGCCAAGGGAGTGGCAGAAGGATTTCCAACACTTGTGATGTGAATTGGGGGTCCTGGTCAGACACAGTGTCCAAGGGTATTCCATAAAGGCGGATGACATGAAGGGTAAGCAGGCTGGAGGTCTCGGAAGCAGAGGGCAGCTTGGGAAGGGGCACCAAATAAATAGCTTTACAGAAACGATCTACAATGGTAAGGATGACAGTGTTGCCCTGTGAGGGAGGGAAGCCCGTAACAAAGTCCATGGCAATGTGAGGCCAGGGGCAACTGGGGACCGGCAGTGGGTGCAGGAGGCCGGCTGGTGGTGAAGAGTCCGGTTTATTCGTGGCACACACTTGGCAGGCTTTGATGTAGTCTCACACATCCATCCGCAGAGTAGGCCACCAGAACACTCGCTGCACCAGACTGATAGTACGGGAAATGCCAGGATGACAGGCAAAGTGGCTGGTGTGCCCTCACCAGATGATGTCACTACGTAGAGTGGAGAGGACAAACAGGCGATCACTAGGGCCTCCCTCTGGCTTGGGCTCAGTGGACTGGGCCTGTCGGACCATCTGCTCAATCTCCCATGAGAGGGCGCCAACAATGCAGGAAGAGGGCAAAATGGATTTGGGAGGAGTAGAGGAAGATGACTGGTCGGGGGAGAACTGGCAAGAGAGAGCATCGGGCTTAATGTTACGGAATCCAGGCCGATAGGTGATAATGAGATGGAATCTGAGAAAAAATAAGGCCCAACAGGCCTACCTGGAATTAAGCCTGCAGGCTGATCTTAAGTATTCTAAATTTTTGTGATCAGTCCACACAATGATGGGATGAACAGGTCCCTCTAGCCAGTGGCTCCATTCCTCTATGCCAATTTAATGGTTAGCAGCTCTCGATCTCCTACGTTGTAGTTCCTCTCGGCCGGGGTCAACCACCGAGAGAAATACGCGCATGGGGGGAGCTTCTGATCAGAGGCTGAGCACTGTGAGAGAAGAGCACCCACCCCAAATCAGAAGCATCCACCTCCACTACAAACTGGAGCTGAGGGTCGACCTGCGCCAGGATGGGTGTATCAGAGAATAGCGCCTTCAGTTCTGCCTGCTCCACTGCTTCAGACCATTTAAAGGGGGCTTTGGTCAAGGTCAGCTGAGCCAGCGGCTGAGCAACCTTACTGTAGTTTCTGATAAACCTGCGGTAGAAATTTGCAAAGCCCATAAAATGCTGGAGTTGCTTCCTGGATTGGGGGGGTTGGCCAATCTAGCACTGCCTTTACCTTGGCCTGGCTGGCCCTCAGTGCACCTTCAGCTACAATAAAGCCCAGGATGGAAGTGGAGCGGGTGGAAAACTCACACTTTTCAGCCTTCACAAAGAGCTGATTTTCCAGGAGTCATTGTAACACAGCCCAGACGTGGACTGTGTGTTCCTCTGGTGTGCGGGAAAAAATTAAAATGTCATCCAAATACACGAAAACAGATAGGTTCACCATATTGCGGAGGACGTCATTAATCATGCGTTGGAAGATGGCGGGGGCCTTGGTAAGCCCAAAGGGCATCACAAGATATTCAAACTGGCCCAAGTGAGTTTTTAACGCTGTCTTCCATTCGTCCCCTTCGCATATGCGAACCAAATGATACGCGTTGCGCAGGTCAAGTTTCGTAAATACCCACGCACGGTGAAGGAGCTCGAATGCGGAATTGATCAGGGGCAGCAGATATTTATCTTTTACGGTTATCACGTTGAGCTTGCAGTAATCAATGCAGGGCTCCAGGGATCTGTCCTTCTTTCCCACAAAAAAGAACCCCACTCCGAGAGGAGCCAAAGAGGGCCAAATGAAGCCGGCGTTCAGGGAGACTTTAATATAGCTTTCCATTGCCCCCCTTTCTGGCCCAGAAAGGTTGTAGAGCCGACTGGACGGCAACCGCATGCCTGGGAGGAGGCCAATACCATAGTCAGAGGACCAGTGAGGTGGTAATGAGAGGGCCCTCGAAGTACTAAAGACCTCCCCAAGGTCATGGTAGACCGCGGGCACGAGGCTGAGGTTGGGCGGCTTGGCTGGAGGAGAGGAGATGGGGAGCGTAGGAAAACAAGCGGCTGAACGGAGGCATGAAGATAAGCAAAAAGGACTCCATGAGGAAATGGAATTCTGCGCCCAATTTATAATAGGGTTATGTTTTTGGAGCCAGGGATAGCCTAGGACCACTGGAGAGGAGGAATTGGGGAGAATGAAAAAAGTGAGAGCCTCCCGGTGGTTCCTGGAAAGAACGACGGATACCGGCTCAGTTTGGTTGGTCACGGAGGCTAATCTACAGCCATAAAGTGCTGCAACGTTCAATGGAGCTGGCAGTTTTATAATAGGAATACCTATCTCCTGCACGAGTCGCTGTGAAATGAAATTTTGTTCAGCCCCTGAATCTATTAATGCTGAGACCTTCTTCTTGGCCCCCGGTAACTGAATGTGGGCCGGCAGCGAAAAGCTACCGGGGGGATTGATGGAAAACCCACCCACCAGACCCCCCACGGCTACTGATGGGCTGCATCTTTTGGTTTAAGCGGACAGTTCGGTAATTTGTGCTCTGTGAAGCCGCAATACATGCAAGCACCAGCCTTCCTCTGGCGCTGGTGCTCCTCCAGAGTTAAGCAGGCTTGATCCAGAACCATTGGCTCAGAGGAGGAATCCGATTTGGTGGAGCCCGTAGCCAGCGGGGGTGACCGCAAGGAGGACGGGTTGAAGAAGGCCTTCTGCTCTTTCGTGCGTTCATAGTACGGGTTATCTAAGCTGACGGCTTGTTCGATCAGCTCATCCAGAGAGGAGGGGTTCACATGAACCGTCAGGTCATCGCAGAGGTTGCAATTTAGGCCCCGGAGGAAGGCGCTGCGTAGGGAAACATCGTTCCACCCGGAATCTGCCGGGACGACCCGGAATTCAACTGAGAAATCGGCTGCAGACCATCTCCCCTACTAAAGTAACATGAGACGGCTCATGACGTTCCCCTCACTCTCTGAATGGTCGAAAGCCTGGGAGAACTCCTGCACAAATTGTTCGAATGTGTAATTGGAACCCTCAGAACTACAGTACCAAGGACAGACTGAGCCCAATTGAGCACCTGGTCCCGGAGCAGGAGGGTAATAAAGTGAATCTCAGATGTGTCATCCGGATGTTCCCCACCCACCTGCCGAAGATAGAGGCGAATGTGGAGCAAAAACCCCTAACATCCCACCACCTCCCCCACGTACAGGGCAGGTAACAGAACCGTGATGGTCCAGCAGGTGGTGGACCCCACCAGGGCAGCAGGAGGAGGTGAAGGCCCCGGATGAGACACATGGCAGAGGTGTTCTGAGACTGTGGTTAACTGTTGCGTAATTGTTTGCAACTGCTCAGTGAGCATGGCCACCTGTCGCTCCGTAGCGTCTAATCGGAAGAGCGCGGAGTGCTCTCCTGATGTAGCGCCCGCTGAGCCTCGATCGTGGGTGGACCGTTCTGTCATAATTAATTAGCTAGAGGCTCACATGCAAGGCAACTAACACCAGAGGAAGGACTCAGACATGGGAAAGACTTTTTATGTTCAATTTATTGAAAACACACAGAAGTCAGGAAAACAGTACACGCCAAGGAACACACAGCCTAGAGCGAGAGAGAGAACAACAGCTGATTAGAGACAGGAAATAACACGGGGAATTGAAGAGTATGTGCTGAGGATTTCTTACAGGAATGAGTAGAGGACCCGGCAGTGAAACCCAGCAGAGGCAATGGAGGAGCCAGCGGGGCTGAGCTGGCAGGAGGAGCTGGAGAAGGAGAGGAGCAGGAATGGAGCTGGGGAGAGGTCTGACCGGGTGGTGTTGGAGAACTTCTGACGAGATGGTGAGAGCAGGTGAGTGCACTGCAACCCCGGGGACACACCGCTGAGACAGCAGCAACCTGGAGAAAGAGGAGGAGAAGGAAAGTTAGGCTAGGATTTCTGTTAACAAGCTTGACCTGAAAAGATGGCAGCAGTACCCAACGGTCCAGCACTGAAGCATTCACAAATTGATCCTTTTATACGCAGGCAGCGAAGAGGCAGCAGGTGTGTCCACTCACGCAGGTGCATTGATGGCCTGCGGAGCCGGGAAACAGATGAGGAACCTCTCACAGGAGGGGAGGGGGAGCGCGCTCACCCAATCGTCACAAAATTATGGTCAAAAATGTAAATTGTTGAGACTTCCGGTCTGGACGCCATGGTGATAGCAACCTAACGGTGAAACTCCCAGACTCAATCCAAGGAAAACCTCCTCAAAATCAGACCTAACGGATTTTTGGAAGATTAAAATTCAAAAGACAATAACACCATGCCTAACCAAAAGCAGAGGAAACTGACATTCCCCAGATCAGGACGCACAGCAGCCGCAGAATCTGAACCGGAGGACCTCCGTTCAGAAGACGAGTGCCTGGGCCTAGCTAACAAAAGGATTAGCTTGAAATCGCTATTTGACGAATTACGACGATTTCGGGCCAAATTTCTTGAATTCAGAGAGGATCTAAAAAAGGCGAACTGCAGATTGGACCAGGCCGAAAACCGAATCTTGGAAGCTGAAGACAGAATAAAAGTGCTTGAAGATTCTGTACTGGATTTACACAGAAAACAATCAAGGCTGGAGGCTAAGCTAGCCGACCAAGAAGGAAAACAGAGACGGGACAACATCAGAATTCACGGTCTGAAAGAAGGAGCTGAAGATGGTTTCAACACAGTGGCAGAATGCATGGAATCCTTATTGAGAGAGAAGTTGGATATTCCACAATCCACCGATTTGAAGATAGAAAAGGCACATCGCACATTAGCCGCAAAGCCAGCCCCGGAAGCGCCCCCACGTTCAGTGTTGGTAAGATTCTCCGACTTCAAAATAAAACAAGAAGTTGTAAGACGGGCTTGGCAGAAGAAAGGATTTATGCATCAAGAAAGAAAAGTCTTCGTGGAACACGATTACGCCCCTGAAGTTCTTAAAAAGCGACGGGAATATAACGACGCCAAAAAGGTTTTACGGGAAAAGAATCTACGCTTTCAGACGCCATTTCCAGCGAAGCTAAGGGTCTTTTACAGGGAAGAGTCATGTCTCTACAATTCAGCAGAAGAAGCAACATCTGACATGGCAAGAAGAGGACTCCCGGTAACGGTGTTTAAACCCGCAGCGGATCTGAGCGTGAAAATCAGAGCTCAAACGTGGTCCACTCAGAGACCTTCAAAATCCACGGGCCAGCAGCGGGAACACCCAGCCCCAGAGCTACAAAGATAAGCTTTCCAGTACCAGAAAGGAATAGCAACCTTTTTGGGTTTTTTTTTTTTTTTCTCTTTCTCTCGACAGTCACTCTGCACTTCCATCCCCCCTCCTACAAGGTAACAAACATTAAAGAAGATGCAGAATCAGCATGTGGTAAAACCTTTCATGGAGCAGTTTTAGCATTAGAAACAAATGTCTTCTTAATTTAAAGGGGAAAAAAAAAAATCATGTTAAAATAGAAATGTAACAATGACCCACATGTTCTCCCCACACTAACAAATACTGTATTAGAGTGAATGTTTGCTGTGATGGGGGTGGGAGGGTGCACACAAGCTCATAGAGTATAGGCATAAAAAAAAAAAAAAAAAAAAAAATCATTACAAATTCGGATTGGGATCTGAAATTCACGTTAAAAACATGGGACAACTTACAGGAGTAAGAGAGGGCCCTCAGCACGTAACAGAGTTTGAGGAATTTCCCTCAGAGCCCATACTCCATCAGGGCTCTTACAGGGTCTTTAAAGAGACCCCAGCTCAGGAAGTTTTTTTGACAGTTTTTTGTTTTAAAGTTTCGTTCATTATGTACTTAATGTTTTTTATGTTCTTAATGATCTTTCAGTTTCTGAGTAGCAAAAAAGAGGGCCACCACACTGTTATACTAAATAAGAAAATACAATGGAGAAACAGGGTGTAACCAAAATAGCCTCATATAATGTGAAAGGGATCCTGAATCCAGTTAAAAGATCCAAGATTCTACGCAAAATGAAAAAAGACAAAGCAGAAATAGTATTTTTACAAGAAACCCACCTAACAGACATGGAACACACTAAACTCAATAGACAAGGGTTTAAAATGATCTCTTCATCTTCATATAAATCAGGGAGGAGGAGGGGAGTAGCGACATTGATATCAACCAAAATTACATTTGAAAAAAAATCAGAACACAAAGATAAAGAAGGGAGGTACAGTTTGGTAACTGGGCAGCTAGAGGGAGAAGATATCACCCTGCTGAATATATATGCACCACCAGGGGCAAAATGGAAATTTTATAAAAATGTATTCGACCTAATGATAACTAAAGCCCAAGGTTTAGTGATATGTGGTGGAGACTTCAATCTAAGACTGAATCCATACTGGGATGCAACAGGTAATTCAACAGGTAATTCTTCACATCAAAATAACACCCAAAATAGGAATACTCGGATGCTACTAAAAGAAATGGGAATCTGTGACGTATGGAGGGAATTCAACCCCAATGTAAAAGATTATACTTTTTATTCAACGCCACATTCGCGCCAAGGTCTTTAAGCCAGAGGAAACATTACGCCATCATGCATTTGCGAAAGTGGCACATCAAAATCAAAAGCCAAAACTCAAGTCCAGAAATAATGTTGTTGTCACAGGCTTATATAGACTAGTTGAAAACTGTAATTACTAGACATAAGTCCATTTTAAGATTCTTAAATAAAAAATTATTCTTGACACTTTTTAAATTAAAAGGTTGATATTAATAGAAATTCCTGTATTGTGGAGAGAGGAATAACCAGGTCGAGCGTTCAGAGCAGATGAACTTTATTCACTCTCTTGCATCTTCCAGAATCAGAAAACATTAACCTCATGTAGTAGGGACTCTCTATTATATCACAACACTCACACGTCCCAGCTACCCGAGGTCCTGCATTACAATTCATTCCCGTATGACAGTTCCTTTTGTCCCCCAGCCCTTTAATCCTCATGCTCTTCCGTCAGAGGAAATTACTGCATCTCCATGTCTTTCAGTCTGAGATGAATATCACAGCATGGGTCCCCCATACCGCCCCCACAGAGTCTAAGACTGAGTGTTAACCCCCATGTCCTCTCGGCTTCAGCCTCCACCCATAGCTGCTGTAACGAGGGGTCTTCGGCTCCGTGGCACTGCTGTGCTGGTGGGGGGTTCCTGGGGGTGTGTCCGTCTGTGGGTGGACAATGGGGGGGGGGAACATTCAGCATGCTCGAGTGACTACTCTGATGAATCATTAACCTGGGGAGTTCTCGGGGGTGGGGGGGGTCTTCTGCGCCGAGGAGCTCGGGCCAACACCACCTGCTCGTCTGCCAGGTGGGCTTAAGCCTGTCTATACAGATTCTCTCCCGGCGACCCCCCAAGTCTAACACAAAATGTTTGTCCCTGGGTTCCAGCACTCTAAACGGGCCATCGTAGGGTGGGCGCAATGGGGGCTGGTGGGCATCGTGCCTGACAAACACGAACGCCGCGTTCTTCAAGGTTTTTGGCACAAAAGCGCGGGGAAAACAGTGGTGGGCCGGGCCAGGTAGCGTCCCTGCATCTGCGCTATGCTGTGAACGTGGGGACGGATGGGTGTTCGGCATGGGGTTATCTGGTAAAAATTCCCCGGGGAGCCGCAGCGGCTGAGAAAAAAACAGCTCTGCTGGGGAAGCCGCCAAATCCTCTTTCGGTGAAGAATGCAACCCTAATAGAACCCACGGCAACCGGTCCACCCAATTTGCATCCGTAAGCAAAGCCCTGAGTGCTGCTTTCAGTGACCTATGGAAACGCTTGCATAGCCCATTGGCCTGTGGGTTGTACGCGGTCGTGTGATGAATTGAGACGCCCAGGCTCCGGGCCATTGTGGACCAGAGGTCGGAAACTGAGGGCCCCGATCGGATGTGATGTCCAAAGGGGTGCCAAAACGTGCCACCCATATTGTCAAAAAAGCGTGTGCCACATCTGTGGATGCGGTGGAAGCTAGCAAGACTGCTTCCGGCCATCGTGTGGTGCGGTCCACCACTGTCAGGAGATGCGTGAACCCCTGCGATGGCGGGAGGGGGCCCACGAGGTCCACGTGAATGTGGTCGAACCTCTTAGCCAGGATATGGAATGGCTCCAAGGGAGCCTTTGTGTGCCTGTGCACTTTGGCTTGTTGGCATGCTACGCAGGCTGCAGCTCACTCTTTCACCTGTTTGCGCAGGCTCAGCCAGACGAACTTCGCTCCCACCATTTTGACTGACACGCGCACTCCTGGGTGCACCAGGGAGTGAACTGACTCAAAAACGCGGCGGCGCCAAGCGCATGGGACCACTGGGCGCGGGCGTCCTGTGGAGACGTCACAGATTAGGGGGGCCCCCCGTCTTGCAGTACCCTGCTCTCCAGCCTTAACCCTGTTGGTCCAGACTGGAGCGCGCACACGTCCGCATCGCCGATCTGCTCCGCAGCCATGGCCGTGTAATCTATCCCTACGTAGACTGGGGCCACTAATGCGCACAAGAGACAGTCCGCCACCATGTTGAGTTGACCGGCCACATGCTGAATGTCGATCGTAAACTCCGAGATCGCGGCCAGCTGTCTCTGCTGCCAGCCCGACCATGGTTCTGAAACCTTGGCCATCACGTACGTTTGCGGCTTGTGGTCCACGAACGCAGTGAAGTTGCGCCCTTCCAGCCAGAACTGGAAGTGGCATATAGCCAGGTGGAGAGCCAGTAACTCTCTGTCGAACGCGCTGTATTTACGCTCACTGTCACGCAAAGACCTGTTAAAAAAGGCGAGCGGCTGCCAAGAACCGGTGATGCATTGCTCCACGATTGCCCCTATGGCCATGTCCGAGGCGTCGTGGTGAGCACTATCTGAGCTACCGGGTCCGGGTGCGCCAGTAGTGCGGTGTTTGCCAGGGCTGTTTTAACCTCAGAGAACGCCTGCTCCCGCTCAGGAGTCCAGTCGACTCTGTCCGCCGGTTTCCGTTTCTTGAGCGCAGCGTACAACGACTGCATGAGCTGGGCTGCGCGGGGGAGGAAACAGTTATAAAAGTTCACCATCCCCAAAAACTCCTGCAGTGCCCTGACCGTCTGAGGCCGGGGAAAATTCGCACTTTGTCCGGCAAGGGTATCGTTCCCTCTGGTGAGATGCGGTGTCCCAAAAAATCGATCCCCGTCACGCCGAACTGGCATTTTGCCGGCTTGTTATTAACCCGTGCTCCTCTAACCTCCAGAAAATGGTCCTGAGGTGGGTTATGTGTTCGTCCTCGGACGCGCTGGCCACCAGGATGTCATCCAGGTAGATGAACACAAACGGCAGATCGCGCAAGACTGCATCCATCATGCGTTGGAATGTCTGTGCCGTGCTTTTTAACCCGAAAGGCATGCATAAAAACTCAAACAGACCAAACGGGGTTATTACTGCCATTTTAGGTATGTCCTCCACGTGCACCGGGACCTGGTGGTACCCACGGACCAGGTCTATCTTAGAAATAATACGTGCCCCGGCGAGGTGAACAGAAAAATCCTGAATATGGGGATCGGGTAGCAGTCGTGCGCTGTGGCGTTATTTAATCTGCGGAAATCTCCGCAAGGTCGCCACGATCCCTCGGCCTTAGGGACCATATGTAATGGGGATGCCCATGGGCTGTTTGATCATCTGATGATGCCCAGTCTTTCCAAGTTGGCAAACTCCTCGCACGCTATGGCCAGTTTAGCTGTGTCCAGGCGCCGAGGTCATGCAAAAACAGGTGGCCCGGTGGTGGTAATAAAGTGCTCCACCCCGTGTTTAGTGATGGCCGCTGAAAACGTTGGGACCGTGAGTGCTGGGAACTTGGAGAGCAGTGTGTGGAATTTACCACATGGAGCTGTGACGTTGGCTAGCGTTGTTGGCCCGGTTCCTCGAGCTGTACAGGGGAGAGAATCAAAAGATATTGCATTAATCAGGCGTCTGCTAGCAACATCGACTAGTAGTCCGTGTGCACACAAGAAATCAGCGCCTAAGATTGGGAAACTGCATGCCGCTATGACGAATGTCCACTGGTACGTACAGCCGTGCAGGGATACAGTCAGTGTCCTCTCACCAAAAGTCTTAATGTCTGAACCGTTTGCGGCTGTCAGCTTGGGGCCGCTAGTTCCCGCTTGCCGGTCGGTGTAGGACGGCAGGATGAGGCTCTTTTGGGAGCCGGAGTCCACGAGGAACCATCTCCCCGAGCGTGAGTCTGTCACGTAGAGCAGCTTGCTTTCTTCACCGGCGGTCGCAGCCGCTACCGACTGCCAGTCCTGGCGTTTGCTGAATGCTTGAATTGGCACGGTGGCACGCATCGGCGTCGGTGTGCATCCTCTCCAAAACGGCGGTGGTAGGAGCAGAGTGTGTCTCTCTGGCGCTTCCTGGCCCCCGCTGCTGCTACCATTGCTGGCTCCTCGATTCCACTGGCCGTCTCGCTGGGTTCCGACGCCGCTGCATTCACTGTGAGGGCTCTGGTGGTGAGGATGATCCGATCTGCCTCCTGGGCTAGCGCGCAGTAGTCACACGCGGCCAGCAACGGTGAGTTGGCAAGGACCGCTCTGGCCACCGTTGGGAGGTTCTGGAGGAAAAGGTGGGCAAATAGAGAATGCCCGTCGTCCGTGCCCATCAACTCCAATATCTTCTCCATCAGTTCGACCGCCGACCCGTCACCTAACTCGGAGCGCGTCAGGAGCCTCTCCGCTCTCTCGCAGTCCGAGAGCGTGTAGCGCCGGGTCAGCGCGGTTTTGAGAGCCCCGTATTTGTCGTGGGCTGGGGGCTGTTGGAGCAGGCTCGCTACTTGCTGAGTCGTGCGAGCGTCCAGCGCTGCGACCACATAGTAATATCTGGTGTCATCTGCCGTTATTCCCCGGAGCGTGAACTGGGCCTCGGTGTGGAGGAACCAAGACTTTGGGTCGTGCAGCCAAAAGTCTGGTAGTTTTGACCGAAACGACGTGCGCATTGCTGGGGCTTCCCGTCCGGGTCATCTCCGGGGTGTTGGCCTCGTGTTCCATTATTCGTCAAGGGTCACCAGTGTGGAAAGAGGAATAACCAGGCCCAGCGTTCAGAGCAGATGAACTTTGCTCACTCTCTCACATCTTCCAGAATCAGAAAACATTAACCTCATGTAGCAGGGACTCTCTTTTATATCACAACACTCACACGTCCCTGCTACTCGAGGTCCTGCATTACAATTCATTCCCGCATGACAACTCCTTTTGTTCCCCAGCCCTTTAATCCCCATGCTCTTCCGTCAGAGGAAATTACTGCATCTCCATGTCTTTCAGTCTGAGATGAATACCACAGCATGGGTCCCCCAATGTATATTCTATGATTCTGTGGCGACTGGTGAAAATAAGGCACGGCGAACTGAGGTTTAAAAGTGGGTTTTATTCATCCGCCATCACAGAGCTCACTCCAGCACTTAGCGTACTGGAGCGAGCCCTCAGGCTCTCGTCAGCAGACAGGCAATGCGTGTAGTCAGATGAGCTGTAAGAGAGGAAGCAAGCGATATACAGTTGCTTATATACCCAGCTACAGACAATACATGCACAGCAGTAAGCATGGACATTTGCATTTGAGATTCACACATATCAATAGGAGAATTACTGGCGCCGGAATTCCTCTCTGCTCCGGAGCTGTAGGACAAAAGAGGTTACAAGGCACATCTACATATTGATATCAGTCCCTACATCTCATTGTTCTGCTAATTGCTCCAGCTGAGCGCTCTGCTTGTCCGTAGGCTGTGGGGGTCACCCACACACTCCCCCCCCCCAGAGGGCTCAGCGGGGGTCTGAGGCCTCGATCGTCCGGATTTGGTAACGAGCTGCGGGGAAAGCTCTGTGCAGGCGGAGGTGGAGGGAGGGGAGGTGGAGGGAGGGGGGGTGGGGGTAGCAAGTGCCGGCCCGGGACAGCGAAGTTGTCTGGGCCGCACAAAAATTGCATGTGGATCTGCGATGTTGAGGGGCTGTCCCGTTGAACGTGGCTGAGATCCACAGCGGCTGTGAGAAGAAAAATTTGTCTCTGACTCCTCTCGCGGCCATGAAGAAAAAAAAGGAGCTGCAGCTGTGAGGGACTTGGCGTGTTGGCTTTAGGTGCGCGCGCAGCCCTAAAGCCCTCGGGGACAGCTGACGGCTGGATTCCCATTGTGCGCCGTGGCTGAGACCCATACAAAATCCTGTGTGCGGGCTGCGTGTGTGCTTCAGGTGTGTGAGCAGCCCTAAAGGTTCCGATGTGCAGCGGCGGAGGACGATGGCGGTCTGTGGAGCTGTTATTGTCCCGTGCGTGGTGCGCTGTCCTCGTAACCCCCCGGTGTGCGTGCGGGGTTCGGTGCATGGCAGGTCCTCTGTAGAGGCGAGTCAGGGTCAGGGAGCTTGCTGGAGATCAGCGTCGTCGGCGCCGATGGTCATCCCTGTTCAGGCTGTTGCTGTCGTTCGCTCGTGCCGGGTCATGGTGCGTTCAGGTCCACGCGCTGCGTTCTCCGTCGGCCCTGGAGGTCGCCGTCATGGAGAGAGGATGAGGTGCGTGCGCGCTCGTGTAGATGCGGAGGAATGGTGAGAGGGAGTAGATGCTCTTTGTCCCTCGGCCGGTCCCAGCGTGGATGTCCCGATCTCAGGCGAGGGGCACACCATGACGCTTTCTGCAGCCTTCCCGGTTGTGGATGATCTCCGGAGAGTTCGCCTGGTGGTGGCTCTGCGTCGAGGTCTCCCTGTAGCAGAAGGGAGGGCAGTCCGTTTGCGTCAGGCTGCTGCGTTCACTTGTTGTCGGAATCACCGCCGGGGGCTGCGTTCGTTCGTCATCAGGCGTGTTCTTTCTTTCGGGGGTCACCAGTGTGGCGACTGGTGAAAATAAGGCACAGTGAACTGAGGTTTAAAAGTGGGTTTTATTCATCCACCATCACAGAACTCACTCCAGCACTTAGCGTACTGGAGCGAGCCCTCAGGCTCTCGTCAGCAGACAGGCAATGCGTGTAGTCAGATGAGCAGTAAGTGAGGGAGCAAGCGATATACAGTTGCTTATATACCCCGCTACAGACAATACATGCACAGCAGTAAGCATGGACATTTGCATTTGAGATTCACACATATCAATAGGAGGATTACTGGTGCCGGAATTCCTCTCTGCTCCGGAGCTGTAGGACAAAAGAGGTTACAAGGCACATCTACATATTGATATCAGTCCCTACATCTCATTGTTCTGCTAATTGCCCCAGCTGAGCGCTCTGCTTGTCCGTAGGCTGTGGGGGTCACCCACAATTCCATCATTGAGAAAGGAGAACATCTCTTTTTTTAACCTGTAATTTCACTAAGTTTCTGGAAAACTTCACAGTTCTGGATAACACCTAACAAACTTCTCCAACTTTACTGGCTCATATAAGATTTGACCTTCAAATGCAAAAATAAAGAATGAATAATCATTTAGAAAAGTTTTTCACACATAAATGAAGTTGCTTTAAAAGGAACTCCGATTATATTGGCATGTTAGCTCTATATGCTTTATTTTTATGTTAGTAACATAACTATAATATAATTTTTTTGAAAATAATTCCCAGTTTTATATATTTTTAAAAAACTTTATTACGATGTAAATCGCCATTTTTGTTTACGTCGCAATGCATTCTGGGTAGTGACGTAGAAAGGTTGCAGCCATTTTTTCTGTCTTATACAAGCCAAGAAGCGAAGCTACTAACTACTGCCATTTGTCAGTGAAAATGCCACATTGCGCGGCTTTTGGATGTAATTTCCAATCAAAGGGAAATAAAGAGAGTGGGGTAAGCCTCCATAGCTTTCCTAAAGAGGGAAAGTTGAGGAAAAAGTGGGGCAGCAGCGGCTCAGGAGGTAGAGCAGGTCGTCTAATAACCCGATGGTTGGCGGTTCGCATCACGCTCTCCCCAGATATCCTGCCGTTGTGTCCCTGGGCAAGACACTTCACCCGCATTGCCTCCAGTGCCCATAACACTGGGTATGAATGTGTAAAAATGTTTAAATGTTCGGTGGAGGCCATTGGTGCTGATTGGCAGCCACATTTCCGTCACTCTGAGTGTCTGTGATCACGCACTACAGCGCACGCTTGATAAAGCTGACATATATATTAATCACGCTATGATAAAGCATGATATCGCTCAAAGCGCGTGCATGAGACATGTCTGTGATCACGCGCTATAGCGCACGCCTGATAAAGCTGACATATATATTAATCACGCTGTGATAAAGCACGATATCGCTCCAGCGTGTGGCACCGGGATTCCTCTTTGTTCCTGAGGTGCAGGACAGAAGAGGATATGAGGCGCATCTGCATAGTGATCAGTCCATACCTCTCACGCTGAGCGCTCTGCCAGCCCCGTACGCTGTGGGGGTCACACACGAGGTGTTCCTCCACACTCTCAATAATTTTTTTTCCCGTATATTTTTCTTTTTGGCGTACAGAAATGGCAATACGCCCATATTTGCTAAAATTGCATTTTCCCCGTATTAAAATACGGCGAAACCGTATCTCTTGACAGGTATGCCGTGACAAAATTCGAACTGTGATTCGCTTGTGCGTGCGCAAGCGAATCACGCGCTATAGTGCATGCCTGATAATAGTAGTAGTAGATTAGTTTATTTGACAGGGACAGTGCAATAAACATAGACAATTAATCAAAGACAATTAATCTGATGTGTTGCACATAGAGTGTATAGCTATTAGCTAATTTGCAACTCTTGTCCCTGGATGGGCTTTAGAAAAAAGAATCAAGATAAAAAATATACACAATAATCACATACATCAATGCAGAAAAATTATAAATACACAATTATAAATATTATATTATAAATACACAAATATAACAGCCTGACTCACATTTAACATAAATATTATAAATATTATAAATACACAAATATAACAGCCTGACTCACATTTAACACATATAACATAACTCACATTTGCCTATTTCAGGCCTTCCTCCCTCCGTCACTCACTATAAACAAACACATTTATTCCTTCCCTTCATTCACTCTCACTTTGCAGACAATTAATTCATACATGAGTACATTCTTGTTTATTTTTCAGCCAGTTTTTAACATTTTTAGTGAATGTTTTAAAGTCCGTTATTATTTTAATTTCATTTGGCATTGTGTTCCAGATGTGACTGCCCTTTATAGAGAAAGCTGTTTGTCCAAATGTGGTTCTGCGGTGGAATATTTTACAGTTATTGTTAACAGAACTCCTGGTGGCTCTGCTGCTGTCCTGTCTTTGGACGAAACCAGCAAGTGGCTCGGGTGCTGATTTATGGAAACATTTGAACGTTAATTTCAGAAGACAGAGGTCAATGAAGCTCTCAAAACTCAATAGGTTGTATTTTTTTAAAACATTACAGTGATGCCACCTAATGGGCTTTTTGTCCAAGATTTTTAGGGTTTGATTATATAATGAACCTATATGTCTTATTGTGGAAGGGGCTGCTTGAGCCCAGACTGTCAAACAGTATGATATATGAGAAAAAACCATAGAATGCATATACAGTGCAGCTGCTTCGTAAGGTATGTAATATCTAATTAATTTAAAGCAGTTCAGATTTTTTTTTACTGTTTTTGAAATTTTCTTTATATGAAGATTAAATTTGAGTTGAGGATCTAGTACAATGCCAAGGTATTTGAATTCTGTAGCTAAACTGATGTCATGATCATGTATATTAACTTTAAAATGTTGCAGGTTACATTTTTTGATTGAAAAGCACATTGAGACTGTTTTCTGAAGGTTCAGCAATAGATGGTTCTTGAGGAGCCACTCTTGGACATCAACCATACTTGTAGACAGTACATCTGCAGCCTGTGCTGGAGTCTTGGCAGCTGTGTAAATAACTGCATCATCTGCATAAAGTTGGCATGTTGCAGCTGAGCAGTGTAACGGCAAGTCATTAATAAAAATGCTGAAAAGTAAAGGACCAAGAATGGACCCTTGTGGGATACCCATGCGGTTGTTTAAAAATGAGGATTTATCCTGGTGAACTTTTACACACTGTTCTCTATTCTGGAGATAAGATGCAAACCATTCTAATGTATTTGGGGAGAAGTTAAAAGATACCATTTTGGATAAAAGCAAACTGTGGTTTACAGTATCGAAAGCCTTTTTGAGATCTAGAAAAACAGCTCCTACCACATTACCCCTGTCCAAGGACTGTTTGACGTTTTCAATAAGGCAACAATTTGCTGTTTCTGTTGAGTATCCTGGTCTAAAACCAAATTGATGTGGATGAAGAAGTTGACTGTCTTGTAAGTAGTCTATCAGCTGTGTAGCTACAACTTTTTCAAGAACCTTAGATAGGACTGGTAAGATAGAGATTGGGCGGTAATTGCATATATCGTCTTTACTGCCTGATTTATGAACTGGTATGACGACAGCTTTTTTCCAGCCAGATGGAAATGTACTAGACCTAATGGAGAGATTAATGAGATGAGTCAGTGGTTTGATTAATATTTTGCTGTGCATTTTGAGAAAGGAGGTGCTCATATTGTAGATATCATTAGTTTTTGAGTTTGACAGTGTTTTAACAACGCCAGCAATTAACTTCTCATTTACCTCATCGATGTGAAAAGTATCTGTTGGAAGTATGGAATTTGTGTTGTTGAGCACATTTGGCAGCACAAAAATTTTTGTTAAGTCTTCCACAGAGCCCACAAAGTGTGAATTAAATTCATTTGCCAAAGTAGCCTTGTCACTGACGGTCTTGCCATTGATTCTAAGTTCCTTTACCCCCTTCTGATCGTTTTTTTTATTAGTTAAGTTATTTAAATGCCTCCATAGGGAACTGTTGTTACCCTTTGCATGATCTATCAGTTTATTGTAATAAGATATTTTTGATTTTCGCAGCTCATGTACCACTTTATTTCTTAAACTTTTGTACACAAGGTGATCATTTTGTAGTTTGGAGGTTAGTGATGTTTTCAGTGCATAGTCTCGCCTCTTCATAAGTTTTCTTATTTCATTATTTAACCATGGTAGGCTAATCTTCTGTTGTCTACTTTTAATTTGCTTTGAAAATTTTTCTATAGACTTTGTGATTGTTGCAGTTATAAAATTACAACAATCATCTACTTCACATGTTGACATGAGCTGCTCCCAATTTTGATTCTCTAAGTAATGTTCAAACTCCTCATTTTTTGATTTGGGGATAATAAAATTTGATTTGTCAATATCGACTCCCCCAAAATACTGTAGTCGCTTTTTAGTAAGTTTCCTGACAGCAAGAACCATGTTATGATCTGAGAGACCAGTTACAAGATTATAGGTTCTGGTTATTCGTTCTGGTTTATTAGTAAATACCATGTCAATAAGTGTTCTGGATTGTTTGGTTATCCTGGTGGGTCCTTTGATGATTTGCTGGTAATTAAATTTAGTCATGAGGCTTTTCAGTTTTTGTTTGTCTTTTTTATCAGACCAGTTGATATTAAAGTCACCATGAATTATTGTTTCTCTGTTCTTCTCAAGTTGTTTAACCAGATCACTTAATTCATTATAAAAGGAAGAGTTGTGTGACGGTGGGTTGTACACTACTGCAATGTTGAAATTCATTACCGGAGAGAGACATACATTAACAGCTAAACATTCAAGTGAAGTATTCAAATCAACCAGTTGACATTTATATTTCTCTTTGATGTAAATTAAAACACCTCCTCCCCTCCCTACCTGCCTGTCTTTTCTAAAACACTGGTAGCCCACAATATCGATCATATTAGTGTCTATGTTACTGTGTAGCCAGCTTTCTGAGAGACAAAGGTAGTCCAGATTTGAGTCCAACAGCAACACCGAAATCTCATCTCTTTTGGGGATTATGCTCCGTATGTTTAAACGACCGCCGAGGATCCCCTTTGGTTTAGCCTTGGTGTCCCAAAGAACCCGTGCATGATTAACAGTTTGGAAAAATAAATGTTGTTTTTGCTTTTGTACAGCTCGGTTTTGTGCTAACCCAGTGGTCTGCTGTTTAATAGTGGCAGGTCCAGGGTTAAGGTGAATATCTCCTGCCAGAAGTAGCAGAACTAACAGAACTTTAATTGTATATCCTCTTCCATATTGTGATTTTTGCTTAACAGCCATGTTTGCCTTAATTTGGAAGTTTTTGCTCAGGCCTTTTAAAGACCACATAGAGTGTAGGGTGAGATGTCCAAGCCCAAATCCATACAGATAAAACTTTTTAACTTCACCTTTGGTTGAGTTTGTCGGAAAATCCTTCTTGTTGCAGGTCCAGACACACAAAGACAAAACGAAGAGGAAGTAGAGAAGTAGAGAAGGCTTATTAGTGGTGCCCATCAGCCCACTTTTTAATCCGGTGGCAGCCATCTTCGGTCTTTCTTGGAAAGAAGGAAAAAGAAAATCTGTGGATAGTAAAATAAATTCTGCTTATATCGCCAGAATCTGATCCGATCGCCCTCGAATCCAGCTGGGCCTCAGCTAGCCAACTAGCCCCTTCCGTTGCTGGTCTCGTTGCTCATAGTCGCCGTAACTGGTCTCCCATCCCGCTCCTCCAACCGAGTCTCGTCACACACCGCCGCTGCCACCGAGCTCCGCTGAGGTCACGGTAAGTCCTCCGCTAGGCACCGCCACCTACCGTCGTCTGCCTGGGTGAAATCTCTGCTGAGCCCCGTCAACAAATAGCCGCTTGCCTGGTAGTATCTCCGCTGGGCCTCGCAGCTGGGCTTCGATTTAGGCTGGTGTAAGGTGGAATGACTGGCGCCAGCATTAAGCTAACTAGCGTTAGCTTAGCAATCGCTTCGGGTAGTCTCGTCGCACACCGCCGCTGCAGTCATGGTAAGTCCTCCGCTGGGCACCGCCGCCTACCGCCGTCTGCCTGGGTGAAATCTCTGCTGAGCCCCGTCAACAAATAGCCGCCTGCCTGGTAGTATCTCCGCTGGGCCTCGCAGCTGGGCTTTGATTCAGGCTGGTGTTAGGTGGAATGGCTGGCGCCAGCATTAAGCTAACTAGCGTTAGCTTAGCAATCGCTTCAGGTAGGGCACATCAGTGAATCACAAGGAAGCGCTGGAATCGCTGGTCAGTTTACTCACAGTGGCCGGATAAAAGCTGACATATATAGCTATATATAAAGCTGACATATATATTAATCACGCTGTGATAAAGCACAATATCGCTCAGAGTGTGCGCTTTGCGCACGCTCAAGCGAATCACGGTTCGAATTTTGTCACGGCATACCTGTCAAGTGATACGGTTCTTGGCTTGTATAAGACAGAAAAAACGGCTGTAACCATTCTACGTCACTACCCAGAATGCATTGCGACATAAACAAAAATCATAATAAAGTTTTTTAAAAATATATAAAACTGGGAATTATTTTCAAAAAAATTATATTATAGTTATGTTACTAACATAAAAATAAAGCATATAGAGCTAACATGCCAATATAATCGGAGTTCCTTTTAAAATTAGTCCAATTGTTGATGCTGTCTTGCTAGTAACAAAATAAAGCTGTATCCACCTTATTCCTAGGCCCGATGATGCCTTGCGTGAATTAGGCTGCGTGTCCACCAAACGCGCTTTTTGTCGCCCGACCACCCTGAGCATTTTTTTTTTCAGTGTCTGTGCATGGCGCTCTGGGAAAAAAAAAAAAAGTCTGTGCTCTATATCCCAGCAACAGATAGTCACTCTCAGCTCAGCACTTCCACTTTTCCTATTGTCAGACTTTCTACTGATTTTTTAATAGCAGTCTCTAAATAACAATGGACAGGAAACGTTTTCTAGCAGCTCTGGATGTGAAATATGATGACACAGAAAGCAGGAGTCTGAGTACAGACTAGTACCGGTGTCCTATGTCCCGCTCACACAGCAGTTCTGATTGGCTGCTTAACGTTTGACATTGACGAGCTCAGCTGCAGTCTCTGAAAAGTTGAACTTTTTTCAACTCTGAGCGCCCTGAGCACCGCTACAAAAAACAGCCACCGCCGAGAGTGTTTCAGCACCGAGGGCACTCAGCGCTGTAAACACTGGACTACATAGAGAATGAAAGGAAAATAGCCGCCCAGAGCGGAAAAACCGCGTTTGGTGGACACGCAGCCTTATGGTAGCAACTTCTGGTACTAGTTTAGAAAATATGGTTGTCACTGAAACGGGACACTTTTCCTTTTTAAAAAACAATGCCTTCGGCATCAGAAATGCAGGAACCTGGCCTTTTGCACCTCAAAAACAGTAATATAATCATACCACTTTCCACGACTACCTAGGGATAGGAAGATGACCTTAAAAAGTGACCTGGCAGACTGTAGTTCCATTTGTTAGCACCGCTGCTAATATGCTAACGCTGTAAACAAATAAAAGCTCTGAGATATGTGACCCATGCTGACAAAATGAGTCACTTTGAGGAAATTATCAAAACAGGTAACATTTTTCCATATTCTGCATTGAAATACCTTCAAAATGATATTTATTTCGTAGCAAGTGCGCAAAAACGGACCCGGAAAAAAATGATTTATTTATATTTTGGCAAGGTTTAAAACTCGCGTTCAGTCGGTCGGGAGTTACGTCTTCTGCCAAAACATATGTATTTTTACAAAGTACGATTTCTAAGCTTTACAATGATACCAGGCACTCATGGGTTTTTTTCCAGGACTTGCCGCTAGCAAACAAAGAAAGAGTCATGATTTATGACTTCTCGTGCCCGTAGCTCGTAATGACACGGTGCATATTACGACTCATTTTGCCAGCACGGGTGACATATACAGTCGTTAAAAAATTAGGATATAATTTGTATAAGCCTGTGTGTTTTTTAACATATTTGGACATAGGGATATTTAATATCAGTGTTTAAAATACTGGGAGATTCGTGTAATGCAACTAAACAATTAAAAATGAATTAAAGACTTTTTTCAAATTTTCTGTAAAATATAATTCGAAACAAATAGTGAGAAATAAAGTAGGACATACCCCATCTTTTTTAGGACACCCCCACATTCATTCCCACTTAAAATGGTCGGCTGCAAATTTGTTAAAGTATGTTGGACATAATCAGATTTACCTCAGAGCAGACGTAGAATCTAGTCAGAGCCACAAAGAAGCCTCCATTTATACAGTCTATGGCACAACCATGAACACCAGTAACAAGTATCAGAACTACACCAAAACATTCAAAAAATACAAAAAATACAAGTGCTGAAAATAGCTGCCACTTGAGTGCAAAACACATATGTGGACTATACATTAAAATGAATTTGAAAAACTTTTAAAAACACTATTTTAAATGTCCCTGCTATTCCACTCTTGCTGACTGATTTAACACTACTGCAGCCAAAACCAAAAGTCCTGCCCATAATCGTTCCTGCAGCAGCACCCCCAGGAATAAGGTGGATAAACCCTGGTGAAAAAAAAATATATTAAGTGTATTATTACTATATTCTTTTTTTCAAAATTACAAGTTAAATATATTAGAATATACTTGTACTTTCTAGGAATCGCTTTCAAGTATAACGTAAATATATTTATGTAACTGTACTTAAAACATACTTTGTAATAAGTATTTTTTTAATACACTATACCGAAATATGTTTTTCCAAAAATATATTTCAAATAAAATATATATATCTAATTGGAAATATACTTCTACTCAAATATTTCATTATACATTTAAAGTATGTTTTATGCATACTTTGAGTATATATTTTTATATAATACAATAAATATATTAAAGTAATATTTAGCTAAAATTGTATTTTGTTGCATACTTTCAATACATTTAATACATTACACTATTCTTTGACTTATTTCAAAGTACATAAGTGAGTATTTACAGTTTTAATTGCATGTATGAACATAAATGAAAATGTATTAATCAGTACATATTTTTGGTACGCTTAAAACACTAAACATTTTTCAAAAATATACAAATAATTACAATGTATAATTGAAACAGATTAATATTTTATTTTTAAGATACTTCAATCTCGTTCAATATTGTTTGGAAGGGGGACAACAAAGAACTTGTTAAGACAACTTAACATTACACATTTACGCTTTAGTGACAGGGGGTCCACAGCAAATACATTATTGGTCTTTGACACTTCAGTAATAAACGTAGAATGTATCTTTAACTGTGCATCTTGCCAAAAAATGGTTTTAGTGCTCTTCAGCTCTTTCACCAACACACATATGCCACCATTCACAAGACAGACATTAGAAAAATCAATAAGTGTTGATATTTCACAAAATCGTCCATCACTTAACTGTACAACAGAGTTAGTTCTCTTTTTCAGAGTTGTGTTATTGTAAGAATGATAAATAACCCCGTTACAGGGGAAACGATCATAACACAAACCAGTATTCATCACAATGCCAGTGTAAAGTTGTAAAGCTTTTCTTTGCAATACAGACATGTCACGTTTTTTGGGGCATCCAAGTCCTCTGACACCACGTTGAAAATCACTGGACTTAACTGAAGAAGAGATGCCTTGGAGTTTGTCAAAAAAGTCTTTAACATTGTCACTAGCATTTTTCATCACAGATTTTGCCTTGTTTGAAAGTCCTCTCCACCTGAGGAATTGTTTTACCATCCGAATCGGAACATGAGTTGTGCCACTGAAAAATGTCAGTAATGTCCCATTAAAAGATTCAAACGGAAAGGTAGATGTTGCCCACAAAGGCCCCCAGCTGCGAACACTTGCTCCCAAATGCATCAACAAATGAACATTGTATGATGTATTGACAGCACCATAAAGTCTTTGAAATTCAAACACAAATTTACGCAAAGCTTTTTCTGCAACATCAATATGCTTCACTGAGATGGTATCCTGAAGAAGTGTGTGGATTGCAAAAACAAGCAAAAATAGATGATTAAGGTACTTCTTCTTTAAAATATTGTTAAGTACAGGCAAAGCATAAAAAAGTAAAAATGCTCTCCATTCTGATGCTTTCCAGAACTTTCTTTCATTTATTGATCTCGGTGCTCGTGTGACCTCCACTGGTGGCCTGATTTCAAGAAGCTCCTTGTCCACATCTCTGACCTTTGAACCAATGTACCATTCTTGATTATGGTGTTTACTGTCAAACCATAAAGATGTGATCTGCCTGGTAACACCCAGACAGACACTGTGTTGATAATCTGGAATGAAGGAGGTCACCATGTTCATGCTCTGTAGCTCCATCAGTGGTGTTGGTCCTTTTACACCAAACACAGGCTCAGCACTCGTTCCTTGCATGGCATGCTCAAAATGGCTTTCAGCAGTACGTAAAGCTGGTTCTGGTGTCTTCCACAAATAAGGACCACCTCCAGGGTGGAGGCAAAAGTCACAGCCATATTTCCCATTAAATTGTTTGGTGTTTTTCAGAAGAGGTCTGGCTACTGAATCCGCAGAACAAATTAAAGCATGCACTTTACTTTTATGTTGAACATTGTCACTGTCCTTCCAAGTAACTCCAACTTCTTCGAGACCTTTAAGTTCAGATACAAAAGCAGTTAAATAAGTCACCATGTTTGGTTTGCTCTTTCCAAACCATAGGCATGGTACAATGATGTTTTGTTGCCTATCTTTAGGTGATAGTTCAATAATCTGACACTGGATCGGCCAAGCCTGAACATTGTTACTTTTAAAAACAGGTATGCCGTCACAATTCCACAACAGTGACACGTCATCTGGTCCAAATCTTCCACTTGTTTTTAGTCTCTTGTATTCATCTGCACACTGTATATCTGATATTATTCCATCAGTTGGTTTCATTGCTTGTAATTTGCATCTTTCAAGAACTTGCACAATTTGGTTTGACGTGTTCATTACAAGAAAAAAAGAACCTTTAGTAATGTTCTTGTCCAGGTCAATTTCAGCTTGGCATGAAGAACACATTTCTGGTGCATTTTCTCTAGGTCCCAAGTAACTCTCACAGTCAGTGCAGTAAAAATGTGGCTGGTACTCTCCAAACTCACCATAAGCTTTATGGAACATGAATGAGGTTGCTGGTACCAGTCCAGGTATATGTTGATTAAAAAGTGTCAGAAGATCCTGAAGAGCAACTCCACTCAAATTGTGCCGAAGTGTGTAAGCCATGATCAGGAAAAGGCTCTCTCCTTTTGTAAGAAGAGCTCCCTGATACACAAGGTCATCTCTTTGCTGAACTGGACAAAAAAAATAATTAAAATATGTTCATAACACACCAAAGTTTATTTTCATATTGTTTATTAATTTGGCGTTACCTCCATTAATCTAGGTCAGGGGTGCTCACACTTTTTCAGCATGCGAGCTACTTATAAAACAACCAAGTCAAAATGATCTACCCACTACAAAAATGCAAAACATATAATTATTTTCAAATGTATTAAGGATTCTTTGTATGTACAATGTATGTTGATGTACCTTGCATAACTGAATAAGCCATTATTGCACAACACACATAATAAATAACTATTAACATTTTTTGTAATTACCTGAGTTTACTTTGATGACTTGCACTGAATTGAATCAGCCAGGGATGCATAGTCCGGACAATAGCTGCTGACAGCCAGCCTCAAGCACAACAGTCCGAAAATGCCGCTCCACATTTCCCTTCTTTGGTATTGCAATGGTAGACTGGCAGATGAGGCAAACGCACTTCGAAAATGACATCGTGAAAAAAAAGTCCACCTCCCATTCCGTATGAAAGTGATATGTTTTTGCCTTCTTACTTGGTCCAGCTTTCTCACTCATTTTGATCACCATATGTTTTAGCAAGGGCTTAAAATCTGAGGTAATTCACTGACTAGCTTGTAAGTTTTGCTGCGCTTAGCGCCGTTGTTTATGCATGAGCGGTGACCTAAAGGTCAAAATTCAATTGTCATCTGAATGGTTGCCCTGTATGTCAATCAAGTGACGGGATGTTTGATAGGCTGACAAATATTTTTTTTAATGTCACGCTGCGATCGACCAGTACTACCTCCGCGATCGACCAGTAGATCGCGATCGATGTAATGAGCATCCCTGATCTAGGTGATTGTTCAAGGCTTTCATGATGTCCAGAATGTTCATATTCCATCCCTTCTTGAACTCCATCTGTTGTGTTTTGCAAATGCTCATGATCATTTTCATGTTCTTCACTGTCTGGTTCACTTTCCTCATCTTCCCTTTCTGGGTTTTGTCCATAGTCATCTTCTGTGCGGCTATCTATGCATCCTTGTATTAAGACGTTCTCAGATTCTGGGTGTCTGTGATTCTGTGTACTTGACATGAAATCCTCCTCTTGTTGTTGGTTTTGAATGTTGCACGCTTTATTCTGAAACACATTTTATTGTGTAGTAAAATTAGGCACAAAACAGAGTAATTATTATTATTATTAATTTGCTTACCTCTCTTAGCAACTTTCTTCTGTATGTGGATGTCCTAGGCAATGCAGATTGTTGAATCAAATATTTCTTATAATGTGATTTTCTTTTGACCTGCCAATAAATCAAAGTTAATTAGCAAATATAGCATAAACATTATGGTAAATTGATGTTTTAGACTAACTTTTATCATTCAACAAATAATCATATAAAAGCGATTTTATGTAAAGTGCATATCCATCCTGACCCTGACCGAGACCCAGGTGAGGACGGAGCTGAGGAAGATCAAAGCGAGGAAGGCGCCGGGACCGGACGGCATCAGCGCAAAGCTCCTCAAGTCCTGTGCAGACCAGCTGTGTGGGATTGTGACGTATATCTTCAACATGAGCCTGAAACTGGGGAGGGTACCGCAGCTGTGGAAAACATCTTGTGTGGTACCTGTACCAAAAACTTCCCACCCCAAAGACCTGAACAGCTACAGACCGGTGGCCTTGACGTCCCACTTGATGAAGACCCTGGAGAGACTGCTCCTTGCTCACCTCCGCCCCCTGGTGGAACCAGCGATGGATCCACTCCAGTTCGCCTACCAGCATGGCATTGGGGTGGAGGATGCGGTGATCTTCCTCCTTCACCGTTCTCTGTCCCACCTGGAGAAGCCCGGGAATATGGTGAGGATCATGTTCTTTGACTTCTCCAGTGCTTTCAACACCATCCAACCGATGATCCTGAAGGACAAGCTGCTGCGAGCAGGGGTGGACCAGCACCTGTCATCATGGATCCTGGACTACCTCACGAACCGGCCTCAGTTTGTAAGAACCCGGGACTGTGTGTCCGACACGATCATCAGTAGCACGGGGGCCCCCCAGGGAACGGTGCTGGCTCCCTTCCTGTTCACTCTTTATACTGCGGACTTCTCACACAACACAACACACTGCCATCTACAGAAGTTCTCTGATGACTCTGCGATCGTTGGCCTCATCTCCAATGGAGATGAAGCTGAGTACAGAGGGCTTATCCAGGACTTCGTGGACTGGTGCCATCGGAACTGCCTCCAGATCAACGCGAGGAAAACTAAGGAGCTGGTGGTGGACTGCCGCAGGCATGGGCAGCCCCTCACAGCACCAGTAAATATACAGGGAACAGACATCGAGATGGTGACATCCTATAAGTACCTGGGTGTTCATCTGAACAATAAACTAGACTGGTCACACAATACTGACGCACTCTACAAGAAGGGACAGCGCAGGCTGTTCCTGCTGAGGAGACTCAGGTCTTTTGGTGTACAAGGGGCGCTGCTGAAGTCATTCTATGACACGGTGGTGGCATCAGCCATCACTTTTGGAGTCGTCTGCTGGGGCAGTGGCATTACTGCAGCCGATAGGAAGAGACTGAACAAACTGATTAAGAAAGCTAGCTCTGTCCTGGGGCAGTGCCTTGATCCGATGGAGGAGATAGGAGAGAGAAGGACGGTGGCTAAACTGTCATCTCTGCTGGAGTCCGAGTTCCACCCTATGCAGGACATACTGGATGCACTGAGGAGCTCATTTAGCAGCAGACTACATCATCCCAGGTGCACAACCGAGAGGTTTCGTAGGTCCTTCCTACCAACGGCTGTCAGACTGTACAACCTAAGCAGGGCTGCTCGCAGAGATAGCAAAAAGACGTAACAAACTAATAGTTTTTTGAATGCAAAAGATGCAATAGACTTACACAATGGTCCCCTCCGGCATACAACTAGGAACATACCGGTCGCTATGGAGGGTGAGAATATGTATGGGCACATAATCATACCATGTAGGATAACTAAGTAGACGGTTATGCTGTTTCATCCCATCTAGCAACAATGCTCTGCACTGTGTGTGTTTATATATTTACATATTTATTCCATCTAGCTACAATGCTCCGCACTGTGTTTTTTATATATCTACATATTATTCCATCTAGCTACATTGCTCCGCACTGTGTGTGTTTATATACTTGCATATTTATTCCACCTAGCTGCAATGCTCCGTACTGTGGGTGTTTATATATTTACATATTTATTCCATCTAGCTACAATGCTCTGCACTGTGTGTTCACACTGGCTTTTCCCTGCACTGTGTGTTCATATACTCATATATTTATTCCATCCAGCTACAATGCTCTGCACTGTGTGTCTGTGTGTGTGTGTGTATATATTTATTTTATAGTAATATGTACATATGTATATTAGCCGCTCTTGCTTGCTTGTTTTTTTCTTGCCTTCTGATTGTTGCTCTGAGTGTTGCTATCCCTGTGCTGTTGCAATCCTGGAATTTCCCCGTTGTGGGACTAATAAAGGCTTATCTTATCTTATCTTATCTTATCTTATGACAACGTTTAATATTTCTGTTGGTAGGATTAGACCTGTGGTAAGGTAAAAATCAGTTTCTTATCTTTAAAATATAATTTTATGAAGAAAACTGTGACTGGAAGTTAAAATCTCTGGTTAAAACAATGGAAATATGTCCTTAGCAACGAGAAGTGATGACATAGGAGGAGGCTAACTCAGTAAACAGCAGTTGGAGTGCTCAGTTGAGCTCGTTTTAGCAGCTATTTATTAGTTACATTTCTACTTTTATTTTATTATCTCAGCTACTGTGTTCTAATTAGAATATTTTTGTTTATATTTTTTCTTTTACATCAGGGTTTTTTGTTAACAGTAACAATGTATTCCTTTCCTGTGTCATTTTCAGAGCTTTTTGAACAATACTCAAGTATTTTTTTTTTCACTTAAAAATTGTCTTTTATTGCCATATGCATGTAAAAAAAAAAAAAAGGAAGGGGAATCTTGTAATGTAATAGCTTTATCTACGTTTTGTGAAATTAGGTGTCTAATATGTCATATGCAGTTTAGGTATACCATGGTACAATTGCTGCGTTCCACTTGTCCTCCGAGCAGTACATTTCAACTGGAACGCGCACTAACCTTGTAATTCCGACCTGGAAACTCGGGGCAGATTTACCTCAACTGAGTTAGGGAAAAAAAAACATGGCGGCGCCTTGTAGTGGAAGTGAATAAAAACACCCAACTACAATATATCTACATTTCTGGTGCTCTTAACCCTTTAGTTTACCTCTGCTATCCACCCGATGTCGGTCTTTAAGCTCCTGTACAGCGGTTGAGCCGCTGCCGTTATGAAATGGATTGTTTTCTGTGTGATGCTAACGTTGCTAACGTCCATTGCGGGCTAACGTCAACAAGAGCAAACTGCGCTCTGTAACTGACCAGTAACGCCATTTATTAGAACATAAAATGTAATATGTAAGGATTTTCTCTACATGAGAATTATGAAACATCCAGCACAACAAATACATTTCTGCTATTGAAATGACAAAAGTACATGCACACTGCGGCGAAGGACAAAATAAGGCAGCGAAGTGAGGTTTTTAAGTAGGTTTATTGTCATACTGCCATCACGGAGCTCGCTCCATGAGCGAGCCCGGAGGCTCTCCAGCAAAGTGTGCAGATGAGCAGTAGTCCGAGTGAGAGAGAGAATAATGCAGCTTATATACCCAACTACAGACAATACATGAAAGGCATTCACAGCAGTAGGTATGGGCATTTGCATTTGAGAGACACACATAACAATAAGGAGATTGCTGGCCGTAATTCGCCTCAGCTCCGGAACTGCAGGACAAAAGAGGTTACAAGGCACATCTGCATATTGTTATCAGTGTATAGACACAGTAAGGGCAGGAAGCATGAACACAATGCATGAATGGCACATTAACATCACAGTGCTGAGCCGGAAAAAGCCAGAAGAAGCGGGGCTGCCTGTAGACATTAATACACACATTTCACTGTTCTGTTAATTGCTCTAGCCGAGCGCTGTGCCTGACCCAGTCTGTTGTGGGGGTTACACCACACGCTCCCCCCCAGAGGGCTCGGCAGGCGGCCGAGGCCTCGATAGTCCGGCTTTGGCAGCGAGCAGGGAAAGCTCTGTGCAGGCGGAGGTGGAGGGGGGTGGGGGGTAGTAAATGCCGGCCGGGGACGGTGAAATCGTCTGAGCTGCGTAAAAATTGCTTGTGGGTCCGCGATGTTGAGGGGCTGTCCCGTTGAACGTGCGGAGATCCACAAGAAGAAAAATTAGTCACTGACTCCTCTTGCAATTAAGTCCTGCAAGGATTAATAGCGGCCGTGAAGAAAAAGGAGGGGCGAGGATTAACAGCGGCCATGAAGAAAAACAGGGGTGGCTGTAAGAAAAAAAACAAAAACAAAAGCAAAGGGACTTGGCGTGTTGACTTTAGGTGCGGGCACAACCTTAAAGCCTTCGGGGACCGCAGACTGCTGAATTCCCGTTGTGCGCCATGGCTAAGACCATAAGAAAATCCACTGAGCAAGCTGCGTGCGTGCCTCAGGTGTACGAGCAAGCCTGAAGGGCCTGTGTGCAGTGGCGAAGGAGGATGGCGGTCAGTGGAGCCGTATGTGTCCCGTGCGTGGTGCGCTGTCCTCGTAACTCCCCGGTGCGTGTGCCGGGGTTCTGTGCGTAGGTGGGCCTGCTGGAGATCGAGAGTCAGGGTCAGGGAGCTTAATCATCCCTGTTCAATGTGTTGCTGTAGATAGGTAATGGTGCGTTCAGGTCCACGCGCTGCGTTCTCTGTCGGCCATGGAGGTCGCCGTTGTGGAGAGAGGATGAGGTGCGTGCGCTCTCGTGTGGAGACACAGAATCGTGTGTCAGAAGCCGTGAGAGCAGCCGGTCCAGCGTGGATGTGCTGACCTAGGCATGCAGATCCCACCATGAAGTTTTCCGCAGCTGTCCCGGTCGTGGGTGGTCTCCGGAGAGTTTCGCCTGGTAACTCTGCGTCGAAGTCTCCTTGAAGCAGAAGGGGGGGCAGATAATTTGCGTCAGGCTGCTGCGTTCGCTTGTCGTCGGAGAATCACTGCCAGGTGCTGCATTCGTTGCCATCAGGACACCAGCGTGGCTGTCCAAACCAGAAGGTTGCGTTGCACAAAGCGTGTGCATTCTCGAGGTCACCAGTGCGGCGGATGATAAAATAAAGGACCCCGAGCAGCACGACGAAACTCGCCCCTGCGCTGTGAGCGCGCGCAGGAGCGAGCCCTGTGCCTCTAGTCAGCAAGCAGGTGATGCGTGCAGTAGAAGAGAGAATAATGCAGCTTATATACCCAACTACAGACAATACATGAAAGGCATTTACAGCAGTAGGTATGGGTATTTGCATTTGAGAGACACACATAACAATAAGGAGATTGCTGGCCGTAATTCGCCTCAGCTCCGGAACTGCAGGACAAAAGAGGTTACAAGGCACATCTACATATTGTTATCAGTGTATAGACACAGTAAGGGCAGGAAGCATGAACACAATGCATGAATGGCACATTAACATCACAGTACTGAGCCGGAAAAAGCCAGAAGAAGCGGGGCTGCCTGTAGACATTAATACACACATTTCACTGTTCTGTTAATTGCTCTAGCCGAGCGCTGTGCCTGACCCAGTCTGTTGTGGGGGTTACGCCACACACACACTCATTTTCTTACCTCTCTCAGCTTAACCTTGCGGTGTTTGGTTGTCCTCGGTGTACACCATGCACTCGAACTTAAGTGTGCTTTAAGCAGACGAGGCGCCATGGTTATTTAGCTCCCAGCGAAGAGTAGAAACTCGAATTCCAGTGCTGATACAAAATCAATAAAAACAAATTCGGCTGTAAACACTAAACTGCGAGAAAAACGTGCTCTGCCTCTGAAACTCCATTAAATGGATGCCTCAAAACAAGTTTAATAGTCGTTCTCTCTACAGCCAATGAAAACAGCTGGTCTTAAGGAATTTTCGCCACAGCCAATGAGAACCCTTGGGCTTGAGCATATGCGTACGTGGGTTGCGCGCCCAGTACGTAGCCGCCGCCATTTTAATTTTTATTCGAAAAACAAAAATTTGCTCAAATGACAATGGCTTACAAATTTGCGTTGTTCTACTTTCACAATGAGGTTGTGAAGGTCAAAAGTACATCTTTGATAGTTGGTAGTAATGGAAACTTTATTCAAATAAAATCACGACCAGATTTGGATGATGAAAATTGGTTAGAACTGAAATGTCCTTCAAGGAAGGAGCCTAGCAAAACGGAGGCAGTTAAAGTTTTACTTTTTGGAGGTAAGTTCCCTGCAAAATATTATTTTGTATATTAGAGAGAGCAGATTAGCGATGCAGATTAGCGATGCAGACATGCGCGCGCTCCAGTCTGGACCAACAGGGTTAAGGCTGGAGAGCAGGGTGCTGCAAGATGGCATGCCCCCCCCCTAATCTGCGATGTCTCCACGGGACGCTCGCATCCGGTGGTCCCAGTCGCGTGGCGCCGCCGCGTGTTTGAGTCAGTTCACACTCTGGCGCACCCAGGAGTGCATGCGTCGGTCAAAATGGTGGGAGAGAAGTTTGTGTGGCTGAGCCTACACAAACAAGTAAAAGAGTGGGCTGCAGCCTGCGTGGCGCGCCAACGAGCCAAGGTACACAGACACACGAAGGCTCCCTTGGAGCCGTTTTGGGTACTGGCTAAGAGGTTCGACCATATTCACGTGGACCTCATGGGCCCCCTCCCACCATCACAGGGGTGCACGCACCTCCTGACAGTGGTGGACCGCACCACGCGCTGGCCAGAAGCAGTCCCGCTGGTGGCAACCACGTCCGCAGACGTGGTATGCGCATTTTTAACAACATGGGTGGCGCATTTTGGAGTCCCATCGGACATTACGTCCGACAGGGGCCCGCAATTTGTGTCCGAACTCTGGTCCGCGATGGCCCGCAGCCTGGGGGTTGCAATTCATCGCACAACCGCGTACAACCCACAGGCCAACGGGTTATGCGAGCGTTTTCATAGATCACTGAAAGCAGCACTCAGGGCTTCAGTGACGGATGCAAATTGGGTGGACAGGTTGGCCTGGGTTTTATTGGGGTTGCGCTCCGCGCCAAAAGAGGATTTGGAAGCTTCTCCGGCAGAGCTTGTTTTTGCGCAGCCCCTATGGCTGCCCGGGGAATTCCTGCCAGATAATCCCGCCCCAGACAGCTCCCCGTCTCAGCTTTTGCCGCGTAGCGCAAACACAGGCACACTGCCGGGCCCGGACCACCACTGTTTTCCGCGTGTTTTCGTGCCTAAAACTTTGAAGAACGCGGAGTTCGTGATCGTCAGACACGATGCCCACCGCCCTCCATTGCGCCCACCCTATGATGGACCGTTCAGAGTGTTGGAAACAGGGGATAAGCATTTTTTGCTAGACTTGGGGGGTAGAGGGGAGAAAATTGGCATAGACAGACTCAAACCCGCCTTTGTAGCGGCGGACGAGCAAGTGCTGTTGGCTAGGGCCCCTCGGCGTGGAAGACCCCCACGGAGAGCTCCCCAGGGAAGCGATCCACCAGAGCAGCCACACGGACAGAGCGAAGTTCCACCCCCCCCCTCGCCACAGCTCACCCACAGTCAGACACACTCCCAGCAGCCCCCCACCGGCACAGCAGCGCCACGGAGGCGGTTAACCCCAGTCACAGCAGATATGGGAGGAAACTGAAGCAAAAACAGCGTGCGGACTGATGTTCTGTCTTAAGATGCTGGGGGGGGGGGGGGGCGGTATAGGACCTGGGGGAAGTCAGATTATTTAGCACCTCAGACAGAGACAGTGAATAAGCATGGGAGAACAATGCCCAGGGAGTTCCTGGGCATAGAGCCACAAGGAGCCAGAGACATAGGGGGTTGAAGGAAGTGTAATGTAAATGTCATGCTGTGTGATGAGAAACTTCCATGTAAATGTGTGAAGAGTGACTTGGGTAAAAGAGGAGAGAGCTTGCTGTAATGTTTCATTCTGTTCTGTGCTTGAGAGATGTGAAGTGTGTAATAAGATAAGATAAGATAAGATCAGCCTTTATTAGTCCCACAATGGGGAAATTCCAGGATTGCAACAGCACAGGGATAGCAACGCTCAGAGCAACAATCAGAAGGCAAGAAAAAACAAGAGCAGCTAGTATACATATGTACATATTACTATAAATATATATATATATATATATATATACGTATATATATATATATATATATATATATATATATATATATATACAGTATATATATACACAGTGTGGAGCATTGTGGTTGGTGGATGTGCAGCAGAAAGTCTAAGCTCTCTCTCCGCGGATGCAGCGGGCCAGCCGGATGTCTTTGGGCATGATGGTGACCCACTTGGCGTGGATGGTGCACAGGTTGGTGTCCTCGAAGAGACCCACCAGGTATGCCTCGCTGGCCTCCTGCAGAGCCATGACGGCGGAGCTCTGGAAGCGCAGGTCGGTCTTGAAGTCCTGAGCGATCTCCCTCACCAGGCGCTGGAAGGGCAGCTTACGGATGAGCAGCTCCGTGGATTTCTGGTAGCGACGGATCTCTCTCAGAGCCACGGTACCGGGCCTGTAACGGTGAGGCTTCTTCGCTCCGCCGGTGGCCGGAGCGCTTTTTCCGAGCAGCCTTGGTGGCTAGCTGCTTCCTGGGGGCTTTTCCTCCAGTAGATATACGGGCGGTCTGCTTGGTTCTTGCCATCGCTCTTTATTATTCTGTCTTATATTTCTTGCACGCCGCCTAAACTCCAGCCTGGCACCCACGTCGTTTTCGCTACAGTTCCTCGGTATGTCGAGTTTCTCCGTTAGCACCAGCTGGCGGTGCTAGCTAGCTCTTCCCTGCTGTATCGTCTCCTGCTGTAAACAGAGGCTCCGTCCGCCGACTCAGGAGACCTTTGGGGCGATCTGTGTGTCCGTGATATATATATAGAGTGAAAGGTGTAGAAAGAAGAAGGAAGATAAGAAAAAGGCAGTAAACCGTCTGCCATGAATCTTCCTCTTATTTCACACACTCCACAACCTAAATTTAAAAAAAAAAGAGCTAGCAAGCTAATGGTAGTGATAGCTTAGCGGAAAATGTAACACCGCCACAAACAACAGACGAAACCAGAAAAAGCATAAACACATTTTATGTAAGTATTAAATGACTTACGTTGCATTCCTATTAACAGTGGCGTCTCTCAGCATACAAATAAGGAACTAAGCCGGCAACTGTACAGTCCACACTCATCTAAGGCAATATTAGGCTTTCAACCTGACTGACTGGCTGCGCAATTCTCAGCGTCACCTGATTAAAGTGCTCATGCCACCTGGTGTTCTACCAGAGTGGTGGGAGGAGACAGGTTAAGAGTGTGACACTGATCTGATCAGTCCTAGTTTGCTGTATTTTGTTAATATTTGCTAATAATATACAGCACACATAAATTATTCTTAAACATCTACTGCATGTAAAATATGACCAAGAAAACATCCATCCTATTATGATGGGATTTTGTGTAATATGCGGCGTGATGACACTGCCGGCTGGTGATGTCATCACGCCGTCATATGTATTGGCGAGTCCGCCTTTTCAGGCTTTCTTGCCCGGGCGACTCCACATGCATCACTTGTAATGTGCCATTAGCTGTTATTATAATAAAGCCCAGTTCCAGTGCAACCTCCTCACCCACCTCCTTTTGTACCAGGTTTGTGGACATAACATTTGGCAACTGAGGATTAACTCATGGCAGCGTGTGTGACACCACTATTGCCCTTTCTGGAGCACCCAGGGAAGCCAGCAGTTCCATGGCCACATTGGCTCGAAGCTTTTGAAACGTATGTTGCAGCATTGGACCTGGGAAAGCTAGACAAGGTGAGGATGCGAGCACTGCTTGTCCACAACCTAGGCTTAGAGGGCCAAAGGATTCTCCGTACGCTCAGCGTGATGGACTCATATGAGGAGGTTGTGAAGCTAATCACTAACCATTTTGCTACATCAGACAGCGTGATGGTGCGACGGATTCACTTTCACCAGAGACAACAGAGAGTTGGTGAGCCAGTTCAGCAGTTCATCGCTGACCTGAGACAGTTAGCTAGTGTGTGCCATTTTGGACCGCTGGAAGATGAAATGGTGCAGGACCAATTGGCCGAACACACATGTAACGCTGGGCTACAAGCTACGTTGCTAACGGTGCCAAACGACCTGACGCTTGCTAAAGCAGTTGAGCTAGCGCTCTAATTGAAAGCAGCAGAGAAGTTAGCCACGGAGCTAAATGGGCACCAAATACAGAGACTAAAAGGACAGTCAATGCTAGCTAACACGGTGGACTCAGAGGACAACAAGAGCATGGCAGAGGAATACAGGGCTAATGCGGTGAGCTGGAAGTCTGCTCCGAGAGGCCCCGTCTGTGGGGGTTGTGGGTCCCTGATGCACTGGGACAGAGCATGAGTTTGCCCAGCAAGAGTAAAACGGTGTAACAAATGCGAGCACCTGAACCATTTCGCCAGAGTATGCCAGTTGTCAGCATCGTGGGGCCCGCCAGGAGAGCCCGCTTGTCTGCCAACAATGAATTCAGTCAGTAAGCCCCAGCATCAGTGGTTATTCATACAGCATGGTTGAATTAGAGAGAGTAGTTGTACCACTTCTGCTCGACACGGTGGCGGTGCGGTCAATGTTAAACTGGGCCATGGTGAAAAAGGCTTTCTCTAACCACAAAATCAAGAAGAATCCAACGCCGCTGTATGGTTATGGTGGTCACAGACTGTGCAATGCCAGAATAGTGAAATTGACTGTTTGTTGCAAAACCAAAATTGGGTATGACTGCACGTTCCAGGTGACAGCACGCTGTGACAACATTATGGGATGTGGCCCTTTCTACAGACTTCGCTATCAGAGACAGTGTTGGGTTCAAATGGTCCGGGTGTGGCAGTTGAGGCACAGCGGACCTGGATAATGATGTTGTGGTATGGGATGAAGTGATACGGAACAGCACGAGCAACGCTCCATCCACCCCGGGCGTTCAGAAGGAGAGAGAGCCCATGCACATCGGGAACGACACGGACGAGGTAATTATGAACGGCGCTGACACCAAAGCGCACACTCCACGCTCTCAGGAGGAGAGCCGCACGGAGAGGGAGCCCAAGCATGCAGAGTTCCCCGAAGAACGGCAGCAGCTGCCATGCACAGACACAACATATGGCGCAGCACAGTGGAGCACTTCAGACGGCAAAGAGGAGGAACCGGACTCCTCCCGTGCCCTCGCCCAACAAGCTACGGAGGTTATGACCAAGCGGACAGTTGAGGAGTCTGTTTCAACGAGCGATACCAGAGAGGCTCTGGACACCTTCTGTACCCACGACGAAACTCAGCTGACGACAGAGACAGAGGGTGAAGGGTCCGCAGCGAACACGGTGACAATGGAACCGTTGCAGCACAGCGGAGGTCCCGAGCCGATCAAGCACGCAGAGCCACCGGGAGCACAACAACAACGCATTAAAACAAGTAAGGTGCCGCTCCAAGTCATGGACTAGGTTCGGGTTTGCACCGGCGAGAGACTGGAATGGCGACTGACCGGGCCGCAGCCAGCAAAGCAACGGGTGCCGCTGAGGATTGTGGCAAAGCTGGGAACAGCGTGCTTTTGGATGACAGACAATTCACTTCAGCACGTGAACAGACTATGGCATGTCCGGGTGGCGGCTCCAGGTGTCGGGGCTCTGCGGGAGTCAGCTGCTGCAGTGTGGGACCCAGGCCCCGGCGTCATGAAGATTGACCATGGGGGTCCGACAGCTCCGGGGGGAAGAGGGGGGCACCACAAGCCTGCTTCAAAGCTCCGGGGAGGAGGCCACATCAAAACTCTGCAGGCAGAACTGTTTCCCCCGGCTGACACACCCTTACCGTGGGAGACTGTAAAGAAGAAAAGGAAAAAGGACTGTTTATGTAGGAGCACCGCTAACCAAGTGGCAGAATACCCCACTTAGCCACGTTGGGTCTAGTGGCAGTCTACCCACCTAGTTTAGGTTTGGTTTAACTGTTTTAATGTGTTTAATGGGGTTCTTATTTTACCAGATTGGGGAGGGTCTTAATTTGGTGGGTTTTGTGTTTTGCAAAGGGGGGGGAATATTATGATGGGATTTTGTGTAATATGCAGCGTGATGACATAGTCGGCTGGTGACGTCATCACCCCGGCATATGTATTGGTGAGTCCACCTTTTCAGGCTCTCTTGCCCGGCGACTCCACATGCATCACGTGTAATGTGCCATTAGCTGTTATTATAATAAATCCCAGTTCCAGTGCAACCTCCTCGTCCACCTCCTTTTGTACCAGGTTTGTCGGACATAACACATCCATCAATCCATCCATCCATCCATCTTCAACTGCTTAATCATTTTCATATGGCAGGGGGAGGGGGCCTGCAGGAGCCTATCCCAGCATCTTTGGGCGAGAGGCAGAGTACACCCTGGACAGATCGCCAGCCCATCGTAGCGCACATAGAAAAACAACTTATAAAATTATTATAACGTCAGGGCTGTGATAATCAGAATCAGAATGAACTTTATTGCCAAGCATGCTTTTACACATACAAGGAATTTTACTTGACATTAAAGTGCGCTCATGTTAAGCGTTCCCCAATGACGCGGCAGCCGACAGGTAGCCGACAGCTACCCCATGGGTGGCTGACCAAAAAAAAAAAAAAAAAGAGGCACCTGTCGGCTGCTGCGTCATTGGGGAGCGCTTAACGTGAGCGCACCTTAATGTCAAGTAAAATTCCTTGTATGTGTAAAAGCATGCTTGGCAATAAAGTTCATTCTGATTCTGATAAGGGACAGGGGAATTGTCCCGCCATGCTTTGCGCCACAGGGTATTCAAAGACTCTTATTATTCTTGTGTTCTGAGTGTTATTGTTGTACCGTTATAACTGTGTTATAAGTCTGGTTGTGATAGTGTTGTTTTCCCTGCGTGTGACATATGCGTCTGTGTCATCCTGAGTGAGGTGAGTGTGTGTGAATGACCTCCTGTCTGTTCTGCGTAATTTGTCAGTGATGAAATAAATGCCTACTATGTTCCAAATTCTCTCATCATGGTGTGAGCCCTTTTGAAATATCACACTGGTGTCAGGAGGGGGATGTTGAGAGATGGAAGCAAGAATCAAGGCAGAGATTGAACAGTTCATCACTCAGATGGAAACTGACGGCAGAGCATACACACCAGTCGCCAGAGCTGCTTGCTGCAAAGAATGCAGAAACAGACCGGACGAACAAGTGTGTCCCGTGTGCCGCCTTTTTCAAGGCATGACCAGGAGCACCAGCAGGGGAACTATGAGCCAGTGATCCTATTGCAGCCAAGGACAGGGAAGTGGCAGCAGGGGAACTATGAGCCAGCGATCCCACTGCAGCCGAGGGCAGTGATCAGCACGGAGACAACTGTCCCAACCCCAGCACTGCTAACCCACCAACCAGTCAAGCTTCCCCGCTTTGGTGGTGAAACCTCGCTTGATGACTACCTTGTCCAGGTTGAACTGGCCGCCATGTTCAATGGCTGGACACCTTAAGAGACAGCTGTGCAGGTTGCACTGGCTCTGAAGGGCGGAGCTCTCTGCATGCTGTCCAATCTCCGGCCTGAGGAATGTCACAGCTGGCCAGCACTACTGGGAGCACTTTGGAGGCGGTTCAGGAGGCCAATCCATGCTGACCATGTCTGGGAATAACTAGCACGCCGCAGGCGACATGATCAAGAAAGTCTGGGGGCCTATGCAGCAGATGTCTGGCTGCTGACACAGCGCGGCTACCCGGACTTCGAGCCAGAGGCTGTGAAGAAGCTCACCCTCCAGAGTTTCATCCAAGGACTCCGCCTGGCCCAGCTCTGAGAACACGTCCGGATTCATGCCGCAAGCAGCGGGGAGACAGCCGTGGCAGAGGCGGAGCATGCAGAGCTCATGCTGGAGCCAGCGACTGACGTTTCATTACCAAGGTAAGGAGTCTTCCAGGCTGCAGCTGAGAACGAGGATGAGGAGGAGTTGTGCCAAGCCACAGTTGCACGGCTGGTGAGAGCGTGACAGCGACGCAAGGAGGGATGTTTCCACTGTGTGGAGCCAGGCCATATCGCACGCCACTGCCCTGCACCTGCCTCACGCACTGTGCTGTGGAGGACTGTTAGCACTGCCAGCAGGCCAAGGATCGTGACCCAGCAGTCTCATGGGCAGCTGCTCTCCAGGCCGCTGCAGCCAGGGATAGCGCAGTGGCTCACAGCTCGTTCTCAGATCATCAGCTAGTTCTCCCCAGTGATGACGGCACAGAGGGCCTCAGTGCGCAGCAGCTTTGAGTCAAGCAGGATAGAGACCCTGTCATCTCCTGGGTCCGGCAGTGGCTGGACACAGACCGATGGCCCACCTGGGAGGCTGTGTCTGTGCTAGACCCAGAGACCAAGACCCTGCATTCTCAGTGGTCCAAGCTATGCTGTTGTGAGGGTGTTGTCTACTGGCGGTGGCAATCTCCAGCTGGGCAACATCACATCTGGCAGTTGCTGGTCCCCCAACGGCTCTGCCCCAAGGTGCTTCAGTTGGTCCTACAGGTCGGTGGAGGCAACATCTTCGGGCCTGGTTCTACTGGCCGGGGTGTTGGCAGGACGTGGAGCTCCATGTCCACTGCTGTGACACCTGTACGACTCAGAAAGAATCGACTGATCAGCGCTCCCATGCCCCGTTACAGCAGTATCAGGTGGGGGCACCCATGGAGCATGTAAGAGTGGACATTCTGAGCCTTTTTCTGACCATGGATCGGGGGAACCATTATGTTCTGGACGCAATGGATTACTTCACCAAGTGGCCAAAGGTGTATGCGGTCCCTGATCAGAGTGCTGCTACCACAGCATCAAAGCTGGTGGATGAGATTTTTTTGTCAGTACGGCATGCCAGTGGAGCTGCAGAGTGACCAGGGATGGAACCTCGAGGCAGAGATCTGCATCCAGAAGACCCAGACCACCCCGTTGCACCCACAGAGTGATGGCCTGGTTGAATGCTTTAACCGGTCCCTGGCCACCAAGCTTGCCATCCTAGTGGACCAGCGACAGTGAGATTGGGATCTGCACCTGCCCCTGGTCCTGTGGGCAGACAGCAGTGCAGGAATCCACCTGGTGCACCCCTGCAGCGCTGATGTTTGGACGCGAGCTGCGCACCCCAGTGGACTTGGTGTTCGGCCCTCTCCTGGAGCCGGAGGTGGAGGGCAAACCAGGGTTGGATTATTTGTTTTGCTTGAGAGAACATCTTCATATGGTACACGAACTGGCTCAGGAAGCCCTGGTAGCAGCAAGGAGTCGACAGAAGCAAGCGTACGACCCCCACTGCCAGGGGAGAGACTTTGCACCAGGGGATCAAATCTGGGTTTTCTGCCAGGAGCAGAAAAAGGGACAGTCACCAAAGCTGGCGAGCCACTGGTTGGGACCATGCATGGTCCAACAGACACTGTCGGACGAAGTGTACAGGGTGAGGCTGCAGAAGAGGAACCGGGTGGTGGCACTTCACCACAATCGCCTTGCCCCGTACCAGCCAGCTACCCCACGGGTGGCTGAGCCAGAGGCCCCATCCCATTCAGGGACCCCGGCCAAGGCTCGAATGGACACTGACGGGCCCCTGTGCGCTAGCCGTCTACAACGGTGGGCACCCCGATGCCTAGACGGGTTCATTTTGGACTTTTGAGTTGGACTTATTGTTCTGGGGCAGAAACCAGTCTGGGGGGGACAGTGTGACGTTGTTGCTGTGATAAGTGGCTGAGGAATTTTCCCGGCATGCTTTGTGCCACGGGCTGTTCAAAGACTGTTATTATTCTTGTGATCTGAGCGTTATTGTTGTACCGTTATAATTGTGTCATAAGCCTGGTTGTGATAGTGTTGTTTTCCCTGCGTGTGGGAGATTACGTGTCTGTGTCATCCTGAGTGAGGTGAGTGTGTGTATTGTAACGTCGGGGCCATTTTAAGGGAGCCAGGGATTTCCCAGCATGCTTTGCCAGTTTGAAACGTTACTGTGTGTGTTAAATGTGTTACTTCTGAGTTATACTGCTGTGTCATTATAACTGCATTATAATGACCCAGCAGTGTTTATAGGCAGGATTAGGGCAAGATGTATCATGTGTGTGTAACCATGATTGAAACGGAGGTCTGGGGGGATGACCTCCACTGCTCTGTGTACTAAGTTGCAGGTTGGGGGTTGGGGTGTGTGAAAAATAAATCAGGTTGATCACAGCCATCTGCTCCATTGTCTTTGTGTGAACCTTGCAAACGTCACACTGGTGTCAGGAGTGGGATATGGAGCAAGATGAGGATCCAGGCGGAGGTACAGCGGCCGGAGCGATTCATCGCTCAGCCGGGAACGGAGTGTAGAGCTGAGACGCCGGCCCCTGGAGAGCTTCGCCGCGATGGACGGAGCAGAGCAAACCAGCCCCGCTTCCCGCCCTTTTCAGGGCAGGACAGGCTGGCGATTCCAGAGCGACTAGAAGCGGCAATCGACCGGGAGATGACAGTCTCATCCACCCAGCAGCGGGCCAAGATTCCCCGCTACAACGGCGAGAACCTGTTGGATGACCGCCTGGCCCAGGTCGAGCTGGCTGCCGCGCTGATCATCAGAGGAAACCACCGTGCTGAGAGCGAGTGGAGGAGGGGCTACGGCAGATCACAGCAGTGCGTGCACGAAGGAAACAGCCGTGGCGACGCGAGGAAGGACGGCTTCCGCTGCACAGAGCCAGGGTACATGGCATGGTACCGCCCCGCACACAGCGCACGACAAACTGGCCCCTCGCCGACGCTAAATTAGAGTGAGGTGGCATGGACGGGGAAAAAGCCGCCTCCTGCAGATGCTTCCCCCGGCAGATGACGTCACAGAGGCGCAGGAGCGACGCAGCGGAGCGAGCAGGACGAAGATGCGGCCACTTTCCAGGCGCGGCAAGGGCTGGACGCATGGATGCGGGCCAGCGGCCGCCTGGGAGAACTGGCAGCGGTGGGAGTCGGCCGGAGCGGGCCTGGGACTCCCGCTGCCAGGGAAGGGACTGCGTGGTCCTACAGAGGCTGTCAGATGTGTCCATCCGCCTGCTGATGGCCAAACCGGAACCCTACCCCAACCAGATGCTCTGACCGAGACTCAGATGGCCCGTGCATGCCGCCCTGGCACCGGGCTGACTTGCGTTGGATTTCTGAAAGTGGACTTTGAATTTTCTGGGGACAGAAACCAGTCCAGGGGGGGGCAGTGTAACGTCGGGGCCATTTTAAGGGAGCCAGGGATTTCCCAGCATGCTTTGCCAGTTTGAAACGTTACTGTGTGTGTTAAATGTGTTACTTCTGAGTTATACTGCTGTGTCATTATAACTGCATTATAATGACCCAGCAGTGTTTATAGGCAGGATTAGGGCAAGATGTATCATGTGTGTGTAACCATGATTGAAACGGAGGTCTGGGGGGATGACCTCCACTGCTCTGTGTACTAAGTTGCAGGTTGGGGGTTGGGGTGTGTGAAAAATAAATCAGGTTGATCACAGCCATCTGCTCCATTGTCTTTGTGTGAACCCTGCAAACGTCACAGTATGAATGACCTCCCCTCTGTTCTGCATAATTTGTCAGTGATGAAATAAATGCCTACTATGTTCCAAATCCTCTCTCATCATTGTGTGAGCCCTTGAAACGTCACATTATGTTAGACTGTCCAGTGGCAAGGGTGGCCGCTGGGGTGCCACAATGTTTCACCAGGGTGGCCACTCCTACCCTGGGCCACCACTTGGGGGCGCCACTGACAGCCGCATGTATGTAAAATGTCTCAGCTGCAGCAGATTCCTTGTTGCTGCCTCACAGCACATATTGTGCTGGGGCTGTTGCATTTTGCCAACTATAGTTCCTCCCACAAGAGATGGATCTGTGCACATTGCCTCATGAGTCAACTGTACAGTCCCTGGCAAATTTTACTATCTTAAATGTCAATTTTTGGAAACGGCATCCACTTTTCAGCTATGCTGGCTGGTCCAGAGGTTATGTGAGGGAAATTAGATATGATTCATCGCGGTTTTACTGCGCTCAAAAAAGCCGGGTTATGGAAATAAATCACATAATAATAATCATGTTTTTCACAGACTAATTAATAGATAAATCATTTTAACTGAAGTGTAAAAGTTATTCTAACATATTCTGTGAGTTTCAGCTATTTTGTAGTTTAACAGACCAACTTGATACAGGCAAACAGAATTTTGTGGACATCTGCAAATTCTCATGGCAGGTGAAAACTTTGCGGTTAGGCCCGTCCACTTACGTCACATTTGTTTTTATACATGTGCGTGAAAATCAGCGTATGCCGTGTTTTTGTGCATGCGCACCGGTTATACATGAGGCCCCTGGTGAAGAGACACAGGGAGAATCAAAGTTTAAAATTTAAAATTCGTTTGAAAAAAATAATTTATTGCATAAAATATCTACAGATGCGCCTAGATATCCTATCCATAAGATGAGAATCAGCACCTCCAAGTCCGAGTCCATGGCGCTCGGCTGGAAAAAGGTGGATTGTCCTTTCCGGGTTGAGGATAAGCTCCTGTCCCAAGTGGAGGTGGTTAAGTATCTCGGGATCTCATTCACGAGTGAGGGGATAATGAAGCGAGAGATTGACAGATGGATCGGAGCAGCCTCTGCAGTGATGCAGACATTGTACTCGTCTGTTGTGGTGAAGAGGGAGCTGAGCTCTAAAGCAAAGTTGTTGATTTACCAGTCAGTCTACGTTCCTACCTTCACCTGTGGTCATGAGCTTTGGGTAATGACCGAAAGAATGGTATTGCGGATACAAGAAGCTGAAATGAGCTTCTCTGTGGGATTGTTGGACTCACCCTTATAGGTGAGGAGTTCAGTGATCCGGGAGAAGCTCAGAGTAGAACCACTGCTCCTCTACATCGAAAGGAGCCAGTTGAGCTGGTTTGGGCATCGGATCAGGATGCCTCCTGAATGCCTCCCACTTGAGGTGTTTTGGGCTAGTCCCACTGGGAGGAGACCCCAGGGCACACCCAGGACACGCTGGAGAGACTACATTTCCCAGCTGGCCTGGGAACATCTTGGTATCCCCTCTGAAGAGCTGGAGTGTTATGGCATGCGGTGAGCAAGCACACACACACACCATCATTAATCATCTCTCATGTGCTTCAGCTGTACAGCCACTGGGCTCCACCCTACATAAGGGGTGAGCTGGCATCATTTCCCTGTGGGATTGTCTCAACGCCACAACCTACATTGCCATGAGACCTGCTTTTCAAGGATTCACCTCCTGCTCATCACTGTGTGTTTGTGCTTCAGCTTACTCGCAACTCTGCCTTAGCCCTGACCTCCCTGCCATCACAGAGCCAAGTAAGCCTGCAAGTTTACCTGCTCATTGTGTGACCCCAGTTCATTGTGTGCCAGTCGTTGCACTCTGCCTGCTTGCCTCTGGAAGACCAGCATCTCAAGGAGGACTGGACACTTCTCTTCCCAGAGGTCCCTGCTCACCTTCACCTCAGGAGCCACCTGCCCTCAGTCTCAGCCTACTTTCCCTGAATCTTCACCTGCAAGCAGTAACATGTAATTATTGCCCTTCACTGCAGCCTTCACAAACAGAATTATGTTACCAGAGATTAATTTAACATTAACATCCCCTTTCTCCTCTCCCCTCTACAGGGTTCTTGTCTCGGCACTACAACCACTATAATTGTAAATAAAATCACTACCTTGCACCTTACCTGATAACCTGTTGTGGGCTCTGCTCCTTGGGTCCTGCCTTAGCTTGAAACATGTCATGGAGCAAGTGGCCGGGAGAGGGAAGTCTGGGTTTCTCAGTTTGGGCTGCTGCCCCCGCGACCCAGACCTCCGGAAAAGTGGTAGAAAAAGGATAGATGGATGGATCTACAGATGCTCACAGAAAACAAGAGGCTAAATGTAAAACCTAAGAAAAGAAAATTAAGTTAAAATAATTAGGTTAAAGCACTAACTAAAAAACTGGTCCTGGGTGAAGAGACAAACTAAGAATGATCCAACAGATTCAGATGGTATGGGGTTAGTGGGGCCCCACCCTAGAGCCAGGCCTGGGGGAGGGCCTCGATGGCTAGCGCCTGAGCCAAGAATACATTTACTCCTTTTGGATCTATTCTTTGTTAATATAGTGGTGAATATACTTCTGTGGCATGTGGGAGACGAGGATTCAACTCTATGAAGTTCAGGCAATAGCAAAGTGACTTCCTCTGTGATATATAACTTTATTAGCATTGCAAGCAGCGCAGCTGTTGGAAATCTATTGGAATTGTTCTGTTTCTTGTTCTTCTTTCTCTCCGCTAAAAGTGCAATGGGAGCAAAAACGGTAATATGTAGAAACATCAAATTACAGTCTGGTCAGAAATTTTCCCCACTACTCAGAGACTCAAAGGTGGCATTATAAGCAATTTTATGTTTTTGCAAATATCTCAATAATAGCTGGTCCTAGACTCAAAATTTTTTCATCATTCTAATCTCTGAAATCTGCAACTATTCTTCACTGGTCTTATGCTCTAAAATGATGTTTTCTGCACCATACTGTATTTTCAAAAATGTGCAAGTGTGAACTCCTCCAAGGACATTCATCCAAATAGCTTAAAATTAAACAGAGATCATCTACAGACACTGGTAATGAAAATTTGTTAAAATTACCCTAACATGTCAATCTGTTTTGATTTTATAGGCATAAGATTTGTGCAGTTTCTCTTATGCATGTATTTGCCGATTTATCTTTGATTAAATTGTAGGAGTCAAGAATTGAGGAGACTGGATGATTTTCCAGTATCTGCTTTAATTCTCATTTATCCTACGTCCTCTCTCGATCGGAGTGAAAAGAGACAGGACGCAGTCACACACATACATTTATACACTTATCTCAAACAATACATCCCACAAAAGTCACAATACTCAGTTACATCCTTTCATCTGTAATAGAACACCCAGAGTCCTTCTGTTCTCCTCTCTGACCCCCAAAAGGTCAGGCCGGGTAATCTTCTCCTTTCCTTTGAGTCCACAGGGGGTGCAGACACCTCGTCCTCTTGAGGTGTGATGTCAATACACATGGCTAGCTCAAAGTCTCTCTCGGCTGAATTCCAGCCTGCCACACGTGAGTCACATAAGTTAGAATTATGGGCTCCACATCACTCCCCCCTCCCACGCGAAAGACTGGGCACACACATACAGTAATACAATGGTCATACAGCATACGTCCTTCCCCCCACAGAATCTCACAGCACCCTCTAAACAACCTGATCAAAAAAACCACATCATTCTGCATGCAGCCTAGGTTTCAATCTCCTCCCGAATCTGCTGTATGCAGGTCTCCTGGTCTGTGTTGGGCCGTCCTGCTGTGCATCTGGGGAGTGAGGGGGAGAAGGGTTATTTGCCCCTCGTGGGGGGTCCAGGGGCCGCCCCTTGGGAGGCCTGCCGCGTCGAGGCGCGCCCGCCGGCCGTACAAACTCGTTATGCAACACAAAAGCAGGTTTTAATCTATCGATACTGATCGTCTCCCTCCTGCCCCCCAAATCTAGCACAAAATATTTCTCCCCGGTTTCGAGCACTCGAAATGGACCATCGTAAGGTGGGCGGAGGCTATGCCGCTGCGCATCGTGCCTGACAAAAACAAACTCTGCGTCTCGTAAAGCCTGGGGCACGAACACACGCGGGAAAGAGTGATGAGCGGGGCCCGGGAGCATTTCTGCTCTCGTGTTACTCAGAGACCCCCGGATCGGGGAGGGCCTTGGTGCCGTGTGGTCGGGTAAAAACTCGCCTGGCAGCCTGAGCAGTTGTGCAAAGACCAATTCTGCTGGTGAGGCATCTAGATCCTCTTTGGGTGCCAAACGCAACCCCAATAAAATCCATGGTAGTTTGTTTACCCAATCTGTGTCCATCAGTGACGCTCTGAGGGCTGCCTTCAAAGACCTGTGAAAACGCTCGCATAAACCGTTGGCCTGGGGATGATAAGCGGTCGTGCGGTGTACCGCCGCTCCTAAGCCGCTGGCCACTGCTGACCACAGTTCTGACGCAAATTGAGGTCCCCTATCAGACGTAATATCTGACGGGACCCCGAACTGCGCTACCCAGGCTGTTAAAAAAGCGCGTGCCACCTCTGCCGCTGTGGTCGATGTTAACGGGACCACTTCCGGCCAACGAGTGGTTCGGTCCACCATCGTCAAGAGATGCGTGAACCCTTGTGATGTGGGTAGGGGGCCCACGAGGTCCACGTGCACATGATCGAACCTTTTAGCCGGAATGTGGAACAGTTCTAAGGGCGCTTTAGTGTGCCTGTGAATTTTAGCCCGCTGGCAAGCCATGCAGGTTTTAGCCCACTCTTTCACGTGCTTGCGCAGGCTCGGCCAAACAAACTTCTCCGCCACCATTTTCACCGAAGCGCGCACCCCTGGGTGCGCTAGGGAGTGCACGGCGTCAAAAACGCGACAACGCCACGTGGCTGGCACCACCGGGCGCGGTCGCCCTGTGGGTACATCGCAGATAAGCGGGGGGAAACCGGTTTGTAGATTTTTGGGTTCCAGCCTTAACCCTGTTGGTCCAGACAGGAGCGCGGGCATGTCCGCAACCTCGCTCTGCTCCGCCACCATGGCTGCATAATCTATTCCCACGTGGACCAGAGCCGCGCGCGTGTCCGCGCTGTTACCGCGCTGTTACCGCGCTCTGGGTAAGCAGCCGCGCAATCCGTTTCTGCGCGGACGGGTGCTGTTACTGTGCGTGACAGACAGTCTGCCACCACATTGATTTTACCGGCTACGTGCTGAATATCGGTGGTAAATTCAGAAATTGCGGCCAGCTGTCTCTGCTGCCGCCCTGACCACGGTTCTGAAGTTTTGGACATCGCAAAAGTGAGCGGTTTGTGGTCGACAAACACGGTGAAACGCCACCCTTCCAGCCAGAACTGGAAATGTCGAATGGCTAAGTGGAGCGCCAGGAGTTCCCTGTCAAATGTGCTGTATTTCCGCTCGGGCTCGCGCAAGGACCTGCTGAAAAAGGCGAGAGGTTGCCAAACTCCGGCGACCTGCTGCTCTACCACGGCCCCTATCGCTACCTATGACGCGTCTGTGGTTAGCGCTATGTGAGCTGCCGGGTCTGGGTGCGCCAGCAGTGCTGCGTCAGCGAGTGCTTTTTTTACCGCTGTGAACGCGCACTCCTGCTCCGGGGACCACTCGATAACATTGGCAGGCTTCTGTTTTTTAAGCGCGGTGTATAACGGCTGCATGAGTTGCGCTGCATGGGGTATGAAACGGTTATAAAAATTCACCATCCCCAAAATTTCCTGCAATGCTTTCACTGTCTGTGGCTGGGGAAACTCAGCCACCGCGCGCACTTTTGCCGGCAGAGGAACTGCTCCCTCTGGTGAGACACGGTGCCCCAGAAAATCAATTTGCGCTGCGCCAAACTGGCACTTGGCCGGGTTGATTATCAACCCGTGTGCTTCCAACTTTTGAAAAACTGTAGTGAGGTGTTTTTCGTGTTCCTCCTCTGAGGCACTGGCTACTAAAATATCGTCCAAGTAGACAAAAACAAAAGGAAGGTCGCGCAGCACTGCGTCCATCATCCGTTGAAAGGTTTGTGCGGCGCCTTTAAGGCCAAAAGGCATGCGTAAAAACTCAAAAAGTCCGAACGGGGTTATTACCGCTGTTTTGGGAATATCCTCTGGTCGAACCGGGACCTGATGATAACCGCGGACCAGGTCTATTTTAGAAAAAATGCGCGCTTTTGCCAGGTGCACTGAAAAATCCTGGATATGCGGAATCGGGTAGCGATCCTGAGCTGTGGCATTGTTCAACCTGCGATAATCACCTCAAGGTCTCCACGAGCCGTCAGCTTTAGGCACCATATGCAGGGGGGAAGCCCAAGCGGACTTCGAGCAGCGAATTATGCCCAACCTTTCCAAGTTGGCGAACTCCTCCTGTGCCACGGAGAGCTTAGCTGCATCCAAGCGCCAAGCTTTAGCAAAAACTGGTGGGCCACTCGTGGTTATGAAGTGCTCCACCCCATGTTTCGCCACCTTAGCTGAAAAAGTGGGAACTGTGAGTGCTGGAAACTGGTGTAGAAGGGTGTGAAACTTACCACCTGCTGTGGCGACGTTGGTCTGTACTGGCGGCGGGCACACCCGAGCTGCACAAGGGATAGAACAGAAAGAGAGTGCATTTACTAGGCGTTTGTTGGCCAGATCAACTAACAAACCATGTGAACACAGAAAATCAGCACCTAACATATTGAAGCTCACTGCCGCTACGATGAAGGTCCACTCGTAAGCGCGGCCGTGGAAGGACAGAGACAAGGTTCTCTCTCCGCAAGTCTTGATGCTGGAGCCGTTGGCCGCTGTTGCTCCGTCTCCGCGGGGTCCAGCCACCCGATCTGCATAAGTTGCAATGATGAAGCTCCTCTGGGCTCTGGTGTCCATGAGGAATTGTCGCCCGGAGCCCGCATCTGTCAGATAAAGCAGCTTGTTCCGTTCGCCGAGAGTGGAAGCTGCTAACGACTCCCGGCCCGGTCGTTTCCCCGCTTTTTGAAACTGCACGGCGGGATGCATCTGTGCACCTTCTCGGCGAAGCGTCGGTGGTAATAGCAGGGGTTGTCATGCCCCCTGGCTCGGGATCTCATCGCCGCCATCGTCGCTGGGGTGGGATCTGCTGCCTGTGGCTCCACACTGCCCCCGGCCGTGGTGCCGAGGTCTGCCGCTGCCACGGAGGTCTCTTGCTCGTCACAGGCGTTGAGGAGCCGCTCCGCCTCCTGGGCTAGCTCGCGAAAGTCCTGCTGGTTCACACATCGTCTGCTGGACAGGGGACCTCTCGTGTGCGCTGGGAGGGTTCTCAGGAAAATATGCTTGAAAAGGAACGCGTCGTTGTCCGTCCCGATCATCTGTAGCATGTCCTCCATGAGGACAGTCGGCCTGCGTCCACCTCTGTCGCGCAGGTCCAGTAACTGCCTGGCTCTTGCCTCAGCCGACGGCACGAAGCTCCTGATGAGGGTGGCTTTCAGCGCGTCGTATTTGCCGGCAGCGGGTGGCTGCTGCACCAGGCTCCGCACACACCGAGCCGTGCGGCTGTCGAGCATCGCGATGACATTATGGAATTTAATGTCATCCGCTGATACTCCCCCGAGCAGGAACCGCGACTCCACATGCTGGAACCACGAGTGCGGGTCATTTTGCCAGAACTCGGGGAGCTTAATCAGTCTTGTGCCCCTGCTGGCACTCCCCGGTGAATCCGGGTCTGAGTGGCTGTCTCCCAGCTCTTCCATATCGATCACGAGGCTGTCCTCCAGCCTCGGCGTGCTCAGATTCATACGTAGGTCACCAATTGTAGGAGTCAAGAATTGAGGAGACTGGATGATTTTCCAGTATCTGCTTTAATTCTCATTCATCCTACGTCCTCTCTCGATCGGAGTGAAAAGAGACAGGACGCAGTCACACACATACATTTATACACTTATCTCGAACAATACATCCCACAAAAGTCACAATACTCAGTTACATCCTTTCATCTGTAATAGAACACCCAGAGTCCTTCTGTTCTCCTCTCTGACCCCCAAAAGGTCAGGCCAGGTAATCTTCTCCTTTCCTCTGAGTCCACAGGGGGTGCAGACACCTCGTCCTCTTGAGGTGTGATGTCAATACACATGGCTAGCTCAAAGTCTCTCTCGGCTGAATTCCAGCCTGCCACATGTGAGTCACATAAGTTAGAATTATGGGCTCCACAAAATCACCCTTTATTGTCATTCAACTGTACAACCAATCATGTACAGTAGAACGAGATTGTGTTTTACCTATCTACAGTGTTAATCACACACACCCCAAGTGTAGAATCAGAGGGCCGCTGCCATGCAAGGCGCCGCCACAAATTTCCCTCCTCCATTCCATTATTGCTGAGCACCAAGCTGGACGGCAGGAAGTTCCACTTTTATATGGTCTTCGGCATGACCCAGCCGGGATTTGAACCCCTGCCTCCCGGGTGTGGGGCGGATGCTCTACAAACTGAGCCACCACTCCGGTTGATTTAGTGATCCAAACTTAATGAAACTTCACACTCAACAATTACAACAGTATTCTTCAGAAACACAACAGATTTTATGCAGTTCTGTTCATGGTCCAAAAATCATCTTTATGAAATATCTATTAGCCTTTCTGTCTTGTCAATGGAACATTTTGTTAGTGTGTGACAAAGTCATAGTGTGTGAGAAAGTCAGTGTGATTAAGGTGATGGTCTGGCATGCTGGAGAGCCAGGCTCAAATCATCCCAGGAAAGTCTTATTCTTCTGAATAACTGTTGTGCAACATATCTCTCGTCCATTTAAAAAAAAAAAAATATGTATTACATTTTAGGTTTTAAATGCTTTTGCTAAACAATACAAGACTTGAATCTATAGCTGCTTGGAACCCGATGAACGCTGATTGTGGCTTTATTTTGTATTTGTTTAGAAGTCTATATTGAAATACCCTGAACACTATTTAAATTTAAGTCCAAAAAAGTACATTTGTGATAATCACAGATAAAACTGAAGCACAGACTCTCATGATGAATGTCAGAACAAGGATTCAGTGCACACCGCCTGGTATGGGGTTACCGGGGCCCCACCCTGGAGCAAGGCCTGGGGGAGGGCTCGATGGCTAGCGCCTGGTGGCTGGGTTTCTGTCCATGGGACCTGGCTGGGCTCAGCTCGAAGGAGTTACATGGGTCCGCCCCCCAGTGGGCTCACCACCGGCAGGACGGACCATGGGGGACCAGTGCTATGTGGATCAGGTGGCGGTCAAAGGCAGAGACATTGGCGGTCTGATTCCAGGCTTCCTAAACTGGCTTTGGAGCTTGGCCTACTCTGGAATTGCCCCGGGCGAGAGGCGATGAGCAGGGGTGGGTATTCTTGTATCCCCCCACCTTGCTGCCTCTATATTGGAGTTTTCCCCAGTGGATGAAAGGGATGTTGCCCTGTGCCTTTGGGTTGGGAAACGGGTCCTGACTATCATTGTGTCTATGCACCAAATAATGGTTCAGAGTACCCACCCTTTTTGGAATCTCTGACTGGGGTGCTGGAGGGTGCCCCTTTTGGAGACTCCATTGTCCTACTGGGGGACTTCAATGCACACGTGGGCAACGACAGTGAAACCTGGAGGGAGGTGATCAGGAGGAACGGCCTGCCCAATCTGAACTCTAGTGGTGTTCAGTTATTGGACTTCTGTGCTAGCCACAGATTGTCCATAACGAACACCATGTTCAAGCATAAGGGTGTCTATATGTGCACCTGGCACCAGGACACCCTAGGTCGCAGGTCGATGACCGATTTCGCCATCATGTCATCAGACCTGTGACTGTATGTTTTGGACACTCGGGTAAAGGGAGGTGCAGAGCTGTCAACTGATCACCACCTGGTGGTGAGTTGGATCTGATGGCAGGGGAGGATGCCATTCAGACCTGGTAGACCCAAATGTATAGTGAGGGTGTGATGGGAAAGTCTGGCTGAGGCTTCTGTCCGGGAGGTCTTCAACTTCCACCTCCGGAAGAACTTCAACCACATTCCGAGGGAGTCTGGAGACATGGAGTCTGAATGGGCCATGTTCTCCACCTCCATTGTTGAGGCGGCTGCCCAGAGCTGCGGCCACAAGGTTGTTGGTGCATCTCTTGGTGGAAACACCCGAACCAAGTGGTGAACACCAGTGGTGAGGGGAGCCATTAAGCTGAAGAAGGAGTCCTATCAAGTTTGGTTGGCTTGTGGAACTCCCGAAGCAGCTGAGGTGTGCCAGCAGGATAAGTGGAGTGCAGCTCAGATGGTTGCTGAAGCAAAAGCTTGGGTGTGGGAGGACTTTGGTGAGGACATGGAACAAGATGTTCAGTCGGCCTTGAAGAGATTCTGGCAAACTGTCCGGCAGCTCAGGAGGGGGAAGCAGCTCCCTGTCCACACTGTGTATGGTGCGGATGGGGTGCTGCTGATTTCAACTGGGGATATCATCGGGTGGTGGAAGGAATACTTCGAGGATCTCCTCAATCCCACTGACACGCCTTCCACAGAGGAAGCAGGACTTGTGGACGAGGGGGACAACTCGCCCATCACAGGGGTTGAGGTTGCCACAGTGGTTAAAAAGCTCATTGGTGGCTGGACCCCGGGGGTAGACAATATTTGCCCTGAGTACCTCAAGGCCCTGGATATTGTAGGGCTGTCATGGTTGACACATCTCTGCTCAGCTCTGCAACATTGCGTGGATGTCGGGGACAGTGCCTTTGGCATGGCAAACCGGGGTGGTGGTTCCTCTCTTCAAGAAAGGGGACCGGAGGGTATGCTCCAACTTTAGAGGGATCACACTCCTCAGCCTCCCGGGGAAGGTCTATACCAAGGTACTGGAGAGGAGAGTCCAGCCATTGGTCGAATCTCGGATTCAGGAGGAGCAATGTGGTTTTCGTTCTGGCTGTGGCACATCGGACCAACTCTTTACCCTCTTGAGAATCCTCAAGGGTTCATGGGAGTTTGCCCAACCAGTTTACATGTGTTTTCTAGACTTGGAGAAGGCATTCAACCGTGTCCCTCGTGGTTTTTTGTGGGGGTGCTTCAGGAGATATCGGTGGGGTATCGGGCTTGTTGTTACGAGCTATCCTGTCTCTATACAACTGTTGTGAGAGTGTGGTTTGTATTGCCAACACTCGGTCGGACTCATTCCCAGTGAGAGTTGGACTCTGCCAGGGCCGCCCTTTGTCACCGATCCTGTTCATAATTTTTATGGACAGGATATCTAGGTGCAGCCAGGGAACAGAGGGTGTCATGCTTGGTGACCACAGGATCTCATCTCTGTTGTTTGCAGATGATGTTGTCCTGTTGGATTAATCCAGCAATGACCTACAGGTCTTACTTGGACGGTTTGCCGCTGAGTGTGAAGCGGCTGGGATGAGAATCAGCACCTCCAAGTCCGACTCCATGGTCCTTAGCCGGAAAAAGGTGGATTGTCCTCTCGGGCTGGAGAAAATCTCCCGCCTCAAGTGGAGGAGTTTAAGTATCTCGGGGTCTTATTCACGAGTGGGGGGAGAATGGAGCAAGAGATTGACAGATGGATCAGAGCAGCATTTGCAGTGATGTGGACATTGTTCCAGTCCAGTCCATTGTTCCAGTCCATTGTGGTAAAGAGGGAGCTAAGCTCTAAGGCAAAGCTATTGACTTACCAGTCAATCTACATTCCTACCCTCACCTATGGTCATGAGCTTTGGGCAATGACCGAAAGAATGAGATCGCGGATACAAGAGGCTGAAATGAGCTTTCTTTGTAGGATTGCTGGACTCACAATTAGAGATAGGGTGAGAAACTCAGTCATCCGGGAGAGGCTTAGAGTAGAACCGCTGCTCCTCCATATTGAAAGGAGCCAGTTGAGGTGGTTTGGGCATTTGATCAGGATGCCTCCTGGACGCCTCCCACTTGAGATGTTTCAGGCACGTCCCACTGGTAGGAGACCCTGGGGCAGACCCAGGACTCACTGGAGAGACTACGTTTCCCAATTGGTCTGGGAACGCCTTGGTATCTGTGATGTATTGAGTGTGGTGTGTGCATGCTGCCGTACCCGCCTCTGGTGTGACGTCAGATGGGCATGGCCCTTGTGTATAAATAGTCCAGTTCTCTTGTGTTGACTTGCTGCATGACAAATGAGACTCCTGTCCCTCATTTTACATACATAACATTTGACGATGAGGATAAAAATTTTGGGAGCGTAAGGGCTACCTCCACCACTAGCACCGTTTCTATAGTACATGGGAGAGCCGGTGATCCTGTGGCCACAGTGCAGCGCCATGTTTGAGGATTACACCAGGGCGCTGGGCTTAAGTAGGCTCGACGGGAGATGACAGCGAGCACTCCTGGCCCATAATCTTGGCGCGGAGGGCCGAAGAATTCTCAGTACGTTAGGTGAAACGGAGTACTTTGAGGATGCTGTCAAGCGGCTGGCCGAGTACTTCAACAGGCAGATGAGGACCACGAAGCTGTGGGTAATGGAGCTGTTGGTGCCAGGAACGGCTAAGCTAGTTAGCTGGGGGATGCTAACGACCCATTCTGTGCCTATGGACAGGTTAGCCTCTAAGCTAAGTTTGCGCCAAAACCAAGCTACCAGCTAGACTTCGAGGTAGGACCGGGGCCACGAATGGAGGAGTCCCCAGTCACTGAAGATGGTGGGCCAGCCAAGGAGCTCAGCACGGTATAGGACCATAGCGCTGATGAGTTGGACAGCACGATGTGTAGCGACAACAGAGAGGGAGAGCAGCAGGAGTCATCCCCGCAACTGGAGGCTAGGCAGCAAGTGAGCGGGACCATGGAAGCTGAGAGAACCAGGGAAGAACAGCGACAGCCAGGCACGGAGACGACGCAGCAGAGTGCCTGGAACAAGGGTACTGAGAGCAGTGACGAAACGCCCAGATCGGAGAGTGGCGCTGAGAGCCCCGAGGGAGAGCAACAGCAGCCGGACATGGAGGCAGTACAGCAGAGAGCCTGGAACAAAGGTGCTGGGAGCAGTGGTGAAGTGCCAGGGTCGGGAAACAACGCCAACGAAAGTGATGCTGTGAGCTCTGGGAGTGAGCAGCAGCAACCGTGCGCCATGGAGGTCGGGCAGTGTCTCAGTGCCAGAGCTCATGCTGCCCTGGACGAGGGTGCCAAGTGTTACGGCGAGGTGCCCAAGGCAGTGAGTGGCGCCAACAAGCAGGCTTCGGGTCTCCCCGGAGTGTGGCCACGGGGGGCCAGAGTGTTCGGGACAACGATGGCAGCTGCAGCGGTGTTGAAAGTGGGTGGGAGTGGACCGACGAGCATGGAGAGACAGTGTGCCGGACAGCAGCACGGCGGGTCCCAAGGAATGAGGCAGTCAGTGGTGAAGAGTGACATTCTTGCAGGAGAGATTGGTTTTGATCCCAGAGGCAGATGGCGGCCAGGGGTGTTCATGCCGTGGGGCTGCCCGGGACCTCCGAGCCGGTCTTATCTACAGCAGCCAGGGGCATGCATGATTTGGGGCTGCCCTGGTCCCTCGTGCCGGTGTTACCTCTGGCTGCCGGTGGACATAGGTGTGATTTAAATATCATTGATGTAAATATGTAAACATATACTATGCTGGTGTGCATGTGAGTATGTAGGTTATGGTATTATTTCACTTAATTTTAGAGACATGGTCCACTTTAGTTATTTTTGTGTATATTTTGAAAAAAAAAAATGTTGGTTTTAGTTGTTCTGTGTGAATGTGATAGGTCATTCTCCTACAGTTCATGATTCCTTGTTCCCTTAATGCACGATTCGGGTCCTAAATTGGGGAGGGTCTTGATTGTGTGTGTGTGGTTTTGCATTTTTGTAAGGGGGAGAGGAAGTGTGATGTAGTGAGTGTGGTGTGTGCGTGCTGCCTACCCGTCTCTGGTGTGACATCAGGCGGGCACGACCCTTGTGTATAGTCCAGTTCTCTATAATAAAGTGTTGACTTGCTGCATGACAGATGAGACTCCTGTCCCTCATTTTACATACGTAACAGTATCCTCTCTGAAGAGCTGGAGCAGGTGGCTGGGGAGAGGGAATTCTGGGCTTCTCTGCTTGAACTGCTGCCTCTGTGATCCAGACCTCCGGAAAAGCGGTAGAAGATGGATGGATGCACTAACTAAAAATTAAGCTAAAACAGATAGGAAAACAGGATAAGCATAAAAAAAGCATTGGGCTTCTGCTTCTTTCCATCCATCTTCTACCGCTTAATCCTTTCGGGTCGCGGGGGGGCTGGAGCCTATCCCAGCATCTTCCTTTTCAGTTACAGTTATTTGTGTCTGAAGTATTTTTTTTTATATTGGTGTTTATGTGTAACTGAATTGAATAAATCATTCATTCATAAAAAACTAAAAGTGGGCTACACACACACACACACACACACACACACACACACACACACTAAAAGTTCATAAAAGCTGAGGAGGAGGATCCACTTGTCAGGCCATACTCCATCTGCCACCACAACACCGGACGTCCACAGGCAACCTATAAAGGGGAAGACACTTGCCAGCAGTATGCTCATATTCATCATCATCTTCATCATCATCAAAGGGTGCTGCTATCTGGGAACCAGATACTTAAAGCCAAGGCAGAGCTCCTCACTCTGCCTCTTACCTTCATTTACCTGCAGCACCCCAGTCACTGCGCAGAAGTGTCCTCCCCAAATGTCTGTGTCATGGTGGTCATGGGCTGCTACTCCTCCCCCTCCTCAGACATGCTCTCCTTCGTGGCTTCTCAGCCACTGCAGCTCAACATACCGCTCTTTCATTTTCTTTTCTCTGGCCAACAGCATGCTCCCATCAGGCAGGACTCCCCTTCTGAACTGCCATTGCACCTTTTATGCCACAAAAAAGCACACAGTGTGGAAGTTGTGTTCAATGACGAGACTTGAGTTTATTTCTCAGGTTCGGCTTTATTGCAGAACACAATCATCCAACATTCTCAAAAAGCAAGAAGAGGCAGAATCATGTCACATCACATTCTTATACCTCCGGGGGATTAAGGACTCAAGTCACATGGTGCTTCTGCAAACATTTAATCACAATGCAAGTCTCTGAAGATTCACCATTGTCTCTTATTCACCGATGTTCCGGGGATCCCCCCAGGGCCTCCTCTCTGAGACAGGGTCCGACTTCACACCTCCTCAACATCTCCTGTCGGCCCCCATCGATCCAGGCTCTTTGTTCCTCCAGACGTGAAGCCCCAATCCACATAAGCCATACATTTGTGGGAGATATGAACCAGACATATGTGCCACACTCTTGTGGGAAATATGAACCAAACATATGTGCCACAACAGGTTAAAATATAAAAACTATAAAAACATGCAAAGTTATAAATAAACATGCCAGACAAATTTAAAACCATGTAAAACTCAAAAAACACAATAAAATACTTCCACCCCATGTCATTAAAACCAGTGCACTACACTGAAAATAAAAATTTAAAAAAACACCATGGTTTGTCTGTTTTATTTTCATACTTCCACAGCCAACTTTAGGGAACAATATCTGTCTGTTCCACTACAGTCTGACTTCATGACCTAACTTAATCTTTGTGTTGTTGAGTGTGGGGCAGATTGCTTACAGAAGAGTTTTATCTGCCTGTTTGCTGAAAACAAGGATTCATGAGAACAAAACTGATTCCGAAGCAGACAGAACATGCTCTGTAAAGCCAGAACAGTAAACTGATCTGAGCTGCAAATGTGGGGCCATAAATCCCACCTGAACTGGTTTATATGATCATTTGATTTAACTTTGAAGTATGAACATTGACTTAAGCACAGGGCATAAGGTCCTCGGGAGTAAAGAAACAAGAAAAAAAAGGTGTTTATGAGTGGGAGAGAGTGATGAAAAGAAGAGAAGGAGGTGAAAGAGGGAGAGTTTGCATGTGTGGGCATGAATGTGGTAAAGGCCCAGGGACATTGAGATTGAGAGGAAAAAAACATTAGAGATGATTCAGAGGCATTGCATGGTACATCAACACATACCTCTTTCTCTAAGTCACTCATAAACACCCCTTAATCTCCCTCGCACACAATCCTCTGGTGCACCAGCAAAGACATACTCTGCCCCGTTTTGATGGGGGTTTAATGAGGCTTGTATGGATCAGTTCCTCACTAAATCAGTATATGAGAAGGATTCTTCTGGGTGCATGAGTCCAGATTAAAAGTTTTACCTTGGGCAAAATTTCCTCAATGAAACTCTACTCCCACCTTTAATCACTAATAGTAAAAAAAAATACTTAATATTTAAAGAATAAAGGGGATTCATTAAGCCATTTTTACAGTAAAGATTAATATATTTGATTGAATACAAGATATCACAGCTACTGTGGCAATCATAACACTAACTGCAAGTTATATTAAGCCTCAAACTAGAACTGTACTTCTGTCCCTCGCTTCTGCACGCTCTAGCAAAAGAGTTCCCCATCTCTTCTTCATCTTTCATAAGACTCATGTGATTTAAGGTTACGTACCACCACAGACATTTCCAGGCTGATGACCGATACTTCAGGTTTGGCAACCCTACCTTCATTAGTTGTTCTGAAATTAGAGTGAAGATGGCCTTGATCTACACTAAGGGCAAACCTGTGCACCAAGTTTGGTGATCCTACTTCTTTTAGTATAGTGACTATAAAATAAAACCTATTCTGAGCTTTATGACTCTTTGACCTTGACTTTTGGTCACTTTGTGTCCAAGCTAAGAATGCATTTACCCCTTTAGGATCTATTCTTTGTTAATATAGTGGTGAATAAACTTCTGTGGGATGTGGGAGACTGTGTCATGTTCTGAGCTCGGATTTCCCCTGAGCTCAGACCCTTACTTTATTTCCTGTATTATTTATCTGTTAGTCTGTTTTTGGTTATTTTCTGTACATATCATTGTGTGTGTTACTCTGTTTCATGGCAGAGCTCTGCTGGCACACCCTCCAACTGATTGCAGGGCCTCTGGTCCTCTCAGCTGCAATCAGTTGGTGATTAGGTCACACGGCCATCTGCACCTGCTGCTCGTTTGTGTCTTTACTATTTATCTGGCTGCTGTACGCTGATTCAGCATGGCAGCCTCTGCAAGTTTGGTTGGACTCTTCTCCCCTCTTTGGAGAACCATCCTCGTGTAAGTCTATTGAGCTTTTTCCATGGAATGCTTTATTGTTTACTTTTGAACTACCTGCTACTCTAGTGTTCGCAGAGCGATGCCGGCTTGGGACACCATTTGTAGTCTTTCTGCTAGTGATGGCCAAAGGAGGCTTTCTGGAGGACTTGAGGCCTTTCATCAAAATGGTTCACATAGACAAGGCCTCATGTGGGACTTCATTTTCTCTACCAGGCCATCTAGTGGACAAAATGTATACAACATGCTGATTTTTACAAGGGTATTGTTCGTTTAATGTGTACTTTTTTTTCAATTTCAAAAAATGTGTTGTCTTTTAAGAAACGACACGGAGAAGCGACTCTGTCCCCGGTGATTGGGGCTCGCCGGAGGAACTAGCCGAGGCAGCAGTTGGACGGGAGCCGGATCGGAGTTCAAGTGCAGCGGTGGTGGGAGACGGGGACCAGTGGAGGACCACCGGGGCCCCAGCCGGATAAGAGCCAGAGTCGGAGCCCAGTTGCAGCGGCGGGGCTCGGCGGAGGAGCTACCGGGACCCCAGCTGGACAGGAGCAGGATCGGAGCTCGGGTACAGCGGCGGTGGGACTCGGAGGAGCTGCCGGTACCCCGGCTGGACAGGAGCTCGGTTACAGCGGCGGTAAGCAGCAGGACTAGCAGCGGAGGGGGCTAGCTGAGGCCCAGCTGGATTCGAGGTCGGTCGGATCGGATACCGGCGACACCAGCAGAGATTGTTTTACTATCCACAGGTCAGCAAAAAATGCCACCAAAGAAGGAGGAAATGGAAGAGATCAAAAAATCTCTGAACTTCTTGTCAGAAGAACTGACCAAAGTGGTTAGTCAGCAGGCTAAAATATTAGGGCTAACGGAAGAAGTCCGAGAATTAAAATTAACAATTAAGCAAAAAGACAAAAAAATTGCAGACTTGGAGCGACGCGTCGAGGATCTTGAACAATATTCTCGTATGGATGATCTAATTATAAGTGGACTAGACATTAAATATCAATCATACGCTCATGCTACAGCAGGATTGAGAGGTGAGGAGGCTCCCTTGGGCGAATCAGTCTCCCTGGAAAACCAGGTGCTTCAGTTCCTTGATAGTAGAAATATAAAGGTCGAAGCAAATGCAATTTCAGCCTGTCATGCTTTACCCAGAAAGGATAATAAAACAAAGAAATCAATTGTGATGCGTTTTGTGAACAGAATGGTAAAGAATGACATACTGAGGCAGGCCAGAAAACTACGGGGAACAGAAGTTTACCTAAATGAACACCTAACAAAAACTAATGCTGAAATAGCACGGCAAGCACGGATGCTGAAAAGACAAAATAAGATACAGGCAACATGGACAAGAAATTGTAGAGTTTGGATCAAACTAAATGGAATACCTGAGGAAGCAAAGAGTATAATAATCAGAGAGATTACTGACTTGAATAAATATAGATGAACACTGATTAAGAAAATTAAGAGACTATGATAATCCATATCCACACACACGGCAAGAATAGTTCTTTTGACATACCATGTCAATGTACTTTAAAAAAAAACTAAACAAACAAAAAAAACTTATGACTGATTTGAGTAGACATCAATTATACTCAGCTGGAGGAAGTCATTTGACACAGAGTGAGGAAATTCAAACTCTGAAAATATGCCATTATGCTGAGCATAAACTACAAGAGATGGAGAATGATATTGATCCTGATAACCACTTTTTCAATAATATTCATAATCTGTCATGCGGTGACCCTCGCGGATCACCATAAGACGCCAAGAGTCCACAGGTGGGTTTTGCAATGATGGTGATTCATTAAAAACAGAAGACAAGACAACACTGTGAGCCGCTCGGGGCAAAAACACACATAAAGCAATACAAGGGCTCGTAGGGCTAACCCCAGTCACTACGAGCTAAACTATGACATGACATGAAAAGCACAAACCTGACATGAAGGTCTAACAAGGTTTAGACCACCTGACGATGTCTGACGAGGATAGTTGACAATGTCTGACAATACTCCTGCCATTTAACTGCCGCTAGTGCCCGCCTTATAAAGGCGAACACTAACGAGCAGTAATGACAAGCAGCTGACCAACCTTGACAGGCGGAAGCCCCACCGAGCGCCTTCATAATAAGAGCCCGGTGAGGCCAGAATACCACCCACAGCTGTCAAGGCCGGCAGCGAGTTGTGCTTAGCCCGAGCGCGGACAGAACCCAGCGCTCGGGTCGTAACATAATCATTGTGAATATTACACTGAAAAGCAATTCAAAAATCAAGTGCAACTAGATGGTAAACTATCAATAATACACTTCAACAGCAGAAGTCTTAACAAAAACTTTCCACAGACTCAGGACTATTTAAAACAGCTAGACAGAAAATTTACAGCCATCGCAGTCTCTGAAATTTGGCTTAATGAAGAGCAGGCTCCCCTGATGGCAATAGAGGGATATCAGATGTTTCATATTAACAGCTCTCAAAAAAAGGGTGGTGGTGTTGCACTGTATATTGATGACCTGTATAGGTGTAAACTTGTAAATGGAATGTCCTTTGCACTACCAGGGATTTTGGAATGTGTTACCGTTGAGATTGACCAAGATAAAACAAAAAATCTAATTATGAGTTGTATAACCACATGGTGAGGACATCGATGGCCTCACTCACACCATCACGGACTACATCAGCTTCTGTGTGGACAACACCGTTCCCACCAAGACCATACGGTGTTGCTCAAACAACAAACCCTGGATCAACCCTGAGATAAAAACACTTCTGAGAGAGAAAAAGACGATCTTCAGGTCGGGGAACAGGGAGATGCTGAAGTCCGTACAGAGGGAGCTGAGGAGGAAGATCAGAGAAGGCAAGGACAGCTTCAGGAAGAAGATGGAGGACAAGCTGCAACAGAGCGACATCAGCGGGGTCTGGAGAAACCTTAAAACCATCTCTGGGCTACAGAATACCTCCCCCCAGGCCACGGGGGGCAGGGAGTGGGCGAACAATCTGAATCTGTTTTTCAGTAGGTTTGACCAACCGCCCTCCCCCCCAACTGCACAACAACCACTGCTGCCACTGAAGACATCAAGTCCTGCTGCCCACTCCCCACTCCACCATCACCCCCCCACTCCCAACACACAGCCCCCCAACCTGACCCTCACTAAGACCCAGGTGAAGACGGAGCTGAGGAAGATCAAGGCGAGGAAGGAGTCAGGACCGGACGGCATCAGTGCAAAGCTCCTCAAGTCCTGTGCAGACCAGCTGTGTGGGATTGTGGAGTACATCTTCAACCTGAGCCTGAAGCTGGGGAAGGTACCACAGTTGTGGAAAACATCTTGTGTGGTACCTGTACCAAAGACTTCCCACCCCAAAGATCTGAACAGCTAAAGACCAGTGGCCCTGATGTCCCACATGATGAAGACCCTGGAGAGACTGCTCCTTGCTCACCTCCGCCCCCTGGTGGGTCCAGCGATGGATCCACTCCAGTTCGCCTACCAGCATGGTTTTGGGGTGGAGGATGCGGTCATCTTCCTCCTTCACCGTTCTCTGTTCCACCTGGAGAAGCCCGGGAATACAGTGAGGATCATGTTCTTTGACTTCTCCAGTGCTTTCAACACCATCCAACTGATGATCCTGAAGGACAAGCTGCTGTGCGCAGGGGTGGACCAGCACCTGTCATCATGGATCCTGGACTACCTCACAAACCGGCCACAGTTTGTGAGAACCCGGGACTGTGTGTCTGACACGAACATCGGTAGCACGGGGGCCCCACAGGGAACGGTTTTGGCTCCCTTCCTGTTCACCCTTTATACTGCGGACTTCTCACACAACACAACACACTGCCATCTACAGAAGTTCTCTGACGACTCTGCGATCGTTGGCCTCATCTCCAATGGAGATGAAGCTGAGTACAGAGGGCTTATCCAGGACTTCGTGGACTGGTGCCATCGGAACTGCCTCTAGATCAACGCGAGGAAAACTAAGGAGCTGGTGGTGGACTGCCACAGGCAAAGACAACCCCTCACAGCACCAGTAAACATCCAGGGAACAGACATTGAGATGGTGACATCCTACAAGTACCTGGGTGTTCATCTGAACAATAAACTAGACTGGTCACACAATACTGACACACTCTACAAGAAGGGACAGCGCAGGCTGTTCCTACTGAGGAGACTTAGGTCTTTCGGTGTACAAGGGGCGCTGCTGAAGACATTCTACGACATGGTGGTGGCATCAGCCATCACTTTTGGAGTGGTCTGCTGGGGCAGTGGCATTACAGCAGCCGATAGGAAGAGACTGAACAAACTGATCAAGAAAGCTAGCTCTGTCCTGGGGCAGCGCCTTGACCCAGTGGAGGAGATGGGAGAGAGAAGGACGGTGGCTAAACTGCCATCTCTGCTGGAGTCCGAGTTCCACCCTATGCAGGACACACTGAATGCACTAAGGAGCTCAATTAGCAGCAGACTACATCATCCTAGGTGCACAACCGAGAGGTTTCGCAGGTCCTTCCTACCAAACGCTGTCAGACTGTATAACCTAAGCAGGGCTGCTTGCAGAGATAGCAAAAAGACGTGACTGTGGAGAATGGGGAAAGATGAGGCTGAGTTTATTGCTCAAGTCAGATTTATTCACATTCTCCAACATCATCCAAACACAGAAAGAGAAAAAGAGAATGAATCTTCCAACATCTGTCCCTTTTATACCCAGGACATCAAACATAAAGTCACATGGTACTTAATCCCAGTCACAATGTAACTTCCCCCCGATCTTAACACACTCCACCTCTCAGTCCCTGGCCGCTGGGCGAAATCCCCCAAGGCTATCTCTTTGCATGCCAAAGACTAAACTTCTCACCCTTGTGTTATCTCCAGAGTGGCTCAGTCCTTTGTTCCGTCTCAGATGTGAAGCCTAAGGTGGTATACGTATGAATCATGCAGTCATATACATATGTGCATATATGTGCCCCACATGACAACCTAATAGTATTGAATGCAAAAGATGCAATAGACTTACACAATGGTCCCCTCCGGTATACAACTAGGAAAATACCGGTAGCTACGGAGGGTGACAATATGTATGGGTACATAATCATACCATGTAGAATAACTAAGTAGACGGTTATGCTGCTGTTTCATTCCATCTAGCTACAATGCTCCGCACTGTGTGTGTTTATATATTTATATATTTATTCCATCGAGCGACTATGCTCCACACTGTGTGTTTATATATTTACATATTTATTCCATCTAGCTACAATGCTTCGAACTGGGTGTTTATATATTTATTCCATCTAGCTACAATGCTCCGCACTGTGTGTCTATATGTTTATATGTACATATGTATACTTGCTGCTCTTGTGTTTTTTTTCTTGCCTTCTGATTGTTGCTCTGAGTGTTGCTATGTCTGTGCTGTTGCAATCCTGGAATTTCCCCATTGTGGGACTAATGAAGGCTTATCTTATCTTATCTTATTATTAAAGAAACTACAAAATTGTGGTATTAGGGGGGTAGCACTGTCTTGGTTAAGTAGTTACTTAAAGAATAGATATCAGTTTGTATGTGTTGGTAACAAAAACTCACAGTTACTGAAGGTTACTTGTGGAGTCCCACAGGGTTCAGTTTTGGGGCCACTGTTATTCAATATGTATATAAATGACATATGTAAAGTCTCGGAAAAAATGGATTTAATATTGTTTGCCGATGACACTAATCTATTATGCAGTGGAAGCAATTTGGAACAACTTTTGGATACACTCGGAAAGGAATTAGGAAAGTTTAAACTGTGGTTTGATTCAAACAAATTAACGCTCAGTTTAAGTAAGACAAAATTTAGTTTTTAACAACCATCACAACTTAGTATCTAAACTTAATTTAAATGGTGTAGAGATTGAAAGGGTATCTGAAACTAAATTTCTTGGAGTAATAATTGATGATAAACTGTGTTGGAAGTCACATATTAATTATATTAAAGGTAAAATAATGGGCAGCACGGTGGCGCAGTGGTTAGCACAGTGGCAGCACAGCAAGAAGGTCATGGGATCGATTCCACCCTTGACCATCGTGGGTTCGATCCCACCCCCAGACCATCGGTGACCCTTCTGTGTGGAGTTTGCATGTTCTCCCCGTGTCTGCGTGGGTTTACTCCGGGCACTCCGGTTTCCTCCCACATGCCAAAAACATGCAAGTTAGGTTAATTGGCATCAAAACTGGGGATTCTGAATTGTCCTTGGGTGTGGATGTGGGGGTGAATGGTTGTCTGTCTCTCTGTGTTGGCCCTGTGGTGGACTGGCGATCTGTCCAGGGTGTACCCTGCCTCTCGCCCAAAGATGCTGGGATAGGCTTCAGCCCCCCCGCGACCCGAAAGGATTAAGCGGTAGAAAATAGATGGATGGATGGATGGATGGTAAAATATCTAAATCGCAATACTACAGAGCGAAATATTTGCTGAATCAACCCACATTATATACTTTGTATCATTCATTAATACTCCCATACATGACATATTGTACTGAAGTATGGGGAAATGCATATAAAACAAACATATATCCAGTCTTTATGCTTCAGAAGAGAGCTATTAGAATAATAAACAAAGCTGCTTACAGGGAACCAACAAACCCACTTTTTCTTAAATTAAAAGCTCTCAAGTTGAAAGATCTGGTTAACTTTAAAACTGCAGTAATAATGTTTAAAGTGAAGAATCTATCACTACCCGCAAATATCCAAAAGTTGTTCCAAATAAGGGAGAAACAATACCATTTCAGAGGAACATGTAGATTTCAAAAACCTTCAGTGAGAACTACCACCAAGCAACATTGTGTTTCAGTGCAAGGAGTAAGATTATGGAACGATTCTGGACCTGAATTAAAATCATGTACAGCGCTTGGACAATTTAAACAAAAACTAAAGGAAGAAATACTCCAAACATATATACAAGATGACATGTAAAATCACATAAGGATTGTCATATCCAGTCTGTTGTGTTGTTGCTTAGTTTTTTTTTGTCACATTTTGTCTTAGTTTTGTTCCAAATTGTAATCGCTCTTGTTTTGTTTTTCTTTTGAATTCTTGAATGGAATATGGGTGGGCAATATAAGCTGCGGCTTCAGCCATCACCCATTTCGGATAACTTATGTTGAACTGTATAATCAGAGGAGTTATTGTTTAATTTGACCTTGTTGGATTTTTTCCCCTTTGTTATATTATTCTGTTTCTTTTTAATCTTTACTTTTAATCTATCCAAAATAAAGATTCATTCAAGAAATATCAATGATCATAAGGCAGAAAAATAATAAAACTGCAGTGACTACAGTGAATGTGCTTGCGCGACTTATCCTTTTTTTTTTTTTTAAATAACTTTTCAACAGTCATACTGTCTTTCTCAGTACATTCATCTCTGTCCTTATTGTCATGCAGGGCACAATGGCAATAGTGCCTCAGCATAATGATGTGTAATAATGATCCAAGCTCTTTGAAACACAAGAGACACTTCATCTTGCAAATAAAAATGAAATTAAGAGAACGACACCGCTGGGATTCGAACTCAGGTATCCCACTTGCCAAATAGATATACTATCACTAAGCCATCACCTCAGCTGCAACAGAAGGCCATGATTTGTCAAAAATACATCAATGGGAGAAATGAGCTCAAACCTCTCAAACGGGAGAAGTCTGTGTTTTTGGTGCCGGCTCCATCTGAAAATTGGCTGTGACAAATCCCTTACACAGTCAAACATGGCAAAAAAAAAACAAAAACAAAAAAAAACATGAGGGACAGGGAAGCGCTGGTCAGTTTATTTCTTCTGAACCAGTCATGTGGTCCGACGTCAACACATACGTCATGCAGCACCGGCGCCTGCCTGCCCATCACTACTTCCTATGTTCGTTGAGCGATACCGGCTTAGGAACGCCAGCCTCATTGTTGCATCTTTGTATGTCTACACCATCATTTTCGTACGGTCTTGTTTTTCTTTTAATAAATGTCCTCACTGCAGTTTAAGCTTGTGAGTTTGTTTTCTGCCCCGGAGGGGCGTTCATGACAGACTGGGATTCAATTCTATGAAGTTCAGGCAACAGCAAAGTGACTTCCTCTGTGATATATACAGTCAAGTGAAAAATTTGGGACACCCCATTAAATATTCAGTTCTTTATTAAGAAATGTTCACATATCTACACTACCGTTCAAAAGTTTGGGGTCACCCAGACAATTTTGTGTTTTCCATGAAAAGTCACACTTTTATTTACCACCATGAGTTGTAAAATGATTAGAAAAATATAGTCAAGACATTGACAAGGTTAGAAATAATGATTTGTATTTGAAATAATAATTTTTTCCTTCAAACTTTGCTTTCGTCAAATAATCCTCCATTTGCAGCAATTACAGCATTGCAGACCTTTGGCATTCTAGCTGTTAATTTGTTGAGGTAATCTGGAGAAATTTCACCCCACGCTTCTAGAAGCCCCTCCCATAAGTTGGATTGGCTGGATGGGCACTTCTTGCGTACCATACAGTCAAGCTGCTCCCACAACAGCTCAATGGGGTTTAGATCTGGTGACTGCGCTGGCCACTCCATTACAGATAGAATACCAGCTGCCTGCTTCTTCTCTAAATAGTTCTTGCACAATTTGGAGGTGTGCTTTGGGTCATTGTCCTGTTGTAGGATAAAATTGGCTCCAACCAAGCACTGTCCACAGGGTATGGCATGGCGTTGCAAAATGGAGTGATAGCCTTCCTTATTCAAAATCCCTTTTACCCTGAACAAATCTCCTACCTTACCGGCACCAAAGCAACCCCAGACCATCACGTTACCCCCACCTTGCTTGACAGATGGAGTCAGGCACTCTTCCAGCATCTTTTCAGTTGTTCTGCGTCTCACAAATGTTCTTCTGTGTGATCCAAACACCTCAAACTTTGATTTGTCCGTCCATAACACTTTTTTCCAATCTTCCTCTGTCCAATGTCTGTGTTCTTTTGCCCATATTAATCTTTTTCTTTTATTGGCCAGTCTCAGATATGGCTTTTTCTTTGCCACTCTGCCCTGAAGGCCAGCATCCCGGAGTCGCCTCTTCACTGTAGATGTTGACACTGGCGTTTTGCGGGTACTATTTAATGAAGCTGCCAGTTGAGGACCTGTGAGGCGTGTATTTCTCAAACTAGAGACTCTAATGTACTTATCTTCTTGCTCAGTTGTGCAGCGGGGCCTCCCACTTCTCTTTCTACTCTGGTTAGACTGTTTGTGCTGTTCTCTGAAGGGAGTAGTACACACCGTTGTAGGAAATCTTCAGTTTCTTGGCAATTTCTTGCATGGAATAGCCTTCATTTCTAAGAACAAGAATAGACTGTCGAGTTTCACATCAAAGTTCTCTTTTTCTGGCCATTTTGAGCGTTTAATCGACCCAACAAATGTGATGCTCCAGATACTCAACCTGCTCAAAGGAAGGTCAGTTTTATAGCTTCTCTAACCAGCTAAACTGTTTTCAGCTGTGCTAACATGATTGCACAAGGGTTTTCTAATCATCCATTAGCCTTCTGACGCAATGGGCAAACACATTGTACCATTAGAACACTGGAGTGATCGTTGCTGGAAATGGGCCTCTATACACCTATGTAGATATTGCACCAAAAACCAGACATTTGCAGCTAGAATAGTCATTTACCACATTAGCAATGTATAGAGTGTATTTCTGATTAGTTTAAAATTATCTTCATTGAAAAAAACAGTGCTTTTCTTTCAAAAATAAGGAAATTTCTAAGTGATCCCTGTGGGCCTCAGGTTATTTCACACCTTAGACAGAGACAGTGAATACACAGGGGAGAACAATGCCCAAGTGGGTGAGAGGGGGTTGAATGAAGTGTAATGTAGATGTCATGCTGTGTATGAGGAAGTGCCTTGAACTTTGTGAAGTGTGACTTGATACAGAGAGAGGAATGCTTGATGTGACCAGTCAGTCTGTTCTTTGCTTGTGAGATGTGAGTGTGTAATAAATCGTCTGAAATGAATATGCCTCTTCATTTACACACTCCACACTGGTGACCCAAGGCGTATTATGGAACACGAGGCAAGAACCCCGGAGCCGGCCCGGTCGGGAAGCCCCAGAGACGCTGAAGCCAACCCACAGACAGCCAGGACTGGAACCCCCAGCAACGCGTGTGCGGTTTCAGTCAAGCTACCGGATTTCTGGCAGCACAACCCGCGCTCTTGGTTCCACCACACCAAGGCCCAGTTCGCCCTCCGGGGAGTAACAGCAGACGACACCAAGTTCTACCATGTGGTAGCAGCACTGGACTCCCGCACAGCCCAGCAGGTAGTGAGCCTGCTCGATCAGCCAGCAGCAAATATGACACGCTCAAGGCTGCGCTCATCCGGCGCTACACGCTCTCGGAATGTGAGAGAGCGGAGAGGCTCCTGGTGCGGACCGAGTTAGGAGATGGGTCGGCCGTAGACCTGATGGAGAAGATGTTGGCGTTGATGGGCACGGGCGATGGGCACTTTCTGTTTGCCCACCTTTTCCTCCGGAACCTGCCAACAGAAGCAAGAGCGGTCCTGGCCAATTCGCTGTTGCTGGCCACGCGAGACTACCGTGCGCTAGCCCAGGAGGCAGACCGGATCATCCTCACCACCAGGGCAATCACAGTCAACGCGGCGGCAGCGGAGCCCAGTGAGACGACCAGGGGAGGCGAGGAGCCACCGATGGTAGCGGCAACAGGGGCCAAGGAGTGCCAGAAAGACACGCTCTGCTTCTACCACCGCCACGTCGGAGGGAACGCGCGCAGGTGCGCGCCACCGTGCCAATTCAAGCGCTCGGGAAACGCCAAGGCCAGCAGTCGGTAGCAGCTGCGATCGCCAGTGAAGAGAACAAGCTGCTCTACGTAACGGACTCGTGCTCAGGGAGACGCTTCCTCATCGACACCGGAGCCCAGAAGAGCATCATCCTGCCGTCCTATGCTGACCGGCTGGCAAGACCTAGCGGCCCCAGAATGGTGGCAGTAAACGGCTCGGAGATTAAGACGTTCGGTGAGAGAACACTGACCTTATCTCTACATGGCCGCTCGTATGAGTGGACTTTTATCATAGCAGCACTGTGTTGCCCGCTCCTGGGCGCTGATTTTCTGTGTGAACATGGTTTACTTGTGGATGTTGCTAACAGGCGCCTGGTTAGTGCACTGTCCTTTGAATCTCTCCCCTGTATAGCTCGAGGGACCCGGCCAACAGCACAAGCCAGCGTCACAACTCCAGGCGATAAGTTCCACGCACTGCTCACTCAGTTCCCAGCACTCACGGTCCCGACGTTTTCGGCGGCCATCGCTAAACACGGGGTGGAGCACTTTATCACCACCACCGGGCCGCCCGTTTCTGCAAGACCTCGGCGCTTGGACGCAGCTAAACTGGCCATAGCGCACGAGGAGTTCGCCAACCTGGAAAGGTTGGGCATCATCAGGCGCTCAAACAGCCCATGGGCATCCCCGCTACACATGGTCCCTAAGGCTGAGGGATTGTGGCGACCGTGCGGTGATTTCCGCAGGTTGAACAACGCCACAGCACACGACCGCTACCCAATTCCCCACATACAGGATTTTTCCGTTCACCTCGCTGGAGCGTGCGTTTTTTCTAAAATAGACCTGGTCCACGGTTACCACCAGGTCCCAGTGCGCGCGGAGGACATACTCAAAACAGTGGTAATAACTCCGTTCGGTTTATTCGAGTTCCTGCGCATGCCATTCGGGTTAAAAGGCGCAGCACAGACGTTCCAGCGCATGATGAATGCAGTGCTGCGTGACCTCCCGTTCGTGTTCGTCTAACTGGACGATATCCTGGTAGCCAGTATGTCCGAAGACGAACACGAAACCCACCTCAGGACAGTTTTCCGGAGGTTGGAGGAGCACGGGTTGATAATCAACCCGGCGAAATGCCAGTTCGGCGTGACGGAGATTGATTTTTTGGGGCACCGCGTCTCTCCGGAAGGAATGATCCCGTTGCCCGACAAAGTGCGCGCCGTGGCAGATTTTCCCCGGCCTCAGACGGTCAGGGCGCTGCAGGAATTTTGGGGGATGGTGAATTTTTATAACTGTTTCCTTCCCCGTGCGGCGCAGCTCATGCAACCATTGTACGCCGCGCTCAAGAGACAGAAACCTGCGGATGGAGTCGAATGAACCCCGGAGCGAGAGCGGGCGTTCTCGGAAGTTAAAGCAGCCCTGGCAAAAGCCGCACTGCTGGCACATCCGGACCCGACGGCCCGGATAGCGCTCAACACCGACGCTTCAGACGTGGCCATAGGGGCGGTCGTGGAGCAGCGCATCGCCGGGGCTTGGCAGCCGCTTGCATTTTTCAGCAGAACTTTGCGCGACAGCGAACGTAAATACAGCGCGTTCGACAGAGAGTTGCTGGCTCTCCATCTGGCCATACGCCACTTCCAGTTCTGGCTGGAAGGGCGCAGCTTCACCACGTTCGTAGACCACAAGCCACTAACGTTCGCGATGGCCAAGGTTTCAGAACCATGGTCGGGCCGGAAACAGAGACAGCTGGCCGCGATCTCAGAGTTTACTACCGATATTCAGCATGTGTCGGGTAAACTGAATGTGGTGGTGGACTGCCTCTCGCGCGCCGTGGTGGCCCCAGTCTACATGGGGATAGATTATGCAGCCATGGCCGCGGAGCAGATTAGCAATGCAGACGTGCGCGCGCTCCAGTCTGGACCAACAGGGTTAAGGCTGGAGAGCAGGGTGCTGCAAGATGGCGGCCCCCCCCCCCAATCTGCGACGTCTTCCCGGGACGCCCGCATCCGGTAGTCCCGGTCGCGTGGCGCCGCCACGTGTTTGAGTCGGTTCACACTCTGGCGCACCCAGGAGCGCGCGCGTCGGTCAAAATGGTGGGAGAGAAGTTTGTGTGGCCGTGCCTACGCAAACAAGTAAAAGAGTGGGCTGCAGCCTGCGTGGCGTGCCAACAAGCCAAGGTACACAGGCACACGAAGGCTCCCTTGGAGCCGTTTCCGGTACCGGCTAAGAGGTTCGACCACGTTCACGTGGACCTCGTGGGCCCCCTCCCGCCATCACAGGGGTGCATGCACCTCCTGACAGTGGTGGACCGCACCACCCGCTGGCCAGAAGCAGTCCCGCTGGCGGCAACCACGTTCGCGGACGTAGCACGCGCTTTTTTAACAACATGGGTGGCGCGTTTTGGAGTCCCGTCGGACATTACGTCCGACAGGGGCCCGCAATTTGTTTCCGACCTCTGGACCGCGATGGCCCGCAGCCTGGGTGCTGCAATTCATCGCACAACCGCGTACAACCCACAGGCCAATGGTTTATGCGAGCGTTTTCATAGATCACTGAAAGCAGCACTCAGGGCTTCACTGACGGATGCAAATTGGGTAGACAGGCTGCTGTGGGTTTTATTGGGGTTGCGCTCCACGCCAAAAGAGGATTTGGAAGCTTCCCCAGCAGAGCTCATTTTTGCGCAGCCCCTCCGGCTGCCCGGGGAATTTCTACCGGACAATCCCGCGCCGGGCAGCTCCCTGTCTCAGCTTTTGCAGCGTAGTGCAAACACAGGCACGCTGCCGGGCTCTGCCCACCACAGTTTTCCGCGTGCCTTCGTGCCTAAAACTTTGAAGAACGCGGAGTTCGTGTTCGTCAGACACGACGCCCACCGCCCTCCATTGCGCCCACCCTATGATGGACCGTTCAGAGTGTTGAAAACAGGGGATAAGCATTTTGTGCTAGACTTGGGGGGTAGACGGGAGAGAATTGGCATAGACAGACTCAAACCCGCCTTTGTAGTGGTGGATGAGCAAGTGCTGTTGGCGAGGGCCCCTCGGCGTGGAAGACCCCCACGGAGACCTCCCCAGGGGAACGATTCATCAGAGCAGCCCCACGGACAGAGTGACCCCCGCCCCCCACGGCTCACCCGCAGTCGGACACACTCCCAGCAGCCTCCCACCGGCACAGCAGTGCCACGGAGGCGGTAAACCCCAGTTACAGCAGATATAGGAAGAGACTGAAGCCAAAACAGCATGTGGACTGATGTTCTATTGTTCTATCTAAGATGCTGGGGGGGCGGTGTGGGCCTCAGGTTATTTCACACCTTAGACAGAGACAATGAATACACAGGGGAGAACAATGCCCAAGTGGGTGAGAGGGGGTTGAATGAAGTGTAGTGTAGATGTCATGCTGTGTATGAGGAAGTGCCTTGAACCTTGTGAAGTGAGACTTGATATAGAGAGAGGAATGCTTGATGTGACCAGTCAGTCTGTTCTTTGCTTGTGAGATGTGAGTGTGTAATAAATCGTCTGAAATGAATATGCCTCTTCATTTACACACTCCACACCCCAAGCTTTTGAACGGCAGTGTATATCTAACCTTGTTTTTGTTTTTATTTACATTTTTTAACATTTATTTTAGTAATTTTAAGTGGGAATGAATGTGAGAATGTCCTGAAAAAGATGGGGGGGGGTCCTAATTTATTCCTCACCATTTGTTTAGAATTACATTTTACTGAAAATTTGAAAGTCTTTAATTCAGTTTTAATTGTTTCATTGTATTGCATGAATCTCCCAGTTTTTTAAACATTGATATTAAATATCCATATGTCCAAATATGTTAAAAAAAAACACACACAAAGGCTTATACAAGGTGTCCTAAGTTTTTTTTCATGACTGTAACTTTATTAGTGTTGCAAGCAGCCTAGCTGTGGGAAACCTATTGAAATTGTTGTTTCTTGTTCTTCTTTCTCTCCGCTAAAAGTGCATTGGGAGCAAAAACGGTAATATGTAGAAACATCAAATTACAGTCTGGTCAGAAATTTTCCCCACTACTCAGAGACTCAAAGGTGGCATTATAAGCAATCTTATGTTTTTGCAAATATCTCAATAATAGCTGGACCTAGACTCAAAATTTTTTCATCATTCTAACCTCTGAAATCTGCAACTCTTCTCCACTGGTCTTATGCTCTAAAATGATGTTTTCTGCACCATACTGTATTTTCAAAAATGTGCAAGTGAAGTCCAAATGAACTCCTCCAAGGACATTCATCCAAATAGCTTAAGATTAAACAGAGATCATCTACAGACGCTGGTAATGAAAATTTGTTAATATTATCCCAAAATGTCAATCTGTTTTGATTTTTATAGGCATAAGCAATTGTGCAGTTTCTCTTATGTATGTATTTGCCGATTTATCTTTGCTGTAGTGATCCAAACTTGATGAAACTTCACACTCAACAATCACAACAGTATTTTTCAGAAACACAACAGACTTTATGCATGGATTTTATGCATGGTCATTGTGGTTTATATTAATCATATATTCCATACCTACATATGTATAGACATATTAGAATGTTTAGTGATTACATATGTGCAATGACCTCACGCCTCAGAGAAGGACAAGAGGTCTCGACCGCCAGCGAAGTTCAAAGAGCATACGGAGTCGCAGCGGTGGAGACCAGATCGATCTCCCTGACTACCCAGGGTCAGGTGGAGGAGACAGAGGACAATGGAGGAGATCGATCTCCCTGACCACCCAGGGTCAGGTGGAGGAGACGGAAGACAAAGGAGGGGGGATTAAGTTAATGCGGGATGTCAGCTTTGATATGCAATGTCTTTTGTTGTGTGTAGGTATAAGTATGAAGGTCTGAATGTGTTCGACCTCTTATTCTGCTTCTGCACTGAGATGAGACTTGTTAGAGGAGCGAAGCTGATATTAAACTTTGGTTTATAAATCACATCGCCTCGTTATTCCAAGCTCTTCTACACTGGTGACACTGATGCGAGGATGGAACAGAGACGTTCTCCCGCGATTGACTCATCAGAGGCGACCCAGGCAAGCGCCGGCGCCCATGCAGACAGGGGAACAGATGGACGATGTTCCCCCACGGCAGAAGCCACAGAGAGGGCTCAACCGAGCACCAGCCCCGCCGTGAGAGCTGAAGAAAGGCGCTCTCACCCGGCGGACACATCAGGGACGGCCCACACAAGCGCCGTCACCGTCAAGCTGCCAGACTTCTGGCAAGAAGACCCGGGCTCGTGGTTCCAGCAAGCTGAGGCTCAGTTTGCACTGGCGGGCATAACGGCAGACGACACAAAATTTTAACACATCGTCGCCAAACTCGACGCTGCCACGTCGAGATGTGCGCGGAGCATAATCCAACGGCCGCCCGCCCATGACAAATATAGAGAACTTAAGGCGACCATCGTCGAGAATTTCGTCCCCTCAGCCGAAGAGAGAGCAGAGAAGATCCTGGCGATCTACGGCCACAGAGGATGCAGACCCAAGGCCCTCATGGAGGACATGCTGCAGCTCAAGGAAGAGGACAACGACAACTTCCTCTTCCAACACATCTTCCTCAGTACTCTGCCGCCACACATGAGAGGGACGCTGGTCAACATGCAGTGCAGCACCCAGCAAGACTTCCGTGCGCTGGCCCGCGAAGCGCAGCGACTCATCAACGCCTGCGGCGAACAGATGGCCACAGCAGCATCCGCAGATCTCAGCACGGATACCCAGAGCAGCGGAGAACCACAGGCAATGGAGCAGAGCCCGCCCACCATGGCGGCAACACAACCAAGACGCAGCAGGCGGAACGACATCTGTTATTACCACCACCGTTTCGCCGAGAGAGCGTACAAATGCGTTTCCCCCCTGCAAGTTCAGAAGTTCGGGAAACGCCAAAGCCGAGAACCGTTAACAGCTGCGGTTCTCGGCGAAAAAAATAAGCTTCTTTATGTGACTGACGGACACACTGGGAGACAGTTCCTGATTGACACTGGAGCTCAACTGAGTTTTATCACCCCTTCCCACACAGACCGGGCCATGGGTCCCCGGGGTAATGGGGCGATGGCAGCCAACGGCTCCATCATCGACACTTACGGTGAAAGGAGCCTGCCTCTTTGCATTCATGGCCGCAACTATAGATGGACATTTATTGTAGCGGCGGTGAGTTTTAACTTGTTGGGCGCTGATTTTTTGTGTGCACATGGGTTGTTAGTCGATCTAGCAAATAGACGCTTGGTTAATGCACTGTCATTTTCTTCTATCCCCTGCTCAGCTCGAGTTTCTCCACCATCCGTGCAGGCCAACGTCACAACAGCAGGAGGTAAGTTTGGCCAACTCCTCACCCAATTTCCAGCACTCACAGTTCCCAAATTTTCAGCAACAGTAGCGAAACACGGGGTTGAACACTTCATTCCCACAATGGGCCCACCCGTGTTCGCTAAAGCTCGGCGCTTAGACGCGACCAAGCTCGCCATAGCACGGGACGAGTTTACCACCCTGGAAAAATTAGGCATTATTAGACGCTCGAAAAGCCCCTGGGCATCGCCACTCCACATGGTCCCGAAAACCGACGGTTCTTGGAGACCGTACGGCGATTACCGCAGATTAAACAATGCGACAGCGCATGACCGCTACCCAATTCCTCACATCCAAGATTTTTCACTACATCTGGCAGGTGCGCGCATTTTTTCTAAAATAGACCTGGTCCACGGCTACCACCAAGTCCCCGTTCGAGCGGAAGACATTCCTAAAACGGCTGTAATAACCCCTTTCGGTCTTTTTGAATTTTTGCGGATGCCGTTTGGCCTCAAAGGCGCTGCTCAAACCTTTCAGCGGATGATGGACGCGGTATTACGCGATCTCCCCTTCGTGTTCGTCTACCTCGACGATATGCTGGTAGCCAGCCCGTCAGAGGAAGAACACGAACAACACCTCACTACAGTTTTTCAGAGACTGGAAGAGCACGGGTTAATGATCAATCCAGCCAAATGCAAATTCGGCGTGTCACAAATTGATTTTTTGGGACACAGAGTTTCACCGAAAGGGGCAGTCCCATTGCCAGACAGCCAGTAAAAAATTTTCCACGACCACAAACGGTCAAATCGCTGCAAGAATTTTTGGGAATGGTTAATTTTTACAACCGTTTCCTCCCCCGCGCAGCTCAACTCATGCAGCCCCTGTATGCCGCACTCAGAAAACAAAAGCCTTCCAACGCGGTCGAATGGACCCCGGAGTGCGAACGCGCCTTCGCGGAAGTAAAAAGTGCTCTAGCGAACGCCACATTGTTGGTTCACCCCGATCCCTCGGCCTGCATAGCGCTAACCACAGATGCTTCTGACCTAGCCATAGGGGCAGTTGTGGAACAACACGTTGGCGGAACCTGGCAACCTTTAGCATTTTTTAGCAAATCGTTAAACCAAACCGAGCATAAATACAGCACTTTTGACAGGGAGCTGCTAGCGCTTCATTTATCCATCCGCCACTTCCAGTTCTGGTTAGAAGGGCGACGTTTCACGGCTTTTGTAGACCACAAACCGCTCACTTTTGCGATGGCTAAAATTTCAGAACCATGGTCAGGCAGGCAACAAAGACAGCTAGCTGCAATTTCAGAGTTCACCACAGACATTCGACATGTGGCAGGCAAACTTAACGTGGTAGCAGACTGCCTCTCTCGCGCTGTGACATCGCCAGAGCACGAGGAGACAGATTATACTACCTCAGCCGCAGAACTCTTCGCCAACGCGGACACGTACGCGGCCCCAATTCACGTAGGGATAGATTACGCAGCCATGGCAGAGGAGCAAAGCGGTGACGCGGACGTGCGCGCGCTCCTGTCTGGACCAACAGGGTTAAGACTGGAGGAAAGGGGTTTACATGACGGTGTACCCCCCCAATCTGCGACATCTCAACCGGCCGACCTCGCCCGGTAGTCCCAGCTGCATGGCGCCACCGTATTTTCGACTCAATTCACTCCCTCGTGCACCCAGGTGTGCGCGCCTCGGTTAAAATGGTCGCCGAAAAGTTTGTGTGGCCGGGCCTGCGCAAAAATGTAAAGGAATGGGCAAAAACTTGCATGTCTTGTCAGCGCGCCAAAATACACAAACACACAAAAGCCCCTCTAGAGCCTTTTCGAATCCCAGCTAGAAGGTTTGACCACATTCATGTCGACCTCGTGGGACCACTACCTTCGTCTCAAGGCTTCACACATCTGTTAACAATGATAGACCGTACTACGAGCTGGCCTGAGGCGGTCCCTCTGGCGTCAACCACAGCGGCGGAAGTCGCTCGCGTTTTTTTGACAAACTGGGTGGCACGTTTCGGCGTCCCATCGGACATCACGTCCGATAGGGGGCCTCAATTTGTCTCAGAGCTTTGGTCAGCCATGGCCAGCAGCTTAGGGGCGACAATTCACCGCACCACCGCTTATCACCCTCAGGCTAATGGGTTATGCGAGCGTTTTCACAGATCTTTAAAGGCTGCCCTCAGGGCCTCGCTAACGGACACAAATTGGGTAAATAAACTTCCCTGGGTTTTATTGGGGTTGAGTGCTGCGCCTAAAGAGGATCTAGACGCCTCCCCAGCAGAGTTAGTTTTTGCACAACCTCTCAGACTCCCAGGTGAGTTTTTACCAGAGAACCCAGAGCCTGGGCATCTTCCAACCCTGAGGCCTTTAGGCAGTAACGGACCACGGACCAGACACTCTCCCCGGACCGGCACATCACTCTTTTCCACGGGTTTTTGTCCCCCAAGCTTTAAAAAACGCCGAGTTTGTTTTTGTTAGGCATGAAGCTTTAAAATCAACCCTCCGTCCACCATACGACGGACCATTCAGAGTGCTGGAACCTGGTGATAAGCATTTTATGCTTGATTTAGGGGACAGAAAAGAAACAGTCAGCATTGACAGACTTAAACCTGCTTTCTTGTTGAGAGACGAACCTGCACGGGTGGCGAGGGCACCTCGGCGGGGTAGACCCCCCAAGAAAAAAGACTCAACCCCCCTGCAGGGAACAAATAACCACCTTCCTCCCCAAGCTGCAGATTCCTTACAGGAGGGTCCCACCAGGACGCCAAAGCGGACCTACAGCAGATTCGGGAGAAGATTAAAACCCAGACGGCACAGGGACTGATGCAAATTAACCAAGAATTGTTAACTATGTTATCAGATTGTGCCGTGACACTTTTAAGGCTGATTTGTGATATTACTATACTGTTATGGTTACCACTGAATTCTCTACAGGAGCATGACTGCTGGAAAGATTCTTCCTTGTTTTCCCTGTCAAGAGGTTTAACAGCATAGTATGTCATAGAAATTATCTTAAACTGTAGACTTACTTTGATTGTCCTTTTCTTAGTCGTTTGGGGGGGGGGCTGTGGTTTATATTAATCATATATTCCATACCTACATATGTATAGACATATTACAATGTTTAGTGATTATATATGTGCAATGACCTCACGCCTCAGAACAGGACAAGAGGTCTCGACTGCCAGCGAAAATCAAAGAGCATACGGAGTCGCAGCGGTGGAGACCAGATCGATCTCCCTGACTACCCAGGGTCAGGTGGAGGAGACAGAGGACAATGGAGGAGATCGATCTCCCTGACCACCCAGGGTCAGGTGGAGGAGACGGAAGACAAAGGAGGGGAGATTAAGTTAATGCGGGATGTCAGCTTTGATATGCAATGTCTTTTGTTGTGTGTAGGTATAAGTATGAAGGTCTGAATGTGTTCGACCTCTTATTCTGCTTCTGCACTGAGATGAGACTTGTTAGAGGAGCGAAGCTGATATTAAACTTTGGTTTATAAATCACATCGCCTCGTTATTCCAAGCTCTTCTGCAGTCATGGTCGAAAAATCATCTTTATGAAATATCTATCAGCCTTTCTGTCTTATCAATGGAACATTTTGTTAGTGTGTGTGACAAAGTCATAGTGTGTGAGAAAGTCAGTGTGATTAAGGTGATGGTCTGGCATGCTGGAGGGCCAGGCTCAAATCATCCCAGGAAAGTCTTATTCTTCTGAACAACTGTAGTGCAGCATCTCTCGCCTGTCCATTTAAAAAAAAATAAAATAAAATAAAATAAATAAATATATATATACAGTATATGTAGCACATTTTAGGTTTTAAATGCTTTTGCTAAACAATACCAGACTTGAATCTACACCTGCTTGGAACCTGATGAGCACTGCTTGTGGCTTTATTTTGTATTTGTTTAGAAGTCTACAGTGGGGCAAAAAAGTATTTAGTCAGCCACCAATTGTGCAAGTTCTCCCACTTAAAAGATGAGAGAGGTCTCCAATTTTCGTCATAGGTATACCTCAACTATGAGAGACAAAATGAGAAAAAAAAATCCAGAAAATCACATTGAAGGATTTTTAAAGAATTAATTGATAAATTCCTCGGTAAAATAAGTATTTGGTCACCTACAAACAAGCAAGATTTCTGGCTCTCACAGACATGTAACTTCTTCTTTAAGAGGCTCCTCTGTCCTCCACTCGTTACCTGTATTAATGGCCCCTGTTTGAACTCGTTATCAGTATGAAAGACACCTGTCCACAACTTCAAACAGTCAGACTCCAAACTCCACTATGGCCAAGACCAAAGAGCTGTCAAAGGACACCAGAAACAAAACTGTAGACCTGCACCAGGCTGGGAAGACTGAATCTGCAATAGGTAAGCAGCTTGGTGTGAAGAAATCAACTGTGGGGGCAATTATTAGAAAATGGAGGGCATACAAGACCACTGATAATCTCCCTCGATCTGGGGCTCCACGCAAGATCTCACCCTGTAGGGTCAAAATGATCACGAGAACGGTGAGCAAAAATCCCAGAACCACACAGGGGGACCTAGTGAATGACCTACAGAGAGCTGGGACTAAAGTAACAAAGGCTACAATCAGTAACACACTACGCCGCCAGGGACTCAAATCCTGCAGTGCCAGACATGTCCCCCTGCTTAAGCAAGTACACATCCAGGCCCGTCTGAAGTTTGCTAGAGAGCATTTGGATGATCCAGAAGAGGATTGGGAGAATGTCATATGGTCAGATGAAACCAAAATAGAACTTTTTGGTAAAAACTCAACTTGTCGTGTTTGGAGGAGAAAGAACACCATACCTACTGTGAAGCATGGGGGTGGGAACATCATGCTTTGGGGCTGTTTTTCTTCAAAGGGACCAGGACAACTGATCTGTGTCAAGGAAAGAATGAATGGGGCCATGTATCGTGAGATTTTGAGTGAAAACCTCCTTCCATCAGCAAGGGCATTGAAGATGAAACGTGGCTGGGTCTTTCAGCATAACAATGATCCCAAACACACCGCCCGGGCAACGAAGGAGTGCCTTCGTAAGAAGCATTTCAAGGTCCTGGAGTGGCCTAGCCAGTCTCCAGATCTCAACCCCATAGAAAATCTTTGGAGGGAGTTGAAAGTCCGTGTTGCCCAGTGACAGCCCCAAAACATCACTGCTGAGACTTCCGGTCTGGACGCCATGGTGATAGCAACTTAACGCTGAAGCTCCCAGACCCAATCCAAGGAAAACATCTTCAAAATCAGACTTAGCGGATTTTTGGAAGAATAAAAATCAAAAGACAAAAACACCATGCCTAACCAAAAACAGAAGAAACTGACATTCCACAGGTCAGGACGCGCAGCGGCCGCAGAATCTGAACCGGAGGACCTCCGTTCAGAGGACGAGGAGCTGGACCGAGCTAACAAGAAGGTTAGCTTGAAATCGCTATTTGATGAATTACGACGATTTCGGGCCGAATTTCATGAATTCAGAGAGGAATTAAAAAGGACGAACAGCAGAATGGACCAGGCCGAAAACCGAATCTTGGAAGCTGAAGAAAGAATAAAAGTGCTTGAAGATTCTATGCTGGATTTACACAAAAAACAGTCAAGGCTGGAGGCTAAGCTAACCGACCAAGAAGGAAGACAGAGGCGAGACAACATCAGAATTCACGGTCTGAAAGAAGGAGCTGAAGATAGTTTCAACACAATGGCGGAATGCGTGGAATCCTTACTGAGAGAGAAGTTGGATATTCCACAATCCACCGATTTGAAGATAGAAAAGGCCCATCGTACATTAGCCGCAAAGCCAGCGGCAGAAGCGCCCCCACGTTCGGTGGTGGTAAGATTCTCCGATTTCAAAATAAAACAAGAGGTTGTAAGACGGGCTTGGCAGAAAAAAGGATTTATGCATCAAGAGAGAAAAGTCTTCGTGGAGCATGATTACGCCCCGGAGGTTCTTAAAAAGCGACGGGAATATAACAACGCCAAAAAGGTTCTACGGGAACAGAATCTACGCTTTCAGACGCCATTTCCTGCGAAGTTAAGGGTCTTTTACGGTGAAGAGTCATGTCTCTATAATTCAGCGGAAGAAGCAACAATTGACATGGCGAGAAGAGGGCTCCCGGTATCGGTGTTTAAACCCGCAGCGGATCTGAGCGAGAGGATCAGGGCTCAAACGTGGTCCACTCAGAGACCTTCAAAATCCATGGGCCAGCAGCGGGAAACCCAGCCCCAGAGCTACAAAGATAAGCTTTCCAGTTCCAGGAAGGAATAGCAACCTTTTTGTTTTTTTTCCTTTTCAGTCATTCTGCACTTCCATCCCCCCTCCTACAAGGTAACAAACATTAAAGGAGATGCAGAATCAGCATGTGGTAAAACCTTTCATGGAGCAGTTATAGCATTAGAAACAAATGTCTTCTTAATTTAAAGGAAAAAAAAAATCTTGTTAAAATAGAAATGTAACAATGACCCACATGTTCTCCCTACACTAACAAATACTGTATTAGAGTGAATGTTTGCTGTGATGGTGGTGGGAGGGTGCACACAATCTCATAGGGTATAGGCATAAAAAAAAAAAAAAAAATCATTACAAATTCGGATTGGGATCTGAAATTCACGTTTGTCACCATGGGTTGAGATGCCGTCTCGGCACTCAGCCCATGTTTTCCCTCATCCCTGCTTCCCATTGAGCAGCGTCTCAGCTGGCCCCCAGCTGGCAGCATTATGGACGGCTGGGGCCAATTAGTCTTCATCAGCTGGGGCGCTGCCAATGAGGATAAATAGGAGCAGCCTCGATGACTCGGGGCTGCGACATAAACACATTGCTAAGCTGAAGCCCCTTCGTCTGGTGTCAGCTTATACTCCTCTTGCAGCATTCCTGTGTTTGTATCCCGCTGTGAGTATGTACGTCTTGTTACCCCCACGTCCGGTACGAGCTGCTTACCTCTGCGCTGTGCAACCTGTGAGTGTACGTCTGCATGAGTATCTGTGCTCTCCTCATCCCTTCCCCTTTTCCCTGAATAAAATATCACGACTCACTGGCTTGTCCCTGGCTCTGATTGCCCGGCTCCCTAGAGCCGGATATGACAGTATGTCGCAGCCAGAAGAGCTACCGGCGGCCGTGAGTCGCCGTGGAAATGTACCTTTCTGTCCGGGTGTCAGCGCTGCTAGCATGCCGTTTCCCAGGAGTCACTTCCGGCGCCAGGGCGACGGGCTGAGGTCCATCTCGGAGGCTGTCGACGGGACGTTCTTCACCCTGCACGACGCCTCCAACGCGAGACGCTGGCAACCGGGCCGTGCTGAGGAACTCCTGGACTGTCACCCTCACTCTCTGTACCATCTGGAGGACAGTGCCAGGATAGACGCTGCAGGTACACAGCGAGAGAAGCTCCACGGGGTGGATGGAAATCCTGGCAGGGAGTCGAAGTGGGCAACGTCTTTCCCCGCTTCGGAGTCCCGTTCCTTCCGCCATTCCAGTCCGGGAGTTCGCGCCAACCAGAGGACTTCCCCCGACCTGCGCCACGTCACTCGGGATTCCCTTCAAGGAGCCGCAGCTGACAGCAGTTATGTCCGGGGTCGAGTGGCTGTCGCGAGCTCTACTGTGTTTCCTGTCACCACCTTCAGGCATGTGGCGGCGGCAGTGAGATTGATGGTGAGGACTTCAGGGCTACGAAGCTTTCCCGTGCTCGGCGCCTTCCTCGTCTCGATCTCCGATCTGGAGCGGCGAATCCTGGGTTTCCCCCTCGCTTCGTCCCCTGGGAGTAGTCGTCATCACATCGCCGAGTCACCTCTGCACGAACCTCGTCCGGATCCAGTTCTGGGTCATCGTCAGGACCGTTCCTCCCACGCAGCTGTCATCCCTTCGCCTCGTCAGTGTGGAGACTCTACAGCCTCGTCTCCTGAGCCTCGTTCCCCCGCTGTCATTCCTGGACATTCGGGCTGGCTCACCCCGGCTGTTTCCCCCTCCTCCTCGACGCGCTTCCTGACCGCTGTGTGTGCCTGGAATCCCGGCCTGGTGAGCTCTCTGCTGGAGACAATGCGAGCGACCCTCAGACGAATTCCCGGGGGGTCCTCCGTTATCGCCGGGCGGGGAGAGGAAGAAGCAGATTCCACTACAGCAGGCGATACTCAACCTCCAGGGGGCAGGCAAGTCATTGTTTTTTCACACCTGCTTAATGATTTGCTCTGTCACATCCCTGGAGGAGAAGTTCAGGGTTCGCAGCTCCCTGAACTCTCCCCACCTGCTGTAACCTGTATGCCTAATCCCGCATCCTCTGTGTCTCTCTCCGCTGAGCGGTCCCCAGCTCCGGGTCAACGTGGTGGGATATGGAGAGGGCCTGTGGTTCCGCAGCTACATTGCGGACGGAGGAGGGGGACTGACTGCTGCGTGGAGTCTACGCTGACGACTGAGCGTCCCAGGGTCTCCACGGAGGAGCGGTTCGGTCCGGCGGGACGAGATTCTTCTGGCTTCACGCCGAGTAGATCGTCGGCGGGGTTACCTGAGCTGGAGGGATCTCAAGCTGCGCTGACCATCGTGCTGGCTGCGGGGCCCGACGCGGCTAGATGGGAGCCTGACAACGACCTCCTGACGACGGATCCTGGATCTTCGCAGTCCTGGACGGCGTCAGAACCCGAGATCAGGCGAGTGCTCTCCTTTCTTTTCTCTCTTTTTATCCCCGAGCACTTCAGCCTATCTCCAGGGGAGACGAGCCGGGTGCAGCCGTCCGCTGCGTCTGAGCTCGTCTCGCCGGGTTCTGGCGCTGCCGGTGATCCTGATCCCGGTTCTGTTTTCTCTTCTGAGCCTTCTTCCAGGGTCACCGGCAAGGAGTTGCTGTTCCTCGTGGTGCTGGAGGGTCCGGGTTCAACGTTGGAGGTCGGTTCTGGTGCAGTATTCAACGTGGGTTCGCCCGAGACCCAGTCGGGGTCCAACGTGGGTTCGCCTGAGGCCCGATCGGGGTCCAACGTGGGTGCTGCCCCAGTATTGTCCAGGTCCGGTGAGGAGGTGGCCGTTTTCCTGCGGCCTGACGCCCGCCGCCCTCGTCATCGGCTCTCCCCTGAGCCTCTTCCACCGGGATCCGCTCTGATCCTTCGCCCGTCTCAACGGTCCTGGTGGTTGAGTGATGCGGGTCGACGACCCGACCCACAGAACTTTCGGTTCGGTGATCTGGTTCCCCCCACTGGTCTGTGTTTCCCTCTGGGCAGCCTGGTTCGGCTGCCGGTGGACTGGATTCCTGGGATCTGGGTCCAGAGTTCGCCGTCCGAACACTTCTCTTTCCCTGATTCGCCAGCTGGACAATGGGCGGGGAGATCTCCGGAGCCATCTCGGCTATTTTTGGACTCTGCCTGCCATTCACCTCGGGTGTCACTCTTTCTTTTGTTATTAAGGTCACTCGGGTGTAATGTGTTGTCCTGTTGGATTCGTTTTTATAGTGCTGTGTTTTCCATCGCTCATGCTCAGCATTTTACTTTTTGTGCCATGTTTTTAGCCTCGTTTTTTGTATTGTAGAGTTATGTTTTGTTTTCCGTAACACCATGCTCTGCAGTTATCCATTTATTCCAGTCACTTTCATTTCTTTAGGTGACTGGGTATTTATATATTCGTGTGTGTGGGTTTTTCTTTGCCTGCACTCAGTATTTCTTTTTTGTCCTGTTGGTTCATTATAGAGTCATGTGCCTTGTTTTCCGTAACACCATGCTCTATAATTGTCATTTGTTCCAGTCACCCTCACTTTTCTTGGTGACTGTGTGTGTATGTACTTAAATTAGCGCTGTGTATAGGTTCCCCTTTATTTAACCGTACTCAGCATTTTTTGCCCTGTACCTTTTTGGTGGTTCTTTTTTCCTTGCTCTGGGTCACGCATGGTTGGTACTCTCTGGGTAGTATGTAACCGGCGTGCTGACCCAGTTCTTCTCCCCATCTGTACCTGGGTTAATTATTCTGTTTTGTCAGTATTGTATTTGGGTTTTTCTTTCCCGCTATCCTACATTGCCCCATTGGTGTTGTCCTTCCCTTGGCTTCTTCCCCTCCGGTCCGCCTCCCTTCCTCCCACCCTAGGTGGGGGGTGGGGGGGCTGGGATGTTCCTGGTCGTTCAGGAGCCCGACCTTGAGGGAGGGGCTCTGTCACCATGGGTTGAGATGCCGTCTCGGCACTCAGCCCATGTTTTCCCTCATCCCTGCTTCCCATTGAGCAGCGTCTCAGCTGGCCCCCAGCTGGCAGCATTATGGACGGCTGGGGCCAATTAGTCTTCATCAGCTGGGGCGCTGCCAATGAGGATAAATAGGAGCAGCCTCGATGACTCGGGGCTGCGACATAAAAACATTGCTAAGCTGAAGCCCCTTCGTCTGGTGTCAGCTTATACTCCTCTTGCAGCATTCCTGTGTTTGTATCCCGCTGTGAGTATGTACGTCTTGTTACCCCCACGTCCGGTACGAGCTGCTTACCTCTGCGCTGTGCAACCTGTGAGTGTACGTCTGCATGAGTATCTGTGCTCTCCTCATCCCTTCCCCTTTTCCCTGAATAAAATAAATAAAATATCACGACTCACTGGCTTGTCCCTGGCTCTGATTGCCCGGCTCCCTAGAGCCGGATATGACAACGTTAAAAACATGGGACAACTTACAGGGGTAAGAGAGGGCCCTCAACACGTAACAGAGTTTGAGGAATTTCCCTCAGAGCCTACACTCCATCAGGGCTCTTACAGGGTCTTTAAAGAGACCCCAGCTCAGGAAGTTTTTTTGACAGTTTTTTGTTTTAAAGTTTCGTACACTATGTTCTTAATGTTTTTTATGTTCTTAATGTTCTTTCAGTTTCTGAGTAGCAAAAAAGAGGGCCACCACACTGTTATACTAAATAAGAAAATACAATGGAGAAACAGGGTGTAACCAAAATAGCCTCATATAATGTAAAAGGGATCCTGAATCCAGTTAAAAGATCCAAGATTCTACGCAAAAATGAAAAAAGACAAAGCAGAAATAATATTTTTACAAGAAACCCACCTAACAGACGTGGAACACACTAAACTCAATAGACAAGGGTTTAAAATGATCTCTTCATCTTCATATAAGTCAGGGAGGAGGAGGGGAGTAGCGACATTGATATCAACCAAAATTACATTTGAAAAAAAATCAGAACACAAAGATAAAGAAGGGAGGTGTAGAGGAGCTTGGAAATGAAGAGGCGATTTGGTTTATAAGCAAAGTTTTAATATTCAGCTCTTCTAACAAGTCTCATCTGGTGCAGAGAGTGGCAGAAGGGAAAAGAGACAGAAAGTCTCCAGCTCACTGACTTTGTACTGGCACACAACAAAAGACATGCATAACAAAGGCTGACATCCCTCATTATCTTAATCCCCCCATTGTCTTGGTATTTCCTCTCCTCGCCTTAGGGGGTGAGGGTGGCTCCTCCGGTCTCCTCTGGTCTCCTCCGCCGCGTCCGGGAACGTCTTTGTTCTTCACTCGGCGGGTGAGAGCCCTTTGTCCTTTCAGAGGTGTGAAGTCCTTTACATATGTAATCACCAAACATTTCCACATGCTTCAACATATGTAGGTTATGGAATATATGGTTAATATAGACCACAGGCCCCCCAAACAACTAAGAAAGGACAACAGGAAGGTTCACAGTCTAAGATAGTTATTATGACATACTAAGTGTTACATCTGTTGCCACGGAAGAAACTTTCTAGCAGCCATGCTCCTAAGAGAGTTCAGTGGTAATTATAACAGCATAGTAAAATCATAAGTCAGTCCTAAACTGTTGCAGCACAATTAGTGAAAAATTGTGGAGTGGTTTGTATCAGTCCCTGTGCTGTCTGGGTTTTAATCTTCTCCCAAAACTGCTGTAGGTTGGTTTAGGCGCCCTGCTGGGACCTTCTTGAGAGGGATCTGCAGTGTGGGAAGGAGAGAGGTTAACTGTTCCCTGCTGGGGGGCTGAGTCTTTTCTCTTGGGGGGTCTACCCCGCCGAGGTGCTCTCGCCAACTGTGCAGGCTCGTCTTTCAACAAGAAGGCAGGTTTAAGTCTGTCAATGCTGACTGTTTCTTTTCTGTCCCCAAAATCAAGCACAAAGTGTTTATCACCATGTTCCAGCACTCTGTATGGCCCATCGTATGCTGGGCGAAAGGTAGGTTGTAAAGCTTCATGCTTAACAAAAACAAACTCAGCGTTTTTTAAAGCCTGAGGGACAAAAACCCGTGGGAAGGAGTGATGAGCTGGACCAGGGAGAGAGTTCGGTCCGTTGTTGCCTAAAAACCTTGGGACTGGAAGGCGCCCTGGCTCTGGGTTCTCTGGTAAAAATTCACCTGGAGCCTGAGAGGTTGTGCAAAGACTAATTCTGCGGGAGAGGCGTCTAGATCCTCTTTAGGTGCAGCACGCAACCCCAATAAAACCCAGGGAAGTTTATTTACCCAATTTGTGTCCGTTAGTGAGGCTCTGAGGGCAGCCTTTAAAGACCTGTGAAAACGCTCGCATAACCCATTAGCCTGAGGGTGATAAGCGGTGGTGCGATGAATTGTTGCCCCTAAGCTGTTGGACATGGCTGACCAGAGCTCTGAGACAAATTGAGGCCCCCTATCGGACGTGATGTCCGATGGGACGCCGAAACGTGCCACCCAGTTTGTCAAAAAAACGCGAGCGACTTCCTCCGCTGTGGTTGCCGCTAGAGGGACTGCCTCTGGCCAGCGTGTGGTGCGGTCTATCATTGTTAACAGGTGTGTGAAACCCTGGGAGGAAGGTAGTGGCCCCACGAGGTCGACATGAACGTGGTCGAACCTTCTAGCAGGGATTGGAAAAGGCTCCAGAGGGGCTTTTGTGTGCCTGTGTATTTTGGCGCGTTGACAAGAAACGCAAGTTTTTGCCCATTCTTCTACGTTTTTGCGCAGGCCTGGCCACACAAACTTTTCAGCGACCATTTTAACCGAGGCGCGCACACCTGGGTGCGCGAGGGAGTGAATTGCGTCGAAAATGCGGCGGCGCCATGTAGCTGGTAGTAACGGGCGAGGTCGGCCGGTTGAAACATCGCATATTAGGGGGGGCACGCCGTCGCGTAAACCCTTTTTCTCCAGCCTGAGGGGGTGAGGGTGGCTCCTCCGGTCTCCTCCGCCGCGTCCGGGAACGTCTTTGTTCTTCACTCGGCGGGTGAGGGCCCTTTGTCCTTTCAGAGGTGTGAAGTCCTTTACATATGTAATCACCAAACATTTCCACATGCTTCAACATATGTAGGTTATGGAATATATGGTTAATATAGACCACAGGAGGTACAGTTTGGTAATTGGGCGGCTAGAGGGAGAAGATATCACCCTGCTGAATGTACAGTATATGCACCACCAGGGGCTAAATGGAAATTTTATAAAAATGTATTCGACCTAATGATAACTAAAGCCCAAGGTTTAGTGATATGTGGTGGAGACTTCAGTCTAAGACTGAATCCATACTGGGATGCAACAGGTAATTCTTCACATCAAAATAACACTCAAAATAGGAAAACTCGGATGCTATTAAAAGAAATGGGAATCTGTGACGTATGGAGGGAATTCAACCCCAATGTAAAAGATTATACTTTTTATTCAACGCCACATTCATCTTACTCAAGGACTGATTACTTTTTTGTGTTTAATAGAGACATTGGAAGAGTAAAAACATGTAAAATAGGACTGATGGATCTCTCTGACCACAGTCTGATCTATATGGACTGAAACATCCAAAAATACACAAATAATACATTTTCCTGGAGGTTGAATTCAAATGTCCTGAAAGGACCACTGAAAGATGAATTGGAATCAGATATTCTCAGATATTTGGAAGAAAACGATAATGGAGAAGTATCCCCTTTAATACTGTGGGATGCGTGCAAAGCTGTAATAAGGGGAAAAATTATTGCAAAACTGGCAACCCAAAAGAAACTGAGACAAGAAAAACTAATCACACTAGAGTCGGAACTCAAGAACCTAGAAAAAGAACACAAAGACAACACTCATTCTAATGGCTCGCTCAAGATTAAAGAAATTAAAAATCAAATAAATGAGATCTACACAATAGAAATCCAGAAGAAACTTACATTTCTGAAACAAAAACACAATGAAGCAGGCAGTAAATCGGCAAAATTACTAGCCTATAAATTGAGGAAACAACAAACAGAAAGAGCAATCTACAAAATCAGAGACCCAGTATCAAAGGAAATAAAATTCAGAATTCAGGATATTCTTAAAAGCTTCGAGAATTACTATAAGAACTTATACTCCCACAAAAAAACATAAAAACACATCCGAGACATTCCTAAACATATTAAACCTTCCCCAACTTACGGAATCACAAAATAAAATACTACTGTCAGAAATACAACCTAAAGAATTGGAAAAAGCAATTATGAAACTTAAAGCTAACAAATCCCCAGGAGCAGATGGCTATACAGCAGAATGGTACAAAACCTTTAAACAGCAACTATCTCCTCTCCTCCTGAAAACATTTAACTATGTCCTCCACACAGGGGAAATCCCCCCCTCCTGGAGAGAAGGGGTCATTGCAGTTATACCTAAACCTGAAAAGGATAAACTAGAATGCTCCAACTACAGACCAATCAGTGTATTAAATCAGGACTATAAGCTTTTTACCATTATCCTTGCCAAAAGGTTAGAAAACATACTGACAGACTTAATTCACTTAGACCAAACAGGTTTTATAAGACAAAGACAGACACAAGACAACATTCGACGCACTTTACACATAATTCATCATATAAAAAAATATAACTTAAATGCAGTCATATTGGGATTAGATGCTGAAAAAGCATTCGATTCGGATGACTGGTCTTTCCTATATAGAATCTTATCCAGTTTCAATTTTCATAACAACTTCATTAGAACTATACAGGCATTATATAAAAACCCAACAGCTAAAATAAGGCTTAACGGTAAATTATCATCATCTTTTGAGCTGGAAAGAGGATGTCGTCAAGGCTGCCCCCCGTCTCCACTGCTCTTTGCAATCTTTATAGAACCTCTGAGCCAATGGATAAGACAAAATCAAGAAATTCAAGGTATTACACTTGGTCAGAAGGAACATAAAATAGCACTCTTTGCTGATGACATTTTAATATACCTAGGGCAGCCAGACACTTCTTTACCAGAACTAATCTCAGTTTTTTCAGAGTATGGAGATTTATCGGGGTACAAATTAAACATGCATAAAACCCAAGTTTTAACATTCAACTATGACCCAAATCATTATTCACTAAGTAAACTCAAAACTAACTGGGAGTTGGAATCTATGAAATATCTGGGGGTCAATATCCCGAAACAACTCAACAAAATTATAACACTAAACTATGATCCACTGGTGACAAAAATAAAATCTGACCTAGCAAGATGGAATATGATACCATTCTTAGATACTGCACAAAGAATTGAAGCAGTCAAAATGAATATACTTCCATGTCTTCTATACCTTTTCCAAACAATACCGGTAGAACCTCCCAAAAAACATGGCAGGAGCTGGACAGAAGGATCTCAAGATTCATATGGCAGGGCAAGAGACCTAGAATCAGATATAGAACCTTACAGCTAAACAAAGACAAAGGTGGGCTCACGCTGCCAAATATCAGGGACTATTTTAAAGCCGCACAAATTAAAACTTTAATAGAGATATGTAACCCAGTCTACACTGCACAATGGAAGGAGATCGAATGCCAAATAACAAGTGACATCCCCCTACAGGCGATAATAGGGAACAATGCCTTACCTAAACTCTTGAATAACACTAACCCGTGGATAGAGACCCCGCTAAAAATTTGGTTTAAGATAGTCAGAGAGAATCAAGCTAAAGAGCCCTATCGACTTCTGCAATGGATTGCCTATGATCAAGACTTTACCCACAATAAAATAGACACTAGATTTAAAGAGTGGAAAGAGAAAGGGCTGATAAAATATTACGATTTTTTTAAGGGGCAAACTTTAAGAAGTTTTGAAGATTTGAAAAAACAAGGTCTAATAAATCAAGATCTTTACAGGTTCTTTCAGCTTAGACACCACATAAACAATATACTTAAAAAAGGAGGATTTGGAAAGGGCCCAGTCAGGTGTTCTGAAGGTCTTCTTAATGGCATATAAAGGGATCCCAGGGATCAGATACATTTCTAAAATATACCAAGGTCTTCAAGACTTAAAAGGAGACAACACATCATATATAAAAGAGAGATGGGAAAAAGAGGGGAATTTCACTTTACAATTGGAAATATGGGAAAAGCTAAATAAACAGCAATGGAAAAGTACCTCATCCCTGCAGTGGAGAGAATTTGGATGGAAAAATTTGGTAAGATTTTTCAGAACACCTGCACAAAACAAATTTACCCATAAGGGGTTGAACTGTTGGCGCTTGTGTGGTGAAAAGACTGCAAATTATTTTCATGTGTTTTGGTCATGCCCAGTTATCCACCAATATTGGACCAATGTACAGACAATATTGGGGAAAATATTCAAAATAACAGTTCCCTTTTCTTTTGTAACTTTGTATTTGGGTTTACTACCGGACTCACTGGAAAGACGAGGAGATAAATACTTATTCAATGTTTTAATATTGGCAAGTAAAAAAGCTCTAACTAAAAAATGGATGCTGAAGGACTGTCCTACACCTGAAGATTGGATTAACGTGATTCAAGACATTTACTCAATGGAAAAGTTGACATTCGCACTGAGACAGGACATGGATGGGTTCATGAACTTTTGGCAACCTTGGATCGCATATGTGTCTTCCATTAGATCTAATCTTTGACAAATACCATTTCAATAATGGTCCCGCTCTTTGTTCCAACGCTACTCAGATGCTCTTTTACTTTTTCTTTCTTAACTTTCTGTTTGTTTGTTTTTTGCTGTTCTGTTTGTTTGTTTGTTCGTTTTTTTATTTTATTCTCTTTAATTTCACTTTTTCTTTCACTTTAAAAAAAAAGGGGTGTTGTAATAATTATCCTATCAATGTTGTCAAATAGCAAAAAATAAGGGAACATGTGATGAAAATGTAAACAATGCAATGCTGTAATGACCTGTATACCCTTTACAAAAACTTAAATTAAAAAAAAAACATCACTGCTCTAGAGGAGATCTGCATGGAGGAATGGGCCAAAATACCAGCAACAGTGTATGAAAACGTTGTGAAGACTTACAGAAAACGTTTGACCTCTGTCATTGCCAACAAAGGGTATATAACAAAGTATTGACATGAACTTTTGCTATTGACCAAATACTTATTTTACCGAAGAATTTACCAATTAATTCATTAAAAATCCTTCAATGTGATTTTCTGGAATTTTTTTTTCTCATTTTGTCTCTCATAGTTGAGGTATACCTATGATGAAAATTGGAGACCTCTCTCATCTTTTAAGTGGGAGAACTTGCACAATTGGTGGCTGACTAAATACTTTTTTGCCCCACCGTATATTGAAATACCCTGAACACTATTTATATTTAAGTCCAAAAAGGTACATCTGTGACAATCAGATGAAACTGAAGCAAATTATTGCCTCTCCATCAGAAAATCAAATTTCCTGTATGACAAGCACAACTATATTAACAATAAATTTCAGTGTTGTGCTGGCATCAGCTCTTTTGACTTGCAAATGCCTTACTTGCCTATAGGAGGGACCACCAACATTGCCACAGCTTGTCTAACAGTAATGTATTCTGTTGGATCACTTTCCAAATGTGAAAATTGTACTTAAGTTCTACATACAGTGTCATTGCAGGTTTATGATCGTACTGAGATGTGGCCAACAGCAAGTGATTTAAACTTAAATTCAATCAAATATCCAGCAGATGGGAGTTTCGGCGGCTGGCAAAGATATCAGGAGTGATAGTTTTCAGCCACCTTGACTCTTTCTGAGGAGTACATTGTAATGATCATAATAACACAAATGGCATTCTATGAATCATGATCTTAGCATGACAATCACACAGACTGCAGATCACTTTGGCTTGTAGCAGGTTTCACTCTACTAAGTATCAGCATTGCCTTTTGGTTCACCTGTGGAACGTGTAAAAAATGAGGCTGATTTGGTTCAAGCGGTTTATTACACGACTCACACGAAGAGCATAGACAGAATGGCATACAAGTAGGAACTCTTCCCTTAAATAACATGACATCCTAGACTCTTCTCACACAAAAAAGATAATCTCCCCCGACTGCAGTCAGTCCATTCATCACACACAAAAGATAATCTCCCCCGACTGCAGTCAGTCCATTCATCACACACAAAAGATAATCTCCCCCGACTGCAGTCAGTCCATTCATCCTTGACACCTCCCTGTTATCTTACTAGGGCATCTAGAAACTTCTCACACACAAAAGGTTAACTTCACGTCCTTTGTTCCTGTCTAAGGTGGTAAACCATTATGCACTCCCCAGGTTGCCACCCCCCCCCCAGCAACTTAGATAGGACAAAAGGGTAACAGTCCACATGCTGTGATAGAACCATTAACATCAGTCCACATGCTGTAGAATAATCAACATCAGTCCGCATGCTGCTTGGGCTTCAGTCTTCTGCCGTATCTGCTGTAGCCAGGATTCGCTGCCTCCGTGGCACTGCCATGCTGGGGGGCTGATGTCTGGGGGTGAAAACTTTTTGACTGTCCGTGTGGGTGCTCTGGAGAATCTTTTCTCTGGGAAGCACCCCGTGGGGGTCTTCCATGCCGAGGGGCCCTCGCCAACAGCACTTGCTCGTCAGCCACAACAAAAGCAGGTTTGAGTCTGTCTATGCCAATTTTTTCCCTCCTACCCCCCAAATCTAGCAAAAAAATGCTTATCCCCTGTTTCCAGCACTCTATACGGTCCATCATAAGGTTGGCGCAGTGGGGGGCGGTGGGCATCGTGTCTGACAAACACGAACTCCGCATTTTTCAAAGCTTTAGGCACAAAAACGTGCGGAAAACTGTGGTGGGCAGGGCCCAGCAGCGTGCTTGAGTCTATGCAACGCTGCAGCAGCTGAGACGGGGAGCTGCCCGGCGCAGGATTATCTGGCAGAAACTCCCCAGGCAGCCGGAGTGGTTGTGCAAAAACGAGTTCTGCTGGGGAAGCTTCCAGATCCTCTTTAGGCGCAGAACGTAACCCCAATAAAACCCATGGTAGCCTGTCTACCCAATTTGCATCCGTCAGTGAAGCCCTCAGAGCCGCTTTTAACGACCTATGAAAACGTTTGCATAACCTATTTGCCTGCGGGTTGTACGTGGTTGTGCGGTGTATTGAGACACCTAGGCTGCAGGCCATGGTTGACCAGAGTTCAGAAACAAATTGAGAGCCTCTGTCAGACGTAATGTCCGACGGAACTCCAAAACGCGCCACCCATGCTGTTAAAAACGCGCGCGCCACCTCCTCGGCCGTGGTTGCCGCCAGCGGAACCACTTCTGGCCAGCGCGTGGTGCGGTCCACCATTGTCAGGAGATGCGTGTACTCCTTTGATAGCGGAAGGGGGCCTACGAGGTCCACGTGGACATGGTCGAACCTCTTAGCTGGAATGCGAAACGGCTCCAAAGGAGCCTTCGTGTGTCTGTGAACCTTGGCTCGTTGGCACGCCACACAGGCTGCCGCCCACTCTTTCACTTGTTTGCGAAGGCCCGGCTACACATATTTCTCTCCTACCATTTTGACCGACGCGCGCACCCCTGGGTGTGCCAAAGAGTGAACCGACTCAAACACGCGGCGGCGCCACGCGGCCAGAACCACAGGCTGTGGGCAACCCGTGGAGACGTCGCAGATTAAGGGGGGAATGCCGTTAAGCAGCGTCCTCTTCTCCAGCCTTAACCCTGTTGGTCCAGACTGGAGCGCGCGCACGTCCGCGTCACTAGCCTGCTCCGTGGCCATGGCTGTGTAATCCAACACTACACAGACCGGTGCCACAACGGCGCGCGAGAGGCAGTCTTCCACTACATTCAGTTTGCCCGACACATGCTGAATATCGGTAGTAAACTCTGAGATTGCGGCCAGCTGCCTCTGTTGCCGGCCTGACCAAGGTTCTGAAACTTTGGCCATCGCGAATGTTAGTGGCTTATGGTCAACGAACGCAGTAAAATTGCGCCCTTCCAGCCAGAACTGGAAATGGCGAATGGCCAGGTGGAGCGCCAGCAACTCTCTGTCGAACGCGCTGTATTTACGCTCATTGTCGCGCAAGGTTCTGCTGAAAAAGGCAAGCGGCTGCCAAGCCCCGGCGACGCGCTGCTCCACAACAGCCCCTATGGCCACATCTGAGGCGTCATTGGTGAGGGCTATGCGGGCCGTTGGGTCTGGATGTGCCAACAATGCGGCGTTTGCCAGGGCTGCTTTAACTTCCGAGAACGCCTGCTCTCGTTCCGGGGTCCATTCGACCTTATTCGTGGGTTTCTGTTTTTTGAGCGCAGCGTACAATGGCTGCATGAGCTGCGCTGCGCGGGGAAGGAAACGGTTATAAAAGTTCACCATTCCCAAAATTTCTTGTAGCGCCCTGACCGTTTGTGGTCGGGGAAAATCTGTCACTGCGCGCATTTTGTCAGGCAGTGGAACCGCTCCTTTGGGAGAGACGCAGTGCCCTAAAAAATCAATCCCCATCACCCCGAACTGACATTTCGCTGGGTTGATTATTAAATGGTGCTCTTCCAACCTACGGAAAACCGTCGTGAGGTGGGTTTCGTGTTCGTCTTCGGACGCGCTGGCTACCAAGATATCGTCCAGGTAGACGAACATGAAAGGGAGATCGCGCAGCACTGCATCCATCATGCGTTGGAACGTCTGTGCTGCCCCTTTAAGCCCAAAAGGCATGCACAAGAACTCAAATAAACCAAACGGAGTTATTACCGCTGTTTTGGGTACGTCCTCAGCGCGCACTGGGACTTGGTGGTAACCACGGACCAAATCTATCTTAGAAAAATTGCGCGCTCCTGCGAGGTGAGCGGAAAAATCCTGAATGTGGGGAATTGGGTAGCGGTCATGCGCTGTAGCGTTGTTTAACCTGCAGAAATCGTCGCAAGGTCGCCACGAACCTTCAGCTTTAGGGACCATGTGTAGCGGGGAAGCCCATGGGCTGTTTGAGTGCCTGATGATGCCTAACCTCTCTAGGTTAGTGAACTCCTCGCGCGCTATGACCAGTTTAGCTGCGTCCAAGCGCCGAGGTCTTGCAAAAACGGGCGCCCCGGTGGTGGTGATAAAATGCTCCACCCCATGTTTAGCGATAGCTGCTGAAAACGTCGGGACTGTGAGTGCTGGGAACTGAGCGAGCAGTGTGTGGAACTTACCGCATGCTGCTGTGACGTTGGCTTGTGCTGTTGGCCGGGTCACTCGAGCTATACAGGGGAAAGAGTCAAAAGACAGTGCATTAACCGGGCACCTGTTAGCGACATCTACCAACAACCCATGTGCACATAGAAAATCAGCCCCCAGTATATGGTAAACCAATGCTGCTACAACAAAAGTCCATTCAAATGTACGACCGTGTAGAGACAAGAGCAGAGTCCTCTCACCAAAGGTCTTAATGTCTGAGCCGTTTGCTGCTGCCATCTCGGGGCCGCTGCTGGCTCTTGCCAGCCGGTCAGCGTAGGTCGGCCGGATGAAACTCCTCTGTACGCCGGTGTCCACGAGGAAATGCCTCCCCGAGCATGCGTCCATCAAATAGAGCAGCTTGTTCTCCCCGAGGGTCGCGGCTGCTACCGACCCCCGGTCTTGGCATTTCCTGAGCGCTTGAACTGGCACGGTGGTATACATTTGCGTGCCCTCTCTGCAAAGCGGTGATGGTAGAAGCAAAGCGTGTCACCTTCACGTTCCTTGGCTCCCGCTGCTGCTGCCGTCGGTGGTTCTGCTGCTGCTGTCGGCGGCTCCTCGCCTCCTCGTGTCGACGTGCCGGGCTCCGTCGCTGCCGCAATGGTCACAAAAACCTTGGTGGTGACGATGATCCGGTCTGCCCCTCGGGCTAGAGCACGATAGTCCTGTTTGGCCAGCAACGACGAATTGGCCAGGGCCGCTCTCGCCGCTGTCGGAAGGTTCCTGAGGAAAATGTGGGTGAAGATGAAGTGGTCGTCATCCGTGCCCTTTAACCTCAGCATCTTCTCCATCATGTCCACGGCCGAAACGTCTCCCAACTCGGTCCGCGTCAGAAGCCTCTCTGCTCTCTCACCATCCAAGAGCGTGTAGTGCTGAATGAGGGCAGCCTTCAGCGCGTCATATTTGCCGATGGCTGGTGGCTGAGCGAGCAGGCTCTCGATGTGCTGAGCCATGCTGGCATCGAGCGCTGCGACCACATAGTAGAATTTCGTATCATCTGCCGATATCCCTCGGAGGGCGAACTGCGCCTCGGTTAGGTGGAACCAGGAGCGCCGGTTGTGCTGCCAAAAATCAGGTAGTTTGATCGCTACAGCGCACGCGAAGCTGGGGGTTCCTATCAAGGTTGGCTCCGGGGATCTTCCGTCGTATTCCATGATTCGTCTTGGGTCACCAGTGTGGAGCGTGTAAAAAATGAGGCTGATTTGGTTCAAGTGGTTTATTACACGACTCACACGAAGAGCATAGACAGAATGGCATACAAGTAGGAACTCTTCCCTTAAATAACATGACATCCTTCTAGACTCTTCTCACACACAAAAGATAATCTCCCCCGACTGCAGTCAGTCCATTCATCACACACAAAAGATAATCTCCCCCGACTGCAGTCAGTCCATTCATCCTTGACACCTCCCTGTTATCTTACTAGGGCATCTAGAAACTTCTCACACACAAAAGGTTAACTTCACGTCCTTTGTTCCTGTCTAGGTAAACCATTATGCACTCCCCAGGTTGCCACACACCCTCCTTATCATTAGCAATGGGAAATGGTAGCTGAGAATGACAGAACATACAGAATGTGTCTCTCACTTTTACAATGTTAAGTAGGACCAGAAAGCAGTGAATGAGGATGCAAAGCTTGACTGGTGGGACAGAATCATCATGAAGGAGTTAAGTAATTCTGAGTGGAGGGAAAACGTTTTGTTATCCACTCAAGGTTCTTTTACTGACTTCTGTACATTTTTTGAACTCTATCTCCTTCCACATTTTTTTTTTCAGCTAGAAACTCCATTCAAACTTTAAAATGTTCAGCTTATTTAGGACACTTAAGCTATTACTTTTGGTGTTTATACATTTTAAAACTTTTAAATTATTTACGTTTTTCCACAAAATTTTTTGCATTGATTTCAATGGAGAAATCTTTCAAATTCTCATTCAGCATTAAAAGTTCAGCATATGTTCAGCTAGAAAAACCATTCAAATTTTAAAATGTTTCTACAAGTCTCAACTTCATGTATTAATTTTCGTTTGACTATCTCAAATAGTTTTCAAATGGTTTAGCTTTAAAATCAGGTAGGAATTTCAGCAAAAATCATCGTTTAACATGGAAGTCAATGGAGGCAGGTCAGAGTGGGTGACCTCACTGCTAGAGTGTAGAACATTTCAAAAATATTTCTGGATAAATCGCGACTGTGGCCACGATTTTCGCTCAACTGACTTCATTTTTTCGAAAAACATAGCCACAGATGTCCTGACACTCACAAACTTTTCCTGTAAGCCATAGGTTTTGTATTTTTTTTTTCTCCAGAAGGTTTGAAGCAGAGAAAAAAAAATGATCATTCTTCCTATACTTTTGTGTGGGGCTGAAAAATCGATCCAAATTTTTTCTCGGTTTTTAACTCGCGAGTGTGACCACAGTTTTGCATTTAGGAACATAAAATTTACATCACTGCTCAAAGTCTCAGGATTCTCACTGTGCCAGAATTATATCTGTCAGTCTTACAGTTTGTCTTTTATTGATGCCTGTTCGAGGCCTACTCTTCAATGTATTTCTATACGGCGCTGAGTGAATCAGTGTCAAATACCTTTTGTGGAGCATGTTAGTTACGCTCAGTGGTTAATCCGTCTGCCTACTGAGTGATACTCCTTTAGCAGTCCAGGTTCTAAGGGCAGTTAGGATTAATATTGTATTTAGCATTTTTAAGTCAAATTTCTTCAACTATAAGTCATACTGGCTTAACTTGAACCTGTAGCAGAAAGGAGTGTAACCCACACACACACACAACAGGATGTTTCAGACTTTCAAAATAAAAGCCCCCTCCCAAAAAAAAAAAAAATTAATTAATTAATGGCCTTAAAGTGTGTGGTTTTGTTCCAATTTGAATATCTGAGGTGCTATCACTACCAGTTTACTTAAGGATGGATGTTGGAACCAACACTTTGAAATACAGTGTTTCTTCAAAATAAAACCCCATTTACAGTATATTGAAGTAGCTAGTCCTTTGCTGCAACATTTTGGGATTTTACCCTTTCAGCTATATTTGTTTTTTCAAAGAATTAAGGTTGTATTTAGCGTCTTTAAGCTAACTTATGCAACATTAAGTTATTTCTACTAATATGCTAATGTTTTTCAAGCTTGTGCTAAATTAGCATGTAAGCTAACTTTTTTATATATATATTTTAGGCTAATTTTTGACGTATTTAAGCTAACTTCTATCAAGTTTCAGCTATTCTTTTGATATTTTTAAATATTATGCTATGTAGCACCTAGCACCGACACGGAGAAGCGACTCTGTCCCTGGCGATTGGGGCTCGCCGGAGGAACTAGCCGAGGCAGCAGTTGGACGGGAGCCGGATCGGAGCTCAAGTGCAGCGGTGGTGGGAGACGGGGACCAGTGGAGGACCACCGGGGCCCAGCCGGATAAGAGCCGAAGTCGGAGCCCAGTTGCAGCGGCGGGGCGCGGCGGAGGAACTCCTGAGGCAGACGGCGGTAGGTGGCGCGGCTCAGCGGAGGATCTACCGGGACAGGAGCAGGATCGGAGCTCGGCTACAGCGGTGGCGGGACTCGGTGAAGGAGCTGCCGGTACCCCAGCTGGACAGGAGCTTGGTTACGGCAGCGGTAAGCAGCGGGACTAGCAGCGGAGGGGGCTAGCTGAGGCCCAGCTGAATTCGAGGTCGGTCGGATCGGATACTGGCAACACCAGCAGAGATTGTTTTACTATCCACAGGTCAGTAAAAATGCCACCAAAGGAGGAAATGGAAGCGATCAAAAAATCTCTGAACTTCTTGTCAGAAGAACTGGCCAAAGTGGTTAGTCAGCAGGCTAAAATATTAGGGCTAATGGAAGAAGTCCGAGAATTAAAATTAACAATTAAGGAAAAAGACAAAAAAAATTGCAGACTTGGAGGAGGCTGGTGTGTTTGACTAGCAGGTGGGTTTACAGGGGCTGGTGAGGCCCCACTGACCGGGGGGAACGCCTGGCGTCCTTCCAGGCGATCCAGCTGGCTGTTAATCTGAGTTAATTGATTGAGAATAACCGTCTGTTGATGGGCAATTAGGTCTATTCGTGCGCTAAGGGTGTTAATACAACGCGTCAGCGCGCTGTCTGCTGGGTCGTCTTGACGGAGTCGTACTGACATGATTGCTTGACCCAGGAGACAGACGCCGACATGAGTAGAGTGATTAGAGAATTATTTATTAACTCAGTGAAGTTGGTGAGTGTGTGAATGTGTGGGTGAGTGTGATGCTGTCAGACAGCTGGAGCTGAGTGAGTCTCGCTGTGACCTGGCAACCCTGGAACACACAAGCACAAGGGATTAATGCAGCTCGTAGAAACGGGAAACTGAGACTTGTGCTGCTTACTTTCAGGTGCCGCTGTGAGACTTCTGTCTGCTCCGTGACTTGGCATGGCTTGGTGAGAGTGGCGCTTGGCGCTGTGAAGGTGAGGAGGAGATCCGAGGAGGAGGAGGTGAAGCCCCGTTGTCAGGGGAGACGAGTCCGCCGCCAGGGAGGTCCACCTGTGCACAGGGGAAATTACTTTGACAAGGTAAGTTTTGCTGTTGCTTACGTGACGTGGCTTGACGAAGAGGCTTGGTATTAGCTCTGACTTGAGGTCGTGTCCTTGACGCGATGCGTGGCGAAGACGACAGACGACTCCGTGCAGAGCAGTCAGAGACACCGGCTTTTAAAGCCTGCTGGTTATTGGCGGCAAGTGTGTGCGCAGCTGGAGCTGATGACGGCCCAGCGGCCGCCATGACATATTCACGTATGGATGATCTAATTATAAGTGGACTAGACATTAAATATCAATCATATGCTCATGCTACAACAGGAATGAGAGGTGAGGAGGCTCCCCTGGGCGAATCAGTCTCCCTGGAAAACCAGGTGCTTCAGTTCCTTGATAGTAGAAATATAAAGGTCGAAGCAAATGCAATTTCAGCCTGTCATGCTTTACCCAGAAAGGATAATAAAACAAAGAAATCAATTGTGAATCGTTTTGTGAACAGAATGGTAAAGAATGACATACTGAGGCAGGCCAGAAAACTACGGGGAATAGAAGTTTACCTAAATGAACATCTAACAAAAACTAATGCTGAAATAGCACGGCAAGTACGGATGCTGAAAAGACAAAATAAGATACAGGCAGCATGGACAAGAAATTGTAGAGTTTGGATCAAACTAAATGGAACACCTGAGGAAGCAAAGAGTATAATAATCAGAGAGATTACTGACTTAAATAAATATAGATGAACACTGATTAAGAAAATTAAGAGACTATGATAATCCATATCCACACACACGGCAAGAATAGTTCTTTTGACATACCATGTCAATGTCCTTTAAAAAAAAAAACCAAACAACTAAACAAAACAAACAAAAAAACAAATGACTGACTTGAGTAGACATCAATTATCCCCAGTCGGAGGAAGTCATTTGACACAGAGTGAGGAAATTCAAACTCTGAAAATATGCCAATATGCTGAACATAAACTACAAGAGATGGAGAATGATATTGATCCTGATAACCACTTTTTTAATAATATTCATAATCATTGTGACTATTACACTGAAAAGCAATTCAAAAGTCAAGTGCAACTAGATGGTAAACTATCAATAATACACTTCAACAGCAGAAGTCTTAACAAAAACCTTCCACAGATTCAGGACTATTTAAAACAGCTAGACAGAAAATTTACAGCAATCGCAGTCTCTGAAACTTGGCTTAATGAAGAGCATGCTCCCCTGAAGGCAATAGAGGGATATCAGATGTTTCATATTAACCCCTTGACGCCTGAATTTATTTCTGTGAACAAATTTTTTTTTATTATTATTTTTGTTTTATTTTTTTCATAATTGAAAATCGTTTTTTTGTTTCTTTTTTTTTGGACTGATGCAAATTCGCGACAATAGGCGTCAAGGGGTTTTAACAGATCTCAAAAAAAAGGGCGGTGGTGTTGCACTGTATATTGATGACCTGTATAGGTGTAAACTTGTAAATGGAATGTCCTTTGCACTACCAGGGATTTTAGAATGTGTTACTGTTGAGATTGACCAAGATAAAACAAAAAATCTAATTATAAGTTGTATATATAGAACGCCGGGAACTTGCATTGAGACATTCAGAGATAAATTAGTCGAGCTGTACAATAATATTACTAGTAAGAAAATGGTAGTAATTTGTGGAGATTTCAATATTGATTTACTAAATCCATATTCATTTCAATTCAATTCAATTCAACTTTATTTACATAGCGCCATTTCACAACAACAGTCATCTCATAGCACTATCAACTGTAGGGGGGACCCCCACAGTTGCAGAAAGACCCCAGCAATCAGGCGATCCCCTGTGAGCAAGCATATCAACAAAATGTAATTACAGAGTTCATGAATTCTATGTACAGTATGAGTCTATATCCCACAATAACACATCCCAGTAGAATCACAGTTCACACTGCTACACTTATTGACAACCTGTTTGTTAATATTATTGATAAGAAAATAGAAAGTGGATTATTGATAAATGATATAAATGACCATTTGCCATCCTTTGCACTTATCCATGGCCACACGGAGGCCAATACAGAAAATTTTAAAATCGTTCAGATACAAATCACAAAATGCAATCAGTTCTTTTAAAGAAGACTTGCTGAAGCAAGACTGGACAAAAGTCTATGTATCAGATGTACACTACCGTTCAAAAGTTTGGGGTCACCCAGACAATTATTTTGTGTTTTCCATGAAAAGTCACACTTATTTACCACCATTAGTTGTAAAATGAATAGAAAATACAGTCAAGACATTGACAAGGTTAGAAATAATGATTTGTATTTGAAATAATAATTTTTTCCTTCAAACTTTGCTTTCGTCAAAGAATCCTCCATTTGCAGCAATTACAGCATTGCACACCTAACATGATTGCACAAGGGTTTTCTAATCATCCATTAGCCTTCTGACGCAATGAGCAAACACATTGTACCATTAGAACACTGGAGTGATAGTTGCTGGAATTGGGCCTCTATACACCTATCTAGATATTGCACCAAAAACCAGACATTTGCAGCTAGAATAGTCATTTATGTGGGGAGCCTTGAATAACGAAACTGAATTGCATTTAATTCAAGTTTATTTCAAGCAACCATTCCCACAGTCTGCTCTCATTCTTGAGCAGCGAACAAAGAGGAGGAAACACACCAAAGTCCTCACCTTTAAACATTCTCACATAAAGGAATCTCCCTCGCAGGGGAGGTCACACATCTCCATCATAATCCCTTTATTCACATTCATAATCCCTTTATTTACATTACTCCCCCCTCTCTCCTCTCGAGCTTCAGAGGTCAGGGAGTCTTCTGTCCACACCTATGTCTTCTCTCGCTGTCCACCGCAGGGGTCTCAGACTCTGCGTCTCCTTCATCGTGAGGTTAGATCACATATGCATATGTCCAACATGTACATGCACAACTACACAGCTATATAACCCCCCCCCCAAACGATGAAGAACGGACTATTCCCTAAAATTCAATAACATCTTACTGACTACTGTATAATCAACATCAACATTCAGTCTGTGCGCCGCCTGGGCTTCAACCGTCTGCCGAATCTGCTGTGAGTTGGCCCCGCCTTGCCTGCGGCGCCTTTCTGCTCCGGCTCTGTTGACTGAGGGAGAGAGTGATTATTTGCCCCCTGCGGGGGCCTGCCTCGTCGAGGCGCCCTTGCGACCGGTACAGACCCGTCCTTCATGACAAAAGCAGGTTTTAGTCTGTCAATACTGACTGTCTCTTTTCTGTCTCCAAAATCTAGCACAAATTGCTTATCACCTGCCTCCAGCACTCGAAATGGCCCTTCGTAAGGTGGTTTGAGTGTTGCTTTTAGGGCTTCGCGCCTGACAAAAACGAACTCGGCATTTTTCAAAGCCTTGGGGACGAAAACTCGTGGAAAAGCGTGATGAACCGGACCCGGAAGCGTGTCTGCTCCCGTGCCAACTAACGGTCCCAGAGCCGGGAGAGGTGGGGGCTCCGGGTGCTCTGGTAAAAACTCGCCTGGCAGCCTAAGAGGTTGTGCGAATACCAGCTCCGCTGGGGAGGCGTCTAAGTCCTCTTTGGGCGCAGAACGCAACCCTAATAAAACCCATGGTAGTTTATTTACCCAATCTGCATCCGTGAGCGACGCTCTGAGTGCTGCCTTCAAAGACCTATGAAAACGCTCGCATAAACCATTAGCCTGAGGGTGGTAAGCCGTAGTGCGGTGAATTTTGGCTCCCAAGCCGTTGGCCATCGCTGACCACAGCTCAGAGACGAATTGAGGTCCTCTATCGGACGTGATGTCCGACGGAACCGCGAAGCGCGCCACCCAAGCCGTTAAAAAAATGCGAGCCACCTCCGCGGCCGTGGTCGTCGCAAGCGGGACCACTTCCGGCCAACGTGTGGTTTGGTCCACCATTGTCAAAAGATGCGTGAACCCCTGTGATGCCGGTAGGGGCCCACGAGGTCGACGTGCACGTGGTCGAACCTTCTGGCTGGAATGCGAAACGGTTCTAACGGGGCTCTTGTGTGCTTGTGAATTTTGGCCCGTTGACAGGAAATGCAGGTTTTTGCCCATTCCTTCACGTGCTTGCGCAGGCACGGCCAAACAAACTTTTCCGCTACCATTTTCACTGACGCGCGCACCCCCGGGTGCACCAGTGAGTGGACCGAGTCAAAAACACTGCGGCGCCACGCGGCCGGAACCACCGGACGCGGGCGCCCCGTCGACACATCGCAGATCGGGGGGGCATACCGGTTTGTAAACACTTGCTCTTCAGCCTTAACCCTGTTGGTCCAGACTGGAGCGCGCGCACGTCTGCGTCCGCCCCCTGGTCCGCTGCCATGGCTGCGTAATCTATACCCACGTGCACCGGGGCTGCGCGCGCCACGGCGCGGTCACGGTGGCCCGTTCTGCCTCTGCGCGTGGTGGAGTCGTGACCGCGCGCGAGAGACAATCTGCTGCTACATTGAATTTGCCCGCAACGTGCCTAATGTCAGTGGTAAATTCCGAGATCGCGGCCAGCTGCCTCTGCTGCCTGCCTGACCACGGGTCTGAAATTTTGGCCATGGCGTATGTGAGCGGCTTGTGGTCCACATAAGCGGTGAAGCACCGTCCTTCCAGCCAGAACTGGAAATGACGAATAGCCAAATGCAGCGCCAACAGTTCTCTGTCGAACGTGCTGTATTTTTGCTCAGCCACGCTTAAGGATTTGCTAAAGAAAGCCAATGGCTGCCAAACTCCGGCGACCTGTTGCTCAATAACGGCCCCTATGGCTAAATCTGAAGCGTCTGTCGTCAGCGCGATACGTGCTGCTGGGTCTGGGTGGGCCAGGAGCGCAGCGTCAGCCAAGGCTTTTTTAACCTCTGTGAACGCCTCTGTGAACGCGCGCTCCCGCTCCGGGGACCATTCGACCGCCTGGGTTGGTTTTTGCTTTTTGAGCGCGGCATATAACGGTTGCATGATGTGGCTGTGTATCGGTTATAAAAATTCACCATCCCCAAGAATTCCTGCAGTGATTTGACCGTTTGTGGCCGGGGAAAATCCGCTACCGCGCGTACTTTATCTGGTAATGGAACCGCTCCCTCTGGGGAGACGCGGTGACCCAAAAAATCGATCTGCTCGATGCCAAACTGGCACTTGGTTGGGTTAATTATTAAGCCGTGCTCTCCCAGCCTCCTAAAAACTGCTGTGAGGTGCGTTTCGTGTTCGTCCTCTGAAGTACTCGCGACCAAAATGTCGTCGAGGTACACAAACACGAAAGGGAGATCGCATAACACGGCATCCATCATCCGCTGAAACTTTTGCGCCGCCCGTTTGAGGCCAAACGGCATGCGTAAAAATTCGAAAAGTCCGAACGGGGTTATTACCGCTGTTTTAGGAATGTCCTCCAGTTGGACTGGGACTTGGTGATAGCCACGAACCAGATCAATCTTTGAAAAAATGTGCGCCCCCGCCAGGTGCACCGAAAAGTCCTGAATGTGCGGGATGGGATAACGATCGTGCGCCGTAGCCTTGTTTAGCCTGTGGTAATCGCCACACGGTCTCCAGGAGCCATCGGCTTTCGGGACCATGTGCAGCGGCGAAGCCCACGGGCTTTTTGACCTACGAACGATGCCCAGCCTCTCTAGGCTGGCGAACTCCTCGCGCGCAATGGCGAGCTTAACTGCATCCAAGCGCCGAGCCTTTGCAAACACGGGAGGGCCAGATGTAGGAATAAAATGCTCCACCCCGTGTTTCGCGACTGTCGCTGAAAAAGTGGGCACAGTGAGCGCTGGAAATTGGGTGAGGAGTGTGTGAAACTTACCACCTGCTGTAGCGACGTGGGTCTGTACTGGTGGCGGGGACACTCGAGCTGCACAGGGGAGAGAGTAAAAAGAGAGTGCATTTACCAGCCGTCTATTAGCAAGATCAACTAACAGATTGTGTGAGCACAAAAAATCCAAGCCCAACATGTTGAAACTCACCGCCGCTATTACAAAAGTCCATTCATATGTGCGGCCATGTAAGCATAAAGGCAAGGTCCTTTTCCCGTAGGTGTTGATGCTCGAGCCATTTGCCGCCGTAGCTCCGCTACCGCGGGGTCCAGCCACCCGGTCCGTGTGTGTTGGGGTGATGAAGCTCACTTGGGCTCCGGTGTCTCTGAGGAACTCTCGTCCGGAGCTCGTATCCGTGATGTAGAGCAGCTTGTTGCCTTCTCCGAGAGTCGAAGCTGCTAGCGACCCCCGGTCTTGCCGTTTCCCGAACTCTTGAAGTTGCAGGGCGGCACGCACCTGCGTGCCCTATCAGCGAACCTCCGATGGTAAAAGCAGAGATCCTCTCCTCCACTGTGTCGGGGCCGCGCCTCTGCCACCGGAACATTGCCGCCGTCGGCCAGCCTGGGTCTGCCGCCTCTGGCTCCCCGCTGTCTTGGGTCGCCGCTGTGGTTGCCTGCCCGCCGCAGGCGTCCAGAATCCCATCTGCTTCCTGGGCCAGCTCCCGGAACTCCTCCAGGGTGTGACACTTCTTGACGGCCAGCATGCTTCTCGCGTGCGTCGGGAGGTTGGAGAGGAAGAGGAAATCATCGTTGTCCGACCCTCTCAGCTGTATCATATCCTCCATCAGGGCGCTCGGCCTGTGTCCTCCTTGGTCTAGCAAAGACAGGATCCTCCTCGCCCTCACTTCGGCCGAGGGGGTGAAAAACTTAATGAGGGTGGATTTTAGCTTGTCATACCTGCCGGTCGCGGGTGGCTGCTCCACCAAGCTCTGCACGCATCGAGATGTGTGGTTATCCAGTTTAGCGATGACATGGTGGAACTTAGAGTCATCCACCGTTACTCCTGCGAGCGCGAACTGCGACTCCGCTTGCAGGAACCACGACCGTGGGTTATCCTGCCAGAAATCAGGCAGCTTGACGGCCACTGCGCTCGCCAGAACTGAACTCTGTGAGTCCGGGACCCTGAGACCTTCTCCGGTCATTCTCAACGTCGTTGGTCACCAATTGTGGGGAGCCTTGAATAACGAAACTGAATTGCATTTAATTCAAGTTTATTTCAAGCAACCATTCCCACAGTCTGCTCTCATTCTTGAGCAGCGAACAAAGAGGAGGAAACACACCAAGTCCTCACCTTTAAACATTCTCACATAAAGGAATCTCCCTCGCAGGGGAGGTCACACATCTCCATCATAATCCCTTTATTCACATTCATAATCCCTTTATTTACATTACTCCCCCCTCTCTCCTCTCGAGCCTCAGAGGTCAGGGAGTCTTCTGTCCACACCTATGTCTTCTCTCGCTGTCCACCACAGGGGTCTCAGACTCTGTGTCTCCTTCATCGTGAGGTTAGATCACATATGCATATGTCCAACATGTACATGCACAACTACACAGCCATAATTTCCCACATTAGCAATGTATAGAGTGTATTTCTGATTAGTTTAAAGTTATCTTCATTGAAAAAAAGTGCTTTTCTTTCAAAAATAAGGAAATTTCTAAGTGACTCCAAACTTTTGAACGGTAGTGTAAATGAAGCCTGCGACACATTTATGAACATTGTAACCACTTTTTATGAAAAAAATCGTCCATTAGTAAAGAAAAAGCTTCAACATAAATTTGTCGATAAGCTATAGTTAACCAAAGGATTACAAAAGGCGTGTAAAAAAAAAAAAAAAAAAATTATATAAAGCTTTTCTAAAGAAAAGGACAAAAGAAGCAGAGCAGCGGTATGAAACATACAAAAATAAGTTAACATATATAATGAGATGTAGTAAAAGAGACTATTACATTAAAGAACTGGAGAAAAACAGAGACAATATTAAAAATACATGGACAATACTTAACAATATTCTTGGAAATAAAAACAGAAATACAAGCTACCCAACCAATTTTTCAAAAAATAATACAACTCAGAGTGTGAATGCAGATGAATTTAATAACTTTTTTGTTAACATTGGTCCTAATTTGGTTTGAAATACCAATTACGGCACCTACGAGTGATACAATAAGCAAAAACACTGCTATAAAAGACTCCATTTTTTATAAAGAACACAAACGAGAGAGAGAAATTGTTATATCATTTAAAAGTAAGACATCTACGGACTGTGATGGTATTGACATGCTCTTAGTCAAAACTATTATCGAATGCTTAGTGAAACCACTGACGTATATTTGTAACCTGTCTCTCCAAACAGGTATATTTCCCAATGCAATGAAAATAGCTAAAGTAATTCCGATATACAAGACGGGTGACAGAGGGGAACTTTCAAACTATAGACCAATTTCACTATTGCCGCAATTTTCCAAGATACTTGAAAAAATATTCTGTGACAGAACTGACAACTTCATAATGAAGAATAATTTATTGTGTGAGCAGCAATATGGGTTCAGACACAAGAGGACAACTGCATTTGCTCTAATGGAATTTATAGAAAAAATATCAACTGCCGTTGAAAATAAAGAGTATTCAGTTGGGGTATTCCTGGATCTTAAAAAATCATTTGATACAGTGGATGACAATTCATTATTAAAGAAACTACAAAATTGTGGTATTAGGGGAGTAGCACTGTCCTGGTTAAGTAGTTACTTAAAGAATAGATATCAGTATGTATGTGTTGGTAACAAAAACTCAGTTACTGAAGGTTACTTGTGGAGTCCCACAGGATTCAGTTTTGGGGCCATTGTTATTCAATATGTATATAAATGATATATGTAAAGTCTCGGAAAAAATGGATTTAATATTGTTTGCCAATGACACTAATATATTATGTAGTGGAAGCAATTTGGAACAACTTTTGGATACACTTGGAAAGGAATTAGGAAAGCTTAAACTGTGGTTTGATTCAAACAAATTAACGCTCAATTTAAGTAAGACAAAATTTATAGTTTTTAAAAACCACCACAACAACTTAGTATCTAAACTAAAGTGTAAATGGTTTAGAGATTGAAAGGGTATCTGAAACTACATTTCTTGGAGTAATAATTGATAATAAACTGTGTTGGAAGTCACATATTAATTATATTAAAGGTAAAATATCTAAATCAATCGCAATACTACACAGAGCAAAGTATTTGCTGAATCAACCCACACTATATACCTTGTATCATTCATTAATACTCCCATACATGACATATTGTACTGAAGTATGGGGAAATATATATAAAACAAACATATATCCAGTCTTTATGCTTCAGAAGAGAGCTATTAGAATAATAAACAAAGCTGCTAACAGGGAACCAACAAACCCACTTTTTCTTAAATTAAAAGCTCTCAAGTTGAAAGATCTGGTTGACTTTAAAACTGCAGTAATAATGTTTAAAACCACTTGCACTCCGGGCAATTTTCCTAAAAATGCCAAAAAAATAACGTGCCCAAAGTAAATCGAAAGCTGTTATTCAACCCTTTGCAGCATCTTCATGGGGTTGGTCTCATTTCAAAGAAAACACTTTGAATTTTTTGGCAAAAAAACATAATCTCTCTACGTGCTCCGGCCACTGAGTTACAGTCATCTAAACATACTGAACTTGAAGAAAATAAATTTGGACACAGTGTTTTTTTGGATACAAATGCTTACAAATAACACACAGCTGTCCGATCCGGCTGGAAAATGCAACAGAATTGTAGAACCAAGTGTTATCAAGCTGAGATCCAAATTTGGTAACAATACCACAAAAAATGAATATTTTACACAGTTTTGTTCTCAGGTAGTTCCCAGGCGTTTTGGAACTGTGCCAAATTGTGCCAAATGGCACAGTTTGGAAAAACATCTGTAACTTTTGAATAATTCAATGTAGAATCTTCATTTTGGGCTCTAATGAAAGGTCACACTCAGGGCTGTATCTGTGTGTGTGTGTGGGGGGGGGGATGTCCCCCCCCGCTAAAAAAGACGGGAGTTCGGCCCTCGCCACATGATGGATTACACTCCTTGCATGTTTTCACAGCGCCCTCCCCCTCGCTACTGTGTGTGTGTGGGGGGGTTGCCCCCCCCCTCGCTACTGTGTGTGTGTGGGGGGGGGGGTTGTCCCCCCCCCCCTCGCTGCAGAAGACGGCCATCGCTACATGAAGGAATAGACTCATACGCTTCCCCCCGTGGACCGGGGGCGTTCGGACCGTGAACGCCCCCCCCCGCTCCTCTTCTGCAGCGGGGGGGGGGGGGGCGTTCACGGTCCGAACACGGCAAATGAACTGTTTATCGCGGCGCACGCACTTCGTACTTCGTGCGCAGTACAGTTGTAATTTACCGATCGGTCAAAAGTCATTTTTGGATTACAGTTTTCAGGGAAAAATAATAATAATAATAAAAATAATAATTTAGCTTATAACACCTTACCTCTTCACAGCAGCAGAGTCGTGGCGAACTTCTCTTCCCCATTGTAAGACGAACGCGACGCTGCTCGGCTCGTGGATCCCGATCAAAACATAATTCCATTATTGCGGTTTTGGTGAATGATTTACGACCTTTGTCGTCGGTCTATGATGACGGAAGAGAATCCTAAACGTCTATTCTGCTGGAATGAGTGCAGGTCCCACTTGTGGGTGTTCTCCATGCTGCTGGGTCTGTAGTAGATTCGTCCAGCCTCCTTTGTTTTCATCTGCTGCAGCAGTAAATCTCTCTTCACCCAGCCTGAATTTCTGTGCTTCAATTGGCTCCTGCGTTCACAGTAGGCGGGTCCTCCTTCCTAGATTTTCATTCATTGGCTCTTCAAGGTTTCAGAAACCCAATTCAAGGCTCTTATTAGTCAAATGAGAGGTCAAGCAGATGAACTAATCTGTTCGCGGCTGTCTCTGCAGTTTTTTTTTGAGTGGCGCTTGGACGCCACTACATCACCATCACCACCATCATGCGTCATGCGTCCAAGCGCGCACGAGGGCGCTCTCGTGCGCCCTCGTGCGCCCTAGAACGCAGAGACTTGCCCGCCCGCGGAACAACGGAGTGCAAGTGGTTAAAGTGAAGAATCTATCACTGCCCGCAAATATCCAAAAGCTGTTCCAAATAAGGGAGAAACAATATCATTTCAGAGGAACATGTATATTTCAAAAACCTTCAGTGAGAACTACCACCAAGCAACACTGTGTTTCAGTGCAAGGAGTCAGATTATGGAACAATTTTGGACCTGAATTAAAATCATGTACAACGCTTGGACAATTTAAACAAAAAACTAAAGGAAGAAATACTCCAAACATACTGTATATCCAAGATGACATGTAAAATCACATAAGGATTGTCATATCCAGTCTGTGTTGTGTTGTTGCTTAGTTTTTTTTGTCACAATTTGTCTTAGCTTTGTTCCGAATTGTAATCGCTCTTGTTTTATTTTTCTTTTGAATTCTTGGATGGAATATGGGTGGGCAATATAAGCTGTGGCTTCAGCCATCACCCATTTCGGATAACTTATGTTGAACTGTATAATCAGAGGAGTTCTTGTTTAATTTGACCTTGTTGGATTTTTTCCCCTTTGTTATATTATTGTTTCTTTTTAATCTTTACTTTTTATCCATCCATCCATCCATCTTCTACCACTTTTCCGGAGGTCCGGGTCACGGAGGCAGCAGTTCAAGCAGAGAAGCCCAGACTTCCCTCTCCCCCGCGACCTGCTCCAGCTCTTCAGAGAGGATACCAAGGCGTTCCCAGACCAGCTGGGAGACATAGTCTCTCCACCGTGTCCTGGGTCTGCCCCGGGGTCTCCTCCCAGTGGGACGTTCCTGAAACACCTCAAGTGGGAGGCATCCAGGAGGCATCCTAATCAGATGCCCATACCACCTCAACTGACTCCTTTCAATGTGGAGGAGCAGCGGTTCTACTCATGGATCGTCACCTTATCGTGGTGGGGGGGTTTGCGTGCCCCAGTGATCCCAGGAGCTATGTTGGCAATTTGCCTCTGATAGGGTCTCCCAAGACAAACTGGTCCTGGGTGAAGGGCCAGACTAAGAACGATCCAACAGACTCTCATGATAAATTGTATATCAAGGATTCAGTGTACCCCGCCCGGTATGGGGTTACCGGGGCCCCACCCTGGAGCCAGGCCTGGGGGAGGGGCTCGAAGGCTAGCATCTGGTGGCCGGGTTTCCACCCATGGGACCCGGCCAGGCTCAGCCCGAAGGAGTTACATGGGTCCGCCCTCCAGTGGGCTCACCACCTGCAGGAGGGATCATGGGGGTCCGGTGCTATGTGGATTAGGTGGCGGTCAAAGGCGGAGACCTTGGCGTACTGATCCCAAGCTTTCTAAACTGGCTTTTGGTACATGGAATGTCACCTCTCTGGTGGGGAAGGAGCCTGAGCTGGTGTACAAGGTTGAGAGATACCGGCTAGATATAGTCGGTCTCACCTCAACACACAGCTCCGGTTCCGGAACCAGTCTCCTTTACTTTTTAATCTATCCGAAATAAAGATTCATTCATGTGGCTGCTTCATCCATCTAGGTGGATGCCCTCAATTTCCCCTCTGGGGATCAATAAAGTATACAAAATCAAAAAAAAAAAAATTATTATGTAAGCTAGTGTAGCCAGGTGGAAGAATTGGGGGGGGTGGGGGTTGCTTCTCCTCTCCACTAGGGGGCGGTAGCATTTTGAGCCTCTTTACTGGTTTTAGTAGGCAGCAGCTGAAGGGGGAAGAAGACTATAAATACTGTATCTGACAGGAAACAGGAAGTTCTTTTTTCTGCTCAGACAGCTTAAGTAGAAGGCCACACCCGAGGTTTGGAACAAGCTAGTGATTTTAGGCAAAATGTTATGAAATGTATTTGTATGTGTGTCTTTATAGTTTACCTATCATTGTATTTATTAAAGAAGTAAAAATGTTTGTGTAATGTTTTTAGGCTTGTTGGGGTGGTGGACGGCCAGGTGACCTTGTAGGCCCAAAGGATGAGGGCCATGGGTTTTCTTCGTCATTAATGGTATTTATGGTGTATTTTAATTGGGTTATTTCATGTTTTATTGTTACCACTGACTTGAAATGATATATTTTCTTTTGTTGTTTTAGAACTTTTGGGAGTTGAGATGTGCATTTGTGAGTGGGCCCTAGCAATGCACAAAAACAGTTGGTATCACGTGTATATTTAACTGTTTAAGTATAACTGTTGTTTTTCTTAATGTGGCTTTTGTGTTCTGTTCTAAACAGGAAGACAAGCCACTATAGCTGTTAATGCACTCTATTTGTGAACAGTTTTACTTTAAGATTTGTTTATTTTAAAGAACTCATTTTTTGTCTTTCAGAATAAAGAACCCCTTTATATATTTTGTGTTTTGTCTTGAGCTCATCTGGCCAGACACCACATTTTTGGTACCAGAGGAGTGGGGTTCTGCCAAAATTGAGTTCTGTGAGGCTAGTGGTTGAGTGCATTGATGGCTGTAGTGGTGGCCATCATGGAGAAAGGAGTGCAAACGGAGAGGCCAAAGCTGAGGGAAGGCCTGGGACTGGGAGGAGCTTCTGGACAAGGGTGTGAGAGAAATCATCTTGGACAAGGATGACAGCAGTCAAGTTCAACCGGAGTGACTTCAGAGGGATGCCCTGGGACTTCCGGTACAGCACCAAGGCATGCCATCATTTCAGATACAGACAGTGATAATGAATTTGTCCCAAAGGAGGAACTGGACACTGATGTTGTCATGGACATGCAATCCAAATTATATGAATTAAGTTTAAAGTGGGGCGGCGCGGTGGCGGCGTGGTTAGCACTGCGGCAGCACAGCAACTCACCCTTGGCCTGGGGATCCTGGGTTCAATCCCAGCCCCCGACCAACAGTGATCTGTGTGGAGTTTGCATGTTCTCCCCGTGTCTGCGTGGGTTTACTCCGGGATTTCTCCGGTTTCCCCCCACATGCCAAAAACATGCAAGTTAGGTTAATTGGCATCAAAAACTGGGGATTCTAAATTGTCCTTAGGTACGACTGAGAGTGAACGGTTGTCTGTCTCTCTGTGTTGGCCCTGCGATGGACTGGTGATCTGTCCAGGGTGTACCCTGCCTCTCGTCCAAAGATGCTGGGATAGGCTCCAGCCGCCCCACGACCTGAAAAAAGGATTAAGTGGAAGAAGGTGAATGAATGAATGAATGAAGTTTAAAGTGCTGATGACATGTTTTTGACATTTTTTTAGCATGTTGTGTAAACCCAAAGGTCATTGTCTATGATCAATATAATATTTACAACAGTGCCTGCATAAACTAGTTATCATCAAAAAACAGCAGCCACTGACTGGACTGTGGTGCCGCCCTCCGAATTAAGGGAGGCACCCCCATGACATAAGCAGGAGAACAGACTCCGGTGTTGTTGACTGGAATGACAGCAGCTTTGTAGCTCAGTTTCTCTGGTTTCTTGTTCTAAATTTACGGCTGTGCCTTCGTGTTGTGTCGCAGGCTTAGATAAACAGCAAGCCGTGAAAGACCACATCACACACTTCAGCTCCAACTGTCATAAGCCTCCTCCACTTCTCGTGCGCTTTTATGCTGGAGGAGTGCACGAGGAGGGGAAGAATTAATGGATTTACGTGCAGCTTTGACCCACTTTCTGTAATCCCATGCGGACACGTCCCCTCTCTCATTATCATCAGCTGATTCAAACTCCTGCTGATCATGTTTCCCGGTCCTCGCCCAGGTGCTTCTCATCACACCATCACCAGCAGTGCGTGTCCTTCGTGGCCTGTTTGCCAGTCATGCACTGATGGGCCATAGTATTGTCATCGTCATCTGTGTTGTTTGTCTACCAGTATTTTCAGCACTTTCACGACGCGCTAGTCACTCCATGTTCGCCTTGGCTCTCGTGTGTTCTTGAAGCGATGTTGGCTCTGGGGCGTACCTGTGGCAAATACGTCTCCTCCCATTCATTCGCTGGGCGACGCCGGCCCCCGACCGCCATCAGCAAGTGTGTCTGTTTCTTGTACATCTTCACCTTTCAGGGAACTGTCTGTCTTTCTGTATTAAATGTGCTGTGGTGAACCCTGCACGCAAATCCTCGTTATTTCATCCTCCCTCGCCCTGCGTAAGAGCGCACGGAGGGTTGTGATGAATGGATTTACGTGCAGAATTCACCACAGCCCATGTATTGAACATAAGAATGATGACAACAGTTCCCAAAAAGGTGAAGACCCACAAAAATAAACACAAACACCTACAGTTGGCGTTCGGGGCTGACATCGCCCAGCGAACATGGAGAGGAGACGTGTTAACCACAGTTGCACCCCAGGGCCGATATCGCTTCAGGGGGCGCAACAGAACCATGGCTGTGTGGAGTGGCCAACATGTCATGATAGCACTGGCAACATTGGCTGGCTGTCAACACGGCAGATGATGCACACAAACCATGAACAGCTGACTGTCAAAGAGAGAGGGCACGTGTGTTCGGACTGGCGAATCTTGGACAGTGCCCACCTGAAAGTGGCTCAAAACGCACATAAAACACATGTACAAAACAAAAACAACAAGAACTCAAAATATAATCCATAATAAACCCGATGCCTGAGCCACAGAATACACTGCTATGATTTTATTGAAAAATCTGGTTTAAATAAATTATATTTATGAACAAATAGTTTGATGTTGTATACCGAGACGTGGCTAACAGAACTAGCAATGGATGCTAACATCGAACTGGAGGGTTTCCATGCAATACGGGCAGACTGGACACCAGACAGTGGGAAGGAAAGAGGCGGGGGAGTGGTAATGTATGTCAATAACAACTGGTGCAGACCGGGACATATCACGGTGAAGGAACAGCACTGTAGCAAAGACATCGAGTTGCTAGCTGTTAGCATGCGGCCTACATATCTCCCGAGGGAATACTCACACGTGATCTGCATTGTAATTTATGCAAATCCGACGGCGAACGCTGGGACAGTGCGTGACGTCATCCACTCGGTAACTGGCAGGCTGCAGACAGAACACCCAGATGCTCTTCTCCTCATCTCAGGTGATTTCAACCATATTTCACTGTCCCCCATTCTACTCACGTTCACCCAGTATGTCACATGCCACACTAGAGACAATAAAACACTGGACTTATTTTATGCAAATACTAAGGAGGCGTACACCTCATCACCACTCCCCCCCACTCGGGAGATCGGATCACAACTTGGTTCATCTCCTGCCGGTGTACAAACCCCTAGTACACAGACAACCTCCGGTCATGCGCACGGTGAAGTTATGGTCTGAGGAGGCAATGGACTCGCTAAAGGACTGTTTTGAAATCACTGCCTGGGAGCAGCTCTGCAATCTACATGGTGAGGACATCAATGGCCTCACTCACACCATCACGGACTACATCGGCTTCTGTGTGGACACCACCATACCCACCAAGACCATACGGTGTTGCTTAAACAACAAACCCTAGATCAACCCTGAGATAAAAACACTTCTGAGAGAGAAGAAGAGGATCTTCAGGTCGGAACAGGGAGATGCTGAAGTCCGTACAGAGGGAGCTGAGGAGGAAGATCAGAGAAGGCAAGGACAGCTTCAGGAAGAAGATGGAGGACAAGCTGCAACGGAGCGACATCGGCGGGGTCTGGAGAAACCTTAAAACCATCTCTGGGCTCCAGAATACCTCCCCCCAGGCCACGGGGGGCAGGGAGTGGGCGAACAATCTGAACCTGTTTTTTAATAGGTTTGACCAACCGCCCTCCCCCCCGACTGCACAACAACCACTGCTGCCTCTGAAGTCATCGAGACCTGCTGTCCACACCCCATTCCACCAACACCCCCCCACTCCTAGCACACAGCCCCCTACCTGACCCTCACTAAGACCCAGGTGAGGACAGAGCTGAGGAAGATCAAGGCGAGGAAGGCCTCGGGACCGGACAGCATCAGCGCGAAGCTCCTCAAGTCCTGTGCAGACCAGCTGTGTGGGATTGTGGAGCACATCTTCAACCTGAGCCTGAAGCTGGGGAGGGTACCACAGTTGTGGAAAACATCTTGCGTGGTACCTGTACCAAAGACTTCCCACCCCAAAGACCTGAACAGCTACAGACCAGTGGCCCTGACGTCTCACATGATGAAGACCCTGGAGAGACTGCTCCTTGCTCACCTCCGCCCCCTGGTGGGACCAGCGATGGATCCACTCCAGTTCGCCTACCAGCATGGCATTGGGGCGGAGGATGCAGTGATCTTCCTCCTTCACCGTTCTCTGTCCCACCTGGAGAAGCCCGGGAATGTGGTGAGGATCATGTTCTTTGACTTCTCAAGTGCTTTCAACACCATTCAACCGATGATCCTGAAGGACAAGCTGCTGTGCGCAGGGGTGGACCAGCACCTGTCATCATGGATCCTGGACTACCTCACTAACCGGCCACAGTTTGTGAGAACCCGAGATTGTGTGTCTGACACGATCATTGGTAGCACGGGGGCCCCCCAGGGAACGGTTTTGGCTCCCTTCCTGTTCACCCATTATACTGCGGACTTCTCACACAACACACTGCCATCTACAGAAGTTCTCTGACGACTCTGTGATCGTCAGCCTCATCTCCAACGGAGATGAAGCTGAGTACAGAGGACTTATCCAGGACTTCGTGGACTGGTGCCATTGGAACTGCCTCCAGATCAACGCGAGGAAAACTAAGGAGCTGGTGGTGGACTGCCGCAGGCAAGGACAACCCCTCACAGCACCAGTAAACATACAGGGAACAGACATTGAGATGGTGACATCCTACAAGTACCTTGGTGTTCATCTGAACAATAAACTAGACTGGTCACACAATACCGACGCACTCTACAAGAAGGGCCAGCGCAGGCTGTTCCTACTGAGGAGGCTCGGGTCTTTTGGTATACAAGGGACGCTGCTGAAGACCTTCTATGATACAGTGGTGGCATCAGCCATCACTTTTGGAGTGGTCTGCTGGGGCAATAGCATTACAGCAGCCGATAGGAAGAGACTGAACAAACTGATCAAGAAAGCTAGATCTGTTCTGGGGCAACGCCTTGACCCAGTGGAGGAGATAGGAGAGAGAAGGATGGTGGCTAAACTGTCATCTCTGCTGGAGTCCGAGTCCCACCCTATGCAGGACATATTGAACGCACTGAGGAGCTCATTTAGCAGTAGACTACATCATCCTAGGTGCGCAACCGAGAGGTTTCGCAGGTCCTTCCTACCTACGGCTGTCAGACTGTATAACCCAAGCAGGGTTGCTCGTAGAGATGGTAAAAAAAACGTGACGACCTAATAGTATTGAATGCAAAAGACGCAGCAGACTTACACAAATGGTCCCCTCCAGTATACAACTAGGACAATATCAGTCGCTACGGAGGGTGACAATATGTATGGGTACATATTCATACTATGTAGGATAACTAAGTAGACGGTTATGCTGTTTATTCCACCTTGCTACAATGCTTTGCACTTTGTATATATATTTATGTGTATGTATGTATATCCACTGCTCTTATTTATGTTTTCCGTATCTTCTTAATTATTGCTCTGAGTGTTGCTATCCCTGTGCTGTTGCAATCCTGGAATTTCCCCATTGTGGGACTAATAAAGGCTTATCTTATCTTATCTAAAAGAATAACACTGGTGTTACCCTGCCGTTGTCGCTGCTGCTGCAGCGGGCATGTGTGCCTTTCAACCGTCACTCTGAGTGTGACTGGCTTGGCACATTGCCCGCTTGGCACGGCTGAAACCTATACTGTCTGATGCCCCCGGATTCTTATCATCCCATTCTTCGGAACTATAATCGTCTGAAGATTGGACAACACGAACAAATTCCAGACTACATGTGCTGGAACAATCGTCGATGTTTTCAACCGCTTCCATCCTGTGTACAATGAGCAGCCAAGCGCTGTGTTCTGTCGATGACGTGACTACATGGCAGCGGGGTTTTCCAGCCACTGACGTAATTGGTGACGTGGCGCTCATGAAAACGTTGGATATTTGCGTGAAAAAAAGCCTGTTTGACTTAGAACTGCACAGACCAACCTATTTTGTCATATTGTATTATGTGTTGAAAAATTGGAGGAAGTCAAGAAGGTGTCATCAGCACTTTAAAGCACGATCAAGCTATGGCTCAAATTACTGCTCTAAGTGATGGAATGAACAGGTCTTATGTTGATTTACTTAGAGAGCGCCCAATTATTCCATTCAGTGGAGATGTTAATGTTGATGGTCGCTCTGTTTATGAATTTCTTGATGAAGTAAACCGCACTGTCCGAGTTCGAGGTTTAAACAACCAAGATCAAGTTGATTTTATTCTTTCTCTCCTTAGAGGTTCAGCACTTGAAGAAGTGAGGCTATGTTTTGATGAAGTAGATAATGCTGCTGAGTTACTTAACATTCTTCGAGAAGCATATAGTGAGAAACGCAGTACAGCTCAACTGTTGCAGAAGTTTTATGGTCGTTATCAACTAGAGGGTGAAGACTTCTTTGAGTATTCGCATGCATTATCACAGATTCTTCACACAGCTTTAAGACAGACCCGATGCAGTAACTGATGCAGCAGTAGTAATTAGAGACCAGTTTGTGGAAGGGGTTAGACAGCCAGCCTTACGAAGGGAGCTTCGCAAAATGGTTAAAGAAAGACCACACTGCACACTGTTTGAGGTGCGACAGGAGGCAGTTGCCTGGTTTCAAGAAGGCCGACCTACTAGCACACGAGCTGTTAGTAGGAACATCATATGTGATAATGTGTCTTTAGGACACTGTCAAGTTCAGTCTTCTACATTAAATGACATTTTTAACATTGTTTCTGAGCAAGGTAAAGCCATCATTGAGTTGACCAATATCATGAAAGACAGTCTGGTTGTCAGGGAAAAGCCATCTGGGACTTGTAAGTCCAGACTAAGGCCACAATTTACTGAGGATGGACTGCCCATATGTTTTAGATGTAAAGAAATGGGGCATATTGCCAGGGAGTGCAGGCAACATCAGCCAAGGGGTAGGCCAGTTACAAGAAATGCATCTAAGGACTCACCCAATCAGGGAAACTAGCTCCCTCAGTTGTCAAGAGCCAGACAATTAGAGGAGAAGGTAGAGGCTCAAAGACCCTTACACGTGAGATATTTCTTGAAAAAGCAGTGGATAAATGTCCAGAGGTTGAAGTAGAGGTGGGTGGAGTTAGGGCCAAGACTCTGTTGGATACTGTTAGTCAGGTTAGGACGATCTCTGAATGGTTCTTTAAAAGACATTTACAAATGGAGAATCAGGACATGACCTCAACTGCTAAATGGTTGAAGTTAACAGCAGCTAATTCTTTGCTAACTCCTTATATAAGATACATAGTTGGATGTACAGACTTTGGGGTTAACTATACCTGAATGTGGGTTTTTGGTAGTCCAGGATCCTGCTCCTATATTGTCAGAGCAGGAGCAAGTTTCAAATGGGTCTGAGTCGGGTAGGTACATCCTGTCCTATTCTCCTTGGTATGAATGTGATAAAGAGATGTATGGAACTGGCAATAGCCAATGTTGATATAAATTTTGGGGCAGAATTGAATTTGGCCTGAAGAGATGCTTTCCAGAAAGTGCAAGTGTGTGAGATAGTTCGGGAAACTGCTGTGGCTAGGATAGAGGGTAGAAACACTGTGCATGTACCAGCAGCTTCTCTTGCTACTGTGCATGCCAAAGGTCTAAAGCGAGCCTCAAGTGATCAGGTTTTGATGCTTTTGGAGCCCACTAATACACCACTGCCCAGTGGCTTATTTGTAATTCCCACCTTGGTTGAAGCCGAGAAGTCTGTTTCCAGTCCAAGTGGTAAACTTTACTCAAGAAGATTTGTGGATACAACCAAGAACGAGGCTGGGGGTCCTGTAGGTTGTTGAATGTGTTGATGGGACAGCTGAGGTACGTTTTAATCATATCTCTGTAGATCATGAAGAGGTGTCAGTTGAAGGAAAGAGGGTTCAATCGTCAGAGGCTAGGATGCATTCATTGTATGCTCCATACTGTGGGTGTTTATATATTTACATATTTATTCCATCTAGCTACAATGCTCTGCACTGTGTGTTCATATATTCATATATTTATTCCATCCAGCTACAATGCTCTGCACTGTGTGTCTGTGTGTGTGTGTGTGTGTATATATATATTTTATAGTAATATGTACATATGTATATTAGCTGCTCTTGCTTGCTTGTTTTTTCTTGCCTTCTGATTGTTGCTCTGAGTGTTGCTATCCCTGTGCTGTTGCAATCCTGGAATTTCCCCGTTGTGGGACTAATAAAGGCTTATCTTATCTTATCTTATCTTGTTGGAGCATCTAAATGTGGGAGCCTACCCTGAGGAACGGGCTAAAATAGCCACCCTCTTGTCTGTTTTCAGATGTTTTTGTACTCCAGGATGAGGATTTGGGTTATACAGACAAGGTTAAGCATGAAATCAACCTTATAGATGATGTTCCAGTTACACAGCCTTATAGGCGCATACCTCCAACCCAATACCAAGAGGTTAGGGAACATATAGCCCAACTTCTCAAAAAGGGAGTCATCAAGGAGAGCGCTACCGCCTATGCTTCACCCATTGTGCTTGTGAGGAAGGCAGATAGTAACTTGAGGTTGTGTGTGGATTATAGGAATTTAAACTCAAAGACAAGGCGTGATGCATTCCCCTTGCCTCGAATAGATGAATGTTTTGATGCTTTGCATGGTGCCCAGTTTTTCTCCACCATTGATCTTGCAAGTGGGTACCATCAAGTAGCAGTTCATGAAAAGGACAGGCATAAAATGGCCTTCAAACCCTTTTGGGTTGTTTGAGTACACCAGGCTGCCATTTGGGGCTTGTAATGGTCCAGCAACATTTCAAAGGCTCATGCAGGCTACTATGAGTGATCTGGTGTTTCAAATTATGCTCGTCTACTTGGATGACATCTTGGTATATTCCCACACCTTTGAAGAACATTTAAGTCGACTCCAGATAGTCTTGCAGAAGCTTAGAGATAGGTTTAAAGATTAAGGTGGAAAAGTGTCAGTTTCTTCAGTCCACCGTTCGTTTCCTTGGTCATCAGGTGTCAGCTGAGGACATAGGTACTGACCCTGATAAGGTATCTGCAGTGTAGCAGTGGCCAGTGCCAAAATCTGTGAAAGACCTGAGAACGTTTTTGGGTTTCTGTAGTTATTACAGGAGGTTTATACCAGGTTTTTCTTAGTTAGCAGGACCTTTGCATGACTTGGTCAATGCCTGTATTAAAGAGGATCATTCTGTTCAGTCAAAGGGACTATTTGATAGCCTATGGACCTCGGAGTGTCAGAAGTCCTTCGAGCTATTGAAGGAGAAGCTCATTAGTGCCCCTTTGCTTGGTTATGTTGATTTCTCCCTTTCTTTTTTTGTGGCGACTGATGCTAGCTGTTTGGGGCTGGGGGCTGTTCTTTATCAGATTCAGGAAGGCAAGAAACAGGTAATAGCCTATGCTAGTAGGAGGTTGAGAAATGCAGAAAAGAATGACAGGAATTATAGCAGTATGAAACTTGAGCTTTTGGCTTTGAAGTGGGCTGTGTCTGAAAAATTCAGAGGTTACCTTTTAGGATCCAAATTCACGGTTGTGACTGACAACAATCCCTTATGTCATCTGAACACTGTCAGGCTGGGTGCAATTGAGCAACGGTGGGTTGCACAGTTGGCTGTATTTGATTTTGATGTGCAGTACCGCCCTGGTAAAAATAACAATGCCGCTGATGCCCTCTCTAGGCAGTCATTAGCAGGGGAGCTTCAGTCAGATGGGGATGATCAGGAGTTTGATGGTTGTATACCTATCTGTAATGTCATTTGGAGGGGGATAGTTTTGGATCCAGACTTGGTTGGCGCAGGTGTTAAATGTTGCCAGGTTAGGCAGGCTCGGGCTTTGATAGCTGCGCCGAGTGCTGATAATGGTTTGCAAGGTAATACACCTACTTTGCCAGGTTACTCAAAAGAGGAGCTTAGTCAGCTCCAGAATGCCGATCCTACAATTCAGTCTTTTAAGCAGTTTTGGGACAAGCAGGAAAACCCCTCTTATGAAAGAAAGGGATTGACAAAGTCGGTGATTTCTTTACTAAGACACTGGCCAAGGATTAGGAAAATTGATTAACTTTTGTACCGCATCATTGGAAATGTGCAGGAGGGTGAACGCAAGCAACTTCTGTTACATGCGCATTTGAAAGATGTTGTTCTCAAGTGTGTTCATGATGATATGGGACATCAAGGTATAGAGCGTACAGTACACAGAACCTCCTGAGACAAAGATGTTTTGGGTTGGGATGTATGAGGATGTGGAGAAGTGGATAAGGAATGTCAGAGGTGTGTACTTACTAAGATGCCACAGCCAAAGATCTGAATGCCTATGCAGGCATTCCTAACTACTCGTCCTCTTGAGGTTGTTGCAGTGGATTTTACTTTGTTAGAACCTGCATCAGATGGTCGGGAGAATGTGTTGATTGTTACTGATGTTTTCACTAAATTTACACAGGCATTTCCTGCGCATGACCAGAGAGCTGATACCACAGCTAAAATACTTCTAAGGTAGTGGTTTATGAAATATGGAGTGCCTGAGAGACTACATTCAGATCAGGGTAGGAATTTTGAGAGCAAAGTTGTCCAGGAGTTGTGCAAACTGTATGGTGTCAAGAAGACTCGCACTACACCTCATTATCCACAGGGTAATGCACAATGTGCACAATGTGAGCGCATTAATGGGACCCTGCACGATCTCTTGCGCACACTACCTCCAGAAAAGAAACGACGTTGGCCTGAGTATTTACCAGAGTTATGCTACTACAGGCTACTCGCCTTATTACCTTATGTTTGGCATGCACCCACATCTTCCTGTGGATGTTTTGTTAGGGCAGGGACAAACATTTGACAGGAAACATGATTGGCTAGCCATACACCAGCAACGTCTTAATGATGTTCATGCTAGAGTAAAACGACATGCCGAGCAGAAGGCTGCAGAGAGACTTGAGGCATGCAGGGATAAAGTACACTGTCCTCCGGCAGAGGTGGGTCAGTTGGTCTACCTTCGCCATTGGCCTCAGGGCAGAAATAAAATTCAAGATGCTTGGGGACCGACTGTGTACAGCAGTGGTCCCCAAACTACGGCCCGCGGGCCGGATATGGCCTGCCTCCACATTTGGCCCAGCCCCCTGAACAATACCAGAGACGCATTATGACTTTTTTTTTTTTTTTTTCAGTCTGGCCACGCGATCGAGACTAATACACGCATAGAACGTGACATTCTATTCCACCCTTCTGCAGTCTGTGCCCCTATCTGAACCCCCCCATCCTAGTGTTAACCTTTCCTGCTTTGGTCTCCTAACTGTGGTTGGGGGACGCAGGGGAGATCTGTCTTCTCCAGGGCCGGAGGCAGCTTTTCCTCCGGGGTTAACTCCCGAGTAAACCTCACAGTTGTTAACAACAATATGGTGGTACACCGAAGAACAGGCCGTTTTGCTGAAGAGTTGGGGGCTTTGTTATCAGACTGCACCGTTAATAACAGCAATTCTAGTTCGCTACCTGCTCCGGTCGCCCCCTCTCTACTCACCCGCACACTTGACACACACCGTCCGCTCCGCGGGGCCATTCACACGGGGGCGCGCCTTGGCTGGTGATTGTACTCGCCGACAGACTCACGGCATTAAAGACATCTTTCTTCTCGGGACACACCTCCTCCGCGACAGCATTCAAACATTTCTTGACAAATTCTCCATCAGTGAAAGGTTTACCGCTGCTTGCTATCAGTTGAGCAACCCGAAAGCTGGCCCGAACGGATGACTGGTTCAGCTGAGCTTGGCGTACAAATGTATTCTGCTGAGATGTTACCTGTTAAGATTGTGCACAACAGAAAGTTAATGTTCCATGGACTTTTTTTCTGTGAAGAACCCAGAGAGGGTTATTTGGTTATTTATTTCATAAATGGTGTTATTTATTTCATTAATAGTGTTATTTATTTTCTGACTTTTTTTCCTGTGAAGATCCTGGAAAGGGTTATTTGGTCATGTGTGGCTTTCTGGAAAACAATAAATGTTTACGTTTAGGCACCCCTGGGATCGTCACACTTTTTCTGTTACAAACTGACCCCGGCCCCCATCAGAGAAGGCAAAAGTTATGTGGCCCTCACAGGAAAAAGTTTGGGGACCCCTGGTGTACAGAGTAGTTGAGGTCAAGGGTAGCACACATGCAGTGGAGCCAGTAGAGGGTGGCCCCATTAAAAGGGTCCACAGAGCTAATCTTAGGCCTTGTGTGCATCCTGTTCCTGCACCCAGGAGATTAAGGGGTAGCGTTTCCCCATCACCAACACACCATTCCCATTCCACCATTTCTACTGAACATCTGGGCTCAGACCCAGAATATGTTGTTGTTGAAGAGACTTCATATCCCACTCTGGATTCCAGAGAGGGAGAGATTGTCACTGGAGAAGAGAAGCAGGCTGTTGAATTTGCAGTGTCTGAGGTTGAAGATGGGGTTGAGACAATAACTGTTTCGCTTACACCTGATGCAGTTCCTCACATGTGACAGTCCGAATGATGTTGAAGTGACAGTACCTACTCCAGTACCACGTCGAAGTTGAAGGTCAAATATAGGGGTTCATCCCAATCCTCATCTCCCTAGGTCTGTGTGTAGTTCAATTTCCCTTAGCCCTGATGTACTGTCCCAGTTGTTAACCAGTATGGGTACTGTTTTCTTCAGGGAAGCCATCAGTGAAGTTAAAAATTTAAGTTAAGTCACCGGGGACGTTGATGTTGTAGCAGGGGAGAGTGTAGCCAGGTGGAAGAATTGGGGGGGGGGGGGTTCTCCTCTCCATTAGGGGGCGGTAGCATTTTGTGAGCCTCTTTCCTGGTTTTAGTAGGCAGTAGCTGAAGGGGGGGAGAAGACTATAAATACCTGACAGGAAACGGGAAGTTCTTTTGTTCTGCTCAGACAGCTCAAGTAGAAGGCCACACCCGAGGTTTGGAACAAGCTAGTGATTTTAGGTAAAATGTTATGAAATGTATTTGTATGTGAATGTGCTTTTATAGTTTGCCTAGCATTGTATTTATTAAAGAAGTAAAAGTGTTTGTGTAGCCATGTTTGTAAAAAAAAGGTTCAATAAATAATATTGTGGAAAAAAAAAGTGTTTGTGTAATGTTTTTAGACTTGGGGTGGTGGAAGGCCAGGTGACCTTGTAGGCCCAAAGGATGAGGGCCATGAGTTTTCTTCGTCATTAATGGTGTTTATGGTGTATTTTGATTGGGTTATTTCATGTTTTATTGTTACCACTGACTTGAAATGAAGTGGTATATTTTCTTTTGTTGTTTTAGAACTGTTGGGAGTTGAGATGTGCATTTGTGAGTGGGCCCTAGCAATGCACAAAAACAGTTGGTATCGTGCATATTTCACTGTTTAATAAGTATAACTGTTTTTCTTGTTAATGTGGCTTTTGTGTTCTGTTCTAAACAGGAAGACAGGCCACTATAGCTGTTAATGCACTCTATTTGTGAACAGTTTTACTTTGATTTGTTTATTTTAAAGAACTCATTTTTTTTGTCATTGTAGAAGAGCTTGGAATAACGAGGCGATGTGATTTATAAACCAAAGTTTAATATCAGCTTTGCTCCTCTAACAAGTCTCATCTCAGTGCAGAAGCAGAATAAGAGGTCGAACACATTCAGACCTTCATACTTATACCTACACACAACAAAAGACATTGCATATCAAAGCTGACATCCCGCATTAACTTAATCCCCCCTCCTTTGTCTTCCGTCTCCTCCACCTGACCCTGGGTGGTCAGGGAGATCGATCTCCTCCATTGTCCTCTGTCTCCTCCACCTGACCCTGGGTAGTCAGGGAGATCGATCTGGTCTCCACCGCTGCGACTCCGTATGCTCTTTGATCTTCGCTGGCGGTCGAGACCTCTTGTCCTGTTCTGAGGCGTGAGGTCATTGCACATATGCAATCACTAAACATTCTAATATGTCTATACATATGTAGGTATGGAATATATGATTAATATAAACCACAGTCATTCAGAATAAAGAACCCCTTTATGGCTGTGTAGTTGTGCATGTACATGTTGGACATATGAGAGATATGCTGACAGCACATATGTGATTTAACCTCACGATGAAGGAGACGCAGAGTCTAGGACACGAGACGCAGAGTCTAGGACACCTGCGGAGGACAGCGAGAGAAGACAATGGGTGTGGACAGAAGACTCCCTGACCTCTGAGGCTCGAGAGGAGAGAGGGGGGAGTAATGTAAATAAAGGGATTATGAATGTGAATAAAGCGATTATGATGGAGATGTGTGACCTCCCCTGCGAGGGAGATTTCTTTATGTGAGAATATTTAAAGGTGAGGACTTTGGTGTGTTTCCTCCTCTTTGTTCGCTGCTCAAGAATGAGAGCAGACTGTGGGAATGGTTGCTTGAAATAAACTTGAATTAAATGCAATTCAGTTTCGTTATTCAAGGCTCCCCACAATTGGTGACCGACGACGTTGAGAATGACCGGAGAAGGTCTCAGGGTCCCGGACTCACAGAGTTCGGTTCTGGCGAGCGCAGTGGCCGTCAAGCTGCCTGATTTCTGGCAGGATAACCCACGGTCGTGGTTCCTGCAAGCGGAGTCGCAGTTTGCGCTCGCAGGAGTAATGGTGGATGACTCTAAGTTCCACCATGTCAACTGATGACTCTATGTCACCATGTCAACATGATGACTCTAAGTTCCAACAGCTCGGTGCGTGCAGAGCTTGGTGGAGCAGCCACCCGCTACCGGCAGGTACGACAAGCTAAAATCCACCCTCGTTAAGTTTTTCACCCCCTCGGCCGAAGTGAGGGCGAGGAGGATCCTGTCTTTGCTAGACCAAGGAGGACACAGGCCGAGCGCCCTGATGGAGGATATGATACAGCTGAGAGGGTCGGACAACGATGATTTCCTCTTCCAGTTCATCTTCCTCTCCAACCTCCCGACGCATGCGAGAAGCACGCTGGCCGGCAAGAAGTGTCACACCCCGGAGGAGTTCCGGGAGCTGGCCCAGGAAGCAGACGGGATTCTGGACGCCTGCGGCGGGCAGGCAACCACAGCGGCAACCCAAGACAGCGGGGAGCCAGAGGCGGCAGACCCAGGCTGGCCGACGACGGCGGCAGCACGGCCGCGACGAGGTGGAGCCAATGGTCCGGTGGCAGAGGCGCGGCCCCGACGCAGCGGAGGAGAGGATCTCTGCTTTTACCATCAGAGGTTCGCTGATAGGGCACGCAGGTGCGTGCCGCCCTGCAACTTCAAGAGTTCAGGAAACGGCAAGACCGAGGGTCGCTAGCAGCTTCGACTCTCGGAGAAGGCAACAAGCTGCTCTACATCACGGATACGAGCTCCGGACGGGAGTTCCTCATAGACACCGGAGCCCAAGTGAGCTTCATCACTCCAACATATGCGGACCGGGTGGCTGGACCCCGCGGTAGCGGAGCTACAGCAGCAAATGGCTCGAGCATCAACACCTACGGGAAAAGGACCTTGCTTTTATGCTTACATGGCCGCACATATGAATGGACTTTTGTAATAGCGGCGGTGAGTTTCAACATGTTGGGCTTGGATTTTTTGTGCTCACACAATCTGTTAGTTGATCTTGCTAATAGACGGCTGGTAAATGCACTCTCTTTTTACTCTCTCCCCTGTGCAGCTCGAGTGTCCCCGCCACCAGTACAGACCCACGTCGCTACAGCAGGTGGTAAGTTTCACACACTCCTCACCCAATTTCCAGCGCTCACTGTGCCCACTTTTTCGGCGACGGTCGCAAAACACGGGGTGGAACATTTTATCCCTACATCTGGCCCTCCCGTGTTTGCAAAGGCTCGGTGCTTGGATGCAGTTAAGCTCGCTATAGCGCGCGAGGAGTTCGCCAGCCTAGAGAGGCTGGGCATCGTTCGTAGGTCAAAAAGCCCGGGGCTTCGCCGCTGCACATGGTCCCGAAAGCCAATAGCTCCTGGAGACCGTGTGGCGATTACCGCAGGCTAAACAATGCTACGGCGCACGATCGTTATCCCATCCCGCACATTCAGGACTTTTCGGTGCACCTGGCGGGGGCGTGCATTTTTTCAAAGATTGATCTGGTCCGCGGCTATCACCAAGTCCCAGTCCAACCGAGGGACATTCCTAAAACAGCGGTAATAACCCCGTTCGGACTTTTCGAATTTTTACGCATGCCGTTTGGTCTCAAAGGGGCGGTGCAAACGTTTCAGCGGATGATGGATGCCGTGTTGCGAGATCTCCCTTTCGTGTTTGTGTACCTCGACGACATTTTGGTCGCGAGTACTTCAGAGGACGAACACGAAAAGCACCTCACAGCAGTTTTTAGGAGGCTGAGAGAGCATGGCTTAATAATTAACCCAACCAAGTGCCAGTTCGGCGTCGAGCAGATCGATTTTTTGGGTCACCGCGTCTCCCCAGAGGGAGCGGTCCCGTTACCAGATAAAGTACGCGCGGTAGCGAATTTTCCCCGGCCACAAACGGTCAAATCACTGCAGGAATTCTTGGGGATGGTGAATTTTTATAACCGATTCCTGCCCCACGCAGCTCAAATCATGCAACCGTTATATGCCGCGCTCAAAAAGCAAAAACGAACCCAGGTGGTCGAATGGTCCCCGGAGCGGGAGCGCGCGTTCACAGAGGTAAAAAAAGCCTTGGCTGACGCTGCGCTCCTGGCCCACCCAGACCCGGCAGCACGTATCGTGCTGACGACAGATGCTTCAGATTTAGCCATAGGGGCCGTTATTGAGCAACAGGTCGCCGGAGTTTGGCAGCCGTTGGCTTTCTTTAGCAAATCCTTAAGTGCGGCTGAGCGAAAATACAGCACGTTCGACAGAGAACTGTTGGCGCTGCATTTGGCTATTCGTCATTTCCAGTTCTGGCTGGAAGGACGGTGTTTCACCGCTTATGTGGACCACAAGCCGCTCACATACGCCATGGCCAAAATTTCAGACCCGTGGTCAGGCAGGCAGCAGAGGCAGCTGGCCGCAATCTCGGAATTTACCACTGACATTAGGCACGTTGCGGGCAAATTCAATGTAGTAGCGGATTGTCTCTCGTGCGCGGTCACGACTCCACCGCGCGCAGAGGCAGAACAGGCCACCGCGACAGCGCCGTGGCGCGCACAGCCCCGGTGCACGTGGGTATAGATTACGCAGCCATGGCAGCGAACCAGGGGGCGGACACAGACGTGCGCGCGCTCCAGTCTGGACCAACAGGGTTAAGGCTGGAGAGCAAGTGTTTACAAACCGGTATGCCCCCCCGATCTGCGATGTGTCGACGGGGCGCCCGCGTCCGGTGGTTCCGGCTGCGTGGCGCCGCCGTGTTTTTGACTCGGTCCACTCACTGGCGCACCCGGGGGTGCACGCGTCGGTGAAAATGGTAGTGGAAAAGTTTGTTTGGCCGTGCCTGTGCAAGCACGTGAAGGAATGGGCAAAAACCTGCATGTCCTGTCAACGGGCCAAAATTCACAAGCACACAAGAGCCCCGTTAGAACCGTTTCGCATTCCAGCCAGAAGGTTCGACCACATTCACGTCCCCAAAGCATTGGGAACGTGCATGTGTTTTCGTCCCCAAAGCTTTGAAAAATGCTGAGTTCGTTTTTGTCAGGTGCGAAGCCCTAAAAGCAACACTCAAACCACCTTACGAAGGGCCATTTCGAGTGCTGGAGGCAGGTGATAAGCAATTTGTGCTAGATTTTGGAGACAGAAAAGAGACAGTCAGTATTGACAGACTAAAACCTGCTTTTGTCATGAAGGACGGGTCTGTACCGGTCGCGAGGGCGCCTCGATGAGGCAGGCCCCCGCAGGGGGCAAATAATCACTCTCTCCCTCAGTCAACAGAGCCGGAGCAGAAAGGCGCCGCAGGCAAGGCGGGGCCAACTCACAGTAGATTCGGCAGACGGTTGAAGCCCAGGCGGCGCACAGACTGAATGTTGATGTTGATTATACAGTAGTCAGTAAGATGTTATTGAATTTTAGGGAATAGTCCGTTCTTCATCGTTTGGGGGGGGTTATATGGCTGTGTAGTTGTGCATGTACATGTTGGACATATGAGAGATATGCTGACAGCACATATGTGATTTAACCTCACGATGAAGGAGACGCAGAGTCTAGGACACGAGACGCAGAGTCTAGGACACCTGCGGAGGACAGCGAGAGAAGACAATGGGTGTGGACAGAAGACTCCCTGACCTCTGAGGCTCGAGAGGAGAGAGGGGGGAGTAATGTAAATAAAGGGATTATGAATGTGAATAAAGCGATTATGATGGAGATGTGTGACCTCCCCTGCGAGGGAGATTTCTTTATGTGAGAATGTTTAAAAGTGAGGACTTTGGTGTGTTTCCTCCTCTTTGTTCGCTGCTCAAGAATGAGAGCAGACTGTGGGAATGGTTGCTTGAAATAAACTTGAATTAAATGCAATTCAGTTTCGTTATTCAAGGCTCCCCACACCCTTTATGTATTTTGTTTTATCTTGAGCCCATTTGGCCAGACACCACACAGCATTTTTTTTTTTAATTTTAGGTTAATATTTAGCATCTTTATGCTAACTTACTGTGACATTAAGCTACTTCTGCCTTTATGCTAACGTTTGTCAAGATTAGCCAGTTTGAGCATGTAAGCTACCATTTTTTCAGTTTTAGACTTACATTTAGTAACTTTACGCCAATTTCCTGCAACCATAAGGTATTTCTGCTTTTATACTGTTTCTACAATATTAGTCTATTTCATTATGGAAACAAGCATTTTTAAGTTTTACACTTATATTTAGCATTTTTTAGCTGACTTCCTACAACATTAAGCTAATTTTGCTTTTATGCTAACATTTTTCAAGTTTAGACAATCCACCTTATTCCTAGGCCCTATAATGCCCTGAGTGAATTATGGTAGTAATTTCTAGTACTAGCTTAGAACATATGGTTGTCACTGAAACGGGACATTTTACCTTGTTAAAAAAACAATTACTTTGGCATCAGAAATGTGGGAACACGGCCTCTTGCACCTCAAAACAGTAATATAATCATACCACTTCCCACGACTATCAAGGGATGGAAAGATGTCCTTATAAAGTGGCCTTGTACACAGTAGCTCCGTTAGTTAGTACCGCTGCTAAGATGCTAACGGTGTAAACAAATGATCCGTGCTGGCAAAGTGAGTCACTTTGAGGACATTTTCAAAGCTGATGTAATGTTATTTCCATATTCTGTATTGAAAGACCTTCAAAATGATATTTAATTTGTAGGTAGTGTGCAAAAACTGACCCAGAAAAAGACGATTTGTTTATATTTCAACTAAATTGAAAACTTGTGTTCGATTGGTCGGGAGTTAGCTCTTCCACAAAAACATAGGTATTTTTAGAAAGTACGATTTCTAAGCTTTCCAATGATACCAGGCACTCATGGGGGTTTTCCCGGGACTTGCCGCTAGCAAACAGTCATGATTTATGATTTCTCTGCCTGTAGCTTGTAATAATGCAGTGCACATTCCGACTCATTTTGCCAGCACGGGTCACATATATCAATGTCTCCACCGCAATAAAGTCGGCTGCATTTTGTTAAAATACGTTGGACATAATCATTTACCTTAGAGCAGATGTACGCCACAACACCGTGCTTGGATGTCGTCTGTCACTGTGTGGTGAGAAGCCTCCATTTATCCAGTCTGACACAACCACGAACACCAAGTGCCAGAACTATGCAAAAACATTCAAAAAATACAAAAACTAGAAGAGCTGAAATTAGCTTCCACTTGCAAAACACGTATGTGGACTATACATTAAAATGAATTTGAAAAACTTTAAAAAATGCTATTTTTAAATGTCCCTGCTACTCCGCTCTTACTAACTGATTTAACACTTCTTCAGCCGAAACCGGAAGCTCCGCCCATAATCATTCCTACAGCGGCACCCCCAGGAATAAGGTGGATTTTAAGCATGTAATCTAGCATTGTTATAGTTTCAGGCTCAAATTTAGCATTTTTCAGCATTTTTAGCTTGCAGCTGAAACGGTTCAGCATTTTACATAGTTTTATAGCACTTCAGCTAATAATTTATCAACATTTTAGCTCATGTGCATCAGCATTGTTAGCCTTTCGGCTAAAACTCTTCAGCATTTTACATAGCGTTATAGCACTTCAGCTAATATATTAGCAGCATTTCAGCTAAAATGCTTCAGCATTTTATGCCTTTCAGCTAAAACTGTTTAGCATTTTACATAGTGTCATCTCATCTCATCTCATTTCAGCTAATTTAGCAGGATTTCAGCTCAAGTGCTTCAGCGTATTCAGCTAACAGTATTTACACCGCATTTCCAGTAGGAAATGCAAATTTTTCTAGTTTTCTTTCTTCATCCCTCCAGACGTGAAACATTGTCCCCACTGCTGGTGTCATGTTCATATTTCTGTCACACTGTGGCGGGTTGATTCAACCCCCCCACAACACACAGGACAGTCAGCTCTCTTCTCTTGGTTTTTCCCGCTGCACTACTGAGATGTAATGTGCCATTCATGTGTTGTGATGTAATGTGCCATTCATGTATAGTGTTCATGCGTCCTGTCCTTACTGTGACCTAGAGACAGATCAATATGTAGATGTGCCTTGTAACCTCTTTGTCCTGCAAGCTGGAGCAGAGGACAGCAATCTGCCTATTGTGATGTAGGTCTTTCAAATGCAAATGTCTCATGCCTGTTCTGCAGTCCCTTTGATCGTACCAACTGCTGTGAATCCGCTTTGATGTATTGTCTGAGTTGGGTATAAATACTGCACAGGTTCTGTAACTCACTCTCTCCATTCCACTTCCTCAACTGCTGCTGCTGGACACAGACTTTGTGTCCTCCTTCTCCAAGAGCCGCTGGGCTCGCTCCCGGCGCCCATGACGGCGGTATGATTAATAAAACCTGCTTAAAACCACAGCATCGCTGCTTATTTTTTCATGCCGCTGCAACACTACTTTCCATAATCCTGCAACTGTCATATACGTATGTATGCATTAGGGGCATCGCATTAGAGCGATGGCAAGAACCAAGCAGACCGCCCGTAAATCTACTGGAGGAAAAGCCCCCAGGAAGCAGCTGGCCACCAAGGCTGCTTGGAAAAGCGCTCCGGCCACCGGCGGAGTGAAGAAGCCTCACCGTTACAGGCCCGGTACCGTGGCTCTGAGAGAGATCCGTCGCTACCAGAAATCCACGGAGCTGCTCATCCGTAAGCTGCCCTTCCAGCACCTGGTGAGGGAGATCGCTCAGGACTTCAAGACCGACCTGCGCTTCCAGAGCTCCGCCGTCATGGCTCTGCAGGAGGCCAGCGAGGCCTACCTGGTGGGTCTCTTCGAGGACACCAACCTGTGCGCCATCCATGCCAAGAGGGTCACCATCATGCCCAAAGACTTCCAGCTGGCCGCCGCATCCGCGGAGAGAGAGCTTAGACTTTCTGCTGCACATCCACCAACCACAATGCTCCGCACTGTGTGTCTATATATATATACAGTATATATATATATATATATATATATATATATATATATATATATACAGTATATATATATATATATATATATATATATTTATAGTAATATGTGTATACTAGCTGCTCCTGTTTTTTCTTGCCTTCTGATTGTTGCTCTGAGTGTTGCTATCCCTGTGCTGTTGCAATCCTGGAATTTTCCCATTGTGGGACTAATAAAGGCTTATCTTATTAATATCCCAGTTATTGTCAGAATATGGGATACTCCAAAAATCAGATCATATGTGGGATACTGATGCTCATGTAAACACAATGAGCATCAGTTTCCTTTACTGTCCAGCTAGCATCCTTAAGTTACTACTCCCTTTTAGCCTACAAAACTGCAAAGTTTCACATCAGCAGGCCATAAACCAATTGGTGATGGTACATTAGTTACAGTACATTCATCTCTATTATGCTATGTTTTAAACCCATAATTCAAAGATTAAATTCCATGTAAACTTTGAAAAGCTGAAGAAAAAACTTCAAATTCTGATTTTTTTTTTTTCTTCAGATTTTGTTCAGGTGTGCATGGTGAAACTGTACTCCTTTTCAACAGAAGGTGAATAAATTCTGAGCATGTGTAGAGTAAGTTGTTATTTTAACTTCTTTCAAAATTAAAAAAAATGGATGTCTTGATGTATGGCTCCTATTCCGCAGGGTCGGGGTAATAGAGCTTTGGCATTGTCATATTTCTGTCCAATTTAGTATGTTTCTTCTTATTGTAGTTGATAATACAGTGGGGGGGGGCTGAAAAGTTCATAGTGGTCCAATTTGACCAAATGTGGTTTATTTTTCAATACAGTCTCCCCTTCGGCACACACTTCTTCCATCAGTGTTGCAGCGCTTGAATCCCTGCAGTTGAAAAATAAACCACATTTGGTCAAATTTGACTGCTACAAACTTTTCAGTTCCCCCCCCCCCCTCCTCATAGAATTGGGTGTAAGACAGTGTAATGATGCTACTGGAGTGGTGGCCTAGTTGATAGAGCCTCCGCCCCACAGTTGGGAGGTTGGGGGTTCAAGTCCTGGCCGGGTCATACCAAAGACCATATAAAAATGGTACTTCCCTCCTTCTAGCTTGGTGCTCACCATAATAGAATGGGGGAAGGAGAAGTTGTTTGTGGCGGCACTTTGCATGGTAGCGACCCCTCTGATTCTACATGTGATTAACATTGTAGATAGGAGAAATGTAATTTTGTTCTACTGTACATGATTGGCTGTATGGACTGAATGACAAGAGATGGCTTCTTCTTTCTGGAAAAAAGAAGGAAAAGAAAAACCTGATAAAATCTACACAGGGTGAGTTGTACTATGCAGCCCTCATTAACCAGCATGTAATTTTACACCTGGATCCCACACTAGCCCACAAAGTTTCTACAAACTCAGGTATAGGACAATGGATAAATACTTACTGTACTTGTGATCCATGAAAGTAGAACATAACAGCCATTTAAAAAATAAGAGACAGACCGAGCTGAGAGAGCTTTCCCTGAAGGCAGAGAAAACGGTAGGTTTCCTAAAGATAACCATTTTAGAGATGGAGCAGACACAGTATGATAAATCTACCTACTTTTTGTCTGTATAACCACAGTATTTAATATTGTTTTAGGTCACATGGATTTTACAGTCAACTATTTTAGGTTTTCTGTGCACTCATTATGCAATGCGAAGATGCAAGAAACCCTGAACATCAAACAAATAAACTAGTCTTCCACATGGTTTATCAGAAATAAATATATATTCATGAAGAGATTACATTTCATAAACACGATGGTGGAAAAAAAATGTACATACTTAAGCAAAAGTAGACATCTTGTGTACTTTCCAGTTTTATTTTCATGCTCTTCTTCTGTCGGCTTCTCCCTATTAGGAGTTGCTACAGCGGATCATGAATTCACATATTTGATTTGTCAAGGAGTTCATGCCGAATGCCCTTCCTGACACAAGCCTCCCTGTTTGCCTGGGCTTGGGAGCGGCATCCCCTGGCTGGGTAACCAACTTTCCTTTCCCCATTCTGTTAAGCTGAGCACCAAGCTAAAAGGAAGAGTACAATTTTTATGGCATTTAGTCCAACCCAGGATGGGTCTTGAACCCACAACCTCTCAGCTGGGGAGCAGATAGTCAACCACTAGGCCACCACTCTGGTAGCTTCCATTTCATATTGGTGGTCTCATATAGGCTTTGTGTGTTATTAACATGACTCAGAAAATACTGTCTGCAGGGTATTAGATCTTAAAAGTTCTAAAAGCAGATATGAGGAGTGAAGAGACTTCTGAAATATGTGGTAGGTCTGTCCTAAGGCATACACTTTTTTTTTTTTTACCCTATTGGCGATCAAAGGTTTAAAAAAGAAACTCTGCTGCATTTGTTCAGAAGCGTGAATGGAACAGCCTCAGGGTTGTATAAAACATCAAGGCCATCTTTGTCTGTCAGGCTTGGTTCAGGATGAAATCAGCATCATGTTTCCCTTTACTACCATGAAAATAGTAGACAGAGGTCATGATTAAAGACAGCTAACAAGGAATCTGGCTCCACATAGCAACTCTAGTATAGTGCAAAGGCACCATGATCCGTTATCATATTTGCTTGTGTAGATTACCTTAAACACGTTTAAAACTACTGCTTCCCAGCTAAAAGGTTCTGAGTTAAAATCCTGGGGTTGACACTGGTCTCAAATGTACAGAGCAGCTACTTAACTTAAAATAAAGTGCAAGCATTTTTAAACTATTCTAAACTTGTTTGAAGATGCTAATTTAGCTTCAGCTGTACTGAACTGACAAAATATCACCATAGACCCTTTGACATATCTGAAAGGTCTCCCTACACCACCAGATGCAGCAGCAGCCATGCTCTGCAATCTCTTTTCATAATAATGAGATTATCACTGACGAGGCCTGTTTTCCCACATTATGGAATAAATCAATGAGTTATCAAGGAACAACCACATGGGATAATGATAGAAAATTTGAAAGTAACTGTCTGTTTCATGATCACATAAATTAGGTTCTTCAAGATTAACACTACACTCTCTGAGAGGGTTTATAACTGAACAGTTCTGTTTCCTGCATTTAGACCAGACCACTATGTTAAAACAGATTTTGTATCGCCTCACCGGGAACGGTGACTGAGGTCAGTGGCCATCCCGACTAGACGAGTGTGGAGGCGAATGATGGCGCAACACTCCCCTCTAGTGAAACAAAATCACACTTCATCTGTTTTGAGTGCAGTACACTGATTTTTGACTGGCCCATGTTATTTTAAATCAAATTCAACTTTGTTCCTATGCAGAGGACAACAACAAATACAAACGTAAGTTCATTTGGGTAACAATTTAGACTGGGGAGCACAAACTAAAAACTTATTAGTTTGAATATTCATAGCCAATTGGCTTTTGTATGGGTCATATGAGGCTCAAACTGAACCAAGCACATAATTGTAAATTCATACAAAAACTCGTTGACCACCTACAAGCACTATTACTGAGGTCGCTCATCAAAAAGTGATACTTATTTGAAGAGCCTCCCGATAGAATGTGGCAACAAGGCGACATATATAGGCGAATAGAAAACAAGAGTCTGGCTAGTGTATCCTAATCTAAAGTCTGCCCAAACTGGTCATACAATAACGAAGAACCATAAGAATACAAAAACAAATCTAACGCTGCCATACTTGACATAAACGGGAATAAAACGACACAGTAACGATCTAAGCTGTTCAACTGCATGTTTACTTCTCAACAACGTCACGTATCGAGGACGCGCTCAAGCCCACACCACCACGCGACAGCGACTGACAAAGATGGCTGCGGTTTCAGAAACAGAGGAGTAACTGCGCTGACGGACAACCTCGGTAGACTATTTTCTTTCTGTGGCGAATATTTCTTAACCACGATTTAGTGGCAGGTTTGGTTTATACCGATGAAAAACAACACGTAGATAGATTGTAAAGTCCATTCTGAACCTGGCAGCGGAATTCTGGTGAACGTAGGAACTTGTTTAAAGGATTATGGTTTTTAGCTACCTAGCACGCTAGGCTAATGTTAGCAAAAAGGGCAGCTAGGATTTACTAATCTCTGCAAAATAAATAAATGGCTGAACTGTCTCAAACGTAGCGTATTTATGGTTCCTCTGGCTTTATTTAATGCTGTTTTAGACAAACGGTGTAAAGGTGTTAAGGTGCGATTTCAGGTTTTCTTCGGCATTATTTCAGTATTTTGTAATCGATAGCTATCAATTACAGCTAGCTCAGCTTTACTGCAGATTTAGAATTACTTTTGAAGTTACGATGTTTAAACAAACTACATCTCATGTCATTTTGTTTTTTGCGTTCTACATTTTGTGTAGCTGCTTTCCTTGTGGAGTTGTACCTTAATTTCCGTTAAGTCAATGCGCGACTGTGTTCAGACGCTTCAGACCATGCAGTCAAACCAAGCAAAGCGCGCTAACTGGTTGCTGAAACTTTAGTGACAGCAGAAACTCTGGAACTGCTCTCCCTAAAGTCACGCCATCAATTTGCTAAAATAAATCCGGTTTTTAGTACACACCAGGGCAACCTTGTTGGCCTAAAACTCGGATGTGATTCATGTCTTATCATATCACTGGTAATCTTTAACGAGCGCCTGTGCTGACTGACGGCAGCAGAGTGCCACGTTATTCTGGATTTTTTTTATTGTTTGTCCTTATGTTACCTGAAGCTTTTCCATAATTTGATTTTATACCCACAAGATTTAGCAGTCATAGCAAGACGTGATGAATTTATCAATTTGTAGGAGAGCTGACGCTGGACACATTCATGCCAATCTGATAAATACCAATCAAACACGCCCACTCCCGTCAGTGTTGCCAGATGGAAAATGTTGGAAGTATCGTACCAGCGGCTTAAAATCATCGTATTTTGAGGAAAATTATCGTACACACCCAGTTTTCATTCTGACGTGGACCGTCTGCTTCAGTACATTGTCACAGATCGTGCATATGCCAGCCTATAACGCAGTTTTACCTTTAAATAATTGGTTGAAAAAAGCACCTCTACCTGTGTGGAGTACAGGATAAGATGAGCCTTTATTAGTCCCACAATGGGGATGAGCCCGTACTGAACGCCCCAAAATATCAGTCATACTTAACTATCTTCTATACGACTTTTGTTGAATCATCATATATGTCAAGGTCTTGCCTCGTAAATATTTTTGGAAAGTTCTGTTTATAGTATAAACAGAGAACTGTATAAACTACTGTATAAACATTACAGTAGGAATAAGCAATCAATCCACCTTAACTACTGCTAAAATGCCTCTGATAATTGAAGCAGAAACCTGTTTCAGTTTTGAGAACCACAATCCAGTGACATTTTTGCAGACATTTGCACGTTGCAGCAGCAACAGAAAACTTTAGTGCTAATGCCAACAACAGGTTTGAACTACCCATTAAAACTGGGGTCTGTCCCCTACCTAGTGATGTTAAAACCGAGGTCTCATGAAACAAGAGCAACTTTGAGACAATAGCTTCATGAGCAACACAGTGTTATGAAACATCTAATAAAGACTGCCATCTGGTGACTGGCTGTCAGAACTGCATCAGAGTAGAAAACCCTGAAAAAAATCTCACCTTTTTTTTTTTTTTTTTTTTTGAGCATTTGGTCATCTGAGGTCTATTCAAAATTGGATGGCAGGAACAAACAATACAAAGCAAACAAAAGACTAATTCCCTCTCAAACTTCCCGCAAGCCCTCAAGTCGTGATGTGATCGACATAACGAGGCCTTGCTTGCTACAGTCACGTGACTGTGGGCATGTTGACACAGTGCTCGACACTCTGCTCACGACACTTCTGCATTATATTGCTCGAGTCAGTGTCAAATGGGCGGTGTCGAGCATAACATCACTACCCCCCCCCCCCCCCCCCCCTTCGTTTCTCAACCTGCTCATGATGTTACTTGTTGAGTTTGCCGTGCTGTAACATCCACAAATGATTCGATCGAGTGTACTACTTTTATGTGTGAATGTACTGTGCTGATTCACTCACTGGAGCTGTACTGGAAGCCAGGGATCACCACCGCCTGAGCAGCAAATGAGCCCCACCCACTCCATTCAGCCACCTCTCAGTTTGGTGAGTGGTAGACAGGAGTGCCAGTACAGCATGAGTGATTCGGTGTACAACTATTTATAACGGATCTTTTTTAGCTTGACTCGGCATATTTCAGTGAACTGTGGATCCCATCACTAACCTCCATCCGAGGCTGCTGCTCTGCTACTGCAACGCTAATCTTCTTTTCCACGCAACCCACACACGTGAGATGATGAGTAAAAACATAGTATGTATGCGCAGGATCCATATTCTGATTGCGTTTGCGAATGTATTAACATAGCCATATAATGAAGGGGTCAAATTACTGTACATTATGGGATTTTTGAAATTATTGTTCATACATCGTACAGATGGCAAAATTATTGTACATCTGGCAACACTGACTCCCATACACTAAGGTTGAAAAGAGAAAATGCACCCCAAGTTTTACATCAGGAGAAAGTTGGTATTTATTTTCTGAAAAAAGTAATGGTTTTAATAATTTGGTGCACAATTGTTAATCCCAATTTTCTTAACCTCAGTTAACTTGAGAGCTGTAAAATTTATCACTACAGTAAATAACCAATGAAAAGGCTCTTACTTAGAGATGTGCAAATATACATGGAAATACGGTATAAAAGGTATTGACCCTTTTCTCTCTCATTTATCTGGCATAATGTAAAAATGGGTAAATGAATGAAATCTATCAGTGTAATTTTAAAGTCCAGTCATGTAAAAGAAATATTGGCTTGTAGTATTGTAGTAGAAGAATGAAAATGAATTCATTTTTACTAACTGGAACTCTTGTTTATCTTTCTTAGACAATGCAACCATGCCCTGGGAGGGTTTCATTTTTGGCACCATGGTTACCATTGTGATATGAAGCCAGTGTGAAACATTGACACACACAGACCTGTGCTCAAACGGTCAGTTGACTGACACAGCCAGCCACTTCGGCTGGCCGGCTTGTGTAATGGACAGGTGCAAGCATGTGGGGCGGTTGCGGCTGGCCCCAGATCACTCCATCCTCAACCCCCAGAAGTGGCATTGTGTTGACTGCAACACCACTGAGTCCATATGGGCATGCCTAGGCTGTGCTCACGTGGCGTGTGGACGCTACATTGAGGAACATGCTTTGCAGCATTTCCAGCAGCAGGGCCATCCATTGGCCATGGAGGTTAACGAACTTTATGTTTTTTGTTATCTGTGTGATGACTATGTTCTAAATGATAATGCCACCGGAGACCTCAAGCTGCTTCGTAGTACGCTCAATGCCATCCAAAGCCAGCGTTATGAGGTTACAACTCGCAGCGGGCGCACCCTCCGCTCTGCTACCGCTGCTCTGGTTCCTCTCATGCCATTCGGTGCACAAGAGTTGCAATTGAGGGATGAAGACAGAATGTTTACTGCCCTCTGGCACCGACGCAGAGCACTCATGGGACGCATCTTCCGTTTTTGGTTTGGTTTGACTGAATGTGGAAAGAAAAGAGAGGAAGAGCAGAGAAAAAGGGAGGAGGAGGAGCAGCAGAAACAGGATGCCAGGAAGAGGAGACGAGCTCTGAAGAGGCAGCTACAGGAGGAGCTGGAGAATGCTCCTCTCAGGAAGAGCCATCGCTTGCATCAGAAAAAGCAGAGAGTCACTGATTCAACACATGCAGCACCAGTTTCTCGCAGGACAAGCAACAAGACAAAAACACCAGTGCTCCCATCTGTCACCTGCAAGCCACGGACTCAAAGCCCTGCTTTCTCGACCCGCAAGAAATCTGGACAAACAAAAAAGGTTCAGCCAACTCCCAAATCTCGAAGCCGATCTTTGACTATTAAATCTAAGTCCAGAACCCGCTCAGAAGCCCCTCGTGCTGCCCAGACACATTCCCGCCGCAAGCAGAGCACCAAACAGGGTGACTCACCCTTTAAACGACGCCCCACAGTTACTCCTGGAGTGACGGGGCTAAGGAATTTAGGAAACACCTGTTATATGAACTCCATTCTGCAGGTGCTGAGTCACCTGCACGTTTTTAGGGAGTGTTTTCTGCGTCTGGATCTGACCCAGGCTCTGGAGCTACTAGCATCTGCCGTTCACGGCCAACTGGCAGGGAAAGTCTCGATGCAGTTACCTATGATGCAAAGGAAAGGACTCCAAATTGGGGCAGGATCTGGGGCAGGACTGAGTGGTGGGGCCTCACGGGCTCGCAGCATGGAGCTGATACAACCAAAAGAGCCCAGTTCAAAGCACATCTCCCTTTGTCATGAGCTCCACACCTTGTTCCAGGTGATGTGGTCTGGCAAATGGGCACTGGTTTCGCCTTTTGCAATGCTCCACTCAGTGTGGCAGTTGATCCCTGCATTCAGGGGCTACGCTCAGCAAGATGCTCAGGAGTTCCTGTGTGAATTGCTTGATAAGGTGCAGCATGAGTTGGAGAGCACCGGCAAGCACACAACTACCGCAGGAGTCCCACAAACGCAGAAACGACTCATCAAACAGGTGCTCAGTGTGGTCAACACCATCTTTCATGGCCAGCTCCTCAGCCAGGTATGAGACACATTCAACATTACTTCAAAACTGTCATCCTAATCTGCTTTTGAGTCACAACAATGTACAGTGGGGCAAAAAAGTATTGTCAGCCACCAATTGTGCAAGTTCTCCTACTTAAAAGATGAGAGGTCTCCAATTTTCATCATAGGTATACCTCAACTATGAGAGACAAAATGAGAAAAAATCCAGAAAATCACATTGTCTGATTTTTAAAGAATTTATTTGCAAATTATGGTGGAAAATAAGTATTTGGTCACCTACAAACAAGCAAGATTTCTGGCTCTCACAGACCTGTAACTTCTTCTTTAAGAGGCTCCTCTGTCCTCCACTCGTTACCTGTATTAATGGCAACTGTTTGAACTTGTTATCAGTATAAAAGACACCTGTCCACAACCTCAAACAGTCGGACTCCAAACTCCACTATGGCCAGACCAAAGAGCTGTCAAAGGATACCAGAAACAAAATTGTAGACCTGCACCAGGCAGGGAAGACTGAATCTGCAATAGGTAAGCAGCTTGGTGTGAAGAAATCAACTGTGGGAGCAATTATTAAAAAATGGAAGACATACAAGACCACTGAGAATGTCCCTCGATCTGGGGCTCCATGCAAGATCTCACCCCGTGGGGTCAAAGTGATCATGAGAACGGTGAGCAAAAATCCCAGAACCACACGGGGGGCCTAGTGAATGACCTGCAGAGAGCTGGGACCAAAGTAACAAAGGCTACCATCAGTAACACACTATGCCACCAGGAACTCAAATCCTGCAGTGCCAGACATGTCCCCCTGCTTAAGCCAGTACATGTCCAGGCCCGTCTGAAGTTTGCTAGAGAGCATTTGGATGATCCAGAAGAAGACTGGGAGAATGTCATATGGTCAGATGAAACCAAAATAGAACTTTTTGGTAAAAACTCAACTTGTCGTGTTTGGAGGAGAAAGAATGCTGAGTTGCATCCAAAGAACATCATACCTACTGTGAAGCATGGGGGTGGAAACATCATGCTTTGGGGCTGTTTTTCTGCAAAGTTACCAGGACGACTGATCCGTGTAAAGGAAAGAATGAATGGGGCCATGTATCGTGAGATTTTGAGTGAAAACCTCCTTTCATCAGCAAGGGCGTTGAAGATGAAACGTGGCTGGGTCTTTCAGCATGACAATGATCCCAAACACACCACCCGGGCAACGAAGGAGTGGCTTCGTAAGAAGCATTTCAAGGTCCTAGAGTGGCCTAGCCAGTCTCCAGATCTCAACCCCATAGAAAATCTTTGGAGGGAGATGAAAGTTCGTGTTGCCCAGCGACAGCCCCAAAACATCACTGCTCTAGAGGAGATCCGCATGGAGGAATGGGCCAAAATACCAGCAGCAGTGTGTGAAAACCTTGTGAAGACTTACAGAAAACGTTTGACCTCTGTCATTGCCAACAAAGGGTATATAACAAAGTATTGACATGAACTTTTATTGACCAAATACTTATTTTCCACCATAATTTGAAAATAAATTCTTTAAAAATCGTTCAATGTGATTTTCTGGATTTTTTTTTTCTCATTTTGTCTCTCATAGTTGAGGTATACCTATGATGAAAATTGGAGACCTCTCATCGTTTAAGTGGGAGATCTTGCACAATTGGTGGCTGACTAAATACTTTTTTGCCCCACTGTATATTCATATATGGCCACACACTCTAATTTCTATATTTCAGCAGAAATCACCCACATGCTTTCATTGGTTTGTCTCTTTAAACTGAAAGGTCATGGCTGCATGAAATTATCTATTCCAAAATGTCACATTAGTAAGATTTTTAACTGTTCAAAGTAAAAGGGAAGTGGAAATGCTACTTGAGTAAAGTCTACAGAAGTTCAGCTTACTGGGTTTCTTTCCGTCCAACTTTTTCACATTTGAGAAAAATATTTTTATTATTCAGTTAAAGAAAATATGAAATGTCTATTAACATAAACTGTTACGTGAACTAGCTGAGAGGGTGACTACATATCTAGATAATGTTACATAGCATTCTATGTAATAGGGGTGGGTAGGGCTGTGCGAAATGGAAAAAAAATTCATATCCCGATACGTCATCACGATAACGATGTATATCACGATATTCATTTTCTGTAAATTCTACAGTTTAGATAATCATATAAAAATGACCTCTCTCTTTTTTTTTTTTTTTTTTTATATGTACCATTTTCACTCAGAATTTTGCAGTGTTATAAAAGTTTTGTAATGTGCATTTGAGACTTGATTGTCAAATTTCAGGTTTTTCTTCTAAATCATATGAATATAAAGTAAACATCAATAAGGTAAATATTTCCTGAGCCAGAGGAGAATGGCAAAAAAAAAAAAAAAAAAAAAAAGTAAAGTGTGAAAATGAAAAAAATTACCCATGGCTGCCATCTACAGATATAAATTAGCTGTTAGTTTAAATCATTGAAAATTTAAGGGTAAACCTGCAGCCAAAAGACTGCAATTCTGGCCTGATTTAACTTATTTGCTTCTTAGTAAAAATATTTCAAATTGGTAATGATCTGAAAGTCGGACACAAAAGCAGGGTTTCCTTTGGTAACATTTCTCCGTGGCGGGCCGCCTCACCAGAAATTGTACCGCCACGCCAAGGCGATATGATTTTATGAAGAAAAATATATGAAGCAATGACTTTGTGCAAGCGCGAAAACACGAACAACGCGCGTGGCCGTCATCCACGCAGAGTTTAGAAGCGCTCCGCCCACGCAAGTTCTCGACTCAGTCAGCAGGCAGTGTCTCACTAAGCGTGACTGTCGACAAAAACATGAGTTTGTTCAAGTACTTTAAACATGGGAAAAAATCAGAAGAGGTATGTATGTAAGCACTGGAGGTGTTGATCATGGTTTTAACCATGGTTAACCCGCTGTTAACGGGAGCAATAATGGAAGAGTTGCATAGCTAAGAGATGTGGTTAGAATTCATATGCAGCCAGTTTCATATGAAGGGGAAGGCGGGGGACTGATCAATTGCTGAGGATATACAGTGGGGTAAAAAAGTATTTAGTCAGCCACCAATTGTGCAAGTTCTCCCACTTAAAAGACGAGAGAGGTCTCCAATTTCCATCATAGGTATACCTCAACTATGAGAGACAAAATGAGAAAAAAAAATCCAGAAAATCACATTGAAGGATTTTTAATGAATTAATTGGTAAATTCCTCGGTGAAATAAGTATTTGGTCAATAACAAAAGTTCATCTCAATACTTTGTTATATACCCTTTGTTGGCAATGACAGGTCAAACGTTTTCTGTAAGTTTTCACAAGGTTTTCACACACTGTTGCTGGTATTTTGGCCCATTCCTCCATGCAGATCTCTTCTAGAGCAGTGATGTTTTGGGGCTGTCGCTGGGCAACACAGACTTTCAACTCCCTCCAAAGATTTTCTATGGTGTTGAGATCTGAAGACTGGCTAGGCCACTCCAGGACCTTGAAATGCTTCTTACGAAGCCACTCTTTCGTTGCCCGGGCGGTGTGTTTGGGATCATTGTCATGCTTAAAGACCCAGCCACGTTTCATCTTCAATGCCCTTGCTGGTGGAAGGAGGTTTTCACTCAAAATCTCACAATACATGGCCCCATTCATTCTTTCTTTTACACGGATCAATCGTCCTGGTCCCTTTGCAGAAAGACAGCCCCAAAGTATGATGTTTCCACCCCCATGCTTCACAGTAGGTATGGTGTTCTTTCTCCTCCAAACACAAGTTGAGTTTTTACCAAAAAGTTCTATTTTGGTTTCATCTGACCATATGACATTCTCCCAATCCTCTTCTGGATCATCCAAATGCTCTCTAGCAAACTTCAGACAGGCCTGGACATGTACTGGCTTAAGCAGGGGGACACGTCTGGCACTGCAGGATTTGAGTCCCTGGCAGCATAGTGTGTTTCTGATGTACCTTTTGTTACTTTGGTCCCAGCTCTCTGCAGGTCATTCACTAGGTCCCCCCATGCGGTTCTGGGATTTTTGCTCACCGTTCTCGTGATAATTTTGACCCCACGGGGTGAGATCTTGCGTGGAGCCCCAGATCGAGGGACATTCTCAGTGGTCTTGTATGTCTTCCATTTTCTAATAATTGCTCCCACAGTTGATTTCTTCACACCAAGCTGCTTACCTATTGCAGATTCAGTCTTCCCAGCCTGGTGCAGGTCTACAATTTTGCTTCTGGTGTCCCGTGACAGCTCTTTGGTCTTGGCCATAGTGGAGTTTGGAGTCTGACTGTTTGCAGTTGTGGACAGGTGTCTTTTATACTGATAACGAGTTCAAACAGGTGCCATTAATACAGGTAACGAGTGGAGGACAGAGGAGCCTCTTAAAGAAGTTGTTACAGGTCTGTGAGAGCCAGAAATCTTGCTTGTTTGTAGGTGACCAAATACTTATTTTACTGAGGAATTTACCAATTAATTCATTAAAAATCCTTCAATGTGATTTTCTGGATTTTTTTTTTTTCTTCTCATTTTGTCTCTCATAGTTGAGGTATACCTATGATGAAAATTGGAGACCTCTCTCATCTTCTAAGTGGGAGAACTTGCACAATTGGTGGCTGACTAAATACTTTTTTGCCCCACTGTGTTTTACCAGCCACTACAATATTAAGTTATGTTCTGTAGGAATTGCAGGAATGAGGAGACTGGCAATTTCTCTCTTTTCTCGCACGAGCAGGCGTACCATTTTTATTCTCCAGCGGCAGTGACAAAAAGCAACAGCTGAAAACGCTAGCTCTATTTTCACTCTAAACTGAGGTCCTTCAGTGGCTGCCTAGAGAAATGCCTGATGAGAAAGCCTGAGAGCACAACTATACTGCCTAAGCAGATCATTCTGTACATGAACACATATTGTGGTGAATTATGCCTTTAGAGTCCGCTACAATTCCCTATTATGTACCTGGCAGGTTAAGATGACCGAAATTCACGAAGTCAATGACTTTAATCCGCCAGCAGCCTTCAGACAAACTAAACGTGCCAACATCTGATTTCAGAATAAGGAAAGTTTTTCCTGCTGTCTGGGGGGTGAGGAGATTTCTAAAAAAAAAAAAACTGTAAAGAAATATTATAACAGAAATAACGGCATCCTTGGTCATTTAAGTTAATTTATTTCATTAAATACAGTTTTATTGACTTCCGGTTATGGCAGCCACGTAGGAAGACGTGTTTCACTCTGCTCTGCTCCTAAAAATAAAAAGTAGGCTAAAACTCTCTCAATTGGAACAAAAACCTATCCTAGCGTTTAGGCGCAGATATGGTAAAAACCAAGGTTGTGAAATCAGGTGGAGGAAAAACTGATTCGTCGAGACAATCCAAGTTAACAGACTTCCACGCTTGTGACGAAGCAGGAAAATCTCCAGGGACAATGGCGGAGAAGGGAGCTAGCGGCGGAGCGGTGATTGCCGAGGAGGGAACGAATGCGGTACTTGCTGCTATCAGCTCTATGAGAGCAGACTTTTCGGCTAAATTTGATGGGATTATAGCAGCGATAGAAGGAATGAGAAAAGAAATAAGCGACTATATGGAACGAGTATCTCAGGCCGAGCTCTGAATCTCCAACGCTGAAGATGACGTCACCAGCCTACAATTAAAGGTCCAAACATTGGAATTAAAATATAAACGTCTGGAAGATAATGTCCTGGACTTAGAATCCCGGTCGTGACGGAATAATTTAAGGCTGGTGGGCCTCCCGGAGGGTACGGAGGGACGGAATACATGTTCCTTTTTGGAAAAATGGATTCCAGAGGCGGTGACCAACGCGGATCTGCAGTCATCGGTCGTCTTGGAGAGCGCTCACCGAATCGGCCCACTGAGAGATAATAAGACACTGCCGAGGACGCTGATTATGAAGTTCCTCAACAACAGAGACAAGATGACGGTCACCAACGCAGCGCGTGCTAAAGGAGAAATCAAATACCAGGATCATCAGGTGCGGTTCTACTCAGATTTGGCCACAGGAATTCAACAATTAAGGAAACAGTTTGACCCCGCCCGTAAAGAGCTGCGCACCCTCGGGATCCGTCACGGAGTGATTCATCCAGCAAGACTGTTGGTCACATATAAAGGGAGAACCCATATCTTCAAAACCCCTCAGGAGGCGCAGGAGTTTATCAAGCAGACCCAAGGAGAGACTGGCGGGAGCTAAGCATGAAGCAAGAACAAGATATAAAGGTAGAATATTTAAGCATGTGTACAAGTATCTGACTGATCTGAAACATATAGCATGTCTACAAAATATAGATTGTATTATAAAAAAAAAAAAAAGCTATGATGTACAAAATTGCTATAAAATTTTGGAGTTAAGTTGGAAAAACTACAGAAGAGAGTTAATGTCATGTCATTAAAAGTAGCAGAGTCAGGGTGATTGAGAGGAGGAAAGAGTGAGTGGCTTTGACTGATCCTCGTGGGTGAGGAGCAGTCACTGGCTATAACGGGAGACGGAATTTTTTTTTTTTTTGATTTTGGGGGGATTACCACAAATGTAGGGAGGGGGAATTTGTTTTTGTGTAGTTTGTGGGATGAATGTTCAACCATCCATGTTTTTGCTTCTCTGTATGAGCATGTTTATTTTGCAAGGTAATCTCAAACTCTTTATTGACCATAGACCAAAGCGTTAATCTTAATTTAACTTCATGGAATTGCAGAGGTCTACAAAATCTAAAAAAACTTAAACAAGTTATGAATAAAATAAAAGACATAGGTTCAAAAATTGTGTTTTTACAAGAAACTCATCTAATAGAGGAGGATGTAAAAAGAATAAGGAGAAGATGGCAGGGAAGTGTGTTCACCTCATCATTTTCATCCCTAGCCAGGGGAGTTATGACTCTCATACATAAAACAGTCCCATTTCAACTGAAAAATGTAATTGGAGATAAATTGGGAAGTTACCTAATCATCCAAGGATCTTTGTTATTAGAAAATATAAATCTGGTGAACTTATACAGTCCCAATATAGATGGTCAAAGCTTCTTCGTTAATTTATTTCTTACTTTAGCATCACTCACAGGGCAACATATAATAGCAGGGGATTTTAATTGTACATTGAATCCCAGTATAAATAGATCAACAGGACTGGACTGTACGCACAATGGGTGCAGGATGACCATTAATCATTTTATGAAAGAATTGAGATTGCTAGATATATGGAGAGAAATGAAACCACAAGTCAAAACCTATTCTTGTTATTCTAATACCTACAAGACATTCTCACGTATTGACTATTTTTTGATCTCCACAGAATTAAGGTTCAAGATTCAAAACTGTTTCTATGATAATATCGTGATATCTGATCACGCAGACTGCTGTCTAATATATGTAGATAAGAAATTGACAAAGGTTCCAGGTAGGTGGCAATTTCAGCATAAATGGCTTCAGGATGAGGAATTTGTTAAGTACATAGAAAAACAGATAGATGAGTTCTTCGATATCAATACTACACAAACATCAGCATGTATAAAGTGGGAGGCTTCCAAAGCTTTTATTAGGGGGTGTAGAGGATGTGTTCAATGATGAGGCTGGGTTTATTTCTAAGGTTCAGTTTTATTACCAGGACCCATTCTCTATCAACCTCCAAGCAAGAAAAGAGACAGATCACAGTCACATCATTCTCTTATACCCCGGAACATTGAAACTCAAGTCACATGGTGTCTGAGCAAACATACAGTCACATTGTAACCCCTTTGATCCTCCACCATTGTCTCTCAGCCTTCCATGGTCCGGAAGTCCCTCCAGGGCCTCTCTCTGAGACAAAGGACAAACCTCACACCTCCTCGATACCTCCTGCAGGTTCAGCCTTTTGTCCCTTGAGACGTGAAGCACACAATAAACCTTCAGCAATACATTTGTGGAAAATATGTACCCAACGTATGTGCCACAGGGGCATATTATTAGTTATACAGGTTCAAAATCTAAGAAGACTCGAGAGGAGAGAGACCAATTGGAACGTAAAATAAAAATTCTTCAAGAAAAAGTGTATGCAGGAAGTAATCCAAAATTAGAGAACGAATTACTGATTCTGAGAGCTGAATATGACAAAAAATCAGCGAATAGAGCTGCCTCGAGTCTTCTAAAATTGAAGCAAACCTTTTATGAACAAGGTGAAAAATCAGGAAAATTATTGGCATGGCAGATTAAACAATTAGAATTTAAAACACCAATTTCCAGTATTATAAGTAACGGTCAGGCAGTTGTAGATCCTTTAACAATTAATAGTGCCTTTAGAGATTATTATGAAAAACTATATGATACAAAAAATGAAACTGACTTAACAAAACTAAATGGGTTTTTGGACGGATTATCTATACCGTGTATTCCAAATGAAAATAGGGAGATACTGGAGTCAAAAATTAGTCAAGAAGAAGTTGGGCTAGCCATTGATAATATGAAATCAGGAAAAAGTGCGGGACCAGATGGTCTTCCAGTTGACCTCTATAAAAAATTTAAGAATAAATTAATAAAACCATTTTTGGAAATGGTTTTAGAAGCATTTCAAAATAGTAATTTACCACCATACATGAATAATGCCTTAATTATACTGTTGCCAAAACCAAGTAAACCCTCTAATAAATGTGAAAACATGAGACCAATAAGCCTATTAAATGCTGACCTTAAGATAATCTGTAAAATTTTAGCAAGACGACTACAAGAAATATTACCAAATATTATTAACCGAGATCAGAATGGCTTTATAATGGGAAGACAAGGCTTCCATAATGTAAGAAGACTATTTAATGACTTCCGGTCTGGACGCCATGGTGATAGCAACTTAACGCTGAAGCTCCCAGACCCAATCCAGGAAAACATCTTCAAAATCAGACTTAACGGATTTTTGGAAGAATAAAAATCAAAAGACAAAAACACCATGCCTAACCAAAAACAGAAGAAACTGACATTCCCCAGGCCAGGACGCGCAGCGGCCGCAGAATCTGAACCGGAGGACCTCCGTTCAGAAGACGAGGAGCTGAACGTAGCTAACAAGAAGGTTAGCTTGAAATCGCTATTTGATGAATTATGACGATTTCGGGCCGAATTTCATGAATTCAGAGAGGAATTAAAAAGGACGAACAGAGTGGACCAGGCTGAGAACCGAATCTTGGAAGCTGAAGAAAGAATGAAAGTGGTTGAAGATTCTATGCTGGATTTACACAAAAAACAGTCAAGGCTGGAGGCTAAGCTAACCGACCAAGAAGGAAGACAGAGACAAGACAACATCAGAATTCACGGTCTGAAAGGAGGAGCTGAAGATAGTTTCAACACAATGGCGGAATGCGTGGAATCCTTACTGAGAGAGAAGTTGGATATTCCACAAACCACTGATTTAAAGATAGAAAAGGCCCATCGTACATTAGCCGCAAAGCCAGCGGCAGAAGCGCCCCCACGTTCGGTGGTGGTAAGATTCTCCAATTTCAAAATAAAACAAGAGATTGTAAGACGGGCTTGGCAGAAAAAAGGATTTATGCATCAAGAGAGAAAAGTCTTCGTGGAGCACGATTACGCCCCGGAGGTTCTTAAAAAGCGACGGGAATATAACGATGCCAAAAAGGTACTACGGGAACAGAATCTACGCTTTCAGACGCCATTTCCTGCGAAGTTAAGGGTCTTTTACGGTGAAGAGTCATGTCTCTATAATTTGGCGGAAGAAGCAACAATTGACATGGCGAGAAGAAGGCTCCCGGTATCGGTGTTTAAACCCGCAGCAGACCTGAGCGATAGGATCAGGGCTCAAACGTGGTCCACTCAGAGACCTTCAAAATCCACGGGCCAGCAGCGGGAAACCCAGCCCCAGAGCTACAAAGATAAGCTTTCTAGTTCCAGGAAGGAATAGCGACCTTTTTGTTTTTTTCTTTTCAGTCATTCTGCACTTCCATCCCCCCTCCTACAAGGTAACAAACATTAAAGGAGATGCAGAATCAGCATGTGGTAAAACCTTTCATGGAGCAGTTATAGCATTAGAAACAAATGTCTTCTTAATTTAAAGGAAAAAAAAAAAATCTTGTTAAAATAGAAATGTGACAGTGACCCACATGTTCTCCCCACACTAACAAATACAGTGATCCCTCGCTACTTCGCGCTTCACCTTTCGCGCCCTCAGTGCATCGCGGATTTTTCAAAAATATTCATCAAAAATACAAAATTGAGGAAAAAATGGGCGGGCGCTAGCAGAAGGCAGGGAGACTACATTACAACATCAGGTATCAACATGGAGAGCCGCACAACTCAAAATCCACCTCTGACCACCGCTCCACTCCTCTCCGCCCACCTCTTCACTGCTCGGGAATCTCGCAAGCTGATTGGCCGAGACGTTTTACCCAGCTTCTCTCCCATACCCAGCGAAGGAAGACCACATTCATTGTTCTTTATCGCTAGTCTCGCCGCGTGGAACTTTTCGCTGTTCTCTTGTGCCTTTTTGTGCAAAATAGTCTTCCCGTCGAGCCACTACGCCGCCTCCTGCAGCTTCTCCAGCTCTATCGGAAGCTGCCCTCGACGATCCTGCGCCTCTAGCACCTGACGATGAGGCGTCACCTGAGGAGCAGTAAAGCTCTCATTAACCTGTGCAGTAAATCAACTTCATCTTGAGTTACGTATCTTGTTATAAGAATAAAAGAGTTCTAAAAACATATTTATGCACACTTTATTTACATCCACGTATGTATGTACACTTACACACACACACGTATCATATGAGAGAGAGAGAGTGAGACAATGAACGTACGTATTATTTATGGGTGACGTCATTAGGGGTGACGCTACTTCGCGGTTTTTCACTTTTCGCGGTTGGTTCTGGAACCCATTAACCGCGATAAGTGAGGGATCACTGTACTGTATTAGAGTGAATGTTTGCTGTGATGGGGTGGGAGGGTGCACACAATCTCATAGGGTATAGGCATAAAAAAAAAAAAAAAAATCACTACAAATTCGGATTGGGATCTGAAATTCACGTTAAAAACATGGGACAACTTACAGGGGTAAGAGAGGGCCCTCAACACGTAACAGAGTTTGAGGAATTTCCCTCAGAGCCTACACTCCATCAGGGCTCTTACAGGGTCTTTAAAGAGACCCCAGCTCAGGAAGTTTTTTTGACAGTTTTTTGTTTTAAAGTTTCGTACACTATGTTCTTAATGTTTTTTATGTTCTTAATGTTCTTTCAGTTTCTGAGTAGCAAAAAAGAGGGCCACCACACTGTTATACTAAATAAGAAAATACAATGGAGAAACAGGGTGTAACCAAAATAGCCTCATATAATGTAAAAGGGATCCTGAATCCAGTTAAAAGATCCAAGATTCTACGCAAAATGAAAAAAGACAAAGCAGAAATAATATTTTTACAAGAAACCCACCTAACAGACGTGGAACACACTAAACTCAATAGACAAGGGTTTAAAATGATCTCTTCATCTTCATATAAGTCAGGGAGGAGGAGGGGAGTAGCGACATTGATATCAACCAAAATTACATTTGAAAAAAAATCAGAACACAAAGATAAAGAAGGGAGGTACAGTTTGGTTATTGGGCGGCTAGAGGGAGAAGATATCACCCTGCTGAATGTATATGCACCACCAGGGGCTAAATGGAAATTTTATAAAAATGTATTCGACCTAATGATAACTAAAGCCCAAGGTTTAGTGATATGTGGTGGAGACTTCAATCTAAGACTGAATCCATACTGGGATGCAACAGGTAATTCTTCACATCAAAATAACACTCAAAGTAGGAAAACTCGGATGCTATTAAAAGAAATGGGAATCTGTGACGTGTGGAGGGAATTCAACCCCAATGTAAAAGATTATACTTTTTATTCAACGCCACATTCATCTTACTCAAGGACTGATTACTTTTTTATGTTTAATAGAGACATTGGAAGAGTAAAAACATGTAAAATAGGACTGATGGATCTCTCTGACCACAGTCCAATCTATATGGACTTAAACATCCAAAAATACACAAATAATACATTTTCCTGGAGGTTGAATTCAAATGTCCTGAAAGGACCACTGAAAGATGAATTGGAATCAGATATTCTCAGATATTTGGAAGAAAACGATAATGGAGAAGTATCCCCTTTAATACTGTGGGACACGTGCAAAGCTGTAATAAGGGGAAAAATTATTGCAAAACTGGCAACCCAAAAGAAACTGAGACAAGAAAAACTAATCACATTAGAGTCAGAACTCAAGAACCTAGAATAAGAACACAAAGGCAACACTCATTCTAATGACTCGCTCAAGATTAAAGAAATTAAAAATCAAATAAATGAGATCTACACAATAGAAATCCAGAAGAAACTTACATTTCTGAAACAAAAACACAATGAAGCAGGCAGTAAATCGGCAAAATTACTAGCCTATAAATTGAGGAAACAACAAACGGAAAGAGCAATCTACAAAATCAGAGACCCAGTATCAAAGGAAATAAAATTCAGAATTCAGGATATTCTTAAAAGCTTCGAGAATTACTATAAGAACTTATACTCCCACAAAAAACATAAAAACGCATCCGAGACATTCCTAAACACATTAAACCTTCCCCTACTTACGGAGTCACAAAATAAAACACTACTGTCAGAAATACAACCTAAAGAATTGGAAAAAGCAATTATGAAACTTAAAGCTAACAAATCCCCAGGAGCCGATGGCTATACAGCAGAGTGGTACAAAACCTTTAAACAGCAACTATCTCCTCTCTTCCTGAAAACATTTAACTATGTCCTCCACACAGGGGAAATCCCCCCCTCCTGGAGAGAAGGGGTCATTGCAGTTATACCTAAACCTGAAAAGGATAAACTAGAATGCTCCAACTACAGACCAATCAGTGTATTAAATCAGGACTATAAGCTTTTTACCATTATCCTTGCCAAAAGGTTAGAAAACATACTGACAGACTTAATTCACTTAGACCAAACAGGTTTTATAAGACAAAGACAGACACAAGACAACATTAGACGCACTTTACACATAATTCATCATATAAAAAAATATAACTTAAATGCAGTCATATTGGGATTAGATGCTGAAAAAGCATTCGATTCGGTTGACTGGTCTTTCCTATATAGAATCTTATCCAGTTTCAATTTTCATAACAACTTCATTAGAACTATACAGGCATTATATAAAAAACCAACAGCTAAAATAAGGATTAACGGTAATTTATCATCATCTTTTGAGCTGGAAAGAGGATGTCGTCAGGGCTGCCCCCTGTCTCCACTGCTCTTTGCAATCTTCATAGAACCTCTGAGCCAATGGATAAGACAAAATCAAGAAATTCAAGGTATTACACTTGGTCAGAAGGAACATAAAATAGCACTCTTTGCTGATGACATTTTAATATACCTAGGGCAGCCGGACACTTCTTTACCAGAACTAATCTCAGTTTTTTCAGACTATGGAGATTTATCGGGGTACAAATTAAACATGCATAAAACCCAAGTTTTAACATTCAACTATGACCCAAATCATTATTCACTAAGTGAACTCAAAACTAACTGGGAGATGGAATCTATGAAATATCTGGGGGTCAATATCCCGAAACAACTCAACAAAATTATAACACTAAACTATGATCCACTGGTGACAAAAATAAAATCTGACCTAGCAAGATGGAATATGATACCATTCTTAGGTACTGCACAAAGAATTGAAGCAGTCAAAATGAATATACTTCCACGTCTTCTATACCTTTTCCAAACAATACCGGTAGAACCTCCCAAAAAAACATGGCAGGAGCTGGACAGAAGCATCTCAAGATTCATATGGCAGGGCAAGAGACCTAGAATCAGATATAGAACCTTACAGCTAAACAAAGACAAAGGCGGGCTCGCGCTGCCAAATATCAGGGACTATTTTAAAGCCGCACAAATTAAAACTTTAATAGAGATATGTAACCCAGTCTACACTGCACAATGGAAGGAGATCGAATGCCAAATAACAAGTGACATCCCCCTACAGGCGATAATAGGGAACAATGCCTTACCTAAACTCTTGAATAACACTAACCCGTGGATAGAGACCCCGCTAAAAATTTGGTTTAAGATAGTCAGAGAGAATCAAGCTAAAGAGCCCCATCGACTTCTGCAGTGGATTGCCTATGATCAAGACTTTACCCCCAATAAAACAGACACTAGATTTAAAGAGTGGAAAGAGAAAGGGCTGATAAAATATTACGATTTTTTCAAGGGACAAACTTTAAGAAGTTTTGAATATTTGAAAAAACAAGGTCTAATAAATCAAGATCTTTACAGGTTCTTTCAGCTTAGACACCACATAAACAATATACAGTGGTACCTCTACTTACGAATTTAATTCGTTCCGGAAGAATTCTCGTAACGTGAAATATTCGTAAGTAGAGGCGCGTTTTACATGTAAATGCCGTAATCCGTTCCAAGCCCCCAAAATTCGGGCATAAATTTTTTATAAATCGTAAAAACGCATCAAAACATGTAACAAATACATGTTACAATTAGATTACTGCACAGTAAACATAAAATGAGAGTTTAAAATGAGAGAAAGAATAATAAAAGAGAATAATAAAAATTATGTTCATTTACCCTTTAACTGCTATCGTCGTCGACGTCGTCACCTTTTGCCTTCTTTGGTTCATGTTCTGATCCAAGGACGTTTGCTTTTGTCGGCTTGTAAGTGCGTTCGGCTTCGTTTTGTTTTAATACCGTGCTGATCGTTGATGTATTACGGCCATATTCTTTGGCGAGATCAACCAAACGCATCCCCTTTTCATACCTTTCGATTATCTCCTTTCTTTGTTTGTATGGACAAAAAAACTCTTCTTTTCTCCTTTTCCACTTATCTCCGTCACTTTCTTGGGGCCCATAGCGAATAAATGTTAATTCTGAACTGTACACACACGTAAAACTTTCACCTTGTTCTTAATAAAGTGTTGGGAAAAAAAAAAAACTTCGTGGCCAATGGGATACCAGGAAGATGCTAGGCGATAGCCAATGGCAGAGCAGCTACAGGTATGTTTACGTTCGGTAAACTACGGAAGCTGCGAGGAGCGCGTACTTTTTTGCCTTTCGTATCCTGAAATTTCGTTCGTAACTAGAGGCAATATTTTCCTGTTGAGGCGTCTCGTAACCTGAAAATTCCGTATGTAGAGACGTTCGTAAGTAGAGGTACCACTGTACTTAAAAAAGGAGGATTTGGAAAGGGCCCAGTCAGGTGTTCTGAAGGTCTTCTTAATGGCATATAAAGGGATCCCAGGGATCAGACACATTTCTAAAATATACCAAGGTCTTCAAGACTTAAAAGGAGACAACACATCATATATAAAAGAGAGATGGGAAAAAGAGGGGAATTTCACTTTACAACTGGAAATATGGGAAAAGCTAAATAAACAGCAATGGAAAAGTACCTCATCCCTGCGGTGGAGAGAATTTGGATGGAAAAATTTGGTAAGATTTTTCAGAACACCTGCACAAAACAAATTTACCCATAAGGGGTTGAACTGTTGGCGCTTGTGTGGTGAAAAGACTGCAAATCATTTTCATGTGTTTTGGTCATGCCCAGTTATCCACCAATATTGGACCAATGTACAGACAACATTGGGGAAAATATTCAAAATAACAGTTCCCTTTTCTTTTGTAACTTTGTATCTGGGTTTACTACCGGACTCACTGGAAAGACGAGGAGATAAATACTTATTCAATGTTTTAATATTGGCAAGTAAAAAAGCCCTAACTAAAAAATGGATGCTGAAGGACTGTCCTACACCTGAAGATTGGATTAACGTGATTCAAGACATTTACTCGATGGAAAAGTTGACATTAGCACTGAGACAGGACATGGATGGGTTCATGAACTTTTGGCAACCCTGGATCGCATATGTGTCTTCCATTAGATCTAATCTTTGACAAATACCATTTCAATAATGGTCCCGCTCTTTGTTCCAATGCTACTCAGATGCTCTTTTACTTTTAATTACTTAATTTTCTGTTTGTTTGTTTTTTGCTGTTCTGTTTGTTTGTTTTTTTTATTTTATTCTCTTTAATTTCACTTTTTCTTTCACTTTAAAAAAAGGGGGGGTGTTGTAATAATTATCCTACCAATGTTGTCAAATAGCAAAAAATAAGGGAACATGTGATGAAAATGTAAACAATGCAATGCTGTATTGACCTGTATACCCTTTACAAAAACTTAAATAAAAAAAAAAAAGAAGACTATTTAATATTATTTATTCTAATAAAGAAGCACCGGATACAGCTCTCCTATCATTGGACGCTGAAAAGGCCTTTGATAGGGTCGAATGGCCCTTTCTTTTTGAAGTCCTACAAAGGTTTGGACTTGGAAATAATTTCATAAAATGGGTTCAGATAATATACAATAATGCTACAGCAGAAATCCTAACAAATAGCAATATTTCAAAATCAATAAAAATCAATAGAGGATGTCGACAAGGCTGTCCACTTTCACCTTTACTGTTTACTATGGCAATTGAACCTTTAGCGATGGCAGTACGTTTACATCCACAAATATATGGATTAAAGTAGGACCAACAGAACATAAAATCTCCCTGTATGCCGATGACATAATTTTGTTTGTCGAATCTCAGAAAATCAATTCCGACCTTGTTAAATTTAATAAAGAACTTTGGGGAAATATCAGGATATAAAATAAATAAAACTAAATCTTCAATATTAATGCTAAATGAGACCCAGAGGGGTCACCCAGCTCCTGAGGTAAATTAATTCAGTGTTGTAAATCAGTTTAAATATTTAGGAATTCAAATTGTGCCCAAGTTAGAATCAGTCGCCAGTGCCAACTATGAAGCCTTAATGATAAATATTAATGAGTTGCTTCAGAGGTGGATGTCACTACCAATGTCGATGATCGGGAGAATTAATATACTTAAAAGTAATATCTTACCCAAAATACTTTATTTATTTCAATACATTCCTTTACCACCACCTTCAGATCTATTCTCAAGAATTAAAAAAAGTTAGTGGAATTTATATGGAACAATAGGAAGGCTAGATTACATCTGTCCTTACTATATTTACCATTTGATCGTGGAGGTCTGAAATGTCCAAACTTTATGTTGTATTACTGGTCAGCACAACTGAGGTCTATGACATATTATTTTTCATCAAATGATCTCCCTCACTGGACTGAAATGGAATCATACAATTTACCTTTACCTCTTCCCTTATTCATATACTCAGACTCGGCTAAAAAAATACAGAAACAAGTTAAAAATCCTATTGTAAAGCATATGATCAAAATATGGTGTGAAATCAAAAAATATTTAAAAGAACCACACTTATTGTCACAATTTAGCCCAATATGGGGTAATCAATATTTTACACCAGGGAGAGCGGATGCTGTATTTAAAGTATGGAATTTAAAAGGGATTCAAAAGATTCAAGACTTATATTTGTCACGTTCAGATAACATAATGTCTTTTGAAGAACTGAGGATCAAATTTAATCTTAATAGAACACATTTTTTTATATATCTTCAGCTTAGGAATTTTATTCGATCAAATCAAAATAATGCTCTCACCCGACCTACTTATTCATACTTGGAAAAAAAATTTAACGAAAGATAGTAAGAGAAAGGGTATTATCTCAGAGTTTTATAACTCATTGACACTATCCTCAAGTGAAAACTCACAGAAAAGAATGAATTATTGGAAAGAAGACCTGCAAACTGAAATTTCAGAGGAACAATGGGAATTGGCTTGCACAGAAACTCAAACCAAATCAATAAATGTATGTCTTAAATTGATACATTTTAAATGGTTAATGCGGATGTATGTTACACCGGTGGAGTTAAATAGATATAACAAAAACATACCAGATACGTGCACAAAATGTATGGAAAGTAAAGGAACCCTATTTCATTGTTTATGGGAATGTAGAAAAATTAGAATGTTTTGGGAAGAGGTGAGGGTAACAATAGAAAAAATAATTTCCAAACAATTCATATTGAACTCTAAACTGTTTTTGTTGGGTCTGTATCCAGAAAAGCATAACTTTAATAAGAGTGAAAGAGCATTCATAGACCTCAGTTTGCTTAATGCCAAAAAATGTATTGCACTACTGTGGAAGAAGACTCATAGACCAGATGTGACTCAGTGGTTAAGACAGATGTTAACAAACCTTCCACTAGAAAGAATAACATACATACTGAAATCAAAGGAAAATGTGTTTGAGAATATATGGAGACCTTTCATTAATTATGTAAAGAAAGTAAACATAACTTCTGAAGTAGAAGGTGAATGATGTGTGTGGACCTTGTAAATTCCAAATTGGTGAATGTATCATATGTATACTTATGTAATAGATTACCTAGGCTAAACAGAGGAGCATTGTTGATGACTTGCTTTTGTTAATGGTTGTTGGTGTTTTTAGTACATTTTTTTAAATTTTATTTTTAAATTACTTTAGTGTTAGTGTTTGACTGTTTGTGTCATGTTTGTTAAAAAAAGGTTCAATAAAAAAATATTGTGGAAAAAAATACAGTTTTATTAATATTTTTTCTTTGTAATCAGAGTTAAATTATTGTTCTGTTCTGACTGCAAAATTATGGTCAAAAATGTAAATTGTTATAAGGAAAAAGTAAAAAAAAAAAAAAAAAAACACCACAGTCTGTTTCAAATTTATCTAAAAAAAACCAAAACAGTAATTTTATTTTAAAAATCAGACAAAAATTAGTCATAAAATACTCCACAAATTTATAATAAAGTTTCAAATGTACAAGAAAAGTCAATTTTACAAGAGGAAATTACAAATTTGAGGAACATGGTTTTAACTTTAGATAGATTTACAGAGAAAGGTAGAAAACTATAGGAAAATTGTTATGAATTTTTGAGAAGAACCTCAAACCTTCAAGACTGAAGTCATTACTCAAGTTTTTAAGGAGTGCTCTTTGTACCCTTAACTCTACCAGAAATTTTTGGTTGTCTACTTTTAATTATTAATTTCAAAGCACTGCTTTTACATGAGTAGAATTTCTGGTTACTATACCCACCTGATCATATAATTTAAGTATGCGTAGTACATTACTATTATGGATATTTCTTTCCCTTCCCTACTCTCTCAATGGGGAAAAAAAGAAACGCTAGAATGAAAATACATACATTTTTGTCATTTATGTAAACCATGACAAAAAAATCCTGCAGGAGAAAACATGACACTTGATATTTTCTAACCTGTTTGTATACCACCATAGACGGAGAAGAGAACCTGAATTAGACCAAGCTCAGAGAGGGCAAGATGAGAGAAGAGATGAGCCAAGGAGAGGAAAGTGTTCAGGCAGAGGAAGGAGAGAAGGAAAACACCACTAAAAAGTCTAAACACAGGACGTGTGGGTGGGACCCCGACTGGCCCAATATTCAAGCCTCGGTTGTACAATACTTCAAATGGTAAGTTCCATATGCAACGTTACTGTGTAAAATTTTAAAAAAGAAATAAATAGTATAAAATTAACATATTCCGGTATGCTTACCCCCACCGGGAAAAATATGTTGCCACCGCGTCAAGGTGTTTTAGCCAGAGGAAACACTACAAAAGGTAATATAATAAAATACATGTGATGACTTTAACTGTATTCATTATCACTACTTGACTAATTAAAATGATTAGAAATCAAATAAATTACATTAAGAGCCAATTTACTCTTCTGACCCATTTTCATGTATTTATTTATTTTGTGTGTATGTGCGGGCAGCGCGGTGGTGGAATGGTTAGCGCTGTAGCAGCACAGCAATTCACCCTTGCCGGGGGATCCTGGGTTCGATCCCAGCCCCTGACCAACAGTGATCTGTGTGGAGTTTGCATGTTCTCCCCGTGTCTGCATGGGTTTATTCCGGGATTTCTCCGGTTTCCTCCCACATGCCAAAAACATGCATGTTAGGTTAATTGGCATCAAACTGGGGATTCTAAAGGCGCTTTTCCACTTGGGTTAGTTTGGCCCCGTTTGGTATGGGACGGAACAGTACAGTTCGGCCCGCTTTGTTTTTCCACTGCACTAGGTCTCATTTGAAGTGGGTGGGAAATAGTTACAGGGAGGCGGCGCAACCCTCTCCCAACCACTACGTAAAACAAGCGTAACTGGCATAAATCAAGCGTAATGTTACGCAAAACACAAGTTGGCAGGATACGAGGCATTTGCGTTCACTGGCTGTTTTTGCCAGAATAAAGGCAAAAACGGGGAACAGAAGGCAAACCTGCAATACGACACACTCTGGAAAGGTACTGGAGCATTTAGAAGCCATGAGGATACCAACTACATTACGTATGACGGTAAGCTAATGATTGCTAATGCTACTTTGCTTTTAAGTCCGCCGTACAACATTGTAATGTCAGCAAGTTATCGATATTAGGTACTATATTGCCAACAAAGGGTATATACAGTGGGGCAAAAAAGTATTTAGTCAGCCACCAATTGTGCAAGTTCTCCCACTTAAAAGATGAGAGAGGTCTCCAATTTTCATCATAGGTATACCTCAACTATGAGAGACGATGAGGAAAAAAAAATCCAGAAAATCACATTGTCTGCTGTTTAAAGAATTAATTGGCAAATTATGGTGGAAAATAAGTATTTGGTCAATAACAAAAGTTCATCTCAATACTTTATATACCCTTTGTTGGCAATGACAGAGGTCAAACATTTTCTGTAAGTCTTCACAAGGTTTTCACACACTGTTGCTGGTATTTTGGCCCATTCCTCCATGCAGATCTTCTAGAGCAGTGATGTTTTGGGGCTGTCGCTGGGCAACACGGACTTTCAACTCCCTCCAAAGATTTTTATGGGGTTGAGATCTGGAGACTGGCTAGGCCACTCCAGGACCTTGAAATGCTTCTTACGAAGCCACTCCTTTATTGCCCGGGCAGTGTGTTTGGGATCATTGTCATGCTGAAAGACCCAGCCACGTTTCATCTTCAGTGCCCTTGCTGATGGAAGGAGGTTTTCACTCAAAATCTCACGATATGTGGCCCCATTCATTCTTTCCTTTACACGGATCAGTCGTCCTGGTCCCTTTGCAGAAAAACAGCCCCAAAGCATGATGTTTCCACCCCCATGCTTCACAGTAGGTATGGTGTTCTTTGGATGCAACTCGGCGTTCTTTCTCCTCCAAACACGACAAGTTGAGTTTTTACCAAAAAGTTCTATTTTGGTTTCATCTGACCATATGCAGGGATAAGAATCCTCCGTGGATCCGCGGAATTCCTCGGATTTGATCATGTCTATGGTCATTCTCGTGAATCGTCTAAATTCGAGGAGAAAAATTTTTTTTTGGGGGGGGGGGGGGTGAGGTCTGTTATGAGCGGCGAGTCGTATTTTCGATCGGCTGCTAAAATCCACCACGCAGAACGTGCGCTACCCAGCGAGATCAATAATGTAATGCATACCTGCCAACTACTCCGGTTTTGCCGTAATGGTTACAGTTTTCAAGACCCCATTCCGGGTTACGGCTTTATTAATCAAAATTACGGTTTTTCACTAAAAATTCAGTCAAAAATTTTAAATCGTAAAAAAAAAACACGAAAGCAATTCCAAACACGAGATCGCTAGGAATCGTATCTAAATTTAGAACATAGCAACATGTGATGGCGGCCGGGATGGTCACAGTTTTTCAGTGCTGAGACAAAGTTGCTGATTTTGCCGCTAAAATAACTAACCAACAGCGAATATCGGATCAACATTTGTGACGCACACGCACAGGCTGAATTTCCACCTTGGTTGAACCAGATTTTGAAGTAGAAATACCCCTTTATTCGCCTTTCACCGTGCTCTGTGAGTAAACTGAGTAGCGTTTCTTTTCGTGGTTTGCTGCTACGCTTTACCTGAAGCGTTTGCTAAGCTAACGCTATCGCTATTGAGGGTATTGAGGTTTCTATTCTCGCGCGAAATCCCGGAGAGGCGTGCGTACATGGTGAGATGTAAACACGATGTGAACTGCTGCAGACGTTCGCACGACTGCACTTTAACCCTGGCAAATGGACCATGGATTCGACATCTAAAGGGAGAATAAATTTTATATAATGCCTAAAATTCTGAAGAACATGTGCTGTGTAATTGCAAGCCTTGTCATGCTTGGTGTATCATGTAAACACATAAAATATCAGAGCGATTTTGCCGTCTTTTACGCACATGTCTGTTAAACAGGGCTAGTATACCCTGCTGATATTTCTAGTCTTCTAGTTACCTCCGCCAAGGAGGTTATGTGATCATCAGCGTTGGTTTGTCTGTTTGTTAGCAAGATAACTCAAAAAGTTATGGACAGATTTTCATGAAATTTTCACAGATTGTCAGAAATGGGGTATCCTACAGATGATTAGATTTTTGTTGGTGATCCGGATCACCGTCTGGATCCAGGAATTTTTTAAAGGATTCTTTTTTTTTTTTTTTTTTTTTTAATTTAACATTGCAAGATAGGGCCATTTTCAATATTTTATTTATGATGTTAAACACTGTATGGGGGGAACTGTGGCGCTTGGCGGAGGTCTGCGCTCTCCGAGTGCTTTTTTAGTATTCATAATACATCACATCTGGCCTATTCGAAGTTCTATGCAGTGTTAAGATAGTCTTTTGAATGCAAATTTAATGAATGAATGAATCTTTATTTCGGATAGATTAAAAGTAAAGATTAAAAAGAAACAGAATAATATAACAAAGGCGAAAAAATCCAACAAGGTCAAATTAAACAATAACTCCTCTGATTATACAGTTCAACTTAAGTTATCTGAAATGGGTGATGGCTGAAGCCGCAGCTTATATTGCCCACCCATATTCCATCCAAGAATTCAAAAGAAAAACAAAACAAGAGCGATTACAATTCAGAACAAAGCTAAGACAAAATGTGACAAAAAAAAAAAACTAACAACACAGCACAGACTGGATATGACAATCCTTATGTGATTTTACATGTCATCTTGTATATATGTTTGCAGTATTTCTTCCTTTAGTTTTTGTTTAAATTGTCCAAGCGTTGTACATGATTTTAATTCAGGTCCAAAATCGTTCCATAATCTGACTCCTTGCACTGAAACACAGTGTTGCTTGGTGGTAGTTCTCACTGAAGGTTTTTGAAATATACATGTTCCTCTGAAATGATATTGTTTCTCCCTTATTTGGAACAGCTTTTGGATGTTTGCGGGCAGTGATAGATTCTTCACTTTAAACATTATTACTGCAGTTTTAAAGTCAACCAGATCTTTCAACTTAGGGCCTTTTCCACTAGCACGCTTTAGCGCGACACGGGACGGCTCAGCACGCTTTGTACGCTTTTCCACAAGCCCCAACACGGTTTAACAGCCGCAATTCTCAGCCCCGCTGAAGGGCAGGATACAGCAGTATTGAGCTGTGCCGTGTTGTGACGTTAACAGACTGGTCGCCGCTGATTGGTCAGGTCGTAACCGGAGCTGATTGGTCAGGTTGTAACCGCCCCTCTCCTCCTCCTCATCTACCAAATCTTCACGACCTTCTCAATAAAGTTTTTGAAAAAAAAAAAAAAAAAAGAATCTTCACGACCGCCTTTACTCAGCACGCAACCACTGTTGGCGGTTCCTTTCAGTGTATTGCTGTGCTATTTTCATTTATTCTCTATCAAAAATGGCTTCGCGTAATAAAGGTGTTCCATGGACCAGTAAGGAGCTGCAGTGTCTGTTCACTGCATTGTCAGACGAACGTATGCAGCGCGAGTTAGACGGAGCCGCCCGGAATGAAAAAATATACCGGGAGGTCTCGACATCGGAGTCCTTTAACGGTGAGTTTTAATTTTTTTTTATTGTGCGTTTTTTCGCAAATATATTCGGTAAGACGCTCAGTTTATTTATGCAATAAAAAAGCTGTTCATTTGTGGATGGATCACTGCTTAATTGCAGCACAATGCGGACTCAAGCTTTTATTTTAATTATTCATGTGAACAATACGCTGAAATAAGCTTATGTATTCTTGTTAAAAACTATTGTGCTGTATTTTATTGTGTGCATTTTCCTTGTAGAATCATCCCACGCGTCCGCCGCGACAGCCCGTCCGGATTATTCAACCGAGCCATCCTGACCCACAGCTGGCAGAGACGCCTTCATTCATCCGAGTCGTGACCCAGTTTGGGAAGCTGGTGTAGACACTCAGTGGTCGGCGTGTATAAAATGTCGATTAACCTTCATGTTGTGTTGCAAAGTTTTTTTTTTTCTTTTAATATTTTGTATATAATAAAATGGAATTGTTTTGGAAAGTGTGGTTTGTCTGTTATAACACTGAATTATAAAACAGTATAATTTCATAGAAATTCCATTGCCTAATCTGATCAAAATGATACTGATCTTCCTGTCAGGGTCAACCATTGTAAAGGTAATGTAATTTTTAACTAGACCAAAAAACAAATGTTTTTGTAAGCTTTCTGTTCTTTTTATTGAAATATCATAAAAAATTAGCCCCACATGATCCAGTTCTAAACTTTGGGTACATTTTTTATGTTAACTTATAAGAAGTTGCACAGTTGGACTTTAAAATGCAGCAGGACAGACTGATCAAGCTTACAAGTCAAAGTATGTAAAAAAGTAAGTATATGTAAATTGAATGTTCTATCGGCATTCCAAATTCAGAGAATTACAATACTTTAGGAGTGTAGCATCATCTAAACGGAAAATAATAATACTGTTGTTCCAAACGTTGACCTGAAGGTGAAAAACATGATTTTTTTTTAATTCAGTACATCCAAAATGCCCTAGGATGTAAAAAATAATAATTTGGTGTAGGCCAGTGTGCCACTGTCTCATTATTTAATACGAATAAAAACAAGTTTCAGCTCATTATTTCTAGGTCATTTGGCAGTTAATTCAAAACAAAAGTGACTTGTGTTGTTGCAGCTTAATTATGAGATAAAATTAATTGTGAGATAAATCCACAGAGCGAGCAAGGCAATAATCCTTGAATCCTTTTTTGTCTCGTGTAAATAAGGACTCAGTCGGGTGTGTAACGTCACGGGAGTGTGGCCCCGCCTCGCTCAGAATCTGCTGCTGCCCCGCTTCTAAAACCTCCTAACAAACCATCACAGCACAAGCACAACACCAATGGAGACAGAAGCATTCCGAGCCATACTGAAGTGAACCGAGCCGTACCGAGGTGTGCTGGGCTAGTGGAAAACAGGCTCTTGAGAGCTTTTAATTTAAGAAAAAGTGGGTTTGTTGGTTCCCTGTAAGCAGCTTTGTTTATTATTCTAATAACTCTCTTCTGAAGCATAAAGACTGGATATATGTTTGTTTTATATGTATTTCCCCATACTTCAGTACAATATGTCATGTATGGGAGTATTAATGAATGATACAGAGTATATAATGTGGGTTGATTCAGCAAATATTTCGCTCTGTGTAGTATTGCAGTTGATTTAGATATTTTACCTTTAATATAATTAATATGTGACTTCTATGTCAAATGCTAATATTTGTTTGACACTGCGGCCCCTGGACCCCGGCTAGCTACTAGGCTTTTCAGGTTTGAAAGTTGAAGAAATATGAGGTTGTTAGCTACATTCTAACTTGATTTAATGCTAATATTTGTTTGGCGTTGGGGGGCTTCGCCCCCCCTGAACCCCCTGCCAGGACTTTGTCCTGGACCTACTGGGGCCTGTGGCCCCTGGACCCCGGCTAGCTACTAGGCTTTTCAGGTTTGAAAGTTAAAGAAATATGAGGTTGTTAGCTACATTTAACTAGATTTAATGCTAATATTTGTTTGGCAAATATTAGCATTATTGTTATTAGCATTAGCATTATTAGCATTAGCATTAGCATCGGCCCCTGGACCCCGGCTAGCTACTAGGCTTTTCAGGTTTGAAAAGTTGGCAGGTATGGTAATGTAACAAGGCCACTGATTGGCTGATACTTGTTGAAGCAACCAATCAGCGATTTTGTTATTCCTTTGTCATATCCAACACGCGGAGTGAAATGCAAATGGCGGACAGTTCAGTCAACCGAGTTTTCCCGATTTTGTGAAAATGGTGAACCTAAAACTCACGAAAGACAACAAAGCAAGAATTTTAGAAATCGACAAAGGGATAAGGAACAAGTTTCGTTGGGAATGGCTCGAAAAAACTGTCAATGACTGTAAAGATCGGTAAAAATACCGAAGTTGTGGTTGAAAAAAATGGCCGACTTCATAGCGAAATGCGAAGTACCGGGGAAAGCCCAGTGTGTTTCCAGTGTGTTTATTGCAACGATTTCTTGAGTTATGGATCTCGTGGTTGTGTTGCCTTAGTTGAACACTGTTCAAAACAGAAACGTCTCAAAATTGTGGCAACAAGGAGATCGAACTACTCGCTTGTGCTGCGTTCAAAACGATCGATGGACACGGTCAAATTCAGATGCCAGTCAATCAAAGTTCATCACAATCGGCCCCGATTACAGCAATTAGTGATCGGAAGACGCATTCCGAGGTAAGATTTTTTTTCTCATTGTAAGTAATGTACTTGAGAATTTTCGCGTAATGAATTTGTTATGAAATAGCATGTGTAAGTTGTGACGTCATGTCTGTTTTGAAACACTAATTGCATTTGAATGCTGATTATCGATTAATAGATAAATGTTATTACATATTTTCTCACAATTTGAAATGCAATCTAAGAATTTTGAATATAATTTATCATTTTTTGTTTCACTAGGAGGAGTTACATAATGCATGTGTAAGTTTTTTTGTCATGCGGTGATGGGTTGCCTTTCCTATGATATCTTTGCTTTTATTAGTAAACAATTTCTTTACGGTCATTGCATAAAAATATTAAACTGTGGAGATTGTGTGGAAAGGATGAGGCAGAGTTATTTCTCAGGTTCCATTTTATTCACAACACACTCTCCAACATTCAAAAGCAGAAGGAGGAAAAACCCCCAACATCTGCCAGTCTTATACCCCTGACATCAAAGTACAAAATCCCATTGTCTTTAAATCCCAAACACAATGCATCCCCCCTGCAGTTCCTCTCCCTTCCACCCCAACCTGGGTGGTCAGGAAATCACTCATGTCCATCTCTTTGCATATCAAAAGGCCAACACTCTCATCCTTTTCTTATCCCTAGGAGGTCCAGACCTTTTGTTCCTCTTCAGACGTGAAGCCAAGATAAGCACACAGGAATATACATGAGAACATATGAACAGTCATACACATGTGAGCCCGTGAAACTACATATGTGCACCACAAAACATCTTAGGTTTTACTTACTTTGTTAGATTATCTTTCAAATATTAAAATATACTAATATGCAGCTTTTTTTATATTCCTAGTAACACTAACAAATGCACACATTAATGAATCAAAATGTTTGCAGAATGTCAGTATATTGTAATAAATGGGTGATGGACTTGGTGATGGAATTTTGTTAATATTTATAATTTATTTTACTTGGCTAAATTATTTTGTCTGTTCTAGAACTATGTAAATGTAATTCTGTGTCAGTTCTAAACATATTAAATAGTAGTAAAATATAATTTAGTATTATTACATCAACATACCATTCAGATATCATAAATTTACACGTGATGCAGCAGCAGATTAAAAAGGTAAACTATAAATGCATTTGTACTTACTTCTAACTTTAAATATAAGACCACATTTTAGCCTGCGTCTCCCAACACCCCCGGCTTAGTTTCCTCTTTTTTCCCAAACTCCATTCTCATCCCTGCATATGACATTCTCCCAATCCTCTTCTGGATCATCCAAATGCTCTCTAGCAAACTTCAGACGGGCCTGGACATGTACTGGCTTAAGCAGGGGGACTCGTCTGGCACTGCAGGATTTGAGTCCCTGGTGGCGTAGTGTGTTACTGATGGTAGCCTTTGTTACTTTGGTCCCAGCTCTCTGCAGGTCATTCACTAGGTCCCCCCGTGTGGTTCTGGGATTTTTGCTCACCGTTCTCGTGATAATTTTGACCCCACGGGGTGAGATCTTGCGTGGAGCCCCAGGTCGAGGGAGATTATCAGTGGTCTTGTATGTCTTCAATTTTCTAATAATTGCTCCCACAGTTGATTTTTTCACACCAAGCTGCTTACCTATTGCAGATTCAGTCTTCCCAGCCTGGTGCAGGTCTACAATTTTGTTTCTGTGTCCTTTGACAGCACTTTGGTCTTGGCCATAGTGGAGTTTGGAGTCTGACTGTTTGAGGTTGTGGACGGGTGTCTTTTATACTGATAACGAGTTCAAACAGGTGCCATTAATACAGGTAACGAGTGGAGGACAGAGGAGCCTCTTGAAGAAGTTACAGGTCTGTGAGAGCCAGAAATCTTGCTTGTTTGTAGGTGACCAAATACTTATCTTCCACCATAATTTGCAAATAAATTCTTTAAAAATCAGACAATGTGATTTTCTGGATTTTTTTTTTTCTCATTTTGTCTCTCATAGTTGAGGTATACCTATGATGAAAATTGGAGACCTCATCTTTTAAGTGGGAGAATGTGCACAATTGGTGGCTGACTAAATACTTTTTTGCCCCACTGTATATATTTCAACAGGTAAACAGTACTGTAAGGCACAAGATATATTTAACAATTATGATGCATTTTAAGCCAAAACAAATGGATCTAGGATTAAAAGTATTTAAGATAATGCAGTCACAAGGTTACATGGAGAAATGCGTGGATTAACTGGAAATATATCGTATTAAGTATTGATGACTACATGTAGATACTGTATAAATATATATTCTCTGCATCAGCAGTGAACTATACATGTACTCATGTAGTATTGCCCTGGGAATTTTGACAATAAACCTTGGCACTTTTGCAGATGTCTCTATTTTGTTTTACAGTCTTCAGCAAATAATTGTGTTGGTTACTTTTCTTAAAAATCAGCCATTATTTTCAAAGTCACTGTTAAATGGTTCGTACTGTTGACTCTTTCCAACCGATGTCTTAACAGACAAAATAGAAAATCATGATGCAAACACATAAATCACTAAATTGTTTATTCCAATCAGCAGCAAATTACAGATTATTTAGAATGTGCAAAATTCAAACTGTAAAAAAAAAACAAAAAAAAACTGGAATGGGCCACACACGCCAGCCACGCTGCCTCACTGAGAAGCAACTGGATCGGCCCCTCGTACTGGTCCTGGTTCAGCAGATCTTCAGCCTGCATCTCTGTAAATAGTGAGGCAAGGTCCGGTTTGGGTGGATCGTTTTCCCCTTGCCTAGATAAAAGACAGAAATGGGTGGTGGATAATTAAAGACAGTTTAAAAAATATTTGAGAAATGAATGAATCTTTATTTAGGACAGATTAGATTAAAAGAAAGGAAGAGAATAATAGAACGGGGGGGGGGGGATCCAATAAGGTCAAATTAAACAGCAACTCCTCAGATTATACAATTCAACATAACTTATCCGAAATGGGTGATGGCTGAAGCCGCAGCTTATATTGCCCACCCATGTTCCAGCTAAGAATTCAAAAGTAAAATAAGAGTGATTACCAATCAGAACAATGCCAAGACAAAACGTGACAAAAACTAAGCAACAGCACAACACAGACTGGATATGATAATCCTTATGTGATTTTACATGTCGTTTTGTATATACAGCCGTGGACAAAATTGTTGGTACCCCTCTGTTAATGAAAGAAAAACCCACAGTGGTCACAGAAATAACTAAGTGGTAATAAAAATTCTATGAAAATTAACCAATGAAAATCAGACAATGCTTTTGAACTGTGGTTCAACAGAATTATTTTAAAAAACAAACTCATGAAACAGGCCTGGACAAAAATGATGGTACCCCTAGAAAAGATTGAAAATAATGTGACCATAGGGACATGTTCAACCAAGATGTGTCCTCTAATTAACATCACAGGTGTCGCGGACTTCTGGTTATGGCGGCCACGTAGGAAGACGTGTTTCACTCTGCTCTGCTCCTAAAAATAAAAAGTAGGCCAAAACTCTCTCAGTTGGAACAAAAACCTATCCTAGCGTTTAGGCGCGGATATGGTAAAAACCAAGGCTGTGAAATCAGGCGGAGGAAAAACTGATTCGTCGAGACAATCCAAGTTAACAGACTTCCACGCTTGTGACGAAGCAGGAAAATCTCCAGGGACAATGGCGGAGGAGGGAGCTAGCGGCGGAGCGGTGACTGCCGAGTAGGGAGCGAATGCGGTACTTGCTGCTATCAGCTCTATGAGAGCAGACTTTTCGTCTAAATTTGATGGGATTATAGCAGCGATAGAAGGAATGAGAAAAGAAATAAGCGACTGTATGGAACGAGTATCGCAGGCGGAGCTCCGAATCTCCAACGCTGAAGATGACGTCACCAGCCTACAATTAAAGGTCCAAACATTGGAATTAAAAAATAAACGTGTGGAAGATAATGTCCTGGACTTAGAATCCCGGTCGCGACGGAATAATTTAAGGCTGGTGGGCCTCCCGGAGGGTACGGAGGGATGGGATACATGTTCCTTTTTGGAAAAGTGGATTCCAGAGGCGCTGAACAACGTGGATCTGCAGTCATCAGTCGTCTCGGCCCACCGAGAGATAATAAGACACCACCGAGGACGCTGATTATGAAGTTCCTCAACTACAGAGACAAGATGACGGTCTTCCAACGCAGCGCGTGCTAAAGGAGAAATCAAATAACAGGATCAACAGGTGCGGTTCTACCCAGATTTGGCCACAGGAATTCAACAATTAAGGAAACAGTTTGACCCCGCCCGTAAAGAGCTGCACAACTTCGGGATTCGTCACGGAGTGATTCATCCGACAAGACTGTTGGTCACATATAAAGGGAGAACCCATATCTTCAAGACCCCTCAGGAGGCGCAGGAGCTTATCAAGCAGATCCAAGGAGAGACTGGCGGGAGCTAAGCATGAAGCATGAAGCATGAACAAGATATAAAGGTAGAATATTTAAGCATGTGTACAAGTAGCTGACTGATCTGAAACATATAGCATGTCTACAAGATATAGATTGTATTATATATATAAAAAAAGCTATGATGTACAAAGTTGCTATAAAATTTTGGAGTTAAGTTGGAAAAACTACAGAAGAGAGTTAATGTCATGTCATTAAAAGTAGCAGAGTCAGGGTGATTGAGAGGAGAAAAGAGTGAGTGGTTTGACTGATCCTCGCGGGTGAGGAGCAGTCACTGGCTATAGCGGGAGACAGATTTTTTTTTTTTTTGAGTTTGGGGGGATTACCACGAATGTGGGGAGGGGAAATTTGTTTTTGTGTAGTTTGTGGGATGAATGTTCAACCATCCATGTTTTTGCTTCTCTGTATGAGCATGTTTATTTTGCAAGGTAATCTCAAACTCTTTATTGATCATAGACCAAAGCGTTAATCTTAATTTAACTTCATGGAATTGCAGAGGTCTACAAAATCTAAAAAAACTTAAACAAGTTATGAATAAAATAAAAGACATAGGTTCAAAAATTGTGTTTTTACAAGAAACTCATCTAATAGAGGAGGATGTAAAAAGAATAAGGAGAAGATGGCAGGGAAGTGTTGTCACGCCGCGCCATTCATCAGCGGCGCCACCTGCTCACGCACCTGACAATCATCAGCGGCGAGGGATAAAGGCCGTCTCGCCCGGAGGCTCGGCCTGAAGCCGTCAGACTTCGTCCCTCACCGTTGTGAGCATACTTCTCTTCAGCATCACCATTTTGGTAAGAAGATCGCTTACCTCTCTTCTTCAGTCTTCTCCCCTGTGCACAGGTGGATTCCCCAGCGGCGGACATCTCCACTCCATCGCCCAATCCTCGCTGCTGTACGGAGCTCTCCAGGTGGCTGTCTTCCGGGCTTCGCCCCCTTGTTGTGCCAGCTGTCCTGACCAACCAAGTAAGTCCTTCTCTCGCCATAAATCCCTCCTGTGTTGGTGTATGCCCGTCACCCTCTCCCTGTGCTCTCTCCATAGGGTTGCTCGGCTGTACGGTCACCTGCCTCTGTGCCTGGAGCAGACACCATCACCAACACATTTACATCCCGCAGACACGCACTCATTCACTCCTGCTGTTAATAAACTCTTTGAACTACTCTAAGCCTGTGTGTGTGCGTCTCCTGAGCCGTGCGTTATGTCAGTACGGCTTCAGCAGAGCAGCTCGGCGGACGGCGGGCTCGCACACCGGTTTACCACTCTCGAGGCTAGAGTGGATCAGATTGCTTATCAACAGCAGGTTATCCTAAATCAATTATTAAACTTAACTAACCGGTTGGGCCGCTTAGATCCTCAACAGCCGTTCCCCCCGGCTCGTCAGGGTGGCGCGGCTTCTGCCGTTCCAGCGGCCGTCCAGCTGGCTCCAGTGGCACCGGTTCGGCTCACACCGATTCCGACCCCCGCCCGCTTTAGCGGTAAGCTCGGCGGAGCGCGGGGGTTCATTATGCAGTGTGAGTCCGTGTTCCACCGTGTGCCCGGAGATTTTCCCTCGGATCACAGTCGGATTGGTTACATAGGGAATCTTCTGGAGGGGCGTGCGTTAACTTGGACCTACGCCGTAATGGCGAGGCCCAGTTATGCCACCCTCACCCATGACCAGTTCGTGAGGCGCTTTCTGGAGGTCTTTGACCATTCTCAAACCGAGACGGTCCAGGTCGATCGGCTTCTCGCTCTCCAGCAGGGAGGCCGGTCGGCAGCGGACTACTCGGTCGACTTCCGGGTAGCGGCGGAGGAATTGGGCTGGGAGGAACGCTCCCTCTGTGGCCTGTTCCTCCGCAGCCTCAATAATGATCTGAGGGATGAACTGGCTGGACGGGATATCCCTGGGACGCTAGCGGAGCTGACATCCTTAGCGATAAATTTGGATAACAGGCTGCGCGAGCGCTCCTCGGGGCGGAAGTCTTCTTCTTCTCGCCCTCGTGGAGTCTCGCCGCACCTGTTCCAAGCTCGCCCCCTGGCGGCGCCGCCAGCATCGTGCCCCGAGGAGTCGGAGCCGATGGTGACGAGCTGGACCAAGCTTTCCCCTGCGGAGAAACAACGCCGCCGTGAGTTGGGCCTCTGCATGTATTGCAGAGGTGACCAACACACTGTGGAGCGTTGCCCGCGGAAAGCCAGTCGGCGGGGTCCGCGAATCGCTGTAGGGAGCCTCGCGGATCCCAACCGGTTAGACACTCTCTCCCAATTAAAGCTGCCCATCCGTTTCTGCCACAATCCCACTGGGCACCTCACCCACGCACTGGTGGATTCGGGCGCAGAGGGCAGCTTCATTTCACAAGGCCTGGCAACCCGATTGGGCATCTGCTGTCAGGCACTAAAACACCCCATCTCCCTGGTCCATCTCTCCCGTGCCTCCCTTGGGAGAGTTTCTCACCAGACCATGCCTGTCCCAGTCATCATCTCAGGGAACCACCGGGAGGAGATGATATTTTACGTCCTGCCCAACTCTGTGTCGCCCGTCATCCTGGGGTACCCCTGGCTACGCCTCCACAACCCTGTCCTGGACTGGAGGTCAGCTGGGGTGTCGGCATGGAGTACCTTCTGCATGGGCACCTGCCTTCAGTCCGCTGCCTGCTCCCCGTCCGCGGCTCCTCCTGTGGCGGATACAGCACCTCCGGACCTGTCGCTGGTGCCTCCGGAATTTCACGACCTGGGTATGGTATTCAGTAAATCGAAAGCTATGTCTCTTCCCCCGCATCGACCATATGACTGTGCCATCAATCTCCGCCAGGGGGCTCCCTTGCCATCTGGTCGGCTCTACAGCCTGTCGGCGCCGGAGAGGGAGACAATGAATACGTACCTAAAGGAATCACTGAGCGCTGGGATTATTCGCCCATCATCGTCACCCGTGGGGGCAGGGTTTTTCTTTGTCGGGAAAAAGGACGGTTCCCTCCGTCCCTGCATAGACTACCGAGCGCTTAATGACATCACTGAGAGGGACCGTTACACCCTGCCCCTCATGGACACTGCTTTCCACTCCCTCCAGGGGGCGACCTGGTTTACCAAGCTGGATCTACGCAGTGCTTACCACCTCGTCCGGATCCGGGAGGGAGATGAATGGAAAACAGCCTTCCGTACCCCGAACGGCCACTTTGAGTATCTCGTCATGCCGTTCGGGTTGACCAACGCTCCTGCCGTCTTTCAGCGCCTCATCAATGACGTCCTCCGGGATTTCATCGGCCTTTTCGTGTTCGTCTACCTGGACGACATTCTGATCTTCTCCAGGTCCAGAGACGAGCACCAGGTCCATGTGAGGCGGGTCCTCCAAAGACTGCTGGAGAATCGTCTGTACGTGAAGGCTGAGAAATGCGAGTTCTACGCTAGGACCACATCCTTCCTGGGATTCATCATCGCCCAAGACCAGGTGCTCCCAGACCCGGAGAAGGTGAAGGCGGTGGTGGAGTGGCCTACTCCCGCATCCCGGAAGCAGGTGCAACAGTTTGTTGGCTTCGCCAATTTTTACCGCCACTTTGTCCCGAATTTCAGCTGGATCGTCGGACCGCTGACCCGCCTCACGTCCCCGAAGGTCCCGTTCCGGTGGACTGAAGAGGTCGCTGCTGCCTTTAAGGCGCTGAAGGCGGAGTTCTCCTCCTCCCGGGTCCTTCGCCAGGTCGACCCCGCGCTGCAGTGCATTGTGGAGGTGGACGCATCGGGCACGGGAGTGGGAGCAGTGTTATCCCAACGATCACCGGACGATGGCGCCAAGCGACCGTGCGCCTTCTTCTCCCGGCGCCTGTCCCTGGCGGAGAGGAACTACGATGTGGGGGACAGGGAGCTCCTGGCCATTAAACTCGCCTTACAGGAGTGGCGCCACTGGCTAGAGGGGGTGGACCTGACGGACCACAAGAACTTAGAATACTTACGATCTGCCAAGCGCCTGAATGCCCGCCAGGCGCGCTGGTCTTTGTTCTTCGCCAGGTTCCGTTTCTCAATCACCTTCAGGCCGGGCTCCAAAAACGGCCTGCCTGACGCCCTCTCTAGGCAGTTCACCCCCGTGGAGGCTGAGGAGACGCCCCACACTATCCTGCCCAGGTCGTGCGTCGTGGGAGCCATCTCTTGGGACATTGAAGACAAGATCCGGAAGGCGCAGGAGGTGGAACCTGATCCTGGCGGCGGACCGGAGGGAAGACTGTTCGTCCCATCTACGGTCCGAGGAGAGGTCATCCACTGGCTCCACACCTCCCGGCTCACCTGTCATCCCGGCACCTCTCGGATGATCAGCCTCCTCCAACGGTCCTTTTGGTGGCCAGGCCTGCGGAGGGATGCAGCCCGCTACGCCCGGGCTTACCCAATCTGTGCCACCAGCAAGTCGGGAAATGCCCCCCCCAGCGGTTCTGCTCCAGCCTCTGCCCGTCCCCGGCAGGCCCTGGTCGCACATCGCACTGGATTTCGTCACCGGACTCCCCGTTTCCAACTCCTTTGACACCGTCCTGACCATCGTGGACCGTTTCTCCAAGGCGGCGCACTTCATCCCCCTGCGAGGTCTCCCTACTGCCCTGGAGACGGCGGGCCTCCTCGTCCAACACGTGGTCAGGCTGCACGGGATTCCGGTGGACGTGGTTTCGGACCGGGGCCCCCAATTTTCATCCGAGGTTTGGAGATCTTTTTGTAACGCCATCGGAGCCAAGGTGAGCCTCTCCTCCGGCCATCACCCCCAGTCTAACGGGCAGTGTGAAAGGACCAATCAGGAGCTGGAGGCTGCGCTCCGCTGTGTTACCAGATCCAAGCCGACGTCCTGGAGCAACCATCTCGCCTGGGTGGAGTATGCCCACAACACCGCCCGCTCTTCTGCATCGGGGATGTCCCCCTTCAAGGCGTCCCTGGGTTACGACCCCCCGCTGTTTCCAGCGCAGGAGGGCGAGGTAGCTGTCCCCTCTGTTAGGGCGCACCTTAGGCAGTTCCGCTCCACCTGGGCTGCCGCGCGTCATGCGCTTTTACGCACAGCGGAGCACAACAGGACCGTGGCGGACCGGCACAGGCGACCTGCCCCGGCGTACAGAGTTGGGCAACTCGTGTATGTGTCTACCCAGGACGTCACATTAAAAGGCGAGAGGAGGAAGCTGGCACAGCGATTCATGGGTCCCTTTCCCATCAACCCGGTGGCTGTGCGCGTGGCTATTCCCCCCTCCCTCCGCATCCATCCCACTTTCCATGTGTCGAAGGTGAAACTGGCAGTCACTGACCCCCTTTGCCCTCCTCCTGCAGCGCAACCCGCGCCCCGGATGATTGGTGGCCATCCGGCCTGGTCCGTCTCCTCCATCCTGGACTCCCGGCGCCGAGGTCGTGGGTTGCAATACTTGGTGGACTGGGAGGGCTATGGGCCCGAGCATTGACAATGGGTGCCCCCGTCGTTTGTGTTGGACCCATCGCTCATCGCGGACTTCCACCGAGCGCACCCGGATAAGCCATCGCCAGGAGGCGCTGCTAGAGGGGGGAGTACTGTCACGCCGCGCCATTCATCAGCGGCGCCACCTGCTCACGCACCTGACAATCATCAGCGGCGAGGGATAAAGGCCGTCTCGCCCGGAGGCTCGGCCTGAAGCCGTCAGACTTCGTCCCTCACCGTTGTGAGCATACTTCTCTTCAGCATCACCATTTTGGTAAGAAGATCGCTTACCTCTCTTCTTCAGTCTTCTCCCCTGTGCACAGGTGGATTCCCCAGCGGCGGACATCTCCACTCCATCGCCCAATCCTCGCTGCTGTACGGAGCTCTCCAGGTGGCTGTCTTCCGGGCTTCGCCCTCTTGTTGTGCCAGCTGTCCTGACCAACCAAGTAAGTCCTTCTCTCGCCATAAATCCCTCCTGTGTTGGTGTATGCCCGTCACCCTCTCCCTGTGCTCTCTCCATAGGGTTGCTCGGCTGTACGGTCACCTGCCTCTGTGCCTGGAGCAGACACCATCACCAACACATTTACATCCCGCAGACACGCACTCATTCACTCCTGCTGTTAATAAACTCTTTGAACTACTCTAAGCCTGTGTGTGTGCGTCTCCTGAGCCGTGCGTTATGTCAAGTGTGTTCACCTCATCATTTTCATCCCGAGCCAGGGGAGTTATGACTCTCATACATAAAACAGTCCCATTTCAAGTGAAAAATGTAATTGGAGATAAATTGGGAAGATATCTAATCATCAAAGGATCTTTGTTATTAGAAAATATAAATCTGGTGAACTTATACGGTCCCAATATAGATGATCAAAGCTTCTTCGTTAATTTATTTCTTGCTTTAGCATCACTCACAGGGCAACATATAATAGCAGGGGATTTTAATTGTACATTGAATCCCAGTATCGGGATGGCAACAGGAAATTCTGATTTCAGCTGAAATCTAATTTGGTCGATTGACTTACGGGGGGGCCGGGGGGGCGCAGCCCCCCTGAAGCTGGGAGGTTTTCAGTAAAATACAAGTAATTTAGACTGAAAAAAATGATTAAAAAAATGAAATACTAGACTTAGATAAATCATTAAATTTAATGAAAAGTTAACTTACTTTTTCTTCAATGTTGTCTCACTGTCTTTAGTCCAACATATTTAACAGTTCTATTAGAGTTTTTTACACTATTTACACTGGTCACCAAGTCACTTCTAATGTGAAACTTTCTTCCTTTTGGCAGCAAGCTGTGTCAGTCTCTGAACTTTGAACTTCATCTTCTTTTCTGGTTTCTTCAGAAACTGTCCAAGTGTTTCTGTTACCTCATTGAACTTTGAGCCAATTTTCACCTTTACTGTCACTTTGCTCCCCGAAGCTCCTGGGTTTTTATGATTTTTAAGTACCAGAACTGTGCTTACATGACATAAAACAAACAGCTGAATGCCACTTATTACTGTATAATATTGACTTATGTTCCAAGAAGATAGCATTCCTAAACTAGAAAAGCACTCAGAGCGCATCCCTCCGCCAAGGCTCCTTCCGTTTGTCATGGATCAACTCCAAAATGTAATGGTTTTGTGTGTAGGCCTATAGCCACTTGTGGTGAAAATTGCATCAAAGTCTGTCCATCAGTTTTGGAGTATTGTTGCTAACACAATGTGAGAAGATAAGCGCCTTGGCTGAGGTATGCATTCTCAGATCATCACCAAAATATAATGGGTTCCTCTCTAGCCCAAGAACCACCTCTGGTGAAAATTTTATCCAAATCCATCCAGTAGTTTTTGTGTAATCCTGCTGCACAAATACAAAAAAGCCCTTGATGGAGGTATGCACTCTCAGATCATCACCAAAATCTAATCATCTGTTCCCCGTGCTATTGCACACCTTTCCTGAAAATTTCATGAAAATCCGTCCATCACTTTTCCTTGCTAACAAACAGACAGACAAGCCAACGCCGATGAAAACATAACCTCCTTGGCGGAGGTAAATATTCCAACAAGCATTATCCATCACATGCTTTAACACTTGATCAAATCAAAATCAGTTAATTTTATCTATTCCATAATAGAAATAAAATTCCAACATACCATTACTTTTTATAATTTCAGCATTCATTTCAGATCACCAGTTTCAATCTCCATTGAGTCTTGAGCAGTTCATTTTCCTCCCCCGCGCAGCCCAGCTCATACAGCCTTGTACGCTGCACTCAAACGGAAACCGGCGGACAGAGTCGACTGGACTCCTGAACGGGAGCAGGCGTTCTGAGGTTAAAACAGCGCTCATTACCGACGCCTCGGACATGGGCATAGCGGCCGTCGTGGAGCAATGCATTGCCGGTTCTTGGCAGCCGCTCACCTTTTTTTTAAGCAGGTCTTTGCACGACAGTGAGCGTAAATACAGCGTGTTTGACAAAGAGTTAATGGCTCTCTACCTGGTGTACGCCACTTCCGGTTCTGGCTGAAAGGGCACACTTTCACTGCGTCGTGGACCATAAGCCGCTAACGTACTTAACGTACATATAATATACAAATAAAGCGGAATTCGGTGAATTACCGGAAAAATCACATCCCTGAGAACAAGCCGAAATGAATTTTTGACAAAGCATACGAGCCATTTGATTGGTCCAATCGTTTGCAACTATCCAATCGCAGGGCTGTTTACAATACAGCAGTAGCTTGCTTGAGTACATCCGGGTTATTGCGAGACTTCGGGGAAGCGCCGAGCGCGTATGTTTTTTTTTTTCCAAACTTTATTGAGAACAAGGTAAAGGTACAAAATTATGACATAGATGATGATAAAATCGGCGGAAATCCGCGGATTGGCGGAAAATTGCCATCCCTGCAGTATAGATAGATCAACAGGACTGGACTGTACGCACAATGGATGCAGGATGACCATTAATCATTTTATGAAAGAATTGAGATTGCTAGATATATGGAGAGAAATGAAACCACAAGTCAAAGCCTATTCTTGTTATTCTAATACCTACAAGACATTCTCACGTATTGACTATTTTTTGATCTCCACAGAATTAAGGTCCAAGATTCAAAACTGTTTCTATGATAATATCGTGATATCTGATCACGCACCCTGCTGTCTAATATATGTAGATAAGAAATTGACAAAGATTCCAGGTAGGTGGCAATTTCAGCATAAATAGCTTCAGGATGAGGAATTTGTTAAGTACATAGAAAAACAGATGAGTTCTTTGATATCAGTACTACACAAACATCAGCATGTATAAAGTGGGAAGCTTTCAAAGCTTTTATTAGGGGGCATATTATTAGTTATACAGGTTCAAAATCTAAGAAGACTCGAGAGGAGAGAGTCCAATTGGAACGTAAAATAAAAATTCTTCAAGAAAAAGTGTATGCAGGAAGTAATCCAAAATTAGAGAACGAATTACTGATTCTGAGAGCTGAATATGACAAAAAATCAGCGAATAGAGCTGCCTCGAGTCTTCTAAGATTGAAGCAAACCTTTTATGAGCAAGGTGAAAAATCAGGAAAATTATTGGCATGGCAGATTAAACAATTAGAATTTAAAACACCAATTACCAGTATTATAAGTAACGGACAGGCAGTTGTAGATCCTTTAGCAATTAATAGTGCCTTTAGAGATTATTATGAAAAACTATATGATACAAAAAATGAAACTGACTTAACAAAACTAAATGGGTTTTTGGACGGATTATCTATACCGTGTATTCCAAATGAAAATAGGGAGATACTGGAGTCAAAAATTAGTCAAGAAGAAGTTGGGCTAGCCATTGATAATATGAAATCAGGAAAAAGTGCGGGACCAGATGGTCTTCCAGTTGACCTCTATAAAAAAAAATTTAAAATTAAATTAATAAAACCATTTTTGGAAATGGTTTTAGAAGCATTTCAAAATAGTAATTTACCACCATACATGAATAATGCCTTAATTATACTGTTGCCAAAACCAGGTAAACCCTCTAATAAATGTGAAAACATGAGACCAATAAGCCTATTAAATGCTGACCTTAAGATAATCTGTAAAATTTTAGCAAGACTGTGAAAATGACGAGGCAGAGTTTATCTCACGAGTCAGGTTTATTCACATCTTCCAACATCAGCAAAGCAGAAAGAGAGATCAAACACAGACATTCGTCCTTTATATATCCAGGACCTTCAAAGCTCACAGTCACATTGCATTTAATGACAAGTAACAATGCATCTTTCCTTAAATCCTATCACATCCTCCTCATAGCCTCTGGCAGACCAGGAAATCCCCCAAGGCCGTCTCTTGCATACCAGAGACTAAATTTTCACATCCTCCTGTTATCTCACAGGAGGCCCAGTCCTTTGTTCCACTCTGAGATGTGAAGCTTAAAGTCATACATATGTGGCCCACAAGACAACTACAAGAAATATTACCAAATATTATTAACCGAGATCAGAATGGCTTTATAATGGGAAGACAAGGCTTCCATAATGTAAGAAGACTATTTAATATTATTTATTCTAATAAAGAAGCACCGGATACAGCTCTTCTATCATTGGACGCTAAAAAGGCCTTTGATAGGGTCGAATGGCCCTTTCTTTTTGAAGTCCTACAAAGGTTTGGACTTGGAAATAATTTCATAAAATGGGTTCAGATAATATACAATAATGCTACAGCAGAAATCCTAACAAATAGCAATATCTCAAAATCAATAAAAATCAATAGAGGAGACTTCCGGTTATGGCTGCCACGTAGGACGGGCGTGTCTCGCTCTGCTCTGCTCCTGGAAAAAAAAAAATCGGCAAATAACTCTCTCATTTGGGACAGAACGTATCCCAGCATTTGGGCGAGGATATGTCGGCGAAGCCTAATGCTGGAAAACCAGGAAAAGGAAAAAGCGAGCCGCCGAAACAGTCCAAATTAACGGACTTTCAGGTCTGTGACGCAGCAAACAAGGCTCCATATATGGCGGAGGAGGCTGGCGGCGGTGCGATTTCTGCGGGGAATGGCGCAGATGCGCTGATGGCTGCCATGAGTTCAATGAGAGCGGACTTTTCCTCTAGATTTGATGGGATTATGACAGCGTTGGAAGGAATAAGAAAGGAATTGGGTGACTGTGTAGAACGAACGGCGCAGATGGAGCTCCGTCTCGCTAGTGCTGAAGATGACGTCACCCGTCTTCGATTAAAGGTGCGCACTTTGGAAAAAAAAAATAAATCTCTGGAAGATAATATTTTGGATTTGGAATCTCGGTCGAGACAGAATAATTTGAGGCTGGTGGGTCTTCCAGAGGAATCAGAAGGTCGGGACGTATGTTCCTTTCTGGAAAAGTGGATTCCGGAGGTGCTGGGCAGCGAGGAGTTGCAATCAGCAGTGGTTCTGGAAAAAGCACATCGTATTGGCCCACGGAGAGATAAGGGACCGCCGAGGACCTTAATTATGAAGTTTCTTAGCAACAGAGACAGGATGAAGATCTTCAACGCTGCACGTGCTAAAGGAGAGATTAAACACCAGGACCAGCAGGTGCGGTTCTACCCAGATTTGGCCACAGGAATCCAGCAATTGAGGAAGCAGTTTGATCCCGTACGTAAGGAGCTGCGCAACCTTGGGATTCGTCATGGTGTAATCTATCCTGCGAGACTGCTGACCACGTATGAGGGCAGAACCCACATCTTCAAGACCCCAGAGGAGGCGCAGGAGTTCATCAAGAAGATCAAAGAAGAAGAAGAGACTGGTGGGAGCTAAGCATGAACAAAATATAAGGTAGAATAATTAAGCATTTGCACAGGCATCTGACTGACTTGAAGTAAATAGTAAGTTTACAAAATATAGATTGTATTATATATTAAAAAAACAAAACAAAAACAAAACAAACAAACAAAAAAAAACTATGATGTACAAAGTTGTTAAAAATTTAAAAAAAAAACTATGATGTACAAAGTTGTTAAAAATTTTGGAGTTAAGTTGGAAAACTACAGAGGAGAGTTAATGTTACGTCATTAAAAGCAGTAGAGTTAGGGTGATTGGGAGGATGAAGAAGGAGTGGCTTAGGCTGTTCCCCGTGGGTGTGGAGCAGTCGATGGCTATATCGGGAGACAGAATTTTTCTTTTGATTTTGGGGGGTTTGCCACAAGTGTGGGATGGGGAAATTTGTTTGTGTGTAGTTTGTAGGATGAATGTTCAACCACTCATGTTTTTGCTTCTCTGTATGAGCATGTTTACACTGCAAGGTAATCCCAAACTCTCTATTGATCATGGACCAAAGTGTTAACCTTAATTTAACTTCATGGAATTGCAGAGGTCTACAAAATTTAAAAAAACTTAAACAAGTTATGAATAAAATAAAGGACATGGGTTCAAGAATTGTGTTTTTACAAGAAACTCATCTGATAGAGGAGGATGTTAAAAGAATTAGGAGTAGATGGCAGGGAAGTGTATTCACCTCTTCATTTTCATCCCGAGCCAGGGGAGTTATGACTCTCATACATAAATCAGTTCCTTTTCAAGTGAAAAATGTAATTGGAGACAAATTTGGAAGATATGTAATCATTCAAGGTTCTTTGCTATTAGAAAATATAAATCTTGTGAACTTATATGGTCCCAATATAGATGATCAGAAGTTCTTTGCTAATTTATTTCTCATCTTATCATCACTTACAGGGCAACATATAATAGCAGGGGATTTTAATTGTACATTGAATCCAGGTGTGGATAGATCAACAGGACTGGATTGTACGCACATTGGATGTAGGATGACTATTAATCATTTTATGAAAGAATTGAGATTGTTAGATATATGGAGAGAAATGAAACCACAAGTTAAAGCCTATTCTTGTTATTCCAGTACCTACAAGACATTCTCACGTATTGATTATTTTTTGATTTCCACAGAATTAAGGTCCAAGATTCAAAACTGCTTTTATGATAACATCGTGATCTCTGATCATGCACCCTGTTGTCTAATATATGTAGATAAAAAATTGACAAAGGAATCAGGTAGATGGCAATTTCAGCATAAATGGCTTCAGGATGAGGAATTTGTCAAGTATATAGAAAAACAGATAGACGAGTTCTTTGACATCAATACTACACAAACATCAGCATGTGTAAAGTGGGAGGCTTTCAAAGCTTTTATTAGGGGACATATTATTAGTTATACAGGATCAAAATCTAAGAAGACTCGAGAGGAGAGAGCTAAATTGGAACATAAAATAAAAAATCTTCAGGAAAAAGTGTATGCAGGAAGTGACCCAAGGTTGGAGAATGAATTACTGATTTTGAGAGCTGAATACGACAAAAAATCAGCGAATAGAGCTGCCTCGAGTCTTCTAAGATTGAAACAATCTTTTTATGAACAAGGTGAAAAATCAGGAAAATTATTAGCATGGCAGATTAAACAATTGGAAATTAAAACACCAATTACCAGTATTATAAGTAATGGACAGGTAGTTATAGATCCTTTAGAAATTAATAGAGCCTTTAGAGATTACTATGAAAAATTATATGATACCAAAAATGAACCTGATTTAACAAAACTAAATGGGTTTTTGAACGAACTATCTATACCGTGTATCCCAAATGAAAACAGGGAGATATTGGAGTCTAAAATTAGTCAAGAAGAAGTTGGGCTAGCCATTGATAATATGAAATCAGGAAAAAGTGCAGGACCAGATGGTCTTCCAGTTGACCTTTATAAAAAATTTAAGAATAAATTAATAAAACCTTTTTTGGAAATGGTTTTAGAAGCATTTCAAAATAATAATTTACCATCATACATAAATAATGCCTTAATTATACTGCTGCCAAAACCAGGTAAGCCCTCTAATAAATGTGAAAATATGAGACCAATAAGCCTATTAAACGCCGACCTTAAGATAATCTGTAAAATTTTAGCAAGACGAATACAAGAAATTTTACCAAATATTATTAATCGAGATCAGAATGGCTTTATAAAGGGTAGACAAGGCTTCCATAATGTAAGAAGACTATTTAATATTATTTATTTTAATAAAGAAGCACCGGATACAGCTCTCCTATCATTGGATGCCGAAAAGGCCTTTGATAGAGTTGAATGGCCCTTTCTTTTTGAAGTCCTACAAAGGTTTGGACTTGGAAATAATTTCATAAAATGGGTTCAAATAATATACAATAATGCTACAGCAGAAATCCTAACAAATAACAATATTTCAAAACCAATAAAAATCAATAGAGGATGTCGACAAGGCTGTCCACTTTCACCTTTACTGTTTACTATGGCAATTGAACCTTTAGCGATAGCGATACGTTTACATTCACAAATATATGGAATTAAAGTTGGACCAACAGAACATAAAATCTCCCTGTACGCCGATGACATAATTTTGTTTATGTCGAATCTAAAAAAATCAATTCCAACCTTGTTGAATTTAATAAAGAATTTTGGGGAAATATCAGGATATAAAATAAATAAAACTAAATCTTCAATATTAATGCTAAATGAGACCCAGAGAAATTACCCAGCCCCTGAGGTAAATCAATTCAATGTTGTAAATCAGTTTAAATATTTAGGAATCCAAATTATGCCTAAGCTAGAATCAGTCGCCAGTGTCAACTATGAAGCCTTAATGTCAGATATCAATGAGTTAACTCAGAGATGGATGTCACTACCAATGTCGATGATCGGGAGAATCAATATACTTAAAAGTAATATTTTACCTAAAATACTTTATTTATTTCAATACATTCCCTTATCACCACCCTTAGATCTATTCTCAAGAATAAAAAAAAAGTTAGTGGAATTTATATGGAACAACAGGAGGGCTAGATTACGTTTGTCTTTATTATATTTACCATTTGATCGTGGAGGTCTGAAATGTCCAAATTTTATGTTGTATTATTGGTCGGCACAACTGAGGTCTATGACATATTATTTTTCATCAAATGATCTCCCTCACTGGACTGAAATGGAATCATACAATTTACCTTTACCTCTTCCCATATTCATATACTCAGATTCGGCAAAAAAATTACAAAAACAAGTTAAAAATCCATTTGTAAAGCATATGATCAAAATATGGTGTGAAGCTAAAAACTATTTAAAAGAACCACAGTTATTGTCACAATTTAGTCCAATATGGGGTAATCAATATTTTAAACCAGGGAGAGCGGACGCTGTATTTAAAGTATGGAATTTAAAAGGGATACAAAAGATTCAGGATTTATATTTGCCATGTGCAGACAACATAATGTCTTTTGAAGAGCTGAGGATCAAATTTAATCTCAATAGAACACATTTTTTTAAATATCTTCAACTTAGAAACTTTATTCGATCAAATCAAAATAAAGCTCTCACTCGACCTATTTATTCATCCTTGGAAAAAATGATGATGAAAGATAGTAAAAGAAAGGGTATTATTTCATTGTTTTATAACTCACTGACACTATCTTCAAGTGAAAATTCACTGAAAAGATTAAACTACTGGAAAGAAGATCTGCAAATTGAAATTTCAGAGGAACAATGGGAATTGGCTTGTACAGAAGCTCAAACCAAATCAATAAATGCACGCCTTAAATTGATACATTTCAAATGGTTAATGCGGATGTATGTTACACCGGAAGAGTTAAATAGATATTACAAAAATATACCAGATACATGCACAAAATGCATGGAAAGTAAAGGAACCCTATTTCATTGTTTATGGGAATGTAGATTAATAAGAATGTTTTGGGAAGAGGTGAGGGTAACAATTGAAAAAATAATCTCAAAACAAATCATATTGAATCCTAAACTGTTTTTGTTGGGTCTGTACCCAGAAAAGCATAATTTTAATAAAAGTGAAAGAACATTCATAGACCTCAGTTTGCTTAATGCCAAAAAATGTATTGCACTATTATGGAAAAAGACTCATAGACCAGATGTGACTCAGTGGTTAAGACAGATGTTAACAAACCTTCCATTAGAAAGAATAACATATATACTAAAATCAAAGGAAATTGTGTTTGAGAATATATGGAGACCTTTTATTGATTATGTAAAAAATTTAAACATAACTCTTGAAGAAGAAGGTGAATGATGTGTGTGGACCTTGTAAATTCCAAACTGGTGAACATAATATGTATACTTATGTATTGGATTGTCTAGACTAAACAGAGGAGCATTGTTGAAGACTTGACTTTGTTGGTGGTTGTTGGTGTTTTTAGTGCATTTTTTTTTTTTTTTGTAGTACTTTAGTGTTAGTGTTTGATTGTTTGTATCATGTTTGTTAAAAAAAAAAAAAAGGTTCAATAAAGATATTGTGGAAAAAAAAAAAAATCAATAGAGGATGTTGACAAGGCTGTCCACTTTCACCTTTACTGTTTACTATGGCAATTGAACCTTTAACGATGGCAGTACGTTTACATCAGAATCAGATTTATTGCCATTGTTCATGTAGTACACAAACTAGGAATTTGTCTCAGTGCAATGCTGCAACATTAAACATGGAGTAGCACTAAAGATAAAAATAAAAAACTATGCATGCAGTAAAATGTAGAATATGAATGAGTAATACTAATCTATGCAATTTAAAATATATTAACAAGCAGCAGATATTGTGGAGTTCCACATAGTGCAGTCGGTAGTGCAAAAGAAAACAGTGATAATTATCATGAGTCCGGTTGAGCTGCTGTACGTAGTGCACGAGAGTCAAATAAGTCACATAGTGTTCAGCAGTCTGATGGCAGAGGGGAAGAAGCTGTTCATGTAGCGGGAGGTTTTAGTCTGAATGGACCGAAGTCTTTTACCTGAGGGGAGGGGGGCAAACAGTGCGTGTCCAGGGTGTGAAGGGTCAGCTATGATCCGACCTGCACGCCTCCGGGTCCTGGAGATGTACAGGTCCTGGAGGGATGGAAGCTCGCAGCCGATCACCTTCTCAGCAGCGCGCACAACACGCTGCAGTCTTAGTCTGTCCCTGGCTGTGGCTCCTGCGTACCACACGGTGATGGAGGTGGTGAGGATGGACTCGATGATGGCCGTGTAGAACTGCACCAACATCTTGGTGGGTAGCTTGAGCTTCCTCAGCTGCCGCAGGAAGAACATCCTCTGCTGGGCCTTTGGAATTAAAGTAGGACCAACAGAACATAAAATCTCCCTGTATGCTGATGACATAATTTTGTTTATGTTGAATCTTAAAAAATCAATTCCGACCTTGTTAAATTTAATAAAGAACTTTGGGGAAATATCAGGATATAAAATAAATAAAACTAAATCTTCAATGTTAATGCTAAATGAGACCCAGAGAAATCACCCAGCTCCTGAGGTAAATCAATTCAATGTTGTAAATCAGTTTAAATATTTAGGAATTCAAATTGTGCCGAAGTTAGCATCAGTCGCCAGTGCCAACTATGAAGCCTTAATGACAGATATTGAGATGCTTCAGAGATGGATGTCACTTCCAATGTCGATGATCGGGAGAATTAATATACTTAAAAGTAATATCTTACCCAAATTACTTTATTTATTTCAATACATTCCTTTACCACCACCTTCAGATCTATTCTCAAGAATTAAAAAAAAGTTAGTGGAATTTATATGGAACAATAGGAAGGCTAGATTACGTCTGTCCTTACTATATTTACCATTTGATCGTGGAGGTCTGAAATGTCCAAACTTTATGTTGTATTACTGGTCAGCACAACTGAGGTCTATGACATATTATTTTTCATCAAATGATCTCCCTCACTGGACTGAAATGGAATCATACAATTTAACTTTACCTCTTACCTTGTTCATATACTCAGACTCGGCTAAAAAATTACAGAAACAATTTAAAAATCCTATTGTAAAGCATATGATCAAAATATGGTGTGAAATCAAAAAATATTTAAAAGAACCACACTTATTGTCACAATTTAGCCCAATATGGGATAATCAATATTTTACACCAGGGAGAGCGGATGCTGTATTTAAAGTATGGAATTTAAAAGGGATTCAAAAGATTCAAGACTTATATTTGTCACGTTCAGATAACATAATGTCTTTTGAAGAACTGAGGATCAAATTTAATCTTAATAGAATACATTTTTTTAAATATCTTCAGCTTAGGAATTTTATTCGATCAAATCAAAATAATGCTCTCACCCGACCTACTTATTCATCCTTGGAAAAAATTTTGACGAAAGATAGTAGGAGAAAGGGTATTATTTCAGAGTTTTATAACTCATTGACACTATCCTCAAGTGAAAACTCACAGAAAAGAATGAATTATTGGAAAGAAGACCTGCAAATGGAAATTTCAGAGGAACAATGGGAATTGGCTTGTACAGAAGCTCAAACCAAATCAATAAATGTATGTCTTAAATTGATACATTTTAAATGGTTAATGCGGATGTATGTTACACCGGTGGAGTTAAATAGATATAACAAAAACATACCAGATACGTGCACAAAATGTATGGAAAGTAAAGGAACCCTGTTTCATTGTTTATGGGAATGTAGTAAAATCAGAATGTTTTGGGAAGAGGTGAGGGTAACAATTGAAAAAATAATTTCCAAACAATTCATATTGAACTCTAAACTGTTTTTGTTGGGTCTGTATCCAGAAAAGCATAATTTTAATAAGAGTGAAAGAGCATTCATAGACCTCAGTTTGCTTAATGCCAAAAAATGTATTGCACTATTATGGAAAAAGACTCATAGACCAGATGCGACTCAGTGGTTAAGACAGACGTTAACAAACCTTCCACTAGAAAGAATAACATACATTCTGAAATCAAAGGAAAATGTGTTTGAGAATATATGGAGACCTTTCATTGATTATGTAAAGAAAGTAAACATAACTTCTGAAGAAGAAGGTGAATGATGTGTGTGGACCTTGTAAATTCCAAATTGGTGAATGTATAATATGTATACTTATGTAATGGATTACCTAGGCTAAACAGAGGAGCATTGTTGATGACTTGCTTTTGTTAATGGTTGTTGGTGTTTTTAGTACATTTTTTTTAAAATTACTTTAGTGTTAGTGTTTGATTGTGTCATGTTTGTTAAAAAAGGTTCAATAAAAAAATATTGTGGGGGGAAAAAAAAAAACCATCACAGGTGTCTACAAACTTGTAATCAGTCAATCGGCCTATTTAAAGGGTGACAAGTAGTCACTGTGCTGTGACCATTGTGGGTTTTTCTTTCATTAACAGAGGGGTACCAACAATTTTGTCCACGTGTGTATGTTTGGAGCATTTCTTCCTTTAGATTTTGTTTAAATTGTCCAAGCGTTGTACATGATTTTAATTCAGGTCCAAAAGCGTTCCACAGTCTGACTCCTTGCACTGAGACAGTGTTGCTTGGTGGTAGTTCTCACTGAAGGTTTTTGAAATATACATGTTCCTCTGAAATGATGTTATTTGGAACAACTTTTGGATATTTGCGGGCAATGATGGATTCTTAGCTTTAAACATTATTACTGCAGTTTTAAAGGCAACTAGATCTTTCAACCTGAGAGCTTTTAATTTAAGAAAAAGTGGGTTTGTTGGTTCCCTGTAAGCAGCTTTGTTTATTATTCTAATAGCTCTCTTCTGAAGCATAACGACTGGATACGTTTTATGTTTCCCCATACTTCTGTACAATATGTCATGTATGGGTATTGGTATCCTCTGAAGAGCTGGAGCAGGTGGCTGGGGAGAGGGAAGTCTTGGCTTCTCTGCTTGAACTGCTGCCTCTGCGACCCGGACCTCCGAAAAAGCGGTAGAAGATGGATGGATGGATGTCATGTATGGGAGTATTAATGAATGATACAAATTCTATGGTGTGGGTTGATTCAGCAAATACTTCACTCTGTGCAGTATTGCGATTGATTTGCATATTTTACCATTAATATAATTAATGTGACTTCCAACACAGTTTTTTATTGATTATTATGCCAAGGATTTTAATTTTGGATACCCTTTCAATCTCTACACCATTTATACTGAGTTGTTGTGATGGTGTGAAATAATGTTATCAATAAAAGTTTAGCCACCGCTGTGTCGCCCTGGTTTCAAGTGTGGGTGGTGTTTTGTGCTTGTATTGCTAAAATATAAAAGGAAGCACTACAATGGGTCTCAGATATTTGTAATGTGTTCTATTACTGGATGAGTTGAAAGATGAAATACTATAGACTACACATATAAACTAAATTCTAATGATGACTGAACAACTCCCATTCCCCATGGTGCAAGATACACTATTATGACTAACCCATAAAGGATCACAGAAGTGATCTGATAAAAAATAAACAAGCGGTTTATTTTACGGTGGCTACTATTGGATGTGCCATTCATTTTCATTTACTATGTAATTAATGTTCTGTAATTAATATAATTAATTAATATTGGTTCCAAGGTTGTCATAGCCAGAAGCGGCACTGGGGTTAAGCTCCCAGTGCTTATAAAATGCTCCTTATGGCGTGCGTCTCGAAAAGCCTCTGACAACTAAGTTCAACTCCTAGCCTGCCCGTGTGGTTTAGTCTCTAAGCCCGGCGGAACTGCTTTTACTGATAGGAGAAGGGGCGAGGGCGGATCTCTGGTGCCTTAAAACCAGATGCTTCGGGTAGATGGTGGCTCGTCAACCTGGGAAGGCAGCCCATCTAGGGGAAGGTAAACCCTGATTTCAAATCTCTGCTGCCTTGTGGCACACCCGGTCACGGGACAGGCTTCGAGAGTCAACCCTGAGGAAAAATCCGGAGTCGGAGTCCCTAAGGCAGTTCTCTGTTGTGCTCAACATCGTTCTGGCAGCTCCTGCGACGGCGCTGGTGCCAAACTGTAGCAGCCCTGCTGTTCCTTTGGATTCATCAGTGACGTGGAGAGGGGGGACATGCTGCATGGGCAACATCTTGTCCTCCATATCTTCCGTCCCAGGCTTGAATCCTACCAACGCCCAACGCTGGAAGGAAGAACACCGGATCACTGGAGAGGACACTCCAGCTTTGCCTTTGGCATAGACAAAACACAGGGAATGACAGTTACCGGTTATAAGCCACCGCTCAATTGGCGTAGAGCGCGGCACCAGGGGTTGTTCCCGACGGTGGGAGGGATCATCGGATCTCACTGGACAGCTACCGCCCGCCTCAAGCTGGGCAGCCCCCAGCCAATAAGGTGTTGTCCCGCCACAGCCTGCTTTCCTTATTGGGTGCATGGGGATGAGGAGAAGTCCGAGCGGCAGGCTGAGAATTTTCGCACCAGGCAAGACAAAAAAACAAAAGGGACCAACTCTAAAACTGGGAACTTGGAACGTCCACACTATGATGACAGGACTCGCTGCTAACCTCAAGGACATCAACGACACCAGGAAGACTGCCATCATCAATAATGAGCTGAAGAGACTGGAAGTGAATATTGCCACTCTCCAGGAAACACGGTTGGCTGACGCAGGCACACTGAGAGAGAAGGACTACACATTCTACTGGCAGGGAAAGAGCAATGACGAACACAGGGAACATGGAGTGGGCTTCACAGTGAAGAACACCTTGCTGAAGATGGTGGAACCGGGCAGCAATGGCTCTGCACGACTCCTCACCCTCCGCCTGAACACCACTCAAGGCCCCGTCACCCTCGTCAGTGTGTATGCCCCAACACTGACAACCACACCAGAGGCAAAAGACGAGTTCTACGAGAGTCTCGCAACAACTGTCAGGATCATCCCCAACTCTGAATAACTCATTCTCTTTGGAGACTTCAATGCCAGAGTGGGTGCTGACCACGACTCCTGGCCCTCCTGTCTTGGACCATTTGGCGTGGGCAGAATGAGCGACAACGAACAGCAGCTGCTCGAGTTCTGCACTTATCACGATCTGTGCATCACAAACTCGTTCTTCAAGACCAAGCCCCAACACAAGGTTTCCTGGCGACATCCGCGCTCAAAGCACTGGCACCAGCTGGACTTGATCCTGACCAGGCACACCTCACTGAAGAACATGCTAATCACCCGTTCGTTCCAGAGTGCAGATTGCGACAAAGACCATTCATTGTTGTGTTGCAAGGTCAAGCTGCAGCTGAAGAAATTCCATCGTGCTAGACAGCCTGGAAAGGCACGGATTGACACCAGCAAGATGGCTCAACCAGAACTTGTTGAGCGGTTAGCTTCCACCTTTGAGAAGGAACTTGGTGTACCACAAGAAGGAGAATCTGCAAAGCAGAAGTGGGAAGAGCTGCAAAACACCAGCCTTGGCTACCTTTGGGAGGAAGACCTCGAAGTCACAGGACTGGTTTGTTGCCAGGTTGACCGAGATGACCCCCGTCATTGAAGCCAAGCGCTCAGCTCTTGCCGAGTACAAGAAGTACCCAAACGAGAAGGATCTCTAGATTCTCAGGGCTGCGAGAAGCAAAGTTCAGCAGACTGCTCGGCACTGTGCCAACGAGTACTGGACTCAGCTCAGCCAAGACATTCAAACCACTGCCATAACAGGGAACATCCGTGGTATGTACGATGGCATCAAGAAAGCACTTGGTCTGGCTCAGAGCAAGACGGCCCCCTCTCAAATCCTCCACTGGGGAGATGATCACAGAAAAGAACAAGCAGAGGGAGAGATGGATGGAACACTACTCCGACCTCTACTCCAGAAAGAACACCGTGACACCGTCAGCCCTTGATGCCATTGACTGCCTGCTATCCATGGATGAACTTGATGCCGAGCCAACCATCGACGAACTCAGCAAGGCCATTGATAGCTTGGCCGCTGGCAAGGCACCCGGCAACGACAGCATACCCCCCGACCTGATCAAGCACTGCAAGACCGCCCTACTGCTGCCATTGCATGACGTCCTCTGCCAGTGCAGGAAGGAAGGTGCCGTACCACAGGACATGAGGGACGCCAAGATCATCACCCTCTACAAAAACAAAGGGGAGAGAAGTGACTGCAACAACTACAGGGGCATCTCCCTCCTCAGCGTTGTTGGCAAAGTCTACGCACGAGTTGTTCTCGTTCGTCTACAGAAGCTTGCCGAACGTGTCTACCCCGAGTCTCAGTGTGGCTTCCGCGCTGAGCGATCGACGGTAGACATGATATTCTCCATCCGCCAACTCCAGGAGAAATGCAGAGAACAGAACATGCCCCTGTACATTGCCTTCATCGACCTCACCAAAGCGTTCGATCTGGTCAGCAGAGAAGGCCTTTTCAAGATCCTGCCAAAGATAGGATGCCCACCAAAGTTGCAAAGCCTCATCGAATCGTTTCACACCAACATGCAGGGGATAGTGCAGCACGACGGCAACATCTCAGAGCCATTCAACATACGCAGTGGAGTGAAACAGGGCTGTGTACTTGCACCAACCCTCTTTGGGATTTTCTTTGCTATGCTCCTGAGGCATGCCTTCAGCACAGCAACAGAGGGAATCTACCTGCACACAAGATCTGACGGCAGGCTTTTCAACCTCGCCCGCCTGAAAGCTAGAACCAAAGTACGTGAGGCTCTAATCAGAGACATGCTGTTCGCAGACGACGCTGCAGTCGCGACCCATACACAGCAGGAGCTTCAGACCCTGATGGACCGCTTCTCCCAGGCATGCAAGGACTTTGGGCTTACCATCAGCCTGAAGAAGACTAACGTCTTGGCGCAAGGCACGAAAGCACCACCAACCATCACCATCAACGACTACGAGCTGGAGGTCGTGAATCAGTTCACGTACCTGGGGTCCACGATCAGCAGCAACCTCTCCCTTGATACAGAGATCGACAAGAGGATTGGAAAATCAGCCTCCACACTCGCTCGCCTCACCACATGAGTGTGGGAGAATCCCAAACACTCTGTCAAGACGAAGATGGCAGTGTACAACGCCTGCGTCATCAGCATACTGCTCTATGGGAGTGAGACGTGGACAACATACGCCCGGCAGGAAAAGAGACTGAACTCCTTTCACTTGTGCTGCATTCGTCGTATCCTGGACATATCCTGGCAGGACAAAGTGCCCAACACAGAAGTTCTGTCCCGCGCCGGCCTTCCCTCCATGTTCACTCTACTCAGGCAGCGCAGGCTCCGCTGGCTAGGCCACGTTCACCATACGCACAGGAAACTCTGCTGGACCGCTGTGTTAGATTTCTGCTGATTTCTGTTAAGCCATTCTATTGTTGTTGTTTATAATATCACTTGTTCGCGGGCTCACTGACGAAAAATTACAAATGGCGGCCAGCAAGCCATTCTGGAAAGTCAGCGTAACGCCCACTCTCATGACGCTATGCCAGGACCAATCAGTGGCCAGCAGTGGGTTGACGTAACAGTGCCGGTACCCTTCGGACCTACTCTCGATTGGTGCCGATAAAACTAGAACAGTTCCGAAAAAACAGAACTGTTAGGCCATTGGGTGCCGAATGGAAAAGCGGACAAAGGGGGCCGAACCGTACCAAACGGGGCCAAACTGACCCAAGTGGAAAAGCACCTTAAATTGTTCTTAGGTATGACTGTGAGAGTGAATGGTTGTCTGTCTCTCCATGTTGGCCCTGCGATTGACTGGTGATCTGTCCAGGGTGTACCCTGCCTCTCGCCCAAAGATGCTGGGATAGGCTCCTGCTCCCCCCCCCCCCCCCCCCCCCCCCGCAACCCGAAAAGGATTAAGCGGAAGAAGATGGATGGATGGATGGTGTGTATGTGCCACCATCATGCACTTTTGCAGCTTTAATACAATTTTTTTCAGACAAAACTAAGAAACTCAGCAGTAATTTAAACCAAAAACGATGGTCTGCTTCGGTTTCCAGTTAGCACAACTTAGCATCATCATTTAGCATTTTATAATTAGACATGGTGTTGTTCTTTTAGATCTGATTGGTTGTTGGCAACCAGCTTACAGGTGCATTACTGCCACTGACTTGATTATCATCATGTTATATCTTTGTATAAGGAGTTCTTATAAGGGGTTCTGAACAACTCGTGTGAAAAAATTATCCGTCCTTGGATAGATAGATGTACTTTATTGATACCAAACTGGGAAATTACAGTGTAACAGCAGCATGACAGTAGACAACCAAACAACAGAAACACACACTTGACAAAGGGATTACCCGTGGAAAGTTAAACTAACACGACTATAAAACCTATATACTGTACATCATAGCTTAATATATGATGACCCGTGTAAACACATGAATCATCCCATTGCACAAAGGACCATCAGGAGCCGAGTGAAATGTGAGGTACCAGTTAGTCTGTAAGGTGCAGTGTGGCAGCATTGTTATGACCATAATACAACATCATAGTGAGTTATTGTACAGTGAAATTGCATGTGGCAGGAAAGATTTCCTGTACCTGGCTGTTCGACAGCGAAGCCTCAAACTGTCTCAAAGGTCTCCAGTCTGAGACCACTTACAGAGCCAGCCCTCTTGATAATCTTGTCAAGTCTGTTGGTGTCTCTTGGACTGTGTCCTCGGCGGCGTTCTTCACGTACATGGTGTAAACGTTGCTTACCTCCTATTAAAACAAGGTTAGCAAACTATCCTCTCTGACGCAGCACGATGAAAATCAGTCCCACATCCCTGGCAAACAGGAGTAGCGGCTATCTGAACCGGTAGTTTGGGGTTAGCATTAGCAACCACCGGACTGAAGCCTAGCCACCCACCACAGCTGTTCCGCTGCATACAGTGGCACACTGCAGGGAAGAGACAGGGCACTGATAAGTAGTGAGGTAGGAGCTTTGATGAATAAATGGGGGTATGTGCATTTTAAATACAATAAAAACAAAGTATTCTATGAAATGATAGACTTTTATATCATCATCCGATATATATCATCATATCGCACAGCCCTAGGGGTGGGGAAAAAGGATCAGTTCAGTGATGGATCACAATACTTGGCACTGGTGACAATGCATCGATCCATAAACGCACGGATTGTTCTTTTATTTAAAAAAAAAAATGTGCACCCATACTTTTGGGTTATCAGTTAATCGATGGCGTTTTCAGTCTACTAGATGGCATAAAGCAAGCACCCAGTCAAGTGAAGTCACAGCCAGCTTTGAAAGTTAGGAAGCCGTTAGCTCAAATAGCTCAAGTAGGTTCATTTTGTCTTCCTCTGCAATTATCAGCTTTTTGTTTTCTTATTGCAGACGAGAATAAAAAGGAGTGTGGAGGTAATAGAACAGGCGAGATGCGACGAGCTGGAAGGGTACAAGGTTTTATTTCCTCCAACATATTGAGACGCGCTTTGTAGCTCTGTGAGCTACTGCGCTGCTGAGGCATGTATAGCAAGCTCTTTTATACACGTTATACAGGCAGAGAGAATGCATGGCACATTAGCATAGTGATATACTGTATGTATCAGTCAATACATATCATTAGCGTGACCAACTGGCACCCGCATGTCCTTTCCCTCATTCAGGGATGTATACACAACAGTCCATTGTTCTGATTGCCCCCTGGGGCTCTTTGTCCATATGTAAATTGTCCTCCGTTTCCTCCAGCCCTGCTGTGTGTGAAATAGTGTCAGTCTGCAGTGTGCTGGGTCACCATACGGCTCGCCCAGAACACTCAGAAGGGGCTGTGCCCCCCCCACCAACACCACCCGTCGATTGGGCTCCAGCTCCGGTAGAACTGTCCTGCTGTAGAGGAGTGTCGGAGGGCATGTCAGTCCGTGGGGGGGACGGGGGGGGGGTGGAAAAGACAGTGTGCTCTGCTCCGAGTTCCAGTACGTTGAACGGCCGTGGATCGTGGGCGCACAGGGCCGGTGCGCTTCGTGCATAATGGAACAAACCGGTGATTGGCGGCTTTAGAGAGTGAGGTGCGGGAAGAGCGCTGTGGAGGGGGAGGGGGTGGGAGTAAGTGAGTGCCAGCCCAGGACGTCAAAGGTGCCTGGGCTGCGCAAAAATTGCGTGTGGATCTGCGATAGTGAGGGACTGTACCGGTAAACCTGGCGGTGATCCGCAGTGGCTGTGAAAAAATTAAGTCTTTGACTTCTCTTGCGGCTCAGTCCTGAGAGGATGTGGGGAAGGCGAATGGCCAAATTCCCCGAGGATGCGTAGTGGCTGTGGAAAAAAAACAAAAAACTGAAGCTGTGTGAGGGACTTGACGGTTTTGCTTTCGGTGCGGTATCAGCCCTAAAGTCATCGGGGAAAGCAATCGGTTAAATTCCCATTGTGCGCCATGGCTGAGAAACTCATACAAAGTCCCGTGTGCGGGCTGCATGTCTTCTTCAGGTGCGTGAGCAGCCCTAAAGGTTCCGAGGATGGTGATCAGCTGTGTTTCTCGGGCATGTGCAGCGGTGGAGGATGATGCATCAGTCTGGAGCCGGTTTGTCCCTGGTGCGTGGCGCGCGCTTGGCGCAGTGACCACATAGCTGGAAGTTGCGCTGTCCTCGTAATCCTGCAGTGTGCGTGCGGGGCTGCTGTGCGCAGAAAGTCCGCTGTCGGGAGGTGAGTCAGAGTCGGGGAGCTTGGTGGAAATCAACGCAGACGGCACCGATGATCGTGCCCGTTCAGGCTGCTTCCTTTGGTTCGCTCATGTTGCCATTCGTGGTGCATGTCAGTCCCAGCGCTGCCCGCTCCGGAGAGTGCACTCCGGTGTGGATGAAGAGGATGCAGGCATTCTCTGGTCCTCTGGAATCCACAGTGCGGTGAGAGGGAGTAGACGGTCATTCTTTCTCGTCAGGTCACCAGTGTGGAGAAAATGGCATAGTTGAGAGACGTACCATGCGTGTCCAGGGTCACCAATGTGGAGGTAATAGAACAGGCAAGGGACGCACCATGACACGTCTAGGGTCATCAATGTGGAGGTAATAGAACAGGCGAGATGCGACGAGTTGGAAGGGTGCAAGGTTTTATTTCCTCCAACATATTGAGACGCGCTTTGTAGCTCAGTGAGCTACTGCACTGCTGAGGCATGTATAGCAAGCTCTTTTATACATGTTATACAGATAGAATGCATGGCACATTAGCATAGTGATGTACATATCAGTCAATACATACTGTATCGACTTCCGGTTATGGCGGCCACCTAGAAGGACACGTATCGCTCTGCTCCTGGAGATAAAGATTCGGCAAATAACTCTCTCATTTGGAACAGAACTTTTCTCAGCGTTTGGGCGAGGATATGCCGGTGAGGCCTAAGGCTGGGAAATCAGGTGGGGGAAAAACTGAACCGCCGAAGCAGTCGAAATTAACGGACTTTCACGTCTGTGGCGCAGCAGGGAAAGCTGCGGATATGGCGGATGAAACTAGCGGTGGTGCAGTAATTGCTGATGATGGCGGCACAGGTGCAGTGCTGGCTGCCATTAGCTCAATGAGAGCGGACTTTTCCGCTAGACTTGATGGGATTATGGCAGCGTTGGATGCAATGAGAAAGGAGTTGGGTGACTGCGTGGAGCGAGTGACGCAGGCGGAGCTTCGTGTTTCCAGTGCGGAGGATGAAATCAGCGGACTTCAATTAAAGGTGCGCACTTTGGAAAAAAAAAATAAAAGTCTGGAAAATAATGTCCTGGACTTGGAGTCCTGGTCGAGACGGAACAACCTGAGGCTGGTGGGTCTACCGGAGGGAGCCGAGGGTCGTGATTCATGCTCCTTTTTGGAGGAGTGGATCCCGGAGGCGTTGAACAACGCGGAGCTAAATACATCAGTCGTCTTGGAAAGCGCCCACCGAATTAGCCCACCGAGAGGTAACAAGGGACCACCGAGGACGTTAATTATGAAGTTCCTCAGCTACAGAGACAGGATGACGATCTCCAACGCGGTGCGGGCCAAAGGAGAAATTAAATATCAAGATCAACAGGTGCGGTTCTACCCAGATTTGGCCTCAGGAATCCAACAATTAAGGAAGCAGTTTGACCCCATCCGTAAAGAACTGCGCAACCTTGGGATTCGTCATGGAGTGATTCACCCTGCAAGACTTCTGGTCACATATGAGGGCAGAACACATATCTTCAAGACCCCTGAGGAGGCGCAGGAGCTCATCAAGAAGATCCAGGAAGAGACTGGTGGGAGCTAAGCATGAACAGAATATAGGGTAGAATATTTGAGCATTTACATAGGCATTTAACTGATTTGAAGCATATAGCAAGATTACAAAATATAGATTGTATTACATATTAAAAAAAAAATGTACAAAATTGCTATAAAATTTTGGAGTTAAATTGGAAAATTACAGAAGAGAGTTAATGTTACGTTATTAAAAGCAGTAGAGTTAGGGTGATTGGGAGGATGAAGAAGGAGTGGCTTTGGCTGATCCTCGTGGGTGTGGAGCAGTCAATGGCTATAGCGGGAGACGGAATTTTTCTTTTGATTTTGGGGGGATCGCCACAGATGTGGGAAGGGGGAATTTGTTTGTGTGTAGTTTGTAGGGTGAAAGTTCAACCACTCATTTTTTTGCTTCTCTGTTTGAGCATGTTTACACTGCAAGGTAATCCTAAACCCCCTATTGATCATAAACCAAAGCGTTAATCTTAATTTAACTTCATGGAATTGCAGAGGTCTACAAAATTTAAAAAAACTTAAACAAGTTATGAATAAAATAAAAGACATGGGTTCAAAAATTGTGTTTTTACAAGAAACTCATCTAATAGAGGAGGATGTAAAAAGAATTAGGAGTAGATGGCAAGGAAGTGTTTTCACCTCATCATTTTCATCCCGAGCCAGGGGAGTTATGACTCTCATACATAAATCAGTCCCATTTCAAGTGAAAAATGTAATTGGAGACAAATTTGGAAGATATGTAATCATTCAAGGATCTTTGCTATTAGAAAATATAAATTTAGTGAACTTATATGGTCCCAATATAGATGATCAAAAGTTCTTTGCTAATTTGTTTCTTATCTTATCATCACTTACAGGGCAACATATAATAGCAGGGGATTTTAATTGTACATTGAATCCCGGTATAGATAGATCAACAGGACTGGACTGTACGCACAATGGATGTAGGATGACCATTAATCATTTTATGAAAGAATTGAAATTGCTAGATATATGGAGAGAAATGAAACCACAAGTTAAAGCCTACTCTTGTTATTCCAATACTTACAAGACATTCTCACGTATTGATTATTTTTTGATCTCCACAGAATTAAGGTCCAAGATTCAAAACTGTTTTTATGATAACATCGTGATCTCTGATCATGCACCCTGCTGTCTAATATATGTAGATAAGAAATTGACAAAGGAACCAGGTAGATGGCAATTTCAGCATAAATGGCTTCAGGATGAGGAATTTGTTAAGTACATAGAAAAACAGATAGATGAGTTCTTTGACATCAATACTACACAAACATCAGCATGTGTAAAGTGGGAGGCTTTCAAAGCTTTTATTAGGGGACATATTATTAGTTATACAGGTTCAAAATCTAAGAAGACTCGAGAGGAGAGAGTCCAATTGGAACATAAAATAAAAATTCTTCAAGAAAGAGTGTATGCAGGAAGTGATCCAAGGTTGGAGAACGAATTACTGATTTTGAGAGCTGAATATGACAAAAAATCAGCGAATAGAGCTGCCTCGAGTCTTCTAAGATTGAAACAATCTTTTTATGAACAAGGTGAAAAATCAGGAAAGTTATTGGCATGGCAGATTAAACAATTAGAATTTAAAACACCAATTACCAGTATTATAAGTAACGGACAGGTAGTTATAGATCCTTTAGAAATTAATAGAGCCTTTAGAGATTACTATGAAAAATTATATGATACCAAAAATGAATCTGACTTAACAAAACTACATGGGTTTTTGAACGAACTATTTATACCGTGTATTCCAAATGAAAATAGGGAGATACTGGAGTCTAAAATTAGTCAAGAAGAAGTTGGACTAGCCATTGATAATATGAAATCAGGAAAAACTGCAGGACCAGATGGTCTTCCAGTTGACCTTTATAAAAAATTTAAGAATAAATTAATAAAACCTTTTTTGGAAATGGTTTTAGAAGCATTTCAAAATAGTAATTTACCATCATACATGAATAATGCCTTAATTATACTGTTGCCAAAACCAAGTAAACCCTCTAATAAATGTGAAAATATGAGACCAATAAGCCTATTAAATGCCGACCTTAAGATAATCTGTAAAATTTTAGCAAGACGAATACAAGAAATTTTACCAAATATTATTAATCGAGATCAGAATGGCTTTATAAAGGGAAGACAAGGCTTCCATAATGTAAGAAGACTATTTAATATTATTTATTCTAATAAAGAAGCACCGGATACAGCTCTCCTATCACTGGACGCCGAAAAGGCCTTTGATAGAGTCGAATGGCCCTTTCTTTTTGAAGTCTTACAAAGGTTTGGACTTGGAAATAATTTCATAAAATGGGTTCAGATAATATATAATAATGCTACAGCAGAAATCCTAACAAATAACAATATTTCAAAATCAATAAAAATCAATAGAGGATGTCGACAAGGCTGTCCACTTTCACCTTTACTGTTTACTATGGCAATTGAACCTTTGGCAATGGCGATACGTCTACAGTCACAAATATATGGAATTAAAGTTGGACCAACAGAACATAAAATCTCCCTGTATGCCGATGACATAATTTTGTTTATGTCGAATCTTAAAAAATCAATTCCGACCTTGTTGAATTTAATAAAGAATTTTGGGGAAATATCAGGATATAAAATAAATAAAACTAAATCTTCAATATTAATGCTAAATGAGACCCAGAGAAATTACCCAGCCCCTGAGGTAAATCAATTCAATGTTGTAAATCAGTTTAAATATTTAGGAATCCAAATTGTGCCTAAGCTAGAATCAGTCGCCAGTGTCAATTATGAAGCCTTAATGACAGATATTAATGAGTTACTTCAGAGATGGATGTCACTACCAATGTCGATGATCGGGAGAATCAATATACTTAAAAGTAATATCTTACCTAAAATACTTTATTTATTTCAATACATTCCCTTACCACCACCTTTAGATTTATTCTCAAGAATTAAAAAAAAGTTAGTGGAATTTATATGGAACAATAGGAGGGCTAGATTACGTCTGTCTTTATTATATTTACCATTTGATCGTGGAGGTCTGAAATGTCCAAATTTTATGTTGCATTATTGGTCGGCACAACTGAGGTCTATGACATATTATTTTTCATCAAATGATCTCCCTCACTGGACTGAAATGGAATCATACAATTTAACTTTACCTCTTCCCATATTCATATATTCAGACTCGGCAAAAAAATTACAGAAACAAGTTAAAAATCCATTTGTAAAACATATGATTAAAATATGGTGTGAAACTAAAAAAATATTTAAAAGAACCACACTTACTGTCACAATTTAGTCCAATATGGGGTAATCAATATTTTAAACCAGGGAGAGTGGATGCTGTGTTTAAAGTATGGAGTTTAAAAGGGATCCAAAAAATTCAAGATTTATATTTGTCATGTTCAGATAACATAATGTCTTTTGAAGAGCTGAGGATCAAATTTAATCTTAGTAGAACACATTTTTTTAAATATCTTCAACTTAGGAACTTTATTCGATCAAACCAAAATAATGCTCTCACTCGACCTATTTATTCATCCTTGGAAAAAATGTTGATGAAAGATAGTAAAAGAAAGGGTATTATTTCAGAGTTTTATAACTCATTGACACTATCCTCAAGTGAAAACTCACAGAAAAGATTAAACTACTGGAAAGAAGATCTGCAAACTGAAATTTCAGAGGAACAATGGGAATTGGCTTGTACAGAAGCTCAAACCAAATCAATAAATGTACGTCTTAAATTGATACATTTTAAATGGTTAATGCGGATGTATGTTACACTGGTGGAGTTAAATACATAGATATAACAAAAACATACCAGATACATGCACAAAATGCATGGAAAGTAAAGGAACTCTATTTCATTGTTTATGGGAATGTAGAATAATTAGAATGTTTTGGGAAGAGGTGAGGGTAACAATTGAAAAAATAATTTCAAAACAAATCATATTGAATCCTAAATTGTTTTTGTTGGGTCTGTACCCAAAAAAGCATAACTTTAATAAAAGTGAAAGAACATTCATAGACCTCAGTTTGCTTAATGCCAAAAAATGTATTGCACTACTGTGGAAAAAGACTCATAGACCAGATGTGACTCAGTGGTTAAGACAGATGTTAACAAACCTTCCATTAGAAAGAATAACATACATACTGAAATCAAAGGAAAGTGTGTTTGAGAATATATGGAGACCTTTTATTGATTATGTAAAAAATTTAAACATTACTCTTGAAGAAGAAGGTGAATGATGTGTGTGGACCTTGTAAATTCCAAACTGGTGAACATAATATGTATACTTATGTAATGGATTGTCTAGACTAAACAGAGGAGCATTGTTGAAGACTTCATTTTGTTGGTGGTTGTTGGTGTTTTTAGTGCATTTTTTTTTTGTAGTACTTTAGTGTTAGTGTTTGATTGTTTGTGTCATGTTTGTTAAAAAAAAAAAAGGTTCAATAAAGATATTGTGGAAAAAAATACATACTGTATCATTAGCGTGACCAACTGGCACCCGGATGTCCTTTCCCTCATCCAGGGATGTATAAACAACAGTCCATTGTTCTGATTGCCCTCTGGGGCTCTCTGTCCTTATGTAAATTGTCCTCCGTTTCCTCCAGCCCTGCTGAGTGTGAAATGGTGTCAGTCTGCAGTGTGCTGGGTCACCACAGGAGATGTTTTTACTGAACTTTAATGAATGAATGTTTCGACTGTCAACTGCAGTCTTCCTCAGAAGTGTCATCTATCCATCCATCCATCCATCCATCCATCCATCCATCTTCTACCGCTTTTCCGGAGGTCCGGGTCGCGGAGGCAGCAGTTCAAGCAGAGAAGCCCAGACTTCCCTCTCCCCAGCCACCTGCTCCAGCTCTTCAGAGGGGACACCAAGGCATTCCCAGACCAGCTGGGAGACATAGTCTCTCCACCGAGTCCTGGGTCTGCCAGGTCTGCCAAGTGTCATCTAATCGCTGTGAAGTGTCATTTATCATCTGTTTTTCCTGGACGGGGTCAGCCCAGCAGAACTGTCAGATCTACTGGGCTGGCCACGCTCCCCATCGTCCGATGGTCTCTGGAGAATGTAGTCCCATACCACACCTGGGAATTTACATTTTTTAATGTAATAGATGGGTTGCATTAACCACAGCTAAATTGCGCTTACATTTATAAGGCAATGTTTTCAGGACTATTTAGATTTTTTAAAGAAAACCCTTTATAATTTTCAAAACTATGGGCTATATGTAGTCTGCAGTACCAACTTTACTGTCTCATCTGCTTGTTACCGTTCTCTCCTAAATTTGTTTTTTCTCATTTTTTTGAACATTTTTGGTGACAAATTTGTGACCTTTTTCATGTAGAATTGTAACTTTTTACCTAAAGCCTCTTTCCTTTTTCCTTGTGTTTTTATTTGGACAAGGTGAAGAAATCTGAAGCAGCACCAGATTAAAATTAAGATTAGTCAATCAGTTGTTTTAATAATCAGTAGATCAGTTGACTGTTAAAATTCAAATTTAAAATTTTCCTCCCAGTTGAAGGTTATAATTACATTTATAACTAGTTTGACACCTGTTATTTTAAAATGTTGGCCTACTAAAACTGTGGTGATTTCTGGTTTCCAACAACAGGGTGGCCTAGGATGAAGTCAGATTCCCAGCCTGAATTTTTGTCCCAGTCCACCCCACAGTGCACTTAAGATGTGGTTTATATTTTCTAGTAATATTTGATACAGAATAAAAAAAAAAAGTTGGAAACGCATCCTAAACTGCTCTTTACAAACTGGAGAAATAAGAGTTTTTGTTTTTACTGAATATGTTGAACATAATTAACACTGGCCTGTGAAACTGTACTTTATAAATTTAAAAGAAAAAAACTGTGTTCTGTGATATTGTGAAGAATATTGTTATCGTGAAAATTCACAGAAATATTGCAATATCATTTTTGTGCCATATCGCCCATCCCAACTCAGAGGACATGTACTCGTTGAAGACCAGTACCTTTACAAGATTCTTGCAGCAGCAAAGAAGACCATTACAAAGAACTGGCTAATGACTGACACCAGGACATCAACAATGGATGGCTGTTGTCGAGGAAATCTTGATGATGGAAAAACTCACAGATTAAAACAGAAGGAAGAATGTTTTTTACACAACTGGGACAAATGGCTTAATTATAAAGACAGAAAAGGATTTAAATAATTGTGACTCTTCAGAGATAGACCATTATTAGCTCTGCAGGCCTGGGAATATTTATACACTACTCACAGAAAGTTAGGGATATTTGGCTTTTGAGTGAAATTTATGAAAAATGTAAAGTTCACGCTACAGTGATATCATGAAAGTAGGGCATTTAAGTAGAAGCATGCAGTGGTGATTTCCTCATCTCTAAACAATTTATTGAAACAAAAGCCAACAACAGTGGTGGGTATACCACAACAAAAATTGTCAATGTCTCAATAACTTGTCATGTGCCCTTGAGCTTATCAATGACATCTCATGCTGTTTACAAGTTGACTTATTGTCTGCTGAGGCATGGCATTCCACTCTTCTTGAAGGGTGGCCCTCAGGTCATTGAGGTTGTGGGGTACAGAGTTATGAGCCTCTACACGGTGACTCAGCTGATCCCAAAGGTTTCTATGGGATTCAGGTCTGGAGAAAGTGCAGGCCACTCATTTTGAGGTACCCCAGCCTCCAGCAGCTGTTCCCTAATGATGAGACCTCGATGAGCTGGAGCATTGTCGGCCATGAAGATGAAATTAGGCCTGTGTTGTTCATGCAGGGGCACAATGACTGGATTAATGATGGTATTTAGGTAGTATCGGCTTGTCACTGTACCATTCACAAGGTGTAGAGCAGTTCTGTATTGACCAGACATACCTGCCCAGACTGTAACATGGTGACAACAGTGGCTGATGCATAGCGCTCTCCTTGAAGTCTCCAGCATCGCTGGCGGCCATCATTTCTGCTCAACTTGAATCGACTTTCATCAGAGAACAGCATTGAGGCCCACTGGTCCCTTGTCCAGCGTAAATGCTCTCTGACCCATGCAGACAATGACGCCTGTGCCTGGTGGTGTGGTCAGGTACCCTTGCAGGTCATCTAGCACGCAGATCATGCTGATGTAACTGTTTCAAATGGTCTGACGTGACACTTGGGTGCCTGTCACCTTCCTTAAATGTGCCTGGAGTTGAGTGGCATTCATCATCCGGTTCCACAGGACACTGTTCACAATGAAGCAGTCATCAGCGTGGGACGTGGCCAAAGGATGTCCATTTCTATGCCTTTCTGTGACTCTTCCAGACTCTCTGTATCTCTGTTGCAACTTGTTGATGACAGTCTGTGACACTCTAAGCTCAGTGTTTGAAGCCTTGCAGTGGCGAGGTACTGTTAATCACTTGTGAGGTATCGTCTTGGTCTCATCATGTCTCACCCCCCGCCCCCCCAAAAAAGCATAATTAATGATGATACAACCATCAACTGGACCTTCAACCTGGAATTTCCCCATTGTGGGACTATTAAAGGCTTATCTTATCTTACCGGAGTGGTAGCCTAGTTGGTAGAGCATCCGCCCCACACCTGGGAGGCCTGGGTTCAAATCCCATCCGGGTCATGCCAACGACCATATAAAAGTGGAACTTCCTGCCGTCCAGCTTGGTGCTCAACAATAATGGAACGGAGGAGGGAAATTTGAGGCAGCGCCTTGCATGGCAGTGACCCCTCTGATTCTTGATGTGATTAACATTGTAGATAAGAGAAACACAATTTCATTCTACTGTGCATGATTGACTGTATGGTTTGAATGACAATAAAGTTGGCTTTACCTTAACTGAGTAGGCACATAAGATAAGATAAGCCTTTATTAGTCCCACAATGGGGAAATTCCAGGATTGCAACAGCACAGGGATAGCAACACTCAGAGCAACAATCAGAAGGCAAGAAAAAACAAGAGCAGCGAGTATACATATGTACATATAAACATAAATATATTAGGGATGTGATTTTTCCACTAATTTGCGGAATTCCGCTTTTTTTTTTTTTTTTTTTTTTTTTTTTATATTCCAGGAAGATAAAGTATGTTAAGTACGTTAGCGGCTTGTGGTCCACGAACGCAGTGAAGGTGCGCCCTTTCAGGCAGAACTGGAAGTGGCGTATGGCCAGGTGGAGAGCCATTAACTCTCTGTCAAACACGCTGTATTTACGCTCACTGTTGTGCAAAGATCTGCTAAAAAAAGGTGAGCTGCTGCCAAGAACCGGCAACGCATTGCTCCAAGACGGCCGCTCTGCCCATGTCCGAGGCGTTGGTAGTGAGTGCTATCCGGGTCTGGGTGCGCCAGTAGTGCAGCGTTTGCCAGAGCTGTTTTAACCTCAGAGAGAACGCCTGCTCCCGCTCAGGAGTCCAGTCGACTCTGTCCGCCGGTTTTCGTTTCTAGAGTGCGGCGTACAACGGCTGTATGAGCTGGGCTCCGCGGGGGAGGAAACAGTTATAAAAGTTAACCATCCCCCAAAACTCCTGCAGTGCCCTGACATTGATGTTGAGGAGAAAAAAAAACAGCAAAACAATTTAGTTAGATTACTTTTATGATTCCAAACAGTTTGAAATTGACAGTGCACAGTGGATATTGACTCATAACTTTTGAATATTTCTAAGACTTGGCTACATCAGTGATTGTGCAAAATGAACTGCTCAAGACTCAATGGAGATTGAAACTGGTGATCTGAAATGAATGCTGAAATTATAAAAAGTAATGGTATGAATGAATTTTATTTCTATTATGGAATAGATAAAATTAACTGATTTTGATTTGATCAAGTGTTAAAGCATGTGATAGCTAATGCTTGTTGGAATATTTTAGGAATGCTATCTTCTTGGAACATAAGTCAATATTATACAGTAATAAGTGGCATTCAGCTGTTTGTTTTATGTCATTTAAGCACAGTTCTGGTACTTAAAAATCATAAAAACCCAGGAGGAGCCCCGGACCCCACTGGGGGACTATGTCCCCCAGACCCCCTGCTCAATTTTCAGATAATTTTCCCAACCCCATATTACATCCCTAATATATAGACAAACAGTGCGGAGCATTACAGCTAGATGGAATAAATATATAGATATATAAACACACAGTGCTGAGCATTGTAGCTAGATGGAATAAATATATGAATATATAAACACACACAGTGCGGAGCATTGTAGCTAGATGGAATAAATATGTAAATATATAAACGCACACAGTGTGGAGCATTGTAGCTAGATGGAATAAATATATATAAACACACAGTGCGGAGCATTGTAGCTAGATGGAATAAATATGTAAATATATAAACACAGTGCCGGAGCATTGTAGCTAGATGGAATAAATATGTAAATATATAAACACACAGTGTGGAGCATTGTCGCTAGATGGAATAAATATATGAACACACACAGTGCGGGCATTGTAGCTAGAGGGAATGAAACAGCATAACCATCTACTTAGTTATCCTACATGGTATGATTATGTACCCATACATATTGTCACCCTCTGTAGCTACTGGTATTTTCCTAGTTGTATACCGGAGGGGACCATTGTGTAAGTCTATTGCATCTTTTGCATTCAATACTATTAGGTTGTCACTTCTAACATGTGGTTAGAACAACTATTTCCTGACTTTAACCTATGATGGCAACAATGGATTTTCAGTTTTCTTCCCACATGAATGATTTTATCTGTTTTTCATTTAGGTGTATATTTGATTACATACCCACCTCTCTGTGGCTATTTCTCACCAAGCAGATGAACTAAGGACAGGTTTGTTATTTTGTCAGCTAGAAGGGTAACAGTTATTCAGCCTGAAGAGACATTATGAACACAGTACACTACACCCTGTCATTAACACAACATAAAGACTGTGGAGTGCGTAAATGAAGAGGCGTATTCATTTCAGACTATTTATTACACACATCTCACAAGCAAAGAACAGACTGACTGGTCACATCAAGCATTCCTCTCTCTATATCAAGTCACACTTCACAAGGATCAAGGCACTTCCTCATCACAGCATGACAGCTACACTACCCTTCATTCAACCCCCTCTCACCCACTTGGGCATTGTTCTCCCATGTGTATTCATTGTCTCTGTCTAAGGTGTGAAATAACCTGAGGCCCATACCGCCCCCCCAGCATCTGAGATAGAACAATAGAACATCAGTCCACATGCTGTTTCGGCTTCAGTCTCCTCCCATATCTGCTGTAACTGGGGTTTACTGCCTCCGTGGCGCTGCTGTGCTGGTGAGAGGCTGCTGGGAGTGTGTCCAACTGCGGGTGAGCCGTAGAAGGGGGGGGGGGGTTCACTCTGTCCATGTGGCTGCTCTGATGAATCGTTCCCCTGGGGAGGTGTTCGTGGGGGTCTTCCATGCCGAGGGGCTCTCGCCAACAGCACTTGCTCATCCGCCACTACAAAGGCTGGTTTGAGTCTGTCTATGCCAGTTCTCTCCTGTCTACCCCCCAAGTCTAGCACAAAATGCTTATCCCCTGTTTCCAACACTCTGAACGGTCCATCATAGGGTGGGCGCAATGGAGGGCGGTGGGCGTTGTGTCTGACGAACACGAACTCCGCGCTCTTCAAAGTTTTAGGCACAAAGGCACGCGGAAAACTGTGGTGGGCAGGGCCCGGCAGTGTGCCTGTGTTTGCGCTACGCTGCAAAAGCTGAGACGGGGAGCTGTTCGGCGCGGGATTGACCGGTAGAAATTCCCCGGGCAGCCGTAGGGGCTGCGCAAAAACGAGCTCTGCCGGGGAAGCTTTCAGATCCTCTTTTGGCACGGAGCGCAACCCCAATAAAACCCACGGCAGCCTGTCTACCCAATTTGCATCCGTCAGTGAAGCCCTGAGTGCTGCTTTCAGTGATCTATGAAAACGCTCGCATAAACCATTGGCCTGTGGGTTGTACGCGGTTGTGCGATGAATTGCAGCACCCAGGCTGTGGGCCATCGCGGAACCAGAGGTCGGAAACAAATTGCGGGCCCCTGTCGGACGTAATGTCCGACGGGACTCCAAAACGCGCCACCCATGTTGTTAAAAAAGCGAGTGCTACGTCCGCGGACGTGGGTGCCACCAGCGAGACTGCTTCTGGCCAGCGCGTGGTGCAGTCCACCACTGTCAGGAGGTGCGTGCATCCCTGTGATGGCGGGAGGGGGCCCACGAGGTCCATGTGAACGTGGTCGAACCTCTTAGCTGGTACCGGAAACGGCTCCAAGGGAGCCTTCATGTGCCTGTGTACCTTGGCTCGTTGGCACGCCACGCAGGCTGCAGCCCACTCTTTTACTTGTTTGCATAGGCTCGGCCACACGAACTTCTCTCCCACCATTTTGACAGACACGTGCACTCCTGGGTGTGCCAGAGTGTGAATCGACTCAAACACGCGGCGGCGCCACGTGTCCGGGACTACCGGACGCGGGCGTCCCGTGGAGACATCGCAGATTGGGGGGGGCCGCCATCTTGCAGCACCCTGCTCTCCAGCCTTAACCCTGTTGGTCCAGACTGGAGCGCGCGCACGTCTGCATCGCTAATCTGCTCCGCGGCCATGGCTGCGTAATCGATCCCCACGTAGACTGGGGCAACCATGGCACGCGAGAGGCAGTCCGCCACCACATTCAGTTTACCCGACACATGCTGAATATCGGTAGTAAACTCAGATCGCGGCCAGCTGTCTCTGCTGCCGGCCCAACCACGGTTCTGAAACCTTGGCCATCGCGAACGTTAGTGGCTTGTGGTCTACGAACGCGGTGAAGTTGCGCCCTTCCAGCCAGAACTGGAAGTGGCCAGGTGGAGAGCCAGCAACTCTCTGTCGAACGCGCTGTATTTACGTTCGCTATCGCGCAAAGTTCTGCTGAAAAATGCGAGCGGTTGCCAAGCCCCGGCTACGCGCTGCTCCACGACCGCCCCTATGGCCACGTCTGAAACGTCGGTGGTGAGCGCTATGTGGGCCGTCGGGTCCGGATGTGCCAGCAGTGCGGTGTTTGCCAGGGCTGCTTTAACTTCCGAGAACGCCCGCTCTCGCTCCGGGGTCCATTCGACTCCATCCGCGAGTTTCTGCCTCTTGAGCGCGGCGAAATATAAATGTCAACTGGTTGATTTGAATACTTCACTTGAATGTTTAGCTGTTAATGTATGTCTCTCTCCGGTAATGAATTTCAACATTGCAGTAGTGTACAACCCACCGTCACACAACTCTTCCTTTTATAATGAATTAAGTGATCTGGTTAAACAACTTGAGAAGAACAGAGAAACAATAATTCATGGTGACTTTAATATCAACTGGTCTGATAAAAAAGACAAACAAAAACTGAAAAGCCTCATGACTAAATTTAATTACCAGCAAATCATCAAAGGACCCACCAGGATAACCAAACAATCCAGAACACTTATTGACATGGTATTTACTAATAAACCAGAACGAATAACCAGAACCTATAATCTTGTAACTGGTCTCTCAGATCATAACATGGTTCTTGCTGTCAGGAAACTTACTAAAAAGCGACTACAGTATTTTGGGGGAGTCGATATTGACAAATCAAATTTTATTATCCCCAAATCAAAAAATGAGGAGTTTGAACATTACTTAGAGAATCAAAATTGGGAGCAGCTCATGGCAACATGTGAAGTAGATGATTGTTGTAATTTTATAACTGCAACAATCACAAAGTCTATAGAAAAATTTTCAAAGCAAATTAAAAGTAGACAACAGAAGATTAGCCTACCATGGTTAAATAATGAAATAAGAAAACTTATGAAGAGGCGAGACTATGCACTGAAAACATCACTAACCTCCAAACTACAAAATGATCACCTTGTGTACAAAAGTTTAAGAAATAAAGTGGTACATGAGCTGCGAAAATCAAAAATATCTTATTACAATAAACTGATAGATCATGCAAAGGGTAACAACAGTTCCCTATGGAGGCATTTAAATAACTTAACTAATAAAAAAAACGATCAGAAGGGGGTAAAGGAACTTAGAATCAATGGCAAGACCGTCAGTGACAAGGCTACTTTGGCAAATGAATTTAATTCACACTTTGTGGGCTCTGTGGAAGACTTAACAAAAATTTTTGTGCTGCCAAATGTGCTCAACAACACAAATTCCATACTTCCAACAGATACTTTTCACATCGATGAGGTAAATGAGAAGTTAATTGCTGGTATTGTTAAAACACTGTCAAACTCAAAAACTAATGATATCTACAATATGAGCACCTCCTTTCTCAAAATGCACAGCAAAATATTAATCAAACCACTGACTCATCTCATTAATCTCTCCATTAGGTCTAGTACATTTCCATCTGGCTGGAAAAAAGCTGTCGTCATACCAGTTCATAAATCAGGCAGTAAAGACGATATATGCAATTACCGCCCAATCTCTATCTTACCAGTCCTATCTAAGGTTCTTGAAAAAGTTGTAGCTACACAGCTGATAGACTACTTACAAGACAGTCAACTTCTTCATCCACATCAATTTGGTTTTAGACCAGGATACTCAACAGAAACAGCAAATTGTTGCCTTATTGAAAACGTCAAACAGTCCTTGGACAGGGGTAATGTGGTAGGAGCTGTTTTTCTAGATCTCAAAAAGGCTTTCGATACTGTAAACCACAGTTTGCTTTTATCCAAAATGGTATCTTTTAACTTCTCCCCAAATACATTAGAATGGTTTGCATCTTATCTCCAGAATAGAGAACAGTGTGTAAAAGTTCACCAGGATAAATCCTCATTTTTAAACAACCGCATGGGTATCCCACAAGGGTCCATTCTTGGTCCTTTACTTTTCAGCATTTTTATTAATGACTTGCCGTTACACTGCTCAGCTGCAACATGCCAACTTTATGCAGATGATGCAGTTATTTACACAGCTGCCAAGACTCCAGCACAGGCTGCAGATGTACTGTCTACAAGTATGGTTTATGTCCAAGAGTGGCTCCTCAAGAACCATCTATTGCTGAACCTTCAGAAAACAGTCTCAATGTGCTTTTCAATCAAAAAATGTAACCTGCAACATTTTAAAGTTAATATACATGATCATGACATCAGTTTAGCTACAGAATTCAAATACCTTGGCATTGTACTAGATCCTCAACTCAAATTTAATCTTCATATAAAGAAAATTTCAAAAACAGTAAAAAAAAATCTGAACTGCTTTAAATTAATTAGATATTACATACCTTACGAAGCAGCTGCACTGTATATGCATTCTATGGTTTTTTCTCATATATCATACTGTTTGACAGTCTGGGCTCAAGCAGCCCCTTCCACAATAAGACATATAGGTTCATTATATAATCAAACCCTAAAAATCTTGGACAAAAAGCCCATTAGGTGGCATCACTGTAATGTTTTAAAAAAATACAACCTATTGAGTTTTGAGAGCTTCATTGACCTCTGTCTTCTGAAATTAACGTTCAAATGTTTCCATAAATCAGCACCCGAGCCACTTGCTGGTTTCGTCCAAAGACAGGACAGCAGCAGAGCCACCAGGAGTTCTGTTAACAATAACTGTAAAATATTCCACCGCAGAACCACATTTGGACAAACAGCTTTCTCTATAAAGGGCAGTCACATCTGGAACACAATGCCAAATGAAATTAAAATAATAACGGACTTTAAAACATTCACTAAAAATGTTAAAAACTGGCTGAAAAATAAACAAGAATGTACTCATGTATGAATTATTTGTCTGCAAAGTGAGAGTGAATGAAGGGAAGGAATAAATGTGTTTGTTTATAGTGAGTGACGGAGGGAGGAAGGCCTGAAATAGGCAAATGTGAGTTATGTTATATGTGTTAAATGTGAGTCAGGCTGTTATATTTGTGTATTTATAATATTTATGTTAAATGTGAGTCAGGCTGTTATATTTGTGTATTTATAATATTTATAATATTTATAATTGTGTATTTATAATTTTTCTGCATTGATGTATGTGGTTATTGTGTATATTTTTTATCTTGATTCTTTTTTCTAAAGCCCATCCAGGGACAAGAGTTGCAAATTAGCTAATAGCTGTACACTCTATGTGCAACACATCAGATTGATTGTCTTTGATTAATTGTCTATGTTTATTGCACTGTCCCTGTCAAATAAACTAATCTACTACTACTACAATGGTTGCATGAGCCGCGCCGCGCGGGGAAGGAAACGGTTATAAAAATTCACCATCCCTCAAAATTCCTGCAGTGCCCTGACCATCTGAGGCTGGGGAAAATCTGTCACGGCGTGCACTTTGTCAGGCAACGGGATCGCTCCTTCCGGAGAGACGCGGTGCCCCAAAAAATCAATCTCCGCCACGCCGAACTGGCATTTCGCAGGGTTGATTATTAACCCATGTTCCTCCAACCTCCGGAAAACCGTCCTGAGGTGGGTTTCGTGTTCGTCTTCGGACGTACTGGTTACCAGGATATCGTCCAGGTAGACGAACACGAACGGGAGGTCACGCAGCACTGCATCCATCATGCGCTGGAACGTCTGTGCTGCGCCTTTTAACCCAAATGGCATGCGCAGGAACTCGAATAAACCGAACGGAGTTATTACCGCTGTTTTGGGTACGTCCTCCGCGCGCACTGGGACTTGGTGGTAACCGCGGACCAGGTTTATTTTAGAAAAAATGCACGCTCCGGCGAGGTGAACGGAAAAATCCTGTATGTGGGGAATTGGGTAGCGGTCGTGTGCTGTGGCGTTGTTCAACCTGCGGAAATCACCGCATGGTCGCCACGCTCCCTCAGCCTTAGGGCCCATGTGTAGCGGGGATGCCCATGGGCTGTTTGATCGCCTGATGATGCCCAACCTTTACAGGTTGGCGAACTCCTCGCGCGCTATGGCCAGTTTAGCTGCGTCCAAGGGCCGAGGTCTTGCAGAAAGGGACGGCCTGGTGGTGGTGATAAAGTGCTCCACCCCGTGTTTAGCGATGGCCGCCGAAAACGTCGGGACCGTGAGTGCTGGGAACTGAGTGAGCAGTGCGTGGAACTTACCGCCTGGAGTTGTGACGCTGGCTTGTGCTGTTGGCCGGGTCCCTCGAGCTATACAGGGGAGAGATTCAAAGGACAGTGCATTAACCAGGCGCCTGTTAGCAACATCCACAAGTAAACCACGTGCACACAGAAAATCAGCGCCCAGGAGCGGGCAGTACAGTGCTGCTTTGATAAAAGTCCACTCATACGAGCGGCCATGTAGAGATGAGGTCAGTGTTCTCTCACCGAACGTCTTAATCTCCAAGCCATTTACTGCCACCATTCCGGGGCCGCTAGGTCCTGCCAGCCGGTCAGCGTAGGACGGCAGGATGACGCTCTTCTGGGCTCCGGTGTCGACGAGGAAGCGTCTCCCTGAGCGCGAGTCCGTCACGTAGAGCAGCTTGTTCTCTTCACCGGCGGTCGCAGCTGCTACCGACTGCCGGCCTTGGCGTTTCCCGAGCGCTTGAAGTGGCACGGTGGCGCACATCTGCGTGTGTTCCCTCCGAAGCGGCGTTGGTAGAAGCAGAGCGTGTCTTTCTGGTGCTCCTTGGCCCCCATTGCCGCTACCGTCGGTGGCTCCTCGCCTCCCCTGGTCGTCTCGCTGGGCTCCGCTGCTGCCGCGTTGACTGTGATCACCCTGGTGGTGAGGATGATCCGGTCTGCCTCCTGGGCTAGCACACGGTAGTCTCACGCGGCCAGCAACGGCGAATTGGCCAGAACCGCTCTTGCTTCTGTTGGCAGGTTCCGGAGGAAAAGGTGGGCAAACAGAAAGTGTCCGTTGCCCGTGCCCATCAACGCCAGCATCTTCTCCATCAGGTCTACGGCCGACCCATTTCCTAACTCTGTTTGCGCCAGGAGCCTCTCTGCTCTCTCACATTCCGAGAGCGTGTATCGCCGGATGAGTGCAGCCTTGAGCGCCTCATATTTGCTGGTGGCTGATCGAGCAGGCTCGCTACCTGCTGGGCTGTGCAGGAGTCCAGCGCTGCTACCACATGGTACAACTTGGTGTCGTCTGCTGTTACTCCCCGGAGGGCGAACTGGGCCTCGGTGTGGTGGAACCAAGAGCGCGGGTTGTGCTGCCAGAAATCCGGTAGCTTGACTGAAACTGCACACGCATTGCTGGGGGTTCCAGTCCTGGCTGTCTGCGGGTTGGCTTCAGCGTCTCTGGGGGTTCCTGACTGGGCCGGCTCCGGGGTTCTTGCCTCGTGTTCCATAATATGTCTTGGGTCACCAGTGTGGAGTGCGTAAATGAAGAGGCGTATTCATTTCAGACGATTTATTACACACTCACATCTCACAAGCAACGAACAGACTGACTGGTCACATCAAGCATTCCTCTCTCTATATCAAGTCACACTTCACAAGGATCAAGGCACTTCCTCATCACAGCATGACAGCTACACTACCCTTCATTCAACCCCCTCTCACCCACTTGGGCATTGTTCTCCCATGTGTATTCATTGTCTCTGTCTAAGGTGTGAAATAACCTGAGGCCCATAAGACCAAATTTGCATGAGAGAGAAAAGCTACATCTAGAAATAGGTGGGAAACAGGGAGGTTAAAGTCAGTGGCAAGATCAAAAAAAAATTTGCAAAGATGCCATCTTTATAAAGGTCGCTAACAATTCTAATCCCTCTGTTGTGCCACAGAAGATATGAAGCATTAATAAGAGGAGGAAATAAATGTTTTTTGAATAGTGGCATCTTCGCAGATGGAGACAAGAACTTGAAATGATGTCTAAACTGTGACCAAATCTTAAGAGTGGACGAAACCACCGGGTTCTTTGTAAACTTAGCTGGGTTAAAAGGTAACAGAGAGGTTAGCAGTGCTGCAGGTGAAGAAGATAGAAAAGACTGAATTTCAAGTCTACACCATAACTGTGCAGGAAAATGAAGCCAATATAGCAATTTATGAATATGTGAAGACCAATAATACAAAAGATTAGGAAGGGAAAGACCCCCATCAGAAGTGAATTTCTGTAATAAGAATAAGCTTAGTCTAGGAGTCTTCCCTCTCCATAAACATGAGGAAATAATCTCATCTAAAGAGTTAAAGAAGTGTTTGGGTAGGAAAAGAGGAATACACTGAAATAGGTAGAGACACTGCGGCAAGACATTCATTTTAATGATATTAATTCTACCTATCAATGATGGAGGAAGAGAATTCCTCCTCTGACAGTCTGCCTTAATCTGAGCAATCAAGGTGGCAAAATTGGCCGAATAAAGTGATGATAAAGAGCGGGTAATGTTGCCCCTCAAATATTTAAACCCCAGTGGGCAAATTTTGAAAGGAATGTCAAATTGGGTAAGCTTTAAGGCCAAAGAATTTACAGGAAAACATACACTCTTGTCAATTTACCTTATAGCCGGAAAAAGAACCAAACTTCTCTAAAGGCGCTTTTCCACTAGCCCCACTCAGCCCCGATTGAAAACCCGGCTCTACTCACTTCGGTTCGGTTCAGCCTCAGTTGCTTTTCAACTACTGCTGGCACACCTGCTGGAACACCTGCTGTGGGTGGGATTTGTTGAACAGCAGGTGGCGCCACACCCTCATGACGTGAAACACGCGACTGAATCCTCCACAACAAACAAAATGGCTGATGACGAGGCGAGAAGGAGAGAGGAATGACTGTGACATGAAACTGGTTAAATCTATGGTGCTGACTTGTTGTGCTCTGCACAATCTGTGTGAGAGTCATGGAGAGACGTTTGACACTACATTGGATGATGCAGTAGATGAACCAGTGGTGGCAGCGGCACAGACAGCAGAGGAGCAAGGTGGTGATATTGTAGCAAACTCAATATAAGCACCCTACTTGGCTTGCCAAATGGGTTGACCCTATTGGCGACACAGGTAGAGTGCGAGACTCCGGAGCGGGAAGCGTGAGTTCGAACCTCCCGGTGGGACGTCGCCATGTCGAGCTGCACGTTACAATATAATACGAGATGCTGTGATGCAATACTTGTCTATTTAGTCCACATTTATGTGCATACATATTTCAAAAATGTTTTTTGTACATAAAATGTTGTGCATGGTCCATCTACCTGTCCTCTTGTTCATAACGCTTATCTGTTAAGAAGGTGCGAAGCCATCAGCCTAATGATGAGTCCACACTTCGTCACTGTTGTGATAATTGCTCACGCTGAGCGCTCTGACAGCCCCGTACGCTGTGGGGGTCACACACGACGTGTTCCTCCCCACACTCTCAATTTTTTTTCCCGTATATTTTTCTCTTTGGCGTACAGAAATGGCAATACGCCCGTATTTGCTAAAATTGCATTTTCCCCGTATTAAAATATGGCGAAACCGTATCACTTGACAGGTATGTAATTACATGCAGAAACACCGCACAGGCCATCTTCACAAAAATCCAGCTCGACAAGCCACTTTTGCTTAGGTGGAAATGCAAATTGAACTATAAATCATGTGCTGATACATGTCATATTTTCCCATGTAAAGGTCTCCCACTTTTACTTACAAATTGATTTTTAATTTTTGGGAAAAGAGAATATAAATTTTGCACTTGTTGGTAACAACAGTTGTGTGCAACAAAAACACAGTTGTGTATCCTTGTCCGATTTGTCTACTGTTATTAGTGCCAAATTTTTGCTAGATTCCTTCTTAATTTATTAAATTTTGACTGGTGATGCAACATTCAACTTACACGTACTTACCTTTATCAGTGTCTACAAGTTCAAGCACACCTGTACAACTGCTTATAACCTAAAAAATGTACCCGTTCAAGAGAAAGGGATTCAGCATTGCAAATTTGTTTAAAATAAAAAAAAAAAACCTACCAAGACATTACGTTTCGTTGTGTTGTTAAAAATTAAATTACAAAGAACTTATACTCCCACAAAAAACATAAAAACGCATCCGAGGCATTCCTAAACACATTAAACCTTCCCCAACTTACGGAGTCACAAAATAAAACACTACTGTCAGAAATACATCCTAAAGAATTGGAAAAAGCAATTATGAAACTTAAAGCTAACAAATCCCCAGGAGCTGATGGCTATACAGCAGAGTGGTACAAAACCTTTAAACAGCAACTATCTCCTCTCCTCCTGAAAACATTTAATTATGTCCTCCACACAGGGGAAATCCCCCCCTCCTGGAGAGAAGGGGTCATTGCAGTTATACCTAAACCTGAAAAGGATAAACTAGAGTGCTCCAACTACAGACCAATCAGTGTACTAAATCAGGACTATAAGCTTTTTACCATTATCATTATAAAAAAATATAACTTAAATGCAGTCATATTGGGATTAGATGCTGAAAAAGCATTCGATTCGGTTGACTGGTCTTTTCTATATAGAATCTTATCCAGTTTCAATTTTCATAACAACTTCATTCGAACTATACAGGCATTATATAAAAAACCAACAGCTAAAATAAGGATTAACGGTAATTTATCATCATCTTTTGAACTGGAAAGAGGATGTCGTCAGGGCTGCCCCCTGTCTCCACTGCTCTTTGCAATCTTCATAGAACCTCTGAGCCACTGGATAAGACAAAACCAAAAAATTCAAGGTATTACACTTGGTCAGAAGGAACATAAAATAGCACTCTTTGCTGATGACATTTTAATATACCTAGGGCAGCCGAACACTTCTTTACCAGAACTAACCTCAGTTTTTTCAGAGTATGGAGATTTATTGGGGTACAAATTAAACATGCATAAAACCCAAGTTTTAACATTCAACTATGACCCAAATCATTATTCACTAAGCAAACTCAAAACTAACTGGGAGTCGGAATCTATGAAATATCTGGGGGTCAATATCCCGAAACAACTCAACAAAATTATATCACTAAACTATGATCCACTGGTGACAAAAATAAAATCTGACCTAGCAAGATGGAATATGATACCATTCTTGGGTACTGCACAAAGAATTGAAGCAGTCAAAATGAATATACTTCCACGTCTTCTATACCTTTTCCAAACAATACTGGTAGAACCTCCCAAAAAAACATGGCAGGAGCTGGACAGAAGGATCTCAAGATTCATATGGCAGGGCAAGAGACCTAGAATCAGATATAGAACCCTACAGCTAAACAAAGACAAAGGTGGGCTCGCGCTGCCAAATATCAGGGACTACTTTAAAGCCGCACAAATTAAAACTTTAGTAGAGATATGTAACCCAGTCTACACTGCACAATGGAAGGAGATCGAATGCCAAATAACAAGTGACATCCCCCTACAGGCGATAATAGGGAACAATGCCTTACCTAAGCTTTTGAATAACACTAACCCGTGGATAGAGACCCCGCTAAAAATTTGGTTTAAGATAGTCAGAGAGAATCAAACTAAAGAGTCCTATCGACTTCTGCAATGGATTGCCTATGATCAGGACTTTACTCCTAATAAAACAGACATCAGATTTAAAAAGTGGAAGGAGAAAGGGCTGATAAAATATTATATTACGATTTTTTTAAAGGGCAAATCTGAAGAAGTTTTGAAGATTTGAAAAAACAAGGCCTAATAAATCAAGACCTTTACAGGTTCTTCCAGCTTAGACACCACATAAACAATATACTTAAAAAGGAGGTTTTGGAAAGGGCCCAGTCAGGTGTTCTGAAGGTCTTCTTAATGGCATATAAAGGGATCCCAGGGATCAGATACATTTCTAAAATATACCAAGGTCTTCAAGACTTAAAAGGAAACAACACATCTTATATAAAAGAGAGATGGGAAAAAGAGGGGAATTTCACTTTACAACTGGAAATATGGGAAAAGCTAAATAAACAGCAATGGAAAAGTACCTCATCCCTGCAGTGGAGAGAATTTGGATGGAAAAACTTGGCAAGATTTTTCAGAACACCTGCACAAAACAAATTTACCCATAAGGGATTGAACTGTTGGCGCTTGTGTGGTGAAAAGACTGCAAATCATTTTCATGTGTTTTGGTCATGCCCAGTTATCCACCAATATTGGACCAAGGTACAGACAATATTGGGGAAAATATTCAAAATTACAGTTCCCTTTTCTTTTGTAACTTTGTATTTGGGTTTACTACCGGACTCACTGGAAAGACGAGGAGAAAAATACTTATTCAGTGTTTTAATATTGGCAAGCAAAAAAGCTCTAACTAAAAAATGGATGTTGAAGGACTGTCCTACACCTGAAGATTGGACTAACGTGATCCAAGACATTTACTCGATGGAAAAGTTGACATTCGCACTGAGACAGGACATGGATGGGTTCATGAACTTTTGGCAACCCTGGACCGCATATGTGTCTTCCATTAGATCTAATCTTTGACAAATACCATTTCAATAATGGTTCCGCTCTTTGTTCCCTCTCTACTCAGATGCTCTTTTATCTTTATTTACTTACTTTTTCTTTTTGTTTGTTTTTTTTACTGGTTTGTTTGTTTTTTTTTGTTATTTGTTTTTTGTTTTTTTTTTCTCTTTAATTTCACTTTTTCTTTCACTTTAAAAAAAAAAGGGGGTGTTGTAAGAATTAATCTTCCAATGTTGTCAGATATCAGAAAATAAGGGAACATGTGATGAAAATGTAAACAATGCATTGCTGTAACGACCTGTATACCCTTTACAAAAACTTAAATAAAAAAAAAAAAAAAATTAAATTACCATTAGAAGGCTATACACCTGACCCGATGAACAGCAGCATGTGGAGTGAACAGAGAATGGAATGTGTATGTAATTATTGGTTTTTCTCATACGGTGTCATAACAGATAAACCAAACTTTTGATGCAAACAATACAATTTTAATCCAGAAGCAAAATTTACAAACAAAAAAACAGACTGGGCGATGACATCTCTGTGAGCTCTTCCCTTCGTAACGCAGCGTCCTGCTCCAGGGCTTCACGCGCATCTGCCCGCACATCTGCGGCCACCTGTCGCAAATGCTGCATGTACTCCTGATTCTTGCCGCTGGTCATGTTGCCGTTCCAAGAGCCGCATCTCTTCGTCATGCATGTTGACCATCGCTAATGAAAGGTCAGCGATGGGAGTTGTCTGTTTTCATCTTGCCTAGATGGAAAGACAGAAAGGCATGGTCGTTAAAGCTGGATCACTGTTATGGAATTACACAGGTGAAAGTCTGTGGTGGAATGTCACTATTATATTATGCTTCATTGCTGTATATAAGCTGAACTGTCATGTTGCTGCCCCTCAGTAGAGCAGATTTTGCAACACGCAGGGTGCTGTCTTCGGCTGCAGCCCCCCTGCAAAACTAAAAAGGATTAAGATTAAGAATATGGATGGATGGATGGATGGGTAATGTTTAAACTAGTTGCTTGTAGTGTGGCCGCAGAAATCTGAATGGGTTAATACAGTCAGCTGACGCGAAGCATTTCAATGAAGCATGTGGATTTCAATGGCAGTTCATCAGCTTTATTTGTTTTTCTAAAACAGGAGTTACAACAGCACCAATCACCACACCTAAAAATGGTTGTGGAACATCGATAAGTGAAGACCAAAGAATAACCTTTTTGCACATTTAAAAAGACATTTTCAATTAATTAATATGCAGCTACAGGAAATTGCATTTATCAATTTGATACATAACTTGTTAGGCTGCAGCCCCCCCGCGACCTGTAAAGGATTAAGCGGTAGAAGATGGATGGATGGATTTTCGACCCTGGTTTCCGCTGCTGGACCTGTTTCAACCCCCCCAAAAAATCGTGGTTATTGTGCCTTACCGGCACTTGAACGTGATCCAGATGGAGCTGGAGATGTGGAGTCGATTCAGCTGGCGCTCCGGCAGACGCACACGCAGACGCAGCGCCAGGAGAGTCCGCTGTGTCCATCATGTCCGCTGAGGTGGACCCCTGTGATATGAACTGCGATTCTAGAAAGAAAATGCATGCAATTTAAAACTTAACACCAAAGTGCAGCATGTACACAACACTCTCAAGTTTTTAACTGGAATACAATAAGCGTAATTCAGCGTTTTGTTCGCGCTAATACTTAACACAAAGCAAGCGTGAATCTGCAGTTGGCTGCAAAACAATAGGAAAGCCTCAGTAACAACCATTACCCACAATCTAACAGCCTTCCTATTTCTTAAAAACAGTGAGCTTGGCACAGAAAGGATAAATTGGCGAAAAGATGCGCAATATCAAAACAACACTCACCATCCACGGTTTCCAAGGCCGTGACCGTGACAGTGACTGTGACAGTGACCGTGTCGAGCCCAATGTCTCTCAGCGAACCACTTCCACTCCTTACGAGCCGCTGAACTTCAAGCAATGTGGTCCTTCACTGCTCGGTAATCGCTTTTCAGCTTTTTCAGCTTCTCCCGACACTGTTTGGCAGTACGGATGTGCCCTTGGGAACCCATCTGCTCGGACACCTGCATTTCAAGTAGATCCGTACAACTCGCGCTGGATGCGATCGTCGCCTAATATAGAAAGAAAATTGCGCACCTCCTAATATATAATATTAGGAGTATATTATTATATAAGTATATTATACAGTATATTAATATAATATACCGTATTAAAGGGGCGCACTGTGTTCACTGGCTGAACAACTACAAATGGCGGTCGCAGAGTAAATTCTGAGAAGATATAACTTCAGAAAGGACTTTTTCCAGTCGGGTTGCTAACACTTTGGCAAGAATCTTCACATCAGCATTGAGAAGCGAAACAGGTCTGCTGGAAGTACAAGATGTGGGATCCTTATCTTTTTTCAAAAGGAGAGATATAGACGCCAGGGTCAGCGTAGGTGGCAAAACACCTCACTCTAAAGATTCATTATGAATGGCACAAAGAAGAGGAGACAGCTTAATAATAAACATTTTAAAAAATTCAACAGGAAACCCATCAGGGCCGGGTGCCTTCTGATTGTGCATGGATTTAATTGCACACGCAATTTCTTCTAGAGTGAGCGGTGCACCAAGCCCATCAGCAATCTGTGGATCTATAATGGGAATATCCAGATTCTGAAATAAAGTAATAATTTCACTCGTATCTGTGGAGGATTGAGATTTATAAAGGTTTGAGTAAAAATCTTTAAACGTTTCATTCATTGCTGTCGGGTCTGAGACTATATTTCCAGGTGAGTTTTTGATTTGAGGGATTAATCGAGCAGAAGCTTGGTGTTTTAGTTGGTGAGCTAAAAGTCGACTTGGTGTCTCTCCGTGTTCATAATAATTTGCCCGAGATCGTAATATAAGACGTTCAGCCTCATTTGTTGTAAGAAGGTCTAGTTGTAATTGAAGGTCTTGTTGTTGTTTCAGTAGTCTGTGGTGGATTAAGAAGCATTTTTTCTGTCAGTATCCTGAATCTTAAATAACAAGTCATTCAGCTTTTTTTTTTTTTTCCAGTTCTACTACGATGTGTTGAATAGGAAATGATTTGCCCTCGTAGATGAGCTTTAAGTGATTCCCACAATAGAGAGGAAGAAATTGAATCACTACTGTTAGTAAATAAAAAATCATCAATTGCTGATGCGATGAAAGTGTTAAATTTGTTGTCCGATAATGACAATGAATTAAACCTCCATGGCGAAGAAAAGCGAGGGTAATTTTTAAATGCTATGTCGAGGCTGAGAGGAGCATGAACTGAAATGACAGTTAGATGATACTCAGTTGACGTCACCCGAGATAATAAAGACCCATCAACGAAAAAATAATCGATTCAGGAATAGGATTGATGCACCTGTGGGGGAAAAAAAGAATAAGCTCTGACATGCGGATTCAAAAGCTTCCAGGGGTCAACATACCCATTCTGTAACATAAAATCAGATATTGATTCGGCCATGCGAGATTGTGTAAAGGATCTGAGACTAGGGCGATCCAGAGATGGATTCATTACACAATTAAGATCACCCCTTAGAATAAGACGGTGAGTGTTAAGAAGAGGAAGAGTATGTAATAATTTGTCTGCAAAATCTGGACTGTCAAAATTTGGAGTAGAGAGGTTTACAAAAAGAACAGGATTATTAAGTAACACACCTGCAATTATCAAATATCTGCCATTTTTGTCTACTGTCATTTGAGATACTAAAATTGACACTTTTACTGATTAAAATAGCTACTCCTCTGGCTTTTGAATTAAAGGATGAGGGAAATACCTTACCAACCCACAGACATTTAAGTCTAAAATGTTCACCATCTCGTAAATGTGTTTCTTGCAAAAATATTATGTCAGCTTTCATCCGTTTCAGGTGAGCGAACACCTTCCCTTGCTTAATTTAGACCTTTCACATTCCAACTCAAAATTTTAATAGAACAACCTCCACCTAAACTCAGTGAGCTACACAAATCATGGTCAGTCATTCACAAATAGCCATTGAAAGTAGAATTCCACCCTAAAAAAGCAAAGCAAAAGACCAACAGGGACATGGCTAAAAGAACACCCCAAACCCATGCCCCAATAAACACCTTCTCTGTATCCAACCCCAAACATTGGAACAGCAGTGTAAACTCCAATAGGAGTCATTCTCTTAAGTCGTACTTACAGTTGTTTGAACTACAGCTAAAAATAGCAGCTGGAACCTGCAGAGTAGGACTAAACAGCATTCAGTATTTGGCGCTTTGCCATAGTGTTTAATATAACAATTTGCAGAAACAAGCCAGCTTCTTAATTATCTAAAACAAATGGCACCCTAAAAATAAAAAAAAATAAAAAATGAAAGATAAGTAAACAATACTAAAAAATCTGGCTGCCAAAGAAAAAAATTTTTTCCCACACAAAAAAACCCTGGGCTAACAAACTATTTACCATGTACAGAACAATATATTGTACTTATTACTAAATATATTCAAGTCTCTTATACCTCAATTTAGATAACAAAAACATGTCTGTAGATGAAGTCACCTCTCTTGGGCATAGACCATGATAACTACTGTAAATAACTAAAATTCAAACCTCTGAAGTGTGTGTGGGGTATAAAACTCACCAGTATATTAAGGAATTAAATTTAAAAAAGAGGGAAAAACGTCAGTCAAAATGATTCCAATTATCAAATCTATTTGGATATTGAGTTGATGAAAGTCTTTGCTTCCTCTGGAGACGTAAAGTCACGCTGCACCCCCTCATAGGTAACGCGTAGCCGGGCTGGGTAAAGACCGAACCGAACCCACTCGATATCAGCGCAGCTGGCGGAAAACCTCATTGAAGGCGGAGCGGGCCCACGCTGTCTTGGCAGTATGGTCTGGGAAGACTGAGATGGTCATGTTTCCATGTTTAATCTGCTGAAGTTCCTTTTGTGTTCTTCAAAATCTTGGCATAGTCAGAGTAATAATGAGCCTTGAGAGCTGACTGGAGTTCTGTTTTGAAAATAGCAGCCACATCGGCCCGGAGGGCTGACAATAATTCAGTTTCCAGCGTGGCTACATTGACTATGGTGGTGGCAGGTAGCTTGTCAGTCACTGTCATCCACTGGGGGGAGGCTTCACCCCCACACGAGGAGTCGCTTCGAGCAACAGGCCACAGGTGAGGCAGGATAGTATTACCTCCTTTGTTCGAGGGGGCATTTTGTATCCAAAAAAAAAAAAATGGTGTGCTAAGTAGTGAACTTAGCAAAAAAGTTCTGGCTTGTACAATCAGTAAAAAGTGCCTATTAATATAAATGTCAAATAACTCTGCAGGAGCTCACTGCAAAGCGACCTATTCCATATTTCACCAAACTGGAAGTCCAGCTTCTCTTGTTTTGAACATCCATCCATCCATCAGTGTTTCCTCTGGCTTAAAGACCTTGGTGCAGTGGCAACATATTTTTCCGGGGGGGAGGGGCAAAAAACATGACATTATTGTAACTGGAATATGTTAATTTTGTACCATATATTTTTTTTTTCCAATTTTGTACAGTAACTTTGCATATGGAACTTAAGATAAGATAAGATAAGCCTTTATTAGTCCCACAACGGGGAAATTCCAGGATTGCAACAGCACAGGGATAGCAACACTCAGAGCAACAATCAGAAGGCAAGAAAAAAAAACAAGCAAGCAAGAGCAGCTAATAAACATATGTACGTATTACTATAAAATATATATATATACACACACACACAGACACACAGTGCAGAGCATTGTAGCTGGATGGAATAATATATGAATATATGAACACACAGTGCAGAGCATTGTAGCTAGATGGAATAAATATGTAAATATATAAACACCCACAGTACGGAGCATTGCAGCTAGGTGGAATAAATATGCAAGTATATAAACACACACAGTGCGGAGCAATGTAGCTAGATGGAATAACATGTAGATATATAAATATATAAACACCCACAGTACGGAGCATTGCAGCTAGACGGAACAAATATGCAAATATATAAACACACACAGTGCAGAGCATTGCCGCTAGATGGAATGAAACAGCATAACCGTCTACCCAGCTATCCTGCATGGTATGATTATGTGCCCATACACACTCTCACCCTCCATAGCGACCGGCATGCTCCTAGTTGTATGCCGGAGAGGACCACTGTGTAAGTCTATTGCATCTTCTGCATTCAAAAAACTATTAGTTTGTTACGTCTTTTTTGCTATCTCTGCGAGCAGCCCTGCTTAGGTTGTACAGTCTGACAGCCGTTGGTAGGAAGGACCTACGAAACCTCTCGGTTGTGCACCTGGGATGATGTAGTCTGCTGCTAAATGAGCTCCTCAGTGCATTCAGTATGTCCTGCATAGGGTGGAACTCGGACTCCAGCAGAGATGACAGTTTAGCCACCGTCCTTCTCTCTCCTATCTCCTCCATCGGATCAAGGCGCTGCCCCAGGACAGAGCTAGCTTTCTTAATCAGTTTGTTCAGTCTCTTCCTATCGGCTGCAGTAATGCCACTGCCCCAGCAGACCACTCCAAAAGTGATGGCTGATGCCACCACCGTGTCATAGAATGACTTCAGCAGCGCCCCTTGTACACCAAAAGACCTGAGTCTCCTCAGCAGGAACAGCCTGCGCTGTCCCTTCTTGTAGAGTGCATCAGTATTGTGTGACCAGTCTAGTTTATTGTTCAGATGAATACCCAGGTACTTATAGGATGTCACCATCTCGATGTCTGTTCCCTGTATATTTACTGGTACTGTGAGGGGCTGCCCATGCCTGCGGCAGTCCACCACCAGCTCCTTAGTTTTCCTCGCGTTGATCTGGAGGCAGTTCCGATGGCACCAGTCCACGAAGTCCTGGATAAGCCCTCTGTACTCAGCTTCATCTCCATTGGAGATGAGGCCAACGATCGCAGAGTCATCAGAGAACTTCTGTAGATGGCAGTGTGTTGTGTTGTGTGAGAAGTCCGCAGTATAAAGAGTGAACAGGAAGGGAGCCAGCACCGTTCCCTGGGGGGCCCCCGTGCTACTGATGATCGTGTCGGACACACAGTCCCGGGTTCTCACAAACTGAGGCCGGTTCGTGAGGTAGTCCAGGATCCATGATGACAGGTGCTGGTCCACCCCTGCGCGCAGCAGCTTGTCCTTCAGGATCATCGGTTGGATGGTGTTGAAAGCACTGGAGAAGTCAAAGAACATGATCCTCACCATATTCCCGGGCTTCTCCAGGTGGGACAGAGAACGGTGAAGGAGGAAGATCACCGCATCCTCCACCCCAATGCCATGCTGGTAGGCGAACTGGAGTGGATCCATCGCTGGTTCCACCAGGGGGCGGAGGTGAGCAAGGAGCAGTCTCTCCAGGGTCTTCATCAAGTGGGACGTCAAGGCCACCGGTCTGTAGCTGTTCAGGTCTTTGGGGTGGGAAGTTTTTGGTACAGGTACCACACAAGATGTTTTCCACAGCTGTGGTACCCTCCCCAGTTTCAGGCTCATGTTGAAGATATACGTCACAATCCCACACAGCTGGTCTGCACAGGACTTGAGGAGCTTTGCGCTGATGCCGTCCGGTCCCGGCGCCTTCCTCGCCTTGATCTTCCTCAGCTCCGTCCTCACCTGGGTCCTGGTCAGGGTCAGGATGGGGGGCTGTGTGTTGGGAGTGGGGGGGTGTTGGTAGAGTGGGGAGTGGGCAGCAGGACTTGATTTCTTTAGAGGCAGCAGTGGTTGTTGTGCAGTCAGGGGGGAGGGCGGTTGGTCAAATCTATTGAAAAACAGATTCAGGTTGTTCGCCCACTCCCTGCCCCCTGTGGCCTGGGGGGAGGTATTCTGGAGCCCCGAGATGGTTTTGAGGTTTCTCCAGACCCCGCTGATGTCGCTCTGTTGCAGCTTGTCCTCCATCTTCTTCCTGAAGCTGTCCTTGCCTTCTCTGATCTTTCTCCTCAGCTCCCTCTGTACGGACTTCAGCATCTCCCTGTTCCCTGACCTGAAGATCCTCTTCTTCTCTCTCAGAAGTGTTTTAATCTCAGGGTTGATCCAGGGTTTGTTGTTTGAGTGACGCCGTATGGTCTTGGTGGGAACGGATTTGTCCACACAGAAGCTGAGGTAGCCCGTGAAGGTGTGAATGAGGCCATCGATGTCCTCACCATGTGGATCGCAGAGCTGCTTCCAGGCGGTGGCTTCAAAACAGCCCTTTAGGGTGTCCATTGTCTCCTCAGACCATAACTCCACAGTGTGCATGGCCGGAGGTTGTCTGTGCACTAGGGGTTTGTACACCGGCCGGAGATGAACCAAGTTGTGATCCGATCTCCCGAGTGGGGGTAGTTGTGATGAGGTGTACGCCTCCTTAGTGTTTGCGTAGAATAAATCCAGTGTTTTATTGTCTCTAGTGTGGCATGTGACATACTGGGTGAACGTGGGTAGAATGGGAGACAGTGAAACATGGTTGAAATCGCCTGAGATGAGGAGAAGAGCATCTGGGTGTTCTGTCTGCAGCCTGCTGGTTACTGAATGGATGACGTCACGTGCTGTCCCAGCGTTCGCCGTCGGATTTGCATAAACAACAATGCAGATCACGTGTGAGTGTTCTCTCGGGAGATATGTAGGCCTCATGCTAACAGCTAGCAACTCAATGTCTTTGCTGCAGTGTCGTTGTTTAACAGTGATATGTCCCGGTCTGCACCAGTTGTTGTTAACATACATGATCACTCCACCGCCCCTAGCCTTGCCACTGTCTGGTGTTCGGTCAGCTCGTATCATGTGAAAACCCTCCAGCTCAATGTTAGCATCTGCTGCTAGTTCAGTTAGCCACGTCTCAGTAAACAAAAGGAGAGAGCACTCCCGGTATGTGCTATCATAACGGGAGATAGCCGCTAGCTCATCTAACTTTCCCAGTATCGACCGTACATTTCCCATGACAACAGATGGAAGGGAGGGTCTGTACCTTATATTTTTTGTCCTCCGCCTTACTCCAGCCCGGCAGCCGCGGCGTTTTCGCCTCAGTTCTCTCGGTATGTCGAGTATTTCCAATGGGACCGGGTGGCGGTTGAATGCTAGCAGCTGTTCTCTGCTGTATCGTATCCTGCTATAGACAGTGGCTCCGTCCACCGGCTCAGGAGACATTTAGGACGATCTGTGTGTCCGTGATATAAGTGGGGTGAAAAAAAAAGACGGATCAAAAGAGAGAGGAAGGGAAAAAGACTCGGAATCGAGCCGCTGTTGCAAAAGGCAGCCGACTCGTGTGGCGCCCCTAGTGTTACTTACCATTTGAAGTACTGTACAACCGAGGCTTGAATATTGGGCCAGTTGGGGTCCCACCCAGACATCCTGTGTTTGGACTTTTTAATGTCATCCTTCTCTCCTTCCTCTCCTCTCACCTCTCCTGGACCCTCTGCCTGAACACTTTCCTCTCCTTGGCTCCTCTCTTCTGTCTCATCTAGCCCTCTCTGAGCCCTGTCTAATTCAGGTTCTCTCTTGGTCTATGGTGGTATACACACAGGTTAGAAAATATCATCATGTTTTGTCCTGCAGGATTTTTTGTCATGGTTTACATAAATGACAAAAATTTGTATTTTTTTGTATTTTTATTCTAGTGTTTCCTTTTTTCCATTGAGAGAGTAGGGAAGGGAAAAAACATTCTTAATAGTAATTTACTCATACATACTTAAATTATATGATCAGAGGTGGGTATAGTAGCCAGAAATTCTACTCATGCAAAACGGTGCTTTGAAATTAATAATTAAAAGTAGACAACCAAAACTTTATAGTGGAGTTAAGGGTATTAAGCGCACCCACTTAAAAACTTGTGTAATGACTTCAGTCTTGAAGGTTTGAGGGTTTTCTCCAAAATTTATAACAATACTTCTCTACTTTTCTCTGTAAATGTATCTAAATTTGAAACTGTTTTCCTCAAATTTGTAATTTCCTCTTGTAAAATTGACTTTTCTTGTACATTTGAGACTTCATTATAAATTTGTGGATTATTTTACGGCTAATTTTTGTCTGTTTTTTTTTTTTTTTTTTTAATAAATTTGAAACAGACTTTGGTAAATTTTTTTTCTTTTTCCTTACAACAGTTTACACTTTTGACCATAATCTTGCAGAGCGAGAACAGAACAATAGTTTAACTCTGATTTCAAAGAAAAAAAATAATAAAATTGTATTTAATGAAATAAATTAACTTAAATGACCCAAGATGCAGTTATTTGTTATATTTCTATATATTTAGAGTTTTGTGTTTTTTTAGAAATCTCCTCACCACCCAGACAGCAGGAAAAACCTCCTTTATTCTGAAATCCAAATGTTGGCATGTTTAGTTTGTCTGAAGGCTGCTGAAAGATTAAAGTCATTGACTTCGTGAATTTCGGTCATCTTAACTTGACAGTTACATAATAATTAACATAAATTAGTTAATTAATATTAACTAAGGTAAAGGTAAAAACATTTCCTTTTTATTCTTGTCTGAAATAAAAACAAAAAACTAATAATTAAAGAAGACAAAATGAATCAACTCGAGCTCCGAACCACACCTGTTAGCTAAGTGACTCTTCCATTATTGTTCCCATTACCAGCGAGTTAAAACAATGATAAATGCCTTCACTGCTTACATACCTCTTATGCTTTTTTTCTGCGTTTAAAGTACTTTAATAAGCTCATGTTTCTCTCGGACAATGATGCTGTCTTAGCGAGACACTCTGCCTGCTGACTGGAACACGCGGGCGGGGCGCTTCTGAACTCTGCACGGATGACAGTCACATGAAGACAAAATGTAAATGTTTTGGCTATAATGAGGAATGTAACGTTCATATTTGAAACTATCAAACCTGGTTTAGTCAGTGACCAGAGGTGAGGAGCCGGGAAAGAAAAGGCTGGGTGACACCAAATCTTTGGCAGCTGGGGGGGGTGGCATTGTCAGATTATAAAAAAGTTACATTTTCAGAAATTATGAGGTGGATTTTGATTTATATTCATCAAAAAGTAATATCTGAAAATCATGTAAGGAGAATTGAATCTAGAAAAATAAAAAAATAATGCTGAAATGGCATGGCCTCGAGCTGACCTTGGCCGAGTTACCAAGGCCATAGGTCTCGAGGACAAGACTGATTCATTACCCTCCGAGGCTGAGAAAAATTGGCCTTTCCAGTCCTCCAACACTGCACTATACAGTACAAAATTTGTTAAACTACAAAAAATGCCATTGTCCGTAGTTAAAAAAAATGCAAATGGTACAATAAATCATTGAGGAAATATGATCATGTTTTATTCATTAGATCAAAAGGGTAATTAGCTTTTTATGTTAAAGATAAATAAGACTGTATTGTACCGAGGGAAAATCACATTCTCAGGAAAATTACTGTTTATGAATTAATCAGCAATCGATTGATAAGGTTAAGAATTAATTGATAACTTGCATCACTAATACAGTTACATCTCACCTGATCTCTAAAGACAGTAACTGCGGCAAACACAAAGAAGGTTTTTCTTCTGCTTATGCGCTCAAAGTCTTTTTAGAGGTTAACTATGAGTTGCACTAATGGTCAGCATCTCTTCATGTAGTAGGTGGATAAGGAGCTGGAGGAGAGAGTTAGCATGAGGACAAGAGATTAGTGTCTACTTGGAGAGGCTAAGCACACACTGCAACACCTGCTCTTGCTGAATAGATGGCTGTGTGTCTGCTGTGGGCTATCTTGGCTCTGTTGTTATTCACCACAACACTGACTCAGGCTGCCTGGGCCCCTTCTGACAAAGTAATGGCTATACCTGAAGTGTGACCGTTAAAGTAGAAAAATCCCCCACCCCACTTGTATTGAGAAATTGTATTTTAGACAGTAAAAACATGACGAGGGAAGGGCACTTGAGCAAATTCATGTTCATTAAGTTTAGCATCACAAGTAGGGTTGGAGATGATATCTCCTACATCCTCTTCTGCGCATGTCTTAACCTTCCTCACTCTTGTGTATAGGTGACGTGTCTGGCCTGTGACCATTGCTCCAACACTGTGGAGCCATTCTGGGATCTGTCCCTGGAATTCCCTGAGCGATATCACAGTAATAGGGAGTCGGCTGCTCAGGCTTCTTGCCATTTGACTGAAATGCTGGCCAAGTTCACAGAGACTGAAGCGCTGGAGGGAAACATCTACGCCTGTGACCAGTGTAACTGTGAGTGAGCATGGTGTCTGCACATTATGAACAAGGCTATCCTCATAGACTTTAATTTAAACACATTTATTCATAATATTGAGTCTTTAATCAAGACTACCTCATCAGTATAACAGAATCATTGTTTTTGCTCATCAGTGTGTCATGTTAAAAAAATTGGCTTTGCGCTAAATTGGCAGCTTACTCTGAAATGACATGTTCTTGTTAAATGATAACTCAAGGGGTAAAACAAGTACAGTTGATTTTTGGTGTTAAATGTTCTATTTGTGTTAATTTGTGGATGTTAAATCGCTGTGGCCTTTGCTTTAGATACTTCTGTGCCATTTTAGACAAAAGCTATATCCTCGTTTTCACAGCTTCTTGGGTGTTCTCTAATTTCTTGGCGTGAAATTACATTGTTTCTCCTATCATCATAAAGGATGTGGTTACACACTGATAGGACACTGCAGTGATGTAATGCTTTACTTTGTGTTCACACTTTCCTCTTTGCTTGTGCCTGCAGCTGCCAGACGGCGGAGCTCATCAAAACCAGTCATCCTGACTGAAGCACAGAAACAGCTGATGGTCCACAAATTGCCTCAGGTCCTCCGGCTTCACCTCAAGCGCTTCAGGTAAGATTAAACACCGCCTGATTTAAACGGTCTGTGTAGAGGACAGATGCTGAAACAGGCACAGATTTATTTAAACAATTTATGTAAAATGAAACCTCAAATGGATATAAACAATTTGGTCAAATTCTAAATTATCATATCACTTAGTCCGACTGTGATATTAGTAAAGATTTGTTGAGAAATTGTACTTTTGTGCCCAGATTTATTTTTTTAAAATCTGACTATTGTGTAGTCTTGCAGCTTTCTGATATGTGGTTGGTCTACAGGTGGTCAGGGCGAAACCACCGGGAGAAGATTGGGGTCCACGTTAGCTTCGACCAGCTGCTCAACATGGAGCCCTACTGCTGCCGAGATCCCTCACCCAAAGGTGTGCCCTGCTCCACCCCCAGCAGCCCCAGCTCCCCTCGCCCAAAACACTTCCTCTATGAGCTCTCGGCTGTGGTGATGCATCATGGGAAGGGCTTTGGCTCTGGCCACTACACTGCCTACTGCTACAATACAGAAGGAGGTGAGAGGATCTGTGCAAAGTTAATAAAACTTGTGACAGTAATTCAAGGAAAAATATTAGTAGGGAAAGGGAAAGTGAAAACAATTATGTAACAGTATTATTATCACGGTTTTAAAAATTTGGCTTGGAGATGCACATATAAGATTTATCAGGTTCCCATGCAGCTTGTTTGCATTTTAAGCAGATCCAATGACAAGATGTGGTCGCCATAGTGTTGGAAAATGTTAGGGTGCAGGCTAAAACATTTTTAGAGAGGGCTGGTGCTTGCTAATACATGGAGCTATCAACACCAAACTTGGCATAGGACAACTACAAGCAAACTTACAGTCTGATTTTAAGGTCCAAGATCAAGCTTACATGAGCATAACTGAAATGTTTTTATAGTTATGCAATATCACATGAGAGAGAATGGTGCTGCTAGTGGGACGTAAGCATGACTGTGATGTGCTGTTAGCACAGGTGCAGCTAATTAGCAAACATGCTATTAGCTTTCAGGATTCTGGATGAAGCCACGGTTATGTTACCATGACATTGATATTCCCAGTAGCCAATTGTGATGATAAATCCAACCTCAGCTCATTTGTTACCAGCAAAATAGACATGTAGAGAGATCTCATCTATCTCAGATCTTTGCTGTGTTTGAAATGTCCACTCGTTCACTACATTGAAATGGGAGTCAATTGAAATGAAGTGCACTATGTAGTGAATGAGTGGACATTTCAAACTGAGCACTTGTCTGTCACTTTCTGGCTATCCCCATTTCCAAGTTAGTTTATGTGCAGTTTGCTGCCTTCTCCTTGGCATCTTCAGACGAAGTAGAGTCAGAAGCATGCATTATGTAGGGATGTGATTTTTCCGCTAATTCGCGGAATTCCGCTTTTTGTTATCTTCCAAAAATTTTCAGACCAGATGGCGGCGCATGCACAACGCGAGGCTCAGCGTCTCTTCAGATTTTGTGGATTAGCAGCGATATTTCTGCTCATTTCGGGTCTGTTCGTTCAGAACAGCTTCGCTTTTACATCCTACACCCGAAATGAACTTTTGGACATTGGATTACAAAATAACAACCTTTTTATCAGCAACCTACGTTTCATCCCTGAGCTCTGGAGAACACCCGACGCTAGGTAAGCTACCCAGCCGACCGGAAGTGCTCGCAGGCGGCGTAGAGACCGTAAACAAAGGCGGGGGAAGCATGGAGGGCTAAGAGCTAAGCTAAAGCTAACACAGCACCGGCTTTCTCTACCCAGCATTTTCTTCGCTAATGTACGGTCAGTGGCGAACAGAGTGGATGAGCTACGGCTTCGAATCACCAACAATAAGAAACTTATGAACTGCAATATCATGATTTTCACGGAAATATGGCTACATAGTGGAGTACTTGTGTGGCGCCATGAGATGGCTTTTGTTGTGATGTGGCGCATTATAAATAAAGCTGAATTGAATTGAATTACTTGACGGTGCTGTCGAGCTGGCCGGACGGCACACTCTCCGGGCAGACAGAGCAACTAATGACTCCGGTAAGACCAGAGATGGGGGAGTGTGCATTTATATTAACAAGGCTTGGTGCACGAATTCTGTCACTGTTGGGAGACACTGCTCAGCTAACCTGGAGTTTCTCATGGTTAAATGTAGACCTTTATATCAATCAATCAATCAAAGACTTTATTCCAGACTCATGGTCCATCAAAAATAAAATAAAATAAATAAATAAAATAAAACAATACAGTTGAAAACGGATAATAAGAAAAACAATCAAAAAGTTACAAAACAATAAGACACAACTACTAAAAGTAGTACAAAGATAGTACAGACTTTAAAAAGACTTAAAAAGACTACTGTACCAGTGTCTTCTAAACTGTGACTGACAGCGAATAGAACTGAGCTTAATGCTAGACATGACTTGAATGATTGCATTTCTAGATACATCAAGCCGACAGATGAATTTATACATAAGATTCCTTATTACTGCATGCAGTGTATTTACACGTGATGAGACAAATAACTCAGACACACTGCACCATCGAGGCTTTAAAGCATCATTGTAAGCAACCTGTAATTTCTGCATACTTTGTTTCCTATAATTTATCCATAAATGAGCAGTGTATAAAGGTGTACAATAGGTTTTAAAAAGAACCAGCTTCACCTCATCTGAACAAAAACCAAACCTGCGTGCAAGAATATTTGCTTGCATGTAGATTTTGCAGCGTTGTCTGAAAATATCATCATCAGTCATTCTATCATTAATAAAATGTCCCAGATATTTAATTTTATCCCTGACAATTAATTCCCTGCCTGCCAATTCAAAGACGGGGAATTTCATTAACAAATCTTCTTTATTGCGGCAAATCAGCACACAACTCTTATTTGTATTATATTTTATGTCATTTTCCTCTCCATAAGCAGTACACACTCTTAATAACTCCTGAAGACCAGCACTACTTGGACTGAGAATAACTAGATCATCAGCATACATAAAATGATTCACTAACTTATTCCCTATTAAACACCCAGTTTTACAGGCATTCAGTTGCTTTGACAACTCATCCATATAAAGATTAAATAGAATAGGGGACAATATACTGCCCTGTCTGACACCACCGCTCACTCCAAATGGGGATGAATGACTCTTCCCCCATTTCACCAGCATCTTCTGATGTGCGTACCAGTAAATCAGGATACGTACTAAGTACTTGGGAACCCCCCTGTCAATCATTTTCCTAAACAATATCCTGTGATTAACACGATCAAATGCCTTAGAGGCGATCAAACGCCTTATATCTGCCACAGGAGTTCACTTTTCACTTTTCTTCATCTTGCCTGCTGAAGATGTTTTGGACTTTATTTAAAAAATATTTTTAACGCCACACATGTGATGGATAATGCTTGTTGGAATATTTTAGGAATGCTGTCTTCTTGGAACATAAGTCAATATTATACAGTAATACAGTGATCCCTCGCTACTTCGCGCCTCACCTTTTGCGCCCTCAGTGCATCGCGGATTTTTCAAAAATATTCATCAAAAATTCAAAATTGAGAAAAAAGTTGCCCGTGCGCCAGCAGAAGGCAGGGAGACTACAGGGAGAGCCGGCACAACTCAAAATCCACCTCTCTGATTCGCTGGCCAGCATCCCCCCCCCCCCCCCCCAAGAGATTTTGTTCTCATGTTGGCTCGGCTCGGGAATCTCGCAAGCTGATTGGCCGAGACGTCGCTGCTGCCTTTACGCCTCCTCCTGCTGCCTCTACGCCTTCCCGTCGAGAGAGAGAGTGAGAGAATGAACGTACGTATTATTTATATTATTTATACATTATTTTATGTATATTATTTATATTATTAATATTTTATTTACATGTTTCAAACTATTCTTTAATGTTCTAATGATAACATATGCATTTATAGGGTTAATATACACTTATTGATATTATATATACACAAAAAAAATGGGGGGGGTGACGCTACTTTGCGGTTTTTCACTTTTCGCGGTCGGTTCTGGACCCCATTAACCGCGATAAGTGAGGGATCACTGTAACTGACATTCAGCTGTTTGTTTTATGTCATTTAAGCACAGTTCTGGTACTTAAAAATCATAAAAACCCAGGAGCTTCGGGGGGCTTCGCCCCCCTTGCCCCCCCACTGGGGCTCTGCCCCGGACACCGCTGGGGGACTATGTCCCCCAGACCCCCTGCTAAATTTTCAGATAATTTCCCCAACCCCAAATCACAGCCCTAATTACGCTGTGCTGCTTTAACAGAAACTGTACAGAAACTCATTTTAGATGTAGGCTAACTATGGTGTCAACCAAGATAACTCTGACAACAAGCAGCCACAACTGGGTTTAAGAACTCTTTTTTCCACACTGTCAATAAGAAGATGCAGTATACATAATAGTGTTAAAGTCCTCACATTATAATAAATAAATGTCAGTTACTTTAGGCAAATTGGCGATCGTGATAAGGGATGAGAATCATCAATGATTTCCAGAATCAATTCAATTCTGATTCAGAAGATACTGATTCAGTTTGATTTTGGTTCAGTCAGGGATATTGCCATCGTAATAACAATTTTCCTTACATATGTAAGAATTTCTCAGACCCAACACTGTAAATTGTACCAGGAACACTTATTTAATGAAATAAATTAGTGGTGTCGGCATTATTGCGTTAATCGTCTGTTAATGCTTCACCCCCGTTAATGACAAATTTTGTGGTCATGGTTAACCGCAGTTCACGGCAGAAAACACGAACAGTACATTTTTGGCCTAGCTACACTCCGTACTGAAGCCACTCTGCAGCCATAAAGACGCTGGCTGCACATTGTGAAGTCAAACAAGCTGGATCACAGCTATGGAAATCCCCAAAACGTTGTCATGTTACAACAGTATCTGTCAGAGCTCTCACCTGGATAATTGTCACAGCCTCCTCCAAAACTCCGCTTGATGTTGGTTGTGCTTCTCCTCTGGAAGCCGTCTAGCTGACTAGTAATATAAACAGCTACAGGTACAGCTCAAAAAATTAGAATATCATGAAAAAGTTCAATATTTTTTGTCACTCATTTCAGAAAGTGAAACCCATATATTATATAGATTCATTACACAGAGAGTGATATACAGTATTTCAAGTGTTTATTTATTTTGATTTTGATGATTATGGCGTACAGCCCATGAAAACCCCAAATTCAGTTTCTCAAAAAATTAGAATATTACATAAAATTAATAAAACTGTTTTTTAATAGAAATGTTGGCCGACTGAAAAGTATGTCCATGTTCACACTCAGTATTTGGTTGGAGCTCCTTTTGGATTAATTACTGAATCAATGTGGTGTGGCATGGAGGTGATCAGCCTGTGGCACTGCTGAGGTGTTATGATGGTCCAGGTTGCTTTGATAGTGACCTTCAGCTCGTCTGCATTGTTAGGTCTGGTGTCTCATCTTCCTCTTGACAATACTCCTTAGATTCTGTATGGGGTTTAGGTCAGGAGAGTTTGCTGGTCAATCAAACACAGTGATGCCATGGTCATTAAACCAGGTTTTGATACTTTTGGCAGGGGTGGGTGGGGGGGGCAAGTCCTGCTGCAAAATGAAATCGGCTTCTCCATAAAGCTTGTCAACAGCGGGAAGCATGAAGTGCTCTAAAATTTCCTGGCAGACGACTGCAGTGACTTTGGTCTTGATAAAACACAGTGGCCCAACACCAGCAGATGACATCGTTCCTCAAATCATCACTGACTGTGGAAACTTCACACTAAACCTCAAACAACTTAGATTCTGTGCCTCTCCACTCTTTCTCCAGATTCTGGGACTTTGATTTCCAAATCAAATTGAAAATGTACTTTTTTTTTTTTAATTTAAGTTTTTGTAAAGGGTATACACGTCATTACAGCATTGCATTGTTTACATTTTCATCACGTTCCCTTATTTTTTGTTATTTGACAACATTGGAAGAATAATTATGACACCCCTTTTTTTTAAGTGAAAGAAAAAGTGAAATTAAAGAGAACAGAAAAAACAAACAAACAAAAGAGCAAAAAACAAACAAACAAAAAATAAATAAAAATAAAAGAGCATCTGAGTAGCGTTGGAACAAGGAGCGGTGCCATTATTGAAATGGTATTTGTCAAAGATTAGATCTAATGGAAGACACATATGCGATCCAGGGTTGCCAAAAGTTCAAGAACCCATCCATGTCTTGTCTCAGTGCGAATGTCAACTTTTCCATCGAGTAAATGTCCTGAATCACGTTAATCCAATCTTCAGGTGTAGGACAGTCCTTCAACATCCATTTTTTAGTTAGGGCTTTTTTACTTGCCAATATTAAAACAGTGAATGAGTATTTTTCTCCTCGTCTTTCCAGTGAATCCGGTAGCAAACCCAAATACAAAGTTACAAAAGAAAAGGGAACTGTTATTTTGAATATTTTCCCCAATATTGTCTGTACATTGGTCCAATATTGGTGGATAACTGGGCATGACCAAAACACATGAAAATGATTTGCAGTCTCTTCACCACACAAGCGCCAACAATTCAACCCCTTACGAGTAAATTTGTTTTGTGCAGGTGTTCTGAAAAATCTTACCAAATTTTTCCATCCAAATTCTCTCCACTGCAGGGAAGAGGTACTTTTCCATTGCTGTTTATTTAGCTTTTCCCATATTTCCAGTTGTAAAGTGAAATTCCCCTCTTTTTCCCATCTCTCTTTTATATATGATGTGTTGTCACCTTTTAAGTCTTGAAGACCTTGGTATATTTTAGAGATGTATCTGATCCCTGGGATCCCTTTGTATGCCATTAAGAAGACCTTCAGAACACCTGACTGGGCCCTTTCCAAATCCTCCTTTTTAAGTATATTGTTTATGTGGTGTCTAAGCTGAAAGAACCTGTAAAGGTCTTGATTTGTTAGACCTTGTTTTTTCAAATCTTCAAAACTTCTTAAAATTTGCCCTTTAAAAAAATCGTAATATTTTATCAGTCCGTTCTCTTTCCACTTTTTAAATCTAGTGTCTGTTTTATTAGGAGTAAAGTCTTGATCATAGGCAATCCATTGCAGTAATCGATAGGGCTCTTTAGTTTGATTCTCTCTGACTATCTTAAACCAAATTTTTAGCGAGGTCTCTATCCACGGGTTAGTGTTATTCAAAAGTTTAGGTAAGGCATTGTTCCCTATTATCGCCTGTAGGGGGATGTCACTTGTTATTTGGCATTCCATCTCCTTCCATTGTGCAGTGTAGACTGGGTTACATATCTCTACTAGAGTTTTAATTTGTGCGGCTTTAAAATAGTCCCTGATATTTGGCAGCGCAAGCCCCCCTTTGTCTTTGTTTAGCTGTAGGGTTCTATATCTGATTCTAGGTCTCTTGCCCTGCCATATGAATCTTGAGATCCTTCTGTCCAGTTCCTGCCATGTTTTTTTGGGAGGTTCTACCGGTATTGTTTGGAAAAAGTATAGAAGACGTGGAAGTATATTCATTTTGACTGCTTCAATTCTTTGTGCAGTACCCAAGAATGGTATCATATTCCATCTTGCTAGATCAGATGTTATTTTTGCCACCAGTGGATCATAGTTTAGTGTTATCATTTTGTTGAGTTGTTTCGGGATATTGACCCCCAGATATTTCATAGATTCCATCTCCCAGTTAGTTTTGAGTTTGCTTAGTAAATATTGATTTTGGTCATAGTTGAATGTTAAAACTTGGGTTTTATGCATGTTTAGTTCGTACCCCGATAAATCTCCGTACTCTGAAAAAACTGAGATTAGTTCTGGAAAAGAGGTGTCCGGCTGCCCCAGGTATATTAAAATGTCATCAGCAAAGAGTGCCATTTTATGTTCCTTCTGATCAAGTGTAATACCTTGAATTTTTTGATTCTGTCTTATCCATTGGCTCAGAGGTTCTATGAAGATTGCAAAGAGCAGTGGAGACAAGGGGCAGCCCTGACGACATCCTCTTTCCAGCTCAAAAGATGATGATAAATTACCGTTAATCCTTATTTTAGCTGTTGGTTTTTTATATAATGCCTGGATAGTTCTAATAAAGTTGTTATGAAAATTGAAACTGGATAAGATTCTATATAAGAAAGACCAGTCAACCGAATCAAATGCTTTTTCAGCATCTAATCCCAATATGACTGCATTTAAGTTATATTTTTTTATATGATGAATTATGTGTAAAGTGCGTCTAATGTTGTCTTGTGTCTGTCTTAGTCTTATAAAACCTGTTTGGTCTAAATGAATTAAGTCTGTCAGTATATTTTCTAACCCTTTGGCAAGGATAGTGGTAAAAAGCTTATAGTCCTGATTTAATACACTGATTGGTCTGTAGTTGGAGCACTCTAGTTTATCCTTTTCAGGTTTAGGTATGACTGCAATGACCCCTTCTCTCCAGGAGGGGGGGGGGATTTCCCCTGTGTGGAGGACATAGTTAAATGTTTTCAGGAGGAGAGGAGATAGTTGCTGTTTAAAGGTTTTGTACCACTCTGCTGTATAGCCATCTGCTCCTGGGGATTTGTTAGCTTTAAGTTTCATAATTGCTTTTTCTAATTCTTTAGGTTGTATTTCTGACAGTCGTGTTTTATTTTGAGACTCAGTAAGTTGGGGAAGGTTTAATGTGTTTAGGAATGCTTCGGATGAGTTTTTATGTTTTTGAGGGAGTACAAGTTCTTATAGTACGGTAGTTCTCGAAGCTTTTAAGAATATCCTGAATTCTGAATTTTATTTCCTTTGATACTTGGTCTCTGATTTTGTAGATTGCTCTTTCCGTTTGTTGTTTCCTCAATTTATAGGCTAGTAATTTTGCCGATTTGCTGCCTGCTTCATAGTATTTTTGTTTCAGAAATGTAAGTTTCTTCTGGATTTCTATTGTGTAGATCTCATTTATTTGTTTTTTTAATTTCCTTAATTTTGAGCGAGTCATTAGAATGAGTGTTGTCTTTGTGCTCTTTTTCTAGGTTCTTAAGTTCTGACTCTAATGTGGTTAGTTTTTCTTGTCTCAGTTTCTTTTGGATTGCCAGTTTTGCGATAATCTTTCCCCTTATTACAGCTTTGCATGCATCCCACAGTATTAAAGGGGATACTTCTCCATTATCATTTTCTTCCTAATATCTGAGAATATCTGATTCCAATTCATCTTTCATTGGTCCTTTCAGGACATTTGAATTCAACCTCCAAGAAAATGTATTATTTGTGAATTTTTGGGTACTTAAGTCCATGTAGATCGGACTGTGGTCGGAGAGATCCATCAGTCCTATTTTACATGTTTTTACTCTTCCAATGTCTCTATTAAACATAAAAAAATAGTCAATCCTTGAGTATGATGAATGTGGCGCTGAGTAAAATGTATAATCTTTTACACGGGGGTTGAATTCCCTCCACACATCACAGATTCCCATTTCTTTTAGTAGCATCCGAGTTTTTCTACTTTGAGTGTTATTTTGATGTGGAGAATTACCTGATGCATCCCAGTATGGATTCAGTCTTAGATTGAAGTCTCCACCACATATCACTAAACCTTGGGCTTTAGTTATCATTAGGTCAAATACATTTTTATAAAATTTCCATTTAGCCCCTGGTGGTGCATATACATTCAGCAGGGTGATATCTTCTCACTCTAGCCGCCCAATTACCAAACTGTATCTCCCTTCTTTATCTTTGTGTTCTTTTTTTCAAATGTAATTTTGGTTGAGATCAATGTCGCTACTCTCCTCCTCCTCCCTGACTTATATGAAGATGAAGAGATCATATTAAACCCTTGTCTATTGAGTTTAGTGTGCTCCACGTCTGTTAGGTGGGTTTCTTGTAAAAATATTATTCCTGCTTTGTCTTTTTTCATTTTGCCTAGAATCTTGGATCTTTTAACTGGATTCAGGATCCTTTTTACATTATATGAGATTATTTTGGTTACACCCTGTTTCTCCATTGTGTTGTCTTATTTAGTATAACAGTGTGGTGGCCCTTTTTTATGCTACTCAGAAACTGAAAGAACATTAAGAACATAAAAAACATTAAGAACATAGTGTAAAAAACTTCAAAACAAAAAACTGACAAAAGAACTTCCTGAGCTGAGGTCTTTTTAGTGACCTTAGAAGAGCCTTGATGGAGTGTAGGCTCTGAGGGAAATTCCTCAAACTCTGTTACGTGTTGAGGGCCCTCTCTTACCCCTGTAAGTTGTCCCATGTTTTTAACGTGAATTTCAGATCCCAATCCGAACTTGTAATGTTTGTTTTTTTTTTTTTTTTTTTAATGCCTATACCTTATGAAATTGTGTGCACCCTCCCACCACCATCACAGCAAACATTCACGTTAATACAGTATTTGTTAGTGTGGGGAGAACATGTGGATCATTGTCACATTTCTATTTTAACAAGTTTTGTTTGGTTTTTTTTAAGACTTATTAGTTTCTAATATTATGACTGTTCCATGAAATGTTTTACCACATGCTGATTTTGCATCTCCTTTAATGTTTGTTGCCTTGTAGGAGGGGGGTTGGATGTGCAGACTGACTTAAAAAAAAACGTTATTCCCTCCTGTCAACGGCCAGTTTCTCCTTGTAGCTCTGACGCTGGGTTTCCCGCTGCTGGCCTGTGGGTTTTGAGGGTCTCTGTGTGGACCACGTTTGAGCCTTGATTCTTTCGATTGGGTCTGCTGCGGGTTTAAACACTGTTACCGGGAGTCCTCTTCTCGCCATATCTTCGGTTGCTTCTTCCGCCGAGTTATAGAGACATGACTCTTCCCCGTAAAAAACCCGCAACTTCGCCGGGAATGGCGTCTGGAAGCGCAATTTTTTTCTCTCGCAATACCTTTTTAGTGTCGTTGTATTCCCGACGCTTTTTAAGGACCTCCGGGGCGTAATCGTGTTCCACGAAAACTTTTCTCTCTTGGTGCATAAATCCTTTTTTCTGCCAAGCCAGTCTTACAACCGCTTCTTTTATTTTGGAGTTGGAAAACTTCACCTCCACCGAACGTGGAGGCGCTTCCGCTGCCGGCCTAGGGGCTAATGTACGGTGCACCCTTTCTATCTTCAAGTCGGTGGTTTGGGGAATATCCAACTTCTCTCTCAGTAAGGATTCCACGCATGCCGCCATTGTGGTGAAACCATCCTCGACTCCTTCTTTCAGACCGTGAATTCTTATGTTGTCTCTTCTCAGTCTTCCTTCTTGGTCGGTTAACTTAGCCTCTAGTCTTGATGACTGCCTTTTGTGTAGATCCAGCACGGAATCTTCCAGCGCTTTTATTCTTTCCTCTGCTTCCAAGATTCGGTTCTCGGCCTGGTCCACTCTGCTGTTTGTCCTTTTTAATTCTAATTTGAATTCACGAAATTCGGCCCAACACTCTCGGCGAAATCGTCTTAATTCATTATATACCATTTTCAAGCTAACCTTTTTGTTAGCTTCATTCAGCTCCTCGTCTTCTGAATGGAAATCCTCCGGATCAGATTCTTCGGCCGATGCATGTCCTGGCCTGGTAAATGTCGATTTCTTCTGTTTCCTTTAGGCATGATGACTTTGTCCTTTGATTTTCACTCTTCCAAAAATCCGCTAAATCTGATTTTCAAGGTATTTTACTGGATTGGGTCTGGGAGCTTCAGCGTTAAGCTGCAATCACCATAGTGTCCAGACCGGAAGTCCCAAAATGTACTTTTATCTGAACAGAGGTCATTGCTGGTGTTTGTCCACTGTATTTTATCAAGGCCAAAGTCAGCGCAGTCGTCTACCAGGAAATTTTAGAGCACTTCATCCTTCCCTCTGCTGACAAGCTTTATGGAGAAGCTGATTTCATTTTCCAGCAGGACTTGTCTCCCCCCCCCCCCCCCCCCCCACACACACACTGCCAAAAGTACCAAAACCTGGTTTAATGACCATGGCATCACTGTGTTTGATTGGCCAGCAAACTCTCCTGACCTAAACCCCATAGAGAATCTATGGAGTATTGTCAAGAGGAAGATGAGACACCAGACCCAATAATGCAGACGAGCTGAAGGTCGCTATCAAAGCAACCTGGGCCTTCATAACACCTCAGCAGTGCCACAGGCTGATCACCTCCATGCCACGTCACATTGATACTGTAATTAATCCAAAAGGAGCCCCGACCAAGTATTGAGTGTGTACATAGACATACTTTTCAGTCGGCCAACATTTCCATTAAAAAACAATTTTTTTAAAATTAATTTTATGTAATATTCTAATTTTTTGAGAAACTGAATTTGGGGTTTTCATGGGCTGTAAGCCATAATTATCAAAATTAAAATAAACACTTGAAATATATCACTCTCTGTGTAATGAATCTATATAATATATGGGTTTCACTTTCTGAAACGAGTGACAAAAATTTTGAACTTTTTCATGATATTCTACTTTTTGAGATGTACCTGTATGTGCTACAGATGTAGCTGGCTGCCAGCAGCTGACACGGAGAGACACTCCCATCTGTTTCCTCCTCATAGCTTCAGGTCTAACTGTCAGTGGGTGAGTAGAAGTCTAAAATTCTCTAATTCTCAAACTGTGTTTGTAATGTCCACTCACTCCCATGCCCTGTTTTTGCGACGCGGTGATGTCATTGTGGCGAGTGTTTTATATTTACAGTTTTCCCTACTGAAAGGGAAATTGTGTCTGACACACGAGGTTCGTTGTTTTGTGTTGAGCTGCTTAAAAGCGGTGGATGTTTGCTATGGGAGTGGAGTTGATTGCTGAGTTGTCAGTATTGTCAGTAATGTTGCAGTTAGCCCTGGCATTCTGTGGTTGCACATGCAGTAGTACTTCGGAGGATTTCGTGGAGAATATTCTGCATAGTTTGTCATTTTGGTAATGTTGAGAGCTTTAATAAACCTGCAGGTGAAGAAAGCAAGCATATTTGTCCTCTCCCATGTTTATAATGGTATGAGAAACTTGAAAAATGACCAACTTAAGGTACACTGTGTTTGAATGGAAAAACATGCGACTAATGCATTATTAATTGCAATTAACTCAACATTGTTAAAGATTAATTGCAATTAGAAATTTTAATTGCCCGACACCACAAAAATACAGTGGGGCAAAAAAGTATTTAGTCAGCCACCAATTGTGCAAGTTCTCCCACTTAAAAGATGAGAGAGGTCTCCAATTTTCATCATAGGTATACTTCTACTATGAGAGACAAAATAAGAAAAAAAAAATCCAGAAAATCACATTGAAGGATTTTTAATGAATTAATTGGTAAATTCCTTGGTAAAATAAGTATTTGGTCACCTACAAACAAGCAAGATTTCTGGCTCTCACAGACATGTAACTTCTTCTTTAAGAGGCTCCTCTGTCCTCCACTCATTACCTGTATTAATGGCACCTGTTTGAACTTATCAGTATAAAAAACACCTGTCCACAACCTCAAACAGTCAGACTCCAAACTCCACTATGGCCAAGACCAAAGTGCTGTCAAAGGATACCAGAAACAAAATTGTAGACCTGCACCAGGCTGGGAAGACTGAATCTGCAATAGGTAAGCAGCTTGGTATGAAGAAATCAACTGTGGGAGCAATTATTAGAAAATGGAAGACATACAAGACCACTGATAATCTCCCTCAATCTGGGGCTCCATGCAAGATCTCACCCTGTAGGGTCAAAATGATCACGAGAACGGTGAGCAAAAATCCCAGAACCGCATGGGGGGACCTAGTGAATGACCTGCAGAGAGCTGGGACCAAAGTAACAAAGGCTACCATCAGTAACACTACGCCGCCAGGGACTCAAATCCTGCAGTGCCAGATGTGTCCCCCTGCTTAAGCCAGTACACATCCAGGCCTGTCTGAAGCTTGCTCGAGAGCGTTTGGATGATCCAGAAGAGGATTGGGAGAATGTCATATGGTCAGATGAAACCAAAATAGAACTTTTTGGTAAAAACTCAACTTGTCGTGTTTGGAGGAGAAAGAACACCATACCTACTGTGAAGCATGGGGGTGGAAACATCATACTTTGGGGCTGTTTTTCTGCAAAGGGACCAGGACGACTGATCCGTGTAAAGGAAAAAATGAATGGGGCCATGTATCGTGAGATTTTGAGTGAAAACCTCCTTCCATCAGCAAGGGCATTGAAGATGAAACATGGCTGGGTCTTTCAGCATGACAATGATCCCAAATACACCGCCCGGGCAACGAAGGAGTGGCTTCGTAAGAAGCATTTCAAGGTCTTGGAGTGGCCTAGCCAGTCTCCAGATCTCAACCCCACAGAAAATCTTTGGAGGGAGTTGAAAGTCCATGTTGCCCAGCGACAGCCCCACAACATCACTGCTCTAGAGGAGATCTGCATGAAGGAATGGGCCAAAATACCAGCAACAGTGTGTGAAAACCTTGTGAAGACTACAGAAAACGTTTGACCTCTGTCATTGCCAACAAAGGGTATATAACAAAGTATTGAGATGAACTTTTGTTATTGACCAAATACTTACTTTACCAAGGAATTTACCAATTAATTAATTAAAAATCCTTCAATGTGATTTTCTGGATTTTTCTTTTTCTCATTTTGTCTCTCATAGTTGAGGTATACCTATGATGAAAATTGGAGACCTCTCTCATCTTTTAAGTGGGAGAACTTGCACAATTGGTGGCTGACTAAATACTTTTTTGCCCCACTGTATATGAAAGCAAGAATTCAGCCACACAAGAGACCTCCTGTGAACTTCTTCACACACGAAAAGACATTATATTAAAACGACCAATCTTAGGATTTTTGCAAATAAACATCTGTTTATTTGAATAAAATAGATTTGATGGTGATTAATCAGTATTTGGTGATGAATTTGAGTAAACGAAAGGTGTTTGGTGTTCATCCCACAGACTTAAGCGCAAGTTATGTACCCGCATTAATGCAAGACAGCTGTGACAACGTCGGAGCAGCAGCGGCATGCATTCCTATTGCATCATCCTTAATTATGGTGGCACATGCCGTAAGAGCTGTGATTGGTCTGCTTTGTCTCCTCCTTCATATTTGCTGGTTGCTGCCCCTGCTCTGCTCTGCTTGTTCACGGAGGCACAACTTCCAAAGTGAGTCGGTTAACCAACAGTCCAAATGCAAAAGAATATTGAGGAAGTGAGCACATATAGAACATTTTGTGGCTCGTCATAACCCCAGTAGTTATAGATTGTCCGCTTTGTCTCCTGGTTCTCGTCGCTGCTCCACTCTGCCCATTCACAGCGCCACAACTTCCAAGGCGAGTCTTTTAGACAATGGGCCAAATGCAAAAGAATATTGAGGAAGTAAGCATATACAGAACATTTTGTGGCTCGTCATAACTCCAGTAATTACACAGATTGTCAAATAGGGCTGCAACTAATGATTATTTTGGTAGTCGACTAACGACTATTTTTTTGGATTAGTCAGCTAGTCACAATTATTTCTCTCATGTTGGCCATCTCTGCTTCCTGTTGGCACGGCTCATGTTCAGCGTTCCAGGTCATGTTTTACCTCACCTGTTTAAGCCTGCAGACCTGTGAATATTACCTTGTTGTTAGTCTCTGCCTTAATATAATGTAGCCTATTATAACAAGTTCCCATAGCTAAATAAAACCATGAGTTGGTTGATGGGGATGACAGTGGCTCGGGAGGTAGAGCAGGTCGTCCAATAACCACATGGTTGGCGGTTCGAATCCCGCTCTCCCCAGATATCCTGCTGTTGTGTCCCTGGGCAAGACACTTCACCCCCAATTGCTCCTGGTGGGTCTGGAAGCGCCATGTTAGGCAGCATGCCACCATCAGTGTGTGAATGGGTGGATACCAGGATCTGTAAAGCACTTTGGTCATCAAGAGATGAGAATAAAAGCGCTATATAAGTGAATGCCATTTACCGTTTACCATGGGTTGGAAAGTTGAACTTGACAGTTTAATCAGTCCCTCCAGGATTTCGCAATGCTGTGATTGCGTCATTTCATGCAAAATCAGCCAATCAGCACAACTATTATGGGAACTTGCAACTTTGTCCAATCACCGCAATTTTCCTGCAATTTTGCCCAGTCCTTGTCAACTTGTGGCAATCTCACCAATCAAATTTGTCCCTGAGTGGTGCTCAAACACTCAGTCTAACCAATCAAATGTGTTGCTGCACCACGTTCACTTCTGTGTTTATAGTGAGTATTAACGGGACACATCAGCAAAAACAGAGCGTGTGATTTAAAAAAAAAAAAAAAAAACACCCATGAGGTTTCCAACACCGTCCCTTCTTTCGTCTCCCCCAGCCTGCTGGTGGACGTCTTGCCACATCGGTATCCTTACTGCGTGTACGAAGTTGCTGGGTTTGTGCTGAAAAATGTCCGCCTGCCCCAAAAGCAGCCCGTTGTGGGAGAGCATGGGTAGACAACAAAATGAGCAAATCTAACACTACAGCCAGTGTCTGAACATTTTATAGATCGTTAGAGGTAAAATCATGACTACATCTTGTCATTGAGCTTGAACACCGTTAATCTCCTGTCTGGACACAGACCAAACCCCCCATCCCCCGTAAATGAAAGATGTGTGTCAAGATGCGCAGCAGATAAACAGGTAGGAGTTAGGCAAGGAAAAACAGAGAATGCTTTCTGTTAAAAAAAAAAAAAAAAAAAAAAAATCAGAAAAACACAGACTCTGATAGACAATAAAGAGCAACAGAATAATTTATTTATTTTTTCCTCTCTGCTTGGTACTGAGTGGTTAGGGACCGTAGGGAGTTTTCAAATGAAGGTGCTGCCAGTAATTTCCAAATCTATACTCTTTAACATGCATTCAGTGCAATTTAGCTGTTGTAATGGATATTGTATTAAAGTCTGTATTTGCTGTTGCACAAGAGTTTTCTGTATAGCAGAAGTTTCTGCTTAATTTACAAATCACTATTTAAGAGGAAATTTTTGACAATCCTATGCTTTTCTTCAAATCAGATCAACCTTTATTGTCATATTGCTGTACATACAACAGTAGTGCAGGCAAGATAAAATTGTGTTTCTCTCGGCATCCATATAAGTAGAAGAACATGATTTAAGACACACTCACACATATCTTCACCCCCCCACCCCACCACATCCATTTACGCATCCCTGAGACATACTTGAAAAACTAACTAACTATAATATACAAATAATGTACATAATGTCCGTAGGTGCAGTAGTGTATACGAGAGATTCCGGATCAACTGTTCAGCATCCTAACAGCTTGTGGAAGGAAGCTGTTAATCAGTCTGGTGGTTCTGCCTCTGATGCTCCGGAATCGTTTGCCAGATGGCAGAAGTTCAAAGTGTTTATGCAGAGGGTGATAATGGTCCTTGACAATGTTCAGTGCCCTGCTCCTACAACGGTTCTGAAAAAGTTCTTGGACAGAGGGGAGGGAGACGCCAATTACCCTCTCACCTCCCTTAACTATCCTCTGCAGGGCTTTTTTGTCTGACATACTGCAGCTGGAGTACCATGTTGCAATGCAGTACGTCAGAACACTCTCCACCACACCTCTGTAGAAGGTCCTGAGGATGCAGATGGGGATAGAGGCCTGTTTGAGTTTCCTCAAGAAGTGCAGTCTCTGCTGGGCCCACTTCCTGATCCCCAAGGAATTCTTGCTCCAGGTCAGGTCCTGCGAGATCTGCACTCCGAGGAACTTGATGTTCTCCACTCTCTCCACTAAACGGCCGTCGATGCTGAGGGGGACGTGTTCAGGCTGTGACCGCCGGAAGTCGATAATCATCTCCTTCGTTTTGTCCATGTTGAGCACCAGATTGTTCTCCCTGCACCAGCCCTCCAGGTCTCTCACTTCTTCCCTGTACATTGATTCCTCATCCCTCTGAATAAGTCCCACCACCGTGGTGTCGTCTGCAAACTTAATAATTTGGTTCCCTCTTGTGTCTGGATACACAGTCATGTGTTACAAGTGTAAACAACAGTGGACTGAGTACACAAGCCTTGAGGGGATCTGGTGCTCAGCATGACAGAGTTGGAGATGTTTCCAACCTGGACAGACTGAGGTCTCTCAGTCAGGAAATCCAGGATCCAGAGACATGTGGCGGTGTTCAGACCAAGAAGGAGTAATTTCTCCATCAGCCTCTGGGGAATAATGGTGTTGAATGCTGAACTGAAATCAGTGTACAGGAGTCTGGCGTAGGTGTCTTTCTGATCCAGGTGGGTGATGACAGAGTGCAGGGTGGTGACTATAGCATCCTCCGTGGAGTGGTTTGAACGATATGCAAACTGGAGCGGGTCGTGTAATGCAGGGAGGCAGGCTGTAATGTGTGGTTCTTGTATTGTTATATAGAATATCACTGCAGTACAGTATGGGGGGGGATCTGTTTTAAAATTTGTAATTCTTCCCACAACTTTTAGTGCAAAAAAAACACTCAAAACATTCCAATTTTTATCACAACTTTTTAAAAAAGCTCCTGCAAATTCAGGCATTTTGGGCCGCAACAATCATAAAAACATCCTGCGAAATCCTGGAAGGACTGTTTGTAGCAACACAATTAAATAATAGATGCTAAAGTGCAGTCTTATAATCCCCAAAATAAAGTGCAAAAACTCAAATAGCAGCCTCTGCTACTGTATAAAGGGCTGTTGTATTGCTGCATGTTCAAAACAAACCAGAGCAATATTCAGCTCCATTAAAGTAAAAAAAAAAAAGAAAATGACAAGTTCGTCCATTCTGTTAGAACCCTTGCTGGGTCTAACAGAAGTTAGACCCAGCTTCCCTTGCTGGGAAGTTTAAAAGTTTAATTAGGCTTCAGATGAAAATTAAAATAACTTCTTCCAGTCCAAAATAAATTTACAAACACTTAAAATATCAGTGTAGGAATGTGAGCCTCCACTACACATACAGTGAAATATTTATCAAGCAGTTTTAATTTATTTGTGATGATTATCCTTTTTTTAATTAAATTACAAATCATGGTATTCTAATTTTTAAAAAGTCTTCAGCTGATCCAAAATGCTACAGCAAGAGTTTTAACAGGTACTAGAAAGATCATATCTCTCCGGTTCTGGCGTCACTTCATTGGCTTCCCATAGAATTTAGAATTAAGTTTAAAATCCTTCTTCTCACTTACAAAGCTCTAAATAATTAGGCCCCTTTTTATTTAAAAGATCTGATAGTACCTTATCATCCTAACAGATCACTACGCTTCCAAAATGCAGGATTACTTGTAATACCTAGAATCTCCAAAAGTACTGTGGAGGCAGAGCTTTCAGTTATCAGGCTCCTCTCCTTTGGAACCAGCTGCCAATCTGGATTCGGGAGTCTGACTCGGTCTCTGTTTTTAAGAATAGGGTTAAAACCTTCCTTTTTGACATAGCCTATAGTTATGGTGGGATCAGGTGACCCTGAACCCTCCCTTAGTTATGCTACTAGACAAATATGATATATACCATCTGGATGCATATTCATATTCTGTAGGGTAACTTAACAAACCGTAATGCTGTTTATTCCATTTAGCTGCAATGCTCCTGCACTGTGTATATATATACAGTATATATATATATATATATATATATACTGTATATATATACTGTATATATATAATGTATATTCATTTACTGCACTGGCTAACCAGTTCTTATTATTAACTATTGCTCTGAGTGCTGCTATCCCTTTGCTGTTGTAATCCTGGAATTTCCCTATTGTGGGACTAATAAAGGCTTTTCTTATCTTAAAGGGGAGTTTTTCCTCTCCACCATTGCCAAGTGCTTGCTCACAGTGGATTGCCTGATTGTTAGGGCCTTTCTGCAATTGTGGGGTTTACCCCTACAGTTTGAAAGTATGATGACTGTTGTTGTGAATGGTGCTATATAAATAAAGCTGAATTGAATAACAAACTGATGGGAGGTGCGGTGGCGGAGTGGTTAGCACTGCGGCAACACAGCAACTCACCCTTGGCCGGGGGATCCTGGGTTCGATCCCAGCCCCCGACCAACAGTGATCTGTGTGGAGTTTGCATGTTCTCCCCGTGTCTGTGTGGGTTTACTCTGGGATTTCTCTGGTTTCCTCCCACATGCCAAAAACATGCAAGTTAGGTTAATTGGCATCAAACTGGGGATTCTAAATTGTCCTTAGGTATGGATGTGAGAGTGAATGGTTGTCTGTCTCTCTGTGTTGGCCCTGCGATGGACTGGCGATCTGTCCAGGGTGTACCCTGCCTCTCACCCAAAGATGCTGGGAGCCTCCCCAGCCTCCCCGCGACCCGAAAAGGATTAAGCGGAAGAAGATGAATGAATGAATGAATGAATAACAAACTGTACATGTAAATAAACACAAAGTTGATACTTAATGCTTTTTTTATTTCTTAGGTGCTCAAACTGAATTACCGAGGAAATACTTGTTCTAACTATGAATCAAAATAAAGTCAAATTATCTTTTTTCCTAAATTTGTATCAATGTGTACTTAATATTGACACCAGGTAACTATAATACGATAGTCAGAGTAGCATTCCATCTGCTCAGCTGAAGTCAGTTTGTGGCTGATTGTTGACCTGAGCCCAGCAGGAAAAAACATTGTGCTGCTCTTTCACATCTGTTTTTAAATCCATTTGACAGCTGCTTGTTTGCTTAAAGTTTCTCCTCTTCCTCTCGTCCAGGCTTCTGGGTTCACTGTAATGACTCTAAGCTGAATGTGTGCTCAGTGGAGGAGGTGTGCCGCGCTCAGGCGTACATCCTCTTCTACACACGGCGAGTAACTCAGGACAGAGGCCGCCCGCTATAGGACCATGACCTCCCCCGAACTACCACCTCCGCCGCCCTTCGCTGCAGCCTGACCACTCTGTGAGATAATCAGCACAGCCAGATCTATTGTTCTCTCTCTTTTTACTCGCTCTCTTTGAGTATTTTCGATCCTGGGAGGAAGGGTCTTTTAAGTATATTTTTCTAGAAAGGTAAATATAGGGGACAGAGGCATTTGTAAAATACGGTTCTACTTTGTGAATTTGTTGTATATTGTGTTTATATGTAGGTTTTTCTTTTAAAAAATGGGCAATGTTTGTGACCTCTGTACAGTTATATTTTATAAGAGTATAAGCCAAGATGTTTTAGCAGCCAGTGAACTCTACAGCAGCGTGTGACTACAGTCATGTGAAACAATTAGGACACCCTGTATAAGCCTGTGTGTTTTAACATATTCGGACATATGGCTGTTTAATATCAATACTGGGGGAGTCACGTACTACAACTCAACAATTAAAAATGAAATAGACTTTTTTCAAATTTTCTGTAAAATGCAATTCTAAACAAATAGTGAGGATTAAATTAGGACCCCCCCCCATCTTTTTTAGGACACCCCCACATTTATTCCCACTTACAATGGCTAAAATAAATTTTTAAAAATGCAAGTAAAAAAAAAAAAGCAAGGTTAGACATAGATATGTGAACATTTCCTAAAAGAACTGAATATTTAAAGGGGTGTCCAATTTTTTTCACGACTGTAGTTACAAGTGTCTTCTATAAGTGTGGTCGTGTGTATGAATGGCTGCTGTGGTGGCTTCTTGATTGTAAATGTATGTTCATTTTAAATCGGCCGAAATGATTCTCAGTCACTTCAGTCACCACGTAACTGGATGTCTGTTTCAAAATGTCACTCATTTTAGAAAAATGGCCTCCCTGTATTTTAGACAGGTTTAATGATTTGATTAAGGTTTGCAGCATGGCTACACTTCAGCCCATTTCCTATCAAAAATGCTCTATATTTTTAGTCAAGGTTGTGAGAATCTGTACAAAAAGCAGGGCAGGATGTTTTGTTTTTTACTCTGAAGCACTCCTGCCAAAGCCTTGGGGAAAGCATCTGGAAAAACTTTTACTTTTTTTCTAAATGGTTCCATATTTTAATAGGTTCTTTTTGTTTGTTTTGTTTTTTAAACTGGGGGACAAGTTTCCAAAAGGATTTTTTTTTTTGGGGGGGGGGGGGGCTCAATGCTGCCATCTTTGTGTTTCAGAATGTAACTTTATACACAGTATTAATCACCCTGACCAGATACTGCTGTACTAAAAAAGTGCCCTTTTATTGACAAAGCAAATCTATTTTTATAGTTCATATTGGTTTGACTGTGTGGGAATCTCAGACAAGTATTTTATTAGATGATGAATGTATTTTTTTATACAATCCTCCTTAGACGTTTTAAGATGAGGCCATTGACTGTTTTACAGTATTTTTTTTTTTAAATACAACCATTGTTTGCGATTGTTCAACTCTACCAGCAGTCATCATAGGTTTCACTGTTATGTTGCTGGAGATATTTTACAAATGGGAATCAAAGCACACTTTACACTTTTTTTTTTCTCCTTTCATTGTGAACGGTTGTGATGAGTTTGTTGGCATTTTGGTTTGTATAAAATGGATGCACGTGTAAATTGATGGACAGTATACTATGCAAATTGTTACCTCAATTTTTTCTTTCTAGAAAAAATTACCTCAATAAATGAGAATATTTTTTCATTTTTCTACAAAGACTGTCTGCTGCTTTATTTTTAACTGGAGAAAAAGATTAAACTAGGAAAAATAGGTCTGAGAGTTGCACACCTGGCTGATTGAGAGGTGGAGGTATGCTCTGGAGAGAAGAGGATTGAAAGTCAGTAGAAGCAAGAAAAAAATGTGTGTGAATGGGAGGGAGTTGGGTGTAATGGTAAAGATACATAGAGGAGAGGTTGTGAAGGTAGATGAGTTTAAATACCTGGGGTCAACCATCCAAAGCAATGGAAAATGCACAAGAGAAGAGAGTGCAGGCAGGGTGGAGATGAGTGTTGGGTGGTTTATGACAGAAGGCTAGCAGCTAGAGCAGGGGTCACCAACTGGGTAGACTTCAGTCTGGATCCAGATCCCAAGAGGCCTCCGTCCCAACCCCATAGACTTTTGATAGAATTTGGGGAAAAGGGAGACTGTTTTATTTTGGTGGTGGGGGGGGGGGGGGGGGAGTGGAACTGAACCGCTGCATCGGTGACCGCCAGACAGATGATGGCACGAGCCCTTGGGCACTCTCCTCCTGCTGCAGACTCCCCTCTTTGTTGTCCCATGAACGCCACTCTCTGTGGCTCCAACCACTCCAAAAAAGTCAGCGGGTTGCAAAATCAGGTTCGCTGTGGGAGCTCCCCCCAAACCCACACAAGGCCAACAGCCCAGACAGTTTCAGGTCAACCCACAAAAAGAAGAGCTGTTGTGAAGTTGAATGTATTTACCTGCTTCCTCTGTTCTGCTAAGAGTAGTCCATGCTGGGATGGGGAGGTGAGGTCGATGGTTATGGAGGCCCTTTTCATAGCTTCCGATATCTCTTAAAAACTCAATAAAAGCTCTGTGTTACTGAACATAAAAAGTTCAACCTCCCCTCTCCCTGTAACCATTGAGTTACAGCTCCATCTATGCTGTAAGAGTTTACTGCTGAGATAAAAAAAAAAAAAAGTTGGAATTCTGTCATGTGAAATTGTATCTTGTGTCCTGGAATTATATTTTGTCCATTTTTTTTTTTTTTTGGTGTTGTTTTAGGTTGAAACAGTTTTTCTGCACTGAAAATATTGTATAGAGGTAACTTTTTGTGATTTTTAAAATTTTTTTTTAGATGTTCTTTTTAAAAAATGCAATACAATTTAGTTTGTTCTGTAAAACTTAGGATTTTAGTTTTAGATTTTAGACCTATTTATTTGGAGTCAACAAACACATTTAATGTCCTCCTGTATTATAAAATTTTATGTTTTGTTTGAAATTGAACAAAGAATTTTAATATTTTTGTTTAAAATTAATATGGAGCTAAAACGTGAGCTTAATAAAATGTGTGAAAGCAAGTTAAATGATACTGGCCTGTGTGGAAACAGCTGTTGGCTTCTGAAAGAATGTCAATGAAATAAATTTGTCCATGTTTTAATTTTTTATTTAAGTTTTATTTATACAGGGTAGTTCCAGTGAGAGGCAACCTTTTTCCAAGGACACCCTGTTCACACTCACAGTTACAGTCACACCAGGAAGCTGCCCAGTACAACCACAGAGCAGCTCCACTGGAGCAGCTGGGGATAAGGGCCTTACTCGAGGGCACCACCGTGGGGTTAAGGAGAGTGGGGAAAACACGGCTATGTTATCTGTCCCACCCAGATCTAATCCTGCCGGTCCAGGGATCGAAACAGTGACCCTCCACTCACCAGTCCACTTCCCTAACCATTAGGTCACCACGTCAGATTTCTCTTCCATTTGTTTTAATAAAAAATGTTGGAAGTAAATTCATGGGTCATTACAAATACTTTGCTTTAAAACGGCCAAGTTGTCACACAGAGAGAAAAATCTTGAACAGAAAAAAAATGCATCAAGATGCATTGAGAATTGTTTTAGAATCAAGTCGGAGTTCTGAATCATAGTCGAATCACGAGGTGCCTAAAGATTCCAACACCTAGTTTGGACACTGGCTCGGGGGGGGGAGGACCGACTTATCGGACCTTTTGCAGTTTTAGTTGGTGACCCCTGAGCTAGAGTGAAAGGGAAGATTGACAAGATGGTAGTGAGACCTGCTATAATCGTGCTATAATTTGTCAGTGGAACTGACAAAAACCCACAGGAGGCAGAGCTGAAGATGCTAAGATTCTCACTGGAGGAGGGACAGGCTTAGGAAAGAGTATATCAGAGGGGACAGCTCAAGTTCAGTGGTTTGTGGACAAAGTAAGAGTCAAGACAGATGGTTTGGACATGTGCAGAGGAGGGGTAGTGAATATATTGGACAAAGGATGTTGATGATGGAGCTACCAGGCAATACCTCCTCTGGACAGCCGAATATCCCACAGCACACAAACTGTCAGTTGTGAGAACATTTTATGAACGGACCACCGTCAACACAGACGGAAGGAAGAACAATGCATATGACACGCACTTATGCAATGTCAATACCCAACCAACATTGGCAATAAACAAAGGAAAATGACAAGTCCAAAACAAAGACCAAAAACAGAAAGCAACAAAAAAAGTGACATGAATAACTGAACCCGTGCAAAAAAAAATAATTTAAAAAATGGCAATAAAACCCCACACAAACCTATAGCAGCTTTTGGTTCACCCTAAGGACAAAATACAAGACAAAAAATGCAATGTAGTTTATGAAATACCATGGAAATCATGTGAAAAGAAGGACATTTACAATACGGAAAAGGGAACACCAAAAGGCGACTCACAAGAATGCAAAAAGAACCGGGAAACTTCAAATCGGCAATATCAGACTACTGCAAGATAAATAACCACATCATGGACTGGACCAATGCAAAAATAATTGGATCAGAGGACAACAAACACAAACGCTGGATCAAAGAAGCAACTGAAATCAGGAAGTGAGCCCACACCACCATAACTGAGATGATGGAGCCTTCATACTCTCTCACACCTGGGACTCTCTTCTCCACAAAGACCATCGCATGGCAAGGGGTGTGACCAACCTGGCGGATCTGTCAGGTCGGTCACGCCTACGGAAAGGATAAAACAACTGATGTGACACGTCATAGGCGTCAGATGATGTTTTCTGAAGAAGACTGCAGGTGACAGTCGAAACATTTCTACTTTATCTGAACAGAAGAACAAGACCAGTTTTAGCTTTATTTTGTATGCAGCAAAACAAAATAATGCAAAATACTGAGTTACAGCAGTGCAAAGCATACCTTTAACTTTAGATGTTAATACCACATTGTTTACTTGACTGATTCAGAGCCTTTAATTAGCTCTGCAATGCAAGCAGGTACTCTGTATCACTGTGACTGAATACTGTGTATTTCTTTCTGTTTTACTGCATACAAACTAATGCTGCCACTCAATATTTTTTAACTGCCAAGAGTTCTGTGACATCATGCACATACCCTCTATTGCCTAACAAAAATCTGCCAAACTATTATCAGGTGGAACGAAAGTTATTGAGTATGGATGGCTTTACATTAACTTTGTCTTACTGACCACTAGAGCTACACTAACATGCAATATAGCACTTCTTACTTGGTACTTTAGTGTACCTTCTGTCTCAGATATTAATATGCATTAGCCAGCAGTTAGGGTTACAGACAAACCAGGGGATGCAGGGATCAAACCACTGCCTTTACTAGTCAACGACCTAGTCTGATTCACAATTGGTCCCCTGGTAAATTAGCTTTACTAATTTAGATGTCACTGAATTAAACATAAAAGCTTCTCAAAAACAATGCATGCATGGTACTGAAAACATTTCTAATAATGAATGAACCCTCAGTTGTACAGTATCTCATTTCAGCCTGATGAACACACCTTGAGGTCTCCAAGAGCCTACTTCTCTACACCCACAGATAGGTGTCCACATTAGGCCTACTCAACACTGAATTTACTCACACTCAGATCCTCCTTGAGCTAAAACCAAGTGCAGACCGTTGAGGATCACTTCTGTGTGTCTGGTGAACATCAGGGCAATTGGAAGAGTAGAACAGACACAGCCTCATATTGGCTTATTTTAACTTTGCCAGAATAAGCAAAAAAAATAAAATCATCAAATCCCTTGTCCTTCAGCAATCTTGAAGTGATAAAAAAAAGTTTGATTCACAATAAACTTCAAGGGCAGCATGTTCCACTTAGCAACATTTTCCTATGCACAACAGCACTCTTGAGGCAAGTGCAATATCCCCCCACCTCCGTTTTCTCTGGAGTTCCCAATACATCACTGAAGGAGAGCAGTGTAATGTTTCCATATAATTACTGAGGCAGAACCAATTTATGGTAAGCCCATCATCCATGAATATACAACAAAAATAGTTGTATACAATTGATAGCTGTAGGTTAGGATCCCAAGGTGAACCTGTGTAGCAAGTTTGGTGAGCCTAGCTTTGTTGTTCAGATGCAGTTTATATGGCATTTTAACCTTGACCTTGCGATCCCAAACCCATAAACACAGTTCAGGGTTTCAGGGTGAACCTTTGTAAGTCTGGTGACCCTAAATTTACTTATGCAGTAATAGTGCAAAGGCAATGTTAACCTTGCCCTTTTGACCCCAAACCCATAGTCAAAAGGTCAGTTCGAGTGAACCTGTGTACCAAGTTTAAAGACTTCAGCTTTGTTTTATAGTAGTAGGGCATTATGAATGCCAACCTTTGACCTTTTGCCCCAAAACTCAAACAAAAAAAAAATAAAAATCATCCAATCGGAGCCAAACTGCAATATGCACATCATCAGTGTATATCAAACTCTGGTAAGTTTCAAAACAATCAGAGAAAAACTGCAGAAGCTGATTTCACAGAAGTGAGAGAGACGGCCGGACGGACCGCCCCATAACAATCTCCCTTTGGTCTTTGACCGGCGAGGGAAAAAATTGTTTGCCGGCATTAAAACAAAATTTATTAAATTATTTTTTTTTAAAGTATGGTTTTATTTTCTCAAACATATCAGTGGTCAAATGATCAGAAAAAATAAAAAGGCAATGACAGGCCAAAAGAAATAAAAGACAATCGGCAATGAGCAAAATTATTTTAATGTTTTTTTCTTACAAAAACATCTCCAGGGATAGTTCAAAATGAAGCCTTTTAATCAGGAACATACAGTGGCAGCAGACATTTCAGAGATATTTTACAAATATCAAAGAAAGGATGACTGGAGAGCCAGAATGCAGAGTTCCCTCCTGTAGCAACAGAAGCCAAACATGGCGCCAGGCGCGTGGCGGCTGTCTGACGATGCCGTTTATGACAACAGCACCCTCCCCCACCGAGCCCAGCATTACAGCATTCTGCAGAGAATTTCCGGCCATGCACTGGATGTGACACTTCTTACAGCCAAGGGTAGCTTTTTTGTGTGCTTAATTTAAAAAGTGCCCAAAGCACAGGAGGCTCAGACTGAAGCCGTAGAAACTTTGAAAAGAAAAAAATGACAGGAAGGTTGAAGAGGTTTCCTCCAGACTTACTTTCTTGTTTAAATACTGAGAGCTGCGCTAAATTCAGCGGCAAGTTAATCAGTTCTCCGGATTTTGAGTGGAGGTCTGAAGGTTGCTTCCTTCAACAGAAATGTGTTTTAGATTTCATCATCTCTTCTTGATGGAAGAAAACTCGGCCGCTCCTCCTTCCTTAAAAGCTGTGCATGGTGAGCATTCAGTAACCTTCACCAGCTTCCTCTTGCATTTTGTTTTCAAAGCTACTGTTTGTCTAATGGGTTCTGGAGGTGTTATGTGGTAGTGAGGGGGGGGTGTAGGAGGGTGGGGGTGTCAGTAGTCGTCTCCCCGGCTCACCACCTCCTTGCAGGTGGGCCTGAGCAGGATGGTGTGCTCGAACTGAGCGGTGTAGCAGCCCTTGGTGTCACAGAGTGGAGGGTAGGGGTCCACGATGCCCAGGTCACACAAGTTCTTAAGGGCCATCAGGTACTTGCTCTCACCTAGGCGGTCCAGCCAGCGGCGGCAGAATGCCAATGTGCCGAAGTTCTCATTAATCACGTTAAGCAAGTGCTTCGCTCTGGGTAGCCTGGACAGAAGAGGGGAAGGTAACAATCAGAGATTTTTTTTTTTAGTATAATTTTTTGTCAAATGATCCAAAAAATACAAGTCTGTACACCAGTGGTCCCCAATCCCCGGGTCACAGGCCACTTGGTACTGGGTTACAGAGAAAAAAGAATTAATTTATTCCATTCCTCTGTATAATGAAGATAAAAGTCTGCCGGGTGTTTATTTAGAAAAATTCTAACTGGATATTACCCTCTTCCCACCTGATGTGTCTGTCTCTACATTCTGTGCGGCACTGACACACCTGCCTCAGTCAGTAATTACCATTGACTTTGCTCAGTTTTACACCTGCAAGCTAGTCATCCGAAATTAATACAAAACAGTCACTGTCAGAGTTTTTCTATGGAAAGCTGGGGAAAGGCCCACTGATGAGACAGCAGAAGAGCCTGAGACTGCTAAGAAATGGAGAGGTGCAGTTACAAGGAAATTCCAGGAGTCCCATTTAAAATACTTTATTGGCACAGGCGACACCCATGCGCCAATCCCACTCTGCCTAATATGTGACAAAAAGCTAGCAAAGGAGTCCATGAAGCCTTCAAAACTGCTTCGGCACATGGAAACCAAGCACCCCGTACTGAAAGACAAGCCTTTGGAGTTCTTTGAGGAAAAAAAAAAAAAATGTGTGAACAAGTAGTACAGAAGATATGTGATACTGTGATGTCAGAATGCCTTCAGTGCCTCAAAAAACGTTTCACCCCCTTGGATGAGTTTCCCTTTACCGCTTTTACAAATGGGATCACAGTCAATAAAATTTGGCTTTTTAATTAAAAAGTGATGCCAATTCAATAAAAATCTAGAATTTTAAAAAAGTTATTGATTTAATTCAACAGAGGTACAGTCAACTGGTGCTAGTAGTGTTGAGATTAGTAAAATTGAGATCATCTCAGTGCAGGTGACTAGAGTATAAAGACACCTGTTTCTGGAAGGGCCAGTCCATGGTTAAACAGTACCCCCTGCCACAATTACACCATAACGACCAAGGACCCCTCCATGCAACTCTAAGAAAAGGTTAAGAAGTCCAAGTCAGGGGATGAGTACAAAAAACATCCCCTGGGGTTATCCATCCTTAAGAAACAGAAAGAATAATATGGCACGTGTTGGGGCCTAGCATCCCTGTAACTAGTGATGGAGAAACTGAAACACTGAACCATCTTGCCCTGAAAATGAGTCACTGCTTAACACCGTTTGATATAGTCTTGAGTAGTGACATCTGCTGGCTGTACCTGAATACTGCATCTGAGTGAGATGTAATTAGATTCAAAACATCCTGGACTCACAGATTCACCTTTCATAAATGGCCCTTTTCCACTACTCAGCCTGACTCGCCTCGACTCTGCTCGGTTTGTAGGGTTTTCCATTAGCACCTAGCACCTGGTACTAGGTACTTTTTTGGGACCTACTCGAGTGAGGTTCCAAGCGTGCTGAGTCGAGCTGAAAATGTGACGTCAATAGATTGCAGGCCACTGATTGCAGGCCACTGATTGGCCAGGGTGTAACATCAGTGGATAAGAGCGACGTCTTCACAAAACTCAAAACTGCCATTTGTAAACGGCTGTGAGTTTTTATTATTTCTGTGATAGTCAACAAGATAAATGGCTACACACAAATCAACACTGTGGTCCAATGACGAGGTACGGACTCTTCTGTGCTTGGTGGCTGACGAGAGAATCCCAAGGGAGCTATGGGGCTGAAAAGTTCATATAGTGGTCAAATTTGACCAAATGTGGTGTATTTTTCAACAGTCTCCCCTTTGGTCCACACATTTCTTCCATCAGTGTGGCAGCACTTGGATCCCTGCGCTTGGAAAACAAACTACATTTGGTCAAATTTGACCACTATGAACTTCTCAGCCTCGTCACCAGCAGAGCGACCTGAAATACCAAGAGGTCTCCGAGCTGATGGCTGCTCATGGGGAAGATGGTGAATGTTTTGTGATTTTAAGCATCTTTTACATTATTTATCCCATTGGTGGCAAGCTCACTAGGAACAAACAAGGATATTGCCGTTGTTTCCTCTATGCAGACAATGAGCTAGCTAGCCATCAATGCTAACTCCGTGCTTTGCTTGTATTTTGCACTTGCTGTAATAAGTATTCGCTTCTGACAGCAAAACATCAGCATGTCAACAACATAATGGACACCTTCCTGAAATGAACCCACCCACCTTGAGGTGGTGCTCAGTTGTAATGGAAAACGACCTAAACCATGTCAGGCCAAGTCGGGCTGAGTAGGTGCTGGTGAAAAAGTGGCTCTAGTGTGCAGTAAAATTAAAAAAATTAAATCACCCTTATTGTCATTCAACCGTACAACCAATCATGTACAGCAGAACGAGATTGTGTAAAGATCATTGTCTGAAAATCAGTCAGACTGTGTACATGTGTTTCTATAATACTGTTTTGATAATAGCTTTGATGTACCAAGGCCTCGTTACATGTTGTTACATGTATAGTCATATGATTCTTGGGTGACCCATTTATCAAATCATATCTGTGTAATACTTCTGCTTCAGCTGCTCAGTAGTGTGAAGCGGTGTGGCTTGAGCGTAACATCACTACCTATGACTACTCTGAAGGAGTTAAAAGCTTCAGCAGCTGAGATGGGAGAGACTGACAACAACTGTTTCCCAGGTTCTTCACTAGTCAACGCTTTATGGGAGAGTGGCGAAGACAAAGTCACTGTTAAGAAATCTCATGGTCAATTCTTTCAGTTGACCTTAAGGCACACTTCCACTGGTGCTAGTTGGTCCATGCTGTTCCAAAGACCTTTTTGGGTTTTCACCCTTGTGTGACCTCTTTAAAGTGAAACAATTAAAGTCACATTAGTCATCTTCTACAGCACCTTTACATGCCGTACACTTCTCACCTGATGGGGACGTGTCCGACATCAAAGTTTTTCATATAGTGAGAGCATTCCATATCATCGTGGACCACACCTTTGCCTGTGCTGCCAAATGTCTCGATGGCATAAACCTCTCCCTCCTGCAGATTAAAAACACAAACTGGATTACTTAAAGGTGTTTGTTTGGGTTTTTTTTAAATGAAAACTACAAGGTCTTAAAACAATATACAGTTTTTTTGTCTTAAACACAAATGTGTCTTATGTCACAAACTGTAGAAGACAGACTCACCTCCATTTTTGTAGCTTCTCCTCCTTTTACAATGGGCACCGTCTTTCCAGCGTGTATCCTGTATTGACCAATGGAATGACCATTTAGATTTCGGATTGGCTTCACTGGAACAGAAAAGACAAGTTTCACAGCAAGTTCCAGAGTGATGGAAAAACATTTTTTTGCCTTCATGGCATGGTGTGTGGCATATAGACTGTTTTCTGTATTTGTTATATTAGTTTTCTTCACATTTTTCTCTCCTAATTAAAGTCATAATAGTAGTAATACTGTAAGCGATTTTAAATTAAAATAATGTTTTAAAACACGGACTTCCGGTTATGGCGGCCACGTAGGAAGATGTGTTTCACACTGCTCTGCTTGTAAAACTAAAAATTTTACTAAAACTCTCTCAATTGGAACAAAAACCCATCCCAGCGTTTTGGCGTGGATATGGTAAAGACCAAGGTTGGAAAATTAGGTGGAGGAAAAGGCAACTCGACAAAACAATCCAAGCTAACAGACTTCCACGCTCAAGGTGAGGCAGGGAAAACTAACTAACTACTAACTAACCTGCACTTATATAGCGCTTTTCTAGTCACAAAGACCACTCAAAACTCCAGAGGCAATGGCGGAGGATGGAGCCAGTGGCGGAGCGGGAACTGCTGGGGAGGCGACAAGCGTAGTGCTCGCTGCCATCACCTCCATGAGAACAGAGTTCTCGTCTAAATTTGATGGGATTATAGCAGCGATAGAAGGAATGACGAAAGGAATAAACGACTGCATGGAGCGAGTGTCGCAGGCGGAGCTCCGAATATCAAGTGCTGAGGATGACGTCACCAGCCTACAAAATAAACTGCAAACACTGGAATTAAAATGGAAAGGTCTGGAAGATAACGTCCTGGACTTGGAATCCCGCTCGCAACGGAATAATTTGAGGCTGGTGGGCCTCCCGGAGGGAGCGGAGGGACGGGACTCATGTTCCTTTTTGGAAAAGTGGATTCCAGAAGCGCTGAACAACGCGAACCTGCAGTCATCGGTCATTTTAGAGAGCGCTCACCGAATCGGCCCACCAAGAGATAATACGACACCACCAAGGACGCTGATTATGAAGTTCCTCAACTACAGAGACAAGATGACTGTCACCAATGCTGCGCGAGCTAAAGGGGAAATTAAATACCAGGATCAACAGGTGCGGCTCTACCCAGACTTCGCCACAGGAATACAACAATTAAGGAGGCAGTTCGACCCCGCCCGCAAAGAGCTGCGCAACCTCGGGATTCGTCACGGAGTGATTCATCCGCAAGACTGCTGGTTACATATAAAGGGAGAACCCACACCTTCAAGACCCCTCAAGAGGCGCAGGAGTTCATCAAGCAGATCCAAAAGGAAACTGGTGGGAGCTAAGCATGAACATGACAAAGGTAGAACTTTTAAGCATATGTACAGACATCTGATTGATCTGAAACATATAACATGTCGACACAATACAGACTGTATTTAAAAAAAAAAAAAAAAAAAAAGCTATGATGTACAACGTTGCTATAAAACTTTGAAGTTATGCTGAAAAAACTACAGAAGAGAGTTAATGTTATAAGAATAGTAGTAGAGTCAGGGTGATTGAGAGGACAAAGAGAGAGTGGTTTGACTGATCCTCGCAGGTGTGGAACAGTCACTAGCTATAACGGGAGACAGAATTTTTTTGATTTTGGGGGGATTACCACGAATGTGGGGAAAGGGAATTTGTTTTTGTTTAGTTTGTAGGATGAATGTTCCATCATTTGCTTCTCTGTAAGAGTATGTTCATATTGCAAGGTAATCTCAAACTCTTTACTGATTATAGATCAAAGCGTTAATCTTAATTTAACTTCATGGAATTGCAGAGGTCTACAAAATCTTAAACTTAAACAAGTTATGAATAAAATAAAAGACACAGATTCAAAAATTGTATTTTTACAAGAAACTCATCTATTAGAGGAGGATGTAAAAAGAATTAGGAGAAGATGGCAAGGTAACGTGTTCACCTCATCATTTTCATCCCGAGCTAGGGGGGTTATGATTCTCATACACAAAACAGTCCCATTTCAAGTGAAAAATGTAATTGGAGACAAATTTGGAAGATATTTAATCATCCAAGGATCTTTGTTATAAGAAAATAACGGTTTGACGGTCGTGCTGCTGTTTCATCCCATCTAGCAACAATGCTCTGCACTGTGTGTGTTTATATATCTATATATTTATTCCATCTAGCTATAATGCTCCGCACTGTGTGTGTTTATATATTTACATATTTATTCCACCTAGCTGCAATGCTTCGTACTGTGGGTGTTTATATATCTACATATTTATTCCATCTAGCTACAATGCTCCGCACTGTGTGTTTATATACTCATATATTTATTCCATCCAGCTACAATGCTCTGCACTGTGTGTCTGTGTATATATATATATATATTTATCGTAATAAGTACATATGTATATTAGCTGCTCTTGTTTTGTTTTTTTTGTTTTTTTCTTGCCTTCTGATTGTTGCTCTGAGTGTTGCTATCCCTGTGCTGTTGCAATCCTGGAATTTCCCCAATGTGGGACTAATAAAGGCTCATCTTATCTTATCTTATCTTAAATATAAATCTGGTGAACTTATATGGCCCCAATATTGATAATCAAAACTTCTTTGTTAATTTATTCCTTACTTTATCATCACTTACAGGGCAACATATAATAGCAGGGGATTTTAATTGTACATTGAATCCCAGTATAGACAGATCAACAGGACTGGACTGTACGCACAATGGATGTAGGATGACCATTAATCATTTTATGAAAGAATTGAGATTGCTAGATATATGGAGAGAAATGAAACCACAAGTCAAAGGCTATTCTTGTTATTCTAATACCTACAAGACATTTTCACGTATTGACTACTTTTTGATCTCCACAGAATTAAGGTCCAAGATTCAAAACTGTTTCTATGATAACATTGTGATCTCTGACCATGCACCCTGCTGTCTAGTATATGTAGATAAGAAATTGACAAAGGATCCAGGTAGGTGGCATTTTCAGCATAAATGGCTTCAGGATGAGGAATTTGTTAAGTACATAGAAAAACAGATAGATGAGTTCTTTGATATTAATACTACACAAACATCAGCATGTATAAAGTGGGAGGCTTTCAAAGCTTTTATTAGGGGGCATATTATTAGTTATACAGGTTCAAAATCTAAGAAGACCCGAGAGGAGAGAGTCCAATTGGAACGTAAAATAAAAATTCTTCAAGAAAAAGTGTATGCAGGAAGTAACCCACAGTTAGAGAACGAATTACTGATTCTGAGAGCAGAATATGACAAAAAATCAGCGAATAGAGCTGCCTCGAGTCTTCTAAGATTGAAGCAATCTTTTTATGAACAAGGAGAAAAATCAGGAAAATTATTGGCATGGCAGATTAAACAATTAGAATTTAAAACACCAATTACCAGTATTATAAGTAATGGACAGGTAGTTATAGATCCTTTAGAAATTAATAGTGCTTTTAGAGATGATTATGAAAAACTATATGATACAAAAAATGAAACTGACTTAACAAAACTAAATGGGTTTTTGGGCGGATTATCTATACCAGGGGTCACCAACCTTTTTGAAACCAAGAGCTACTTCATGGGTACCGAGTCATGTGAAGGGCTACCAGCTTGACGCGTAGTGAAGTGTCGCTCCACACTGTGCCACTTTGCCGTCGCCACAGTCGCCCCGCAAATGAAACACATGCAGCTTCCTTTCACGGTGGTAAAAAAGAACTCTTCCTCCCATTCACTTTGAAAATGATAAATTTTCTGTCTTTTTTTTGCCATGTTTTTGGGGTAAGAAACTGCACTCCACTCACCATCTTCACTGCTCGCGAGCTTACTCTCCACAAGCGTGAAGGTTTTGTCATGCACACAATACTGACCTTTGAACTAGGTCAGAGTTCACCTTAACTTTACGTATAATAAACATATTTTTATTCTATTTTTTTTGTAAGACATTGTCATTTTAAAATCTATATAAATGCAAGTGTGATTTTAAAAAATAGCGGCAGAAAAAATTACATCTTAGACGCAGCTCACTTGCGAGTTGTGCTATTCTTAGAACAGGCCTGCGGGCGACTCATGTGGTCCTTGCGGGCAACTTGGTGCCCGCGGGCACCGTGTTGGTGACCCCTGATCTATACCGTGTATTCCAAATGAAAACAGGGAGATACTGGAGTCTAAAATTAGTCAAGAAGAAGTTGGGCTAGCCATTGATAATATGAAATCAGGAAAAAGAGCAGGACCAGATGGTCTTCCAGTTGACCTCTATAAAAAATTTAAGAATAAATTAATAAAACCACTTTTGGAGAAGGTTTTAGAAGCATTTCAAAATGGTAATTTACCACCATACATGAATAATGCCTTAATTATACTGTTGCCAAAACCAGGTAAACCCCCTAATAAATGTGAAAACATGAGACCAATAAGCCTATTAAATGCTGATCTTAAAATAATCTGTAAAATTTTAGCAAAACGACTACAAGAAATATTACCAAATATTATTAACCGAGATCAGAATGGCTTTATACAGGGATGAGAATGGGGTTTGGGAAAAAAAGAGGAAACTAAGCCGGGGGTCTTGGGGGACGCAGGCCAAGCTAACGAAATCTGGTGTTTTAGAACGCTCAAATGTGGTCTTATATTTAAAGTTATAAGTACATATGCATTTATAGTTTACCTTTTTAATCTGCTGCTGCATCACATGTGTAAATTTATGATATCTGAATGGTATGTTGATGTAATAATACTAAATTATATTGCTACTATTTAATATGTTTAGAACTGACACAGAATTACATTTACATTGTTCTAGAACAGACAAAATAATTTAACCAAGTAAAATAAATTATAAATATTAAAATTCCATCACCAAGTCCATCACCCATTTATTAAAACATACTGACATTCTGCAAACATTTTGATTTATTAATGTGTGCATTTGTTAGTGTTACTAGGAATATAAAAAAGTTCCATATTAGTATATTTTAATATTTGAAAGATAATCTAAGAAAGTAAGTAAAACCTAAAAGATGTTTAATATTTTTATGCAATGACCATGAAGAAATTATGTTTACTAATAAAAGCAAAGATATCTTAGGAAAGGCAACCCATCACCACCCATGACAAAAAAACTTACACATGCATTATGTAACTCCTCCTAGTGAAACAAAAAATGATAAATTATATTCAAAATTCTTAGATTGCATTTCAAATTGTGAGAAAATATGTAACTAGAAAAGCACTCGGAGAGCGCAGACCTCCGCCAAGCGCCACAGTTCCCCCCATACAGTGTTTGTGTGTACGTTTTCAGATTCCTTGACCATGAAAACATATGACTAGCAATTGGATTCACAATGATAGGATTAGTGGTTCAGTAGTTATTCACGAAAATCGCATTTTGCGTAATGGCGGTTTTCTTGTGGACGGTGATCCAGATCACCACCAAAATCTAATCATCTGTAGGATACCCCATTTCTGACAATCTCTGAAAATTTCATGAAAATCCGTCCATAACTTTTTGAGTTATCTTGCTAACAAACAAACAAACAAACAGACAGACAGACAAACCAACGCCGATGAAAACATAACCTCCTTGACGGAGGTAATAATAACATTTATCTATTAACAATCGATAATCAGCATTCAAATGCAATTAGTGTTTCAAAACAGGCATGACGTCACAACTTACACATGCTATTTCATAACAAATTCATTACGCGAAAATTCTCAAGTACATTACTTATAACGAGAAAAAAATCTTACCTCGGAATGTGTCTTCCAATCACTAATTGCTGTAATCGGGGCCGATTGTGATGAACTTTGACTGGCATCTGAATTTGACCGTGTCCATCGATCGTTTTGAACGCAGCACGAGCGAGTAGTTCGATCTCTTGTAGCCACAATTTTGAGATGTTTCTGTTTTGAACAGTGTTCAACTAAGGCAACACAACCACGAGGTCCATAACTCAAGAAATCGTTACAATAAACACACTGGGCTTTCCCTGGTACTTCGCATTTCGCTATGAAGTTGGCCATTTTTTCAACCACAACTTCGGTATTTTTACCGATCTTTACAGTCATTGACAGTTTTTTTGAGCCATTCCCAACGAAACTTGTTCCTTATCCCTTTGTCGATTTCTAAAATTCTTGCTTTGTTGTCTTTCGTGAGTTTTAGGTTCACCATTTTCACGAAATCAGGAAAACTCAGTTGATTGAACTGTCCGCCATTTGCATTTCGCTCCGCCTGCTGGATATGACAAAGGAATAACAAAATCGCCGATTGGTTGCTTCAATAAGTATCAGCCAATCAGTGGCCTTGTTACATTACATTACTGATCTCGCTGGGTTGCGCGTTCTGCGCGGTGGATTTAAGCAGCCGATCGAAAATATGACTCGCCGCTCATAACATACCTCACCCCCCCCAAAAAAAATTTTCTCCTCGAATTTAGACGATTCACGAGAATGACCCTAGACATGATCAAATCCCGAGAAATTCAGCGGATCCGCGGAGGATTCTCATCCCTGTTTATAATGGGAAGACAAGACTTCCACAATGTAAGAAGACTACTTAATATTATTTATATATTTTTTTTATTTTATTTATTTTATTCCAGTTAATAAATAATATTTATTTTATTCCAATAAAGAAGCACCAGATACAGCTCTCCTATCACTGGACGCCGAAAAGGCCTTTGATAGGGTCGAATGGCCCTTTCTTTTTGAAGTCCGACAAAGGTTTGGACTTGGAAATAATTTCATAAAATGGGTCCAGATAATATACAATAAAGCTACGGCAGAAATCCTAACAAACAGCAATATCTCAAAATCAATAAAAATCAATAGGGGATGTCGACAAGGCTGTCCACTTTCACCTTTACTGTTTACTATGGCAATTGAACCTTTAGCGATGGCAGTACGTTTACATCCACAAATATATGGAATTAAAGTAGGACCAACAGAACATAAAATCTCCCTGTATGTCGATGACATAATTTTGTTTGTCGAATTTTAAAAAAATCAATTCTGACCTTATTAAATTTAATAAAGAACTTTGGGGAAATATCAGGATATAAAATAAATAAAACAAAATCTTCAATATTAATGCTAAATGAGACCCAGAGAAATCACCCAGCTCCTGAGGTAAACCAATTCAATGTTGTAAATTAGTGCAACTATGAAGCCTTAATGACAGATATTAATGAGTTACTTCAGAGATGGATGTCACTACCAATGTCAATGATCGGGAGAATTAATATACTTAAAAGTAATATCTTACCAAAAATACTTTAATTATTTCAAAACATTCCTTTACCACCACCTTCAGATCTATTCTCAAGAATTAAAAAAAAGTTAGTGGAATTTATATGGAACAACAGGAAGGCTAGATTACATTTGTCCTTACTATATTTACCATGTGATCGTGGAGGTCTGAAATGTCCAAACTTTATGTTGTATTACTGGTCAGCACAACTGAGATCTATGACATATTATTTTTCATCAAATGATCTTCCTCACTGGACTGAAATGGAATCATACAATTTACCTTTACCTCTTCCCTTATTCATATACTCAGACTCGGCTAAAAAATTACAGAAACAAGTTAAAAATCCAATTGTAAAGCACATGATCAAAATATGGTGTGAAACCAAAAAATATTTAAAAGAACCACACTTATTGTCACAATTTAGCCCAATATGGGGTAATCAATATTTTACACCAGGGAGAGCGGATGCTGTATTTAAAGTATGGAATTTAAAAGGGATTCAAAAGATTCAAGACTTATATTTGTCACGCTCAGATAACAATGTCTTTTGAAGAACTGAGGATTAAATTCAACCTTAATAGAACACATTTTTTTTTAAATATCTTCAGCTTAGAAATTTTATTCGATCAAATCAAATTAATGCTCTCACCCGACCTACTTATTCATCCTTGGAAAAAATTTTGACGAAAGATAGTAAGAGAAAGGGTATTATTTCAGAGTTTTATAACTCATTGACACTATTCTCAAGTGAAAACTCACAGAAAAGACTGAATTACTGGAAAGAAGACCTGCAAATTGAAATTTCAGAGGAACAATGGGAAATGGCTTGTGCAAGAGCTCAAACCAAATCAATAAATGTACGTCTTAAACTGATACATTTTAAATGGTTAATGCGGATGTATGTTACACCAGTGAAATTAAATAGATATAACAAAAACATACCAGATACATGCACAAAATGTATGGAAAGTAAAGGAACCCTATTTCACTGTTTATGGGAATGTAGAAAAATCAGAATGTTTTGGGAAGAGGTGAGGGTAACAATTGAAAAAATAATTTCAAAACAAATCACATTGAACCCTAAACTGTTTTTGTTGGGTCTGTATCCAGAAAAACGTAACTTTAATAAGAGTGAAAGAGCATTCATAGACCTTGGTTTGCTTAATGCCAAAAAATGTATTGCACTACTGTGGAAAAAGACTCATAGACCAGATGTGACTCAGTGGTTAAGACAGATGTTAACAAACCTTCCACTAGAAAGAATAACATATATACTGAAATTAAAGGAAAATGTGTTTGAGAATATATGGAGACCTGTCATTGATTATGGACAGAAATTAAACATAACTTCTGAAGAAGAAGGTGAATGATATGTGTGGACCTTGCAAATTCCAAGCTGGTGAATGTATATTATGTATTCTTATGTAATAGATTACCTAGACTAAACAGAGGAGCATTGTTGTTGACTTGCTTTTGTTAATAGTTGTTGTTGTTTTTAGTACATTTTTTTTGTTGTTGTTATTGTAGTTAGTGTTTTTTTTAAATTTTTAAATTACTTTAGTGTTAGTGTCTGACTGTTTGTGCCATGTTTGTAAAAAAAGGTTCAATAAAAAATATTGTGGAAAAAAAATAATGTTTTAAAACACTGTTAGCTTGTGATTTTTTAATAAACATTTAGTATGTAGTTTAATTATGATTCCTTGACCTATCACTTTGAAAAACAAACCAATTCAAAAAGGTTATTGCACACTGTCCAGTAATAGTCTGGCTCCTAGCATGCAGACCAGAATGAAAACACTAATTTGTCACATACTACAAAGAAAACTGTTCAAAGCATGAACTTACCTTGATAAGTTTTACCATCCAGCTCAACCTCGTAGGACTCCATCACCTCCTGGATTGCCTCGCCTACATCACAGAGACGCACATCAATGCCGGCGTTCTGCAACAATACACCAGCTGATCAGCTACAAACTCAATGCAGACACACAGCTGAGAAGAATGTGTGTCAAGAGTCATACTTTGATTCCAGTATTGGTGGCATCTCTCACAGCCTCCAGCAGCTTGTCATACTTTGGGTTAAATGTGACGGTGAAGGCACAGTCAATGATTCGCCCTGCAGAGTAAAACACACTTTTTACAATCTATTGGCTGATTTACAGCGCATCACTTTTTCCACATTTTATGTTACAGCCTTATTCCCAAATGGAATAAATTCATTTTTTCCTCACAATTCTACACACAATACCCCATAATGGTAACATGAAAAAAGTTTTTTTTTTTTTTTTAAGATTTTTGCAAACTTATTAAAAATAAAAAACTAAGAAATCACATGTACATACAGTGGGGAAAATAAGTATTGAACCCGTCAACATTTTTCCTCATTAAATGTATTTCTGATGGAGCCAGTAACCTGAGATTTTCACCAGATACAGTGGGGCAAAAAAGTATTTAGTCAGCCACTAATTGTGCAAGTTCTCCCACTTAAAAGATGAGAGAGGTCTCCAGTTTTCATCATAGGTATACCTCAACTATGAGAGACAAAATGAGAAAAAAAAAATCCGGAAAATCACATTGTCTGATTTTTAAAGAATTTATTTGCAAATTATGGTGGAAAATAAATAATTGGTCACCTACAAACAAGCAAGATTTCTGGCTCTCACAGTAACTTCTTCTTTAAGAGGCTCCTCTGTCCTCCACTCGTTACCTGTATTAATGGCACCTGTTTGAACTCGTTATCAGTATAAAAGACACCTGTCCACAACCTCAAACAGTCAGACTCCAAACTCCACTATGGCCAAGACCAAAGAGCTGTCACAGGACACCAGAAACAAAATTGTAGACCTGCACCAGGCAGGGAAGACTGAATCTGCAATAGGTAAGCAGCTTGGTGTGAAGAAATCAACTGTGGGAGCAATTATTAGAAAATAGAAGACATACAAGACCACTGATAATTTCCCTCGATCTGGGGCTCCACGCAAGATCTCACCCTGTAGGGTCAAAATGATCACGAGAACGGTGAGCAAAAATCCCAGAACCACACAGGGGGACCGAGTGAATGACCTGCAGAGAGCTGTGACCAAAGTAACAAAGGCTACCATCAGTAACACACTACGCCGCCAGGGACTCAAATCCTGCAGTGCCAGACGTGTCCCCCTGCTGAAGCCAGTACATGTCCAGGCCCATCTGAAGTTTGCTAGAGAGCATTTGGATGATCCAGAAGAGGATTGGGACAATGTCATATGGTCAGATGAAACCAAAACAGAACTTTTGGGTAAAAACTCAACTTGTCGTGTTTGGAGGAGAAAGAACACCATACCTACTGTGAAGCATGGGGGTGGAAACATCATGCTTTGGGGCGGTTTTTCTGCAAAGGGACCAGGACGACTGATCCGTGTAAAGGAAAGAATGAATGGGGCCATGTATTGTGAGATTTTGAGTGAAAACCTCCTTCCATCAGCAAGGGCACTGAAGATGAAACGTGGCTGGGTCTTTCAGCATGACAATGATCCCAAATACACCGCCCGGGCAATGAAGGAGTGGCTTCATAAGAAGCATTTCAAGGTCCTGGAGTGGCCTAGCCAGTCTCCAGATCTCAACCCCATAGAAAATCTTTGGAGGGAGTTGAAAGTCCGTGTTGCCCAGCGATAGCCCCAAAACATCACTGCTCTAGAGGAGATCTGCATGGAGGAATGGGCCAAAATACCAGCAACAGTGTGTGAAAACCTTGTGATAACTTACAGAAAACGTTTGACCTCTGTCATTGCCAACAAAGGGTATATAACAAAGTATTGAGATGAACTTTTGTTATTGACCAAATACTTATTTTACCGAGGAATCCACCAATTAATTCATTAAAAATCCTTCATTTTGATTTTCTGGATTTTTTTCCCCTCATTTTGTCTCTCATAGTTGAGATATACCTATGATGAAAATTGGAGACCTCTCTCATCTTTTAAGTGGGAGAACTTGCACAATTGGTGGCTGACTAAATACTTTTTTGCCCCACTGTATCAGTAACAACCCAAGCAATCCATACATACTAAGAAATCAAGGCGTTGCCCAGCCAACTCAAGGACATTCACAGAGTTGTCCTGAAGCCACTCCTTTTTTTTTTTTTTTAATTACTTATTTTGTACCTGTAGGTAGATTTGTTTTGCAGACTGGTGACAAACCACCAGCTGCCGGTCGCTGCGTGCGCAAGTGCCCCTTAACTCCCTAACCTGCATGTTTTTGGCTTGTGGGAGGAAACCGGAGAAATCCCGGAGTAAACCCACGCAAACACGGGGAGAACATGCAAAATCCACACAGATCACTGTTGGCCGGGGGCAGGGATCGAACCCACGATCTCACGGTCCCCGCGATCCCCCGGCCGAGGGTAAAACTGTGCTGCCACAGTGCTAACCACTGCGCCACCGTGCAGTCCACTCCTTTGATATCTTGGCTGTGTGCTTAGGGTCGTTGTCCTGCTGAAACATGAACCATCGCCCCAGTCTGAGGTCAAGAGCGCTCTGGAGCAGGTTTTCATCCAGGATGTCTCTGTACATTGCTGCATTCATCTTTCCCTCTATCCTGACTAGTCTCCCAGTTCCTGCCACTGAAAAACATCCTCACAGCATGATGCTGCCACCACCATGCTTCACTGTCGAAATGGTATTGGCCTGTTGGCATGGTGATGAGCGGTGCCTTGTTTCCTCCAAACATGACACCTGGCATTCACGCCAGAGAGTTCAATCTTTGTCTCATCAGGCCAGAGAATTTTGTTTCTCATGGTCTGAGAGTCCTTCAGGTGCCTTTTGGCAAACTGCAGGTGGGCTGCCATGTGACTTTTACTAAGGAGTGGCTTCCGTCTGGCCACTCTACCATACAGGCTTGATTGGTGGATTACTGCAGAGATGGTTGTCCTTCTGGAAGGCTCTCCTCTCTCCACAGAGGAACGCTGGTGTGCTGATAGAGTGACCAACGGGTTCTTGGTCACCTCCCTGACTAAGGCCCTTCTCCCCGATTGCTCAGTTTAGATGGCCGGCCAGCTCTACGAAGAGTCCTGGTGGTTCCGAACTTCTTCCATTTACGGATGATGGACGCCACTGTGCTCATTGGGACCTTCAAAGCAGCAGAACATTTTCTGTACCCTGGCCTCGAGACAATCCTGTCTCGGAGGCCTACAGACAATTCCTTTGACTTTGTGCTTGGTTTGTTCTGTGACATGCACTGTCAACTGTGGGACCTTACATAGACAGGTGTGTGCCTTTCCAAATCATGTACAATCAACTGAATTTACCACAGGCGGACTCCAACTGAACTGCAGAAACATCTCAAGGATGATTGGTGGAAACAGGATGTACAGTGGGGTAAAAAAAGTATTTAGTCAGCCACCAATTGTGCAAGTTCTCCCACTTAAAAGATGAGAGAGGTCTCCAATTTTCATCATAGGTATACCTCAACTATGAGAGACAAAAAGAGAAAAAAAAAATCCAGAAAATCACATTGAAGGATTTTTAAAGAATTTATTTGCAAATTATGGTGGAAAATAAGTATTTGGTCAATAACAAAAGTTCATGTCAATACTTTGTTATATACCCTTTGTTGGCAATGACAGAGGTCAAACGTTTTCTGTAAGTCTTCACAAGGTTTTCACACACTGTTGCTGGTATTTTGGCCCATTCCTCCATGCAGATCTCCTCTAGAGCAGTGATGTTTTGGGGCTGTCACTGGGCAACACAGACTTTCAACTCCCTCCAAAGATTTTCTATGGGGTTGAGATGTGGACACTGGCTAGGCCACTCCAGGACCTTGAAATGCTTCTTAAGAAGCCACTCCTTCGTTGCCTGGGCGGTGTGTTTGGGATCATTGTCATGCTGAAAGACCCAGCCACGTTTCATCTTCAATGCCCTTTCTGATGGAAGGAGGTTTTCACTCAAAATCTCACAATACATGGCCCCATTCATTCTTTCCTTTACACGGATCAGTCATCCTGGTCCCTTTGCAGAAAAACAGCCCCAAAGCATGATGTTTTCACCCCCATGCTTCACAATAGGTATGGTGTTCTTTGGATGCAACTCAGCATTCTTTCTTTTCCAAACACGACAAGTTGAGTTTTTACCAAAAAGTTCTATTTTGGTTTCATCCGACCATATGACATTCTCCCAATCCTCTTCTGGATAATCCAAATGCTCTCTAGCAAACTTCAGACGGGCCTGGACATGTACTGGCTTAAGCAAGGGGACACGTCTGGCACTGCAGGATTTGAGTCCCCCGTGGCGTAGTGTGTTACTGATGGTAGCCTTTGTTACTTTGGTCCCAGCTCTCTGTAGGTCATTAACTAGGTCCCCCCCGTGTGGTTCTGGGATTTTTGCTCACCGTTCTCGTGATCATTTTGACCCCACGGGGTGACATCTTGCGTGGAGCCCCAGATCAAGGGAAATTATCAGTGGTCTTGTATGTCTTCCATTTTCTAATAATTGCTCCCACAGTTGATTTCTTCAACACCAAGCTGCTTACCTATTGCAGATTCAGTCTTCCCAGCCTGGTGCAGGTCTACAATTTTGTTTCTGGTGTCCTGTGACAGCTCTTTGGTCTTGGCCATAGTGGAGTTTGGAGTCTGACTGTTTGAGGTTGTGGACTGGTGTCTTTTACACTGATAACATGTTCAAACAGGTTCCATTAATACAGGTAACGAGTGGAGGACAGAGGAGCCTCTTAAAGAAGAAGTTACAGGTCTGTGAGAGCCAGAAATCTTGCTTGTTTGTAGGTGACCAAAAATTTATTTTCCACCATAATTTGCAAATAAATTCTTTAAAAATCCTTCAATGTGATTTTCTGAATTTTTTTTCCCCTCATTTTGTCTCTCATAGTTGAGGTATACCTATGATGAAAATTGGAGACCTCTCTCATCTTTTAAGTGGGAGAACTTGCACAATTGGTGGCTGACTAAATACTTTTTGCCCCACTGTACCCGAGCTCAATTTTGAGCTTCATGGCAAAGGCTGTGAACACTTATGCACATGTGATTTTTTTTTTTTTTTAAGATTTTTATTTTTAATAAATATGCAAAAATCTCAAAAAAGCTTTTTTCATGTCATCATTATGGGGTATTGTATGTAAAATTTTGAGGAAAAAATTAATTTAATCCATTTTGGAATAAGGCTGTAACGTAACAAAATGTGGAAAAAGTAAAGCACTGTGAATACTTTTTGGATGCACTGTATGCAGCTGCTCTAACTATCAAATGCACCACTTTCCAAGATCAGCACAAAATGTGGCCCAAGTTGCACTAGAGTGACGTTTTTTACCGTTGATGTGTGTGCCAAAGTCGATCTTGCAGACATCATCATACTGCAGGACGGTAGTGTCTCCGGCGTTGGGAGTGTAGTGGGCAGCGCAGTGGTTCAAGGAGCAGCCCGTAGGGAAGGCCAAACCGGCGTTCAGCTTGTTCTCCTTTATCAGCTTACGGGAACAGTCCTCTAAACGTTCACTAAACAACAGATATAAAGAAAACTCAACAGAGGAAACAAACCTGTATTGCAATCATTGCAAACATACATTTCTTCACCAAGTATAAAATACATTTCAGTTATTGTATTCAATACTTTTTTCTGTTTCAATCTGCTTTATGACACAACTTTATTTGTGGACTTCAATGTTTTGATTTCTTTATGTGTGGATTTCTCAAGTTAATACAAAAGTCTAGCGAAAATTTCATGTGATTATCCTCATTGGAAAAAATGCTGACAGTCAATATTTATTTCTCAAATTAAATATATAAAGTACGAGGCGGGGATGAAAAGTTCATAGGGTGAAAAGTTCATAGTGGTCAAATGTGACCAAATGTGGTTTATTTTTCAACATAGTCTCCCCTTCGGTCTACACACTTTTTCCCCATTGGTGTTGCAGCGCTTGGATCCCTGCGGTTGAAAAATAAACCACATTTGGTCAAATTTGACCACTATGAACTTTTCAGCCTCCCCTCATATATATTAGAAATGACAAATTAAAACAAAACAAAGCGCATATGTGGAAGGTGTTCTGTGACCTATCTACACAGGGATTATCTAATGTACAGGGCTGAATATAGGAGGATTGATTTTTGATCCCTTTGACATGGAAACTAACCGATTTATGATCGTTCCCCTGAATTTCACTACCTCATTTTAACATCCTCCGATCTGACTTGGTCCTTAATTTTGATCCTCAAATACTGCAGAGTAAGAAAGTTTTGGTGAGAAAAAGAGCCGCACCAGATTTCGATCATGGTCAGGCCGGGCTTGAGGAAGCTGCGGACGTGCTTCCGGACCTGTCGGTGCGCCTCAGCTGCCTGTCTGAAGTCGTTCCACATTTCCTCGTTGGCTTTATCTAGCACCCGCTTCTCCTCACTGGTCATGCGCCATGCTGCACTGCGACTGGAACACAAACACAGACATTACTCAGAGGCTTAAAGTGAGAGTGCCGTTTTACTGTTGCTAGAGAGGGAGGAGGCAATGTGGAAAGTAAACATGTTTGTGCTGCAGCACCCAACTGGATTTACAACATGACAGCAATTGACTGCACAAACATTTTCCACTCCGTCTCATCTAGTGTTTTAACCACTGTTGCGGCAAACACATGTACAGGTGCATCTCAATATATTAGAACGTCAACAAAAAGTTGCTTTATTTAGGTAATTCAATTTAAAAAAATTAAACTTCTATATTATAGATTCATTATACAGACAGTGATATATTTCAAGTGTTTATTTATTTTAATTTTGATGATTATGGCTTACAGCCCATGAAAACCCCAAATTCAGTTTCTCAAAAAATTAGAATATTACATAAAATTAATTTAAAAAAAAAAAAAATTTTAATAGAAAATGTTGGCCGACTGAAAAGTATGTCCATGTACACACTCAATACTTGGTCGGGGCTCACTTTTGGATTAATTACTGTATCAATGTGGTGTGACATGGAGGTGATCAGCCTGTGGCACTGCTGAGGTGTTATGAAGGTCCAGGCTGCTTTGATAGTGACCTTCAGCTCGTCTGCATTGTTGGGTCTGGTGTGTCTCATCTTCCTCTTGACAATACTCCATAGACTCTCAATGGGGTTTAGGTCAGGAGAGTTTGCTGGCCAATCAAACACAGTGATGCCATGGTCATTAAACCAGGTTTTGACACTTTTGGCAGTGTGTGTGGGGGTGGGGGGCAAACACCAGCAGATGACCTCTGTTCAGATAAAAGTAACTTTTGCATTTCATTTGTAAATCAAAGTCCCAGAGTCTGGAGAAAGAGTGGAGAGGCACAGAATCTAAGTTGCTTGTTTAGTGTGAAGTTTCCACAGTCAGTGATGATTTGAGGAACCATGTCATCTGCTGGTGTTGGTCCACTGTGTTTTATCAAGACCAAAGTCAGTGCAGTCGTCTACCAGGACATTTTAGAGCACTTCATGCTTCCCTCTGCTGACAAGCTTTATGGAGAAGCTGATTTCATTTTCCAGCAGGACTTGGCACCCCCCACACTGCCAAACATATCAAAACCTGGTTTAATGACCATGGCATCACTGTGTTTGATTGACCAGCAAACTCTCCTGACCTAAACCCCATAGAGAGTCTATGGAGGATTGTCAAGAGGAAGATGAGACACACCAGACCCAACAATGCAGACGAGCTGAAGGTCACTATCAAAGCAGCCTGGACCTTCATAACACCTCAGCAGTGCCACAGGCTGATCACCTCCATGCCACGTCACATTGATACTGTAATTAATCCAAAAGGAGCCCAGACCAAGTATTGAGTGTGTACATGGACATACTTTTCAGTCGGCCAACATTTCTATTTAAAAACTACTTTTTTAAAATTAATTTTATGTAATATTCTAATTTTTTGAGAAACTGAATTTGGGGTTTTCATGGGCTGTAAGACATAATCATCAAAATTAAAATAAACTTACTCTGTGGAATGAATCTATATAACACAGAAGTTTAATTTTTTTTAATTGAATTACCTAAATAGACTCAGACTCAGACTTACCTAGAGACTCAGGTCTTTTGGTGTACAAGGGGCGCTGCTGAAGTCATTCTATGACACGGTGGTGGCATCAGCCATCACTTTTGGAGTGGTCTGCTGGGGCAGTGGCATTACTGCAGCCGATAGGAAGAGACTGAACAAACTGATTAAGAAAGCTAGCTCTGTCCTGGGGCAGCGCCTTGATCCGATGGAGGAGATAGGAGAGAGAAGGACGGTGGCTAAACTGTCATCTCTGCTGGAGTCCGAGTTCCACCCTATGCAGGACATACTGAATGCACTGAGGAGCTCATTTAGCAGCAGACTACATCATCCCAGGTGCACAACCGAGAGGTTTCGTAGGTCCTTCCTACCAACGGCTGTCAGACTGTACAACCTAAGCAGGGCTGCTCGCAGAGATAGCAAAAAGACGTAACAAACTAATAGTTTTTTTGAATGCAAAAGATGCAATAGACTTACACAATGGTCCCCTCCGGCATACAACTAGGAACTTACCGGTCGCTATGGAGGGTGAGAATATGTATGGGCACATAATCATCCCATGTAGGATAACTAAGTAGACGGTTATGCTGTTTCATTCCATCTAGCAACAATGCTCTGCACTGTGTGTGTTTATATATTTACATATTTATTCCATCTAGCTACAATGCTCAGCACTGGGTGTGTTTATATATTTATATATCTACATATTATTCCATCTAGCTACATTGCTCCGCACTGTGTGTGTTTATATACTTGCATATTTATTCCACCTAGCTGCAATGCTCCGTACTGTGGGTGTTTATATATTTACATATTTATTCCATCTAGCTACAATGCTCTGCACTGTGTTCATATATTCATATATTTATTCCATCCAGCTACAATGCTCTGCACTGTGTGTCTGTGTGTGTGTGTATATATATATATTTTATAGTAATACGTACATATGTATATTAGCTGCTCTTGCTTGCTTGTTTTTTTTTTTTGTTTTTTTTTTCTTGCCTTCTGATTGTTGCTCTGAGTGTTGCTATCCCTGTGCTGTTGCAATCCTGGAATTTCCCCGTTGTGGGACTACTAAAGGCTTATCTTATCTTATCTTATCTTAAATAAATCAACTTTTTGTTGACATTCTGATTTATTGAGATGCACCTGTATTTTCTCCATCGCCTAGCAACAATGACAAAAACACCTACAGTGGGTATAGGAAAAGAATTACACCCCTCTCTTCCCTTCCAAAATAATTACATTGTTACTTTGCAGCCTGAAATGAAGACAAAACAGTTTTCGTTTTATCCAGCTGTATTTATTCAGTCCAATTTATATAACATCTAACTGAAAGCCAAAGGTTATCATGGCCACTGAGACAAAACAATTCTGTGCAAACCTTTCAGGCAAAGCTTACACACCACACCTCTACCACAATGATGCATATTTCTCAGCAGTAAACCTGATGCTAAATGTGCAGAGCAAACAACAGCCATCATCATATATAAGATAAGATAAGATAAGATAAGCCTTTATTAGTCCCACAACGGGGAAATTCCAGGATTGCAACAGCACAGGGATAGCAACACTCAGAGCAACAATCAGAAGGCAAGAAAAAAACAAGCAAGCAAGAGCAGCTAATAAACATATGTACGTATTACTATAAAATATATATATATACACACACACACAGACACACAGTGCAGAGCATTGTAGCTGGATGGAATAAATATATGAATATATGAACACACAGTGCAGAGCATTGTAGCTAGATGGAATAAATATGTAAATATATAAACACCCACAGTACGGAGCATTGCAGCTAGGTGGAATAAATATGCAAGTATATAAACACACACAGTGCGGAGCAATGTAGCTAGATGGAATAATATGTAGATATATAAATATATAAACACACCCAGTGCTGAGCATTGTAGCTAGATGGAATAAATATGCAAATATATAAACACACACAGTGCAGAGCATTGTTGCTAGATGGAATGAAACAGCATAACCGTCTACTTAGTTATCCTACATGGTATGATTATGTGCCCATACATATTCTCACCCTCCATAGCGACCGGTATGTTCCTAGTTGTATGCCGGAGGGGACCATTGTGTAAGTCTATTGCATCTTTTGCATTCAAAAAACTATTAGTTTGTTACGTCTTTTTGCTATCTCTGCGAGCAGCCCTGCTTAGGTTGTACAGTCTGACAGCCGTTGGTAGGAAGGACCTACGAAACCTCTCGGTTGTGCACCTGGGATGATGTAGTCTGCTGCTAAATGAGCTCCTCAGTGCATTCAGTATGTCCTGCATAGGGTGGAACTCGGACTCCAGCAGAGATGACAGTTTAGCCACCGTCCTTCTCTCTCCTATCTCCTCCATCGGATCAAGGCGCTGCCCCAGGACAGAGCTAGCTTTCTTAATCAGTTTGTTCAGTCTCTTCCTATCGGCTGCAGTAATGCCACTGCCCCAGCAGACCACTCCAAAAGTGATGGCTGATGCCACCACCGTGTCATAGAATGACTTCAGCAGCGCCCCTTGTACACCAAAAGACCTGAGTCTCCTCAGCAGGAACAGCCTGCGCTGTCCCTTCTTGTAGAGTGCGTCAGTATTGTGTGACCAGTCTAGTTTATTGTTCAGATGAATACCCAGGTACTTATAGGATGTCACCATCTCGATGTCTGTTCCCTGTATATTTACTGGTACTGTGAGGGGCTGCCCATGCCTGCGGCAGTCCACCACCAGCTCCTTAGTTTTCCTCGCGTTGATCTGGAGGCAGTTCCGATGGCACCAGTCCACGAAGTCCTGGATAAGCCCTCTGTACTCAGCTTCATCTCCATTGGAGATGAGGCCAACGATCGCAGAGTCATCAGAGAACTTCTGTAGATGGCAATGTGTTGTGTTGTGTGAGAAGTCCGCAGTATAAAGAGTGAACAGGAAGGGAGCCAGCACCGTTCCCTGGGGGGCCCCCGTGCTACTGATGATCGTGTCGGACACACAGTCCCGGGTTCTCACAAACTGAGGCCGGTTCGTGAGGTAGTCCAGGATCCATGATGACAGGTGCTGGTCCACCCCTGCGCGCAGCAGCTTGTCCTTCAGGATCATCGGTTGGATGGTGTTGAAAGCACTGGTGAAGTCAAAGAACATGATCCTCACCATATTCCCGGGCTTCTCCAGGTGGGACAGAGAACGGTGAAGGAGGAAGATCACCGCATCCTCCACCCCAATGCCATGCTGGTAGGCGACCTGGAGTGGATCCATCGCTGGTTCCACCAGGGGGCGGAGGTGAGCAAGGAGCAGTCTCTCCAGGGTCTTCATCAAGTGGGACGTCAAGGCCACCGGTCTGTAGCTGTTCAGGTCTTTGGGGTGGGAAGTTTTTGGTACAGGTACCACACAAGATGTTTTCCACAGCTGTGGTACCCTCCCCAGTTTCAGGCTCATGTTGAAGATATACGTCACAATCCCACACAGCTGGTCTGCACAGGACTTGAGGAGCTTTGCGCTGATGCCGTCCGGTCCCGGCGCCTTCCTCGCCTTGATCTTCCTCAGCTCCGTCCTCACCTGGGTCCTGGTCAGGGTCAGGATGGGGGGCTGTGTGTTGGGAGTGGGGGGGGGTGTTGGTGGAGTGGGGAGTGGGCAGCAGGACTTGATTTCTTTAGAGGCAGCAGTGGTTGTTGTGCAGTCAGGGGGGAGGGCGGTTGGTCAAATCTATTGAAAAACAGATTCAGGTTGTTCGCCCACTCCCTGCCCCCTGTGGCCTGGGGGGAGGTATTCTGGAGCCCCGAGATGGTTTTGAGGTTTCTCCAGACCCCGCTGATGTCGCTCTGTTGCAGCTTGTCCTCCATCTTCTTCCTGAAGCTGTCCTTGCCTTCTCTGATCTTTCTCCTCAGCTCCCTCTGTACGGACTTCAGCATCTCCCTGTTCCCTGACCTGAAGATCCTCTTCTTCTCTCTCAGAAGTGTTTTTATCTCAGGGTTGATCCAGGGTTTGTTGTTTGAGTGACGCCGTATGGTCTTGGTGGGAACGGATTTGTCCACACAGAAGCTGAGGTAGCCCGTGAAGGTGTGAATGAGGCCATCGATGTCCTCACCATGTGGATCGCAGAGCTGCTTCCAGGCGGTGGCTTCAAAACAGCCCTTTAGGGTGTCCATTGTCTCCTCAGACCATAACTCCACAGTGTGCATGGCCGGAGGTTGTCTGTGCACTAGGGGTTTGTACACCGGCCGGAGATGAACCAAGTTGTGATCCGATCTCCCGAGTGGGGGGAGTTGTGATGAGGTGTACGCCTCCTTAGTGTTTGCGTAGAATAAATCCAGTGTTTTATTGTCTCTAGTGTGGCATGTGACATACTGGGTGAACGTGGGTAGAATGGGAGACAGTGAAACATGGTTGAAATCGCCTGAGATGAGGAGAAGAGCATCTGGGTGTTCTGTCTGCAGCCTGCTGGTTACTGAATGGATGACGTCACGTGCTGTCCCAGCGTTCGCCGTCGGATTTGCATAAACAACAATGCAGATCACGTGTGAGTGTTCTCTCGGGAGATATGTAGGCCTCATGCTAACAGCTAGCAACTCAATGTCTTTGCTGCAGTGTCGTTGTTTAACAGTGATATGTCCCGGTCTGCACCAGTTGTTGTTAACATACATGATCACTCCACCGCCCCTAGCCTTGCCACTGTCTGGTGTTCGGTCAGCTCGTATCATGTGAAAACCCTCCAGCTCAATGTTAGCATCTGCTGCTAGTTCAGTTAGCCACGTCTCAGTAAACAAAAGGAGAGAGCACTCCCGGTATGTGCTATCATAACGGGAGATAGCCGCTAGCTCATCTAACTTTCCCAGTATCGACCGTACATTTCCCATGACAACAGATGGAAGGGAGGGTCTGTACCTTATATTTTTTGTCCTCCGCCTTACTCCAGCCCGGCAGCCGCGGCGTTTTCGCCTCAGTTCTCTCGGTATGTCGAGTTTTTCCAATGGGACCGGGTGGCGGTTGAATGCTAGCAGCTGTTCTCTGCTGTATCGTATCCTGCTATAAACAGTGGCTCCGTCCACCGGCTCAGGAGACATTTAGGACGATCTGTGTGTCCGTGATATAAGTGGGGTGAAAAAAAAAGACGGATCAAAAGAGAGAGGAAGGGAAAAAGACTCGGAATCGAGCCGCTGTTGCAAAAGGCAGCCGACTCGTGTGGCGCCGAGAGGAAAAAAAAAAAAAAAAAAAAAAAAAAAAATATGCGACAGAAAAGACACGTGACATGCTTCCAATTCAGTTCTGAACACACCAGTATGTTCACCAGTTTTAGTAGCATTAGACACGGTTACATGTGCAAAATTTCTTCAATCTGATTACAATTCAGATCAGAACTTTACTGTTTACATGGATCCTGAAAAAGTTGATCTGATCAGAACGTGCGTTTCCATGTGTCACACGTTTGAATGGACTAAATCATTTCGACATGCGCACAATTATCCCACATTCCGGAAACAGTAGAAGAAGAAGCAACTTCCGATGTAAACAAACCCCGCTTCGTGTCTTTCTCTTTTTGAAATGGACCTGTATTGTGTTATTCACACTGTACTTTTGTTTCTGCTGGTCTCCGTAATGAAGCTACAAGCCCAGCAGTACATACTTCTGCATATGACGAACAGAGGGAGACAGCAGGACAATACAGACCAGATTTGTTTTACTCCCACCATGTCTTCTGCTAGCTGCTGTAAAGGTGGAAATACGTCATGTCGACACGTGGCTGATGTACAGACATGTGCAGTGAAGATATTTTCTACCCAAACTTCGGAGTAAGTGTTTATATGCGCACCAATCGGATTAACAATTGGCATAACCCACCCCTCTCAATCGGAAGGAAATTCTGATCCAAATGAGTGTGATCAGGTCAGAATATTCAGATTGGCGTGTTTACATGAAGCATTTTTATTCTGATCAGGCTTTTAATCCGAATACCTGTGTCCATGTAAACATGGCTATTGACTGGAGCAAATCACCCCTTGGATTAGATTAACACTGATTACAAACAAAACAAAAACATACATTTTGCTGGACTTTGTTATGAAACTATCAAACAGTGTTGTATACTGTATATGTATATAATGTCTCTATTGAATTAATATGTTGTATATATTGTACAGGGAACCCCAACAATTTATCAATTTCAGGTTGTGCATGTATAAAAGTGCTGATGAACAGCTGTAAGGATTCTACAGATAACAAAAACAATCCATTTCAAATAGCAACAGACGTTCAGATGTGCGTCTACTCACCCATCCTGAGTGGTGGGGTATTCACACTCCTGCCCAATGGGAAACACCCCGTTTGGGTACAACTCATAGATGGGAACAGATGGTGGATCAGTCTGAGATTTAGCTAAAAAGAAATAAAACATAAAATTCATGTACACATTTCAGTGAGGCTCTCGTGATCAAGAGACTGCTTACATATGATGAACCTACTTCCTTTCTTCTTCTTTTTCTTCTTTTTCTTTTTCCCTGCCGAGTTTTCTCCATCATCTCCCTCTGTGACAGCAAACATACTTTGATAACACAAGCCACTGACCGTTCCATTTACACACGACAAATGAAAGTCATCACAGGAAACTGCTGTGTGTCCATGCATTGTTTGAGATCATCACCTTCCTCGCCATCCTCATCCTTCTCCTTGTCCTCTATCGCTTGCTTCTCCAGCTGTTTGGTAACTTCAGCCACTCCATCAGCCTCAGCTCCAGTTCCTGCAGCAGCAATGACATGTAAACGGTTCAGCAACAGCTCAGAGCAAGGAATAATCATCAAATGTGAAGAAAGTAAACTAAAGTAAAAATAAGGTTTATTTTCTCATCCATCTTTGCACTACCTGTTACCTGAAGTAAACACTATGAGACTGTCAATGTACAGAGATGGAATCAAGCCCAAAACTGGAATCGACAAGTCTGCACAGTTATGAATTACTGAACCAGTACCCAATGTTAACAGGTTTTATGTTAAACAGGCCCTTTTCAGACACACACTACTTCACGTTAATCTGTCAGCAATTAAATGGGCCAGAGTCATATTTGTATAGTGAACAATGCTTGAATTCAACAAAAGATTTTACTAATGTTTAAAAAATGACACAAATCTGATCCATGCAGCAATATTCATCTGTGATGACAAAAAATATCAACCTTCCTTAGGAATTAATGATGAATTTCACACTTTATTATTATTATTATTATTATTAGGTAAGTTACATTCAGTTAAACTTCAGCCAAAGAGAAAGAAATTATTAATAATTAAAAATAAACACATTTAAAATATATATATGGGTGTTTTTTTTGGGGGGGGGGTCCAGTGCACTATATCAGGGGTATCCGACTTTCAAGCGCTCTCTCTTTTTCTGTAATTTGCAGATGTCGGTTTCGTTTTATAATATGCAAGGGAACATAAAAGAGTTTCAGACTTGCATTGAAATTTTTAAAAAAAATCATTGATTTTGCCGTTAGAATCGAAACTATTGGTCGTGTCCCCTCATTTTTCCCAGTTTTTGTGTGACATGAAAATCGCATCAATTTCAAAGTGCTGTAAAGTGATCTCTGAGTAACTCTTTCCACTCATTTATGCAAGAGATAACAGAGTTGTAATGCAAATTCAAAATAAAACATTCCCCAATGTGATCGGATTTATGGTTTTTGTACGGCGACCCCTGCAAATTTACTCGTACGACGTAAATTTCCGTGTCCCCGAATTTACACAGCAACATGCAAGTTATTTGGTAAAGTAACCAGAAAACAGGAAGTGCTGATGCTTTTCACTTTGCACCTTTCAAATCCCAAACCATACACATAAAAAGGAGATCAGTCTTTGTGAAGCTCAGATGTAGAATATTTCAATAAAATCTCAAACATTTATGACACATCGAATATGGTGTCCTTTAAAAAATTTACGTCTTCGGTCTTGGTTGGCCGCGCGCAGCCCCGTCTGGCGAGGTGAGCGCCCTGGGAAAGCACTTTTATTTTCTCTACCCCGGATGTGCTCAACCCATGTGGAGAGGATTAACCGTGGTCACTTTATATTGAAGTTATCGAAGGTCCAAACTTCCGTGTCCCGCATTTACGCCTTTTGTGATTTTACGTCTTATCCAACAAACAGGGAGAATTTGAAGGTATGTATACACGTTATCACATCTTAATATGTCATGAAAATGTAGCTGTTGATGAGTTTTGATGCGTGAAAAATACTGGAAGTGTTGAAGTTGTTTCGTGTAAAACGTGTGCCATTGCAAAGTGCATTGGCACACGGGGAAACAAAAGCCCGAGTGTCACGTTGAAGTGAGCGCTCATCCTCAAGAGTTCCTGAACGCGAATGCCGTTACGAAAATAGTTAATAGTTTCATAAACCTGACACAATTGGATAGTGATTAGTCAATTTCATGTGCAGATTTGATCAATTTTAAATTTTGCCACCAATGTCACACATTGGACCCCTAATAAATAAAAACACCCATATATATAGTATTGAGGGCTTGACAGTAACACCACCACCCCACCAATGGCGGGTGGATTTCAGCAGTGGCCAGTAAGACAGCCACTCCCACTAGCCACTTTGGTGGACTGTAGTTTTCTCAAACGGCATCTAAAATAATAAACCTACTGCAATGTGAGATGAGGAAACTACAACTCCCATAAGCACTATCTACACACAGCATGTGTTCATTGGTCCACTGTTGCCATGGATGGAGTCTGCAGAAACTGCAGACAGTATACTCCGCAGGTCGGTCTCCCATCCTGCCCCTGTTCACACTGCAGCCTGGTGGAAAGAAATGCCATGGTGCACGGCAGCTACTCCTGTACCAAGTACAGAGCAGAGCTAGACTCCACCCACGGTGAGTTCATTTTGTGGCCAGTGTGAAGAAACGGCAATGAACAGACAGCAGTCGGCAGAACACACCTGTCCCCACTCTCAGCCATCAGATTATCAGAGGAACTGCCCCTGATCCCCCGTTGTCCTAATGATGAGTAGCTAATCCCTGTGCTCCCCTACATCACCTCCTACCTCTGTGGTTAAACGTGATTATTTTTAGAGCAAGAAGATCTCTTTTACCCTCTAAATATGTACCCTCTAAATATGTATTTTTAATGGGTTGGTCCAGGGGTGTCAAACATATGGCCCACAGGCCAAAATCGGCTGCCAAGGCTTCCACATTTTTCTCTGTGAATTTACAGCTTTCTTTCTAGTACATTTCTGACTTGTTCTACTGATTAAAATAGTCCATGTAAATTTGAGACATTTGTCCTCCTCAAGACAAAACTTTCTTATCAGTTTTCTTTTTTCTCTCTTCTTTTTTCTGGTGAAAACAGATTAGGATTAAATCCATTAGCAACTACTAATGACATAGTGCAACCCTGAAGGGGTGTCCCAATTCATTGGGGTAAGGGGTACAAATAAGAATTGGGACGGACCTCAAATCTACCTGTACTTCACTCTCACATTGTAAATATTTTTTTCTACCACTTTACAGTATTTACTGGATGATGATGATGAAACAGTGTTTCTCTTGCTATTTTTATGTATGTATAATCAAAGTCATAGTCAAATTTATTTATAGAGCACATTTAAAAACAATCAAGTTGACTAAAATGCTGTACATCCAGATGAAGTTAAAATCAAACTACACAATAAATAGGAATAAAATGTATTAAAAGAAAATAAAGTAAAAACGGCACAGAATACAGCCAACTGTTAAGTTTTTACTCTGCTTGAATCAAATGCCAATGAGAACAGAGTGTCTTCAGCAGTGATTTAAAATCAATTAATGACTCAGCAGTGCAAATGTGGACAGGCAAACTGTTCCACAATCTTGGAGCAGCCACTGCAAAGGCTTGATTGCCTCTTTGTTTTAACTTTGATTTTGATACGTCTAAGAGCATCTGGTTGGTTGATGTCAGTGCTCTTACAGGTAAATGAGTGAAAACAAGCTTTGGCAAATAAGGTAGTAAAAATCCACTTGAGGCCTTAAAAGTAAACAATAAAACCTTAAAATCAATCCTAAAATGGACAGGAAGCAGTGAAGTGCTGATAAAACAGGAGTGATATGTTCACGCTTTTTTATACCAGTTAAAAGCCGAGCCACTGCATTCTGAACTAGCTGCAAATGGTGCAGAGGACTGTTCTACTCCAAAATACAGTGAATTACAGTAGTCCAGGGGTGTCCAATCATGTGCCATGAAGGGCCGAGACCCTGCAGGCTTTACCGCCAACCAGTGTCTTCAACAGCAAATTCCACTGAATTTCTTCCCACTGATTGCTGACAAGTGAAAACACCTGCTGAAGAGACTGGGTAGAAGAGAAAACCTGTAGGGTCTTGGCCCTCCATGGCACATGATTGGACACTCCTGCAGTAGTCCAATCATGAGGTAATAAAAGCATCAATCACTTTCTGTAGCTCTCTAGGGGGAGGTAAGACTTCACTCTGGCAATCATTTGCAGTTGATAAAAACTAGTTTTGACAACTGCACTAATCTGTTTGTCAATAATGGCACCCAAATTTCTGACAGCACTGCTACAATAGGGAGCCAAAGGTCCAAGAACATCAGTGCAGTTGCCAGTTTTTCCAAGGCAGATAACCTCAGTTTTATTTTCACTGAGGTTGAGAAAGTTCAGCTTTAGCCAAGTCTTTATTTCGCCTAGAGCAGGGGTGTCCAATCATGTGCCATGGAGGTCCAAGACCCTGCAGGCTTTACCTCCAACCAATGTCTTCAACAGCAGATTTCACAGAATTTCTTCCCACTGATTGCTGATAAGTGAAAACACCTGCTGAAGAGACTGGGTAGAAGAGAAAACCTGCAGGGTCTTGGCCCTCCATGGCACATGATTGGACACCCCTGGCCTAGAGAGTTTAGCAGAAACTGTAATGGATTACTGCTGTTTTGTGTGAGGGGCATATAGACTTGAATATCGTCAGCAAAGCAACGGAATGGAATGGAATGAAATATTATATTTCCTGAAGATGGACCCTAAAGGCAACATATACAGGGAGAACAGGACTGGACCCAAAACAGACCCCTGAGGGATGCCACAAGTAAGGGGAGCTGCTGCAGAAGAAAACTTTCCTATATTAATTGAAAAGCTTCTGTCAAATAAGATTTAAACCAAGCTAATGCAATGCCTTTGATACCAACGACATGCTCAAGTTGAGATAGAAGAATTTGGTGATCCACAGTACCAAAGGCAGCAGACGGGTCTAAACGCACTAAAACAGCAGAACTGCCAGAATCAGCAATTAAAAGAAGATCATTAAAAACTCTTAAAAGGGTTGTCTCAATGCTGTGGAAGGATTTAAAACCAGAGTGAAACTTTTCACATATACCATGCAAATTTTAAAATGTCTGGAGTTGATTAAAGGAACCATCTCCAGAACTTTGGACAAAAATGATAATTTAGCTCTCAGCCTATAATTAGAGAGGACAGTGGGGGTCAAGATTTTTCTTTTTAATAAGTGGCTGCACTACAGCATGTTTAAAGGCAGCTGGAATGCCACCAGATGTCAGAGAAATATTAATATAAGAATGACTGGCCTTTAAGTGTAAAAAATGTCTCTAAACAGGCGAGAAGGAAATTGTCCAAAGGGGAATTTGAAAGCCTTATATTCTGGAGTACCTCCTTTAATTCAGATAGACCGACAGGCTCAAAGACAGCTGAGCATGGAGGAGGTACAGACAGAACTGTATCAGCCTGGCACAAAACAGGTCTCCGCAGTAATTTTCTCTACAAAAAATTTCAGAAAACTTTCATAGAGGGCAGGAGAAGCCACAGCACAATCAGATTCACATTGTGGATTTGCTATTGAATTTAAAAACACAAAAGAACTCGAGGTCTATGACTGTTGTTTGAAATGATATTTGAAAAGTATCTGGATTTAGCAGATTTGACAACCTTCTGATACTTTGATAAACAGTAATGTAAAAAACCTAGAGACTTGGAGTTTGTCCTTTTTCCACTTCCTCTCAGCACACCTGCACTCTTGTCAGAGTGTGGGTTGTTTCATTCAGCCAGGGCTGAAAAAGATTTTAGGGCATTAAACTTTATAAGGGTCATTTACATGTAAAAAGGTTGTAAACTTAGTTCAAGTAAATTTTAGCATGACAAAGTCAAACTCATTCATATTAAACATAATTTTCCAACCACAAAATTGTGGCTAGTAACTTTGGAAAATCACTAGCCACAATGGCTGGTGAGCAAAAAAAGTTGATGTCAAGCCCTGATAGTATCTGCAACATAATCAGCATGTGCTTTATTTAGTTGTAGCATGAACCGGAATATCTAAGTAATGTCATCCGTGTTTTACTTTTGTCTTGTTAACATCTTGTTGTCATTGTTAACATTTTGAGGGCAGCTTGGTGAGGTAGTGGTTAGCACTGTGGCAGCACAGCAAAAAGGTCACAGGAATGATTCCAGACCTGACCATCATGGGTTCCATCCCACCTCCTGACCATCGGTGACCCTTCTGTGTGGAGTTTGCATGTTATCCCCATGTCTCCGTGGGTTTACTCTAGGTACTCCGGTTTCCTCCCATAGGCCAAAAACATGTAAGTTAAGTTAATCAGTCCCTCCAGGATTTTGCGATGTTCCAATCGCATCAATTCACGTGAAATCAGCCAATCAGCGCAACCTTGCAACTTTGTCCAATCACAGCAACTCTCCCGCAATTCTGGCCAATCCTCGTCAACTTCCACCAATTTCACCAATCAAATTTGTCTAACTAGTGCTCAAACACTCAGTCTAACCTACCAAATGCATCTCTGCACCGCGTTCACTTCCGTGTTCACAGTGAGTAACGGAACACATCTGCAAACAGAGTGTGTGATTTAAAAAAAAAAAAAAAAAAAAAAAAAAAACATTCACCCGCAAGGTTTCCAATACCGTCCCTTCACCAGTCTCCCCCAGCCTGCCAGTGGACGTCTTGTTACGTCTCGGTCCTGACCGCGTGTATGAAACGCTGGGTTTGTATTGAAAAACATCTGCCTGCCCCAAAAACACCCCATTGCGGGAGCGCACGTGAAGACAAATAGAGCCACAAATAAAACAAGCAAGTCTAACACTACAGCCAGTGTTGGAACATTTTATACATCTTTAGAGGTAAAATCATTACCACATCTTGTCAATGAGCTTTAAAGCTATGAATCTCCGGTCTGGAAGGACAACCCCCCCACCACCACCACCCCACCGTAAATGAAAGATGTGTGTCTGAAGAGACGTGTGTGTGTGTGTGTGTGTCAAGACCAACGTACAGCAGATAGATGGGTAGGAGTTAGGAGTCTGTGTTTCTGTGGGATGTTTCAAGAAAAACACAGACTCCAATAGACAATACAGACTAACAGAATAAATTATTCCTTTTTTCCTCTCTGCTCGCTACCGAGTGGTTGGGGACTGTAGGGAGTTTTCAAATGAAGGTGCAGCTAATAATTTCCAAATCTCTACTCTTTAATACACTTGACCACTGTTACACAGTTTTAAGAAACGCCTATCATGCCGTCCCCCGTGCAGCTCTGGGTTTTTCTGACCACTGTCTGCTCCATCTTATTCCAACATACAGACAGAAACTAAAAACTTCCAAGTCTGTTGTAAGGACTGTGAAGAAATGGACTGAGGAATCAAAGCTGGAGTTACAAGCCTGCTTTGACTGTACAGATTGGAGTGTTTTTGAAGCTGCAGCCATTAACCTAAATGAACTCACTGACACTGTGACGTCATACATCTGTTTCTGCGAGGACATGTGTGTGCAGACCAAGACCTTCTGCACGTACAACAACAATAAACCCTGGTTCATTCCTAAACTGAAGCAGCTACATCAGACCAAGGAGGAGGCCTACAGGACTGGTGACTGGACTCTGTACAAGCGGGCCAGAAACATGCTGACGAAGGAGATCAGGCTTGCTAAGAGGAGCTACAGTGTGAAGTTACAAAAAAACTTCTCAGCCAACAACTCTGCTTCTGTCTGGAGAGGCCTACGGAATATCACCAACTACAGGAGACCATCCCCCCACCCTGTGGAAAACCTCCAGCTGGCTAAGGACCTAAACAGCTTTTACTGCAGGTTTGAAAAGAACCTACAGTTCTCACCTCCCACCCACACAAAAGGATTATCTGCAGCCACAGGAACTCCATCCCTCCTCCACTCTGACCTCCCACCAGCACTAACAATCTGTGAAGAGGAGGTGCGCCGGGTCTTTCAGAGACAAAAGATCAAGAAGGCTGCAGGACCTGATGGTGTGTCTCCGTCCTGCCTGAGAGTCTGCTCCAACGAGTTGGCCCCCATCTTCACCCGGATCTTTAACAGATCACTGGAGCTGCGTGAAGTGCCTTCCTGCTTCAAACGCTCCATCATCATTCCAGTTTCCAAGAAACCCTCTGTTACAGGATTAAACGACTACAGACCTGTTGCCCTGACCTCTGTGGTCATGAAATCCTTGGAGAGATTGGTGCTGAACCACCTGAAGGTCATCACAGGCCCCCTGATGGACCCACTGCAGTTTGCCTACCGGTCAAACAGGTCAGTGGATCATGCCGTGAATATGGGACTACACTACATCCTGCAACACCTCGACTCCCCAGGGACATACGCCAGGATCCTGTTTGGCGACTTCAGCTCAGCGTTCAACACCATCATCCCAGGCATTCTTCATCAGAAACTCCTCCAGCTCAAGGTGCCCCCCTCCACCTGCCAGTGGATCTCCAGCTTTCTGACTGACAGGTGGCAACAGGTGAAGCTAGGGAGATTTACATCCAGCTCCCGAAAAATTAGTACTGGCGCCCCCCAAGGATGTGTCCTTTCCCCACTGTTCTTCTCCCTCTACTCCAACGACTGCACCTCAGAGGACCCTTCGGTGAAGCTCCTGAAGTTTGCGGACGACACCACAGTTATCGGTTTGATCCGGGATGATGATGAGTCTGCATACAGGCGGGAGGTGGAGCAGCTGATCCTCTGGTGCAGCCAGAACCATCTTGAACTTAACCCAGCCAAAACGGTGGAGATGACTGTGGATTTCAGGCGACACCCCCCTTCATTCCCCCCACTCACCATCCTCAACAGCACAGCGTCCACTGTGGACTCCTTCAAGTTTCTGGGTACCACAATCTCCCGGAACCTGAAGTGGTCCTCCCATATAGAAATTGTCCGGAAAAAGGCCCAGCAGAGGTCGTTTTTTCTGCGTCAGCTCAAGAAGTTTGATTTGCCTCAGGAGCTGCTGGTTGTCTTCTACACTGCCATCATCCAATCTGTCCTCTGCTTTTCCATCACTGTCTGGTTTGGATCTGCCACTAAACAGGACAAGACCAGACTGCAGCGGATCGTTAAGTCTGCGGAGAGGATCATTGGTACCGACCTACCCTCCATTGAGAACTTATATCGGTCCATAACCAGGAAACGGGCGGGAAACATCTGTGCTGGCCCATCACACCCCAGCCACAAACTGTTTGAACTTCTATCTTCTGGTCGTCGTTACAGATCACTGAAGGTCAAAACCACCCGTCACAGGAACAGTTTCTTTCCTCAAGCCATCACTCTGATGAACTCCTAACATTCACCTAGTCCTACCTGTTGCTGTACTCATGACTTTTCATCCATTATTACATTGCACATAACCCTCACACTGCTTTTTACTTCATTCACATTATATCACTGAATCTGAGTTCACATTGAAATACTGTGTGACTATATTTTTTCATATATTTCTGCAAAGTGTGGTTAGTCTGAGTAAATAATTGCATATATTCCTGTATATATTTGCATCCTTTTATAGAAACGTGGACAGACTGTAATTTACTGTACATACTCTGTTGTCATTGAATCCTTATTTAAATCCTCCACCTGAACAACGAGAGCAAGTTTTTAGCCAAAGTCAAATTCCTTGTATGTGTTGTGCATACTTGGCCAATAAAGCTGATTCTGATTCTGATTTAAAGAGTGTGTGTTCTGCGTGTTCACGCGGTAGCACATGAACATGCAGCGGCCTCTCTTCTCTCTTCAGGTTTTTTCTCTATTCTTTGTGTTTTTGTGCTACTTAGTGTTGTTAAATTGTTTAATTCAATTCAACTTTATTTGTATAGCGCCATATCACAACAACAGTCATTTCATTGCACTTTCAAAAGTAGGGAAAACCCCAGCAATCAGACGATCCCCTGTGAGCAAGCACTTAGCGATGGTGGAGAGGAAAAACTCCCATTTAACAGGAAGAAACCTCAGGGAGGGGCAGTCATCTGCTGCGACTCGCTGGGGGGTGAGGGGATAGAGAAGATGAAAAGAACAGACATAAAGAGAGCAAACATTAACGGAGAGAAGCCAAGTACATATTTGGAGGTCATCCGGCAGTCTAAATCTATTAACAGCAAAACAAAAGGGGGGGGTTAAGAGACACAAGATCCCTCCCTAATCGTAGGCTAAATGTACATATACTGTACGATGCTGCACACAAGCTACAGCCGCCACAGCCTTCTGGAGATAAGAAATACGACCAAAGATTACGTCTTGGATCAGAGCATTAGAGAGGACCTCTGTACAGCCTGGGTATTCTCCACCAGCCCTCCACATCCTCGGACTCGACTGCTGTGCCCCATACCTGATGGAGACACCATAGACGGTGTGAGCGGAGACAAAAGAGAGGTAAACGTGGAGGTATCCGAACAAAGCTAACCGCTGGCGCTCACAGACTCCCGATCCCTTCTTTCATCCTGGCCAACATAGGCTCACTTGACAACAAAATAGACCACATACAGCTCCTGAGATCTACACAACACGATGCGCAGAACTGCTGTGTTTTTATCTTTACTGAAACGTGGTTAAATGACAATACACCAGACTCTGGATTCAGCTAGCTAGGCGAACATGCTAACGTAGCGACAGAGTGCTAACGGTAGGAGGGAAAACCCAGGGTGGAGGCATGTGTACGTACATCAGTGATGCCTGGTGTCATGATTCTGTTGTTCACAGACACTGTTCTCCTTTAGTGGAGTTTATGATCATCAAGTCCAGATCCTTTTACACGCCTAGAGAAATTGAATCAGTTCTACTTGCCGCTGTGTATGGTTGCCCACCGGCATCGGTGAGAGGAGGGAAGCACTGAAAGAACTCCATCAGGCTATAAGTGAGACACAAACAGCGCATCCAGATGGATTTCTCATCACAGCAGGAGACTTCAACCACGCATATTTAAACACCCTTCTACCAAACCTATATCAACATGTAAACTTTGCAACAAGGGGAGACAATCTGCTGGATCTGGTGTACACAACTCCTAAGAATACACACAGACCCTCCCCCCCAGGTCTCTCTGATCACATCACCATCCTGTTAAGGCGGGCATACAAACCCAGAGTGAAAGCCATCAGACCAACAAAAAAGCAGGTACGTGTGTGGCCTGAGGGGGCCTCTGATGCTCTGAAAGGCTGCTTCAGCACCACAGACTGGGACACTTTCAAGCATGCAGCCACCCACAATGGACACACAAACCTAGAGGAGTACACTGAGGTTGTTGTGGCATACATAGCCAAATGCATTAATGATGTCACTCACCACAAGACAATCACTGTTTGTGCTAACCAGAAGCCATGGATGACAGCAGAGGGCCACAGACTCCTGAGGGCTCAGGACACAGCCTTCAGGGCTGGCAACACTGCAGGACTAACAACAGCTAATGCCAACCTGTCCTGTGGTATCAAGGAGGCAAAACGACAGTACAGCAAGAAGATACCCGGACACTTCAGCAACACCAGAGATGCAGGTTCTCTCTCGCATGGCATACAGACCCTCCCCAACTATAAACCTCCACCTTAGACCTGTGTGAGTGACATCACACTGCTCAACAACCTAAATGACTTCTTTGGCCGATCTGAAGCATAAAACAGCACATCTGCACAGAAGACCACTCCTCCTCCGGACGAGCAGGCCATGAGTCTGGATCCAGCAAGCGTGACGAGGACCCTCTGCAGGATCAATCCACACATGGCAGCTGGCCCAGACAACATACCGGGTCGTGTCCTGAAGGACTGTGCAAGAGGAGCTTAAGAATGTCCTGGCTGACATCTTCAACAGCTCCCTGTCTCAAGCTGTTGCCCCACATGCTTCAAAACTGCCACCATAATACCAGTCCCAAAGAAGCCTGTCCCATCCAGCTACAATGATTACCAGCCCGTAGCACTGACCTCCATTATAATGAAGTGCTTCAAGCGGCTAGTCATGCAGAACATCAAGTCCACCCTGCCTCTCTCTCACGACCCATTCCAGTTGGCATACAGGTCAAACAGATCCACAGAAGATACCATCGCTGCTGCTCTCCATCCAGCCCTCACCCACCTGCACTCAAAAAACGCCTACATGTGAATGCTGTTCTTGGGACTTCAGTTCAGCATTCAACACAATCATCCCCCAGCACCTCATAGAAAAACTCAAGACACTTAGGGCTCAAAACCTCTCTCTGTAACTGCATGTTGGATTTTCTCACAGGGAGATCACAGAACGTGCGGGTGGGCAGCAACACCTCCCAGACCATCACACTGAGCACAGGGGCCCCACAAGGGTGCGTGCTCATCCCGCTGCTCTTCACCCTGCTGACTCATGAGTGTGTACCAGCCTACAACACCAACCACATCAAGTTTGTGGATGACGACTGTGGTGGGCCTCATCACCAACAACGAGGAGGACAACTACAGAAATGAGGTGAGCACACTGGTTCAGTGGTGTAAAGACAACAACCTTTTTGTTTGTGGTCGACTTCAGAATGGGTCACACACAGCATCAATGGTGCAGCTGTGGAGAGGATGAGCAGCACAAAGTTCCTGGGGGTGCACATCTCTGAGGACCTCTCCTGGTCCAACAACACCACATCACTGGCCAAGAAGGCCCAAACTCACCTCCATTTTCTCCGCAAACTGAGGAGAGCACAAGTCCCACCCTCCATCATGTGTTCTTTCTACCAGGGCACCATTGAGAGCATCCTCACCAGCTGCATCACGGTGTGGTATGGAAGCTGCACCACCACCTGCCGGAAGACACTACAACACACAGTGGAAGCAGCCAGCAAGATCATCGGTGCCCCTCTGCCCTCCCACCCCTTACACTCCCTCTTCAGCCCCCTGCCCTTGGGGAAAAAGTACCAAAGCCTCTGGGCCCGCTCCACAAGCCTGTTTAACAGCTTCGTTCATCAGGCCATCAGGACCCTGAACTCTGTTCACTTCCCGCCCCCGGACGGTAACACAATCACCCGCACAATAACTACCTCAGCTGTTGGGTGACGTCACACGCCCATTCTTAATAAAGCCTGAGCTCCCCAGAACAACCAGATGTCTGGCTACGGCCAAGACGGATAATTTTTTCACACATAAGCAGTTGTAACTCCTTATACAAAGCTATTGAGTGATGATAATCAAGTCAGTGGCGGTAATGCACCTGTATGCTGGTTGCCAACCGCCAATCAAATCTAAAAGAAGAGGAAGGAGGAGGATTCCACACAGTAGCTTTAAAGATCTGATGACACGATTTTGACTGCATCTAATTTTGCAACACATAATTTCAATATGACGAAATAGGTGGGTTTGTGCAGTTCTAAGTCAAACAGGCTTTTTTTCCACACGAATATCCGAAGTTTTCATGAGCGCCACATCACCAATTGTCAGTGGCTGGAAAACACTCCGGCCATGTTGTGACATCATCGGGAGAACACAGCGCTTGGCTGCCCATTGTACACACAGGATGGAAGCGGAAGAAAACATTGAAGATGATTCCAGCACATGTAGTCTGGAAATGGTTTGTGTTGCACTACACAAAGTTGCACGGGCTGCACGGTGGCGCAGTGGTTTAGCACTGTGGCAGCACAGTTTTACCCTTGGCCGGGGGATCGCGGGGATCATGAGGTCGTGGGTTCGATCCCAGCCCCCGACCAACAGTGAGCTGTGTGGAGTTTGCATGTTCTCCCCGTGTTGCGTGGGTTTACTCCGGGATTTCTCCAGTTTCCTCCCGCATACCAAAAACATGTAGGTTTAGGGCGCTCGCGCACGCAGCGACCAGCAGCCGGTGGCTTGTCACCAGACTGCAAACCAAGTCTACCTACGGGTACAAATAAGTAACAAAAAAAAAAAAAAAAAAAAAAAACCTATCATCTGGTCTCAGTCACTGCAACAGATAGTGGAGTCAGTTTGTCTTGGCCTGTCCTTGCTACAAAAGCTAGCGGTACTCAAATACTTTGCATGCAGTTTCATGAAATGGTCAGTCAGAAAGCAACTCATACCAGCTCGGACGTTGCCCGGGTTTGCAGGGTCAGGAGTTCCTGGCAGCAGAGGGCGGGGGACAGAGCTGCACAGAGGAATCTGATCAGACCTAAATGAAACAGACATTGTCGCCTGCGACAGACTGCTATGATGATGTCCAATCTTCAGACGATTACAGTTCCGAAGAATGGGATGACAATGAAGAATCTGGGGGCATCAGACCGTACAGGTTTGAGCTGTGCCTAGCGAGTCAGACTCAGAGTGATGGTGGTGAAGCACACATGCCCGCCGCAGCAGCTGCGACAAACACACGGCAGGGGAACACCAAGTGTTATGCTTTTGTTACAGATATTGCAACAAATTATTTGTTCATAAATGTAATTTATTTAAACCAGATTTTTCAATAAAATCATAGCAGTGCATTTATAATAAAACTGACACATCTACCTGATACTTTCAATGCCCCCCCCCCAAGTAAATCAAAAGATACTATTTTTTATTTTTGCAGGTGCCAGTGTGATCTGTGTGTGAGCATGACAACAGAGGAGGAGAGTATTTGCTGTCAGAAGCAGGACATGTCATGACCCTCCGTGCGCTCTTATGCAGCGCACGGAGAGGGAGGATGAAATAACAAGGATTTACGTGCAGGGTTCACCACAGCACATTTAATACAGAAAGACAGACAATTCCCAAAAAGGTGAAGACGTACAAAAAACACAAACACACTTACTGATGGCGTTCGGGGACCGGCATTGCCCAGTGAACAAATGAGAGGAGAGGTGTTAGCCACAGGTGCGCCCCAGAACCGACATCGCTTCAAGGACACACGAGAACCATGGCGAACATGGAGTGGCTAACACATCGTGAGAGTGCTGAAAATACTGGCAGACTAACAGCATGGATGACAATACTATGGACCAGCAGTGCGTGACTGGCAAACGGCCACTTAAGTACACACACTGTTGGTGATGGTGTGATGAGAAGCGCCTGGGCAAGGACCAGGAAAGATGATCAGTGGGAGTGGGAATCAGCTGGTGATAATGGTAGAGGGGGTGTGGCCGGACTGGCGAGCTGTCAGCATGCGCTCACAGAAAGTAGGTCAAAGCGACCGTGTAACAGCTGCCGACCACACAGTGGCTAAGGAAAGGAAAGCACACTGAAATGCATACTATACATACATAAACAGCGCCCTTTGAAGCGATGTCGGCCCTGGGGCGCAACCATGGTTAGCACGTCTCCTCTCCATGCGTTCGCTGGGCGTTGTCAGCCCCAACGCCAGTTTTAAGTATTTCTGTTTATTTTTGTACGTCTTCACCTTTTTGGGAACTGTTGTCATCAGTCTTATGTTCAATACATGTGCTGTGGTGAATCCTGGTGTAAATCCATTCATCCTTCCCCTCCTTGTGCGCTCCTCCTGCGTAAAAGCGCACGAGGAGGCTTATGACAGTTGGAGCTGAAGCGTGTGATGTGGTCTTTCACGGCCTGCTGTTTATCTAAGCCTACGACACAACTTGAAGGCATAGCCGTAAAACTAAAACATGAAACCAGAGAAACTGTGCTACAAAGCTGCTGGTATTCCAGTCAACAACACTGGCGTCCATTCTCTCGCTTACGTCATTTCCGACTCCTTCTTCATTTGGTGGGCAGCACCACAGTCCAGTCAGTGGCTGCGTTTTTTTGATAACTATGTTATGCAGGCGCGGTTGTAAATATCATATTGATCACTGACAATGACTTTTGGGTTTACACAACATGCTAAAAAATGTCAAAATCATGTCAGACCTTTAAGAGTTCTTATAACAACAGTACATATTTTTTTGATCTGTAAAACTGTTAGTACTGCTAAAATGCTTTTAATTAATAGCAGCGCAGAGTGACAGATTGTTTCAAGGTGTAAATACAGCAGAGTTGACTACAGAACTCCCTCTTTTCGTTTTCTCTTCTTACATAACTCCGGCAGGGGGAGAATTACGAAACGGGAAAACTTGGCTCATATCACTCAGAGAGAACAGTTCCTGAACACATCAGAGTCCGCTCTCAAAATAGAAGACGGACTATTTTTTAACAGCAGCTGTGTTTCATGTCTTCGTTTCAGCACGACACTCTGGGTAAAACCTGCTGTTTGTGAGAAGGCCCGATCAGCGCAACAACTACACAGTCCACAGCTTTCCACCCGCATGGCTAATGGGTACAAGCTACAAGTTAATAAAGCCCAACAGTACGACTTCCGGTACGAGTTTCAAAATAAACGTTACAAAGCCACCTGACGACATCCAAAGCCCTGATGGACACACAAGACATGAAATAAGACAAGAAATGTCCACTCTTGCACTCTTACTGTTTTCAGTGGGTGGAATTGAGTTTCTGTTGAGATATGATTTTGAACCTTTATAACTGTCCTTCAAGTTATCCAATTATCATATCCTGATGCCATCACATGTTGTACTGGAAAATTGCGTTATTAAATTTAACTCTGCACACTATAATTTGGAATAACGGGTATAGTCTTAACAAGAGGAAATCTTTTTTTAAACAAAGCCTGGTTGGAAAAGAGAGATAGGGCTGCAATCCATTTAATGGATAAAAGTGGTAAAATCTGATGTATTTTTATGGACCTTGAGCCTGCAAATAAAAGCTTACTACTACTAATATTTTAAATTACAGTGATTTTTAAAATAAAATTTGGCTTAAACTGCATATGCAACATGTGTTCCTAAGTTATTAAAGCCATAACTGTTGCTTTAATAAATCTGGTTAAAGGGAAGTTTCTATATTCTCATGAAACACCAACAGCTGCCTAGCTGGAAAAAAACTGAGTACAATTTCTTATAAATCTATTTTACACATGCCATATTGTTATGACCTTATAGAACAGTTTATGACTATTTATGCTTAAAGAATGCATTACCTGCATTACAATATTATTTTGTTAAATTTGATGTTTTTATGTTATAGACCTTCAATTCCTGTGCAGTAATGTTTTTATTATAGCAAAATTTTATATACATATATGTAAAACTTTTGACCCTGCTTTTGCAGCATTTACAAATTATTTTAACATTTTCTATAAATCTGTTGGAAAAACAGAAAAAAAGAAAAGCCCTAAAACTTTCAGAAGCTCTTGCATTATATATGAATTAAGCTCCATGAAGTGTTTGTTTCATTGTGTTTTTTTCTTGTTTTGATGTTTCTGCACTGCATTAAATACTTGAGTGAGAATTATAATCTGATCAGCAGTGCATCTTTGTGTTTATTAACATGTTTATTACAGATTAATAATAAAAAAGAGCTGACTGTTTTCATTCACCATTGCATTATCCTCACATCTTCATTCAAACATACCAAAGACAACGACGGCAAGATTGATGATACTTCCCAGAATATTATCAATCTAATAAAATTATAAAGAAACTAACATGTTAAAAGAGGTTTTAATTACCGGTGAGCACAAAATAAAATATAAACAAGCACACGGCTAACCAAGATCTTTTCTCCCCTCTCTCTCCGATATTCTAATGAAAAACCTTGAAGGGCTCAAATTTGCTGGAAAAAAATTCAAATTTCAGATACTCTTAATCATAATGGAAAACTGGGCAAAGACAGTTGAATATTGTTCAGCATGCATGCAGTGTATAATTTGCACCCAACAGATCTGCAGACGTTTTAGAATGTGATCGAATAAGCTCCCAGACATCAGTGCTGTCTGATTAGGATTTCTTCATACATGTATTTAAAATTACCTATAATTTAAAAAAAAAAAAATTCTTGAGGAAATTAGAAATCAGTAAATGCACCTCGTTAGGATTTAAATATTCAAGACATGAGAAGCCAACCTGAGGATCATTAGCTATCAAGAAATGGACATTAGTGTGACTATGGACACTTTTATTTTGAAGGCATATCTTGTGGTATCCGGTAGCTACGGCAGTTTTCACGGAGCAATATTAGCTTCGTTACCCTGTTAGCACCGGGCTGACGGTTAAGTCTCACCTGCGTTCGCCGACTTGCTCTTCTTCTTTTTCTTCTTCTTCTTTTTGGCCACCTCCTCCACTGTGTCGGCTTCCTCTCGGTCTTCGGCCTCGCCGTTCAGTTCTCCGTCCAGGACTGGTTTCTGCTCCGCTACTTGCGCTGCAATCACATCCGCCATGATCGCAGGCCTGCTGGAAAAGGAAGCGCAAAGGATTGTGGGAGCTGTGAGGAGACGCTCCTTTCACTGACGCTCAGTGTTTTGAGCACGCACACATACACATCTACAGGTATATCTCAAAAAAGTAGAACATCATGAAAAAGTTCAATATTTTTTGTCACTTATTTCAGAAGGGGAAACCCATATATTATATAGATTCATTACACAGGGAGTGATGTATTTCAAGTGCTTATTTTAATTTTGATTATGGCTCACAGCCCATGAAAACCCCAAATTCAGTTTCTCAAAAAATTAGAATATTAAACTAGAAAAGCACTCGGAGAGCGCAAACCTCCGCCAAGCGCCACAGTTCCCCCCATACAGTGTTTAACATCATAAATATTAATCCTACATTTATTTTGTCTAACTTTATAGATTCCTTGACCACGCAAAAAATGCCATTCGCAAGTGGCATATATTAGCTATACTGTGATGCTTGTTTTGTTTTTTTTTCCAAGTGTTCTGACGGATCACCAGCAAAATCTAATCATCTGCAGGATACCCCATTTGTGACAATCTCTGTAAATTTCATGAAAATCCGTCCATAACTTTTTGAGTTATCTTGCTAACAAACAAACAGACAGACAGACAAACCAACGCTGATGAAAACATAACCTCCTTGGCGGAGGTAATAAAAATAATTTTAAAAAATTGTTTTTTAATAGAAATGTTGGCTGACTGAAAAGTATGTCCATGTACACACTCAATACTTGGTCGGAGCTCCTTTTGGAATAATTACTGTATCAGTGTGGCATGGAGGTGATCAGCCTGTGGCACTGCTGAGGTGTTACGAAGGTCCAGGCTGCTTTGGGTCTGGTGTGTCTCGTCTTCCTCTTGACAATACTCCATAGATTCTCTATGGGGTTTAGGTGAGGAGAATTTGCCGGCCAATCAAACACAGTGATGCCATGGTCATTAAACCAGGTTTTGATACTTTTGGCAGTGTGTGTGTGTGTGTGTGGGGGGGGGGGGCAAGTCCTGCTGTAAAATGAAATCAGCTTCTCCATAAAGCTTGTCAGCAGAGGGAAACATGAAGTGCTCTGAAATTTCCTGGTAGACGACTGCGCTGACTTTGGTCTTGATAAAACACAGTGGACAAACAGCAGCAGATGACCTCTGTTCAGATAAAAGTAAATTTTGCATTTCATTTGGAAATCAAAGTCCTAGAGTCTGGAGAAAGAGTGGAGAGGCACAGAATCTAAGTTGCTTGAGGTTTAGTGTTAAGTTTCCACAGTCAGTGATGATTTGAGGAACCACGTCATCTGCTGGTGTAGATGCACTGTTTTATCATGCTTGAAAACTCTTCAATGTGGCTGAATTACAACAATTCTGCAGAGATGAGTGGACCAAAATTTCTCCACAGCGCTGTAAAAGACTCATTTCCCGTTATCACTAATGCTTGATGACAGTTGTTGCTGCTAAGGGTGGCCCATCCAGTTATTAGGTTTAGGGGGCAATCACTTTTTCACACAGGGTCATGTAGGTTTGGATTTATTTTTTTTTTGATTAATCATAAACACCTTCATTTAAAAACTGCATTTTGTGTTTATTTGTGTTATCGTTGTCTTATATTTAAATCTGTTTGATGATCTGAAACATTTAAATGTGACAAACATACAAAAAAATGAGAAATCAAGAAGGGGAAAACACTTTTTCGCACCACTGTATATCAAAGGAAAACAAAGAACATATTTACGCCATGTCATGTGACTTTTAAAATTTAGCTAAGCTTTTTAACATTTGGACAAGGTTATGTTGTCCCCTGCGCTCAGTGTGTGTGAATTAACAGGGAGATTGTAAATAAGTCTAGAGACCAATCAGTTAATTATGAAAGTGACCTGAATCAAATGCCCAAATTTAAAATTCACTTTTAAATAGGCTTTATTGGCATGAAAGTGTATGGGAAAGAGGTCATTCGCAGTCCCTCAGGTTGTGGCATTTGTTGTGTGGTCAGATTTTCCCTGTTCCCTCCTCCTTGGAGTATTTATAATTTCTAAATGTCATTTACCCAGTTAAAATTTAGAATTATAGAACTGAACTGATTAAAGTAGGTGTCCCTTACCCAACTGAATAGTACAAATGTAAACATGTTTTAGGATGAAATGCATCTCTTTTGCAACCTCATCTGTTGAACAATGATCACGTTTTTTGTATTTTCCTTGTTTGTTTGCCTTGATGGCATGCAGTCTGGCAACTACCATCTGGCTGACCTTGAATATGCTGACGATACCATCCTGTTCAGCCCATCCTATAGCCAGCTGAGAGATGCTCTAGTTGTCTACCACAAAGAGGCAGTGAAGCTGGGCCTTTAGGTGAGCTGGACGACAACTAAGCTGATGCATGTTGTCGATGGACTGGACCCACCCCCGTTACAGCTCGGGAATGATGCCATTGAGTTTGTCAACTCCTTTGTGTATCTGGGCTCCACAATGACCAATAACAGGGACATGAAACCAGAGATCAACCGCAGATGTGGCCTTGCTGCATCAACCCTGCAGGCACTATGGAAACCTCTATGGCGCCATCGCTCAATCTCCCAAAAGACGAAGCTCCGCATATACAGTGCATCAGTCCTCTCCATTCTACTCTATGGGTCAGAGACATGGCCAATGAATAAGACTCTGGCCTCGAGAGTGGATGGGTTTGATAGTCGGGTCCTCAGAACCATCAAGAACATCAGGTGCCCCCAGCGCACTTCTAATGACATGTGGGCTCAGAGCACATGTATCAGCCATGTCCTCCGCCTCCCACCAGAACACCCGACAAAAGTCATCCTCATGTTCAACCCCTGGGCCTCAGGGTGGAAAAGACCCCAGGGCAAGCCACGCACCAGATGGCTCAATGTGGTGGTAAGAGACCTCTGACAGCTCGGAGTCGCTATTGATGACGCAGAGGAGCTGGCCCAAAACCGGCAATGTTGGCATGCGTTGGTTAAACTGATTGGCTCCACGCATGGTGATGGCCACCAGCCCTCACCCCACAGGAGTACTAAGTCAGTAAGTAAGTTGTTTGATTGCCACTTTGTGGTCACTGTTTCTGTATTCAGTTCGTATCTGTCTCTGCTTTCTATCTCTTACAGGTTTTTTTTTTTTTTTTGTTACTTATTTGTACCCGTAGGTAGATTTGGTTTGCAGTCTGGTGACAAGCCACCGGCTGCCGGTCGCTGCGTGCGCGAGCGCCCTAAACCTACATGTTTTTGGTATGCGGGAGGAAACCGGAGAAATCCCGGAGTAAACCCACGCAACACGGGGAGAACATGCAAACTCCACACAGCTCACTGTTGGTCGGGGGCTGGGATCGAACCCACGATCTCATGATCCCCGCGATCCCCCAGCCGAGGGTAAAACTGTGCTGCCACAGTGCTAAACCACTGCGCCACCGTGCAGCCCAAGTTAAGGGGGTTTAGTTAAGAGGTATTCGTGCAGTTTAGTTAAGGGGTATTCGGCCAGTTTATTATTGCTGATAACAGTCAGATACCATTTCAGTCTTTGGTTGTTACTTTCTTCTTTCTGGTGTTTTTAAGTAAATTTCTTTACACTGTGTTATGATTTGTTTTACTTTGACTGGTGTTTGGTGAGCAGTGCTATGACACTTGTCAGGATAAGTTTAAGAGAGATAGTTAGTCTCAGCACCTACTGATATCGTGGATCACTATCAGCCTCCATCATTTTTAAAGATTCAAAGGGGGAAATTTAAGCAGTGCCTTGTTAGATGTATTGTGGCCACCAGCAGAGGGCACTGTATATTGCCAGCTAATGACTTGTGAAAAATGATGTATAAAGGGAACAAGAGCAAGGTGAGTGCAATATCCCCTACCTCCTTTTTCTTTGAAGATCCCAATATGTCACCGGAAGAGAGAGCTTTTCAACTTTTCCATATAATCATTGGGGCAGAACCAAATTATGACAAGCCTATCATTCATGAATATACAAAAAAAATTGTTCTATCATTATGAAAATTTATGTATGAAAGGTTTTTGCTAACGCGAAAACTCAACATACCGAGAGAATTAAGACGAAAACGACGTGGGTGTCGTGCTGGTGTAAGACGGCGGGCAAGGAATATAAGGTACAGACCCGCCCTCCCATCTGTCATTATGGGGAATGTACGATCGATACTCGGAAAGACAGATGAACTAGTGGCCATCTCCCGCTACGATAGCATATACCGGGAGTGTAGCCTGTTCCTATTCACAGAGACGTGGCTAACAGGACTAGCAGCAGATGCTAACATTGAACTGGAGGGTTTCCACGCAATACGGGCAGGCCGAACACCAGACAGTGGGAAGGCACGGGGCGGTGAGGTAATGTACGTCAATAACAACTGGTGCAGACTGGGACATAGCACGGTTAAGGAACAGCACTGTAGCAAAGACATTGAGTTGCTAGCTGTTAGCATGCGGCCTACCTATCTCCCGAGGGAATACTCACACGTGATCTGCATTGTTATTTATGCAAATCCGACGGCGAACGCTGGGACAGTGCATGATGTCATCCACTCAGTAACTGGAAGGCTGCAGACAGAACACCCAGATGCTCTTCTCCTCATCTCAGGCGATTTTAACCATATTTCACTGTCTCCCATTCTACCCACGTTTACCCAATATGTCACATGCCACACTAGAGACAATAAAACACTGGATTTATTCTGTGCAAACACTAAGGAGGCATACACTTCATCACAACTCCCCCCACTCGGGAGATCGGATCACAACTTGGTTCATCTCCTGCCGGTGTACAAACCCCTAGTGCACAGACAACCTCCGGTCATGCGCACAGTGAAGTTATGGTCTGAGGAGGCAATGGACTCTCTAAAGGACTGCTTTGAAACCACTGCCTGGGAGCAGCTCTGTGATCCACATGGTGAGGACATCGATGGCCTCACTCACACCATCACGGACTACATCAGCATCTGTGTGGACAACATCGTACCCACCAAGACCATACGGTGTAGCTCGAGCAACAAACCCTGGATCAACCCTGAGATAAAAACACTTCTGAGAGAGAAGAAGAGGATCTTCAGGTCGGGGAACAGGGAGATGCTGAAGTCCGTACAGAGGGAGCTGAGGAGGAAGATCAGAGAAGGCAAGGACAGCTTCAGGAAGAAGATGGAGGACAAGCTGCAACAGAGCGACATCGGTGGGGTCTGGAGAAACCTTAAAACCATCTCTGGGCTCCAGAATACCTCCTCCCAGGCCATGGGGGGCAGGGAGTGGGCGAACAATCTGAACCTGTTTTTTAATAGGTTTGACCAACCGCGCCCCCCCCGACTGCACAACATCCACTGCTGCCTCTAAAGACATCGAGTCCTGCTGCCCACACCCCACTCCACCAACACCCCCCCACTCCCAACACACAGCCCCCCAACATGACCCTCACTAAGACCCAGGTGAGGACGGAGCTGAGAAAGATCAAGGCGAGGAAGGCGTCGGGACCGGACGGCATCAGCGCAAAGCTCCTCAAGTCCTGTGCAGATCAGCTATGTGGGATTGTGGAGCTCATCTTCAACCTGAGCCTGAAACTGGGGAGGGTGCCACAGTTGTGGAAAACATCTTGTGTGGTACCTGTACCAAAGACCTCCCGCCCCAAAGACCTGAACAGCTACAGACCAGTGGCCCTGACATCCCACAAGATGAAGACCCTGGAGAGACTGCTCCTTGCTCACCTCTGCCCCCTGGTGGGACCAGCGATGGATCCACTCCAGTTCGCCTACCAGCATGGCATTGGGGTGGAGGATGCAGTGATCTTCCTCCTTCACCGTTCTCAGTCCCACCTGGAGAAGCCCGGAAATGTGGTGAGGATCATGTTCTTTGACTTCTCCAGTGCTTTCAACACCATCCAACCGATGATCCTGAAGGACAAGCTGCTGTGCGCAGGGGTGGACCAGCACCTGTCATCATGGATCCTGGACTACCTCACTAACCGGCCACAGTTTGTGAGAACCCGGGACTGTGTGTCCAACACGATCATCGGTAGCACGGGGGCTCCCCAGGGAACGGTTTTGGCTCCCTTCCTGTTTACCCTTTATACTGCGGACTTCTCACACAACACTGAAACACTGCCATCTACAGAAGTTCTCTGACGACTCTGCAATCGTCGGCCTCATCTCCAATGGAGATGAAGCTGAGTACAGAGGACTTATCCAGGACTTCGTGGACTGGTGCCATCGGAACTGCCTCCAGATCAACGCGAGGAAAACTAAGGAGCTGGTGGTGGACTGCCGCAGGCAAGGACAACCCCTCACAGCACCAGTAAACATCCAGGGAACAGACATTGAGATGGTGACATCCTACAAGTACCTGGGTGTTCATCTGAACAATAAACTAGACTGGTCACACAATACCGACGCACTCTACAAGAAGGGACAGCGCAGGCTGTTCCTACTGAGGAGACTCAGGTCTTTTGGTGTACAAGGGGCGCTGCTGAAGACATTCTACGACACGGTGGTGGCATCAGCCATCACTTTTGGAGTGGTCTGCTGGGGCAGTGGCATTACAGCAGCCGATAGGAAGAGACTGAACAAACTGATCAAGAAAGCTAGCTCTGTCCTGGGGCAGTGCCCTGACCCAGTGGAGGAGATAGGAGAGAGAAGGATGGTGGCTAAACTGTCATCTCTGCTGGAGTCTGAGTCCCACCCTATGCAGGACATACTGAACGCACTGAGGAGCTCATTTAGCAGCAGACTACATCATCCTAGGTGCGCAACCGAGAGGTTTTGCAGGTCCTTCCTACCTATGGCTGTCAGACTGTATAACCTAAGCAGGGCTGCTCGCAGAGATACCAAAAAAACGTGACGACCTAATAGTATTGAATGCAAAAGACACAATAGACTTACACAATGGTCCCCTCCAGTATATACAACTAGGACAGTATTCGTCGCTACGGAGGGTGACAATATGTATGGGTACATATTCATACTATGTAGGATAACTAAGTAGACGGTTATGCTGTTTATTCCATCTTGCTACAATGCTCCGCACTTTGTATATATATATATATTTATATATTGATGTATATGTATGTATATCCACTGCTCTTATTTATATCTTCCGTATCTTCTTAATTATTGCTCTGAGTGTTGCTATCCCTGTGCTGTTGCAATCCTGGAATTTCCCCATTGTGGGAGTAATAAAGGCTTATCTTATCTTATCTTAAAATTAGCTGCCTTGCCCCAGATTTGCTTTCTCTGAGTGCTATGTAAAACCCAAATCTATTAATATCCAATAGAGAACATTTATCTACACTGAAGTTTTGAAGAGAATATGAAACAACAGCTGTGGCAAGCCAGCACTTTGTACTGATGTGTATTTTCACGTCATCATGAAAAAAATATGTCATATCTCGCTGTGTTAAGCAATGTCAGAAGTACGACTGTAGAGGGGGCACGTGAAGGCATCACAAATAAAACGTGCTGACTCAGCTGACGCTTAACCAGGGCCAAGGGAACTTTAAAAGGAAACATCCTGCTGTGAAGGATCAATAAACTGGTCATATAAGCGGTGCACGCAGTATAATAGCAGTGAGGTTCATGTTTCACGTCGATACCTTTACAAATTTGTATCTGCTCCTGTTCTCGATTCTCAATACCACTAGCACCAGTTACAGTTACAAATTCACCACTAGGTGGCAAAGCCATTATAGCAAATAACCTGAAAAAGTTGCTGGGGTCCCACGCTGTAACCCAGTTCATGGTTGTAATTAAGCAAATACATATTCATTTTTTAAATCCATCAACTTTTCACAAACAAGCAAAACCAATTCAAAGAATCAAAGATGGCAACAGTGTTTGTACAGCCTGAGATACTGTATGCCAGTCTTTGTAATGTATCAGTAGGCAGACTGATCCTTCTTGCTGAAGTGAAGCTATTTGAGTTATAAAACACAATTTTAAAAAAGCACAATTAAATTTAAAAAGAAATAGTCACACCAGAACCAGTAAGTGGACCATTTCCAGTCTTGACCGCTCCACGCCACTTTTTAATTCCATTCACATTCATGAACTGATACAGAGCTTTATCTATCACACTTTGGGATTCAGTTTCTTGGCCAAGGACACTTTGGCAGACAGACTGAGGGAGCTGGGGATAGAACCATCAACTTCAATGTTAGTGAATGACCCAGCCTAAGTCCTGAGCTGCACCACAATTTGTGCTTTGTCTTTGTTACTGATTGATTTCATGTTTACCTTTAATTCTGTTCTGCTTTGTTTCAAATGGACACATTGTATACATCCACAAAAGAGCTAAAAAATTAAAAAAAAATATATACTTTTTTTTTTTTTAGATTTAGCAAGATTAGACTCATGAAAAATGTACTAACACTGCTACTACAAGTTATTATAACAGTAAATACTTTTAACATAATTTAATAAAGACCCATTTAACTATGAGGCAATGATTATAGCTCACTTTTACCAAACAAGTAGTTCTAGCTATGGTTAGCACCAAGCACTGCTTATGCTACTCCTATGGTGAAGCATGGTGGCACAGCATCATATTTTATAAAGTGTTTCTCTGCAGCACAGATAGGGATGATCAGAAATTAGGTAAATAAAAGTTGTAAATTAAAAAAAAAAAAAAAACCTGCTCCAAAGTGCACTCAACATTGGACTGGGTCAACAGTTTCCCATTCAGCACAATGACCCAACCAGTAAGAGAGTAAGCTGGGTCAAGTCTGGGAAGATTTGACGCTGCAACTGCTACCACAGGTGCTTCTACAAATACTGAAGGTCTCCATATATTCAAAGAAGAGATTTCAGTACCTTGTTTTGAATCAATTCACACAAATTCCCCCAAAATATGCCTAAATCTGAAAGTAACATTCACCTGTATGTTCTACTGTATGAGATAAAAGTATGAAAGCAGTATTATATATCTTTGTGCCTTTATGTTGCTCTTGTCCAATGCGTGTTTACCTCTAATATGGCCTAGCAGCTGTCGTGGGTCAGACAAAGGCGAAATCCCACAAAACGTATCACATTACCCACCAAACCTGTTTTTAACTCCCCACAGAGAAACATAAGCTTGAGGACAGACTCTAGTGAACACTTCTAGAATGGCCTTTTTATTTCACTGGAAAATGCAGGAGGGGTCAGGAAGACAAGGCAGACATGGTGACAGTGAGGTGGGGTAAACATGAAGTCAAAGATCCCTTCCTCATACGAGAGAAAAAAACAAACAACTTTTTTGTTGCAAGTCTTCAAATTTAAGTGGTTTACTACATCCAAAAAGTCTGACCTGTTTGTGACTGTAAACAGCAATATCCTCTGACTGCATCACAAACATGCCCCTGGATGTTTATTTTTCACTGTATCCATGGTTACCTTACCAAGGCCCATCAGATGCATCACAAAGAGCAAAAAAAAAAAAAAAAAAAAAATACAGCGCCGATTGTAAAAAATAGAATTTCACTTTCTCTCCCCGTACAGCTGATTGTAAACACAATGTGAGAAATCAACTGAGGTTAACTTGATAAGGGAAGTGTTTTCAGCCAGAAAATTTGGGTTTGTTCAACAATTACCGACTACCCAAGCAAATGTCATAGCCCCACCACATCATCAGTGACTGTGGAAACTTCACATTGGACCTCAGGCAACTTGGATTATTCTGTGCGTGCCTCTCCACTCTTCCTCCAGACTCTGGGGCCATGATTTCCAAATGAAATGCAAAATTTACTTTCATCTGAAAAGAGGTCATCTGCTGGTGTTGGTCCACTGTCTGTTATCAAGTCCAAAGTCAGCACAGTCGTCTACCACGAAATTTTCAGAGCCCTTCATTCTTCCTTCTGCTTGGACATTTAATAACGAGCTTTTTGGAGATGCTGATTTCATTTTCCAGCAGGACTTGGCCCCTGCTCACACTGCCAAAAGTACCAATACCTGGTTTAATCACCATGGTATCACTCTGCTTTATTTGCCAGCAAATTTGCCTAACCTACTGTATTGTCAAGAGGAAGATGAGCAACACCAGACCCAAAAAGGCAGGCAAGCTGAAGGCCGATATCAAAGCAACCTGGGCTTTCATAACACTTCAGCAGTGCCACAGGCTAATCGCCTTCATGCTATGCTGCATTGATGCAGTAATTCATGCAAAAGGAGCCCTGACCAAGTATTGAGTGTGTACATGGACATACTTTTAAGTTGGCCAAGATTTCTATTTAAAAATCCATTTTTTAAATTAATTTTATGTAAACTCAAAATTTTTTGAGAAACTGAATTTGGAGATTTCATGAGCTGTAAGCTATAACCATCAAAATTAAAAGAAATAAACACTTTAAATATATCACTCTGTATGTAATGAATCTATATAATAGTTTTATTTTTTGAATTTAATTACTGAAATAAATCAACTTTTCAATGACATTCTAATTGATTGAGATACACCTGTATAACCTGGTCTGAAGCAGGTTAAGTTTGATTTTGAATCTGAAAGTTCCTCAAAGACAGCACATTTCAGTAAATATTTCCCTCATTTTCAGCAGAGGGAATGTGTTCTGCTATCTATTAAAAGCAACACTATGCAAGATTTTCACCTTAAAATAATGTTTCCAAAATGCTATTAGTATTGGTCGATAGTGTTTAAAATTATCTATTGGCCATCAGCAAAAATTAATATTTACATCCGGTAGGACATTACAGTAGACTGTCTCGAGTGGCACTCTGTTGGGGACGTTACGCTTTTCCCTCAGCATGAGGGACTGACGTCATTACATCAGACGAGCATATCTCAACTAACAAGACTGCTCTCCACTCCCTCGGCTGTGGTTATTTCGTATTACTTTTTGTGGGTAAGCACTCTTGAAGTATATCAAGCATCTACAGCAAAGAGAGATTACTCCACATTGGGAGAATATTCCAAGTTCTCATTACGGCACCGGCATTTACGCTCTCCTTAGACAAGAGCTGGCGGCAACCGCGTAAACAGAAGCGACTCGGTTAAGAGGGCTCCAAACAGACCAATGCTGCTGAGCCTTTTTGTCACAAATGCAGTCTCTTGGAAACAAGATTGCCAACCAAAAACCGGATATATAAACAAGACTGTCAACCAAAAACCAGATATACAGGTACATCTCAAAAAATTAGAATATCATGAAAAAGTTCAATATTTTTTTTTGTCATTCATTTCAGAAAGTGAAACCTATATATACAGTAGATTCATTACACAGAGAGTGATATATTTCAAGTGTTTATTTTAATTTTGATGATTATGGCTTACAGCCCATGAAAACCCCAAATTCAGTTTCTCCAAAAATTAGAATATTACACAAATTAATTAAAAAAAATAGTTTAATACAAATGTGGACTGACTGAAAAGTATGTCCATGTACACACTCAATACTTGGTCAGGGCTCCTTTTGGATTAATTACTGTATCAGTAATCAGTATCAGCGGCTATCTCCCGTTATGATAGCACATACCGGGAGTGCTCTCTCCTTTTGTTTACTGAGACGTGGCTAACTGAACTAGCAGCAGATGCTAACATTGAGCTGGAGGGTTTTCACATGATACGAGCTGACCGAACACCAGACAGTGGCAAGGCTAGGGGCGGTGGAGTGATCATGTATGTTAACAACAACTGGTGCAGACCGGGACATATCACTGTTAAACAACGACACTGCAGCAAAGACATTGAGTTGCTAGCTGTTAGCATGAGGCCTACATATCTCCCGAGAGAACACTCACACGTGATCTGCATTGTTGTTTATGCAAATCCGACGGCGAACGCTGGGACAGCACGTGACGTCATCCATTCAGTAACCAGCAGGCTGCAGACAGAACACCCAGATGCTCTTCTCCTCATCTCAGGCGATTTCAACCATGTTTCACTGTCTCCCATTCTACCCACGTTCACCCAGTATGTCACATGCCACACTAGAGACAATAAAACACTGGATTTATTCTACGCAAACACTAAGGAGGCGTACACCTCATCACAACTCCCCCCACTCGGGAGATCGGATCACAACTTGGTTCATCTCCGGCCGGTGTACAAACCCCTAGTGCACAGACAACCTCCGGCCATGCACACTGTGGAGTTATGGTCTGAGGAGACAATGGACACCCTAAAGGGCTGTTTTGAAGCCACCGCCTGGAAGCAGCTCTGCGATCCACATGGTGAGGACATCGATGGCCTCATTCACACCTTCACGGGCTACCTCAGCTTCTGTGTGGACAAATCCGTTCCCACCAAGACCATACGGCGTCACTCAAACAACAAACCCTGGATCAACCCTGAGATAAAAACACTTCTGAGAGAGAAGAAGAGGATCTTCAGGTCAGGGAACAGGGAGATGCTGAAGTCCGTACAGAGGGAGCTGAGGAGAAAGATCAGAGAAGGCAAGGACAGCTTCAGGAAGAAGATGGAGGACAAGCTGCAACAGAGCGACATCAGCGGGGTCTGGAGAAACCTCAAAACCATCTCGGGGCTCCAGAATACCTCCCCCCAGGCCACAGGGGGCAGGGAGTGGGCGAACAACCTGAATCTGTTTTTCAATAGATTTGACCAACCGCCCTCCCCCCTGACTGCACAACAACCACTGCTGCCTCTAAAGAAATCAAGTCCTGCTGCCCACTCCCCACTCCACCAACACCCCCCCACTCCCAACACACAGCCCCCCATCCTGACCCTGACCAGGACCCAGGTGAGGACGGAGCTGAGGAAGATCAAGGCGAGGAAGGCGCCGGGACCGGACGGCATCAGCGCAAAGCTCCTCAAGTCCTGTGCAGACCAGCTGTGTGGGATTGTGACGTATATCTTCAACATGAGCCTGAAACTGGGGAGGGTACCACAGCTGTGGAAAACATCTTGTGTGGTACCTGTACCAAAAACTTCCCACCCCAAAGACCTGAACAGCTACAGACCGGTGGCCTTGACGTCCCACTTGATGAAGACCCTGGAGAGACTGCTCCTTGCTCACCTCCGCCCCCTGGTGGAACCAGCGATGGATCCACTCCAGTTCGCCTACCAGCATGGCATTGGGGTGGAGGATGCGGTGATCTTCCTCCTTCACCGTTCTCTGTCCCACCTGGAGAAGCCCGGGAATATGGTGAGGATCATGTTCTTTGACTTCTCCAGTGCTTTCAACACCATCCAACCGATGATCCTGAAGGACAAGCTGCTGCGCGCAGGGGTGGACCAGCACCTGTCATCATGGATCCTGGACTACCTCACGAACCGGCCTCAGTTTGTGAGAACCCGGGACTGTGTGTCCGACACGATCATCAGTAGCACGGGGGCCCCCCAGGGAACGGTGCTGGCTCCCTTCCTGTTCACTCTTTATACTGCGGACTTCTCACACAACACAACACACTGCCATCTACAGAAGTTCTCTGATGACTCTGCGATCGTTGGCCTCATCTCCAATGGAGATGAAGCTGAGTACAGAGGGCTTATCCAGGACTTCGTGGACTGGTGCCATCGGAACTGCCTCCAGATCAACGCGAGGAAAACTAAGGAGCTGGTGGTGGACTGCCGCAGGCATGGGCAGCCCCTCACAGTACCAGTAAATATACAGGGAACAGACATCGAGATGGTGACATCCTATAAGTACCTGGGTATTCATCTGAACAATAAACTAGACTGGTCACACAATACTGATGCACTCTACAAGAAGGGACAGCGCAGGCTGTTCCTGCTGAGGAGACTCAGGTCTTTTGGTGTACAAGGGGCGCTGCTGAAGTCATTCTATGACACGGTGGTGGCATCAGCCATCACTTTTGGAGTGGTCTGCTGGGGCAGTGGCATTACTGCAGCCACTCAGGAAGAGACTGAACAAACTGATTAAGAAAGCTAGCTCTGTCCTGGGGCAGCGCCTTGATCCGATGGAGGAGATAGGAGAGAGAAGGACGGTGGCTAAACTGTCATCTCTGCTGGAGTCCGAGTTCCACCCTATGCAGGACATACTGAATGCACTGAGGAGCTCATTTAGCAGCAGACTACATCATCCCAGGTGCACAACCGAGAGGTTTCGTAGGTCCTTCCTACCAACGGCTGTCAGACTGTACAACCTAAGCAGGGCTGCTCGCAGAGATAGCAAAAAGACGTAACAAACTAATAGTTTTTTGAATGCAAAAGATGCAATAGACTTACACATTGGTCCCCTCCGGCATACAACTAGGAACTTACCGGTCGCTATGGAGGGTGAGAATATGTATGGGCACATAATCATACCATGTAGGATAACTAAGTAGACGGTTATGCTGTTTCATTCCATCTAGCAACAATGCTCTGCACTGTGTGTGTTTATATATTTACATATTTATTCCATCTAGCTACAATGCTCAGCACTGGGTGTGTTTATATATTTATATATCTACATATTATTCCATCTAGCTACATTGCTCCGCACTGTGTGTGTTTATATACTTGCATATTTATTCCACCTAGCTGCAATGCTCCGTACTGTGGGTGTTTATATATTTACATATTTATTCCATCTAGCTACAATGCTCTGCACTGTGTGTTCATATATTCATATATTTATTCCATCCAGCTACAATGCTCTGCACTGTGTGTATATATATATATTTTATAGTAATACGTACATATGTATATTAGCTGCTCTTGCTTGTTTTTTTTTTTTTTTTTTTTCTTGCCTTCTGATTGTTGCTCTGAGTGTTGCTATCCCTGTGCTGTTGCAATCCTGGAATTTCCCCGTTGTGGGACTAATAAAGGCTTATCTTATCTTATCTTATCAATGTGGCATGTCATGGAGGTGTGCCTGTGGCACTGCTGAGGTGTTATGAAGGTCCAGGCTGCTTTGATAGTGACCTTCAGCTCGTCTGCATTGTTGGGTCTGGTGTGTCTCATCTTCCTCTTGACAATACTCCATAGATTCTCTACAGGGTTTAGGTCAGGAGTTTGCTGGCCGATCAAACACAGTGATGCCATGGTCATTAAACCAGGTTTTGATACTTTTGGCAGTGTGTGTGTGTGTGTGGAGGGGGGGTGCCAAGTCCTGCTGGAAAATGAAATCAGCTTCTCCATAAAGCTTGTAGCAGATGGAAGCATGAAGTGCTCTAAAATGTCCTGGTAGACGACTGCTGGTGTTGGTTCACTGTGTTTTATCAAGACCAAAGTCAGTGCAGTCGCCTACCAGGAAATTTTAAAGCACTTCATGATTCCCTGTGATGACAAGCTTTATGGAGAAGCTGATTTCATTTTCCAGTAGGACTTGGCACCCCCCCTCCCCACACTGCCAAAAGTATCAAAACCTGGTTTAATGACCATGGCATCACTGTGTTTGATTGGCCAGCAAACTCTCCTGACCTAAACCCCATACAGAATCTATGGAGTATTGTCAAGAGAAAGATGAGACACCAGACCCAACAATGCAGACGAGCTGAAGGTCACAATCAAAGCAACCTGGGCCATCATAACACCTCAGCAGTGCCACAAGCTGATCACCTCCATGCCACACCACATTGATACAGTAATTATTCCAAAAGGAGCCCCGACCAAGTATTGAGTGTGGACATGGACATGGTTTTCAGTCAATCAACATTTCTATTAAAAAACAAATTTTTAAAATTAATTTTATGTAATATTCTAATTTTTTGAGAAACTGAATTTGGGGTTTTCATGGGCTGTAAGCCATAATCATCAAAATTAAATAAACACTTGAAATATATCACTCTCTGTGGAATGAATCTATATATGGGTTTCCCTTTCTGAAGTAAGTGACAAAAAATATTGAGCTTTTTCATGATACTCTAATTTTTTGAGATATACCTGTATAACCCGGATCATCATTCAAAGCTGACACCCCAAGATCATAGATGCCGCAGTTGAGTTAGCGTGCTGCTAACTACATCAAAGCACTGGACAGAGGAATCTGGTAAGAGCTGTGGAAGTGGATTTTGGATACAGTACATATGAATAAAGGCTTGTTTAGAAACTCTGTGGTCATCAATAAGTACTGCTCACCAGACCTGGAGCTGCTGGCAGTAAAATATAATCCTTTCTGTCTGCCACAGGAGTTTTCTGTTGCCATGATAACAGTGGGCCAGATACTAATGCTAATTTAGCACTCGACTATGAGCTATCAGCTATTGACAAGTAGCAGACTGGGTTTTGACCAACATTAAGTGTGCAAGATGAGGAGATAACACACTGGACTGTGAAAATTCTAATATAAAGGGATACAGAGCCTCCCTCCCCTTGCACATTTGTCTGAAAATGCATAACACATTTATTTTCATATTAAGTTGAGGTAGTTGTCTTACTGTCCTTGGGAAATGTGTCTTTATGTGCCAGTTAATCGTCACTGTAAGTCAAAGATGATGTAAATAGGTGGGAAAAATATGTGCATATATTGGTATCAGCATCAGCAAAAACTAGTTTTCAACTATTGGCACTGCCTGCAATAGCTCTGCTCTGAGTAGGAATAATGAAAAGTCTACAAATATGGTGACTATGACCTCAGTCCCAAACAACCAATCACAGGGCACAACTTTAGCCACCAACAACTAAAGACCTAGTGATTGGCTGTTTGACACTGAGGTCATAGTCACCGTATTTGTAGACTTTTCAGGGTTTCTACCCAGAACAAAAAAAAGTTACATACCGTTGCTTTAAACACACCTATTGTGCACGACACTCAGAGTGGCACAAACCACTTGGAGTTTTGGAGTGGTTATTTAGGCTGCAGACTTTCAGTTGTCGCTGAAAAATACAGAAACATTTTAAAAATTCTGGTTAGATGTTTCTACTTTGACATCGCAGCACTTTAACATTTGAGCAATACCAGCCAATATAAAATAAATAATTTTACTTGTGAAGATTTGGCCAAAGGACAAAAGTTTTCATATCTCCATTACGTATGAGACAGTGTCAGTCTTCTATCACTTTTAATTTAATCCAGCATTAATTTTGATATTAGCTGCCATGTTAGAAATTGATGTGTCGTGTGAGTGCACAGTCTCAATGATTATAGTGGAAAATATTATAACCTAGTTCAATGGGGAGTATTAATATAATAAATTTATTTAAATGCTCATATTTTATGATCTTCATTCACTAGAAAGTATTTACCATTTATGTAAAGCATGGTGAACTGTCTTGTTGCTAGAATGTAATTCACATTACTGCAGACATTTAGTTGCACTGACTTTTTTAAATTTTCACTGAGTAAACTGGTGATGGACATTTAAGGAAAAAGGCAAAGAGACAGACAGAATTGATCCCACACTAAAATTTCCTAGTTTTGGATCTATAAAGTACGTACATCCATCCAGCCATATTAATTTGCCTTGCCAAGCTTTGCCTTTTTCCTTGAATGTCCATCACCAGTTTACTCAGGAAAATTAAAAAAAAAGTCAGTGCAACTAAATGTCTGTGCAGTCATTTCCTTCATTAGAAGTAAGTGAAAGAGTCCTTCAGTTACAGGGGTGTGAAAAAGTGTTTGCACCCTTCCTGATTTCTCATTTTTTTTGCATGTTTGTCACACTTAAATGTTTCAGATCATCAAACAAATTTAAATAGCCAAAGAACACACGTAAACACAAAATGCAGTTTTTAAATGAAGGTGTTTATAATTAAGAGAGAAAAAAACAAACCTTCATGGCCCTGTGTGAAAGTGATTGCCCCCTAAACCTAATAACTGGTTGGGCCACCCTTACCAGAAACAACTGCAATCAAGCGTTTGCGATAACTAACAATGAGTCTTTTACAGCGTTGTGGAGGAATTCTGGCCCACTCACCTTTGCAGAATTGTTGTAATTCAACCACACTGGAGTTTTCAAGCATGAACCGCCTTTTTAAGGTCATGCCACAGCATCTCAGTCGAATTCAGGTCAGGACTTTGACTAGGCCTCTCCAAAGTCTTCATTTTGTTTTTCTTAAGTCATTCAGAGGTGGACTTGCTGGTGTGTTTTGGATCATTGTCCTGCTGCAGAACCCAAGTGCGCTTCAGCTTGAGGTCATGAACAGATGGCCGGACATTCTCCTTCAGGATTTTTTGGTAGTCAGCAGAATTCATGGTTCCATTTACCACAGCAGGTCTTCCAGATCCTGAAGCAACAAAACAGCCCCAGACCATCACACTACCACCACCATATTTTACTGTTGGTATGATGTTCCTTTTCTGAAATGCTGTGTTACTTTTACACTGGATGTAATGAGACACACACCTTTCATAAAGTTCAACTTTTGTCTTGTCAGTCCACAGAGTATTTTGCCAAAAGTCTTGGGGATCATCAAGACGTTTTCTGGCAAAACTGAGATGAGCCTTTATGCTCAGCAGTGGTTTTCATTTTGGAACTCTGCCATGCAGGCCATTTTTGCCCAGTCTCTTTCTTATGGTGGAGTCATGAACACTGACCTTAACTGAGGCAAGTGAGGCCTGCAGTTCTTTGGATGTTGTTGTGGGGTCTTTTGTAACCTCTTGGATGAGTCGTCGCTGCGCTCTTGGGGTAATTTTGGTCGGCCGGCTACTCCTGGGAAGGTTCACCACTGTTCCATATTTTTGCCATTTGTGGATAATGGCTCTCACTGTGGTTCGCTGGAGTCCCAAAGCTTTAGAAATGGCTTTATAGTCTTTTCCAGACTGATAGATCTCAATTACTTTGTTTCTCATCTGTTCCTGAATTTCTATGGATCGCAGCATGATGTTTAGCTTTTGAGGATTTTTTGGTCTACATCACTTTGTCAGGCAGGCCCTGTTTAAGTGATTTCTTGATTGAGAGCAGGTGTGACAGTAATCAGGCCTGTGTGTGGCTAGGGAAATTGAACTCAGCTTTCCAAAGATGTGACAAGCCACAGTTAATTTATGTTTTAACAGGAGGGGGGCAATCACTTTTTCACACAGGGCCATGCAGGTTTGGATTTTTTTTTTACCCTTAATATTAAACACCTTCATTTAAAAACTGCATTTTGTGTTTACTTGTGTTATCTTTCCATCCATTCATCTTCTACCGCTTTTCCAGAGGTCCGGGTCGCGGAGGCAGCAGTTCAAGCAGAGAAGCCCAGACTTCCCTCTCCCCAGCCACCTGCTCCAGCTCTTCAGAGAGGATACCAAGGCGTTCCCAGACCAGCTGGGAGACATAGTCTCTCCACCGAGTCCTGGGTCTGCCCCGGGGTCTCTTCCCAGTGGGACGTGCCCGAAACACCTCAAGTGGGAGGCATCCTACTCAGACTACAAATAAATCAATTATCGTTGTCTAATATTTAAATGTTTGATCTGAAACATTTAAGTGTGACAAACATACAAAAAGTGAAAAATGGAAGGGGGCAAACACTTTTTCACACCACTGTAAATTAGTTTCCTGTTTGAAAACACCTTCAGACCCCCCCACTTTTATAATAATTAAAAAAATGCCTTTAAAACCATTTTATTCTCACACAACGCTGTAAATCGCAGACATTCTGGTCTTCTGATGTCAACACTGTAAAGGTCACGTTTTGTTTTAGTGGTTCTGGTACCTGAGTTTCAACAGCAAAAGAACATTAGGAAATGTGGTTGGTGTGCGGTGATGTGGACGGATGGGTGATGGTGGGTGTCATGATTTGAAATAGCTCCACACCAGAAACTGTAAAGACATAACACAGACACCAGTAAAGTCAGACATAAATACAGTTTCTGCTCAGTGCTCGATTTGTCTCAGTTGCCATCAGGGGTTCGTCTGTCGCTCTCCTCTTCATTGCCATCCTCCTCCTCCTCATCTCCGAACGTCTGCTCCTCCATGTTGATCAGCGAGTGAGAGCGAGCAGCTACCTGTGCGGCAAGGACGGAGCTGAAGCTCAGCGTCTCTGAGCCGTGAATCTCCGTGAGTCTGTCCATCACAGAGACCGCGGTGACTTTCGGCTTCAAGAAGCAGTCCAGACCGTTCTGGTCCTCTCCCTCTTCCAGGACGCAGTCATACTGGTGCAGCTCTGATGCTCCTCCTCCTCCTCCTCTGCTGCAAAATGAAGTTCCCACTTCCTTTTCCTCCACACCACAGCTGAACTCTGTCACTGGGTCTGCGGAGGGGTCAGGCCTCACCCTGTCATCTTTTCCTTCCCCATCCTCTCCTTCATTTCCTGTGGAGAGCTCTGATAGGTGGTTTCTTTCTCCAGTGCTAGTTTCTGCTGATCCCACAGGAGTCAGAGCATCAGATGGGTTTATGAGAGGATCTGAACTCTCAGTGTGAACTGAAGGGGTCACAGCAGCTGAAAAAAAGAGGAGAGGGAACATTTAGCAGGACTCAGTGATTTTAGACTCAACCCTTTATTAAAACATTAATATATACAAGTCAGTCACAGAAAAACATATCTGACTTTTTAGTACATTTGATTAAAGCTGTGTTAATACCTTCCCCCATTCTATTAGAAGCCCCTTTCCCAGATTAAAAAGAAGTGTGTTGTGGCGCTCACTGCCTAATTTTACTATTAGCAACACTTTTTCTATCACAGTTAACTTTCTGGGGCAGCTTGATGGAGCAGTGGTTAACACTGTCGCCTCACAGCAAAAATGTTGTGAGTTCAAACCTAAGAGCTGTCCACCGGTAACATGGGTTTGCACTGGTTTTCGCAGGGTACTCTGGTTTCTTCCCACAGTCCAAAGACATGCACGTTAGGTTAACTGGCACCAGTTGAGTGTTCTAAGTTGTCCTTAGGTATGAATGTGAGCGTGAATGGTTGTCTGTCTCTCTGTGTTGGCCCTACGACAGACTGGTGATCTGTCCAGGGTGTACCTCCCTCTCTCCCAAAGATACTGGTACAGGTTCCAGCCCCCCTCCCCCAATGACCAGAAAAGGATTAAGCAGTTCAGAAGATGAATGACTGAAAATTTAACTTTCTCTTTTGTTATACAGTCAAATATGGTTAAAACAAGAGAATAAAGTATTAATAACTGTGACACCTTTCAGGGAGAAGTGGGGCTTTACCTGACTGAAATGAAGGACTATTAATACTTTTAGAAATGACTATGTGCAGTCAATCATCTTCTTTCGGCTGCTCCTTTTAGGGGTCACCATAGTGGATCATCTGCCTCCATTTCACCCTATCCATTGCATCTTTCTCTGTAACACCAGCCCTCTCAATGTCCTCCTTCATTACATCCATCAGTCTTCTCTGTGGTCTTCCTTGTTTCCTCCTGCCTGGCAACTCCATCTTCAAGGTATTTGACCCCAGGCATTTAAACTCATCTACTTTCACTACCTCTACTCCTTGCATCTTCACCGTTACACCTGCCTCCCTCTCATTCACACTCATGTATTCTGTCTTGCTTCTACCGACTTTCATTCCTCTTCTCTCCAGAGCATAACTCCACCTATCCAGGTTCTCTTCCACCTGCTTCCTACTCTCACTACAGATCACAATGTTGTCTGCAAACATCATGGTCCACGGAGAATCCTACCTGACCTTGTCTGTCAGCCTGTCCATCACCATGGCAAACAAGAAAGGGCTCAGAGCTGATCCCTGATGTAATCCCATTCCCACCTTGAATCCATCCATCACTCCTACAGCACAGCTCACCATCATCTCGCTGTCCTCGTACATATCCTGCACCAACCTCACATACTTCTTTGCCACTCCTGACTTTCTCATACAGTGCCACACTTCCTCTGTTGGCACCCTATCATATGCTTTCTCTAGATCCACAAAGACACAGTGCAACTCCTTCTGACCTTCTCTATACTTCTCCATCAGCACTCTTAGAGCAAACATTGCATCTGTAGCACTCTTTCTTGGCATGAAACTGTACCACTACTCACTGTCACCTCTCTTCTTAACCTGGCTTCAACAACTCTTTCTCATATCTTCATAGTGTGGCTGATCAGCTTTATGCCTCAGTAGTTACTGCAGCTCTGAACATCACCTTTGTTCTTGAAAATTGGGACCAAAACACTTCTTTTCCACTGCTCAGGCATCCTCTCACTGTCCAAGATTGTGTGAAACAATCTGGTTAAAAAGTCCACAGCCATTTCTCCTAAACATCTCCATACCTCCACAGTAGGGGTGGGTTCAAAAGATTGATCCAACCGATAGTGATCCACAAAATCAGCAGATCGATCTTTTAATATCATAATTTTACAGTCTGTGAAACACAAAATGCACGCAGCTGGCTGAAGTCTCATGTAATGAATAATCGCCAAGAGTTCCATGTGCCGCATGCTCGCATTACTTCCACGTTTACATTTGGCAGGCAGCCACAGAGTGGTCTTGCCAACGTTAATTTAGCAACGAAAGTCACAGCTAAAGACTGCGCTCAACAGTTCCCGAATATTCTTCATAAAGCAGGGATAAACGGTTTTGTCCTATGTGCAGCACTGCATTGGAACGTAAAAGTCGACGATTGATAAACACTTTTCAAATGGAAAACACACAGAGAATGACAACATACCAGAGAGGGAGACTATTGCAGTTGCTGGGGGTAAATAAAATATTGTTTTTTTAACATTAGTGTCATAAATTAATAATTCATTCATGAAAATGGCAGAATTAATAAAGGCTGCAGTACGACAAGCCAATTTTACTCAATAGAACTAAATTGAAATGACCAAATATTCCAGGAAAATGAATTGAAACCCTTTTCAAAAATTGAAAGTTAATTTGTAGTTAAAATATAAACAATAAAATATAAAAGAACCTAAATTATTAAACCCTACTGTGGTGTGGGAATCTAAAAATATGATTATTAATTTTAATTTGAACTCTATTCTCCTTTTCATATCCTCTTCAGATGTGTAAAGACTGGGCTTCCACTCCAAGGTCCATCCTGCACCGAGACGTTCTGAGGGAAAAGGTCAGTGAAGAAGCCATCCCTGCTTCATGTGGATTTCAGCACAGAAGAAGACCTCAAATTTTTCAGCGGTCTTAGTTTTCAAATTCAAGATTCAAGAAGGTGCTGCCATCATTTTCTCCATACTCTAACATGCATTCAGTGCAATTTGGTTGTTGTAATGACTAATTCTTTTATCTATCTTTTTATTTAAGTTCTCAGCAAGAATACAATGTTGGTCATTTTTTGACAATTTTCCTGAGCATTTAATTTTAAATAAATCACTGTTTAACAGGAAATTTTTGGCAATCCTGTGCTTTTCTTGTGGTGTTCCATAGAACAGCATCACTGTAAACTATGGAAAAAGCAGCTAATTTAAAATCTGCACTTCCTCACACAACTTCCAATGCAAAAAAACTCTAATGTCCCAACTTTAAGCACAACTTTCTGGAAAAGCTCTCACAAATTCAGGCTTTTTGGACTTAACCACTCACAAAAACAGCAGTGAAATCCTGGAGGGACTGAAATACAATGAGATTATGTATACATGCTTCATGCACTGAATTTGTTTACTTACGCTGAGTTGTTAACTTGACACTACATACCATTTGCACTAAAGAAAGCACTTGTTAGCACTTTGTGAAATCATAAGTTAAATAATAAAAAGTGCATTACTATGCCTCGGTGAAACAGAGAAGCATACGGTAATCATTTAATGCGTCTCTGTGTGTGTGTAGTTGTATCCGTCTGTCTGTGACCAGCTTTTCAGCTCGCCCAGTCAAAATTAAGTGCAACTAAAGGCTTGTATCATTGTATGACCTTATTTTCTCAACTTTTAATTTGCCATAATTTTGAAATAACACTTTGTTTTTGAAATAAACACAAATTTAACTCACCATTTCTGTCAATGCCTTGGTGCTTGCACCAAAGTGCTGTGCCTTGGTGTCTGCAGCATGGTAGCATGGGCGGCTGTAAAATAGTGGCACTCTGACCTCTAGTGGCCCGGGATAGTCATTACAATACTTTTTTTTTCTTTTTTCCCCGCTGCGGCATTGACAGAAATGGTGAGTTAAATTTGTGTTTATTTCAAAAATGAAGTGTTATTTTGAAATTCTGGCAAATTAAAAGTGAAGAAAATATGGTCATACAATGATACAGGGCTTTAGTTGCACTTAATTTTGACTGGGCGAGCTGAAAAGCTGGCAACAGACAGACAGATGAACAGATACAACCACACACACACAGACGCATTAACTGAGCACTGTATGCCTCTCTGCTTCACCCAGGCATAACAAAGTTGAAGTATTCCTGCCACAATTTGCAGCATTAGGTCTCCAAGATTTGTTTTTTCTTGGCATGTAAAATAGCTATTAAAATGGTAATTTCCTGATTGAATCAGGATTGGAATTGAATAGATTCAGAACCTCAAGAATCGGAATCAAATCGATTCTGGAAATTAGAGATGATTTCCAGCCCTGCTTCACAGGTATGTCATCTGGACCAGTCACGTTTCCATTCTTCATCCTCTTCAAAACTGCCCTCACTTCCACACTGCTAATCCTCAGACCTTCTTGGTTTACTATCTTTCCTTCATCCATCCTCCGCTCTCTCATTTTCTTCATTCATCAGCTCCTCAGAGTACTCATTCCACATTCTCAACACACTCTCGTCAGTTGTTAGTACATTATCATTTGCGTCCTTAATCAGCCTAACTTCCTGCACATCATTGCCAGCTTGATCTCTCCGTCTAGCTAATCAATACAAGTCCTTTCCTCCTTCCTTAGCTTCAAGCCACTCATACAACTCACTATGCCTTTTGTTTTGCCACCTCTCTCTTTGCCATGCACCTTGATAGAATCAAACTTTATTGTCCACCAAGTGGAAATTTGTCTTCAGTTCACCACATACACATCACAATACATACTAAAATCATAAAAATTACAACCATCATCAAAAACATACATCTGCAAAACAGGAAATGATAATTCATAAACATGTTCACATCTTCATAAACATTCATAAACATGTTCACATTCAGTAACCTAACTGCATTTGGCACAAAAAATCCCTTATAAACATTTCTGCTTACTAAAGGAGCTCGGTATCGTCACCCTGAAGGGAGTAACTGAAACTGAGCATAAAGAGGATGGTTATCGTCATTAACAACAGACCGAACCTTTTTGGAAACAGCACCAACATAGCGCTGTTCTAATGATGTTTGTGGCCACCCTATTAGTTTTACAGACAATTTAACAATTCTGTCCAATTTCTTTTGGTTTGCCACAGTAATATTACCATACCAAACTGATATATTAAACACCAAAACACTTTGAATCAGAGCAACACAAACCCTTTGCAGAACATCTGAGCAGACTCCAAAGCTTCTCAGTTTTCTGATCAAAAATAATCTCTGGTTGCATTTCTTATAAATAGAAGCAACGTTGTCTGTAAAGATAAAAGATTCCAAATACTCCTGTCTAGTTTCTTAATCTCCCTGCCTATCCCACTTTTTCTTTGCCAACTGTGGAGTAAATGTTGTTTGTAATCAAATTTAGTGTTTAACCCAGAACAGAATGGGCTGCTGTTCACTTACTGGCCATGGTTGTAATCACAAACTGGGTTTTCTTTTTTATTTATATGGAACAAATTTAAGTCTAAAATTGTCAAATCTAACACTTTTGAAAAATATGAAAATTAAAACTTTATATTCTCAAGAGACTGGATAATTGATTACTGCTGCCCAGGAGATTGTTTTTGTTGCTGCTTGTTTGTCTGTTAGCAAGATTACACTAAAACTACTGCAACTACTGATGAAATCTAGTGGAAGGGTCTGAATCAAGGAGCAGGAGCCAGGATTTTATTTTTTACTTCATGAGATAGTGTCTTTTATTTTTTTGTTTTTACATTTTCATTAATTTCTCAGAGAATTACATGTGAAATTTTATTAAATAATTCAGGTACAATTGGGAGGCATCTATGAGTGGATATAATACATGTGAATCCAAATATTAGTCAAAATTGGTTAGAACACTTAAGTATTCGTGGAGGTAGGGCTGTACGATATGACGATATACAGGTATATCGGATGACGATATAAAAACGTCTGTCGTTTCATAGAATACTCTATCGTTTATATCATGATTTAAAATACACATACTCCCGTTACTTGTCAGCACCCCACGTCTTCCCCGCAATGCGTGCAGCAGAACAGGTGTGTGGTGGGTGGCTAGGCTTCAGTCCGGTGGTTGCTAACTCCAAACTACCAGTTTGGTCAAATAGCTGCTACTCCCGTTTGCCAGGGATGTGGGACTGTTTTCCATCGTGCTGCGTCAGAGACGATAGTCCGCGAACCTCGTTTTAACAGGAGGTAAGTAATGTTAACACCATGTCTAATTATAAAACAGCAAATGCTAAATGACGATGCTAAGTTGTGCTAACTGGAAGCATTATAGTGCATCAGACCATCGCTTCTTTGGTTTAAATTACTGCTGAGTTTCTTAGTTTTGTCTGAAAAAAAATTTATTAAAGCTGCAAAAATGCATAATAGTGGCACATACACACAAAATAAATAAATTGATTGGAGGAGCAAGTTGGCTCTTGATGTAATTTATTTGATTTCTTATCATTTTAATTAGTCAAGTAGCAATACTGAATAAAGTTAAAGTCATCACATGATTTTATTACATTATCTTTGGTGTCTTTGATCATCAGATCATGACCAATCTGAAATATTTTTACTAAGAAGCAAATGGGTTAAATTAGACCAGAATGGCAGTCTTCAGGCTGCAGGTCTACACTTAAATTTTCTTTGATTTAAAGTAACAGCTAATTTATATCTGTAGATGGGAGCAATGGGTAATTTTCTCATTTTGAGACGTTTTTTATGCTTTTTTTTTTTTTTTTTTTTTGCTATTGTCCTCTGGCTCAGGAAATATTTAATTTACTGATGTTTACTTTTTATGCACATTAAAAAACATTTATAACACTGCAAAATTATGAGGGAAAAAAGTGCATGTAAAAAAGTTAAAAAAAAAAAAAAAAGAGAGAGAGAGATGGTCCTTGTAATGTGATTATCTAAACTCCAGAATTTACAGAAACTGTATATCGTGATATACACTACTCACAAAAAGTTAGGGATATTCAGCTTTTGGATGAAATTTCAGGATGCACCTAAAATGCACTATAACCTGTACAGGTGAGCTTAATTTGACCTTCTCTAACCTTTTGTTAGAGAAGGTCATAGAGAAGGGGCGGCAGAGGCTCAGGAGGTAGAGCAGGTTGTCCAATAACCACATGGTTGGTGGTTCGAATCCTGCTCTCCCCAGATATCCTGCCGTTGTGTCCCTGGGCAAGACACTTCACCCCTAATTGCTCCTGGTGGGTCTGGAAGCGCCATGTTAGGTAGCATGCCGCCATCAGTGTGTGAATGTGTGTGTAAATGGGTGGATAGCAGGAGCTGTAAAACGCTTTGGTCATCAAGAAATTTCAATAAAAGCGCTATATAAGTGAATGCCATTTACCATTTTGAATGTACATGTCCAACTGTTCAATGTTTCAATACTTTTAACACAACTTGCTGTTCTCTAAGAAGGTGCTTAAGGGCAAAATTCACAACAGGTGTTTGATCAATGAACTGACCAATAAATTTCCTCTTTCAATTAGAATTGGTATCAAAACAGTCCTCTTCATCAAGCTGTTCATATTTTGACATCGTGAGACCAAGACAGCACCGAACAATTTATCAACAGTACTTCACCATTGCGAAGCTTCAAACAGGATGTTGTCAGAGGGAAGTGGCCACTGAGCTTAGAGAGTCACAGAGTGTCATCAGCAGGTTGCAACAGAGATAAAGAGAGACTAGAAGAGTCACAGAAAGGCATAGAAGTGGACGTTCTTTGGCCACATCCCACACTGATGACTGCTTCATTGTGAACAGTGCCCTGTGGAACCAGATGATGAATGCCACTCAACTCCAGGCACATTTAAGAGAGGTGAGAGGCACCCAAGTGTCACGTCAGACTATTCAAAACTGTTCACATCAGCATGGTCTGCATGCCAGACGACCTGCAAGGGTACCTGACCACACCACCAGGCACAGGTATCATCGTCTCGCATGGGCCAAGGAGCATTTACGCTGGACGAGGGTCCAGTAGGCCTCAGTGCTGTTCTCTGATGAAAGTCGATTCACGCTGAGCAGAAATGATGGCCGCCAACAATGTTGGAGACGTCAAGCAGAGCGCTATGCATCAGCCACTGTTGTCACCAGATGTCGAGCCTTTGGTGGTGGTGATGTTAAGAGTCTGGGCAGGTGTGTCTAGTCAATACAGAACTGTCCTACCCCTTGTGAATGGTACAGTGATAAGCCAATACTACCTGAATAACATCATTTATCCAGTCATTGTGCCCGTGCATGAACAACACAGGCCTAATTTCATCTTCATGGATGACAATGCTCCAGCTCATCAAGGCCACATCATGAGGGAATAGCTGCTGGAGGCTGGGGTACCTCAAATGGAGTGGCCTGCACTTTCTCCAGACCTGAAACCCATAGAAAACCTATGGGACCAGCTGAGTTGCTGTGTAGAGGCTCGTAGCCCTGCACCCCACAACCTCAATGATGTGAGGGCCGGCCCTTCAAGAAGAGTGGAATGCCATGCTGCAGCAAACAATAAGTCGACTTGTGAACAGCATGAGGTGTCATTGTCAAGCTGTAATTTATGCTCAGGGGCACATGACAAGTTCTTGAGACACTGACATTTTTTGTTGTGGTATACCCACCACTGTTGTTGGCTTTTGTTTCAGTAAATTGTTTGAAATGAGGAAATCACCATTGCATGCTTCTACTTAAATGCTCTACTTTCATGATATATAGACTTAGACTTAACTTTATTAATCCCTTTGGGATGACTCCCTCTGGGAAATTTAAAATTTCCAGCTGCACATAAAAGGAGCATACAGATCAGAAAAGCAAAAAAGAAAAAAATAAACACTTAACATAATATACACAATATAAATACAAGGCTAAATATGGCTTGTACAAGTATGGTTAAGTTAAGGTTATTGCACTATGAATCCCCTACTGTCCTCTGTCCCCCCCCCCCCCCCCCCAAGTGAGGAGTTATAGCGTGTGATGGCATGGTGGACAAGAGTTCTTGAGCCTGTTGGTCCGACACTTGGGAAGGAGCAGTCTTTCACAAAACAAGCTCCTCTGGTCATTGATGACGGTGTGCAGAGGGTGGCTGACGTTGTCCATTATATCCAACAGTTTATCCAGAGTCCTCATCTCTGCCACCGTCACCAGGGTGTCCAGCTTCGCGCCGTAGTGTGAACATTTTTTTTTTTTTTTTTTTGTTACTTATTTGTACCCGTAGGTAGACTTGGTTTGCAGTCTGGTGACAAGCCACCGGCTGCTGGTCGCTGCGTGCGCGAGCGCCCTAAACCTACATGTTTTTTTTGTTTTTTTTTTGGTGTGCGGGAGGAAACCGGAGAAATCCCGGAGTAAACCCGCGCAACACGGGGAGAACATGCAAACTCCACACAGCTCACTGTTGGTCGGGGGCTGGGATCGAACCCACGATCTCATGATCCCCGCGATCCCCCGGCCGAGGGTAAAACTGTGCTGCCACAGTGCTAAACCACTGCGCCACCGTGCAGCCTACATTTATGCCGAATGTAATGCCGAACATTACATTTTCCATAAATTTCACCTGAAAGCCAAATAGCCCTAACTTTTTGTGAGTAGTGTACGCATATCGTTATCGTGATACAAGATTACTTATATCAAGATATTAAATTTTGGTCATATCACATAGCCCTACATGGAGGTATATGCTCTTTGACCACTTTATACTTTTAAGTATTTTGTGTGGGCATAAGTTTGTCAGCTCTTTATTTTCAAACTAATATTGTGCATAAATACAAGTGTCACTGGTGTCTATGAAAAGCTCTTGGACAGTCATCACATACAGTGGGGCAAAAAAGTATTTAGTCAGCCACCTATTGTGCAAGTTCTCCCACTTAAAAGATGAGAGAGGTCTCCAGTTTTCATCATAGGTATACCTCAACTATGAGAGACAAAAAGAGAAAAAAAAAATCCAGAAAATCACATTGTCTGAATTTTAAAGAATTTATTTGCAAATTATGGTGGAAAATAAGTATTTGGTCAATAACAAAAGTTCATCTCAATACTTTGTTATATACGCTTTGTTGGCAATGGCAGAGGTCAAACATTTTCTGTAAGTCTTCACAAGGTTTTCACACACTGTTGCTGGTATTTTGGCCCACTATTGAGTTTTGAGAGTTTCATTGACCTCTGTTTTCTGAAATTAATTTTCAAATGTTTCCATAAATCAGCGTCAGAGCCACTTGCTGGTTTCATCCAAAGACAGGACAGCAGCAGAGCCACCAGGAGTTCTGTTAACAATAACTGTAAAATATCCCACCGCAGAACCACATTTGGACAAATAGCTTTCTCTATAAAGGGCAGTCATATCTGGAACACAATGCCAAATGAAATTAAAATAATAACGGACTTTAAAACATTTACTACAAAGGTTAAAAACTGGCTGAAAAATAAACAAGAATGTACCCATGTATGAAATGATTGTCTGCAGGGTGAGAGTGAATGAAGGGAAGGAATGAATGTGTTTGTTTATAGTGAGTGACGAAGGGAGGGAGACCTGAAATAGGCAAATGTGAACCAGGTTTTTACATTGTGTATTTATAATCTTGTTTGCATTGATGTATGTGGTTATTGTTTATTCTGTTTTCACTTTTTCTTTTCCTTATCCTTCTTTCTTTTTACCTGTTTCTTCTTTCTAAAGCCCATCCAGGGACAAGAGTTGCAAATTAGCTAATAGCTATACACTCTTTGTGCAACACATTAGATTGATTGTCATTTGATTAATTGTCTATGTTTATTGCACTGTCCCTGTCAAATAAACAAATAAAATAAAAAAAACATTCCTCCATGCAGATCTCCTCTAGAGCAGTGATGTTTTGGGGCTGTCACTGGGCAACATGGACTTTCAACTCCCTCCAAAGATTTTCTATGGGGTTGAGATCTGGAGACTGGCTAGGCCACTCCAGGACCTTGAAATGCTTCTTACGAAGCCACTCCTTCGTTGCCCGGGCGGTGTGTTTGGGATCATTGTCATGCTGAAAGACCCAGCCACGTTTCATCTTCAATGCCCTTGCTAATGGAAGGAGGTTTTCACTCAAAATCTCACGATACATGGCCCCATTCATTCTTTCCTTTACACGGATCAGTCGTCCTGGTCCCTTTGCAGAAAAACAGCCCCAAAGCATGATGTTTCCACCCCCACAGTAGGTATGGTGTTCTTTGGATGCAACTCAGCATTCTTTCTCCTCCAAACACAACACGTTGAGTTTTTACCAAAAAGTTCTATTTTGGTTTCATCTGACCATATGACATTCTCCCAATCCTCTTCTGGATCATCCAAATGCTCTCTAGCAAACTTCAGATGGGCCTGGGCATGTACTGGCTTAAGCAGGGGGACACGTCTGGCACTGCAGGATTTGAGTCCCTGGCGGCGTAGTGTGTTACTGATGGTAGCCTTTGTTACTTTGGTCCCAGCTCTCTGCAGGTCATTCACTAGGTCCCCCCGTGTGGTTCTGGGATTTTTGCTCACAGTTCTCGTGATCCTTTTGACCCCATGGGGTGAGATCTTGTGTGGAGCCCCAGATCGAGGGAGATTATCAGTGGTCTTGTATGTCTTCCATTTTCTAATAATTGCTCCCACAGTTGATTTCTTCACACCAAGCTGCTTACCTATTGCAGATTCATTCTTCCCAGCCTGGTGCAGGTCTACAATTTTGTTTCTGGTATCCTTTGACAGCTCTTTGGTCTTGGTCATAGTGGAGTTTGGAGTCTGACTGTTTGAGGCTGTGGACAGGTGTCTTTTATACTGATAACGAGTTCAAACAGGTGCCATTAATACAGGTAACAAGTGGAGGACAGAGGAGCCTCTTAAAGAAGAAGTTACATGTCTGTGAGAGCCAGAAATCTTGCTTGTTTGTAGGTGACCAAATACTTATTTGCCACCATAATTTGCAAATAAATTCTTTAAAAAATCAGACAATGTGATTTTCTGGATTTTTTTTTCTCATTTTGTCTCTCATAGTTGAGGTATACCTATGATGAAAATTGGAGACCTCTCTCATCTTTTAAGTGGGAGAACTTGCACAATTGGTGGCTGACTAAATCCTTTTTTTCCCCACTGTAGCTAATAACAGGTTTCATGAACCATCATTCTGCAGAAACACAGTTTTGTTATTACAGCTACAATCAGCTCAGTTCATGAACACATTCAACATTGGTACAGACCTTGGTCATTGAAGAGCAGCTGTTTCCTCTTCATCCTCTCCCCTTCTGACGCGCGAAAACCCAAAACAGCTTTGAGTTCTGACAGGACACGACGGGACTCCTCCCTCTCCCGCCGCTGTCGTTCCCGTTCCTCTGGTGAGAGCATATCGGCCCATGACCCCCTCCCTTCACAATCAGAGTCTGAGTCTGACACGTCCGCCTCCCACTCCTGGTCAGGTGAGACAGTGATATGCAGAATGAGTGAGCAAGTTACATTTTGGCTGGAAAAAAGGGTTGAACTGTGCTCCATATTTGTGCAAGTCCTGTAAAAAAGGTAGACATATAATCTCACCATCTCCTCTGGCACTGGGTCCCGATCTAGGATCAGGGGGTAGGATGGAGGAGGAGCAGTAGCTTCAGGTATTAGAGGCCCACAGTGTTCCTGACCTTCAGCATTAGCTGTAGATAAAGTGTGAGCTTATGTTATTGCAAGAAAACATCAGATGAACTCAGAACCTTAGTATTAGAGCTTAGTCACTGTTTGTTTCTTGCCCAACGTACATAGTAAAGGAGCCACTTCCTTCATTACTGGCAACAGTCTTGAATCACGGTAAAGGAAGGGAGAGAAGTGAACTAAAAATACATATTTGATAGTAAAGCAGGGGGTGTCACTATTCTGATTGAATATAGCATGTTGAAAAGTGCTGTAAGAATCATAAGGTTGTAAGACTGCTAATTTACCCTAAAAATACATTTAACAACAGAGAAGATCAGATAGTGTGTATGTGTGTGAGACAGTGACCCAGCTCACCCAAACATGTGTTGGCTCGCCTCAGCATGCGCTCCACCTGGCTGATTGTGTCCTCCCAGCAGCCAGTGCTGGCCTGCATGTGTGGCTGTAGTTGGTGCAGCCGGTCGCTGAGGTCCTGGTAGCCCTCGAGTGTCAACTCTGTCAGCTCCTTGGATACCATCAGCTTTTCAAGGTCGTCCTCCAGAATAATCATCCTGAAGATATCGGACACAGAGGAGAAGGGAGGTGAGCTAACAGAGGCAGCTTCATGCTATGGTGTTTGGTATCATATGAACTCTGGCATACACGAATATCTGAAAAGAAATGAGTGTAAATTCCAATTTTTCACAAAAAAGGGGAGTTGGGGAGTTCTGAAAACAAAATCAAATAATGTGACTCAAGTGTGTCCAAATCTTGTCATTGTTTAGCTTCTTCTTCAGACTATCATCCCTGGGTTGGACAATTTAGACCTAAGTGCAGTCAACGACTGTGGCTTTTTTTTCTGCTCTCAATATTTAGTGCAAGCAAAAAGGCCTGCACGGTGGCGCAGTGGTTTAGCACTGTGGCAGCACAGTTTTACCCTTGGCCGGGGGATCGTGGGGATCATGAGGTCGTGGGTTCGATCCCAGCCCCTGACCAACAGTGAGCTGTGTGGAGTTTGCATGTTCTCCCCATGTTGCGTGGGTTTACTCCGGGATTTCTCCGGTTTCCTCCCGCATACCAAAAACATGTAGGTTTAGGGCGCTCGCGCACGCAGCGACCAGCAGCCGGTGGCTTGTCACCAGACTGCAAACCAAATCTACCTACGGGTACAAATAAGTAACAAAAAAAAAAAAAAAAAAAAAAAAAAAAAAGCAAAAAGGCCAACGGTTTCTGTACCATGATACAGAGTTTAAAAAAAACAGACTGTCAATAATGGAGTAGCTCCTTCCGGCCTGACGAAATCACCCCAGGAGTGCTCAGATATCCTGACCATTGACCTTGACCTTAAGTACAATTTAGATGCAGACCCATCTCAGATGCGCTCAAAGTCAAGGTAATTGCCAAGAAGGAGTATCATGTTTTGTGAAATCAAATGCCCAGATCTCCTGACCTTTGATCGTGACCACAACTTGGATGCAGACCCACTTGAGAATCATTGTGAGTGAATTTGGTGATATCCTCACCACTGGGGTTCATCTTCTAATTGTGCACATTTTATTTCTACTGGATTCCCTACAATTTCGAAGGCAGGGTTCCCCAATTACTTTGACTCAAGGGCCAATTAAGACAACCACACAAGGCAGAGGGACAAAATGTTCGCATCAATTTCTGCAAAGCCCAAATTTTCAGCAGAATGACCATTTTTGATATTGTTCTCACATGCCCTCCATTATCTTAAAAAGTAAACAGGATGTTGGTCTCTTCTTAATGTAACTATAACTTTCCATGTTATCAAATGGCTGAACATACAAACTGAACAAATGTTTTCCAGAGAAAAAGCATAATCCAAACTTGAATGCCAAGTTTAAATGATTTTTTGCTTTATCAGACTGAACACAGACTGCTCTGCTCTTACAGTATGTGCTGGAAACTGTTTTCCTCCACTGACACTGAAACAGTTATCCCTCAGGATGAGGGTAGAAGAAATGCACTTTAGCTGGGAAAGTGGAGGGTTGGCGTAGGCCAAATGTCTGGGGCTCACGGGTCATTTTGTGGGGCTCCCTGTTCTAAGGTCTTCCTTTTTTAATTCTTAGTACAATGTACAGTACCTTTATTGATTTTGCTTCACAACAGCTCAACTGATTTTCATATCTAACAAAATTATGGGAGATATGCAAAGCAATGGCTCAGGACTTTGTGTGTGACTCTGTCTCACTCGCTGAGCAGGGCCTTGAGGTGCAGCTGGAAGCTTCGGATGGAGGTGTGTAGAGTGTTGAGCTCTCTGCACGTCTCTCGAGCTCGCCCGGTCCTATCAGAGCCTGTCAACCTCGGCTGGGTCTCAAAGTGTCGGTGGAAGTCGTAGCTACGTTGCACTTCCCCAAGACAGCTGGCCAGAGCATGATGGAGAGGCTCAGTGACAGCAGCAATGGATTGGTGTAGAGGGAGTGGAGAAGCAAGAGAGGAGGGCTCATCTTTGGCTCCGACATCTTCTGCCTCCTGAATTCGGCTTGGTGAGAGGAGAAGGGCCAGTCGACGAAAACATTCAGAGCTTTGCCCCACCCATAGTTGAAACAGCATCTGTAAGAGAATAATCCCCAAAACAAGGTTTATACATGTTCCCACAAAAAACTCAGAACAATTTCTTTATTCTTTTCTTTCACAAAGTTTTATGTGTTGCTTCTTTCAGGTACTGAGGTCAGTGCATGAATATCCTTTCTTACCACACCATTACTCAGATTTTACAGAATAAAGTATCAAAAAATCCAAAGCCAAACAACGTACTGAGGATGGCATTTGGTCAATCAAACACATTCTGTATGATAAGATGAGAACACTGGGAGCAACAACAGATGCTTGGTGTTTTACTTGAAAACAAAGCAGCCGAAACCAGAAATGCCACCACTCCCAACAGCATGTCTGTTGGCCTTCTTGGATGGCTTTTTGAAATGTTCCACACTTCTGAAAAAACCTCCACTCCGTTCTCTGTCTGTAGTCGTGAGTTTAACCCTTTCCTCTCACCTTCAGGGCAGGCAGGCTGTAGTCATCCGTCAGCTCCTGGGCTTGCTCATCCCCCAGGTGCTCGATTCCAAGGCCGAGCCCCAGCTCCTTCAGAGGCACCGCAGACACATAGTTGGTCACATTGTCGATCTCGGAGTTCAGAGGGAATGTTGGAAGGTGTTAAGGATGCACACTGTTGTCATGTCTATATAATGCCTCATTTTTTATGTTTCTTTTATCAAGTCAAATATGCGCCATGTCACATTTCCTTGTGTTTTAACGTGTTTTTCAGTGTGGAAAAAAATAGTAATGCAACTTAAAAAAAAAACTTTGGAAATCTCTTAGTTGCCTAACACAGTTTGTGAAATGATTCAGGTATGACGGATGCAGAATGGGCGGTTTTTGTAAAAATTTGATGACTTGAGACCCAAGATACTTAAACTTCTCCACTTGGGGCAGTAGCCTGTCCCCAACCCGGAGAGGACAATCCACCTTCTTCCGGCTGAGGACCATGGACTCGGACTTGGAGGTGCTGATTCTCATTCCAGCCGCTTCACACTCAGCGGCAAACCGTCCCAGCAAGAGCTGTAGGTCATTGCTGGATGAAGCCAACAGGACAACATCATCTGCAAACAACAGAGATGAGATCCTGTGGTCACCAAGCATGACACCCTCCATTCCCTGGCTGCGCCGAGAAATCCTGTCCATAAAAATGATGAACAGGATCGGTGACAACACAGCAGCATCTGCAGTGATGCGGACGTTGTACCGGTCTGTTGTGGTGAAGAGGGAGCTTAGTTCTAAGGCAAAGCTGTCGATTTACCAGTCAATCTATGTTCCTACTCTCACCTATGGTCACGAGCTTTGGGTAATGACCGAAAGAACGAGATCATGGATACAAGCGGCTGAAATGAGCTTTCTCCGTAGGATTGCTGGACTCACCCTCAGAGATAGGGTGAGGAGCTCAGTTATCCGGGAGAGGCTCAGAGTAGAACCGCTGCTCCTCCACATTGAAAGGAGTCAGTTGAGGTGGTATGGGCATCTGATTAGGATGTCTCCTGGACGCCTCCCACTTGAGGTGTTTCAGGCACATCCCACTGGGAGGAGACCCCGGGGCAGACCCAGGACTCGGTGGAGAGACTATGTCTCCCAGCTGGTCTGGGAACGCCTTGGTATTCCCTCTGAAGAGCTGGAGCAGGTGGCTGGGGAGAGGGAAGTCTGGGCTTCTCTGCTTGAACTGCTGCCTCCGTGACCCGGACCTCCGGAAAAGCGGTAGAAGATGGATGGATGGATGGATGATGACTTGAAAAATACACTAAAATGCAGAACTGAAGGGTTATTTGGTATGTTTAGGGTCAGCTCTCTTACCAGGCTAGACAACTATGAATATGGTCATAATTTTTGTTCAAGAGTTTCACTTATTATTTACAATCCCTGGCAATCATCATCAAAAGTCCGTCATTTTTGGACATGAATATGACCCAACTGTAAATTAAACTTAAACTCGCATGTGAATGGCCAGACTTGCTCTGGAAATATTTGTTCTAGTTAAAAAATAAAATGAAAATGGTTTAAAAACAAGAGCACTCTGGAGTGCAATATCCCTCACCTCAGTTTTCTTTAAAGATCCCAATACTTACTGACAGAGCAGTTTTCAACTTTTCAATATAATTACTGTAGCAGAACCAAGTTATGATAAATCTATCATCCACGAATATACAACAAAGTATGCAACCCATAGTTGGAGGGCAGGATCCCAAGATGAACCAGTGTAGCAAGTTTGGTGACCCAAGAGAGCTTTACACGTTCTAGAGTAAGAGAGCATAGGAAGTGCCAACCTTGACCTTTGACCTTTCAACCCCAAACCTGTAATCAGAGGTCATGGTTTCAGAGTGAACCTGTGTACCAGGTTTGATGACCCTAGCTTTCTTTGTTGTTGGGATATAGTTTATAAGTAGGGCTTGACATTAACTTTTTTGCTCACCAGCCACTGTGGCTAGTGATTTTCTAAAGTTACTAGCCACTCAGCCTTTTTACTAGCCATAATTTTGTGGTTGGAAAATTATGTTTAATATGATCAAATTGGACTATGGCATGCTAAAATTTACTTGAACTAAATTTACAACCTTTTTCAATGTAAATTACCCTTATACATAAACAATAGCAAGGGAAACACTGTGTTTAATTATTTATTAACAGCAGTAAATACTGTAAAATGGTAGGGAAAAATATTTGCAATATGAGAGTGAAGTGCGGGTAGATTTTGGTCCGTCCCAATTCTCATTTGTACCCCTTCGCCTACCCTGATGAATTGGGACACCCCTTCATGGCTGTATGACATCCTTTAGAAGTTGCTGATGGATTTAACCTAAATGGACAACCTGTTTTCACCAGAAAAAAAGAAGAGAAAGAAAAAGAAAACTGATTAGAAAAAACAGTACTTATGTGAGTTGTAGTTTCATAGTCTCACATTGCAATAGGTTTATTATTTTAGATGCCGTGTGAGAAAATTACAACCGGCCAAAGTGGCTAGTGGGTGTGGCTGTCTTACTGACCACTGCTGAAATCCACCATCTATTGGCAGGTGTGCCCTGTTTATAAGCCATTCTGATGTTGACCTTTGGCCTTGCAATCCCAAAACCACAGTCACACTTCAGGGTCACAGGGTGAACCTGTGTACCAAGTTTGGTGACCCTAACTTTACTCGTTGTACAGTAATAAGGCACAGGCAATGTTTACCTTGACCTTTGACCCCAAACCCATAGTCTGAGGTCAGGATCCCAAGGTGAACCTGTGGACCAGGTTTGGTGGCCCTCGCTTTATTCGTTTTATAGTAATACTGCAAAAGGAATGCTAACCTTGACCTTTGACCCCAAACCCATAGTCTGAGGTCAGGATTCCAAGGTGAACCTGTATACCAGGTTTGGTAGCCCTAGCTTTACTCATTTTATAGCAATAGTAAATGTAGCATTTACCATAATGCAACTGCAATGTGAACTTAGAACTCTGACCCCTTGACCCCAAACTCATAGTTGGGTGAGGGTGTAAGTTGTCCAAGATGTGTATTATATACAACTACTGTATCAATTTGAAAAGCCTACATCATTTTTTTCAGTAGTAGTTGTGTTTAGAAGATTTAGGGAAAAATCTGACCTTTGACCTCAAGGTCATCTGATGAGAGTGAAACTGCAATATGCACATCATCAGAGTATAGCAAACCATGGTACCAAGTTTCAAAACAATTGGAACAAAACAATTGAAGGAGTTGATTTCACAAAAGTGGGACAGACGGACTGATCTATAACACAACATGATCCCCCTTTGGGCTTTGACTGACGGGAGAGAAAAAGCCTACATCATTTCTTTCAGTAGTTATTGTGTTTAGAAGAGTTAGGGAAAATCTGACCTCTGATATTTCACCTCAACATCATCTAATGAGAGTGAAATTGCAATATGTGCATTATCAAAGTACAGTGGATATAAAAAGTCTACACACCCCTGTTCAAATGCCAGGTTTTGTGATGTAAAAAAATGAGACCAAGATAAATCATTTCAAAACTTTTTCCCCCATTAATGTGACCTATAACCTGTACAAACCAATTGAAAAACAAACCGAAATCTTTTAAGGAGAAAAATAAAAAATAAAAAACTTACAATAACCTGGTTGCATAAAAATGCACACCCTCTTATAACTGGGGATGTGGCTGTGTTCAGAATTAACCAACCACATTCAAACTCATGTTAAATGGGAGTCAGCACACACCTGCCACCATTTAAAGTGCCTCTGATTAACCCTAAATAAAGTTCAGCTCTTCTAGTAGGCTTTTCCTGACATTTTTGTAGTCACATCTTACAGCACAAGCCATGGTCCACATAGAGCTTCCAAAGCATCAGAGGGATCTCATTGTTCAAAGGTATCAGTCAGTAGAAGGCTACAAAAGAATGTCCAAGGCATTAAATATACCATCGAACACAGTGAAGACAGTCATCATCAAGTGGAGAAAATATGGCACAATAGTGACATTACCAAGAACTAGACCTCCCTCCAAAATTGGTGAAAAGACAAGAAGAAAACTGGTCAGGGAGGCTGCCAAGAGGCTGATAGTAACATTGAAAGAGCTGCAGGAATTTCTGGCAAGTACTGGCTGTTTGGTACATGTGACAACAATCTCCTGTCTAGGGTGGCAAGAAGCCTTATTTTATGAAGAAAACATCCAAGCCCAGTTACAATTTGCAAAAACATATTTGAAATCTCCCAAACGCATATGGGAAAATGTGTTATGTTGCGACGGAACCAAGGTTGAACTTTTTGGCCATAATTCCAAAAGGTATATGTGGCACAAACACAACACTGCTCATCACCAAAAAACCACCATACCTACAGTGAAGCATGGTGGTGGCAGTATCATGTTTTGGGGCTGTTTTTCTTCAGCTGGAACCGGGGCCTTGACCAAGGTGGAGGGAATTATGAACAGTTCCAAGTACCAGTCAGTGTAGGCACAAAACCTTCAGGCTTCTGCTAGAAAGCTGAAGATGAAGAAGAACTTCATCTTTTAGCACGACAATGACCCAAAGCACACATCCAAATCAGCAAAAGAATGGCTTCACCAGAAGATGATTAAGGTTTTGGAATGGCCCAGCCAGAGTCCAGACCTGAATCCGATCAAACATCTGTGGGGTGATCTGAAGAGGGCCGTGCACAGGAGATGTCCTTGCAATCTGACAGATTTGGACTGTTTTTGCAAATAAGAGTGGGCAAATATTGCTACATCAAGATGTGCCAAGCTGATAGACTCCTACCCAAAAAGATTGAGTACTTTAACCTCTTGCACTCCGGGATACCGCGGGCGGTCACGTCTCTGCGTCCTAGTGCGTCCTCGTGCGTCCTAGTGCGCACTGAAAAAAAAAAGCTGCATTTCCGTTCTTCCACTACAGACACAGCCACGAACAGAAAGCCAAAGGAGTGATTTGATGGGTTTAGATTTGATTGACCTCTCATTCGACTAATAAGAGCCTTGAATTGGGTTTCTGAAACCTTGAAGAACCAATGACTGAAAACCTAGCAAGAAGGACCCACCTACCAACAGCTGCGAATACAAGGAGCCAATTGAAGCAGAGAAGTTCGACGATTGAAAGCGTGCGTCCCGTGCGTAAAATCTGTTTTGTGTAAGCCGCTGTGTGTAACGGTAGCGTTCGCCAGTCTTTTTTTTATTACTACTGTTCTTATTTGTTTTGAAAATTTGTTTGCCAAAACCGCAATCATGGAAGCGCAAAACCGCAATAATGGAATCATGGTTTGACCGGGTCGCGTGACCAGAACCACGAGTCGTAACAAGTGGACCAGCGTCATGTTCGTCTGACAACGAGGAACAGATGTTCGCCAGCGACACTGCTGTTGTGGACAGGTAAGTGTTATAAGCTAAATTATTCTTTATCATTGAAAATAGTAATAAAAATGACTTTTGACCGATCGGTAATTACAACTGTGCGTCATCGCCACATGACGGACCGTTGACGGACCGTTTTTTTTGTGCGCCGCGTTCCTCTGTAGCGGGGGGGGGGGGAGTTGTTATCCTCTACATTGCAGATATTTTAGTATAATTTTTATTGCACTGTAGGTTATTTTTTATTGTAAAAAAAAAAAGGCCACACATTTTTTACGTGGGATGCTTCTTTGTGTGTAGAGGGCTTGTTTGTTCATTCATTCATTCATGAATGAATAAACAACCCCCCCCCCACACACACACAGCCCTGAGTGTCACCTTTTATTTGAGCCCAAGATGAAGCTTCTATGTCGAATCATTCAAAAGTTATAGACGTTTTTCCAAACTGTGCCATCTGGCACAATTTGGCACAGTTCAAAAACGCCTGGGAACAACCTGAGAAAAAAGCTGTGTAATATATTCATTTTTTGTGGTATTGTTACAAAATTTTGACCTCAGCTGGATAACACTTGGTTCTACATTTCTGTTGCATTTTCCAGCCCGTATCTGACAGCTGTGTTATTTGCAAGCATTTGTATCTAAAAAAACACCCAGGCAAACTTTATTTTCTTCAAGTTCAGTATGTTTAGATGACTGTTACTCAGTGGCAGGAGCACTTAGAGAGATTATGACTGTTTGCCAAAAAATTCAAAGTGTTTTCTTTTAAATGAGACCAACCCCATGAAGATGCTGCAAAGGGTTGAAGAACAGTTTTTGATTTACTTTGGGTATGTTATTTTTAGGTGTTTTTAGGGAAATTGACCAGAGTGCAAGGGGTTAATAAAAGCCAAAGGTACTACAACAAAGTATTAGTTTAAGGGTGTGCATATTTATTCAAACAGGTTACTGCAAGTTTTTTATTTTTCCCCTTAAAAGATTTTGGTTTGTTTTTCAAATGGGATGTTAAGGTTATAGGTCACATTAATGGTGAAAAAATTCTGAAATGATTTATCTTGGTCTCTTTTTTTTTTTACATCACAAAAATCTCGCATTTGAACAAGGGTGTGTAGACTTTTTATATCCACTGTATAACAAACCATGGTACCAAGTTTCAAAACAATCGGAACCAAACTGTAGGAGGAGTCGATTTCACAAGACAGTTTTGAGTTCACAAAACTGTCACAAGACAGGTCTATGAAGTAAGGTGAAATAAGAGGTCATAGGTCAGGGGCTACAACTCCTGCAAAAATCATCCGATCAGAACCAAAGTGCAATATGCACATCATCAGTGTATATCACACCATGGTACCAAGTTTCAAAACAATCACACAAGACTGTAGGAGGAGTTGATTTCACCAAAGTGGGACAGACAGACGGATCCATAACATAATTCCCCTTCGGCCTTTGCCCAAAGGGCTCTTCAACCCCTTTAGGCTTCGTCTGGCAGGGATAAAAAAGTGACTTTAAAATAAAGTTTCTGATAATATGGGCGAAGAGATGAACACAAACACAAAACCCTAAAATTTTACATATTTAATGATGGAACTAGTAAACACACTGTCAAACCTCACAACAAAATGTCATGACAAGACAATTTTGTTCTTTCCAGGTAAAGGATATGCCTTCAGCATATGACAGGTCGCCCTACGTGAGGCTCTGAAGGCCGTGCGGAGCGCCCGGTATAAGACCTTCCTCAGTCCTATCAGCTGCTGGCCACGTGGCACTGCGCCCGGCCCCGCCCTGCTAAAGGAGCTGGCCGCACTCACCCTGTCGAGCAAACTTGACAAATGAAATGTGATACAACTGTGGAGACGTCCCAAAGAGGCAGGAGACACACACAACACTGAACAGCACATCACTGACGACGACGACACACAAGACACCACACCAGCATATATAAACTTTACAAAACAATTTTAACATGTTAACAGATGAGAAATGTGCTTCATTAAAGATGGAGAAGATTGATACACCACTCGTGTTGATGGCTGAAGTCAACAAACCATTCGCTTCACTCATAGTCTGGAAATAAAAACAGCTAGTCTCACTCTCTCCAAAGGTAACAAAATCCATCAGCTGGAAGCGTTCGTTTCATCCACACAAAAACATGAAGAGGAAAAAGGTGGCGGATTAGGTGCAGGATTTCATTCCCTTTGGACAGACACAAACTGGGAGTTTCTCCATTTCTAGCCTTTGTTGGGAGCAAACGACATCACAACTACAGCTTCATACAGTATTTAGCCTACAGACACCAGTGTGGGATCATTTCCTCAGAGGACTCATCAATAAACTATTTAACATGACAACATGTGGTGTCATTGTTTGTGTGCAGGCAAAGTTAAATCTCCACAGACTCAAAAACACCTGTGAACACACTACCTAAATAAATCAGCAGCAAAGAAAGAAGTGACACTATTACAGTCACAATTAGGAATTTGCTAATTCATCCTGGCTGATTATCAGAGCTGATATCTGGTCTTCTCCCCAATTACTGATATCATAAACAATTTTTTTTACTCATTAAAAATTGTGATTGATCCTGATTAATCACATGATTACATTCATAGTTAACTTGTGAATAACCACTTTTTAAAATCTGTTCTAAAAGTACCTTAAAGGGATATTTTTTTTAAAGTTGTAATACTACCACAGAACAAGTCTGTAATAGCTTGTCATTCTGGTGTGGCAGTCAGACTATGTTTTAGGGCTGGCAACTTGTTTAAAGTTTAAGATAATACAAAACTTCACAAATTCATTTAGTTCAATTCAAAGCAACAAGCAACAACGAACACACAAGAAACAATGCATCTAATTTATATTAAAAAAAGATCTGCAAAATTTTTATGGAATAGACTGGCATAGCAGTGTTGCTATAATGTTTTAATGGAGACATTTCTAAAATGATCATTTTTGTCTCTTTTGGCTTCTTTCAGTAGGAGGCAATTTGTCACACACTCTTTCCTCCTTCTATGGGTTCCTTTTAAAAATGCTGTAAAATTTTAATTTTTACTTCAGATATTAGCCTCCTAGATTACCAATAATTGATATCAGCCCTATAAAGCCATATCCGCTGACCAATAATCATACAATAAATGACCACTGGGTGGTGGGCAGGTGGATGAACATACTTACAGGGTAAACCCTCTGGAGATGACCTCGGTCTCCTGCACCAGACGCAGGGCTTTGCGGGACAGTCCTGTCAGAGTCTTGCTGTTGTGAACCAGAGACTGGAGCTGTGTGGCCTTGGTGTGAACAACTCTCGCCATGCGGCCCTGTCTCCACAATGTGACTCCCCTCAGGCTTGTCCACCCCAGCAAGGCCAGGCCCCAGGGGGCCACGGCCAGTGACCACAGCCCCTCAGACACAGAGTAGAGACCCAGCAGTACTGCAGCAAGGCCAACCAACCCTGCCATGTCCCTGACAGAAGACAGACTTTAAACAGAAGATCAACAGACCACAATCTTTCATATCTGCACTAATTGGGTAGTAAATCCTGTTATAATTTTCTTGACATCAAACCTTGCTTTTGCCACCATTAATTGTTGCTTTTTTCAGCAACACCAAATGAAGGAATTTTTTTCTACTTTGTAGTTTATTTTTCATTTATACATCATCGATAAAATGCCTACATTTATCAGGAATCGGATGAGAAATAATGTATCATATGTATATTTCTACCTAATCTTTTTTTCTTCATTCCATTCATTGTTCAGTATTTATTGAATTATTCTTTAGTGTTTACAATATTTTCCTTTACCAATCTGAATGCATTTCTTTTAAAGCAGCATACCATAGTGAGGGCTTAGTGATGAGGCTCGGTCTGGGCAGAGTGTTTGATCGGCTGGGTGAGCCAGAGGGAGAGGAACCGAGGGTGAGGAGGCTCGGGTCTAACAGCTCGATCAGCTCCACATCCTCCTGCAGCAGCACGTCCTGGTTCAAAATGCATCTGACTGAGTACTGTCCGAACATGCAGTTCTGCGGGGAAATGATAACACAGTAAAGATTTTTAAGATGAGAAAGGCCTTTAAATATGAAGTTTAAATTGTCAACATTCCTTTCTGTTTCTCTTTGTACTGTAGCTACCAGTTGCTGCTCCAATTTACGAGACACAGCCGCCTGCTGAACTGGGCTCCATCTCCACAAGACCTCAGCCAGTCTCCATAAGCATCCTCCCTGAAAATCACACAAAAAGGCAAATTCTCATTATTCCCTTTTCCCTGTGGAGGAGTAAAACTTGAATTACCTGCATGACTTTTTCCTGAATCCTTCAGTAAACCACACACAGAAACTCACTCGTGGTCAAAAGGAGTATCCCAGGAGACCAACTCTTTCACACACCAACAATAAGTGCAATGTGTGTTTGTGAAACAAGTCTTTTACAGCACTACTGAAGCACAAAACCACATAACTCCACTCTGCAGCATTTCTACTTTGAACTTTAAACTTCATGTTTACATTTTGAGCCTTAGTAGAACTTTATTTTGAAAGGATAACGAGGGAAAGGAAGGATTGCATCGTTTTGGCAAAAACAATGACAAAACCGGGGAAACTTCTGCTTTAGTTCTTATTTTCAAAAAGTCACTTTGTAAAGTGAAAATGCTCTGCATTTTAAAGAAAACAGATGTTGAATGCATAACAGCTCTTAGGCTTTTCCACTGTTGAGCTATTTTTGCAGGAGCTAAGAATCTACAAAAATCTCAGCCATGTAATGCCTGATGGTGAACAGGATTTATTTTTCACTAATCTGCTTACCGTAAAATGTTTCGTTATAAAGGGATATAGTCTGAAAGATTCTGCATGTTGAGGCTTCAAGCAATTCTTCTTCTGCTAACTCAAAAATAAACAGAATAGTGTAAAGGGGTGTGATATTGTCATCATAAGAGTGCACGCTCCCATTTGTAGCAGACGTAGGGGTAACTGAACCCAACTTAGCATCCATAAATGCTGACCCTTTTCTGGAGGTAAAGTCCGACTGTGATGCTCACTGATATTCTGCTGCAGTTTCAGGTGGATAAAGCAACATTCAGACTCCCAACACATGGTTTGCAACAGGGACAATTAACATACAGCAGAGATAGTATTTTGCCACTATGATACTGTTGGATTCATTATTTGTAACCCGTGTTTGTTTACAGCACATTCCTGAATTTTCAATAGTCCAAAACACTGTGGAAAAATAATGCGTTATTTAACCTTGAACATGTTTACCTCTAAATATATTAAAAATTCACTTCACAAAGAAATACACACTTCTTTTATTTAGACAGCTCCTAAAAAAATGAGCATGCTGCACTTCCAGAGTTTTATGATGCAGTGTTTCCCCTACCATTATATTGGGTTGGAGGGGTGTACATCAGCACCATTTTGTCGCATCTATGTGCACAGAAATAAACAGCAACGGCACATTACAACCCCAGTTTATAAAAGATTTCAACCAAGCAGCTTAGATTTCTCACAGAAATAAGCTCCGTGATAAAACTTCAAGCTTGATGTGTTTATAGTTAGGATTAGATAAAAAAAAAGGGCTATTAACGTTATATGTAAAATGCTTTCCCCCCTTTTACAATAGATGCAGCCTTATACAGTGGTGTGAAAAAGTGTTTGCCCCTTCCTGATTTCTCATTTTTGTGTATGTTTGTCACACTGAAATGTTTCAGATCATCAAACAAATTTAAATATTAGACAAAGATAACACAAGTAAACACAAAATGCAGTTAAATGAAGGTGTTTATTATTAAGGGAAAAAAAATCCAAACCTATATGGCCCTGTGTGGAAAAACACAGGTTGAGATCGGAGCTTATCAGTTTGGCTCTGTGATGTAGAAGAGCCAGGCCAGATCTGAACGGCACAATTTAGACTTGAACCGGAAGTAGTCACACTCAAAATACGCAGTCTTAGGCTCTGTGGTTGTTGTGATTTTGTTATTTATATGCGTTGGAAGTGATTATAAACACTTTTCAACATGTTAAAAGTTAAAGATAGTCAATTTTAACCCCTTGCACTCCGGTCAATTTTCCGAAAAACACACAAAAAAAATGTGCCCAAAGTAAATCGAAAGCTGTTCTTCAACCCTTTGCAGCATCTTCATGGGGTTGGTCTCATTTAAAAGAAAACACTTTGAATTTTTTGGCAAAAAAAACATGATCTCTCCAAGTGCTCCGGCCACTGAGTTACAGTCATCTAAACATAGTGAACTTGAAGAAAATAAATTTGGCCTGGGTGCTTTTTTGGATACAAATGCTTGCAAATAACACACAGCTTCAGATCCGGGCTGGAAAATGCAACAGAAATGTAGAACCAAGTGTTATCCAGCTGAGGTCAAAATTTTGTAACAATACCACAAAAAATGAATATATTACACAGCTTTGTTCTCAGGCTGTTCCCAGGCATTTTGGAACTGTGCCAAATTGTGCCAAATGGCACAGTTTGGAAAAATGTCTGTAACTTCTGAATGATTCAATATAGAAGCTTCATTTTAGGCTCTAATGAAAGGTCACACTCAGGGCTGTCTGTGTGTGTGTGTGTGGGGGGTTTGTCCCCCCCCCCCGCTTGCTACAGAGGATGGACTTCGGCCATCGCTACATGACGGATTAGCCTCATATGGTGATGTGGGACAGCAGCGCAATCACCGCGGCTCCCCCCCCCTCGCTGCAGAAGAATAGCGGGGGTGGGGGGGGCGTTCACAGCCTGTACGCGGCGAGCAACCCCTTGTACCGCGGCGCACGAACTTCAGACTTCGTGCGCCGCACAGTTGTAATTTACCGATCGGTCAAAAGTCATTTTGGATTACAATTTTCAGGGATAGAGAATAATTTAGCTTATAACACCTTACCTCTTCACAGCAGCAGTGTCCTGGCCAACTTCTCTTCCTCACTGTCAGATGAACGCGACGCTGGTCCGCTCTGGTTCCGGTCTCGCGACCCGATCAAAACATAATTCCATTATTGCGGTTTTGTGCTTCCATGATTGCGGTTTCTGGCGAACGATTTTTCAAAACAAATAACAGTAGTAATTAAAAAAAGACTGGCGAAGGCGTGTATGTCACTCAGCCTTCGTCGTCAGCCTCCGTCGGTCTATGATGACCATAGAAGAAATCATAATGTCTACTCTGCTGGAACCAATACAAAATAAGCACCGCCTGTGGCCGAACATGCCAATCCACGAATGGCACTCCCTGTCACACAGGTTGCATTTGTGGATGGTCTCCATGCTGCTGGGTCTGTGGGGCTCTTCCTGCATCCTTTTTTGATCCGCTCCAGCAGCCAGTCTTCACCCAGCCTTAAAAAAAAAAACAGCTCGCGAACTTCTCTGCTTCAATTGGCTCACTGCATTCAAAGCGTTGGGAGGCGGGTCCTCCTTCCTAGGTTTTCATTCATTGGTTCTTCAAGGTTTCAGAAACCCAATTCAAGGCTCTTATTAGTCGAATGAGAGGTCAATCAGATGAACTAATCTGTTCGCGGCTGTGTCTGCAGCTTTTTTTTTCAATGGCGCTTGGACGCCAACACCAACTACATCACCACCATCAGGACCATGCGTCCGAGAGCGCGCGAGGATGCACGAGTGCGCCCTCGTGCGCCCTAGGACGCAGAGACTCGCCCGGCCGCGGTACAACGGAGTGCAAGAGGTTAACTGCAGTGGGTCTTTAATGACCAGCAAAAATATCTCATTGAGAATGAAGAAGGAGTGAAGCCCAGTGCATTGTTGGAGGTCCCCCGGCTGTCTAAACCTATTAGCAGCATAACTAAGGGAGAGTTCAGGGGCACCTGATCCCACCATAACTATAGGCTATGCCAAAAAGGAAGGTTTTAACCTTATTATTAAGAACAGAGATTGAGTCTGACTCCCAAATTCAGATAGGCAGTTGGTTCCAAAGAAGAGGAGGCTGATAACTGAATGCTTTGCCTCCCATTGTGCTTTTGGAGATTCTGGGTACTACAAGTAATCCTGCATTTTTGGAGTGTAGTGCTCTGCTGGGATGATAAGGTACCATCAGATCTTTTAAATAACAAGAGGCCTGATTATTTTGAGCTTTGCAAGTGAGGAGAAGGATTTTAAACTTAATTCTAAATTCTATGGGAAGCCAATGAAGAGAGACCAGAACAAATATCAAATATTTTTCCACATTTCTATTACAATGTTTAACATTGTTCATAAATAAAAGTTCAAAGCTCTTTGAAAAGTTGTACATAGACTGTTATGATTATATCACTATATCCGGGGCATAAAATGGTCTTCATGATATCAACGATAATATCACGATAATTTAGAGGAAAACTTATCATCCATCAACATTCGTTATTGTTACTGGCATAATGACAAGTCAACTGGAATGTTCCATTTACTCATGTGTCAGCCATTACAGATTCTACATTACCTGGTTACCTCCTTTTCAGTTCTGGCTGAACTCTGGACAGTTAAAAATTGATTCTTTTAACATTTGTGCACTGATTCAGACACACGGTGATTCGATGTATTTAAATATTTAATTAAATTTAATTTAAAAATTTTTCCCACCCCTAGTAACGATGAATACATTATTCTAAAAATCTTTAACTCAAGTGGGCTGAGAGTCCACACTATAGAAACAGTGGCAAATGGTTTTATTGTGAAGGAGAAGGCACATAGATTGAAGTTAAATTATTTTAATTTCAGTTAGTTAATTCCCTTCCACGGCATGTGGGACACCATAGGGTGTATTAGGGGCGGCATCCATCTCCGTTTCTATGACCACAGATCACAAAGCTAGGGATGGGAATTGGGAACAGGTTCTAAATTTTTCGATCCCTCAGAATCGTATGTTGCTGATGATATCAATTCCTCTTATCGATGCTGCCGGTTTAAACACTTCTGTGTTTTTTGCCCACCAACCGCTGCTGCCTCCACCTTCATCTAGTCGCACTGTCCACTACCCACCCTCCACCCCTCCTCGTAAATCCCCCGCTGTTTTCCCCCACAGACCCAACATCCCCCGCCTCCCAGCACAAAGCCCCCTGCCCTAGCCTGACTCTCACGAAGACTCAGGTGAGAGCTGAGCTCAAGAAGATCAAAACGAGGAAGGCTGCAGGTCCGGATGGCATCAGCTCGAGGCTCCTCAAGTCCTGTGCAGACCAGCTGTGCAGGATCGTGGAGCACATCTTCAGTCTGAGCCTGAAGCTGGGGAGGGTACCACAGCTGTGGAAAACATCCTGTGTGGTACCCATACTAAAGACTCCGCACCCCAAAGACGTGAACAGCTACAGACCAGTGGCCCTCACATCACACCTAATAAAGACCATGGAGAGGCTGCTCCTTGCCCACCTCCGTCCCCTGGTGGGACCAGCGATGGATCCACTTCAGTTTGCCTACCAGCATGGCATCGGGGTGGAGGATGCAGTGATCTTCCTTTCTACATTGTTCCCTGTCCCACCTGGAGAAGCCTGGGAGCACTGTAAGGATCATGTTCTTTGATTTCTCCAGTGCTTTCAACACCATACAACCAGTGATCCTGAGGGACAAGCTGCTGTGGGCAGGGGTGGACCAGCACCTGTCATTGTGGATCCTGGACTACCTCACAGACTGACCATAGTTTGAGAGAACCTGTGTGTCTGACACCATCATCTGCAGTACGAGGGCCCCCCAGAGAACAGTTCTGGCCCCCTTCCTGTTCACCCTCTACACTGCTGACTTGTCACACAACACACCACACTCCCATCTACAGAAGTTCTCTGATGACTCTGCGATCGTCGGCCTCATCTCTGATGGGGATGATGCAGATTACAGAGGACTTATCCAAGACTTCGTGGACTGGTGCCTGCGGAACTGCCTCCAGATCAATGCGAGGAGAACCAAGGGACTGGTGGTGGACTGCCACAGGTGAGGACAACCCCCCACAGCACCAGTAAACACCCAGGGAACAGACATTGAGATGGTGACACCCTACAAGTACCTGGGTGTTCACCTGAACAATAAACTGTACTGGTCACAGAACACCAACGCGCTCTACAAGAAGGGGCAGCGCAGGCTGTACCTCCTGAAAAGACTCAAGTCTTTTGGAGTGCAAGGGGCACTCCTGAAGACCTTCTACGATTTGGTGGTGGCATCAGCCATCACATTTCTAGTGGTCTGCTGGGGCAGCAGCATCACGGCAGCCAACAGGAAGAGACTGAACAGGCTGATCAAAAAAGCTAGCTCTGTTCTGTGGTGACACCTCGACCCAGTGGAGGAGACAGGAGAGAGGAGAATTGTGGCTAAGCTGTCATCTCTGCTGGAGTCCAAGTCCCACCCCATGCGGGACACGCTGAACGCACTGAGGAACTCATGCCATCCTAAGTGCACGAGGGAGAGGTTCCGCAGGTCCTTCCTACCTACGGCTGTCAGACTTTACAACCTAACCGGTGCTGCTCGTAGAGGTCGTATTAATTGTACTAAATGCACTAAATGCAGCAACTTTGCACAATAGAGATCGTCCCCTCCAATACACAACTAAGACAATTACAATTATTAGTGAGGATGGCAACAACACTGTTGATTCAAATGTGAAATATACTGTCTGGGTACATATTTATATTCTGCCATGTAATTTAACAAACCGTAATGCTTTTTTCTGTTGATACCATTTAGCTGCAATGCTCCTGCACTCTGTATATAACTGTGTACATATGTATACTTATTTACTGCTTTGGCTAACCAATTCTTATCTTATTTACTATTGCTCTGAGTGCTGCCATCCCTTTGCTTCTGCCATCCTGGAATTTCACCATTGTGGGACGAATAAAGGTTTATCTTATCTTAAAAACAGCATGCGTCATGATGTCACACGCTGCCATTACCAAGCAACATCATGACGCAGTTGCTACCGTGGGATAATGGCAGAAGCGTATGTAAACACTAGCAGCATGGCAGATGATACAGTGGTGTGAAAAAGTGCTTGCCCCTTTCCTGATTTCTCGTGTGTGTTTGTCACACTTAAATGTTTCAGACCATCCATCCATCTTCTACCGCTTAATCCTTTACGGGTCACGGGGGGGGGGGGGGGGGGGGCTGGAGCCTATCCCAGCATCTTTGGGCGAGACAACACAAAGAGACACACAACCTTTCACTCTCACATCCATACCTAAGGACAATTTAGAATCCCCAATTGATGTCAATTAACCTCACCTGCATGTCTTTGGCCTGTGGGAGGAAACCGGAGTAGCCGGAGTAAACCCACGCAGACACGGGGAGAACATGCAAACTCCACACAGAAGGGTCACCGATGGTCTGGGGATGTGGGATTGAACCCACGATGGTCAAGGGTGGAATCGATCCCATGACCTTCTTGCTGTGCTGCCACTGTGCTAACCACTGTGCCACCATGCTGCCCATGTTTCAGACCATCCATCCATCCATCTTCTACCGCTTTTCCGGAGGTCCGGGCCACGGAGGCAGCAGTTCAAGCAGAGGAGCCCAGACTTCCCTCTCCCCAGCCACCTGCTCCAGCTCTTCAGAGAGGATACCAAGGCATCACTGCCGCGTCACTGAAAATGTCTCCTTTGTCGTTCTCAGTGTCAAGTCAAATCCCTCGTATATTTACCAGTTATTTACTTGTGAATGTACTTGGCAATAAATCTTTTTCTGATTCCGATTCCCAGACCAGCTGGGAGACAGTCTCTCCACCGAGTCCTGGGTCTGCCCCGGGGTCTCCTCCCAGTGGGACGTGCTTGAAACACCTCAAGTGGGAGGCATCCAGGAGGCATCCTAATCAGATGCCCATACCACCTCAACTGACTCCTTGAGGTCACTCATGTTTCAGACCATCAAACAAATTTAAATATTAGACAAAGATAACACAAGTAAACACAAAATGCAGTTTTTAAATTAAGGTGTTTATTATTAAGGGGAAAAACAATCCAAACCTACATGGCCCTGTGTGAAAAAGTGATTGCCCCCTAAACCTAATAACTGGTTGGGCCACCCTTAGCAGAAACAACTGCAATCAAGCGTTTGCGATAACTGGCAATGAGTCTTTTAAAGCGCTGTGGAGGAATTTTGGCCCACTCATCTTTGCATAATTGTTGTAATTTAACCACACTGGAGGCATGAACCGCCTTTTTAAGGTCATGCCACAGCATCTCAATCAAATTAAGGTGAGACTTTGACTAGGCCACTCCAAAGTCTTCATTTTGTTTTTCTTAAGCCATTCAGAGGTAGACTTGCTGGTGTGTTTTGGATCATTGTCCTGCTGCAGAACCTAAGTGTGCTTCAGTTTGAGGTCATGAACAGATGGCCGGACATTCTCTTTCAGGATTTTTTGGTAGACAGCAGAATTCATGGTTCCATTTACCACAGCAAGTCTTCCAGGTCCTGAAGCAGCAAAACAGCCCCAGACCATCAAACTACCACCACCGTATTTTACTGTTGGTATGATGTTCCTTTTCTGAAATGCTGTGTTACTTTTACACCGGATGTAATGGGACACACACCTTCCAAAAAGTTCAACTTTTGTCCCGTCAGTCCAGAGTATTTTCCCAAAAGTCTTGGGGATCATCAAGATGTTTTCTGGCAAAACTGAGACGAGCCTTTATGTTCTTTTTGTTCAGCAGTGATTTTTGCCTTGGAATTCTGTCATGCAGACCATTTTTGCCCAGTCTCTTTCTTATGTCATGAATACTGACCTTAACGGAGGCAAGTGAGGCCTGCAGTTCTTTGGATGTTGTTGTGGGATCTTTTGTGACCTCTTAGATCAGTCGTTGCTGCGCTCTTGGGATAATTTTGGTTGGCCAGCCACTCCTGGTAAGGTTCACCACTGTTCTATGTTTTTGCCATTTGGGGATAATGGCTCTCACTGTGGTTCGCTTTTAGAAATGGCTTTATAACCTTTTCCAGATTGATAGATCTCAATTACTTTGTTTCTCATTTGTTCTTGAATTTCTTTGGATAGCAGCATGATGTCTAGCTTTTGAGGATCTTTTGGTCTACTTCACTTTGTCAGGCAGGTTCTGTTTAAGTGATTTCTTAATTGAGAACAGGTGTAGCAGTAATCAGCCCTGGGTGTGGCTAGTGAAATTGAACTCCGCTTTCCAAATATATGATAAGCCACAGTTCATTTGTTTTAACGGGGAGTGGGTAATCACTTTTTCCACACAGGTCCATGTAGGTTTGGATTTTTTTAACCCTTAATAATAAACGTCTTCATTTAAAAACTGCATTTTATGTCAACTTGTGTTATCTTTGTCTAATATTTAAATTTGTTTGATGATCTGAAACATTTAAGTGTGACAAACATACAAAAAAATGAGAAATCAGGAAGGGGGCAAACATTTTTTCACACCACTGTAAACATGAGTTGAAACATCTCTTGATGCAGCAGCATGGGATATAAAATGAAAGACCGCAATGTGTTCAACAGTCTATGAAGTGCGCCCACACCTAATTCTCAAACACCAGCACTGCCATTAGTGGTGGTAATATTAGCTTATTATTATTCGTAGAATATTAGCGTGATGCTAGCAGTCTTGCAGGCTAAGTTTAATCTGTTAACCAGTCCCTCCAGGATTTTGCGGGATGTTTTTATGATTGTTGTGACCCAAAAAGCCTGAATTTGTGTGAGCTTTTTAAACAAGTTGTGATGCTTTAAGAGGTTTTTTTGCACTAAAAGTTGTGGGAAGAATTACAAATTTTAAAGCAGATGGTTTGTTCCCCATAGTTTACTGCAGTGATATTCTATATAACACCACAAGAAAAACACAGGATTGTCAAAAACTTCCTATTAAACAGTGATTTGTAAATTAAGCAGAAACTTCTGCTATACAGAAAAACTCTTTTGTGCAACAACAAATACAGACTTTAACAGAATATCCATTACAACAGCTAAACTGCACTGAATGCATGTTAAAGAGTATAGATTTGGAAATTATGGCAGCACCTTCATTTGAAAACTCCCTAACCACTGCAGTCCCCAACCACTTGGTACCGAGAGCAGAGAAAAAAGAAATAATTTATTCTGTTGCTCTTTATTGTCTATCAAAGTCCTTGTTTTTCTGAAAAAAAATAAATAAATTACTGAATATCCTCTTTCCATGCCTGACTCCTACCCGTCTGTCTATCTGCCATGCGTCTTGACACACAGTCATACTTGGAGGAGGGGCTTTCCGGGGTGTGCGTTGGTCTGTGTCCAGACCAGAAATTCACAGCTTTAAAGCTCACTGACAATAAGTAGTAATGATTTTACCTCTAAAGATGTATAAAATGTTCAAACACTGGCTGTAGTGTTAGACTTGCTCATTTGTGGTTTTACAGCATTGCTCCTCACGTGTGTTTCCACGTCAGGGTGCTTTTAGGCAGGCGGACTTTTTTTAAACACAAACCCAGCATTTTGTACACACAGTTAGGACGGAGATGCAAAGAGACAGCCACTGGCAGGTTGGGAAACACCAACCCGCCAGTGTGGCAGTGTGGGAAAATTCACGGGTGAGTGTTTTTTTTTAAATCACACACACTTTTTTTGCTGATGTGTTCCGTTAATACTCAGTGTAAACACAGAAGTGAGCGTGGTGCAGTGGCACATCTGACTGGTTAGACTGAGCATTTGAGTGCTATTCAGGGACAAATTTGATTGGAGAAACTGGTGAAGGTTGACGGATTGGCCAACATCGTGGGAAAGTTGCGGTGATTGGACAAAGTTGCAAGGCCGCGCAAGAGATGCGCCCAAACACTGATTTTGCATGAATTGGTGCGATCTCAAAATCACGAAATCCTGGAGGGACTGTTTAACTCATAAAATCCAACTAAAAACATCTGATATTTAAATATGATCTTTATCGTTTTAGACGATGACAGCAACAGGTAGCTCTGAGGTTTTACCAACCGGCTCATCCTCCGCTGCTTGCCAAGAAAACCCAATGATGCCAGCTGCACACAGAGCTGTAATGAGCAAGGCTTGCATCCATTCATGACCATAGAGCAGCTGGAGTTTGGGTAGGTGGTACGTGTGATGCAGGTTACAGATTAATACTGAATTACTGTTTCCCAGAATGAGTAATGTCTTGAGGTTTTACCAGTATGTTAATATACAATTGAGTATTTTATGTATGTGGGTGTATATACACTGTGCATATATACTGGATATATTTTTTAAAAAACATGCAAAAGTTACACCCAAGTACAGCATGCATAATTTTGTGATTGCTAAAATAAGACTGCAAGAAGACTGCAGATGCCAGTTGAAACAGGTCAAGGTAAAGTTAAACCATCTCCTTTTCATCCTTGTCTGAAATAAGAAAAACAAAAAACTATTAATACTAAAATAACAATGGTGCAGTTGTTTCTAATCACTTCAGTATTCCATTTATACTGCTTTTATTTATATTGCTTTTCAGCATTTAAACATAAACGTTACAAGGCATAAATGCTCATTTTTACATGGTTACAGTCTTTTATATTTGATTTTATTATATTTTTTAAGGGAAGAAGAAGAGAAGAAGCATTGTTTAAAGTCAGAAAAATAAAACTCCTGCATTGATGTTGAAATCCTGTGAAGGCTTGCTTTTTCCCCACATGGAAAACTGATCAAGAATTGATAAGGGAATCGATAAAGAATTGGATCAATAAGCAAAATCGACAATGCCACTGATATTGCTAAAATCTTAACAATTCCCATCCCGACACACAGCTACTGTAAGTAGTAAAAGCTACAGGTGGGGGAGTCCTCTGGTTGCTCTGTGTCTCAACTTCCCTTTCTCCATTCAGTTATGCTGAACACCAAGCTAGAAGGTGGAATTTGCCATTTTTATAAGGTTTTTGATATGACCCAGCTGGGGTTTGAACCCACAACCTCCCAGCTATGGGGCAGATGCTCGACCACGAGACCCTCACTCCATTTTTTAATTTCAGAGCAGCATGCATATACCCAACTCATTTCATTCCTGTGATGGGTTAGGGACATGATGAATTTGATAATGGATCACAGCGTCCACTGTCCTGTCTTAGCTGTTGGTCAGAGGAAGCTTCACTGCAAAAAGGAACAGCTGTTAAATAGTTTCATGAACCCACATGTGAGAAGTTTCTTTAAATGGCAAGTAGTTGTGATGTGGTTGATAAGAGGGAAGGCAGAAGGTACAAAGTGCAGCAAAAATTTGCACTTTAGATGATCATAATGGCCCCCCTGACTGCCGACTTACTTGTGACTGGCCCACTCAGGAAACCTTTAACCAATCAGATTAGGGGCTCAATAATATGAGCTTGCTAAAAAATGTTTCAGACAGAGCTTTAAAGACCCCTTTTATGATGAGCTACAATAACAAGAGAAATGTTTTTTGGTCTTTAAAATGACACTTCAAGCAAAATCATTTTTTTTTTTTCTTGTTATCACATTTTTTTTTTTTGACGACGAAAAAGACATATCAAGAGCTAAATCACTTATGTATCATGTTTGTGTTTTTCTGCTGTGAAAGTTCAGCTAAGCTCCTTCCTTTGGAAAAAGACAAGTTTAGACTGACTGTTTTTGTGATGTCACTTTAAGAGGTGAACCAACCAAGACTAAGCACTGGCTATGGGCCTATGGGTTATAGGTGGGCCAACTAAGAATATTCATAGAGCCTGGCATTTGAAGGAGGAGGAAAAAAAAGATTTTGACAAGCAATTGTACGACACAATTGCTTGCGTCAGCACTACAGACTGGGACACTTTCAAGCAGGCAGCCACTCACAATGGACACACTGTGGGCCACATATGTATCACTTTAAGCTTCACACCTCAGAGTAGAACAAAGGACTGGGTCTCCTTGGAGATAACAGGAGGATGTGAAAATTTAGTCTTTGGTATGCAAGAGACGGCCTTGGGGGGATTTCCTGGTCTGACAGAGACTATGAGGAGGATGTTATAAGATTTAAGAGAAGATGCATTGTTACTTGTGATTAAATGCATTGTGACTGTGAGCTTTGAAGGTCCTGGATATATAAAGGACGAATGTCTGTGTTTTTCCTCTTTCTGCTTTGCTGATGTTGGAAGATGTGAATAAACCTGACTCGTGAGATAAACTCTGCCTCGTCATTTTCACATTTCCACAACACAAACAAAGAGGAGTACACTGAAGTTGTTGTAGCATACATACAGTGGGGCAAAAAAGTATTTAGTCAGCCACCAATTGTGCAAGTTCTCCCACTTAAAAGATGAGAGAGGTCTCCAAATTTCATCATAGGTATACCTCAACTATGAGAGACAAAATAAGAAAAAAAAAATCCAGAAAATCACATTGAAGGATTTTTAATGAATTAATTGGTAAATTCCTCAGCAAAATAAGTATTTGGTCAATAACAAAAGTTCATCTCAATACTTTGTTATATACCCTTTGTTGGCAATGACAGAGGTCAAACGTTTTCTGTAAGTTTTCACAAGGTTTTCACACACTGTTGCTGGTATTTTGGCCTATTCCTCCATGCAGATCTCCTCTAGAGCAGTGATGTTTTGGGGCTGTCGCTGGGCAACACAGACTTTCAACTCCCTCCAAAGATTTTCTATGGGGTTGAGATCTGGAGACTGGCTAGGCCACTCCAGGACCTTGAAATGCTTCTTACGAAGCCACTCCTTCGTTGCCCGGGCAGTGTGTTTGGGATCATTGTCATGCTGAAAGACCCAGCCACGTTTCATCTTCAATGCCCTTGCTGGTGGAAGGAGGTTTTCACTCAAAATCTCACGATACATGGCCCCATTCATTCTTTCCTTTACACGGATCAGTCGTCCTGGTCCCTTTGCAGAAAAACAGCCCCAAAGTATGATGTTTCCACTCCCATGCTTCACAGTAGATATGGTGTTCTTTCTCCTCCAAACACGACAAGTTGAGTTTTTACCAAAAAGTTCTATTTAGGTTTCATCTGACCATATAACATTCTCCCAATCCTCTTCTGGATCATCCAAATGCTCTCTAGCAAACTTCAGACGGGCCTGGACATGTACTGGCTTAAGCAGGGGGACACGTCTGGCACTGCAGGATTTGAGTCCCTGGCAGCGTAGTGTGTTTCTGATGTAGCCTTTGTTACTTTGGTCCCAGCTCTCTGCAGGTCATTCACTAGGTCCCCCCATGTGGTTCTGGGATTTTTGCTCACCGTTCTCATGATAATTTTGACCCCACGGGGTGAGATCTTGCGTGGAGCCCCAGATCAAGGGAGATTATCAGTGGTCTTGTATGTCTTCCATTTTCTAATAATTGCTCCCACAGCTGATTTCTTCACACCAAGCTGCTTACCTATTGCAGATTCAGTCTTCCCAGCGTGGTGCAGGTCTACAATTTTGTTTCTGGTGTCCTTTGACAGCTCTTTGGTCTTGACCATAGTGGAGTTTGGAGTCTGACTGAGGTTGTGGACAGGTGTCTTTTATACTGATAACGAGTTCAAACAGGTGCCATTAATACAGGTAACGAGTGGAGGACAGAGGAGCCTCTTAAAGAAGAAGTTACAGGTCTGTGAGAGCCAGAAATCTTGCTTGTTTGTAGGTGACCAAGTACTTATTTTACTGAGGAATTTACCAATTAATTCATTAAAAATCCTTCAATGTGATTTTCTGGATTTTTTTTTTCTCATTTTGTCTCTCATAGTTGAGGTATACCTATGATGAAAATTGGAGACCTCTCTCATCTTTTAAGTGGGAGAACTTGCACAGTTGGTGGCTGACTAAATACTTTTTTGCCCCACTGTAGCTAAATGCATTGATAATGTCATTGGCCCTTTCATACTCTGTAGCAGAATATTGTGCCCCTGTCTGGTCCAGGTCATCTTACACACACCATGTAGACACCCAGCTCAACTCAACCATGAGAACTATAACTGGAACAATCCGCTCAACACCACTCCCCTGGCTCTCTGTACTGTCAAACATAGCCCCTCCACACATCCGGCGAGCAGCATTAACTCAAAGGATGCTCCAAAAAGTTAAAGATTTTCCTCACTTACCAATCCATGCAGATATCTACACCCCACCCACTGCCCGACTTTCATCCAGACGGCCGATTTGGAAAAACCCTCCCCCAGCTGACTTTACCATCCAGACAGCTTGGCAAGGGGAATGGGAAACCAAGGAGGTCCCAAACAAACAGCTGGTGATAAACCCCAACCAACAGGTCCCGGGCACCAACCTCCCAAGGAGACAGTGGTCTACACTCAATCGCTTCAGGACTGGACATGGCCCCTGCTTGGCCAGCCTTCACAGATGGGGCAGTAGCCCTAGCCCACTGTGCGCATGTGGAGAGGAGCAAACTATGGAACACATCATAGAGGCTTGCCCGCTCCAAAGACTGGAAGGAGGATTACACACCCTCCATACAGCAAACCAGGAGGCAACTGCTTGGCTTAAGGACTTTGCATTCGCTAAATAAATAAATAATGTCATTCAATGCAAAACCATCACTGTTCATGCCAACCAAAAGCTATGGATGACACAAGAGGTCCACGGGCTCCTGAGGGCTGGGGACGCAGCCTATAGGGCCGGCGACACTGCAGGACTAACAACAGCTAAGGGCCAACCTGTCCCATGGCATCAAGGAGGCAAAACGACAGTACAGCAAGAAAATATCCAGACACTTCAGCAACACCAGAGATGCACGTTCTCTCTGGCGTGGCATACAGACCCTCACCAGATACAAACCTCCACCTCAGACCTGTGCGAGAGACATCACACTGCTTAACAATTTAAATGACTTCTTTGGCCGCTTTGAAACACAAAACAGCACACCAGCACAGAAAACCACTGCTCTCCCAGACGAGCAGGCTATAAGTCTGGATCCGGCTAGCGTGACAAGAACCCTCTCCAGGATCAACCCACACAAGGCAGCTGGACCAGACAACATACCAGGTTGCATTCTGAAGGACTGTGCAGAGGAGCTCAAGAATGTCCTGGCCAACATCTTCAACATCTCCCTGAGTCAAGCTGTTGTCTCCACATGTTTCAAAACTGCTACTATAATACCAGTCCCAAAGAAGCCTGTCCCATCCAGCTACAACAATTACTGCCCCATAGCACTGACCCCCATCATAATGAATAGTTGAAGAGCCAGGTGGATTTTATTCACACTATTGAGTACGAAAGGTTTGAGTGTGTAATTCTGTTGTAAATCGCCTATCAATGAAAGAATGGGGCGTCTTAAGTTGCACAATCCTGGGGTTTGGTCCCTGAGGGTCTCAAAAGGGGACCCAAAAATCCATTTAAACAAACTTTCGAGTACAACAACCGTTTCAAGCCTGTTTCATTTAGATCACCCCTCACATTAAACTGATGCAACTTAAGACATGAAAATGTCTGGGGTTACTAATTAAGACACCTACTAATTAACGACCAATTAACGATTTATCTAAACTTTCAAGCACAACAAAAATTCTTTTTGCAAATGATAATTTACTAATCCTAGACACCATATCCACAACTTAAGACGCAATTTTTCCTGGGGTTTGTAGATAAGACTGAGGTGTTTTGACCCCAAGGGATAGAAGACCCTCAAAACTGAACTTATTCAAAAGAGGGAGTACAACAATTTTGATTGATGCTATGGATAAAACATTATTTTAAATGAACAAAAATGCAATTTAAGACATGACAATGTCTGGGGTTACTAATTAAGACACTCGCTAATTAACGACTAATTAACAATTTATTTAAACTTTCAAGTACAACAAAAATTCTTTTTGCAAAAGATAACTCAGTAACCCTAGATACCATATCCACAACTTAAGACGCAATTTTTCCTGGGGTCTGTAGATAAGATGGGGGTCTTTGGACCCTGAGGGATATGAAGACCCTTATACAAAAGAGGGAGTACAACAATTTTGATTGATGCTATGGATAAAACATTATTTCAAATGAACAAAAATACAATTTAAGACACCAAAATATCGGGGGTTATTAATTAAGACAACTACTAATTAAAGGTGAACTGAACCCCCCTTTTTGTCGAAAAAGTAGAATAGCAGATTAATTCCTTATTACCTATTGTATTTTTCAACACATAAAAGAAATTTTTAGGCCGTGCGATGGCCAAGCTATAAGCCGATAAACTTTTGCCTCTGGCTGGCAGTGCCAAACAAACCGGAAGTAGTGCAGACGACGCTGCGTGACGTCACGAGTGTGACCCTTATCAAAACAACAATGGCAGATGATAGCAGTTCCAGCAGTCAAGAACACCAGAGTTTTCAGAGTGAAGAGGCATTCAGGATCGGTGACGAGACAGAGGAGGATGCAGGAGTGTGGCAGGTGGCAGGCGTGCACAACGGCGAGCCCGGGAGACAGCGACCTGATGCACCTGTGACAGCAGCTGGCAGATGGCGATGCAGAGGCGAGGTCCGCCGCCGGGGAATCCACCTGTGCACAGGGGAGAGACTGGAAAGGCAAAGGTAGGTATGCTTACGCTGTAGATCTTGCTGGGAGATGAGGGGGTTCCTCTGCAGCAAGAGGGCTGAAGGAATCAGACGGCTTCAGGCCGAAGCCCAGGGCAGAGTGGCTTATATCCCACGCTGCTGACGAGGCGCAGGTGTGCACGCAGCTGGCGCCGCTAATGAGCGGCGAGTTGTAACAAATCCAGCCTGTGTTGTGTTGTAGCTTAGTTTTCTTTTTTCTCTGTCACATTTTGTCTTAGTTTTGTTTTGAATTGTAATCACTCTTGCCTGTTTTCTCTTTTTTCTCTTTTGAATTCTTAGATGGTATATGGGGGGCAATATAAGCTGCGGCTTCAGCCATCACCCATTTCGGATAACTTACATTGAATTGTATAATCAGATGAGTCATTGTTCAATTTGACCTTGTTGTTATATCATTCAGTTTCTTTCAACCTGTACTGTACTATCCGAAATAAATAAATTCATTCATTCATTCAAAAAATTGTCGGTGGATTCCGGCACCGACTCAGACTGCAGCAGTGATGGGGAAGAGAGTCGCTTATTGAATACAGAATGGTGAGTCTTTACTTGACTACTTTGGCATGTTTGGGGTGTCAGGATAAGGAAAATTAACAATAAAAAAGAAAGAAAAAAAAAACCATCAGCATTTTTCCAACTTATTATTTATACATATTTATACATTCATACATATATAGACCATGGGCTATGTATTACAATACTTCTACAGACTATAGTGGCAATACACATGAACAGAACTGGCCTCTGCATTTGACTGTGCTATTTATAAATAATATCTATATCTAGAAACGCATCGCTTCCCGGTCGCTTTTCCTCCCCCTTTCTTTTCTTTCGTCGCCATGACAGCTTTCCTTAGCCACTGAACAGATCTTCCCAGGTGTTAGAAGTGTTTTGTAGTCGACTATCAAGACAAAATGCAACAAAAACAACCAGTGTCGACGTGCTCGCAATGGTAAACATGAGGACTGGGTCACACTCGTGACGTCACGCGGAACTCCGGCTGCACTTCCGGATAATCGGCGGATTCGTCTAATTTTTCAGGGCGGGAAATTCAAAATCGCGATTTTCTCCAAGATTCCGGGATTAGTGGAGGGGGTGCCAATGATAAATTATCTTTATAATTGTATGTACTATCACCCAGTGCCGTTCAATGCCGTTCAGTTCAGTTCACCTTTAACGACTAATTAATTAATGATCGATTTATTTAAACTTTCATGTAACACAAAAATTCTTTTTCCAAAATATAATGCGGCATGGAATGTACATTGTGATGTACGACACAGTGTATTGTTTGCAAGTGGTTATTTGGCAAGCAAATGTCTTATTGTTTCATAGCGACCAAATCGGAATCCTAGGTCAAGTCACTCTGTCGTAATTTTACTGCGATCATCTCATTCGTGATCGTCATCACCGTCTTCATCAGAGGATTCCATTTCTCTTGGCAGAGGATCATGATCTTCATCCATGTCATCATCCATACCACCATCTTCCTGGGCATCATCACTGTTGTCATCTGGCTCTGTTTCGACCTGAACCTCTGGAATGAGTGCAGGGGGCATCTGTTCTCCATTGAACCAAATGATGCGAAATTCACCGTCGACATTTTCCCATCCATTGGTGGGTGTTTTGTCCAGGTCTTGGTGATGAGCACTACCCCATAATCTTGCAACGAATGCACTTCTGTCCACGTGAGGTGCTAGTTCCGCTTCACACGGTGGAATGCTACTGCCTGCAATGCTTTTAAGCTTCTCAAATGGGTGCTTAGCATTTGACTTTCTTTTGTAGGTTTTCTCGACCACGTTGAACCGGTGCTTGTTGAGTGGGACAAGTTTCCGTGCTCCGTACAACACGCAGACAAAATCCTGCAAGATTTGGATGACTTCATCTGTTGGGACAGCGTGACTCAATGAAGCAAACGCTCTCTGGAACTTGTCACTTTTTGCCACAATTGCATATGGCCTGTTCTTTCCTTTCCTTGCAAAGGCAGAGGTATAGTCACAGCCAATGAACGCGTGTAGGCCGGGGAGTGCAGCACACATAGCTTGGCCTATCGCAGCAGCAATCTTAGTTACGTTTACATAATGCAGGTTGCCTTGTCCTCTTGTCCCAACCTCCATCCACACAATGGAGGAAACTCGATGGACATCAGAATCAGAATCAGAATCAGGTTTATTGCCATTGTTCATGTAGTACACAAACTAGGAATTTGTCTCGGTACAATGCTGCAACATTAAACATGATAAGATAAGAGAAATAAACTATACATGTAATAAAGTGTAGGATAAGATTAAGTGATACTGGTCAACAGTTAAAATATATATTAGCCAGCAGCAGATACTGTGGAGAACTATATAGTGCAGTCGGTAATGCAGGAAGAAAACAGTGATGATTGACATGAGTCTGGTTGAGCTGCTGTACATGGTGCACGAGAGTCACTTAGTGTTCAGCAGTCTAATGGCAGAGGGGAAGAAGCTGTTCATGTGACGGGAGGTTTTAGTCTGGATGGACCGAAGTCTTCTACCAGAGGGGAGGGGGGCAAACAGTACATGACCAGGGTGTGAGGGATCGGCTATGATCCGGCCAGCACGCCTCCGGGTCCTGGAGATGTACAGATCCTGGAGAGATGGGAGCTTGCAGCCGATCACCTTCTCAGCAGTGCGCACGACGCGCTGCAGCCTTAGTCTGTCCCTGGCAGTGGCTCCTGCGTACCACACGGTTATGGAGGTGGTGAGGATGGACTCGATGATGGCTGTGTAGAACTGCACTAACATCTTGGTGGGTAGCTTGAGCTTCCTCAGCTGCCGCAGGAAGAACATCCTCTGCTGGGCTTTTTTGATGAGTGAGCTGATGGTCAGCTCCCATTTGAGGTCCCTGGTGATGGTAGTGCCTAGGAAGCGGAAGGAATCAGCAGTGGTGATGGGAGAGCCTGAGAGGGTGAGGGGGGGCAGAGGAGTAGTGACTTTCCTGAAGTCTACAATCATCTCCACTGTCTTCAGAGCGTTCAGCTGCAGGTTGTTATTGCTGCACCAGGACGCCAGCTGGGCCACCTCTCTCCTGTAGGCGGACTCGTCGCCGTTGGAGATGAGCCCGATGAGGGTGGTGTCGTCCGCAAACTTGATCAACTTGACAGACTGGTGGCTGGAGGTGCAGGAGTTGGTGTAAAGGGAGAAGAGTAGGGGGGAAAGTACACAGCCCTGGGGTGATCCGGTGCTGATGCTAGTATAGTCTGAGACAGTCTTTCCCAGCCGCACATGCTGCCTCCGGTCCGTCAGGAAGTCGATGATCCACCTGCAGAGGGAGTCAGGCACGTTGAGCAGGGACAGCTTGTCCCGGAGCAGAGCGGGGCGGATGGTGTTGAATGCGGAGCTGAAGTCCACAAACAGGATCCTGGCGTAGGTTCCCGGGGAGTCCAGGTGCTGCAGGATGGAGTGGAGGGCCAGGTTGACTGCATCGTCTACAGACCTGTTGGCTCGGTAGGCAAACTGCAGCGGGTCCAGGAGAGGGGTGGTGATGGACTTGAGGTGGGACAGGACCAGGCGCTCAAAGGACTTCATGACTACAGAGGTGAGCGCTACAGGTCTGTAGTCATTAAGTCCAGTGATCCGTGGCTTCTTGGGGACAGGGATGATGGTGGAGGATTTGAGGCAGGACGGCACGTGGCATAACTTAAGGGAGGTGTTAAAAATGTCTGTGAATACAGGAGCCAGCTGTTTCGCACAGAGTCTCAGGGTGGAGGGAGACACGCCATCTGGGCCGGGGGCCTTGCGCGGGTTCAGTCTGGAGAACTGCTTGAGCACATCCTGCTCACTGATGATAAGGGGAGGGGGGGAGGTGGGGGGGGTGCCTTAAATGAAGTAGGGAATGTGGAGGCTGTGGAGCTGGAGGGAGGGGGGGAGTTGGACACAGATGACGAGGTGTCAAAACGGGCATAGTGTTGGGACAGTCTCTGACAAAGGGCTTTGTCATCCTGACCTTTAGGAGCCTGAGGCCGATAGTTGGTGATCTGCCTCAGTCCTCTCCACACGGAAGCCGAATCATTAGCAGTGAACTGCTGCTGGAGTCTCTCTGAGTACACAGATTTAGCCCTCTTCAGCTCTCTGTTAAACCGGTATTTAACCTCCCTGTAGCAGTCCCTGTCTCCACTTTTCAGCGCTGCTTCCTTCTCCTTCCTGATCTGTCTGAGCTTAGCTGTGAACCAGGGTTTGTCATTAGAGTAACTCACCCTGGTGCGTGATGGAAGAATGTTCTCTTCACAAAAGTGGATATATGAGTTCACAGTGTCCGTGTACTCATCCAGATCATGCGTGGCTCCTTTAAGCATGCCCCAGACATGGTGTAGGAGTAACACTAGAATGTCAGTGTCAGAAGCTCTTACGACTATGTCGCCAGGTGTGGACTTGTCCGCCTCAATCATGTGAAGGATGACTCGGGTGTCGGCCTCCGAGTGGTTGCAGTTTAGAGATGGGACTGATTCTGCGTTTACTTCTCCATCTTCTACGAAGTACCGAGTGCACTCTCCCATCACTCCCAAATACACTTCCCTTCCATCAAGAAGAGGCCTGTAGAAGTCGCTCGACCAATCCTTTGTGAGAAAGAGGGGTAGCTCTCGTTTGAACGACTCCCTCTTGAGTTGTTTCTTGAAGCTTGAGTCTCTTTTCTGTTGAGGTCCTTCAATAACTAGTTCCCCTCCCACAACAGCTTCTCTGCGCTCTCGCTCACAGTCCTTGATGGATGGTCTTTCATACGTATCGAAGTTGATGTCGATTCTCCGTGACTTATATGCCAAGCTAGTAACCAGGATGTTTCGTGACAGCTCCCCGTATGTTGCAGGCTGATCCGGCGACATGCAGTGGAATTGGAAATTGCCGTCAATGATATGAGTACCTACAAATGATGGGCTGCCATGGTCACTGACAGTTCCCTCCAGAATTTTGAACAATTTGCTTTTATCCATGTGAGCCATCGTGCCATCACTGTGACACATTGAAAGTGGCACCGGTGTCAGTGGAAATGAGAAGACAAGCTCAAGGTCAACGTCACCTGTTGCTGCTGTGAAGGCAATGCGGCCAAGAAGTGCACTGGTACATTTGAGTTGTGCCTCTTTGGCGTTTTTGTCTGCTTTTCGATTGGTTACGCATTCACTTGTGAATGTGCGAAGAGGATGTTTGTGAATTGGTTTTTCAAAACGCTCTGCACTTTCGAGGCATTCTTTTACAAAGCTTTCATGCCTATTCTTGCCGTCTTCTGGAATGTTCAACAATGATGTACTCGTGGCATCTGTTACACTCTTCCCAGTGCTGATGTTAATGAGAGGCAAGCTTGGATCAAGTGTGAAAGGATTGGCGCAAGACTCAATGTGATTGATGATCTTCTGCAGATCCTCATTGTCTTTCCTGATTCGGGCTGGACTGAGCTCAGTTTGAGTATCGCTTGTGTTCCCCATTCCGACCATAGTAAGAGCTTCATTCACAAGTGCTGCTCGGCTGCTCTTGGTGACACTCCACTGCACTCTTGAGCTGTAGTTGTTTGTGGACGATGTATATCCCGTCATTCGGGAGGCCGCATCTGCATTGACTGTTTGCTCCAAGGTGAGATCGACTGGAATTCGTGCAAATTCATTGTTCGATCGTCTGACTGAGAAGCCTCCATCCTCTAGAATCTGCCGCAGCCCGGGATGCGAATCAGCTAAGTTCATCAAGTCAAGCTGGTATTTCGACATCCAGCGGGCATAGTTCTGTCGATTTGTTGCGAAATACAGATCAATCATCACATTACCACCAACTGGGAATTCCCAGAAACTATTATGAGCTTATCCAGCAAATGCCTTACCAGCAAACCTCAGGGATAACTGTTCCAAGTGGTTCATTTCATGTCAGGAGTCCCTAAATTATAAAAAGCTGAACGAATTCCTAAAGTACGTGTACTTAAAATCGTGAACAAATCATTAATTGCTTGTTAATTAGTAAGCGTCTTATCCACATACCCCAGGAAAAATTGTGTCTTAAGTTGTGCATATTGTTTAGAGTCACTAAATTATCTTTTACAAAAAGAATTTTTGTTGTACTTGAAAGTGTAATTAAATTGGTAATTAGTCGTTAATTAGCAGTTGTCTTAATTAATAACCCCAGATATTTTGGTGTCTTAAATTGCATTTTTGTTCATTTGAAATAATGTTTTATCCATAGCATCAATCAAAATTGTTGTATTTCAATCAAAATTGTTTTTGAATAAGTTCAGTTTTGAGGGTCTTCATATCCCTTGGGGTCAAAACACCTCCGTCTTATCTACAAACCCCAGGAAAAATTGCGTCTTAAGTTGTGGATATGATGTCTAGGATTAGTAAATTATCATTTGCAAAAAGAATTTTTGTTGTACTTGAAAGTTTAGATAAATCGTTAATTGGTCGTTAATTAGTAGGTGTCTTAATTAGTAACCCCAGACATTTTCATGTCTTAAGTTGCATCAGTTTAATGTGAGGGGTGATCTAAATGAAACAGGCTTGAAACGGTTGTTGTACTCGAAAGTTTGTTTAAATGGATTTTTGGGTCCCCTTTTGAGACCCTCAGGGACCAAACCCCAGGATTGTGCAACTTAAGATGCCCCATTCTTTCATTGATAGGCGATTTACAACAGAATTACACACTCAAACCTTTCGTACTCAATAGAGTGAATAAAATCCACCTGGCTCTCCAACTATAACAACTAGAAATTTTTGGTTGCCTACTTTTAATTACTAATTTCAAAGCACTGCTTTTACATGAGTAGAATTTCTGGTTACTATACCCACCTGATCATATAATTTAAGTATGCATGAGTACATTAATTTTATGAATGTTTTTTTTTCTCGTCCCTACTCTCTCAATGGAAAAAAGAAACAGTAGAATAACAATACAAAAAAAAAATACACATATTTTTGTCATTTATGTACACTACCGTTCAAAAGTTTGGGGTCACTTAGAAATTTCCTTATTTTTGAAAGAAAAGCACTGTTTTTTTCAATGAAGATAATTTTAAACTAATCAGAAATACACTCTAATATCTAATATACATTGCTAATGTGGTAAATGACTATTCTAGCTGCAAATGTCTGGTTTTTGGTGCAATATCTACATAGGTGTATAGAGGCCCATTTCCAGCAACTATCACTCCAGTGTTCTAATGGTACAATGTGTTTGCTCATTGCGTCAGAAGGCTAATGGATGATTAGAAAACCCTTGTGCAATCATGTTAGCACAGCTGAAAACAGTTTAGCTGGTTAGAGAAGCTATAAAACTGACCTTCCTTTGAGCAGGTTGAATATCTGGAAAAAATTATTATTTCAAATACAAATCATTATTTCTAACCTTGTCAATGTCTTGACTATATTTTCTATTCATTTTACAACTCATGGCGGTAAATAAGTGTGACTTTTCATGGAAAACACAAAATAATTGTCTGGGTGACCCCAAACTTTTGAACGGTAGTGTAAACCATGACAAAAAAAAAATCCTGCAAGACAAAACATGACAGTTGATATTTTCTAACCTGTTTCTATACCACCATAGACCGAGAGAGAACCTGAATTAGAAAGAGCTCAGAGAGGGCAAGATGAGACAGTAAAGAGGAGAGGGAAGTGTTCTTGCAGAGGGTCCAGGAGAGGTGAGAGAAGAGAAAGGAGAGAAGGAAAACACCACTAAAAAGTCTAAACACAGGACGTCTGGGTGGGACCCCAACTGGCCCAATATTCCAGTATTCAAGCCTCGGTTGTACAATACTTCAAATGGTAAGTTCCATATGCAAAGTTACTGTGCAAAATTTAAAAAAAGAAATAAATTGGATAAAATTAACATAATACAGTAACAATCGTGTCATATGTTTAACTGCCCCCCCCCCAACCCGGAAAAATATGTTGCCACCGCGCCAAGGTCTTTATGCCAGAGGAAACACTGGTTTGTTATTGCAATATTGATCATGTGCAGTCCAATCTGTCACTATCTGCACCTACACTACCGCATCAAACTTGCAACTACAAGTATTACTGCTGTACCTTTTTCTGTATATAGGATTGCTGGGTTTTATCGTTTATCTTTATTTGCACTATGGGATGTCTGGGTTTTATCTTTTTACCATTATTTGCACTATGGGTAGCATTACTGTACATAGACTGCTGTTGTTTTTCCAGCCTTATTCCCTTTTTTTTTATTGCGCACACCACTTAAGAGAAACAGTATTTCAATTCTCCTGTATGCTATGTAGTAGCATTGCCAAATAAAATCTTTTGAATCTTGAAGACCATGAAAGGTTTTTTTGTGGAAAAAAAGACATAAGACACCATTTTAGACAATGCAGATTGGTTTTAAAGGGGATTTATATCCACTGCAGCATGTCTTTAAAACTACACATGTACGTCCTTGAGGATGTCAAAACTTAAAATTCCTGGAAAATGCACAATATGAAACTTTTAAGGGAAAAATAAGTTGGCTCCAGGAAAACAATCACAAACAGACAACTCAAAAGCTTTCCTGCTTGATTTGAAGCCCTCATCCTCCTTAACTCCTTAGAACAACAGTGCAGAGAGGAAGCATGACACACACGGAAAGTTCCTGAAGCAAACACAACACAGTTTCCCGTTGCAAGAGGAGGGGAGGCACAGACACGTGATCCTCCCACAAGACATAATGATTCACAGTAGCCTCAAATGGCCATCATTTACACTTGAACTCAGTCAAAAGTCACTGCAAGTTCATGTATGTAGTATGAATCCTTTCAATGCAAAAGCACCTTCAGTTTAAGCGCACACATGTGAGAGAGGATCTACAAATATCTAAGGCCTGGCCCACACCAAAAGATTTTTTTAAGTTTTAAACAAATTTTAAAAATGTGAGCGATCCCATACATGATTAAAAAATGTAGCTTTAGCAGTTTTCCTCTTGTAGTGTGGACAAACACCAGCAGATGACCTCTGTTCAGATAAAAGTAAATTTTGCATTTCATTTAGAAATCAAAGTCCCAAAGTCTGGAGAAAGAGTGGAGAGGCACATAATCTAAGTTTCTTGAGGTTTAGTGTCAAGTTTCCACAGTCAGTGATGATTTGAGGAACCATGTCATCTGCTGGCATTGGTCCACTGTGTTTTATAAAGACCAAAGCCAGTGCAGTCGTCTACCAGGAAATTTTAGAGCACTTCATGCTTCCCTCTGCTGACAAGCTTTATGGAGAAGCTGATTTCATTTTCCAGCAGGAATTGGCAACCCCCCACACTGCCAAAAGTATCAAAACCTGGTTTCATGACCATGGCATCACTGTGTTTGATTAGCCAGCAAACTCTCCTGACCTAAACCCCATAGAGAATCTATGGAGTACTGTCAAGAGGAAGATGAGACACACCAGACCCAACAATGTAGACGAGCTGAAGGTCACTATCAAAGCAACCTGGACCTTCATAACACCTCACCAGTTCCACAGGCTGATCACCTCCATGCCACATTGATACAGTAATTAATCCAAAAGGAGCCTCGACCAAGTATTGAGTGTGTACATGGACATACTTTTGAGTCGGCCAACATTTCTATTAAAAAACTATTTTTTAAAATTAATTTTATGTAATATTTTAATTTTTTGAGAAACTGAATTTGGGGTTTTCATGGGCTGTAAGCCATAATCATCAAAATTAAAATAAATAAACACTTGAAATATATCACTCTGTGTAATGACTCTATATAATATAGAAGTTAAATTTTTTTGAATTGAATTACCTACAGTGGGGCAAAAAAGTATTTAGTCAGCCACCAATTGTGCAAGTTCTCCCACTTAAAAGATGAGAGGTCTCCAATTTTCATCATAGGTATACCTCAGCTATGAGAGACAAAATGAGAAAAAAAAAATCCAGAAAATCACATTGAAGGATTTTTAATGAATTAATTGGTAAATTCCTCAGTAAAATAAGTATTTGGTCACCTACAACCAAGCAAGATTTCTGGCTCTCACAAGGTGGAGGGAATTATGAATAGTTCCAAATACCAGTCAGTGTTGGCACAAAACCTTCAGGCTTCTGCAAGAAAGCTGAAGATGAAGAAGAACTTCATCTTTCAGCACAACAATGACCCAAAGCACACATTCAAATCAACAAAAGAATGGCTTCACCAGAAGAAGATTAAGGTTTTGGAATGGCCCAGCCAGAGTCCAGACCTGAATCCGATTGAACATCTTGGGGTGATTCAAAGAGGGTTGTGTACAGGAGATGCCCTCACAATCTAACAGATTTGACGCATTTTTGAAAAGAAGTGTGGGCAAATATTGAAACATCAAGATGTGCCACGCTGATAGACCCCTACACAAAAAGACTGAGTGCTGTAATAAAAGCCAAAGGTGCTGCAACAAAGTATTAGTTTAAGGGTGTGCACATTTATGCAAACAGGTTATGCTAAGTTTTTTTATTTTTCCCCTTAAAAGATTTCAGTTTGTTTTTCAATTGAGTTGTACTGGTTATACTGTGGGGAAAAAAAGTATTTAGTCAGCCACCAATTGTGCAAGTTCTCCCACTTAAAAGATGAGAGAGGTCTCCAATTTTCATCATAGGTATACCTCAACTATGAGAGACAAAATAAGAAAAAAAAATCCAGAAAATCACATTGAAGGATTTTTAATGAATTAATTGGTAAATTCCTTGGTAAAATAAGTATTTGGTCAATAACAAAAGTTCATCTCAATACTTTGTTATATACTCTTTGTTCTCAATGACAGAGGTCAAACGTTTTCTGTAAGTTTTCACAAGGTTTTCACACACTGTTGCTGGTATTTTGGCCTATTCCTCCATGCAGATCTCCTCTAGAGCAGTGATGTTTTGTGGCTGTCGCTGGGCAACACGGACTTTCAACTCCCTCCAAAGATTTTCTATGGGGTTGAGATCTGGAGACTGGCTAGGCCACTCCAGGATCTTGAAATGCTTCTTACGAAGCCACTCCTTCGTTGCCCGGGCGGTGTGTTTGGGATCATTGTCACGCTGAAAGACCCAGCCATGTTTCATCTTCAATGCCCTTGCTGATGGAAGGAGGTTTTCACTCAAAATCTCACGATACATGGCCCCATTCATTCTTTCCTTTACACGGATCAGTCGTCCTGGTCCCTTTGCAGAAAAACAGCCCCAAAGTATGATGTTTTCACCCCCATGCTTCACAGTTGGTATGGTGTTCTTTCTCCTCCAAACACGACAAGTTGAGTTTTTACCAAAAAGTTCTATTTTGGTTTCATCTGACCATATGACATTCTCCCAATCCTCTTCTGGATCATCCAAATGCTCTCTAGCAAACTTCAGACGGGCCTGGACATGTACTGGCTTAAGCAGGGGGACACGTCTGGCACTGCAGGATTTGAGTCCCTGGCGGCGTAGTGTGTTTCTGATGTAGCCTTTGTTACTTTGGTCCCAGCTCTCTGCAGGTCATTCACTAGGTCCCCCCGTGTGGTTCTGGGATTTTTGCTCACCGTTCTCGTGATAATTTTGACTCCACGGGGGGAGATCTTGCGTGGAGCCCCAGATGGAGGGAGATTATCAGTGGTCTTGTATGTCTTCCATTTTCTAATAATTGCTCCCACAGTTGATTTCTTCACACCAAGCTGCTTACCTATTGCAGATTCAGTCTTCCCAGCCTGGTGCAGGTCTACAATTTTGTTTCTGGTATCCTTTGACAGCTCTTTGGTCTTGGCCATAGTGGAGTTTGGAGTCTGACTGTTTGAGGTTGTGGACAGGTGTCTTTTATACTGATAACGAGTTCAAACAGGTGCCATTAATACAGGTAACGAGTGAAGGACAGAGGAGCCTCTTAAAGAAGAAGTTACAGGTCTGTAAGGTTACAGTTACAGGTCTTTTCACTTCCGGCTCTGAGAGAGAGTAGACGCTTTTCTAATCCTCTCTTTTCCTTTCTGATCCCAGCTTGCAATGTTGCGTTTTTGTCTGTGTTTAGTCGCTCTTCTGCTGAATCTTAATCTAAATGGAAATTATGGATCTGGAAAGCGGCTTAACTGTGATTGTCACTACTTCAAAAGAAGATCGGGTCCGGAGGAACCCAACGAGGAGACTCATGGACATTGGAATTCATGCGTCTGTGGAGATTTGGCAGGAAACATTATTGGTTATGATCTCAGGACTTCTATTTTTGGCTGTGAAGTTCCCTGATGTATCAGAAATTGAAGGAAGGTGAGAGAGCTGATCAAAGCGGACCCGGCAAGCTCCTTCATCAAATTCGACCAGTTGGGGAGGGCACGAGTAGCGGCAAACGGTGAACTGAATGACAGTGATTCAGCGGAGGAATACATCTGGAGCCCTGTGCTCTCCATGGAATGGAATGTCTGTTTAAGCCTGTATATTAATATTAAAATTATGAAGCTCAAGCGCATGAGAGAGGAAAATTCTATTCTCCGTGGGCTCTGAGCTGTGTAGATTTGACCTTGTTTTGATGCCCTGTTTACATTCCTCCTCGATGAGATAAGCAGAAGTGGCGGCTGCTAGCCCAAACAATCGACAGACAGCTGCTGTTGTCTCAGCGGATGAACTTCTCAAGGACAGTCCATGTGCCTTCATCTGCAAGCGAAGAGATAGACTCCGGACTTGTTTATAAGTCACTTGATTATAACATCTATCCACTGCCTGGAGGTGCCCTCTGCTCTTCACTAGCAACTGTCACACCTACACTACACAAATGCATACAACATTACACGAACTGACACATATATACTGACTCATACATACACTGCCTCTCTCAACTCTTGTTTGTGTGATCTATAGAGGGGTTTTTTCTGTGTAGTCAAATTTTGGCTCATTTGAGCTTTATATGAGCTTATACGAGCGTTATTCTGATTAACTATGTTTTTTCTCTCTCCTATTGTGTTTTCCTCCCCCTCCCTTCCCCTCTTTACCCCCACTGTATGACAGGCGCCTTGCATGGCTGCCGCGTCATTGGATGCGCCTAACGTGCGCGTCCAATGTCAAGTCAAATTCCTCGTATGTTTACTTGTAAATATACTTGGCAATAAAGCTGATTCTGATTCTGTGAGAGCCAGAAATCTTGCTTGTTTGTAGGTGACCAAATACTTATTTTACCAAGGAATTTACCAATTAATTCATTAAAAATCCTTCTATGTGATTTTCTGGATTTTTTTTTTCCTCATTTTGTCTCTCATAGTTGAGGTATACCTATGATGAAAATTGGAGACCTCTCTCATCTTTTAAGTGGGAGAACTTGCACAATGGGTGGCTGACTAAATACTTTTTTGCCCCACTGTAGGTCACATTAATGGTGGAAAAAGTTTTGAAATGATTTATCCTCGTCTCATTTTTTTACATCACAAAAACCTGGCATTTGAACAGGGGTGTGCTGATTTTTTACACTGTACATCGGAAGATAAGATAAAAACATCTATCGTTTCATATAAAACTGTCATTTATATTGAGGTGTCACAAAACACATTGTTTACGACAGTGTCTTTATGTCATTCTGGTGACGGTTTGCGGTCTGTGCATGCACAGTGTGGACAGAGCATGCACTGGCCGGCCTGGTCCAGGCATGTTCCAACATGGTGACCTCTGCTAGAAGCATGTATGTGAAAGACTACAGAGAACATTTACAAATTAGAGGCACTGAAGAATCATGAGCTGGTAAAACACCGCAGTCTAATGGTAAAATAGGCTTTTGCCTGCAGAATGCTGTATAATAAAGACTTGCAAAGATGGAAGAGATAACAGTGGCCATTTCAACTCTCTTCTTCTGGCCATTTTGAGATTCTGAATGTACAGTGGAGATCAAAATTAGAGAACAATGCATTAATAGTTGATTTACAAGGGGTGGGGGCTGAAAAGTTCATAAGCTAAAAAGTTCATAGTGGACAAATTTGACAAAATGTGGTTTATTTTTCAACACACTTTCCCCTTCGGTCCACACACTTCTTCCATCGGTGTTGCAGCACTTGTATCCCTGCAGTTGAAAATTAAACTACATTTGATCAAATTAGATCACTACAAACTTTTCAGCCTATTAACTTTTCAGCCCCCACCCCCTCCCCATATTCTAAAACATGCTATTCTTCATTGTTCAGGATTTGACAGAATATCAGCTGTGGCTATACCACTGCTGTACTAGCTTTTTTTTTTTTTTTTTTTAAATAACCAAGGCACTTCAACACAAACATTTATTTTGTGGAAAAAAATGAGTAAAATTAGAGAACAGCAACCACTGCGTCAGAAGAGAAGATTCAAACTGTGGGGGCATGGTGTTGGACTTCTCCACCCAGGGAACAATGGACTGAAAGTGGAGGTGTCACCGGGGGGTATCAGACAGGACAGTAAGGACTATGCACCTCCCGGGGAGAGGAGTAAATGCCGAAGCTGCTGGGAGAAGAAGGGTGTGAGAGCAGCGCCGGCATTGTGTCATGTTAATGTGCCACACAGGCTTCGTTCTAAACATAATGTATGATGGTCGGAAGTTCCGGGTCTCGATGCATGGTATTAAAGATACAGTATGAAAGAGGAATGCACAGAGACCCAGGATCTTTTTTCCTGTAAGTTATGTTGGAGAAAGAATAAAGTTTCTGCGTCATCCAGCTCACTGCCTCGCCTGCCTCCTTTCTCCACATTGGTGACCCTAAGACGTGCCATGGAAAGTGAGCCAAACACCACCCCGGAGACTGCCTGGAGGGAGAGCACCAGCGCCATGTGCGTGATCTCAGTCGAGCTCCCAGACTTCTGGCTTCACAACCCGACCACGTGGTTCTTGCACATAGAAGCCCAGTTCGCACTCCACGGGAAAACAACGGACGATACCAGGTATAACTATGTGGTCGCTGCGCTGGATGTACGCACCACACAACAGGTGACGAACCTGCTCCAAGAGCCGCCGGCCCAAGGAAAATATGAAGCACTCAAGAGGATGCTTCTCCAACGCTATACCCTTTCTGACAGTAAGAGGGCAGCGAGACTCCTAATGCATCCGGAGTTAGGGGACAGATCAGCAGTGGAGCTCATGGAGAGCATGTTGGCGCTGAGGGGGAAGGATAACAAATCTTTCCTGTTCGCCCACTTGTTCCTCAGGAACCTACCAGCTACAATGAGGGTGATCCTGGCCAACTCACCGTGGCTGGTTGCTAAGGACTACCGCGCCCTGGCGCAGGAAGAGGACTGTATCATTTTGGCGACCAGAATTCTCAGCGTGCGGACAGTGGCACCGGCATCCACGAGGGACTCCAGTGAGGTCAAGGAGCCATTTGTGGTAGCTGGGATGGACACCAGAAGATGAAGGAATGGGGCGATCTGTTTTTATCATCGCCATTTTGGCTCAAATGCCCAACGCTGCCTGTCACCATGCCAATTCGAGAAGATGGGAAGACAACACCTTCGGAATTCAGTGGCAGCTGCAACCAATGGCGACAGGAACAGACTGCTTTATGTCACGGACACACGTTCGGGGAGACGGTTTTTGGTGGACTCCGGCTCCCAGAAGAGCCTCATTCTGCCGGTCAATGCAGACAGGGTGGCAGGACGCAGTGGTCTCGAGCTCACAGCTGCCAACGGATCCACCATTAGGACATTTGGCAAGCGGACACTGACGATATGCTTACACGGATGCAACTTTCAGTGGGACGTTGCTAATAGGAGATTAGTGGACGCCGTCTCTTTTTTTTTTTCCACAATATCTTTATTGAACCTTTTTTTTTTTTTTTAACAAACATGATACAAACAATCAAACACTAACACTAAAGTACTACAAAAAAAAAAAAAAATGCACTAAAAACACCAACAACCACCAACAAAATCAAGTCTTCAACAATGCTCCTCTGTTTAGTCTAGACAATCCAATACATAAGTATACATATTATGTTCACCAGTTTGGAATTTACAAGGTCCACATACATCATTCACCTTCTTCTTCAAGAGTTATGTTTAAATTTTTTACATAATCAATAAAAGGTCTCCATATATTCTCAAACACAATTTCCTTTGATTTCAGTATATATGTTATTCTTTCTAATGGAAGGTTTGTTAACATCTGTCTTAACCACTGAGTCACATCTGGTCTATGAGTCTTTTTCCATAATAGTGCAATACATTTTTTGGCATTAAGCAAACTGAGGTCTATGAATGTTCTTTCACTTTTATTGAAATTATGCTTTTCTGGGTACAGACCCAACAAAACCAGTTTAGGATTCAATATGATTTGTTTTGAGATTATTTTTTCAATTGTTACCCTCACCTCTTCCCAAAACATTCTTATTAATCTACATTCCCATAAACAATGAAATAGGGTTCCTTTACTTTCCATGCATTTTGTGCATGTATCTGGTATATTTTTGTTATATCTATTTAACTCCTCCGGTGTAACATACATCCGCATTAACCATTTGAAATGTATCAATTTAAGGCGTGCATTTATTGATTTGGTTTGAGCTTCTGTACAAGCCAATTCCCATTGTTCCTCTGAAATTTCAATTTGCAGATCTTCTTTCCAGTAGTTTAATCTTTTCAGTGAATTTTCACTTGAAGATAGTGTCAATGAGTTATAAAACTCTGAAATAATACCCTTTCTTTTACTATCTTTCATCATCATTTTTTCCAAGGATGAATAAATAGGTCGAGTGAGAGCTTTATTTTGATTTGATCGAATAAAGTTTCTAAGTTGAAGATATTTAAAAAAATGTGTTCTATTGAGATTAAATTTGATCCTCAGCTCTTCAAAAGACATTATGTTGTCTGCACATGGCAAATATAAATCCTGAATCTTTTGTATCCCTTTTAAATTCCATACTTTAAATACAGCGTCCGCTCTCCCTGGTTTAAAATATTGATTACCCCATATTGGACTAAATTGTGACAATAACTGTGGTTCTTTTAAATAGTTTTTAGCTTCACACCATATTTTGATCATATGCTTTACAAATGGATTTTTAACTTGTTTTTGTAATTTTTTTGCCGAATCTGAGTATATGAATATGGGAAGAGGTAAAGGTAAATTGTATGATTCCATTTCAGTCCAGTGAGGGAGATCATTTGATGAAAAATAATATGTCATAGACCTCAGTTGTGCCGACCAATAATACAACATAAAATTTGGACATTTCAGACCTCCACGATCAAATGGTAAATATAATAAAGACAGACGTAATCTAGCCCTCCTGTTGTTCCATATAAATTCCACTAACTTTTTTTTTATTCTTGAGAATAGATCTAAAGGTGGTGATAAGGGAATGTATTGAAATAAATAAAGTATTTTAGGTAAAATATTACTTTTAAGTATATTGATTCTCCCGATCATCGACATTGGTAGTGACATCCATCTCTGAGTTAACTCACTGATATCTGACATTAAGGCTTCATAGTTGACACTGGCGACTGATTCTAGCTTAGGCATAATTTGGATTCCTAAATATTTAAACTGATTTACAACATTGAATTGATTTACCTCAGGGGCTGGGTAATTTCTCTGGGTCTCATTTAGCATTAATATTGAAGATTTAGTTTTATTTATTTTATATCCTGATATTTCCCCAAAATTCTTTATTAAATTCAACAAGGTTGGAATTGATTTTTTTAGATTCGACATAAACAAAATTATATCATCGGCGTACAGGGAGATTTTATGTTCTGTTGGTCCAACTTTAATTCCATATATTTGTGAATGTAAACGTATCGCTATCGCTAAAGGTTCAATTGCCATAGTAAACAGTAAAGGTGAGAGTGGACAGCCTTGTCGACATCCTCTATTGATTTTTATTGGTTTTGAAATATTGTTATTTGTTAGGATTTCTGCTGTAGCATTATTGTATATTATTTGAACCCATTTTATGAAATTATTTCCAAGTCCAAACCTTTGTAGGACTTCAAAAAGAAAGGGCCATTCAACTCTATCAAAGGCCTTTTCGGCGTCCAATGATAGGAGAGCTGTATCCGGTGCTTCTTTATTAAAATAGATAATATTAAATAGTCTTCTTACATTATGGAAGCCTTGTCTACCCTTTATAAAGCCATTCTGATCTCGATTAATAATATTTGGTAAAATTTCTTGTGACGCCGTCTCTTTTACCTCACTGTCCTGCACAGCTCGGGGAGCTGGGTTGACAACACTGGCTAAGGTTATAGCTCCAGGGGGTAATTACCAACATTTGCTCACAATTCCCAGTACTCACAGTCCTGACTTTTTCAGATATGGTAACGAAACACGGGATCGAGCACTTTATAACGACAAAAGGCTCACCGGTGTTCGCACAACCTCGGCGTTTGGACGCAGCCAAACTGGCTAGCGCGCGCGAGATGTTTGCCAACTTAGAGCAGATGGGCATCGTCAGGCGCTCCAACAGCCCGTGGGCATCCCCGCTTCACATGGTGACTAAAGCCGATGGGTCGTGGCGACTATGCAGCGATTTCCGGCACTTGAATAATGCCACCAAACACGATCGTTATCCTATTCCGCACATCCAGGATTTTTCCGTGCATCTAGTCAGGGCGCGTTTTTTCGAAAGTGGATCTGGTCCACGGATACCATCAGGTCCTGGTGCGCGCTGAAGACGTTCCAAAAACAGCGGTAATAACTCCTTTCGGCCTTTTCGAGTTTTCACGCATGCTGTACGGATTGAAAGGAGCGGTGCAGACTTTCCAGAGGATGATGGACGCAGTCCTTCATCCTTCATTTTTGTCTACTTAGACGACATTCTGGTAGCTAGCGCATCTGAGGAGGAGTACATCGCCATCTCAAAACGGTTTTCCAGAGGTTGGAGTCGCACAGGCTGATAGTTAACCCGGCAAAGTGCCAGTTCAGTGTGCCAGAGATCGATTTTTTGGGCCACCACATTTTGCCGAAGGGCGCGATTCCGTTACCAGATAAGGTGCGCACTGTGTCTGACTTTCCGCGCCCGCAGACCGTAAGAGCACTACAGGAGTTTTTGGGAATGGTCAATTTTTATAACCGTTTTCTTCCCCGGGCAGCCCAGTTGATGCAGCCGTTGTATGCCGCGCTGAAAAAAAAGAAGCCCACGGAAGCCATCGACTGGACTCCCGAGAGAGTCCAAGCTTTTACTAATGCCAAAACAGCGCTTGCGGATGCCACGTTGTTAGCCCACCCGGATCCGTCGGCACGGATAGCACTCACTACGGACGCATCTGATGTTGCCATAGGGGCAGTGGTGGTGCAGTACGTCTCAGGTTCGTGGCAGCCACTTGCATTCTTCAGCCGAACTTTGCGTGATGACAAAAATGAACGCAAATACAGCACGTTCGATAGGGAATTGCTGGCTCTCCACCTGGCGACACGCCATTTCCAGTTTTGGTTAGAGGGACGTGAGTTCACCACGTTCGTGGACCATAAGCCACTGACTTACGCGATGGCCAAGGTCTCGGAACAATGGTGGGTCCGGCAGCAATGGCATTTGGCCGCGATTTTGGAGTTTACTACCGACATTCAACACATCGCCAGTAAGCTCAACGTCGTGACCGATTGTCTGCCATGCACGTTAGTCTCCTCAGTCTACATGGGAAGAGATTTCCCCACAATGGTAGCGGAGCAAGCCAGGGTTGTGGACATTTGCGCGCTCCAGTCTGCGCCTACTGGGTTAAGGCTGGAGAGCAGGGTGGTGCAAGAAGGGTGCCCTCCCTTGCTCTGCGACGTCTCCACCAGCTGCCCGCGCCTGGTGGTTCCGAGTTCTTGGCGCCGTCGCGTTTTTGAGTCAGTCCACTCTCTTTCGCATCCGGGAGTGCATGCTTCAGTGAAGCTAGTGGGGGTGAAATACGTCTGGCCGCGCTTGCGCAAGGACATGAAAGAGTGGGCTGCAGCTTGCGTCGCGTGCCAGCGGGCCAAAGTGCACAAGCACACCAGAGCCCCCTCGAGCCCTTCCAAATCCCAGCCAGGAGGTTTGACCATGTCCACGTGGATTTAGTGGGATCCCTCCCGCCGTCGCAAGGTTTTACGCACCTCGTAACAATCGCCGACTGCACCACCCGCTGGCCTGAAGTGGTCCCGCTGGCTTCTATCACGTCCGCAGAACTGGCTTATGCCATTTTGTCGGCTTGGGTTGCAAGGTTCGGTTCCCTGTCGGACATCACTTCCGACAGGCGTTCACAATTCGTTACGGAACTCTGGTCCGCGATGGCCCAGAGCCTGGGGGTCAAAATTCACCACACTACCGTGTACAACCCCCAGGCTAATGGGTTATGCAAGCGTTTTCATAGGTCGCTTAAAGCAGCGCTCAGAACTTCGCTCACGGATGCAAATTGGGTCGACCGCCTGCCCTGGGTTCTTTTAGGGTTGCGCGCCGCACCCAAGGAGGATTTGGCAGCCTCCCCGGCAGAACTCGTTTTTTCGCAGCCGCTGCAGATCCCTGGAGAGTTTTTACTGGAAAACCCCGCACCCAAGGCTGATCCCCCGCGCCATTTTCGCACAGTCCAAAGGCTTTTAATATACCGGGCCCGACCCACCATTGTTTTCCTTGCACCTTCGTCCCAAAAAGCTTGCAGAACGCCAGTTTTGTTTTTGTCAGGCACGATGCGCACTGGACCCCGCTGCGCCCACCGTACGATGGACCGTTCAAGGTATTGGAACCTGGAGCGAAGCATTTTGTATTAGACTTGGGGGGACGTAGGGAGACCATCTGCATCAACAGGGTGAAGCCCGCTTTTGTGTTGGCAGATAAGCAGGTGGAGTTGGCTCAAGCTCCCCAGCATGGACGCCCACCGTTGGTGGCTCCGCAAGTTGGTGATCCCTCGGCAGGGACCTGCGCTCGCAAAGCTGATGTATTTTCTCCCCCTCCCTTTTTCCCTCCACAGACTGACGTGGCCTCCTATACACCCCGCCAGCAGGACGGTTTGACTGGATCGGCGACCCCCTGCTACAGTTGCTATGGGCGCCAGCTCAAGCCCAAAGGACGGGGGGTTAGTGCCCTTTCTGGGTGTTCGGGGGGGGGGCTGTGTGGGGGCATGGTCTTGGACTTCTCCACCCAGGGAACAATGGACCGAAAGAGGTGTCACCGGGAGGTATCAGATGGGTCAGAAAGAACTATGCACCCTCTGGGGAGAGGAGTAAATGCCGGAGCCGCTGGGAGAAGAAGGGTGTGAGAGCGGCGCTGGAGTTATGTCATGTTAATGTGCCACACAGGCTTTGTTCTAAACATAATGTATGATGGTCGGAAGTTCCGGGTCTCGATGCATGGTATTAAAGACATATAAAAGAGGAATGCAAAGAGACCCGGGATCTTTTTTGCTGTAAGTTATGTTGGAGAAAGAATAAAGTTTCTGTGTCGTCCAGCTTGTTGCCTCGCCTGCCTCCTTTCTCCACAAAACAATGTTTTTTGTAGGGCTAAAATTAATAGGAAGTGTAGAGGCCCTTGTTTTGAATGACTTCAGCACATCTGCACCCGCAGGACATCACTACTTTCTCACACTGCTCTGGTTTGGGGGACAGAATTATGCCAAGACTCAATGGGGAATCGGTTCAACACTGCAGCTGGAATTGCATACGAGTTCACTGCTAAACAGGGCAAAGATCTGTCTTGGCACACAGTGTCTCTCCATTTAAGGCAATTTGGACTCAAAGCCCACTCTGCAGTGACTGAACCTCTCATCAACAGAAAGAATACAAAGGCTAGACTTGCCTTTGCTGAAGAGCATGTTGTGTGGACAGAGGAGATCTGGTCCAGAGTGCACTTCAGTGATGAGAGTAAGTTCAATTTATTTGGGTCTGATGGGAAACAATGTTTGGCATCAAACTGTGGAAAGACTGGACCCAAAGTGTGTAAAGAAGTCAGTTAAATTTGGAAGAGAAGTGTCATAGCTTGGGGGATAGAATAGATTTTTGATTTTGATTTTGTATACTTTATTGATCCCCAGAGGGGAAATTGAGGGCATCCACCTGAATGGATTAAGCAGCCACTGTACGGCGCTATCCCTTAACCATTCACACACACATTCACACCTAGGGCCACTTTAGAGTCTCCAATTCACCTAACCTGCATGTTTTTGGCCTGTGGGAGGAAACCGGAGAAATCCCGGAGTAAACCCAATAGAATAGGCTTTATTGTCACTGTACAGTTGTAAAGTACAACAAAACTGTGGGTGCACCACCCGGCTACTGAGCAGAAAAAGTATGAAAATATAAAAACAAAGATATAAAGCACACATCTGAATAAAACAGTATACAGTAAGTAGAATGAATACAAAGTATAAAAACACACACTTTGATAGTGGCTCAACGGATGAATCAATGTACTGAAAAGTGCAGAGTGCAAAAGCAGGTGAGAGGTTTTTTTTAAATAATTAAAAGGTCCTCAGTTCTATGTATATGAGAGCTTTGGGGGGGAAGGGGATAGACCTCTGGTTGTTTGCAGTTCGGATGGCCCAGGGGAAGAAACTGTCAGTCTGGAAGTGTGGGACCTGATTGATCTGAACCGTCGTCCAGAGGGAAGCAAGTCAAACAGGTGGTGGGCGGAATGTGAGGGGTCTCCTGTGATGGCCTTGGTCTTCCTGAGATAGGAGGATCTGGAGATGTCCTCCAGGGAGGACAGAGGGTCGCCGATAACTTTTTGGGTGGTGTTGCCAACCCTCTGCACAGCCTTCTTATTCTCAGCCGTGGAGCTGACGTACCACACACACTCAGACAGTAGGTGAGTATGCTCTCCACTGAGCAGCGGTAGAAGGCCAGCAGCAGCTTCTGGTCCATTTATCCTTTTTTTTTTTTTTTTTTTTTTTTTTTTTTTTTTTTCCTTTGAAAGACAAAAGTAAAATAGAAACATGTCTTTACCTTCTTTACATGTTTCAACTGCACTGCAGCCTTCATCAGAAGGCTGCAGTGCAGTGCATCAGAAGGCTGCAGTGCAGTTGAAACATGTAAAGAAGGTAAAGACATCTTTCTATTTTACTTTTGTCTTTCAAAGGAAAAAAAAAAAAAAAAAAAGGATAAATAATTGAAAGAAGACAAAATGAACCTGTTTGACGTAGCTTCTGGTCCAGGTTGTTCTTTCTCAGGACATGGAGGAAGTGCAGCCGCTGCTGGGCTTTCTTCACCAGGACCTTGTTGTTGTCAGTCTAGGAGAGGTCAGAGGTGATGTGGGTGCCCAGGAACCTAAAGGTGGTGACAGTTTCCACGCGATCTCCATTTATGAAGAACGGGGTGTGGTCTTGTTCATGCTTCCTGAAGTCCATAATGAGTTCTTTGGTTTTATGGACATTTGGTTTCAGGTTGTTTGCTGAGCACCACATCAACAGATTCTCTACCTCCGCCCTGTATGCCTTATCATCGTCGGTGATAAGCCCAACCAAAGTGGTGTCATCCACGTATTTCACAATGGCGATGGTCGAGTGGGTTGGAATACAGTCAAAGATGTACAGGGCGTACAGTAGAGGGCCTAACACACAGTCCTGGGGGGAGCCAGTGCTGAGTGACAGTGTGGAGGAGTGGTGAGGGCAAAGTCTGACTGTGTGCAGTTTGTGAGAAAGTTTTTCATGGGGATGTTTTTTGCAGCAGGAGTTGGGCCTCTTGTACAGCTACATGGCAGGGTGAATGCAAATGTTTATGTGAACCTCCTTCAGCAACATGCAATTCCTTCACTGCAATTGTCTCCCAATCAGCCTGCAATTTTCATGCAAGACAAAGCCCCCTGTCACACTGCAAAATGGGTTAAACAGTTCCTCAAATCTAGCAATATTGAAACAATGAAATGGCCAGCCCAGAGTCCAGATCTAAAACCCCACAGAGAATGTCTGGAAAATCCTTGGCGACAAAGTAATGGCTAAGAAACCCACTACAGTTACTGAACTGTGGATGAGACTGCAAGAAGAATGGACCAAGATCAAACCACAGCGGTGTGAGAAACTAGTGATGTCCTGTGGGCACAGATGTGCTGAAGTCATTCAAAGCAAGGGCCTCGCCACCTTCTATTAATTTTTGAATCCTGCAGCTCTAAAAAAACCCCATTGTTTAAATCTTCTCTTCTGACACAGTGGTTACTGTTCTCTAATTTTGCTCACTGTTTTGTTTTTTTTATTACAAAATAAATGTTTGCGTTGAAGTGCCTTGGATATTAAAAAAACATGCTAGTACAGCAGTGGTATAGCCACAGCTGATACTCTGTCAAATTCTGAACAATGAAGAACAACATATTTTAGAATAAATCAAGTATTAATAAGTTGTTCTCCAATTTTGATCTTCACTGTATATTGTTATCGGGGTATAATATTGCTTATATCGGGATATAAAATTTTGGTCATGAGCTCAGATCTTAATCCAACTGAACATGTATGGAAAGATCTGAAAATTGGGGTGTGGAGACACCACCCTTCAAACCTGAAACAGCTTGAGCAGTTTGCGCTCCAAGAGTGGGCCAGTCTACCTGTTGCCAAATGCAGACATCTCACTGTGAAGTACAGAGATCAACTGCTGGTAGTAATTGCTGCAAAAGGTTAAATTAAGAGTAGCATACTTTGTCCATGCAATTTTAATTTGTTAGTTACATAAACTATTCAACAGAATCAATAACATGAGCACTCTGAGGTGAGTGCAATATCCCCTGCCTCAGTTTTCTTTGAAGATCCCAATACGTCACTGAAGGAAAGCAGTTTTCAACTTTTCCATAATTATTATTTTAAATTCATTATTAGTATGAAAGTTTAAAGGAAAGAGTACCGCCAATACCAAAGGTCATTCACAGTCCCCCAGGTTGTGGCATGTGTTATGTAGCCAGATTTGCTTTGTCTGCATTATGTTATGATTTGTTTTACTGATGTTTGGGCAGCGCAGTGGCGGAGTGGTTAGCACTGTGGCAGCACAGCAACTCACCCTTGACCGGGGGATCCTGGGTTCGATCCCAGCCCCCGACCAACAGTGATCTGTGTGGAGTTTGCATGTTCTCCCTGTGTCTGCGTGGGTTTACTCCAGGATTTCTCCAGTTTCCTCCCACATGCCAAAAACATGCAAGTTAGGTTAATTGGCATCAAACTGGGGATTCTAAATTGTCCTTAGGTATGACTGTGAGAGTGAATGGTTGTCTGTCTCTCTGTGTTGGCCCTGCGATGGACTGGCCATCTGTCCAGGGTGTACCCTGCCTCTCGCCCAAAGATGCTGGGATAGGCTCCAGCCCCTCCGCAACCCGAAAAGGATTGAGCGGAAGAAGATGGATGGATGGATGTTTGGAGAGCCGTGCTATGGCACTTGTCAGGATAAGTTTGAGAAGGGTAGTTATAGTCTCAGCACCTGCTGATCTAATGGATCACTATCAGCCTCCATCATTTTTCAAGATTCAAAAGGGGAATTAAAGCAGTGCCTTGTCAGATGTTTTGATGGCCACCAGCAGAGGGCACTGTATATTGCCAGCTAATTGCTGTTATGAAAATTGATGTATGAAGGGAACAAGAGCACTCTGAGTTAAGTGCAATATCCCCTGCCTCCACTTTTTGAAGACCCCAATATGTCACCGAAGGAGAGCGGTTTTGAACTTTTCCATATAATCATTACGGCAGAACCAAATTATGATAAGCCTATCATCCATGAATATACAACAAAAACTGTCGTATACAGCCCATAGTTGTAAGTGAGGACCCCCAAGGTCAATCTGTGTAGCAAGTTTGGTGACCCTAGAGAGGTTCTATCGTAAGAGGGCATAGGGAATGCTAATCTTGATCTTTGACCTTTTGACCCCAAACCCATTGTCAGAGGTCATGGTCTCAGGGTAAACCTGTGTACCAAGTTTGGTGACCTGAGCTTTACGTGTTCTATCGTTAATAGTGCAAATTGAATGTTAACCTTGATCTTTGACCTTTTGACCCCACACCTTATAGTCAGGTTAGGGTGTAATCCATCCAAGATTTGTCTTAGATACAGCTATGGTATAAATTTGAAAAGCCTTCATCATTTCTTTCAGTAGTTATCACACAAGATTTACCATCACCATCACCAATGATAACACTACCGCTTCCCCCTCCCCTCAAGTCAAAAACCTTGGGGTAATATTGGACAGCACCCTCTCCTACAAATCCCACATCAATAATGTCACCCGGTCAGCATTTTTCCACCTACGTAACATCAACCGTCTCCGTCCCTCCCTCACCCCTGCCAGCACCGCCATCCTGGTCCATTCTCTCGTTACCTCCCGCCTGGATTATTGTAACTCCCTCCTTTCTGGTCTCCCCCTCAAATCTCTTAAAAAACTTCAACTGGTCCAGAATGCTACCACCTGGATCATTACCAGAACTCCAGCCACCCATCATATCACCCCGGTTCTGCAGCACCTCCATTGGCTCCCCATCAAACACCACATTGACTATAAAATCCTCCTCCTCACCTACAAAGCCCTCCATGGCCCCCCCCCCCCCCATACCTGTCTGCACTCCTCTCCGTCCATACACCATCCAGAACTCTCAGATCATCAACTAACTAACTAACTACTAACTAACCTGCACTTATATAGCGCTTTTCTAGTCACAAAGACCACTCAAAGCGCTTTCACTAGCACTAACCCTCTATTCTAAGGGCCTATAGGAAACAGATATCTAGGGACAATTTACAACAGCCAATTAACCTAACATGCATGTCTTTGGATTGTGGGAGGAAACCGGAGCCCCCGGAGTAAACCCACGCAGCACAGGGAGAACATGCAAACTCCACACAGAAAGGTTCCAACCCCTGCCAGCCTGGGGATTCGAACCAGGAACCTTCTAGTTGTAAGGCAGCAGTGCTAACCACTGCACCACCGTGCTGCCCACCACTGCACCACCGTGCTGCCCATCAACCTCATTGTTCCTCCTGCACGCATGACTACCATGGGCCTCCGATCATTCAGCTGCAGCGGCCCCCGCCTCTGGAACTCCCTCCCACCGGGCCTCAGGAACTTAAACTCACTTTCTACCTTCAAATCCCACCTCAAGACTTTTCTGTTCACTAAGGCCTATTCTCTGTGATTCTTGAACTTGTGATGTGTTTTTAAATGTGTTTTATTGATTGTTTTATTCTCGTACGGCGCCCTTGAGTGCCTTGAAAGGCGCCTTAAATAAAATGTATTATTATTATTATTAAGATTTAGAGAAAAACTGACTTCTGACCTTGACCTCAAGGTCTATAATTCGTGCAAAAATAACCTGATCAGAGTCAAATTGCAATAGTGGTGCATAACAAACCCTGGTACCATGTTTCAAAAACATTTGGAACAAAGCTGTAGGAGGAGCTGATTTCACAAGACAGTGACTGTCTATTAATTGGGGTGAAATAGGAGATCATAAGTCAGGAGCAAAAAAGCAACTGAATGGAGCAAAACTGCAATACGCACATCAGTGTATATCAAACCCTGGTACCAAGTTTCAAAACAATTGAAACGAAAGTGTAGGAGCAGTTTGTTTCACAAAAGTGAGACAGACTGATGGACGGACAGACCGCCCCATAACATAATCCCTGCCAGTCAAAGGACAAAAAGCAAAGTCTGATTTGTGTGAAATATGATATAAACAACGGTGAGCCTAAGTCATACCCCCTCTACTTCTGCACATGGCACCTTAAATCAGAAAAAATCTCCACTGAAATGAATGGCAAGAGTGAAATTATCTTTTGATCTGATCGAATTTTGCCACGAGTTACACATAAGATGTTTGTCAGTTTAAAAGATCATTTTCCACATAAATAACAGTGTAGGTTGTCTAACTATTAATGTATAAGGTTGTGAAAATACATTAATGAAAAGACTACAAACACAGATGAACAGAGCTTACGTTATCTTTTCAAAGCGCACCCAGGGTGAGGAAATTAACAGTCCTCTGGATCAGCTCCAGCTCTCAAAATACAAAACAATACCTCTGTGTTGTTTTTCTGCTCTTGGATCCTTCTTTCATCGGTCAGGAAACAGGAGGTGAGGTTTTAATAATCTCCTGCCATGCTTGTGTTTGGTGATGTGGGATGATGGGAGTTGTTGTCCGCTAATCATTTTCACACAAACTAAATATTGCTCTGTTACTGTATGACAGCCGACAACTTTAATTACGTGGAATATTATCTTTTAAATTGACAAACATCATATGTGTAACTCGTGGCAAAATCTGATCAGATCAAAAGATAATTTTGCTCTTGCCATTCATTTCAATGGAGAATTTTTTTTCTGATTTAAGGTCCCATATACATATCCCATAAGTAGAGGGGGCATGACTTAGGCTCTCCATAAAAGAAGCCATTAAACTTTTGTCAGTTTCAAGTTATTTCAGCGATGTTTTTTTTTTTTTTTTTTGGGGGGGGGGTGTTTGTGGAAGGGTACAAACAAATTTGTCCACATCTGAAGTCAGATGAAAGCACATAGTGCACAATCATACTGCCCCAGCAATGGTGTACAATGAGCATTAAACACAGACTCATCTTGATCTGATGGGGTTTGTTAAACTACAACATTTTCATTGATTAGTTGTGACACAAGTTGCAACTTGGTTTGTCTATTGATTAATCTGCACAACACAGATTCCAATTAATAACAGGAAAATCAAAACAAATAGGCCAATAAGTGATGCCTCGTTTCCCTCCATGACTAACTTTTAGTCTCCATTGAACTGAAACGAAAATTTGACTGCAAAACACTGTAGCTGTAGATTGTGAGGACTGACCAAGTGGTGGAGGAAGTGCACAGGAAGCAAGGAATCTTCTTCACCAAGTGAAGTTTTTATTTAGTGTCCATTTAAAAAAATACTGCAGCATCAAACAAACTCTGGTCTTTAAAATCCAAAAGGAAACAAAAAGAGAAATCTGTCATCAGACAAAGAAATGGTTGGAGCTAGGCCCATAGATATTGGGTAACTAGCAAATGCTCTAACTTGAACATTCTGTGACAGTCCAACTCTCCCAGAGGACTTCTTTACTCAGTCCTATATACCGTTAGCCCCTCCCTCTAAACCAAGCATAAAGATTATCAATTAACTTAACCAAATGATACTTCAACACCAAAACAACCTAAATGAATTCCAAATACTACTACTGAGCTCATAAGAAAAATACAAAGTAAATTTAATTAATTTATCATGTTTAAAATTGTATTTAAGGGAAAAACAAGAATTCTCCCCTCCGTTTCTCCACAACATAGTTTCTCCCAATTAACTCCTGCTATAAAAGGAACTGGAATCCTCCTCTTCCTGTTTGTCAGCCCAGACACCCACCAGGAACCCAAAATGGAGGAACTCACACACCACAACCAAAAAAGTAGTGATGGCCAGATGAGGCTTTCTAGAGGACTTGAGGTCTTTCATCAAAATGTCTCATATAGACGAGGCCTCATGTGAAACTTCATTTTCTCTACTAGGCCATCTAGTGGACAAAACGTATACAACATACAGATTTTTGCAAGGGCATTATTGGTTTATGTGTATTTTTTCCTTTTCAATAAATGAACTGTCTTAAGAAATGTCAATGATAAGGGAAAAAGAAATAAAACTCGGGTGACTACAGTGAATGTGTTTGTGGTACATTCATACAGGGCATGATAGTGCCTCAGTATAATGAAGTGTTGTTGTATCCAAGCTCTTTGAAATACAACAGACACTTCACCATGCAAATAAAAATAAATTATAAGAACAGTCCAGCTGGGACTTGAACCCCAGCTTCCCAGTTGCTGGAAAGATATTTTACCTCTAAGCTACTAGTTAGTCATGGCTAGTTGAGGCTTTCTTGAAGACTTGAGGCCTTTCATCAAAATTGTTCATATAGACAAAGCCTCACGTGAAACTTCATTTGCTCTGCTAGGCCATGTAGTTGAAAAAACGTGTACAACATGCAGATTTTTGCAAGGGCATTATTGGTTTAATGTGTACTTTTTCCATGTCAATAAATGTTGACATGTTGTGCAGTCTTAAGAAATATCAATGATCATAAGGGAAAAAAGAAATAAAACTGGGGTGACTCCAGTGCATGCGTGTGTGTTACTTAGTGTGCTTGTACTACTTATCCATTTTTATTAAGAAATAACTTTTCAACAGTCTTATACCGTCTTTCCCAGTATATTCACCTCTATCCTTATTCTCATGCAGGGCACAATACCAATAGCGCCTCAGCATAATGGCGCGTAATAATGATCCAAGCTCTTTGAAACAAAACAGACACTTCATCTTGCAAATAAAAATATAGTTACAAGAATGCCCCAGCTGGAACTTGAACCCGAGTCACCCAGTTGAAGAGCAGATGCTTTACCGCAACGCTATCACTTAAGTTGCAATAAACATCCACTATTTGTGGAAAATGCATCAATGGGAGAAATGCGCTCAAAATGTTCCCAAACGGGAGAAGTCTGTGTTTTTGCTGCTGCCTCCATCTGAAAATTGGCTGTGACAAATCCCTTACACAAACATTCACAACACAAAACGGGAGGGACGGGGAGTTCCATTGTGTATCACTGCTCATTTTATTTCATGTTGCGTGCAAAATCATGAACAGCTTCCTAACCCAGTCATGTGGGACGACCACCTGGCGAGGCTAATGACATCAATACATACATCAGCAATACATGCCTCGAAACGCGCTTTGTCGAATACTTCGACAAGCTCAGAGCACCCTCATAGCTCCGGAGCCTGCCGTCCCATCACTACAAAAAAGGTAACAGCCACTCCATGATTCCCATATATTTCTCACTGTTGTACTGAAGAAGTGTTACACCAATATCTTAAAGCAATTAGCTCAACAGATAAACACTTAAACCCCCAACTGGCCAGCTTGATGTACAAAGAAATTAAGGCTCTTCAGTGTGCTGTTGGCTAACCCAAAAGACATTTTACAGGGCATGGGTCACCTCATGACACTGTTTCTTTAGCTTGAAATCATCTCATTTAAATGTCCATCTGGTGTTGTAACCTATAAATGACCAAGCTATATTTCAATTAAACTAGTGCATGCCCATAGAAAGCAAGTATTCCTGTCTGAAACAGGTATCCCAATCAGGCTTTACAGGCCCAAATGTAGGCTGTGCTTGAAAGTGGAATACAGAGGTGTAACCAATATGTTGGCAATCACATGTTAGACTTTGACAAATATGAAAGGGACTGAACTGAGATTTATTTGATTGTGTGAAAATTAATTACAGAATAACTGAAAATGAATGGGACAGCCAATATTAGCCACTGTTTCAGAGCCACTTGTTTATATTTTTTTTTCAGATCACTTATTTGTGTGATCTTTTATGACATATTCATAAATGTTGTATTTTGCTCTTTGTGGAACGGGAGTTGTTCAGTCATCATTATAATCTAATTTATACTGCATGTGTAGTTTATAGTCTATCATCAGTAAACTCATGTAGTACTATAACAGGACACGTTTACAAATATTTGAGACCCACTGTAGTGCATCCTTTTATATTTTAGCAATATTATAAGTACAAAACACCATTTTTTTTTGTATTTGTATTGTGTATATTTTATTGATCCCCAGAGGGAAATTCAGGGCGTCCACATACGGCGCCAATCCCTTCACCAGAGAGCGAGAGCGAGAGCGAGAGCGAGAGAGAGAGAGAGAGAGAGAGAGAGAGAGAGAGAGAAATGAGCCGTTTGGCTGCAACTTTTGCATCAGTGTTGCCCATTTGTCTGTAAATACTCAAAAATGATTTATTTCATTTTTTGGACATTTTTGCGTTGTGTTGTTTTGTCAAAGCATGCATATACAGTATGTCTGCATGTAAGATGCAGGTGATTCAATTCAATTCAACTTTATTTATATAGCGCCATTTCAAAACAACAGTCATCTCATAGCACTTTCAACTGTGGGGGAAACCCCCACAATTGCAGAAAGACCCCAGCAATCAGGCGATCCCCTGTGAGCAAGCACTTGGCGATGGTGGAGAGGAAAAACTCCCTTTTAACAGGAAGAAACCTCCAGCAGAACCAGGCTCAGGGAGGGGCAGTCATCTGCTGCGACTGGCTGGGGGGGTGGGGGGATAGAGAAAATGAAAAGAACAGACATGTAGAGAGCAGCGCTGCATTCATTGTGGAGCAGTTGATCTGGCCATTCCACTCCACAATGAAGCAGCAGTCGTGACGGTCGTCGACCACTAACCAGGCAGGCTGAGCGTGCCTCCCCACAAACGATCGTGGAGTACCCGGTCGGACACCAATATTGTCCAGTTAATGGGAGTCTCGGCTGCTGCATTATCTGTGTGCCAGTGACGTCTGTTGCGGCACCACGGGTCCCTGCCAGCCACCCGCCCCTCCGTGTTTTCCTTGCCAAATTATCCATTAGACCTACGCAACTTTATGGTACAGCATATATTTTGACTGAGTGACTCCATACTCGGGGATGCACACCCTCGTAACCTCAGCAGTAAAGCACTTACAAAATCTTTGTTTGCAAAGCACTGTGATGACCGACCGGTCGTGATGCTGTGTTACCAAATCAACGTGGTCGTGATGCCGCGTATTGTCCAATCAGCATGGCCATGATGCGGCATATTATCCAATGAGCACGGAGTCAATCCGAAACCCTGGCCATACTTTTTGAAGCCACGGTATGAAGACACAGAGCAGTCACAGAGCGGTGGCTAAACTTTAATTGATAAAAATTACATATTTTGACTGAGTGACTCCATATTCGAGGATGCACAGCCTCGAAACCTCAGCAAAGCACGTTTAAAATCTTAGGCCAGTCTGACGAACAGTTTGAGAGATACAGTGGGGCAAAAAAGTATTTAGTCAGCCACCAATTGTGCAAGTTCTCCCACTTTAAAAGATGGAAGAGGTCTCCAATTTTCATCACAGGTATACCTCAACTATGAGAGAGAAAATGAGAAAAAAAAATCCAGAAAATCACACTGAAGGATTTTTAATGAATTAATTGGTAAATTCCTAGGTAAAATAAGTATTTGGTCACCTAAAAACAAGCAAGATTTCTGGCTCTCACAGACCTGTAACTTCTTCTTTAAGAGGCTCCTCTGTCCTCCACTTGTTACCTGTATTAATGGCACCTGTTTGAACTCATCAGTATAAAAGACACCTGTCCACAACCTCAAACAGTCAGACTCCAAACTCCACTATGGCCAAGACCAAAGAGCTGTCAAAGGATACCAGAAACAAAATTGTAGACCTGCACCAGGCTGGGAAGACTGAATCTGCAAGAGGTAAGCAGCTTGGTGTGAAGAAATCAACTGTGGGAGCAATTATTAGAAAATGGAAGACATACAAGACCACTGATAATCTCCCTCCATCTGGGGCTCCACGCAAGATCTCACCCTGTAGGGTCAAAATGATCACGATAACGGTGAGCAAAAATCCCAGAACCACACGGGGGGACCTAGTGAATGACCTGCAGAGAGCTGGGACAAAAGTAAAGGCTACCATCAGTAACACACTACGCCGCCAGGGACTCAAATCCTGCAGTGCCAGACGTGTCCCCCTGCTTAAGCCAGTACACGTCCAGGCCCGTCTGAAGTTTGCTAGAGAGCATTTGGATGATCCAGAAGAGGATTGGGAGAATGTCATATGGTCAGATGAAACCAAAATAGAACTTTTTGGTAAAAACTTAACTTGTCATGTTTGGAGGAGAAAGAACACCATACCTACAGTGAAGCATGGGAGTGGAAACATCATGCTTTGGGGCTGTTTTTCTGCAAAGGGACCAGGACGACTGATCCGTGTAAAGGAAAGAATGAATGGGGCCATGTATCATGAGATTTTGAGTGAAAACCTCCTTCCATCAGCAAGGGCATTGAAGATGAAACGTGGCTGGGTCTTTCAGCATGACAATGATCCCAAACACACTGCCCGGGCAATGAAGGAGTGGCTTCGTAAGAAGCATTTCAAGGTCCTGGAGTGGCCTAGCCCAGGGGTGTCCAACCATGTGCCATGGAGAGCCAAGACCCTGCAGGTTTTCTCTTCTACCCAGTCTCTTCAGCAGGTGTTTTCACTTATCAGCAATCAGTGGGAAGAAGTTCACAGAAATCTGCTGTTGAAGACACTGGTTGGAGGTAAAACCTGCAGGGTCTTGGCTCTCCATGGCACATGGTTGGACACCCCTGGCCTAGCCAGTCTCCAGATCTCAACCCCACAGAAAATCTTTGGAGGGAGTTGAAAGTCCATGTTGCCCAGCGATAGCCCCAAAACATCACTGCTCTAGAGGAGATCTGCATGGAGGAATGGGCCAAAATACCAGCAACAGTGTGTAAAAACCTTGTGAAGACTTACAGAAAACGTTTGACCTCTGTCATTGCCAACAAAGGGTATATAACAAAGTATTGAGATGAACTTTTGTTATTGACCAAATACTTATTTTACCAAGGAATTTACCAATTAATTCATTAAAAATCCTTCATTGTGATTTTCTGGATTTTTTTTTTTCCTCATTTTGTCTCTCATAGTTGAGGTATACCTATGATGAAAATTGGAGACCTCTCTCATCTTTTAAGTGGGAGAACTTGCACAATTGGTGGCTGACTAAATACTTTTTTGCCCCACTGTATCTTAGGAACACACACACAGACACACAAGCACACAGAAACATCTTGAATTTATAGACAGATAAACTAGCTGTTGGAGAAAATTTGTTTTTGAAATGAATAAAATGTGTGTTATTTGTTTGTTTGAATATCTTACAGGTTTTTGTGGATCTTCGCCAAGAGAAGCAAGATCTCCCTCTTGACCGCCATATTCGTCCTCCTGTGACACTATTGGACATGCCTCGAAATCTGTGTGTCCTAGATCGTGAAGGTACTGGAAAAGAGGAGAGTTCTGCAAAGAGAAGTAGATTGACAGATTCAGCAGTCAGGGGATGGATGATAAAGGACTACAATTTGTGTATCAACAGGTATTAGCTGGCTGAACTTAATGGTTTTATGATAGTGAATTAGCCAGCAGTGTGTTACACTTGTTCTCCATAAATGCTCCACCAGGGTTTCCCCTTATTTCCAATTCTGTTCATAATTTTTATGGACACAATTATTAGGCACAGTCAAGATGTGGTAGGGGTTGTGAACAGTGATTTCATCTTGGCTTTTTTGCTGAAGATTTTGTTGGCTTCAGCAGTCTAAACCCTCCAAATCTTACTGTGGTGTTTTATCACACCAGTAAATATACAGGGAACAGACATCGAGATGGTGACATCCTACAAGTACCTGGGTATTCATCTGAACAATAAACTAGACTGGTCACACAATACTGACGCACTCTACAAGAAGGGACAGCGCAGGCTGTTCCTGCTGAGGAGACTCAGGTCTTTTGGTGTACAAGGGGCGCTGCTGAAGTCATTCTATGACACGGTGGTGGCATCAGCCATCACTTTTGGAGTGGTCTGCTGGGGCAGTGGCATTACTGCAGCCGATAGGAAGAGACTGAACAAACTGATTAAGAAAGCTAGCTCTGTCCTGGGGCAACGCCTTGATCCGATGGAGGAGATAGGAGAGAGAAGGACGGTGGCTAAACTGTCATCTCTGCTGGAGTCCGAGTTCCACCCTATGCAGGACATACTGGATGCACTGAGGAGCTCATTTAGCAGCAGACTACATCATCCCAGGTGCACAACCGAGAGGTTTCGTAGGTCCTTCCTACCAACGGCTGTCAGACTGTACAACCTAAGCAGGGCTGCTCGCAGAGATAGCAAAAAGACGTAACAAACTAATAGTTTTTTTTGAATGCAAAAGATGCAATAGACTTACACAATGGTCCCCTCCGGCATACAACTAGGAACATACCGGTCGCTATGGAGGGTGAGAATATGTATGGGCACATAATCATACCATGTAGGATAACTAAATAGACGGTTATGCTGTTTCATCCCACCTAGCAACAATGCTCTGCACTGTGTGTGTTTATATATTTACATATTTATTCCATCTAGCTACAATGCTCTGCACTGGGTGTGTTTATATTTATATATCTATATATTTATTCCATCTAGCTACAATGCTCAGCACTGGGTGTGTTTATATTTATATATCTACATATTATTCCATCTAGCTACATTGCTCCGCACTGTGTGTGTTTATATACTTGCATATTTATTCCACCTAGCTGCAATGCTCCGTACTGTGGGTGTTTATATATTTACATATTTATTCCATCTAGCTACAATGCTCTGCACTGTGTGTTCATATATTCATATATTTATTCCATCCAGCTACAATGCTCTGCACTGTGTGTCTGTGTGTGTGTGTATATATATTTTATAGTAATATGTACATATGTATATTAGCTGCTCTCGCTTGCTTGGTTTTTTTTCTTGCCTTCTGATTGTTGCTCTGAGTGTTGCTATCCCTGTGCTGTTGCAATCCTGGAATTTCCCCGTTGTGGGACTAATAAAGGCTTATCTTATCTTATCTTATCTTATCACTGAAAGTGATAATTATCACCTCCAAGACCAAGTTAACGGTCCTAGGCTAAAAAACGGTACACTGCTTCCTCCAAATTGGAACATGGCCCTCCCTCCAGTCCAGTCAAAGACTCCAAGTATTTCTAGGTTTTACTCACAGCTGAGGACCGTGTCGAGTGACAGCAGCATCCACCCCGATACAGACATATTTGGCTGTTGTCTTGAAGAAAGCATAGCTTGAATTCAAAGCTCTTGATTGACAGTATCAGTCAATCTTGTGGTGTTTTCATTTTACATCTCAGGTTGAAAACCAGATGCCTGCCGGAACAACATCATACCCAAGGGGACCGTGCTCAAGTATAACAAGTCAGACAGCCTTGTTAGCCACTATTAGTAACAGGGACTGAACACACCATGGTACACAGTAATGAAAACATCATTCTACTGCTAAACAACATGGTCAGAGATAAAAGTTGAACGGTATCATGTGTACAACCGACTCAAAGCGGCATAAAACAGAAGTGCTAATAAATGGTACATTTTACATTGAGCTGATGCTCGAAGAATAAGCAACTTTTGCATCTAGGCTCGTGCAAAGCATCATGGGAACATGACTACCAAACATGCTCTATCGATACATTTAACCTCTTGCGCTCCGTTGTACCGCGGACGGGCAAGTCTCTGCGTACTAGTGCGCACGAGGGCGCCCTCGTGCGCTCTCGGATGCATGGTCCTGATGGTGGTGATGTAGGTGGTGTTGACGTCCAAGCGCCACTGAAAATAAAAGCTGCAGACACAGCCGCGAACAGATTAGTTCACCTGATTGACCTCTCATTCGACTAATAAGAGCCTTGAATTGGGTTTCTGAAACCTTGAAGAACCAATGAATGAAAACCTAGGAAGGAGGACCCGCCTACTGTGAATGCAGGAGCCAACTGAAGCACAGAAGTTCGGGCTGGGTGAAGAGAGATTTACTGTTGCAGCAGATGAAAAAAAGGACGCTGGAAGAACCTGCTACAGATCCAGCAGCATGGAGACCACCCACAAGTGGGACCTGCACTCATTCCAGCAGAATAGATGTTTAGGATTCTCTTCCGTCATCATAGACCGACGGAGGCCGACGACAAAGGTCCTAAATCATTCGCCAAAACCGCAATAATGGAATTATGTTTTGACCGGGATCCACGAGCGGACCAGCGTCGCGTTCGTCTGACAATGGGGAAGAGAAGTTCGCCAGGACTCTGCTGCTGTGAAGAGGTAAGGTGTTATAAGCTAAGTTATTATTTATCCCTGAAAATTGTAATCAAAAAATTACTTTTGACCGATCGGTAAATTACAACTGTACGGCGCACGAAGTACGAAGTGCGTGCGCCGCGATAAACGGTTCATTTGCCGTGTTTGGACCGTGAACGCCACCCCCCCCGAACGCCCCCCGGTCTGCGGGGGGAAGCCGCGCTGACTGCGCAGCGGTCGCCACATAGCCAAATGAGTCTATTCCGTCATGTAGCGATGGGCGTCCTCTGTAGCGGGGGGGGGGGGACAAACCCCCCCCCCCCACACACACACTCACACACAGTAGCGAGGGGGGGGGAAGCTGCTGTGACAGCGTTGCTGTGGAAACATGCAACGAGTGTAATCCGTCATGTAGCGAGGGCCGTACTCCGTCCTTTGTAGCGGGGGGGGGGAACCCCCCCCCACACACACCCACACACAGACACAGCCCTGAATGTGACCTTTCATTAGAGCCCAAAATGAAGATTCTACATTGAATTATTCAAAAGTTACAGACGTTTTTCCAAACTGTGCCATTTGGCACAATTTGGCACAGTTCCAAAACGCCTGGGAACAGCCTGAGAACAAAGCTGTGTAAAATATTCATTTTTTGTGGTATTGTTACAAAATTTGGACCTCAGCTGGATAACACTTGGTTCTACATTTCTGTTGCATTTTCCAGTCCGGATCTGAAGCTGTGTGTTATTTGCAAGCATTTGTATCCAAAAAAACACCCAGGCCAAATTTATTTTCTTCAAGTTCACTATGTTTAGATGACTGTAACTCAGCGGCCGGAGCACTTAGAGAGATCATGTTTTTTTTGCAAAAAAATTCAAAGTGTTTTCTTTTAAATGAGACCAACCCCATGAAGATGCTGCAAAGGGTTGAATAACAGCTTTCAATTTACTTTGGGCACATTATTTTTTGGAGTTTTTAGGAAAATTGGCCGGAGTGCAAGGGGTTAATTTATGAAAAGTTCCTGATCTACGAGCATATTGTATGCGTAGAGGTCTTCCCGGTTGTACCTGCAAACGCAAGGATAAACTAGTTGCGCTTGCATTCGCAGCCAAGTTGCAGAAATTGGCCAAAATGGCCCCCCTGTATGTACGCTGACATAGCAGATTTTTTGTTGTCAAAGGACCAAGCACCCTTACTTGTGAGACTCTGAAATGACTACAAAGAAGGTAAGTGAGTGGTTTGACAGCTCAACTTTGGTTTTGTCATTTTGAGTAAATTTCACTACAAGGCATAGCCTGCTTACTTAGATCTATAGGTCGATACTACAGTGGTACCTCTACTTACGAACGTCTCTACATACGGAATTTTCAGGTTACGAGACGCCTCAACGGGAAAATATTGCCTCTAGTTACGAACGAAATTTCAGGATACGAAAGGCAAAAAAAGTACGCGCTCCTCGCAGCTCCCGTATTTTACCGAACGTAAACATACCTGTAGCTGCTCTGCCATTGGCTATCGCCTAGCATCTTCCTGGTATCCCATTGGCCACGAAGTGTTCGGGCAGTTTTACGTGTGTTAACAGTACAGAACTACCATTTATTCGTTATGGCCCCCAAGAAGGTGACGGACATAAGTGGGAAAGGAGAAAAGAAGAAGAGACTTTTTTTGTCTATACAGACAAAAAAGGAGATAATTGAAAGGTATGAAAAGGGGGCGCGTTTGGTTGATCTCGCCAAAGAATATGGCCGTAATACATCAACGATCAGCACAGTTTTAAAACAAAAGGAAGCCCTTAAAGCTGTGACTCCTTCCAAAGGCCTCTCTGTCATTTCGAAGAGGAGGTCAGCTGTGAACGATGAGATGGAGAGGTTGTTACTTGTGTGGATAAAGGAGAAAGAGATAGCTGGTGACACAGTGACCGAGGCCATAATTTGTGAAAAGGCGACCGCCATCTTTTTTTTTTTTTTTTTTTGTAACTTAGATTTTTATTCATTTTTCATCATATATAATGCATTCAGATCACATTCTACATTTAAAAAACAAAGGGGTTAGGGTAGGGAAAAATAAAAAAAAATAAAAAAATAAAAAAAATAAAAAAATAAAAGGGGGGGGGGGACAAATGTTGGAGCATCAAGTTTTTAGTTTCCATCTCTTAATTCTTCTGGTTTTTTCAGTGTCTTTGGTTATTCTTTCAATTTCTGCCTCGTTGTTGCACTTTGTAGTGTGTCCATTTCCGCCATTTTTTCTCCCATATTCCTTCTTGCATTCTTCGTCGATATGTTAGTTTTTCCATCATACGTATGTCCTCAACAATGTCAGTCCATTGTTCTTGGTCAGGAAGAACTTCTGATCGCCATTTTTTGGTGATAGTTTTTTTACATGCAATCAACAAGATTTTAACTAGATATCTGTCCTCAGCCTGTATAACATTGTCTTTTTTAAGATCACATAAGTACATCAGGTTACAGTTCATTGGTATATTATATCCTAATATCCTCTGTATTGTCACATGCATAGATTTCCAAAATGATGATATTTTGTAGCATTTCCAAAACATATGTGAGTGGTCTGCATTTTGAGCCCCACATCCCCTCCAGCATAAAGATTGGGTATTTGTATATTTTCCTTGAATCTGTGGTGTAATGAAAAAGCGAATCAGGTTTTTCCATCCAAATTCCCTCCATGTCCTTGAATTTGTTGATGTGTGTTGTGTTTTCCATATTTCCTGCCAGCTTTCTTCTGTTATGTTTAAATTGAGCTCTTTCTCCCATTTCTCCTTTATATAGTTACTTGTATGATTGTTTGTCATAAGTTTCTGATATAGTTTTGAAATAATTCTTATTTTATTTCCTGCATATGAGCTTAAAATAAGTTGTATAATCTCGTTCACATCTGTTTGGAGGTTATGCCTAATCTTCTTCATATAGTAATCTCTCATCTGCAGATATCTGAAAAATTCCGATCTTTCTAATTTAAATTTTCTCCTGATATTTACAAAGCTCCCGAGATCTTTTTTTCCGATATTGCCCCATGCTGTGATTCCCTTGTTCACCAGATTTTTGTATCCCCTATCTTGTTTTGCCGGTTCAAACTGACTGTCAAATGCTACCCATTTCAATAGTTTTATGTCTTCCCTTATATTATATTTTTGTACCATTTTATACCACAGTTCTAAAGTAAATTTAGTGATTGGGTCTATTTGTTTGATTTGCTTATATGCATCTTTATCCCCTATTATGCTTTGTACTGGGAGTCCCTCAATTTCCTTTTCCATTTCTTTCCATTTTGCCTCATATCCCTCGTCGCACCAACATATGATATATCTTATTTGTGCTGAGTAGTAATATTCCTTTAGACTCGGTAGGCCCATGCCTCCTTTCTCTTTTGGTAATTGGAGGGTTTTATATTTCACTCTTGGTTTTTTACCTCCCCAAACAAATCTCGATATCATCCTGTCCCACTTTGAGAATTGGGCATCTGGAATCTCTGTTGGTATAGCCTGGAAGAGGTAAAGTAATCTAGGTTGTATGCTGATTTTGACTGTCTCAATTTTTGAATTCAGATCCATATTTAAGATTGACCATCTATCAATATCTTTTTTTATTTCTTGTTCCAACCTATCATAGTTTGCTTTATATATTTTGCTTAGGTCTTTAGGTATGTTCACTCCAAGGTATTTTATTTCTTTTTGGTTCCAGTTTAGTTTGATCTTATCAGTTATCTGGTTTAGAGGGTTATAGTGGAATGTCAGTATTTGTGTTTTTGTTATGTTTATCTTGTATCCTGATAATTTTCCAAAATTTTCTATCAAGTTCATCATTTCCATTATTGATTTATCTGGTTGTTCAAGGTAAACTATAATATCGTCTGCAAATAGCCCAATCTTGTGTTCCGCCCCCTTTATTGTTACACCTTTTAATTTCTTATTTTGTCGTATCGCTTGAGCCAATGGTTCTATGAACAGAGCAAACAAGGTGGGCGATAAGCAGCATCCCTGCCTAGTTGATCTTTGTATATTTACTTTGTCTGTTAAGCTACCGTTTATCTTGATTCTTGCCACAGGTTCTTGATATAGCGTCCTTATGCATTGTACTGATTTTTCGCTAAATCCAAAGCGCTCCAGTACACTATATAGGAATTTCCAGTTAACCCTGTCAAATGCTTTTTCTGCGTCTAAACTCATTATTACTGCGCTTTTCTTTTCTTTATGTATTTGGTTAATTATATGTATTGTTCTCCTGATATTGTCATGTGTTTGGCGTCCCTCTATGAATCCAGTTTGATCATCTTCTATCAATTCCGTCAAGAATGTCTTTATTCGTTTACATATAATTGTTGTGTATATTTTATAATCTACATTTAATAAAGAGATTGGTCTATAGTTTCCGCATTGTTCTTTATCTTTCCCTGGTTTTAAAATAACTGAAATGATTGCTTCGTTCCATGATGGAGGTATTTTGTTGTTGTTCAGCGTCCAATTAAATGACTTTAGGAGTTGTGGCATGAGTTCTTCTATAAACAGTTTATAAAACTCAGAGGGGTATCCATCACTACCTGGTGATTTACCATTTTTAAGTGACTTAATCACATCTCTGATCTCTTGTGTTATTTCTGCTGTTAGTTTTTCATTTTGTTGATTTCCTATTGATGGCAAGTCCAATGTGTCTAGAAATTTTTTGATATCTTTAGTATTTGTTTCTTCAGGTTGCGAGTATAGTTCTTGGTAGAAATTATGGAAAATTTCTTCGATGTTTTCTGGGTTAACTGTGGTTTTATTTGTGGTGGGGTCTTTAATCTTGTATACATTATTCATTGTTTGTTGTTTTCTTAACCGTTTTGCCAGCAGTTTTGTGGCTTTTGGCCCCGTTTCATAATATTTTTGCTTTAGATATCTATTTTTCCTTTCAATTTCATCCATTTGTGTTTCTTTTATCTTTGTTTTTTCTTCTTTAATTTCTTGATATATTTTTGGATCATTTGTGCTTTGATGTTTACGTTCTAATTCCCTCAGTCTCTCACATCTTTGTTCATACGCTTCCAGTTTAGTCTTATTTGCTTTTCCTGTTTCAACAATTAATTTACCCCTTAACACGGCTTTTAGTGCGTCCCATAGTATTGTTGGGTCCACTTCTTCATTGTCATTCTCTTGGATATATTCGTTTATGTTTATTTTTATTCTTTCTTTCATTTTCTCATCATTTAACAGCCCTACGTTAAGTTTCCATGTTGTTTGTCGTTTTCTATTGTTTAAATATATTTCCATGTATATAGGATTATGATCTGATATTTCTGCCCCTCCAATCCAACAATTTCTCACCCTGTGTCTGTCACCTTCATTCATAAGGAAGTAATCTATTCTAGAGTGTACTTTATGGGCTGCTGAATAATGTGTATAGTCTTTTTCGAGTGGGTGTAGGTCCCTCCATATGTCTACCATACCCATTTCTGCCAGTGAGGTTCTTATGAACTTTGTTACATGTTTTTTTGTCTTCTTAACACTTTGTGTCAACTTCATGATCCATGACAGCATTTAAGTCTCCTCCACAAATTAGGACTCCTTCACTGTGTGTTGCTATGAGATCAAACAGATGTTGAAAAAAACCCTTGTCACTTTCTGGTGGGGCATAGATGTTCACTAATGTAATCTGCATACCATCTATTCTTCCCTTTATTATTACATACCTGCCTTCTTTATCCTGGATTTCCTGTTCACTTTCAAATTGTATTTTGTTTGAGATTAGTATCATAACCCCCCTTTTTGCTCCTCCCTTAAATGAACTGTAGTAGGAGTTCTTATAGCCAAATCTCTTTAGTTTCACATGTTCTGCCTTGCTCAAATGTGTCTCTTGCATAAATATAATTTCAGCTTTTTCCTTCTTGAATTTTCTTATTATTCTTTCCCTTTTAACAGGCGAGTTCAGACCATTCACGTTTAGTGTCATTATCTTAAGATTTTTACCCATATTCATGTTTTTCCATTTTTTTAACTTGTGCTCCTAGCCCCTTTAACAACAAAAATAACACATATTTATATAAAAACACATTAAAAAATCTCGACCTCCGTACTTTGGGCCTTTCTTCTGCCCACTGGTCCCTGTTGGTGGGTGGGGGGTTTGTCTTCACAGAGTGAAGGGCCCTCCCTAGACTTCTAATTACTATCAAAGTAATAATCATAAGTCTAGAAATGTCCAACAAATATCACTTAACCCTCTCCTAGCCGTCTGTTTCTCTTTTACCTTGTCTTCTTGGCCTTCATTTCTTCTGTGCCTTTCTTAATCTTTGTTATGATCTAGGCTTTCAGTTGAAAGCCTTGTAGCTTGTCCTGGGCCCGCTGCTCTACGTCTCTCCCCCTTCTTCCGCCGTTCACTCGTCTCCACTCCGTCTGTCGTGGTGCGTTCAGGGCCACCGCTGCTCCAGCCGTCTCCTTCGGCACGCTCACCTCAAGGCCCCGCTCCATCATATCCCGCGCTGCCTCTTCGGCCGTGTTGTAGGTTCTTGTGCCTTCCTCCCAATGAATCCTCATTTTCGTTAGCGGCGTTTGGAATCTAATTTTTTTCTCTTTCAGCGTTTTTTTAATGTTGGCATATTTCTTCCGCTGCTGCACGATTTCTGTCGGGTAGTCATGGTCAAAAAATACCTGTTTGTCGCCGATTCGTATCTTTTTTTTCCATGCTTGCGTCAGGATTCTTTCCTTTATGTCATATTTCACAAAGTTTACCACAACTGACCTGGGTGTAGCGTTTGTTTTCGGGTTCTGTGCCAGTGTTCTGTGCGCCCGTTGAATCTGCAGATCCGTTTCTCCGGGTATTTCCAGTTCTTTTTTTAAGAACTGATCCATGAATTTTGTCATCGAGTTGCCTTCAATGCCCTCCGGAATTCCAAAGATGCGCATATTGCTTCGTCTGGATCTGCTCTCCAAGTGGTTTATTTTCTCCTGCATCCTCTGCGTTTGCATCGTCAGGGTCTGTAGTTGTTCGTTTGCCTCGCTTTTCCAATCTTCTAGTTCCGAAATTCGGGTCTGCGCTTCTGTCATACACGCCCGCTGGGAGCGCAGCTCCTCCATGTTTTCCGTTAATTTACGCTCCATTTCTCTTCGGAGGTCCATGATTTCCTCCTTAATTTCTTTTTTCAGTTCCTCCTTAAGAGCCGCTAAATCCTGTTGTAGCTGTCGCTTGAATTCTCTTAACTCTTCACCCAAACTGGCGATGCCAGTGGTCATGTTGTCGAGTCTGGTGTCCTCCATTTTCTCTGCTGTGGACATCTCGTTTTTTTGGGCTTTGCGTACAGCGGTTTTTCCTGCGTTGTTGGAGAGGAATTCTTCAATTTTACCCTGTTTTTGTCCTTGTGCCCGGTTCCTTCGTGTTTTCATCCCTTAGTTTATTGATCCGTTTATGTCGAGTTGGCCATTTACCGATGATTTTTAATCCGGCTAGGGAGAGCTCTTTGTTTAAGTGTTATGTCTCTCCGCCATCTTCCCGGAAGTCCCCGCGACCGCCATCTTTAATGGCCTCGTGAAGGAAGATGCAGGCGAGGGAACTTCGGCCCAAGAAATACACCAGGAGTTTAAGGCATCGCATGGGTGGCTCGAGAAGTTCAAAAAGAGGTCTGGAATTCACTCTGTTGTTCGGCATGGTGAGGCATGTAGCGCCGACCGCAGAGCGGCCGACGAATTTTTGCAAAAATTCCAACAATTGGTGATTGATGAAGGCTACGTTGCACAGCAAGTTTTTAATTGTGATGAGACGGGCCTTTTTTGGAAAAAGATGCCTCGCCGTACCTTCATCACAGTAGAAGAGAAGAAAATGCCAGGCCACAAGCCCATGAAGGACCGCCTTACGCTGGCCCTTTGTGCCAATGCCAGTGGGGATTGCAAAATTAAGCCCCTGCTGGTGTACCACTCCGAAAATCCCAGGGCATTCAAGGCTCACAAAATATTAAAAGACAAACTTCAGGTGCTATGGAGGGCCAATGCCAAGGCCTGGGTCACCCGACAATTTTTTGTTGAGTGGGTCAATTTGGTTTTTGCCCCTGCTGTTAAGAGTTACCTAGAGGAGAACAATCTCCCCTTCAAGTGCCTCCTCATTCTCGATAACGCCCCTGCCCACCCGCCCGGCCTCAAAGATGATATCCTGGAGGAGTTCTCCTTTATTAAGGTGCTGTACCTCCCACCTAACACCACCTCTATCCTCCAGCCCATGGACCAACAAGTCATTCTGAACTTCAAGAAACTCTACACAAAACACCTGTTCAAAAGGTGTTTTGACATCACTGAAAACACCCAGCTTACCCTTTGTGAGTTTTGGAAGCAGCACTTCGATATTGTTGTTTGCCTCAAGATAATCGACATGGCTTGGCAGGAGGTGACCAGACGTAACCTTCATGCAGCTTGGAGAAAGCTGTGGCCCGATGCTGCTGCCCCACAAGATGTTGATGTTGAGGGGGTTGAGGTGGAGGGTGAAGTTGAATCTGAGGTTGAAGAAATAATTTCGCTGGGAAAGGGCATGGGTCTTGAGGTGAATGACGAGGACATCAACGAGTTGATTCAGGAGCACAACGAGGAGCTTTCCACGCAGGAGCTGAAGGAGTTGGAGGCAATGCAGCACACAGCAGTGCAGGAGGAGTTCAGAGAGGAGGAGGAGGAGGAGGAGGAGGCATCCATTATTCCAACAGCCCGAATTAAAGAAATTTTAGGAAAATTCCATGAAGTTTCGGAACTTGTTGAAAAGAATCACCCGGAAAAAGTGTTCACTAGTCGGGCTATCGCTCACTATGATGATGTTTGCCTTGCACATTTTCGAAGGATCGTTACAAGCCGACAAAAGCAAACGTCCTTGGATCGTTTCTTCAAAAAACGTCAGGCAAAAACCACTGATGAGACAGAACATGAACCAAAGAAGGCAAAAGGTGACGCCGACGCCGACGATCGCAGTTAAAAGGTAAATGAACATAATTTTTATTATTCTTTCTCTCATTTTAAACTCTCATTTTATGTTTATTGTGCAGTAATCTAATTGTAACATGTATTTGTTACATGTTTTGATGCGTTTTTACGATTTATAAAAAATTTATGCCCGAATTTTGGGGGCTTGGAACGGATTACGGCATTTACATGTAAAACGCGCCTCTACTTACGAATTTTTCACGTTACGAGAATTCTTCCGGAACGAATTAAATTCGTAAGTAGAGGTACCACTGTACTATAGTTTAAGTACCACACGTTTTCAATGATTTGCAATTTTATTTTATACTGGCCTACTTATCAATGGCCTTAATTACATGTGTGTGTAGATCAAGCTTCATTACCAATATACAAAGAACTATATCCTAGATCCAGGCTACCTACTACTTCGGGGTTTAGACTCGTGTCAATTAGGCTAGAACTTGAACAATACACAACACTATTTAATTATGTTATAATATACTGTAGACTTACTGCTTTAATCCAACAATTACATCCGTCCAGATCCTTCAGCTCCGTGGGGAACGTATATAACATGAATGGCGGTGGACATGTGCACACGCTGGTCCCCAAGTTACACGCATGTATGCTGCAAGTTTGCTTTTTCCACCGCTCTAGATGATACATGCCGTTCCACACTTCACTACGGCACAACGTGCACCTCGCATAATGGAGATTTAAAGCTTAAAGCAGACTTTAAACGGCAAGTGTTCAGGTGTGACAGTACTGTCTCTATACAAAAGCAAGGCGGCTACCGGAATGTTTGGTAGTCGTGAACATTGAACTCACATAGTCCGCACATGCGCACTTGTAATGCGAAAGTCGCTTATTGGCGCAGCTATCTTGGATTTTGATCATAGCCACGCAAAAGTTAGGTTACTTTCCGAACAGAAAATCCAACTTCTGTTGCATTCCTGTCTAAACTTTCATAAAAGAACACCCCAAAGTCCAACTTCAACAATCAAAAGAAACATTATTTACTACTGTCCACACCTTTTGTCACAAACTTAAGGCATTGATTCGAACAATAAGACTGTAGATAAAAGCAGCTGACGAGCTTTCTTCCTAGAGTAGGCGGTGTCTCTTTTTTCAAAATAGGATGAAGAGCTCCATGTGGCAGTGGTGGCCTAATGGTTAGGGATGCGGACTGGTAAGCCAGTCGCCAGTTCAATCCCTGGACCGGGGTGATCAAATCTGGGTGGGAGAGATAACATAGCAGTGTTTGCCCCACTCTCATTAACCCCACTGTGGTGGCCTTGAGTAAGGCTCTTAACCCCAACTGCTCCAGTGGAGCTGCTCAGCGGCCACAGGTCTGTCTGTGGTTGTACTGGGCAAGTTTCCAGGTGTGAATGCGAACAGGGTGTTCTTGAAAAAGAGAGGTTGCCTCTCAATGGAACTCCCTATATAAGTAAAGGCTAAATAAAAAAAAAAAATGTCAGAAATGAACAGCTGAAGGGGCTCTGATACTGGGGTCTGGCATCTGTGATGCCTCTAGGAAGCCTTCGACTAGATAAGGTATCTTGGGCATGTTCTACTGGGAGCAGGCCCTGGGGCAGACCCAAAATCTTAATGAATAAATCTAAGAAAAAATACATTTGAGTAAACTTGCATGCGTTTCCCTCAAATTTGAGCTTTTTTAAAGTGCATCTGCAAGTTTAAAAAAAAAAACTTGCACATGCGCGACAAAAAAATACATAATGTACAGTGGGGTAAAAAAAGTATTTAGTCAGCCACCAATTGTGCATGTTCTCCCACTTAAAAGATGAGAGAGGTCTCCAATTTTCATCATAGGTATACCACAACTATGAGAGACAAAATGAGAAAAAAAAATCCAGAAAATCACATTGTCTGATTTTTAAAGAATTTATTTGCAAATTATGGTGGAAAATAAGTATTTGGTCAATAACAAAAGTTCATCTCAATACTTTGTTATATACTACCCTTTGTTGGCAATGACAGAGGTCAAACGTTTTCTGTAAGTCTTCACAAGGTTTTCACACACTGTTGGTGGTATTTTGGCCCATTCCTCCATGCAGATCTCCTCTAGAGCAGTGATGTTTTGGGGCTGTCGCTGGGTAACACAGGCTTTCAACTCCCTCCAAAGATTTTCTATGGGGTTGAGATCTGAAGACTGGCTAGGCCACTCCAGGACCTTGAAATGCCTCTTACGAAGCCACTCCTTCGTTGCCCGAGCGGTGTGTTTGGGATCATTGTCATGCTTAAAGACCCAGCCATGTTTCATCTTCAATGCCCTTGCTGATGGAAGGAGGTTTTCACTCAAAATCTCACGATACATGGCCCCCTTCATTCTGTCCTTTACACGGATCAGTCGTCCTGGTCCCTTTGCAGAAAAACAGCCCAAAAGCATGATGTTTCCATCCCCATCCTTCACAGTAGGTATGGTGTTCTTTCTCCTCCAAACACAACAAGTTGAGTTTTTACCAAAAAGTTCTATTTTGGTTTCATCTGACCATATGACATTCTCCCAATCCTCTTCTGGATCATCCAAATGCTCTCTAGCAAACTTCAAACGGGCCTGGACGTGTACTGGCTTAAGCAGGGGGACACGTCTGGCACTGCAGGATTTGAGTCCCTAACGGCGTAGTGTGTTACTGATGGTAGCCTTTGTTACTTTGGTCCCAGCTCTCTGCAGGTCATTCACTAGGTCCCCGCGTGTGGTTCTGGGATTTTTGCTCACTGTTCTCGTGATCATTTTGACCCCACGAGGTGAGATCTTGCGTGGAGCTCCAGATGGAGGGAGATTATCAGTGGTCTTGTATGTCTTCCATTTTCTAATAAGTGCTCCCACAGTTGATTTCTTCACACCAAGCTGCTTACCTCTTGCAGATTCAGTCTTCCCAGCCTGGTGCAGGTCTACAATTTTGTTTCTGGTGTCCTGTGACAGCTCTTTGGTCTTGGCCATAGTGGAGTTTGGAGTCTGACTGAGGTTGTGGACAGGTGTCTTTTATACTGACAACGAGTTCAAACAGGTGCCATTAATACAGGTAACGAGTGGAGGACAGAAGAGCCTCTTAAAGAAGAAGTTACAGGTCTGTGAGATCCAGAAATCTTGCTTGTTTGTAGGTGACCAAATACTTATTTTCCACCATAATTTGCAAATAATTTCTTTAAAAATCAGACAATGTGATTTTCTGGATTTTTTTTCCTCATTTTGTCTCTCACAGTTGAGGTATACCTATGATGAAAATTGGAGATCTCTCTCATCTTTTAAGTGGTAGAACTTGCACAATTGGTGGCTGACTAAATACTTTTTTGCCCCACTGTATATGTAATGATATTTCCACTAAATAAGCATCTGTATATACTGTATATTGGTGTTTATTCCTCAAATTTTTTTTCTTTAATTTTATTCTCCCTCATGGATCGCCACACTGTCGTGGTGGTGAGGTGGGGGGGGGGGGGGGCAGGGGGGCAAGCCCAGGAGTAATGTTGTCGGGGGAATTGCCTCTGGTAGGGTGTCTCAAAACAAACAGGTCCTGGGTGAAGGGCCAGACAAGGAACAGTTAATTCGTGATGATGAATGTTCAATCAAGGATTAAGTGTAACCCGCCCAGTAAGGGGTTACTAGGGCCTCACCCTGGAGGCAGGCCTGGGGGAGGTGCTCGATGGCAAGTGCCTGGTGGCTGGGTTTCTGCCCATGGTTGCGCACGAGGTTGAGAGATACCAGCAAGATATAGTCAGTCTCACCTCGACGCACAGCTTGGGTTCTGGAACCAGTCTCCTAGAGTGGGGTTGGACCTTGGTCTTTTCTGGAGTTGCCCCGGGTGAGAGGCGGCGAGCAGGGGTGGGTAGTCTTGTATCCTCCGTCTGGCCTCCACTATGTTGGACAGAGCTGTCGCGATAACCGCAATTATGTAATACCGCGGGATGGACACGCCTACCGCGGAGGAAAACAACCAACTGCAACAACCGCAGTGTTCACTTTTTTGTGTGTTTGTGGCTATATCTCATTGTTCACTTATGTGCCCCTACTGATTACACTGTTCAACACCAAATTTATTGTCTTGTACAGAGATATGAGGCGAGGCAGTGAGCTGGATCAGAATGGACTTTATTCTCTCTAACCACATGTCAACAAGAATAAACCAGGTCGCTGGGCACCCCTCTTTTATATCTTACATCCTCGCCTAGTGACCTGGGGGGTTCACACCACAATATACACAATCACAATGCGCATCATCACAAAGCCTGTCGGCGCATTATCATGCAGTCCGGTGGAGAAGCCACAGTCTGCCCGGCGCATCCACCTAACAGTCCTTTAGCGTCTCCACCTCCGCTGTCCCGTTTCGACCCCCCGTCGGCTTCTCTCTTCCTGTGCCATTCAGTCTGAGTGAAGAATGTAACGCCTAGGTCCCCCACACACCCCCGAACACTCAGAATGGGCCTTAACCCTCATGTCCTGTGGGCTTCAGCCGACGTCCATAGCGGCTGTAACGGGGGGTCGCCGGCTCCAAGGCACTGCTGTGCTGGTGGGGCACTCCTGGAGGCGCGTCCGTCTGTGGGGGAAAATTGGGGGGGGACATCTTCACCATGCCATTGTGACTGAGCTGACGAGTCATTTACCTGGGGAGGTCACAGTGGGGGTCGTCCGCGCCGAGGAGCTCGGGCCAACACCACCTGCTCATCTGCTAATACGAAGGCGGGCTTAAGCCCGTCTATGCAGACTGTTTCTCTGCGTCCCCCCAATTCTAACACAAAGTGTTTATCCCTAGGTTCCGACACTCTGAACGGGCCGTCGTAGGGCGGGCGCAATGGGGGCCGGTGGCCATTGTGCCTGACAAACACGAACAATGTATCCTTCAAGGTCCTTGGGACGAAAGCGCAGGGAAAACAGTGGTGGGCCGGGCTGGGTACCGTCCCTGCTTCTGTGCTACGGAGATGGATCGGAGATGGATCGGTGTTCGGCACGGGGTTGTCAGGCAAAAATTCTCTGGGGAGCTGCAGCGGCTGGGAAAAAACAAGCTCTGCTGGGTAGGCAGCCAAATACTCCTTCGGTGCGGAACGCAACCCTAATAGAACCCACGGCAACCGGTCCACCCAATCTGCGTCCGTAAGCGAAGCCCTAAGCACTGCTTTAAGCAACCTATGGAAACGCTCGCATAACCCGTTGGCCTGGGGGTTGTACGCGGTCATGCGATGAATGGTGACGCCCAGGCTCCGGGCCATTGTGGACCAGATGTCGGAAACAAACTGCGGGCCCCGGTCGGACGTGATACCCGAAGGGGCACCGAAGCGTGCCACCCATGTTGCCAAAAAAGCGTGTGCGACTTCTGTAGACATGGTGGAAGCTAGCGGCACCACTTCAGCCCAACACGTGGTGCGGTCCACCACTGTCAGGTGCGTAAACCCCTGCGATGGCGGGAGGAATCCCACGAGGTCCACGTGAACGTGGTCGAACCTCTTAGCCGGGACATGCAACAGCTCAAGGGGGGCCTTTGTGTGCCTGTGCACCTTGGCTCGTTGGCACGCTATGCAGACTGCAGCCCACTCTTTCACCTGTTTGCGCAGGCGCAGCCAGATGAACTTTGCGCCCACCATTTTGACTGATGCGCACGCTCCAGGGTGCGCCAGGGAGTGAACTGATTCGAAAACGCGGCGGCGCCAAGCATGTGGGGTCACCGGGCGCGGGCGGCCTGTGGAAACGTCACAGATTGGGGGCCCCCCCATCTTGCAGTACTCTGCTCTCCAGCCTTAACCCTGTTGGTCCAGACTGGAGCGCGCAAACGTCCACGTCGTTGACCTGCTCGGCGGCCATGGCCGTGTAATCTATCCCTACGTAGACTGGGGCCACTAATGCGCACGAGAGGCAGTCTGCCACCATGTTGAGTTTACCGGCCACATGCTGAATGTCGGTCATAAACTTCGAGATTGCGGCCAGCTGCCTCTGCTGCCAGGCCAACCATGGTTCCGAAACCTTGGCCATAGCATACGTTAGCGGCTTGAGGTCCACAAACGCAGTGAAGCTGCGCCCTTCCAGCCAGAACTGGAAGTGGCGTATGGCCAGGTGGAGAGCCAGTAACTCCCTGTCGAACGCGCTGTATTTACGCTCATTGTTGCGCAAAGTCCTGCTAAAAAAAGGCCAGTGGCTGCCAAGAACTGGCGACGCACTGCTCCATGATGGCCCCTATGGCCACGTTCGATGCGTCGGTAGTGAGCGCTATCTGAGCCGCCGGGTCCGGGTGTGCCAGTAGTGCGGCGTTTGCTAGGGCTGTTTTGGCATCAGAAAACACCTGCTCCTGCTCAGGAGTCCAGTCAATGCTGTCCGCCGGTTTCCGTTTCTTAAGCACTGTGTACAACGGCTACATGAGCTGGGCTGCACGGGTGAGGAAACGGTTGTAAAAGTTAACCATCCCCAAAAACTCCCGCAGCGCCCTGACTGTCTGAGGCCGGGGAAAATCTGCCACTGTGCACACTTTGTCTGGTAAGGGTATCGCACCCTTCGGTGAGATGCGGTGGATCAAAAAGTCTATTACCGTAACCCCGAACTGGCACTTCGCCAGGTTGATTATTAATCCATGCTCTTCCAACCTCTGGAAAACCGTCCTGAGGTGGGCTACGTGTTCGTCCTCGGACGCGCTGGCCACCAGGATGTCGTCGAGGTAGACAAACACAAACGGCAGATCTCACAGCACCGAATCCATCATGCGTTGGAAGGTCTGCGCCGCGCCTTTTAACCCAAAAGGCAGGCATAGGAAATCAAAAAGACCGAATGGGGTTATTACTGCCGTTTTGGGTATGTCTTCTGCGTGCACCAGGACCTGGTGATACCCGCGGACCAGGTCCACCTTGGAAAAAATGTGTGCCCCGGTGAGGTAGATGGAAAAATCCTGAATATGGGGGATTGGGTAGCGATCATGCGCTGTGGCATTGTTTAATCTGCGGAAATCTCCGCATGGTCGCCACGATCCCTCGGCTTTCGGCACCACGTGTAGCGGGGACACCCATGGGCTGTTTGAGCGCCTCATGATGCCCAACCTTTCTAAGTTGGCAAACTCCTCGCGCGCACTGGCCAGTTTAGCTGCTTCCAGGCGCCGAGGTCATGCGAAAACGGGCAGCCCCGTGGTGGTAATGAAGTGCTCTACCCCTTGCTTAGTGACGGCCGCCGAAAACGTCGGAACTGTGAGTGCTGGGAACTGGGTGAATAGTGTGTGGAACCCCCTGGAGCTGTGACGTTGGCCAGTGTTGTGGACCCGGCTCCTCGAGCTGTACAGGGCAGAGACTCAAAAGACACAGCATTAATCAGGCGTATGTTAGCCATATCGACTAATAGTCCGTGTGCACACAAAAAAATCTGTGCCCAAAATGGGGGAGTGACATGCCGCTATGACGAAGGACCATTGGTAGGTACTGCCGTGCAAGGATATGGTCAGTGTCCTCTCACCAAAAGTCTTAATGTCTGAGCTGTTTGTGGCTGCCAGCTCGGGGCTGCTACTTCCAGCCAGCCGGTCTGCGGAGGACGGCAGGATGAGGCTCTTTTGAGAGCCAGAGTCCACGAGGAACCGTCTCCCCGAGTGTGAGTCCGTTACATAGAGCAGCTTGGTTGCGTCACTGGCGGTCGCAGCTGCTACCGACTGCCGGTCCTGGTGTTTCCCGAGCGCTTGAAGTGGCATGGTGGCACGTATTGGCGTGCGTCTTCTCCAAAGCGGCGGTGGTAGAAGCAAAGCGTGCCCCTCTGGTGCTTCTTGGCCTCCGCGGTGGCCACCATTGATGGCTCCTCGCCCTCGCTGGCCATCTCACTGGGTTCTGACGCCGCTGCATTCACAGCGAAGGTTCTGGTCGCCAGGATAATCCGATCCACCTCTTGTGCCAGTGCCCAGTAGTTCTGCGTGGCCAGCAGCAGCAAATTGGCAAGGAACGCTCTGGCCGCTGTTGGGAGGTTCTGGAGGAAAAGGTGGGCAAAGAGGAACTGCTCGCCATCTGTGCCAATCAACGCCAACATCTTCTCCATTAATTCCACCGCCGACCCGTCTCCCAACTCGGAGAGCGTCAGGAGCCTTTCCGCTCTCTCGCAGTCCAAGAGTGTGTAGCACTGGGTCAGCACAGTCTTGAGAGCATCATATTTGCCATGGGCTGGGTGCTGTTGGGAGCAGGTTCGCCACCTGCTGTGTTGTGCATGCGTTCAGCGCTGCAACCACGTAGTAGTACTTGGTGTCATCTGCTGTCACTCCACGGAGCGTGAACTGGGCCTCGGTGTGGAGGAACCAAGCCTTCAGGTCATGTAGCCAAAAGTCTGGGAGCTTGACTGAAACGGCGCACGCGGTGCTGGCACCCCCAGTCCGGGTCGTCTCCAGGTTGTTTGCCTCGAGTTCCATTCTACGTCAAAGGTCACCAGTGTAGAGAGATATGAGGAGGCGTGGCAGTGAGCTGGATCAGAGTGGACTTTATTCTCTCTAACCACATGCAACAAGAATAAACCAGGTCGCTGGGCATCTCTTTTATATCTTACATCCTCGCCTAGCGACCTGGTGGGGTTCACACCACAATACACACAATCACAATGCGTGTCATCACAAAGCCTGTCGGCGTATTATCATGCAGTCCGGTGGAGAAGCCAAAGTCTGCCTGGCGCACCTGCCTAACAGTCCTTTAGCGTCTCCACCTCCGCTGTCCCGTTTCGACACCCTGTCGGCTTCTCTCTTCCTGTGCCATTCGGTCTGAGTGGAGAATTTAACGCCTAGGTCCCCCACAGTCTCAGTTTTTTTTAGCTGATTTAGGACAATTTTGATGTGCTGGATCCAAAAATCACATTAGTTCTGCTCAATCAGGCCAACTTTTTGAATTATGGCCACATGTTTTTTTTTTTTTTTTAATTTAAGTTTTTGTAAAGGGTATACAGGTCGTTACAGCAATGCATTGTTTACATTTTCATCACGTTCCCTTATTTTCTGATATCTGACAACATTGGAAGAATAATTCTTACAACACCCCTTTTTTTTTTTTTTTTAAAGTGAAAGAAAAAGTGAAATTAAAGAGAAAAAAACAAACAAACAAAAAAAAACAAATAAACCAGCAAAAAACAAACAAAAAGAAAAAGTAAGTAAATAAAGGTAAAAGAGCATCTGAGTAGCGTTGGAACAAAGAGCGGAACCATTATTGAAATGGTATTTGTCAAAAATTAGATCTAGTGGAAGACACATATGCGATCCAGGGTTGCCAAAAGTTCATGAACCCATCCATGTCCTGTCTCAGTGCGAATGTCAACTTTTCCATTGAGTAAATGTCTTGGATCACGTTAATCCAATCTTCAGGTGTAGGACAGTCCTTCAACATCCATTTTTTAGTTAGAGCTTTTTTGCTTGCCAATATTAAAACATTGAATAAGTATTTTTCTCCTCGTCTTTCCAGTGAGTCCGGTAGTAAACCCAAATACAAAGTTACAAAAGAAAAGGGAACTGTTATTTTGAATATTTTCCCCAATATTGTCTGTACATTGGTCCAATATTGGTGGATAACTGGGCATGACCAAAACACATGAAAATGATTTGCAGTCTTTTCACCACACAAGCGCCAACAGTTCAATCCCTTATGGGTAAATTTGTTTTGTGCAGGTGTTCTGAAAAATCTTACCAAGTTTTTCCATCCAAATTCTCTCCACTGCAGGGATGAGGTACTTTTCCATTGCTGTTTATTTAGCTTTTCCCATATTTGCAGTTGTAAAGTGAAATTCCCCTCTTTTTCCCATCTCTCTTTTATATATGATGTGTTGTCTCCTTTTAAGTCTTGAAGACCTTGGTATATTTTAGAAATGTATCTGATCCCTGGGATCCCTTTATATGCCATTAAGAAGACCTTCAGAACACCTGACTGGGCCCTTTCCAAATCCTCCTTTTTAAGTATATTGTTTATGTGGTGTCTAAGCTGGAAGAACCTGTAAAGGTCTTGATTTATTAGGCCTTGTTTTTTCAAATCTTCAAAACTTCTTAAAATTTGCCCTTTAAAAAAATCGTAATATTTTATCAGCCCTTTCTCCTTCCATTTTTTAAATCTGGTGTCTGTTTTATTAGGAGTAAAGTCTTGATCATAGGCAATCCATTGCAGAAGTCGATAGGGCTCTTTAGTTTGATTCTCTCTGACTATCTTAAACCAAATTTTTAGCGGGGTCTCTATCCACGGGTTAGTGTTATTCAAAAGCTTAGGTAAGGCATTGTTCCCTATTGTCGCCTGTAGGGGGATGTCACTTGTTATTTGGCATTCGATCTCCTTCCATTGTGCAGTGTAGACTGGGTTACATATCTCTACTAAAGTTTTAATTTGTGCAGCTTTAAAGTAGTCCCTGATATTTGGCAGCGCAAGCCCACCTTTGTCTTTGTTTAGCTGTAAGGTTCTATATCTGATTCTAGGTCTCTTGCCCTGCCATATGAATCTTGAGATCCTTCTGTCCAGCTCCTGCCATGTTTTTTTGGGAGGTTCTACCGGTATTGTTTGGAAAAGGTATAGAAGATGTGGAAGTATATTCATTTTGACTGCTTCAGTTCTTTGTGCAGTACCCAAGAATGGTATCATATTCCATCTTGCTAGGTCAGATTTTATTTTTGTCACCAGTGGATCATAGTTTAGTGATATAATTTTGTTGAGTTGTTTCGGGATATTGACCCCCAGATATTTCATAGATTCCGACTCCCAGTTAGTTTTGAGTTTGCTTAGTGAATAATGATTTGGGTCATAGTTGAATGTTAAAATTTGGGTTTTATGCATGTTTAATTTGTACCCCGATAAATCTCCATACTCTGAAAAAACTGAGGTTAGTTCTGGTAAAGAAGTGTCCGGCTGCCCTAGGTATATTAAAATGTCATCAGCAAAAAGTGCTATTTTATGTTCCTTCTGACCAAGTGTAATACCTTGAATTTTTTGATTTTGTCTTATCCATTGGCTCAGAGGTTCTATGAAGATTGCAAAGAGCAGTGGAGACAGGGGGCAGCCCTGACGACATCCTCTTTCCAGTTCAAAAGATGATGATAAATTACCGTTAATCCTTATTTTAGCTGTTGGTTTTTTATATAATGCCTGTACAGTTCTAATGAAGTTGTTATGAAAATTGAAACTGGATAAGATTCTATATAGAAAAGACCAGTCAACCGAATCGAATGCTTTTTCAGCATCTAGTCCCAATATGACTGCATTTAAGTTATATTTTTTTATATGATGAATTATGTGTAAAGTGCGTCGAATGTTGTCTTGTGTCTGTCTTTGTCTTATAAAACCTGTTTGGTCTAAATGAATTGGGTCTGTCAGTATATTTTCTAACCTTTTGGCAAGGATAATGGTAAAAAGCTTATAGTCCTGATTTAACACACTGATTGGTCTGTAGTTGGAGCACTCCAGTTTATCCTTTTCAGGTTTAGGTATAACTGCAATGACCCCTTCTCTCCAGGAGGGGGGGATTTCCCCTGTGTGGAGGACATAATTAAATGTTTTCAGGAGGAGAGGAGATAGTTGCTGTTTAAAGGTTTTGTACCACTCTGCTGTATAGCCATCAGCTCCTGGGGATTTGTTAGCTTTAAGTTTCATAATTGCTTTTTCCAATTCTTTAGGTTGTATTTCTGACAGTAGTGTTTTATTTTGTGACTCCGTAAGTTGGGGAAGGTTTAATGTGTTTAGGAATGCCTCGGATGCGTTTTTATGTTTTTTGTGGGAGTATAAGTTCTTATAGTAATTCTCGAAGCTTTTAAGAATATCCTGAATTCTGAATTTTATTTCCTTTGATACTGGGTCTCTGATTTTGTAGATTGCTCTTTCTGTTTGATGTTTCCTCAATTTATAGGCTAGCAATTTTGCCGATTTACTGCCTGCTTCATAGTATTTTTGTTTCAAAAATGTAAGTTAAGTTTCTTCTGGATTTCTATTGTGTAGATCTCATTTATTTGGTTTTTAATTTCCTTAATCTTGAGCGAGTCAGTAGAATGAGTGTTGCCTTTGTGTTCTTTTTCTAGGTTCCTAAGTTCTGACTCTAATGTGGATAGTTTTTCTTGTCTTAGTTTCTTTTGGGTTGCCAGTTTTGCAATAATCTTTCCTCTTATTACAGCTTTGCATGCATCCCACAGTATTAAAGGGGATACTTCTCCATTATAGTTTTCTTCCAAATATCTGAGAATATCTGATTCCAATTCATCTTTCAGTGGTCCTTTCAGGACATTTGAATTTAACCTCCAAGAAAATGTATTATTTGTGTATTTTTGGATATTTAAGTCCATGTAGATCGGCCTGTGGTCAGAGAGATCCATCAGTCCTATTTTACATGTTTCTACTCTTCCAATGTCTCTATTAAACATAAAAAAATAGTCAATCCTTGAGTAAGATGAATGTGGAGTTGAGTAAAATGTATAGTCTTTTACACTGGGGTTGAGTTCCCTCCACACATCACAGATTCCCATTTCTTTTAGTAGCATCCGAGTCTTCCTGCTTTGGGTGTTATTTTGATGTGGAGAATTACCAGAAACATCCCAGTATGGATTCAGTCTAAGATTGAAGTCCCCACCACATATCACTAAACCTTGAGCTTTAGTTATCATTAGGTCAAATACATTTTTATAAAATTTCCAGTTAGCCCCTGGGGGAGCATACACATTCAGCAGGGTGATATCTTCTCCCTCTAGCCGCCCAGTTACCAAACTGTATCTCCCTTCTTTATCTTTGTGTTCTGATTTTTTTTCAAATGTAATTTTGGTTGATATCAATGTCGCTACTCCCCTCCTCCTCCCTGACTTATATGAAGATGAAGAGATCATTTTAAACCCTTGTCTACTGAGTTTATTGTGCTCCACGTCTGTTAGGTGGGTTTCTTGTAAAAATATTATTCCTGCTTTGTCTTTTTTCATTTTGCCTAGAATCTTGGATCTTTTAACTGGATTCAGGATTCCTTTTACATTATATGAAATTATTTGGGTTACACCCTGTTTCTCCATTGTGTTGTTTTGTTTAGTATAACTGTGTGGTGGCCCTCTTTTGTGCTACTCAGAAACTGAAAGAACATTAAGAACAAGAAAAACATTAAGAACATAGTGTATAAAACTTTAAAACAAAAAACTGTCAAAAGAACTTCCTGAGCTGAGGTCTTTTTAAAGACCCTGGAAGAGCCTTGATGGAGTGAAGGCTCTGAGGGGAATTCCTCAAACTCTGTTACGTGTTGAGGGCCCTCTCTTACCCCTGTAAGTTGTCCCATGCTTTTAACGTGAGTTTCAGAACCCAATCCGAACTTGTAATGATTTTTTTTTTTCCTTTTATGCCTATACCCTGTGAAATTGTGTGCACCCTCCCACCCCCATCACATCAAACATTCACGCAAAAACAGTATTTGTTAGTGTGAGGAGAACATGTGGATTATTGTCACATTTCTATTTTAACAAGTTTTTTTTTTTTTTTTTTTTAATTAAAAAGACTTATTTGTTTCAAATATTATGACTGTTCCATGAAATGTTTTACCACATGCTGAATACGCATCTCCTTTAATGTTTGTTACCTTGTATGAGGGGGGTTGGATGTGCAGATTGATTAAAAAAAAAAAAAATGGTCGCTATTCCAACCTGAAAACGGACAGTTTATCCGCGACGCTCTGGCGCTGGGTTTCCCGCTGCTGGCCCGTGGATTTTGAAGGTCTTTGTGTTGTCCATGTTTGCGCTTTGATCTTCTCACTCGGGTCTGCTGCGGGTTTAAATACCGTTACCGGGAGCCCTCTTCTCGCCATGTCAGCTGTTGCTTCTTCCGCCGAATTATAGAGACATGTTTCTTCGCCGTAGAAGACCCTCAACTTCGCAGGAAATGGCGTCTGAAAGCGCAGTTTCTTCTCTCTTAGCACCTTTTTCGCGTCATTGTATTCCCTGCGCTTTTTAAGGACCTCCGGGGCGTAATCGTGTTCCACGAAGACTTTTCTCTCCTGGTGCATAAATCCTTTTTTCTGCCAAGCCAGTCTTACAATCTCTTGTTTTATTTTGAAATTGGAAAATCTTACCAACACCGAACGTGGGGGCGCTTCCGCCGCCAGCCTAGCGGCTAATGAACGATGTGCCTTTTCTATGTTTAAGTCGGTGGTTTGTGGAATATCCAATTTCTCTCTTAGTAAAGATTCCACGCATTCTGCCATTGAGTTAAAACCGTTTTCGGCTCCTTCTATCAGACCATGGATTCTTATATTGTCTCTTCTCTGTCTTCCTTCTTGGTTGGCTAGCTTAGCCTCTATAGATGCCTGTCTTTTGCGTAGGTCCAGCACAGAATCTTCGAGCACTTTTATTCGTTCCTCTGCTTCCAAGATTCGGTTCTCGGCCTGGTCCACTCTGCTGTTTGTCCTTTTCAGTTCGTCTCTGAATTCCCGAAATTCGGCCGTAACCTCTCGGCGAAATCGTCGTAGCTCTTCAAATAGTGATTTCAGGCTAACCTTTTTGTTAGCTACCACCAGTTCCTCGTCTTCTGAACGGAGATCTTCCAGTTCAGATTCTCCGGCCGATACGTGTCCTGGCCTGGAGAATTTCAGTTTCTTCTGTTTTCCTTTAGACATGATGATTTTGTCTTTTGATTTTCACTCCTCCAAAAATCCGTTAAGTTTGATTTTCAAGGTGTTATCTTGGATTGGGTCTGAGAGCTTCAGTGTTAAGCTGCAGTCGCCATGGCGTCCAGACCGGAAGTCCTCGGCCACATGTTGTTTTATACGTTTTTGTTAACATGTACGGGTATTTTTGCTTTATATGAAGCAAAATTCTTTTTTATGTCTTGAAATTCTCTGAATTTTGAACAATGACGATGTAACATTCAATTTACATGCACTTACCTTTATATAAAGGTAAGTACATGCACAGTACTAAGTAAGTTCAAGTTTTTACTTAGCACCTGATCAAGAGAAACGGATGTTATTTTCGGATTCAGCGATGCAAAATTGTCTTAAATCAGTTGGAAAAAACACAAACAACTTGCAAAAAATTATTTTTGTAACCCTGCTGTTATTAAATAAATTGCTGTCAGGCAGTTAGTCGTGAAAGCATTTGGACTTTGAATACAGCCGTTGTGGAGTGTGTAAATGAAGAGGCATATTCATTTCAGACGATTTATTACACACTCACATCTCACAAGCAAAGAACAGACTGACTGGTCACATCAAGCATTCCTCTCTCTATATCAAGTCACACTTCACAAGGTTCAAGGCACTTCCTTACACACAGCATGACATCGACACTACACTTCATTCAACCCCCTCTCACCCACTTGGGCATTGTTCTCCCATGTGTATTCATTGTCTCTGTCTAAGGTGTGAAATAACCTGAGGCCCAGACCGCCCCCCCCCAGCATCTTAGATAGAACAATAGAACATCAGTCCACATGCTGTTTCGGTTTCAGTCTCCTCCCATATCTGCTGTAATTGGAGTTTACCGCCTCCATGGCGCTGCTGTGCCGGTGGGAGGCTGCTGGGAGTGTGTCCGACTGCGGGTGAGCCGTGGGGGGGGGGGGTGTCACTCTGTCCATGTGGCTGCTCTGATGAATCGTTTCCCTGGGGAGATCTCCATGGGGGTCTTCCACGCCGAGGGGCCCTCGCCAACAGCACTTGCTCATCTGTCACCACAAAGGCGGGTTTGAGTCTGTCTATGCCAATTCTCTCCAGTCTACCCCCCCAAGTCTAGCACAAAATGCTTATCCCCTGTTTCCAACACTCTGAACGGTCCATCGTAGGGTGGGCGCAATGGAGGGCGGTGGGCGTCATGTCTGACGAACATGAACTCTGCGTTCTTCAAAGTTTTAGGCACAAAGGCACGCGGAAAACTGTGGTGGGCAGGGCCCAGCAGCGTGCCTGTGTTTGCGCTACGCTGCAAAAGCTGAGACGGGGAGCAGCCCGGTGCGGGATTGTCCGGTAGAAATTCCCCGGGCAGCCGTAGGGGCTGCGCAAAAACGAGCCCTGCCGGGGCAGCTTCCAAATCCTCTTTTGGCGCGGAGCGCAACCCCAATAAAACCCACGGCAGCCTGTCTGCCCAATTTGCATCCGTCAGTGAAGCCCTGAGTGCTGCTTTCAGTGATCTATGAAAACGCTCGCATAAACCATTGGCCTGTGGGTTGTACGCGGTTGTGTGATGAATTGCAGCACCCAGGCTGCGGGCCATCGCAGACCAGGGGTCGGAAACAAATTGCGGACCCCTGTCGGATGTAATGTCCGACAGGACTCCAAAACGCGCCACCCATGTTGTTAAAAAAACACGTGCTACGTCCGCAGACGTGGTTGCTGCCAGCGGGACTGCTTCTGGCCAGCGTGTGGTGCGGTCCACCACTGTCAGGAGGTGCGTGCACCCCTGTGATGGCGGGAGGGGGCCCACGAGGTCCACATGCACATGGTCGAACCTCTTAGCCGGTACCGGAAACAGCTCCAAGGGAGCTTTCGTGTGCCTGTGTACCTTGGTTCGTTGGCACGCCACGCAGGCCGCAGCCCACTCTTTTACTTGTTTGCGTAGGCTCGGCCACACGAACTTCTCTCCCACCATTTTGACAGACGCGCGCACTCCTGGGTGCGCCAGAGTGTGAACCGACTCAAACACGTGGCGGCGCCACGCGACCGGGACTACCGGACGCGGGCGTCCCGTGGAGACGTCGCAGATCGGGGGGGGGCCGCCATCTTGCAGCACCCTGCTCTCCAGCCTTAACCCTGTTGGTCCAGACTGGAGTGCGCGCACATCTGCATCGCTAATCTGCTCCGCGGCCATGGCTGTGTAATCTATCCCCACGTAGACTGGGGCCACCACGGTGCGCGAAAGGCAGTCCGCCACCACATTCAGTTTACCCGACACATGCTGAATATCGGTAGTAAACTCTGAGATCGCGGCCAGCTGTCTCTGCTGCCGGCCCGGCCACGGTTCTGAAACTTTGGCCATCGTGAACGTCAGTGGCATGTGGTCTATGAACGCGGTGAAGCTGCGCCCTTCCAGCCAGAACTGGAAGTGGCGTATGGCCAGATGGAGAGCCAGCAACTCTCTGTCGAACGCGCTGTATTTACGTTTGCTGTCACGCAAAGTTCTGCTGAAAAATGCGAGTGGCTGCCAAGCCCCAGCGACGCGCTGCTCCACGACCGCCCCTATAGCTACGTCTGAAGCGTCGGTGGTGAGCGCTATTTGGGCCGTCGGGTCCAGATGTGCCAGCAGTGCGGCGTTTGCCAGGGCTACTTTAACTTCCAAGAACGCCCGCTCTCGCTCCGGGGTCCATTCGACTTCATCCACGGGTTTCTGTCTCTTGAGTGCGGCGTACAATGGTTGCATGAGCCGCGCCGCACGGGGAAGGAAACGGTTATAAAAATTCACCATCCCCAAAAATTCCTGCAGCGCCCTGACCGTCTGAGGCCGGGGAAAATCTGCCACAGTGCGCACTTTGTTGGGCAACGGGATCACTCCTTCCGGAGAGACGCGGTGCCCCAAAAAAATCAATCTCCGTCACGCCGAACTGGCATTTCGCCGGGTTGATTATCATCCCATGCTCCTCCAACCTCTGGAAAACCGTCCTGAGGTGGGTTTCGTGTTCGTCTTTGGACATACTGGCTACCAGGATATCGTCCAGGTAGACGAACATGAACGGGAGGTCACGCAGCACTGCATCCATCATGCGCTGGAACGTCTGTGCTGCGCCTTTTAACCCGAATGGCATGCGCAGGAACTCGAATAAACCGAACGGAGTTATTACCGCTGTTTTGAGTACGTCCTCCGCGCGCACTGGGACCTGGTGGTAACCGCGGACCAGGTCTATTTTAGAAAAAACGCGCACTCCGGCGAGGTGAACAGAAAAATCCTGTATGTGGGGAATTGGGTAGCGGTCGTGTGCTGTGGCGTTGTTCAACCTGCGGAAATCACCGCACGGTCGCCACGATCCCTCAGCCTTAGGGACCATGTGTAGAGGGGATGCCCATGGGCTGTTTGATCGCCTGATGATGCCCAACCTTTCCAGGTTGGTGAACTCCTCGCGCGCTATGGCCAGTTTAGCTGCGTCCAAGCGCCGAGGTCTTGCAAAAACGGGCGGCCCGGTGGTGGTGATAAATGCTCCACCCCGTGTTTAGCCGTGGCCGCCAAAAACGTCGGGACCGTGAGTGCTGGGAACTGAGTGAGCAGTGCGTGGAACTTACTGCCTGGAGTTGTGACGCTGGCTTGTGCTGTTGGCCGGGTCCCTCGAGCTATACAGGGGAGAGATTCAAAGGACAGTGCATTAACCAGGCACCTGTTAGCAACATCCACAAGTAAACCATGTGCACACAGAAAATCAGCGCCCAGGAGCAGGCAACACAGTGCTGCTATGATAAAAGTCCACTCATACGAGCGACCATGTAGAGATAAAGGTCAGTGTTCTCTCACCGAACGTCTTAATCTCCGAGCCGTTTACTGCCACCATTCCGGGGCCGCTAGGTTCTGCCAGCCGGTCAGCGTAGGACGGCAGGATGACGCTCTTCTGGGCTCTGAGCGCTTGAAGTGGCACGGTGGCGCGCATCTGCGCGCGTTCCCTCTGAAGCGGCGGTGGTAGAAGCAGAGCGTGTCTCTCTGGCGCTCCTTGTCCCCGGTTGCCGCTACTGTCGGTGGCTCCTTGCCTCCCCTGGTCGTCTCGCTGGGCTCCGCTGCCGTCGTGTTGACTGTGATCACCCTGGTGGTGAGGATGATCCAGTCTGCCTCCTGGGCTAGCGCATGGTATTCTCGTGCGGCCAGCAATGGCGAATTGGCCAGAACCGCTCTTGCTTCTGTTGGCAGGTTCCGGAGGAAAAGGTGGGCAAACAGAAAGTGCCCGTCGCCTGTGCCCATCAACGCCAGCATCTTCTCCATCAGGTCTACGGCCGACCCATCTCCTAACTCGGTCCGCACCAGGAGCCTCTCCGCTCTCTCAGAGTCCGAGAGCGTGTATCTCCGAATGAGCGCAGCCTTGAGCGCCTCATATTTGCTGCTGGCTGATCGAGCAGGCTCGCTACCTGCTGGGCTGTGCGGGAGTCCAGCGCTGCTACCACATGGTAGAACTTGGTGTCATCTGCCGTTACTCCCCAGAGGGCGAACTGGGCCTCGGTGTGGTGGAACCAAGAGCGCGGGTTGTTCTGCCAGAAATCCGGTAGCTTGACTGAAACTGCACATGCGTTGCTGGGGGTTCCAGTCCTGGCTGTCTGCGGGTTGGCTTCGGCGTCTCTGGGGCTTCTCGACCGGGCCGGCTCTGGGGTTCTTGCCTCGTGTTCCATAATACGTCTTGGGTCACCAGTGTGGAGTGTGTAAATGAAGAGGCATATTCATTTCAGACGATTTATTACACACTCACATCTCACAAGCAAAGAACAGACTGACTGGTCACATCAAGCATTCCTCTCTCTATATCAAGTCACACTTCACAAGGTTCAAGGCACTTCCTTACACACAGCATGACATCTACACTACACTTCATTCAACCCCCTCTCACCCACTTGGGCATTGTTCTCCCATGTGTATTCATTGTCTCTGTCTAAGGTGTGAAATAACCTGAGGCCCACACCGTAACAGTGAGCACTGAAAGGGCACAAAGCGTGTTATTTCCTTCTGAGCAGAGTGTGTATGATCCTGACTGTGTATGAGCTCTGAGAGCAGCTTGTTTGAACGAGATTTTTCAAACAGCGGCAAAAATCACGGAGATTGTCCTGCTTATAAGCTGAATGTCGCTGCAGTCTCCAGTCCACACACCCCGTTGTGCATTTGCGTCCGCTAGCTAGCTACGCCAGCAGCTAGTTAGCTAGTGGACAGAGTAAAATGATCACCACTGCAAAGTAAACTAGTTAGAAAATGAAACTCACTTCCGGTTATGGCTGCCACGTAAGACGGACGTGTCTCACTCTGCTCTGCTCCTGGAGAGAAAAAAATCGGCAAATAACTCTCTCATTTGGGACAGAACGTATCCCAGCGTTTGGGCAAGGATATGTCGGCGAAGCCTAAGGCTGGAAAACCAGGTAGAGGAAAAAGCGAGCTGCCGAAACAGTCCAAATTAACGGACTTTCAGGTCTGTGACGCAGCAAATAAAACTCCATATATGGCGGAGGAGGCTGGCAACGGTGCGATGTCTGCGGGGAGCGGCGCAGATGCGCTGATGGCTGCCATGAGTTCAATGAGAGCGGACTTTTCCTCTAGATTTGATGGGATTATGGCAGCGTTGGAAGGAATGAGAAAGGAATTGGGTGACTGTGTAGAACGAATGGCGCATAAACTTCAGTTCTACGAGGATTATAACGCCGACGTTCAGAAGCAACGAGCCGAATATAAGGAGGTTATGTCCGAGTTGTACAAGAGAGGTTTTCGTCCTTCTCTTCTTTTCCCCGCCAGGCTCCGGATAACTCTTCCAGACGGCAAAAACCAGTGGTTGGCGTCCGTCTCAGAGGCCACCCGCTTCATGCAAACCAGGGAGAGAAACCAGCAATTTTCGCCTTGAACTGGACATTTCTGGGTTGACCAGCTGCCGCGCTGGACTGCTTGTTACTTCATTGAAGCTGCACTGACTGGACATGGATGCATTTTTAGATGTTCAAAAACAAGGTAAAATTGGCTCCCTATACGTTGTTGTTTACTTAATTCTTTTTTAATTTTATTTAATTTTTTTTTTTTTTTTAGGGTAAAACGTTCATATTATGCAGGATTGAAGCCAGTTGTATGGGAGCATTCTATTAGGATGAAAATAGAGCAGGAGATGGAGCGGTTGCTGTTTTTTTGCAACCGGCTGGAGTGTTGTTATAGGTTTGGTTGTTGGATTTTTTTATTTTTTTTTTAAATTTTTTTATTTTTTTTATTTTTTTTTGTTTTGTTTTGTTTTTTGTTATGGATTTATTTACACCCCCCTTACCCCCTCCTTTTTTTTTTTTCTTTTTTTTTTACCCATACCTCACTTTACTCTTCTTTGGGCTACACAACATAATATATAAATTTTACTCTTTGAATGAATAGTAATCTTACTTTGGTAAGCTGGAATGTGAAGGGGTTGAACCATCCAATTAAACGAAAGAGAGTCATGTCACGTCTAAAGCAATTTAAGCCTGGGGTACTGTTTTTGCAGGAAACCCATTTGCAGGATTCCGACCACTTGCGTTTGTCAAAATGTTGGTCAGGACAATTTTTTCATTCAAATTTTAAAGCTAAGGCCAGGGGCGCTGCTATTCTTATTGATCGAAATATCCCATTTATTCCCTCTAATGTTGTATTAGATAAAAATGGACGATTTGTCATAGTATCAGGTAAACTTGGCAATAAACATGTCACCTTGGCTAATCTGTATGCACCGAATTTTGATGATGTGCACTTTTTTCGCAACCTTTTTTCGCAACTTCTGGATTTAAATACTCATTCTCTAATTCTTGGGGGTGACTTTAATTTGTATATGGATCCGATCTTAGACCGCTCATCCTCAAAACCTGCTAGTCTTAATAAATCTGCAACTTATGTTAAGTCTTTTCTTGAGGAATATAGCCTTACAGATCCTTGGCGTTTTTTACATCCTAACGGCAGGGACTATTCTTTTTTCTCTCACGTACACCATACTTATACCAGAATAGATTATTTTTTTGTTGACAATTTATTAATTAATAACCTTAGCTCTTGCAGTTATGATAGCATCTCGGTTTCTGATCATGCCCCTCTTGTACTTAAAATGATCCTCCATGGATGTGACTCCATGAGAAAGCATTGGAGATTGGATCCATTATTACTTACAGATGAAAAATTGGTTGCGAATATTTCTTCTAAAATTAATTTTTTTTTGAAAGAAAATAAAACTCCTGGTATGCCAAATAAAACGATATGGGAGGCCATGAAGGCATTTCTTAGGGGGGAATTTATTTCATTGGCAGCATTTAAAAGACGATCCTTAATACAGGAACAGAAGGCTATTTTAGATCAAATCCTGGACATTGACAGACAATATGCTCAATCTCCATCACCCGCTCTGTACAAGGAACGTATGATATTACAAACTAAACTTAATTTACTTTCTACTCGACAAATTGAAGGTTGTTTAATAAGGAACAAGAGTGAATTTTATGAACATGGCGAAAAAAACAGTAAACTTCTAGCTAATCAACTGCGTGGTATTAGAGCTAAGCAAATTATTACTGGAGTTAGGACAGATAAAGGAGAGGTGACATCAGACCAACAAGTGATTAATGATATTTTCAGGTCATTTTATTCCAAATTATATACCTCAGAATATACAACAAACTTAAAGGATTTGGAAAATTTTTTTGATTCTATTGATATTCCTTCGATTTCTTCAGAATCTCAGCAAATTTTAGAAGCTCCCATCACAAAAGAAGAAATTCAGCTGGCAATATCATCCATGCAATCAGAAAAATCTCCAGGACCTGATGGGTTTTCCGCTGATTTTTTCAAAAAATTCTCTGACGACCTCGCCCCTTTCCTTTGTCAAGTTTTTACAGAGTCGCTTGACTCCGGTACACTTCCTCCTTCATGCTATCAGGCCTGTATCACTGTGTTGCTTAAAAAAGATAAGGATCCTGTTGATTGTGCTTCTTACAGGCCTATTTCCTTGTTAAATACCGATGTTAAAATTTTGTCAAAGTTGTTAGCTTCTAGGTTGGAAAAGATTCTTCCTTTTATAATTTCACAGGACCAAACCGGTTTCATTAAAAATCGCCATTCTTTTTTTAACTTGCGGCGGTTGTTTAATATTATTTATACTCCTCACCACAACATACCTGAATGTCTTATTAGTTTGGACGCTGAAAAGGCATTCGATAGGGTTGAGTGGGAGTATTTGTTTTTTACTTTGGAGAGGTTCGGTTTTGGTCCTTCCTTCTGTTCCTGGATTAAACTTCTCTATGCTAGTCCTTTAGCTTCAGTGTTAACTAATTGTCGCTATTCTGACTATTTTAGACTTTACCGTGGTACGAGGCAAGGCTGTCCTTTGAGCCCCTTGCTCTTTGCCTTGGCAGTTGAGCCGTTAGCTATTGCAATCCGCGGGAGCCGGGACTTTCTAGGCATTCGTAGGGGTGGCATTGAGCATAGGGTTTCACTCTATGCTGACGATCTTTTACTATTTCTCTCCAACCCACTTACTTCATTACCCTCTATACTCAACATTTTGGATAGTTTTAGTAGGTTTTCTGGTTATAAAATTAATCTTAATAAGAGTGAACTGTTTCTGATTAATGAAAAGATTCAAGTTCAGGATTTTGAAAATTTTCCTTTCAAGGTTGTTATTGATCATTTTAATTATCTTGGGATATGTGTCACTAAACAATTTAATTACTTGTTTAAAAATAATTTTCTCCCCTTACTTGACCAGTGCAAGTTAATACTTTCCAAATGGTCCCCATTATCCTTGTCTTTAATTGGCAGAATCAATTCTGTAAAAATGATGTTACTTCCAAAGTTTTTATATTTGTTTCAATGTCTCCCCATTTTTATTCCTAAATCCTTTTTTAAGTCTTTGGACTCTCTGATTACCTCATTTATTTGGAATGGTAAACATCCGAGATTGAGGAAAGTTTTTCTTCAAAGACCCAAATCAGTGGGTGGCATGGCTCTGCCTAACTTTCAATATTACTACTGGGCAGCAAATATCAGATGCATGTTATATTGGAAACATTTTTATCTGGAACCCAAATCACCAATTTGGATCCTTATGGAGTCACATGTGGACAATCAAACCTCCCTACCGGCAATTTTAGGTTCACCACTTCCCCTTGCTTTGTCTACACTGGGTAATAATAAAGTAGTTCGTCAGTCTCTTAGAATTTGGACTCAATTCAGGAAAAACTTCGGTCTTCAGTTTTTCTCCATTAGAAGTCCAATTGCCGCAAATCATTTATTTACCCCATCAACTATTGATAGCGCATTTCATATATGGCACAGAAAAGGTTTAAAATCTTTTGCGGATTTATATTTTGATGGTCAATTTGCAAGTTTTTCTCAACTTTCTACTAAATTCGACATCACTTCTACACATTTTTTCCGCTTCCTCCAGGTCAGACATTATGTGCAAACCATGACAAAACAATTCCCTCAAAAACCTTCTGATAATCCTCTAGATGATTTTTTATTAGTTAAACCAACTTCTAAGGGGGTAATGTCAGTTTTATATAATTTAATTTCAAATTTACAATCTTCTTCTCTGGCCGCTATCAAATTGAATTGGGAACAAGATCTTAATTTTACTTTTACTGATGAACTGTGGGACTCTATTCTTGGCCAGGTTCACACTGTATCAATGTGTGCTCGTCACACTCTTATTCAATTTAAGATTGTACACCGGATGCACCTGTCCAAGGTTAAGTTAGCACGTATTTACTCGGATATAGACCCAACTTGTGAAAAGTGTGGTAGCGCTCCTGGCACTTTGCTTCACATGTATTGGTCCTGCCCTGCATTGATGAATTTTTGGCATTCTGTTTTTATCACTATGTCTGAAGTCCTGCAATATCAAATTAAACCTGATCCATTATGTGCCATTTTTGGTGTGGCTCCAGAACTTGTCTTGCCAAATACCAAATTAAAAGTATTCAAATTTTCATTATTATTGGCCAGACGTGCTGTATTACTGAAGTGGAAAGACTCTTCGCCCCCTTCACATTTACAGTGGATAAAAGATATAATGTCCTGTTTGGATTTAGAAAAAATCAGATATACAGTCTGTGGCTCTGAAAACAAATTCTATAAATTATGGCGCCCGTTTCTTGACTTCTTTGAAAGACCCACGATTATAGTTTCTGAGTAGCTCATATCCCCTTTACCCCACCCCCACTTCACACACACAATTTTTCTTTGTATTTTTTTTAATTATTGTTTATTTAAAGGTTTTTGTGCTTTGAAGCATTTACATTTGTTAGCTTTAAATTCTAGTTTTTCACTGTTTGGTTAAAACAAAAATGAAAATTTTTAATACTTTGTATTGTATTGATACTTCAATTAATAATAATAAAAAGACCTTTGAAAGAAAGAAAGAACGAATGGCGCAGATGGAGCTCCATCTCTCTAGTGCTGAAGATGACGTCACCCGTCTTCAATTAAAGGTGCGCACTTTGGAAAAAAAAAATAAATGTCTGGAAGATAATATTTTGGATTTGGAATCTCGGTTGAGACGGAACAACTTGAGGCTGGTGGGTCTTCCAGAGGAATCAGAAGGTCGGGACGTATGCTCCTTTCTGGAAAAGTGGATTCCGGAGGTGCTGGGCAGCGCGGAGTTGCAACCAGCAGTGGTTCTGGAAAATGCACACCGTATTGGCCCACGGAGAGATAAGGGACCACCGAGGACCTTAATTATGAAGTTTCTCAGCAACAGAGACAGGATGAAGATCTTCAACGCTGCACGAGCTAAAGGAGAGATTAAACACCAGGACCAGCAGGTGCGGTTCTACTCAGATTTGGCCACAGGAATCCAACAATTGAGGAAGCAGTTTGATCCCATACGTAAGGAGCTGCGCAACCTTGGGATTCGTCATGGTGTAATCTATCCTGCGAAACTGTTGACCACGTATGAGGGCAGAACCCACATCTTCAAGACCCCAGAGGAAGCGCAGGAGTTCATTAAGAAGATCAAAGAAGAAGAAGAGACTGGTGGGAGCTAAGCATGAACAAAATATAAGGTAGAATAATTAAGCATTTGCACAGGCATCTGACTGACTTGAAGTAAATAGCAAGTTTACAAAATATAGATTGTATTATATATTAAAAAAAACAAAACAAACAAAAAAAAAACTATGATGTACAAAGTTGCTAAAAATTTTGGAGTTAAGTTGGAAAACTACAGAGGAGAGTTAATGTTACGTCATTAAAAGCAGTAGAGTTAGGGTGATTGGGAGGATGAAGAAGGAGTGGCTTAGGCTGTTCCCCGTAGATGTGGAACGGTCGATGGCTATATCGGGAGACGGAATTTTTCTTTTGATTTTGGGGGGTTTGCCACAAGTGTGGGAAGGGGGAATTTGTTTGTGTGTAGTTTGTAGGATGAATGTTCAACCACTCATGTTTTTGCTTCTCTGTATGAGCATGTTTACAGTGCAAGGTAATCCCAAACTCTCTATTGATCATAAACCAAAGCGTTAATCTTAATTTAACTTCATGGAATTGCAGAGGTCTACAAAATTTAAAAAAACTTAAACAAGTTATGAATAAAATAAAAGACATGGGTTCAAAAATTGTGTTTTTACAAGAAACTCATCTAATAGAGGAGGATATAAAAAGAATTAGGAGTAGATGGCAAGGAAGTGTCTTCACCTCATCATTTTCATCCCGGGCCAGGGGAGTTATGACTCTCATACATAAATCAGTCCCTTTTCAAGTGAAAAATGTAATTGGAGACAAATTTGGTTCAAGGTTCTTTGCTATTAGAAAATATAAATCTTGTGAACTTATATGGTCCCAATATAGATGATCAAAAGTTCTTTGCTAATTTATTTCTTATCTTATCATCACTTACAGGGCAACATATAATAGCAGGGGATTTTAATTGTACATTGAATCCAGGTATAGATAGATCAACAGGACTGGATTGTACGCACAATGGATGTAGGATGACTATTAATCATTTTATGAAAGAATTGAGATTGTTAGATATATGGAGAGAAATGAAACCACAAGTTAAAGCCTATTCTTGTTATTCCAGTACCTACAAGACATTCTCACGTATTGATTATTTTTTGATTTCCACAGAATTAAGGTCCAAGATTCAAAACTGCTTCTATGATAACATCGTGATCTCTGATCATGCACCCTGCTGTCTAATATATGTAGATAAAAAATTGACAAAGGAATCAGGTAGATGGCAATTTCAGCATAAATGGCTTCAGGATGAGGAATTTGTCAAGTATATAGAAAAACAGATAGATGAGTTCTTTGACATCAATACTACACAAACATCAGCATGTGTAAAGTGGGAGGCTTTCAAAGCTTTTATTAGGGGACATATTATTAGTTATACAGAATCAAAATCTAAGAAGACTTGAGAGGAGAGAGCCAAATTGGAACATAAAATAAAAAGTCTTCAGGAAAAAGTGTATGCAGGAAGTGATCCAAGGTTGGAGAATGAATTACTGATTTTGAGAGCTGAATACGACAAAAAATCAGCGAATAGAGCTGCCTCGAGTCTTCTAAGATTGAAACAATCTTTTTATGAACAAGGTGAAAAATCAGGAAAATTATTGGCATGGCAGATTAAACAATTAGAAATTAAAACACCAATTACCAGTATTATAAGTAATGGACAGGTAGTTATAGATCCTTTAGAAATTAACAGAGCCTTTAGAGATTACTATGAAAAATTATATGATACCAAAAATGAATCTGATTTAACAAAACTAAATGGGTTTTTGAACGAACTATCTATACCGTGTATTCCAAATGAAAACAGGGAGATATTGGAGTCTAAAATTAGTCAAGAAGAAGTTGGGCTGGCCATTGATAATATGAAATCAGGAAAAAGTGCAGGACCAGATGGTCTTCCAGTTGACCTTTATAAAAAATTTAAGAATAAATTAATAAAACCTTTTTTGGAAATGGTTTTAGAAGCATTTCAAAATAATAATTTACCATCATACATGAACAATGCCTTAATTATACTGCTCCCAAAACCAGGTAAGCCCTCTAATAAATGTGAAAATATGAGACCAATAAGCCTATTAAATGCCGACCTTAAGATAATCTGTAAAATTTTAGCAAGACGAATACAAGAAATTTTACCAAATATTATTAATCGATATCAGAATGGCTTTATAAAGGGAAGACAAGGCTTCCATAATGTAAGAAGACTATTTAATATTATTTATTTTAATAAAGAAGCACCGGATACAGCTCTCCTATCACTGGACACCGAAAAGGCCTTTGATAGAGTTGAATGGCCCTTTCTTTTTGAAGTCTTACAAAGGTTTGGACTTGGAAATAATTTCATAAAAAGGGTTCAGATAATATACAATAATGCTACAGCAGAAATCCTAACAAATAACAATATTTCAAAATCAATAAAAATCAATAGAGGATGTCGACAAGGCTGTCCACTTTCACCTTTACTGTTTACTATGGCAATTGAACCTTTAGCGATAGCGATACGTTTACATTCACAAATATATGGAATTAAAGTTGGACCAACAGAACATAAAATCTCCCTGTACGCCGATGATATAATTTTGTTTATGTCGAATCTAAAAAAATCAATTCCAACCTTGTTGAATTTAATAAAGAATTTTGGGGAAATATCAGGATATAAAATAAATAAAACTAAATCTTCAATATTAATGCTAAATGAGACCCAGAGAAATTACCCAGACCCTGAGGTAAATCAATTCAATGTTGTAAACCAGTTTAAATATTTAGGAATCCAAATTGTGCCTAAGCTAGAATCAGTCGCCAGTGTCAACTATGAAGCCTTAATGTCAGATATCAATGAGTTAACTCAGAGATGGATGTCACTACCAATGTCGATGATCGGGAGAATCAATATACTTAAAAGTAATATTTTACCTAAAATACTTTATTTATTTCAATACATTCCCTTATCACCACCTTTAGATTTATTCTCAAGAATTAAAAAAAAGTTAGTGGAATTTATATGGAACAACAGGAGGGCTAGATTACGTCTGTCTTTATTATATTTACCACTTGATCGTGGAGGTCTGAAATGTCCAAATTTTATGTTGTATTATTGGTCGGCACAACTGAGGTCTATGACATATTATTTTTCATCAAATGATCTCCCTCACTGGACTGAAATGGAATCATACAATTTACCTTTACCTCTTCCCATAGTCATATACTCAGATTCGGCAAAAAAATTACAAAAACAAGTTAAAAATCCATTTGTAAAGCATATGATCAAAATATGGTGTGAAGCTAAAAACTATTTAAAAGAACCACAGTTATTGTCACAATTTAGTCCAATTTGGGGTAATCAATATTTTAAACCAGGGAGAGCGGACGCTGTATTTAAAGTATGGAATTTAAAAGGGATACAAAAGATTCAGGATTTATATTTGCCATGTGCAGATAACATAATGTCTTTTGAAGAGCTGAGGATCAAATTTAATCTCAATAGAACACATTTTTTTAAATATCTTCAACTTAGAAACTTTATTCGATCAAATCAAAATAAAGCTCTCACTCGACCTATTTATTCATCCTTGGAAAAAATGTTGATGAAAGATAGTAAAAGAAAGGGTATTATTTCAGAGTTTTATAACTCATTGACACTATCTTCAAGTGAAAATTCACTGAAAAGATTAAACTACTGGAAAGAAGGTCTGCAAACTGAAATTTCAGAGGAACAATGGGAATTGGCTTGTACAGAAGCTCAAACCAAATCAATAAATGTACGTCTTAAATTGATACATTTTAAATGGTTAATGCGGATGTACGTTACACCGGAGGAGTTAAATAGATATAACAAAAATATACCAGATACGTGCACAAAATGCATGGAAAGTAAAGGAACCCTATTTCATTGTGTATGGGAATGTAGATTAATAAGAATGTTTTGGGAAGAGGTGAGGGTAACAATTGAAAAAATAATCTCAAAACAAATCATATTGAATCCTAAACTGTTTTTGTTGGGTCTGTACCCAGAAAAGCATAATTTTAATAAAAGTGAAAGAACATTCATAGACCTCAGTTTGCTTAATGCCAAAAAATGTATTGCACTATTATGGAAAAAGACTCATAGACCAGATGTGACTCAGTGGTTAAGACAGATGTTAACAAACCTTCCATTAGAAAGAATAACATATATACTGAAATCAAAGGAAATTGTGTTTGAGAATATATGGAGACCTTTTATTGAGTAAAAGTTATGTGCGACATAACTGGCCAGGTAGACGGAGGCAGGTGCCGGCGATAGCCTAGCCGGATTCTCTGTTTATTTCTATCCACAGGTCAGTAAAATGCCACCCAAAAAAGAGGAAATGGAAGAAATTAAAAAATCTCTCAACTTTGTGTTAGAAGAATTGGCCAAAATGACTAACCAACAGGCCAAAATAATAAACCTAATACAAGAGGTACAAGCCCTACATTCATTAATAAAAGAAAAAGACCAAAAAATTATGGACCTGGAGCAACACGGGCGTCTTTTGGAGCAACGCGTCGAGGATCTTGAACAAGGTTCTCGCATTGATGACCTAGTTATAAGTGGACTAGACATCAGATATCAGTCCTACGCCCATGCCGCAACAGGACTGAGTGGTGAACATGCTTCCATAAGTGAATCAATGTCCCTAGAAAACCAAGTGCTTCAGTTCCTTAATGATAAAGACATTAAGGTAGAAGCCAATGCGATCTCAGCCTGTTATGCTTTACCGAAGAAGAAAGATAACAAAGTATGTAAAAAATTTAAACATAACTCTTGAAGAAGAAGGTGAATGATGTGTGTGGACCTTGTAAATTCCAAACTGGTGAACATAATATATATACTTATGTATTGGATTGTCTAGACTAAACAGAGGAGCATTGTTGAAGATTTGATTTTGTTGGTGGTTGTTGGTGTTTTTAGTGCATTTTTTTTGTAGTACTTTAGTGTTAGTGTTTGATTGTTTGTATCATGTTTGTTAAAAAAAAAAAAGGTTCAATAAAGATATTGTGGAAAAAAAAAAGAAAATGAAACTCACTCACTGGGAGACAGGAGAACCAGGAACTTTTCAGCTGAATTGGGATTTTGGAGTTATTTACCCACAGTTTCTGGCCACGGACGTCCTAGCAAGCTAGCAACAAAAACACCCATCTTCTATGAAGTTTTGGAGACTTGAGACAACATTTTCAGGTGAGCCCCCGGTCGGATAATGTAAACCTAAGCATGACGTTATTTTGGGAATTTCCACAGCAGGTTCAACACAACTGCAGAAGTTATAAAGGCAACTTTGCCTGTCTGCATCTCACTCAGAAGGGGAAGTCATGTCTGTTTGCGCTGAGTTTTAATGTAATCGTGCTGTGCAAAAAATTTGTTTGCGTTTGGTGTGAACACACCTTTAGTTACTGCCATTGCTTTATGAAAATGATCGTTTTTGTTTTTTTTAAACAGAATCAGCAGTTTATGCCTGCGTAAACAGCAAAGCTCCGCACAGTTGTAACACATGTGCATAAAGTTGAGAGCGAGCTGCAGCAAGACTCTCACAGCTTCCCTCATTTGCCACCTAAGTTATAAACCCTCTTTAAATTATGAATCCACAGGGCCCTAAAAACATTTGCAATAATACTGCGGTATTGAGCTGTCCACCGTCACTGCAGGGGAAATTCCTCTACCGCGACAGCCCTAATGTTGGGGTTCACCTCAGTGGACGAAAAGGTTGCTTCCCATTGCCTTCGGGTTGGGAAATGGGTCCTGACCATAATTTGTGCCTATGCGCCAAATGATGCTTCAGAGTACCCTCCCTTTTTGGAGTCTCTGACTGGTGTACTGGAAACTCTCTTCTTGGAGACTCGATTGTCTAACTGTGGGATTTCAACATGCATGTGGGCTATGACAGTGAAACCCGGAGGGGTGTGACTGGGAAGAATGGCCTGCCCGATCTGAACCCAAGTAGTGTTCACTTATTAGACTTCTGTGCTAACCACAGTTTGTCTATAATGAACACCATGTTGAAGCATAAGGGTGTCCGAATGTGCACCTGGCACCAAGACACCCTAGGCTGCAAGTCGATGATCGATTTTGTTATTGTGTCATCAGACCTGCAACCGTATGTTTTCCAGCCTTATTCCTTTTTCTATTATGCACACCATTGAAGAGACAGAGAAACACCATTTCAATTCTCTTGTATGTCCTGTACGTATAGTAGTATTGACAAATAAAATCTTTGAATCTTGATGTCTTGGACACTCGGGTGAAGAGGGGTGCAGAGCTGTCAACTGATCATCACCGACTGTGAAACTTCACACTGGACCTCAAGCAACTTGGATTTTGTGCCTCTCCACTCTTCCTCCAGACTCTGGGACCTTGGTTTCAAAATGATAGGACTTGGCAACTGATTTGGGGAGCCATGTCATCTGCTGGTGTTGGTCCACTGTGTTTTATTTAAGTCCAAGGTCAGCGTAGCCATCTACCAGGAAATGTTAGAGCACTTCATGCTTCCCTCTACTGACAGTCGTTATGGAGATGCTAATTTCATTTTCCAGCAGGACTTGGCACCTGCCCACACTGCCAAAAGTACCAATACCTGGTTGATTGACTATATCATTGCGCTTGATTGGCCAGAAAAACTTTCCTGACCTAAACCCCATAGAAAATCTGTGGAGTATCGTCAAGAGGAAGATGAGAGACACCAGACCTAACAACGCAGGCAAGCTGAAAGCCGCTATCAAAGCAACCTGGGCTCCCATTATACCTCAGCAGTACAACAGGCTGATCACCTCCATACCACACTGCACTGATGAAGTAATTCATGCAAAAGGAGCCCCAACCGAGTACTGAGTGTGTACATGGACATATTTTTCAGTCAGCCAACATTTCTATTAAAAATCAACTTTTTAAAATTAATTTTATGCAATATTCTAATTTTCTGAGAAACCGAATTTGGCATTTCGTGAGCTGTAAGTCATAACCATCAAAATTAAAAGAAAAACGCTTGAAATATATCCCTCTATGTGTAATGAATCTTTATAATATACGAGTTTCATTTTTTGAATTGAATTGCTGAAATAAATCTTCTTGATAACATTCTAATTTATGGAGATGCACCTGTACTTATGATAAGATAAGCCTTTATTAGTCCCACAATGGGGAAATTCCACGGTTGCAACAGCACAGGGATAGCAACACTCAGAGCAACAATCAAGAAGACAAGAAAAACAAGTGCAGCGAATATACGTATGTACATATAAATATATAAATATATAAACACACAGTGCGGAGCATTGTAGCTAGATGGAATAAATATATAAATATATATACACACAGTGCGGAGCATTGTAGCTAGATGGGATAAACAGCATAACTGTCTGCTTAGTTATCCTACATAGTATGAGTATGTACCCATACATATTGTCACCCTCCGTAGCGACTGATATTGTCCTAGTTGTATACTGGAGGGGACCATTGTGTAAGTCTATTGCGTCTTTTGCATGCAATACTATTAGGTTGTCACGTTTTTTTGCTATCTCTGTGAGCAGCCCTGCTTAGGTTATACAGTCTGACAGCCGTAGGTAGGAAGGACCTGCGAAACCTCTCAGTTGCGCACCTAGGATGATGTAGTCTGCTGCTAAATGAGCTCCTCAGTGCGTTCAGTATGTCCTGCATAGGGTGGGACTCGGACTCCAGCAGAAATGACAGTTTAGCCACCATCCTTCTCTCTCCTATCTCCTCCACTGGGTCAAGGCGCTGCCCCAGGACAGAGCTAGCTTTCTTGATCAGTTTGTTCAATCTCTTCCTATCAGCTGCTGTAATGCCACTGCCCCAGCAGACCACTCCAAAAGTGATGGCTGATGCCACCACCGTGTCGTAGAATGTCTTCAGCAGCGCCCCTTATACACCAAAAGACCTGAGTCTCCTCAGTAGGAACAGCCTGCGCTGTCCCTTCTTGTAGAGTGTGTCGGTATTGTGTGACCAGTCTAGTTTATTGTTCAGATGAACACCCAGGTACTTGTAGGATGTTACCATCTCAATGTCTGTTCCCTGGATGTTTACTGGTGCTGTGAGGGGTTGTCCTTGTCTGCGGCAGTCCACCACCAGCTCCTTAGTTTTCCTCGCGTTGATCTGGAGGCAGTTCCGATGGCACCAGTCCACGAAGTCCTGGATAAGTCCTCTGTACTCAGCTTCATCTCCGTTGGAGATGAGGCCGACGATCACAGAGTCGTCAGAGAACTTCTGTAGATGGCAGTGTGTTGTGTGAGAAGTCCGCAGTATAAAGGGTGAACAGGAAGGGAGCCAAAACCGTTCCCTGGGGGGCCCCTGTGCTACCGATGATCGTGTCGGACACACAGTCCTGGGTTCTCACAAACTTCACTTTAATTTGGGATTCATCAGATGAATGAGTCTCCAACCTCATTCCCCAGCAGCCTCACCTTGTTCCCACATAGCTCTTTTTTTTGAGGAACACTGCAGAGTACCTTTACATGTGACTCTGGCTATCATCTAACCCAGCAATGACAGAGTCATCCCAAAGAAACTCTTCAAACACCAAATTCTCCTCTCCCCTTCAGCATCTGGGCATGGACTAGGCATGGGTTGCTGTGACATAATCCTGCTTTGTCAAAGGTTTAAACAAAGGCAGTGGCTATAGGCACAGAACCATACCCGTACAATGCTTGCAATAGATACGGCTCAAATCCGATTGGCCAGTTGGCGTCACATGACTCTGCATGCCATAGCCCATTTGCAAAAATCTACGAATACGTTCTATTAATGCCATATCTTATGCGGCAGCAGCTACAGGTACAGAAATCTGAAGCATTTATCAACAACTGAAGAAAGGATGTTTCTCGTATTAACCCATAATTTGTTTCATTTTAAATAATATCTATTTATCTTTTTAACCTTACCCTTCCCCAAATCCTAAGGCTAACCTCTAAATTTTAATTCTAAATTCCATCTCATGTCGAGTAAAATAGCATGGACATGGCGGTGAGAGCAGGAAGTGAACCACCGACCATTGGATTAGAGGTCGACCACAGTCTACACCTGCGCCATAGCGGACTTGGGCCTATCTCAAGTTTATCTTTTCCGTATCTGTAGACACTCCCTTAAACAAAAGGGAGGCTGCCATCATTTTTCAGAAGAGCCATTTTTATTCATTTTATGGGTGGGCAATATAAGCTGCGGCTTCAGCCATCACCCATTTCGGATAACTCACGTGGAATTGTATAGTAGAAGGAGTCTTTGTCTAATTTGACCTTGTTGTTATATTATACAGTTTCTTTTAACCTGTAATGTACTATCCGAAATAAATAAATTCATTCATTCATTCATTTTTTTAAAAAATAAAAATACAGTGGTACCTCTACTTACGAATTTAATTCGTTCCGGAAGAATTCTCGTAACGTGAAAAATTCGTAAGTAGAGGCGCGTTTTACATGTAAATGCCGTAATCCGTTCCAAGCCCCCAAAATTCGGGCATAAATTTTTTATAAATCGTAAAAACGCATCAAAACATGTAACAAATACATGTTACAATTAGATTACTGCACAATAAACATAAAATCAGAGTTTAAAATGAGAGAAAGAATAATAAAAGAGAATAATAAAAGAGAAAGAATAATAAAAATTATGTTCATTTACCCTTTAACTGCTATCGTCGTCGACGTCGTCGACGTTTGCCTTCTTTGGTTCATGTTCTGATCCAAGGACGTTTGCTTTTGTTGGCTTGTAAGTGCTTCGTTTTGTTTTAATACCGTGCTGATCGTTGATGTATTACGGCCATATTCTTTGGCGAGATCAACCAAACGCATCCAAACGCAAGATGCATCCCCTTTTCATACCTTTCGATTATCTCCTTTCTTTGTTTGTATGGACAAAAAAACTCTCTTCTTTTCTCCTTTTCCACTTATCTCCGTCACTTTCTTGGGGCCCATAGCGAATAAATGTTAATTCTGTACTGTACACACACGTAAAACTTTCACCTTGTTCTTAATAAAGTTTTGGGGAAAAAAAAAACAAAACTTCGTGGCCAATGGGATACCAGGAAGATGCTAGGCGATAGCCAATGGCAGAGCAGCTACAGGTATGTTTACGTTCGGTAAACTACGGAAGCTGCGAGGAGCGTGTACTTTTTTGCCTTTCGTATCCTGAAATTTCGTTCGTAACTAGAGGCAATATTTTCCCGTTGAGGCGTCTCGTAACCTGAAAATTCCGTATGTAGAGACGTTCGTAAGTAGAGGTACCACTGTATCAGCTTCGGACAGCAAAACACATTTGAGGCCTATAATAAAAATGAAACTACCATCCATCCATCCATCTTCTTCCGCTTAACCCTTTTCGGGTCGGGGGGGGGGGGGGCTGGAGCCTATCCCAGCCTCTTTGGGCGAGAGGCAGGGTACACCCTGGACAGACCGCCAGTCCATTGCAGGGCGAACACAGAGAGACAGACAACCACTCACTCTCACAGTCATACCTGAGGACAATTTAGAATCCCCATTTTGATGCTGGTGATGAAACTCCAATATAGCATAAATGGGCCTATCAATGTAGACGTTTCCCTGTTTGCAAAAAATGTTTATTTTCTCCTGCAAATTTGTGTTTTCCTTTACATTTTTGTCCAATTAAGACTTTTTTTTTACAAAGCTGCCATTTTTTGTAATTTTTTTTTCTTGAAGTTTAAATTTCTTTGTCCATTAGAACAGTTTTTTTTCTCCTTAAATTGTTTTTTTATTTTTGGAAATTATCAAATATATTCTCATTAATTTTTCAATTTTTCCTCTCAAAATTTGAGTCTCTCTTTTGCAAATCTAGATGTTTTTTATTTCCAACTTTCTTTTCATAAACTTACTAGTTTCCTATTAAAAAATTGATGCATTAAGTCGAGCAAAACTTCATAAAGTAGGGGAAATGGGCATAGGATATAACAGATTTTAGCGGTCGAAATTTTAACTTATTAAAAAAATTAGTCTTTATGTTTCAGCACCTGGAGAATGTAATATTTAGAATGATAAATAATTAAAATCCTTCTGTTTCTATTTTTGCCAAAGGTATATGAGTAAAAGAGCCACATATGGCTCTGTAGCCACAGGTTCACAACCCCTGCACAAGACCAAATCAGGCATGCAATAAGCAGACAACATGCCCTGCCGGAAAAAAAGAATACGCCAACGAAGCCTGACCCAGTTCTCCTCCAGCTGCTCATCTCATTATGTTGCTGGGGAAAATAAATAAATGCACAGCTGCACGGGGGCATCTCAGATAAACCCTGTATTGCCTTGACGCCCGTCCACCTGCTACTCACATGCATGATCACAGAGTCACTTCTCATGATGTCACCATACAGATGCAGAAAATATTCAATTCAGGTGAAATTCTCTCGTCAGACGCATTGGATGGACGTGGTCATCCCCACCCACCCCAGCTCTAGTAATGATGAAACACCGACAACAATGCCGCACACTACCCCGGCTCGGCTCGGCTCAGCCCACCATATGACCGCCAAAGCTGCTTGGCACAAACACAACTCGCAACCGGCCAAAAATGTGGAGCTGCTTTGGGTCGAACGGGTGCTCATTCCGGGGGCTAGCTGTTATATGTGGTGGCTAGCTGCCGTTTGTGTAATTATCTCGGGTATCCAGCGCCAACAGTATATTTAGCTCAGAACTCGGCGCAGTATGACAAAGCACCGGCTACAAGTTTCACTAACAAACAGCCGAGACGATACACACCTCAAATACCACATCTTCGTCAAACTCTTCAGTCATTGCTGTTTGCCATCTATCCGCAGCACCTTACTTAGCATTCCGAGTCTGGGAAGAGCAGCTCGTAAGTTGACAGTAGCCGTTTGCTTGACTTTGCATACATTTCCCACAATGCACCTCTCCAACGGCCGAACAAACGCTCGCGTTGCTTGGAGCGCTCCAAGTGGTTACGAGCGGTAGTGGTCCATCCTTTAGGAAAGCTGGTGAAGGAAACGGGAGAGTAAAGTTAGCGCAAAACAACAGCCATTTACACCTTCAGGGTAAAACCTAGATGCCGCTTTTAAAGTAATTCGGTATTGAGTGAAAAACAGCTATAAAAGCATTCAGCTATACCAAATACAATTTTTTTTTTAAATTCCACATTGCGTGAACATGAGTGCGCCATCAGTTAAACGACTGACAAGCATTTAATTCAAGATTGGTCTTATTTTTTGTATACTTAACCGGAAATATTTGGTTTGTTGAATCCCACTTTGGATCATACCGTTGAGAAAAAGCGCCGTGGCTAAAAACTTGGAAAAATGGGAAAAGTAACAGGAGTAAAGGTTTTTCCAACTTATCCGCTGGAGAGATAAGAAACACTGGAGGTGTATCTGGATGTTTTCCCTCACAGGCTGGATTCACGCTGACAATGTTGTCGAATGAGGCAAAAACGGGAATTTTTTCGTAGTTCCATTGAAAGTAAATTTACTCATGGAGAAAGGAGCAAGTCGGGAGTCATGAGCTCAGGTTTGTATCGGTATGGGGTCTAACTGATCAAAAGACCTGCTGCTTAAATCACTAAAACGCTATTTAAGATTTTAACCGCGGAGCACTGCGAAATTTGCAGCTCGGTGAAATCGGTAGCATCCACTCCATTTTTTTACCCAGCCGCCGTTAATTACAGTTTTTCTTAATAACAGCTTTCAAAACGATATAAAAGTGACCGGTCTCGACCTCACTCTCAGTGCAATCTGAGACACAATCAGAAACCTCCATTTTTCTCTTGTTAAAACCTCTGCTGCAGCTGTAGGGAGTTAAATCCTTTGTCTCAAAACATCTGTCCTGCTGTTGATGAAACATGTCGGACACTTCATGAAGCGACAGCATGTGTCTAAAATAAAACAGCTAGCTGTTACATAAAAATAAATGTGCATTTTTATGTCATTAATTTTGATATGTGGAATCATAACCAATCAGAGCCAAACTATATGAACATCTGTTATCTTTTTAATTGGGCTGGTTATGCCCTTCTCTTACGACTGCATTGATGTTTTTATCTGTCAGTTCGGCTTATACCTTGAACTCCAGCAGCCGTAACATTAGCTTAAACTCGTCGCTTCGGTACTCGTTCAGCCGTCCACGGCGCATCTTGTTGCAAATTTAGGTGAAGCAAAACTAACACTTGAAAGTTTTCTATTATGATTTGTCCCCCGAATTGAAAAGCAGTTCTTTAGGTTTTAAAATAAACCTTTAACGTTTCATAAATGATGTGCAATTGTTTATAATCGCAGCAAAATTTTGGTATTTTGGGAATTCTTTAATGAAGTCTTGAGCCAAGCTCTTTCTGTGAGCCCCTGCAGAGCGGGGTTTGGGTTGTCGGCCTTTTCGGAAACATCCGCTCGATGACTCCACTTCTCGTGGTGTCGGCCAGCCAACTGAGCCAGCAGAGCGGAAAATATGCCCTACAATCTCAGTTCAGGGGGTTTTATTACAGTGGACACTAATCTGACTTTTTATTTGACCAGGATGTCTCCAAAAGGTAATGAATATGAACTCCTATTTGTAGCGATACATTTTTACAGTCAGGAAGAACATCAGGACAGGCTTGTGGGCACAGGTCTCTTAACAAACTAGAATCGTCTTTAAAGGCGAATTAGACCCATGAGAGACAATGTGGACAAATAAACAGGAGTTTAATCTACAGTACAATGTGCAGTTAATGGAAAGGAGTAACAAATTAAGGTATGATTTGAATTGTGGTTTAAAAATTCAGATTAACTGTGCACTCGGCACTAGCGTGTCTGTAAATAATGTTTAATAAATCAGCAGATACAGTTGTGCATTTTACAAATGGCAAGAATACTTTATTTTCAGCATTCCTTTTGATGCCTAAATTATTTCTCTTTACTTGAAGCCACAGTTGTTTCCCTCTGACCCGAAGCATGACCTTTTGACCCGAGCCTTAACCCAACCTCTGCAGCTGTCTCTGCTTATATTAGAGGAGGCACAGATGAAGCGCGCTTTTATGTGCTGCACATTTATTTCACAGAGAGCATCCAAAGCTCTTAATCTCTTCCATTTTTTATGCAGGTGTTAAGAAACCTCCATTAGCTCCGAAACCTAAACTCCCTGCTGCTACCACCATCAAACCCACACCCCCACCCATTGCCCCCAAACCAGGTCTTCTCTCCCAGTCTTCAGTGGTATCCCAGTCTTCCCCTGCCACTCTCAAGAAGAAAAAACCGACTGTTGCCCCCAAACCGCAGATCTCCAGATCCGCAGCCTCCCTTCCCCCTATTTCATCCCCGCCGCCACCCAAGCCCTCTGAACCCCTTAATCCATCCCAGGAACAACGGGAGGCTTCGGATGATGGCCTCAATCTTCTCAACTCCAAAAATGGGATTTTATCAGAGAGTCACAGACATGGATCGGATTACATCATTCCCACCTGCTCATGTGGGCTGGAGGACTGCTCCCAGTGCCATCCTCTGGAAAACGGAAGCGAATCAGAGACTGGGGGTGATGTGCACAAAGAGCAGTTGCAGAATGGGGTTTCCACAGAGGGATTCTCAGGGACAGAGTCGACAGAAAGAGGAGAAAACGTGGAGGGAGTTTCCACAGATAAGCGTGAAGGTGCACGGATTACCAAAAAGCACAGGGATAAACCTCAAAGACAGAGGCACCTTGATAGGGGATTGTTAAGCAAGGAGGTATCAAGGACTGAGGAACAGAGGGAGAATGATTTAGAGACTGTGAAACATCAAGAGAATGCTGGTGCTAAGCCTGATCTTTCAAAAGAAGATGTGCTAACAGAGAGGCAAAACACAGACTTGAAGTCATCCTGTGATGCTGCAGGTGGGATCGTTGTCTTATCAAGTGTGACTCCTGCTGAATCTTCAGTAGAATGCCTTGAAAGCAATGATCCTATCAGCGAAGTAACCCCGACAAGGCTACACCCTGATCTGCTGGTCCCTGCTGCTCCCAGTAAGCCTCTCCCGGTCCCTCAGCCACGTAAGCTTAAAAAGCCAGCCCTGGTGAGGCAGAATGGTTTAGAGGGCAGTGGCCAGGATCAGGTGGTGCAGGATCAGAAACAAAAGGTAGACATGCAGGAAGCTGAAGGGAAACTAGCTGCTGTGTCTCTCTGCTCAGAGAACGAGGAGATCAGACAGGATACATGTGATGGCCCTTCACCCATAAGAGACTCAGGCTTTAGAGAGGATGAGACCGACGTACCCATCCCACCTCCTCGGCAGACATCTCTTTCCCCTCGCGTCCAGCGAACAGATCGCCTGAGCTCCTCTCTTAACAAAAACACCTCCCACTCCTTAGACCTGCTCTCACAGCCGGACTCATTGAGTCACTGTAAAGAGGAAGGGGAGCACGGGGTGGTAGAGGAGGATGAGGAAGATGGGTATGGCGACTTTGAGCGGTACCCCATCACTTACAGCCTCCCCAAACAAATGAAACTTGGCTGTCATCCTCCTCTGGCAAACACCAGGAAAGCCTATTCCACTGAGGATCAGCAGTCACCAAGGGCACCACCTAGAAAACCTCAGAGACACAGTCTGCCAGCTGCTCCTCCCCCCTCTGTCTGTCCTCCTGCACCTCCACATGCGAGCACCCCCATGAGGGAGCTGCCTGCACCTCCTGAGGAGAAAACGGCCTGGCGCTTCACTCGACCCTGTGTGACCTTTTTCAGTCGACAGATGCCCACAAGGAGCAGCGTCCCACCAAAGAGTCGAGCCCCAGTGCTCGGCAGCAAGCAGAGGGCGCAGTCCTTCTCTGCAGCTGACCTGGCAGTCCGGGCCAACTCGCAGAAGAGGAGCCTCTCTTTCCGGAAGCTGTTGGAGCTCCGGCTGTCAGTGAAGATGCTGCCAAAGTTGCTGGCCAAGGGAGGGCAGTCCCTGGACTGTACCAGCGTTGAGCCAAACCAGGGGGAGAGAAGCCTGGAGCGGCCCAAAAGCTGCATTGGGGGTGTTGATATTTGTGGGGAAGGGGTAGAGATATCAGCAGAGTACGAGAACGTCCCGCTGTATGAGGAGATCCCAGAGTACATGAACCTGCCGTTTCACAGTGCAAGGATGGGCTGTCCCGATGACCCAGGTGGAGATGATGCAGACATCTATGAGGTGCAGGATCCTTATCACAGATGCCAGGATCATGAGTATGAGAGGTACGGCTCTTCACGCTAGAGATTTTTTTGTCCTTAATTTGACTGAGAGCATTTATAGATCTTCTGTGAAATAATGCAATAATAACTTCTTTGTAATGATAACTTCTTTGTGAATTGTTTTGACTATGACAGTCAGCTACAAAAAACCCGATACTGTGACAGACAGATAATCACAAGGGAAGGTCACAGCTCCTTAGCTGCACCTAGATGTCCCTCATCATTTCATCAACATATTGTATTCCAAGACTTGACTGTGTTGTCAGTGCATGATTTGTGGTGGTGAAGTAAATTACTGATTAGGGTAAAGTGACCATGAGTCAATTAATGTGCAAGTAATGCAAATTACAGTAGATAACTGATTTTAAATTGAATATTATTTAATTCTGTAATGATGCAAAGACACTTGACTCTAATTGTACTGCATTTCGAGTGGTATTTTGTTTCATTTCAGCATATACAATGTCATTAGATACTCTTTCATTTCAATGCTGGTTTACAATAATACTAACTTAATAAGGGATTTATAAAAAGATTATTAATGAGGTTGTAAACATTTATAAATCTTTGATAAGATGTTATCACACATGAGAGACAAAAAGGGTCGTAGTTAACCATTTCATGCCAATCAGTTGATTATTTTTGATTTATAAAGCATTTGAAACCTAACCAACTTATAAAATATTTATTATTCCTTTATTTTGGTAGGGGTAGTATAGAAAATGCTGAAACATTTGAGTTAAAGAGCACAAACATACTGTATATATACTGTGAATATACTGTGTTATATACCCCTGACAGTAGCATGTCGGTGTTTGTGTATGTGAGGGGGAGTGAAAGTGTAACTCGGGACGGAGGTGCAGACGTGCTCCTCGCCACTTTACCCCTGCCCCAGTAATTTCAGGTGACCCACAGCTTCATTGTGGGAGCTGCTGTGGTGCACAGGTGGTGCACAGGTGACTTGAGCAGTTTGTGCTCATAAGTGTGTGAAAGTCGGCCTTTGAGCTGGTAGGCCATTCAATTTCAATAGAGCACTGATGTGCTGCAGGTTGGCCTGTTTTCCTGTGGGTTATTTTCGGTGGCCAGAGCAGGAAATGTCTGAGAATCTCAGAAACGCCACTCAGCTCTCGAGAACAGGGAAAATAAACCTCCAGCAACCACCGGCCTCCTCCTCCTTCTCGGCCTGCTCACCCTTGCACCGTTTAGCCTCTTCTTAACCCCATCGGTCCTTTTTTCCTCTTGTCAGTCTGTGAGGCAAAACAGTTTTCTTCTCAAGCAAATAAAATAACTTTTTCAACATTGAAGTAATAAAATACAGTATTTAGGGCAGGATTATCAGAGGAGAAGGAGATAGAGATGACTTATGTGTTATAAATATTGAATAAAAGAGCAATGACTTGTAATTTAGTGATTTGTTACAGGATGAGCAGAACTTCCCCTAGCTGTGAACAGGTTTCTAACTTTGTTTTCTGACATTTGAGATCTGAAATATAATTAAAATCTATTCAGAAGTTTCCTGGTTACTAAATGGTACCAAGGAAGTAATGTTTGCATATTGGTTTGTTTGTCCATTTGTTAGCAGGTTTGTGCAAAAACTACTGGACTGATTTTGATGACATTTTCACCAGAGGTGGCCCCTGGGCTACAGACAAACCCATTAGATTTTAGAAGTGATCCGGCTCAGGATGCAGATTCTGGATCACTTTTTCACTTTCTTTAGCATTGCGCTCTCTGAGTGCCGTCCAGTTGTTTATGGTGAAATCTGTTTTTACTTTAAAAACTGAGTTATCAAGTAATCAACGATTTATTATAAGCAGAAATAATGGATTAACAAGAATTAAATCTTTTTCTGTAAAATAATTGATTAGTTATACATCTTGTAAACAAAAGATTTGAAAATTATTTTCAATCAGTAGATCTGCCAAGTAGACCTGCCTTTGTTAAGTCTGGTGTTTAATCCACCGCAAAGCTACATCAGTAGTTTTTTTTAAGTGTATTTATTTATAATTCGGGAGTAGCTGTTCCAGCTGTAAAAACATTGGGTCATATTATCACCTTAAGAAAAGATGATGGGGACCTTTGTGTGTTTTGGCTTGAATCAACTGTGAGAGGCTGAAAATAATATTTGGACCTTTTTTGATAGGTACACCTTGCTATCATTGGGTTGAATCCCTCTTGCCTTCAAAACTGCCTTAAGTTTTCACAACATAGATTCAATAAGGTTCTGGAAACATTCCTCAGAGATGTTGGTCCGTATTATTGATATGCTAACATCACACAGTTGCTGCAGTTTTGTTGGTTGCACACATCCATGATGCTCCATGCATGCATCCATTCTTTCATGCTGTTTATGCCGGATTCTGACCCGAGCAGCTGAATGTTGCAACAAAACTTGAGACTCAGAAAAGGCAGCATTTTTCAGTCTTCTGTTGTCCAATTTTGGTGAATCAGTGTGAATTCTAGTTTCAGTTTCCTGTTCTTAGCTGACAGGAGTGGCACTACTTGAGGTCTTCTGCTGCTGTAGCTCATCTCCTTCATGGGTCAATGTCTTGTGCCTTCAGAGATGCTCTTCTGTATTCCTCAGTTGTAATGAGTGGTTATTTAAGTTACTGTAGCCCTTCTATCAGCTCAGGTCAGTCTGGCCATTCTCCTCTGACCTCTGGCATCAACAAGGCATTTGGGCTGAGAGAGCTGCTGCTCACTCGATATTTTCTCTTTTTCAGACCATTCTCTGTAAACCCTAGAGATGGTTGTGTGTGTGAAAAATCCCAGTAGATCGGCATTTTCTGAAATACTCAGACCAGCCCTTCTATCACCACAACCATGCTATGTTCGATTAAAGTCACTTCAATGGCCCCTCTTCCCCATTCTGATGCTCGGTTTAAATTTCAGCAGCTTGCCTTGACCATGTCTGCATGCCTAAATGCACTGAATTGCTGCCATGTCAGATTGGCACTTTTAGAGGTTTTCATTAAGCTCTGTGTTCTGTAACCGTTTTATTTCAAATTCTTCTCTCTTACTTTATTGCACAGTAGCCTAGTGGAGCACCCGCAATTTCGTTGTGCTGTGCAACTGTACAATGACAATAAAGCCTATTCTATTCTATTCTATTCTATTCTATTCTATTCTAACAAGCAGCTGAACAGGTGTACCTATTAAAGTGGCTGGCACCCCATTCTACATGCAGATACTTTAAACAGATTTCCTGAGTCATGCCTTACTACAGACTCCAGGTGGTGCTTTTTAAGGGTCCCCAATGTCACCCTGTAAAACCCTCGTTTTGATGATACCTGTGGCCAGTAAGTGAACTTCAGCAGCGAGACCGTCATAACATTTTTCATCTCATAAATAGAACTACAGTGCTTAACAACAAAAAAAATCCAGACTTATCATCACCCTGGCAAAAAATAAGAGATACTTTTCCAACTTAGTTGTAATTCTATTAATTTTGAAACACTCTTTTCTTCCTTGTGCAATTCAGATATGTTTTGTAGGTCCATGAAGATTGTGTTTGTCTGAAATTGCTCTGAAATGGCTCGTTTGAATGGTAGTGGTTGTCGACTCCAGGGTTAAGACCATGTTCATTGCCGCTGAGGTCCATGGTTGTGAAACTGGCCTTTAAAATATGTAATATGTGCCCTGCTTCTTAATTTTGTCTGGTATGTAGAGCAGTTGGCTGTGTGCTTGTGTGTTAGAGAAGAGAAAGAGGGAGCGGGTGAATCTGTAGTGTTTCCCAGGCATCTGAGCCTGTCAAGTTTATGTAAGTAGGCCCAGGCTGTAAACAAGTGGCGCTCTGTGTCTGACCCAGTATGCTGGAGTGCTTGAGTACAGAGAAAGCATAAGGGAGAAAGAAGCTGAGAAAAAGGCTGGAAGAGTGAGCCTGCATTGAAATCTAGGTAAAAGAGAATTGTAAGGAAAGCAAGGAAGTGGAGAGAGTGAGCTACTGCTGATGTAGTGAAAGGAAGCCCCACCACCTTTTTTCTAATATTTATTCTGAGCCATAACCCTGAGTGAAAAGTTATGAAAGCACCAAAGATTTGTGGAGGAAAAAGACAGCGGGAGACTGTGGGATGAGACAAAATCAAGACACATTAAATCCTGTTATTCTGAAGTCTCAGACAGCTTAATTCTTCAGAGAAGTCTATGAGAGCCAGATCAAAACATTATCACCACACAAACACATGTTGCTGCTTGTTCTAACCTGGCAGACAGCACAGTTTGTGGGAAGACCCGAGTCAGCATGTTGATTTGCTGCCAGCAGCAGGGTTGATGAAGATACATGGAAAAGTAATACAGGTTTTAAATATTTTTACTGAGGGGAGAAAGGGGGGGGGCGGATGTAAACCCACCTGAAAAACAATTATGGTGGATGATGATATTAGTCATCATGGCCAGAGTTTGAGGTTTGAGTTCAGTGTTTGTACACATTATCCCTATGAGCAAAAAGCTAAAACTTATACACATCAGGTTTCAGTTTGTGCTACTCTGAACTGTGTGAGTTCAGGGCTGGAATAACCTTAAATGGATGTATAAAGCTCCTTTCACACCAAAATTTGTAACTGGACCCGGGGTTTTTAAACATCTATAAACCCACTAACAACTCTCCTTTCCCGCTGCAAGCAGTCTCGTGTCCAGTCTAAAGTCAGGCTTGCATTTCTGTTTTTTCCGTTGGTACACAGTATTTGTCATCATCATCTTAGCAATGCCATGAGCATGCCAGTCGAGGAAGCCACCAAGACGAAAGAGGAAGCAATCTTTTAACTTCTGAACTGTATCTTTAAGGAGTTTTTTTCAGAGTAGTTTTGCATTGATGTTATCTTTCATTCTGATGCTGGTGGTTCCACTAGACTCCCTGGCCCCAGCTCGTCCATCAGTCATGCCTCCACACTGTTTAACCTTCATTTTGTTCCTCTCTTTAATAGTAGTGTTTTTTTTTTTTAAATACAGTGGCTTGGGTCTGTCAACATTTCCTTCATTAAACATGCTGTCAAAGTGTAGTCATCAATCTTTTTCCATTTTACATAGCCTTTGATCAAGTTTCAGTTCTGTTCTAACCCAGAGATATATTTTTAGCGTTAACATTTTTTTGTGTGTGTTAAAATGATCAAAACCCCATGCTGGACAAAGCCTATTCTCAGAGGTTGTTTTTTTTTTTTTAATCCTTAACACACCCACTTCTTTGCAGCTATTTCACAGCTTTAAATGTTCCTTTTAAAGAAAAAAAAATTCTGCTTTATGTTAACTCTCTCCATTTGTTGTGTTGAATGTGTGGTCTCCCTGCCTTTTATGAGCAGTGGCTGTCTGAGGCAGGGTGTCCACTCTGAGGAGGAGGAGATCCACAGTTCAGATGAAGAGGACAACAGCTCCACCTCCAGCAAGGAGCACATGGATGAGGCAGACAGGCAGGTAGGAGCTGTTCACACGACAATGATTTCACTGAAATTGGAAAAAAGAATCTCTGTCCACGCACGGGCATCGCAGAAAAAAATGCATCCACACAGATCCACAAACTGCCACTCCATTTTTTTTTCAACACTACAATTAAAACAATATACGCATATATGGATGAACAGCTGAACTGTAACACTTTGCCAGTTTCGGATAAAAATGTTTTTGTGTGTATGACACCTCAGTCATTACAAAATAATTAATTGATTCACTATAAAGGGATAAAGTAGTAATGGATTAAATATAAAATAGACACTGTTAAGCATATGACTCATCGTCTTCCATCTGTTCACATCAATACTGAAGGTTTCTTGTGGAGTCCCACAGGGTTCAATTTTGGGGCCATTGTTTTTTTTTCCACAATATCTTTATTGAACCTTTTTTTTTTTTTTAACAAACATGATACAAACAATCAAACACTAACACTAAAGTACTACAAAAAAAAAAAAATGCACTAAAAACACCAACAACCACCAACAAAATCAAGTCTTCAACAATGCTCCTCTGTTTAGTCTAGACAATCCAATACATAAGTATACATATTATGTTCACCAGTTTGGAATTTACAAGGTCCACACACATCATTCACCTTCTTCTTCAAGAGTTATGTTTAAATTTTTTACATAATCAATAAAAGGTCTCCATATATTCTCAAACACAATTTCCTTTGATGTCAGTATATATGTTATTCTTTCTAATGGAAGGTTTGTTAACATCTGTCTTAACCACTGAGTCACATCTGGTCTATGAGTCTTTTTCCATAATAGTGCAATACATTTTTTGGCATTAAGCAAACTGAGGTCTATGAATGTTCTTTCACTTTTATTAAAATTATGCTTTTCTGGGTACAGACCCAACAAAAACAGTTTAGGATTCAATATGATTTGTTTTGAGATTATTTTTTCAATTGTTACCCTCACCTCTTCCCAAAACATTCTTATTAATCTACATTCCCATAAACAATGAAATAGGGTTCCTTTACTTTCCATGCATTTTGTGCATGTATCTGGTATATTTTTGTTATATCTATTTAACTCCTCCGGTGTAACATACATCCGCATTAACCATTTGAAATGTATCAATTTAAGGCGTGCATTTATTGATTTGGTTTGAGCTTCTGTACAAGCCAATTCCCATTGTTCCTCTGAAATTTCAATTTGCAGATCTTCTTTCCAGTAGTTTAATCTTTTCAGTGAATTTTCACTTGAAGATAGTGTCAATGAGTTATAAAACTCTGAAATAATACCCTTTCTTTTACTATCTTTCATCATCATTTTTTCCAAGGATGAATAAATAGGTCGAGTGAGAGCTTTATTTTGATTTGATCGAATAAAGTTTCTAAGTTGAAGATATTTAAAAAAATGTGTTCTATTGAGATTAAATTTGATCCTCAGCTCTTCAAAAGGCATTATGTTGTCTGCACATGGCAAATATAAATCCTGAATCTTTTGTATCCCTTTTAAATTCCATACTTTAAATACAGCGTCCGCTCTCCCTGGTTTAAAATATTGATTACCCCATATTGGACTAAATTGTGACAATAACTGTGGTTCTTTTAAATAGTTTTTAGCTTCACACCATATTTTGATCATATGCTTTACAAATGGATTTTTAACTTGTTTTTGTAATTTTTTTGCCGAATCTGAGTATATGAATATGGGAAGAGGTAAAGGTAAATTGTATGATTCCATTTCAGTCCAGTGAGGGAGATCATTTGATGAAAAATAATATGTCATAGACCTCAGTTGTGCCGACCAATAATACAACATAAAATTTGGACATTTCAGACCTCCATGATCAAATGGTAAATACAATAAAGACAAACGTAATCTAGCCCTCCTGTTGTTCCATATAAATTCCACTAACTTTTTTTTTATTCTTGAGAATAGATCTAAAGGTGGTGATAAGGGAATGTATTGAAATAAATAAAGTATTTTAGGTAAAATATTACTTTTAAGTATATTGATTCTCCCGATCATCGACATTGGTAGTGACATCCATCTCTGAGTTAACTCATTGATATCTGACATTAAGGCTTCATAGTTGACACTGGCGACTGATTCTAGCTTAGGCATAATTTGGATTCCTAAATATTTAAACTGATTTACAACATTGAATTGATTTACCTCAGGGGCTGGGTAATTTCTCTGGGTCTCATTTAGCATTAATATTGAAGATTTAGTTTTATTTATTTTATATCCTGATATTTCCCCAAAATTCATTATTAAATTCAACAAGGTTGGAATTGATTTTTTTAGATTCGACATAAACAAAATTATATCATCGGCGTACAGGGAGATTTTATGTTCTGTTGGTCCAACTTTAATTCCATATATTTGTGAATGTAAACGTATCGCTATCGCTAAAGGTTCAATTGCCATAGTAAACAGTAAAGGTGAAAGTGGACAGCCTTGTCGACATCCTCTATTGATTTTTATTGGTTTTGAAATATTGTTATTTGTTAGGATTTCTGCTGTAGCATTATTGTATATTATTTGAACCCATTTTATGAAATTATTTCCAAGTCCAAACCTTTGTAGGACTTCAAAAAGAAAGGGCCATTCAACTCTATCAAAGGCCTTTTCGGCGTCCAATGATAGGAGAGCTGTATCCGGTGCTTCTTTATTAAAATAAATAATATTAAATAGTCTTCTTACATTATGGAAGCCTTGTCTACCCTTTATAAAGCCATTCTGATCTCGATTAATAATATTTTTTTTTCCACAATATCTTTATTGAACCTTTTTTTTTTTTTAACAAACATGATACAAACAATCAAACACTAACGCTAAAGTACTACAAAAAAAAAAAAAAAATGCACTAAAAACACCAACAACCACCAACAAAATCAAGTCTTCAACAATGCTCCTCTGTTTAGTCTAGACAATCCAATACATAAGTATACATATTATGTTCACCAGTTTGGAATTTACAAGGTCCACACACATCATTCACCTTCTTCTTCAAGAGTTATGTTTAAATTTTTTACATAATCAATAAAAGGTCTCCATATATTCTCAAACACAATTTCCTTTGATTTCAGTATATATGTTATTCTTTCTAATGGAAGGTTTGTTAACATCTGTCTTAACCACTGAGTCACATCTGGTCTATGAGTCTTTTTCCATAATAGTGCAATACATTTTTTGGCATTAAGCAAACTGAGGTCTATGAATGTTCTTTCACTTTTATTAAAATTATGCTTTTCTGGGTACAGACCCAACAAAAACAGTTTAGGATTCAGTATGATTTGTTTTGAGATTATTTTTTCAATTGTTACCCTCACCTCTTCCCAAAACATTCTTATTAATCTACATTCCCATAAACAATGAAATAGGGTTCCTTTACTTTCCATGCATTTTGTGCATGTATCTGGTATATTTTTGTTATATCTATTTAACTCCTCCGGTGTAACATACATCCGCATTAACCATTTGAAATGTATCAATTTAAGGCGTGCATTTATTGATTTGGTTTGAGCTTCTGTACAAGCCAATTCCCATTGTTCCTCCGAAATTTCAATTTGCAGATCTTCTTTCCAGTAGTTTAATCTTTTCAGTGAATTTTCACTTGAAGATAGTGTCAATGAGTTATAAAACTCTGAAATAATACCCTTTCTTTTACTATCTTTCATCATCATTTTTTCCAAGGATGAATAAATAGGTCGAGTGAGAGCTTTATTTTGATTTGATCGAATAAAGTTTCTAAGTTGAAGATATTTAAAAAAATGTGTTCTATTGAGATTAAATTTGATCCTCAGCTCTTCAAAAGACATTATGTTGTCTGCACATGGCAAATATAAATCCTGAATCTTTTGTATCCCTTTTAAATTCCATACTTTAAATACAGCGTCCGCTCTCCCTGGTTTAAAATATTGATTACCCCATATTGGACTAAATTGTGACAATAACTGTGGTTCTTTTAAATAGTTTTTAGCTTCACACCATATTTTGATCATATGCTTTACAAATGGATTTTTAACTTGTTTTTGTAATTTTTTTGCCGAATCTGAGTATATGAATATGGGAAGAGGTAAAGGTAAATTGTATGATTCCATTTCAGTCCAGTGAGGGAGATCATTTGATGAAAAATAATATGTCATAGACCTCAGTTGTGCCGACCAATAATACAACATAAAATTTGGACATTTCAGACCTCCACGATCAAATGGTAAATATAATAAAGACAGACGTAATCTAGCCCTCCTGTTGTTCCATATAAATTCCACTAACTTTTTTTTTATTCTTGAGAATAGATCTAAAGGTGGTGATAAGGGAATGTATTGAAATAAATAAAGTATTTTAGGTAAAATATTACTTTTAAGTATATTGATTCTCCCGATCATCGACATTGGTAGTGACATCCATCTCTGAGTTAACTCATTGATATCTGACATTAAGGCTTCATAGTTGACGCTGGCGACTGATTCTAGCTTAGGCATAATTTGGATTCCTAAATATTTAAACTGATTTACAACATTGAATTGATTTGCCTCAGGGGCTGGGTAATTTCTCTGGGTCTCATTTAGCATTAATATTGAAGATTTAGTTTTATTTATTTTATATCCTGATATTTCCCCAAAATTCTTTATTAAATTCAACAAGGTTGGAATTGATTTTTTTAGATTCGACATAAACAAAATTATATCATCGGCGTACAGGGAGATTTTATGTTCTGTTGGTCCAACTTTAATTCCATATATTTGTGAATGTAAACGTATCGCTATCGCTAAAGGTTCAATTGCCATAGTAAACAGTAAAGGTGAAAGTGGACAGCCTTGTCGACATCCTCTATTGATTTTTATTGGTTTTGAAATATTGTTATTTGTTAGGATTTCTGCTGTAGCATTATTGTATATTATTTGAACCCATTTTATGAAATTATTTCCAAGTCCAAACCTTTGTAGGACTTCAAAAAGAAAGGGCCATTCAACTCTATCAAAGGCCTTTTCGGCGTCCAATGATAGGAGAGCTGTATCCGGTGCTTCTTTATTAAAATAAATAATATTAAATAGTCTTCTTACATTATGGAAGCCTTGTCTACCCTTTATAAAGCCATTCTGATCTCGATTAATAATATTTGGTAAAATTTCTTGTATTCGTCTTGCTAAAATTTTACAGATTATCTTAAGGTCGGCGTTTAATAGGCTTATTGGTCTCATATTTTCACATTTATTAGAGGGCTTACCTGGTTTTGGCAGCAGTATAATTAAGGCATTATTTATGTATGATGGTAAATTATTATTTTGAAATGCTTCTAAAACCATTTCCAAAAAAGGTTTTATTAATTTATTCTTAAATTTTTTATAAAGGTCAACTGGAAGACCATCTGGTCCTGCACTTTCTCCTGATTTCATATTATCAATGGCTAGCCCAACTTCTTCTTGACTAATTTTAGACTCCAATATCTCCCTGTTTTCATTTGGTATACACGGTATAGATAGTTCGTTCAAAAACCCATTTAGTTTTGTTAAATCAGGTTCATTTTTGGTATCATATAATTTTTCATAGTAATCTCTAAAGGCTCTATTAATTTCTAAAGGATCTATAACTACCTGTCCATTACTTATAATACTGGTAATTGGTGTTTTAATTTCCAATTGTTTAATCTGCCATGCTAATAATTTTCCTGATTTTTCACCTTGTTCATAAAAAGATTGTTTCAATCTTAGAAGACTCGAGGCAGCTCTATTCGCTGATTTTTTGTCGTATTCAGCTCTCAAAATCAGTAATTCATTCTCCAACCTTGGGTCACTTCCTGCATACACTTTTTCCTGAAGACTTTTTATTTTATGTTCCAATTTAGCTCTCTCCTCTCGAGTCTTCTTAGATTTTGATCCTGTATAACTAATAATATGTCCCCTAATAAAAGCTTTGAAAGCCTCCCACTTTACACATGCTGATGTTTGTGTAGTATTGATGTCAAAGAACTCGTCTATCTGTTTTTCTATATACTTGACAAATTCCTCATCCTGAAGCCATTTATGCTGAAATTGCCATCTACCTGATTCCTTTGTCAATTTTTTATCTACATATATTAGACAACAGGGTGCATGATCAGAGATCACGATGTTATCATAAAAGCAGTTTTGAATCTTGGACCTTAATTCTGTGGAAATCAAAAAATAATCAATACGTGAGAATGTCTTGTAGGTACTGGAATAACAAGAATAGGCTTTAACTTGTGGTTTCATTTCTCTCCATATATCTAACAATCTCAATTCTTTCATAAAATGATTAATAGTCATCCTACATCCAATGTGCGTACAATCCAGTCCTGTTGATCTATCCACACCTGGATTCAATGTACAATTAAAATCCCCTGCTATTATATGTTGCCCTGTAAGTGATGATAAGATGAGAAATAAATTAGCAAAGAACTTCTGATCATCTATATTGGGACCATATAAGTTCACAAGATTTATATTTTCTAATAGCAAAGAACCTTGAATGATTACATATCTTCCAAATTTGTCTCCAATTACATTTTTCACTTGAAAAGGAACTGATTTATGTATGAGAGTCATAACTCCCCTGGCTCGGGATGAAAATGAAGAGGTGAATACACTTCCCTGCCATCTACTCCTAATTCTTTTAACATCCTCCTCTATCAGATGAGTTTCTTGTAAAAACACAATTCTTGAACCCATGTCCTTTATTTTATTCATAACTTGTTTAAGTTTTTTTAAATTTTGTAGACCTCTGCAATTCCATGAAGTTAAATTAAGATTAACACTTTGGTCCATGATCAATAGAGAGTTTGGGATTACCTTGCAGTGTAAACATGCTCATACAGAGAAGCAAAAACATGAGTGGTTGAACATTCATCCTACAAACTACACACAAACAAATTTCCCCTTCCCACACTTGTGGCAAACCCCCCAAAATCAAAAGAAAAATTCTGTCTCCCGATATAGCCATCGACCGTTCCACACCCACGAGGATCAGCCTAAGCCACTCCTTCTTCATCCTCCCAATCATCCTAACTCTACTGCTTTTAATGACGTAACATTAACTCTCCTCTGTAGTTTTCCAACTTAACTCCAAAATTTTTAACAACTTTGTACATCATAGTTTTTTTTTGTTTGTTTGTTTTGTTTTTGTTTTGTTTTTTTAATATATAATACAATCTATATTTTGTAAACTTACTATTTACTTCAAGTCAGTCAGATGCCTGTGCAAATGCTTAATTATTCTACCTTATATTTTGTTCATGCTTAGCTCCCACCAGTCTCTTCTTCTTCTTTGATCTTCTTGATGAACTCCTGCGCCTCCTCTGGGGTCTTGAAGATGTGGGTTCTGCCCTCATACGTGGTCAGCAGTCTCGCAGGATAGATTACACCATGACGAATCCCAAGGTTGCGCAGCTCCTTACGTATGGGATCAAACTGCTTCCTCAATTGCTGGATTCCTGTGGCCAAATCTGGGTAGAACCGCACCTGCTGGTCCTGGTGTTTAATCTCTCCTTTTTTAGCTCGTGCAGCGTTGAAGATCTTCATCCTGTCTCTGTTGCTAAGAAACTTCATAATTAAGGTCCTCGGCGGTCCCTTATCTCTCCGTGGGCCAATACGATGTGCTTTTTCCAGAACCACTGCTGATTGCAACTCCTCGCTGCCCAGCACCTCCGGAATCCACTTTTCCAGAAAGGAACATACGTCCCGACCTTCTGATTCCTCTGGAAGACCCACCAGCCTCAAATTATTCTGTCTCGACCGAGATTCCAAATCCAAAATATTATCTTCCAGAGATTTATTTTTTTTTTCCAAAGTGCGCACCTTTAATTGAAGACGGGTGACGTCATCTTCAGCACTAGCGAGACGGAGCTCCATCTGCGCCGTTCGTTCTACACAGTCACCCAATTCCTTTCTTATTCCTTCCAACGCTGTCATAATCCCATCAAATCTAGAGGAAAAGTCCGCTCTCATTGAACTCATGGCAGCCATCAGCGCATCTGCGCCATTCCCCGCAGATATCGCAGCGTTGCCAGCCTCCTCCGCCATATATGGAGTTTTGTTTACTGCGTCACAGACCTGAAAGTCCGTTAATTTGGACTGTTTCGGCGGCTCGCTTTTTCCTTTTCCTGGTTTTCCAGCCTTAGGCTTCGCCGACATATCCTCGCCCAAATGCTGGGATACGTTCTGTCCCAAATGAGAGAGTTATTTGCCGATTTTTTTTCTCCAGGAGCAGAGCAGAGCGAGACACGTCCGTCCTACGTGGCAGCCATAACCGGAAGTCCTCGATTAATAATATTTGGTAAAATTTCTTGTATTCGTCTTGCTAAAATTTTACAGATTAGCTTAAGGTCGGCGTTTAATAGGCTTATTGGTCTCATATTTTCACATTTATTAGAGGGCTTACCTGGTTTTGGCAGCAGTATAATTAAGGCATTATTTATGTATGATGGTAAATTATTATTTTGAAATGCTTCTAAAACCATTTCCAAAAAAAGGTTTTATTAATTTATTCTTAAATTTTTTATAAAGGTCAACTGGAAGACCATCTGGTCCTGCACTTTTTCCTGATTTCATATTATCAATGGCTAGCCCAACTTCTTCTTGACTAATTTTAGACTCCAATATCTCCCTGTTTTCATTTGGTATACACGGTATAGATAGTTCGTTCAAAAACCCATTTAGTTTTGTTAAATCAGGTTCATTTTTGGTATCATATAATTTTTCATAGTAATCTCTAAAGGCTCTATTAATTTCTAAAGGATCTATAACTACCTGTCCATTACTTATAATACTGGTAATTGGTGTTTTAATTTCCAATTGTTTAATCTGCCATGCTAATAATTTTCCTGATTTTTCACCTTGTTCATAAAAAGATTGTTTCAATCTTAGAAGACTCGAGGCAGCTCTATTCGCTGATTTTTTGTCGTATTCAGCTCTCAAAATCAGTAATTCATTCTCCAACCTTGGGTCACTTCCTGCATACACTTTTTCCTGAAGACTTTTTATTTTATGTTCCAATTTAGCTCTCTCCTCTCGAGTCTTCTTAGATTTTGATCCTGTATAACTAATAATATGTCCCCTAATAAAAGCTTTGAAAGCCTCCCACTTTACACATGCTGATGTTTGTGTAGTATTGATGTCAAAGAACTCGTCTATCTGTTTTTCTATATACTTGACAAATTCCTCATCCTGAAGCCATTTATGCTGAAATTGCCATCTACCTGATTCCTTTGTCAATTTTTTATCTACATATATTAGACAGCAGGGTGCATGATCAGAGATCACGATGTTATCATAAAAGCAGTTTTGAATCTTGGACCTTAATTCTGTGGAAATCAAAAAATAATCAATACGTGAGAATGTCTTGTAGGTACTGGAATAACAAGAATAGGCTTTAACTTGTGGTTTCATTTCTCTCCATATATCTAACAATCTCAATTCTTTCATAAAATGATTAATAGTCATCCTACATCCAATGTGCGTACAATCCAGTCCTGTTGATCTATCCACACCTGGATTCAATGTACAATTAAAATCCCCTGCTATTATATGTTGCCCTGTAAGTGATGATAAGATGAGAAATAAATTAGCAAAGAACTTCTGATCATCTATATTGGGACCATATAAGTTCACAAGATTTATATTTTCTAATAGCAAAGAACCTTGAATGATTACATATCTTCCAAATTTGTCTCCAATTACATTTTTCACTTGAAAAGGAACTGATTTATGTATGAGAGTCATAACTCCCCTGGCTCGGGATGAAAATGAAGAGGTGAATACACTTCCCTGCCATCTACTCCTAATTCTTTTAACATCCTCCTCTATCAGATGAGTTTCTTGTAAAAACACAATTCTTGAACCCATGTCCTTTATTTTATTCATAACTTGTTTAAGTTTTTTTAAATTTTGTAGACCTCTGCAATTCCATGAAGTTAAATTAAGATTAACACTTTGGTCCATGATCAATAGAGAGTTTGGGATTACCTTGCAGTGTAAACATGCTCATACAGAGAAGCAAAAACATGAGTGGTTGAATTTTTTTTTTTTTTTGAAATGGAATCATACAATTTACCTTTACCTCTTCCCATAGTCATATACTCAGATTCGGCAAAAAAATTACAAAAACAAGTTAAAAATCCATTTGTAAAGCATATGATCAAAATATGGTGTGAAGCTAAAAACTATTTAAAAGAACCACAGTTATTGTCACAATTTAGTCCAATATGGGGTAATCAATATTTTAAACCAGGGAGAGCGGACGCTGTATTTAAAGTATGGAATTTAAAAGGGATACAAAAGATTCAGGATTTATATTTGCCATGTGCAGACAACATAATGTCTTTTGAAGAGCTGAGGATCAAATTTAATCTCAATAGAACACATTTTTTTAAATATCTTCAACTTAGAAACTTTATTCGATCAAATCAAAATAAAGCTCTCACTCGACCTATTTATTCATCCTTGGAAAAAATGATGATGAAAGATAGTAAAAGAAAGGGTATTATTTCAGAGTTTTATAACTCATTGACACTATCTTCAAGTGAAAATTCACTGAAAAGATTAAACTACTGGAAAGAAGATCTGCAAATTGAAATTTCAGAGGAACAATGGGAATTGGCTTGTACAGAAGCTCAAACCAAATCAATAAATGCACACCTTAAATTGATACATTTCAAATGGTTAATGCGGATGTATGTTACACCGGAGGAGTTAAATAGATATAACAAAAATATACCAGATACATGCACAAAATGCATGGAAAGTAAAGGAACCCTATTTCATTGTTTATGGGAATGTAGATTAATAAGAATGTTTTGGGAAGAGGTGAGGGTAACAATTGAAAAAATAATCTCAAAACAAATCATACTGAATCCTAAACTGTTTTTGTTGGGTCTGTACCCAGAAAAGCATAATTTTAATAAAAGTGAAAGAACATTCATAGACCTCAGTTTGCTTAATGCCAAAAAATGTATTGCACTATTATGGAAAAAGACTCATAGACCAGATGTGACTCAGTGGTTAAGACAGATGTTAACAAACCTTCCATTAGAAAGAATAACATATATACTGACATCAAAGGAAATTGTGTTTGAGAATATATGGAGACCTTTTATTGATTATGTAAAAAATTTAAACATAACTCTTGAAGAAGAAGGTGAATGATGTGTGTGGACCTTGTAAATTCCAAACTGGTGAACATAATATGTATACTTATGTATTGGATTGTCTAGACTAAACAGAGGAGCATTGTTGAAGACTTGATTTTGTTGGTGGTTGTTGGTGTTTTTAGTGCATTTTTTTTTTTTGTAGTACTTTAGCGTTAGTGTTTGATTGTTTGTATCATGTTTGTTAAAAAAAAAAAAAAGGTTCAATAAAGATATTGTGGAAAAAAATACTAAATGACCCTACCCTATAGAGATGCTAGAAACTAGTCAGTTGCTACTCTAACGGTCATGTATCAATGGTCAGTTACAATATTTGTAAGTTAAATTTGCTAAAACACAGAAACACAGTATTTTTACCTGTTACAGTAAACTTAAGGCTTCCAATACATACTCTACTGTTATCTATTGTCATGTGCTGGCGGGCGCTCGCCCCCTCCTTCCTGTTTACCTGTCTCCTCATCAGACGCACCTGCTGTTTCCTGCTGGGCCAGCGTTTATAAGGAAGCGCTCTTCAGTGATTCAACGCTGGCTCGTTTGGGTTGCTGCCAACGTAGCGGTGTATCTTCAGGGATTTGGTGCGCTCGCCAGCCTGTTGTTCCTCCACTATGCAGCTCATCAACTCCACCCGATCAGATTCCATGACTCATTCCCCTACCGGCAGTTCCGACCTGCTGGTTCCTCTCCTTCGCTGGGTTCTGTGCCGGTCCCTCCTCTCCTCCCACTTAAGTGGTATAAATTAGATTTCCATATTTCCCCTCCATTCCTCATTAATCAGCCTCGTCTCATCATCTGCAGGTTTGCTGCTTCTCTGGCGAGTGACTGACTTTTTCCTCAAGTTGCGGTGTTTTGAAAATTCAATAAAAGGTCAAACGTTCTCTGTGTGTGTTCTTTTGGTGATTGCACTCTGCACTCAGGCTGCTTATCCGGTCAATATGACAGAACGAGCCAGCCAGGGTCACAGCCTGGCGGGTGCTTCATCAACAGCACACCGCACTCCACCGCCTCAACATTACAGAGAGGCAGGTGGCTGACCACACTCAGCTGCTGCAGATTATCACACAGCAGCTGAGTGTCATTTCTGATCAGTTGGGCCGTACGGCTGCTCTGGTCACTCCACCTCCACCTGCTCCTCCGCCTTCTACTATTACCTGCCGAACTCTTTCCATTTCCACTCCTGCCCCATACACAGGGGAGGTGGGGAAATGTAAAGATTTTTTGTGTCACATTCGGCTTTACTTCGAGCAGGTGAAGGGGGAGTTCCCGGATGACATCTCCAAAATTCATTAGTTTACTCTTCTGCTTCGGGGCCACGCTCTTAGTTGGGCGCAGGCTGTTATCAATAGCCAGAGAGATTCACCACCAGCGTTTGACCAATTTGTGTCCGAGTTTTCCCGCACTTTCGACCATACCGAGAGTGAGTCACCTGTTGTTGCTCCGCCAGGGCAGTCGGTCAGTGGCCGACTTCTCAGTGGAGTTCCGGGTCGAGGCAGTGGATTCGGGGTGGATCGAAGTTGCTTTGTGCAGCGCGTTCCTCCATGGATTAAATCCTCGGCTTCAGGATGATCTGGAGGTTCATGCCATTCCTGCCGCCTTGGACGGCCTTATAGATCAGGCAGTCGGGTTGGATAACCAGTACTGCAAGCATGCCCGGGAGCGCGGCGCCTCCTCTCGCCCATTTGCCACACGTGCACTCCCGGCGCCTACTGACCTAGGTGAGTCCAATTCCGCCCCTGAGCCCATGGAGCTCAGCTTTGCTCGCCTTCCCCGGGCAGAGGTTGAGCGGCGGCGGTGGATCGGGACGTGTACCTATTGTGGTTCGCTGAAGCACAAGTGGGACACATGCCACCTACAGCCAAAAGACACAGCCCGTCAGTAGCCGCGGGGGGTCTGGCGGGTGGGACTCAACCTGATCCCCCAGTAATTTTTCTATTTCTGCCCTGGTTCTGTTGCCGGGGGTCGAGAGGAGAGTCTCCGCCCTAATCGATTCTGGAGCAGAGGGTAATTTCATCTCCTCTGTGCTGGTTCACGAGATGGGAATTCCGACGGTTAAACTGCCGGTTCCCCGTCCCGTTCATACCCTTTCTGGCCAGATGGTGGCGTCCGTGACTCATTGCACGGCGCAGCTATCCGTCCTATTGTCTGGTAACCACCGGGAGACGCTGACTTTTTACATGTTTCCACGTGCCTCTCATGCGGTGGCGCTAGGGTATCCATGGCTCCAGAGGCATAATCCAATTCTTAATTGGGCACAAAATTCCATCACTTCTTGGAGTCCTAACTGTTTGGCTACATGTCTAAATTCGGCCCAGTGTTCACCCTCCCTCCCCGTCTCCACTCCTCAGGTCGAGCCACCGGACCTTAGCCTCGTGCCTGAGGTTTATCACGACCTTGGGGAGGTCTTTAGCAAGTCACGAGCATTAGCGCTTCCTCCGCATTGCTCATATGACTGTGCCATCGACCTCCTTCTGGGTGCGAGGCTGCCGTCCAGCAAGCTCTATAATATTTCTGGTCCTGAGTGGGAGGCGATGGAGAGGTACATTAAAGATTCTCTGAACACCAGCCTCATTCGGCCATCCTCGGCTCCCCTCAGGGTGGGGTTTTTCTTTGTTAGCAAGAAGGACGGGTCTCTGCGTCCATGCATTGACTACTGTGAGCTTAACACCATAACAGTCAAAGATAAATACCCTCTGCCCCGATGAACTCCGCATTCGTGCTCCTGCAGTGCTCGCGTGTATTTGCCGAGCTTGACTTACACAACGCTTACCACCTAGTCAGAATACGCAAGGGGGCCGAGTGGAAAACAGCGTTTAAAACACACTTGAGGCAATTTGAGTACTTAGTCATGCCTTTTGGGTTAACTAACGCCCCCGCTGTTTTCTAATGTTTAATCAATGACGTCCTCCGTGACGCGTTAAATCGGTTTGTTTTCATTTATCTGGATGACATCCTGATTTTTTTTTTGCACGCCTGTTGAGCACCAAACCCATGTTAGAGCCGTGTTACAGCGGCTCTTAGAAAACCAACTTTATGTGTGAATTTTCCACCAATTCTACTTCTTTCCTTGGCTTTACTGTAGCGGAGGGAGAGCTGAGGGCTAACCCAGCCAAGGTGAAGGCTGTGCTGGATTGGCCGACACCCCACTCCTGCAAGGAGCTGCAACGCTTCTTGGGGTTTGCGAATTTCTATCGCAGGTTTATCCGTAACTACAGTGGAGTAGCACAGCCTTTAACACAGCTGACCTCTGTTAAGGTACCATTTTTATGGACCGAGGCAGCTAAATGGGCCTTTGTCAAATTAAAGGGCCTGTTCGCAAATAAATCCATCTTGGCTCAGGTCGACCCCCAGCTCCAATTTACCCTGGAGGTGGATGCTTCAGAAATGGGGGTGGTGTTTTGTCCCAGTGCCCCCCCCCCCCCCAGACTTGAAGCTCCGCCCGTGTGCGGATTTTTCTCAGCGGCTCACCCGAGCCAAGAGGAAATACGACGTCGGGGATCATGAGCTGTTGGCCATTTAATTGGCTTTTGAGGAATGGAGACATTGGCTGGAGGGAGCCGTTCACCCTGTAGTCGTGTGAACCGACCACAAGAACCTGGAGTATCTGCGGTCGGCCCGCTGGCTGAATCCTAGGCAGGCTCGCTGGGCCCTATTTTTTCAGCGCTTTAATTTCACTGTCACCTATAGGCCCGGCTCCCGTAAAGGGAATCTTGATGCTCTCTCCAGGCAGTTCATTCAGGACCTGGCTGACCCCCCCTCACGCTCCCAGCCCATTCTTCCACCTTCGTGCGTCCTGGGAACCCTTACCTGGGAGGTTGAGAGTAGAGTCCGGCAGGCCCAGTCCTCAGAGCCCGAACCAGCGGGTTGTCCCCCTAATCGCCTTTACGTCCCTACCACCCTCCGCAGCAAAGTTATCCAGTGGGGGCACACTGGACATTTTGCCTGCCACCCTGGGGTGGTACGTACTTTGGACATTATTAGGCCAGTGTTTTGGTAGCCCACGCTGCGGCGGGACGTGCAGGAGTACGTGAAGGCTTGCCAAACATGTGCCCGTAATAAATCCTCCCCCACCCCCGCTGGTCTTCTTCACCCCCTCCTCGTCCCCAGCCGGCCCTGGTCCCACATCGCCATGGACTTTGTCACTGGTCTTCCCCCTTCCCATGGTAACAATGTGATATTGACCATTGTGGACAGATTTTCCAAGACCGTGCATCTGGTTCCTCGCCCCAAGCTGCCATCCGCCTCCAAGACTGCTGAATTACTGTCCTACCACATTATCAGACTGCACAGTATTCCTATGGACATTGTGTCTGACCGGGGTCCTCAGTTTATCTCACGGGTATGGAAGTTATTCTGCCACTGCCTCGGAACCACCATCAGCCTCACCTCCGGTTATCATCCTCAGAGCAATGGGCAGGCTGAGCATGCCAACCAGTCCCTGGAGGCTGCCCTTCGTTGCGTGGCAGCCAATGATCCCGCTTCTTGGAGGTCCCATCTGACCTGGGTGAAGTATTCGTTAAATTCCACGATTCTCTTCTGCCACGGGGCGATCGCCATTTGAAGCTTCTGTGGGCTATAACCCCCCTCTGCTATCGATGACGGAGAGAGAGGTAGCGGTGCCGTCCGTGGGGGCTAATTTTCATTGCTGCTGCCGGGCCTGGAGATCTACCAGAGCGGCTCTCCTTCGCTCCACTGAGCGCAATCAGCGCTACGCTGACCGCAAGAGGGTCCCGGCGCCGGAATACAAGACTGGACAGCAGATCTGGGTGGCCATGAATCAGGTCCCGCTCAAAGCTGAGTCTCGGAGGCTTGCTCCCTGGTTTGTGGCTCTCTTCCCCATCACCAGCAACGTAGGCGACTCTGCTGTCTGGCTCCAGCTCCCACGGGCGCTCTGCGTGCATCCTACCTTCCATGTTTCCAAGGTCAAGCCTCTCTCCTCCAGCCCTCTCTGTCCTCCCCCGAAGCCACCCCTCCTCCCCAGGTCTTTGACTGGTATGTTACCCACACCGTCAAAGAGATCCAGGATGTTCGCCGTCGGGGCCGGGGGTTCCAGTACCTGGTCGACTGGGAGGGCTATGGCCCGGAGTATCGTCATGGGTCCCTTGGTCTGGATTCCATGACAAAGGTATGGTCCAGGCTTAACCATTGAGCCCACCTGGAGAAGCCTGGGGGACCGCCAGGAGGCGTTCCTTGAGGGGGGGGGCACTGTCATGTGCTGGTGAGCGCTCGCCCCCTCCCTCCCGTTCACCTGTCTCCTCATCAGACGCACCTGCTGTTTCCTGCTGGGCCAGCGTTTATAAGGAAGCGCTCTTCAGTGATTCAACGCTGGCTCGTTTGGGTTGCTGCCAACGTAGTGGTGTGTCTTCAGGGATTTGGTGCACTCACCAGCCTGTTGCTCCTCCACTACGCAGCTCATCAACTCCACCCGGTCAGACTCCACGACTCATTCCCCTACCGTCAGTTTCGACCTGCTGGTTCCTCTCCTTCGCTGGGTTCTGTGCCGGTCTCTCCTCTCTTCCCACTTAAGTGGTATAAATTAGATTTCCATATTTCCCCTCCATTCCTCATTAATCAGTGTCGTCTCATCCTCTGCAGGTTTGCTGCTCCTCTGGCGAATGACTGACTTTTTCCTCAAGTTGCAGTGTTTTGAAAATTCAGTAAAAGGTCAACCGTTCTCTGTGTGTTCTTTTGGTGATTGCACTCTGCACTCAGGCTGCTTGTCCAGTCAATATGACGTCTATAATCTGGATTGAATTTTGTATCATCTTACCTGTAAAACTAGAGGGCACTCAGAGAGCGCATACCTCCACCAAGGCTTCCTCCCGCCCTCCCTTTGTCCTCCCCTCTGTCCCTTTGTCCATCCATATCGCCATCTATCTGTACATTGCAAGATAGGGCCTTGATTTAATTATGCACTCACAGATCACCTCTAATGAGTTCATCTTTGGGCCAAGGGCCACCTCTCGTGAAAATATCATCCAAATCCATCCAGTAGAGTGGGCAGCTTAGTGGCGCAGTGGTTAGCACAGTGGCAGCACAGTAAGAAGGTCACGGGATCGATTCCACCCCTGACCATCGTGGGTTCGATCCCACCCCCTGACCATCAGTGACCCTTCTGTGTGGAGTTTGTATGTTCTCCCCATGTCTACGTGGGTTTACCTCAAGTACTCCAGTTTTCTTCCACAGGCCAAAAAAACAACAACATGCAAGTTATGTTAATTGGAGACTCTAAAGTGGCCCTAGGTATGAGTGTGTGTGTGTGTGTGTGTGTGTGTGTGTGAATGGTGAAAGGATAGCGCCGTACCGTGGCTGCTTCATCCATCTAGGTGGATGCCCTGAATTTCCCCTCTGGGGATCAATTAAGTACACAAAATTTAAAAAAAAATAGTTTTGGAATATTGTTGCTAACACTTTGTGAGAAGATAAGAGCCTTGGCGGAGGTATGCATTTTGAGATCATCACCAAAATCTAATCATGTATTCCAGTGTGCTATTACACACCTTTCCTGAAAATTTGAATGAAAGACACTATATAAATGAAGTCCATTATTATTATTATTATTATTATTATTATTATTATTATTGTTAACAGACAGAGAAACAACAGCAAAAGCAATATGACTACATTATATGACCACATAATAATAATAATAACAAGAGTGTCATAATAGTATTGACCATACACTGGGGCTGGGCAATTCCACCTTAAATCAACATCATGGTTTATTGAAGCTTTCAGGTCATTTTTTTTTTCCTCCTCTCTTCTCCATTACAGTTTACTGACAAGGCTCATAATTATTAAGTAATATACAACAGTGCAGTATCATACCATTTTTTTTGCAGTTATCAACTACAAATTCACATTGTTTGATGCAGCAAAGTTCAGCCTCCACCTCCTCCACCGTCACCTCCCATTCGCATTTTCCTGTACCGGCGTCCTATGTCCCGCCCTTCCTTAATTCTGATTGGCTGCTTAGAAAGGTCTGACATTGACGAGCGTAGCTGTATAGTAGTCTGACAAATTGAACTTTTTTCAGCCATGAGCGTCACAACAAAAAGCGGCCACCGCTCAAAGTGTTTCAGTGCCGAGGGCACTCAGCGCTGCAAACACTGGACTACATTGAGAATGAATAGAAAATAGTCACCCGGACTTCCGGTTATGGCCGCCGCGTAGAAGGACGTGCTTCACTCTACTCTGCTCCTAAAAAAAAAAAAAAATCGGCAAATAACTCTCTCAATTGGAACAAAACCTATCCCAACGTTTGGGCGAGGACATGCCAGTAAAGCCTAAGGCTGGGAAATCAGGTGGAGGAAAAACTCAATCGCCGAAACAGTCCAAGTTAACGGACTTTCACGTCCGTGACGAAGCAGAAAAATCCCCAAATATGGCAGAGGAAGCTAGCGGAGGAGCAGTGATTACTGGCGACGGCACAGGTGCGGTGCTCGCTGCCATTTGTTCAATGAGAGCAGACTTTTCCTCTAAATTTGATGGGATTATGGCAGCGATCGAGGGAATGAGAAAGGAATTAAGCGACTGTATGGAACGAGTTTCGCAGGTGGAGCTCCGAATTTCCAGCGCTGAGGATGACGTCTCCGGCCTACAATTAAAGGTGCGCACATTGGAATTAAAAAATAAACGTCTGGAAGATAATGTTCTGGATTTAGAATCCCGGTCGAGACGGAACAACCTGAGGCTGGTGGGTCTCCCGGAGAGAACGGAGGGTCTGGATCCATGTTCCTTTTTGGAAAAGTGGATCCCAGAAGCGCTGAACAACGCGGAACTGCAGTCATCAGTCGTCTTAGAAAGCGCCCACCAAATTGGCCCACCGAGAGATAACAAGGCATCACCGAGGACGCTGATTATGAAGTTCCTCAGCTACAGAGACAGGATGACGATCTCCAACGCGGCGCGAGCCAAAGGAGAAATTAAATACCAGGATCAACAGGTGCGGTTCTACCCAGATTTGGCCACAGGAATCCAACAGTTAAGGAAACAGTTTGACCCCGCCCGTAAAGAGCTGCACAACCTTGGGATTCGTCATGGAGTGATTTATCCTGCAAGACTGCTGGTCACATATAAGGGCAGAACCCACATCTTCAAGACCCCTGAGGAGGCGCAGGAGTTCATCAAGAAGATCCAAGAAGAGACTTGTGGGAGCTAAGCATGAACAAAATATAAGGTAGAATATTTAAGCATTTGCACAGGCATCTGACTGATCTGAAGCATATAGCAAGTTTACAAAATATAGATTGTATTATATATTTAAAAAAAAAACCCTATGATGTACAAAGTTGCTATAAAATTTAGGAGTTAAGTTGGAAAACTACAGAAGAGAGTTAATGGTACGTCATTAAAAGCAGTAGAGTTAGGGTGATTGAGAGGAGAAAGAAGAGTGGTTTTGACTGATCCTCGCGGGTGTGGAGCAGTCAATGGCTATAGCGGGAGACGGAATTTTTTTTTTTGATTTTGGGGGGATTACCACGAATGTGGGAAGGGGGAATTTGTTTGTGTGTAGTTTGTAGGATGAATGTTCAACCACTCATGTTTTTGCTTCTCTGTGTGAGCATGTTTACATTGCGAGGTAATCTCAAACTCCTTATTGATCATGGACCAAAGCGTTAATCTCAATTTAACCTCATGGAATTGCAGAGGTCTACAAAATTTAAAAAAACTTAAACAAGTTATGAATAAAATAAAAGACATGGGTTCAAAAATTGTGTTTTTACAAGAAACTCATCTAATAGAGGAGGATGTAAAAAGAATTAGGAGAAGATGGCAAGGAAGTGTATTCACCTCATCATTTTCATCCCGAGCCAGGGGAGTTATGACTCTCATACATAAATCAGTCCCATTTCAAGTGAAAAATGTAATTGGAGACAAATTTGGAAGATATCTAATCATTCAAGGATCTTTGTTATTAGAAAATATAAATTTGGTGAACTTATACGGTCCCAATATAGATGATCAAAATTTCTTTACTAATTTATTCCTTATTTTATCTTCACTTACAGGGCAACATATAATAGCAGGGGATTTTAATTGTACATTGAATCCCGGTATAGATAGATCAACAGGACTAGACTGTACGCACAATGGATGCAGGATGATCATTAATCATTTTATGAAAGAATTGAGATTGCTAGATATATGGAGAGAAATGAAACCACAAGTTAAAGCCTATTCTTGTTATTCTAATATCTACAAGACATTCTCACGTATTGACTATTTTTTGATCTCCACAGAATTAAGGTCCAAGATTCAAAACTGCTTCTATGATAATATTGTGATCTCTGATCATGCACCCTGCTGTCTAATATATGTAGATAAGAAATTGACAAAGGAACCAGGTAGGTGGCAATTTCAGCATAAATGGCTTCAGGATGAGGAATTTGTTAAGTACGTAGAAAAACAGATAGATGAGTTCTTTGATATCAATACTACACAAACATCAGCATGTATAAAGTGGGAGGCTTTCAAAGCTTTTATTAGGGGACATATTATTAGTTATACAGGTTCAAAATCTAAGAAGACTCGAGAGGAGAGAGTCCAGTTGGAACATAAAATAAAAATTCTTCAAGAAAAAGTGTATGCAGGAAGTGACCCAAAGTTAGAGAACGAATTACTGATTCTGAGAGCTGAATATGACAAAAAAATCAGCGAATAGAGCTGCCTCGAGTCTTCTAAGATTGAAGCAATCTTTTTATGAACAAGGTGAAAAATCAGGAAAATTATTGGCATGGCAGATTAAACAATTAGAATTTAAAACACCAATTACCAGTATTATAAGTAACGGACAGCCAGTTGTAGATCCTTTAGAAATTAATAGTGCCTTTAGAGATTATTATGAAAAATTATATAATACAAAAAATGAAACTGACTTAACAAAACTAAATGGGTTTTTGGACGGATTATCTATACCGTGTATTCCAAATGAAAACAGGGAGATACTGGAGTCTAAAATTAGTCAAGAAGAAGTTGGGCTAGCCATTGATAATATGAAATCAGGAAAAAGTGCAGGACCAGATGGTCTTCCAGTTGACCTCTATAAAAAAATTAAGAATAAATTAATAAAACCATTTTTGGAAATGGTTTTAGAAGCATTTCAAAATAGTAATTTACCACCATACATGAATAATGCCTTAATTATACTGTTGCCAAAACCAGGTAAACCCTCTAATAAATGTGAAAATATGAGACCAATAAGCCTATTAAATGCTGACCTTAAGATAATCTGTAAAATTTTAGCAAGACGACTACAAGAAATATTACCAAATATTATTAACTGAGATCAGAATTGCTTTATAAAGGGAAGACAAGGCTTCCATAATGTAAGAAGACTATTTAATATTATCTATTCTAATAAAGAAGCACCGGATACAGCTCTCCTGTCATTGGACGCCGAAAAGGCCTTTGATAGGGTCAAATGGCCCTTTCTTTTTGAAGTTTTACAAAGGTTTGGAATTGGAAATAATTTCATAAAATGGGTTCAGATAATATACAATAATGCTACAGCAGAAATCCTAACAAACAGCAATATTTCAAAATCATTAAATATCAATAGAGGATGTCGACAAGGCTGCCCACTTTCACCTTTACTGTTTACTATGGCAATTGAACCTTTAGCGATGGCAGTACGTTTACATCCACAAATATATGGAATTAAAGTAGGACCAACAGAACATAAAATCTCCCTGTATGCCGATGACATAATTTTGTTTATGTCGAATCTTAAAAAATCAATTCTGACCTTGTTGAATTTAATAAAGAATTTTGGGGAAATATCAGGATATAAAATAAATAAAACTAAATCTTCAATATTAATGCTAAATGAGACCCAGAGAAATCACCCAGCTCCTGAGGTAAATCAATTCAATGTTGTAAATCAGTTTAAATATTTAGGAATCCAAATTGTGCCTAAGCTAGAATTAGTCGCCAGCACCAACTATGAAGCCTTAATGACAGACATTAATGAGTTACTTCAGAGATGGATGTCACTACCAATGTCGATGATCGGGAGAATCAATATACTTAAAAGTAATATTTTACCCAAAATACTTTATTTATTTCAATACATTCCTTTACCACCACCTTTAGATCTATTTTCAAGAATTAAAAAAAAGTTAGTGGAATTTTTATGGAACAATAGGAAGGCTAGATTACGTCTGTCCTTACTATATTTACCATTTGATCGTGGAGGTCTGAAATGTCCAAACTTTATGTTGTATTACTGGTCAGCACAACTGAGGTCTATGACATATTATTTTTCATCAAATGATCTCCCTCACTGGACTGAAATGGAATCATATAATTTACCTTTACCTCTTCCCATATTCATATACTCAGACTCGACAAAAAAATTACAGAAACAAGTTAAAAATCCATTTGTAAAGCATATGATCAAAATATGGTGTGAAACCAAAAAATATTTAAAAGAACCACACTTACTGTCACAATTTAGCCCAACATGGGGTAATCAATATTTTAAACCAGGGAGAGCGGATGCTGTATTTAAAGTATGGAATTTAAAAGGGATTCAAAAGATTCAAGACTTATATCTGTCATGTTCAGATAACATAATGTCTTTTGAAGAACTGAGGATCAAATTTAATCTTAATAGAACACATTTTTTTAAATATCTTCAGCTTAGGAACTTTATTCGATCAAATCAAAATAATGCTCTCATCCGACCTACTTATTCATCCTTGGAAAAAATCTTGACGAAAGATAGTAAGAGAAAGGGTATTATTTCAGAGTTTTATAACTCATTGACACTATTCTCAAGTGAAAACTCACAGAAAAGATTGAATTACTGGAAAGAAGACCTGCAAACTGAAATTTCAGAGGAACAATGGGAATTGGCTTGTACAGAAGCTCAAGCCAAATCAATAAATGTACGTCTTAAATTGATACATTTTAAATGGTTAATGCGGGTGTATGTTACACCAGTGGAGTTAAATAGATATAACAAAAACATACCAGATACTTGCACAAAATGTATGGAAAGTAAAGGAACCCTATTTCATTGTTTATGGGAATGTAGAAAAATTAGAATGTTTTGGGACGAGGTGAGGGTAACAATTGAAAAAATAATTTCAAAACAAATCATATTGAATCCTAAATTGTTTTTGTTGGGTCTGTATCCAGAAAAGCACAGCTTTAATAAGAGTGAAAGAGCATTCATAGACCTCAGTTTGCTTAATGCCAAAAAATGTATTGCACTACTGTGGAAAAAGACTCATAGACCAGATGTGACTCAGTGGTTAAGACAGATGTTAACAAACCTTCCACTAGAAAGAATAACATACATACTGAAATCAAAGGAAATTGTGTTTGAGAATATATGGAGACCTTTCATTGATTATGTAAAGAATTTAAACATAACTTTTGAAGAAGAAGGTGAATGATGTGTGTGGACCTTGTAAATTCCAAACTGGTGAATGTATAACATGTATACTTATGTAATGGATTGCCTAGACTAAACAGAGGAGCATTGTTGAAGACCTGTCTTTGTTAGTGGTTGTTGGTGTTTTTTAGTACAATTTTTATTTTTTATTTTTTTATTTTTTTTTAAATTACTTTAGTGTTAGTGTTTGATTGTTTGTGTTGTGTTTGTAAAAAAGGTTCAATAAAAAATATTGTGGAAAAAAAAGAAAATAGTCACCCACAGCAGGAAAAATGAGTTTGGTGCACACGCCCCCTAATACTTTTTCTGCAGTGTTTGGTTTTCGGGTTGCCGAGGCATGTGGCCCTATGGCATGGCCACTCACGTAACTGAGTGGACACGTCTTGAAGGGGCAGTACATGAAAAGTGCCAGATTAATGTATAAAATAATATTTTTTAAAAATTCCTGCATCCACGTTGTGATGCGAATCACCACCAAGATCTAATCATCTGTTCCCCGTGCCATTACACTCTTTTCCTGAAGATTTAATCAAAATCCATTCATAACTTTGTGAATTATGTTGCTGACAGACAAATCAACCAACCAACAGACAAACCAGCCAACGCCACTAAAAGCATCACCTCGGTCCTCCCTTGGCTGAGGTAAAAATTAAAAAAACAACCAATTAACAGGAACACTCTGATTCAGACTGGTCAGTTCAGCTGGACCGTTAACGTACTGCCCTGGTGTCATGTTTGTAGCATTTAACGCTGAATGTGGGTATAGAGTGCCCTCTGTTGGCAATGGTGTGCTTAGAAAAAAATAAAGGTCTCCTACCGTCACACATACCCATCCAGTGGACCAGCTCCTATCAGGAAGTATTGAACCAGCTGATTGATGCACGCATGCAGCCTCCAGTCCTTGGATATCCTGACTTCACCCAGCCATTAGTACTGCACTGTGATGCATCACAAGTTGGCCTGGGTGCTGTGTTGTATCAGCGACAGCAAGGTAGGATGAGAGTGATAGGCTATGGTTCCCGCACCCTGAGCCAGTCTGAGAAAAAGTACCATCTGCATTTGGGGAAGTTAGAGTTTTTGGCTTTGAAATGGGCCATCTGTGAACGATTCTGTGACTACCTGTACCATGCTCCATCATTCATAGTATACACAGACAACAATCTGCTAATGTATGTGCTTACCACAGCCAAACTCAACGCCACAGGACAAAGATGGGTGGCAGAACTGGCCGACTACAACTTCGCCATGCGTTATTGTCCAGGCAAGAACAGTGCTGATGGGCTGTCACAGATGCCAATGAACACTGAGAACTGCATGAGCAGTTGCACTGCAGAGACCAGTCAAGAGGCAATAAGTGCAACTCGGGAGAGCGTAACAGTGGAAAGGAGAGATCCATGCCAGGGTGTTGGAGTGGTCCAGGTCAGTGCTTTGAGCTTGGTGAAAGACAGTGCAGTCAGTCAACCACTCACTCTAGAACAAATCTGTAATGCTCAGGAGGAGGATGAGATCCTATCGAGTCCTCAGGTACAAGTCACAGGACAGGAGGCCAACTGGAGCCAAGATAAAAGCAGAGCACCCTGTTGTAGCTGTGTTGTTAAAACAGTGGCTAAACACCCATGTAGACCAAGATGGTGTCCTGCAGCACAGAACTTCCTGCCGAGAACAACTTCTGGTTCCCAAGAATTATCGTCCGCTAATTTTCAAAGAGCTACACAAGGACATGGGTCATTTAGGGGTGGAAAGAACAGTTGATCTTATTTGTGAAAAATTCTGTTGGCCACAGATAAATAAAGACACAGAACATTTTGTCACTGAAGTGTGTGAATGTCTTAAGAAGAAGAAGAAGAAGCCAAGTAAGCAGACTTGTGCCCCTCTGACTTCAATCCAGACAACATATCCTTTCCAACTCGTATCCATAGACTTTCTTCATTTGGATAAATGTTAGCATGACTGTGAATACATATTGGTGGTCATGGATCATTTCACAAGGTTCGCACAGGCCTACACTACGAGGAACAAAGCAGCCAAGACGGTTGCCAACAAGATCTTCAACGACTTTGCACTCAAGTTCGGCTTCCCAAGCAGATTTTTTTTTTTTTTTTTTTTTTTTTTTTTGTTACTTATTTGTACCCGTAGGTAGACTTGGTTTGCAGTCTGGTGACAAGCCACCGGCTGCTGGTCGCTGCGTGCGCGAGCGCCCTAAACCTATTGCACCATGATATGGGAAAAGAGTCTGAGAACAGACTGATAGCGAGGCTAAAAGAATTCTCTGGCATTCAGGGCTTGCACATGACACCCTACCACCCACAAGGTAATGGTCAGGTGGAAAGATTCAACCGTACTCTGTTGTCCATGTTGCACACCCTGGAGGACAAAGAGAAAGAAGAGTGACAACAGTCACTGTCTAAAGTGGTCCATGCATATAGTTGCACGAAGAATGAGGCAGCAGGCTATGCACCATATTACCTTATCCTTGGATGTTCCCCTCGCTTGCCCATTGATCTGTTGTTCAATCTCAAAAGAGATCAGACCCATGACACCTATGATGACTATGTGAGTCACTGGAAGAAGAGAATGCAAGAGGCCTACATGATTGCTGCCAAAACAGCTAAGAAGTGAGCAGTGCGTGGAAAGGCTCATTATGATAGAAAAGTGCAGGGGAGGGACCTCGACCCAGGTGATAGAGTCCTCCTCAGAAACCTCACCCCCAGAGATGGGCCTGGAAAGATAAAGTCCTAAAGCTATGCCGCCATCAGTGTGTGAATGTGTGTGTGAATGGGTGGATAGCAGGATCTGTAAAGCGCTTTGGTCATCTAGAGATGAGAATAAAAACGCAATATAAGTGAATGCCATTTACCATTTACTGGGAGGACCAAGTTTACAAGGTGAAAGAGAGGAGAGCTAAGGACAGCCCAGTCTACCTGATCAGTCCAGAGAATGGTAAAGGAAAGGACAGAGCGGTCCACAGAAATGCTGCCCCGTGACTTCCTACCCCTTGATCAGCCACCAGTAAATACTCCGCAGTCTCAGAAAGATTCCCCGAGCCAAACAAGGAAAAAGGTCAAACCTCGACGCCAACAACTACAACAACCACCTGGGGACACCTCCAACGATGACTGCAGCGACCACTACCAATGGCATCTTAGACCTAGCAACATCTTGGCTAAAACAAAAAGATTTAATGCAAATTCATTTTGAATTAAAATAAAGTTTCCAGAATTTAAATTCCAAAATTTCCAACTTGACTTCCCAAGGAAAATTTCTGCATTTTTCAGAAAATTTTTGTCGGTGTGCTATAATTCACATTTTCCTGTCTTCACCTTGGAAACCTGCGTGAGTCCAATCAAGAGAGGAGAAACAACTCTCTCCTGTGGTTTGAATTTAGACTGCAGTACCATTTTAAAATACTAGTTATCAAGATTGCATAATGTTCTTTCAAATTATGAATAATTAATCATGCTGTAATGAATAAGTAATACTCAAAACTTGAAAAATAAAACTCAGAGATCATAAACTCTTGACATGAAATGCTTATTGAAACTGGGTCATTTTGTCATTTTATACAATGTTTTTTATAGTCTTTTGTACAAAGGAGGAAATTAGGGGAAATATGGTCAGAACTCCCCAGTGTAATCACAGAAAATCGAAGCTATCAGATTAGCTAGCTCTATGCAAGCTAAAGGAATAATCATGAATAAATGTTTATTTTTTAATTTTATATTCATTTACGCTAAGGATGCACAACACAAGATTTTTTTTTCTGATAACCAGTATGCCAATATTTTGACGATAGTTTTTGCTGATTGATGATACATATGCACATACACAGTATTACCGTTATTGGACAGACGCAGCCAAGAGAGAGACAGGAAATGGGTAAATAGCTGGCAGAAGGGGATCACCGCATTTGGAAATTGAACTAGGGACCACTGTGCTCAAGCATCATGCTCTTATGGCACATGTCACAATGACTAGAACACACATCTGTGGCAGCACAGCAAGCAGGTCATGGGTTCGAGCCCACCCTTGACCATAGGTGACCCTTCTGTGTGAAGTTTGCATGCTCTCCCTGTCATGAATTGCCCCACGGGGCAGAGAGGTGAGACCCACGCGCTGAACTGTGAGTTTGTGAGATTTATTGAAAACAACAAAACATAAAGTCCAAACAGTGCTCAACACAAAATTCCAAACTGACACACAAACAGACTTAGGAGTTTAAACACACCAGAACAGGGGCTGGGTTCTGGTGGAGACGAGGTGAGAGAAAATCAAGACTGCAGCAATGAAAAAGCAAAATAACAGTCTTTAAATAGCTGAAAACAAAATGACACAATAGATGGCAGGTGCAGATCACATGAGCGGGCAGGTGACCTAATTACAGAACAGCTCACAGCTGAGACGACTAGGGAACAAACGGCATACACAGCCCATGCAAGATGATGACAGGGTGGGAGTGTCTGGAAGAGGAGGTAAAGAGCTCATGTCACAAAATAACAAAATATAAATCCTAAACTAAAGAGACTGACAAAATAACAATACTACTAAGGCCATTAATAACTAACAGAACAATTAACCACCAAGAGCACATCTTAAATCAACACACAGGAAAAATACAGAAAATACTCCGAGGAAAATTAAGAGCCAGAGCCCGGTGACACACCGTGCTCAGCCTCGTGACACTCCCTGTGTCTGCATGGGTTTTCTCTGGGTACTCCGGTCTCCTCCCACAGGCCAAAGAGATCCAGGTTAGGTTAATTGGCATCATCTGGGAATTCTAAATTGTCCTTAGGTGTGAGAGTGAAAGGTTGTCTGTCTCTGTTGGCCCTGCGATAGACTGGCAATCTGTCTAGGGTGTACCCTGCCTCTCGCCCAAAGATGCTGGTATAGGCTGTAGCCACCCACAACCAGAAAAGGATTAAGCGGTGGAAGATGGATGGATGACAGTTTTGCTGAATGGAACAGTTATTTTCAGCACACCTGTTGTCTTTGGAAACCTGGTTAAAATTCACTGAAAGGCAAAGCTTCAGTAAAGGTGTCCATGTGTATAAATCTTTCACACACAGGGACAAGAAATTTAAACCCAGGATATACAAGTTACTTAATCATTCAGTTCTTTGAATTTAGTTTTTTTTAATTTCCTTCACTAGACTGCATTTTAATTTTAATTAGAAGACCCTAAATAATCAGATTTTACTTCTCTGTTTTTGCAGAAACCCTGCTCAGTATGATAATTCTTTCACACTTATGGAAAATTCTACCAAATTATTTCTGTGGTCAAAGAGAGAGAATTGCCAAAATGCCTATGGAAAAAGAAAATCCGTCCAAGTTCTTTTCAAATATAGCATCAGCTTGTGAATCTGGCAGGTCATTGACAGGTCACAAAGGACGGCTCATATCTAAACCGTCACTTCAACCACAGGAGACTGCCAAGTGTGTTTGTCGTCTGTCACAGCTTTTCAGAAGTGGTTGGGTGGGCGTGTGTGTGTTGAAAATGAGGGTGAGGAACAAACACAGGAGGGGTACGGGTTCAGGAATAACTCCCTTCCTGTGATACTGTCAGCACCTGTGTCTGATGTCTCTCAAAGCTCCGGGGTATCACAAACACCAGCTCCCATAGGACCAGTGGGGCATTTGAGTCAGGCAGGGGCCAAGGCCGCTGCCGAAAGACCGCCCCATTACTGTTCAGCAACACACACACACACTCACTCACTCACTCAGTCACAAAAAGACTGGGGAGGGTGGCTGCTGATTTATTTGTTGGAACCCTGATGGTTTTAAACACATGATTTGGTAGTCATGGTGATTTACAGTGAGCCTGTGAGTGAACACTGAGCTGTTTTTTTGTTTGTTTGTTTTTTGAGGTGTCGGCCTCTCTGGGGCACTGTCTGACTGTTTCTCCTTTTTCAGCAAGAGGATGAGATGAAGAGGAAGAAGGTGGTGCACATTGCTCAGGAGATTATGAGCTCCGAGAAAGTGTAAGTGGAATAATGACGAACTAGCATGTGCTCTGTGACGTAGAGGTGTCTGACTGATGTTTCCCTGCTCTTTTATTATTAGGTTTGTGGATGTCCTAAAGCTTCTTCACATCGTAAGTGACTTATCCATTCAGGACTTTTACTACAGAAGTATTTTATTTTTTTCTATGAGAGTGTGTTTAAGCAGCCCCTACCATAATAAACTGTGCAGTCTGCTTTGTTGTGGTTGAAGTACGTATATATACTACAGATGGACATGAATTGGTGGGTTCTTGGCTGCCTTTGTGGAAATCCTCTTGCAGCTGAATAATGCTGTTATTTCACGGCTGAGGCTTTCAAAATTTGCAACATCAGATGGTTTATGGTTTACCAGGGATGGCAGTGGGCAGGTAAATAAGCAGCCATGAGGAGGAGGAGGAGGAGGAGGGAGGTGCTTTGATCAGCAACATCACTGGGAACAAAGTCAAAGTAATGTGTGGCAAGAAAAAGGCTTAGAAAGAAATGGGAAGTTGTTGAGTGAGTTTTGGGTTCTGGTTTGGGATTGACTCTGAAATAATGAAGTGTGCAGTTTGTTTAGTATTATATTTAGTAGAAACAGGCAATTCCAGTAATAATACAATCATATGATAGATGGGCACTATTTGAATATTCACCACAAACCCCACCTTCCTCCACCATGTACGTCAAGAACAAGACTGTTTCACAACCTTCAACAGAATGAACATTTTATTATAGAGATACATCAGCATTAATACAGTCTAAGAGGTGATTTATGTTTTCCGTCAAATAGAAGCGTGGATACCACTTGTAGGTCATTGTTTGGTTATAATTGTTGTTTTATTTAGATCGTGAATAAGCAGTTATAACAAAGTCATAAAACATTTCATACATTGATGCAGACTCATTATTTGGCAAATTATAGACCTTTTTCCAGAATAGCATACAGTGCTTAAATGCTAGTAACTTACTGATATGTGGTGGTGCAAATCTAGTTGATGGAAAACAGAATAATCTACGTAATTAACTGAATGAGGTTTGAGTGAACAGATAAATGTAGACTCACTATTTGGCAAAAAACAGTTCAGTATTTCCTTCTTCTTCTTCTTTTAGAAGAAGATGTGTTGCACACTCTATGTGCAACACATCAGATTGATTGTCTTTGATTAATTGTCTATGTTTATTGCACTGTCCCTGTCAAATAAACTAATCTACTACTAGATTTGATTGGCGGTTGGCAACCAGCTTACAGGTGCATTACTGCCACGTACTTCACTCTAAATCATCACTCTGTATATCTTAAAAGTTCCCCTTTGCTGGAATAATCTCAAGAAATCTCTGTCTGTCTGTGTGTCTAGTTCAGTATTTTCCTTTGTAATCTAATGTGTTATAATACCTTAATGATTTATAAAGTGTTTACAGCCTAAATATTAACCTTCTTTTTTAAACTTAATTTTAACTGTTGATTCTAGGAGCTCTGCTGTTTTAGTTCTTTTAGATTTAACAGCCACTTTTGATACAGTTGACCATACTATTTTGCTGTCAAGACTTAAACATGTTGGTCTAACTGGTACAGTTTTATCATGGGTTGAGTTGCATTTATCTGAAAGGTCATTTTCTGTTGTTATTGGAGATTTCATCTCTTGCTCAGCCCCCATTTCTTGTGGTGTGCCTCAAGGGTCTGTTTTGGGTCCCACGTTGTTCTCTTTATATTTGCTGCCTTCGGGTAATATCTTCAGAAAACACAACATTCCATGTCACTGATAAAGGTAAAGCCAACTTTATTGTCATTCAATCCATACAGCCAATCATGTACAGTAGAACAAAATTACGTTTCTCTTACCTACAGTGTTAATCACATCTAGAATCAGAGGGGTCACTGCCATGCAAGACGCCGCCACAAATTTCCCTCCTCCGTTCCATTATTGCTGAGCACCAAGCTGGACGGCAGGAAGTTCCACTTTTATATGGTCAATGGCATGACCTGGCCGGGATTTGAATCCTGGGCTCCCGGGTGTGAGGCGGATGATCTACCAACTAGGCCACCGCTCTGGTATGATATTCAAGTGGACCCCAATTAAGCTCACAAATGCAATTAATAAGTGACTTGGAGAAGTTTTAAATGCAAGAATTCTTACATGTAAAGATAGTGTTCAACAAGGAAAAGCAATCAGAGTCAATAAGATCGAGGGGAAAAATGTGCAGTGTTCAGTATTGGAGGGGGGTGGGGCGGTGGGGGGAGTGGTGTTGAGCGTTTTGGTGGCTGTCTCAGCTGATGAGGTGATGGGGGACTTGGCTGGAGTGGCGGAGGTGCAGAGATTGAGGACTGGTGTTGGTGGTGGGAGGGGTGGTGGTCTGTCGGTGATGTTGGAGTTTGGTGGGGCAGGACTGCCGAGTGGGGTGTGTGTTGGCTGCGTGGGCTGTGGGTCAGACTTTGCGTTCCCTCCTTCACTCGGATGTTTCGGGTGTCGGAGGTTTGGTCATGTGGCGGTGGTGTGCGGGGGTGGACGGCGGTGTGCCGGATGCTCTGGTGGACATGGGTGTGGTGGGTGTGGGGGAGTAGCCAAGTTGGGGTGCTGTGGCTGTGGTGGTGAGCTTGGCTCTGTGTGTCGGGGTTGTGGGGCTGGCGGGGGAGCAGCAGAGATTCAGCAGATGGGGGTCTTCCGTGGATTGACGGGGGGGGGGGGGATGCTGGCTGGGGGTGGGGTGGGGGTGGACTCTGGCGGGGAGGGTGTGCGGGCTTGCAGTGCATGCGGTGGAGTTGGGGAGGATGCTCTGACTAAAACCTCCCGGCACATGAACAGCTTTTTCCCCTCTGCCATCAGACTGCTGAACATTAAGTGACTTATTGACTCTCGTGCACTATATACAGCAGCTCAACCAGACTCATGTCATTCATCACTGTTTTTCTGTTGCATTATCGACTGCACTGTGGTATCCCATATTATCTGCTACTTGCTAATTTATTTAAAACTGCCTTGACTAGTATTACTCATTATTATTATTATTATTATTACTTATTATTCTACACTTATTGCATGTTTTTAGTCTTATAGTTTTTTAGTTTATCTCTTTATCTCATCATGTTTAATGTTGCAGCATGGCACCGAGACAAATTCCTAGTTTGTGTACTACATGAACAATGGCAATAAATCTGATTCTGATTCTGATTCTGATTCTGGTTTTGAAGAAGGGTGGTTTTGTCTTGTTTGTGGTGGATGTGGTGGGCTGCGCTGCGCAGACTTCCAGGAGGACAGAAGGGATCGGGATCATTGTGGAGGCAGCGGGGGGATGTCTTGGCATTGGGGGGGGCTGCGTTGGGGGGCAATTGGGGACTTGTTGGGTGGAGGGTCTTTGGGTTTGCAGGCGTTGTAGGCTGGTGGATCGGCCGCCGGTCGGGTCGGGGGGCACAGGTGCAGACTGCAGCTCCTGACCGGATGGAGTGTTGGTATAGAGTGAAGTACGTGGCGGTGGTGCGCCCGTGGGCTGGTTGCCAGTCGGGTTGGGTGCAGGGCGGGGGGGGCGTTGTTTGGAACTCCCTGTGGGAGCTCCTTGTGCCGGGATGTAGAGTGATGATAATCAGGTCAGTGGCAGTGGTGTGCCTGTGGGCTGGTTGCCGGCCGTCGGTCAGGTCTAGAGGAAGAAGAAAGAAAGAGCTCCTTGTGCAGAGATGTGGAGTGATGGTGGTCGGGTCGGTGGCGGTGGTGCACCTGTGGGCTGGTTGCCAGCCGCCTGTTGGGTCTGGAGGAAGAAGAAGAAGACAAGCAATGATTTAGAGTGATGATGTGGAGTGAGGTGCATGGTGGTGGTGTGCCTGTGGGTTGGTCGCCGGCCACCGGTCGGGTCTAGAAGAAGAAGATGACACTTAAGCAGACTGGGGTGGGTTACAGCCAAGATATATAGAGTGATGATATAGAGTGAAGTGTGTATCAGTGGTGCACCTGTGGGCTGGTTGTCAGCTGCCGATCGGCTCTGGGGGAAGAGGAAGAAGAAGAAGAATTATATATAGAGTGATTCTTGAATTATAGAGTGATGAAGTACGTGGCGGTAATGCACCTTTAAGCTGGTTGCCAACCACCAGTTAAATCTAAAAAAAGAAGAAGAAATTTACATTCCCGTTCAGTTTAACACTCCCATCCCGCTGCAGCCATTACTAGACTGTTTACATGAAGTCAAAGAATGGCTGACAAAATTTTCTTCATTTAAACGAAAAAACAAAATAGAAATCATTTTATTTGGAAACTAGAAAAGCACTCAGAGAGCGCAGACCTCCGCCAAGCGCCACAAACATACAGTGTTTGTGTGTACGTTTTCAGATTCCTTGACCATGAAAACTCATGACTAGCAATTGGATTCACAATGATAGGATTAGTGGTTCAGTAGTTATTGATGAAAATGGCATTTTCCATAATGGCGGTTTAGCGCCACAGTTCCCCCCCATACAGTTTTTGTGTGTACGTTTTCAGATTCCTTGACCATGAAAACATATGACTAGCAATTGGATTCACAACAATTGGATTCACAATGATAGGATTAGTGGTTCAGTAGTTATTGACGAAAATGGCATTTTCCGTAACGGCGGTTTTCTTCTGAACGGTGATCCGGATCACCATCAAAATGTAATCATCTGTAGGATACCCCATTTCTGACAATCTGTGAAAATTTCATGAAAATCCGTCCATAACTTTTTGAGTTATCTTGCTAACAAACAAACAAACAGACAGACAAACAGACAAACAGACAGACAAACCAACGCCGATGATCACATAACCTCCTTGGCGGAGGTAAATATACCTCTCTGAGTAATAGGGCTGGGAACAATCCCTAATTTCCAGAATCGATTCGATTCCGATTCTTGAGATTCTGAATTGATTCGATTCCGATTCAATTTGATCCCGATTCGATCTGGGGAATTACCATTTTAATAGCCATTTTACTTCCCATGAAACAAAAATCTTTGAGACCTAATGCTGCAAATTGTACCAAGAATCTTCTAACTTTGTTAATACATAAATTATCACATATAGAACTGACCCAAAATCAGTTACAATAATGCATTTTTTATTATTTAACTTATCATTTCATAAAGTGCTCACAGGTGCTTTCTTTAGTGCAAAGGGTGTGTCGTGTCAAGTTCACCACCCAGAGTAAGTAAACAAATTCAATGCATGAACCATGCAGACATAATCTCACTGTATTTCAGGCCCTCCAGGATTTTGTCAGCTGTTTTTGTGATTGTTGTGGCCCAAAAAGCCTGGATTTGTGGGAGCTTTTCCAAAAAGTTATGGCACTTTTAGAGTTTTTTTGCACTCAAAGTTGTGTGAGGAAGTACAGATTTTAAAGCAGCTGCTTTTTCCATAGTTTACAGTGATGCTATTCTGTGTAACACCACAAGAAAAGCACATAATTGCCAAAAATTTCCTGTTAAACAGTGATTTATTTAGAATTAAATGCTCAGTAAAATTATAAAAAAAAAAGACCAATATTGTGTTCTTGCTGAGAACTTAAAAAAAGAAATAAAAGAATTTGTCATTACAACAACTAAACTGCATTGAATGCATGTTAGTGTGGAGAAAATGATGGCAGCACCTCCTTGAATCTTGAATTTGAAGGTCTTCTTCAGCGCTGAAATCCACATGAAGCAGGGATGCTCCTCCACTGACAACCTCTGACCTTCAGAAGGTCTCAGTGAGGATGAAGCTTCCAGTCTTCACACATCTGAAGGCAGATAAAAAGAATAGATTTCACAGTAAAATTAACATTCATATTTTTAGATCGCCACACCACAGTAGGGTTTGATAATTTAGTTTTTTTTAATATATTTTAACTACAAATTAACTTTCAGTGTTTGAAAAGGGTTTCAATTCATTTCCTGAGAAGGTTTGTTCATTTCAATTTAGTTCTACTGAGTAAAAATAGCTTGTTGTACTGCAGCCTTTATTAATTTTATTGTGATTTATTCTCTTCACATCTCTTACTTAAGTGGCAGAAGTCCATAATCTCATAAAATATACCTTAATTCTGCATTTATTCACAGCGCTTAACCAACAGTTCTCTCTGTGTCCATAGTTTGTAAAAGAAACCACCATCATGCCAGATAAATTATTAATTGACGACATAAATGTTAAAACAAACAAATGATATTATACTTACAGTCTCAGCAGCTCCAAGTCTCCCTCTGCTTCACGGGTTTCAGTCTCCGCGCATTTTCCCTTTATCAGTCGTCAACTTAATGTTCCAACACAGCGCTGCACGGAGTAAAAGTCCGATTATCCCCGCTTTATGAAAAATATTCAGAAGCTGTTGAGGACAGTCTTTATGGTGACTTGTGTTGCTAAATTAAGAGACACGCACGTCTCTTAACGTCCCTGCCGCGCGTGCACACGTCTTTCGTGTTTACGCGCGGCAGGGAACTCTTGCCGGATGAGAACCGTTTTAACACCACAGAAGAAGAACTAGCATATCCGTTAGCTTGCTAGCTCCGTTAGCGCGTCGGTTGTTTATGGTTCTCGGCCATTGTTCCTGGCTCACTGACCCGGTTTCGACCCGGTTATACTCAGCAGACATTTACAAACGCAAAAATATTATATTAAAATATATTAATATTATATTAAAAGATCGATCCGCGGATTTTGTGGATCGATATCGGCTCAGTCAAACGTGGATCGATCTATATCGATATATTGATCTTTTGAACCCACCCCTACTGAGTAACATTACTGATATGCCTGATTATCTTGCCTCCCGTTGTTGTTCGACTGTCAAAAACCTTGGTGTGTTTTTAGATAGTTCTTTTAAATTGGAAAAGCAAGTGAACGCAGTTGTTCAGTCAAGCTTTTTTTTTTTTTTTCACAATATCTTTATTGAACCCTTTTTTTTTTTTTAACAAACATGATACAAACAATCAAACACTAACACTAAAGTACTACAAAAAAAAAAAAAATGCCCTAAAAACACCAACAACCACCAACAAAATCAAGTCTTCAACAATGCTCCTCTGTTTAGTCTAGACAATCCAATACATTAGTATACATATTATGTTCACCAGTTTGGAATTTACAAGGTCCACACACATCATTCACCTTCTTCTTCAAGAGTTATGTTTAAATTTTTTACATAATCAATAAAAGGTCTCCATATATTCTCAAACACAATTTCCTTTGATTTCAGTATATATGTTATTCTTTCTAATGGAAGGTTTGTTAACATCTGTCTTAACCACTGAGTCACATCTGGTCTATGAGTCTTTTTCCATAATAGTGCAATACATTTTTTGGCATTAAGCAAACTGAGGTCTATGAATGTTCTTTCACTTTTATTGAAATTATGCTTTTCTGGGTACAGACCCAACAAAAACAGTTTAGGATTCAATATGATTTGTTTTGAGATTATTTTTTCAATTGTTACCCTCACCTCCTCCCAAAACATTCTTATTAATCTACATTCCCATAAACAATGAAATAGGGTTCCTTTACTTTCCATGCATTTTGTGCATGTATCTGGTATATTTTTGTTATATCTATTTAACTCCTCCGGTGTAACATACATCCGCATTAACCATTTGAAATGTATCAATTTAAGGCGTGCATTTATTGATTTGGTTTGAGCTTCTGTACAAGCCAATTCCCATTGTTCCTCTGAAATTTCAATTTGCAGATCTTCTTTCCAGTAGTTTAATCTTTTCAGTGAATTTTCACTTGAAGATAGTGTCAATGAGTTATAAAACTCTGAAATAATACCCTTTCTTTTACTATCTTTCATCATCATTTTTTCCAAGGATGAATAAATAGGTCGAGTGAGAGCTTTATTTTGATTTGATCGAATAAAGTTTCTAAGTTGAAGATATTTAAAAAAATGTGTTCTATTGAGATTAAATTTGATCCTCAGCTCTTCAAAAGACATTATGTTGTCTGCACATGGCAAATATAAATCCTGAATCTTTTGTATCCCTTTTAAATTCCATACTTTAAATACAGCGTCCGCTCTCCCTGGTTTAAAATATTGATTACCCCATATTGGACTAAATTGTGACAATAACTGTGGTTCTTTTAAATAGTTTTTAGCTTCACACCATATTTTGATCATATGCTTTACAAATGGATTTTTAACTTGTTTTTGTAATTTTTTTGCCGAATCTGAGTATATGAATATGGGAAGAGGTAAAGGTAAATTGTATGATTCCATTTCAGTCCAGTGAGGGAGATCATTTGATGAAAAATAATATGTCATAGACCTCAGTTGTGCCGACCAATAATACAACACAAAATTTGGACATTTCAGACCTCCACGATCAAATGGTAAATATAATAAAGACAAACGTAATCTAGCCCTCCTGTTGTTCCATATAAATTCCACTAACTTTTTTTTTATTCTTGAGAATAGATCTAAAGGTGGTGATAAGGGAATGTATTGAAATAAATAAAGTATTTTAGGTAAAATATTACTTTTAAGTATATTGATTCTCCCGATCATCGACATTGGTAGTGACATCCATCTCTGAGTTAACTCATTGATATCTGACATTAAGGCTTCATAGTTGACACTGGCGACTGATTCTAGCTTAGGCATAATTTGGATTCCTAAATATTTAAACTGATTTACAACATTGAATTGATTTACCTCAGGGGCTGGGTAATTTCTCTGGGTCTCATTTAGCATTAATATTGAAGATTTAGTTTTATTTATTTTATATCCTGATATTTCCCCAAAATTCTTTATTAAATTCAACAAGGTTGGAATTGATTTTTTTAGATTCGACATAAACAAAATTATATCATCGGCGTACAGGGAGATTTTATGTTCTGTTGGTCCAACTTTAATTCCATATATTTGTGAATGTAAACGTATCGCTATCGCTAAAGGTTCAATTGCCATAGTAAACAGTAAAGGTGAAAGTGGACAGCCTTGTCGACATCCTCTATTGATTTTTATTGGTTTTGAAATATTGTTATTTGTTAGGATTTCTGCTGTTGCATTATTGTATATTATTTGAACCCATTTTATGAAATTATTTCCAAGTCCAAACCTTTGTAGGACTTCAAAAAGAAAGGGCCATTCAACTCTATCAAAGGCCTTTTCGGCGTCCAATGATAGGAGAGCTGTATCCGGTGCTTCTTTATTAAAATAGATAATATTAAATAGTCTTCTTACATTATGGAAGCCTTGTCTACCCTTTATAAAGCCATTCTGATCTCGATTAATAATATTTGGTAAAATTTCTTGTATTCGTCTTGCTAAAATTTTACAGATTATCTTAAGGTCGGCGTTTAATAGGCTTATTGGTCTCATATTTTCACATTTATTAGAGGGCTTACCTGGTTTTGGCAGCAGTATAATTAAGGCATTATTTATGTATGATGGTAAATTATTATTTTGAAATGCTTCTAAAACCATTTCCAAAAAAGGTTTTATTAATTTATTCTTAAATTTTTTATAAAGGTCAACTGGAAGACCATCTGGTCCTGCACTTTTTCCTGATTTCATATTATCAATGGCTAGCCCAACTTCTTCTTGACTAATTTTAGACTCCAATATCTCCCTGTTTTCATTTGGAATACACGGTATAGATAGTTCGTTCAAAAACCCATTTAGTTTTGTTAAATCAGGTTCATTTTTGGTATCATATAATTTTTCATAGTAATCTCTAAAGGCTCTATTAATTTCTAAAGGATCTATAACTACCTGTCCGTTACTTATAATACTGGTAATTGGTGTTTTAATTTCCAATTGTTTAATCTGCCATGCTAATAATTTTCCTGATTTTTCACCTTGTTCATAAAAAGATTGTTTCAATCTTAGAAGACTCGAGGCAGCTCTATTCGCTGATTTTTTGTCGTATTCAGCTCTCAAAATCAGTAATTCATTCTCCAACCTTGGGTCACTTCCTGCATACACTTTTTCCTGAAGACTTTTTATTTTATGTTACAATTTAGCTCTCTCCTCTCGAGTCTTCTTAGATTTTGATCCTGTATAACTAATAATATGTCCCCTAATAAACGCTTTGAAAGCCTCCCACTTTACACATGCTGATGTTTGTGTAGTATTGATGTCAAAGAACTCATCTATCTGTTTTTCTATATACTTGACAAATTCCTCATCCTGAAGCCATTTATGCTGAAATTGCCATCTACCTGATTCCTTTGTCAATTTTTTATCTACATATATTAGACAACAGGGTGCATGATCAGAAATCACGATGTTATCATAAAAGCAGTTTTGAATCTTGGACCTTAATTCTGTGGAAATCAAAAAATAATCAATACGTGAGAATGTCTTGTAGGTACTGGAATAACAAGAATAGGCTTTAACTTGTGGTTTCATTTCTCTCCATATATCTAACAATCTCAATTCTTTCATAAAATGATTAATAGTCATCCTACATCCAATGTGCGTACAATCCAGTCCTGTTGATCTATCCACACCTGGATTCAATGTACAATTAAAATCCCCTGCTATTATATGTTGCCCTGTAAGTGATGATAAGATGAGAAATAAATTAGCAAAGAACTTCTGATCATCTATATTGGGACCATATAAGTTCACAAGATTTATATTTTCTAATAGCAAAGAACCTTGAATGATTACATATCTTCCAAATTTGTCTCCAATTACATTTTTCACCTGAAAAGGAACTGATTTATGTATGAGAGTCATAACTCCCCTGGCTCGGGATGAAAATGAAGAGGTGAATACACTTCCCTGCCATCTACTCCTAATTCTTTTAACATCCTCCTCTATCAGATGAGTTTCTTGTAAAAACACAATTCTTGAACCCATGTCCTTTATTTTATTCATAACTTGTTTAAGTTTTTTTAAATTTTGTAGACCTCTGCAATTCCATGAAGTTAAATTAAGATTAACACTTTGGTCCATGATCAATAGAGAGTTTAGGATTGCCTTGCAGTGTAAACATGCTCATACAGAGAAGCAAAAACATGAGTGGTTGAACATTCATCCTACAAACTACACACAAACAAATTTCCCCTTCCCACACTTGTGGCAAACCCCCCAAAATCAAAAGAAAAATTCTGTCTCCCGATATAGCCATCGACCGTTCCACACCCACGGGGAACAGCCTAAGCCACTCCTTCTTCATCCTCCCAATCACCCTAACTCTACTGCTTTTAATGACGTAACATTAACTCTCCTCTGTAGTTTTCCAACTTAACTCCAAAATTTTTAACAACTTTGTACATCATAGTTTTTTTTTGTTTGTTTGTTTTGTTTTTGTTTTGTTTTTTTAATATATAATACAATCTATATTTTGTAAACTTACTATTTACTTCAAGTCAGTCAGATGCCTGTGCAAATGCTTAATTATTCTACCTTATATTTTGTTCATGCTTAGCTCCCACCAGTCTCTTCTTCTTCTTTGATCTTCTTGATGAACTCCTGCGCCTCCTCTGGGGTCTTGAAGATGTGGGTTCTGCCCTCATACGTGGTCAGCAGTCTCGCAGGATAGATTACACCATGACGAATCCCAAGGTTGCGCAGCTCCTTACGTATGGGATCAAACTGCTTCCTCAATTGCTGGATTCCTGTGGCCAAATCTGGGTAGAACCGCACCTGCTGGTCCTGGTGTTTAATCTCTCCTTTAGCACGTGCAGCGTTGAAGATCTTCATCCTGTCTCTGTTACTAAGAAACTTCATAATTAAGGTCCTCGGCGGTCCCTTATCTCTCCGTGGGCCAATACGATGTGCTTTTTCCAGAACCACTGCTGATTGCAACTCCTCGCTGCCCAGCACCTCCGGAATCCACTTTTCCAGAAAGGAACATACGTCCCGACCTTCTGATTCCTCTGGAAGACCCACCAGCCTCAAATTATTCTGTCTCGACCGAGATTCCAAATCCAAAATATTATCTTCCAGAGATTTATTTTTTTTTTCCAAAGTGCGCACCTTTAATTGAAGACGGGTGACGTCATCTTCAGCACTAGCGAGACGGAGCTCCATCTGCGCCGTTCGTTCTACACAGTCACCCAATTCCTTTCTTATTCCTTCCAACGCTGTCATAATCCCATCAAATCTAGAGGAAAAGTCCGCTCTCATTGAACTCATGGCAGCCATCAGCGCATCTGCGCCTCCCCCCGCAGACATCGCACCGCCGCCAGCCTCCTCCGCCATATATGGAGTTTTGTTTGCTGCGTCACAGACCTGAAAGTCCGTTAATTTGGACTGTTTCGGCGGCTCGCTTTTTCCTTTTCCTGGTTTTCCAGCCTTAGGCTTCGCCGACATATCCTCGCCCAAATGCTGGGATACGTTCTGTCCCAAATGAGAGAGTTATTTGCCGATTTTTTTTCTCCAGGAGCAGAGCAGAGCGAGACACGTCCGTCCTACGTGGCAGCCATAACCGGAAGTCCTTCAGTCAAGCTTTTATTAGTTACGTCAGATTGCCAAGGCCAAATCTTATTTACCCCACAAAGACCTGAAAAAACTTATTCATGCTTTTATCACCACTAGACTAGACTACTACAACTCACTTTATTTTGGTTTGGGAAAATCCACAATCCACTGTTTGCAGTTATTCCAGAATGCCGCTGTGATGTAGTAATATTGTTGTCTTATTGTGAAGTGCGGTGTAGTGGTGGCCACTTCCTCTTCTGCCACTGCACCACCCTATAAATACCACCGGGCATTTCTGTTTGGCCTCTTGGCTGATGCCCCTGCCTGGTGGCTGTATTGTGTGTGATCACCCTTTAATAAAGCTGAGTTCAACTGTGCACCTGGCCTCTTCATTACGGAGGTAATTCCATACATAACATTTTGGTGACGAGAATAAACATGGAGGCATGTGTTTCACCGCTTCGGCCCTTGCTGGAGCTCCCGGGTGAGGCGCTTGTGCCCTGGCCAAGATGGTTTGCCACCTTTCAAAACTACATTGTGGCGCTTGACCTGGGTAAGCTAGATAAACTGAGGGCACATGCACTTCAGGTTCATAATTTGGGGTTTGAGAGCCAGCGTATCCAACGTACATTAGGGGCTTCCGACTTGTATAAGGACATGGTCGAGTTGCTAGCATGCCATTTCAGCACCCTGGACAGCGTGACCGTCCGGAGGGTTAGGTTTCAGCAGTGATACCAAAGGGCAGGTGAGCCTGTCCATCAGTTCGTCACTGACCTGAGGCAGCTAGCTAGTGAGTGTCGTTTTGGGCCACTGGAGGAAGAAATGGTACATGACCAGCTGGCAGAGCACACAACCAGCAATGCTTTACGAGCTAGGCTACTCTCGGCGCCGAGTGACCTGACGTTATCTGAGGCTGTCAAGCTAGCTCTCCAAGTGGAGACCGCAGACAAGCTAGCTTCAGAGCCAAAGTGGTGCCAATCACAACGGCAGCTGGGGCCTAATGCCACAGCATTAGTAGTGGACCCAGACGGTGAGGATAGTGCGACCAACGACAACACGGAAACCAACACTATCAGCCGAAGGTTTGCCCCGAGAAAACCCTTCTGTATGAGTTGTGGGTCCACAAAGCACCAATACAAGGCTAGGGAATGCCCGACTAGAGGGAAGCACTGTAGCAAGTGTGGATGCTTGAACTATTATGCCAGGGTGTGTTGTATGTCCGAGCCAGTGAGCCCACAGAGAAAAACAACTTCACCTGCCCCGACAACTGTCCATGCGGTGTCCCCGAGTACCGATGGGTTAACGTTCTGCAAGGTGACGCTGGATAGCGAGGAGGTGCCGCTGCTGGTCAACACAGGGATGGAGGGGTCGTTATTGAATTGGGCCACGGTGAGGAAAGTTTCCCCCCACTACAGAATAAGAGGTAACCCAGTGGCGCTCTACGGTTATGGAGGTTGCAGACTGCGCACGGTTGGAACGCTGGAGTTAACGACTTGGTACAAGTCAGTGGTGATGGCTGACTTCACATTCCACATGATGGCCAAGGCAACAACATCATGGGCTGTGACCTGTTTTATGGACTGGGGTTTGCCATTAAAGACGACGCTGGGGAAGAGTGGACTGGTTGTGGCCAGTGGAACCGTCTGGTTCCGGTGGTGGAGGACGTTGCTGTATGGGACAAAGATTTACCGGGCACCACGGCGGTCAAGCTGGACCAGCTTCACTCACGTTCGACGCAGGAAAGTGTCAGTGCCACTGCTTGGGGTACCATGGAAGAAGGTACCGAGTGTGGTGGTGAGGTGCCTGTGTCGGCGGGTGACGCCGATGAGCTAGCCTCAGTTTCCTCCGGAGCTCGGCTACAGTGGGCTGGAGGATCTGGAGCTACAATGGCGACTGCTGTGGCAGCTTTACAAGGAGTCGCGGCCAGAGCGACAGGCACGGAGGGACTGCATGCTGATCAGCAACATTGCATACCGAGCAGAGCTTCTCTGAGAGGTACGGACCTGGTCCGGGCTCGAGGCGAGGGACGTCCACAGTGGATGTGGGCCAAACGACAGCCAGAGGAACACCAAGAGCAGCTGTGCATTGTGGCTGAGTGGGGCGCAGCCTACTTCCAGCTGTCTGACGGCTCGTGAAGGCACGCCAATGAGCTGCGGCGTGCCCGGGAGGAGGCTTCAGTTGGCGGGTCTGGATGAGAGAGGTGGTCGATGGCGAAGAGAAGAGCCGCTCTTGTCTATGAGGTCAACTGCGATCCTGGTGGCATGCCGCTTCCAGGGGCAAGTCTACTGAGGGGCTACCCTGGGCCCCTCACAAGCCAGTTCTACCCCTTTCTGCCAGAAGGACAGTAGTGTGAGTTTTGAAAAAAAAGAATATATAATTAGCTCTTAAGTTCATGTGTTTGTGTGTGTTAAAAATGTTATTGTTCTGGGTGTGTTTTATGTAGTAATATCGTTGTCTTATTGTGAAGTGCGGTGTAGTGGCGGCCACTTCCTCTTCTGTCACTGCACCGCCTTGTAAATACCAGCGGGCATCTCTGTTCGGCCTCTTTGCCGATGCCCCTTCCTGGTGGCTGTATTGTGTGTGATCACCCTTTAATAAAGCTGAGTTCAACTGTGCACCTGGCCTCATCATTACAGAGGTAATTCCATACATAACAGCCGCAGCACACTTTTTAACAGGCACTAGAAAGTATGATCACATCACTTCAGTCCTGGCAGGTCTTCACTGGCTCCCAGTCCATTTTCACATCGATTTTAAAATTCTCTTATTTACTTTTAAGGTTTTGAATGGCTTGATACCTTTTTATTTAACCAATCTAGCTTCTGGACTTTTATTCTCCTGCTCGAGCATTAAGGTCATTCGACCAGCTGCTTTTAGTGCAGCTTAAAAGTAAATTAAAACAGAGAGGGGATAGGGCCTTTGCAGTGGCAGCCCCTAGATTATGGAACAACCTGCCACTCCATGTATGCACTGCAGAATCCTTACAGTCTTTTAAATCACAACTTTAAACCCACCTTTTTAATCTGGTTTTTAATTGAAGTTCAGTTTGAGTCCTACAGGTCATGTTATGTAGTGGTCCCTGTGTTTTGTTTTGTTTTCAGCTTGTCTTAATTTTATTTTAATTTTTTTGTTACATATGTATTTTATCATATATTTTATTATTTTGTCATGTGTAAAGCACTTTGGCCAACCTTGTTGTTGTTTTTAAATGTGCTGTATAAATGAAGTTGACATTAACATTGACCCTATTAAACTTCATTAGGGTAATTCTATTGTAAAGTTTTACCAAAACTTGTATTTTAAAGACAAATACATTGATAGCTTCCCATATCTAGCATCAACTTTACTTAATCTGGTTAATAAAAGAGTGATTGATTGTTAATCTGTACTTGGGCCTTCTTCTAGGTGCTTTACTTTGCAAATGATTGTGTGGCATTGTGTTAGACCTGTGGCAGAGTTCATCCTGGAGCTCAATTTCTGTTATTTTTAGAAGGCTGGGCGTCTGTCTGCAGATCTGTAAAGTCTTTGAATATCTTAAATTTGTTTATTTGAAGTCTTAATTATCATTAAAAAAAGACACCAATTTTGCCTTTCAAAGGTCTTAAGCACTATCTCAGATGTGATAAATACCATAGCTGTTTTCTTGCATTGTTGTGAAAATGTATTCATTTTTGAGAATGTGTAGTTACTTTTTGCCTTTTGACATAACACAAAGTGAAATTAATATAGTGAACACCAGTCGCTTTTTTAAAAACTGCACTTTTTTTTCTTGTAATTTTTTGGGGTAAATTTTAACTTTTTTTTTCAGAAATTTGTTCCTTTAAGCTTGAACTATTTTCCTCTAAATGTGAGGGGGGTTTTTTTTCCTCATAAATTTGTGACTTTTAACCTGGTAGTTGCAACTTTTGGTTGTGGAGGTAAGTTAGTTTAAGGTATTTTATTGGAGTAACTTAATTAAATAGTGGCAATATTGATCCTAGATGGTGGATTGACAACACAGGGTTACAAAAATAATTTTTTTGTAAGTTGTCTGTGTTTTTTCAACTGATTTAAGACAATTTTGCACCGCTGAATCTGGAAATGACATTCGTTTCTCTCGATCAGGTCAGGTTTTCATGCTAAGTTGATTTTTAAAAAATATGATCTTCTGACTAAATCGATTACATTTTTGTGACATTATCAGTTGATTTTTGTTAATATTTCTCATCCGAAATAGATTTTTAAGAGAAAAAATCGTTTTCTGACACAATTTATTGATTTAATGTTACAAACTTCGATTACTGTAAATTGAATAGTAGACATTGATAAAAGTAAGTACATGTAAATTGAATGTTACATCATCATTGTTCAAAATTCCAAGCTTCAACTTCCGTTTATTCGACCCTCTAGAATGCTCAGTGGCAGGGATGTCTCTCTTCAGAGTCCCACAGTAATCAGCCATCATTATGACATCATGTCATAAGTTGGCGCATGCAAACTCTTCAGAGTTCGAGAAATTTCAAGAAATAAAAAAGAATTTTGCATCATATAAAGCAAAAATACCCATACATGTAAACAAAAACGTAAAAAACAACATGTGGCCATAGTTCAAAAAGTTGACCTGATTGAGCAAAACCAATGTGATTTTTGGATTCAGCACATCAAAATTGGCCTAAATCAGCTAAAAAAAAACTTAGACAATAAATTTGGTGTTGACCAGTGTAATCCCCAAACTTGCAGTAATTTCAGATCTGGTGAATAACTGGACAAGGGTAGTAATAATGTGGTCACATTGTTTTTATAAAAATGGGATCTTGAATTTGATCATGTGGCTTTAAAAAGGTCTGAAAAAGTATTACATTTAACTTCCTTATAACTGCAGATACTGTTGAAGGATTTGTGATTATCATGGCGATCTTTGGCTTTTTTGTTTCTCCTGTTGTAATTTCTGAGTCTATAATGTGAGAATATCTTCCATTTTTCCTTGAGAAATGACAGTGGATTAAGAACTTATCATAAAGGTTGCTATTCACTTTTCTGTCAGCTGACTAATCAGTGCAGTTTTCAGCTCAGGGGTTATTTTTTTGTTTTGTTTTTGTTCGTCATTTGACAGAGACATCATGCCTCTGTTTTTATATAGTCCACATCCAGATTCTGTATCAGGTATATGTCCTCAGGGGAACTCCAGGTGAGAGAGTTTAGATGACCCGCTCTGAGGGTCGAGGGCCCCACTGTCTGTCCACCTCAGACATAGTTGTAGTGAAGCTACCAAAGGGTTAGTAGAAAACATTGTCCTGTGGTTGACAGGGCAGGGCGAGGTGCGGACCTCTGTCCAAGAAAGGAGGTCAGATCGCATTCTTCCCTCTCCGTAGACAGACTGGGTGAGCAGCAGCTGCTTCCTCAGGACACAGAGATAACCTCCAGATACGCACAAGCCTCAGATAATCCTCTGAGTGCCTGTGTGTGAGCGAGCTCTGTGTGTTGTATTCGTGCAGGTGGGTGCGTGGGTTGACGACTGCTATACTTACTTGTGGCAGCTCATTCTTGGGTTGTGTTTAAACTTTATTGTTCCTTTTTAGTTTGCTTGAAACCAACATTTGTCTGTAGTTAGTGAATTTTAAGGCTGTGGTTTGTGAAAGGGGGCGGCTGTGGCGCAGGTGTAGTGTGGCTGACTATTGATCAGAGGGTGAGGGGTTCAAGTATCGCTCTGTCTACATGTCGAAGTGTCCTTGAGCATGACAGTGAACCCCCAGTTGCTCCTGGTGGGTCAGGCCAGCGCCTGTGTATGGCGGCTCCGCTACCATCAGTATATGAATGTGTGTGTGAATGGATGGATAGCAGGATCTGTAAAGTGCTTTGGTCATCCAGAGATGAGTAAAATGCGCTATATAAGTGAATGCCATTTATCATTTGAATGGATGACCCACATACATAAGAGGGATGAAATCAAAAGATATGTATACCAGCTGGTCTGATTTTTATCTGTTGATATGACTGAATCTAAAAGAGAATGTGTGTGTTTTTGTCATTGTTTCCAAAAGTGGTTTTTACTTCTGTCTAGACAGGAAAACAATTTCAGAAGTTTCAAACTAAATTTAGGCCATTGATTCTAAAGTTTATTAGAGTTTACTAATGGGATTTAATGTTCTCTTTGTATATTTAGGTCTGCATGTTGTATCAGCATAAGCCCTTCTGAGCCAATTTTCTAATGAAATTTGTAGAAAGGGAAAAAAAAGAACAAAATCCCCAAACAACATTTAATTTAAAACAATAATTATTCAATATAGCAATTTTTAAAACTTGCCTTGGAAAGTGCTCTGTATGTGACACTAAAACAATCAAAACTATGTAAAGAGCAATATGCTCCGAACTGTGTGTGTTTATATATTTATTCCATCTAGTTACAATGCTCCGCACTGTGTATTTATATATTTATATATTTATTCCATCTAGCTACAATGCTCCGCACTGTGTGTCTATACATTTATATATTTATATGTACATTTGTATACTCGCTGCTCTTGTTTTTTCTTGTCTTCTGATTGTTGCTCTGAGTGTTGCTATCCCTGTGCTGTTGCAATCCTGGAATTTCCCCATTGTGGGACTAATAAAGGCTTATCTTATCTTATCTTATCTTATATCATTAAACTCATGAGCTAAAAGCATTTATAGCATATAAATGCTAAATGAAGATCAATAAATGGATAAATTCTCAGATAAATGTATCTCTTGAAGAGGTCACTGACTCTAATGACCTGAGTTTCTACGTTTGGGCTCTGACAGCAAAAGTATCATCTTTAGCTTTGCAGAAACAGATAATAGATCTCAGTCTTTATCCATGTGGAAGAAAATTTTCTGAAAATTCACTGTATACTAATAAAGCTTTCCCTCTCCCCGACGAGTCAGATTTGGGGTGTGGCCCAGAAATAATTTTGGGCTGTGAAGTATTTTTTTTGCTGGTAAGGTCAAGTGAGCCTGGGTATGACCCACTTAAGAATTCAAAATGGCTGCACTCATGTCCTGCACATCAACAGTAGTGAAAAATGTACCTTTTATGAGTACTTCTTTTTGATTTGTCTCTTCTAGTCTGTCATACTTACAGTATTGCCAAATTTCTATCCATGAGCATGGCGTTACCACTTCACCGTGTGCTGCTTTGTTTTCACTCAGTGTTGCCAACAGTAGAGTTAGGGTTCTCTGAGTGTGAAGCGGCTAGGATGAGAATCAGTACCTCCAAATCTGGTGTTCAGTCAGAAAAGTGTGGATTGTCCTCTCCGGGTTGGGGGCAAGGTCCTGCCCCAAGTGGAGGAGTTCAAGTATCTTGGGGTCTTATTCACGAGTGAAGGGAGAATGGAGCTGGAGATTGATAGACGAATCAGAGCAACATCTGCAGTGATGTGGATGTTGTACTGATCTGTTGTGGTTAAAAGGGTGCTGAGCTCTAAAGCAGAGCTGTCAATTTACTGCTCAGTCTACCTTCCGACCATTATCTATGGTCACGAACTTTGGGTAATGACCGAAAGAATGAGATTGCATATACAACTGGCTAAAATGAGATTTCTCCGTAGGATTGCTGGATTCACACTTAGAGATACGTGAGGAGCTTAGTTCTCCAGGAGAGGCTAAGTAGAGTAGAGCCGTTGCTCCTCCACATTGAAAGAAGCCAAGATGAGGTGGTTTGGGCATCTAATCTGGATGCCTCCCACTTGAGGTGTTTCGGGCAAGTCCAACTGGGAGGAGACTCAGGGCAGACCCAGGACACACTGGAGAGACTATGGGCCATATTACAACAACACGGTCCATAATCAGTTGTCACTGATGCAGATTAGATTAGATTAGATTAGATTCAACTTTATTGTCATTACACATGTATGAATACAAGGTAACAAAACACAGTTTAGCATCCAATCAGAAGTGCAAAGGACAGCAGTGCAGTATATACGGTAATTAACAGTATGTGCAATTTAAGCAAATATATGCAAATATATGCAGCAGTGCAGAAAGTTAAGAGTACTGTTATGTGCAAATAATGTACAATAAGTTAGATGGGCAGAACGCATTTATGGGTGTTTCCAAGTTCATTTCCTTATCACAGCAGCACATAAACAAATTTTCCGCCGGGCGCATGGTGCAAAGAGGCTGATCTAATTATTCAGAGGTGTGTTTTGGATAATCCAATCCAAAGTGCTCTTGCCCATCCCTTTAATGCACAGAGGTGCATTATCTAAAGTGAACGCTGATCATGATGACTTGTTTAATATGGGTTTTGCACTGGCCAAAGCCCGTGCGGGTGAGTGAAAATACACGCGATAGTAACACTACTTGAAAATAAGGAAGACATCAATCACAGTTGATGCCTAGTTTTTTTTTCAACAATATCTTTATTGAACCTTTTTTTTTTTTAACAAACATGATACAAACAATCAAACACTAACACTAAAGTACTACAAAAAAAAAAAAAATGCACTAAAAACACCAACAACCACCAACAAAATCAAGTCTTCAACAATGCTCCTCTGTTTAGTCTAGACAATCCAATACATAAGTATACATATTATGTTCACCAGTTTGGAATTTACAAGGTCCACACACATCATTCACCTTCTTCTTCAAGAGTTATGTTTAAATTTTTTACATAATCAATAAAAGGTCTCCATATATTCTCAAACACAATTTCCTTTGATTTCAGTATATATGTTATTCTTTCTAATGGAAGGTTTGTTAACATCTGTCTTAACCACTGAGTCACATCTGGTCTATGAGTCTTTTTCCATAATAGTGCAATACATTTTTTGGCATTAAGCAAACTGAGGTCTATGAATGTTCTTTCACTTTTATTAAAATTATGCTTTTCTGGGTACAGACCCAACAAAAACAGTTTAGGATTCAGTATGATTTGTTTTGAGATTATTTTTTCAATTGTTACCCTCACCTCTTCCCAAAACATTCTTATTAATCTACATTCCCATAAACAATGAAATAGGGTTCCTTTACTTTCCATGCATTTTGTGCATGTATCTGGTATATTTTTGTTATATCTATTTAACTCCTCCGGTGTAACATACATCCGCATTAACCATTTGAAATGTATCAATTTAAGGCGTGCATTTATTGATTTGGTTTGAGCTTCTGTACAAGCCAATTCCCATTGTTCCTCTGAAATTTCAATTTGCAGATCTTCTTTCCAGTAGTTTAATCTTTTCAGTGAATTTTCACTTGAAGATAGTGTCAATGAGTTATAAAACTCTGAAATAATACCCTTTCTTTTACTATCTTTCATCATCATTTTTTCCAAGGATGAATAAATAGGTCGAGTGAGAGCTTTATTTTGATTTGATCGAATAAAGTTTCTAAGTTGAAGATATTTAAAAAAATGTGTTCTATTGAGATTAAATTTGATCCTCAGCTCTTCAAAAGACATTATGTTGTCTGCACATGGCAAATATAAATCCTGAATCTTTTGTATCCCTTTTAAATTCCATACTTTAAATACAGCGTCCGCTCTCCCTGGTTTAAAATATTGATTACCCCATATTGGACTAAATTGTGACAATAACTGTGGTTCTTTTAAATAGTTTTTAGCTTCACACCATATTTTGATCATATGCTTTACAAATGGATTTTTAACTTGTTTTTGTAATTTTTTTGCCGAATCTGAGTATATGAATATGGGAAGAGGTAAAGGTAAATTGTATGATTCCATTTCAGTCAAGTGAGGGAGATCATTTGATGAAAAATAATATGTCATAGACCTCAGTTGTGCCGACCAATAATACAACATAAAATTTGGACATTTCAGACCTCCACGATCAAATGGTAAATATAATAAAGACAAACGTAATCTAGCCCTCCTGTTGTTCCATATAAATTCCACTAACTTTTTTTTTATTCTTGAGAATAGATCTAAAGGTGGTGATAAGGGAATGTATTGAAATAAATAAAGTATTTTAGGTAAAATATTACTTTTAAGTATATTGATTCTCCCGATCATCGACATTGGTAGTGACATCCATCTCTGAGTTAACTCATTGATATCTGACATTAAGGCTTCATAGTTGACGCTGGCGACTGATTCTAGCTTAGGCATAATTTGGATTCCTAAATATTTAAACTGATTTACAACATTGAATTGATTTACCTCAGGGGCTGGGTAATTTCTCTGGGTCTCATTTAGCATTAATATTGAAGATTTAGTTTTATTTATTTTATATCCTGATATTTCCCCAAAATTCTTTATTAAATTCAACAAGGTTGGAATTGATTTTTTTAGATTCGACATAAACAAAATTATATCATCGGCGTACAGGGAGATTTTATGTTCTGTTGGTCCAACTTTAATTCCATATATTTGTGAATGTAAACGTATCGCTATCGCTAAAGGTTCAATTGCCATAGTAAACAGTAAAGGTGAAAGTGGACAGCCTTGTCGACATCCTCTATTGATTTTTATTGGTTTTGAAATATTGTTATTTGTTAGGATTTCTGCTGTTGCATTATTGTATATTATTTGAACCCATTTTATGAAATTATTTCCAAGTCCAAACCTTTGTAGGACTTCAAAAAGAAAGGGCCATTCAACTCTATCAAAGGCCTTTTCGGCGTCCAATGATAGGAGAGCTGTATCCGGTGCTTCTTTATTAAAATAAATAATATTAAATAGTCTTCTTACATTATGGAAGCCTTGTCTACCCTTTATAAAGCCATTCTGATCTCGATTAATAATATTTGGTAAAATTTCTTGTATTCGTCTTGCTAAAATTTTACAGATTATCTTAAGGTCGGCGTTTAATAGGCTTATTGGTCTCATATTTTCACATTTATTAGAGGGCTTACCTGGTTTTGGCAGCAGTATAATTAAGGCATTATTTATGTATGATGGTAAATTATTATTTTGAAATGCTTCTAAAACCATTTCCAAAAAAGGTTTTATTAATTTATTCTTAAATTTTTTATAAAGGTCAACTGGAAGACCATCTGGTCCTGCACTTTTTCCTGATTTCATATTATCAATGGCTAGCCCAACTTCTTCTTGACTAATTTTAGACTCCAATATCTCCCTGTTTTCATTTGGAATACATGGTATAGATAGTTCGTTCAAAAACCCATTTAGTTTTGTTAAATCAGGTTCATTTTTGGTATCATATAATTTTTCATAGTAATCTCTAAAGGCTCTATTAATTTCTAAAGGATCTATAACTACCTGTCCGTTACTTATAATACTGGTAATTGGTGTTTTAATTTCCAATTGTTTAATCTGCCATGCTAATAATTTTCCTGATTTTTCACCTTGTTCATAAAAAGATTGTTTCAATCTTAGAAGACTCGAGGCAGCTCTATTCGCTGATTTTTTGTCGTATTCAGCTCTCAAAATCAGTAATTCATTCTCCAACCTTGAGTCACTTCCTGCATACACTTTTTCCTGAAGACTTTTTATTTTATGTTCCAATTTAGCTCTCTCCTCTCGAGTCTTCTTAGATTTTGATCCTGTATAACTAATAATATGTCCCCTAATAAAAGCTTTGAAAGCCTCCCACTTTACACATGCTGATGTTTGTGTAGTATTGATGTCAAAGAACTCGTCTATCTGTTTTTCTATATACTTGACAAATTCCTCATCCTGAAGCCATTTATGCTGAAATTGCCATCTACCTGATTCCTTTGTCAATTTTTTATCTACATATTGTCACCATGGGGTGAGACGCCGGCTCGGCGCTCAGCCCATGCTCCTTTTATCCCTGCCTCTCATTGGGCAGTGCCTCAGCTGGTTCCCAGCTGTCAGTGTCACGGGACGGCTGGGGCCAATTAATCCTCATCAGCTGGGGCGCTGTTAATGAGTATAAAGAGGAGCAGCTTCGATTATTCGGGGCTGCGACATAAGCACTGCTAGGCTGAAGCCCCTTCGTCTGGTGTCAGCCTCAACTCCCCTTGCAGCATTCCGGTGTTTGTATCCCGCTGTGAGTATGCACGTCTTGTTACCCCCATGTCCGGTACGAGCTACCTACCCCTGCGCTGTGCAGCCTGAGAATGTACGTCTGTATGAGTGTCTGTGCTCTCCTCATCCCTTATCCCTTACCCAGAATAAAACATCTCGACTCACTGGCTTGTCCCTGGCTCTGATTGCCCGGCTCCCTAGAGCCGGATATGACAGTATGTCGCAGCCAGAAGAGTTGCCGGCGGCCGTGAGTCGCCGTGGAAATGTACCTTTCTGTCCGGGTGTCAGCGCTGCTAGCATGCCGTTTCCCAGGAGTCACTTCCGGCGCCAGGGCGACGAGCTGAGGTCCATCTCGGAGGCTGTCGACAGGACGTTCTTCACCCTGCACGACGCCTCCAACGCGAGACGCTGGCATCCGGGCCGTGCTGAGGAACTCCTGGACTGTCACCCTCACTCTCTGTACCATCTGGAGGACAGTGCCAGGATAGACGCTGCAGGTACACAGCGAGAGAAGCTCCACGGGGTGGATGGAAATCCCGGCAGGGAGTCGAAGTGGGCGACGTCTTTCCCCGCTTCGGAGTCCCGTTCCTGCCGCCATTCCAGTCCGGGAGTTCGCGCCAACCAGAGGACTTCCCCCGACCTGCGCCACGTCACTCGGGATTCCCTTCAAGGAGCCGCAGCTGACAGCAGTTATGTCCGGGGTCGAGTGGCTGTCGCGAGCTCTACTGTGTTCCCTGTCACCACCTTCAGGCATGTGGCGGCGGCAGTGAGATTGATGGTGAGGACTTCAGGGCTACGAAGCTTTCCTGTGCTCGACGCCTTCCTCGTCTCGATCTCCGATCTGGAGCGGCGAATCCTGGGTTTCCCCCTCGCTTCGTCCCCTGGGAGTAGTCGTCATCACATCGCCGAGTCACCTCTGCACGAACCTCGTCCGGATCCAGTTCTGGGTCATCGTCAGGACCGTTCCTCCCACGCAGCTGTCATCCCTTCGCCTCGTCAGTGTGGAGATTCTACAGCCTCGTCCCCTGAGCCTCGTTCCCCCGCTGTCATTCCTGGACATTCGGGCTGGCTCACCCCGGCTGTTTCCCCCTCCTCCTCGACGCGCTTCCTGACCGCTGTGTGTGCCTGGAATCCCGGCCTGGTGAGCTCTCTGCTGGAGACAACGCGAGCGACCCTCAGACGAATTCCCGGGGGGTCCTCCGTTATCGCCGGGCGGGGAGAGGAAGAAGCAGAATCCACTACAGCAGGCGATACTCAACCTCCAGGGGGCAGGCAAGTCATTGTTTTTTCACACCTGCTTAATGATTTGCTCTGTCACATCCCTGGAGGAGAAGTTCAGGGTCCGCAGCTCCCTGAACTCTCCCCACCTGCTGTAACCTGTATGCCTAATCCCGCATCCTCTGTGTCTCTCTCCGCCGAGCGGTCCCCGGCTCCGGGTCAACGTGGTGGGATATGGAGAGGGCCTGTGGTTCCGCAGCTACATTGCGGACGGAGGAGGGGGACTGACTGCTGCGTGGAGTCTACGCCGACGACTGAGCGTCCCTGGGTCTCCACGGAGGAGCGGTTCGGTCCAGCGGGACGAGATTCTTCTGGCTTCACGCCGAGTGGGTCGTCGGCGGGGTTACCTGAGCTGGAGGGATCTCAAGCTGCGCTGACCATCGTGCTGGCTGCGGGGCCCGACGCGGCTAGATGGGAGCCTGACAACGACCTCCTGACGACGGATCCTGGATCTTCGCAGTCCTGGACGGCGTCAGAACCCGAGATCAGGCGAGTGCTCTCCTTTCTTTTCTTTCTTTTTATCTTTGAGCACTTCAGCCTATCTCCAGGGGAGACGAGCAGGGTGCAGCCGCCCGCTGCGTCTGAGCTCGTCTCGCCGGGTTCTGGCGCTGCCGGTGATCCTGATCCCGGTTCTGTTTTCTCTTCTGAGCCTTCTTCCAGGGTCACCGGCGAGGAGTTGCTGTTCCTCGTGGTGCTGGAGGGTCCGGGTTCAACGTTGGAGGTCGGTTCTGGTGCAGTGTCCAACGTGGGTTCGCCCGAGACCCAATCGGGGTCCAACGTGGGTTCGCCTGAGGCCCGATCGGGGTCCGACGTGGGTGCTGCCCCAGTGTTGTCCAGGTCCGGTGAGGAGGTGGCCGTTTCCCTGAGGCCCGCCGCCCTCGTCATCGGCTCTCCCCTGAGCCTCTTCCACCGGGATCCGCTCTGACCCTTCGTCCGTCTCAACGGTCCTGGTGGTTGAGTGATGCGGGTCGACGACCCGACCCGCAAAACTTTCGGTTCGGCGATCTGGTTTCCCCCCACTGGTCTGTTTGCCTTTGGGCGGCCTGGTTCGGCAGCCGTTGGACTGGATTCCTGGGATCTGGGCCCAGAGTTCGCCGTCCGAACATTTCTCTTCCCCGGGTTGCCAACTGGACAATGGGCGGGGAGATTACCAGAACAATTCCGGCCGTTTTGGACTCTGCCTGCCGTCTCCTCGGGTGTCCTTTACTTCTTTTATTATTATTGAGGTCACTCGGGTGTAGTTTCTTTGTCCATTAGGGGAATATATGTTTTTGTGCTGTGTGTTGTTTTTTTTTAACCATACTCAGCATTTTTATCGTATTGTTATCCTGTTACCCTGTCACCTTTTTTTCCTCTTGGTGACTCACCTTATGTATCGCGCTGTGTATTGCATTTTCTTATCTTTACTCAGCGTTTTCATTCATCCTTACCTTAGCCTTGGCCTCGTCGGTGCATCATGGAGTATGCGTGTGGTTTCCTGTTCAACCATACTCTGTGATCACCCCATTCTGTCTTATTATCCTCGTGGGGGGCCTTCCCTGGCCCCGACTTTAACATTGACTGTGTTTGTTATTGTTTGAAGTAATGCGTTTCATTCCCACTTAACTGTACTTCATTATTACCCATTTGTCCTTGTCACCTCTGTTTCTTTAGGTGATCTTTTATATATTCAGTGCTGTGTGTTTTGTTTTCTTTAGTATCCATGCACAGCGTTTTTCGTCATTTTTTGTCCTGACCTTTGTCTTGTTGGTGCATTATGGAGTAGTGTGTTTTGTTCCCCTTAACTATACTCTGTGATTGCTTTATTCATTCCTGCCACCTTTTTGGTGGGTTTTTGGTTTTCTTTTTTTTGCCCCGATCTATACGTTATTTGTATGCTGTCTGTAGTCGTATTTGGTATTTTCCCTACCTGTGTCCTAACTCAGTTTTCTCCCTAACTGTGCTCTGGGTTAATCCTTTTCCCTGTGTTGTAGGGTATTGTATTTGGGTTTTTTTTTCTCTGCCCTGCTGCCCTACATTGGTCTATTGTTTTTTTTGTCCTTCCCTTTGCATCTTCCCCTCCGGTCCTGCCTCCCTTCCGCCCACCCTAGGTGGGGAGGGGGGGGGGCTGGGATGTTCCTGGTCGTTCGGGAGCCCGACCGTGAGGGGGAGGCTCTGTCACCATGGGGTGAGACGCCGGCTCGGCGCTCAGCCCATGCTCCTTTTATCCCTGCCTCTCATTGGGCAGTGCCTCAGCTGGTTCCCAGCTGTCAGTGTCACGGGACAGCTGGGGCCAATTAATCCTCATCAGCTGGGGCGCTGTTAATGAGTATAAAGAGGAGCAGCTTCGATTATTCGGGGCTGCGACATAAGCACTGCTAGGCTGAAGCCCCTTCGTCTGGTGTCAGCCTCAACTCCCCTTGCAGCATTCCGGTGTTTGTATCCCGCTGTGAGTATGCACGTCTTGTTACCCCCATGTCCGGTACGAGCTACCTACCCCTGCGCTGTGCAGCCTGAGAATGTACGTCTGTATGAGTGTCTGTGCTCTCCTCATCCCTTATCCCTTACCCAGAATAAAACATCTCGACTCACTGGCTTGTCCCTGGCTCTGATTGCCCGGCTCCCTAGAGCCGGATATGACACATATATTAGACAACAGGGTGCATGATCAGAGATCACGATGTTATCATAAAAGCAGTTTTGAATCTTGGACCTTAATTCTGTGGAAATCAAAAAATCAGTTGATGCCTAGTTAGTTATTTTAGAGAGAATAAATGGGTAAGAGATAATGCTGGGCTGAAAAATCGAGCTGAATGGTTTAATGTAGTGCGCATGGATGCAACACACAGACATGAATGGGTTTGAAATTTCAGGAAAAGAGTATGATGCCTGTGCAAATGTTCATAAAATAGAAAGATCATTAACCCTTTAACTGCCCAGATTAAATGGACGGGTCGCGTGCCCCCAGTGGCACAGCGCAGCAACTGCACGTGTCAACTTATTGACATCCCCCGGCTATACTGAGAATTTGTACTAATCTCTATTGATCTGACAGTTTAGAAGGTGGCAGACACACGATGAAGGAATACTGGCTGACATGGAGTATAGCAAAGAAGGAGAAATCCTGATTATTATTCTTCCTTTTTCCGCTTTGTGCTCACACACCAATGTGGATGCCGCCGTATTTGGTCATCGCGACAGCGATGATGATGCAGACTGCATGAAACGGGAAAAATAGCCACATAAGGAGTATAAGGAGTATAAGGTACAGACCCACCTTCCCATCCGTTATTATGGGGAATGTATGCTCTATACTGGGAAAGGTAGATGAGCTAGCGGCTATCTGCCGTTACGATAGCACATACCGGGAGTGCTCTCTCCTTTTGTTTACTGAGACGTGGCTAACTGAACTAGCAGCAGATGCTAACATTGAGCTGGAGGGTTTCCACATGATACGGGCAGACCGAACACCAGACAGTTGCAAAGCAAGGGGCAGTGGAGTGATAATGTATGTTAACAACAACTGGTGCAGACCGGGACATATCACTGTTAAACAACGTCACTGCAGCAAAGACATTGAGTTGCTAGCTGTTAGCATGCGGCCTACATATCTCCCGAGAGAACACTCACACGTGATCTGCATTGTTGTTTATGCAAATCCGACGGCGAACGCTGGGACAGCGCGTGACGTCATCCATTCAGTAACCAGCAGGCTGCAGACAGAACACCCAGATGCTCTTCTCATCTCAGGCGATTTCAACCATGTTTCACTGTCTCCCGTTCTACCCACGTTTATCCAGTATGTCACATGCCACACTAGAGACAATAAAACACTGGACTTATTCTACGCAAACACTAAGGAGGCGTACACCTCATCACAACTCCCCCAACTCGGGAGATCGGATCACAACTTGGTTCATCTCCGGCCGGTGTACAAACCCCTAGTGCACAGACAACCCCCGGCCATGCGCACAGTGATGTTATGGTCTGAGGAGGCAATGGACACTCTAAAGGGCTGTTTTGAAGCCACCGCCTGGAAGCAGCTCTGCGATCCACATGGTGAGGACATCGATGGCCTCATTCACACCTTCACGGGCTACCTCAGCTTCTGTGCGGACAAATCCGTTCCCACCAAGACCATACGGTGTTGCTCAAACAACAAACCCTGGATCAACCCTGAGATTAAAACACTTCTGAGAGAGAAGAAGAGGATCTTCAGGTCGGGGAACAGGGAGATGCTGAAGTCCGTACAGAGGGAGCTGAGGAGAAAGATCAGAGAAGGCAAGGACAGCTTCAGGAGGAAGATGGAGGACAAGCTGCAACAGAGCGACATCAGCGGGGTCTGGAGAAACCTCAAAACCATCTCTGGGCTCCAGAATACCTCCCCCCAGGCCACGGGGGGCAGGGAGTGGGCGAACAATCTGAATTTGTTTTTCAATAGGTTTGACCAACCGCCCTCCCCCCTGACTGCACAACAACCACTGCTGCCTGTAAAGACATCAAGTCCTGCTGCCCACTCCCCAGTCCACCAACACCCCCCCACTCCCAACACACAGCCCCCCATCCTGACCCTGACCAGGACCCAGGTGAGGACGGAGCTGAGAAAGATCAAGGCGAGGAAGGCGTCGGGACCGGACGGCATCAGCGCAAAGCTTCTCAAGTCCTGTGCAGACCAGCTGTGTGGGATTGTGACATACATCTTCAACCTGAGCCTGAAGCTGGGGAGGGTACCACAGCTGTGGAAAACATCTTGTGTGGTACCTGTACCAAAAACTTCCCACCCCAAAGACCTGAACAGCTACAGACCGGTGGCCTTGACGTCCCACTTGATGAAGACCCTGGAGAGACTGCTCCTTGCTCACCTCCGCCCCCTGGTGGAACCAGCGATGGATCCACTCCAGTTCGCCTACCAGCATGGCATTGGGGTGGAGGATGCGGTGATCTTCCTCCTTCACCGTTCTCTGTCCCACCTGGAGAAGCCCGGGAATGTGGTGAGGATCATGTTCTTTGACTTCTCCAGTGCTTTCAACACCATCCAACCGATGATCCTGAAGGACAAGCTGCTGCGTGCAGGGGTGGACCAGCACCTGTCATCATGGATCCTGGACTACCTCACGAACCGGCCTCAGTTTGTGAGAACCCGGGACTGTGTGTCCGACACGATCATCAGTAGCACGGGGGCCCCCCAGGGAACGGTGTTGGCTCCCTTCCTGCTCACTCTTTATACTGCGGACTTCTCACACAACACAACACACTGCCATCTACAGAAGTTCTCTGATGACTCTGCGATCGTTGGCCTCATCTCCAATGGAGATGAAGCTGAGTACAGAGGGCTTATCCAGGACTTCGTGGACTGGTGCCATCGGAACTGCCTCCAGATCAACGCGAGGAAAACTAAGGAGCTGGTGGGGGACTGCCGCAGGCAAGGACAACCCCTCACAGCACCAGTAAATATACAGGGAACAGACATTGAGATGGTGACATCCTACAAGTACCTGGGTGTTCATCTTAACAAAAAAGTAGACTGGCTGTTCCTACTGAGGAGACTCAGGTCTTTTGGTGTACAAGGGGCGCTGCTGAAGACATTCTATGACACGGTGGTGGCATCAGCCATCACTTTTGGAGTGGTCTGCTGGGGGAGTGGCATTACTGCAGCCGATAGGAAGAGACTGAACAAACTGATCAAGAAAGCTAGCTCCGTCCTGGGGCAGTGCCTTGATCCGGTGGAGGAGATAGGAGAGAGAAGGACAGTGGCTAAACTGTCATCTCTGCTGGAGTCCGAGTTCCACCCTATGCAGGACATACTGAATGCACTGAGGAGCTCATTTAGCAGCAGACTACATCATCCCAGGTGCACAACCAAGAGGTTTCGCAGGTCCTTCCTACCAACGGCTGTCAGACTTTACAACCTAAGCAGGGCTGCTCGCAGAGATAGCAAAAAGACGTAACAACCTAATAGTTTTTTGAATGCAAAAGATGCAATAGACTTACACAATGGTCCCCTCCGGCATACAACTAGGAAAATACCGGTAGCTACGGAGGGTGAGAATATGTATGGGCACATAATCATACCATGTAGGATAACTAAGTAGACGGTTGTGCTGTTTCATCCCATCTAGCAACAATGCTCTGCACTGTGTGTGTTTGTACATTTACATATTTATTCCATCTAGCTACAATGCTCCGCACTGGGTGTGTTTATGTTTATGTTTATATTTATATATCTATATATTCATTCCATCTAGCTACAATGCTCCGCACTGTGTGTTTATATATCTACATATTATTCCATCTAGCTACATTGCTCCACACTGTGTGTTCATATATTTACATATTTTTTCCACCTAGCTGCAATGCTCCGTACTGTGTGTTTATATATCTACATATTATTCCATCTAGCTACATTGCTCCGCACTGTGTGTTTATGTATTTACATATTTATTCCATCTAGCTGCAATGCTCCGTACTGTGTGTTTATATACTCATATATTTATCCCATCCAGCTACAATGCTGTACACTGTGTGTCTGTGTGTATATATATATATTTATAGTAATATGTACATATGTATCTTAGCTGCTCTTGCTTGCTTGCTTTTTTTTTTTTTTTTTTCCTTCTGATTGTTGCTCTGAGTGTTGCTATCCCTGTGCTGTTGCAATCCTGGAATTTCCCCATTGTGGGACTAATAAAGGCTTATTTTATCTTATCTTATAATACAAACAAAATTCATGTGGGATAATCATAAGAGTTTGTAGATGTGGTGCATGGGTGTAAATTACTAAGTAGATGTAACAAAAAACTGAGCTCCAGGTACCAAGATGGCGGCGTCCACGGGCGGCATGGATTCCCACAGGAATAATGCACCAAACAGAAAAAATAGCCACGTAATACAAACAAAATTCACGTGGGGTAATCATAAGAGTTTGTAGATGTGGTACACGGTGTAAATGGCTGAGCAAACACACAAACATCGGCTACGATGAACGATGATATTCTACTTGATAGATTAGAACACTATGTTGGACTTAATGGAACTTCGCTGCAGTGGTTTAGATCTTATTTGTCCGATAGGCTTCAGTTTGTTCATGTCAATAATGAGTTTTCTTCCAACTCTAAGCTCAGTCATGGAGTTCCACAGGGATCTGTGTTTGGCCCTACTCTTTTTAGTTTATATATGCTTCCGTTAGGCAACATCATTAGAAAGCACTGTATACATTTTCACTGTTATGCAGATAACACAATTATACTTGTCAATGAAACCAGATGATAGTAATCAATTAGCCAAGTTAGACGCCTGTCTTAAGGAAATCAAAGCTTGGATGACTTGTAATTTTCTCCTATTAAATTCAGATAAGACTGAAGTCATTCTTGTTGGTCCAAAAAACCTTAGAAATACCTTTCCAAATCAAACTCTTAGTTTGGATGCGGTTACTCTTTCTCTGAATAGTTCTATGAGGAACCTTGAAGTTATTTTTGATCAAGATCTGTTTTTCAATTCACATATTAAATTTGTTTCTAAGACTGCCTTCTATCATTTGCATAATATTGCCAAGATTAGGAGCATCTTGTCTCAAGAGTGATGCTGAGAAACTGATCCACGCTTTTGCTAGCTGTATATTAGATTATTGTAACTCTTTATTATCAGGTTGTCCTAAAATATCTTTAGAAAGTCTTCAGCTGATCCAAAATGCTGCTGCAAGAGTTTTAACAGGTACTAGAAAGAGAGATCATGTCTCTCCGGTTCTGGCCTCCCTTCATTGGCTTCCTATAGAGTTTAGAATTAAGTTTAAAATCCTTCTTCTCACTTACAAAGCTCTTAACAAGTAGGCCCCTTTTTATTTTAAAAGATCTGATACTATGTCTATGTTTATTGCACTGTCCCTGTCAAATAAACTAATCTACTACTACTACTACCCTATCATCCTAACAGAGCATTATGCTCCCAAAATGCAGGATTACTTGTAATACCTAGAATCTCCAAAAGTACAATGGGAGGCAGAGCCTTCAGCTATCAAGCTCCTTTCCTGTGGAACCAGTTACCAATCTGGATTTGGGAGTCAGACTCGATCTCTGTTTTTAAGAATAGGGTAAAAACCTTCCTTTTCATTATAGCCTACGATTAGGGAGGGATCATGTGTCTCTAAACCCTCCCTTAGTTATGCTGCTAATAGATTTAGACTGCCGGGGGACCTCCAATAATGTACTTGGCTTCACTCCTTTAACGTTTGCTCTCTATATGTCTGTTCTTTTCATCTTCTCTATCCCCTCACCCCCCAGCCAGTCGCAGCAGATAACTGCCCCTCCCTGATCCTGGTTCTGCTTGAGGTTTCTTCCTGTTTAAAGGGAGTTTTTCCTCTCCACCGTCGCCAAGCGCTTGCTCACAGGGGATCACCTGATTGCTGGGGTCTTTCTGCAATTGTGGGGGTTTCCCCTACATTTGAAAGTGCTATGAGGTGACTATTGTTGTGAAATGGCACTGTATAAATAAAGTTGAAATAAAGTTGAAAACGGACAGGTCACGTGGGCGGGCGAGCCCCCCTCCCGGTAACAGGTAAGAGAGAAATATGTTTTTTTGACATTTTATCGATTTTCTGGTTCATATGCTTTGAAGATTAGATAAAAACATACCCCTGTAGACAAATCGGCATAAAAAAAAACGGACCATTCTTTATGTAAATGTGTCCAAAGTCCACTTTTGACTGAGTTATGTAATTTATATAGCTGCCGTGACATTATGCAAAGTAGATGCATAAATTTATATCCATCTGAAACTTTGGATCATATTCTACATCTTTCTAATTGACAGTAAGCCATTATCTCTTGTAACTTTCAAGTTATAGCCTTGGAAATCTGAACTATTTTATTGACAAATTTTTTACCACTCTTGACCACTGGGAGGGGGGCCTTGAGTTGCCTTGCATTGCCCCAAGCGCCACATGGCACCTAGAGTAGTTAAAGGGTTAACAGTAGCGTGGAAGTCACTGGCCCATGGGGAGATAGAGGGCTCCCTCTACTGTTGCTTTCACAAACTGAGGATCTCCCCCTCTCATGCGGGGGTCTGCCAAGGTTTGTGGTTCTCTGTCCCAGTCCCTCGCGGAGGGGGAGAGAAGGAGGAAAACTGGCGTGGTGTCCCATTCACCGCTGAACCTCGCCACGAAGCAAGCCCACTTTCAGCGGCCCCTCCCAGGGGCTGATGGGTGGCAGCCGGGGCACCCACAGTTCGAGAACTCCGACCATAGGAGCATGGTGTGGGCGGCCTCAGCCTGGGTGGAAATCTGGGGGTGTATGGCCACAGGCAGATGTTGACACATCTTCTGTCTCCCTGGGGAGTTACAGTGAAAAGTAAAACCCTGTTTATTCATTAATTCCTGTAAAAATAAACACATTAAAGCCTAATTAGTCCGTGATGAAAACGAAAATGTGGATAGAATAAAAATAATCTTCAGACTGACACAGCTCCCCCGTGCGCTGCCTCCACACCAGAACACACACATGCTCCCTGTTCATTCATTCATTCCCCTAAAAAAAAATCACACATTAATGTCTAGTCTATAGACCCCAATGGTAAGTCCACAATTAAAATGAGAATGTGGATGAAATAAAAAAATATATATATTTAGTGTATCATCATATATGTAAATAAAATGACGGGCGATTATATTATGACTGTTACAAATCTCTCTATTAAAATAACAGAAAATCCCAGCACATGCTGTTTCTTCATGAGCTTCGGAGCTGCGTGATTTCAAAACATGCCACTGAAATAACATTAAACAATGCACTTCTGACAACAGACCTCCTTTTTCCTGATCGCATGCGCCATAATACCGGTGCGCATGAGATTGCGCACTGCCACACCTCTTTGAAATGACTCTCCACCTCCCAGCACAAAGCGGGTATACTGTCTACTGGTAATTAGATGGCATGATGCAAAGCGTAAAAAACAGACAGCACGCTAACAGAAACTAACAAAAACGCTGGCATATGGTGGGAAGTCTGGCTCAAAAGTCCAATGATGACTGTCAAAACAGGGTCCGGTGTCTCCCAGCTGGCCTGGTGGCTACGCTGAATTGCTGAAGGAGGTGGCTGGGTAGAAGGAAGTCTGGGCTTCTGTACTTGGACTGCTTCTTTCGGAACCTGGATCCCCGGAAAAGCGGTAAAAGATAGATGGTTGGTTGGTTATGGACATACAAAGTCACATGAGATTTAGATTGTAATTATAGTCAAGCTCTGTATCCGTTAGATATTGCAGTTGCTAATTATATTATTAAATCTCTAAATATGAGGTTTGACTCACATGACTTGTTTTGAGTAACGGATTTTAGGGCTTTAGACTCTTTGCTATCACTTGGTTTTAACAGGTGTTCTTGCTTTACAGGTGATTAAATGCTCCTACACACTGTTTTTAGCAGTCCAAGTTCATTAGAAGTCATACTCACTAACTGATAAACTTAGATAAAATATCCACTTTTATTGTATGTTGACATTAACTTCTAATGAATCAACAAGTGGCATGACTGAGTCATAACCATTTGAAAACAACTTCAGAACACTTCATACAATCACAACTCCAGCTGTAAGCAGCATTATTGTATAGTAGTTGTGGGCGGCAGTGGCTCAGGAGGTAGAGCGGGTTGTCCAATAACCAGAGGGTTGGTGGTTTGAATCCTGCTGTCTCCAGCCATCCTGCCATTGTGTCCATGGGCAAGACACTTTACCCACCTTACCTCTAGTGTCCATGACACTGGGTATGAATGTGTATAAATGTTTGGCAGTGGTTAGTGAGCTTGTTGGCACGGCTTGGCAGCTACGTTTCTGTCAGTCTGCCCCAAGGCAGCTGTGGCTACAATAGTCTTCTTCTTCTTCTTAGCCTCTTCGTCCCAGGTGGGACATAAGGCCGCAACAAGCAATCCCCACTTTGCCCTGTCCTTTGCAACATGTTGAGCTCGTCCCCAGGTGTATCCCATCTCCTGTAGTTTGGCTTGGACTGTTCTTCTCCAGGTGATTTGTGGTCTTCCTGGCTTTCTTTTCCCTGATGGTGCCCAGTTTAGAGCAACTTTTGGTATTCGGTTATTTGACATTCTTAGTACGTGCCCTAGCCATCTGAATCGCCGTTGTTTGATCTCTGTAGAATTTCTTTTAGTATTACATCTTTTCCAAAGTTCTTCATTTGAAATTTTGTTGGGCCAGTAGATTCTCAAGATCTTGCAGAGACTGTTGGACTGTTGCTGTGGAAACCCTCTATTTTTTGCATATCACTCTGTATGATTCGCCAGCATTCAAATCCATATAACAAAACAGATTTAACATTGCTGTTAAATAAGTGGAGCTTGGTTTTTGTGCTGTACTTATTTGACTTCCAGATGGGCTGAAGTTTGGCGAATGCTGCTCTTGCTTTTGCTAGTCTTGCTCTGATATCCTTTTTATTGCCATTATCTGTGCTGACAATACTTCCTAGGTAGGTGACATCATCTACATCTTCTATGAGCATGTTGTTGATGGTGATAGGATATTGTATATCTGCATTTATGATCATTGTTTTAGTTTTTGCTACATTTACATTTAAACCTGTACTTTGTGCATATTCATTCAAAATAGTTGTTTTTTCTTGTAGTTGTTGCCTAGTTGTTGAGATTTCAACTAGGTCGTCAGCAAAATCAAGGTCTTCAAGCTGGCTGAATAGTGTCCACTGGATACCATTTCTTTTTGATGTCATGTTCCTCTGTATCCAGTCAGTAACCATTAGGAATAGTATGGGTGACAATGTACAACCTTGCCTCACACCAGACCTTATTTCAAATGACTCAGAGATGGTATTTCCCATGATGACGTTACATTCAAAGCTAGTATAAAAGATCTTTATGAGTGAAGCTATCTTTGATGAAATGCCATATACTTTTAGTATCTTCCACAAGGTGTCTCTGTGGACACTATCAAAGGCTTTTCGGAAATCTATAAAACTGATGAAAAGAGGCACATTCCACTCAATGCTTTGTTTGATGATGTTTCTTAATGTAAAGATTTGATCAATACAACCTCTTCCTTTCCTCAAACCAGCTTGTTCTTCTCTTAGCTTTTTGTTTATTGCTTCATCAATCCTTCCCAGGATTATCTTACAGAACACTTTACTTGGAACAGAGAGAAGGTTGATTCTTCTCCAGTTATCACAGGATTGTAAGTCTCCCTTTTTTGGTAGTTTTACTATGAGTCCTTTACTTCAGTCAGATGGGAGACTTTCTTCATCCCGTATTCTTTTGAAGAGATTGTGCAAAACCCTTGTTGATAATGTGATATCTGCTTTTAGCATCTCGGCATGGATGGTATCGATACCAGCTGCTTTTCCGTTCTTTAGGGATATGAGGGCTTTCTGGGTCTCTTCCATTGTGGGTGGACTGGTACCAATTTCAGGATCATCAGGTACTGGTGTTGGATGTGCCACTTCTGGTTGATCTTGACAGTTTAGTACCTCTCTAAAGTGTTCTACCCATCTGTCTGCTTGTTCTTTCTCTTGTACTAGAAGCTTTCCCAATTTATCTTTTATATTTGCAGTCTGAACGTAAGAAGTACCACACAGTTGTTTTATGATTTTATATACAGTGGGGCAAAAAAGTATTTAGTCAGCCACCAACTGTGCAAGTTCTCCCACTTAAAAGATGAGAGAGGTCTCCAATTTTCATCATAGGTATACCTCAACTATGAGAGACAAAATGAGAAAAAAATCCAGAAAATCACATTGTCTGATTTTTAAAGAATTTATTTGCAAATTATGGTGGAAAATAAGTATTTGGTCACCTACAAACAAACAAGATTTCTGGCTCTCACAGACCTGTAACAACTTCTTTAAGAGAAGAGGATTATTATGTCTAAAGGATTATTAGACATAATTTGCACAGACTTGCCTGTATAGATCTGAGTACATTCTTCCTAGGTAGCAAAAGGCACTTTGTGAAGTAAAAAAGCAGCACCAGCAACTCTGTCCTCCACTCGTTACCTGTATTAATGGCACCTGTTTGAACTCGTTATCAGTATAAAAGACACCTGTCCACAACCTCAAACAGTCAGACTCCAAACTCCACTATGGCCAAGACCAAAGAGCTGTCAAAGGACACCAGAAACAAAATTGTAGACCTGCACCAGGCTGGGAAGACTGAATCTGCAATAGGTAAGCAGCTTGGTGTGAAGAAATCAACTGTGGGAGCAATTATTAGAAAATGGAAGACATACAAGATCACTGATAATCTCCCTCGATCTGGGGCTCCACACAAGATCTCACCCCGTGGGGTCAAAATTATCACGAGAACGGTGAGCAAAAATCCCAGAACCACACGGGGACCTAGTGAATGACCTGCAGAGAGCTGGGACCAAAGTAACAAAGGCTACCATCAGTAACACACTACGCCGCCAGGGACTCAAATCCTGCAGTGCCAGACGTGTCCCCAAGCTTAAGCCAGTACATGTCCAGGCCCGTCTGAAGTTTGCTAGAGAGCATTTGGATGATCCAGAAGAGGATTGGGAGAATATCATATGGTCAGATGAAACCAAAATAAGATAAGATAAGATAAGATAAGCCTTTATTAGTCCCACAATGGGGAAATTCCAGGATTGCAACAGCACAGGGATAGCAACACTCAGAGCAACAATCAGAAGGCAAGAAAAAACAACATCTAGTAAACATATGTCCATATTACTATAAATGTATATATATAGACACACAGTGCAGAGCATTATGGTTGGTTGGTGAATGTGCAGCAGAAAGTCTAAGCTCTCTCTCCGCGGATGCGGCGGGCCAGCTGGAAGTCTTTGGGCATGATGGTGACCCCCTTAGTGAAGAGGAGACCACCAGGTGGGCCTCGCTGGTCTCCTGCAGAGCCATGATGGCGAAGCTCAGGAAACGCAGGACGGTCTTGAAGTCCTGAGCGATCTCCCTCACCAGGCGCTGGACGGGCAGCTTACGGATGAGCAGCTCCGTGGATTTCTGGTAGCGACGGATCTCTCTCAGAGCCACTGGCCTGTGACGGCGAGGCCTCTTCACTCTGCCGGTGGCCGGAGCGCCTCTCCAAGCAGCCCTGGTGGCTAGCTGTCTCCTGGGGGGCTTCTTCCTCCAGTAGATTTTACGGGCGGTCTGCTTGGTTCTTGCCATCGCTCTTTATTATTCTGTCTTATATTTCTTGCACGCCGCCTAAACTCCAGCCCGGCACCCGCGTCGTTTTCACTACAGCTCCCGGTATGTCGAGTTTCCCATTAGCACCGGGCGGCGGCCAAGTGCTAGCTAGCACTAGCTCCTCCCCGCTGTAACGTCTCCCGCTGCAAACCGTGGCTCCGTCCGCCGACCCGGGAGACCCCCGGGGCGATCCGTGCGTCCGTGATATATATACAGAGTGAAAGGTGTAGAAAGAAGAAGGAAGATAAAAAAAAAAAAAAGGCTGTTGCAACGGGCAGCCTACTCGTGTGGCGCCACCGGTCCGGCGGAACCGGAATCGGAAAAAAAAAAAATAGAACAAAAAACATAAAAAAATAGAATTTTTTGGTAAAAACTCAACTTGTTGTGTTTGGAGGAGAAAGAATGCTGAGTTGCATCCAAAGAACACCATACCTACTGTGAAGCATGGGGGTGGAAACATCATGCTTTGGGGCTGTTTTTCTGCAAAGGGACCAGGACGACTGATCCGTGTAAAGGAAAGAATGAATGGGGCCACGTATCGTGAGATTTTGAGTGAAAACCTCCTTGCATCAGCAAGGGCATTGAAGATGAAAAGTGGCTGGGTCTTTCAGCATGACAGTGATCCCAAACACACCGCCCGGGCAATGAAGGAGTGGCTTTGTAAGAAGCATTTCAAGGTCCTGGAGTGGCTTAGCCAGTCTCCAGATCTCAACCCCATAGAAAATCTTTGGAGGGAGTTGAAAGTCCGTGCTGCCCAACGACAGCCCCAAAACATCACTGCTCTAGGGGAGACCTGCATGGAGGAATGGGCCAAAATACCAGCAACAGTGTGTGAAAACCTTGTGAAGACTTACAGAAGACGTTTGACCTCTGTCATTGCCAACAAAGGGTATATAACAAAGTATTGAGATGAGCTTTTGTTATTGACCAAATACATATTTTCCACCATAATTTGCAAATAAATTCTTTAAAAATCAGACAATGTGATTTTCTGGATTTTTTTTTCTCATTTTGTCTCTCATAGTTGAGGTATACCTGTGATGAAAATTGGAGACCTCTCTCATCTTTTAAGTGGGAGAACTTGCACAATTGGTGGCTGACTAAATACTTTTTTGCCCCACCGTACAACATTCATCTCCCCCTGGGTGGCTGCACACTCTGCTTCTTCAGCCATATTTTACACATAGTTCCGTCTATCTTTCCTAACATTTTTTTTTATTTCTTTGTCTTTTACTTTATAGGTGTTTTGGAGTTGCTCCAATAATCTTGGGGACTTCGTATTGAGCATCTTTTTCTTGATTATCTTCCTTTCCTCGATTTTATTCCACGTTTCTTCAGAGAGCCAATCTTTGTTTTTCTTAGTCTGGTATCCCAGTGTGTTTTCAGCAGTTTTAATATAGATGTCTTTAATGTTGTTCCACTGCTCTTGGATGGTATTTTCTTCACGCTGTAGCTGTTCTAGAGCATTAAATCTGTTCTTCAGCTCTAGTACAAATGCTTTCTGTGTCAATGGTGCTTTAAGATGTGGAATATCAAGCCGTTTCCTTCCTTGTGCTTGTTTAGATGTTTTTCTTAGTTTGAGCTTAAAGTGCTGATGACACATTTTTGACTTCCTGTAATTTTTCAACACATAATACAATATGGCGAAATAGGTTGGTCTGTGCAGTTCAAAGTCAAACAGGCTTTTTTTCACGCGAACATCTGACGTTTTCATAAGCGCAACGTCACCCATTGCGTCAGTGGCTCGAAAACCCCCCAGCCATGTTGTAACGTCATCGACGGAACACAGTGCTTGGCTGCCCATTGTACACACAGGATGCAAGCTGTTGAAAACATCAACGATGGTTCCAGCACATGTAGTCTGGAATTGGTTTGTGTTGTCCAATCTTCAGACGATTATAGTTCCGAAGAATGGGATGACAACGAAGAATCTAGGGGCATCAAACCATATAGGTTTGAGCCATGCCGAGTGGGCATTGTGCCTAGCGAGTCAGACTCAGTGACAGTCAGCTGTTCATGTTTTGTGTGCATCATCTGCCATGTTGTCAGCCAGCCAATATTGCCAACAGTATCACGACGTGTTAGCCACTCCACACAACCATGGTTCTGTTGCACCCCTTGTAGCGATGTCGGCTCTGGGGCGCAGCCGTGGTTAACACGTCTCCTCTCCATGTTTGCTGGGCGATGTTGGCCCCGAACACCTACTGTTTGTGTTTCTGTGTATTTTTGTAAGTCCACCTTTTGGGATCAGTTTTTATGTTCAATACATGTGCTGTGGTGAATCCTGCGCTTAAATCCTTGTGTAAATCCTCGTTATTGACACGTAAATCCTCCCTCTCCATGCGCTCTTACGCAGGGCAGGGAGAGGGAGCATGAAATAACGAGGATTTTCATGCAGGGTTCACCACAGCACATTTAAAATAGAACGAAAGACAATTCCCAAAAAGGTGAAGACGTACAAAAAACACACTTACTGATGGCGTTTGGGGGCAGGCATCGCCCAGAGAACGAATAAGAGGAGACGTGTTAGCCACAGGTGCGCCCCAGAGCCGACATCGCTTCAAGGATGCACGAGAACCAAGGCGAACATGAAGTGACTAACGTCATGAGAGTGCTGAAAATACTGGCAGACTAACAGCACAGTTGACAATACTATTGACCAGCAGTGCGTTAATGGCAAACGGCCGCCAATATGTACACGCACTGCTGGTGATGGTGTGATGAGAAGCACCTGGGCGAGGACCGGGAAACATGATCATGGGAGTTTGAATCAGCTGGTGATAATGAGAGAGGGGACGTGTCTAGACCAGTGAGCTGTAAGCATGCGATCACAGAAAGTAGGTCAAAGCTGCGTGTAAATCCATTAATCCTTCCCCTCCTCCGTGCGCTCCTCCTGCCTAAAGGTGCACAAGAAGCGCACCAGGAAGCTTATGACAGTTGGAGCTGAAGAGTGTGATGTGGTCCTGCTGTTTATCTAAGCCTGTGACACAACGTGAAGGCATAGCTGTAAAATTAAAACAAGAAACCAGAGAAACTGTAAGCTACAAAGCTGCTGTCATTCTAGTTAACAACATCGGAGTCCGTTCTGTCCATTGCGTCATTGGGGTGCCACCCTTAATTCGGTGGGCGGCACTACAGTCCAGTTAGCGGCTGCGGTTTTTTGATGATAACTAGTTTATGCAGGCACTGTTGTAAATATTATATTGATCATAGACTATGACTTAACTCAAAATTTTGAGTTAAATCTAGCTGTTATTATTTGATCGCTTATTGGCTCCCACTGTAATGAATGAATGAATGAATCTTTTGGATAGATTAAAAGTAAAGATTAAAAAGAAACAGAATAATATAACAAAGGGGAAAAAATCCAACAAGGTCAAATTAAACAATAACTCCTCTGATTATACAGTTCAACATAAGTTATCCGAAATGGGTGATGGCTGAAGCCGCAGCTTATATTGCCCACCCATATTCCATCCAAGAATTCAAAAGAAAAACAAAACAAGAGCGATTACAATTCGAAACAAAGCTAAGACAAAATGTGACAAAAGAAAACTAAGCAACAGCACAACACAGACTGGATATGACAATCCTTATGTGATTTTACATGTCATCTTGTATATATGTTTGGAGTATTTCTTCCTTTAGTTTTTGTTTAACTTGTCCAAGCGTTGTACATGATTTTAATTCAGGTCCAAAATCGTTCCATAGTCTGACTCCTTGCACTGAAACACAGTGTTGCTTGGTGGTAGTTCTCACTGAAGGTTTTTGAAATATACATGTTCCTCTGAAATGATATTGTTTCTCCCTTATTTGGAACAACTTTTGGATATTTGCGGGCAGTGATTGATTCTTCACTTTAAACATTATTACTGCAGTTTTAAAATCAACCAGATCTTTCAACTTGAGAGCTTTTAATTTAAGAAAAAGTGGGTTTGTTGGTTCCCTGTAAGCAGCTTTGTTTATTATTCTAATAGCTCTCTTCTGAAGCATAAAGACTGGATATATGTTTGTTTTATATGTATTTCCCCATACTTCAGTACAATATGTCATGTATGGGAGTATTAATAAATGATACAAAGTATATAATGTGGGTTGATTCAGCAAATATTTCGCTCTGTGTAGTATTGCGATTGATTTAGATATTTTACCTTTAATATAATTAATATGTGACTTCCAACACAGTTTATTATCAATTATTACGCCAAGAAATAATGCACGGTGGCGCAGTGGTTAGCACCGCGGCAGCACAGTTTACCCTCGGCCGGGGGATCGCGGGGATCATGAGATCGTGGGTTCGATCCCTGCCCCCTGCCAACAGTGATCTGTGTGGAGTTTGCATGTTCTCCCCGTGTTTGCGTGGGTTTACTCCGGGATTTCTCCGGTTTCCTCCCACATGCCAAAAACATGCAGGTTAGGGAGTTAAGGGGCGCTTGCGCACGCAGCGACCGGCAGCTGGTGGCTTGTCACCGGACTGCAGAACAAATCTACCTACGGGTACAAAATAAGTCCAAAAAAAAAAAAAAAAAGAAAGAAATTTAGTTTCAGATACCCTTTCAATCTCTACACCATTTACACTGAGTTTAGATACTAAGTTGTTGTGATGGTTGTTAAAAACTATAAATTTTGTCTTACTTAAATTGAGCGTTAATTTGTTTGAATCAAACCACAGTTTAAGCTTTCCTGATTCCTTTCCGAGTGTATCCAAAAGTTGTTCCAAATTGCTTCCACTGCATAATAGATTAGTGTCATTGGCAAACAATATTAAATCCATTTTTTCCGAGACTTTACATATATCATTTATATACATTTTTTTTTTTTTTTTTCTTGCCTTCTGATTGTTGCTCTGAGTGTTGCTATCCCTGTGCTGTTGCAATCCTGGAATTTCCCCGTTGTGGGACTAATAAAGGCTTATCTTATCTTATCTTATCTTATCTTACATATTGAATAACAATGGCCCCAAAACTGAACCCTGTGGGACTCCACAAGTAACCTTCAGTAACTGTGAGTTTTTGTTACCAACACATACATACTGATATCTATTCTTTAAGTAACTACTTAACCAGGACAGTGCTACCCCCCAATACCACAATTTTGTAGTTTCTTTAATAAGAAATTGTGATCCATTGTATCAAATGCTTTTTTAAGATCCAGGAATATCCCAACTGAATACTCTTTATTTTCAGCGGCAGTTGATATTTTTTCTATAAATTCCATTAGAGCAAATGCAGTTGTCCTCTTGTGTCTGAACCCATATTGCTGCTCACACAATAAATTATTCTTAATTATGAAGTTGTCAATTCTCTCACAGAATATTTTTTCAAGTATCTTGGAAAATTGCAGCAATAGTGAAATTGGTCTATAGTTTGAAAGTTCCCCTCTGTCACCCGTCTTGTATATCGGAATTACTTTAGCTATTTTCATTGCATTGGGAAATATACCTGTTTGGAGAGACAGGTTACAAATATACGTCAGTGGTTTCACTAAGCATTCGATAATAGTTTTGACTAAGAGCATGTCAATACCATCACAGTCCGTAGATGTCTTACTTTTAAACGATTTTACAATTTCAATGACCTCTCTCTCGTCTGTTTTCTTTATAAAAATGGAGTCTTTTATAGCAGTGTTTTTGCTTATTGTATCACCCATAGGTGCCGTAGTGGGTATTTCTCGAGCCAAATTAGGACCAATATTAACAAAAAAGTTATTAAATTCATCTGCAGGTGAAACTGCATTCACACTCTGAGTCGTTGTATTATTTTTTGAAAAATTGGTTGGGTTGCTTGTATTTCTGCTTTTATTTCCAAGAATATTGTTAAGTATTGTCCATGTATTTTTAATATTGTCTCTGTTTTTCTCCAGTTCTTTACTGTAATAGTCTCTTTTACTACATCTCATTATATGTTAACTTATTTTTGTATGTTTTATACCGCTGCTCTGCTTCTTTTGTCCTTTTCTTAGTTGCTTCTTTGCTGATAATGATAGCAACCCCATTGTTGTGATTAACTTCCTGTCCTGAGTAGAGAATAGTATGGCCACTGTTCAATTCCATTTTTCCGCTACCTGTCCATCGACATTCACGAACGCCCAGAATGTCTGTTCCATAATGTTGCTCTTCCTTGGTTACCTGCACGGCCTTTGATGACTCAGTTATTGTCAGTCTCCTCCAGGATGGTGAGAGTGGCCACGGCCCAGTAGTTGATGATTTTGTTCACTGGTGTGAGGATTCCTACCTGCAGCTGAATACAACAAAAACTAAAGATATGATTATTGACTTTAGGAGGAAAAATCCCAGGCACAAAGTCACCATACTAAAAGGCCAGACCACCCAATGTGTACAATCGTACAAATATCTTGGGACGATTATTGATAGTAATTTAAACTTTGAAGTGAACTGTGAAAGGGTGTGCAAAAAGGGTCAGCAACATTTGCATTGCTTGAGAAAACTTGCATGCTTCCAAGTTGACCGAACCATAATGACAGTGTTTTATCGGGCTTTTATTGAATCTGTTTCATCCTTTTCTTTAGTGTCATGGTTTGGTCAGATAAAACTGAAACAGAGGAAATCCTTGGATCAGGTAGTTAGATGGTCCAGTCGTTTGCTTGGTGAGTCACAGCTGAGCCTGACATCCTTGTACACCAGACAAGTACAGAGGATTGCTACCTCCATTTTAAATGATGACTCCCACCCTTTTCACTGCCACTTTCAGCTTCTTCCCTCAAGCACGGAGGTTTGCTGTCCCAAAAAGTAGAACCCAGCGCTACAAAAACAGCTTTGTTCCTGCTGCTGTCAAAGAGTTGAACAAGCTGTAAAAATATATTGTACATAATTTAGGTACCTATTTATTAACTTCATTTTATATTTACTTATTTTTGTAGGATGTCACTTGGGTTCTAAATATTTTATTGGGTTTTAGACCTTTGAGTTTTTTAACCTCTTTGACTAGTTTTTAACTTTTAATATGACCCTTCTCTCTTACCTCTGGTTTCTCCCTCATCTCTTGGTCTTTTTATACCCGGGCTGATGGAGCCTTGAGTATTTTTATCATGTTTATAGTCAGCTTCATATGTGCCTGTGTTTGTGTCTATGTTGAATTAGTGGCTTATTAGTGGCTTGTAAATATGGATGTCACCAGACTGCAAACAAATCTACCTACGGGTACAAATAAAGTAACCTGAACCTGAACCTGAACCTGATGCTTCATACATGGTACGAACATTCCAAGACCCCACTTTGATTTTGCTTTTTGGTCGGAGGAGGCTCTCGCTCAGTCTTATAGCTTCCCTATATGGGCTTTCACTAGGAGATGTCATACTGCTATGCTCTTCATCACAGCTACAGTCATCCATTGGGCCAGTAACAGGGTTAGATTCAACATTGCTTGTTGCAGTTCTGTAACAGTATGCTGTTTTCTAGGATGGAGTAAATGGCCCCATGCCAAACCTCCACTCTGGAGGGCTGGGTTTTCTCTCTGGGTTATCCTTCCCATAGATACTTGCAGTTACCATGCTCATGAGTGTCATCTATTCAGATTTTCTGTCAGGGTTAAGTCCCTTAGCCTTTTGCCTTTCCCAAGACTATCACAAGGCACTGATACTATTTAACCCATAGCTGGGGACTAGGTTTGCAGGCATCAGGGCATATCCACACACCAGTGGGCCATGCATGCCGTGCATTTAGGGGCCTAGTCTCCTCCAAGACCCTGTGGTTTAGCTTGGGGCCACAAGGCACCCAATTACCGTCTGCTACCTTGGGGCGGATCCCATATCTGGGCCACATAGGTGTAACTGTGGAGAGGCTATACCTGGCAGGGAAGAATTACATATGCTACTTCCTTTTCACAGCAAAAGTGCTAGCCAGGGGTAGTACTGGAAGCGAGAGTGTTAAGCACAGACACAGACACACACATTGTACGCATCACACAGCCATTTTAGCATGCGGCTACAGTAGTAGCTTACCACTATCAATATCTGTCTGGAGTGAATGAATAGTGGACTCACTGTAACCGCTTTGAAACGTCACTTGACATGTAAAGTGCCATATAAATCTAATCCATTATTATTATTATTATTATTATTATTATTATTATTATTATTATTATTAGTTAGCTCTGTTGCTGCACAGGTAGAAGGATTCCTGTCTTTAATCCTCAGGCTGGCAGGGGTAGGAATCTCTGTATGGAGGTACCATGTTCTTCCTGGGTTCAATCCAGGCGCTCCAGTATCTGTATCTGTTAAGCCCATACAATAGAGGGTGACTGTAGTTACTAGTTGAGTGCTTTGAGTGGTCTTTGAAATGAGAAATACAGGTCCTTAATCCCATTAAACTTGACTGATGTTTTTTAAAGCATTTTTTTTAAATTCAGTGACATGGTGCAATGGTTATCCTAAATGTCTTGCGCAATCAGACTTTGCAGCTCAGGGGCTGTCAAACACAAAAGAGTCAAAAGACTAAACACTTAAAAAGAACTTGATACATAAGATGACGAGGAACCGAAGGGAGTACTCTGTTATGTTGCCACGGGGAGAAATGAAAGTAGCAGGTATATGTATGGACACAGAAAATTAACTAAAACAGAACAGCTGGGGGATAAATCAAGTGCTAAACAGGAGCACATGAGGAAACGTGGCTACAACTACAGGAGACACGAGGAGCTGAGAACAAAAGGTAAACAAGTGCATACAGGGTATGGCCACACTACATTACACCAGACCAGGGGAAGAAAACATATTAAACCCCAAAATGAAGCAAAAGGCATGGTCATGGTAACAAACCATGTCCAGAACAGCTGGGTGACCCAGAACCACTGTTTCTGACCAGAGACATCACCACAGTTCCTTCAAGTTGTTCATCTTTCATCTGGGGTAGCCAAAAAATCACACAGGACTTTTTAATTGGCTATGTGGACATTTCTAAATGTTCAGAAGTCTATAATTTAGAAAAAAAAATTAGATCAGTAATGTGGAAACAAGAAACTACTACAGTAAATTAATCTGCCAAATAAGATAACAGCCTCCGCCTTGTTTACTGCTTTGTATTGCTCGTGGCCTAAAAATCAAATCTTGCAGTGGACTCAGGCAGTAGAAAGAACACAGATTAACCAGGACATTCAATCCTGAGTGGACTCCCTGTTTCCTTCCAGGTGGATATGTGTTGGCACACTGGACAAAGTCAAAGTGCTGTCTCAGCTCTGTGTGTGTGTGTGTGTGTGTGTGTGTACTCACGTGTATGGTGTGTGATGAAAAACATGCAGAGGTGTGGGGGAAAGGGTGGTTTATGGGGTGACAACCAGGTATTCCTGTTCAGCTGCAGTACAGTCTAATCGAATGTTGCCACCACACCCTGCACAGCTGTGTTTATGTGTGTGTAAGGTGACGTCAGAATTAACCTCGGCATTTCTCCTCAGGACTTTCGGGATGCTGTTGCCAAGGCGACCCGTCAGAATGGGAAGCCGGTGGTGGACGAACGGATCCTCAGTCAGATCCTGTACTACCTGCCTCAGCTGTACCAGCTCAACAGAGACCTGCTGAGAGAGCTGGAGGAGAGGGTAGCACACTGGTATGCGCGTACGCACACATGCAGGCGCACGCGCACACACACACACACACACACACAAAAACACACACACAGAGCTTTTGTTGGTTTCATCATAAGAGTCCTGTATCATAAAGTCATGCATGTAATTTTTTTAGTACATATTGTAAAGGTCACTTACAGTATAAGGATTTAAGCCTCAAAATAATGTATTTCTAAAGACCTTCACATACTGTATACAGTTAGGCCATGGGCCAGAGAGGGTGACTGTGCACCCCCCACCCATCTACAAAATTATGTTTTTCTGAAGCGTATGGATATATTGAGCATCAAAATAAAGGTTAATATTGAAAAATTTGGGATGCAATACCTATCTTGACTGCTTGAATATGGGAATGCAGTTTTTTTGCACAAAGTACGTCAAAACTTTGAGAAAGAAACAAGAGCCTGTTTAAGACCCAAAAGCATATTATTATGTGATATGATATATTGTTATATGTTACATTATTATTATATTATTGTAACTTGGTGACATAACAATATTATACTGCAAGATGTCATGACTGTGCCCAACCATTAAACAATTTGGTGCCAAATGGAATGCAGCATCTATCTAAAATAATCTGAAGAAACTTTTATATACATACATAGCATATACAATGTTTTATTATCATGGAAATGAAAACATGTAACATATAAGTGTGAGTACTTGTGATTTTATTTATTTAACCTTTATTTATACAGGGAAGGTCCAGTGAGAGGCAACCTCTCTTTTTCAAGGACTCACTGTTCACATTCGCACCTGGAAGCAGCCCAGTACAGCCACAGACTGACCTGTGGCCACTGAGCAGCTCGGGTTAAGGGCCTTGCTCAAGGGCACAACAACATGGTTAATGAGGGTGGGGCAAACAGTGTCATCTGTCCCACCCAGATCTAATCCTCCCAGTCCAGGGACTGAACCGGTGTCCATCCAGTCACCAGTCCACATCCCTAACCATTAGGCCACCACTGCCACCACTCTGATTTCAGTTACATGTCAACAAAAGTGTTGGATTTAATCTATTTATTTCAAGTTATATATTGTCTAAACTTCCAGAACCATTTCTGTCAGATTAGAAATGCTGGATAATGGGTACTTTTAGCGTAAGAGCAATGTGGTCTGTTGTTAAGTGCTTGACTGACATCATTTGCATTGAGCTAACTTCATTCTTCTTCTTTTGGCTTGCTCCCTTTATCGGGATCTCAACAGCAGAGCATGGTCTGCACATTTGATTTGGTCAAGATTTTATGTCGAATGTTCTTCCTGATGCAACCCTCCCCATTTACAAAGGCTTGGGACCGGCACTAAGCTTGTGCTCCCCTCTGTCGCTGGATAACCAACTTTCCTCCCCCTATTCTGTTATGCTGAGCACCAAGCTAGAAGGTACTTCTCACCTTCTAGTGGAAAGTACGTTTTTTTTATATGGTCTTTAGTGTGATCTGGCACTTATGTGATTTCAGATAAATCATTACTCCTAAGATATTGCCTCAATATTTGCCAAACTCACTCACAAGGATCCTTAGGTGGTTCTACATCCAAGTTGTGCTTAAGGTCAAGGTCAATGGTCAGGAGATCTGAGCATTCCTGGAGTGATTTCATCAAGCCGGAATGAGCTACTCCATCAGTGGTCTGGTTATTTCAGCTAGGAACAATTTTCCTGTCTTAATCTAACCTACCATGATAAGCAAGCAAAAAAAAAGCTCCCTTTCAATACTCAACTCTACATGTAAAATAAATGTGTCTTTTTATGGCATAATGTTACTCTTACAAAGTAGTTCTAAACTAACCAAAAATTGTTGTTCCTTTATTTTTTTGTCAGTTGTCTTCACAGAATTAAGCCTTGAAACAGAAAATGTAAAAGAGACAGTTACATTGCTTATTGGAGCTCTTTTCCATCCATCCATCCATCCATGTTAACTAGAGTTCTTAATTGACCCTGTCACAAGTTGGTTTTGTCTGTGTGGCAACAGGACTGACCACCAGAGATTGTCAGACATTTTCGTCCAGAAGGGTCCTTACCTGAAGATGTACTCCACTTACATCCGCCAGTTCGACAACAACGTGGCACTCTTAGATGAGCAGAGCAGGAAAAACCCGGCATTCGCAGCTGTTGTCCGAGAGTTTGAGGTAGTTTTTTTTTCTTGCCAATTTTTATTATGCTATTTATTGTTTTTATTTTCACCATAAGTAACAAATTTAAATTTATAAGTCTGTAACTCCCCTTCCCCCAAAAAAGATAGTAACCTTACATTAGAACTGATGACTACTTGGGCTTTTTCTGTCTGAGATTTGAGAATTTTTTCCGCCATTATTCAATTCAGGATTTCAGTTTGCACTCACTCGCTCAGATGTATTAGAATTGTATTGTAATGTATTAGAAATGCACAGAAAATATAGCACTGATAAAAGTAATCTTACCTTAAGGAATGATGAATACTGACTAGAGACGACATCAGATTAATTCTCCCCCTCTTCTGCAGTGGCTCTGTACAGCGGCTTTATTTATTTATCTTACTTAACAACACAAGGAGCTTTATTTCTGCTCCTCTCTCTCTTTTATAAAAATTATAAAACTTCCTTTCATTCATTTAAAAAAAAATGTCCCCACCTGCTGCTGGTCAGTCAGATTTTTCCCCTCCCACTTGCTCAGATATACATTCTTTTCCCCAACTTGGAAGGAGTATGATCAAAGCAGTCCGATCTCTAAAGACCCATGGTAATACCAGGTGTAAATGTATGTGGATAAGCTCTATCTGATCGCTATCTGAAACAAAAATACACACTGCAGTCTCAGGTGTAAATGGGTCTTGCTCTCACTACCCCAGAAATGGCTGAAAGAAGCAGTAAGGTTGACACATGCAAAAGTGGGGGAAGTCTGAATGACAAAATGACATCATTTCAGTGGGTCTATGAAGGCAGTAATGGTGTGTATTTTGTCTCTGAAAAGGGCTATGGTTTGTTTTTTGTTCGGGTAGTTAATTACAAGTTTCTGTGTGTGTGTGTGTGTGTTTCATCTCAGATGAGTCCAAGATGTGCCAGCCTGGCCCTGAAACACTACCTGCTGAAACCGGTACAGAGAATTCCTCAGTACCAACTGCTGCTCACAGGTACACTGACACTCAGTCGCTCCTTGTTCTGCTTCGTTTTCTGAGCACTGTGGGTCAAAGCTTTAATGAACCATGCAGTTTTATTGGTAGCACAAGAATGAAACTTGGACTGGAGTCAAGTTGTGTTCTTGTGGCTTTGCCGGTATTTTGGTAGCATGCTGCCTCCTAATGGAGAGCTCCAATTATGGAAGCCTGCTCATAGCAGATTTATCCTCATGCAAAGATCTACAATTATGTTGAGCCATAATATTTTGGAGCTGAAAGTCTAAATGGAGACAAGAGGCCACTGGGCACCTGAGAACCCTGATTATGTTGGTATTAGAAAGTAGAACAATCTTTGGATTAAATTCTTGACAGTATCGGTGTAAAAAAATGATGTTATCAATTACTGAAAAATTACAAATATCAACCTCAATAATTAGCCTAACAAATGTTTTGCTTTTTTGTAGATTATCTGAAGAACCTTCCTGAAGACTCCGAGGATTATAAAGACACAAAAGGTTAGACAACGACACAACTAGTTAATACTTGTTAGTATTGGTTATCACTTGTTCTTCCTTTCCTGATTTATAGAACGCTGATGTTTTATCTTTGCGGCCTTTGCAGCTGCCCTCAGCATAGTGAAGGAAGTGGCCAACCATGCTAACGACATTATGAAACAAGGGGTAAGACCTGATTTAATTTAGACCCTTTGAAAGCTCTGCACTGCCGAAAAGCTGTTGGTGTCAGGACGGGGGTTGGAGCCTTGTCCTCTCCTTGTGTTATAATTTATTTTTCTTGTCACTTGGACGTGGTCTCCAACACACATCCTCGCTTTAAGTTTATTTTCTGGGTTTCTGTATTCACTATTGTTTATTATCGTGGTCCTGTTTGTTATTTTGATTATTATATTCATGTTCTGTCTTGGGTTTGTATTTAATGTGTGTTTATGTTCACCTTCGTCTTGCTCGGTCTTTGCGTTGTTAATTTCCTGATTTGTCACAGCTGTTTTTTTTTTTGCCAACTTTATTGTCATTCAATCCATACAGCCAATCATGTACAGTAGAACGAAATGCCGTTTCTCTTATCTACAATATTAATCACATCTAGAATCAGAGGGGTCACTTCCATGCAAGGTGCCGCCACAAATTCCCTCCTCCGTTCCATTATTGCTGAGCACCAAGCTGGACGGCAGGAAGTTCCACTTTTATATGGTCTTCGGCATGACCCGGCCGGGATTTGAACCCTGGCCTCCCAGGTGGGGGGGGGGGGGCAGATGCTGTACCAACTAGGCCACCACTCCGGTTTTGTGTTCTGTTGATTAGTGTCACCCGTTATTTAAGGGATGTAGCCCCTCACCCGGGTGCTGCGTCATTAGTCATTTTCGGCATTTGACACACACACCTGTCTGATCTGATCCAAGTCTGTGAGTTTCTGTCTGCATTGCTAAGCCTAAGTTTAGTTGTGTTTCACCTTCCAAGCTGCTTTTGTGTGAATAAATAATGTTAAACGCTTGCCATGCATATGGGCCCTGCTCTCTGCCCTATTGGGGCAAAAACCTTGACAGTTTCATCAGTTTAATGTTTGTTTGCAGGACAACTTTCAGAAGCTGATGCAGATTCAGTACAGCCTCAACGGTCACCACGAGATCGTCCAGCCAGGCAGGGTACGTAGCACAAATACTAGTGGATTTATAAGGGTCTAAAACCAAAGTTCATGTAACAGATTATTCTCACAAATATATACTGTATAGTGAAAACATTACAAAACTGTGGAGAAAGGAAACAGGAGAGGCAGTGAGCTGGACAACACACAAACTTTATTCTTTTTCCAACATCAAGTACAGTAAAAGAGCTCCCGGGTCTCTGTGCATTCGTCTTTTATACCTTTAATTCCATGCATTGAGACCCGGAACTTCCAACCATAATACAGTGCTTGGAACAAAGACCTGTGTGGCACATTGACAGGACATAATGCCGACACTGCTCTCACACCCTTTCCTCTTCCAGCGGCTCCGGCAGTTCCTCCTCTCCCTGGGGGGCGCATAGTTCTTACTGTCCCGTCTGATACCCCCCGGTGACACTTCCTCCTTCGGTCCATTGTTCCCCCTTCCCCAGCTGCCTTCTCTGGGTGGAGAATCCCCCACCCGTACCACCACAGAGCCCCCCCCCCCAACACCCAGAAGGGGCACTAACGGGGGGTCGCTGATCCAGTCGAAACACCCTGCTGACGAGGTGTACAGGAGGGCAGGTCAGTCTGTGGAGGGAAACAGGGAGGGGGGGAAACACATCAGCTTCGCGGGTGCAGGTCCCTACCGAGGGAACACCAACTTGCACAGCCACCAATGGTGGGCGTCCGCGCCGGGGAGCTTGGGCCAACACCATCTGCTCATCTGCCAACACAAAAGCGGGCTTCAGCCTATCGATGCAGGCGGTCTCCCTACACCCCTCCAAGTCTAACACAAAATGTTTTGCCCCAGGTTCCAACACCCTGAACGGTCCGTCATACGGTGGGTGCAGTGTGGTCCAGTGCGCACTGTGCCTGACAAAAACAAAGCTGGCGTTCTGTAAACTCTTGGGGACAAAAGTGCAGGAAAAACAATGGTGGGCCAGGCCCGGTACGTTAAAAGCCTCCTTGCTGTGCAAAAATTGCGTGGGCAGATCAGTCTTGGGCGTGGGGTTTTCCGGTAAAAATTCTCCGGGGATCCGCAGTGGCTAAGAAAAACACAAGTTCTGCCGAGGAGGCTGCCAAATCCTCCTTAAGTGCGGAGTGCAACCCTAAAAGAACCCAGGGCAGGCGGTCAACCCAATTTGTGTCCATGAGCGAAGCTCTGAACGCTGCTTTAAGCAACCTATGAAAACGCTCGCATAACCCGTTAGCTTGGGGGTTGTACGTGGTAGTGCGGTGAATTTTGACCCCCCAGGCTATGGGCCATCGTGGACCAGCGTTCCGAAACAAATTGTGGACCCCTGTCGGAAGTGATGTCCAACTGGGATCCGAACTGTGCAACCCAAACCGACAAAAAAGCATGAGCTACTTCCGCGGACATGGTAGAAGCCAGCAGAACCACTTCAGGCCAGCGCGTGGTGCGGTCCATGATTGTCAAAAGGTGCGTGAAACCTTGCGACAGCGGGAGGGGTCCCACAAAATCCACATGGATGTGGTCGAACCTCCTGGCCAGGATTTGGAAGGGCTCGAGGGGGGCTCTGGTGGGCTTGTACACTTTGGCCCGCTGGCACGCGACGCAAGCTGCAGCCCACTCTTTCACGTCCTTGCGCAAGCACGGCCAGACGAATTTCGCCCCCACTAGCTTCAGTGAAGCACACACTCCCGGATGCGAAAGGAAGTGGACTGACTCAAAAATGCGGCGGTGCCAAGAGCTCAGAACCACTGGGCACGGGCGGCCAGTGGAGACGTCGCAGAGCAAGGGAGGGCACCCTTCTTGCAACACCCTGCTCTCCAGCCTTAACCCAGTAGGCGCCGACTGGAGCGTGCAAATGTCCGTGTCCCCGGCTTGCTCTGCGGCCATAGCAGGGAAATCTATTTCCATGTAGACCGGATAGACTAATGTGCGCGACAGACAATCGGCCACAACATTGAGCTTACCAGCAACGTGTTGAATGTCGGTCGTAAACTCCGAGATCTCGGCCAAATGCTGTTGCTGCCGGGCCGACCATGGTTCTGAGACCTTGAATATCACGTACTTCAGCGGCTTATGGTCCACGAATGTGGTGAACTCGCGCCCTTCTAGCCAAAACTGGAAATGGCGTGTCGCCAGGTGTAGAGCCAACAACTCTCTGTCAAACGTGCTGTATTTGCATTCGTTGTTGCGCAAAGTTTGACTAAAAAATGCGAGCGGCTGCCATGAACTGGAGACGTACTGCTTCACCACTGCTCCTATGGCAACATCAGACGCATCTGTAGTGAGCACTATCCGTGCTGATGAATCCGGATGGGCTAGCAATGCAGCATCCGCCAGCACTGTTTTGGCGTCCGTGAAAGCCTGGACTCGCTCGGGAGTCCAGTCGATGTTTTCCGCGGGCTTCTTTTTTTTCAGCATGGCATACAACGGCTGCATCAGCTGGGCTGCCCGGGAAAGGAAACGGTTATAAAAATTGACCATTCCCCAAAACTCCTGCAGGGTTCTCACGGTCTGCGGATGCGGAAAGTCCGACACAGCGCACACCTTATCCTGTAGCAGAATTGCACCCTCCGGCGAAATGTGGTGGCCCAAAAAAAATCAATCACTGGCACACTGATCTGGCACTTCGCTGGGTTTACTATAAGTCCATGCGCTTCCAACCTCTGGAAAACCGTCTTGAGATGGGCGATGTGCTCCTCCTCGGAGGCGCTAGCGACCAAAATGTTGTCTAAGTAGACAAAAACGAAGGATAAGTCACAAAGCACTGCAGCTATCATCCTCTGGAAAGTCTGCGCCACGCCTTTTAATCCACACGGCATGCATTTTGGGTAGATGGTGGCTCGTCAACCTGGGAAGGTAGCCCATCTAGGGGAAGGTAAACCCTGATTTCAAACCTCCGCTGCCTTGCGGCACACCCGATCATGGGAAAGGCTTCGGGAGTCAACCCTGAGGAAAAATCCGGAGTCGAAGCCCCTAAGGCAGTTCTCTGTTGTGCTCAACATCGTTCTGGCAGCTCCTGCGACGGCGCTGGTGCCAAACTATAGCAGCCCTGCTGTTTCTTTGGATTCATCAGTGACGTGGAGAGGGGGGACATGCTGCATGGGTAACATCTTGTCCTCCATATCTTCCTGCCCAGGCTTGAATCCTACCAACGCCCAACACTGGAAGGTAGAACACCGGTGCGCATCGGCCTGTTCAGCCACAGGCGGTGCTGTTCCAGCAGAGTAGACGTTTAGGATTCTCTTCCATGGTCATCATAGACCGACGGAGGCCAACGAATGCATAAAAACTCGAAAAAGCCAAAAGGAGTTATTACCACTGTTTTTCAGAACATCTTCTGCACACATCAGGACCTGATTGTGGACCAGATCCACTTTTGAAAAAACACGCGCCCCGGCCAGGTGCACGGAAAAATCTTGGATGTGCAGAATAGGATAACGATCTTGTTCCGTGGTGTTGTTCAAGCGCCGGAAATTGCCGCACGGTTGCCACGACCCGTCGGCTTTAGGCACCATGTGTAGCGGGGATGCCCACGGGCTGTTGGAGTGCCTGACGATGCCCAACTGCTCTAAGTTGGTAAACTCCTCGCATGCTTGCCAGCTTAGCCGTGTCCAGGCGCCGAGGACGCGTGAACACTGGCGGGTCTTTTGTAGTTATGAAATGTTCGACTCCAAGTTTCGTTATCATAGCCGAAAAGGTCGGGACCTTGAATGCTGGGAACTGTGCAACTAAATGTTGGTACTTACCCCCTGGAGTTATAACATTAGCCAGTGTTGTTGACCCAGCTCCCCAAGCTGTGCAGGGGAGTGAGGAAAAAGAGACAGCATCCACTAATCGCCTATTAGCGACTTCAACTAACAACCCATAAGCACATAGAAAGTCTGTGCCTAAAATGGGGGCAGAACATGCAGCTATCACAAAGTCCCACTGGAAATTGCGTCTGTGCAAGCATATCATCAGTGTCCGTTTGGCAAACGTCCTGATGGTGGATCCGTTGGCAGCCGTGAGCTTGGGACCGCTGCCTCCTGCCAACCTGTCTGCGTTGACCGGCAGGATGAGGCTCTTCTGGGAGCCAGAGACCACCAAAAACCATCTCCCCAAACGTGTGTCTGTGACATAAAGCAGTTTGTTCCTGTCAGCAGCGGTTGCAGCTGCAACTGAATGCCGAACATGCTGTCTTCCCGGCTTCTTGAATTGGTATGGCGACAGGCAGCGTTGGGCATTCGAGCCGAAATGGCGATGATAAAGATCGCCCCGTTCCTTCGTCTCCTGGTGTCCGTTCTGGCTACCACCAACGGCTCCTCGACCTCGCTGGAGTCCCTCATAGATGCCGGTGCCACTGCCTGCACGCTGAGAGTTCTGGTCGCCAAAATGATGTAGTCCGCTTCCTGCGCCAGGGCGCGGTTGTCCTTGGCAACCAGCCACGGCGAGTTGGCCAGGATCGCCCTTGCCGTAGCCGGTAGGTTCCTGAGGAACAAGTGGGTGAACAGGAAAGATTCATCGTCCCTCCCCTTCAGTGCCAACATGCTCTCCATGAGCTCCACAACTGATCTGTCACCTCATTCCAAACGTGTTAGGAGTCTCTCTGCCCTCTCACTGTCAGAAAGGGTATAGCGCTGGAGTAGCATCTTCTTGAGAGCTTCATATTTCTTCTGGGCTGGTGGCTCCTGGAGCAGGCTCATCAACTGTTGTGTAGCGTGCGCATCCAGCGTGGCGACCACGTGGTAATACTTGGTATTGTCTGTTGTTATCCCGCGGAGTGCGAACTGGGCTTCTATGTGCAAGAACCACGCGGTTGGGTTGTGAAGCCAGAAGTCTGGGAGCTTGACTGAGACAGCGCACGCAGCGCTGGTGCTCTCCCTCCAGGTAGTCTCCGGGGCGGTGCTCGGCTCACTTTCCATGGCACATCTTGGGGTCACCAATGTGGAGAGAGGAAACAGGCGAGGCAGCGAGCTAGACGACACACAAACTTTATTCTTTCTCCAACATCAAGTACAGTAAAAGAGCTCCCGAGTCGGACTTCCGGTTATGGCGGCCGCCTAGGAGGACACGTATCACTCTGCTCTGCCCTTGGAAATAAAAATTCGGCAAATAACTCTCTCATTTGGAACAGAACTTTTCCCAGCGTTTGGGTGAGGATATGCCGGTGAAGACTAAGGCTGGGAAATCAGGAGGGGGAAAAATTGAATCGCCGAAGCAGTCCAAATTAACGGACTTTAAAGTTTGTGGCGCAGTAGAAAAAGCTGCGGATATGGCGGATGAATCTAGCGGTGGCGCGGTAACTGCTGCTGCTGACGATGACGGCACAGGTGCAGTGCTGGCTGCTATTAGCTCAATGAGAGCAGACTTTTCCGCTAAACTTGATGGGATTATGGCAGCGTTGGATGCAATGAGAAAGGAGTTGGGTGACTGCGTGGAGCGAGTGACGCAGGCGGAGCTTCGTGTCTCAAGTGCGGAGGATGAAATTAGTGGACTTCAAATAAAGGTGCGCACTTTGGAAAAAAAAAATAAAGATCTGGAAAATAGTGTTCTGGACTTGGAATCTCGGTCCAGAAGGAACAACCTGAGGCTGGTGGGTTTACCGGAGGGAGCTGAAGGTCGTGATTCATGCTCCTTTTTGGAGGGGTGGATCCCGGAGGCGCTGAACAACGCGGAGCTAAAATCATCAGTCGTCTTGGAAAGCTCCCACCGAATTGGCCCACCGAGAGGTAACAAGGCAGCACCGAGGACGCTAATTATGAAGTTTCTCAGCTACAGAGACAGGATGACGATCTCCAACGCGGTGCGGGCCAAAGGAGAAATTAAATACCAAGATCAGCAGGTGCGGTTCTACCCAGATCTGGCCTCAGGAATCCAACAATTAAGGAAGCAGTTTGACCCCATCCGCAAAGAACTGCGCAACCTTGAGATTCGTCATGGAGTGATTCACCCTGCAAGACTTCTGGTCACATATGAGGGCAGAACACGCATCTTCAAGACCCCCGAGGAGGCGCAGGAGCTCATCAAGAAGATCCAGGAAGAGACTGGTGGGAGCTAAGCATGAACAGAATATAGGGTAGAATATTTGAGCATTTAACTGATTAGAAGCATATAACAAGATTACAAAATATAGAATGTATTACATATTAAAAAAAAAAAAAAAAGTACAAAATTGCTAAAAAAAATTTGGAGTTAAATTGGAAAATTACAGAAGAGAGTTAATGTTACGTTATTAAAAGCAGTAGAGCTAGGGTGATTGGGAGGATGAAGAAGGAGTGGCTTTGGCTGTTCCTCGTGGGTGTGGAACGGTCGATGGCTATATCGGGAGACGGAATTTTTCTTTTGCTTTTGGGGGGATTGCCACAAATGTGGGAAGGGGGAATTTGTTTGTGTGTAGTTTGTAGGGTGAATGTTCAACCACTCATTTTTTTGCTTTTCTGTTTGAGCATGTTTACACTGCAAGGTAATCCCAAACTCCCTATTGATTATAAATCAAAGCGTTAATTTAACTTCATGGAATTGCAGAGGTCTACAAAATTTAAAAAAACTTAAACAAGTTATGAATAAAATAAAAGACATGGGTTCAAAAATTGTGTTTTTACAAGAAACTCATCTAATAGAGCAAGATGTAAAAAGAATTAGGAGTAGATGGCAAGGAAGTGTATTCACCTCTTCATTTTCATCCCGAGCCAGGGGAGTTATGACTCTCATACATAAATCAGTCCCATTTCAAGTGAAAAATGTAATTGGAGACAAATTTGGAAGATATGTAATCATTCAAGGATCTTTGCTATTAGAAAACATAAATTTGGTGAACTTATATGGTCCCAATATAGATGATCAAAAGTTCTTTGCCAATTTATTTCTTATCTTATCATCACTTACAGGGCAACATATAATAGCAGGGGATTTTAATTGTACATTGAATCCCAGTATAGATAGATCAACAGGACTGGACTGTACGCACAATGGATGTAGGATGACCATTAATCATTTTATGAAAGAATTGAAATTGATAGATATATGGAGAGAAATGAAACCACAAGTTAAAGCATACTCTTGTTATTCCAATACCTACAAGACATTCTCACGTATAGATTATTTTTTGATCTCCACAGAATTAAGGTCCAAGATTCAAAACTGTTTTTATGATAACATCGTGATCTCTGATCATGCACCCTGCTGTCTAATGTATGTAGATAAGAAATTGACAAAGGAACCAGGTAGATGGCAATTTCAGCATAAATGGCTTCAGGATGAGGAATTTGTTAAGTATATAGAAAAACAGATAGATGAGTTCTTTGATATCAATACTACACAAACATCAGCATGTGTAAAGTGGGAGGCTTTCAAAGCTTTTATTAGGGGACATATTATTAGTTATACAGGTTCAAAATCTAAGAAGACTCGAGAGGAGAGAGTCCAATTGGAACATAAAATAAAAATTCTTCAAGAAAGAGTATTTGCAGGAAGAGATCCAAGGTTGGAGAACGAATTACTGATTTTGAGAGCTGAATATGACAAAAAATCAGCGAATAGAGCTGCCTCGAGTCTTCTAAGATTGAAACAATCTTTTTATGAACAAGGTGAAAAATCAGGAAAGTTATTGGCATGGCAGATTAAACAATTGGAAATTAAAACACCAATTACCAGTATTATAAGTAATGGACAGGTAGTTATAGATCCTTCAGAAATTAATAGAGCCTTTAGAGATTACTATGAAAAATTATATGATACCAAAAATGAATCTGACTTAACAAAACTACATGGGTTTTTGAATGAACTATTTATACCGTGTATTCCAAATGAAAATAGGGAGATACTGGAGTCTAAAATTAGTCAAGAAGAAGTTGGACTAGCCATTGATAATATGAAATCAGGAAAAAGTGCAGGACCAGATGGTCTTCCAGTTGACCTTTATAAAAAATTTAAGAATAAATTAACAAAACCTTTTTTGGAAATGGTTTTAGAAGCATTTCAAAATAGTAATTTACCATCATATATGAATAATGCCTTAATTATACTGTTGCCAAAACCAGGTAAGCCCTCTAATAAATGTGAAAATATGAGACCAATAAGCCTATTAAATGCCGACCTTAAGATAATTTGTAAAATTTTAGCAAGACGAATACAAGAAATTTTACCAAATATTATTAATCGAGATCAGAATGGCTTTATAAAGGGAAGACAAGGCTTCCATAATGTAAGAAGACTATTTAATATTATTTATTCTAATAAAGAAGCACCGGATACAGCTCTCTTATCACTGGATGCCGAAAAAGCCTTTGATAGAGTTGAATGGCCCTTTCTTTTTGAAGTCTTACAAAGGTTTGGACTTGGAAATAATTTTATAAAATGGGTTCAAATAATATACAATAATGCTACTGCAGAAATTCTAACAAATAACAATATTTCAAAATCAATAAAAATCAGTAGAGGATGTCGACAAGGCTGTCCACTTTCACCTTTACTGTTTACTATGGCAATTGAACCTTTAGCGATGGCGATACGTCTACAGTCACAAATATATGGAATTAAAGTTGGACCAACAGAACATAAAATCTCCCTGTATGCCGATGACATAATTTTGTTTATGTCGAATCTTAAAAAATCAATTCCGACCTTGTTGAATTTAATAAAGAATTTCGGGGAAATATCAGGATATAAAATAAATAAAACTAAATCTTCAATATTAATGCTGAATGAGACCCAGAGAAATTACCCAGCCCCTGAGGTAAATCAATTCAATGTTGTAAATCAGTTCAAATATTTAGGAATCCAAATTGTGCCTAAGCTAGAATCAGTCGCCAGTGTCAATTATGAAGCCTTAATGACAGATATTGATGAGTTACTTCAGAGATGGATGTCACTACCAATGTCGATGATCGGGAGAATTAATATACTTAAAAGTAATATTTTACCTAAAATACTTTATTTATTTCAATACATTCCCTTACCACCACCTTTAGATTTATTCTCAAGAATTAAAAAAAAGTTAGTGGAATTTATATGGAACAACAGGAGGGCTAGATTACGTCTGTCTTTATTATATTTACCATTTGATCGTGGAGGTCTGAAATGTCCAAATTTTATGTTGTATTATTGGTCGGCACAACTGAGGTCTATGACATATTATTTTTCATCAAATGATCTCCCTCACTGGACTGAAATGGAATCATACAATTTACCTTTACCTCTTCCCATATTCATATACTCAGATTCGGCAAAAAAATTACAAAAACAAGTTAAAAATCCATTTGTAAAGCATATGATCAAAATATGGTGTGAAGCTAAAAACTATTTAAAAGAACCACAGTTATTGTCACAATTTAGTCCAATATGGGGTAATCAATATTTTAAACCAGGGAGAGCGGACGCTGTATTTAAAGTATGGAATTTAAAAGGGATACAAAAGATTCAGGATTTATATTTGCCATGTGCAGAAAACATAATGTCTTTTGAAGAGTTGAGGATCAAATTTAATCTCAATAGAACACATTTTTTTAAATATCTTCAACTTAGAAACTTTATTCGATCAAATCAAAATAAAGCTCTCACTCGACCTATCTATTCATCCTTGGAAAAAATGTTGATGAAAGATAGTAAAAGAAAGGGTATTATTTCAGAGTTTTATAACTCATTGACACTATTTTCAAGTGAAAACTCACTGAAAAGATTAAACTACTGGAAAGAAGATCTGCAAACTGAAATTCCAGAGGAACAATGGGAATTGGCTTGTACAGAAGCTCAAACCAAATCAATAAATGTACGCCTTAAATTGATACACTTCAAATGGTTAATGCGGATGTATGTTACACCGGAGGAGTTAAATAGATATAACAAAAATATACCAGATACGTGCACAAAATGTATGGAAAGTAAAGGAACTCTATTTCATTGTGTATGGGAATGTAGATTAATAAGAATGTTTTGGGAAGAGGTGAGGGTAACAATTGAAAAAATAATCTCAAAACAAATCATATTGAATCCTAAACTGTTTTTGTTGGGTCTGTACCCAGAAAAGCATAATTTTAATAAAAGTGAAAGAACATTCATAGACCTCAGTTTGCTTAATGCCAAAAAATGTATTGCACTATTATGGAAAAAGACTTATAGACCAGATGTGACTCAGTGGTTAAGACAGATGTTAACAAACCTTCCATTAGAAAGAATAACATATATACTGAAATCAAAGGAAATTGTGTTTGAGAATATATGGAGACCCTTTATTGATTATGTAAAAAATTTAAACATAACTCTTGAAGAAGAAGGTGAATGATATGTGCGGACCTTGTAAATTCCAAACTGGTGAATATAATATGTATACTTATGTGTTGGATTGTCTAGACTAAACAGAGGAGCATTGTTGAAGATTTGATTTTGTTGGTGGTTGTTGGTGTTTTTTAGTGCATTTTTTTTTTTTTTTGTAGTACTTTAGTGTTAGTGTTTGATTGTTTGTATCATGTTTGTTTAAAAAAAAAAAAAAGGTTCAATAAAGATATTGTGGAAAAAAAAAAAGAGCTCCCGAGTCTCTGTGCATTCCTCTTTTATACCTTTAATTCCATGCATTGAGACCCGGAACTTCCGACCATAATACAATGTTTGGAACAAAGACCTGTGTGGCACATTAACATGACATAACGCCGGCACCGTTCTCACACCCTTTCCTCTTCCAGCGGCTCCGGCAGCTCTTCCTCTCCCCAGGGGGCGCATAGTCCTTACTGTCCCATCTGATATCCCCCGGTGACACTTCCTCCTTCGGTCCATTGTTCCCCCCTTCCCCAGCTGCCTTCTCTGGGTGGAGAATCCCCCACCCGTACCACCACAATACCAGGTTTTCTCAAATTGGAATTTTGCAGAAATGTAAAATGCTATCAATACAAATGATAGGAACGGACTCTTGTTTTCTGAATATCATGTCTGAACTACTCAATTTTTACCTTTCCAACAAATTAGTTGTTTTGATCATGATTAAAAACTGATTTCAGAGAAATAACTAGAGAAGTAAATTGTTGCAAACTGAATTATGTTTTTTCCTAGTGGGACACATGTGGCCAATCTAAATATGAGCCTTTACACTGTGATAAAAAAAGTTGCTCTTCATCCACTGATCTTGTGTGTTTGTGTGCAGGTGTTTCTGAAGGAGGGAACTCTGATGAAACTTTCCAGAAAGGTCATGCAGCCACGGATGTTCTTCCTGGTGAGTGATAATAACAGAAGAATGCAACAATCCGTGACTGTTTACCTTTCTCTGAATATTTATTTGTTTGTGTTTCTTCAGTTCAACGATGCACTCATGTACACCACTCCGGTCCAGTCCGGCCAGTATAAACTCAACAGTGTCCTTTCTCTGGCTGGAATGAAGGTTGAACACATACACGCACTTTATATGATCTGTCTGTTTTAAACCTTTACATATGAGCTTTTTGCTTATATTTGCCTTTCTTTGTCTTTGTTATGTTCTGTAGCCTCATGTGGTATTTGTTCCCCTTTTGTTTTGTTTTTTTAAATAGGGCTTAAAAAAATTGAACTTTCAGTGGAGTGGCTTCATCTCACACTGCAAAAATGAGTATGGGGGGGGTGTCATAAATCGCCCGGCAGGGGCGAAACAAAGACCCAAATGCTAGACTGAGTTTGCAGGGTAATTTAATAAAAACATAAAATAACACAAAGGCACAAAACTTACAGAAGCAGGAACGAGTTGAATAATTCAGAGGAGAAGGTGTGTGGAAACACCGGTGCAGACGGGGAACACTTGTCTGGAGAAAACGAGGAAGTTCAGGAGAATAGCTTAAAGCTAAAACGAGGAACTCCTGTCGGAAACACTGAGAAGGACGCTGCACCAAGTAGCAGAGCAGCAGTCCTTAAATAGGCAAATAGAAATTAACACAATGAATAACAGATGTGGGTCACAGGAGCAAGGATAATCAACTCAAATAGTGACATCTGTGATGAACCACGAAACCGGCAAAAACAGGAAGTAAATAAAGAACGCTGTCAGAATAAAAGCACGGACTGGGAATGAATGCTACAGATAACTAACAAGGAAATAAATATGAACTGATTACAAAATGATCAACAAACCGGAGAATGCAAAAAGGGAAAAATAACCACCAAGGCGAGGACAAGATACAGTAAATGCAAAAAACAAGAGATGCAAATACAGACAGACTAGTAAATACCATATTACAAAAAGATAACTGAGAATAAGGTGAGGGTAGGATCATGTCAAAACAAGGCAGATAACATTTATAATATAAAACTAGATTGTCATGGATGCATAATATAAATTACAAAATAGCAATACTAAACTAAGAACAGAAACTTTCATAAACAAAAACAAATGTCAAACTCAAGTAACATAATACATCCAAAACCAAACACGAACTTAATAATAAAACTGAGGTGAGGAAAATACAGAAAAATAATCAGAATACACTTAAAGCATGAGCATGGCTCTTCACCCATGCTCAGCATCGTGACAGGGTGAGCTGAAAGTTAAGGCTCTTGATTGATGGGGAGAGATTCTGTAAAGTGGGACAGCCTCAGATGACCTTGTCTATGTTCTGACATTATAAATGTTACATAAAACTCAGTGAAGTTTGATTGTCAAAGGGAGGTTTTATAAAGTACTGAATACACAGGTGCTCATAATTATGGCATGTTATATTTTTTTTAAATAATTTTGTGATAAAGGAATTTGTCTCTAAAAACATCTTGCATCAAGTAGGTGTCACTTTTTTTTCTGTGTGAGATGAAGCTACCTCACTGAAAATGTAATTTTTTTTGTTTTTGCAACACTTTTTACTTACTTTGTATGGGGTGCTATTAACTGTGGAGGGTGCCACAGCATGACTCAATAGCTTTTCAGTGGTGCACAGCCTCTGATGGTTCTGTTATTTTTCTGTTGTGTTTTCCAGGTGAGTAAGCCTAGCCAGGAGGCCTATCAGAATGAGCTGAACATTGAAAGTGTTGAACGATCATTCATTCTGTCTGCCAGGTCAGAGCTCGGTCTTAACCTCATATTATTTAGGCTGTAGATGTGGTTGTGTGTGCTGCAGCTGAAAGTCATGATTGTGTTTGCAGTTCGGCGACGGAAAGAGATGAGTGGTTGGAGGCCATTGCCAAGGCCATAGACGACTACACAAAGAAGAAAATCACCTTCATATCAAGCCGAAGTCAGGAAGAGGTAAAAGTGTAACTGTGTGAATGCACAGCATGAACAGTATCACCCTGTATCTGTCTATATGAACCTGCAGTCTCTTTCCTCTCAGGCAGAGTGTGTTGTCGACAGTGGGGCCCCATTAGGTTCAAAGGCTCCCATTTGGATCCCGGACCTGAGGGCCACAATGTGCATGATCTGCACCTGTGAGTTCACCCTCACCTGGCGGAGACATCACTGCCGTGCCTGTGGAAAGGTCTGGACCACCGTGACTACCACCACTACTTCAGTTTAATTTTTAAAATACCTCCTTCTCATGGCAGCTCTTTGTATACTCACAGGTGGTGTGTCAGGCGTGCTCTGCTAACAAATACTACCTGGAGTACCTGAAGAACCAGCCGGCTCGTGTTTGCGATCACTGCTTTGAAAAGCTACAAGAGAACGGTAAGTGAACAGGCAGCTATTACTGAATAACCGGCCAAAGAATATTGTTTAGTATCCCATGAGAGGAAATGTTTGCAACTGTGTATATAAAAAATGAACATTCGGTTCAATATAAAAGACATCATACCTGACAGAACAGAGAAACCAACTCAGTGCTGCACTCAGAGCCACAGTTAGGTCCATATATATTTGGACATGTCAGGGCGTGGGCTGGGTCTCGTTCCCTCATCCTAATTTATTGTTGTGTTATCTTGTCTTCAGGGCATGGGCCTCAGCCCTCGCTTTAAGTTTCATTCTGGAATTTTCTGCACTTCATTCTGAGTATTAGCTTTATCCTGGTTTGCCATTATTATTATTCTGTTTTGTATATTTATTTCTCCATGGGTCAGCTTCTTGGTTTATCAGTATTATTATTATTGTCATCTTTATGTGCCATGTTCCTGTCTTCCCTTTGACTGTTCATGTTTTGTGCATCCTCTGTCTATGATCATCTGTGTAGCCCCGACCGTCCTGTGTCTGTCATTAATCCCTGCCATCTCCGTTTGTCACTGACTGTGCTCACCTGTTCGGTATTATGTTTGATTACTCCTGTGTCCATTTATGTCCAGCCCCAATCTGTGTTTCCTCATGTGTGTCGTTAGTCATGACTGCGTGATCAACACACGGTTTAGGAATTGCAACCATTTTTATACAAAGGCTCCTCATTTCAGGGGCTCAAAAGTAATTGGACAATTGACTCAGAAGCTATTTCATGGGCTGCGTGGTCTATTCCTATTCATGAGAGCAAATAGACAGTTTCCCACAAAGTGCAAACCATTAATCAACCTCAAAAATAGAAAGACCAGATTAGACTTTGCAAAAACCATCTAAAGAAGCCAGCCAAGTTCTGGAACAGCATTCTTTGGACAGATGAAACCAAGCTCAACCTATACCACAATGATGGGAAGAAAAAAGGATAGCGAAGGCTTGGAATGGCTCATGGTCCAAAGCACACCACATCTTCTGTAAAACATGGTGGAGGCAATGTGATGCATGGTCACGCATATCTTCCAATTTCACTGGGTCACTAGTTTCTATTGATGATGTGACAGAAGACAAAAGCAGCCGATGGATTCTGAAGTGTACAGGGATATACTATCTGCTCAGATTCAGCCAAATACAGCAAAGTTGATTGGACGGGACTTCACAGTACAGATGGACAGTGACCCAAAACATACTGCGAAAGCAACCCAGGAGTTTTTTAACCTCTTGCGCTCCGTTGTACCACGGACGGGCAAGTCTCTGCGTCCTAGAGCGCACGAGGGCGCACGAGAGCGCCCTCGTGCGCTCTCGGACGCATGATGGCGATCCTGATGGAGATTGTGATGTAGGTGGTGTATGGCGTCCAAGCGGGCACTGAAAATAAAAGCTGCAGACACAGCCGCGAACAGATTAGTTCATCTGATTGACCTCTCATTCGACTAATAAGAGCCTTGAATTGGGTTTCTGAAACCTTGAAGAACCAATGAATGAAAACCTAACCAGAAGGACCCGTCTCCCAACGCTGTGAATGCAGTGAGCCAATTGAAGCAGAGAAGTTCGCGAGCTGTTTTTTTTAAGGCTGGGTGAAGACTGGCTGCTGCAGCGGATCAAAAAAGGACTCGCAGGAAGAACCCCACAGACCCAGCAGCACGGAGACCATCCACAAATGCAACCTGTGTGACAGGGAGTGCCATTCGCGGATCGGCATGTTCGGCCACAGGCGGTGCTTATTTTGTGTTGGTTCCAGCAGAGTAGACGTTATGATTTCTTCCATGGTCATAGACCGACGGAGGCTGAGTGACACACACGCCTTCGCCAGTCTTTTTTTAAGTACTACTGTTATTTGTTTTGAAAAATCGTTCGCCAAAAACCGCAATCATGGAAGCACAAAACCGCAATAATGGAATTATGTTTTGATCGGGTCGCGAGACCAGAACCACGAGCGGACCAGCGTCGCGTTCGTCTGACAGTGAGGAAGAGAAGTTCGCCAGGACTCTGCTGCTGTGAAGAGGTAAGGTGTTATAAGCTAAATTATTATTTATCCCTGAAAATTGTAATCCAAAATGACTTTTGACCGATCGGTAAATTACAGTTGTGCGGCGCACCAAGTACGAAGTGCGTGCGCCGCGATAAACGGTTAATTCACCGTGTCTGGACCCTGAACGTCCCCCCCCCGCTCCTCTTCTGTAGCGGGTGGGGGGTGGGGAGCCGCGGTGACTGCGCAGCGGTCGCCACATAGCCATATGAGTCTATTCCGTCATGTAGCGATGGCCGATGGCCGTCCTCTGTAGCGGGGGGTGGGGACAACAACCCCCCCACACACACACACACACAGACAGCCCTGAGTGTGACCTTTCATTAGAGCCCAAAATGAAGCTTCTACATTGAATCATTCAAAAGTTACAGACGTTTTTCCAAACTGTGCCATTTGGCACAATTTGGCACAGTTCCAAAATGCCTGGGAAGTACCTGAGTATAAAGCTGTGTAATATATTCATTTTTTGTGGTATTGTTTCAAAATTTGGACCTCAGCTGGATAACACTTGGTTCTACATTTCTGTTGCATTTTCCAGCCCAGATCTGAAGCTGTGTGTTATTTGCAAGCATTTGTATCCAAAAAAACACCCAGGCCAAATTTATTTTCTTCAAGTTCACTATGTTTAGATGACTGTAACTCAGTGGCTGGAGCACTTAGAGAGATTATGACTGTTTTGCCAAAAAATTCAAAAGTGTTTTCTTTTAAATAAGACCAACCCCATGAAGATGCTGCAAAGGGTTGAAGAACAGCTTTCGATTTACTTTGGGCACATTATTTTTTGGCGTTTTTAGGAAAATTGACCGGAGTGCAAGGGGTTAAGGCAAAGAAGTGGAATATTCTGCAATAACCAAGTCAATCACCAGATCTCAACAGAATTGAGCATGCATTTGACTTGCTTAATGTCATGAATTGCCTGTTCAGGGCGGGAAGAAGACCCAGGCTCTGGACTGTGAGTTGTGCGAAGTTTAATTCAAACATAAAGTCCAAACAGAGAATGAACAAAAACTTACAATTAAGGCGAAGCAGGGAAACAGGAAAAATGGGCATGGGGAAACGTCTAAACAGGTTTTTAGACTGCAGCGAGGAGTGGATGGAGCAGCTGTCTTTAAATAGGGCATGAAACAGGTAAGTGATTGCAGGTGTGGATCACATGAGCGAGGAGTAATAGAAAACTGATGACAGGTGTGCAAGACTGCGAACCAAGCTAAAACAGGACGTCAACAAAGCACACTTGTCAAAATAAGAGCCCAGCCTGAAAGTGGCAAACAGTAACTAAAGGAGACGATGAGTGCTCATGTCAGCAGGCAGATAATAAAGTGGTAAAGAACAGAAACTTACAACTGTAACACTCAAAACACACTCAGAACTAACCGTACAGTCAAATAATAACATAGAACAGAGAAAATACAGGAAATAATCAGAAATACGCTGAGGGCATGAGCACAGTGGACACACCGTGCTCAGCATCATGACAGAGCCCCCCCCCCCCCACAAGGGGTGGAATCAAGACACCCCAGGGTAACATCAAAAAAGAGGAAAGAAAAACACAACCCCCCACCCCAAACAGGAAAATAATCATAACCCAACCTGGGAGGGTGGCAGGGGAAGCCAGGCTAGGGGGGGAACAAAAATAAGGCATTCGCTCAGGACCCACACCAGAGCAAAAAATGGACACCTAGGCCCACTGGGCCGGAGAATGAGGCAGTTTGGGTGGTCGACAAAAGTTCCAGACCAGCCAGATGGAGAGGTGAAATGAGTCGGGTGGCCTTCCGGAGAACATGGACCACCCAGCCCAGCAGCACTGTCTGTCAGGTGGTCTACCAGAGTCTTTGAGCCACCGGGCCCCGGGGCACGATGCCCCCCCCCCTTCCCCAGGAAGTGGTAGCTGGGACCAGTGCCCTCCGCGGACTGCAGGGGCTACAGGGCGGAAGCCCGATGCAAACGACCACTGCCCAGTGAGGAAACCAGGCAGCCATGATGACTGAAGAGCAGGGAAACCAAATAGAAAGGATGGCCGGCCAGCGGGGACCTCAGGCAAAGGAACTGGACCCTCGGTGACCTCAGGCAAAGGGGAACCCACGACGGCCTCGGGTGGAGGAAGAAAACCCACAACGGTCTCAGGTGGAGAAGGGAAACCCACGACAGCTTCAGGCAAAGACGAGGAACCCACGACGGCCTTGTGCGGAGAAGAGGAACCCATGATGGCCTCGGGCGGAAAAGGAACCTTTGATGGGGCCAGACGGAGATTGAGGGCCCACAGCAACCTTGGACAGAGCTGCAGCACCCCGGACTGAAGTGTAGCTGCACCCACGGTGACCCCGGACTGGGGCGTAGCAGCACCCTCGGTGGCCCTGGACTGGGGCGTAGTACCCTCGGTGGCCCCCGAACTGAGGCACAGCACCCATGAAGGCCCCAGGCTGGAGCGCAGCACCCACGATGGCCCGGGCGGGGGGGGGGGGGGAGCACCCACGGAGGTCCCGGACTGGGACGAAGCATCCGCGGAGACCTCATGCAGAGGGGGAGCAGCACCCACGGAGGTCCAAGACTGGGACAAAGCAAACACAGAGACCTTAGGTGGAGGGGGAGCAGCACCCACTGAGCCCTCGGACGGAGTGGGAGCGGCACCCATGGAGCCCACCGGTGATGAGGCTGGACCCACAGAGACCTCGGGCGACGAGGCTGGACCCACGGGAACCTTGGGTGATGAGGCTGGACCCACACAGACCTCTGGCAAAGCTGGATGATCCACGGTGACCCTAGGAAAAGGCTCCGACAGGAGGGACATAGACACCAGGTTAGGGTCACCAGCGGCAGTGGAGCCTGGCAAGGTGAGCTCAGATGCAGCTAATGGCTGCACTTGGCCCTCTCCACCAAGAGCCAGGCAAGATCTCTCTAAAACAGAGAAAGTGAAAACAAAGAAGAGCACCTGCCTGAGCTCAAGCTCCACCGCCGTCCAGGACTCCGTCGATCCAGGTGGGGACGTCTCATGCCCAGTCTTCTGGAAGGCCAACTCTAGCTCTGCTGTGGCGGCCCCCACAGCAGGCATGGTGGAAAATGCAGTCCCTGAACCCCCAGGTGAAGTGACCGACGCAAATGGCTTGTCCAGCGTGGCAGCTGGAGGTCGTCTCACCGCTGGTGCTGGATCCTGCATAACTGAAGCCAGGGGACGCTCAATCATCGGTGCAACCTTCATGCCACTGGCAGCGCTCTCCCTCCATCCGGACCGTCGCCGCGGGGCTGGGGTCAGGTCCTCCAGGGCCACAGGCTCCTCCATCGTCCAGCAGCGCAATCTCGGGACCGGCAGACACTCAGGGGAAATAGGAGGAGACACGGAGGGAACAGGTGAGGAAATATTATCTGCAGCAGGTGGTGAGGACTCAGTGGACTGCAATAACTGCACCTCACCACCTTGAATCAGGCAAGATGATTTGTTTTTATGTAATAAAGAATGAAAAAACACTTGTCTGTATCCCCAGGGCACGGTGGAATCTGCTGCAGCGGACCTTGAGTCACCCCTCTCCGTGGCTCCAGTGGTTGTGGGCCCCTCTGAGAAACAAGGAGGAGCCACCTCTGCAGACACGATGACGAGCGGAGCCAGGGAAGAGACGACTGGACTCTCAGCAGCGGGAGGAGACGCCGAGGAGATGAGGGTAGCAGCAGCAACAGATGAGGAGGAAGCTGACGGGACAGCCAGCAAGGAAAAATGAGAAGAGGGAACTGCTGCAGGAATTTTCTGACTCGGAGAAGGGGAGGCTGCTGGCTGAGAGGTGGAGGAGTTCTTCCGGTGGCCTGTAGCTGGATAATGGCGGGAAGTTTGGGGCGACTGACCCAGGAGACTGTTTTCCGAGGAATCCGGTACTGCCATGGCTTGGGGATGAGCAGAGGTAGGCCCAGGATGGCAGCGTCTTGGAGCTGGTGCAGAGGAAGCTGGAGCTGGCGGACAGTGGGAGGCGGAAGACATCTGTTGTGGGGAACGCTTCCTCATTGGCTTGGATACAGCGGGAGGTGAGCCTATCACCAACCCAGGACATGACAGCTGGAGAGTGGAGACGGTTGACAACAATTCCATGAACTCGGGATATTTCCTCAGCCCGGGATGCACCTCCACAATCCCGACTGCTGCATCCACATTCTCCCAGACTTTCTTCAGTCTGCGGGAGGCGAGAGCTTCAGTGACGAAGTCCTGGATAAAGCAAGCCGCCCACTGCTCCTCCAGGCTGGGGCCCCCGGCAGCCGACCCTCCTTTATTGGCTGAGACCCGGCATGCTGGGGACATGCTGACTCCTCTTCCTCTGGCAACGCAAAAACAGGTGGGTGAAAAAAAAACCCACACAAACTCACAGCAGCTGGGTCACACACTGGCTGCAGTCTACTATCATGAATTGCCCATTCAGGGCAGGAAGAAGGCCCAGGTGCTGCTGGACTGTGAGTTGTGCGAAGTTTAATTCAAACATAAAGTCCAAACAGAGAACGGACAAAGACTTACAATTAAAGCAAAGCAGGGAAACAGGCAGGATGGACATGGAGAAATGTCTAAACAGGTTTTTAGACTGCAGTGAGGAGTGGACAGAGCAGCAGTCTTTACATAGGGCATGAAACAGGTAAGTGATTACAGGTGTGGATCACATGAGCGAGGAGTAATAGAAAACTGATGACAGGTGTGCAAGACTGTGAACCGCTAAAACAGGATGTCAACAAAGCACACTTGTAAAAATAAGAGCCCAGCCTGAAAGTGGCAAACAGTAACTAAAGGAGAGGGTGAGGGCTCATGTCAGCAGGCAGATAATAAAGTGGTAAAGAACAGAAACTTACAACTGTAACACTCAAAACACACCCAGAACTAACCGTACAGTCAAATAATAACACAGAACAGAGAAAATACAGGAAATAATCAGAAATAAGCTGAGAGCATGAGCACGGTGGACACACCGCATTCAGCATCAGGACACTTAACCCAATGACTGTCTGTGGCGCTCCGTTGTGCCGTCAGCTCCACCCCCTCTGGTGGTCAAGATTTTTTTTCAAAAAAATATTCAGTTCAGATGTCAGAGATTTCCAAAGCTGTAACTTGAAAGTGGTAAGAGATAATGGCTTACTGTCAACTAGAAAGATGTAGAATATGATCCAAAGTTTGAGATAGGAGTAAATTTACGCGTATAATTTGCACAATGCCATGGCAGCCATATCGAATTACATAACTTTAGGTCAAAAGCGGACTTTGGACATATTTACAGAAAGGATGGTTTTGTTTTTTGTCACCATTTTTTGTTTTGGGTTTTTTGTTATCTTTAAAGTATATGAACCAGAAAATCAGTACAATGTAAACAAACAAAGAAATTCATCACTTACCGCTGGCCAGGCGGCTTGCTTCGTCCATTTTCATCCATCCTGGTCATTATTTTGTCTTCTCTCGGTCATTTTCACTTTCTTTCCCAAATCCAGAAACTCTTACGATTATTCCACCTCAGTTTTGCTTTTATTCCACTGCAATTTATCTTATATGACGACACGGAACCGGCACAATTGTTCTGTCCAGTCACATGGGACTGGGGTCGATGGCAGGTTAAAATTAACCAGCTTCGGCCACCCTCTGTTATAACAAAATGTAGATATTTACCTTCATAAGCGAAATAATCTCTTTTTGGAATCATAGTTGGCAAATTTGGGAACAAATGCCTCCTCCATGTTGCAATGGTGAACACCAACATTTCTTTACACACTCTTCTTCTGTGGTGTCCAATAAGTGAGGTTTTTGGGTGGTTATTTGGGAGACATGAGTCCTCCAAGGCAAGAGCAGTAAGTTATATGTGTCTGCCACCTTGTGAGGTGGAATACTTAGTACAACTGGGGATTTTTATGACATCACATAACGCATCACATCACAGGCGCAGCACTGTGACATAGACAGTGAGGGTGCTTTTTATGTCCATAAAATCAAGACTTAAAAAGAGTTAAGACAAAACTTAAGGGAGAAACACCCACAAACAGGCAACAACTAAAGACAGCTGCAGTAAAGGCCTGACAAAACATCAGAAAGGAGGAAACCCAGCATTTGGTAATGTTCATGGATTCCAAACTTCAGGCAGTCATTGCCTGTAAAGGATTCTTAACAAAATATTAAAAATGAACATTTTATTTATGGCAATGTTCATTTGTCCAGTTATTTTTGAGCCCCTGAAATGAAGAGATATTTTAATGGTTGCAATTTATAAAGCATAACTCCAGTTTGGATGTGAATACCCTCAAATTAAAGCTGAGATTCTGCACTTTAAGCCCATATTGATGATATAATTGTATCTTGAATATATTTATGTAAACAGCTAAAATAACCAAACTTGTCAGTGTCCAAATATATATGGACCTAACTGTATGTTTGCTGCGAGTGTGAAAATTTGACATACTCATCATGGTGCACATTACCCTGATTTGCATAGATCCCATGGCAGTGCACTTGTGTCGTGACCATAGACTGTAGGTCATGATGGTGAGTTCCGTTTCTGTCAGAAGTCAGACAGTAGCCAACAAACCAGAAAACCAAGATCCTTCTTGTTTTCAGGCAAATTTAACCAACATACAGGTGTATCTCAATAAATTAGAATATTGCAAAGTTAATTTATTTCAGTAATTCCGTTCAAAAAGTGAAACTCATATATCGATTCATTACACACAGATTAATAATGTTTCAAGCATTTTTTTTTTCTTTTAATTTTGATGATTGTGGCTTACAGGTAATGAAAACCCATAAAATCTATTAAAAAAGTGGATTTTAATAGAAATGTTGGCCGACTGAAAAGTATGTCCATGTAAACACTTAATACTTGGTTGGGGCTCGTTTTGCATGAATTACTGCATCAATGTGGCGTGGCATGGAGTAGGGGCGCCTCCAGAAATTTTTCATAGCAATGGCCACATGGGGGCCACTGAAAATCTTGGGGTGGCACATCAAAATCAAAAACCAGGGACTTCCGGTTATGGCGGCCTCGTAGGAAGACATGTTTCACACTGCTCTGCTCGTAAAAATAAAAATTTTACTAAAACTCTCTTAATTGGAACAAAAACCCATCCCAGCGTTTTGGCGCGGATATGGTAAAGACCAAGGTTGGAAAATTAGGTGGAGGAAAAGGTAACTCGACAAAACAACCCAAGCTAACAGACTTCCACGCTCGAGGCGAAACAGGGAAAACTGCAGAGGCAATGGCAGAGGAGGGAGCCAGCGGCGGAGCGGGAACTGCTGAAGAGTAGTAGTAGATTAGTTTATTTGACAGGGACAGTGCAATAAACATAGACAATTAATCAAAGACAATCAATCTGATGTGTTGCACATAGAGTGTATAGCTATTAGCTAATTTGCAACTCTTGTCCCTGGATGGGCTTTAGAAAAAAGAATCAAGTAAACGTAGTGGACAAACGTAGTGCTCACTGCCATCAACTCCATGAGAACAGAGTTTTCGTCTAAATTTGATGGGATTATAGCAGCGATAGAAGGTATGAGAAAGGAAATAAACGACTGCATGGAGCGAGTGTCGCAGGCGGAGCTCCGAATTTCAAGTGCTGAAGATGACGTCACCAGCCTGCAATCTAAACTGCAAACACTGGAATTAAAATGCAAAAAGTCTGGAAGATAACGTCCTAGACTTGGAATCCCGCTCGCGACGGAATAATTTGAGGCTGGTGGGCCTCCCAGAAGGAACGGAGGGACGGGACCCATGTTCCTTTTTGGAAAAGTGGATTCCAGAAGTGCTGAATAACGCGGATCTGCAGTCATCGGTCGTTTTAGAGAGAGCTCACCGAATCGACCCACCGAGAGATAATAAGACACCACCGAGGATGCTGATTATGAAGTTCCTCAACTACAGAGACAAGATGACTGTCACCAATGCAGCGCGAGCTAAAGGGGAAATTAAATACCAGGATCAACAGGTGCGGCTCTACCCAGACTTGGCCACAGGAATTCAACAATTAAGGAGGCAATTCGACCCGGCCCGCAAAGAGCTGCGCAACCTAGGGATTCGTCACGGAGTAATTCATCCGGCAAGACTGCTGGTCACATATAAAGGGAGAACCCACACCTTCAAGACCCCTCAAGAGGCGCAGGAGCTCATTAAGCAGATCCAAAAGGAAACTGGTGGGAGCTAAGCATGAACATGACAAAGGTAGAACATTTAAGCATTTGTACAGGCATCTGATTGATCTGAAACATATAACATGTCTACAAAATACAGACTGTATTTAAAAAAAAAAAAAGCTATGATGTACAAAGTTGCTATAAAACTTTGAAGTTATGTTGAAAAAACTACAGAAGAGAGTTAATGTCATAAGAATAGTAGTAGTGTCAGGGTGAGTGAGAGGAGAAAGAGAGAGTGGTTTCACTGATCCTCGCAGGTGTGGAATAGTCACTAGCTATAACGGGAGACGGAATATTTTGATTTTGGGGGGATTACCACGAATGTGGGGAAAGGGAATCTGTTTTTGTTTAGTTTGTAGGATGAATATTCTATCATCCATGTTTTTGCTTCTCTGTAAGAGTATGTTCATATTGCAAGGTAATCTCAAACTCCTTATTGATCATAGATCAAACCGTTAATCTTAATTTAACTTCATGGAATTGCAGAGATCTACAAAATCTTAAAAAACTTAAACAAGTTATGAATAAAATAAAAGACATAGATTCAAAAATTGTATTTTTACAAGAAACTCATCTATTAGAGGAGGATGTAAAAAGAATTAGGAGAAGATGGCAAGGTAACTTGTTCACCTCATCATTTTCATCCCGAGCTAGGGGAGTTATGATTCTCATACACAAAACAGTCCCATTTCAAATGAAAAATGTAATTAGAGACAAATTTGGAAGATATCTAATCATCCAAGGATCTTTGTTATTAGAAAATATAAATCTGGTGAACTTATACAGCCCCAGTATTGATGATCAAAACTTCTTTGTTAATTTATTCCTCACTTTATCATCACTTACAGGGCAACATATAATAGCAGGGGATTTTAATTGTACATTGAATCCCAGTATAGATAGATCAACAGGACTGGACTGTACACACAGTGGATGTAGGATGACCATTAATCATTTTATGAAAGAACTGAGATTGCTAGATACATGGAGAGAAATGAAACCACAAGTCAAAGCCTATTCTTGTTATTCTAATACCTATAAGACATTCTCACGTATTGACTACTTTTTGATCTCTACAGAATTAAGGTCCAAGATTCAAAACTGTTTCTATGATAACACTGTGATCTCTGATCATGCACCCTGCTGTCTAGTATATGTAGATAAGAAATTGACAAAGGACCCAGTTAGGTGGCATTTTCAACATAAATGGCTTCAGGATGAGGAATTTGTTAAGTACGTAGAAAAACAGATAGATGAGTTCTTTGATATCAATACTACACAAACAACGGCATGTATAAAGTGGGAGGCTTTCAAAGCTTTTATTAGGGGTCATATTATTAGTTATACAGGTTCAAAATCTGAGAAGACCCGAGAGGAGAGAGCCCAATTGGAACGTAAAATAAAAATTCTTCAAGAAAAGGTGTATGCAGGAAGTAACCCACAGTTAGAGAACAAATTACTGATTCTGAGAGATGAATATGACAAAAAATCAGCGAATAGAGCTGCCTTGAGTCTTCTAAGATTGAAGCAAACTTTTTATGAACAAGGTGAAAAATCAGGAAAATTATTAGCATGGCAGATTAAACAATTAGAATCTAAAACACCAATTACCAGTATTATAAGTAATGGACAGGTAGTTATAGATCCTTTAGAAATTAATAGTGCCTTTAGAGATTATTATGAAAAACTATATGATACAAAAAATGAAACTGACTTAACAAAACTAAATGGGTTTTTGGGTGGATTATCTATACCATGTATTCCAAATGAAAACAGGGAGATACTGGAGTCTAAAATTAGTCAAGAAGAAGTTGGGCACACTTCCGGTTATGGCTGCCACGTAGGACGGACGTGTCTCGCTCTGCTCTGCTCCTGGAGAAAAAAAATCGGCAAATAACTCTCTCATTTGGGACAGAACGTACCCCAGCATTTGGGCGAGGATATGTCGGCGAAGCCTAAGGCTGGAAAACCAGGAAAAGGAAAAAGCGAGCCGCTGAAACAGTCCAAATTAACGGACTTTCAGGTCTGTGACGCAGCAAACAAAACTCCATATATGGCGGAGGAGGCTGGCAACGGTGCGATGTCTGCGGGGGGAGGCGCAGATGCGCTGATGGCTGCCATGAGTTCAATGAGAGCGGACTTTTCCTCTAGATTTGATGGGATTATGACAGCGTTGGAAGGAATAAGAAAGGAATTGGGTGACTGTGTAGAACGAACAGCGCAGATGGAGCTCCGTCTCGCTAGTGCTGAAGATGACGTCACCCGTCTTCAATTAAAGGTGCGCACTTTGGAAAAAAAAAAAATCTCTGGAAGATAATATTTTGGATTTGGAATCTCGGTCGAGACAGAATAATTTGAGGCTGGTGGGTCTTCCAGAGGAATCAGAAGGTCGGGACGTATGTTCCTTTCTGGAAAAGTGGATTCCGGAGGTGCTGGGCAGCGAGGAGTTGCAATCAGCAGTGGTTCTGGAAAAAGCACATCGTATTGACCCACGGAGAGATAAGGGACCGCCGAGGACCTTAATTATGAAGTTTCTTAGCAACAGAGACAGGATGAAGATCTTCAACGCTGCACGTGCTAAAGGAGAGATTAAACACCAGGACCAGCAGGTGCGGTTCTACCCAGATTTGGCCACAGGAATCCAGCAATTGAGGAAGCAGTTTGATCCCGTACGTAAGGAGCTGCGCAACCTTGGGATTCGTCATGGTGTAATCTATCCTGCGAGACTGCTGACCACGTATGAGGGCAGAACCCACATCTTCAAGACCCCAGAGGAGGCGCAGGAGTTCATCAAGAAGATCAAAGAAGAAGAGACTGGTGGGAGCTAAGCATGAACAAAATATAAGGTAGAATAATTAAGCATTTGCACAGGCATCTGACTGACTTGAAGTAAATAGTAAGTTTACAAAATATAGATTGTATTATATATTAAAAAAACAAAACAAAAACAAACAAAAAAAAAACTATGATGTACAAAGTTGTTAAAAATTTTGGAGTTAAGTTGGAAAACTACAGAGGAGAGTTAATGTTACGTCATTAAAAGCAGTAGAGTTAGGGTGATTGGGAGGATGAAGAAGGAGTGGCTTAGGCTGTTCCCCGTGGGTGTGGAACGGTCGATGGCTATATCGGGAGACAGAATTTTTCTTTTGATTTTGGGGGGTTTGCCACAAGTGTGGGAAGGGGAAATTTGTTTGTGTGTAGTTTGTAGGATGAATGTTCAACCACTCATGTTTTTGCTTCTCTGTATGAGCATGTTTACACTGCAAGGTAATCCCAAACTCTCTATTGATCATGGACCAAAGTGTTAATCTTAATTTAACTTCATGGAATTGCAGAGGTCTACAAAATTTAAAAAAAACTTAAACAAGTTATGAATAAAATAAAGGACATGGGTTCAAGAATTGTGTTTTTACAAGAAACTCATCTGATAGAGGAGGATGTTAAAAGAATTAGGAGTAGATGGCAGGGAAGTGTATTCACCTCTTCATTTTCATCCCGAGCCAGGGGAGTTATGACTCTCATACATAAATCAGTTCCTTTTCAAGGGAAAAATGTAATTGGAGACAAATTTGGAAGATATGTAATCATTCAAGGTTCTTTGCTATTAGAAAATATAAATCTTGTGAACTTATATGGTCCCAATATAGATGATCAGAAGTTCTTTGCTAATTTATTTCTCATCTTATCATCACTTACAGGGCAACATATAATAGCAGGGGATTTTAATTGTACATTGAATCCAGGTGTGGATAGATCAACAGGACTGGATTGTACGCACATTGGATGTAGGATGACTATTAATCATTTTATGAAAGAATTGAGATTGTTAGATATATGGAGAGAAATGAAACCACAAGTTAAAGCCTATTCTTGTTATTCCAGTACCTACAAGACATTCTCACGTATTGATTATTTTTTGATTTCCACAGAATTAAGGTCCAAGATTCAAAACTGCTTTTATGATAACATCGTGATCTCTGATCATGCACCCTGTTGTCTAATATATGTAGATAAAAAATTGACAAAGGAATCAGGTAGATGGCAATTTCAGCATAAATGGCTTCAGGATGAGGAATTTGTCAAATATATAGAAAAACAGATAGACGAGTTCTTTGACATCAATACTACACAAACATCAGCATGTGTAAAGTGGGAGGCTTTCAAAGCTTTTATTAGGGGACATATTATTAGTTATACAGGATCAAAATCTAAGAAGACTCGAGAGGAGAGAGCTAAATTGGAACATAAAATAAAAAGTCTTCAGGAAAAAGTGTATGCAGGAAGTGACCCAAGGTTGGAGAATGAATTACTGATTTTGAGAGCTGAATACGACAAAAAATCAGCGAATAGAGCTGCCTCGAGTCTTCTAAGATTGAAACAATCTTTTTATGAACAAGGTGAAAAATCAGGAAAATTATTAGCATGGCAGATTAAACAATTGGAAATTAAAACACCAATTACCAGTATTATAAGTAACGGACAGGTAGTTATAGATCCTTTAGAAATTAATAGAGCCTTTAGAGATTACTATGAAAAATTATATGATACCAAAAATGAACCTGATTTAACAAAACTAAATGGGTTTTTGAACGAACTATCTATACCGTGTATTCCAAATGAAAACAGGGAGATATTGGAGTCTAAAATTAGTCAAGAAGAAGTTGGGCTAGCCATTGATAATATGAAATCAGGAAAAAGTGCAGGACCAGATGGTCTTCCAGTTGACCTTTATAAAAAATTTAAGAATAAATTAATAAAACCTTTTTTGGAAATGGTTTTAGAAGCATTTCAAAATAATAATTTACCATCATACATAAATAATGCCTTAATTATACTGCTGCCAAAACCAGGTAAGCCCTCTAATAAATGTGAAAATATGAGACCAATAAGCCTATTAAACGCCGACCTTAAGATAATCTGTAAAATTTTAGCAAGACGAATACAAGAAATTTTACCAAATATTATTAATTGAGATCAGAATGCTTGGGATCAGTCCGCCAAGGTCTCCGCCTTTGACTGCCACCTAATCCACATAGCACCGGACTTCCATGATCCCTCCTGCAGGTGGTGAACCTACTGGAGGGCGGACCCATGTAACTCCTTCGGGCTGAGCCCGGCCGGGTCCCATGGGTGGAAACCCGGCCACCAGACGCTAGCCTTCGAGCCCCTCCCCCAGGCCTGGCTCCAGGGTGGGGCCCCGGTAACCCCATACCGGGCGGGGTACACTGAATCCTTGATATACAATTTATCATGAGAGTCTGTTGGATCGTTCTTCGTCTGGCCCTTCACCCAGGACCAGTTTGTCTTGGGAGACCCTATCAGAGGCAAATTGCCCCGGACAACATAGCTCCTGGGATCACTGGGGCACGCAAACCCCCCCACCCCGATAAGGTGACGATCCATGAGGGGGTGAAGGCAAAGCTGTCGATTTACCAGTCAATCTACGTTCCTACTCTCACCTATGGTCACGAGCTTTGGGTAATGACCGAAAGAACGAGATCGCGGATACAAGCGGCTGAAATGAGCTTTCTCCGTAGGATTGCTGGACTCACCCTCAGAGATAGGGTGAGGAGCTCAGTCATCCGGGAGAGGCTCAGAGTAGAACCGCTGCTCCTCCACATTGAAAGGAGTCAGTTGAGGTGGTATGGGCATCTGATTAGGATGCCTCCTGGACGCCTCCCACTTGAGGTGTTTCAGGCACGTCCCACTGGGAGGAGACCCCGGGGCAGACCCAGGACTCGGTGGAGAGACTATGTCTCCCAGCTAGTCTGGGAACGCCTTGGTATCCCCTCTGAAGAGCTGGAGCAGGTGGCTGGGGAGAGGGAAGTCTGGGCTTCTCTGCTTGAACTGCTGCCTCCGCGACCCGGACCTCCGGAAAAGCGGTAGAAGATGGATGGATGGATGGATGGAGATCAGAATGGCTTTATAAAGGGTAGACAAGGCTTCCATAATGTAAGAAGACTATTTAATATTATTTATTTTAATAAAGAAGCACCGGATACAGCTCTCCTATCATTGGACGCCGAAAAGGCCTTTGATAGAGTTGAATGGCCCTTTCTTTTTGAAGTCCTACAAAGGTTTGGACTTGGAAATAATTTCATAAAATGGGTTCAAATAATATACAATAATGCTACAGCAGAAATCCTAACAAATAACAATATTTCAAAACCAATAAAAATCAATAGAGGATGTCGACAAGGCTGTCCACTTTCACCTTTACTGTTTACTATGGCAATTGAACCTTTAGCGATAGCGATACGTTTACATTCACAAATATATGGAATTAAAGTTGGACCAACAGAACATAAAATCTCCCTGTACGCCGATGATATAATTTTGTTTATGTCGAATCTAAAAAAATCAATTCCAACCTTGTTGAATTTAATAAAGAATTTTGGGGAAATATCAGGATATAAAATAAATAAAACTAAATCTTCAATATTAATGCTAAATGAGACCCAGAGAAATTACCCAGCCCCTGAGGTAAATCAATTCAATGTTGTAAATCAGTTTAAATATTTAGGAATCCATATTATGCCTAAGCTAGAATCAGTCGCCAGTGTCAACTATGAAGCCTTAATGTCAGATATCAATGAGTTAACTCAGAGATGGATGTCACTACCAATGTCGATGATCGGGAGAATCAATATACTTAAAAGTAATATTTTACCTAAAATACTTTATTTATTTCAATACATTCCCTTATCACCACCTTTAGATCTATTCTCAAGAATAAAAAAAAAGTTAGTGGAATTTATATGGAACAACAGGAGGGCTAGATTACGTTTGTCTTTATTATATTTACCATTTGATCGTGGAGGTCTGAAATGTCCAAATTTTATGTTGTATTATTGGTCGGCACAACTGAGGTCTATGACATATTATTTTTCATCAAATGATCTCCCTCACTGGACTGAAATGGAATCATACAATTTACCTTTACCTCTTCCCATATTCATATACTCAGATTCGGCAAAAAAATTACAAAAACAAGTTAAAAATCCATTTGTAAAGCATATGATCAAAATATGGTGTGAAGCTAAAAACTATTTAAAAGAACCACAGTTATTGTCACAATTTAGTCCAATATGGGGTAATCAATATTTTAAACCAGGGAGAGCGGACGCTGTATTTAAAGTATGGAATTTAAAAGGGATACAAAAGATTCAGGATTTATATTTGCCATGTGCAGACAACATAATGTCTTTTGAAGAGCTGAGGATCAAATTTAATCTCAATAGAACACATTTTTTTAAATATCTTCAACTTAGAAACTTTATTCGATCAAATCAAAATAAAGCTCTCACTCGACCTATTTATTCATCCTTGGAAAAAATGATGATGAAAGATAGTAAAAGAAAGGGTATTATTTCAGAGTTTTATAACTCATTGACACTATCTTCAAGTGAAAATTCACTGAAAAGATTAAACTACTGGAAAGAAGATCTGCAAATTGAAATTTCAGAGGAACAATGGGAATTGGCTTGTACAGAAGCTCAAACCAAATCAATAAATGCACGCCTTAAATTGATACATTTCAAATGGTTAATGCGGATGTATGTTACACCGGAGGAGTTAAATAGATATAACAAAAATATACCAGATACATGCACAAAATGCATGGAAAGTAAAGGAACCCTATTTCATTGTTTATGGGAATGTAGATTAATAAGAATGTTTTGGGAAGAGGTGAGGGTAACAATTGAAAAAATAATCTCAAAACAAATCATATTGAATCCTAAACTGTTTTTGTTGGGTCTGTACCCAGAAAAGCATAATTTTAATAAAAGTGAAAGAACATTCATAGACCTCAGTTTGCTTAATGCCAAAAAATGTATTGCACTATTATGGAAAAAGACTCATAGACCAGATGTGACTCAGTGGTTAAGACAGATGTTAACAAACCTTCCATTAGAAAGAATAACATATATACTGAAATCAAAGGAAATTGTGTTTGAGAATATATGGAGACCTTTTATTGATTATGTAAAAAATTTAAACATAACTCTTGAAGAAGAAGGTGAATGATGTGTGTGGACCTTGTAAATTCCAAACTGGTGAACATAATATGTATACTTATGTATTGGATTGTCTAGACTAAACAGAGGAGCATTGTTGAAGACTTGATTTTGTTGGTGGTTGTTGGTGTTTTTAGTGCATTTTTTTTTTTTGTAGTACTTTAGTGTTAGTGTTTGATTGTTTGTATCATGTTTGTTAAAAAAAAAAAAAAAAGGTTCAATAAAGATACTGTGGAAAAAAAAAAAGAAGAAGTTGGGCAAGCCACTGATAATATGAAATCCGGAAAAAGAGCAGGACCAGATGGTCTTCCAGTTGACCTCTATAAAAAATTTAAGAATAAATTGTGGAGTGTGTAAATGAAGAGGCAGCTTCATGTCAGATGATTTATTACACACTCGCATCTCACAAGCACAGAACAGACTGACTGGTTACAGCAAGCACTCCTCTCTATACGAACGGTTGTTCAACCTGCAGAAATCACTGCACGGTCACCACAATCCCTCAGCCTTAGGGACCATGTGTAGCGGGGATGCCCATGAGCTGTTTGATCGCCTGATGATGCCCAACCTTTCCAGATTGGCGAACTCCTCGCGCGCTATGGCCAGTTTAGCTGCATCCAAGCGCCAAGGTCTTGCAAAAACGGGCGGCCGGGTGATGGTGATAAAGTGCTCCACCCCGTGTTTAGCGATGGCCGCCGAAAACGTCGGGACCGTGAGTGCTGGGAACTGAGTGAGCAGTGCGTGGAACTTACCGCCTGGAGCTGTGGCGCTGGCTTGTGCTGTTGGCCGGGTCCCTCGAGCTACACAGGGGAGAGATTCAAAGGACAGTGCATTAACCAGGCGCCTGTTAGCAACATCCACAAGTAAACCATGTGTACACAGAAAATCAGCGCCCAGGAGCGGGCAACACAGTGCTGCTATGATAAAAGTCCACTCATACGAGCAGCCATGTAGAGATAAGGTCAGTGTTCTCTCACTGAGCATCTTAATCTCCAAGCCGTTTACTGCCACCATTCCGGGGCCGCTAGGTCCTGCCAGCCGGTCAGCGTAGGATGGCAGGATGACGCTCTTCTGGGCTCCGGTTTCGACGAGGAAGCGTCTCCCCGAGTGCGAGTCCGTCACGTAGAGCAGCTTGTTCTCTTCACCGGCGGTCGCAGCTGCTACCGACTGCTGGCCTTGGCGTTTCCCGAGCGCTTGAAGTGGCACGGTGGCGCGCATCTGCGCGCGTTCTCTCCGAAGCGGCGGTGGTAGAAGCAGAGCGTGTCTCTCTGGCGCTCCTTGGCCCCGGTTGCCGCTACTGTCGGTGGCTCCTTGCCTCCCCTGGTCATCTCGCTGGGCTCCGCTGCCGCCACGTTGACTGTGATTGCCCTGGTGGTGAGGATGATCCTGTCTGCCTCCTGGGCTAGCGCACGGTAGTCTTGCGCAGCCAGCAACGGCGAATTGGCCAGAACTGCTCTTGCTTCTGTTGGAAGGTTCCGGACGAAAAGGTGGGCAAACAGAAAGTGCCCGTCGTCCGTGCCCATCAACGCCAGCATCTTCTCCATCAGGTCTACGGCCGACCCATCTCCTAACTCGGTCCGCGCCAGGAGCCTCTCCGCTCTCTCACACTCCGAGAGCATGTAGCACCGGGTGAGGGCAGCCTTGAGTGCCTCATATTTGTTGCTGGCTGGTGGCTGATCGAGCAGGCTCGCTACCTGCTGGGCTGTGCGGGAGTCCAGCGCTGCTACCACATGGTAGAACTTGGTGTCGTCTGCCGTTACTCCCCGGAGGGCGAACTGGGCCTCGGTGTGGTGGAACCAAGAGCGCGGGTTGTGCTGCCAGAAATCCGGTAGCTTGACTGAAACTGCACACACGTGGCTGGGGGTTCCAGTCCTGGCTGTCTGTGGAATAGCTGCTGCGTCTCTGGGGCTTCCCGACCGGGCCGGCTCCGGGGTTCTCGCCTCGTGTTCCATAATACGTCTTGGGTCACCAGTGTGGAGTGTGTAAATGAAGAGGCAGCTTCATGTCAGACGATTTATTACACACACACATCTCACAAGCACAGAACAGACTGACTGGTTACAGCAAGCACTCCTCTCTATATAACAAGTCACCTTCACAAGCTTCAAGGCACTTCCTCATACACCGCATGATATTTACACTACACTTCATTCAACCCCCTCTCACCCTCTTGGGCACTGTTCTCCCATGTGTATTCATTGTCTCTGTCTGAGGTGCGAAATAGAACCACTGTTGGAAATGGTTTTAGAAGCATTTCAAAATGGTAATTTACCACCATACATGAATAATGCCTTAATTATACTGTTGCCAAAACCAGGTAAACCCCCTAATAAATGTGAAAACATGAGACCAATAAGCCTATTAAATGCTGATCTTAAAATAATCTGTAAAATTTTAGCAAAACGACTACAAGAAATATTACCAAATATTATTAACCGAGATCAGAATGGCTTTATAATGGGAAGACAAGGCTTCCATAATGTAAGAAGACTATTTAATATTATTTATTCCAATAAAGAAGCACCGGATACAGCTCTCCTATCATTGGACGCCAAAAAGGCCTTTGATAGGGTCGAATGGCCCAATCTTTTTGAAGTCCTACAAAGGTTTGGACTTTGAAATAATTTCATAAAATGGGTCCAGATAATATACAATAATGCTACAGCAGAAATCCTAACAAACAGCAATATCTCAAAATCAATAAAAATCAATAGAGGATGTCGACAAGACTGTCCACTTTCACCCTTATTGTTTACTATGACAATTGAACCTTTAGCGATGGCAGTACGTTTACATCCACAAATATATGGAATTAAAGTAGGACCAACTGAACATAAAATCTCCCTGTATGCTGATGACATAATTTTGTTTATGTCGAATTTTAAAAAATCAATTCCGACCTTGTTAAATTTATTAAAGAACTTTGGGGATATATCAGGATATAAAATAAACAAAACAAAATCTTCAATATTAATGCTAAATGAGACCCAGAGAAATCATCCAGCTCCTGAGGTGAACTAATTCAATGTTGTAAATCAGTTTAAATATTTAGGAATTCAAATTTTGCCTAAGCTAGAATCAGTCGCCAGTGCCAACTATGAAGCCTTAATGACAGATATTAATGAGTTACTTCAGAGATGGAGTAACTACCAATGTCGATGATCGGGAGAATTAATATACTTAAAAGTAATATCTTACCAAAAATACTTTATTTATTTCAAAACATTCCTTTACCACCACCTTCAGATCTATTCTCAAGAATTAAAAAAAAGTTAGTGGAATTTATATGGAACAATAGGAAGTCTAGATTACGTTTGTCCTTACTATATTTACCATTTGATCGTGGAGGTCTGAAATGTCCAAACTTTATGTTGTATTACTGGTCAGCACAACTGAGGTCTATGACATATTATTTTTCATCAAATGATCTTCCTCACTGGACTGAAATGGAATCATACAATTTACCTTTACCTCTTCCCTTATTCATATACTCAGACTCGGCTAAAAAACTACAGAAACAAGTTAAAAATCCAATTGTAAAGCACATGATCAAAATATGGTGTGAAAACAAAAAATATTTAAAAGAACCACACTCACTGTCACAATTTAGCCCAATATGGGGTAATCAATATTTTACACCAGGGAGAGCGGATGCTATATTTAAAATATGGAATTTAAAAGGGATTCAAAAGATTCAAGACTTATATTTGTCACACTCAGATAACATAATGTCTTTTGAAGAGCTGAGGATTAAATTCAATCTTAATAGAACACACTTTTTGTGCTGACAACAACAACCCCCTGACTGCACAACAACCACTGCTGCCTCTAAAGAAATCAAGTCCTGCTGCCCACTCCCCACTCCACCAACACCCCCCACCCCCAACACACAGCCTCCCATCCTGACCCTGACCAGGACCCAGGTGAGGACGGAGCTGAGGAAGATCAAGGCGAGGAAGGCGTCGGGACCGGACGGCATCAGCGCAAAGCTCCTCAAGTCCTGTGCAGACCAGCTGTGTGGGATTGTGACGTACATCTTCAACCTGAGCCTGAAGCTGGGGAGGGTACCACAGCTGTGGAAAACATCTTGTGTGGTACCTGTACCAAAAACTTCCCACCCCAAAGACCTGAACAGCTACAGACCGGTGGCCTTGACGTCCCACTTGATGAAGACCCTGGAGAGACTGCTCCTTGCTCACCTCCGCTCCCTGGTGGAACCAGCGATGGATCCACTCCAGTTCGCCTACCAGCATGGCATTGGGGTGGAGGATGCGGTGATCTTCCTCCTTCACCGTTCTCTGTCCCACCTGGAGAAGCCCGGAAATATGGTGAGGATCATGTTCTTTGACTTCTCCAGTGCTTTCAACACCATCCAACCGATGATCCTGAAGGACAAGCTGCTGCGCGCAGGGGTGGACCAGCACCTGTCATCATGGATCCTGGACTACCTCACGAACCGGCCTCAGTTTGTGAGAACCTGGGACTGTGTGTCCGACACGATCATCAGTAGCACGGGGGCCCCCCAGGGAACAGTGCTGGCTCCCTTCCTGTTCACTCTTTATACTGCGGACTTCTCACACAACACAACACACTGCCATCTACAGATGTTCTCTGATGACTCTGCGATCGTTGGCCTCATCTCCAATGGAGATGAAGCTGAGTACAGAGGGCTTATCCAAGACTTTGTAGACTGGTGCCATCGGAACTGCCTCCAGATCAACGCAAGGAAAACTAAGGAGCTGGTGGTGGACTGCCGCAGGCATGGGCAGCCCCTCACAGCACCAGTAAATATACAGGGAACAGACATCGAGATGGTGACATCCTATAAGTACCTGGGTGTTCATCTGAACAATAAACTAGACTGGTCACACAATACTGACGCACTCTACAAGAAGGGACAGCGCAGGCTGTTCCTGCTGAGGAGACTCAGGTCTTTTGGTGTACAAGGGGCGCTGCTGAAGACATTCTATGACACGGTGGTGGCTTCAGCCATCACTTTTGGAGTGGTCTGCTGGGGCAGTGGCATTACAGCAGCCGATAGGAAGAGACTGAACAAACTGATTAAGAAAGGTAGCTCTGTCCTGGGGCAGCGCCTTGATCCGGTGGAGGAGATAGGAGAGAAGGACGGTGGCTAAACTGTCATCTCTGCTGGAGTCCGAGTTCCACCCTATGCAGGACGTACTGAATGCACTGAGGAGCTCATTTAGCAGCAGACTACATCATCCCAGGTGCACAACCGAGAGGTTTCGTAGGTCCTTCCTACCAACGGCTGTCAGACTGTACAACCTAAGCAGGGCTGCTCGCAGAGATAGCAAAAAGACGTAACAAACTAATAGTTTTTAAATGCAAAAGATGCAATAGACTTACACAATGGTCCCCTCCGGCATACAACTAGGAAAATACCGGTCGCTATGGAGGGTGAGAATATGTATGGGCACATAATCATACCATGTAGGATAACTAAGTAGAGGGTTATGCTGTTTCATCCCATCTAGCAACAATGCTCTGCACTGTGTGTGTTTATATATTTACATATTTATTCCATCTAGCTACAATGCTCAGCACTGGGTGTGTTCATATTTATATATCTATATATTTTTTCCATCTAGCTACAATGCTCCGCACTGTGTTTTTATATATCTATATATTTATTCCATCTAGCTACAATGCTCCGCACTGTGTGTTTATATACTTACATATTTATTCCACCTAGCTGCAATGCTCCGTACTGTGGGTGTTTATATATTTACATATTTATTCCATCTAGCTACAATGCTCTGCACTGTGTGTTTATATATTCATATATTTATTCCATCCAGCTACAATGCTCTGCACTGTGTGTCTGTGTGTGTGTATATATATATTTTATAGTAATATGTACATATGTATATTAGCTGCTCTTGCTTGCTTGTTTTTTTTCTTGCCTTCTGATTGTTGCTCTGAGTGTTGCTATCCCTGTGCTGTTGCAATCCTGGAATTTCCCCGTTGTGGGACTAATACTTGCCTTCTATCATTTGCGTAATATTGCCAAGATTAGGAGCATCTTGTCTCAGAGTGATGCTGAGAAGCTGATCCACGCTTTTGTTAGCTCGAGATTAGATTATTGTAATTCTTTATTATCAGGTTGTCCTAAAACATCTTTAAAAAGTCTTCAGCTGATCCAAAATGCTGCAGCAAGAGTTTTAACAGGTACTAGAAAGAGAGATCATATCTCTCCGGTTCTGGCCTCCCTTCATTGGCTTCCCATAGAGTTTAGAATTAAGTTTAAAATCCTTCTTCTTACTTACAAAGCTCTAAACAATCAGGCTCCTTTTTATTTAAAAGATCTGATACTACCGTATCATCCTAACAGAGCACTACGCTCCCAAAATGCAGGTTTACTTGTAATACCTAGAATCTCCAAAAGTACAATGGGAGGCAGAGCCTTCAGTTATCAAGCTCCTCTCCTGTGGAATCAGCTGCCAATCTGGATTCGGGAGTCAGACTCGATCTCTGTTTTTAAGAATAGGGCTAAAACCTACCTTTTTGATATAGCCTACAATTAGGGAGGGATCATGTGTTTTCTGAACCCTCCCTTAGTTATGCTGCTAATAGGTTTAGTCAGCCGGGGGACCTCCAGTAATGCACTGGGCCTCACTCCTTTCCTCACTCTCTATGAAATATTTTTTTTTTGCTGGTCATTAACATTTGTTTGTTCTCTCCCATAGATTGAGTCCCCATCGTGCTGTTTGCTCTCTACATGTCTGTTCTTTTCTTCTTCTCTATCCCCTCACCCCCCAGCCAGTCGCAGCAGATGACTGCCCCTCCCTGAGCCTGGTTCTGCTGGAGGTTTCTTCCTGTTAAAAGGGAGTTTTTCCTCTCCACCGTCGCCAAGTGCTTGCTCACAGGGGATCGCCTGATTGCTGGGGTCTTTCTGCAACTGTGGGGGTCCTCCCTACAGTTGATAGTGCTATGAGATGACTGTTGTTGTGAAATGGCGCTATATAAATAAAGTTGAATTGAATTGAATTGAATTGAATTAATAAAGGCTTATCTTATCTTATCTTATCTTATCTTATCTTATCTTTTTTAAATATCTTCAGCTTAGAAATTTTATTCAATCAAATCAAAATAATGCTCTCACCCAACCTACTTATTCATTTTTGGAAAAAATTTTGATGAAAGATAGTAAGAGGAAGGGTATTATTTCAGAGTTTTACAACTCATTGACACTATTCTCAAGTGAAAACTCACAGAAAAGACTGAATTACTGGAAAGAAGACCTGCAAATTGAAATTTCAGAGGAACAATGGGAAATGGCTTGTGCAGGAGCTCAAACCAAATCAATAAATGTACGTCTTAAACTGATACATTTTAAATGGTTAATGCGGATGTATGTTACACCAGTGGAATTAAATAGATATAACAAAAACATACCAGATACATGCACAAAATGTATGGAAAGTAAAGGAGCCCTATTTCACTGTTTATGGGAATGTAGAAAAATCAGAATGTTTTGGGAAGAGGTGAGGGTAACAGTTGAAAAAATAATTTCAAAACAAATCACATTGAATCCTAAACTGTTTTTGTTGGGTCTGTATCCAGAAAAACATAACTTTAGTAAGAGTGAAAGAGTATTCATAGACCTCGGTTTGCTTAATGCCAAAAAATGTATTGCACTACTGTGGAAAAAGACTCATAGACCAGATGTGACTCAGTGGTTAAGACAGATGTTAATAAACCTTCCACTAGAAAGAATAACATATATACTGAAATCAAAGGAAAATATGTTTAAGAATATATGGAGACCTTTCATCGATTATGTAAAGAATTTAAACATAACGTCTGAAGAAGAAGGTGAATGATATGTGTGGACCTTGCAAATTCCAAGCTGGTGAATGTATATTATGTATTCTTATGTAATAGATTACCTAGACTAAACAGAGGAGCATTGTTGTTGACTTGTGTTTGTTAATGGCTGTTGTTTTTATTACACATTTTTTTTGTTGTTGTTATTGTTCTTTTTAATTTTTAAATTACTTTTGTGTTAGTGTCTGGTTGTTTGTGCCATGTTTGTAAAAAAAAGGTTCAAGAAAAAATATTGTGGGAAAAGAAAAATCAAAAACCAAAACTCAAGTTCAGAAATTCTCGAATGCTTTTGTCACAGTGGTGCCCCCAGTTGGTTGTCACTGTGTTTTCACAGCCTTATATCCACCTTATTCCTGAGGGTGCTGCTGTAGAAATGATTATGTGTGCAACTTACGCTTTCGGCCAGAAGTAGTGTTAAGTCAGTCAGCAATAGTGGAGTAGCAGGGCATTTAAAGTAGCGTTTTTTAAAATTCAAATTCATTTTAATGTATAGTCCACATATGTGTTTTGCAGTCAAGGGGCAGCTAATTTCCATGCTTGTCGTTTTTGTATTTTTGAATGTTTTTGTGTAGTTGTGGTACTTGTTGTTGCTGCTCATGGTTGTGCCATAGACTGGATAAATGGAGGCTCCTGACGAACAAGCACAGCTAAATCTGTGGCTTCAACAGCAATGCGTAGATCATGCACCGAAAATTAAAAAAGACTATTCGTTTGTAGTGATCAGTGGTACAGACACAGGACAGACACAAGAGCACCAGGCACGTTTTCACTTGTATGAATGTCAGAGATTGTACAGATATTTTACTTCATGCAAGGTGGCATGAAATAAAATAATAAATGAATAAATAAATAAAAATAGTTATGTTTTCTTCCTAAGGCTTAATGATTAAGGAAAGATATCAGATAGTTTTTTGTTGCACTCGTTACACTGCTCAGTTTTGCAGTGCAATGATAACGTTGGGTGTTTTGTAGTTAATTCGGTTGATTACAGTTTAAAAAAAAACTCTTAATAATAAAATATTGCTAAAATATTGCTAAAATATAGGGCAGCGCGGTGGCGGAGTGGTTAGCACTGTGGCAGCACAGCAACTTACCCTTGGCCGGGGGATCCTGGGTTCGATCCCAGCCCCCGACCAACCCGTGTCTGCGTGAGTTTACTCCGAGATTTCTCCGGTTTCCTCCCACATGCCAAAAACATGCAAGTTAGGTTAATTGGCATCAAAACTGGGGATTCTAAATTGTCCTTAGGTATGACTGTGAGAGTGAATGGTTGTCTGTCTCTCTGTGTTGGCCCTGTGATGGACTGGTGATCTGTCCAGGGTGTACCCAGCCTCTCACCCAAAAGATGCTGGGATAGGCTCCAGCCCCCCCCCCCCCCCCGCGACCCGAAAAGGATTAAGCGGAAGAAGATGAATGAATGAATGATTGAATGAATGAATGCTAAAATGTAAACTCATGCACTACAATGGGTCTCAAATATTTGTAAATGTGTCCTGTTATAGTACTGCATGAGTTTATTGATGATACACAGAAGAAGTTCAAAATTACACTTAACTCCATCACTGAACAGTGATATAAACTAAAATAATTATAATGATGACTGAACAACTCCCATTCCCCAAAGTGCAAGATACACTATTATGAATATGTCATAAAAGATCACACAAATAAGTGATCTGACAAACAAATAAACAAGGGATCTGAAATAGTAGCTAATATTGGATGTCCCATTCATTTTCAATATTTAGGTATTCTGTAATTAATATTCACACAATCAAATAAAGCTTAGTGCCACTTACTCCCTTTTATATTTGTCAAAGTCTAACATGTGAGATTGCCTACATATAGCCCACGTCTTTGTATTCCACTTTCAAACACAGCCTACATTTGGGCCTGTAAAAACCTTATTGGGATACCTGGTTCAGATAGGAGTACTTGCATTCTACGGGCAATGCACGAATTACTATTTGAATGACCACAGTTTGTTTAGCTTCAGTTATCAATTCAAAGATAATAGACTGCAATAGATTTGGGAAAAAGGACTTCCCATAAGGTTTTATTAGTTAAAGTTCCACATAGCACTAGGGTCCGGTGCTATGTGGATCAGGTAGCGGTCGAAGGCGGAGACCTTGGCGGTCTGATTCCAGGCTTCCTAAACTGGCTTTTGGGACATGGAATGTCACCTCTCTGGTGGGGAAGAAGCCTGAGCTGGTGTATGAGGTTGAGAGATACCGACTTGATATAGTCGGTCTCACCTCAACACACAGCTTTAGTTCTGGAACCAGTCTCCTGGAGAGGGGGTGGAGCTTGGCCTACTCTGGAGTTGCCCCGGGCAAGAAGCGATGAGCAGAGGTGGGCATTCTTGTATTCCCCACTTTGCTGCCTCTATATTGGAGTTTTCCCCAGTGGATGAAAGGGTTGTTTCCCTGCGCCTTCGGGTTGGGAAATGGGTCCTGACCATCATTTGTGCCTATGCACCAAATGATGGTTCAGAGTACCCACCCTTTTTGGAGTTTCTGACTGGGGTGCTGGAGGGTGCTCCTCTTGGAGACTCCATTGTCCTCCTGTGGGATTTCAATGCGCACGTGGACAATGACAGTGAAACCTGGAGGGGGGTGATTGGGAGGAACGGCCTGCCCCATCTGAATCCGAGTGGTGTTCAGTTATTGGCCTTCTGTGCTAACCACAGTTTGTCCATAACGAACACCATGTTCAAGCATAAGGATGTCCATATGTGCACTTGGCACCAGGACACCCTAGGTCGCAGGTCGATGATCAATTTAGTTATTGTGTCATCAGACCTGTGACCGTATGTCTTGGACACTTGGGTAAAGAGAGGTGCAGAGCTGTCAACTGATCACCACCTGGTGGTGAGTTGGATCCGATGGCAGGGGAGGATGCCATTCAGACCTGGTAGACCCAAACGTATAGTGAGGGTGTGCTGGGAACGTTTGGCTGAGGCTCCTGTCCGGGAGGTCTTCAACTCCCAACTCCGGAAGAACTTCAACCACATTCCAAGGGAGTCTGGAGACATGAAGTCTGAATGGGCCATGTTCTCCACCTCCATTGTTGAAGCGGCTGCCCAGAGCTGTGGCCACAAGGTCATCGGTGCATCTCGTGGTGGCAAACCCTGAACCAAGTGGTGGACACCAGTGGTGAGGGGGGCCATTAAGGTGAAGAAGGAGTCCTATCGAGCTTGGTTGGCTTGTGGGACTCCCGAAGCAGCTGAGGTGTACCAGCAGGCCAAGCGGAGTGCAGCTCGGGTGGTTGCTGAAGCAAAAACTCGGGTGTAGGAGGAGTTTGGTGAGGCTATGGAATAAGACTTTTGATCGGCCTCAAAGAGATTCTGGCAAATTGTCCGGCGGCTCAGGAGGGGGAATCAGCTCCCTGTCCATACTGTGTATGGTGCGGATGGGGCACTGCTGACTTTGACTAGGGATATCGTTGGGCGGTGGAAGGAATACTTTGAGGATCTCCTTAATCTCACTGACACGCCTTCAACAGAGGAAGCAGGACTTGTGGACGAGGGGAACAACTCGCCCATCACAGAGGCTGAGGTTGCCAAGGTGGTTAAAAAGCTCTTTGGTGGCCAGGCCCCGGGGGTGGACAAGATTTCCCCTGAGTATCTCAAGGCCCTGGATGTTGTAGGGCTGTCATGGTTGACACGCCTCTGCAGCATTGCGTGGAGGTCGGGGACAGTGCCTTTGGCATGGCAAACCGGGGTGGTGGTTCCTCTCTTCAAGGGGACCAGAGGGTGTGCTCCAATTTTCCAGGGATCACACTCCTTAGCTTCCCTGGGAAGGTCTATGACAAGGTACTGGAGAGGAGAGTCCAGCCATTGGTTGAACCTCGGATTCAGGAGAAGCAAGGTGGTTTTCATCCTGGCTGTGGCACATCGGACCAACTCTTTACCCTCTTGAGAATCCTCGAGGGTTTGTGGGAGTTTGCCCAACCAATTGACATGTGTTTTGTGGACTTGGAGAAGGCATTCGACTGCGTCCTTTGTGGTTTTTTATGAGGGGTGCTTCGGGAGTATGGGGTATCGGGCTTGTTGTTGAGACTTATCCAGTCTCTATACAACCATTGTGAGAGTTTGGTTCGTATTGCCAATACTCAGTCGGACTCATTCCCAGGGGTGAATGAGTCCCCTCTGCCAGGGGTGCCCTTTGTCACTGATCCTGTTCATAAGTTTTATGGACAGGATTTCTAGGTACAGCCAAGGATCGGAGGGTGTCATGCTTGGTGATCACAGGCTCTCATCTCTGTTGTTTGCAGATGATGTTGTCCTGTTGGCTTCATCCAGCAATGACCTACAGGTCTTACTGGGATGGTTTGCCGCTGAGTGTGAAGCGGCTGGGATGAGAATCAGCACCTCCAAGTCCGACTCCATGGTCCTCAGCTGGAAAAAGGTGGATTGTCCTCTCTGGGTTGGGGACAAGCTCCTGCCCCAAGTGGAGGAGTTTAAATATCTTGAGGTCTTATTCACGAGTGAGGGGAGAATGGAGCGAAAAATTGGCAGACAGATCGGAGCAGCATCTGCAGTGATGTGGATGTTGTACTGGTCCGTGGTGGTGAAGGGGGAGCTAAGCTCTAAGGCAAAGCTGTCGATTTACCAGTCAGTCTACGTTCCTACCCTTACCTATGGTCACAAGCTTTGGGTAATAACCGAAAGAATGAGATCGCAGATACAAGTGGCTGAAATAAGCTTTCTTCATAGGATTGCTGGACTCACCCTTAGAAATAGGGTGAGGAGCCCAGTCATCCGGGAGAGGCTCAGAGTAGAACCACTGCTCCTCCACATTGAAAGGAACCAGTTGAGGTGGTATGGGCATCTGATCAGGATGCCTCCTGGACACCTCCCACTTGAGGTGTTTTGGGCATGTCCCACTTGGAGGAGACCCTGGAGCAGACCCAGGACTCGCTGGAGAGACTACGTTTCCCAGTTGGTCTGGGAACGCCTTGGTATCCTCTCTGAAGAGCTGGAGCAGGTGGCTGGGGAGAGGGAAGTCTGGGCTTCTCTGCTTGAACTGCTGCCTCCATGACCCGAACCTTCGGAAAAGTGGTAGTACATGGAAGGAAGGATGGATAAATGGATGGGTAGTTAAAGTTCTTAAAGCTTATGTTACATCAATCACATTATTTTTCTTCCAATGTCCTCTATTTTTTCCGTACTGAGGGCTGCTTGGTTACATTAATTATGCCTTTCTGTCTCTCTGTTACCAGCTTTTCAGCTCACCTGGTCAAAATCAAGTGGAACTTAAGGCTTGTATCATTGTATCGCCATATTTTATCAAATTTTTTGGGGGCAAAATTTCCACATACGGCTTTGTTTTTTTTGTTTTTTTTTTTAAACTTTTTATTTATGAACATTTTTCAATTAAAAAAAACACAAACACAAGAGGTCATGGGATGATCAATATGGTACAAATCAGATGTAGCAAAAACATACAATTCCGAATCCGCACATTAATAAATACTGTCACGTCTTATGAAGTCCAGCCATTTTTTCCAAGGTCTTTTTCCTAGCTCCTCTTGGAGTCGCAGGGTATAGGTCATGCGTTCCATAGACCTTATATTGTCTATTATGGCGGTGAAAAGGTTCAGTGTGGGGGGCTGTTTTTGTAGCCAGCACTTTGTTATAGCCTTTTTGGCCGATGCCGAAAAAATTTTCAGGAGATAAATATCATCTGCGTTCAGCTTGTCAGGGAAACATCCAAGGAATAACAAAATAAAAGAGCAGCTGATATTAAAGTCCAGTGCCTTAGAAATGACATTTGCTACGTCTGTCCAAAAAGGCTGAATGTGTGGGCAAGACCAGAATACGTGCCCATGGTCTGCTGTTGTTTCCCCACATTCTCTCCAGCAGTGAGCAGGAACTCCACTGTACTTAGATTTCTGATTGGGTGTTATGAAAAAACGAATAAGAGTCTTCCAGCAAAAGTCCCTCCAGGTGCCGGAGTTGGTGGATGAGGATTGTACGTCCCAAACCCTTGATCACATATCATCAGTTATTACAATGTTCATTTCCTTTTCCCACTTTTGCTTTATATATGTTGTTGAGTCTGTTTTAAGTGTCATTAAACTGCGGTATAATTTACTAATAAGGTTTTTAAGACTTGTTGACTTATATGCATTAATAAAGATATCAAGAAATAATGAAGATTCTTTGATATTTACTGCTTTGTATCTTTTTATTAATGAAGTCGCGAAGCTGCAAGTATCTAAAAAAATCTTGCTTCCCCAGATTGTACTTCCTTCGTAGAGTATCGAATGACATTAGGTTTGATTTCTCGTACATTGTACATGCTGCGGTAAGGCCCCTGAATGTCCACTGCCTAAATCTAAAGTCATGTGAGGCAGGCAGAAAGTCAGGGTCATATGCTGGCCATCTGAGCATTTTAACCTCTTCCTGGAGTTTTAGTTTCCTTATCTCTGATTTCCAGATTTTAAATGTCAGATTGGTCCACTGACTAGTTGTTGGGGTAGTTTTGCTTTCAAGGGTGCCTAGTTTAGATTGGATTGGGACCTCAGATAAAGACATCTCAATTGTTTTCCATTTTGCATAATAAGATGGGTCACACAGACAAACCAGTGGTCTCAGTTGGGCTGATATGTAGTAGTCTCGTAAAGAAGGCAGAGCCTGCCCCCCCCACCCCCATCCTTCGGCAGCTGTAAGGTAGAATACTTAACTCTTGGTCTCTTTTTAAGCCAAATAAACCTTGAAATGTATTTATTCCATTTCCTAAATTGTTTGTCAGGAATTGATACTGGAAGAGATGAAAAGAGATATAGCAATTTAGGGAGGCTATTCATCTTAATTGCCTGTATTCTGCTGCCAAAGTCAAGGGGGAGCAGACTCCAGCTATCAAGATCATCAATTATTTCTTTGTTTAGTCGGTTGTAATTCATATCATACAATTGTGACAAATCTTTGGGTAGGTACACTCTTAAATATTTTATATGGTCAGAATGCCAATTAAAATTATATTTAGATATTAATTCTTGTCCAGGGTGAAAATTGAAGGTCATAACCTGAGTTTTATGGATATTAAGAGCGTATCCAGAAAATGAACCATACATTTCTAAGATTTCCATCAACACTGGTAAACCAGAGTCCGGATCTGAGATTGTGATCATTACATCATCCGCATACAGGCTCAATTTATATTCCTTCTCACCAATCCGAACACCCTTTAGTGCGGTCACTTGGCATATTGCTTGTGCTAAAGGCTCTATAAATAGATTAAATAAATTGGGGCTACCGGGGCAACCCTGTCTACATCCGCGTTGTAGTTGTATAGAATTAGAAAGACTCCCGTTTATTTTTATTCTAGCAGTAGGGGAAGAGTAAAGGGCTTGAATGCATTTTATAAAGTCAGTACAGAATCCAAATCTCCTCATTACTAAATAGAGGAAGTCCCATTGAACTGAGTCAAATGCTTTTTCACCGTCAAGACTAAGGATAACTGAGTTTATCTTTCTTTTATTAATCTGTTCAATTATATGTAGAGCTCTCCTTATGTTATCCGAAGTTTGTCTATTTTTAAGGAAGCCTGTTTGGTCTTCATCAATCAGTAAGGGCATCACAGTGTCCATTCGTTTGACCAAAATAGTTGTATATAATTTGTAATCCGTGTTCAATACACTTATTGGTCTATATGATTTGCAGTCTATTTTGTCCTTTCCCTCTTTTGGTATAACAGATATAAACGCTTCCTTCCAGGATGGAGGTACAGGGCCTCCTTTCAGAATATAATTAAAACTAGTTTCTAGTAGAGGTATCAAACTTTCTTTCATTTTCTTGTACCATTCAGGGGGGAACCCATCAGTACCAGGAGATTTGTTAGGTTTAAGGTTAGAGATGGCCTTGTCAATTTCTTCACGTGTTATTGGTGACATAAGCTTATTATTTGCATCTGTGCCGAGTGAGGGAAGATCCAAAGAGTCCAAAAAATCAACTACTGCATTTTTATTAATCGGCACAGATTGGCTATATAGATTTTTGTAATATGTTTCAAATGATTTTTGAATACCATCCAAATCAGTTAAAATGTTGCGACTTATGGAGTCTTTTATTTTGTAGATTGAATTTCCTGCTTGTTGTTTCTTAAGTCGCCATGCCAACAATTTAGATGCTTTAGATCCTGCCTCATAACACATACGGCTTTGTTATCAAAATACACTAATTTAACTCACCTTTACCGTCACTGTAGCTGGGGAAAAAAGGTATTGTAATAATTATGCCAGGTCAGTAGAGGTGGCAGTTCACCTTTTTTACAGGCCCCCCCATGCCTCCCTGCCACAGGCACCGAGGCATCAGCACCTTGGTGCTTTCATTACTAGTAGTACCTTTTACGATTGTTATGCATAGACTAAAAGCAGTACGACTAAAATTTTGAGCAATTTACCCTTAAATTGGAAGACTAGCTGAAGACACTGATTTACAGGAAACAGGCTGCTGTGCATTTTCCTGAACAAATTATAATACAGCTTTAGACAGAGGGGAACATGCAGAAATGACCTTACTTAAGCTGTGACTAGATGCAGTGTGTAAGTATGCCTGTCTTTCCTCAGATCAAACCAATACAACATTGGTGTTAAATAGGGAAAGAACAACAAAGAGTCAGTCACATAATGTAGTATAAATATTTAACTTTTTAACCCCTTTACAATAAAGTCAAATAAATCTTACAGCAACCATTAATAAACGTGTAAGTGACTGCCCCAAATACTTCAGTGTGATTTTTAAGAATATATACACACAAAAACACCTCAATCTGCTTAAGGAGGTACTGAATAGGTGATCATTTAAACATGGGAAGATACATGAAAGCTCAGCTGTGAATAAAAAACAGAGCTATTTCAAAAATACAGATTTGTGTCACGCCTCGCCGCCCATCTGCGGCGCCAGCTGCACGCACACCTGCACCTCATCAGCGGCGAGGGATTTAAGCCGCCTCGCCCTGGGCTTCGGCCTGAAGCCGTCAGTCTTCACTCGCTACTCTTGCTGTAAGGAATCTCAACCGCTCAGCAAACATCCAAGTAAGAATCTCTTACCTCCTTCTTCTCCTAGTCTGCTCCCCTGTGCACAGGTGGATTTCCCGGCGGCGGACCACTCCTCTCTGCCACCATTCCCTCGCTGCTGCACCAGGCGCTCCAGGTCGCTGTCTTCCGGGCTTCACCCTTGCTGTGCCAGCCACCTGCCATTCCCAAGTAAGCCAGTCATCATTATCATATCTCCTGTGTTGGTGTGGTGCCCGCTACCCTTCTCCCTTTGCTTCTCCCATAGGGTTGTCCGGCTGTACGGCCTCCTGCCTCCGTGCCCGACGCAGACGCCACCACCAACACATTCACATCTCGCAGACACACACTCATACACACTTGTTGTTAATAAAGCTATTAGATCTACCCTGAGCCTGCGTGTGTGTCTCCTGAGCCGTGCATTATGTCAGTACGGCTTCAGCAGAGCGGCTCGGCAGACGGCGGGCTCACACGCCGACTTTCCACCCTCGAGGCTCGAGTGGACCTAATAGCCCACCAGCAACAGGTGATTCTAAATCAATTAACCATCATCACTAACCGATTGGACCGCTTGGACCCCCAACAGCCGTTCCCCCCGGCTTGTCAGGGTGGCGCGGCTCCTGCTGCTCCAGCGGCCGTCCAGCCTGCTCCGGTAGCACCGGTTTGGCTCACACCCATTCCGACCCCCGCCCGCTTTAGCGGTAAGCTCGGCGGAGCACGGGGGTTTATAATGCAATGTGAGTCCGTGTTCCACCGTGTGCCCGGAGATTTTCCCTCAGGCCATAGCCAAATTGGCTACATAGGGAATCTCCTGGAGGGGCGAGCGCTTACTTGGGCTTACGCCGTAATGGCGAAGCCCAGTTACGCCACCCTCACCTATGGCCAATTCGTGAGACAGTTCCTGGAAGTCTTTGATCATTCTCATACTGAGAGCGTTCAGGTCCATCGGCTTCTCAGCCTCCAGCAGGGAAGCCGGTCGGCAGCTGATTACGCGATCGACTTCCGGGTAGCGGCGGAGGAAGTTGGCTGGGATGAACGTTCATTCTGCGGCATCTTCCTCCGCAGTCTCAGTGATGGTCTGAGGGACGAACTGGCTGGGCGGGACATCCCGGAGACTTTAGCGGAGCTAACGTCCCTAGCCATCAGCCTGGATAACAGGTTGCGCGAGCGCACCTCGGAGCGGAAGTCGTCTTCTTCTCGCTCTCGTGGTGCCTCGTCGCGCCTGTCCCAAGCTTGCCCCCTGGCGTTGCCGCCACCATCGCGCTCCGAGGAGTCGGAGCCGATGGTGACGGGCTGGACAAAGCTCCCTCCTGCGGAGAAACAACGCCGCCGTGAGTTGGGTCTCTGCATGTATTGCGGAGACAGCCAACACACGGTGGAGCTTTGCCCACAGAAGCCAAACGGGGAGGTCCGCGAGTCACTGTAGGGGGCCTCGCGGACGTCAATCGGTTAAATCCCCTCTCCCAATTGAAGCTGCCCGTCCGGTTTTGTCACAACCCCACTGGGCACCTCACCCACGCACTGGTGGATTCGGGCGCGGAGAGCAGCTTTATTTCACAAAGCCTGGCAACCCGATTGGGCATCCGTTGCCAAGCCCTCAAATCCCCTCTTGCCCTGGTCAAACTCTCCCATGTCTCCCTGGGGAGAGTCACACACCAGACCGTCCCTGTCCCTGTGATCATCTCTGGGAACCACCGGGAGGAAATCACTTTCTACGTCCTCCCCAACTCTGTGTCGCCCGTCATCCTGGGATACCCCTGGCTTCGCCTCCATAACCCCGTCCTGGATTGGAAGTCCGCCAGGGTATCAGCATGGAGTTCCTTCTGCATGAGCACCTGCCTGCAATCCGCTGCCTGCTCTCCGTCCTCTTCTCCAACTCCTAAGGACGCTGCGCCCCCGGATCTCTCCCTGGTGCCATCAGAATTTCACGACCTGGGTATGGTTTTCAGCAAGTCCAAGGCGATGTCTCTTCCTCCACACAGGCCCTACGACTGTGCGATAAACATCCGCCAGGGGGCACCCTTACCCTCTGGACGACTCTACAGCCTGTCGGCGCCAGAGAAGGAGGCTATGAATTCCTACCTCAAGGAATCGCTGAGTGCTGGAATTATCCGTCCCTCGTCATCACCATTAGGCGCAGGATTCTTCTTCGTGGGCAAGAAGGACGGTTCCCTCCGTCCTTGTATCGACTACCGCGCCCTGAATGATATCACGGAGAAGGATCGCTACACCCTGCCACTAATGGACACCGCCTTCCACTCCCTCCAGGGGGCGATTTGGTTCACCAAGCTGGATTTACGCAGCGCATACCACCTCGTCCGGATCCGGGAGGGAGATGAGTGGAAGACAGCCTTCCGTACCCCGAACGGCCATTTCGAGTACCTGGTGATGCCGTTCGGGTTGACCAATGCTCCAGCCGTCTTTCAGCGCCTAATAAATGACGTCCTCCGGGATTTCATCGGCCTGTTTGTGTTCGTCTACCTGGATGACATCCTCATCTTCTCCAAATCCAGGGACGAGCACCGGGTCCATGTGAGGCGGGTCCTCCAAAGGCTGCTGGAGAACCGGTTATATGTGAAGGCAGAAAAGTGTGAATTCTACGCTAAGACTACGTCCTTCCTCGGGTTCGTCATCTCCCACGACCAGGTGCTTCCAGACCCAGTGAAGGTGAAGGCGGTGGTGGAATGGCCTACACCTACATCAAGGAAACAGGTGCAACAATTTATTGGGTTTGCAAACTTCTACCGCCGCTTCGTCCCGAATTTTGGCACCGTCGTCGGCCCTCTGACCCGCCTCACGTCCCCTAAGGTCCCGTTCCGGTGGACCGAAGAGGCCGCAGCTGCGTTCCAGGCGCTGAAGGCGGAGTTCTCTTCCTCCCGGGTCCTCAGCCAAGTCGATCCGTCGCTGCAATGCATCGTGGAGGTGGATGCTTCGGACACGGGAGTGGGGGCGGTTCTATCTCAGCGGTCGCCTGATGACGGAGTCAAACGGCCCTGCGCTTTCTTCTCTCGGCGCTTGTCCCCGGCGGAACGGAACTACGACGTGGGGGACAGAGAGCTCCTCGCCATCAAGCTCGCACTGCAGGAGCGGCGTCACTGGCTAGAGGGGGCGGACCTGCCGTTCGTGGTCCTGACTGACCACAAGAACTTGGAATATTTAAGATCTGCCAAGCGTCTGAACGCCCGCCAGGCGCGTTGGTCCTTGTTCTTTGCCAGGTTCCGTTTTAACATCACCTTCAGGCCTGGCTCCAAGAACGGCCTGCCCGACGCCCTCTCTAGGCAATTTGCCCCTGAGGCGTCTGAGGACACGGTCCACACCATCCTGCCCAGGTCGTGGATCGTGGGAGCCGTCACTTGGGACATAGAAAGTAAGATCCGGAAGGCACAGGAATCGGAACCTGACCCTGGCGGCGGACCGGAGGGGAGGCTTTTTGTGCCATCCACGGTCCGGGGGGAGGTCATCCACTGGCTGCACACATCTAAGCTCACCTGCCACCCTGGTTCCTCCCGGATGATCAACCTTCTTCAACGGTCCTTCTGGTGGCCGGGCCTGCGGAAGGACGCTGCCCGCTACGCCTGGACCTGCCCTGTATGTGCCACCAGTAAATCAGGTAATGCCCCTCCAGCGGGTTTGCTCCAGCCTCTGCCCGTCCCTGGCAGGCCCTGGTCGCATATCGCCCTGGATTTCGCCACCGGACTCCCAGTCTCTAACACCTTCGACACTGTCCTGACCATCGTAGACCGTTTCTCCAAGGCGGCGCACTTCATCCCGCTACGAGGTCTTCCATCTGCCCTGGAGACGGCGGACCTCCTAATCCAACACGTGGTCAGGCTGCACGGGATTCCGGTGGACGTGGTCTCGGACCGGGGGCCCCAATTTCCCTCAGAGGTTTGGAGGTCCTTTTGTAACGCCCTGGGAGCCAGGGTAAGCCTCTCCTCCGGCCATCACCCCCAAACCAACGGGCAGTGTGAGCGGACCAACCAGGAGCTGGAGGCTGCGCTCCACTGCGTCCAAGCCTGCGTCCTGGAGTAACCATCTCGCCTGGGTTGAGTACGCCCACAACACCGCCCGCTCTTCTGCCACAGGGATGTCTCCCTTTAAGGCGTCCCTGGGCTACGACCCCCCTCTTTTCCCAGCGCAGGAGAGTGAGGTAACTGTTCCCTCAGTTCGGGCGCACCTCAGGCAGTGCCGTTCCATCTGGGCGTCGGCGCGCAATGCGCTTTTACGCACAGCGGAGCGCAACAAATCCACGGCGGACCGGCACAGAAGACCTGCCCCAGCGTACCAGGTGGGCCAGCGTGTCTATGTGTCTACCCAGGACGTCATTTTAAAGGGTGAGAGGAGGAAGCTGGCACAGTGTTTTATGGGCCCATACCCCATCACCAGGATTATCAACCCGGTGGCTGTGCGTGTAGCTATTCCCCCCTCCCTCCGCATCCATCCCACCTTCCACGTTTCCAAGGTGAAGCCGGCAGTCTCTGATCCCCTTTGCCCTCCTCCTGCTGCGCAGCCCGCGCCCCGGATGATTGATGGCCATCCGGCCTGGCCTGTCTCCTCTATCCTGGACTCCCGGCGCCAGGGTCGCGGGTTGCAGTACTTGGTGGACTGGGAGGGTTATGGGCCTGAACATCGGCAATGGGTACCCTCGTCATTTGTGTTGGACCCGTCCCTCATTACTGAGTTCCACCGAGCGCACCCGGAGAAACCATCGCCAGGAGGCGCTGCTAGAGGGGGGAGTACTGTCACGCCTCGCCGCCCATCTGCGGTGCCAGCTGCACGCACACCTGCACCTCATCAGCGGCGAGGGATTTAAGCCGCCTCGCCCTGGGCTTCGGCCTGAAGCCGTCAGTCTTCACTCGCTACTCTTGCTGTAAGGAATCTCAACTGCTCAGCAAACATCCAAGTAAGAATCTCTTACCTCCTTCTTCTCCTAGTCTGCTCCCCTGTGCACAGGTGGATTTCCCAGCGGCGGACCATTCCTCTCTGCCACCGTTCCCTCGCTGCTGCACCGGGCGCTCCAGGTCGCTGTCTTCCGGGCTTCACCCTTGCTGTGCCAGCCACCTGCCATTCCCAAGTAAGCCAGTCATCATTATCATATCTCCTGTGTTGGTGTGGTGCCCGTTACCCTTCTCCCTTTGCTTCTCCCATAGGGTTGTCCGGCTGTATGGCCTCCTGCCTCTGTGCCCGACGCAGACGCCACCACCAACACATTCACATCTCGCAGACACACACTCATACACACTTGTTGTTAATAAAGCTATTAGATCTACCCTGAGCCTGCGTGTGTGTCTCCTGAGCCGTGCATTATGTCAATTTGAATTCTTCCTAAATTAAAACTGAAGTATTGTAGTGTTTAAGAATGAACATGAACTTGTTTTCTTTGCATTATTTGATTCAAAAGCACATCAAAAAAGCAACATCAACAACAGCAGTATGATGACTAAGACACAAGTCCATTTTAAGATTCTTAAAAATGTACAGCGCCGTGTGTGTGCCGGGCTCGTCCAAAGCGTACATGGACCAAGGCAGACTAGAGGGGAAATGCAGCATGAAACAGGCTTGACTGTCCAACAGAAACATGAGTTTATTAAAGTACTTTAAACGCGGAAAAAATCAGAAGATGTGTGTAAATACTGGCGTCTTTCTTGGCGGTGAGGAGATTTCTAAAAAAAAACTAAAAATATATAGAAATATTATAACAGAAATAACGGCATCCTTGGTCATTTTAAGTTAATTTAAATCATTAAAAACAATTTTATTCATTTTTTTCTTTGAAATGAGAGTTAAATTATTGTTTTGACTGCAAAGTTGTGGTCAAAAATATAAATTGTTACAAGGAAAAAGTAAAAAAAAATACCACAGTCTGTTTCAAATTTATTTAAAAAGCAGTTACCTTATTTTTTGGACTATAAGGCGCACTTAAAATCCTTTAATTTTCTCAAAAATCGACAGTGAGCTTTATAATCCGGTGCGCCTTATGTATTAATTCTGGTTGTGCTTACTGACCTCGAACTGATTTTATGTGGTACACGGCGCTCAAAAATCTGTCAAAAATGTTTTAGTACGACTTTGGTAAGCTACGAAGCCGAACCGCTTGATGGATTGTCGGAGCATTACGGTAGTCAGGAGCCTCGCGGAGTAATATGTGCTTCAACATAATGGCCGAATGGCTTTTTCCACAAATCTCCATCCCTATTGATCTGCCACTCCATGCGCGCCCATCTCACCGATACTGTCAAAACCCAAGTGAAGCAAACTAATTCGGAGCTTGCCATCATTCCGGGTGGATTAACCAAAGAACTCCAACCGCTATATTGGTGTCAACAGGTCGTTCAAAGTTAAATTGCTAGCGAGTTACGCCACTATCTGCCAATGGATCGTGGATCGAAACTGCTCCTGTTTAGCTGTAATTAATATTAAAAAATGATATTTTCGGGACGAAAGAATTCAAGCGTCCTGGCATTTGTTTGCATTGTTTACTTCTCGGGGCTGCCGCGGGAGAGCGAGCCGTATCGAGTACTGAGCGAGTATCCTGGCGATGTAAACAGCCACGGACTAAAAACGTTCCGCCTGCTCATGGAACAGGTCATTCACACTCGCAGACAATCGCGCTATATGTGTCTATAATGACTATAGATAGGATTTTCTTTCTATGCACGCAAAAAAAAAAAAAATTTCCCAGATCCAACTACTTCTCGAGGTAGTCGATACCCAAAAGCCGATGGTGTATAGAACACGTATATTAGGATTTGTATGTGAAATTTCGGCATCGAAACTGCTCCCGTTTAGCTGTAAACGGGAGCAGTAAATACGGCTGTAAATACGTATTTACGGCTGTAAATATGGCTCGCTCTCAGCGAGCTGTATCGATTACCGAGCGAGTATCGAACGAGTATTCTGGCCAATATGGCGATGTAAAGAGCCACAGTCTAAAAACGTTCCACCTGCTCATGGAACAGGTCATTCACACTCGCAGACAATTGCGCTATATAAGATAAGATAAGATAAGATAAGATAAGCCTTTATTAGTCCCACAACGGGGAAATTCCAGGATTGCAACAGCACAGGGATAGCAACACTCAGAGCAACAATCAGAAGGCAAGAAAAAACAAGCAAGCAAGAGCAGCTAATATACATATGTACATATTACTATAAAATATATATATACACACACACACACACACAGACACACAGTGCAGAGCATTGTAGCTGGATGGAATAAATATATGAATATATGAACACACAGTGCAGAGCATTGTAGCTAGATGGAATAAATATGTAAATATATAAACACCCACAGTATGGAGCATTGCAGCTAGGTGGAATAAATATGCAAGTATATAAACACACACAGTGCGGAGCAATGTAGCTAGATGGAATAATATGTAGATATATAAAAACACAGTGCGGAGCATTGTAGCTAGATGGAATAAATATATAGATATATAAATATAAACACACCCAGTGCAGAGCATTGTAGCTAGATGGAATAAATATGTAAATATATAAACACACACAGTGCAGAGCATTGTTGCTAGGTGGGATGAAACAGCATAACCGTCTATTTAGTTATCCTACATGGTATGATTATGTGCCCATACATATTCTCACCCTCCATAGCGACCGGTATGTTCCTAGTTGTATGCCGGAGAGGACCATTGTGTAAGTCTATTGCATCTTTTGCATTCAAAAAATTATATAATAATTATACTATATGTGTCTATAATGACTATAGATCAGAACGGGTCCTGACCATCATTTGTGCCTATGCACCAAATGATGTTTCAGAGTACCCACCCTTTTTGGAGTCTGTGACTGGGGTGCTGGAGGGTACTCCTCCTGGAGACTCCATTGTCCTACTGGAGGACTTCAATGCGCACGTGGGCAACGACAGTGAAACCTGGAGGGGGGTGATTGGGAGGAACGGCCTGCCCGATCTGAACCCGAGTGGTGTTCAGTTATTGGACTTCTGTGCTAACCACAGTCTGTCCATAACGAACACCATGTTCAAGCATAAGGGTGTCCATATGTGCACCTGGCACCAGGACACCCTAGGTCGCAGGTCGATGATCGATTTTGTTATTGTATCATCAGACCTGCGACCGTATGTCTTGGACACCCGAGTAAAGAGAGGTGCAGAGCTGTCAACTGATCACCACCTGGTGGTGAGTTGGATCCGATGGCAGGGGAGGATGCCATTCAGACCTGGTAGACCCAAACGTATAGTGAGGGTGTGCTGGGAGCGTCTGGCTGAGGCCCCTGTCCGGGAGGTCTTCAACTCCCACCTCCGGAAGAACTTCAACCACATTCCGAGGGAGTCTGGAGACATGGAGTCTGAATGGGCCATGTTCTCCACCTCTGTTGTTGAAGCGGCGGCCCAGAGCTGCGGCCGCAAGGTGGTCGGTGCATCTCGTGGTGGCAACCCCCGAACCAAGTGGTGGACACCAGTGGTGAGGGGGGCCATTAAGCTGAAGAAGGAGTCCTATCAAGCTTGGTTGGCTTGTGGGACTCCCGAAGCAGCTGAGGTGTACCGGCAGGCCAAGCGGAGTGCAGCTCGGGTGGTTGCTGAAGCAAAAACGCGGGTATGGGAGGAGTTCGGTGAGGCCATGGAACAAGACTTTCGGTCGGCTTCAAAGAGATTCTGGCAAACTGTTCGGCGGCTCAGGAGGGGAAAGCAGCTCCCCGTCCACACTGTGTATGGTGCGGATGGGACACTGTTGACTTCAGCTGGGGATATCGTCGGGCGGTGGAAGGAATACTTCGAGGATCTCCTCAATCCCACTGATATGCCTTCCACAGAGGAAGCAGGGTTTGGGGACGAGGGGGATGACTCGCCTATTACAGGGGCTGAGGTCGCCAAGGTGGTTAAAAATCTCCTTGGTGGCCGGGCCCCGGGGGTGGACGAGATTCGCCCTGAGTACCTCAAGGCCCTAGATGTTGTTGGGTTGTCATGGTTGATACGCCTCTGCAACATTGCGTGGAGGTCGGGGGCAGTGCCTTTGGCATGGCAAACCGGGGTGGTGGTTCCTCTCTTCAAAAAAGGGGACCGGAGGGTGTGCTCCAACTTTAGAGGGATCACACTCCTCAGCCCCCCTGGGAAGGTCTATGCCAAGGTACTGGAGAGGAGAGTCCGGCCGTTGGTCGAACCTTGGATTCAGGAGGAGCAATGTGGTTTTCGTCCTGGCCGTGGCACATCGGACCAGCTCTTTACCCTCTCGAGAATTCTTGCGGGTTCGTGGGAGTTTGCCCAACCAGTTTACATGTGTTTTGTGGACTTGGAGAAGGCATTTGACCGCGTCCCTCGTGGATTTTTGTGGGGGGTGCTTCGGGAGTATGGGGTATCGGGCTTGTTGTTACGAGCTATTCGGTCTCTGTACGACCGTTGTGAGAGTTTGGTTCGTATTGCCAACACTCGGTCGGAGTCATTCCCAGTGAGAGTTGGACTCCGCCAGGGCTGCCCTTTGTCACCGATCCTGTTCATAATTTTTATGGACAGGATTTCTAGGCGCAGCCAGGGAATGGAGGGTGTCATGCTTGGTGACCACAGGATCTCATCTCTGTTGTTTGCAGATGATGTTGTCCTGTTGGCTTCATCCAGCAATGACCTACAGCTCTTGCTGGGACGGTTTGCCGCTGAGTGTGAAGCGGCTGGGATGAGAATCAGCACCTCCAAGTCCGAGTCCATGGTCCTCAGCCGGAAAAAAGTGGATTGTCCTCTCCGGGTTGGGGACAGGCTCCTGCCCCAAGTGGAGGAGTTTAAGTATCTTGGGGTCTTGTTCACGAGTGAGGGGAAAATGGAGCGAGAGATCGACAGACGGATTGGAGCAGCATCTGCAGTGATGCGGACGTTGTACCGGTCTGTTGTGGTGAAGAGGGAGCTTAGTTCTAAGGCAAAGCTGTCGATTTACCAGTCAATCTACGTTCCTACTCTCACCTATGGTCACGAGCTTTGGGTAATGACCGAAAGAACGAGATCGCGGATACAAGCAGCTGAAATGAGCTTTCTCCGTAGGATTGCTGGACTCACCCTCAGAGATAGGGTGAGGAGCTCAGTCATCCGGGAGAGGCTCAGAGTAGAACCGCTGCTCCTCCACATTGAAAGGAGTCAGTTGAGGTGGTATGGGCATCTGATTAGGATGCCTCCTGGACGCCTCCCACTTGAGGTGTTTCAGGTACGTCCCACTGGGAGGAGACCCCGGGGCAGACCCAGGACTCGGTGGAGAGACTATGTCTCCCAGCTGGTCTGGGAACGCCTTGGTATCCCCTCTGAAGAGCTGGAGCAGGTGGCAGGGGAGAGGGAGGTCTGGGCTTCTCTTCTTGAACTGCTGCCTCCGCGACCCGGACCTCCGGAAAAGCGGTAGAAGATGGATGGATGGATGGATGACTATAGATAGGATTTTCTTTCCATGCATGCAATTTTTTTTTTTTTTCCCGCCTCTGACTACCTCACTTTAATGCGCCTTATAATCCGGTGCGCCTTATGTATGAAATTAGACCATCAAATAGACCGTTCATTGATAGTGCGCCTTATAATCCGGTGCGCCTTATAGTCCCAAAAATACGGTAGGTTAATTGGCATCAAACTGGGGATTCTAAATTGTCCTTAGGTATGACTGTGAGAGTGAATGGTTGTCTGTCTCTCTGTGTTGGCCCTGCAATGGACTGGCGATCTGCCCAGGGTGTACCCTGCCTCTCGCCCAAAGATGCTGGGATAGGTTCCAGCCCCCCCCCCCCCAACCCCCGCGACCTGAAAAGGATTAAGCGGAAGAAGATGGATGGATGGATGGATGGATAATTTTATTTTAAAAAAACAGACAAAAATAATCCATAAAATAATCCACAGATTTATAATAAAGTTTCAAATGTACAAGAAAAGTCAGTTTTTCAAGAGGAAATTACAAATTTGAGGAAAATGGTTTCAAATTTAGATACAGTTACAGAGAAAAGTAGAAAACTAAGAAAATTGTTATAAATTTTGGAGAAAAACCTCAAACCTTCAAGACTGAAGTCATTACTCAAGTTTTAAGTGGGTGCTTTTTGTACCCTTAACTAGAAATTTTTGGTTGTCTCCTTTAATTTACATGGCACTTGATATTTTCTAACCTGTTTGTATACCACCATAGACAGAGAGAGAACCTGAATTAGACAGAGCTCAGAGAGGGCAAGATGAGACAGAAGAGAGGAGCCAAGGAGAGGAAAGTGTTAAGGCAGAGGGTCTAGGAGAGGTGAGAGCAGAGAAAGGAGAGAAAGATGACACCAGTAAAAAGTCCAAATACAGGACATCTGGGTGGGACCTCAAATGACCCAATATTCCAACATTCAAACCTTGGTTGTACAGTACTTCAAATTGTAAGTTCCATATGCACGGCAGTGGCTCAGGAGGCAGAGCGGGTCGTCCAATAACCGGATGGGTGGCGGTTCGAATCCCGCTCTCCCCAGATATCCTCCCGTTGTGTCTCTGGGCAAGACATATTACCCACCTTGCCTCCAGTGTCCATAACACTGGGTATGAATGTGTATAAATGTTCGGTGGTGGCCGGAGAGGCCGTTGGCCCGGATTGGCAGCCACGTTTCCGTCAGCCTGCCCCAGGGCAGCTGTGGCTACAGTAGTAGCTTGCCACTACCATTGTCTGTCTGGAGTGAATGAATAATGTATCTGTAAAAAGCGTCTATGATAACGCGCTATATAAATCTGATGCATTATTATTATTATGTGCAAAATTTAAAAAAAAGAAATAAATAGTATAAAATTAACATATTCATACATATGTGTCTTTCCCCCCGGAAAAATATGTTGCCACCACACCAAGGTCTTTAAGAATCAGAATCAGAATCAGCTTTATTGCCAAGTATATTTACAAGCAAACATACGAGGAATTTGACTTGACATTGGACACGCACGTTAGGCACAGCCAATGACGTGGCGCCATGCAAGGCGCCTGTCATACAGTTGAGGTAAAGAGGGGAAGGGAGGGGGAGGAAAACACAATAGGAGAGAGAAAAAACATAGTTAATCAGAATAACGCTCGTATAAGCTCATATAAAGCTCAAATGAGCCAAATTTTGACTTCCCCGGAAAAAACTCTCTATGCACAATTAGCAGACACTATAGATCACACAAACAAGAGTTGAGAGAGGCAGTGTATGTATGAGCCAAAGGCAGTATGTATGAGCAGGCAGTGTATGTATGAGCCTTTAAGCCAAAGGAAACACTGCATTCTGTGATTCCATCATTGAGAAAGGAGAACATCTCTTTTTTTCCTGTAATTTTACAAAGTTTCTGGCAAACTTTACAGTTCTGGATAACGCCTAACAAATTTCTCCAACTTTATTGGACCATTTAAGATTTGGCCGTCAAATGCAAAAAAAAAAAGAATAATCATTTGGAAAAGTTTTTCATGCATAAATGTACAGTTGTTGCTTTAAAATTAGTCCAATTTTTGATGCTGTCTTGAGCAAAATAAAAGTGTATAAAGTCTTAAAACACTGTGATATTATAAAAGCCTCATTTGTATATTACTGTATTAGCACCTTCACCTCATTAAGAGCAATTTGCATTATACTTCACTTATTCTGTTTACTTCATCTTCTTATTCTAACAGCAGCATTTTTTCTTACCCAAAATTGTCCATTGTGATATATGCTTTCGTAATTTGATTTCATAATTTCATAAATTAAAAAAAGAGCTAGCAAGCTAATGCTACTAGTGCAAGCTTAGCGGCAAATGTAACACCACCACAAACAACAGACAAAACCAGAAAAAGCACAAACACATTTTTAAGTATTAAATGACTTATGTTGCATTCCCATTAGTACTGGCGTCTCTCTGAATCCAAATAATTTAAGATAAGATACTGTAAGCCTTTATTAGTCCCACAATGGGGAAATTCCATAGCGATTGATACTGTCCCAGTTGTATACTGGAGGGGGACCATTTTGTGTAAGTTTGTTGCGTCTTTTGCATTCAATACTATTAGGTCGTAACGTTTTTTTACTATCTCTGCGAGCAGCCCTGCTTAGGTTATAAAGTCTGACAGCTGTAGGTAGGAAGGACCTGCAAAATCTCTTGGTCACACATCTAGGATGATGTAGCCTACTGCTAAATGAGCTCCTCAGTGCGTTCAGCATGTCCTGCATGTCAACGATGGCCCTCACGGGCCATTAATGAAACGCTATAGGCAGTCAATGAGTTTGCATATTTATTAGAGACAGATGGCGATTACAAAATAATGAGCCACGTGGGGCAAAAACACAAACAAGAACTTCGGCTTAGACACAATGAAGAATTACTCTGACTAAGGAATAAACTTACTGAGAACGTGAAGATCAAGAGGGTGACTGGAGCCGGGCATAGGGACTCCAGCCAAATGTTAGGGAGACCAACGTTGCGCGTGTGAGGTCGTAGTCCGGAGTAACCTCGGCTGCGCCCTTAAATAGGGCTTTGAGGATTAATCAGACCATAGGAACTAATTAGTGGAATACAATCCAGCTGTCACCGCGGAGCTTGGCTCTGACAGCCGGAAGCCCCGCCGAGACGCTATCAAAATAAGAGCACAGAAAGGTCATAAGGAACTAACACAGAACGGGAGGAAAATACTGCATGATCAGAGCGCGGACAATATCAGCGCTCAGACCATGACACTGCATAGGGTGAGACTTGGACTCCAGCAGAGATGACAGCTTAGCCACCATCCTTCTTTCTCCTATCTCCTCCACTGGGTCAAGGCGCTGCCCCAGGACAGAGCTAGCTTTCTTGATCAGTTTGTTCAGTCTCTTCCTATCGACTGCTGTGATGCTGCTGCCCCAGCAGACCACTCCAAAAGTGATGGCTGATACCACCACTGAATCATAGAAGGTCTTCAGGAGCACCCCTTGTACACCAAAAGACCTGAGCCTCCTCAGTAGGAACAGCCTGCGCTGTCCCTTCTTGTAGAGTGCGTCGGTATTGTGTGACCAGTCTAGTTTATTGTTCAAATGAACACCAAGGTACTTGTAGGATGTCACCGTCTTAATGTCTGTTCCCTGTATGTTTACTGGTGCTGTGAGGGGTTGTCCTTGCCTGCAGCAGTCCACCACCAGTTCCTTAGTTTTTCTCGCGTTGATCTGGAGGCAGTTCCGATGGCACCAGTCCACGAAGTCCTGGATAAGTCCTCTGTACTCAGCTTCATCGCCGTTGGAGATGAGGCCAACGATCGCAGAGTCGTCAGAGAACTTCTGTAGATGGCAGTGTGTTGTGTTGTGTGAGGAGTCCGCAGTATAAAGAGTGAACAGGAAGGGAGCCAAAACCGTTCCCTGGGGGGCCCTCGTACTGCCAATGATCGTGTCTGACACACAATCCTGAGTTCTCACAAATTGTGGCTGGTTTGTGCGGTAGTCCAGGATTCACGATGACAGGTGCTGGTCCACCCCTGCGCACAGTAGCTTGTCCTTCAGGATCACCGGTTGGATGGTGTTGAAAGCACTGGAGAAGTCAAAGAACATGATCCTCACCGTGTTCCCAGGCTTGTCCAAGTGGAACAGGGAATGGTGAAGGAGGAAGATCACTGCATCCTCCACCCCGATGCCATGCTGATAGGCAAACTGCAGTGGATCCATCGCTGGTCCCACCAGGGGGCGGAGGTGAGCAAGGAGCAGTCTCTCCAGGGTCTTCATCAGGTGAGACATCAGGACCACTGGTCTGTAGCTGTTCAGGTCTCTCGGGTGGGAAGTCTTTGGTACAGCTGCCACACAAGATGTTTCCAACAGCTGTGGTACCCTCCCCAGCTTCAGGCTCAGGTTGAAGATGTGGCTCTGCGGCGGTTGGCAATGTTGACGTTACGGTCCGCCGTGCGCCGAAGCGCGGCCCGGGTAGCCTTCCACAGCTGGCGACAGCGCTTCATATGGCCCTGCACAGAGGGCACTGCGATGTCTTCCTCCTCCTCAGGAAACAGTGGGGGATTGTATCCCAAGGAGACCTCGAATGGGGACAGACCTGTGGCAGAGGAGACCATGGTGTTGTGCGCATACTCAACCCATGGCAGATGGGAGCTCCAGGATGCTGGATTGGAGGTGGTGACGCACTGTAGTGCTGCCTCCAATTCCTGATTGGCGCACTCACACTGGCCATTACTCTGGGGGTGGTACCCCGAGGACAGGCTTACCATGGCCCCGATAGCCTTACAGAAGGCTTGCCACGTGAGTCCCCCTACTGTGACCCTCCTGCCCCATTCAACCTTTTGGCCGAATGGGGCAGGCGGCCAGCTCATGTTCCTCACTTGCACAGTATAAGCACAGCCCGAGCTCCCGGCGGTGCTGTTTCTCAGCCGGGGGCAGCTTAGACTGGCCCATTACCATAGACTCCTCAGTGTCAAAGGGATCAGAGGGGGGAAGGGCCAGCAGAGGGGGCTGCGGAGAGTGGCGGAACTGTGAGCCCGAGTGGCCGGAAGGTCGCCACTCGTTGGCCCGCTCCCTCAACCAATTGTCAATGCTAATAGCTAGGGAAATTATCTCGTTTAGTCTGCTAGGCTTACCAATGTGGGCTAACTCGTCCCTCAGGCTAGGGCTAAGGCTGTGGGTGAAAATACTGCAAAGGGAAGCATCCTCCCACCCCACCTCCGCTGCCATCACCCGGAAGTCTACGGAATAATCGGCCACCGACTTATTCCCTTGCTTAAGATTGCGTAGCCGGGTGGTGAGCACACTATCATGGTCCGAGTGGTCAAATATCTCATTAACTTCACTCACAAACTGGTTGTATGTCAAGTTAGCATAATCAGGCTGAGCCATTACCGCATAAGCCCGGGCTAAAGCCCGTCCCTCCAGGAGATTGACGACATAGCCAATGTGGCTGTGACTAGTGGAGAAATCCCCTGGCACGCGCTGAAACACTAGCAGCAAAAAACCCCTTGCTTCCCCTAGCTTACCACTAAAACGTATAGGTGTGGGAGCTGGAGTCAGCCGGGAGTGCGGGGAAGGGGAAGGGATGGAACTGCCTGGTCCGGCTGCCCCCCCGGGAGTAGGTGGAAGGGGCTGCGAGGGTGTGAGGCGATCCAAGCATGTGTTGATCTGCATGAGCTGAGTAAGTATGACCTGTTGCTGGTGGGATAACTGGTCTACCTGAGCCTCTATGATGTTAAGTTTTTGTGCTAATGCACCGTCTGCTGGGTCAGTCTGACGGAGACGTACTGACATGATTGGTTGACCCTGAAGCAGACTCAGACCCAAGATAGACACAATTATCTTTTATTAAAGAGTGTGAGAGTGTGAATGTGTGCGTGTGTGCAGGAGTGAGGCTGCTGGGCGAGCAGAGCACAGTTCAGACTGGCAACCCTAGGAGAGAGCACAGACAGGCGGATGAGTGAATTGAGGTTGGAGGAATGAGTCCGTGAATGTGCAGTCTTACGAATTGGTTGGAGAGCTGAAGCGCTGAAGAATTCCCAAGGGCTCTGGGCCAGCTGCGCCATGTCCAAGCTGCCATTGCTGACGAGGTGAAGCGGTGTAGGTGAGTACAGTGCTGGTGAAGTGCGGGTTGCACTCAGGTCCGCCGCCAGGAGGCTACCACCTGTGCACAGGGGAGAAGGAGCAGAGTGTAGGAGTGAAGGAATCACGAAGCCTTACTTGTCGGTGGGGAGCACAGGCTCCCAGGAGATACGACGGTCAGAAAGAAGCTGAGGAGATGGAACTCCAGAGCAAGATGAGTTGAAAGAACAAGGAGGTCCTACCAGATCGTTGGAGCGTTGACATCTCCGTGCAGACCAGAGGGCAGCGCGGCTTAAGTAGGCTGCTAGATGAGGTGATCAGGTGTGCGCACAGCTGTGGAGGTAATTAGGGCAGCAGGCAAGCAGAGCGGATCATTACAGCATTTCATATTCCTAAACTTTTTACAAACTTTTTTACATGTGTTAAAATGAGTTCAAAAGCACTACAGTACAGCATCACTGATTTATTTATTTATTTAATTATTGAGCTTAAAATCGCATTTCTAGTTTTCTGTTCCCATTTTATTTAATCACGAGACAGCATTACACAAATTAGGCAGTGATCAAACACTGAGATATTGTATTGAGATATTATATTATCAATGTATAGTGATTTAGCTCCTAGTATGATTGATCAGCTTAACACTGTATCATTTGAGTTTGTTGGAGTTTCAGGGTCCATTTGCAATAAAGGGAGTGCTAAAAAAAATAAATAAATTGGTAACTAAAAAGTTGCAATGCTTCTTTCAGCATTTTTTTTTTTTTTTTTGCAGCATTTGTCACTTCCTCCATCCTGTTGCTTTTCCTGTCAAGTAGGGATCTCTGCAGAACGCTGCGCTGCACCTAGAGAAAGCATATTATAAACTCATTTAAAGTTAGAGCTGTCCTCACTACCAGTTTGTGGGGCTCCAAATATTCTCTCCAGTCTTTTTTCTTCCTTAATAAACGTCATCAGTGTTTTGTGTAGCACTGTGACGTTTCTGTCACTTTTTCGTGTGTGCAACTTTTTTGTCATAGTTTTACAGCTTTTCTTGTAAATCAGAGACATTTTTTTCTTGTAAATTTGCCTACTTTTTGCATAAAAATGCAGTATTTCCTCCATGTTGTTTTACCCTATATTCAGTTTCTCACAAAAATGTAGCAGTTTTCTTAAATTTGTCATGGAAAATAAGCCTTTTTCCTTAGATATTTGCAAAATAATTTAAATTTCAGATTCTTTTAAATAATTTTTTGACTCATCAAGTTGCTACTTTTTTCTTGGAATTTATACTATTTTCTCCTAAATTTGTTAATATTTTTCTGGTAAATTTAGTAAAGGTAAATTTGTTATTTATCTTTTATGAGGGGAGGGGGACAAAAACCTGAATACTAAATTTGAAAACTGAATGCCATTGTGAAAAATTAAATGTCTAGATAATGAATCCAGAGTAAGTTTTTAATACCAGGATGATTTTGTTAGAAATTTCACAGATTTATTATCATTTAATGAGTGAAACATAGCACACCTCAGGTGTGGTGTGCTATGTTCATAATGCCTCTGCAGGCAGGATAACTGTTACTTTTGTCATAGTCTAGCTGACTAAATCACACATAGTGTCCTTAGTTCATCTACTTGGTAAAAAATAGCTACACAGCTGCATTAACCTCAGTTCTGTGGATAGAATGATGATCATGGTGTGGAAATAAACTAGACAACCTAATGCACCTGCTGATAGCACTGTTAAGATGCTATTAAGAGGGAAGTGGAGGGGGGGGGGACATTTTGCATTATTCCAAGTTTTTTGTGTGGGAAATTCTTGCATGAATTACATCTTCCAAAACTGTCAGTGAAGTACAGTACCTCTCTTAAACCATTTGAACATTAATTGAGCTTATTTTATGTCAGGAGCAAGAATGTGAAAGTGACAGCAGCAGGGATAACAGAAAGGGAGAGAGGGAGGAGACCAGAGGAAGAGAGGGAGGAGAGAGATGGCCCAGGTGACCAGAGGGAGAGTGAGGCAGCACAGGAGGCACAAGTGACTAGGTAACAACAGAAAATGAACTTTCCACCTTAGAGAACAGACTGCTGACTACATCGTCAAAATAATGTTCTGTTGGACAAACTCATGAATTTTAGACTTGTCCTGATAAATGATTGATATTTCCTTTTTATTCATGTGATTTCCTCACAGAGAGACACAGGGTGAGGGCAGCAGTCAGGGAAATCCATTCTGTTATTCTCACTGTATAGTGATTTAGTTAAGAGTCAGGCTAAGATTAATCCTAGTGACTTGTCTGTCAGTGAAGGGGTCAATGCTATGAGAAATCAGTGCTTTTCACATCACTAAAATGTAACCATGTTTAGTGATGTGGAATGATGAAAGTTGTTGTCCGCTAGTCATTTAAACAAAAACTAAATATTACTTTGTTATTATATGACAGCCAACACCTTTAATTATATGGAAAGTTATCTTTTAAATTGACAAACAACATATGTGTAACTCGTTTCAAAATTTGATTGGGATCAAAAGATAATGTTGCTCTTGCCATTCATTTCAATAGAGAATTTTTTTCGATTTAAGGTCCAATATGCAGAACTGGAGGGGGCGTGACTTAGGCTTTATTCATGCTGCATTTCCCCTCTAGTCCACTTTGGTCCGTGTGTGCTTTGGATGAGCCCGGCACGCATGCGGCACTGTTCATGCTCACTTTTTTCATCTACCCAGGCCAAGCAGTTGACGCATGCGCACAACCATCATTTGTAGTTTCACTTCCGCCCGATAGGTAGCGCCAATGCACTGACGCGCAAGGATTTTCACCAATGAAGAAACGCTGCTTGCTTTCTGCTGCTTGACTTCCCGGCTTTCATTTCTTTTTCACGAAGATGCTGCTGCTGAAGTATTTATGTATGATTCATGTATGTTTATTCTCATCTTCCGCTTCCTCATTGTCTTCTTTGTCTACTTTGTCTTGGTATGCTGTGCTGATATCACCATCTCGTGAATGGGATGTTCAGTCTTGTGCATGCGCTTTTCAACGCATTCAGGTTGTGGGCAGGCAGTGCAGTCACAAAATTTGGGCTGCATGCAGTTGTCCGCGGTGGAGCACTGTGGACACAAGCGGGCTGGAGACGATGACATAAATTTTGTCACACAAGGTTTTCAGTTACACGTACGCAGACAGCAGAGGTGCAGCATGAATCCAGCTAAAGGCTGTCTATATGGGTAGAGATCTCTCCCCCCCCCCCCCCCCCAGTGTTTGAAACAAAATTACGCTCTTGGTACCAGCATTTACAATTTTACACCGCCAACTTGATAAAACACTTGCAAAAATATCACGGCAAAGGATTATGCTGAAATCTGTCAAGAACCGAGCTGAAGCAAGTGTGTTCTGGAGCAGCAACCACTGCTTTTCCAGCTGAGGGGCTGGGCGCTAAAAGTGAAACCTAAAAAAAAAATGAAGCTGAAAGTAAAAACCAGACTGGAGCATACCTTTTGGGAGAGAGTCTTATAGTTGAGGAGAGGTAGGTGACAGAAACATAAATAGCACTTTTTTTTTTCTTTTTTTTTTGTATTTTGCATACTTTATTAATCCCAGAGGGTGCAAGGCTACACGGACATGAAATGGAACAGGAATGACTTCAAAATAAGAGCAAACCTGAAATCTAAGAATAGACAGAGAATAATATCAAACACTACTAAATAAACCAAGGACCAGGAGAATACTTATGATAATGATAATGGATGACAAAAATACAACTTAAAGGGTTAGTTCCTTTATTTTCAGATCTACAGCATTTTTTACTTCATGCATGAAGTGACACTTTGAATTTCAAAGGCTGGCCAGAAAACATGGGCCACCCAACCCAACGGCTCAGTCCGTCAGGTGGTTGACCGGGGTTCTTCAGCCACCCAAACAGGAGAAGTTTCCCGGGAGGCGGCTCCCCCACTGGGAGGCTTAACCACAGAGAGGAGGAACCATGACAGCGTCTGGCAGGAAAGGAGAGGGAACCATGACGGCGTCTGGCAGGGAAGGAGAGGGAACCACGACACCCTCTGTGGTCCCGGGTTCAGGTAATGTTGCATCCGCAGTGGCTCCGGGCTGGAGCACTGCAGCACCCGCGGTGGCTCTGGGCTGGAGCACTGCAGCACCCTCGGTGGGCCCGGGCTGGGCCAACTTTGCACCCTCGGTGGACGCGGGCTGGGCCAACATTGTGCTCTCGGTGGGCCCCGGGCTGGTGCACGATGCCCATGGCGGACCCGAACTGGAGCACAGCACTCACATAGGACTGATGCTGGGGCACAGCACCCACGATGGTCCCTGGCCGGGACGCAGCACCCACGGAGCCTCGAACTGGGGAGGTGGAACCCAGATGATGGCCTCAGGCAGAGCGGAAGCTGCACCCACGGAGGTCCTGGGCTGGGACGGAGCACCTGTGCTGACCTCCGCTGGGGGAGCTGGACCCACGACATCTTCAGGTGGTGAGCCTGGATCCATGGAGACCTCTGGCTGGAGTGGATCTTCCCCGGTGACCCTGGGAGAAGACTCAGAGACAGAAGACAGAGGGACATGGTCAGGGTCGCCGGCAGCAGCAGAGCCCAGCGAGGTGAGCTCAGATGCAGCAGGCGGCTGCACCTGCCACTCCTCCCCAAGAGCCAGGCAAGATTGCTCTAGACCTGAGAGAAGAAAGACAAAGGAGAGTACTTGCCTGAGCTCGAGCTCCATCGCCATCCAGGACTCCATTGATCCAGACGATGGCGATGTCTCGGGCCCGGCCTCTTGGAGGTCCAACTTGGGCTCCCACTCTGCTGCGGTGGCCTCTGCAGCAGGCATGATGGTCATTGCAGTCCCGTCAACCCCAGCCGGAGAGGACCACGCAAGGGGCTGGTCAGCTGGGGGTTGGCTCTGTGCTGGCTCTGGAATGGGAACTTCCAGGGCCACCAGCTCCTCCATCATCTGGCGGCTCGGTTCTGGGACCGGCAGACACTCAAGGACAGATAGAGGGGACACGAAGAGAACAGGTGAGGAATTCAGTTACAGCAGGTGGTGAGGGTCTAGAGGACTGCATGGGTTGAACCTCACTACCGGGAATCAGGCAAGGCATATCATCATAGAATAAAGAGGAATGAAATGGTACTTGCCTGAATTCCCGGGGCACGATTCTCTCTGCTGCAATGGGTACTGGTTTGGCCCCCTCCATGGTTTCTATTGAAGAGGGTGTCCCGGAGGAACCCTGTGGAGCCACCCCTGCTCCTACAGCCGCGGGCGAAGTCAAGGAGAACACAATTGGCCTCCCACCAGTGAGGAGAAACGGCGAGGCAAAGCCGGAAGCAGCAGCTGCGGGAAGAGAAAAAGCTGGCGGAACAGCTGAAGAAAAAACACAAGGATGACACGCTGCTGCGGGATTCTTCTGTCTCGACGGGAGAAGAGAAGCTGGCTGAGAGGCAGGAGTAATCCTCTGGGGGTCCGAGGCTGGGATTCGGTGCCATGGAGTAGACAGAGCCGATAGAGTAGACGGAGCCGACGGAGCAGGAGCTGGCGTGCTGGAGGCGAAGCAGGGCGTCTTTCGCGGAGCGTGCCTCCATGTGGGTGGCGGCTTCGCTGGAGGCGGCGAGGAGGAGGCTGAAGGCAGAGGTGGAAACGGAGGAAGGGAGAGAGCGACCACCCGGGGATGGAAGCGCACACTGGGTCTAACTTCCAACAGGTTCGCTACTCCACCCCAGCACAGCTCCTCCTTCCTACGGGAAGAACAGTTCCGTGCGCCAATCTCCAGATCCTTGATCACGGCAACAAGCTCCAGCTCATCCCGAGTCCACCTCTTCCTCCACCGATCTGGCTCGCCTGTGGGAGGCATAACTGCTTCACCGTACGGGAAAGTGAAAAAGGAAAAATAAAACACTCAAAATCACAGCTGGGTTCTGTTACTGGCTGCTACGTTCTGTCATGCGCGCCTCTACGAGCTGTCTGGTTCTGTTTTAAAGTGGTTCTCATTGTACCTCATTGGAAGAACCTTTAATGTGTCCATGTCCGTGAATCAGATCTTTTCTGAAATAGCACAGTATTCATGTGGGGTATCACAAGGCTCAGTTCTAGGACCCATTTTATTTCTAATTTACATTCTGCCACTGGGACGGATAATTAGCCAGTTCAAAGATATTTCTTATCATCTTTACGCTGATGATATTCAGTTGTATTTCCCTTTTAAAGAGTCTGAGTTTCACATGCTGTCATCTTTAACTAACTGCTTGTCTAACATCAAACAGTGGTTAAGTGCAAACTTTTTACAGCTTAACTCAGACAAGACAGAGACATTAATTATCGCTCCTGAAAACAAGATTCCACTTATTAAGCACCACATGGGTACCCTAGGTTCCTCTGTCCAGGCGAGTCTTCAGAATCTTGGTGTTAGTTTTGACTCGGCTATGTCTCTTGAGCACCAGATTAATCAATTAATTAGAAATTGTTTCTTCCATCTGAAGAATATTTCTAAGTTGAGAACCCTGGTGTCGAAGGCGGAACTTGAGATGGTTATACATGCTTTTATTTCTTCTCGCTTAGACTATTGTAATAGTTTATTTACCTGTCTGAGCCAAAAGCATCTTCAACGCCTCCAGGTTGTTCAAAATTCGGCTGCTAGACTTTTAACTCACACTAAGAAAAAGGCTCATACTACACCGGTTTTAGCAGCACTTCACTGGCTCCCAGTTGGTTTTAGGATTCAGTTTAAAATTTTAGTTCTTGTTTTTAGAGCTATTCATGATCAGGTCCCTAAATACATCACCGAGCTGCTTAAAGTGTATAACCCCTCACGGTCTTTGAGATCCTCGGATCAACTTTTACTGGCTGTCCCTCGAACCCATTTTAAAACTCGAGGTGATAGAGCCTTTCAGGCAGTGGCATCAAAATTGTGGAATGCTCTACCATTGTCTTTGCACTCGGTAGACTCTGTTGACGCTTTTAAAAAGCAGCTGAAGACACTCCTGTTTAAACAGGCTTTGTAGTTTGATTATGGATTATGGTTTTTATGTTTTTAATGTCTTTATACTTGTTTTTCAATGCCTTTATTGTTGTATTTGTGATTGTGTGTTCTATTTTATTGTGAAGCACTTTGTGATTCTTTCTGTGAGAAGTGCTATATAAATAAATTTTGCTTACTTACTTACTTAATTACATACAAGGCGCAGAGAGACAAACCCACACGCTGGATGACCCAGTCGGCTGGATGTATGGTCCGGAAGGTGACTCTGCTGCAGCGGCCCCAGCAGCAGGCGTGATGGTGGTTGCAGTCTCGGTGCCCCCATGTGCCGTCTTCCACGCCACCAGCTCATCCGGTGTGGCGGCCAGGGATTGCCTCACCGCTGGCCCTGGAACAGGACTCTCCAGGGCCTCAGGTTCCTCCCCCCTCGGGCGACCTGGTTCTGGAGCCGGCAAACTCGCAGGGGCACACATAGAGAGTTTGGAGAGGTCAGGTGATGAGCTGTCAGATGTCACTGGAGCGGAGCACTCAGGGGACTGCATACCCCGAGACTCCTGGCCAGGGAACAGGCAGAATTGTTCATCAACAGTGAGAGTTAAATGAGGAAGGACTTGCCTGTTCTCTTGGCTCTGGATGTCCCCAGCGGCCTCCGATGCGTCTCCTCTTCTCTCTGAATGTTCCTCCTCGATCCGGCGGTCGATAAGAGCGAGCAAACCCAATCTCTCCTTCTCTGTCATCAAACCCATGGATTGGGCGGCCCCTGGCCTGGAGGAAGGAACAGTCACAGCCCGTGAAGCGCATTCTCGTTCCTCCCTCTCGCGGCACTCCTCCTCGATCCGGCAGTCTATCTGGGCGAGCAGAGCCGGTCTCTCTTCCTCCCTCTTGCAGCACTCCTCCTTGATCCGGCGGTCTATCTGAGCAAACAGGGACCATCTCTCCTCCTCCGTCATCACATCAGGGAACAGAGCGTGCCCAGGTTCAAGGAATGACGCAGGAATGGGAGAGCCGCAGGAGGAGGGTGTCTTCCTCCGCCGCAAAGGCTTCTTCCGGCGGGAGGATGGCTCTGACATCGGGGAAGCCCACTCCGACTTCGCGTCCAGCGGGGGAAAGAGGAAGGAGAGGGTGTCGTCCACCCTCAGAACTATCCAGAGGTCGGGATGACGTCGCATGATGTCTTCAGCGGTGGCCTGTGCCAGCCAAATGTTCTCGGGAGACTGCGGCCACTGAGCAGAAAAGAGCGCCTGTTCCAGCAGGTCCTGTGCTCCCAGCTCCTCATCCGTCCAGACCACCATGTTGTAGCTCGGGGAAAAAAGAAAAAGGGTGAAAAGGAAAAGAAAAAAACCCATGTCTACTCTGCTGGGTTTTCTTTTGCGGGCCGGAGCATTCTGTTATGACCCCTCGTGCGCCATTACACAGTGCACAGAGGGAGGAATAGAAAACCCACGCGCAGAAGTAGTATCGTACATTTTATTAAACATAAACCCAAAAATTGTCCAGCAAACAGTCACGTTATAAACAGAGAGTTGATGTGATTGAAATTGAGGCCACCAGACATACAGGGACGCCCCCTGGAAGCTCAGCAGCTCAAGGGAGGGAATGCCTAGTGCCGCAGAACTGCTGTCGGCATGAGGAGAAAGGCAAACATAAACTTATGGCTGGAGCGATCCAGGGCCGTCCGTGCAGGCCGGTGGATGAGAATGAGGCAGGAATAGCCGCTAACACCAAATAACTAACAACAGTCATGTAGCATTAGAGAAGACTAATCTAGTCAGGCTGAAAGTAACCGTAGGGAATGACAGCTAACATTCACAGAGGAACACGCTGCTGTGAATGAAGCACAATGCTCTGGCGATCTCTTCCTACTCCAAGAGTGCTTAAGTAATCACAATACTAATGAGGGAAGAGACTTCCGGTGTGGAAGAGCGTGGCTGGACAAATTGAAACCATGTGTCTGTGAGTGAGTGCCAGAGCATGTGAATGGACGTGAATGAGGCGTGTGTGTATGTGTGTGAGACACCAATAATAAGGAACAGCTGGTGATACTGATAGGAGGAGGAGGCGTGCCCGAGCTGTCAGGAAGCAAGGACCCAAAGGGCTCCCTGAAGCACCTGATGGAAAACAAATAGTGAAACGGGCAAAACAGCCACGGGGTCAGAACTGGGTTTGGGACCACCAAACCCAGGTTCATGACAGGATCGATATTGGCCAATGCTCAAAATCACAGTATCGGTATCGGTCTTGAAAAAGTGGTATCAGCTCATCCCTAGTTATCTGACCAGTCTAATTTGTTATTGAGGAGAACACCCAGGAATTTGTAACTATCCACCACCTCAATGTCCAGGCCATGGATATTTACTGGTACAGTTGTTGATGGTTTCTTCCTAAAGTCAACCACCATCTCCTTTGTCTTACTGGAGTTGATGTGAAGGTGGTTGAATTCACACCAGATGATGAAGTCATAGATGACCCTCCTGTACTCCAAATCGTTCCCTCTGACACACATCCAACAATAGCTGTATCGTCGAAAAACTTCTGAAGATGACAGCTAGTGGAATTATATCTGAAATCTGCTGTGTAAAGAGTGAAGAGGAAAGGGGAGAGCACTGTTCCCTGAGGGGCCCCTGTACTGCATACCACCACCTCAGACACCCAGTCATGCAACCTCACGTACTGCGGTCTGTTGGTGAGATAGTCAGTAGTCCATGCAGTAAGGTGACAGTCGACTTCTGCTCCCTTCAGTTTCTCCCTCAGTAATGCCAGTTGAATTGTATTGAAAGCACTGGAGAAGTCGAAAAACATGACTCTCACAGAGCTTCCAATATTCTCGAGGTGAAACAGTGACCTGTGCAAAAGATAAATAACTGCATCCTCCACTCCAATCCTGGGTTGATAAGCAAACTGCAGGGGATCCAGCAGTGTGCTCACCAGGGGTCGGAGGTAGCTGAGGATGATCCTGTCCAGAGTCTACATCATAGAAGTTTGTCAATTTTGTCAGTGAACGCTGAGGTACATCAAATATTGTTTTTTATAAACATCTATACTGTATATAAACATAAACATCCCAACTGTTTATAGCAGTCATTACTCTGAAACAGTACATTTGATAATGATTCTGACACTTCAGTCAATCTCTTACTTTTCTTTTGAACCCAAATTTATTGAGAAAAACGTTTTTATTCATGAAATATAAGCTTGTAGGCTCAGCTGTTTAAATAGATGAGCAGAGTGAGACTGCCATTAGGGTTAATTGTGGCCAGGTGTGACTTTCAACACCTGGCCACACTTTCACTTTCATTCACTCCACAGACAATGGTAATAGTAAGCTACTACTGTAGTCACAGCTTCCCTGGGGCAGACTGACGGAAACTTGGCTGCCAATCCGCGCCAGTGGCCTCTCTGACCACTACCGAACATTTATACACATTCATACCCAGTGTCATGGACACTGGAGGCAAGGTGGGTAAAGTGTCTTGCCCAGGGACACAATGGCGGGAAGACTGGGGAGAGCGGGATTTGAACCGCCAACCCTCCAGTTATTAGACGACCCGTTCTACCTCCTGAGTCATTTTTAACGGAAGTGTGTTAAACGCTGTTAATAATGCACTTTGTTATCTGAAGCAGGTGTTGTCTTTTCCCTTTTTTTTCTTCTCAGAATACACCAGAATGCTTAATTTATGTGTTAAAATCACTAAATTTTTCGGGGGGAGGGGAGATGACCCCAGATCCCCCTACGGGGATTTAGTTTGTCACCTTTTTCACCCCTTCTGAGTTTGCAGGTATGATAACACCTCAGCAGTACCACAGGCTGATTGCCTCCATGCCACCCTCCATTGATGCAGAAATTCATGAAAAAGGAGCCCCGACCAAGTATTGAGTGTGTATATGGACATACTTTTCAGTCGGCCAACATTTCTATTCAAAATCACTTTTCTTTTCAATTGATCTTATGTAATATTCTAATTTTTGGGGAACTGAATTCTGGGTTTATATTAACTGTCAGCCATAATCATCAAAATTAAACGAAATAAACACTTGAAATACTGTCATGAATCGCCCCTCAGGGCACAGAGGTGAGACCCACACACTGTACTGTGAGCTTGTGAAGTTTATTACAAAAAATAACAAACAAAGTTCAACAAAGTGTTCAGAACACAAAATACAAATGAATGAGAAAATCTTACGTCAGGAATTCACACCAGAGCAAAGCAGGGCTCTGGTGGAGACGAGGAAAAGAAAAACAATACAGCAGCAAGGAACAGATGAGAATAAAGCCCTTAAATAGGGATCAGAACCCATTAACGTAATTAACAGCAGGTGTGGGTATCTGAACGAGTAGGAGAAAGTGATGATACATAATTGGGATCAGCTGAGGCAGTGAGAGGGAGGCAGCCAACACTGACAGCTGACAGGGCACGCTCACTCGAAGTGTCAAGCCCCTGGCAGCTGTCAACAGTAAAAAGGGCCATACTAAGGATATAAAGAATAAAATAACATACCAAAGTATAATTATAAATAAGTATAAAAAAATAAAATATGACACTAACACAAACAGAAGGATGGCAAGCAGAACATTAAAACATAAACCCAAAAAAGCATGAATTGCAACAGATAAGTAAATAAGTAGAAAAAGCCATGAGACAGAGTCTGGCGGGGCTCTCCAGCGCTCGGATCATGACAAATACTGTATATCACTGTGTGTAATGAATCTATATAATACATGCATTTCACTTTTTCAACTGAATTATTGAAATAAATTAACTTTTCAATGATATCCTAATTTATTGAGATGCACCTGTACATCACCAATTAGCAGATCCAACCCAATGTAAAAAGGAATTTTAACTCCTCAACTTTGCAATTTTATCTTCAAATGATGTACTTTTTAGCTCCTGCCAGTTGAAGACCAAAGGGAGATTGTGGTATGGGATGATCCAGCCAGCTGTCTATCTTTCCCACTTTGGTGAAGTCAGCTTCTCCTACAGTTTTGTCCCGATTGTTTTGAAACTTGGTACCAGGCATTGATATACACTGATGATGTGCATGTTGCAATTTGGCTCCAATCGGATGATTTTTGCAGGAGTTGTAGGCTCTGACTTATAATGTCCTATTTCACCTCATTTAATAGACAGTAACTGTCTTGTAAAATCAACTCCTCCTACAGTTTTGTTCCAAATGTTTTGAAGTGTGGTACCAGGGTATGAGATTCACTGATGATACATATATTGCTATTTGACTCTGATCGGATGATTTTTGTAGTAATTATAGATCTTTAGGTCAAGGTCATAGGTCAGTTTTCCCCTAAATCTTGTAAACCCAATAACTACTGAAAGAAATGATGTAAGCTTTTCAAATCCATTCCATAGTTGTTAGGACGTGGACTGGGCTCAATGTCCGTATCCTGAGTTATTGCTTTGTTCCTTGTTTGCAGGACATGGCCCCCAGCCCACACCTTCACCTTAAGTTCATTTTCTGGGATTTTCTTTATTCATTATTTCATCATCATAATCTTGGCTTTGTATTTAGTTCACCCCTGCTTTAAGTTTATATTCTGGGTTTTTCTGTATTCACTATTGTTTATTATCATGTTCATGGTTGTGTTTTGATTATCCTTACTTTAGTCCTGTTTATCATTTTTATAGTCACATTCATGCTCTTTGTTTTGACCTTGGGTTTGAGTTAATGCATTTATTTCCACCATAGTCTAGCTCTGTTCCTGCATTGTTGATTTCTTGGTTATTCATGGCTGTTTTGGTTTTCTACTGATTAGTGTCTGCCTTATTTAAAGGGCACGGCCCCTCACCTGGGTGCTGTATCATTGTCATCATTTGGTGTGATAACATGCTTCTGTATTCCGTGCCTTGTCCATGTCTGAATTATCTGTTTGCCAAGCCTTTTGTGTTTATTTCCAGCCCTCGAGCTGAGTTTAATTTCTGTTAATAAATCCTGTTAAATGCCCGCTTCACGTCTGAGTCCATCTCTCTGCCCAGCCTGGGCAAAACCTATGACAGAATGACGCAGCCAGTGAAGGACTCAGTGAGCAAGTCCAGCAGGAGGAGGAGGAAGAGGAGCTGCCACGAGCGAGAGGTGGTGGCCGCGGTGGGGGCTGCCGCTCAAAGCAACTCATCCCCGGAGGACGCAAAGGATTGCTGGGGGGGGGGAGTAGCAAACTTGATGATTGCTAGACCGAGTGCACTCCTAACCCCCGGGTGCAGAGACTCGCACTTCCAGCGCTTTCTCCATTACCAGCTGTCTCCTCCTTGCTGGAGCCAGCTTTCCAGCTGCCAGTTCTCTCTCTGGCGGAGCGGAGAGAGTTCATCGGCAGCAAACTGGCGTTTGGGGGCCCCAGGTGGAAGGATGATTTGAGGAGGCGCTGCTCCTCTCGTCGCTCCGCCCCTACACCCGCAGCTCCCACCCAGACGATCTGTGGAGCCACCCAGAGGGAGCTGTCTGGACCATCAGTGGCAGCAGCGTGGGAACACGGGCAAGTACCTTTTCATTTTTTAACACCAATAAATGATAGGTCTTGCTTAGTTCCCGATGGGAGGGCTTGGTGCCAGCCATCTGCCACTGCTGAACTCTCACCACCTGCCTCTGCCATTCTCTCTGCTGCCGACTCCATCTATCCATCCTCACCTGCAGCTCCCTCTTCTGTTTCTGTTTTTTCTGAATGTTTGCTTATACTGGGTGGAAACCGGATAGTCTAGGAGGAGTCTGCTGTTCCAGAGGGCCTACTAGCAGCAGCTGCCCCCGCACCAATGCCACAGGACCCTATAGTTTGCCGGATTGGGTTTGCAGTGTTGGTACCTCAGTGTCCGGTTGACCAGGAGGAGCAGGAGGAGCACCGGCAGGCTGTGCTCACCCAGATGGAGTTGTTATTGGACTGCAAACCATGGCTTCTCCCAGAGCATGTGCCCCTGCTGGTTTGGAACAAGCCGGCAACGGATGACCCAGTTCCAGTATCAGCTCCTCGTCACTCTCCAGCTCCAGTACCAGCTCCTCATTCTCCAGTTCCAGTGCCAGCTCCACATCACCCTGTGGCTCAAGTACTAGCTCTTTGTTGTTCCCCAGTTCCAGTGCTGGTTCCACATTGCTCTGTGCCCCCAGTGCTGGCTCCATGTCGCCTTGTGACTCCAGAACCAGCACCACATCGCTCCCTAGCTCCAGAACTTGCCTCAGCAGTAGAGCCGCTGGGGTCCTCGTCAGCAGTGGAGCAAGAGCTAAGGCAAGTGCTCTTCTTTGTACTTTTAACATCAGTTTAGGGAGGTCTTGTCTAGCTCTTAGTGGGGGGACCCAGTTGCAGCTACCATCTGCTCTTGGCCTTTCTCTGCTGAGCTCCACTGATGCCAGTCGTAGTGACCCGGTGTGTTTCTCTTCCTCCCTGTTCAAGGTGGCTATGTTGGGGATGGATTCCCCAAGCGGCTGGGCTCAAGGTCCTCCAGCCCGAGTCGCCAGGGCTCACCGTTGATCAGCGCTCATCTGGGTTCCCTGCTGATCAGCCTCCTCCAGTTGTGCCAGAGGTTGGTGGACCTCCTCCATTCATGCCAGAGGTCGATGGACCTCCTCCAGTCATGTCAGAGGTCAGTGGACCTCCACCCGTCATGCCAGAGGTGGGCGGACCTCCACCCGTCATGTCAGAGGTTGGTGGACCTCCACCCCTCGTGCCAGAGGTCGGTGGACCTCCACCCGTTGTGCCAGAGGTCGTGGACCTCCACTCGTCATGCCAGATGTCAGGGGACCTCCACCCATTGTCCCAGAGGTAAGGGGACCTCCACTCATCGTCCCAGAGGTCAGGGGACCTCCACCCATCATCCAAGAGGTCGAGCAGTCCGCTCCACCCATTGTCCAAGAAGTCGAGCAGTCCAATTCACCTGTTGTCCAAGAAGCCGGGGAGCCTCCGTGCGCTTCTGAGCGCAGCATGTCACTGTCAGCCATTTCTGAACTGCCCCTTAAGCTCAACACACCCTGTCCCCCAGTCAGGTGGCCCAGAGACTCTGGTAGACCACCCGATCTGCTGCTTTAAGTTTATATTTTGGGTTTTTCTGTATTCACTATTGTTTATTATCATGGTCATGGTTGTGTTTTGATTATCCTTACTTTAGTCCTGTTTTGTCATTTTTATAGTCACGTTCATGTTCTTTATTTTGATCTTTGGTTTGAGTTCAACCTATAGTTCAAACCTATGACAATAGTTGCATCTAAGACATACAGTATCTTGGACGGCTTACACCCTGTCCTGACTATGTGTTTGGGGTCAAAAGGTCAAAGTTAACATTCCATTTGTACTATTACTTTAAAAGGAGTAAAGCTAGGGTCACCAAATTTGGTACACATGTTCACCCTGAGCTCTGACTGTGGTTTTGGGATCAAAAGATCATAGGTCAAGGTTGGCATTCCCTATGCCCTGTTACTATACATCAAGTAAAGCTAGGGCCACCAAACTTTGTACACAGGTTCATCCTATGACCCTGAAGTGTGACTATGGTTTTGGGATCGCAACATGAAAGGTCGATGTCCAAATGCCAAGTAAACTATATCTCAACAACAAAGAAAGCTACAGTAGGGTCACCAAACTTGTTAAACAGGTTTACCCTGAGACCATGACCTCTGACTATGGGTTTGTTGTCAAAAGGTTAAAGGTCAATGTTAGTATTCCCTATGCCCTCTTACAATTGAATGAGTAAATCTCTTTAGGGTCACCAAACTTGCTACACAGGTTCACATTGGGATTCTCACCAACAGCTATGAGTTGTATAAAATTATTTTTGTGAATAATCATGGATGATAGGCTTATTATAATTCAGTTCTGCCTCAATAATTATATGAAGAAGTTGAAAACTGCTCTCCTTCAGTAACATATTGAGATCTTCAAAGAAAATGGAGGCTGGGGATATTGCGCTTGACTCAGAGTGCTCTTGTTCTTTTGTTGCATTGTATGAAGTGGAAGAATGTCTGCTATTTCCAGTTAGCCATTAGCTGTTGACACCAAAGCCAGCTGAAGTAATTTGGGTATAATAACACCATAGCAACATGTTGAGAGATAGAAATTGGAAGGTACTGTGTGTGTGCAACTGAATAGAAGAGATGTGCAAAATAAAAGTGCTAATAAATAGTTAATTGTACATTACTGATGATGTACAGGTGCAGCCATCTTCACTTTAAGTATGGTCTTCCAGTCAGTCTTGCCAAGACTTGTCCAACTTCCCAAGTGAACAACCGACTTCATGGCCCAGAATTATGTGTTGAGTATGCTCCAAATTAGACTTGCTCCTCAAAAAGGAACTCAACTGGACTGTGTGCAGTCAAAAAAACAAACGTCCTTACTTAAAACACAGAGAATCTATCCCTGAAATATTGCCATATCCAGAATCAACTGTACATAATTTTAATTTTTTTTTTTTTTTAATCCCCCTCTGGTCAAAGCCCAAAGGAGTTGAAGACCAAAGGGGGATTATGTTATGGGTCAGTCCATCTGTCCGTCCGTCTGTCCCACTTTTGTAAAATCAACTTCTACAGTTTTGGTCCAATTGTTTTGAAACTTGGTACCATGGTTTAATATACACCGAGGATGTGCATATTGCAATTTGGTTCTGATGGAGGATTTTTGCAGGAATTGTAGCCCCTGACCTATGACCTCCTGTTTCACCTCACTTCATAGACAGTAACTGTCTGGTGAAATCAACTCCTCCTACAGTTTTGTTATGATTGTTTTGAAACTTGGTACCATGGTTTGAGATACTCTGATGATGCGTATATTGCAATTTCACTCTCATCAGATGACCTTGAGGTCAAAGGTCAGATGTCAGATTTTTTCCCTAAATCCTGTAAACACAATAAATGCTGAAAGAAATGATGTAGGATTTTCAAATAGATACAAGAGTTGTATCTAATACACATCTTGGATGACTTACACCCTCACCTAACTATGAGTTTTGGGGTCAAGGGGTCAAAAGTCAAAGTTCAAAGTTAGTATTGCAGTTGCACTATGGTAAATGCTTCTTCTTCTTTTTGATTGGCGGTTGGCAACCGCCACCTACGATACATATCACTCTATATAGTAGTCAGACATCACTCTCTTCACTCTATATCTTCTTCTTCTTCTTTTAGATTTGATTGGTGGTTGGCAACCAGCTTCTTCTTTTAGATTTGATTGGCGGTTGGCAACCAGCTTACAGATGCATTACCGCCACCTATTCTATATATCACTCTATATCTTGGCCATTATCACTCCATTTCTTCTTCTTTTAGATTTGATTGGCAGTTGGCAACCAGCTTACAGGTGCATTACCGCCACTGACTTGATTATCATCACTCTATATCTTCTTCTTCTGCGTTTCATCTCATTATTGTTATTCTTCTTTTAGATTTGATTTGCAGATGATCCACCAGCCCATGATGTCTGTGAACTTAAAGATCCCCCACTTAACAAGTCCTCAACTGCTTCCCAATGTAGCCCCTTAATGCTAAGATATTTTTCTGCTGCTTTCACAATGATTTTGATTTTTTCTTGGAAGTCTGGGCAGTGCATTTTATCACATCTACCACAAATGAGACAAAATTATTTTCCTTCATAACCAGAGAATCTTCCTTAATTCTGCTGCATGCACTGCAAGCCTGCACACTTTCCCTGTTCGAGTCTACTCCCACTTTTTTAGCTGGCATCTTTTTCACAGCTTCTGTATATGTTAATCCCTGGAAGACTTTTATCTGCTGAATGTCTGCTCCTGTTTTGCTGGCTTCACAACCTCGATATGCAGAGCTATGTTCACCACCACAGTTACAGCACTTTAATTTGGCTCCTCTTTCACACTTGCCATATTCATGTTCACTGGAGCATCTGGCACATTGTTGTCTGCCTTTGCATATCGCTGCTACATGACCAAACTTTTGACATTTGAAACATCTGAGTAGAGGAGGAACGTAAAGTCTGACTTCATAGCTCATGTAGCCAATATACACCTTACTTGGCAGTCTTGTTTCATCAAATTTATCATCACTCTATAATTCAAGAAATCTGTGTGTGTGTGTGTGTGTGTGTGTCTGTCTGTCTGTCTGTCTGTCTGTGTGTCTGTCATGATCATAGGACTCACTGAAAGATCATAGGACTCACTATGACATCATCAAAGATCAAAGGCATGCATCACTCATGATCATAGGACTTGCTATGACATCATCAAAGATCATAGGACTTGCTATGTCACAATCATAGGACTCGGTAAAAGATCATAGGACTCACTATGTCATCATCAAAGTTCATAGGACTCGCTACTGATGATCATAGGACTTGCTGTCACAATCAGGACTTGCTAAAAGATCATAGAACTTGCTATAACATCAGCAAAGATCAAAGGCAGAAGAATCGCTATGTCACGATCATAGGACTCGCTGAAAGATCATAGGACTCGCTATGACATCATCAAAGATCAAAGGCAGACGAAATCTGCTTGTGTGTCTGTCTGTGTGTGGGTCACGATCATAGGACTTGCTATGTCATCATCAAAGATCATAGGACTCGTTATCACAACATCAAAGATCAAAGGCAGGCATACTGAACAAGTGACATCAGAGCTCAAAGGCAGACATCACTGGATGAGTGGTGACGTTAAAGATCAAAGGCAGGTTTCACCATGGTTACTGTTGCCATGGTAACCATGTCAGAGATCAAAGGCAGGCATGCAGAAATGCTGACTTACACTTGCTTTCTACGGGCATGCAGAAATACTTGCTCATACTTGGTTTCTACGGGCATGCACGAGTCCAAGATCAAAGGCAGGCATCACTGAATGGGTGGTGACGTCAAAGATCAAAGGCAGGCATCACCATGGTTACTGTTGCCATGGTAACAGTAACTTTCTATGGGCATGCAGAAATGCTTGCTTGTACTTGGTTTCTACGAGCATGCACAGGAATGCACTAGTCTGTCTATAAATTCACGAAATCTCTGTGTGTTTGTGTGTCTGTTCCACGCATATCTCTTGAACCGTTTGTCAGACTGGCCTCAGATTTTAAACATGGTTTCCTGAGGTTACGAGGGTGTGCATCCCCGAATATGGAGTTGCTCAGTCAAAATATGTCATTTTTATCAATAAAAGTTTAGCCACCACTTTGTCTCATGTCCAGGCTTCTAGAAGTGTGGTTGGGGTTTGGTTTTGGATTGACTCCTACTGATTGGATAATACGCGCATCACGACATCAGTAACCACAGCGCTCTGTGTGCAAAACAAGTGTCATGAATGCCTCTTCGGGGCAGAGAGAGAAAGGCACCACACGCCGGCCGTGAGTTTGCAACATTTATTAAATTAACATAAAGACATACACAACACTTATGAAAAAGAGAATGCAAGTCAGCAAAAATAGTTAAGAGTAAGGCAAGCGTAATCGCTGGCTAACCTGGGAACAAATACTAAGGAACAGGTAGCAAAAATAGCCTAACTAAGGCAAACATGATTGCCAGCCAACCTGCAAATAACCTGTAATACATGAAGTGAAAAACAGAGCACTTACATGTAAGAAAAAACGGCTTGGGAGTGACTTGAGAGTAGGAGGCTACACCATACAATGGTGCAGCCCCCTTAAAATAGGCAGCAGCACAATTAACACAATCAATAACAGATGTGAGCACCTGAGCAAGAAGGGGAAGGTGACCTAATTAGACAATCACCCACAGCTGAGAACTGGGGAACAGACTGTGGGTGAAAGGTGAGTGAATCTGAGAAATGAGGAAGGAAGCTCTGAAAGTAAACAGCCAAAATGACAGAAAACAGACAAGAAAATAATAATAGACAAAAAATGCTCAAAAATATATAGAGTCTGAGCACTGGCTCAGACACATGACAACAAGGAAGCGAAATGTGACAAATTTGACTAGAAAAAGATAATACTTAAGATTCATTGCTTTAAAAAATATTCCATAAAGTTGCTGTGAGATTGCATAGGTCTAATGGATAATTCGGCATGGAGAACACGAGGTGCGCTGGGGGAAGGGGGGGTGGAGCAGCAGCTGAACTGCTGGCACCACGCTAAAGCAACAGCTGAGACTCCCGTTAACCGGGCAGGCTGAGCTTGGCTCCCTACAAAGGACTGTGATCCACCGCTTCAGTTGCTGCTTCTCCCACCGGTGTCCGACTGGGCACTTCATGATAGTTCGCCGGGAGGCACGCCCAGCCTGCCCCAGTCATCGGTAGACGGGAGTCCCTTTGCAGGACCACGACCCGCCGTCACCGATGGCGCTCCTCTCGGTGTGCTCGTACAATTATTAAAAGTTAATAATTGTGGAGCGGCGTGCCCAGATCAACTACATATAATATGCGGCCACATGCACGGTTTGATTAAACGACAGCCGTCACCAAACTGGACACAAAAACGCTCAATAACTCATAAAAGATCACACAAATAAGTGATCTGACAAAAACATAAACAAGCTCTACACCTCTGTATTCCACTTTCAAACACAGCTTATGTGGCCAGACACGAGCTGGCTCAAAGGAACGCTAACTGATGACGATTAAAAAAAAAAGTTATTTTCAAAAAAGTGAAAAAAAAAGATAATGCATGGAGTGTGCTTTTTGCCTGAGGCTGATTTTTCATGGAAAACAGCTGAGCTCTGTGGTTCCAGCGATCAGCTGATTGGATCCACCTTTTTTTTTTTACAAAAAAAAACATGGGGGGAAGGCCCTACAGCCTTTGCTCCACAAATGCGGGACGTATCAACCATAAGCTGGATAAATTTTCAGCATGGGGCACATATTTTTTCCAGTTTACACAATTTTTCACTGGGTCTGAGGTGTGTGTGAAAAAAAATGTGTTTTAGTGAACGTTTACAGGGTCAAAAATGTGATAGTTTAGGTGGAATAATAATAAATAAATAATCTTCTCACATCAATCAAAAAAACGCTTACAATAGTGCCGTAGCGCTGTCTTTGTCAGTCACGTCCTCAGGGTTCAGATCATTATTTGGCCTCAGTATCACCCCAGCGTGACAATATAAGCACCACCTCAATCTCAGCATTAAAGTTTTAAAAAACCTTTTAATAACAAAATATTGCTAAAATATAAAATGATGCACTGGGTCTCAAATATTTGTAAACGTGTCCTGTTATAGTACTGCATGAGTTTATTGACAATACACAGAGGAAATTGTTACGACCCGAGCGCTGGGTTCTGTTCGCGCTCGGGCTAAGTTTTACTCGCTGCCGGCCTTGACAGCTGCGGGGTGTATTCTGGCCTCACCGGGCTCTTATTGTGAAGGTGCTCGGTGGGGCTTCCGCCTGTCAAGGCTGGTCAGCTGTTTGTCATTACTGCTCGTTAGTGCTCGCCTTTATTAAGCGGGCACTAGCGACAGTAAGGTTGCAGGAGTATTGTCAACACTTTGTCAACACCTTGTCAAAGCCTCGTCAAGTATTGTCAACTTTACTGGTCAGAGCGTCGTTTGACCTTCATGTCAGGTTCGTTATCTCATGCTATGTCACAGTTTAGCTCGTAGCGGCTGGGGTTAGCCCTGCGAGCCCGTGTATTGATTTATGTGTGTTTGTGCCGAGAACGGCTCACAGTCTTGTCCTGTCTTGTGTGTTAATAAATCGCCATCTTCGCAAAACTCACTGGTGGACTCTTGGCGTCTTATGGTGATCCGCGAGGGTCACCGCATGACAGTATACTCCTGCCAGGACGCCTAAACGGAGACGCCACACCGAGACGCCTTTTTCACTGTGAGTTTTTGCAGTAATTGGACAATTGTTCTTCCCTGTCTGGGTGTCAACGTCTGGGAGAATGCTGTCACCCGGGGGCCACAGTCGGCGCCTGGACAAAGAGCTAGCGAGCACGCTGGAGTACGTCGACGGGACGCTCCTCGCCGCTACCTTCGACGTCAACTCCAGCTATATGCGCTCGCATCTAGACTGTGCTGAGGATCTCCTGGACAACCTTCCGCTCCATTATGACGATCACCCGGAGGTGATTATGAGGAGAGAAGAACTTGCTACGCAGCGCGAGATACTTCGTGGGCTGGAGGAGGAAGAGAGCAGGAAGCAGAGGAGGAGGCATCCTCGCTCTCCGCGTTGGAGTCCCGTTCCTGTCCCGGAACTGGTCCAGGAGTGCGCGCCATCTGGGAGCCGACAACGACGTCGGCGCAACGGCCCAGGTCACCCTCAGCAGAATCCCCGGCTGGACCTGCTGCCGGCGAAGTCCGTCAGCGAACCGCTGGGAGCGGCCCCACCTCGTCCATCCAGGGGGCCCTCTGTCGCCATCCAGCGGGGAGAAGGAGGAACAACGTCCCCTACAGCAGGAACCATCTCTTCCCTGGGAGAAAGGCAAGTGCATGATAATTTGTTACATCTTGATTATAATCTGCCTTGTCTGACTCCTGGGGGCGGAGTTCGGGGTTCGCAGCCCCCCAAGCTCCTTCCACCTGCTGTAACGAAAATAACTAAACCTGCTGCCTCTGTGTCCCCCCCGGTTGAGCGGTCCACGATGCCAGGCCAACGTCGTCGGATGAAGAGGGGGCCTGCAGTGCTGGAAAGCCTGGATCCGGCCCTGCAGCCACGTTGTGGACGGAGAAGAGCAGACTGCAGCCCGGGACCTGAGCCGACGATGAAGCGTCCCTGGGTCTCCTCGCCGGAGCGGTCCGAGCCAGTGGGTTGAGGCTCCCCTGCCCCCACGCCATACGGGTCATTGGTGTGGACAGCAGCGCGGGAGGAACCTCAGGCTGCAGATGACATCCTGCCAGCTGCGGAGCCCGACGCAGCTGAGTTCGAGCCTGCTGACGGGAGTCGCCGCCCTGAACCTGGATCGTCGGAGTCCTGGGTGGCAACAGAACCCGAGTGCAGGCAAGTGCTCCCTCTTGTGTCTCTGTCCCCTGTGTTGGAGCATTTTTGCCTGCCTCTCGGGGAGGCGAGTGAGGAGCAGCCGTCTGCTGCGCCCGAGCTCGTCTCGCTGGGTTCTGTTGCTACCGGTGATTCTGATCCTGGTTTTCCTGTTTGTGAGCCTTATTGCAGTGTTGCCGGCGTGGAACCAGTCGGGGTCACTGGGTTGGAGGTCCCAGGTTCGGGGGTGGAGATTGTCAGCGGAGCTGTACCGACCCAGTCGGGGTCCGTCGTGGAGGCTGCTGTGGCCCAATCGGGGTCCGACGTGGGTGCGCCAGAGGCCCAATTGGGGTCCAACGTGGGTGCACCGGAGGCCCAATCGGGGTCCGCCATAGGAGCGGTTCTGGCCCAATCGGGGTCCGACATGGGTGCGTCAGAGGCCCAATCGGGGTCCACCGCGGGTGCGGTTCTGGCCCAATCGGGCTGCAACGTGGGTGCAGCTGGGACCCAATCGGGGTCCAGCAGAGGTGCAGCGCCAGCGTGGTCCGTGGGCGGGGGAGGAGCTGCAGACCTTTCACCGCCGAACGGACTACGGGCTCATCCTGGTCATCGGTCCCCTCTACTGAGACACCGCCCCTGTGCATCATCGCCGGGGGCCGTGGGGGCTCCTGTTCGCTCACCCCGGCTCTCCCGAGTTTTGTCCTCGTCAGGGAGGCCGCCGCGGGCTGTTTTTCCCCGGGACTGGTGGCTGAGGGACACAGGTCGGCCGCCTGAGGAACTGTTTCGCCGGTTTGGCGCCTCGGGTCGGCCACCCGACGTGTTGTGTGTGTCTTCGGGCGACCTGGTTCGACCACCAGAGGAGCGGACGTGCTGGGCGTTGGACTGTGGTGAGCCGCCTGGTCATGTTCCGTATCCTATGACCACCCGCCGGCTGTTGGACGCGGGGAGACCACCTGAACTGTTCCTGTGGCGCTTGGTCTCCGCCGGTCAGCATAAACTGTTGGGGGGGGGGTAGTGGTTTTTCTGGGTTGATCCGTCACAGTGATTGTTCTGGTTTTTTTTCTTGTCCTTGCTGTTCTGTGTATTTTGTGTTTTGGTCATGTCTTGCAATTGCCCTAGTATGTGTTATGTTCTACTGTTGCCTTGTTTTTCTCTGTGTATTTTGTCTGAGTTTTGAATATTTGGTATTTTGTCATAGTCTCGTGTTTAGTATTTCTGGCCCAGTAGTTCTGGTTTTTCGTTTCCTCCATGTGCATTTTTTGATTTAATCTGAGTAGTTATTCTTGTCATTGTCCTGTATGTCGTTTTTCTTGTCACTGTTTTGTTTCTGGGTTTGGTCTCTCTCCATCCGCTCCTACCCCCAGCCACCCACCCTGGGGGGTGGGGGGGGCAGGGTGGTCCTTGGGGCGTTCTGAGCCCACCCTCGGAGGGAGGGTACTGTTACGACCCGAGCGCTGGGTTCTGTTTGCGCTCGGGCTAAGCTTTACTCGCTGCCGGCCTTGACAGCTGCGGGTTGTATTCTGGCCTCACCGGGCTCTTATTGTGAAGGTGCTCGATGGGGCTTCCGCCTGTCAAGGCTGGTCAGCTGTTTGTCATTACTGCTCGTTAGTGCTCGCCTTTATTAAGCGGGCACTAGCGACAGTAAGGTTGCAGGAGTATTGTCAACTCTTTGTCAACACCTTGTCAAAGCCTCGTCAAGTATTGTCAACTTTGCTGGTCAGAGCGTCGTTTGACCTTCATGTCAGGTTCGTTATCTCATGCTATGTCACAGTTTAGCTCGTAGCGGCTGGGGTTAGCCCTGCGAGCCCGTGTATTGATTTATGTGTGTTTGTGCCGAGAACGGCTCACAGTCTTGTCCTGTCTTGTGTGTTAACCATCTTCGCAAAACTCACTGGTGGACTCTTGGCGTCTTATGGTGATCCGCGAGGGTCAGCGCATGACAGAAATTCAGTATGACACTGAATTCCATCAATGAACAGTGATATAAACTAAAATAATTATAATGATGACTGAACAACTCCCATTCCCCAAAGTGCGAGACACTATTATCTTGAATATAAGTGATAAAAGATCATACAAATAAGTGATCTGACAAACAAATAAACAAGGGATCTGAAACGGTCCCTAATATTGGATGTCCCATTCATTTTCAATATTTAGGTATTCTGTAATTAATAGTCACACAGTCAAATAAATCTTAGTGCCATTTACTCCTTTTTATATTTGTCAAAGTTTAACATGTGATTGCCTACATATAGGCCAGTGTTTTCCTCTGGCTTAAAGACCTTGGCGTGGTGGCAACATATTTTTCCCTGGGAAGCGGGGGGGGGGGGTAAACATACCGGAATATGTTAATTTTATACTATTTATTTCTTTTTAAAATTTTACACAGTAACGTTGCATATGGAACGTATCATTTGAAGTATTGTACAACCAAGGCTTGAATATTGGGCCAGTTGGGGTCCCACCCACACATCCTGTGTTTAGACTTTTTAGTGAAAAAGCAAAAAAAGCAAATCTAACACTACAGCTAGTGTTTGAACATTTATACATCTTTAGAGGTAAAATCATTACTACATCTTGTCAGTGAGCTTTAAAACTGTGAATCTCCGGTCTGGACACGCACCTACCACATGTAGTCCATGTTGCCGTATGGGTGCCACATGGGTGCCTCAAATGAAAGATGTGTGTCTGAAGAGACAAGTGTGTGTGTCAGGACAGGTAGGAGTTAGGCACGAAAGAGAGAGAGAAAGAGAGAGAATATTGTCTGTAATTTTTTTCCAGAAAAACACAGACTCCAATAGATAATACAGAACAAGAGAATAAATTATTTATTTTTTCCTCTCCAGTCAGTACCGAGTAGTTAGGGACCATAGGGAGTTTTCAAATGAAGGTGCTGCCAGTAATTTCCAAATCTGTACTCTTTAGCATGCATTCAATACAATTTAGCTGTTGTAATGAATATTGTGTCTGTGTCTGTGTCTGTGTTTGCTGTTGCACAAAAGAGTTTTTCTGTATAGCAGACGGTTCTGCTTAATTTACGAATCACTGTTATAGGAAATTTTTTGACAATCCTGTGCTTTTCTTGTATTGTTACAGTGGGGCAAAAAAGTATTTAGTCAGCCACCAATTGTGCAGGTTCTCCCACTTAAAAGATGAGAGAGGTCTCCAATTTTCATCATAGGTATACCTCAACTATGAGAGACAAAATGAAAAAAAAAAAAATCCAGAAAATCACATTGTCTGATTTTTAAAGAATTTATTTGCAAATTATGGTGGAAAATAAGTATTTTGTCACCTACAAACAAGCAAGATTTCTGGCTCTCACAGACCTGTAACTTCTTCTTTGAGAGGCTCCTCTGTCCTCCACTCATTATCTGTATTAATGGCACCTGTTTGAACTCGTTATCAGTATAAAAGACACCTGTCCATAACCTCAAACACTCAGACTCCAAACTCCACTATGGCCAAGACCAAAGAGCTGTCAAAGGACACCAGAAACAAAATTGTAGACCTGCACCAGGCTGGGAAGACTGAATCTGCAATGTAAGCAGCTTGGTGTGAAGAAATCAGCTGTGGGAGCAATTATTAGAAAATGGAAGACATACAAGACCACTGATAATCTCCCTCGATCTGGGGCTCCACGCAAGATCTCACCCCATGGGGTCAAAATGATCACGAGAATGGTGAGCAAAAATCCCAGAACCACAGGGGGGGACCTAGTGAATGACCTGCAGAGAGCTGGGACCAAAGTAACAAAGGCTACCCATCAGTAACACACTACGCCGCCAGGGACTCAAATCCTGCAGTGCCAGACGTGTCCCCCTGCTTAAGCCAGTACATGTCCAGGCCCGTCTGAAGTTTGCTAGAGAGCATTTGGATGATGCAGAAGAGGACTGGGAGAATGTCATATGGTCAGATGAAACCAAAATAGAACTTTTTGGTAAAAACTCAACTTGTCGTGTTTGGAGGAGAAAGAATGCTGAGTTGCATCCAAAGAACACCATACCTACTGTGAAGCATGGGGGTGGAAACATCATGCTTTGGAGCTGTTTTTCTGCAAAGGGAACAGGACGACTGATTCGTATAAAGGTAAGAATGAATGGGGCCATGTATCGTGAGATTTTGAGTGAAAACCTCCTTCCATCAGCAAGGGCATTGAAGATGAAACGTGGCTGGGTCTTTCAGCATGACAATGATCCCAAACACACCGCCCGGGCAGCGAAGGAGTGGCTTCGTAAGAAGCATTTCAAGGTCCTGGAGTGGCCTAGCCAGTCTCCAGATCTCAACCCCATAGAAAATCTTTGGAGGGAGTTGAAAGTCCGTGTTGCCCAGCGACAGCCCCAAAACATCACTGCTCTAGAGGAGATCTGTATGGAGGAATGGGCCAAAATACCAGCAACCCTTTGTTGTCATTGCCAACAAAGGGTATATAACAAACTATTGACATGAACTTTTGTTATTGACCAAATACTTATTTTCCACCATAATTTGCAAATAAATTCTTTAAAAATCAGACAATGTGATTTTCTGGATTTTTTTTTCTCATTTTGTCTCTCATAGTTGAGGTATACCTATGATGAAAATTGGAGACCTCTCTCATCTTTTAAGTGGGAGAACGTGCACAATTGGTGGCTGACTAAATACTTTTTTGCCCCACTGTATATGGAATATCACTGCAGTAAATTGGAAAAAAAAAAATCTGCTTTAAAATTTTAATTCTTCCCACAACTGTTAGTGCAAAAAAATACTCTCAAAACATCGAAACTTTTATCGAAACTTTTTAAAAAAGCTCCAGCGAATTCAGGCTTTTTGGGCTGCAACAATCATAAAAACATCCCACGAAATCCTGGAGGGACTGCTTATTACTTTACAAAGAGTAAAGTTAAGGTCACCAAACTTGGTACACAGGTTCACCCTGTGACCCTGAAGTGTGACTATGGCTGTGTTCGGAATGTTCAGTCACTCATTCCCTCATTACTCGCTATATAGTGAATTTAGATATTGTGGACTATATAATAAACTCAATATTGTTATGACCCGAGCGCCGGTTCTGATCGCGCTCGGGCTAAGTTATTTCTCGCTGCCGGCCTTGACAGCTGCGGGCTGTATTCTGGCCTCACCGGGCTCTTATTGTGAAAGTGCTCGGTGGGGCTTCCGCCTGTCAACGGCCGGTCAGCTGATTGTCATTACCGTCGTTAGTGCTTCGCCCTTTTAAGCCCGGCACTGGCGATGGTAAGACGCAGGAGTATCGGTCGACATTGGTCAACGTTACGTCGGAGTGGCTTCGTCCTGCCAAGCCCTGGGTCTGCGCCTCGTCATACCTGTGAGTGCCGCAGACCTTCATGTCAGGTCTGTCATCGTTATGTCACAGTTAGCTCGTAGCGGCTGGGTTAGCCCTACGAGCCCAAGTCTAGTCATGTATTTGTTTGCCCTTATGGGTTCATAGTTGTGTTTTGTCACGTCTGGAAATAAATTAACATCTTGCCAAACTCTCTGGTGAACTCTGTGGCGTCTCTTGGTGATCCGCGAGGATCACCACATGACAGTATACTCCTGCCAGGTCGCCCAAACGGGGGCGCCGCATTGAGACGCCGTTTCACCGGGAGTTTGTGCCTTAACTGGACTGTTGTTTCTTTTCGTTCGGGTGTCAACATCTGGGAGAATGCCGTCATCCAGGGGCCGCGGTCGGCGCCTGGACAAGGAGCTAGCGGGCGCACTGGAATACGCCGATGGGGCGCTCCTCGCCGCTACATTTGACGACACCTCCAGCTACATGCGTTGGCATCTGGGCGTCGCTGAGGAGTACCTGGACAGCCTTCCCCTCGACTACGACGATCATCCGGAGGTGATATCGAGGTGGGAGGAACTCACCGCTCAGCGCGAGGTTCTTCGTGGGCTGGAGGAGGAAGAGAGCGGGAAGCAGAGGAGGAGGCATCCTCACTCCCCGCGTTGGTGTCCCGTTCCCATCCCGGAGCAGGTCCAGGAGTACGCGCCGTCTGGGGGCCGACGAGGACGTCGGCATAACGGCGCGGGCAACCCTCAGCGGAATCCCCGGCTGGACTCGCTGCCGGCGTATCCCGTCAGCGAATCTTCGAGAGCGGCCCCACCTCGTTTTCCTAGGGGGTCCTCTGTCGCCATCCAGCGGTTAGAAGGAGGAACGACGTCCCCCACAGCAGGAACTATCTCTGCCCCAGGAGGAAGGCAAGTGATCGTTTGTTTGTCACATCTTAATAATGATCTGCCTTGTCTGACTCCTGGGGGCGGAGTTCGGGGTTCGCAGCCCCCCCCCCCGAGCTCCCTCCACCTGCTGTGGATAAAATTATTAAACCTACTGCCTCTGCGTTCTCCCCCGTCGAGCGGTCCGCGACGCCAGGCCAGCGTCACCGGACGAAGAGGGCCCCTGCAGTGCTGGATAGCCTGCATCCGGCCCTGCAGTCACGTCTTGGACGGAGGAGAGGAGCGGACTGCGGCCCGGAGCCTGAGCCGACGAAGAAGCGTCCCCGGGTCTCCTCGCCGGAGCGGTCCGAGCCAGTGGGTCAAGGGTTCCCTGCCTCCACGCCATATGGGTCGTCGGCGTGGACGACAGCGTGGGAGGAACCTGAGGCTGCTGATGACATCGTGCCAGCTGCGGAGCCCGACGCAGCTGAGTCCGAGTCAGCTGACGAGAGTCGCCCTGAACCCGGATCGTCGGAGTCCTGGGTGGCAACGGAACCCGAGTGCAGGCAAGTGCTCCCTCTTATGTCTCTGTCCTCTTTTGTTGAGCATTTTTGCCTGCCTCTCGGGGAGACGAGTGAGGAGCAGCCGTCTGCTGCGCCCGAGCTCGTCTCGCTGGGTTCCGTTGCTACCGGTGATACTGATCCCGGTTTTCCTGTCCCCGAGCTTTGTTTTAGTGTCGCCGGCGGGGAACGGGTTGGAGTCACCGAGGTGGAGGTCCCAGGTTCGGGGGTGGAGTTCGTCAGCGGAGCTGCACCGAAGGCCCAATCGGGTCCCACCGCAGGGGCGGTTTCGGCCCAATCGGGGTCCGACGTGGGTTCGTCGGAGGCCCAATCGGGGTACACCGCGGGTGCGGTTCTGGCCCAATCGGGGCCCAACGTGGGTGCAGCTGGGACCCAATCTGGGTCCAGCGGTGATGCAGCGCGAGCATGGTCCATTGGCGGAGGAGGAGCTGCAGACCCTTCTTCGCGGAGCGGATTTTTGGCTCGTCCTGCTCACCGATCCCCTCAGAATCACCGCCCCTTTTCATCATCGCCGGGGGCCATGGGGGTCCCTGTTCGCTCGCCCCGGTTCTCCCGAGTTTTGTTCTCGTCAGGGAGGCCGCTGCAGGTTGTTGATGCCTTGGACTGGTGGCTGAGGGACACAGGTCGGCCGCCGGAGGGACTGTTTCGCCGGTTCGGCCACCCGACCTGTTATGTGTGCCATGGGGCTACCTAGTTCGACCACCGGAGAAGCGGACGTGCGGGACTTTGGACTCTGGTGAGCCGCCTGGTCCGCCTCCGTTGACCATTGGTCAACATAAACTGTCGGGGGGTGGTAGTGGTCCCTGGGTGTGTCTCTGTATTTGTGCCTTTTTTTTTTTTTCCTCGTCCTGGTTATGTTGTCTTGTGCTCATGCCTTTGTTTTGAAAGCCACAGTCAAGTCAGTCATGTTACGTCAAAGCAATTTTAGATTGCCTCTTGTGTTTTTGAAAGCCACAGCCTAGCCATAGTAAAGTTATGTTAAGCAATTTTAGTTTGCTTCATGTATGTTTGCAGTAGCCCTGCTGGCTTATGTATGGTCTGGGTAGAGCGTGTGGTGCCCTGGTTTTTTTTTTTTTTGTTTCATGTATAGCCTGGTTTGAGCGAGTAATGCTCTGTTTTTGTTTCATATAGCCTGGTAGGAGCGAGTAATGCTCTGTTTTTGTTTCATTGTCTGGTATGAGCGGGTAATGCTGTTTTTTTTGTTTTTTCATGTTAGGTCTGGTATGAGCGGGTAATGCTCTGTTTTTTTGTTTTTTCATGTTAGGTCAGGTATGAGCAGGTAATGTTCTTGTATCTAGTTTATCTGAACCTGTAGTTCTGGTTCTTTGTTTTCCTTTGTACATTTTTTCTTGTTAGTCTTGTCATTGTCTTGTATGGTTTTTTTAGTCTTGTCATTGTCTGGTATGGTTTTTTTGTCTTGTTCATGGGTTGGTTTCTCTCCCTCTGCACCTGTCCCCCAACCTCCCACCCTGGGGGGGGCGGGGGGGGGCAGGGTGGTTCCTTGGGGCATTCGGAGTCCGCCCGTGGAGGGAGGGTACTGTTATGACCCGAGCGCCGGTTCTGATCGCGCTCGGGCTAAGTTATTTCTCGCTGCCGGCCTTGACAGCTGCGGGCTGTATTCTGGCCTCACCGGGCTCTTATTGTGAAAGTGCTCAGTGGGGCTTCCTCCTGTCAACGGCCGGTCAGCTGATTGTCATTACCGTCGTTAGTGCTTCGCCCTTTTAAGCCCGGCACTGGCGATGGTAAGACGCAGGAGTATCGGTCGACATTGGTCAACGTTACGTCGGAGTGGCTTCGTCCTGCCAAGCCCTGGGTCTGCGCCTCGTCATACCTGTGAGTGCCGCAGACCTTCATGTCAGGTCTGTCATCGTTATGTCACAGTTAGCTCGTAGCGACTGGGTTAGCCCTACGAGCCCAAGTCTAGTCATGTGTTTGTTTGCCCTTATGGGTTCATAGTTGTGTTTTGTCACGTCTGGAAATAAATTAACATCTTGCCAAACTCTCTGGTGAACTCTGTGGCGTCTCTTGGTGATCCGCGAGGATCACCACATGACAAATATAGCAGTAAAATTAACAGCTTTCGGACACTACTGGCTTGTTTTCGCGGCACAGTTAATGATGTCATCACGTGATACAGTAAACCTAACAGACTAACGGTGGTAAAAAAAAATGAATACCTGCATGTAATTTGTAGTAAATATGTATTAAATCAAATCATTTTTGCTGAACTAATGAATATAAATACCTTAAGGTAATTTATGTTGTGATGTGAGGCTGTCTTCTCACTGCTCCGTTGGTTGCGCATTGCATTATGGGATATATTGGCAAATGAAGTGACCATCCGTTGTACACTACTTTTCAAAATGCATTGTGGGATATTTTGAGTGTACTTTCAGATGTTAAGATTTCGAACAGTACTACAAGATGGCTGATTCACTATATAGTACACTATATGGGGAAGGAGTGAGCATTTTGAACACAGCATATGGTTTTGGGATTGCAAGGTCAAAGGTCAACATCAAAATGCCTTATAAACTATATCTCAACAACAAAGAAAGCTAGGGCCACCAAACCTGGTACACAGGTTCATCTTGGGATCCTGACCTCTGACTATGGGTTTTGGATCAAAAGGTCAAGGTTAACATTCCTTATGCCCTATTACTGTACAACAAGAACAGTTAGGGTCACCAAACATGGTACACAGGTTCACCTTGGGATCCTGACCTCTAACTATGGGTTTGGGGTCAAAAAGTCCAAGGTCAAGGTTAACATTCCTTATGTCTTATTACTGTACAACAAGTAAAGCTAGGGCCACCAAACTTGATACACAAGTTCACCCTGTGACCCTGAAGTGTGACTGGCTTTGGGATCACAAGGTCAAAGGTCAATATCAAAATGCCAAATAAAGTATATCTCTACAACAAAGAAAGCTAGGGTCACCAAACCTGGGACACAGGTTCACTCTGTCCATGACCTCAGACTACAGGTTTGGGGTCAAAAGGTCAAGGTTGGCACTCCCTATGATCTCTTACTGTAGAACGTGTAAAGCGCTCTAGGGTCACGATACTTGCGACATGTGTTCACCTTGGGATCCTGACCTACAACTATGGGTTGTGTTCTTTGTTGTTTATTTATGGATGATGGACTTTGAATAATTTGGTTCTGCCACAGTAATTATACTAAAAAGTTGAAAACTACTGACTCCGTCAGTAAGTATTGGGATCTTCAAAGAAAATGGAGGCGGGGGACATTGCACTTGCCTCAGAGTGCTCTTGTTTTTATTTTCCATTGTTTATTTTTAGCCTTCCAAAACACAAATTTACAACTCCTGAACTCTTTTTTTTTTTGGTGCACAACAATTTCATATAGCTATGTGAACGCCATCTTCTTTTACATCTCGTCATCTGTGGAACTTAGTTGTGCAGTCCAAATACAAAAATTGCTGTGGGGACGTCTGCTATAGCTATCTGACACGGTTTTCATCATGATTCTGGGGTCGTAAAAGCTTATGAAATTATGGCCAGGGACATTTGCGCTGGTTTTCGCACAAAAGGGTGTAGAATATTACCAGTTCAAAGGGAAGCCACATGGGTGCTGGGAAAATGGAATGCAGTGCAATCTAGCAGGGTGAAACAGAGGTGCACAGTAGGCTGATAATTGCCTGTTCTCTTCTTCTTGTAAAATATCTTTTATGTGAAGACAGAAGAGTGTAGTTGCAGAGTATAAAAACTGCTTCGTCCTGTCATTTCTGCAAAGGACTATCATTTCATCACCCTGATGGGCAGGTCGCAGGCAAAGGTCCATCCCTACCTTACACAAAAACTTAAAAAAAAAAAAAATTCATGCATGCTTTTTCAATCAGTACTGTAGAATTACATGTGAATGAACCCAAGAAAGTTATACATGAAAAAATGGAGCATGTCTGAATGATACAGCACTTTATTGCACTGATAAAAGCAGTAATGTTGCATATTTTGTGTCTTAAAATGGCTCAAGTACAGTATTGTCGTAAGTGCCAAATTCTTGAATTTCTGTTTTTATGTTAAAACTTCAAACTATATATGTACAGTGATGTGAAAAAGTGTTTGCCCCCTTCCTGATTTCTCATTTTTTTGTATGTTTGTCACAGTTAAATGTTTCAGATCATCAAACAAATTTAAATATTAGACAAAGATAACACAAGTAAACACAAAATGCAGTTTTTAAATGAAGGTGTTTATTATTATGGGGGAAAAAATCCAAACCTACATGGTCCTGTGTGAAAAAGGGATTGCTCCCTAAACCTGATAACTGGTTGGGCCACCCTTAGCAGCAACAACTTCAATCAGACATTTGCGATAACTGGCAATGAGTCTTTTACAGCACTGTGGAGGAATTTTGGCCCACTCATCTTTGCAGAATTGTTGTAATTCAGACACACTGGAGGGTTTTTGAGCATGAACCGCCTTTTAAAGGTCATGCCACAGCATCTCAATCGGATTCAGGTCAGGACTTTGACTAGGCCACTCCAAAGGCTTCATTTTATTTTTCTTAAGCCATTCAGATGTGGACTTGCTGGGTGTGTTTTGGATCATTATCCTGCTGCAGAACCCAAGTGTGCTTTAGCTTGAGGTCACGAACAGGTTCATGGTTCCATTTACCACAGCAAGTCTTCCAGGTCCTGAAGCAGCAAAACAGCCCCAGACCATCACACTACCACCACCGTGTTACGACCCGAGCGTCGATCTTGTCCGCGCTCGGGCCGTGTATCATCTCTGCCGGCCTTGACAGCTGTGGATTACATTCTGGCTCCACCGGGCTCTTGTTGTGACAGCACTTGGTGGGGTTTCCAGCTGTCAAGGTCGATCAGCTGTTTGGCATCACTGCTCGTTAACGACCGGCTTTATTAGCGGGCACTGGCAGCAGTTGATTGCTGGAGTATCGTCTAACTTTCCTGGTCCTCGTTCATGTCAAGTTCGTGTTTGTATTCTCGTCTTTGTTCATGTTTTAGATCGTAAGTGGCTGGGGTTAGCCTTACGATCCCATGCTCTATGTTTAGTGTGTCTTTGCCACAGTATCTCATAGTCATGTATTTGTGTCTTGTTAATTAAAACACCTTTGCAAAACTCACTGGAGACTTTTGGCGTCTTATGGTGGCCCACGAGGGTCACCGCTTGACAGTATACTCCAGCCAAGGACGTCTAAACGGAGACGCCACACCGAGACGCCTTTCCCCGTGAGTTTTTGCCGTAGGGTGGAGTTTTCCCCGTTAGTTGGACTTGGTAGGGAGATGCCCGCCCGCGAGTGTGGTTTTTGCCCCGAGTGGCTGGAGGAGATTGACGGCTATCTAGCGGAAGCCGCCCGTCTCATGCCCACCGAAGCGGCCGATTACCACTTATGCCTCGCCCAGCGGGCCGTGCTCAGTTACCACCTTACCTCTACTCCGGAAGGAAGGGAGAGGTTATCATGGATTGTGGCACAGCGCGAATTGATGGAAAAAGTGCTCCAGGAAACCCCTCCACCTCCTGCGAGGACAGTGTCCCTGGCGAGAGTGGGGATCCTTAGGCTGGAGGGAAAACCCGGCAGGAGACCTGCGGATCGAAATCCAGCTCCTGTCGCCCGTCCAGTCCCAGTGCCATGTGTTCCTGGGTCCTTCGCCGCACCGTTGGCCAGTAGGCCTCATCGCCATGCTCCTACCAAGTCCCAACGAGAACCCCATCCGGATCCAGCCCCGGGTCGTCGGAGTAACCCAGCCTTCCAGTTGACCGCATCTCTCACGTCACGACAGGTGGGAACCCCCGCAGTCGCCGCCCACAGGTCATCTGTTCCAGCTGCGCTGTCAGCTCCTCGTGCCCATATCGCCCCGGCTGTCGTGTCCTCCTCTTCGACGTCATCCCCAGCGGCTGGGAGTACTGTGAGTCGTGCTTCGGCAAGGCCCGTCAGCAATCTCTCCCGAGCGGCTCCTCCTCGTCGCCCCGAGGGGCTCGCCATTACCTCCTGGAGGGATAGAAGGAGGACTCCACCCACTGCAGCAGGTACCATCTTCTCCCCAGGAGGCGGGCAAGTGTAAGTTCATTCATTCCACCATAATTATGATCTGCCTTGTCTGACTTCTGGGGGCGGAGTTCGGGGTTCGCAGCCCCCCAAGCTCTCGCGACCTGCTGTAACTGTAATTCCTAAACCCACTGCCTCTGTGCCTTCTTCTGCCGAGTGGTCCGCGACGCCAGTTCTACGTCGCCGGAGGAGGAGGGGGCCTGCAGTGCTGGAAAGCCTGGATCCGGCCCTGCAGCCACGTCATGGACGGAGGAGAAGAGCGGACTGCGGCCCGGAACCTGTGTCGATGATGAAGCGTCCCTGGGTCTCCTCGCCGGAGCGGTACGAACCAGTGGGTCGAGGGTCCCCTGCCTCCACACCATACGGGTCATCGGCGTCGACATCAGTGCGAGAGGAACCTCGGGCTGCGGAAACCATCTCGCCAGCTGCGGAGCCCGACGCAGCTGAGTTGGAGCCTGTGCACGAACTTCTTCGCCCTGAACCTGGATCGACGGAGTCCTGGACGGCAACAGAACCCGAGTGCAGGCAAGTGCTCCCTCTTGTGTCTCTGTCCCCTGTTTTGGAGCATTTTTGCCTGCCTCTCGGGGAGGCGAGTGAGGGACAGCCGCCTGCTGTGCCCGAGCTCGTCTCGCTGGGTTCTGTTGCTGCCAGTGATACTGATCCCGGTTCTTCTGTGTGTTCTGAGCTTCCTTGCAGTCTCACCGGCGCGGAGCCAGTCGGGGTCGCTGAGTTGGAGGTTCCAGGGTCAGGGATGGAGGTCGTCAGCGGTGCTGCGCTGACCCAGTCGGGGTCCTTCGTGGAGGCTGCTGTGGCCCAATTGGGGTCTGACGTGGGTGCGCCCAAGACCCAATCAGGGTCCATTGCGGCAGCTGGTTTGACCCAATCGGGGTCCGACGTGGGTGCGCCCGAGGCCCAATCAGGCTCCACTGCAGGTGCTGTTCTGGCCCAATCGGGGTCCGAAGTGGGTGCAGCCAGGACCCAATCGGGGTCCAGCGGAGGTGCAGCGCCGGTGTGGTCCATGGACGGTGGACGAGCTGCATACCCTTCGCCGCTGGACGGAGTTCGGGCTCATCCTTGCCTTAATTCCCCTCTTCTGAGTCATCACCCCTGCTTATCTTCGCTGGGGGCCGTGGGGGTCCTGCTACGCTCGCCCCGGCTCTCCCAAGTTTTGTCCTCGCCAGGGGAGCCGCTGCGGGTCGTTTTTTCCCCGGTACTGGTGGCTGAGGGATGCGGGTCGGCCGCCCGAGGAACTGTTTCGCTGGTTCGGCACCTTGGGTCGGCCGCCCGATTTGTCATGTGTATTACTGGGCGACCTGGTTCGGCCACCTGAGGAACTGTTTCGCCGGTTCGGCGCCTTAGGTCGGCCACCCAACATGTTGTGTGTTTTTCTGGGCGACCTGGTTCGGCCACCAGAGGAGTGGACTTTCCGGGCCTGGGACTATGATAAGCCGCCCGGTCATGTTCCGCCTCCCATGACCACCCGCCGGCTGTTGGACGCGGGGAGACCGCCTGAACTGTTCCTGTGGCGCTTGGTCTCCGCCGCTCGGCATGAACTGTCGGGGGGGGGGGGGGGCGGATAGAGGTAATTTCTTTGTGGTAGGCTGATCCAGTATTTGTTCTGTTTTTCTTGCTATCATGTGTTTTGTTCCTCATATGGTTATTTGTGTATTTTGGGGAATTTGTGATTTATGTTTTGCAGCTGCCGCATGTGTCCTATGGGTATTTGATTTGTGCATATGGGAATGCGGTATTTTTGCCATTGTGCCTGGTATAGTTGGTTTTTTTTCTCCCCTTTTTCTGCCTTGTTTTGATCGTGTTTTTGCTCTAGTGGGTGTATTTTTTTTTTTTTGTTATCATGTCTGTGCTACAGCGTTTCATGTACTTTTGTTTTTTTTCTGGTTGTCTGTGCCCTGTTGTGTCTTGCAGTTGCCTCATTTGTCCTGTGTATTTGATTTGGATATATGGTATTTTTTGTCATCGTGTTTTGTATAGTTGTTTTTTTTTCTCTTGCCGGATCTTGATTCTGTTTTGTGTTCTAGTTAGTGTTGTGTTTTTTTTTCTGTACCATGTCTTTACTACGTGTTTCATGTATTTTTTTTTTTTTTGAGTCGGTTTTTTTTTCTGATGGTCTGTGCTGATTCTCGGCTTTGGTCTCTCTCCCGCCGGGCCTGCCCCCATCTGCCCACCCTGGAGGGGGTGGGGGGGGTGGCATGGATGACTATGGGCGTTCTGGAGCCCGCCCTCGGAGGGAGGGTACTGTTACGACCCGAGCGTCGATCTTGTCCGCGCTCGGGCCATGTATCATCTCTGCCGGCCTTGACAGCTGTGGATTACATTCTGGCTCCACCGGGCTCTTATTGTGACAGCGCTCGGTGGGGTTTCCAGCTGTCAAGGTCGATCAGCTGTGTGGCATCACTGCTCGTTAACAACCGGCTTTATTAGTGTGCACTGGCAGCAGTTGATTGCTGGAGTATCGTCTAACTTTCCTGGTCCTCGTTCATGTCAAGTTCGTGTTTGTATTCTCGTCTTTGTTCATGTTTTAGATCGTAAGTGGCTGGGGTTAGCCTTACAATCCCATGTGCTATGTTTAGTGTATCTTTGCCACAGTATCTCATAGTCTTGTATTCGTGTCTTGTGTCTTGTTAATTAAAACACCTTTGCAAAACTCACTGGAGACTTTTGGCATCTTATGGTGGCCCGCGAGGGTCACCGCTTGACACACCGTATTTTACTGTTGGTATGATGTTCTTTTTCTGAAATGATGTGTTACTTTTACACCAGATGTAATGGGACACACACCTTCCACAAAGTTCAACTTTTGTCTCATCAGTCCACAGAGTATTTTCCCAAAAGTCTTGGGGATCATCAAGACGTTCTCTGGCAAAACTGAGATGACCCTTTATATTCTTTTTGCCCAACAGTGGTTTTCGTCTTGGAACTCTGCCATGCAGGCCATTTTTGCTCAGTCTCTTTCTTATGGTGGAGTCATGAACACGGACCTTAACTGAGGCAAGTGAGGCCTGCAGTTCCTTGGATGTGTTGTAGGGTCTTTTGTGACCTCTTGGATGAGTCATCGTTGCGCTTGGAGTAATTTTGGTCGGCCGGAAACTCCTGGGAAGGTTCGCCACTGTTCCGTGTTTTCGCCATTTGTGGATAATGGCTCTCACTGTGGTGTGCTGGAGTCCCAAAGCTTTAGAAATCGCTTCATAATCTTTTCCAGACTGACAGATCTCAGTTACTTTGTTCCTCATTTGTTCCTGAATTTCTTTGGATCACAGCATGATGTCTAGCTTTTGAGGATCTTTTGGTCTACTTCACTTTAGGCGCTTTTCCACTAGCACCGCCCAGCCCCGATTGAAAACCCAACTCTACTCACTTCTGTTCGGTTCAGCCTCGGTTGCTTTTCAGCATTACTGCTGGCGCACCTGCTGGCACACCTGCGGTGGGTGGGATTTCCTAAACAGCAGGCGGCGCCACACTCTCGTGACGTCAAACACGCGACCGAATCCTCCACAACAAAGAAAATGGCTGATGACGAGGAGAGAAGGAAGGAGGAAGGAGAGAGGAATGACTGTGACATGAAACTGGTTAAATCTATGGTGCTGACTTGTTGTGCTCTGCACAATCTGTGTGAGAGTCATAGAGAGACGTATGACACTACATTGGATGATGCAGTAGATGAACCAGTGGTGGCAGCGGCACGGGGAGCAGAGGAGCAGGGAGCCGATATACGAGATGCTGTGCTGTGATGCAGTACCTGTCTATTTCGCCCACATTTATGTGCATACATATTTCAAAAATGTTTTTTGTCAATAAAATGTTGTGCATGGTCCATCTACCTGTCCTCTTTTGTTCATAACGCTTATCTGTTAAGAAGGTGCGAAGCCATCAGCCTAATGATGAGTCCACACTTCTCACTGTTGTGATAATTGCTCACGCTGAGCACTCTGCCAGCCCCGCTGTGGGGGTCACACACACGACGTGTTCCTCCCCACACTCTCAATAATTTTTTTTCTCGTATATTTTTCTCTTTGGCGTACAGAAATGGCAATATGCCCGTATTTGCTAAAATTGCATTTTCCCCATATTAAAATACAGCAAAACCATATCACTTGACAGGTATGTAATTACATGCAGAAACACCGCACAGGCCATCTTCACAAAAATCCAGCTCAACAAGCCACTTTTGCTTAGGTGGAAATGCAAATTGAACTATAAATCATGTGCTGATACATATGTAAAGGTCTCCCACTTTTACTTACAAATTGATTTTTAATTTTTGGGAAAAGGGAATATAAATTTTGCACTTGTTGGTAACAACAGTTGTGTGCAACAAAAACACAGTTGTGTATCCTTGTCCGATTTGTCTACTGTTATTAGTGCCAAATTTTTGGTAGATTCCTTCTTAATTTATTAAATTTTGACTGGTGATGCAACATTCAACTTACATGTACTTACCTTTATCATTGACTACTGTACAAGTTCAAGCACACCTGTACAACTGCTTATAACATAAAAAATGTACCCGTTCAAGAGAAATGGATTCAGCATTGCAAATTTGTTTAAAATAAAAAAAAAAAACTACCAAGACATTACGTTTCATTGTGTTGTTAAAAATTAAATTACCATTAGAAGGCTATACACCTGACCTGATGAACAGCAGCATGTGGAGTGAACAGAGAATGGAATGTGTATGAAATTATTGGCTTTTCTCATACGGTGTCATAACAGATAAACCAGACTTTTGATGCAAACAATACAATTTTATTCCAGAAGCAAAATTTACAAACAAAAAAACAGACTGGGCGTGGGGAGACATGGTTAGACACGCCGACTGCTAAATGTGTCCACAAGCCTGCCAAATAGGGTCAGGAAATCTCTGTTGAATGATGACATCTCTGCGAGCTCTTCCCTTCGTAACACAGCGTCCTGCTCCAGGGCTTCACGCGCGTCTGCCCGCACATCTGCGGCCACCTGTCGCAAATGCTGCATGTACTCCTGATGGTGTTCTTGCCGCTGGTCATGTTGCCGTTCCAAGAGCCGCATCTCTTCGTCATGCATGTTGACCATCGCTAATGTAGATGGAAAGACAGAAAGGCATGGTCATTAAAGCTGGATCACTACATATATTATGGAATTACACAGGTGAAAGTCTGTGGTGGAATGTCACTATTATATTATGCTTCATTGCTGTATATAAGCTGAACTGTCATGTTGCTGCCCCTCAGTAGAGCAGATTTTGCAACACGCAGGGTGCTGTCTTCGGCTGCAGCCCCCCTGCAAAACTAAAAAGGATTAAGATTAAGAATATGGATGGATTTTACCATCATATATGAATAATGCCTTAATTATACTGTTGCCAAAACCAGGTAAGCCCTCTAATAAATGTGAAAATATGAGACCAATAAGCCTATTAAATGCCGACCTTAAGATAATTTGTAAAATTTTAGCAAGACGAATACAAGAAATTTTACCAAATATTATTAATCGAGATCAGAATGGCTTTATAAAGGGAAGACAAGGCTTCCATAATGTAAGAAGACTATTTAATATTATTTATTCTAATAAAGAAGCACCGGATACAGCTCTCTTATCACTGGATGCCGAAAAAGCCTTTGATAGAGTTGAATGGCCCTTTCTTTTTGAAGTCTTACAAAGGTTTGGACTTGGAAATAATTTTATAAAATGGGTTCAGATAATATATAATAATGCTACTGCAGAAATTCTAACAAATAACAATATTTCAAAATCAATAAAAATCAATAGAGGATGTCGACAAGGCTGTCCACTTTCACCTTTACTGTTTACTATGGCAATTGAACCTTTAGCGATGGCGATACGTCTACAGTCACAAATATATGGAATTAAAGTTGGACCAACAGAACATAAAATCTCCCTGTATGCCGATGACATAATTTTGTTTATGTCGAATCTTAAAAAATCAATTCCGACCTTGTTGAATTTAATAAAGAATTTCGGGGAAATATCAGGATATAAAATAAATAAAACTAAATCTTCAATATTAATGCTAAATGAGACCCAGAGAAATTACCCAGCCCCTGAGGTAAATCAATTCAATGTTGTAAATCAGTTCAAATATTTAGGAATCCAAATTGTGCCTAAGCTAGAATCAGTCGCCAGTGTCAATTATGAAGCCTTAATGACAGATATTGATGAGTTACTTCAGAGATGGATGTCACTACCAATGTCGATGATCGGGAGAATCAATATACTTAAAAGTAATATTTTACCTAAAATACTTTATTTATTTCAATACATTCCCTTATCACCACCTTTAGATTTATTCTCAAGAATAAAAAAAAAGTTAGTGGAATTTATATGGAACAACAGGAGGGCTAGATTACGTCTGTCTTTATTATATTTACCATTTGATCGTGGAGGTCTGAAATGTCCAAATTTTATGTTGTATTATTGGTCGGCACAACTGAGGTCTATGACATATTATTTTTCATCAAATGATCTCCCTCACTGGACTGAAATGGAATCATACAATTTACCTTTACCTCTTCCCATATTCATATACTCAGATTCGGCAAAAAAATTACAAAAACAAGTTAAAAATCCATTTGTAAAGCATATGATCAAAATATGGTGTGAAGCTAAAAACTATTTAAAAGAACCACAGTTATTGTCACAATTTAGTCCAATATGGGGTAATCAATATTTTAAACCAGGGAGAGCGGACGCTGTATTTAAAGTATGGAATTTAAAAGGGATACAAAAGATTCAGGATTTATATTTGCCATGTGCAGAAAACATAATGTCTTTTGAAGAGTTGAGGATCAAATTTAATCTCAATAGAACACATTTTTTTAAATATCTTCAACTTAGAAACTTTATTCGATCAAATCAAAATAAAGCTCTCACTCGACCTATCTATTCATCCTTGGAAAAAATGTTGATGAAAGATAGTAAAAGAAAGGGTATTATTTCAGAGTTTTATAACTCATTGACACTATTTTCAAGTGAAAATTCACTGAAAAGATTAAACTACTGGAAAGAAGATCTGCAAACTGAAATTCCAGAGGAACAATGGGAATTGGCTTGTACAGAAGCTCAAACCAAATCAATAAATGTACGCCTTAAATTGATACACTTCAAATGGTTAATGCGGATGTATGTTACACCGGAGGAGTTAAATAGATATAACAAAAATATACCAGATACGTGCACAAAATGTATGGAAAGTAAAGGAACTCTATTTCATTGTGTATGGGAATGTAGATTAATAAGAATGTTTTGGGAAGAGGTGAGGGTAACAATTGAAAAAATAATCTCAAAACAAATCATATTGAATCCTAAACTGTTTTTGTTGGGTCTGTACCCAGAAAAGCATAATTTTAATAAAAGTGAAAGAACATTCATAGACCTCAGTTTGCTTAATGCCAAAAAATGTATTGCACTATTATGGAAAAAGACTTATAGACCAGATGTGACTCAGTGGTTAAGACAGATGTTAACAAACCTTCCATTAGAAAGAATAACATATATACTGAAATCAAAGGAAATTGTGTTTGAGAATATATGGAGACCTTTTATTGATTATGTAAAAAATTTAAACATAACTCTTGAAGAAGAAGATGAATGATATGTGCGGACCTTGTAAATTCCAAACTGGTGAATATAATATGTATACTTATGTGTTGGATTGTCTAGACTAAACAGAGGAGCATTGTTGAAGATTTGATTTTGTTGGTGGTTGTTGGTGTTTTTTAGTGCATTTTTTTTTTTTGTAGTACTTTAGTGTTAGTGTTTGATTGTTTGTATCATGTTTGTTTAAAAAAAAAAAAGGTTCAATAAAGATATTGTGGAAAAAAAAGAATATGGATGGATGGATGGGTAATGTTTAAACTAGTTGCTTGTAGTGTGGCCGCAGAAATCTGAATGGGTTAATACAGTCAGCTGACGCGAAGCATTTCAATGAAGCATGTTGATTTCAACGGCAGTTCATGCGCTTTATTTGTTTTTCTAAAACAGGAGTTACAACAGCACTTCAATCAACACACCTAAAAATGGTTGTGGAACACCGATAAGTGAAGACCAAAGAATAACCTTTTTGTACATTTAAAAAGACATTTTCAATTAATTAATATGCAGCTACAGGAAATTGCATTAATCAATTTGGTACATAACTTGTTAGGCTCCAGCCCCCCCGCGACCTGTAAAGGATTAAGCGGTAGAAGATGGATGGATGGATGGATGGATTTTCGACCCTGGTTTCCGCTGGACCTGTTTCAACCAAAAAAAATCGTGGTTATTGTGCCTTACCGGCACTTGAACGTGATCCAGATGGAGCTGGTGATGTGGCTGACATCGGGAGTCGATCCAGCTGGCGCTCCGGCAGACGCAGGAGAGTCTGGTGTGCCCATGTCCACTGAGGTGGACCCCTGTGATATGAACTGCGATTCTAGAAAGAAAATGCACGCAATTTAAAACTTAACACCAAAGTGCAACATGTACACAACACTCTCAAGTTTTTAACCGGAATACAATAAGCGTAATTCAGCGTTTTGTTCGCGCTAATACTTAACACAAAGCAAGCGTGAATCTGCAGTTGGCTGCAAAACAATAGGCAAGCCTCAGTAACAACCATTACCCACAATCTAACAACCTTCCTATTTCTTAAAAATAGTGAGCTTGGCACAGAAAGGATAAAGTGGCGAAAAGATGCGCAATATCAAAACAACACTCACCATCCACGGTTTCCAAGGCCGTGACTGTGGCTGTGACTGTGGCCGTGTCGAGCCCAATGTCTCTCAGCAAACCACTTCCACTCCTTCCGATCCGCTGCACTTCGAGCATTGTGGTCCTTCACTGCTCGGTAATCGCTTTTCAGCTTTTTCAGCTTCTCCCGACACTGTTTGGCAGTACGGATGTGCCCTTGGGAACCCATCTGCTCAGACACCTGCATTTCGAGTAGATCCGTCCAACTCGCGCTGGATGTGAGCGTCGCCTAATATAGAAAGAATATTGCGCACCTCCTAATATATAATATTAGGAGTATATTATTATATAAGTATATTATACAGTATATTAATATAATATACTGTATTAAAGGGGCGCACTGTGTTCACTGGCTGAACAATTACAAATGGCGGTCGTGGAGTAAATTCAGCAGAAAAAGTCGCTTTCGTGACGTTACGACCTGACCAATCAGTGGCGACCAGTCTCTTAAAGTCATATCACAGCCATACTCAGCCCTACTCAGCTCGGTTAGACCCTGCCCTGGATCAGGTACTAAAAAAGTACCTGCTAACCGGTGCTGGGGCTAATGGAAAATGCTCAAACGCGGGCTGAGTGGTGCGGTGTAGGGCTAAGTGAGGCTAGTGGAAAAGGGCCTTTTGTCAGGCAGGTCCTGTTTAAGTGATTTCTTGATTGAGAACAGGTGTAGCAGTAATCAGGCATGGGTGTGGCTAGAGAAATTGAACTCAGCTTTCTAAAGATGTGATAAACCACAGTTAATTTATGTTTTAACGGGGGGAGCAATCACTTTTCCACACAGGGCCATGTAGGTTTGGATTTTTTTACCCTTAATAATAAACACCTTCATTTAAAAACTGCATTTTGTGTTTACTTGTGTTATCTTTGTCTAATATTTAAATTTGTTTGATGATCTGAAACATTTAATTGTGAAAAACATACAAAAAAATGCAAAATCAGAAAGGGGGCAAACACTTTTTCACACCACTGTATACTTGAATACCACTTTTTTCATGAGATTTGCTGACAAATACTGAAATTCACATGGTTATCCCTTTGTTATGGTGAAGATTAGTTTCTGCTGGAACAACTACAGGATGCATTGACTAAAAAGTGTTGGGGTTTTTTAGGTGACCGTTGTGCATCAACATCAGTTTCTCCCATCAAGACTGGAGCATTTTCCTTCACCAGAAAACAGAAGAAGATTCCAGCTGCTTTAAAGGAGGTAAAAGAGGAACATGGACTGTCAGTTTTTATCTTTTTATATGTTTAGTGTAGTAAAAGATTTTTTTTCCCCCCTTTTCCTCCAGGTATCTGCAAACACAGAGAACTCCTCCATGAGTGGGTATTTAAACAGGTCCAAAGGCAACAAGAAGCAGTGGAAGAGGCTGTGGTTCGTCATTAAGAATAAAGTCCTCTACACATATGCTGCCAGCGAGGTACTCAAATTGTATAATCTCATTATTTTTTTCTAGACCGCGCAGCTTTTCTGCCTCTGCTTGAAATATTGATTTCTTCATCTAGGATGTAGCAGCGCTGGAGAGCCAACCTTTGTTGGGTTTCTTCCTGAGGGAGGAGAAGAACGGGCCCGCTCAGAAGCTGCAGTTCAAGCTGTATCATAAAAATACACTGTTTTACATCTTTAAAGCTGACGACATCCCCACAGCACAGAGGTACTCATGAATATCACACATTTTAACAACATAGCTGATACGTTACTGTCAGTGTGTTTTTGTTAATGAGGATGCAAAGTGTGACTATTTAGATCAGGAATGGGCAACTGGCAGCCTGTGGGTTGCATGCGGCCCCCACCCTCTTTCATTGCGGCCTGCCATTCCATTTCCAAAAAATCAATTCTGTATTTATATCATGTTTGAACGTATTTGGAACTGCGTTCTTAAGTGCAATTATAGTCTCCGTCAGCAGAGGGAGCTGTAATTGAAACTTCAGTGCCGCTCTGTGCAAGTAGTCGAGTAAAAGAGCGAGAGTGAGGGAGCAGTGTGCACCAGAATCCGTGTTGTCAGGTGTGTGCTGAATGCTGAGATCGGGAGGAATAGAGCTGGCAATTGCAGCAGGAGTAAAGTTAGCAATAACAGGCTGTAAACAGCAGTAAATATACAAGGTTGGCTGCTTTTAAAGAACAACTAGAAAAGCACTCGGAGAGCGCAGACCTCCGCCAAGCGCCACAGTTTCCCCCATACAGTCTTCAGATTCCTTGACCATGAAAACATATGACTAGCAATTGGATTGACAATGATAGGATTAGTGGTTCAGTAGTTATTGACGAAAATGGCATTTTCCGTAATGGCGGCCACAGTTCCCCCCATACAGTGTTTGTGTGTACGTTTTCAGATTCCTTGACCATGAAAAGATATGACAAGCAATTGGATTGACAATGATAGGATTAGTGGTTCAGTAGTTATTGACGAAAATGGCATTTTCCGTAATGGCGGCCACAGTTCCCCCCATACAGTGTTTGTGTGTACGTTTTCAGATTCCTTGACCATGAAAAGATATGACAAGCAATTGGATTGACAATGATAGGATTAGTGGTTCAGCAGTTATTGACGAAAATGGCATTTTCCGTAATGGCGGCCACAGTTCCCCCCATACAGTGTTTGTGTGTACGTTTTCAGATTCCTTGACCATGAAAACATATGACTAGCAATTGGATTCACAACAATTGGATTGACAATGATAGGATTAGTGGTTTAGTAGTTATTCACGAAAATGGCATTTTGCATAATAGCGGTTTAGCGCCACAGTTCCCCCCATACAGTGTTTGTGTGTACGTTTTCAGATTCCTTGACCATGAAAAGATATGACAAGCAATTGGATTGACAATGATAGGATTAGTGGTTCAGCAGTTATTGACGAAAATGGCATTTTCCGTAATGGCGGTTTAGCGCCACAGTTCCCTCCATACAGTGTTTGTGTGTACGTTTTCAGATTCCTTGACCATGAAAACATATGACTAGCAATTGGATTCACAACAATTGGATTGACAATGATAGGATTAGTGGTTTAGTAGTTATTCACAAAAATGGCATTTTCCGTAATGGCGGTTTTCTTGTGGACGGTGATCCGGATCACCACCAAAATGTAATCATCTGTAGGATACCCCATTTCTGACAATCTGTGAAAATTTCATGAAAATCCGTCCATAACTTTTTGAGTTATCTTGCTAACAAACAGACAAACAAACAGACAAACCAACGCCGATGATCACATAACCTCCCCCTTTGGCGGAGGTAATAAATGCTCTTCCGTAGTAATAGGCAGGTGAAGCCACATGAAGGTCTGAGGCTTTCCTTCTAATTGTGCCAAAAAAGAATCAAAGCTTTGAGGCTTCATTCTGACGAAGAACAGTGACATCTGGTAGCCAACTGAAGCCATAGCAACCTCTCAAGGTCATGACTGAAGCAATGACACTGTTTCAATCCCATGTCAGCAATAAAAGTTCAGAGAATACTATGTGGTCATTTTAATCTGCTGATGTTTTTGTTCATTTATACCAGTGGTTCTTAACTTTTTTTTATTCCCCATTTTGGAGAGCCAGGTGATTACCGAGCCCACCCACCCACACAGGTGTTTCTCTGCCCCTCCACATCCACAATGAATCCAAGAGCAAGCAAAGCCTTGTCATGTTTCTTTTTCTTCTTGGCTTTTTTGTTAATTACCATCAGGAATTTTAAAAAATTAGGTCACGATACAATTTTATCAGTAATTTTAATTAATTCTAACATGATAAAACACTGAGTAGCTTTTATTTTCATTTGCAGTTTTAGTTTTAATTGTGAAACTTTTGACTTTGAAGAAAGCAATAAGAACCCCCCTGCCAACATTCCACTGTAGGTTTAAATGTAAATCTGTCCCTCAGGAAGGGAGGAAAAAACTTTGTGGTCCTCACTACCACCAAAGTTGCCCATCGTTGATTTAGATGTTATCAAGAAGAGAGTCACTGAGTAAAGGTTACAGTATCTGAACTCATGAAGCAGGTGGAGCCAGTACTCTTCTACATGACGATATAAAGTGTTTTAAATTTGCTACTTTGCTGAAGAGTTGCAGCCTCCCATTCTTTATTAAATTATAAGATTCAAGATTCAAAAATTTTATTTGTCAATACTACTATACATACAGGACATGTAGGAGAATTGAAATGCCGTTTCTCTCTCTCTTCAGTGGTGTGCGCAATATAAAAAAAGGAATAAGGCTGGAAAAACAACAACAGTAGTCTGTGTACAGTAATGCTACCCATAGTGATAAGATAAAACCTAGTGGTAAGATAAAACCTAGACATCCCATAGTGCAAACATTTAACAACCTGGAAACCAGGATCATTTATAAGTGTTTTTTTAGGGAAACCCAGCAATCCTGTAGTGCAAGTAAAGATAAACCATAAAATCCAGTAATCCTATATACAGAAGAAGTAAAGCAGTAGTACTCGTAGTTGTGAGTTCGATGTGGTAATGTAGGTACAGACAGTGACAGATTGGACTGCACATGATCAATATTGCAATAACAGACGGCAGCAGGTATGGCATTTGTACAAATGGTTGCAGTAAGATGCAGAGACATACAGCAGCAGATGTATTACTGTTGGTGTGTCAGTCTTTCTGTTGCAACAGCTGAGGTAGTTATTGTGTGGATGAGTGCGTTATGATCTGGGATGGGGGTAGACAGAGTTCAGGATCCTGATGGTCTGGTGAATAAAGCTGTTTAGCAGTCTTGTGGAACGGGCCCAGAGGCTCCGGTACCTTTTCCCTGAGGGCAGGGGGCTGAAGAGGGAGTGTGAGGGGTGTGAGGTGTTGCCTGCAATGTTGGTGGCTCTGCAAGTGAGGTAAATGTCCGAGAGGGGGAGCAGGGCGGCACGATGATCTTGCTGGCTGCTTTCACTGTGCGTTGTAGTGTCTTCCGGCATGAGGCGGTGCAACTTCCATACCACACCGTGATGCAGCTGGTGAGGATACTCTCAATGGTGCCCCAGTAGAATGAGCACATGGGGGGGGGGGGGGACATGTGTTCTCCTCAGTTTGCGGAGGAAATGGAGGCGAGTTTGAGCCTTCTTGGCCAGTGATGTGGTGTTGTTGGACCAGGGGCCTTATGTACCAAGACTTGCGTGGATTTCCTACTGAAAGATGACATTCGTTTAAATCAAGAAAATGCCGTAAGCAAAAAAAATCCAGATAAAATCCAGATGTATGAAACAGTGTGTACGTAGGAATCCAAGCACATTTCCTTTGTACATCCCAATCTACTTGAAATTGAACGCACGTGAGGAAATACCGGACTCCTCCCTTGACATGCCCCCATTGAATATGCAATTACACGCAAATAGACATGCAAATAGATATATACAAGCACTACACGTTTGATTCTCCTATATCCACGATCAAAAATAATGGATTTAATGGAATTTCATGGACTGTGAGTTGAAGGTGCTCCTGAATGAGGTAGGGGTGCGTAAAAACGTTTTATTTGGCACGCTGTCCTCTGGTATTGGCACCAGATACAGGTAATTCAATAGCCTGCCCACAGCCCTATAAGATTAGTTTACTGTTTTCCTTTATTCATACAGGGATAAGAAGGACATGTTTATTTAACCTTGACATGTTCTGACTGACGTTTGTAGTCATCCTGAGAAATGTCAGCTGATCGCTGTGATATGTGGCCAGCCGGGTGGATCAGCTCAGCAGTAATGAAAACAGTAATGAAAAAGAAGACAATATGAACCTATTTAGTGGGTAGCCAGGGTCACCTGTCAGTTGAAAGCAGATCATATTAGACTTGACAAATACATATTTTGTGTCCAAAATACAAATCTCATTCTTTATAGTTATATACAACTTACATGGATGACACACACTACTATTGTAAATGAATGAAGTGTGCCGAGAAATGTGACACTTGCATTTCAAACTTTACGCATGTGTTTATTGACATAACTACTGTACACACAGAGGCAATTGGGGGCTTGGTTGAATGCTGTGAAACCTGTAGTTTAATCAGCAAAAAAGAAAGTCACTTACTCAAACTACTGAGTTGTAATGAAGCCTTGAAGACAAGGTATTTGGGGGCGCACAGGCGCGTTGCACATGCGGTGGGTTATTTAGGACAATTACATGAATTTACTCACCAAGAAGCCACCCATCCACACAGTTCCAGCATGTAGTTTGTTCCCAACAGTGCTGCATTAGAATCATTAGGAAAGCCAGCTCTCACTGCAAATTGATTTTTTTTTTTCCCACAATATCTTTATTGAACCTTTTTTTTTTTTTAACAAACATGATACAAACAATCAAACACTAACGCTAAAGTACTACAAAAAAAAAAAAATGCACTAAAAACACCAACAACCACCAACAAAATCAAGTCTTCAACAATGCTCCTCTGTTTAGTCTAGACAATCCAATACATAAGTATACATATTATGTTCACCAGTTTGGAATTTACAAGGTCCACACACATCATTCACCTTCTTCTTCAAGAGTTATGTTTAAATTTTTTACATAATCAATAAAAGGTCTCCATATATTCTCAAACACAATTTCCTTTGATTTCAGTATATATGTTATTCTTTCTAATGGAAGGTTTGTTAACATCTGTCTTAACCACTGAGTCACATCTGGTCTATGAGTCTTTTTCCATAATAGTGCAATACATTTTTTGGCATTAAGCAAACTGAGGTCTATGAATGTTCTTTCACTTTTATTAAAATTATGCTTTTCTGGGTACAGACCCAACAAAAACAGTTTAGGATTCAGTATGATTTGTTTTGAGATTATTTTTTCAATTGTTACCCTCACCTCTTCCCAAAACATTCTTATTAATCTACATTCCCATAAACAATGAAATAGGGTTCCTTTACTTTCCATGCATTTTGTGCATGTATCTGGTATATTTTTGTTATATCTATTTAACTCCTCCGGTGTAACATACATCCCCATTAACCATTTGAAATGTATCAATTTAAGGCGTGCATTTATTGATTTGGTTTGAGCTTCTGTACAAGCCAATTCCCATTGTTCCTCCGAAATTTCAATTTGCAGATCTTCTTTCCAGTAGTTTAATCTTTTCAGTGAATTTTCACTTGAAGATAGTGTCAATGAGTTATAAAACTCTGAAATAATACCCTTTCTTTTACTATCTTTCATCATCATTTTTTCCAAGGATGAATAAATAGGTCGAGTGAGAGCTTTATTTTGATTTGATCGAATAAAGTTTCTAAGTTGAAGATATTTAAAAAAATGTGTTCTATTGAGATTAAATTTGATCCTCAGCTCTTCAAAAGACATTATGTTGTCTGCACATGGCAAATATAAATCCTGAATCTTTTGTATCCCTTTTAAATTCCATACTTTAAATACAGCGTCCGCTCTCCCTGGTTTAAAATATTGATTACCCCATATTGGACTAAATTGTGACAATAACTGTGGTTCTTTTAAATAGTTTTTAGCTTCACACCATATTTTGATCATATGCTTTACAAATGGATTTTTAACTTGTTTTTGTAATTTTTTTGCCGAATCTGAGTATATGAATATGGGAAGAGGTAAAGGTAAATTGTATGATTCCATTTCAGTCCAGTGAGGGAGATCATTTGATGAAAAATAATATGTCATAGACCTCAGTTGTGCCGACCAATAATACAACATAAAATTTGGACATTTCAGACCTCCACGATCAAATGGTAAATATAATAAAGACAGACGTAATCTAGCCCTCCTGTTGTTCCATATAAATTCCACTAACTTTTTTTTTATTCTTGAGAATAGATCTAAAGGTGGTGATAAGGGAATGTATTGAAATAAATAAAGTATTTTAGGTAAAATATTACTTTTAAGTATATTGATTCTCCCGATCATCGACATTGGTAGTGACATCCATCTCTGAGTTAACTCATTGATATCTGACATTAAGGCTTCATAGTTGACGCTGGCGACTGATTCTAGCTTAGGCATAATTTGGATTCCTAAATATTTAAACTGATTTACAACATTGAATTGATTTGCCTCAGGGGCTGGGTAATTTCTCTGGGTCTCATTTAGCATTAATATTGAAGATTTAGTTTTATTTATTTTATATCCTGATATTTCCCCAAAATTCTTTATTAAATTCAACAAGGTTGGAATTGATTTTTTTAGATTCGACATAAACAAAATTATATCATCGGCGTACAGGGAGATTTTATGTTCTGTTGGTCCAACTTTAATTCCATATATTTGTGAATGTAAACGTATCGCTATCGCTAAAGGTTCAATTGCCATAGTAAACAGTAAAGGTGAAAGTGGACAGCCTTGTCGACATCCTCTATTGATTTTTATTGGTTTTGAAATATTGTTATTTGTTAGGATTTCTGCTGTAGCATTATTGTATATTATTTGAACCCATTTTATGAAATTATTTCCAAGTCCAAACCTTTGTAGGACTTCAAAAAGAAAGGGCCATTCAACTCTATCAAAGGCCTTTTCGGCGTCCAATGATAGGAGAGCTGTATCCGGTGCTTCTTTATTAAAATAAATAATATTAAATAGTCTTCTTACATTATGGAAGCCTTGTCTACCCTTTATAAAGCCATTCTGATCTCGATTAATAATATTTGGTAAAATTTCTTGTATTCGTCTTGCTAAAATTTTACAGATTATCTTAAGGTCGGCGTTTAATAGGCTTATTGGTCTCATATTTTCACATTTATTAGAGGGCTTACCTGGTTTTGGTAGCAGTATAATTAAGGCATTATTTATGTATGATGGTAAATTATTATTTTGAAATGCTTCTAAAACCATTTCCAAAAAAGGTTTTATTAATTTATTCTTAAATTTTTTATAAAGGTCAACTGGAAGACCATCTGGTCCTGCACTTTTTCCTGATTTCATATTATCAATGGCTAGCCCAACTTCTTCTTGACTAATTTTAGACTCCAATATCTCCCTGTTTTCATTTGGTATACACGGTATAGATAGTTCGTTCAAAAACCCATTTAGTTTTGTTAAATCAGGTTCATTTTTGGTATCATATAATTTTTCATAGTAATCTCTAAAGGCTCTATTAATTTCTAAAGGATCTATAACTACCTGTCCTTTACTTATAATACTGGTAATTGGTGTTTTAATTTCCAATTGTTTAATCTGCCATACTAATAATTTTCCTGATTTTTCACCTTGTTCATAAAAAGATTGTTTCAATCTTAGAAGACTCGAGGCAGCTCTATTCGCTGATTTTTTGTCGTATTCAGCTCTCAAAATCAGTAATTCATTCTCCAACCTTGGGTCACTTCCTGCATACACTTTTTCCTGAAGACTTTTTATTTTATGTTCCAATTTAGCTCTCTCCTCTCGAGTCTTCTTAGATTTTGATCCTGTATAACTAATAATATGTCCCCTAATAAAAGCTTTGAAAGCCTCCCACTTTACACATGCTGATGTTTGTGTAGTATTGATGTCAAAGAACTCGTCTATCTGTTTTTCTATATACTTGACAAATTCCTCATCCTGAAGCCATTTATGCTGAAATTGCCATCTACCTGATTCCTTTGTCAATTTTTTATCTACATATATTAGACAACAGGGTGCATGATCAGAGATCACAATGTTATCATAAAAGCAGTTTTGAATCTTGGACCTTAATTCTGTGGAAATCAAAAAATAATCAATACGTGAGAATGTCTTGTAGGTACTGGAATAACAAGAATAGGCTTTAACTTGTGGTTTCATTTCTCTCCATATATCTAACAATCTCAATTCTTTCATAAAATGATTAATAGTCATCCTACATCCAATGTGCGTACAATCCAGTCCTGTTGATCTATCCACACCTGGATTCAATGTACAATTAAAATCCCCTGCTATTATATGTTGCCCTGTAAGTGATGATAAGATGAGAAATAAATTAGCAAAGAACTTCTGATCATCTATATTGGGACCATATAAGTTCACAAGATTTATATTTTCTAATAGCAAAGAACCTTGAATGATTACATATCTTCCAAATTTGTCTCCAATTACATTTTTCACTTGAAAAGGAACTGATTTATGTATGAGAGTCATAACTCCCCTGGCTCGGGATGAAAATGAAGAGGTGAATACACTTCCCTGCCATCTACTCCTAATTCTTTTAACATCCTCCTCTATCAGATGAGTTTCTTGTAAAAACACAATTCTTGAACCCATGTCCTTTATTTTATTCATAACTTGTTTAAGTTTTTTTAAATTTTGTAGACCTCTGCAATTCCATGAAGTTAAATTAAGATTAACACTTTGGTCCATGATCAATAGAGAGTTTGGGATTACCTTGCAGTGTAAACATGCTCATACAGAGAAGCAAAAACATGAGTGGTTGAACATTCATCCTACAAACTACACACAAACAAATTTCCCCTTCCCACACTTGTGGCAAACCCCCCAAAATCAAAAGAAAAATTCTGTCTCCCGATATAGCCATCGACCGTTCCACACCCACGGGGAACAGCCTAAGCCACTCCTTCTTCATCCTCCCAATCACCCTAACTCTACTGCTTTTAATGACGTAACATTAACTCTCCTCTGTAGTTTTCCAACTTAACTCCAAAATTTTTAACAACTTTGTACATCATAGTTTTTTTTTTGTTTGTTTGTTTTGTTTTTGTTTTGTTTTTTTAATATATAATACAATCTATATTTTGTAAACTTACTATTTACTTCAAGTCAGTCAGATGCCTGTGCAAATGCTTAATTATTCTACCTTATATTTTGTTCATGCTTAGCTCCCACCAGTCTCTTCTTCTTCTTTGATCTTCTTGATGAACTCCTGCGCCTCCTCTGGGGTCTTGAAGATGTGGGTTCTGCCCTCATACGTGGTCAGCAGTCTCGCAGGATAGATTACACCATGACGAATCCCAAGGTTGCGCAGCTCCTTACGTACGGGATCAAACTGCTTCCTCAATTGCTGGATTCCTGTGGCCAAATCTGGGTAGAACCGCACCTGCTGGTCCTGGTGTTTAATCTCTCCTTTTTTAGCTCGTGCAGCGTTGAAGATCTTCATCCTGTCTCTGTTGCTAAGAAACTTCATAATTAAGGTCCTCGGCGGTCCCTTATCTCTCCGTGGGCCAATACGATGTGCTTTTTCCAGAACCACTGCTGATTGCAACTCCTCGCTGCCCAGCACCTCCGGAATCCACTTTTCCAGAAAGGAACATACGTCCCGACCTTCTGATTCCTCTGGAAGATCCACCAGCCTCAAATTATTCTGTCTCGACCGAGATTCCAAATCCAAAATATTATCTTCCAGAGATTTATTTTTTTTTTCCAAAGTGCGCACCTTTAATTGAAGACGGGTGACGTCATCTTCAGCACTAGCGAGACGGAGCTCCATCTGCGCCGTTCGTTCTACACAGTCACCCAATTCCTTTCTTATTCCTTCCAACGCTGTCATAATCCCATCAAATCTAGAGGAAAAGTCCGCTCTCATTGAACTCATGGCAGCCATCAGCGCATCTGCGCCATTCCCCGCAGATATCGCAGCGTTGCCAGCCTCCTCCGCCATATATGGAGTTTTGTTTACTGCGTCACAGACCTGAAAGTCCGTTAATTTGGACTGTTTCGGCGGCTCGCTTTTTCCTTTTCCTGGTTTTCCAGCCTTAGGCTTCGCCGACATATCTTCGCCCAAATGCTGGGATACGTTCTGTCCCAAATGAGAGAGTTATTTGCCGATTTTTTTTTTTCCAGGAGCAGAGCAGAGCGAGACACGTCCGTCCTACGTGGCAGCCATAACCGGAAGTCTGCAAATTGATTTTTGATGTTGGCCTGTTCAACTACATTGTATGGGAATATGATGTAGCTGGGTGACAGCTGGGTAATGCCATCCCACACAGCTGGCATAGCTCAGCTCGGATTCGACTGGGAAGTTCCCGATCGCTTTGCCAGCGCCCTCTGGAGTGCCCCTGTTGCCAGGAACCCCAGGGTTGTCAGCACCTGCACTGGGACAGGCAGTGCACGGCTTCTCATTGTGTCGCGCTCCAAGAGCTGCCGAAGCTCTGAGTACAGTTCCACAAGGACAGCTCGTGGAAACCTAAACCGGCTGACAAGCCAGTCATCATCCTGAATCAGAAAATCTTCTGTCTCTAAATACCATTTCTCGTCTCACTGCACGATTTGCAATATCCTCTAATAATGCTAACACTGTAGGGAACTCACGCTGGGATATTCATCTCAGACTGGAAGCAGAGGGGAGGGGAATATTCCCTCTGCCGGCAGAGCGTGGGGGATTTAACGGAGAAGGACAGTACGTATTGTAATGGGAAAAGATGGTAATGCAGCAGGAAGGAGTAGCTGTGGGGACAGTAAGGGGTGAATGTGTGAACGTATTGTAATACAAGATTTCAGGCAACAGGGGGAAGGAATGGAGTGGTATAAAAGGAGAGACCCTGGTGTATTGAGGAATTCTTTTTATGTGTATGATTGAAGTGAGAGTGAGAAATAAAGTTTGTCTGTCGTGTAAGTCTGGTTCCTTTATTTGCACTCTCCACAACACCATTGTTGTAAGAGGCATTTTCTGCACTTCTTTGTGCTTGCTTTAATATCCACCCATCTAATTGCACACACTTGGATGTTTGTTCATCATGTGTCTCTGGTGTGTGCAATAATTTTCATGTAATTTTCAGTCTCCCAACATCACCTCTAAGTCAGAATCAGAATCAGAATCAGAATCAGGTTTATTGCCATTGTTCATGTAGTACACAAACTAGGAATTTGTCTCGGTACAATGCTGCAACATTAAACATGATAAGATAAGAGAAATAAACTATACACGTAATAAAGTGTAGGATAAGATTAAGTGATACTGGTCAACAGTTAAAATTATATATTAGCAGCAGCAGATACTGTGGAGAACTATATAGTGCAGTCGGTAATGCAGGAAGAAAACAGTGATGATTGACATGAGTCTGGTTGAGCTGCTGTACATGGTGCACGAGAGTCAATAAGTCACTTAGTGTTCAGCAGTCTAATGGCAGAGGGGAAGAAGCTGTTCATGTGACGGGAGGTTTTAGTCTGGATGGACCGAAGTCTTCTACCAGAGGGGAGGGGGGCAAACAGTACGTGACCAGGGTGTGAAGGATCGGCTATGATCCGGCCAGCACGCCTCCGGGTCCTGGAGATGTACAGATCCTGGAGAGATGGGAGCTTGCAGCCGATCACCTTCTCAGCAGTGCGCACGACGCGCTGCAGCCTTAGTCTGTCCCTGGCAGTGGCTCCTGCGTACCACACGGTTATGGAGGTGGTGAGGATGGACTCGATGATGGCTGTGTAGAACTGCACTAACATCTTGGTGGGTAGCTTGAGCTTCCTCAGCTGCCGCAGGAAGAACATCCTCTGCTGGGCTTTTTTGATGAGTGAGCTGATGGTCAGCTCCCATTTGAGGTCCCTGGTGATGGTAGTGCCTAGGAAGCGGAAGGAATCAGCAGTGGTGATGGGAGAGCCTGAGAGGGTGAGGGGGGGCAGAGGAGTAGTGACTTTCCTGAAGTCTAGTGTGTTGTGTTGCCAACGGACCAATAACAGTAGAAACGTACGTACGCCAGCCATGAAGTTGGCGTGGGGCTGTGCATATTTCCATGGTCATTTCATTCTTGATACATCTGAAATTTTCTGTGGAAAAAGACGTACGCTGTAGAAGCTGGGTTAATCATCTCAGATTGGATGCAGAGGGTAAACAGAGAAGGACAATAGGTATTGAGATGAGAGAGATTATGGTAAGGTAGCAGGAAGAAGTAGTGGGGGGAGAAGGGTTGAATGTATTGTGATGCGAGATGGGCGGTTGATATAAAAGGAGAGACCCTGGTGTAGTGATATATGCTTTTTCTGTGTATGACTGATGTGAGAGTGAATAAAGTCGTCTGCTGCATAAGTCTGCCTCCATTATTTGCACTCTCCACACTGGTGACCCCTTGACGAATTATGGAACACGAGGCAAGAACCCCGGAGTCGGCCCGGATGGGAAGCCCCAGCAACGGGGCAAGCATCCCAGAGACGGCCTGGACGGGAACCCCCAGCAACGCGTGCGCTGTTTCGGTTAAACTACCGGACTTTTGGCTGCACGACCCGGGGTCTTGGTTCCACCACACCGAGGCTCAGTTCGCCTTCCGGGGAATAACGGCAGACAACACCAGATATTACTATGTGGTTGCAGCGCTGGACGCTCGCACGTCTCAGCAAGTAGCGAGCCTGCTCCAACAGCCTCCAGCCCGCGACAAATACGGGGCTCTCAAGGCCGTGCTGACCCGGCGCTACACACTCTCGGACTGTGAGAGAACAGAGAGGCTCCTGAGGCGCTCCGAGTTATTTTATTTATTTTATTTATTTATTTATTTCGGATAGTACAGGTTAAAAGGAACTGAATAGTATAGCAAAAGGGGGAAATAAAATCCAACAAGGTCAAATTAGGCAATAACTCATCTGATTATACAGTTCAACAAAAGTTATCCGAAATGGGTGATGGCTGAAGCCGCAGCTTATATTGCCCACCCATATTCCATCCAAGAATTCAAAAGAAAAAAAAACAAAACAAGAGCGATTACAATTCAGAACAAAGCTAAGACCAAGTGTGACAGAAAAAAGTAAAAAAAACTAGGCAACAACACAGCACAGGCTGGATATGACAATCCTTATGTGATTTTACATGTCATCTTGTATATACACTACCGTTCAAAAGTTTGGGGTCACTTAGAAATGTCCTTATTTTTGAAAGAAAAGCACTGTTTTTTTCAATGAAGATAACTTTAAACTAATCAGAAATACACTTTAATATCTAATATACATTGCTAATGTGGTAAATGACTATTCTAGCTGCAAATGTCTGGTTTTTGGTGCAGTATCTACATAGGTGTATAGAGGCCACTCCAGTGTTCAAATGGTACAGTGTGTTTGCTCATTGCGTCAGAAGGCTAATGGATGATTAGAAAACCCTTGTGCAATCATGTTAGCACAGCTGAAAACAGTTTAGCTGGTTAGAGAAGCTATAAAACTGACCTTCCTTTGAGCGGGTTGAGTATCTGGAAAAAATTATTATTTCAAATACAAATCATTATTTCTAACCTTGTCAATGTATTGACTATATTTTCTATTCATTTTACAACTCATAGTGGTAAGTAAGTGTGACTTTTCATGGAAAACACAAAATAATTGTCTGGGTGACCCCAAACTTTTGAACAGTAGTGTATGTTTGGAGTATTTCTTCCTTTAGTTTTTGCTTAAATTGTCCAAGCGTTGTACATGATTTTAATTCAGGTCCAAAATCGTTCCATAATCTGACTCCTTGCACTGAAACACAGTGTTGCTTGGTGGTAGTTCTCACTGTAGGCTTTTGAAATATACATGTTCCTCTGAAGTGATATCGTTTCTCCCTTATTTGGAACAACTTTTGGATATTTGCGGGCAGTGGTAAATTCTTCACTTTAAACATTATTATTGCAGTTTTAAAGTCTACCAGATCTTTCAACTTGAGAGCTTTTAGTTTAAGAAAAAGTGGGTTTGTTGGTTCCCTGTAAGCTGCTTTGTTTATTATTCTAATAGCTCTCTTTTGAAGTATAAAGAGTGGATATATGTTTGTTTTATATGTATTTCCCCATACTTCATTACAATATGTCATGTATGGGAGTATTAATGAATGATACAAGGTGTATAGTGTGAGTTGATTCAGCAAATATTTCACTCTGTGTAATATTGCAATTGATTTGGATACTTTACCTTTGATATAGTTAATATGTGACTTCCAACACAGTTAGTAGTAGTAGTAGATTAGTTTATTTGACAGGGACAGTGCAATAAACATAGACAATTAATCAAAGACAATCAATCTGATGTGTTGCACATAGAGTGTATAGCTATTAGCTAATTTGCAACTCTTGTCCCCGGATGGGCTTTAGAAAAAAGAATCAAGATAAAAATATACACAATAACCACATACATCAATGCAGAAAAATTATAAATACACAATTATAAATATTATAAATATTATAAATACACAAATATAACAGCCTGACTCACCTTTAACATAAATATTATAAATACACAAATATAACAGCCTGACTCACATTTAACACATATAACATAACTCACATTTGCCTATTTCAGGCCTTCCTCCCTCCGTCACTCACTATAAACAAACACATTTATTCCTTCCCTTCATTCACTCTCACTTTGCAGACAAATAATTCATACATGAGTACATTCTTGTTTATTTTTCAGCCAGTTTTTAACATTTTTAGTGAATGTTTTAAAGTCCGTTATTATTTTAATTTCATTTGGCATTGTGTTCCAGATGTGACTGCCCTTTATAGAGAAAGCTGTTTGTCCAAATGTGGTTCTGCGGTGGAATATTTTACAGTTATTGTTAACAGAACTCCTGGTGGCTCTGCTGCTGTCCTGTCTTTGGACGAAACCAGCAAGTGGCTCGGGTGCTGATTTATGGAAACATTTGAACGTTAATTTCAGAAGACAGAGGTCAATGAAGCTCTCAAAACTCAATAGGTTGTATTTTTTTAAAACATTACAGTGATGCCACCTAATGGGCTTTTTGTCCAAGATTTTTAGGGTTTGATTATATAATGAACCTATATGTCTTATTGTGGAAGGGGCTGCTTGAGCCCAGACTGTCAAACAGTATGATATATGAGAAAAAACCATAGAATGCATATACAGTGCAGCTGCTTCGTAAGGTATGTAATATCTAATTAATTTAAAGCAGTTCAGATTTTTTTTTACTGTTTTTGAAATTTTCTTTATATGAAGATTAAATTTGAGTTGAGGATCTAGTACAATGCCAAGGTATTTGAATTCTGTAGCTAAACTGATGTCATGATCATGTATATTAACTTTAAAATGTTGCAGGTTACATTTTTTGATTGAAAAGCACATTGAGACTGTTTTCTGAAGGTTCAGCAATAGATGGTTCTTGAGGAGCCACTCTTGGACATCAACCATACTTGTAGACAGTACATCTGCAGCCTGTGCTGGAGTCTTGGCAGCTGTGTAAATAACTGCATCATCTGCATAAAGTTGGCATGTTGCAGCTGAGCAGTGTAACGGCAAGTCATTAATAAAAATGCTGAAAAGTAAAGGACCAAGAATGGACCCTTGTGGGATACCCATGCGGTTGTTTAAAAATGAGGATTTATCCTGGTGAACTTTTACACACTGTTCTCTATTCTGGAGATAAGATGCAAACCATTCTAATGTATTTGGGGAGAAGTTAAAAGATACCATTTTGGATAAAAGCAAACTGTGGTTTACAGTATCGAAAGCCTTTTTGAGATCTAGAAAAACAGCTCCTACCACATTACCCCTGTCCAAGGACTGTTTGACGTTTTCAATAAGGCAACAATTTGCTGTTTCTGTTGAGTATCCTGGTCTAAAACCAAATTGATGTGGATGAAGAAGTTGACTGTCTTGTAAGTAGTCTATCAGCTGTGTAGCTACAACTTTTTCAAGAACCTTAGATAGGACTGGTAAGATAGAGATTGGGCGGTAATTGCATATATCGTCTTTACTGCCTGATTTATGAACTGGTATGACGACAGCTTTTTTCCAGCCAGATGGAAATGTACTAGACCTAATGGAGAGATTAATGAGATGAGTCAGTGGTTTGATTAATATTTTGCTGTGCATTTTGAGAAAGGAGGTGCTCATATTGTAGATATCACTAGTTTTTGAGTTTGACAGTGTTTTAACAATACCAGCAATTAACTTCTCATTTACCTCATCGATGTGAAAAGTATCTGTTGGGAGTATGGAATTTGTGTTGTTGAGCACATTTGGCAGCACAAAAATTTTTGTTAAGTCTTCCACAGAGCCCACAAAGTGTGAATTAAATTCATTTGCCAAAGTAGCCTTGTCACTGACGGTCTTGCCATTGATTCTAAGTTCCTTTACCCCCTTCTGATCGTTTTTTTTATTAGTTAAGTTATTTAAATGCCTCCATAGGGAACTGTTGTTACCCTTTGCATGATCTATCAGTTTATTGTAATAAGATATTTTTGATTTTCGCAGCTCATGTACCACTTTATTTCTTAAACTTTTGTACACAAGGTGATCATTTTGTAGTTTGGAGGTTAGTGATGTTTTCAGTGCATAGTCTCGCCTCTTCATAAGTTTTCTTATTTCATTATTTAACCATGGTAGGCTAATCTTCTGTTGTCTACTTTTAATTTGCTTTGAAAATTTTTCTATAGACTTTGTGATTGTTGCAGTTATAAAATTACAACAATCATCTACTTCACATGTTGCCATGAGCTGCTCCCAATTTTGATTCTCTAAGTAATGTTCAAACTCCTCATTTTTTGATTTGGGGATAATAAAATTTGATTTGTCAATATCGACTCCCCCAAAATACTGTAGTCGCTTTTTAGTAAGTTTCCTGACAGCAAGAACCATGTTATGATCTGAGAGACCAGTTACAAGATTATAGGTTCTGGTTATTCGTTCTGGTTTATTAGTAAATACCATGTCAATAAGTGTTCTGGATTGTTTGGTTATCCTGGTGGGTCCTTTGATGATTTGCTGGTAATTAAATTTAGTCATGAGGCTTTTCAGTTTTTGTTTGTCTTTTTTATCAGACCAGTTGATATTAAAGTCACCATGAATTATTGTTTCTCTGTTCTTCTCAAGTTGTTTAACCAGATCACTTAATTCATTATAAAAGGAAGAGTTGTGTGACGGTGGGTTGTACACTACTGCAATGTTGAAATTCATTACCGGAGAGAGACATACATTAACAGCTAAACATTCAAGTGAAGTATTCAAATCAACCAGTTGACATTTATATTTCTCTTTGATGTAAATTAAAACACCTCCTCCCCTCCCTACCTGCCTGTCTTTTCTAAAACACTGGTAGCCCACAATATCGATCATATTAGTGTCTATGTTACTGTGTAGCCAGCTTTCTGAGAGACAAAGGTAGTCCAGATTTGAGTCCAACAGCAACACCGAAATCTCATCTCTTTTGGGGATTATGCTCCGTATGTTTAAATGACCGCCGAGGATCCCCTTTGGTTTAGCCTTGGTGTCCCAAAGAACTCGTGCATGATTAACAGTTTGGAAAAATAAATGTTGTTTTTGCTTTTGTACAGCTCGGTTTTGTGCTAACCCAGTGGTCTGCTGTTTAATAGTGGCAGGTCCAGGGTTAAGGTGAATATCTCCTGCCAGAAGTAGCAGAACTAACAGAACTTTAACTGTATATCCTCTGCCATATTGTGATTTTTGCTTAACAGCCATGTTTGCCTTAATTTGGAAGTTTTTGCTCAGGGCTTTTAAAGACCACATAGAGTGTAGGGTGAGATGTCCAAGCCCAAATCCATACAGATAAAACTTTTTAACTTCACCTTTGGTTGAGTTTGTCGGAAAATCCTTCTTGTTGCAGGTCCAGACACACAAAGACAAAACGAAGAGGAAGTAGAGAAGTAGAGAAGGCTTATTAGTGGTGCCCATCAGCCCACTTTTTTTTTTTTTTCCACAATATCTTTATTGAACCTTTTTTTTTTTTTAACAAACATGATACAAACAATCAAACACTAACGCTAAAGTACTACAAAAAAAAAAAAAAATGCACTAAAAACACCAACAACCACCAACAAAATCAAGTCTTCAACAATGCTCCTCTGTTTAGTCTAGACAATCCAATACATAAGTATACATATTATGTTCACCAGTTTGGAATTTACAAGGTCCACACACATCATTCACCTTCTTCTTCAAGAGTTATGTTTAAATTTTTTACATAATCAATAAAAGGTCTCCATATATTCTCAAACACAATTTCCTTTGATTTCAGTATATATGTTATTCTTTCTAATGGAAGGTTTGTTAACATCTGTCTTAACCACTGAGTCACATCTGGTCTATGAGTCTTTTTCCATAATAGTGCAATACATTTTTTGGCATTAAGCAAACTGAGGTCTATGAATGTTCTTTCACTTTTATTAAAATTATGCTTTTCTGGGTACAGACCCAACAAAAACAGTTTAGGATTCAGTATGATTTGTTTTGAGATTATTTTTTCAATTGTTACCCTCACCTCTTCCCAAAACATTCTTATTAATCTACATTCCCATAAACAATGAAATAGGGTTCCTTTACTTTCCATGCATTTTGTGCATGTATCTGGTATATTTTTGTTATATCTATTTAACTCCTCCGGTGTAACATACATCCGCATTAACCATTTGAAATGTATCAATTTAAGGCGTGCATTTATTGATTTGGTTTGAGCTTCTGTACAAGCCAATTCCCATTGTTCCTCCGAAATTTCAATTTGCAGATCTTCTTTCCAGTAGTTTAATCTTTTCAGTGAATTTTCACTTGAAGATAGTGTCAATGAGTTATAAAACTCTGAAATAATACCCTTTCTTTTACTATCTTTCATCATCATTTTTTCCAAGGATGAATAAATAGGTCGAGTGAGAGCTTTATTTTGATTTGATCGAATAAAGTTTCTAAGTTGAAGATATTTAAAAAAATGTGTTCTATTGAGATTAAATTTGATCCTCAGCTCTTCAAAAGACATTATGTTGTCTGCACATGGCAAATATAAATCCTGAATCTTTTGTATCCCTTTTAAATTCCATACTTTAAATACAGCGTCCGCTCTCCCTGGTTTAAAATATTGATTACCCCATATTGGACTAAATTGTGACAATAACTGTGGTTCTTTTAAATAGTTTTTAGCTTCACACCATATTTTGATCATATGCTTTACAAATGGATTTTTAACTTGTTTTTGTAATTTTTTTGCCGAATCTGAGTATATGAATATGGGAAGAGGTAAAGGTAAATTGTATGATTCCATTTCAGTCCAGTGAGGGAGATCATTTGATGAAAAATAATATGTCATAGACCTCAGTTGTGCCGACCAATAATACAACATAAAATTTGGACATTTCAGACCTCCACGATCAAATGGTAAATATAATAAAGACAGACGTAATCTAGCCCTCCTGTTGTTCCATATAAATTCCACTAACTTTTTTTTTATTCTTGAGAATAGATCTAAAGGTGGTGATAAGGGAATGTATTGAAATAAATAAAGTATTTTAGGTAAAATATTACTTTTAAGTATATTGATTCTCCCGATCATCGACATTGGTAGTGACATCCATCTCTGAGTTAACTCATTGATATCTGACATTAAGGCTTCATAGTTGACGCTGGCGACTGATTCTAGCTTAGGCATAATTTGGATTCCTAAATATTTAAACTGATTTACAACATTGAATTGATTTGCCTCAGGGGCTGGGTAATTTCTCTGGGTCTCATTTAGCATTAATATTGAAGATTTAGTTTTATTTATTTTATATCCTGATATTTCCCCAAAATTCTTTATTAAATTCAACAAGGTTGGAATTGATTTTTTTAGATTCGACATAAACAAAATTATATCATTGGCGTACAGGGAGATTTTATGTTCTGTTGGTCCAACTTTAATTCCATATATTTGTGAATGTAAACGTATCGCTATCGCTAAAGGTTCAATTGCCATAGTAAACAGTAAAGGTGAAAGTGGACAGCCTTGTCGACATCCTCTATTGATTTTTATTGGTTTTGAAATATTGTTATTTGTTAGGATTTCTGCTGTAGCATTATTGTATATTATTTGAACCCATTTTATGAAATTATTTCCAAGTCCAAACCTTTGTAGGACTTCAAAAAGAAAGGGCCATTCAACTCTATCAAAGGCCTTTTCGGCGTCCAATGATAGGAGAGCTGTATCCGGTGCTTCTTTATTAAAATAAATAATATTAAATAGTCTTCTTACATTATGGAAGCCTTGTCTACCCTTTATAAAGCCATTCTGATCTCGATTAATAATATTTGGTAAAATTTCTTGTATTCGTCTTGCTAAAATTTTACAGATTATCTTAAGGTCGGCGTTTAATAGGCTTATTGGTCTCATATTTTCACATTTATTAGAGGGCTTACCTGGTTTTGGCAGCAGTATAATTAAGGCATTATTTATGTATGATGGTAAATTATTATTTTGAAATGCTTCTAAAACCATTTCCAAAAAAGGTTTTATTAATTTATTCTTAAATTTTTTATAAAGGTCAACTGGAAGACCATCTGGTCCTGCACTTTTTCCTGATTTCATATTATCAATGGCTAGCCCAACTTCTTCTTGACTAATTTTAGACTCCAATATCTCCCTGTTTTCATTTGGTATACACGGTATAGATAGTTCGTTCAAAAACCCATTTAGTTTTGTTAAATCAGGTTCATTTTTGGTATCATATAATTTTTCATAGTAATCTCTAAAGGCTCTATTAATTTCTAAAGGATCTATAACTACCTGTCCTTTACTTATAATACTGGTAATTGGTGTTTTAATTTCCAATTGTTTAATCTGCCATGCTAATAATTTTCCTGATTTTTCACCTTGTTCATAAAAAGATTGTTTCAATCTTAGAAGACTCGAGGCAGCTCTATTCGCTGATTTTTTGTCGTATTCAGCTCTCAAAATCAGTAATTCATTCTCCAACCTTGGGTCACTTCCTGCATACACTTTTTCCTGAAGACTTTTTATTTTATGTTCCAATTTAGCTCTCTCCTCTCGAGTCTTCTTAGATTTTGATCCTGTATAACTAATAATATGTCCCCTAATAAAAGCTTTGAAAGCCTCCCACTTTACACATGCTGATGTTTGTGTAGTATTGATGTCAAAGAACTCGTCTATCTGTTTTTCTATATACTTGACAAATTCCTCATCCTGAAGCCATTTATGCTGAAATTGCCATCTACCTGATTCCTTTGTCAATTTTTTATCTACATATATTAGACAACAGGGTGCATGATCAGAGATCACGATGTTATCATAAAAGCAGTTTTGAATCTTGGACCTTAATTCTGTGGAAATCAAAAAATAATCAATACGTGAGAATGTCTTGTAGGTACTGGAATAACAAGAATAGGCTTTAACTTGTGGTTTCATTTCTCTCCATATATCTAACAATCTCAATTCTTTCATAAAATGATTAATAGTCATCCTACATCCAATGTGCGTACAATCCAGTCCTGTTGATCTATCCACACCTGGATTCAATGTACAATTAAAATCCCCTGCTATTATATGTTGCCCTGTAAGTGATGATAAGATGAGAAATAAATTAGCAAAGAACTTCTGATCATCTATATTGGGACCATATAAGTTCACAAGATTTATATTTTCTAATAGCAAAGAACCTTGAATGATTACATATCTTCCAAATTTGTCTCCAATTACATTTTTCACTTGAAAAGGAACTGATTTATGTATGAGAGTCATAACTCCCCTGGCTCAGGATGAAAATGAAGAGGTGAATACACTTCCCTGCCATCTACTCCTAATTCTTTTAACATCCTCCTCTATCAGATGAGTTTCTTGTAAAAACACAATTCTTGAACCCATGTCCTTTATTTTATTCATAACTTGTTTAAGTTTTTTTAAATTTTGTAGACCTCTGCAATTCCATGAAGTTAAATTAAGATTAACACTTTGGTCCATGATCAATAGAGAGTTTGGGATTACCTTGCAGTGTAAACATGCTCATACAGAGAAGCAAAAACATGAGTGGTTGAACATTCATCCTACAAACTACACACAAACAAATTTCCCCTTCCCACACTTGTGGCAAACCCCCCAAAATCAAAAGAAAAATTCTGTCTCCCGATATAGCCATCGACCATTCCACACCCACGAGGATCAGCCTAAGCCACTCCTTCTTCATCCTCCCAATCACCCTAACTCTACTGCTTTTAATGACGTAACATTAACTCTCCTCTGTAGTTTTCCAACTTAACTCCAAAATTTTTAACAACTTTGTACATCATAGTTTTTTTTTGTTTGTT